>CM077093.1:64953716-67475512 GCA_039513925.1 Platanthera zijinensis
GGTCGGTTGGAGTTGTTAACCGTGACCAAAGTCGAGATTGTGTTGCATTTGTGGGCCCGAACAAGTTGGTGGGGCGAGAACATGTTGTTGTTATGCGCAGAGGATGATTGGATTGTCCTTATAGCATTCTAACTTTTAGAACGACCAAAGTCTTGGATGGAGGAGTTAATCTTTTTGCGTTGACCACAGGAGAGTTGATCTGGAGGGAGATGGCAAAGAACCTTTGCTTGTTCGTCTCAGGAGACTTGGATCTATCCGGGTTGAGGTGGCCAAAAACCTTTGTTCGTTTGCACCTCGAGACCTGGGTCCATCCTATTGAGATGCCCTATAATGCTGGGGGAGGAGATGTCATGCAGCGTGGGAGAGAGATGTCCTACAATACAAGGGAGAGATTTCCTGCAGTGTGGGAGCGAGTTGCCCTACATCGCGGGGGCAAGATACCCTGTAGTGGGGAGAGAGATGTTATGCCATCATTTCTTATCACCTGGGGTCGACGTCAGGACTTGTTGTATTCACCTCCAAATCTTTTTTTAGGGAGACTTGTATGGCTGACGGAAGTCAGAAAGTAGTTGCAATATCAGAGAAAAAAGAGGAATATGTGTGTGCAAGTTCATCTTGCGACTTATCATGTCAAAGGAAAAAATGCATGAAGTTGTGATGCGGGATTTGCTTGAGCTCTCAGGGGGAGGGACACCTGCTCGCGGTCTCCGACTCATCTGTGTTGGGCTACCGTGCGACCCTTAGCTGTATTGTTGCTCCGCGATGCAGGATTTTTTGTGGCAAAGTCCTGCACAAATCCTCTAAGGAGGCCTTGTCGGATGAGGCGCTTGATCTCATCCTTCAACTGATTGCAGCCTTTTGTATTGTGGTAGTATCCGCAATGGAATTCAAAATATTGTGATTGGTTTCCTCTGCTTGACGCAAATGGCTTGGGCCTACGAAGTTCAACGCTATCCTGGATGGCAAGGGGCATATCGTTTCAGGTGGTGTTCAAGGCAGTGTAGTCCTGATGCGGATGAGTTCCTTGGTCCTGACGGGGATTGTCATGATGCTCGTCATTTCTACTAGGATCTCATAGTGGCTCTAGATCCCCCTTCCTCTTTGAGCTTCCTTCAAATTGTTGCCGGTGTAGTTTGATTGCCTCTTCCACCGTGATTTAAACATTGACTCAGTGGTTGAGGTAAATATAGCTATACATAGTTTCGCTCATCATCATGGAGTGGAATTTTCCTGATCAAAGTCCTTTGAGGAAAATACCGTGCATGAGCTCAGTGTTACCCCCCCCCCCCAGAATATGTCGTGCCTCTGTAGTGAGACGATGAAAGAAACCCTTAAGTGCCACTCCCTCGGTTTGTTGAATCCCTGAGAGGTGCGATGAGTATCGAACGATTCACAGGTTAGCGACAAACTGATTTGTGAAAGTTGGGTTAGCTAAGTGAAGTTCTTGATTTCTCCCTCCTTGAGAGAGTGGAAGTGGGTGTGAGCTTCTCCTTTCAGTGTTACCAGGAACACTTAACACATGAGTTGGTCAGAGCATTATAGATGCTCATGGTAGATGCAAAGCGACTGATGTGCTCCAGAGGATGGCCTACCCCATCAAACATCTCAAAGTCGCATAGCTCAATCCCGGGAAGAACGGGATACGCTTGGACCGGTGAAGCTATCGGGGAGATAAGGTGGACGGGGGGTTGCATGTTTGTGTCTTTGTGTCCCTCGTGCCCATATTCCTCCTTGATCAAGTGTCTCACTTCCTTGTGAGTGAGTATCTATCAGTCAGAGCGACAACTCCGTTCGCTGCATAAAAGTTTCCTCGTGCGTGCCCTGGAAGCTAATTGGGTAATGTAGGGTGTGTAGAGCTATCAACATCAGACGACTCGTCTGCAATGTAATCCTTAGAGTGGGCAGTGTATTCAGGCATTATCTGATTTAGGATTAGCAGTGGTTGAACTCCTAGAGCGATGTCCGCATAGGGGAGATAAGCCCTTAAGTCTCTCAACAAGGAGAGTCGTGTGCACCTTTGTCTAATGATCCTTTATTAGGCGCTTGCATTCTTCCCATAATGTTGGAGATGCGGCGACGATGGCTCCATCACAGAGCGGGGGGGATTACCTGCAGGCGAGTCGATGAGGGCTGAATCGATGCGCTCATCTGGGATTGTGCCAAAGACAGTTTGTGCGCTTATCCTCACCATTATTGTTTGTTGGGTGTGCTTGCATAAGGCAAGCGTTGTTTTCAGAAAATTGTTGTAGAGTTTGGGAACACTTTCCCACATATGGCATCAAACTATTGTGGGTCACCCAATTTTACTCCGGTCCAAAGAATCAAACCGCCTTAGCTCGGAGTCTGACCAAACACATAAACAGTCAATAAAAATATAACAGCAAAGTCATGGGGATTTTTTACCATAAAAACCCGGAATGGTGAAAAACTATGTGTACAGAAATCCACTATTTAGTTTTGAGTTTACAAGTGTTGAGAATTTTCTCATAGGGTGATAAGGCACCTCTCGGTTATATGTGTAATGCCCCGAAAATTGTAAACGAACCGGTCGCGTCCTAAGAAATTTTTGGTGCCTATATAGGGCTACACGGCCTGGGACACGGACGTGTATAAGGCTGTGTCCTTTTGTGTTGGCTGGGCTGTGTCCAGGAAAGGACACGGCAGGAAACACAGTTTTGAACAATAGTGACACGAGCGTGTCAGGGGTGACACGGGAATGTTCTCACCCGTGTCACCACCCGTGTTCTTCTCGGGTTGAAAACCTGAGGTGTGTTGACAGGAGCGCATGGTCGGGTTACACGGGCATGTACTAGTCGACACGGGTGTATTCCTTTTTGCACGGGCGTGTCCTTACCCGTGTCCACCAAGGGACGTGACGGTTGGCTTGGCGGTTATCTATGACACGCCCCTAGGTCATGGACGTGTCGAGACTTGACACGAGCGTGTCATGTTGAGACACGGGCATGTCTCGACCCGTGTCCTTTTCTGTGCTCGACAATCGTGCCTGGATCGGGGCACACGGCCTGGGACACGGCCGTGTGCAAAGCTGTGTTCAGCTCAGGATAAGAAATTTTAGGCCAATCTGAGTCGTTCATTTTCTTTAAATACGATCTGACGGCCCAGATGAGGTCTTGCTGTGTTAATTTCGGGAATAGAGGATTAATCCCTCATTTTTTTCTTAAACTCTCTCTTTCTAAGGAGTTAGAGAGAGAAGAGAGCAAGGAAGAAGGAAGGGAGGAATCCTTCCTCCTTCTAAGGAAGAAGGAAGGGCGGAGCATCGAAGCACCAAATTGAGAGCTGCGACCAGATCCGTGGAGAGAATTCCCTTACGAAGCCTTCTATCCGGCTAGTTTTCATGGCGCCAAAGCGGACTTCAAGGGTAATGATTCTCAACTTAAACATGTGAAGTCCTCTTCCTTTCTGCATGGGAAACCCTCTCCCGCGAGTGTGCGGTAAGTGCGCGGTGTTCCTTGGGGTAGATGTGAATAGTCCCCCTTGTGTTGCATGTAGAGTCCGGAATCGAAGTACGAGCATAAGCATTGTGTGTGAAGCCTACCCGGACGTATTTGTCTGGATCGGTGATGTTGCATTGTGCATGGATTGTCGGAGAAGACTCCGTATTGTGTTGTTTCTCGGTTTTTCTACACGGTAGATTGCAACAGGGAGTGTTAGGGATTAACCGTCGGGTCAAGGACCTCTGAACGGAGGTGGTATCCGGGAAGTCCGGTACACCGTCAATGTGCCCTGAGTGCACGGGTGAGCGATCGTGCGAGCCTCCACCTGTGGTGAATTGTGCTAGGTTGTACTTTCACTAGGATTTTTGGATGTACTAATGAAATGCAGGGAAGGAGCACCGCCGTCCCGAATAAGGGTGGGGTCATTATAATTTGGTCAGCTTTAGCTCACCGTTGCTTTGTTTGCTACCGTACGGTGGAATGTTTCTTGTAGGTGTTGTGGAACCAAGTACTAAATAGCGGGCTGAAGCCCAATCTGCTGTGCTGGCCCTCGAAGGCCAAAGTGAACTGTTATTTTATTTCTATCATGTGTGGCCGGCCTGCGAGCCGATGTCTGTAAAACACTATGTTGTTAAGTGAACATTTGTAAGGCCATAAGGCCAAGTACTTTTGTGTATTTTGGTATTTCATTCCTATTGTGGTTTGTGGACATTCATGATTCATACTATCTATTATTTGGGTTATTTCAACTACTTAAAAGCTTTCGCTAGTTGCTCTGTGTAGGACGTTTGTGATTGGAAGAATGGTTTCATTCTCTAACCCTTCGGTCTGTCTGTAGTATATGGCATCGGGCCCCGGCCGGACCTACTGTTATATACCATGCGACGGATATGGGTGTTACAATTTGGTATCGGACTACTGGTTGCGGTCTTGCTTATTGGAATTCGTGGGCGAATTCTTTTAAGAGGTGGTGAGCACATGTATGTGCACCATCGTTATAACATAAAAAGAACCCATGAATGTCCACTTAGTTATGGAAATACACTTGTTTTTTAGGAACCTGAGTGTTCCAATGATTGCTTTTAGTAATTTGTATGTCGCCTAATCGATAGTTATGCTATATAGGGGACTACGAGTGGTGCGGGGCAGTCGCAAGGTCAGCACTCCACGGAGAGTAGTGCACTTAACAGGCGTGCCTGAGACCCTGCTTTCTGTTGAAACCATAAGAAGGATAGTTGAAGTGGTGTTCGCGGTGACTAAAGCATAACTTGGAGGGCAAGTGCAGCCCCCTGTTCCTGGGGTGACTTCAACACCGAGTGGTGTGATGGAAAAACTGGCATGTATAAGACCTTTGGATCAGCAGTTGAACATGTTTTTAGTGCAGGGTACGCACTCAGTTGAGGAGTATTTGCAGGCGTTTCTTATCATAAGGCGCTACCCAGGGTTTGATTTGGAGAACGAGCAGATTATAGTTAATAGATTCTGTAACAGTCTGCGTGATGAATTACGACTGATACTTGTAGGACCAAAGCTACTTGGATTCCGAGCGTTAGTGGAGTCGGCTAGAGCTTTGGAAGCAGATCTAGCCAGAATCAACCAGACGTCAGAGTACAGCTTACCAAACTCCCCAGGTCTCGTAAAGTCTGTACACCGAAAGAGGAGTAAAGTGAGGCCTGCGTATCTGCTAGTCAAACTCTATATTACTGTTATAAATGTGGAAGGTTTGGTCACTTTGCCCGAGATTACCATAAAGACGATCAGGGGACAGAGAAAGCAATGAAGGGAGTCTAAGAGAAGAAAGACTCCAGTGCTGAGAAGACAGAGTTCAAGGCGCTACCCACCTCGAAGTCCGGTTTCCGTAGATGGTGTAAGAAGGCAAGGAGTTCGGGTCTAGTTCCTTCTTTTAGTGCGTCTAGAACAACTATTGGCCGAGACCCGGACGCATGCTTTTGCTGTGGGAAGCTGGGACCCTTTGCCTGAGAGTGTTGAAGTGGACGTATGGAGTCCGAGAAGAAGCCTAGAGCGACCTACGAAGAGAAGGGCAAGGGGTTGGAGGCAGCTACACCTCAATAAGCTCCATCCCAACCTTGAGGATACAACTTTGTCCATCAGGAGATTATGGAATATGCTGACATGGTGACAGGTATGGTTTAATTTTTGGTATGTCAGCTTTAGATACTTGTTGCCTTACGCATGTTAGCCTATGTTTGGTTGTGATAAGATTTGTATTGATTTTTTGAGTGTCCGGTGAAAGCACTGTTCGTCATGGGAACTTGAAGGATCAAGCGCATACCCAACTGCACCAAAAGCCCGGACTGTTGGAGGGGGCGCTACTTAATTTTTTATATAAGTAGCAGAGCGCCACGGGTCAAGTGAAGGAACGCCGGACCCAACAATCCCCCCCCGGCGTCCAGCACAACCCGTCGGCTCAGAGGTGGGGTTACCACATGGCCCACACGGCTCAGAGGTGGGGTTACCACATGTCCACGGTTGCCTGACCCACTGGACCCACACAGGTAGAAGGGAAAAATCAGGATTTAATAGCGCCCCCCCGGTCTTGAACCCGTGACCTCCTCTGATACCAATTGAAGGATTAAGCGCATACCCAACTACACCAAAAGCCCGGACTGTTGGAGGGGGCGCTACTTAATTTTTTATATAAGTAGCAGAGCGCCACGGGTCAAGTGAAGGAACGCCGGACCCAACAGAACTTCTCATTCCTTTTTGTCCGAAGGATGTGTATCGCGCATCGGAGTTCCTTCTTCGATGGCAAGAGACAAATCGATAGTACTATTGCCTATCGGGTGCTCTATACACGTGAATAGTGTCTGTTGTATGAAGTTAAGGATAAGGAGTCAGGAGTTTGACTTGCAAGCATCGCTACTGCTGTTTGTAGAATTCGACGTAATCTTTGGTATGATTTGCTCTAGGAGCAGCGTACATACATCAATTTCAAACGTAAGGTGGTCAGTTTGGTACTATCTATAGGTTGTGAGATTTCGGAACTGAAGTATTACTTCAAGAGCTGGTGGAACAGGGTTATGTGCATCCAAGTTTATTACCTTGGAGCACACCGGTCCACTGGTTAAAAAGAGGATGGAAGCTTACAACTCTGTAAGTGTTACTAGAAGTTGATTAAGTTAACGGGAAAATAATAAGTATCCAATCCCAAGTAGTGATTATCTTTTCGATCAACTCAATGGGTCAAGTGTGTACTCAAGTTGAATCTAAAATCCGGATACTATTATTTGTCGCTAAGGGAAAGTGATATTCCCAAAACGGCGTTCAGCACACGATATGGGCATTATGAGTTCATCGTTATGTCGCTTGTGCTGACAAATGTGCCGTCCATGTTTATGGATTTGAGGTATAGGGCGTTCAGTGAGTACCTGAACCAGTTTGTGATAACCTTTATCGATGACATACTGGTATACTTTAAGTATGAGGGTGATCATTCCAAGCATCTGGATTCGGTATTGGAGACGTTAAGGAGAAATCAGTTGTATGCCAAATTCTCCAAGTGCGAGCTTTGGTTACCCTCACTAGCGTTTCTTGGTCACGTCTTGAGTGGAGAAAGTATCATGGTGGACCCGTCAAAGATATTTGTGATACGTGAGTTGCTTGTGTTATCTGTGTTGGCGAAAAGTCAGAAGCTTATAGGACTGGCCGGCTAGTACAGACGCTTCATAGAGAACCTCTAGCAGATAATATTACCTCTCACGACTTTGGTGAAGAAAGATCAAAAGTTTGTGTGGTCACTGAAGTGCGCGCAAGCTTTCGAAGAGCTGAAAAGTCGGTTGACCTCGGCAACTATTCCATGTTTACCGAGTAGGACCGAAGGAGTTGAGATTTACAGCGATGCTTTGGGCAGTGACTTTTAATGTGTTCTGCTCCAGCATGGGAGTGTAAGAACATATAGCTCGCGTTAGTTGGAGGTACCCGAGAGGATTTATCCGGTCCATGACTTGGAGTTAGCGGTCGTGATATTCGCCCTGAAGTTATAAAGACGCTACCTAAACGGTGTGAAGGTCGGTATCTAAATCGATCACAGGAGTCTAAAGTACTTATTGGATCAAAAGGACATAAACTTGTGGCAGCGGGGGTGGATAGAGTTACTGGGGGACAACACCTTCGACATACATTTGGGCGCAAGTTTTGGAGATATTGGAGATCACTTGCGTGGACAAGCAGATCATGGATGATGCTTTTAATAGGTCAAATTCCCATATGTTTTTGAAGACGGACTATTGTGGAAGGACAGTCGTCTGTGCGCCCCAAGTGTGGAGAGTCAGCGGCAGGAGTTGATGTACGAGACTCATTTTACCAAGTACTCAATTCACCCGAAGTGCACAAAATGTTTAGAGGTTTGAAGAAGTGGTTCTGGTGGGCAGGACTGAAAAAGGATGATCCGGTGGAAAAGTTAGCCAAACTCTACATGGATAACATTGTTCGGTTGTATGGTGCACCCCGCAGTATTGTAAGTGACTGAGATGAACGCTTCACGGCCAACGATACCAGGCTGGTGCATAAATTGTTGGGAACTAAGCTAAGCTTCAGTACAGTCTTCTATCCACAGACAGATGGTCAGACCGAATGGGTCAACAAAACGATGGAGGACATGCTTAACATGTGTGTCTTGGATTACTGAAAGCAGTGGGAAGATCACATGTACATGGTGGAGTTTGCGTATAACAACCGCTACCCGGCGAGTATACAAATGGCGCCCTTTGAGGCCCTTTATGGTATAAAATGTCGCACGTCGTTGTCATGGTTAGAAACGGGTGAGACAAAGCCTTTCAAGAGGCAAGAGTTGGAAGATGCAACGTCATTGGTACAAACTATTCGAGGAACGCTTGCAGACCGCTCAGGACAGGCAGGCAAAATACTATAACGCCAAAGCTTAGGAATGGGGATTTCGCTATTGGCGATTGGAAGTATTTGAAAATCAAGCCTTTCAATGGTGTCTCGCGAGTCCGTCACTTGAAGAGGCTGAGTTAGAGGTACCTTGAACCGTTTGAGACCCTGGAGCAAATTGGTGAAGCAGCGTATCGACTGAAGGTTTTAGTGAAGTTGAGTGGGCTACACGATACATTCCACATATCGGTGTTGCGGAAGACGGTACAAAAGCCTTCACAGGTGGTTGCGGTCGATCAGGTGCTGGTTGATTGTGGGATGACGACGAAGGCCAAGCCCGTATGCATTGAAGACTTTGAAGTCAAACAACTCCACAATAAGGAGTTCTGAATGGTTAAAAAGTCTGTTGGGATAATTGTGGTCGTGAAGAGCTTTCATGGAAGCGAGAGCAGATTATGATGGAGGAATACCCCGTGTTTTTCCGCTCAAGTAAAATTTAGGTTTTGTACTTTTACCTAATTTCAGGACGAAATTCTTTTAAGGGGGGAGATTTGTAACGCCCTGAAAATTGTAAACGAACCAGTCGCATCCTAAGGAATTTTTGGTGCCTATATAGGGCTATGCAGCCTGGGACACGGGCGTGTCTAAGGCCATGTCCTTCTGTGTTGGCTGGACTGTGTCCAGGAAAGGACACAGCAGGAAACACGGTTTTGAACAGTAATGACACGGGCGTGTCAGGGGTGACACGGGCGTGTCCTCACCCGTGTCACCACTCGTGTTCTTCTCAGGTTGAAAACCTGGGGTATGTTGACAGGAGCGCGCGGCCCGGTTATACGGGCGTGTACTAGTCGACACGGGCATGTTCCTTTTTACACGGGCGTGTCCTTACCCATGTCCACCAAGGGACGTGACGGTTGGCGTGGCGGTTATATGTGACACGCCCCTAGGTCATGGACATGTCGAGACCCGACATAGGCGTGTCATGTTGAGACACAGGCGTGTCTCGACCCGTGTCCTTTTCTGTGCTCGACGATCGTTCCTAGATCGGGGCACGCGGTCTGGGACACGGCCGTGTGCAAAGCCGTGTTCGGCCTAGGATAAGAAATTTTAGGCCAATCTGAGTCGTTCATTTTATTTAAATACGATCTGACAGCCTAGATGAGGTCTTGCTGTGTTAAGTTCGGGAATAAAGGATTAATCCCTCACTTTCCTCTTAAACTCTCTCTTTCTAAGGAGTTAGAGAGATAATAGAGCAAGGAAGAAGGAAGGGAGGAATCCGGCCGCCGGCGGAGCATCGAAGCACCAGATTGAGAGCTACGACAAGATCCGTGGAGAGAATTCCCTTACGAAGCCTTCTATCCGGCTAGTTTTCATGGAGCCAAAGCGGACTTCAAGGGTAACGATTCTCATCTTGAACATGTGAATTCCTCTTCCTTTCTACATGGGAAACCCTCTCCCGCGAGTGTGCGGTGAGTGCGCGGTGTCCCTTGGGGTAGATGTGAATAGTCCCCCTTGTGTTGCATGTAGAGTCCGGAATCGAAGTACGAGCATAGGCATTATGTGTGAAGCCTACCCGGACGTGTTTGTCTGGATCGGTGATGTTGAATTGTGCATGGATTGTCGGAGAAGACTCCGTATTGTGTTGTTTTTCGGGTTTTCTACACGGTAGATTGGAACAGGGAGCGTTAGGGATTAACTCCAAGGTGCACCCGGAAAACTGGGTGGAAATGCATTTCTGCCAACCTGGTGGCCTGGGGCCAACCTTGTATATAATTGGGATTGTATGTGTGAGGCATGTCTCTAGGAGACATGTAGGGCCTTTCTTTGGAATGTGGTGAGCCTATGGGGTTCAGTATTATTAGGACAAAGAGCCGAAAAGGAAAGGCAAAACCGACCCACACCCTACAGGTTTGGCCATGAGTACTACGGTATTCAGAGACGGTAGGGCGACTTGAGCAACTGGAAATGGTGGAGTTGTACCTTCATTATGTAGACTATGACATGAGAGTAACGGATATTGGCTCTCGTCGGTGGCATAATGAGAGTCTCAGGCCAGGGGCCGTAAAGACTGAAATGCTCAAAGTAACCGTCAGGTCAAGGACCTCTGAACGGAGGTGGTATCCGGGAAGTCTGGTACACCGTCAATGTGCCCTGAGTGCACGGGTGGGCGGTCGTGTGAGCCTCCACCTGTGGTGAATTGTGCTAGGTTGTACTTTCACTAGGATTTTCTGATGTACTAATGAAATGCAGGGAAGGAGCACCGCCGTCCCGAATAAGGGGTGGGGTCATTATAATTTGGTCAGCTTTAGCTGACCGTTTCTTTGTTTGCAACCGTACGGTGGAATGTTGCTTGTAGGTGCTGCGGAACCAAGTACAAAATAGCGGGCAGAAGCCCAATTTGTTGTGCTGGCCCTCGAAGGCCAAAGCGAACTGTTATTTTTTTCTATCATGTGTGGTCGGCCTACGAGCCAATGTCTGTAAAACACTATGTTGTTAAGTGAACATTTGTAAGGCCATAAGGCCAAGTACTTTTGTGTATTTTGGTATTTCATTCCTATTGTGGTTAGTGGATATTCATGATTCATACTATCTGTTATTTGGGTTATTTCAACTACTTAAAAGCTTCCGCTAGTTGCTCTGTGTAGGACGTTTGTGATTGGAAGAATGGTTTCATTTTCTAACCCTTCGGTCTGTCTGTAGTATATGGCATCGGGCCCCGGCCGGACCTACTGTTATATACCATGCGACGGATAGGGGTGTTACAATATGCTTGAAGTGTAGAAACAGGTGGAAAAGAAACCATGTTCACAAAGTTTTTGTTAGAGTTTGGCAGTTTGATGGACTAGTCTCAAAGGCTTATAGTTCGGGCGGTCAGCCGATCTGATTTTATGGTTGTTTGGTTAGATGTAGCGGTTATGTCTGGCGGTTATATTGGCAGGATTGGCTGTCTGTCTATTTTGCTATGTTGCGGTTTTATAGTCGGCTTCCCGCAGGGTTTTCCAGTCTTAGAGGTCTTCCCACAGCTGCGGTCTGGAGGCTAGTCACAGCAGTGGTCTGGGAGTTAACCGCAGTTGAGGTCTTGAGGTTAGCCGCGGCAGTAGTGAAAGAAATGACTTAATGCAATTGATAATCCTCTAATATCAATTGAAAGTAGGTTATTCAGATCTACTCAAGAGGGGGGTGAATAGAGTATTAAAACTTTTTGGTTGTTTTTACTTTTATATCAGAGTTAAAATATAAGTGATACCAATAATAGATAAATAAAAGAAAATAGGCAAGCTATTTTAATTATCACAGCAATCAGCAAGGGCAAGAAGAAAATGAGCAACCAGAAGACACAAAAAATTTATAGTGGTTCCCCAAATCTAGGTACATCCACTCTTCTACCACCCTGGTAGGAATCGCTCTCAGGTTTTTGATCAGGTGACTGCCACAAAATAATATCTATTTCCATGGAGATATTGTAACCCTTCTGGATTTTGATCAGGTGCCGGAAAACCACTGAAGTCTTTTGATCAAGAGACCTCACAGCCAAGAATTACTTTTGAAGGGTGTAATAACCCTGTATACAGTAGGGGAAAGTAAAAGTTGAGTTGTCTTCTCTGTTCTCAAACAAATGAAAGAAGACTTGAGAGTGATCCTGATGATGTCAAGGCTTGTCATGTGATCTTGAATGGTTCAGGAATCCAAAGCCTTGCTTAGGGTGTATGTCTTGATTTCCAGAAAGCTTAGACTGATTGTGATGAATGTGTCTTCTTGCTTCCTAGAAGAACACTTGTGTAAAGAACTGAAAACTGTTCTTCTTTTTTTTGTCTTGTGTTCTTTGTGTGAATGTCAAGGTCTGTATGTTCCTCTCTTGATTCAATGTGTTGTCATTCCTTTGAAATAATCCAATCTGAATTCGAACTGGCACACCTTGATTGACTGCCAAAATCATGGGAACTTGTGCAACGGGTATAAGGGAATTAAAT
This sequence comes from Platanthera zijinensis, assembly GCA_039513925.1. Taxonomy (NCBI): domain Eukaryota; kingdom Viridiplantae; phylum Streptophyta; class Magnoliopsida; order Asparagales; family Orchidaceae; genus Platanthera; species Platanthera zijinensis. Next base: position 64,965,997 of record CM077093.1, read on the forward strand.
TAATTTCCCTAACTATCCCATGAATAGCTGTATAATAACTCTGTGAATACCTGTGAATGCCAGTAATTAATGCTTGTCAAGGAATGGCTATATTAAGAGACTATATGCATCAATTACTCAAAGCCATATAAGCAATAAAATATTCAGTCAATAAAGGAAAACAATAACTACAAAGAATAATGACTGATCTGGCAGTTATCATCGATCTGGTCCTGAGATCGTCGAACTCAAACATCCTCTATCGTTGAGCTGAGCCCTATGATCGTTGAAATAAAATTCTGCTTTCCAAACTGGGCTTCAAGATCATCGAACTGAGATGGTTTATCGTCGATCTCAATCCTTAAAGTAGATCAGAGATCGTCGAACTAAGTTCAGCAATCGTCTATCTCAGTATTAAAAGATTAACTCTGAGATCGTCGAACGCAGAACGAAGATCGTTGAGCTCTTTTCACTTAGTCAATTTCTGTCATGTTCAGTCTCTGTTGTCTTCTAAGTCTCTGATGTCTTGATCTTGTCTCACTGAGATGTTGACCTAACTAACACCTAAGATACTAGACTAGACTCTGGCTATACACTGTGGGTCTGATACAACCTATATTAGTGAACCTAGCCCAAATCCAAACTAGGGGTCCAACAATCTCCCCTATTTGGGTGAGGTCACTAAAAAAATAACAAAAGGAATACAACAGTAAATCAAAGCAAACATATCTGTCATGAATATAAAAAAAATTCAACAGATATTTACAGAAAGAGATATAAACACAAAAAATGAAAGAGTTCTAAGACTTGTCAGGAGCTAGCTTAGAAAATTCAATTTTTCTTTTAGGATATGTTGTTTGCTGTCTTGACATCTTTAAGTCAGCTTCACCAAGAACCTTTAGAGATGCTGCTCTGTGAACAACTGCCTCAGGGTGAACCTGCATGTAAGCATTAGCATCAAAAATATCTTATCTACAACAAATTTTTCAAGCTCTTTCTTCCTGTATTTAGACATTGTTGAAAATTGAGAAGGGTCTGCTCCTTCTTCTCTAGCTTTATTGATCTTGGAGAGAGCAATCAGTTCATGAAACCTAGCCATCCTGAAATTTGGATCTAGCTCAGGTTCATACTGTGATGTATCTTCTTCTGAATCAAGAGAAATCTTCTGATGATTTTTGTGCTTAATTGATTGTTCTTGAAACTTTATTTTTATTGCTAATTGCTGGGACTGACTGTCATGAAGGTTAGGAGGAGGTCTGACTTCACTGAACTTTCCAGGAATTCTGAATTTCCTGCTGAAATCCGAACTGTCTTCTTTGTCAGCTTGATCATGCTGTCTACCTCTCCCTCTTGAATAACCCCTAGAGTAAGACCTGGATGGTCTACTGATAGATTGAGGGGTATAAGATCTCTACTGCTGGGAGGAGGTAGCAGTTCTAGAAGTAACATTGCCCATAGCGCTAGCTGAAGGAGGAGGAGGAGGAGGTGGATCCTTCCTGAAAACTTTGACAGGAGAGGAACCAGTCTTTCTCCTTTTCTTAGAGCCTTCAACTCATTCTTAGAAAAGTTCATCCAGTGAGGAGTTGTTGGAGTGAGAGTAATGTTGCGCCTGATAGAGTAAGGGATGTCATCATGAGGATTAGACTTTGGAACTGCCTTCACTAGAGCTTTCCTCTTCTTGGACATTTTCTTCTTTTTACTGTCATCTGAATCTGAATCTGAATCTGAATCCTCAGCTTGATCATCATTAGAAGATCCTTGAGGATTATCATGCATAGCATCAATCTCTGTAATTACTTCTTTTTAAACTGAAACTGAAAGTTCTTCAGCTATATTATCAGCTATAATTTCATCCAAGTCTGGGACTAGAGAAGTAGAATAGACATAGGTTGGAGGAGAGAAAGCCTTGGGCTCTGAAATATCAACCTCAGCCATGCTGATAGACTCAGCCTCTGGAGCTGCAGAAAGCTCAGGCACTGGAGCTGAAAAGCTCTGGAGAAACTTTTTCAAAATATCTGTGCTCACTGAAGCAGTACAACACACAATATTTGTACCATACAGAGGTATAACAAATGAAAAGATTGAGCTATAAAGAAGATCAAAAGGATCTAGGATAGCAGAAAATTCCCCTGAAGGATAGATAGTATGTCCAACAGAAAGAACCTCTACTTCAAAAGAGTCAAAAGGATCATCTGTCAAAAATGTCTCAAGCTCTGCATCTATCAAAATTGTATCTACAACTGACAAAACTGTAGCTGCCTCTGCTGCTGCAACTGTTGGAGGAGGGGGAACTTCTTCACTGGACATATCCCCCTGCCTGGTAGCAGTAATGTCTGCTATCAGGCCCCTAGATGAAGAAGGGCCAGAGATAGAGGCAACAATGGAATTGATGGAAGCAAGGAGAGGTGCAATGGCATCCACTACAATAGTTTTGATGGTAGGGGTTAGAAGAGTAATGAGAGCAGATGGGTCAGAAGATGTGGATGGTAGAGAAGAAGTGGATTGTCCACAAGCTGTACAGATGATGGAAGTGGTAGGGAGAATGGCTGATTCAGGGATATCCATGGGTTCTGAATGGGGGGAAGGTTCATAAGATGGTGAAAGAGGTGGAGAAGAAGTTGGTGAAGGAATGTTAAGATCAAAGGTGGGTGAGGTTTGGATAGAAATGGTAGTGGAAGGGATCTCCTCTAGATAAGTTGGTGGTGGAGATACTGGAGGAGGAGATGGAGGAGGGCTTAGAGGTGGAGTTGGTTGATGTTGCAGTGGAGAAGGTGGTCTAGCTGGAGATGGAGGTGGAGGAGGAGGAATCTCCGGTTCATCTTCCCTAGGGTGAGGAGTGACTGAAACAGTCCTTGTGTCCTCAGATGCCTTGTGGGAGGAGGGAGCCCTAGAGGGCCTGGAGATGGTCCTCTCCCACTTTCCAAAGAGAACTGGGGTCAGCCTCTTGGAAGCATTAATAAAAACTGGTGGGGATGTCAACAATTCAGGGCATTTTTCAGTGAGAAAAATTCCTATAAGTCTGCCAAGAGAGACCTCTCTCTTATTTGTTTTCTTCTTTATCAACTCAAACAAAATTGCAGCCCAATTCACTGCCTTCTGATTTACCAAGGCACTCATCAAAATAAACTAATGCCTGGAAATGTTATCATGGGCAGTGTGCTTTTCAAGCAACACTTTTCCCACAATATCTGCCAAGAACTTATACTGAGGCGACAAGTTCTTCTTCAGAAGCTTGCTAGGGTTTGCATCAGCATGACCCATTCTGGCGAGCATGGCAGCAAACTCTTCCTTATCCATTTCAAAATCATCTTCACCATTAATGAAACCAAAAATTTCAGTAAGAACGACAGGGGTTAGACTTACCCCCTGTTCAGAAATGGTTCCAACCAACGACTGTCCATCTAGGGATGATGATGTATAAGCCAATTCCTTAATTTCTGTCACTGGAAACTTCATCCTTGTCATCATCAACTTCTGTAACCTTGGCTCATCAAACAACTTCAACACATCTTGAAAAATCTGGTCACAGTGCTTGAATGTTTCAAAATCAATGTCGAAGCCAGAATAAAACTTCATGCTTGACAAAATTATCGATGTGATTGCCATTTGAGAGTTCCTGCAAAGAAAAAAAAGATAATGTGTAGAAGGGAAATAGAAAGCGCGGGACTATTTTCGTCTAAACCCTAGATTATAAGGTTTAGGAAAACGAAGTGACGGAATTAGTCGGGCGAATAAACTAATAAAAAACGACTTCAAATCCGTGGTTTGCGAAATATTTTAATATAAAATGATTTCGATAACCGCAGATTGAAGAGAAAGAATAAATCGGCTATCTCAGATCGATGATGAATTCTCTGAACCAAAAATCGTCGATCTCTGTTCGACGATAATTGTTTCACTAAGAAGTGATTGTCGATCTCAGTTCGACGAACAACTTCACGAGACGCTAACAGATCGTCGATATCTCTTCGACGATCTGTCAACAAATCTTCGATCTCAGACAGAAAGTTAAATAACCTCATCTCCATTAATCATACCTAGCTTATTCATAAAGAATAGATGTTTCTTTTCATCTAAGGGTTTGGTGAAAATATCTGCTTTTTGCAAATCAGTAGGGATCAAGGTGAGATTAATTTTCTTTTTGTCCACACACTCCCTAATGAAATGATGCCTTACATCTATATGCTTTGTCCTAGAATGATGGACTGGATTCTGTGCTATAGAAATAGCACTAGTACTATCACAAAATATAGTTGAATTATTTAAGTTGTATCCATAATCTAGGAGTTGATTTTGTATCCAAAGCATCGGGGAACAACAACTGTCAGCTGCTATATATTCAGCTTCTGCTGTTGATATAGACACAGATATCTGCTTTTTACAAACCAAGAGACAAGTCTAACACCAAGGAACTGGCTTATTCCAGAGGTACTCTTCCTGTCCACTCTACATCCAGCAAAATCAGTATCTGAGTATCAAGTTAACTCAAATTCTGATTCATTTGGATACCAGAGTCCTAGATTTGGGACACTCTTTATATATCTCAAAATTCTTTTTAATAAAACTAGGTGAGATTCTTTGGGGTTCACCTGGAACCTAGCACAAAGGCATGTAGCAAAAATTATATCAGGCCTACTTATTGTGAGATATAGAAGGGACCCAATAATGGCCCTATACAATTTCTGATCAACTGGTTTCCCATGCACATCAGAATCAATCACAGCATTTGTAGCCATGGGTGTTTTCTTAGCTGAGGCATCAGCCATCCCAAACCTTTTGATCAGTTCTTTAACATACTTAGATTTGGATAGGAAAATTCCATCTGGTGTCTGCTTCACTTGGAGACCAAGGAAGTAGGAGAACTCACTCATACTACTCATCTCAAACTTAGAAGGCATAAGGTTGGAAAACCTCTTGCATAGTTTGGGATCTAAAGAGCTAAATATTATGTCATCTACATATATTTGTACTAACAGTATTTTATCATGATGATTCTTGAAAAACAAAGTCCTATCTACCATGCCTCTAAAAAACTTATGCTCTAACAAGAAGCTAGCTAGGGTCTCATGCTAAGCTCTTGGAGCTTGCTTGAGGTCATAGAGAGCTTTATTCAATCTATAAACAAAAGAGGGTTAAGTTAGCGAAATAAAACCTGGTGGTTGTTCAGCATACACCTCTTTTTTGAGTTCTCCATTTAGAAAGGCACTTTTAACATCCATCTGATAGACTTTGAATTTTTGAGATGCAGCATAGGCCAAGAGAATTTTGATTGTCTCTAACCTTGCCACTGGTGAAAAGGTTTGATCATAATCAATGCCTTCTTCCTGCCTATAACCTTGAGCAACAAGCCTAGCCTTGTTCCTTATAATTTCTCCTTGTGCATCCAACTTGTTTTTTGAACACCCATTTTGTTCCAATGACTGGGTAATTCTTTGGTCTTGGGACAAATTCCCAAACTCTACATCTCTCAAATTGGTCGAGCTCCTCTTTAATTGTAAGGATCCAGTGGGGATCTTGCTCAGCATCCTGAATGGAATGAGGTTCAACTTGAGAAATGAAGCAGGCATGTATCAGATCCTGGTGGAGTTGATGCCTAATCTGCACACCTGCTAATATATCTCTAATCACTAGAGATACAGGATGATCTCTAAGTATGACTAAATCAGCAGGAGGAGTTGGTTGTTCAACAGCTTCAGGGACTGATTCCTCTTGTGGAATCAAGACTGCTGTTGGAACTTCTTCTGTTTGAACATTATCTTCTTCATCACTGCTATCAGCAACCTATGGAGAAGTATATGTGACAGCCTTAGGGGTGAGGGTCACATTTTCTAACTTCTCACACAAGGTGGGTACCTACAAAGTCTGACAGGTAGAAGCATTCTTCTTCTTATAAAACATGTTAGCTTCATCAAAATATACATGTACAAACTCTTTAATTTTCAAAGTTGATTTATTATAAACCCTATAAGCCTTGCTTACTTGGAAATATCCTAGAAGAATTCCCATTTCAGACTTGGCTTCAAACTTTCTAGTGTATTTTTTTTGTTAATATGTATGTAACAGACACAACCAAATACTCTAAAATAGTCTACTTTAGGTTTCTTCTCTTTGAGTAGCTCATAGGGGTTCTTAGCCTTAAGCTTGTGTATTAAGCTTCTATTCAGGACATAGTTAGTTGTGCTCACTGCCTCTGCCCAAAATGAAAGGGGCAAGTATGCATCAGCAAGTAATGTACTTGCAGCTTCAATCAGGGTTCTGTTTTTCCTTTCAGCTACCCTATTTTATTGAGAAGTTCTAGGAGCAGAAAAACATTACCTGATACCTTCCTTATCACAGAACTCTTGCATAAGAAGAGACTCAAACTCAGTATCATGATCACTTCTGATCAATACAACATAAGTATAGAACTCAATCTATATGCACTTGAGAAAATCTGTAAGAACCTTGAAGTTATCTTACTTGTTTTTCAAGAAGAACACGCAAGTGAACTGGAGAAGTCATCTATAATAACCAAGGTGTAAGACTTACCTCCTAGGCTTTGTATAGCAATGGGTCCAAAGAGATCCATGTGAAGCAAATACAAAATCCTAGGTGAGTCACTCTTATTAATGGATTTGAAACTAGTTTTAGTTTGCTTGCCTAGTTGACAAGCCCTGCACAGGCTTTCCTTCTTATATGGGTAAAAGGCAATCCTCTTACAAGGTTATCATTTGATAGCTTAGTAATGTATTTTAAATTTACATGTTCTAACCTCCTATGTCATAGTTCATTCTGATTACTAGATTGGTTAAATAAATAAATTTCATTTATGGCTGAATTAAAGTTAAAAATATAAAGGTTACCTACTTTAGAACCAGTTAAAACAACTATGTTGTCAGCTGAAGAAATAATGCAAGAGGACTGATTGAATGATACCTGAAATCCTTCATCACAAAGTTGACTGATGGATATCAAGTTATTTTTCAATCCACTTACACATGCTACCTTCCTGAATATGACAGCTCCCATTTTGACTTCTCCATAGCCTTCAGTCTGTCCATAGTTGGAGTCACCAAAAATAACTTTAGGTCCTAGCTTTGACTTGTAACTAGATAAGTTGTCCTTCCATCTTATCATGTGCTTTGAGCACCCACTGTCCAGATACCATTGTTGGTTATATGATGGATAGCTCTTTACCTGCAACAATAAAAAGGTTAGTTGTTCTTGACCCAGGTTACCTTGGGTCCTTTATTTTCTTGATAAGAAAAACTTGAAATAACACAACTAGCTGGCTGAGATTGATATCCTAGTGGATGATATCTCCTAGGTGGAATTTCCCAATGTGTGAAAGGATTAACTGTTTCCCTTTTCTAATTAAAGTTTTTGTTTAAGTTAGAATTTCTGTCAGGATTAGGAGTTTTATTACTTCTTACTGGGTTCGACGGTTTAAAGTGAGATCGTCAATCTGAGTTCGACAACATGGGTTGGGATCGTCGATCTCTGCTCAGAGAGGGATAGTATTCATTCTTTGTGCCCCATGTTCGTCAATCTCTGCTCGATGATCCATACATAAATCGTCGATCGCAGTAAGACGATTGATTATAGTAAATATTTTCGTTCATAGATCGTCGATCTGAGTTCGACGATCTGTTCACATTTCATCGATCTGAGTTCGACGAAAACTGCTGAACATTATTTTTGTTTTTGTTTGTTTCTATTTTTCTGTTTGTTAAGTTTGTTTCTATTTGTTGTTGGTGATAGTTTAACTTTCAAGGCAGCCTAAACACCTAGAGGGGGGGGGGGTGAATAGGTTCTGCTTCTCTTTCTAAAACTTCTAGACAGAATTCAATTTATTAACTAATATAAAAACACAGCAATCACAGAAAACAAAACATCACAGATTGCACTATGTTTTATAGTGGTTCCCCAAGGTCTGGGTACATCCACTTTCCCCCCTTCACCTATCTAGCTGTATGCTAGATTCGGCCAAACTTCCACTTATCTCAGATCAATAGATCTTACAACTCAGAACCCAACTGGTTCCTACAACTCAGGCACAACTGCCCTACCTCAGCCTTGCCCCAAGGCCTACAACTCAGAGAATATCCTTCTCCTACACTCAGGCAATCAGCCCTACCACTCAGAGTTCAACACTCCTACACTCAGCCTTTATAACATAGGCTTACAACTCAGATCTGTATAAACAGATCCTACAGAAATATAGAAAAGATTGTTTAAATTGTCTTGCCAAGTTGAGAGAGAAAAGGCAATGACAATTCTTAATCAGCTGATGCAATCAACTATTTCTTAGCCTTCTTCAAAGCTTCTTGAAAATGTACTTAGCTGAGTTGATTCCAAACAGCTTCTTGAGAATCCACTGGTGGATTCTTTCTTCTTCTTCAAATTCTGACTTGATCTCTCTCTATCCAGAACTTTGAATGATTCTTCTGAATTCTGATTAGAACTCTTCTTAGATCTACCCTTAGATAGTCTTCTTAGATCTCCCGGAGAAGATCTTCTTAAGTGCCTAGCACTTTCTTGAAATGAGTAGAATGTAATCCTTCTCCACTTTCTGATCCAATGTATTTCAAAGGGTCAGTTCTATATGTTGTTAATTGTTTTTTTTTCTCCTTCTGAATCTGTCTATTTATAGACATTCTTTATGGTAACCGGCTGATCCGGTTTCTAACCGTTTTCTGACAAGTCTGACAACTTCAGTTAACTGGTGATAACCCACAGCTGTCAAGTCTTCAAACAAGTCCTGTGCCTTAGTGTTGAAACAGTCTGTCAGAAAGTGTCGAGACCATCTGTCTATTTGTGTCGACACAATTGACTTTGGTGTCGACACTGCCTTCAGTGATGTTGACTAAATTGCCTTTGTGTCGACACATCTTCTTCTGAAAATAACTTGGTCTTTGACTCTGCAGTGTGTCGACACAAGTCCTGTGTGTCGACACAGTTGTTGTAGAATCATAACTTTAGTAAGTGTTGACTTAGCCTTCAGGTGTCGACACATTCATTTTTTAGCTTTGCTATAATGTGTCGACTTACTCACTATGTGTCGACACATTCTGCTGGTGACGACAAACTTGTGGTCGACTATTTTCTTCTGTGTCGACATATTCAGATGATGTCGACAAACTTGAGATCGACTATACTCTTCAGTGTCAACGCATTCTCCCAATGTTGAGGTCGACGTTTTTCTTCTGTGTCGACACAATTTCCCAGTGTTGTGTCGACTTACTTCTTCTGTGTCGACACTTTTTCCCAGTGTTGTTGTAGACTATGTTATGTGTCGACACTTTTTCCCAGAGTAGTGTCGACTTACACCTTCTGTGTCGACACACTTTCCCAGTGTTGTGTCGACAACTTTCTTCTATGTGACGACACATGTTCTTTTGTGTCGACACTTGGACTTAGAATTTTTTCTGTAAACTTTAACAATTCTTTACCTGCACATGTCAACTCAAAACAACATCAAATACAACATGATGTATATCATTGAGCTAGGTTGGGCTTCTTCAAATCAGGTACACATTTTCCAATGTACCCAACAATCTCCCCCTATTTGGAGAAGTCATAACCCTTATAGCCAATGATATACACCATTTATAAATAGTATAAAATGATGATATATGACAATACACAGGGATACTTAATTATAAACAAAATAATAAGAACATCATGGATAAAACAATCTATCACAGATTTAACAATATTTTGTTTATTACTGGGTAATGTTTGACTACATGGTTTTTCTTTGACTGATCACATTACATCATTACAAAACATTATGAAAGAACTAAAACATTATCAGGATTGATCAGGCTCTCTAATAACAATCCCTTGGCCAGATTTAATTTTAGCTGTCACAGGAGCTTCTGATTCTTTAGCCATCTTTTTTCCTTTAAGATCAGCTTTCTTCTTAGCTTCTTCCTTGAGCCTTTGCCTTTCAAAATAGTGAAAAGGCTTTGGGAAGTATTTGCTTGGCTCCATAGCATCAGGTGGAAGTCTTCCCAGCTTAGCTTTCCTTCTGAATTGTACAATGGCTTCTTGTCTTGCCTCATACTTCTGCCATTCCTGCTCATTGTACCACTTGCCCCTTTCATGAACTTGATCTTTGACAGCTTTCCATGCAGTGAGTATTATATTTCTGGAAGTAGGACTCCACTGCTCAAAATCTGGCTTCAGCTCAGCCTGCTCTCTAAATCTTTTCTTTGACAGTAGAGCATCTTGCTGTTCTTGCAAATTTACCTCAGGCTTATCAACCTTTCCAAAGATAACATTTACAACCTCCTTTGAAGGACTATACATATATTGCACTTGCTGATCCAATATATCAAAATCTGGAGGGGGGTATATGACTTGGGCAACCTCAGGTTGGTCACCTTCAAGTAGTCCTGTTTGTAGACCTGACTCAGCCACCATGTTATCATCACACAATGGTGGATATCCCAATGTGGCTCTTATACTATTGGTCACCCATTTGGCATGCTCAGAGCCTGCATGAATTAGCATCCTCTCCCCCTTTATGGCTTCTCTTGATACATGATCTCTAAGATCTTCTTTCTGAAATCGAATTTGGCCATCCAAATAATTCACTCCCTCCTTGAAAAATGGTCTTAACTTTTGAAGCTTTTCAGATATTTCCTGTTGAGAGGTTGTGATGGCAGTCTTAACAGATGCAATAGCAGCCTGAAAATTCTTATCAAATTTTTCCATTTCTTTGGCTTTATCTGCAGGCATCCCTGGAACAATCTTCTTCACCTCTTGAATGATCTCATTATGAGATTCAGTTAAATTGTCATTCATTCTTATTTGATTTTCCAGAACATAACCTTGCTTCAAAGCAATATCATCCACCTTTGTAGAGATAGCCTGCTGTTGTTTAGCCAGATAAACTACAGCATTGCCACCCTTGTGGAAGCAATCTGTCATTTCAGTTTTATGCAAGTTGACTTGAAATTGGATGGACTTGATGTCCTGAGCTAAGTCAAACTGAACTGACTTGCTATTTTCATCAACATACTTCTCCAGAGCCATCCTTTGGTCATCCAATTTTACTTGAAGATCTACCATAAATTTATTGTAATCAAAGGCTGGAGAAACTTGTGGAGTTGTTGTCTGCAATGCCTGCTTGTAGTTCTTGCTTCTTCTCTTAAAGACAACAAGTTTTCTTTTCTTAGCCACCCTGGCTTCTTCAGTTTCTGTGTCAGAGGAAGTATCTACATGAATTCTTTCTGTGCCAGGGAGTTGTTGCTCAGCTTCAACATCCACTGGCTCATCCTCAACCTGTGTTTCCACAGCAGCTTCCTGATCAATGTCCATTCCTATGAACTTCTCAATATCTGGTCCACCTCCTTCTTTATCAGCAGCAGTATCAACATCTGGGAATAACTCCTCCATAGTAAATTCCAGTTGAGTGGTCACATCTGCAGCAGTTAAATTTTGAGATATGTTTAACTGTGCTTCCTCTTGGACTTGCACCTCAATATTTGTAGTGGCAGGAGTAGGTGTGGACACTAGCTCCCCCTGAACCTGTGCAGTAATAATAATTTGAGCAATGTCTTTTATAGTAAAATACATTAGCTCCCCCTAAACCTAAGCAGGAGTAGATACCTTTGGAGCAGAAGTGGAAACTGGCTCCCCCTGCATCTGGGCAGGTGTTGATACTTCCTGGACCACAGTTGAGGCAAGCTGTGTCCCTTCTTGTACTTGTTCAGATTCTTGATTTGGTGTAGAGGATTGCACAGGGGTGTCTGGCCTGCTCTCTTCAGGCACATCCTTTGACAGCACCCTATCCCACCTGGTGAATAGTCTCATATCCATTCTTCTCATATGGTTAATCTTACTCCCTTGCAGCTGCTGCATCACATCTGGAATCACCCCAGTGAAGTACAGACTCATGATCCTAGCCATGTTAGGCTTCTTAATTCCCTCTTTGATCTTGTCAAAGAGTACTCTTGACCAATCAGTAGGAATAGTAAAAACTATCCTGGTCATCAGGCTGAACATATAGGCAGAAATCCTATCATGTCCACCTGTCTTGCAGAGGATTACCTTTCCAACAACTTCCGACAAGAACTTCCCTTGCTGATTCATTCCCTTTCTGTTGAATGCAGCTCCTATCTTCAATCCTGAATCCAGGCCACACCATTGAAGGGCTTCCCTTGTCTTAGATATAGGAACTGCCTCTTCATTCTCAACCACTTGCAGTTGGAAGATCTTTCGTAAACTTCTTTGAGTAATCTTTACCTTCGTCCCTTGAATAGTGGACTTAATCTTGAGGCCAGTAGAATGGACTGATGCAGAGGTAAAGAACTCGTGCACCTCCTTCTTCCAGATCTTAGTTGGTTCTGAAATGAGAAATTCTAACCCTGATGCAGAGAGAAGGGTGATAACTCCTTGAACATCAGGCGGCGCCTCTGCAAAGGCCTGGCGCACTAACTCGTATCCTTCATTGATGTTATCTTCAATCCTTGGCGCCATCGTTGTGTCGAGAAAGCTTGAGAGAAGAGAGAAAGAAAGACTGTCGACACAGGGTTTGAGTCTCGAAAACCTTGAAAGCGTGTCGACACAAAGAGCTTTTGACCTATTTATAGCTTCTGTTGAAAGAAGTTCAAAAGGCGCCAAAAACAGTCTAAATGTGTCGACACAGACGGAATGTGTCGACACAAGCTTCTATTAACTCGACATTTCTTCAGCCTACTATGTGTCGACACCAATTTGTGGTTATGTCGACACCTTGGATACATAGTAGAAAGACAGAAATTCTGTGTCGACACTAAGGACAAGTGTCGACACATATTTTGTAAGTGTCGACACCATAATTCTGGTTGAGTCGACATTACATTTCTGGTTAAGTCGACAATAAAATTCTTAAGTGTCGACACATATTCTCTGTGTCGACACAATATTTCTGACTTGTCGACATAATTTCTCTGAGTCGACACATTATTACTGAATGTGTCGACACATTCTTACTTAGCCAATTTCTGTAACTTCAATGTGTCCTTTTTAACACTTGATTATGTTGTTACTACTTTTACTTACTTATAAACCATTTCAATAGCATTGTTAATGATTTTGTTTAATACATTAATCAATGGTTAACATACCTAATTCAATTTTGAATTTATTGAATTTGGTTTCATCTAAAGGCTTAGTAAATACATCTGCTATTTGATAATCTGTTTTTACAAATTCCAATGAGATGTCACCTTTTTCTACATGTTCTCTAAGAAAATGATATTTGATTTCTATATGCTTAGTTCTACTATGAGAAACTGGATTATTAGCAATAGAAATAGCACTCTTAGAATCACATAAAAGGGGTGTTCTACTTACCTGAATACCATAATCTTTAAGCTGATGCTGCATCCATAATAGCTGTGCACAGCAGCTTCCTGCAGCAATATACTCTGACTCAGCTGTGGAAATTGCCACACTAGTCTGTTTTTTACTACTCCAAGATATTAGTCTTCCTCCCAGGAATTGACAAGTACCTGTAGTACTCTTTCTATCCTCTCTACATCCTGCAAAATCTGCATCTGAATAGCCTGTTAGTTGAAAATCTCCATTCCTAGGGTACCAAAGACCTAGAGTAGGAGTGCCCTTTAGATATCTCAGAATCCTTTTTACTGCAGTATAATGAGATTCTTTAGGGCAGGCTTGGTACCTAGCACAGACACATGTTGCATACATAATGTCAGGTCTACTAGCAGTGAGATATAGTAGTGACCCAACTATTCCTCTATACAATGATTCATCAACAGGTTTACCTGCCTCATCTTTGCATATTGGCATACTTGTGCCCATAGGAGTTCTCATGGAGGAGGATGACTCCATACCATATTTTTTAATTAATTCCTTGGTGAACTTAGACTGGGATATGGACAATCCATCATCAGTCTGTCTTACTTGGAGTCCCAAGAAGAACTTAAGTTCTCCCATACTGCTCATCTCAAACTTCCCTTGCATAAGTTTGGCAAACTTTTTACAAAGGTTGTTTTCAGTAGATCCAAAGATTATGTCATCAACATAGATCTGGACTAAGATGATCTTTCCTTTGGATTCCCTAAGGAATAGAGTTTTGTCTATCTTTCCTCTTGAGAATTTATTCTCAATGAGGAAGGTAGACAGGGTTTCATACCAAGCCCTTGGAGCTTGTTTTAACCCATATAAAGCTTTCCTAAGCTTATACACAGAATCAGGTTTAAGAGGATCTACAAAACCTGATAGCTGCTCTACATATACTTCTTCTTTAAGATCACCATTCAGAAATGCTGACTTTACATCCATCTGGTATACTTTGAAGTCTTGGTAGGCTGCATAGGCAAGGAACATTCTGATTGCCTCCAGCCTTGCTACTGGAGCAAAGGTTTGATCAAAGTCAATCCCTTCTTCCTGCCTGTATCCTTTTGCAACCAATCTTGCTTTATTCTTTATTATTATTCCACTTTCATCTAGCTTGTTCCTATAGATCCACTTAGTCCCAATTATGTTGTGGCCTCTTGGTTTAGGAACAAGCTCCCAGACCTTGCACCTTCTGAACTGATTCAGCTCCTCTTGCATAGCATCAATCCAGTGCTGGTCTTGGATAGCTTCTTCAAACTTCTTAGGTTCCATTTGAGACAAGAAACTAGAATGCAAAACTGTGCTTTGATTTCTGCTTCTAGTTTGCACTCCTTGTCTTGGATCACCAATTATCTGATCAGTAGGATGATCTCTTAGATATCTTATAGCTGGAGGTAGATTCCCTTCAGGTTGAGCATCTCCAGCTTCTTCATTCTGCTGTTCCTCTTGGTTTTCATCAGCTTCCATTATCTCTTGTACTCCCCCTGGACAGCAGCCTTCATTTTCCAATGCTCCCTCTTCCTTTGAAGCTTCAGCAATGGAGAGCTTGTCCATCTTCTTGCTTATACCTGTTGAGTCATTTGATCTACAAGACAATTCACAATTGATTAATCTTGTTTCATCAAATACAATATGCACAGATTCTTCAACAACTTGAGTAGTTAAGTTGAAGACTCTATAGGCCTTACTATTTGTGCTGTACCCAACAAATATCCCATCCTGGGATTTGGCAGCAAACTTAGTCAAATAAGACTTACCATTGTTAAGTATATAGCACTTGCAGCCAAAGATCCTAAAATAGGATAGATTTGGTTTTCTGCCTTTCACAATCTCATAGGGAGTCTTCCTGTGGCTTTTGGTGATAGAAGCCCTATTGATGACATGACAAGCAGTGTTAACTGCCTCAGCCCAAAAATATTCTGGGAGAGAGGTGTCACTCAATAGAGTTCTACCAGCTTCAATTAATGATCTATTCTTTCTTTCAGCAATTCCATTTTGCTGAGGTGTTCTAGGTGAGGAGAACTCTTGGAAAATCCCAAAGTCTATACACAAGTTTGTTATGCTTTCAGATTGAAACTCAGTACCATGGTCACTTCTGATTTTGACCACTGTACTGTTCAGTTCATTCTGAATTTGCTTTACAAACTTAAATAATACACTTGGGGTTTCAGATTTTTGTCTCAGAAAGAACACCCATGTAAATCTAGAATAGTCATCTACAACCACTAGTGTGTAGACCTTCCTACCTAGACTGTGAACTGGCATAGGACCAAAAAGATCCATATGCAAGAGGTATAAGCACCTCACAGAATCCTTGTTTTCAAGGCTTTGAAATGAGGTTTTTGTCTGCTTGCCCTTTTGACAAGCTGAGCATACCCCTTCCTTTATACACTTAACTTGAGGCCCATTCCTCACTAGTTCTTTACTAAAGAGTTGGCCAATTGTCTTGTAGTTTAGATGAGCCAATCTCTTGTGCCACTTAACACAATGAGAAGCATTGTCATCAGCTACAAGACAAATGGGGGATGCCTTATTCTCACATTCAAAATTAAGGCAATACACATTTCTCTTCCTATACCCAGTCAATATGATCTCTTGATCACTTGACCTTTTGATATGACATCCATCCTTACCAAATGAAATGTCATATCCTAGATCACTCAGCTGGCTTATGCTTATTAGATTATGTTTCAAACCTTTTACATAGGCCACTTGGGTGATAGTAAATAGGTTTGAAGAGATGTTACCAAATCCTTTGATGACTCCTTTTTCAGATCCACCAAAGATCACTTTATGTCCATCTTTGACAGATGAATACTCCTTCAGCAGCCCCTTTGTTCCAGTCATGTGCCTGGAACAACCACTATCCAAGTACCATATAGGGGCATGGTAACTTGGATTCACCTGCAATACAGAATTACTTACCCTTAGAACCCAAGTAAGTCTTGGGTCCTTGGTTCAGGTTAGCCTTAATAAAGTTATCATAACCTCTTCTAGCAGGTAGACTCTTATTCTTTATAACACTTGTGTTATACCAGCAGTCCAATGCAAAATGACCCCTCTTGCCACAGCACCAACATTCAAACTTATTGTATCTAGATCTAGATACATCCTTGTCAGAAGCATTTCTGTTCATTGCTGGTGCTGTTGCAACTTCTCCTACTGGTTTCTTAAAACCATAGGGCTTATGACCATAGGTAGGCCTGCTTGCCTTAACACCCTTGTTATTTAGAACATTTGTCTTGATATGATCCTGAATGTCTTCATGATCATATATATTAGAAGGCACTTTCTCCTTACCAAACCTTATGGGGACTGAAAGGTTTAGTGGCTGAATAGGGGCTTTGCCTTTCCTCTTGAATCTGCCAGCCCTGGAGTTACCCTTAAATCCTAATCCAGCCTTACCCTTCTGAGTGACAAATTCATCTATCAAGGGTAAGACAGATTTTGGCTTAGAGTAACTAGCCACTAAATCCCTTTCAATTCTAAGTCTGTCCTCCAGACTCTTTACTTGATCATTAGTATAATTAATTGTGCCCATCTGAATAATAGTTATATTCTTCAGCTTGGCAATTTCAGCTAACTTTTGATCAAGGACTTTTTCTAACTCAGTTGTTGCAACCCTTAGATCAGCAATTTCCTGAGCCTGTGATTTAACCAGGTTCTTGCTTTTCTTAAGGGCCTGCAACAAGTCCCCATACTTGTCTATCAATTGATAGACATCTCCTTCAGATCCAGATGCATCTTCATCACTTGATGCAGATGTAGCTGATTCTTCACTTGTACTACAAACATATGTACTGGAAGGACAGTTTACCTCATTAGGACCAGACTGATTCTGGCATAGGTCCTCTTCTGATCTAGTCATCAAACCCATGCATTGATGTTCATTGATGGAGTCTAGCAACTGCATAAACTCCTCTTCCTCAGATGCAGCATATAATCCAATATATGCTTCAGCTTCAGATCCTGATTCTGAAGTTGACTGGTCTGACAGACTTTTATCTTTCTTTGCTACAAAGGATTTCTCCTTCTTGCCTTTCTGATAAGTCTTCTTCTTTTCTGAAGATTCCTTCCTTTTGTCAGGACAATCAGCCACTACATGTCCAGGCCTATTGCAACAATAGCAGACAATCTTTGAAGTAGTGGCTTTGCTGGGCTTTGACCTGCTTTTCTCTTTCCTAGATGACCTTCTTTTCTGATAATAGTCATCTACTTGCTGTGATGAGGAAGGCCTAGACTTCCATTGCTTCTTTTTCAAGAACCTTTGAAATTGCCTAGTGAATGCAGCAAAGTCTGCATCTGAATCACTGCTGACTGAACCCTTATCTGAATTTTCAGAACTACCTTCTTCAACTTCCTTAGGAGGAGATGGTGATTTCCTCCTATTCTTTCTGGTGGCTTCAGCATTAAATGCCACAGTCTTTTCTCTATGCTCTCCTCTTGAGTTTCTTTCCTCCTCCTTCCTTACCATAAGTTGCATTTCATAGGATAGCAACTTTCCAAACAGAGTTGGAGGAGATATCTCTGCCAATTTTGCCACTTCTCTTATGGCACAGATCTTTGTATCCCAATCCTTTGATAAGGATCTTAAGAATTTGTCATTCAGTTCATAGGTACTGAAGACTCTTCCATAGGAAATTAGCTCATTCACAATTCTATAGAATTTCTTATAGCACTCAGTTATGCTATCAGATTTTCCTTGTCTAAAACTTTCATACTCCTGATTTAGCATAGATTTTCTGTCCAGCCTTACTTCTTCTGATCCCTCCATGTAGACAATCAATGTGTCCCACATCTCCTTGGAGGTCTTGCAGTGAATCAGATTCTGAAATGTTGAATCATCTATGGCACTGACAATGATGTTCTGTGCCCTTTTGTCCATGGTTGCCAAGATGATTTCATCCTTGGTCATTTCAGAATAAGTCTTTGGTGTTTGGATATTTGCATCAAGAACAGATATCTTCATTGGTATGAAGGGGCCTTCCTGTACTGTGATGTAAATCCTTGGGTCAGATGCTTCCATAAACAATCTGACTCTTTCTTTCCAGATCCCAAAGATTTCCTTCTTGCATATGGGTAATTTCATTGACCCTAGCTCCTTATGATTCTCTCCAGAACCCATCTTCTTGATTCTTGAATCTGCCTATCAGATCTACCTCAGACTGTTAAGTCCTTTTTGAGGAACCTCCCTCTGATACCACTTGATAGTTTAACTTTCAAGGCAGCCTAAACACCTAGAGGGGGGGGTGAATAGGTTCTGCTTCTCTTTCTAAAACTTCTAGACAGAATTCAATTTATTAACTAATATAAAAACACAGCAATCACAGAAAACAAAACATCACAGATTGCACTATGTTTTATAGTGGTTCCCCAAGGTCTGGGTACATCCACTTTCCCCCCTTCACCTATCTAGCTGTATGCTAGATTCGGCCAAACTTCCACTTATCTCAGATCAATAGATCTTACAACTCAGAACCCAACTGGTTCCTACAACTCAGGCACAACTGCCCTACCTCAGCCTTGCCCCAAGGCCTACAACTCAGAGAATATCCTTCTCCTACACTCAGGCAATCAGCCCTACCACTCAGAGTTCAACACTCCTACACTCAGCCTTTATAACATAGGCTTACAACTCAGATCTGTATAAACAGATCCTACAGAAATATAGAAAAGATTGTTTAAATTGTCTTGCCAAGTTGAGAGAGAAAAGGCAATGACAATTCTTAATCAGCTGATGCAATCAACTATTTCTTAGCCTTCTTCAAAGCTTCTTGAAAATGTACTTAGCTGAGTTGATTCCAAACAGCTTCTTGAGAATCCACTGGTGGATTCTTTCTTCTTCTTCAAATTCTGACTTGATCTCTCTCTATCCAGAACTTTGAATGATTCTTCTGAATTCTGATTAGAACTCTTCTTAGATCTACCCTTAGATAGTCTTCTTAGATCTCCCGGAGAAGATCTTCTTAAGTGCCTAGCACTTTCTTGAAATGAGTAGAATGTAATCCTTCTCCACTTTCTGATCCAATGTATTTCAAAGGATCAGTTCTATATGTTGTTAATTGTTTTTTTTTCTCCTTCTGAATCTGTCTATTTATAGACATTCTTCATGGTAACCGGCTGATCCGGTTTCTAACCGTTTTCTAACAAGTCTGACAACTTCAGTTAACTGTGATAACCCACAGCTGTCAAGTCTTCAAACAAGTCCTGTGCCTTAGTGTTGAAACAGTCTGTCAGAAAGTGTCGAGACCATCTGTCTATTTGTGTCGACACAATTGACTTTGGTGTCGACACTGCCTTCAGTGATGTCGACTAAATTGCCTTTGTGTCGACACATCTTCTTCTGAAAATAACTTGGTCTTTGACTCTGCAGTGTGTCGACACAAGTCCTGTGTGTCGACACAGTTGTTGTAGAATCATAACTTTAGTAAGTGTTGACTTAGCCTTCAGGTGTCGACACATTCATTTTTTAGCTTTGCTATAATGTGTCGACTTACTCACTATGTGTCGACACATTCTGCTGGTGACGACAAACTTGTGGTCGACTATTTTCTTCTGTGTCGACATATTCAGATGATGTCGACAAACTTGAGATCGACTATACTCTTCAGTGTCGACGCATTCTCCCAATGTTGAGGTCGACGTTTTTCTTCTGTGTCGACACAATTTCCCAGTGTTGTGTCGACTTACTTCTTCTGTGTCGACACTTTTTCCCAGTGTTGTTGTAGACTATGTTATGTGTCGACACTTTTTCCCAGAGTAGTGTCGACTTACACCTTCTGTGTCGACACACTTTCCCAGTGTTGTGTCGACAACTTTCTTCTATGTGACGACACATGTTCCTTTGTGTCGACACTTGGACTTAGAATTTTTTCTGTAAACTTTAACAATTTTTTACCTGCACATGTCAACTCAAAACAACATCAAATACAACATGATGTATATCATTGAGCTAGGTTGGGCTTCTTCAAATCAGGTACACATTTTCCAATGTACCCAACAGTTGGGGGTTTTTCATAGATTAGTTCTTTACCCTTTTCAGAGATGAAATTTACAGGAGTCCTTAGTATATTTTTCTAAACCAGTGGGGGTTGGCTTGATGAAGCACTCAAGCCCAGCTTGCCAGAGAGTCTGGCATTAACAGTGCTTGTAATGTCCATCAGCTTGAGGCTTCTCCCATTAAGGGATTCTTCAAGTTTCCTTGCCTCAGCTAGTTCAGTTTTTAATTTGATTATTTGTTCATTAGCAAGTGTAATATCATCTTTTAGTTGATTGTTCTCTGCAACTAAATTACTTTGATCATTTAATTGCTCTCTAAGTTGTTTGATTTCTTTTTCTGAGCTAATTAAATCTGTACACATAGTTTTAAATTCAAGTAAAAAATCTTCTGAATTGAAATCACAAGATGAGAGTATCTGGTCCACTTCAGAGAGTGGTTCTTCATCATCTGATGAGTATTCTTCTGAATGAATGTTGGAAGCACCAATTGCCATTAGGCAAACTTCCTTTGACTTTGCTTCCTCTTCATCTTCATCACTGGAGCTAGAGGATGAGGAATCCTCTTCAGTATCACTCCAAGTTTCTGCTACAAAGCCTTTCTCTTTCCTCTTATGTTTGCTTGAGGAAGGCTTGCTATACTTCTATTTTTTGGAGTTCTTATCTTTTATTTTCTCCTTCTTCTAATTCTCTGGACACTCAGAGAAGTAGTGTCTAGGTTTCCTGCAACCAAAACAAATAACCTCT
Source organism: Platanthera zijinensis (assembly GCA_039513925.1). Taxonomy (NCBI): domain Eukaryota; kingdom Viridiplantae; phylum Streptophyta; class Magnoliopsida; order Asparagales; family Orchidaceae; genus Platanthera; species Platanthera zijinensis. The sequence goes on from CM077093.1 coordinate 64,987,054, forward strand.
TTAGTTGGTGTTTTGTCATACCTGGGCTTATCTTCTTGTCAGGATGACTTCTTCCTGAAGTCTCTTTTGCCCATCTTGTAAAATCTCTTTGCTAAGAGACTCAAGAATTCTTCATTAGCAGCAGGAGCTGTTGTTTCATCTGTAGCCTTGAATGCAATATTTTGCTCTTTTTTGACTGGAGTAGAAGCCTTCTGCTCTGCCTCCCTAGTCTTTGTCAGGTGCTCAAAGGATTTGAGCTTCCCTAGAAGAGTTTCTGTGGATATTTCCATAATGCTTCTGGCATCATTGATTGGACAGATCCTTGTGTCCCATGAGCTGGGAAGACACATCAAGATCTTGTCATTGATCTCAGTCAATGAGATGTCCTTGTCCAATGTCTTCAGTTCACTAATGATAGCACTCAGTCTCCCATACATTTCTTCCACTGACTCACTGTCCTCTTTTCTGAAATTATCATATTTGGAGATGAGAAGGGATCTTCTATCCTTTCTTTCTTCTACTAAGCCTGCCACCATCTAGTTCAAGTAGTCCCAGATGGCCTTTGTTGATGTGCAATCAGTAACCTTTTGGAATATGTCATCTGACATGGTCTGGGCCAGTATGTTCATGGCCTTGGCATTAGCAATATTTTGCTTTCTTCTAAGCATCAGTCCAATCTGGTGGTGGAACTGCATGAGTGTCAGCAGTTGAAGAAGTGGCTGCAGTTGGTTGAGGTGGACATGTCAAAATGGAGTTAAAAATGACTTCATCAATTGAGTTCATGTATAATCTGATTTTTGCCTTCCAGATACTGAACTTATTTAAGTTACAGACTGGAGGTCTGGTGCTTGCATAGTCCTTATTTTGTGCCATGTGATAAAAGAATAACTAAGGAAAAAAGAAAATCTGAATAAGTAAGGATCTTGGTTCAAGAGTTAGCTTGTTCAACCAAAGAAACCAATCCACTGATACCAAATGAAAGAAATGACTTAATACAATTGATAATCCTCTGATACCAATTGAAAGAAATGACTTAATGAAATTGATAATCCTCTGATATCAATTGAAAGAAGTAGGTTATTCAGATCTACTCTAGAGGGGGGGTGAATAGAGTTTTAAAACTTTTTGACTGTTTTTACTTTTATATCAGAGTTAAAATATAAGTGATACCAATAATAGATAAATAAAAGAAAATAGGCAAGCTATTCTAATTATCACAGCAATCAGTAAGGGCAAGATGAAAATGAGCAACCAAACGACACAAGAAATTTATAGTGGTTCCCCAAATCTGGGTACATCCACTCTTCTACCACCCTGGTAGGAATCACTCAGGGTTTTTGATCAGGTGACTGCCACCAAATAATATCTATTTCCAGGGAGATATTGCAACCCTTCTGGGTTTTAATCAGGTGCCGGAAAACCACTGAAGTCTTTTGATCAAGAGACCTCAAAACCAAGAATTACTTTTGATGTGAGTAAGAACCCTGTATATAGTGGGGGAAAGCAAAAGTTGAGTTGTCTTCTCTGTTCTCAAACAAATGAGAGAAGACTTGAGAGTGATCCTGATGATGTCAAGGCTTGTCCTGTGATCTTGAATTGTTCAGGAATCCAAAGCCTTGCTCAGGGTGTAGGTCTTGATTTCCAGAAAGCTTAGACTGATTGTGATGAATGTGTCTTCTTGCTTCCTAGAAGAACACTTGTGTGAAGAACTGAAAACTATTCTTCTTTTTCTATCTTGTGTTCTCTGTGTGAATGTCAATGTTTGTATATTCCTCTCTTGATTCATTGTGTTGTCATTCCTTTGAAATAATCCAATCTGAATTTGAACTGGCACACCTTGATTGACTCCTGAAATCATGGGAACTAGTGCAACGGCTATAAGGGAATTAAATTCATTTCCCTAACTGTCCCATGAATAGCTATATAATAACTCTGTGAATACCAGTAATTAATGTTTGCTAAAGAACGGCTATATTCAGAGAATATATGCATCAATTACTCAAAGTCATATAAGCAATAAAATATTCAGTCAATAAAGGAAAACAATAACTACAAAGAATAATGATTGATCTGGCAGTTATCGTCGATCTGGTCCTGAGATTGTCGAACTCAAACATCCTCTATCATTGAGCTGAGCCCTGTGATCATTGAACTAAAATTCTGTTTTCCAAACTGGGCTTCAAGATCGTCGAACTGAGATGGTTGATCATCGATCTCAATCCTAAAAGTAGATTAGAGATCGTCGAACTAAGTTTAGTAATCGTCGATCTCAGCATTAAGAGATTAACTCTGAGATCATCGAACGCAGAACGAAGATCATCGAGCTCTTTTCACTTAGTCAATTTCTGTCTTGTTCAGTCTCTGCTGTCTTCTAAGTCTCTTATTTCTTGATCTTGTCTCACTGAGATGTTGACCTAACTGACACCTAAGACACAAGACTAGACCCTGACTATACAATGTGGGTCTGATAAAGCCTATATTAGTGAACCTAGCCCAAATCCAAACTAGGGGTCCAAGAAGCTGGCTGAAGACTTGCCGCAGCAGAGTTGCAGACCGGTGGCTTGCATTTGCAGTTAGGTGGCTTAAAGTGCCGGTCTGGCAGCTTATCTCTATTGTCGTTGGGTGATCTTCAGATGCTCTTTGTACAGTGTTATGGTTTGACAACGTCAAACCGCTTAGCCGCACGGATTGTATTTAGTCTCGCATCTCTTGTTTTATTCTCTTATCTCCCTCATTTCCTATAAATAAGGGGCATACCTATGTATTATTTATCTTTTTGGAGCAATAAAATTTGCATTTAGTTAGCTCTTTTTACATGGTGCCACTTGTCACATGACCGGCAATTCACGTTTGTTCTCCTTCTTAAACAACAAGAAATGGGTATCTCCTGTCGTTATTGCTGATGGAACTTCTACTCCCGTGCATGGTGTAGGCACTATGCACATCAATCTATCTTTACAGCTTACGGACACTCTCTATGTTTCCACTTTTCATGCAATTTTATGTCTGTTCATGCTCTTTGCACACAGTTGCACTACACGGTGACTTTTACTACCACTACTTATTCTTTCTAGGATTCTGTCTCCAAGGCTACGATTTCTACTGGGAATGCGAGTGGTGGCATCTTTTTTCTTGACAATGTCGTTGCTCTTTATTCTTCTTCTTCACTTCAATAATGGCATTGTCATCTTGGTTATCCTCCTTCTCTCCTCATCTACCAACTTCTTCCAGATCTTCCTCAAGAGTATTCCTCTTTGAATTATGAATCATGTCAGCTTGGTAAACATCATCACTCTTCTTTCTCAGCACGAACGGCTTCCTTTTGAACTAGTTCACTCTGACATCTGGGGTCCCGCTCTTACTGCCACTGTTGGTAGAGGTAGCTTGTACTTTATTACCTTCATTGATGATTTCTCTAGGGGTACTTGGTTGTATCTCTTGAAAGAGCATTCTGAACTTTTCTCTGTGTTTACCGCCTTTTATAATGAGATATTTACACAGTTTAATGTGCATGTTCAAGTTCTTTGTACTGATAATTCCAAATAATATGTCAGCCGTCAGTTTTCTGATTTTTGTACGAGCCATGGTTTGGTTCATCAAACCACTTACCCATATACCTCTCAACAGAATGGCATTGCTGAACGCAAGAATCGTCATCTCCTAGATGTTGCTCGCAGCCTTCTCTTACAAATGAATATTTCTCGGTCTTATTGGGGTCATGTTGTTCTTCTCTCTTGTTATCTAATAAATTATATTCCCGCGTCTATTCTTCAGGGCAAGACTCCATTCTCTATTTTGTACCTCGGCGCCGAGCATTTTCCTTTACCTCACAAAGTTTTTGGGTGTACGGTGTTTGTTCACATACCTTCTCCTGGTCGTGACAAACTTTCTCCCCATTTTATTAAATGCATATTCTTTGGTTATTGTCCGACCTAGGACGGATATTGATGTCTTGATCCTCTTCTCTGCAAACAGTATGTCTCTGCGAATATCACCTTCTTTAAGGATACACCGTATTTTTCACCTGATTCTTCTTTCTTGCCCCCTGATACTTCCTCTTCAATGTCTATTGTCTTGACACCTTTGTCAGACCCAGTTCTTTCCACCACTGTTTCTGTTACACCATCTCCTTCTCTCGAGACTGGATCTTTGCCCTTGGAGCCTTATGTGCATGTTCCCGGGCTAGGGCCTCTTCCCTCTTCTGATAGTGGATCTGCTCCTACGGACCAGAGTGATCTTGATCTTCCCATTATCAATGCACTAAGCATCCTATTAATGTTATTGTCTCACATGCTCGGCTTTCTTCGGTTTTCAAGTGTTTTGCTCTTGTTATATCTTCTACTTCCATCCAGGCTACATATCAAGAGACTCTTGTTATTCCGCAGTGGAAAGACGTTATGGATGAAGAAAGGAGAACCTTAACTGAGAGAGGTACTTAGACATTTATTCCCACACCTCTAGGCACAGATGTGGTTGGTTGTCGATGAGTTTTTGTTGTCAAGTATCTTCCAGATGGTTCTGTTGACGGCTATAAGGCGAGGCTTGTTGCCAAAGGATTTACTTAAATGTATGGTGTCGACTTCTTTGATACCTTTTCTCCTGTTGCTCGCATCAACATTATACGTGTTCTTTTCTCTGTCACAGTTAATAGATACTACGATATGTCTCAGTTAGATATGAAGAATGTATGTCCCTATGGTGATTTGCAAGAGGTGGTTTACATAGAGCAACCACCTAAGTATGTTGCGCAAGGGGAGTCTTAAGTATGCAAGCTTCAAAAGGCGATTTATGGCTTAAAGTAGAGTTCACAAGCTTGGTTGGACAAGTTTAGTGGGGTTGTTTCTCTTATTGGGTTCAATCGGAGTTCTGCTAATCATTCTCTGTTTATACGCAAGACTACTAAAGGCCTGGTGGTTCTTGCTATCTATGTTGAGACATTGATCTGGCAAAACGACATCTTCGACAACATTTTTTTACTAAATATATGAGAACTCCAAAGTACTTTCCCGGAATTGAGATTTCACGAAAGAGTAACTTTGTGGTTCTTTCGCAGCGGAAGTGCGCTAGATCTCTTAAAGGAAACTGGTATTCTTGGCACAAGCCCTACTCGTTGCTCGATGGCTGTTGGGGATGATAAGGGATGGACTGAAGATTCTCCTCTTCTCTCAAATTGTACTGTGTACATGCGACTTATAGGCAAACTCAACTATCTGGATTTTATAAGACCAAATATCTGTTATGCAGTTGGTAAGGTCAGTCTATTTATGCAAACTCCTAGAGAGTGTCATATGTGTTCTGCCGTGAAAATTCTAGAGTATGTGAAAGGGTCTCCGGGAAAGGGTTTGTTGTTTCAGAAGCATAATCATTTGAAGAATGAAGTGTATTCTGATGTCAGCTATGCTGATAACAAAGAATATAGAAAGTCTACATCAGGTTTTAGCACTTTTGTAGGAGGAAATTTTGTTAGCTAGAAAAGCAAGAAGAAGTCAGTAGTTTTAAGGTTAAGTGCTTAAGTTGAGTATAGGAGCATGACTTCAACAACTTGCGAATTGAAGTGGTTACGAGTGCTTATGCTTGACTTGGGAGAAGTCTATGATCATCCTCTCCAAATGTTCTGCGATAACAAAGCCGATATTTATATATCAAAGAATCATGTCTTCCATGAGAGGGCAAAGCACATTGAAGTCGATTATCATTTCATTAGAGAAGAGGTGTTGAAAAATCAGATCTGCACTCCGTTTGTCACTTCTGATAAAGAACTGGCAGACATCTTCACGAAACTAGTTTTCGCTTCTTTTTCAGATGTTTGTGCCAAGCTGGGCATGGTTGATATATATGTTCCAGCTTGAGGGGGAGTGTTAGAGTTTGGCGGTTTGATGTACTAGTCTCAGCAGCTTATAGTTCGAGCAGTCAAGAGGTTTGTTCAAGCGATCTGATTTTGCAGCGGTTTGGTTATAGGCAGCGGTTATGTCTGGTGGCTATCTTGGTAGGATTGGCAGTCTGTCTGTTCTGCTGTGTTGCGATTTTATAGTCGGCTTCCCGCGGGGCTTTCCAGTCTTGGAGGTCTTCCCGCAGCTGCGGTCTGGAGGCTAGTCGCAGCAGCGATCTGGGAGTTAACCGCAGCTGCGGTCTGGAGGTTAGCCGCAGCAGCGGTCTGAAAACTTGCCGCAACAGCAGTGGTGGGAGTCCGCCACTGCAGACAGGCGGCTTGTAGTTGCAGTCAGGCACCTTGAAGTGGCGGTCTGGAGGCTTATCTCATTGCTGCTGGGTGATCTTCAGATGCTCTTTATACAGTGTTGCGGTTTGACAGTGTCAAACCGCTTAGCCGCACGGATTGTATTTAGTCTCATCTCTTGTTGCATTCTCTCATCTCCCCCATTTTCTATAAATAAGGGGGCATACTTATGTATTGTTTATCTTTTTGGAACAATACAATTTGTCTTTATTTAACTCATTTATAGTTTTGACGAGAGCAACCACTGGAGCGTTCCTCTGTGCCTTCTTCCGGAGCAAAAATTTGACTAAGTCCTTAGAGCTTGGAAGAGAGCATCCACGCAGCTTGAAAGGGAGCGTCTACGAAAAATGCTTTTCTGACATCTTCTCTTGCGCTAACAGATGCATCCACGTGATCGCTAAACACTAAGCGCCGAGCGTAGAGCGTTGAGCTTTGAACGCTGAGTGGCCTAAAGTGGGAGCAGAGTGAATTCCATGTGGAGGAACGATTTAAGTCTCACGTACACGCCAGAAAACCTCAGAGCTCTCTCTAGCCTCTGGAGGCTTCTCTTCAAATGAAGACCTGGAGGTCTATTTATAGTATTCTAGAGGAACATGCCGGCAATTGCGCCCGAGTGGATTTTTAGCCGGAGAATGGTGTCGCTCTGTTTTAGTCACCTGGATCACCATTTTTTGCGAAATGACCATGCCCCCGGGCAGGTTGCTCGGGGGTGGCGGTTGTCTTCAGCGACCGGGGGCGGCAGCCAGCGACGGGTACGCCAGGGGAGTGCGCGGCGCATGCGCTAGGGGCACATGCGCGCCCACGCACCGCACACACGCAGTGAGCGTGTACTCGCCTGAGCGCTTTGCGTGCGTGCAGGGGGTGAGCGAGCAAGCTGCGTGCGCACGCACAGGGAGCACGCTCGCATGTTGTGCATGTGCGTCATGCGTGGCACCTTTGTGCTCTCTTTTTTGTTTCCCCTTTCAGAGTAAGCCTAGACCCTTCGAGCGAGTGTTGTTTACTTGGTCAGGCCGTCATGCTTTAAAGCTTTTGTCGGGAGCCTTCCTGTTTGACTTGGGAACCTTTAGGTGTTGTGAGATCCAAAGAGCTCTGGAAGACGAGTCACCAAGTTTTTAGTCTTCATTTGTTGCATTGCTTCCCAACGAAGATATCCTAGCTGATGATACCATAGAGTAGTCTGGACAGTATTATGTACAACTTATAGTGGTTTCGTAGTTCACTATAGCCTACTAGAAAACTAGTTTTTAGTGCCAATTTTTTGTGGCAAATTATATTCTGTTGTATTTTTGTGATGACATTAAAAGTTGATCACTAAATAATGTATTTCACATAATTAGTGATTAACATAAATATTTGACCACTAAAAATACACTTTTAGCATCAAAAAATTTATTACAACGCTAAATAGTCATTATTTAGTGACCAAAATATTCTTGGATCACTAAATGAGTTTTTATAGCTGCCAAATATTTTTTGATCACTAATAACAAAACACTAAACTATTTAGTTCTCAAATTGTTTTGTAATAATATATAAACCTTGAAATATAATTGCTGCAATCTAACTCGACGTCCTGGTCGGATAGGAATAATCTGGACCGTCTTCGCTTTCGGAACGGTCGAGCGCACACACAGTCAATAAAGTCAGTCGATTGTACAAACGGAGTTTTAACGTGAAAACCCCCTCAACTGGGTAAAAAACCAAGTGACCGGGTCTGTGCCGGTCAAAATCCACTATTTCCTGACTGTTACAGCTTGTTTGAGAAGTCGAGGGTGACAGAATACCTCTCGTTACAGCTTTGGGGTGAGAGAACACTTGGCACACGACGGACGACAGACCGTCGCGTCGGGAGTTGTTACAAATTGCACTTTGTGTTGGTGGTCTTCGCTTAACGCCTTGCTGATTTTTAATGTGGAGCGGGGTGCTTGGAGTTACGGCTGCGGGGGCCACTTGAAAATTGAGAGATTGGGTTTCATCGGGTGGCTTCAACTTGGCTCGTACGTGGCTCGGTTGCGGCTCGAGTGCGGCTCGGGTGGTGCTCGTAGGAGAAATTCGGCAGAGCTTCGATCTGAGGAAGAAGAAAACTCGGAGGAAAAAGATGAGAAATGAGGAGGCATGTGGCTCCTTTTATAGGCTCCAGAGGGGTGGTTACGGTAGTTATGCTACTATCTGCACACCGTAACCACCCAAAATGAATATTTTCCCATAGTTTAGGGGGGTGCATTAATACCGTTGTTTGCACTCCAAAATTAATAATTAAATTTCTAATTAAATTCCCCCACTAACCTGGTGGTTAGTGGGTGGTTACATGCGAATCGGACGGCCGGGGACATCCCCAACCGATCGGACGACGGGAGCGGAACTCCACAGGCAGCCGGCGAACTCGCCGTCGAGTTCGCCGGCGAGGGGAGGTTCGCCGGCGAGGGGAGGTTCGTCGACGGCGGTCAGGGAGGGCCCCGACCGCTCCCTTTGGCCGCGTACCGGCGGCCAAGGGAGGGGGAGGCCCGGGCGGCCGCGCCCTTGGCCGCGCGCCGGCGGCCAAGGGAGGGGGAGTCCCGGGCGGACGCGCCCTGGGCCGCGCGCCGGCGGCCAAGGGAAGGGGAGTCCCGGGCGGCCGCGCCCTGGACCCCGCGCCGGCGGCCGAGGGAGGGGGCGGCCTCCCCCTCGGCCGCGCGCCAGCGGCCGCCGCCTCGGTCGCGCGTCGGTGGCCGGGGGAGGGGCGGCCCAGGCGGCCGCACCATCGACCGCGCGCCGGCGGCCGGGGAGGGGGCAGCCCAGGCGGTCGCGGCCAACAGCCGAGGGAGGTGCGGCCCGGACGGCCGCATCCTCGGCCGCGATCGGGGCCGGTGCGACGAGAGAGGGCGGGCGGACGGTGTCCGTCGCCGGCAAGGTTGGGCTCGCGACGGTTTGCCCACAACGCATGATGAGATCGGTGCGCGGGGGATCGGGCGCGGTGATCGCGTGTGCGGCCAATCTCATGATCTCATTTCTTTTGAGGTGGAGATCATGGGTGTTCGGTTATGTGCACACATAATCTTATAAAATGGGTCTTATCCCCAACAATAATAATTATTTAGGATCAATAAATTGTTTTACTGATTATTATTCAAGCTTAATGGTCCATTGACTTCTAATTACATTAATTATAAAATATAATAAATATAACAACAATTTAATAATAGCTAGAGCAGCCACTTAAAACCGAAAACCGAATCGGAACCGCAAAGAGCTACGCTGAACCATTCACAAATTATTTAGATTCCAGTTTTAATTTTAAAACCGTGAACAACATTAGTCCGGGTGTGGTTCTTACATTTTATTATTCTGACCGAAATCAGAACCGGAACCGCAACATACAAGTCTTAAGCGGTTTCAAAAATTTTAGACCTGATCCGAACAGGAGCGAAGTAGAACCAAACTGCAACTCATTCATTATTATTATTAATATTATTATAATATTGTTATTATTTTATAATCTATCTATCATATCGATACTTACTATCATGGGTGAAGCTATGCAGTTTGAACACAAACTGCAATCGCACCAAAGATAGTCGGTTTTGAACTAAACAAAACTGCATCGCACAAAAACCGTGTAGTATGATTTGACATTGGTGCGTTTTGGAATCTGTTTTTACAGTGCATATTTTATTTTTATACATTTATATAATATATTTTCATTTTACTCACATATTTTTCGAAATATTTTTTAAAAATATTTTACAACTGCTATTTAATAATAATGATGAAAGATAACTAATCGTTACAGTTGTGCATGCTGACGAGATGCACACAAACCAACTAGATGCCGTGGCGTGTTTACACGCGTAAGAAGACGACAGAAACTAACCCACTAATCGTGAGAGAGACTGTCGAGGGGTGCGCAACTTAATTATTCCTCTTTCAATGTTATTTTACTATTTGCAGTCCACTATATTTCAATCTGTCAAGTTTGGTTTGTTTTTAGTTGGAACCGAACTCAATCACATAGAACCGGACTGAACCGTTAGTGACCAGTTTGGTTGTGATTCTTGTTGAACTGTAACCGGAGTTGTTGACACGACGGTTCCAAAAATTATGTTGAAATCGGAACCAGAATCAGAACCTATCAAATCAAATAAGATTCTGATTTGAATTTCAATAATCATTATTTTAATGGTCAGATTTGTTATTTTAGTAGAACGGAACCACCAAAACGGTAAAATTAGAGACAAAATTTTCGAAGTTTCCCCATATTTGTTCAAAAAAGTTTAAAAAAAATGCAAACACAATTCCAGAATCTGTCGTCGAAGCACTCTCTTGCACGTGTCCTCTTGCCTCGGCCATCCCCGTCTCCTCTAGCCTGGACAATCCCCGTCTCCTCTCAACGTTGCCCTTCTCCTTTCGACCAACCACGTCTACTCTCGCCTCCACCAACCTCGTCTATTGTCGCCTCGACATTCCCGTCTCCTCCTGCCTCGACCATCCCGATCCCGCACCTACCTTTTAGTGCAATCTTACGAGCCCTTCCCCTCCCCGTGATCGCTGTCATCCCTTGGCCGAGCGCCTACAACAGCATGCCCAAAGCCATGAATCTCCTTGGCTGCAAGAACATGATATACACATTGTAAGAGGTAAGCTTCTCAACTATTTGATTATGTGTTATAGGCTCTGTTTGGCGCGAAATTTTTGGTCCGGGCCTCGGACGAAGATCATCGTCCGGGGCCCTCCTGATTGTTACGCGTGGCACTTTAAAAATTCATTAAAAACAGAATCGTTTTGCGCGGGAGTAAGGTTTTTTTAGTAGTTATTTTTTTTCTTTTCGCGTCACATCTCTCCATTATCGTCATTCGTCATTTCTCATCCTCGATTCACTCTCTGCTCACAGCGATTTTTCACATTCTCCCTGCTCAAAATGTTCTAATAAGCTAAGCACCATCAGACTTTTGTGAGATCATGGAAGATGCAAGTCACTCAATCCGTATTCATCATTTGAATCAATCAATTTTTGTTCCTTGTTCAGTTAGCATAAGCACCATGTACTATTGATTGTCATGTAAGGTTGAAGACGAACTGTAGACTTAATTATTTCAGATAAAACTTTGAAACTGTATAATAACGATATAATAAAGAAAGATAAATTATCTCAAATATTTAATGGAATATCTGAGATAAAAGTTTAATGTCTCGGAAATTTTATGTGATATCCTAGAGAAAACTAGCAGATTTTATCCAAGATATTGCATTTACTGGATGAAATCTTATCTCAGATAAAAGTTTAACCTCAATATTGTCTCAGCAATTTCATGTAATATCCCACAGAATATTAGCATATTTTATCCAAGACATTACATTTACTGAGAAAACAATAATAGCTTAGGATACAACTAGTATAATCTTGGATAAAAAAACTCTCTAGGATACAATAAAGTTCTCTCACTCACAATTACAACTACAAATATTTTATCTCCAAAACAAAATAACATAACAAAACATATTATGAGAGAAAATCAAAATAGTGAAGATTTAGGGTTCCTTCAATGTCTAAAAATATATTTTCAATGTTATCATACCAATGTAATACTGATTTGAGATACAACTATTATCATCTCAGATACAATTAAATTTCCTAAGATAAAATTATAATAGCTCAGGATACAACTAGTATATTCTCGGATAAAAAAAACTCTCTAGGATACAACAAAGTTCTCTCACTTGTAATTACAACTACAAACATCTTATCTCCGAAACAAAATAACATAACAAACAATATCATGAGAGAAAATCAAAAGAGTGAAGATTTAGGATTCTTTCAATGTCTGAAAATGTACCTTCAATGCTATCATACCAATAAAATACTGATCTGAGATACAACTATTACCATCCCAGAAACAACTAAATTTCCTAAGACAAAACTATAATAGCTCATGATACAACTAGTACAATCTCGGATAAAAAAACTCTCTATGATACAACAAAGTTCGTTCACTCGCAATTACAACTACAAACATCTTATCTCCGAAACAAAATAACATAACAAATAATATCATGATAGAAAATTAAAAGAGTGAAGATTTACGGTACCTTCAATGTCTGAAAATGTACCTTCAATGTCTGCCGATGTTGAGGATGTGAAGCTTCAATGGTTGGAGGAGAAAATGATGGGCAAGGAGAAGAGAGTGAAGTCGGTGGGAGAAGCTTTGTCGTCGCCTGGGAGAAAAAACGTAAGGGCGGGAGAGAAAAACATTGTCGCATGAGAGACAAAAAGTGTTGGAACATCCTATTACTTATTTGGGTCAGGATCACTATGTCTATTAGGAATGTTGCATTGACCTAGTTGTATAGAGTAAAGGTCAATTAGTTTCAAGGTTTAGGACTTAGGGTTGAAGTTTTCCTCAAGATCTCCAAGCTCTGATGAGAAGCCAGAATTTTAGTAAGGATTGACATGTCATCGAACCCAGCTCGACGATAGTCGAACTCAGCTCAACGAGGTCGTCAAATCCAGTTCGACGATCTCTGAGCTCAGGTCGACTATCTCAGAACTTCGTTCAGCGATCTCTGTCCAAGACCATTTTCAATATCTCTGAGCCCAGTTCAACGATAGTTGAGCTCAGATCGACGATAACTGTTTGAGGTCGACATTTCTGGGAATTCTATTACTTTGTTAAGGCTTTCAAATGATTTCCAATCAGAGCATTTAATGATTAAGATTTGTAGCCGTTTTATCACATATGGAGCAAGTTTCAAGGGAAGAAATAAGGAATATATTTATTCTCTTTAATTCATTCCTTCCAGAGACAGTTGACAGATAAGGGATTTCTTTTATGACTTTTCTAACGGCCCCAAAGACGATTGCAGCATTGGATTTCAGACAAGAAGAGAATATATATTATTATTGGTCTGATCAACAACAACACATAGACAGAGAAATAGAAGAAGCTTTTGCGATCAGCAATCAAGTTTTTCATTTTTGGTCTTCATTCTTCATTCTCCAGATTCACATAATTCAGTTCTTGCTAAATCATTCTTTGCTGGAGCCATCTCTTTTGAAGACCTATCACCCTTGCAAAGCTTCTCTTCCTGATCCTTTACTAATCTCAGGGGGAGCTTTGACAACAACATCCACTTGTGCTTCTCTTTGATAGTTGATAGAGAAGACAACTCATTTCTTTTTCTTTTTCTTTACTGTAAAAGGGTTTTTGAACTCCCTTCAAAAGTTTCTGTTTTGGTTCCTGAGACCTGATCAAAACTCAGTGGTGGCAAGACACCTGATCAAAAAATCTAGTTTGGTTTTTGAGCACCTTATCAAAAGCTCATTGGTGTCAAGACACCTGATCAACTCATCCTGCAGTGGATTCCTACCAAGGGTGGTAGAAGAGTGGATGTACCCAGATTTTGGGGAACCACTATAGATCTTTGTGTCCTCTGTTTGTTCTTTATTCTCTTTGTTGTGTGCTGTGAATTTGTGTTTGTGTTACTTTATTTAAAAACTCCTTTTTAAATCACACTACACTAAGTTAATCATAAGTCTTCCACTGCCAAATTATTCTTAGTTGCAAAATTATTTTAATACACTCTATTCACCCCCCCCCCCCCCTCTAGAGTGAAGGGTTGATCTTACTATCACTTTCAATTGGTATGAGAGGCAGGTTGGTTGCTCATACAGGCTAACACCTGAACCAAAAGATCTCTGATAAGATCGATCCTTAATAGAGGGTTATTTTTGTTATATTTATTTTAATCTAAACTCATGGCACAGAACAAAGATTATGCTAGCACCAGACCTTCAGTGTGCAACCTTTCTAAGTTTGCACTTTGGAAGGCAAGGATCAAATTATATATGAACTCTATTGATGAAGACATTTTAAGTTCTGTCTTGACAGATTGCCCCAAGCCTCCTGCAGCCACAAGCACTACAAATGTTGTTCCACCTCCTTCAGAAACAGATGCTGAGATAAAGAAATGGAAGGTTGCAGATGCAAAAGCTATGAACATACTTGCTCAGACAATGTCTGATGACATCTTCCAGAAAGTAGCTAAATGCAACTCAGCTAAAGAGATTTGGGACAAGCTATCTGAGATTATGTTAGGATCAGCAGATGAGAGAAAAGATAGGAGATCACATCTCATTACCCAATATGAGAACTTCAAGAAGGCAGAGAATGAATCAGTAGCTGACATGTACAATAGATTAAGTCTGATTGTCAGTGAACTCAGGACTTTGGATAAGGAGATCTCTCTCACAGAGATCAATGATAAAATCCTAACATGCTTCCCCATCACTTGGGATTCAAGGATCTGGCCCATCAAGGATGCCAGAAGTCTGAATGAAATCACCACAGAAGCACTTTTGGGCAAGCTCAAATCTTATGAACAGCTCATTAAGAATATAGAAGAAGAGCAGACAACATCTCCTCCAGCAGTCAGAAAGGAAAAGTCCATTGCATTCAAGGAAATAGAAGAACAGTCTATAGATAAAGTCACAGGCAATGAAGAGTTGATGAGCCTCCTAGCCAAGAGATTCTACAAAATGGTCAGGAAGGATTTCAGAAAAAGATCATTCAGAGGACAAGAAAAGCCAAGGTATAACAAATAAAATAATATGGAGATTATTTGTTTTGGATGCAGGAAACCAGGCCACATACTGCCTGATTGTCTAGAGAGTCGGAATAAGGGCAAGAAGGACAAGAGAGAGAAGAGGAAAGATAAAGATTCCAGAAGGAATCACGATGACAGATCATCTTCCAGCAAAAACAAACATAAAGGGAAGGGATTTATTGCAGAAACATGGAGTGAAACAGAAGAGGAATCTGAAATATCATCAAGTTCAAGTGATGATGAGGATGATGCTCAGGATAGGGAATTCTGTATGATGGCAATCAATACATCACAGAACAACACTGATTCAGATCATGGATCTAAATCTGAATCTGAACCAAAACAAGGAGAAGATCAGGTAATTGATTCTTTTGATTTAAATTCTGAAGATTTCAAATCTGAATTTAAAGCATTGTGTTTGAATTTACTTAAGTCTGAGAAAGAAATAATCTCTCTCAGAAAGCAGTTATCTGAATACAGCACCTTAACTTCAGATAATCTCAAACTCTCAGAAGAGTTAGGGTGTTGCAGGGAGCAGATAGCTTCACTGAAAAGTTAATTATCTGAGGCCAAAAAGTTTGAAGAATCCCTTAATGGGAGAAGTATCAAACTGATGAACATAACAAGCACAGTTAACTCTAGACTCAATAGTAAACTGGGCTTGGGTGCTTCATCCAGCCAACCTGTTGTGCTAACAACTCCTATTAAGTTTATCTCAGATAAAGGGAAAGGAGTTGTAAAGGTAGCTAGGAAGAATTCTGATCTACCCCAAGAGAACAAAGTTCAACAAAAATCGTCGAACGGAGCTCGACGATCTCGGAACGGAGCTCAGCTATCTCATGCTGAATCGTCGAACTTAGGGCAACGATCTCTGAACTCTGAACACAGACAAGATCGATCCCTGAACGGAGCTCGACGATCTAACCCAAGATCGTCGAACTCAGGTCGACGATCATAAAAAGGAGCTCAGAGATCTGATTAGTTCATAAGGGGTACATCAAAAATTAATTATAGATATCCTACATCTCAAAGGTTCAACCCTTATACTTAATGGATAATCCCCCCTAGGAGATATCATCCTGAAGGATATAAGAGTAAACCAGAGATGTCTTTCATTTCTGAGTTCAAAGGTTATAAAGCTAGACCCAAGGTAAACTGAGTCAAAAATAAATGAATTGTTATTTGTGCAGGGAAAGACCTATCCAACAATGGACTAGCAATGGTATCTGGATAGTGGGTGCTTCAGGCACATGACTGGAAGCAAGGGTAACCTAGTATCCTTCAAGGCTAAGCATGGACCCAAAGTGATGTTTGGAGATTCAAACTATGGAGAGAGCAAAGGATATGGTGCAGTCAAAATTGGGTCAGTGACATTCAAAAAGGTAGCATATATGGAAGGACTGAAGCACAACCTTATTAGTATCAGTCAGTTATATGATGAAGGCTACAAAGTCACATTCAACACAGGGCGTGTCGTGCTTGAGATAGACAATTTTTTGGGAGGTCGATGAAATTACGATCGACATTTGACTGGGGTCAGACACACTGTAACACCCCAAAACTTGGAAGGGGAAACGACGGCGTCGTTTCAGCCAAATTTGGGTTTTGGGGGTAGGCACACGGCCTGTGACACGGCCATGTCACAGGCCGTGTAGCGCCTGGGACGTCGAGCCGTGTTGCGCCTCGGTCGTCGAACTGTGCTGATCGACGATCGGCGAGAAGGCACACGGCCTTGGACACGGGCTTGTCCCTGGCCGTGTCCTTCTCGGGCTGTTAGCAGGATTTATTCTGCTAGGCGTCACACGGGTCATGACACGGCCGTGTCGAGGATGATACGGGCGTGTCGGAGGACGTGTCAAAGGCCGTGTAGAAGGCCGTGTGCTGGTTTTCCAATCGGTCGAGACGGCGAATGGCTAACACGGCCATACACACGGCCGTGTTGCAACCCGTGTTCGGCCCAGATTTTCTATTTTGGGTTCCGATCGTGGCCGTTCGTTCTTTTCTTTAGAAGATCCAACGGTGGGGAGCCTCCCTGGGTGGTTTAAGGCCAGGAATAGGGTTTCAAACCCTCATTTTCCATTTGGCTTTATCTCTCTTGATTCTAGAGAGAAGGGAGAGCAAGGAGGAGGAAGGAGGCCAAGTTCCGGCCGCCGGCGAAGCCTCGGAGGTCCGTTTCGCGAACGGAGTTCAGATCCGTGAAGGTGGGAGCGTTGCGGTGGTGTTCAACCGAGCAAATCTTCTCCATGGCTAGGAAGAGGGGACGGAAGGTAACGACACTTCTCCTCTCAGTTTTTAGGATTTAGGATGCATAAATAGCATCCCCTTCCTTTCGTATTTTTGAGCACCGAATCTCTCAAATGAGAGGGATTCGTGTAGCCTAGGTTCAAGAGGAACCTCCGGGTTGAGTACGTTCATCCCAGCATGCTTGCATTAGAGATCCGCTCTGTTAGCGGATTAGGCATCGTGGGTGAAGCCGTGGTCGCGACCGTTAGTCCGACCCGGTGATGTTGCATAGCGAGATTTGAGGATTCGGTAGAAATCCGTTGCGGCAATACGCCGTTGTATGTATGTGTTTTCCCCCTTATATTTGAGTGAGTACTCGTAGTCGGAACCGGACGAGGTTAGCTCCGCTTTATGCGGTAGATGGTTTCCTTGGAGCACGGGAAAGACATAGTGCGAGTGGCGATTGGGGTGGGGAAACCTTTGTTTGTGCTGTGCAAAGGAGCGGCTATGTCTCCGTGGTCGGCTGGCTATCCCATGACGTGCAAGTCATGTGGGGAAAGTGTCCCGGCGAGACTAGCCCCTTGTGTGAGACTGAGGAGAATGCCGAGCGGAGGGCAAGCCCGGGCAATGTAGCCATGAGCGGGTGGGGTCCAGCAAGGCTTCTTAGAATCGGTCAATGTGAGGCGGAACCCTGACAAGCGAAGTCAGATTGTGCGGGCAAGCCCTGGGGTTATGACCCTTGTGCGGGTGGGGCCTTTGCAAGGTTCCGTGTGACGGCGTGTGTGCCGTTAGGGATATGGTGGTTCCCTTTTGTTTGCGGCTTTAAGCCAATGGGGAAACGGAAGTACCCGGTGTTTGATGTTGTGCTAGATACATACGAGCTAGGGTGCCTTGGGTGAAACCCGGGTTGCATTCATGTTGCATAGTAGGCCCCTTTCACCTTGTACAAAACATAGAAAACATGTATGGTGTATGAGACATCCAAGCCTGTTTTACCGCTTTAATATATATACTCTTTTGGTATATGAAGTGCTAACTTGCAGGTGGAGTGGTGCCCCGGGGTCCGTTAGGGACGGCGGGGAGGAGATGTGTTTGTTACACAGTAGAGGTCAGCCTTTGCTGACCCACGTTACATCAAATCCTCACAGGGCAAGGATCGCATGCAGGAGCTAGCGCGCCGGGCGAAAAGCCCTAAGCCTCATGAAGTGTTGTTGCGCCTGACTATTTTCTTTACCTTGCTTTGCTGCTGTTGTTTGACTATGTCTGGCTTGCATGTCGAGGTAGCCTAGGGGTGCTTGACACTTTTTTTTTGGACTTATATTGTGTAAGGCCTTAAGGCCATTTGATACTCTTTTGTTAAGTGGATAACTTCTGTCGGTTAATGTTCTGTTTCCGCTGTGTTTGTCTGGAGTTTTGAGATTGGGTAGTTTTCATATCATCTTTTAATACTAAAGCTGTGGCGTCCGTATGTTGTGGGGCCCCGGCCGGACCCATATTATATGGTCTTTACAGGGGAGGTGTTACAATTTGGTATCAGAGGGAGGTTTGCGTTCCAATTAGAAGTTTCGCGGTCGAAAGTATAAGTCGAGTCGCGTATAAGAAGTTATCCACATAGGAGTATCGCGGGACCATGAGTGTCCTTGTGTTCGAGTCTTGTGATTAGAAACTGATTTGTGTTTTCTTGCTTGTGTTTAGAGTGCAAGCATCGAGGCTGGGACCTCGAGGCCAAGAGAAGAGCTCTCGGCAAGTAGTGCAACTGCGCAAGGTCCGCTAGGGATGGGGGTCACACCGGCCGACTTCTGTCGTATGCTTGCAGAAGCGATGGTGGCGGCCCAAGCTGTAGCGACAGCACAGGTAGCAGCTCTCGTTGCTCAGGTAGCAACTCTTGCTACCCCGGACACGGCAGCGACCGTGCCGGTTGAGGAAGCCAGGCGGGCAGAGCCGCAGGCCGAGAGAGTGGTTGTCAGGCATGGGGACCGACAAATGAAGTACTTTCTGAGTTTCCACCCTCCAACCTTCAAGGGAATCGGCACACCCACAGATGCAGAGGATTGGTGGGCCAGGAGCTTCTGAGGGCGGCAGAGGTGCCAGTCGAGAAAAAGGCAGAGTTCGCAGCCTTTATGTTGGAGGGAGATGCCAAGTTATGGTGGGTAAGCCACAGTGGTCGGCAGTTTCCAGGACGCACACCGTCCATCGAGGAGTTTGGGAATGCCTTCCTGAAGAAGCACATACCCGCCTCAACGAGGTTAGCCCTCCAGAGGCAGTTTCTACATCTGGTGCAGCGAGACAAGTCAGTGGATGAGTATATTCAGGAATTTACTCGCTTGGGTCGTTATGCAGAAACGACCATGGCAGACGATGAAGAGAGGGACAATCTCTTTTATCATGGATTGAGGGAGAATCTAAGACAACCCCTCATATCGATGAAACGTGCGGGTTTCAACGAACTGGTGGAGGCGGCCCGAATTTTGGAGAGTGACATGGAGCGATCCCAGCGTCGCAAGGGCTTCACACCCAAACAGGGGGAGGAGAAGAAGCCTGCTCAGTCCCATGGAAAGGCGGAAGGGATCCGATGGAAGAAGAAGCCTTCCACATATAACTCGGGCGAGAAAAGCAATTGGACGTCCGGAGGGTCACGTCCTAAGGGCCCTCAGACGTGTTATAGTAGTGGCAAGCCAGGCCACATAGCAAGATTTTGTACCCAAGGGGGCACTGAGCAAGAGCCAAGGCAGGAGAAAACTGTGTGCTCCGGCCCCAGTGCCGTGGAGAAAGGGAAGATGGCGGAGTCGAGTGCTTCTCGGTTTCAACCAGTGCAGCCAAGGGCCTACAACCTTGGGCAGCAAGAAGCAATCCGTCAACCCGATGTGGTGACAGGTACGAGAGTTCAACCTGCACCTTAGATTCTGTCTTTCAAGCCTTTATGTTTGTTGCATGTGTGTAGGCTTTGTAATGGTATCTGGGTACCCCGCTAGGGTACTCTTTGATACGGGAGCGTCGCACTCCTTCCTTGCGGAAGGCTTTATCCGGAGGATCGGAGTGGAGTCTTTCTCGACAGACTCCGAGTTGAAAGTGCGCATGCCCAATGGGTCATCTATGACTACTAGGGCTAGAGGCCGGATTTGTTGGAGGCTCGAGGGAGTCGACTTCATATTGGTAGTGGCGATCTTGCCGTTGTCCGAGTTCGACGTGATTTTGGGGATGGATTGGCTAGTGGAGCAGCGTGCCAGTATCGACTGTTTGTCTAAGGTGGTAACCCTGAGGGGCGTGGGGCAAGCGGAAGTCAAGTTTGAAGGCCTGCATGGAGTGGCCTGTTCCCTAGTTTCGGCACTTCAGTTAGTGCGAGCTGTTAGCCAGGGAGGTGTAGCTCTAGTAGCGTTGTTGGAGGTTAGCCTTTCCAGGCTGTCTCTTGGAGAAGTGCCCGTGGTGGCGGAGTTTGGAGATGTATTTCCTGAGGAGCTACCGAGAGCACCTCCTCGGCGGGAGATTGATTTCTCCATCGAGTTGGTGCCCGAAGCTAGACCAGTGTCGCGTCCACCCTTCAGGATGGCACCAAAGGAGTTGGCCGAGCTCAAGGTTCAGTTGCAGGAGCTTTTGGAGCAAGGGTATATCAGGCCCAGCTCTTCACCGTGGAGTGCGCCGGTGTTATTTGTAAAGAAGAAGGACGGTAGTATGCGTCTGTGCATAGACTACCGAGAGTTGAACAAATTGACTGTCAAGAATAAGTATCTGATTCCTCGGATAGACGATCTCTTCGACCAGTTGGTGGGGTTGGTGGTGTACTCCAAGTTGGACCTGAAGTCCGGATATTATCAGTTGCGGATTCGTGACGAAGACATACCCAAGACCGCGTTTGGTACGAGGTATGGTCATTTTGAGTTCTCGGTGATGTCGTTCGGGCTGACGAACGCGTCGTCCGTGTTCATGGACTTGATGAACCGAGTGTTTTGCGAATATTTGGACTGGTTCGTAGTCGTCTTTATCGATAACATTTTGGTGTATTCCAAGTCGAAAGCGAAGCACGAGTCGCACCTGCGGATAGTGTTACAAGTGTTGAGAGAGAACCAGCTCTATGCGAAGTTCTCGAAATGCGAGTTTTGGTTGGAGAAGGTGGCGTTTTTGGGCCATGTAATCAGTGGGGACAGGGTGGCAGTGGATCCAACGAAAGTAGAAGCCATCAGAGAGTGGCAAGTTTTGAGGACCGTGGCGGAAGTCCGGAGTTTTCTTGGACTAGCCGGGTACTGCCGAAGGTTCGTGGAAAACTTTTCGCGGATAGCTCTACCCCTCACTTCACTAACTCGCAAGGATCAGAAGTTTGTATGGACTCAAGAGTGCAATAAGGCATTTGAAACCCTGAAGGAAAGGCTAATGACGGCGCTGATCCTAAGTCTACCAAAGGGGACCGAAGGGTTCCAGATTTTCAGCGACGCATCCGGATGCGGTTTAGGGTGCGTGTTGGTGCAGCATGGTAGTGTGATAGCTTTTGGGTCGAGGCAGCTGAAGCCTCATGAGAGAAATTACCCCGTCCATGATTTGGAGTTGGCGGCGGTAATTTTTGCTTTGAAGTTGTGGAGGCACTACGTTTATGGTGCAAAGGTGGAGATCTTCACGGACCACAGGAGTCTGAAATATCTCCTAGATCAGAAGGACCTAAATATGCGGCAGCGCAGGTGGGTCGAGTTCCTTGGGGACTACGAGGTGGCGATTTAGTACACGCCAGGGAAAGCCAATGTGGTGGCAGATGCTTTGAGTAGGAAGTACTCAGGGAAAGGAAGTTGGATTGAAGCTCACGATGAGCGGTTAAGGCGGGACTGGGAGTCCCTTGGTTTGGAATGTGTGGCAAGAGGCGAGTCTAGCGTGGCTCGACTAAATTGGATTGAGATGCAAAGTGACTTATGCGATCGTATACGGGAAGCGACCCGTGTAGATGCGGAATACCAACCTTTCGTGGAGGAAGCTCTAAAGGGCGAGGGTAGCGCCTGGGAGATGGTTGATGGGATTCTGAGGAAGGGCGGAAGGATTTGTGTACCGCAGTTTGGCAAGCTCCGCGAGGAGTTGATGTTTGAGGCCCACTTCACTAAGTACTCCATTCACCCGGGCAGTACAAAGATGTACTTGGATTTGAAGAAGTCCTATTAGTGGCCTGGGATGAAGCGGGACGTAGCTTTGTGTGTGAGTCGGTGCCAAACTTGTGCCTTGGTGAAGGCTGAGTGTCAGAAGCCGGGCGGGTTCTTGAAGCCTCTTCCAATCCCCGAATGGAAATTTGATGACATCTCCATGGATTTTGTGCATGGGTTGCCTAGATCGCAGCAGGGTAATGATGCCATTTGGGTGATTGTGGACCGCTTGACCAAAGTGGCACATTTCATCCCAAACCGGAAGGAGGACGGTGTGGAAAAGTTGGTGGAGTTGTACGTCCGCAATATTGTACGACTTCGTGGGATTTCGAAGAGTATTGTCAGCGACCGGGATGGACGTTTCACGTCTAAGGATTGGCGGTTGGTGCAGAAGAGCTTGGGCACAAAACTCAAGTTCAGTACGGCCTTTCATCCTCAAACCGATGGGCAAACTGAGAGAATGAACTGTACTTTGGAAGATATGCTAAGGATGTGTACTCTCGACTTCGGCAAGAAGTGGGAGGATCACCTCTTCATGGTGGAGTTTGCTTATAACAATAGCTACCAAGCTAGTATCAAGATGGCGCCATATGAAGCTCTTTATGGGAGGCGGTGTCGAACACCGATGTCTTGGACAGAGGCGGGAGACACAAAGCTTTTGGGGAAAGAAGTGGTAGCCGACGCTAGTGAGCTAGTGCGGACCATCCAAGAGCGCATGAAGGTAGCTCAAGATCGGCAGTCGAAGTATTTCAATGCTCGCCACAGGCATGTGGAATTCGCGGTGGGCGACTGGGTGTATCTTAAGATCAAGCCGTTCAAAGGCGTTTCACGAATTCGCCGACTCAAGAAGCTGATCCCGAGATTTTTGGGACCATTCAAGGTCATCGAGCGAGTGGGAGAGGCAGCGTACCGGTTGGCGTTATCCACAGAGCTAAGTGGATTGCATGACGTTTTTCACGTCTCCGTTTTGAGGAAAGCTTTGTTAGAAGCCAGCGTGGTGATTGAGCCAACGGCGGTGCCGGTAGAGGAAGACTTGAGGACGCGAGTTCGTCCAATCGGGATAGAAGATTCAGATGTTCGGCAATTGCGGAGCAAGGAAGTCAGACTCGTAAAGGTCCGTTGGGACAACTATGGCTGCGAGGAACTCTCATGGGAGCGAGAGCAGGCCATGCTGGAGGAGTACCCCGAGCTTTTCTCCTCAGGTACCATTTAGAATTTGTGTACTTTCCATGTTTTAAATTTCGGGACGAAATTCTATGAAGGGGGGAGAATTGTAACACCCCAAAACTTGGAAGGGGAAACGACGGCGTCGTTTCAGCCAAATTTGGGTTTTGGGGGTAGGCACACGGCCTGTGACACGGCCGTGTCACAAGCCGTGTAGCGCCTGGGTCGTCGAGCCGTGTTGTGCCTGGGTCGTCGAACCGTGTTGATCGACGATCGGCGAGAAGGCACACGGCCTTGGACACGGGCGTGTCCCTGGCCGTGTCCTTCTCGGGCTGTTAGCAGGATTTATTCTGCTAGGCGTGACACGGGTCACGACACGGCCGTGTCGGGGATGACACGGGCGTGTCGGAGGCCGTGTCAAGGCCGTATCGAAGGCCGTGTGCTGGTTTTCGAATCGGTCGAGACGGCGAATGGCTAACACGGCCATGCACACGGCCGTGTTGCAACCCGTGTTCGGCCCAGATTTTCTATTTTGGGTTCCGATCGTGGCCGTTCGTTCTTTTCTTTGGAAGATCCAACGGTGGGGAGCCTCCCTGGGTGGTTTAAGGCTGGGAATAGGGTTTCAAACCCTCATTTTCCATTTGGCTTTATCTCTCTTGATTCTAGAGAGAAGGGAGAGCAAGGAGGAGAAAGGAGGCCAAGTTCCGGCCGCCGGCGAAGCCTCGGAGGTCCGTTTCGCGAACGGAGTTCAGATCCGCGAAGGTGGGAGCGTTGCGGTGGTGTTCAACCGAGCAAATCTTCTCCATGGCTAGGAAGAGGGGACGGAAGGTAACGACACTTCTCCTCTCAGTTTTTAGGATTTAGGATGCATGAATAGCAACCCCTTCCTTTGGTATTTTTGAGCACCGAATCTCTCAAATGAGAGGGATTCGTGTAGCCTAGGTTCAAGAGGAACCTCCGGGTTGAGTACGTTCATCCCGGCATGCTTGCATTAGAGATCCGCTCCGTTAGCGGATTAGGCATCGTGGGTGAAGCCGTGGTCGCGACCGTTAGTCCGACCCTGTGATGTTGCATAGCGAGATTTGAGAATTCGGTAGAAATCCGTTGCGGCAATACGTCGTTGTATGTATGTGTTTTCCCCCTTATATTTGAGTGAGTACTCGTAGTCGGAACCGGACGAGGTTAGCTCCGCTTTGTGAGGTAGATGGTTTCCTTGGAGCACGGGAAAGACACGGTGCGAGTGGCGATTGGGGTGGGGAAACCTTTGTTTGTGCTGTGCAAAGGAGCGGCTATGTCTCCGTGGTCGGCTGGCTATCCCGTGACGTGCAAGTCATGTGGGGAAAGTGTCCCGGCGAGACTAGCCCCTTGTGTGAGACTGACGAGAATGCAGAGCGGAGGGCAAGCCCGGGCAATGTAGCCATGAGCGGGTGGGGTCCAGCAAGGCTTCTTAGAATCGGTCAGTGTGAGGCGGAACCCTGACGAGCGAAGTCAGATTGTGTGGGCAAGCCCTGGGGTTATGACCCTTGTGCGGGTGGGGCCTTTGCAAGGTTCCGTGTGACGGCGTGTGTGCCGTTAGGGACATGATGGTTCCCTTTTGTTTGCAGCTTTAAGCCAATGGGGAAACGGAAGTACCCGGTGTTTGATGTTGTGCTAGATACATACGAGCTAGGGTGCCTTGGGTGAAACCCGGGTTGCATTCATGTTGCATAGTAGGCCCCTTTCACCTTGTACAAAACATAGAAAACATGTATGGTGTATGGACATCCAAGCCTGTTTTACCGCTTTAATATATATACTCTTTTGGTATACGAAGTGCTAACTTGCAGGTGGAGTGGTGACCCAGGGTCCGTTAGGGATGGCCGGGAGGAGATGTGTTTGTTACACAGTAGAGGACAGCCTTTGCTGACCCACGTTACTTCAAATCCTCACAGGGCAAGGATCGCATGCAGGAGCTAGCGCGCCGGGCGAAAAGCCCTAAGCCTCATGAAGTGTTGCTGCGCCTGACTATTTTCTTTACCTTGCTTTGTTGCTGTTGTTTGACTATGTCCGGCTTGCATGCCGAGGTAGCCTAGGGGTGCTTGACACTTTTTATTTTTGGACTTATATTGTGTAAGTCCTTAAGGCCATTTGATACTCTTTTGTTAAGTGGATAACTTCTGTCGGTTAATGTTCTGTTTCCGCTGTGTTTGTCTGGAGTTTTGAGATTGGGTAGTTTTCATATCATCTTTTAATACTAATGTTGTGGCGTCCGTATGTTGTGGGGCCCCGGCCGGACCCATATTATATGGTCTTTATAGGGGAGGTGTTACACACACGGCCTGAGACACAGGCGTGTCCCAGGTTGTGTCCCACTCGGGCTATTTGTCGGGTTGTTTTGAGATGGTTACACGGCCTGGGACACGGGCGTGTCCCCGGGCATGTATGGTACACGGCATGAGATACGGGCGTGTCACATGGTCGTGTCCTGTTCAGGATTCTACGGTTTCAACGTCGATTGAGTCACACGACCCATGATACGGGCGTGTCAATGCTGACACGGGCGTGTCCAAAGCCGTGTCACAGGCCGTGTCCTATTCTGTAATCCCAGTTTTTACAGCGAGTGTGGAACACAACCTTGGACACGGGCGTGTTGCAAGCCGTGTTCATCCCAGTAATTTGACTTTAAGTGCGAATCGTTGTTGTTCGTTTCCTTCTTTTAGGATCCAAGGGCCCAGGCTGGTCCCTGTTGGTATTTGGCCGGAATTGGGTTTTCAAACCCTCATTTGCACTTGGAGATTTCTCTTTCCAAGGTTTAGAGAGAGGGGAGAGAAAGGAAGAAGGAGGAGGTCAACTCCGGCCGCCGGTGGAGCTTCGGGGCCCTGATTTTCGATCCGAGTCCAGATCTGCGAAGGCGAGGCCATTGTAGTGCTTTTCATCCAACTATGTTTCTTCATGGCTAGGAAGAGGGGTCATAGGGTAACGATACTTCTCCTCTTGGTTTCTAGGATGCGTGCATAGCATCTTTTCCTTTCAAGCTTTTAGGCACCAAGTCTCTCAAGTGAGAGGGGTTTGGGTCGCCATGGTTCAAGAGGAACCACCGGTTCGATTGTGTCCATCCCCGGCATGATATTGCATTAGAGATCCGCTCCGTTAGTGGATTAGGCATTGTGGGTGAAGTCGTAGTCGCGACTGTTAGTCTGACTCAGTGATGTTGCATAGCGAGCCTTAAGGATTCGGTAGAAATCCGTTGCGACAAGATGTCAATTGTGATGTATGCGTTTTCCCCCTTTTCTCGAGTGAGTACTTGTAGCCGGAACCGGGCAAGGTTAGCTCTACACTGGTGGTAGATAGTTTCCTTGGTGTGCGGGAACGTTGCAGTACAAATGGAGGATTAGGGTGAGAAAGGTTATGAATTGTGATGTGCTAAGGCGTGGCTTTGTATCCGTGGTCGGCTGGCTATCCCATGACGTGCAATTCATGTGGGGAGAGTGTTCCGACGAGACTAGTCCCCTTTTGTAAGACTGACGAGAATGACAAGCATAGGGCAAGCCCGGGCAATGAAGTTATAAGCGGGTGGGGTCCAGCAAGGGTTCTTAGTATCGGTTTGTGTGTGAGACGGAATCCTGACGCGGGAAGTCAGAGTTTGCAGGCAAGCCCGGGTTTAAGACCCATGAGCGGGTGGGGCCTTGGCAAGATTTCCGTGTAGCGGCTTTTAGGTCGTTAGGGGCATTGTGGTCCCCTTTTGTTTGCGGCTTTACGCCAATGGGGAATCGGAAGTAGCCAGTTGTGACGATGATGTGCTAGTTGCATACGCTTTAGGGTGCCTTGCGCGAAGCCCGGGACTGCATACATGCTGCATAGTAGGCCCTTTTTATTCTATGCTCAACATAGAAAACGTGTTTGCTGTTTGAGACATCCAAACCTGTTTTTAAAAGCTTTACATGTTTATGTATATGGCATACGAAGTGCTGACTTGCAGGTTGGAGGGGTACCCAGGGATCTGTTAGGGGAGGCTAGGAGGAGATGTGTTGGTTACACAGTAGAGGTCAGCCTTTGCTGACCCACATTACTATAAATTTTTACAAGGCAAGGAGCGCAAGCAGGAGCAAGTGCGCCGGCCGAAAAGCCCTAAGTCTCATGAAGTGTTTATTGTGCTTACTAGCTCGTTTTCTGTTTGATTGTATTGCTCCATGATTTGGTATATTCCGGCTTGCATGCCGAGGTAGCCTAACAGTGTTGTTGCACGTTGATGTTTGACCTTGTGGTCTTTCCGTTTTGGACTTATTTGGTGTAAGGTCTTAAGGCCATTTTGATACTCCTGTTTAGTAGTGGATAACTTCTAGTTGTTTGGTATGTTTCCGCTGTTTCTTTACTCTGAGTTTTGAGTTGGGTAGTTAATATCATCTTTTAATGCTAAAGCTATGGCGACCGTATGTTGTGGGGCCCCGGTCGAACCCATATTATATGGTCATTACAGGGGAGGTGTTACACATGAGGTCGTAACTGCTTGACCGGTGAAAATAAGTCCTCGCAAACAAAGCCTAAGACTATTGAAAGTCCACCTAGTGCTAACTAGCTTCACCTATGGGGGGGGGAATAGGTGTCTTGCAGCGAATTTGCGGAATTAAAATTGTACCTACACAAGAAAACAAAACAACACAGCACATACAGGACACAAGCAATTTATAGTGTTTCCCCGATTTGGGTACGTCCACTTTCCCCCTTCGACCTATCTCCCAACCAGGGATGACTCGATCACTTCACCAACAGGATTGAAATCCAATCCTTGCACTAACGGAAGGAACCCTTCCACACGTAGGAGTCACCACTCCCACAACACGGGTTGCACTCAACCCTTACAAGTAGAGACCAATCGGTCCTTTACAAAGAATTGAAAATAGCTTGTAAGAAATACAAACAACGTATGGAGACTAAGGTGTCCCTCTTCGTTCGACGACGTGTTCTTGAAGTCAACGAAGAGTCCACAACCCTAGATCTCACTTGGATTGAACCTTCCCGAAACCGGCGGCGGCTTGGAGCGGTGGCTAGGTTCACGGAATAAGCGGCTGCGACGGAGAGCTGCTGCCGTGCAATCGAGATTCAAACTTCGTAGCAAAGGAAACAAGGTCTTCCAACGGTCACACTAGGATCGGTCGTCTCGATCGATTCGGAAGGGGAAGGTTTTTCCCGATCAACGAATCAAGAGACAAGGGATCTCTGGTTAGACGCGTGAGACGCTATGCTAGCCTAAGCTTCTGTCGCCGGAGATCTGGAAGAACTTGAGATCAACAGCGGCGACGAACTGCTCGATGGCGGAGACGGTCGGCGGAGCAAGATCGCGAACTAGGTCACGTCGGCGACTGTTCTTTTTGAATTCGCGTATCTGGTTGTTCTACTGTTCATACATACGAAGGTATATATATATTAGGTCAAGTATATGACCGTTGTGGGTCCCACCAGCGATAAGACCTAAGTCCGGTTCGAAATACCGCAGGTAACGTGGACCGGTCCAGAAAGAATCGGAAAATTGCCCAAGTCAAATTCAGCGAGAATCGTAGGTGATTCTCGACGAATCGGCGAGAATCACCAACGATTCTCGCCGAATCCTACTTAGCCGAATTCTGGCTGCGCTGATATAGAAGTCGGGGAGAAACGCCGGGAATCACATTTGATTCTCGCCGAATCGTCGAGAATGCAAAGTCATTCTCGACGAATCGGCGAGAATCACTTAGTGATTCTCGACGATTCTGCCTTAGAGAAATTACTGGCGGTGTCGAGACTGCCGGCTCCAACCAGCGAGAATCAGCTAGTGAATCTTGGCGACTCGGCGAGAATCATAAGTGATTCTCGCCGATTCGGCGAGAATCACATAGTGATTCTCGTTGATTTTTACTTAGGCGATTTCTCCTCTTTCTTTCCGTGAGCTGGTCTTTGGCCCAACCTTGCTCCTTGTCTGCTCTTGCTTTATCATATCCCTGTACTTGAAATTAAGTACACCCCAATAGAGAGAGTACACGTAGTCCAACACACTGATCTGCTCAACGAGGGATTACATCGCGCAGACCCGTGTATATTGACCCACTACACCCTGACATTGGTGTGTACTTAGCGTGGAATAACTGCAAGCACAACTTAAAAGATTTCATCAAACACATTGTCTATTTACCTTAGCTTGTTCAGGGGCTTCTTCAAACCAGGTACATTGTGGATACAATACCCAACAATCTCCCCCTATTTGAAGAAGCCTAAACCCTACAAGCTAAGGTGAATAGAGCATATAGGAATGAAAATCATAAACTTAAAATTGAGTTGAGAGAGATATTCATAACCAATTTCTTGAGAGCAAACTTGGAGCCACCTTAGCCTTAGCCGAGAGGGTAATCTCCCCCTTTTCGGCTTCTGCAAATCTGGGTCTTGTGCATTTGACACCATGCTCCCCCTCAGTTCTTGCACCTATGCTTTACACTTGAGTTCCTGGCAGATGCTCCCCCTAGATGCACGAGCCAGGAGCTTCTGTAGTGTTCATTCCTCATAGTTGAGCATCCCCAATTCAGTTTTGAAGAGACTGAACTTGGCCTCGTCTAAGGGCTTTGTGAAAATATCTGCAATCTGCTTGTCCGTGGGGACATAGCAGATAGAGATGTCCTTGTTCTCCACGTGCTCCCGAATGAAGTGGTAGCGCACTTCAATATGCTTCGTTCTGCTGTGCGATACCGGATTGTTGGCAATAACAATTGCACTGGAGGAGTCGCAGTACATTGGTACTTCCTTGAACTGGAGGTCATAGTCTGCTAACTGATTTCTGATCCATAGGAGTTGTGCGCAACAGCTGCCAGCCGAGATGTACTCAGACTCTGCTGTGGAGGTTGTTACACAGTTCTGCTTCTTGCTATTCCATGAGATGAGTATTCTTCCGAGGAATTGACACGTCCTTAAAGTGCTTTTCCTGTCATCCCTACTCCCAGGTGTTCAATTTGAGTATCTCATTGTAGATAGTACTTCATTTATTCCAGATACTTGTTCCAATCCATTCTTGGAACATCTTCTGTCTAGCTCCCATCATGTTTACGGGAGCCTAGACTGCCCTGCACCAAAGAGTGTTACCTTACCTTAGGAGCCCAATATGTATTGGGTCCTAGGTTCTTGTTAGCATAAAAACACGAGTGCCTTCCCTCAGAAATCCTGTCAGGAAGACTACCTCTGCCCAGAGGAGGTGGAAACGCCCTTGCCCTTGACATAGAGGGGTTATGCCAACAATCTATGGCAAAGTGACCCACCTTGCCACAGCACCAACATGTGTGAATGTTGTATCTCCGTTTCTGACCTGACCCGGTGACTGAGGTAGTCAAGGACCTAGGTCTAAACGGGATAGAGCCGGATCTGCTCTCAAAATTGCCTCTTCCATCGTGACACTTGGAAGGGTGGAAGGAAGGCATGTAGTGAGCGTCATGAGGCCTGGGAGGTGGTGCCTTCCTTTCAGTCAGCACCCTTTCAGAGGCCCCATGAGCACTAACTGCATGACTTCTAACCCCCCCCCCCTTTTTGTGTCCTAGGGTGGTGAGAGGAGCATTGAGAGCTGATATCAGTATATTCATGCAGAGTTGGGGCTGTGGCCAAGAATACAAAGGGTTCAGAACGAGCCTTAGGCATTCTCTCAAGGGTGGCCATGACAGCCCTTGCATTATGGGTGTTTCCACATGAGGACAGATCACCCTTGCAGTGACCACGGTTGTTTCTGTGATCATACCTGTAGGCATGATGAGTACCTTTCCTTCCTGGAGTGGGGGGTCTAAATACCGTTTCCCCATTTCTCCATGAATTGATAATTCGGGAGATCCACCCATTTTCTTCCTTTCTTTTGATAGCATCAACCTTGGAAAAGTTGGATACTATGCTCTTCTCATTCTCTAGACTACTCTCTAGATCTGAGATTTTTGAGTCCTTAACCTTATTGGATGCCAATTGGAGAACCAATAAGATTTTTAGCCGAGCAATCTCCTGAGCTTGCTCCTCAACAATCAGGTTGCTTTTCTGAAGGACACTCTTCAGGGCATCAGGATTTTCTGGAGGGCAATCATCCAAAATATTCCTGTCTTCAGGAACATGAGGAAGAGAGGGGCAAGGTGAAGAAGTTACCTGGTCCTGACTTAGCTGATCAGGAATAGTTTTAGGACTGACCGGGGCAGCTGAGTCATCCTCAACTGAGCAGTCTTCATCAACTTCCTCCTCAGTCTCTGATAAGGACACAGGAGCCCTGATACTGAGAAATTGGTCATCACTTTCTTCTTCAGAAATGCTGACCCCCATATATGCCTCATCCTCTTGCTGATGACTTATCCCTGTTCTGTCTGATCCCTCCATGAGGTCTGATACAGTTTGCCACAAGGACTTGGTCGTCTTACACTTTTCAAGTCCTGACCGGGAAGGTCCAGTCATGACATCCAGGATGATTTTACGAATCATTTTATCCAAGTTGAAAAGAGAGAATTCAATCTCAAACATTTCAGTAGTCTCCTTGGGGATCTGCATATCCTTTCCAGAGCAGGAGGCCTTCATGGGAATGAACGGACCCTCTTCCAAGATGATTGATGCGCGAGGGTCGATGGCCTCCAAATAAAAGGATACCCTCATCTTCCAGATGGGATAATAGTCCTTTGTGCACACTGGGAGTTTTAGCGGAGAGATCCCATAAACCAGATCCATGCTTGTGACACTGGTGGCAGGATTCTACTCAAGGTGTGAACCTTTTTGATGAGCAGCCTCCCTCTGATACCACTTGAAAGTCCACCTAGTGTCAACTAGCTTCACCTATGGGGGGGAATATGTGTCTTGCAGCGAATTTGTGGAATTAAAATTGTACCTGCACAAGAAAACAAAACAACACAGCACAGACAGGACACAAGCAATTTATAGTGGTTCCCCGATTTGGGTACGTCCACTTTCCCCCTTCGACCTATCTCCCAACCAGGGACGACTCGGTCACTTCACCAACAGGATTGAAATCCAATCCTTGCACTAACGGAAGGAACCATTCCACACGTAGGAGTCACCACTCCCACAACACGGGTTGCACTCAACCCTTACAACTAGAGACCAATCGGTCCTTTACAAAGAATTGAAAATAGCTTGTAAGAAATACAAACAACATATGGAGACTAAGGTGTCCCTCTTCGTTCGACGACGTGTTCTTGAAGTCAATGAAGAGTCCATAACCCTAGATCTCACTTGGATTGAACCTTCCCGAAACCGGCGGCGGCTTGGAGCGGCGGCTAGGTTCAAGGAATAAGCAGCGGCGACGGAGAGCTGCTGCCGTGCAATCGAGATTCAAACTTCGTAGCAAAGGAAGCAAGGTCTTCCAACGGTCACACTAGGATCGGTCGTCTCGATCGATTCGGAAGGGGAAGGTTTTTCCCGATCAACGAATCAAGAGACAAGGGATCTCTGGTTAGACGCGTGAGACGCTATGCTAGCCTAAGCTTCTGTCGTCGGAGATCTGGAAGAACTTGAGATCAACAGCGGCGACGAACTGCTCGAGGGCGGAGACGGTAGGCGGAGCAAGATCGCGAACTAGGTCACGTCGGCAGCTGTTCTTTTTGAATTCGCATATCTGGTTGTTCTACTGTTCATACATACGGAGGTATATATATATTAGGTTAAGTATATGACCGTTGTGGGTCCCACCAGCGATAAGACCTAAGTCCGGTTCGAAATACCGCAGGTAACGTGGACCAGTCCAGAAAGAATCGGAAAATTGCCCAAGTCAAATTCGGCGAGAATCGTAGGTGATTCTCGACGAATCGGCGAGAATCACCAACGATTCTCGCCGAATCCTACTTAGCCGAATTCTGGCTGCGCTGATATAGAAGCCGGGGAGAAACGTCGGGAATCACACTTGATTCTCGTCGAATCGTCGAGAATGCAAAGTCATTCTCGACGAATCGGCGAGAATCACTTAGTGATTCTCGACGATTCTGCCTTAGAGAAATTTCTGGCGGTGTCGAGACTGTCGGCGAGAATCAGCTAGTGATTCTTGGCGACTCGGCGAGAATCATAAGTGATTCTCGCCGATTCGGCGAGAATCATATAGTGATTCTCGTCGATTTTTACTTAGGCGATTTCTCCTCTTTCTTTCCGTGAGCTGGTCTTTGGCCCAACCTTGCTCCTTGTCTGCTCTTGCTTTATCATAGCCCTGTACTTGAAATTAAGTACACCCCAATAGAGAGAGTACACGTTGGCCAACACACTGATCTGCTCAACGAGGGATTACGTCGCGCAGACCCGTGTATATTGACCCACTGCACCCTGACATTGGTGTGTACTTAGCGTGGAATAACTGTAAGCACAACTTAAAAAATTTCATCAAACACATTGTCTATTTACCTTAGCTTGTTCAGGGGCTTCTTCAAATCAGGTACATTGTGGATACAATACCCAACAACTATCAACTTGAGAACTTATATAGACGAAGGTAAAGTGCCTTACACAAATTAAGGACTGCTAATTATTTTCTGGAATTTTGATTCAGTTATTATATGAGGGTAAAGTGGCTTACCAAATAAGCACACTTATTTGGTAATTTTACTGTAAAAAGAAAGCTACCCCTGGAATTCTTCCATTATTAGTTTTGTTTGAGTTGCAGAACTTTGTTTAAGAATTGGTATGAAGCCTAATCACAATCCTAGGATTTTCTTATCAGTGTATATCAAACAATATGTAAACTGATATTACAATTTAATAAAATATTGTAATTTAGTTTTAGTCATCGCTGCATGATCATATTTTATCTATCTATATGTATGCGTGTTCGACTAGGATTATCTGATAGTTATTCTTCTCTCCATTTTGATTGAAT
This sequence comes from Platanthera zijinensis, assembly GCA_039513925.1. Lineage (NCBI taxonomy): Eukaryota > Viridiplantae > Streptophyta > Magnoliopsida > Asparagales > Orchidaceae > Platanthera > Platanthera zijinensis. The sequence continues at coordinate 65,021,177 of CM077093.1, forward strand.
TTTATTTTATTTCAGTCAGATGAATATTTTTCTTGTTGTTTCTATTGAATTTTTTGAAGTGTAAGTGGTTGATCAGACAAATCATGCAGATTGCGCAGATTGGAGGTCGAATCCTTTGCGAGTTGCGGTGCGGCCTTGTTCATAGAGGGTGTCGAGTAGTCCTTGAGCGGTCTATGCGGACTGATGTTGGAGTTCAGGAGATTGTTATTGATCTTGACGAACTTGGCGGGCTCCGCGGTCTGTTGCGAGCTGGAGCAGTGTCCGCAGATTTTGCGATCTTGGCAGTCAGCGATATGTTGCGAGATATTGTGTCCGCGGATTCGGCGGACTGGCTTTCTTTCAGGAGTGTAGGCGTGTTGGTTCGTCCGATTGTCCAAGCAGACTGTGCGGACTGGTATAGGCGTACTATGGGCTGGGGGAGGTGTTCCTATCAGTTAGGGAGGCGAACACATCTCTCTCCGTACCTATAAATAGGACCCCTCGGTGACATTATCATCATCGAAGCACAGTAAGCTCAACATGCGATTAGAATTTGCGGACTGGTTTTTTCTTGACCGCGCGGCTTGTTGAAGTTACTTGTCTGTGCAGGTTGTGCGGACAGGACAAAGCAGCTTTTCTTCTAGCTGGCGACTTGGGAAGTTTGCGGATAACAATCTGTAAAGTACAATTGTGAAGTAGCGGTCTGATTCTTAAGGTTGCGGACTGTGTTCGTGTTCGAGCGGCTAGTGTAGTGTGCCGGGCTCGGCGATCTGTCGAACAGCAGTTGTGGTTGTGGAGGTCTCGGCGGACTGTTTTCCCAGGCCGCAGTTTTCTTGTAGTGTTTGATTGATTTTACATACTGGTGAAATCATGTCTCTCCATGTATGTCTCGCTTTGTAAGGAGATTGATATTATCAATAAAAACTTCTTATTGTTGTTGTGACTCAATTTTTAGTTGATATAACTCCTGCTCATTCCAAGATCCAAAAATTTAATATGGTATCAGAGAGAGGTTGGAGTGGTTAAGCAGCGATCAACTAGGAGTTGTTGTTGCTCTTGTGTAGAGGAATCCAACGTTAGTGTCATGGAAGCAGGATATGCAAGAGGTCTCTGTATTGAACTCCTAACACAGACTAACTTTAAGAAGTGGAAGTCTTGTATGAAGAGTTATCTTCTGGGTGAGGATCTCTGGGAGGTGGTAAGAGGAGATGATACTCAGGAAGTAGTTCTTGTTGGTGATAATGCTCAGGAAATGAAGACTTGGAAGAGAACAAATGCAAAGGCTGAGTTCACTCTCAAGAGAGCTATCTCACCCGAACTCTTCGATCATATCATTTGTTGCAAATCAGCTGCTGAGATCTGGCTTGCCTTGGATGGCCTCTTCAACAGGAAGAATATAGCTCAGCTACAGTTCTTAGAAAATGTGTTGGCAAAGGCCACTCAAGGAGATTTACCAATTTCCACTTTCTTTCTTAAAATGAAAAACCTCTGTGCAAAGATTTCTGCTTTGGGTCCCGATGAGCCTATCTCTGAGGCGAAGATGAAGATGCATATTATCTGCGGCTTGCGGAAGGAGTACCTCTCCTTTGTGACGTCTATTCAGGGATGGTGAAATATTCCATCCTTGTTGGAGTACTTGGAAATCTGCTTGCATCGCAGGAGAGCTTGTCAAGACAGATGACAGGGGTATCTATCTCAGAAGGAGAAAACGAGGTGTTGTTTTATGGGAAGAAGAAGTGAGAGAATAAAAAGAATCCTTCTGGAGGCGATGGGTCTTCATCTTCAGGTCAGCAGGAGAGGATCTATGCTCCTAAGTCTGAGGGGAAGAAGGAAGGGCTCAGATGTTACAGGTGTAACAAGCTAGGTCACTTCAAAAGAGACTACAGAGTTAATCTTCAGCCAGGGCATGCTGTAGAGAAGGAGGAACCTAATGTCAGGGAGGATGGTGGTGGTTGGGGAGGAGCCTTCTCGGCTTCTCTCTGTGCTTCTGCTCCTATCAACAACCAAGAGGATTGTATTGTGGACTCCGGGTGTGGGCATCACCTCACTAGAGATATGTCAAAGTTCTCTTCATCGCAGCCATACTTAGGTAATGATGTTATTATCACCGCTGATGATACTGTTCATGCAGTCGAGAAGGAAGGGATTGTCTCCATAGGCAGTGATAGAGGGCCACTCACTTTAAAGAGTGTATATCACGTGCCTGGTATGAAAAAGAATCTCTTCTCCGTGACCAATATTGTTGACGCTGGGTATCACGTTCTATTTGGTCCAACAGAAGTGAAATTTCTTCGAAACATATCAGCCGTTAAAGCTGATGTTTTTTCACGTTGGGAGGAGAGCAAAGGACTTGTATGTTTTATCTACGAGTTCTTATATTGATAAGATGAGGAAGAATGATAGTGCAACCATTTGGCATGAGAGGTTGGGGCATGTATGAATGGATAAATTTAAGGCTATAACGGTAAAAGGCATGGTCAAGGGCTTGCCTAGCTTGTCCTCCTACGGAGACGAACACGTTTGCGCAGGATGTCAGTATGGTAAGTCTCATCGACTTCCATTTGATAAATCGCAAACCATGAGTAAAGGTTCATTGGAGTGCATTCACGGGGATCTGATGGAACCAACTATCACCTTAAGCCTCAGAGACAGCAAATATATGCTGGTGTTCATTGATGATTCCACCAGATATGTCTGGGTGTATTTTCTGAAAGAAAAGTTAGAAGCATTCGGGAAGTTTGTGGAGTTCAAGGAACTTGTGGAAGGTCGACTAGGCCTGCGTATTAAGAAGTTGAGGACTGACAATGGTGGAGAGTTCACATCTGTCGAGTTATCTAATTTTTGCAGGAAGAGCGGTATTCGAAGAGAGCTTACTTATGCACATACCCCACAGCAGAACGAAGTTGCAGAGAGGAAGATCCTTCATCTGACGGAGAGCTGCAAGTGTTGGATTTATACCAAGAGTATCCCAAGGTAATTTTGTGCGGAGGGAATGTCTTGTGCAACCAATGTTATTAATTGAGTGCCTTTAAGTTCAATCAACATGATGACACCTCATGAATTGATGTTCAAGGAGAAACCAAGTGTTGCTCATCTTCGGGTATTTAGGTCAACCTGCTATGTGCATGTTCCTGACACTCTTCAGACGAAGCTAGATGCAAAAGCAAGGAAGCTAGTCTTCGTGGGGTATGATGATAGGAAGAAGGGTTGGAAATGCATGAATCCAAAGAGGTGAAGATTTGTTGTTTCTCGAGGCGTAGTGTTTGATGAGCTGACATCTTACAAAGGGAGTTCAGGGATTGAACTAACTGAGAGCAGGGTTGACAGACAAGAAAAAGCTGCTGAGAATCTTCAAGTAGAGTTGTCTGTCTCACTAGGAGCTCCAGACGTGTTTAGCTCAGAGGCGGAAACTTATGGTTTTGGAAGTAGGGAGCAATGCTCCAAGCACGTCTGGAAGAGAAGGTAGTACAAAAGAGGCAGCTGAGGAGGTAGTCAGTCAATCACCAACTTTGAGAAGATCAAAGAGGACTATCAAGCCACCAGCCCGTTACAAAGAAGGAAACATGGTAAGTTTCGTATCATGTTTCTTTGTTGGTCCTCTAGATGAGTAGGAGCCTTCATGTTTCGAGAAGGCCACAGGAGTCAAGGAGTGGGACTGCGCTATGGAAGAGGAGATGACTGCTCTCAAGAAGAATGAGACATGGTCACTTGTACATAAGCTGGAATACATCACTCCAGTAACTTGTAAGTGGGTCTACAAGTTGAAGAAGAAAGCAGATGGCAACATCGAGCGGTATAAGGCTCGCCTTGTAGCTCAAGGATTTTCACAACAGTATGGGGAAGATTATGAGGAGACGTTTAGTACAGTTGCTAAGATGACTTCATAACAGATGGTTATTGCCTTAGCGACGTTCAGTGGATGAGAAATTTGGCAGCTCGACGTGAAGAATGTCTTCTTGTACGACGAGATTGACAAGGATAACTTTATGATTCAGCCGCTTGGGTTTATCTCTGAAGAGCATCCGGACTACGTCTACAAGCTGAAGAAGGACCTTTACGGGCTGAAGCAAGCGCCAAGAACATGTTATGGGAAGATTACGAAATATCTCTTGTTCTGCGGATTTTTTGCTTCAGACTAAGACTCAAGCTTATTTATCGAGAAGAAGGGGGAGCTTTAGGTCATCGTACTATTGTATGTAGATGACATGATTGTCACCGGGAATTCAAAGGAGGAGGTAACAAGGTTGAGGGACGAGCTTGCTATCAGATTTGAGATGAAGGACTTGGGTGAGCTTCATTATTTCCTTGGACTCAAGGTACAGAGGCAGGAGAACGGAATGCTTGTGTCCTAGACTGGCTATGCAAAGCGGATCGTACATCGATTTGGCATGGAAGGGGGAAAACAGTTCTACACTTCTAGAAGAAGGTTTGAAACTTCAACGTGATGAGGGGAGAATTCTCTCTGATCCATTGGTGTTCCGAGCAATGATTGGAAGCTTGATCTATTTGATAATCACTAGGCCGAATATTGCATATGCAGTTGGCAGGGTGAGTCGGTACATGGAGAAACCACGAAAACCTCATTTGATGACAGCAAAAAGCATCTTGAAGTATGTAAAGTCGACCTCAGATATGAGTCTTCTTTATAGAGAAAGCACGCATTTTGAGTTGCATGGCTACATGGATGCTGATTATGGGGGAGATTCGGATGATCGGAAGTCGACGTCCGGATACGTCTTTATGGCGGGCCCAACAGTGGTATTCTGGTGCAGCAAGAAGTAGGACTCGGTGTCTGTCTCTATCACAGAAGCAGAATATAAGGCTTCAGCTTTGGCAGCTAAAGAAGCCATCTGGCTCAGGAGATTGGTGGATGATATACATATGAAGGTTCGAGGTCCTACTCTGCTCCGCGGGGACAATGAGAGTGTTCTCAAACTGGTAAATAATCAAGTTTATCACGCGAGAACAGAACATATAGAGATCGAACACCACTTCATTCGTGAAAAGGTGTTGGAGGGATCTCTCATGGTTAAGCATGTTCGGAGTATGGACAATACAGAGGACATCTTCACGAAACCGCTAGCCAATGGACCATTCACCCGGTTGAGGAGTTTGCTTGGGCTGATTTCCACTTTCCACTTCAAGGGAGAGTGTTGAATTTTTTGAAGTGTAAGTGGTTGATCAGGCAAACCGCGCGGACTGCGCGGACTGGAGGTCGCAGCCTTTGCGAGCTGCGGTGCGACCTTGTTCATAGAGGGTGTCGAGTAGACCTTGAGCGGTCTATGCGGACTGATGTTGGAGTTCGGGAGATTGTTATTGATCTTGACAGACTTGACGGGCTCCGTGGTCTGTTGGGAGCTGGAGCAGTTGTAACGCCCCAGGTTTTTGTAATTTATTTTATCATGTCGGTGACGTCATATTGACGTAAGGGCGTTACGTTTCCGCGAGTTGACGACGCGTCGCCGTTAGCGCGTTTTGAGTCCGTTAGGTTTGACCGGCCAAATTTTGGGATTTGCACCGGAAGTGGAAAATTTTACGTTAGAAAGATTGGCTAATTTTAGGCTTGCTCGTCAAATTTCGTCGCGTTCCGAGCAATTTTGGAGCATCGCCGCGCGTTTGAAGTTTTGTGTTTTTTTTACGTACGTCGTTAGCTTCAAAAATTAATATCTCGAGAACGGTGCGTCGGAATTCGATTCCGACTTCGCCGTTGGGTTCGTAGCGTCGTCATTCGCTTACGGTGCGAATTTTGTTCGAATCGGCGCACGTTAGGCTCCCCATATTAATGTTACACTACAACGTTATCTTAAAATAATACAAATTATATAAGCAAATAAATGAAAAAAAAAAGAATTTTCTTACCTTTCCCGTCGACATCAGCCGACTCCCGCCGATCTCCTCTTATATTCTGCCAACTTTTTTTTTGTGTGTGTTTTCATCTTAATATAATAATTATATTATTATTATTATTATTATTATTATTATTATATTTATATATAAAGTAAAATTCTTCTCCTCTCCCAAACCGAGCAGCCCCCCCCCCCCGTGCGACATTTCTTTTTTCCTTCGCCATTACCGAGGCGGAAAACCTTCCGCTCGCTAATCTTCCGGCGGCCGCCACCGCCGTTCCGGTGGACGGAATCGCGATCCGAGCGCGGCGTTGGAAAGCTCTCGGCGAGAGCTTCGAGATCGCGGCAAGTTTCTTCCGTTTCGTCGACTTTTTCGCCATGGATTTTTTTTCGGCCCTAACCTCATTTCGTCCGCTTTTCGTAGATCTCGCCTCCTCGTGTCTTCTTTTGGACGGATCTACGATTGGGGAGTAGATTGGAGACCAAATTCTGAGGCAAGTGGTGTTTCCCTCATCAATTTCTTCTGTCGTTAATTTCGCGCCTAACTCGTAAAGTTTCGCGTAAAATTATTCGTTAGGAAAGTCATAATTTTCCGTAGGTTTCGCCGTCTAGAAAAATTGCGCGTGTCGCCTCGCGAATAAATTAATTTTCGCGAGCGATCTCGTCGGAAACGTAACGGTTTACGGAAGCGCCGTACTGGTTTACGGACGTGTCGTAGTGGTCGCGACGTTACGATCGTCTCGTTGATTTGACAAGTATAATTTGTACAAAATGTTTAGTCGCACGAATTATTGTCGTACCGTTTCAGTCGACGTGTCGCATTGTCCGTTCAATTTGAACTAATTACTCGAACCTTAACTAAAGAAACTAAATAGTAAGTTATGAATTAAAGAAATTATGATATGGTCTGTGCGCGTGGGGTTTCTCCCACGACACATGTTTATGAAATGAAGAAAGCTTGAAATGGTCTGTGCGCGTTGGGGTTTCTCCCACGGCACAGTGCCTTAGGGCGAAGTCTGTGCGCGTGGTGGATTTTCATCCCCGGCATGTTACCTTAGCTATAGGACTGTGTGCGTTGGGGTTTCTCCCTCGGCATAGTGCCTTTAGGCTGGGTTTATGCAGGTAGTGGACCTACTTCCCCGACACAGCACTCTGTCCCGATGAGCCGATTTGTCTCAATTTAAAATACTGAATAACTAGAATACCGAAGAAAAAGAATAAAGTAGAACTCTGATAGTAGATGTGATAGTTTGAGCAGGCTGTTCTAGCCTAGTTTTCCTGACTTGTTAGATTTCCAGTTTTGATTTCCTATACCCTGTCTCTGACTCCTTTTTCAGCTATTTATTTTACCTCGCTCGTTTCGAGATTTGTTAGCTTTCTTTTTACTCTTGCACCTCTTGTATCTTGCTTTCTGAGGTGTTCTTCTTTTGAATACCTCAGGGCAGGAGCAGGGTTAGCTGGCAGGGTAGTGCTGCAGGTGTAGCGGGTTGCTGCCACCGCTTTTAGTTTCACCTCAGGGTGTTGAGGTAGACTTTTGTTAGACTTGATAGATTTTCTATGGGTTCGTGTCCGTTGTTGACGCCCATAGTTTTAGACTTTCTGTGATAGACTACTCGCTAGTTGTGCTGTTTTACTTACTTTTAGCTTAATACTTGCTCTCTGGGAATGTTTTATGTTAGGATGCATGTTAAGTATTTTAATATAAAATAAAACTGCATTTTTACATGACTCTTTAGCTTGCTTTTCAAAAGATCAAATCACTATTTTAAGGGTTATAAAAAAACAGTTTTCACTACTTATATAAATCTAGAAGTCACATGTTCATTGCATCTTGTGCTGAGTTTTATTTTCGTATAGGATAATAAATGAATTAAACTAATGTTTTTCCGCTGTAAAATCTATACTTTTTAAATTCGTGGACTAAATGTTCCACCTGACCGAGGGACACGGTCAGCTCGCCCTAATAAAATAATGTTTTTACACCAAATTCTGAATCTTTTCATAAAGATAAGTGTTAGGTCAGGGTTGCCTGAACGTCTGCGGTTGTCACCTACTTGACGTGGCATCACGACACGCATTTTCTCTGGCTCTGACGTATTATTTTATATGGAGAAAATGCGGGTTGTGACAGTTGGTATCAGAGGGAGGTTTTGCAAGAGGGGTGGTTGGTTTGACAAGACAGTCAAACAACTTCCCCTTAAGCAAAACCTCCAGCGTTGAGTTTCATTTCATTGCATACACACATCGATATGTCATCCGTAGATCTTGATGGGAGCATGAACACTACACTCATAGCATAATAAGAAGTATACGAGGCATATTATGTAGTATGGGATGCATAATATGAGTTTGTATATGGATCCACCATAGGTGGCAACATGTAACGGTTATGTAGTATGGGATGCATAACCACCATTACATGGATGCCCATTAGCACGTTTTACTTTTTTTCGTTGCATACAATATTATGTAGCATGAGATGCATAATATTGTATGTGTACGCCGCTCATAACATGCACTAGAGCCTTTTTAGAATGCATAGCACTTCGTACATAACATATCATTGCATAAGCGCACGTGCCAAGTTAAAGATCTACATTATGACATATGTACACACATGATTTAAAAAAGAAAAATTTGAATATGTATGCATTCATATCATTATCACAAGTGTCAGTGAGAGCATAACATCATTTATTGATTCCCAGAGCAAGGTAACAGCTAGAGCAAGTATCTGTCTATTCCGATCTGATCTGAGTTAGGATATCTGAGTTTCTAGCTTAGGTGTCTTAAACTAGGTATTAATTGTAGTATGTTTGTTCTGTAGAAATGCCGGCAAAGCGTATTTCGACGAGATCAACTCCCCAGTCTAAGGGCGAGTCTTCCGGTGCTCAGAGTGAAGCAGTGATCGAAGGATTGCGTCAAAGTAATGAGGCCTTGACAAGACAGATGTTGGACATGGAGTCAAAGATTCAATCGTTATTAGCTGTCGCTGCTGGGCAGCAGCCTATAGCGCAGGACCCTGTCGTAGAACAAGCTGTTCCTACTCCTACTGAGTTAGTACCCCCAGTTGCACTGCCTCCAGCGATGAATTTCATTTCTCATTTCCAGCGTTTGGGACCCCCTATCTATGATGGTAGGGCAGACTTCATGGCGTTAGATGATCGGATCATAGCCATCGAAGAGATGTTCTCTTATTCTAGCATCCCCGCCGATCAGAAAGTAATGATCGGGGCTTATCAACTCAAAGGACTTGCGAAGAGTTGGTGGATCGGAGAGAAGGAGAACCTTACAGAAGGATGTACGTGGGATTCGTTTAAGAGTATGTTGCGAAAGAAGTTTCTTCCGTCGGTCGAGCAAGACCGTCTGATGAACAATTTCCTGTATCTTAAGCAGAGACAACTTACTGTCAGCGAGTACGAGATCGAATTCAGTAAGCTCAGTCGTTTTGCCCCTGAGCTAGTAGCGTCTGAAGAAAGTAGAGTGAAATGCTTCTTGGGTGGTCTGAGGTTTGACATCCAGCAATTGGCAAGTGCGTACAAATCAGAGACCTTCGCAGAAGTGATGGAAGTTGCCTTGAAGGTTGAGTCGATAGAAAATACAAGGAATCGAGGATTGATGGCAAGAAAAGATAAGAGAAAGTCTGATGACAGTGGTGGTGCAAGGGCATCTGACCCTGTTGTGAAGGAAGATCGAAAAGAAGTATGCAGCTTCTGTGGAAGGCCTGGACACCCGATGGAAAGGTGCTTTAAGAGGCGGGATGCGCAGAAGCAGTCTCAGGTTCACGCGATTCAGGATGCACCGAAAGGAACCCTTGTCTGTACCTATTGCCAGAGGAGCGGGCACGATGTGGCTCATTGTCATAAGAAGGCTGGAGCTTGTTTTCTCTGTGGCCAGAAAGGGCACATTAAAGCTAATTGCCCGCAGGTCAACCCTGCATTGCATGCAGTTCTGTTGCAGACTCTACCGCCGCCCCCTCTACTCATGGATAAGGGAAAAGGAAAGTTTAATGTGCTAACAAAGGAAGGAGCTCAATCATCGGCTCAAGTGATCTCTGGTTAGTCTCTATCTCAGCTAGTAATCTGTTTTGGAAGTCTTTTAGTTCTTGTATTTTAGTTGTGCGCGCATTGTGTTTAGGTGAATTTAAGGTGAGGGATAAGTGGGCGCGCGTTCTGTTCGATTCGGGTGCTACTCACTCCTTTGTAGCGAGGAGTTTTGTAGACCGACATCAATGGGATCTCGACCAGCTTGACACTTCTCTGAATGTCAAATTCCCTTCAAGACAGTTGGTGATGTCAAGTCAGGGTATCCAAAAATGCCCTATCTTCCTAGGTGGTTTTCTAGCCTTTGCGGATTTGAAGTTGTTAGTCTTGGAAGACTTCGACGTGATTTTAGGCATGGATTGGCTGTCCAGCTATGACGTCGTCATTCAGTGCAAGAAAAAGCGCTTGGATTTCAAAGATGACAAAGGCCAGCCCATGAATGTGTATGGTATATCGCGTCAGGAATCTCCAATCATTTTTGCGGTGCGTGCTCGTAAGTTTCTAGAGTCCGGCTGTGATTCTTTTCTTGTCTCTCCCTCTGTTCTTTTTGTTATCGTTTCACGTCTCAAGTTTCGGGACGAAACTACCTTTTTGGAGGGGTGACTGTAACGCCCCAGGTTTTCGTAATTTATTTTATCATGTCGGTGACGTCATATTGACGTAAGGGCGTTACGTTTCCGCGAGTTGACGACGCGTCGCCGTTAGCGTGTTTTGAGTCTGTTAGGTTTGACCGGCCAAATTTTGGGATTTGCGCCGGAAGTGGAAAATTTTACGTTAGGAAATTAGATTGCCTAATTTTAGGCTTGCTCGTCAAATTTCGTCACGTTCCGAGCAATTTTGCATGAGCCTCGGCGCGCGTTTGAAGTTTTGTGTTTTTTTACGTACGCCGTTAGCTTTAGAAATTAATATCTCGAGTACGGTGCGTCGGAATTTGATTCCGACTTCGCCGTTGGGTTCGTAGCGTCGTCATTCGCCTACGGTGCGAATTTCGTTCGAATCGGCAAGCATTAGGCCCCCCGTATTAACGTTACACTACAACGTTACCTTAAAATAATTCAAATAATATAAAGCAAATAATTGAAAAAAAAAGAATTTTCTTACCTTTCCCATCGACATCAGCCGACTCCCGCCGATCTCCTCTTATATTCTGTCAACCTCTTTTTTTGTGTGTTTTCACGTTAATATAATAATTATATTATTATTATTATTAATATTATTATAATAATTATTAATATTATTATATTTATATATAAAGTAAACTTCTTCTCCTCTCCCAAACCGAGCAGCCCCCCTGTGCGGCATTTCTTTTTTCCTTCGCCATTACCGAGGCGGAAAACCTTCCGCTCGCTAATCTTCCGGCGGCCGCCACCGCCGTTCCGGTGGACGGAATCGCGATCCGAGCGCGGCGTTGGAAAGCTCTTGGCGAGAGCTTCGAGATCGCGGTAAGTTTCTTCCGTTTCGTCGACCTTTTCGCCATGGATTTTTTTTCGGCCCTAACCTCATTTCGTCTGCTTTACGTAGATCTCGCCTCCTCGTGTCTTCTTTTGGACGGATCTACGATTGGAGAGTAGATTGGAGACCAAATTCCAAGGCAAGTGGTGTTTCCTTCGTCAATTTCTTCTGTCGTTAATTTCGCTTCTAACTCGTAAAATTTCGCGTAAAATTATTCGTTAGGAAAGTCACGATTTTCCGTAGGTTTCGCCGTCTAGAAAAATTGCGCGTGTCGCCTCGCGAATAAATTAATTTTCGCGAGCAATCTCGTCGGAAACGTAACGGTTTACGGAAGCGTCGTACTGGTTTACGGACGTGTCGTAGTGGTCGCGACGTTACGATCGTCTCGTTGATTTGACAAGTATAATTTGTACAAAATGTTTAGTCGCACGAATTATTGTCGTACCGTTCCGGTCGACGTGTCGCATTGTCCGTTCAATTCGAACTAATTACTCGAACCTTAACTAAAGAAACTGAATAGTAAGTTATGAATTAAAGAAATTATGATATGGTCTGTGCGCGTGGGGTTTCTCCCACGGCACAAGTTTATGAAATGAAGAAAGCTTGAAATGGTCTGTGCGCGTTGGGGTTTCTCCCACGGCACAGTGCCTTAGGGCGAAGTCTGTGCGCGTGATGGATTTTCATCCCCGACATGTTACCTTAGCTGTAGGACTGTGTGCGTTGGGGTTTCTCCCTCGGCATAGTGCCTTTAGGCTGGATTTATGCACGTAGTGGACCTACTCCCCTGACATAGCACTCTGTCCCGATGAGGCGATTTGTCTCAATTTAAAATACTGAATAACTAGAATAGCGAAGAAAAAGAATAAAGTAGAACTCTGATAGTAGATGTGATAGTTTGAGCAGGCTGTTCTAGTCTAGTTTCCTTGACTTGTTAGATTTCTTGTTTTGATTTCCTATACCCTGTCTCTGACTCCTTTTGCAGCTGTTTGTTTTACCTCGCTCGTTTCGAGGTTTGTTAGCTTTCTTTTTACTCTTGCACCTCTTGTGGCTTGCTTTCTGAGGTGTTCTTCTTTTGAATACCTCAGGTTCAGGGCAGGAGTAGGGTTAGCTGGCAGGGTAGTGCTGCAGGTGTAGCGGGTTGCCGCCACCGCTTTTGGTTTCACCTCAGGGTGTTGAGGTAGACTTTTGTTAGACTTGATAGATTTTCTATGAGTTCGTGTCAGCTGTTGACGCCCATAGTTTTAGACTTTCTGTGATAGACTACTCGCTAGTTGTGCTGTTTTACTTACTTTTAGCTTAGTACTTGCTCTCTGGGAATGTTTTATGTTAGGATGCATGTTAGGTATTTTAATATAAAATAAAACTGCATTTTTACATGACTCTTTAGCTTGCTTTTCAAAAGATCAAATCACTATTTTAAGGGTTATAAAAAAAATAGTTTTCACTACTTATATAAATTTAGAAGTCACACGTTCATTGCATCTTGTGCTGAATTTTATTTTCATATAGGATAATAAATGAATTAAACTAATGTTTTTCCGCTGTAAAATCTATACTTTCTAAATTCGTGAACTAAATGTTCCACCAGACCGAGGGATACGGTCAGCTCGCCCTAATAAAATAATATTTTAACACCAAATTCTGAATCTTTTCATAAAGATAAGTGTTAGGACAGGGTTGCCTGAACGTCTGCGGTTGTCCCCTGCTTGACGTGGCATCACGACACGCGTTTTCTCTGGCTCTGACGTATTATTTTATACGGAGAAAATGCGGGTTGTGACAGCAGTGTCCGCAGATTTTGCGATCTTGGCAGTCAGCGATATATTACGAGATATTGTGTCCGCAGATTCGGCGGACTGGCTTTCTTTCAGGAGTGTAGGCGTATTGGTTCATCTGATTGTCCAAGCGGACTGGTGTAGGCGGTCTGCGGGCTGGGGGAGGTGTTCCTATCAGTTAGGGCGGCGACCACATCTCTCTCCGTACCTATAAATAGGACCCCTCAGTGACAACATCATTATCGAAGCACAGCAAGCTCAACTTGCGATTAGAATTTGCAGACTGGTTTTTTCTTGACCGCGCGACTTGTTGAAGTTACTTATCTGTGCAGGTTGTGCAGACATGACCAAGCAGCTTTTCTTTTTGCTGGCAACTTAGGAAGTTTGCGGATAGCAATCAGTAGAGTACAGTTGTGAAGCGGCGGTTTGATTCTGAAGGTTGCGGACTGTGTTCGTGTTCGAGCGGCTAGTGCAGTGTGCCGATCTCAGCGATCTGCCGAACAACAGTTGCGGTTGTGGCGGTCTCGGCGGACTGTTTTCCCAGGCCGTAGTTTTCTTGTAGTGTTTGATTGATTTTACATACTGGCGAAATCATGTCTCGCCATGCATGTCTCGCTTTGTAAGGAAATTGCTATTATCAATAAAGACTTCTTGTTACTGTTGTGATTTAATTTTTAGTTGATATAACTCCTGCTCATTCCAAGATCCAAAAATCTAACAGTTTCTAACCTCATCATTACATGCAAAAGCTATGAGAAACTTCATTCCATTTTCCATGTTTTTTTACTTTCCAAGACATGTACATACTGTTTCATTCTGTTTTGTTGGTTTAGATTTACTCACCATGGTCTAATAGAGAAATTGAAACTGGACTCCGTTGCAATTTTTTTCAAAGCGTCGCAGTATTTTCGGCAAATTTTTAATAAAATTCTACTATTTTTTGTGGTGTTTTTTTAAAAAACACTACCTTTGGTTCCGCTTAAAAAAAAAACACCTCTACTTTTGGCAGCATTTTTTTAAAAAAATGCCGCTAGGTTTGGCAGCGTTTTAAAAACAAAATGCTGCTACTTTTCGAGGCATTTTCGGTGTTTTTTAAAGCGCCGTCATTGCTTTCATGGCGCTTGAAAAACGAAGGGAAATGCCTAAAAAAATGCCACGGTAGATCTGCTTTGTTGTTGTAATTCTGGATTTGATTAATTTGATCTATCCAAATTATATAATGTCTACCCACCCTTCATCAAAATTCCGGTTAGGGCACTCATGGCACTGAACCCGACCTCTTAAGTCACTCCTCGGCGGATGCCGCTCCTCCAAACGAATTCATGTGCCCGACCTTCTCTTTCCAGCTACTCTTCCAACAAGTCGGGGAATTCACCGGAGGTCTTTAGAGCCTGAATAGCGATCAGTGAGACTTGGGTTATATAACACCATAGTTGGAGGTATAAGCCTCTACCATTTTCTCTTCCTTTCTATTTCCCCTTTTGCATCACATTAATCGTCATGTCAAACATACATTCTATGATGGTGGCGTTTTTGTCCAAACTCACTAGAGCAAAAAAAAATCATGCCAAAAGGAGCGTAAATTATGTCAGTTCAAGTGTCACTGTGAGTTTAGGTTTACTTTCTGTTTCATGCACATGCTTTGCAAATGAAGCATTCAGAAAATGAAGATTGCATCTAATATGTAGACCAATTGCTATTTCAGTCCAATAATATATAGTATTTTTGAATCTGAAATCTCCATTCGTCCTTCCATATTCTGCATAGCACGAATAAACCCATTTTGCAAAACATTTTTTTGCATTTTTATCCAAGTTATGTTTAATTCAACCTAATTTCCTCTCCAATCGTTTGAAATTATGTTCATCTTGATGAGTAATATCAGGCTTGATGTGGATGTCCAGGAATACAATGAAACGATGATAATTAGTTAGCTTCTCTCTCATTCCTCATGCAAGGTACAACAATAAATTAAATATTTGGTTTGAATCGTAACTGCCTCCTCAGCACACAACTCGAAAGGGCGACCGCCGGCACCCCGAGCATCCAGCTCGAAAGGGTTGAGCCTCAACAAGTCTACAGACCGTACACCCCAACCCATTTCCATGCCCATCATCAGCTGGTTGGTGGAGGCCGCAACCTCCCTTTGATGAGAAGTGATCCAGTTAAGTGTCCCTACGGAGACTTCCCAGGAGGTCACCCACCCAGAACTACTCCCATCTGGGAAATCCCCGTAGGGACACTTAACTGGATCATTTCTCATCAAAGGGAAGTTGCGGCGTCCAACGATCCACTGGTGGGCATGGAGATGGGTTGGGCCGTTGGGGTGTACGGTCTGCATACATGTTGAGGCTGAACTCTTTTGAGCTAGATGTTGGGGGTGCCGACGGTCGTCCTTTCGAGCTGTGTTGGGGAGGCCGTTACATGACTATAGAGAAATATTATGGTTAAAGATATTAAGAAATTGACACTTGATATCCTTACTAGTCATTTATTATTCATTTAGATTGATAGAATATACGAGGACAAGAAAACTCATATCATTGGCCTCACTAGTGATATGCTTAATGTTGAATCCTGAACACATATGCTATGAATATGTTATAAATTTTAATGCAATGCATGTGATCATAAATGTATGGTGGAATCAAATGTGCTTGTGGTATGGTGGGTGAACATTGTCTAAAAAGAAATTTTACTTCAAACCATGACTTTATCAGGAGGCTGGAAGGTTGTCCTATCTATTGATGTCCATATCAAGTACTGTAAACTTACCAATGCTCAATTAATGACTTGATTTCATTCCTTGCTATATACTGATAGATTATTATGGTTCCTTAGTTCTTGACGTAGTCTTGTGTGGTTGATTGTTTTTTATGAGCATCTGTTAAATATTTCTACAAAGTTATTTAGAGCTTGAATTGATTGCTAGTTGGATATTCATTTTATTCAACATCGGACATTGTATTTAATAATTGTGGTTAAAAATAATTAAGAACTTATCTTTCACTCCAAGATATGCATAATATTTCTTAAATTTATCTATATTTTTTATTTACTGCATATTAAGCCCTTTGAATGCCCTCTTTAATTTCTTTTGACATTAGTGTGAAATATACTTATTGTTTGGATACTTTGGCTCCGTTTAGGAGAACTTTTTTTAGCGGTCAAGCGGTTACGACCGCATGTAGCGGACCATAATTAAGGCCCGGTACATGCCATTGTAACCTCTTGACCGCTGAAAATAAGTCCCCTCAAACGAAGCCTTAATCTGCTTCTTTTGGTAGTGCCAAATTATGAGCTGGCAGAGTTTTGAAATATACTTATTCTCCTGAACCTATCCAGAGGCATCCAGTTCGCTGCGCTGAAAATCAGCGAACTGGGCGTCCAGTTCGCTGAAAATCAGCGAACTGGGCGTCCTGTTCGCTGAAAATCAGCGAACTAGACTAAGAGGGAACAAATCTCCATTATTGTCAACTATTTCTTCCATCACCTGAACACCTTAAAAATTTTAATTTAAGATCTATACCTCACTACATATCACCACTTAGGCTTCGTTTGGGAGTACTTATGTTCACCGGTCAAGCGGTCACGACCGTATGACTCAGACCTTAATTAAGGCCCGATTCATTCGGTCATGACCGCTTGACCGGTGAAAATAAGTCCTCCCAAACGGAGCCTTAGTGGGCAATTCTATATACTAATATTTGGAAACATACATGATTAACTTGAAGTCTTGAAAACAATCAAGTTGACTTGGAAGCAATATGAGCTGAATATTTATGTTATAGTTCACTGGTTTGAGTGATTATAGTGCAAAGCCCTGAATCAGCCTAGGGAAGTAAGCTTACTCTTTCAGGTTGTAGGAACTTTGTTTACACATTGCAAAAGTGTGTGCTCGTTGACACACAAGCAACTTGGAATAATCCGAAAATAACTGCTTCTATGGGGGCCGTGATCTATGTGATGGTATATATGGCACGCCAGAACACGGGTTGTATTGTGATGTCTGTTGGAAGCGATAATAGTGGGCACACACAACTAATGAAACAAACAACTTCTTATATTATTAGCTAGAAATTACAAAGTAGTTACAACACAAAACTCCACTCTAAGTTACAAATCCACAGAACTTCACTTCACAAGCTATCACACACTAAATCTCGCCAACAAAAGAGTTCGCCACTCTTTTGTGTCACCGGAGCTGCTGTCCGCAGATTTCTTTTCGCAAATGCTTGCGCTTTTTGTGGCCTCTTCTTATTCACAAGTTTGTTGTCTGTTAGAGATAAATAAAATCCCTCATAAAGGAGGTCAAGGGATAGAGGCCCGACCTTAACAACCCGCCATGAATAACCTGGAGAAAAGGTGGAATGTACGTCTGCAGACATAAATAAAATAAATTTCAACACTATCCGCAATACTTGATTTCTGCTACTGTGTTTGCCAAAAAAAACTTTGTGCTCGCTGCAGCTCATTCACCTCCTCGCTACTCGTTATTTGCCTGCTTCCGCAACACTTAACCACTGCTCACCTTCCTTGTCAAGGCTTCTGCCTGCTCCAAGTTCATGCGAGCTTCAAGTTCGCAAGTCCTTCTCGCTGAGTTCCCGCACCTCAAACTTCTGAGCTACTCCGATTCCGCCACCTTTGCAATCTGGAGCGCAAGGTGCTGCTGCCACCTTTATAAACTGCAGGCTAATATTTCTCCCTATTCGCAAGAAAGAGTCCGCAGCTTTTACAATTCCGGTGCTTGCTATTCCTTGCAAGGCTTCTACCGCACATGTTTTCAAGGAAATACATGCCTATGTATAAGCATAGCAAACAAATGAAAGCCTGCCATGTGTCCCCTTCAATCAATGCAACCTTTTCAAAACTTCATGGCTCATCAATCACGCCTCCTCATTTGATATATTAATATATTAATTAATATATATATATATATGTATTATCATATATATATAATATAATGCGGCCGTTGACTTCGGTCAAAACTACCATATCCGCTTACAATCTCCCCCTCAAATACGGCAGCACATGCCGAGTTTGTTCTTGCACTTTAGAAATATCTCAGTCTTCAATGCCTTTGTATAGATATCCGCTATTTGTTCTTCTGTGGGGCAATAAACCAACTCCACCACCTTATGTTGCACTTGTTCAAGAAGAAAGTGATACTTCGTCTCGATGTGTTTGTTGTGTCCATGCAGCACTGGATTCTTTGCAAGTTGAATCGTAGACATATTATCAACATACACCGTCACAAGAACATCTTGTGGATTGTGCAACTCCTGCAAGAGATTTCTCGGCCAAATTACTTGACACGTACAGGAGGCCGCTGCAATGCACTCAGCTTCACAAGTAGATAAGGCAATCGTTGCCTGCTTCTTCGAACTACGTGAGAACACAACTATTCCCACATGAAATGCATACCCAGAAGTACTCTTCCGGTCATTCACATCTCCATCATAGTCACTATCGGAGTACCCGACCAGCTTCAATTCATCTGCAGTAGAGTACATCAAACCATTATCTCTCGTTCCATTCACATACCGCAAGATCCTCTTCGCTGCTGTGAAGTGATCTTGTTTTGGCTCCTCCATATATCTGTTGACAACTCCAACTGCATACATGATGTCGGGCCTAGTGAAAGTCAGGTAGTGTAGAATTCCAGCTAGACTCTTGAACAACGTTGAGTCAACTGCTTCTTCCTTTGAATCCTTCATCAGCTTCACCCCCGGATCTGCAGGAGTAGAGATAGCCTTGCTATTCTCCATCCGGAACTTCTTCAAAATCTCCTCCGCATACTTCTTCTGAGAAATGAAGATATCATCTTCACTTTGTTGCAATTATATGCCCAAGAAGTAAGTGAGTTTACCCAGATCAGTCATCTCAAACTCCTTCTTCATCGTCTTCTTGAACTCCTCGAACATGAGAGGATTGTTACCAGTGAATATCATGTTGTCAACATACAAACATACGACTATGATATCCTCGTTCTTTTCTACCTTCGTGTAGAGTGCATACTCATATGGGCACTTCACATACTCGTTCTTTTGAAAGTAAGCATCAATCCTTTCATTCCAAACACGAGGCACCTGCTTTTACCTGTACAACACCTTCTTCAGCTTGTAGACCTTCTTCTCTTGACCTTTTACCTCATATCCAGGAGGCTGCTGGATATATACATCTTCTTCCAAGTACCCATTCAGAAAGAAGACTTGATGTCCATCTGACAGATCTTCCACTTATACTGAGCTGCCAATGCGATGATCAGCCTGATGGTATCAATCCAAGCAACTAGAGCAAAGACCTCATCGTGGTCCACACCTTGGACTTGTCGGTAGCCTTTCGCGACGAGTCTTGCTTTGTGCTTCTGAAAGTAAGCATCTCTGGTGACTCATATGGGCTCTTCATATACCTGTTCTTCTGAAAGTAAGCATCAATCCTTTCATTCTACATACGAGGCGTCTGCTTTAACCCATACAATGCCTTCTTCAGCTTGTAGACCTTCTCTTGACCTTTCACCTCATATCCAGGAGGCTGTTGGACATATACATCTTCTTCCAAGTACCCATTCAGAAAAGCAGACTTGACGTCCATCTGATAAATCTTCCACTTATACTGAGCTGCCAGTGCGATGATTAGCCGATGGTATCAATCTGAGCTACTAGAGCAAATAACTCATTGTAGTCCACACCTTGGACTTGTCGGTAGCCTTTTGTGATGAGTCTTGCTTTGTGCTTCTCCACTTCTCCATCCTTGTTTGTCTTCACTCTGTACACCCATTTCACACCAATGAACTTGTGTCTTGCCGGCAGAGTGACTAACTCCTAAGTATCATTTTTCTTGATGGATGTTATCTCTGCATCCATCTCCTTCCTCCATGTCTTCTCTTGAGCAGCTTCATCATACGAATACGGTTCACAATCTGCTAAAAGACAATATAAAGAAAATTTAGCATGAATCGGCCCCGTCTCGTCGTAGATCTCTTCCAACCTTCTCATCCTAGGTTGAGTATTTTCAGAGCTTCCCCTACTAGTGTTTGCTCCATCAGAACTACTTCTGTTAGTCCTTACTCTACTTGAGTAAGGAGTAGAAGCTCCCCCTGAGTCTCTGCTCGATGGTGATGGTGGTTCAGCTCCACCATCCTCAGCTTCAGCTTCATGACCACCTTCTTCTTCATCATCGTCATAGAACATTCTTTTGATGCTTCTATCCTTCTCATCCCAGCTCCAACAGCTATCTTCTTCAAACAACACATCTCTAGAGATGATTGCCTTCTTCATCACAAGATTGTATAACTTGTAAGCTTTACTCATCGGAGCGTAGCCTACAAATATACACTTCTCGCTCTTGTCATCAAGCTTCTTACTCTTCTGATCAGGGATGTGAGCATAAGCCACACTCCCAAACACCCTTAAGTATTGAACACTAGGCTTCCATCCACTCCATGCCTCATAAGGAGTCTTGAACTTCACACTCTTCGTCGTACATCTGTTTAGCAAGTACACAACACATTGTACTGCTTCAGCCCAAAACATCTTCGGCAACTTCTTGCCTTTTATCATACTCCTTGTCATGTTCTGAATCATCAAGTTCTTTCTCTCAACAACTCTGTTCTACTGAGTTGAGTATGATGCAGTCAACTGATGAGCAATCCCATGCTCCTTGCAAAAAGCATCAAATAACCTAGAGGTGTACTCCCCACCTCGATCAGTTCTAAGTGCCTTCAGGTACTGTCCACTCTCCTTCTCTGTCATCGCTTTGAACTCCTTGAACTTGTCAAGGGCCTCAGACTTCTCCTTTAAGAAATATACTCAACACTTCCGACTAAAGTCATCAGTGAAGGTGATGTAGTATTATCTTCCGCCAACTGAGGCAATATCAAACGGACCAGCAATGTCCGAATGAACTAGTTCAAGTTGTCTCTTTGCTCTTCGAGACTTGTCACCTTCAAACGTCAGTCGCTTCTGCTTTCCCTTCGTACAAGCTTCATAAATCTTCTGTGGCGGTAAGATCTTTGACAGACCTTCCACCATCTTTGCATGTGATAGAAGCTTCAGACCACTGAAGCCTAAGTGACCCATCCTGTCGTGCCACAACCAAGCTTCCTCTTCTTCTTCAGTTCTTGCAAGACATTTCGTCTCCTCGGCATCCATCTTCAACGTAAAGAGATGAGTCATCGTCATCTTTAACTTCACCACCTTTTTTCCTTGATGGTTCTTCATAGCCAACGAACCATCCTTCAACTGAATGTTATAACCTTTCTCCACCAACTACCCAAGACTTAAGATGTTACTCTTTAAGCCTGGAACATAGAACACGTCATTGAGATGCACCTTCTCACCATTTAAGGTGACTACTATCATCCCTTTTCCTTCTACCGAGATCTTTGAAGTATCTCCAAAGCGAACCTCACCAGCACTTGGTTCAAGGTTAGTGAATAACTCCTTCTCACCACACATATGGTTGTTCGCTCCAGTGTCTAAGTACCAGACTTCATTTCTACCACTTTCAGCTCCTCTATAAGTCAAGAACATCATTGGATCACCACCAGTATTTCTTGCTTCAGCATAGTGGTTGGTCTCCTCATTCCTCCTCGAAATTCTGCAGTCATAACTCATGTGCCCAAACCTATTACAATTATAACATTGGACTTGGGCCATTCCACCACGACCTCTTCCTCGGCCTCTTCCTCTTCCTTCCTGCCCTCTTGCTTGAGGTCTCTCCTCTTTCTAGAAGTTTTGATTTCTTCCCTGATCTCTTCCTCCTCTTCTTACTCTACCTCTGCCTCAGCAGCCTCGACCTCACTGGCCACCTCTTCCAGAGCTCTGTCCAAAATTTAATTGAGTCTGAAGTGCTTTCTCTAAGCCACTTGACTCTTCATCTTGTAACATGCGATATTCATGGGCTTGCAAAGAGCCTATGAGTTTATCGATAGACATTTGAGTGAGATCCTTCGACTCTTCTATCGCCACCACCACGTAGTTGAACTTCTTCGACATAAACCGCAGAAGTTTCTCCATGAAACTCACATCATCAATCGTCTCTCCGTTGCACTTCATTTTATTTGCAAGCGTCCGCAGATGTGTCATATAGTCACCAACTTTCTTTGAGTTCTACATCTTGATAACTACATACTCTTCTCGGATAGATTGTAGCTTCACCTTCTTTTTCTTGTCAACTCCTTGCAAGGAGCGTTGCAAGGTCTCTCATGCTTCTTTAGAAGTTCTAGCATCTGAGATCTTCTCAAAGGTTGCTTCATCAACCCCTTGATATAGCAAGAATAAAGCCTTCTTGTCTCTCTTCCTTGCCTCTCATAGTGTTTTCCTCTGGGGGTTAGTTAACTCTGCCTCTGCTTCAGCAGTTAGCTCTTCATAACCATCCTCAATTATCTCACAAAGCTCCTTTGATGCTAGCAACACTCTCATCTGAATGCTCTAGTTCCCATAGTTCGTCTTCGTCAACTTGGGAACTTGACCCGACATAGCATTTATCATCTTCATTGCTGCGATCTCTTCAACTCTTCTGAGTTACTACCAAGGTTCAGAACCTCCCTCTGATACCACTGTTGGAAGCGATAATAGTGGTCACACGCAACTAATGAAGCAAACAACTTCTTATCATTAGCTAGAAATTACCAAGTAGTTACAACACAAAACTCCACTCTAAGTTACAACTCAACACAACTTCACTACACAAGCTATCACACACTAAATCTCGCCAACAAAAGAGTTCGCCACTCTTTGGTGTCATCAGAGATGTTGTCCGCAGATTTCTTTTCGCAAATGCTTGAGCTTTTTGTGGCCTCTCCTTATTCACAAGTTTGTTGTCCGCAATACTTGATTTCTGCTACTGTGTTTGCTAAAAAAAAACTTTGTGCTCGCTGCAGCTCATTCACCTCCTTGCTACTCTTTATGTGCCTGCTTCTGCAACACTTAACCACTGTTCACCTTCCCTCTCAAGGCTTCTGCCTGCTCCAAGTTCATGTGATCTTCAAGTTCGCAAATCCTTCTTGCTGAGTTCCCGCACCTCAAACTTTTGAGCTACTCCGATTCCGCCACCTTTGAAATCTGGAGTGCAAGGTGTTGCTGCCACCTTTATAAACTGCAGGCTAATATTTCTCCCTGTTTGCAAGAAAGAGTCTGCAGCTTTTACTATTCTGGTGCTTGCTATTCTTTGCAAGGCTTCTACTGCACATATTTTCAAGGAAATACATGTCTATATATAGGCATAGCAAACAAATGAAAGCCCGCCACGTGTCCCCTTCAATCAATGCAACTGTTTCAAAACTTCATGGCTTATCAATCACGCCTCCTCATTTGATATATTAATATATTAATTAATATATATATTATTACATGTATTATCATATATATATATAATATAATATGACCGTTGACTTTGGTAAAAACTACTATAGCCGCCTACAATGTCGACAGTCTTTGAGAATGATTTTCACAATCCTACATTACAGGTAAGTTTTTTTTCACATTTCCAGACCTCTGAACAAAAATCATACTAACAAACTTCCAATTACCAAGAATGTTATGGAAGAACTGAGCTTTTCCCTTATGTTTGTCATGTAAATCTAATCACAATTTTGTGAGAAATCCACTACTTGAAGGAAATCATGTGCACCTTTAACTGAAAACTTGTGATTTTTTTTATCTTGGCCGTGTTGAAAGTAAGCTGAAGAGATGCCAAAGACAAATCAGTCAAAAAAAGCTCTCCATCTATGTCTGAAATAATAAGGACAAAATGTACCAGTGCAAATGAATCGATATGAAGAAGAAGGAGGCGTGCAGATAAAGCAACCAGAACAGATGCGGCTCTCTTCCCAAGCAAAGCCAAACAGCCACACCTTTTCATATTTCCTGAAATAGTATAAATAGACACTTGATGTAATATAATAAGTGGTGGTGTGGTGTAAGTGTGGACAAGTATTATGTGCTCTGATATAAATATCCGCTTTATTATCTTCCAGCTGTCAACGCCATTTCTCCTTATTATGTCGTTTGTTTTAACTCTCTTTTATTAACAGTGGTATCAAAGGTAGTTAAGTTTTAAAACTACAAATAATGTCGACATTCACTTATGCCACTAATGTTGTACCCATCTTCCAAGGAGAATCATATGAATACTGGGCTGTTCAAATGATTACTCTGTTTAAATCTCAGGGAATATGGGATATAGTAGAGAATGACTATCAATGACCAGCAGAAGAAGAGCTAACAACTGCAGCAGCACGCAAAGCAGCTGCAGACACTGAAGTAAAAGATGCAAAAGCATTGCTCTTGATATAACAAGGCATTAACAAATCAATATTCCCCAGAATAATGACTTCACCAACAGCTAAAGATGCATGGGACTTGTTAAAATAAGAATATAAAGGCACTACTCAGGTAATAACAATTAAGCTTCAAACATTTTGGAGAGAGTTTGACACTCTTATTATGAAAGAAAGTGAGTGTCCAAGACTTCTTTGCTAGGACCACAAATATAATAAACCAAATTCGAAATTTGGGAGATATTATAGAAGATAGAAAAGTAGTGCCAAAAATGCTAAGGAGTCTTCCCTCCACTTTTAATCCAATTGTTACTGCCATTGAAGAGTCCAAAAATTTGGACACTATAAATTCCTGCACTCATGGGCTCCTTACAAGCACAAGAAGATAGGATAAAAAGGAGAAAATCTCCACAAGATCAAGCCTTACAAATAAAAATCAATAGCAACAAACAGTTTCACAAAAAATATGAAAGAAGTCAATCAACTCAGTAATATCCACACTTCAAACAAAAGCCTAAAATAGAATTTCAAAATTCCAAATCACAGATACACTGTACCCCGTACAACCGAGGAAATCATGATGCACAAAATTGTTTTTACAAGTGCAAGAAATGCAAGAGGCCAACACACTTGGCCAAGGATTGTTGGTTCAACATGAAACCCCAAGAAGCAAGGTTCATTGAAAAATAACATGAGGTTGGAAATACTGAATCCAATATAGAGCAACTTTTCTATGCAAAATATGATGAAGATTCAAGAAAAAGAATGAAACAGTCCACTAATGAGACATGGTATGTTGTTAGTTGGTGTTCTACTCATATGACAGGAAATATCAATTACTTCTCATCCTTAGATGAGACTCACAAATATGAAGTTGCTTTAGGAAATGGAAAACCAGAAAAAATAGAGGGTCAAGGAACTATAATAGTTCAAATAGTTGATGGAGAGTTGAGACATATAGATAATGTACAATATGCCCCAACTCTAGCACAGAGCTTGTTAAGTATAGGGCAGTTGATTCAAAAAGGTAATCAGGTTATTTTTTCAAAAGAACAATGTGATATATATGATGATTGTGCAAATCTGATCATGTCAATCCATATGTCAAAAAACAGAGTTTTTCCCTTTATTCTAAAACCAGGAAAAGAGATGGCACTTTTATGTATGTCATCAAATAAATTAGTCCTCAGCATATGACATCAGAGATATGGGCACATGAATGTTCAAGATTTAGAAAACTGCAACAAAATAATGTGGTTTATGGGTTGCCACTTGCCAGTGATACCAAAAGGAGTCTTCATACATTGTGAAGATTGTGCATATGGGAAGCAACACAGAACACCATTTCCAACAGCAAGTGAATGGAGAAGCACTCAGCCATTGCAACTAATTCATGCAGATTTATGGGGACCATCTTCTTCATTCTCTATGGGACAAAAAAGGTACTATCTACTTTTGATAGATGATTGCACAAGATATATATGGGTTTATTTCTTAACCAATAAATCACAAGCTTTCAATTGCTTTAAACAATTTAAGGTGTTAGTAGAAAAACAATACTCCTTTCCTATCAAAATGCTAAGAACAGATAGAGGATGAGAGTTTCTCTCTAAAGATTTCATGGAATTTTGTATATCTAATGGTATAAAAAGGCAATTAACAGTTAGTAAATCACCCCAACAAAATGGGGTGGTAGAAAGGAGAAATAGAACAGTGATAGAAATGGTCAAGACCATGCTACTCCAAAAACAGATGCCCATAGAATTTTGGGCAGAGGCTGTGAATACAGCCATATACTTGCTCAACAGAGCACCTACAAGGGCCTTAGACAATATAACACCTTATAAAGCTTTAACAAGCAGAAAACCAAGAGTAAATCATTTAAGAATTTTTGGGTGTATAACATACACCTATATTCACAATGAAGAAAGAACAAAGTTAGAAAAGAAAAGTGAAAAAGGTGTTTTGCTAGGCTACAGTGAAGAATCCAAAGGATATAGAGTTTTCTTACCAAATCAACATAAGGTTTTCACTACTATAGATGTTCTATTTCATGAAGAAGAGAAATTGCAGTGGGTATCAGTTTCTGAAGTGGCTTCATCAAGAGTGTTTTCAATTGATTCCTTCCTTTCCAATGAAAATGTGGCGGTTGAATCAACTGAAATAGCTACCATAGAGTCAAATGAAGTTCAGAATATCCATCAAGATACTTCTGATACTTCTAGTTCAGATTCATCATCACCCAAAAGAATGAAGTTACTAAGTGATATTTATCAAGAGTGTGAAATTGCCCTCATAGCAACTACTCCAACAACATTTAAAGAAGCAGCCACTAGACAAGAATGGAGGACAGTAATGAATGAAGAAATAAGAATGGTAGAGAAAAATAATACATGGATACTAGTAGAGCCACCAGCCAATAAAGAGATAATAGGCCTAAAATGGGTGTACAAGATCAAAGAAAATTAGGATGGATCCATTAACAAATATAAAGCTCGTATAGTAGCAAAAGGCTATTCCCAAATACCTGGAATAGACTTTAATGAAACTTTTGCTCCAGTTGCTCGATTAGAAACCATTCGAGCCATCATTTCATTTACAACACAAAAAAAACTCAAGTTATATCAACTTGATGTCAAATCAGCTTTTCTGAATGGAGAGATTAAAGAAGATGTTTATGTGCAACAACCAAGAGGTTATGAGATAGAAGGGGAGGAGCATAAAGTCTACAAATTACAAAAAACACTTTATGGCTTGAAACAAGCTCCAAGAGAATGACACTCAAATATTGATTCTTATCTTATCCAGCAAAATTACCAACGTAGTGCCAATGACTCCTCTTTATACATAAAAAAGGAAGATTGTAACATACTAATTATATGCCTTTATGTTAATGATTTAGTATTTACAGGTAATAACATTCAACAGCTGGAGAAATTCAAGGAAGAGATGAAAATGAAGTATGAAATGACTGATTTGGGTCTACTCAAGTACTTCCTTGGCATACAAATCAAGCAAACTCTAGCAGGTATCATGTTATCTCAAGAAAAGTATGCTAGTGACCTTTTACACAAATTTAAACTAGAAAACTGCAATCCTGTTTCTACACCGATATCAAAAGCAAAAAAATTAACTAAAGAAGGAAAATAAAAAGCAACAGATGAAGGAAGCTATAGAAGCCTCATTGGATCACTCAACTACTTAACAAATACCAGGCCTGATATAGAGAATGTCGTAAGCTTGCTTTCCAGATTTGCTAGTAATCCATCCAAACAACATTTGGGAGCAGCCAAACGCATTCTACGATATATCCAAGGTACAAAAACATATGGGTTATTTTATAAACACACTAAGAAAAATACTCTGATAGGATATTCAGATTTAGATTTGGGCAGATGCATAGATAATAGAAGAAGTACCAGCTGTTTTGTCTATTTCAAGGGAAGCAATCCAATCTCATGGTCTTCCCGTAAACAGCAAACCGTAGCCCTAAGCACAACGGAAGCAGAGTACATGGTGCTAAGCTCAACTGTCACTGAAGGTATTTGGCTCAAATGATTTATCAATGAAATAGAAGAAGAGAAAGAGATGAAACCCACCATCATCAAATGTGATAGCACCTCTGCTATTGCATAAGCTAAAAATCCCGTATATCACAAAAAGAGTAAGCATATAGAGATACGTTTCCGTCATATTAGAGAAAATGTTGAGAAATGAGAAATAAGTTTAGAATATGTAGGTACCGATGATCAGCTAGCAGATCTCCTAACCAAGCCGCTGCCTAGGGCAAGATTCGAAGAACTGCGCCATCGCATCGGGGTAGATGATCTCTCAGCATAAGAAGGGGTGTTGAAAGTAAGCTGAAGAGATGCCAAAGACAAATCAGTCCAAAGCAGCTCTCCATCTATGTCTGAAAAGATAAGAACAAAATGAACCAGTGCAAATGAATCGATATGAAGAAGGAGGCATGAAGATAAAGCAACCAGAACAGATGCGGCTCTCTTCCCAAGCAAAGCAAAACAGCCGCACCTTTTCATATTTCCTGAAATAGTATAAATAGACACTTGATGTAATATAATAAGTGGTGGTGTGGTGTAAGTGTGGACAAGTATTCTGTGCTCTGATATAAATATCCGCTTTATTATCTTCTAGCTGTCAACGCAATTTCTCCTTATTATTCCGCCTGTTTTTACTCTCTTTTATTAACATGTTGTACCTCTTGATTTTAGAAGCATATGATTAATATTCTATTTGATCTCTAGGAAAGTTGCAGGTTTGAATCACAGATGAAAAAAAAAATTATGATTGTTGTTCATAATTGTTGTTCATGTCATTCGTATTTTTGCTGTTTTATGTAATGTAATAATATATATATAGGGTATGGAGAGTATACACACGAGATAAAACAGGAAAAAATAGTGCGAGTTCAGTGCTTTGGGATTTTGAGCCCCAAATGTAAAAATAGTGTGCGTAGATTTTCGGCGTGACTTTTTTCGGGACCCAAATTGGGGATAAAAATGGTTTCAAATCAAAAATTGATCAGCATGAAAGTTGAGAACTACAACTTTCATGTTGATCATTTTTTCAAATAAGATTTATTTGGGGCTCAAAACAAAAAAAATCTAATTCCTACTATAAATCTCTAGGATAGCGCAAGCTAACATGCTCTTTTCTCATGCGTGTTGTGTATATACACGCACACACACACAAGGGATAGGCATGGGCCTCCGGCCCTCATGTCTCGCATGACAGTACCTGGCCCAAGGCGGCGGGCTCCCCCCCCCACGGGGTTCGCCCCTCCGACCAATCGCGACAGCACGGGCCTCTGGCCCTACGTGAGTGCAACGGCACGGGCCTCCGGCCCTACGTGAGTACAACGACACGGGCCTCCGACCCTAAACCATGAATTTAAAAACTATTGGGGTAATCTGAGCCATCCAATATGGGAAGATTAATAGGAACCATCCATTTAATCTCCCAACCATGCTTTAAAAAAAATTCTGAACTCCTCTTTCCAAACCCCTGATGCCTTCTTCTTCGTAAGCAACTCTAGGTCACGATGCTCATGTACATTTGCCCCTACGCAGTCGCCATCGCAGCTCTGCAGAAACCCACTCATGCTCTTCTCCATAGCCCCACTGTCGAAGAACAACACCCTTTCACCTTCAACCTCCCTGGTGCTACTCGTCCTGCAGTCGCGGCTCATAAGTTGTCGATCAAAACTCCTGCTCGCCACTATCGAAATCCAACATCCTTCACAACAATCTCCAAGAGACATATCCTCACAAAATTTTTACACTGGCCTCTAAAACCAAAAGCTATCGCATACATGTGTTAACTCTCACAAGATGTAACGGCCTCCCCATCCCACGGCTCGAAAGGACGACCGTCGGCACCCCCAGCACCACGCTCGAAAGGGTTCTGTCTCAAATAGTCTACAGAGCATGCACCCCAACCCCTCTCCATCGACCGGTGGGTTGTTGGAACCTCAACCTCCTTTTGATGAGAAGTGATCCAGTTAAGCGCCCCTAAGAGGACTTCTCAGAAGGTCACCCATCCCAGAACTACTCCAACCCGGACATGCTTAACTATAAAGTTTTTTCACTTCTCATCACCAATTGAGCTGCTATATGAATAGACAACCTCCTTGAAAAGTTCTGAAGCTTCAAGATTTCGAATATTTTATCCAGGTGATACTTGAGAGCAAGCTTTCTATAAGCGGATTGCGGATTTGATCTCCCCGGAAGAGATGGTCGGGGTAAATCTCATAGGTGATGGAAATGTTGACGAAGGCGGCCGGAACTTGAGAGGGGCGATCAGATCTCGAAGAAGGGGCGGCGGTTTTTGGTTGTCGGAGTTGGGGAAGGTGAAGATGCTCGCCGAAAATAGAGAAGGGGGAGGAGATATTGCTGGGAAAAGCTTGGGGGAGCTCGAATCTGGAGGAGATGGAGGAGGAGAAGCTCCTACCATAACGGATCCAAATCTCATCTTCCTCTATTTTTCATAAAAAGACTTCCATTCTTCTATGAGATTTTCTTCCGAAGCTCCGCCTGAGGACCCTTGCTCAAAGACCAAAATAATGAGATATCATCTCACCGAAGACCAAGACAGCCACTATGAGAGGTCGTCTTCTCTTTGGCAACCTTCGACATCCTCTTAGACAACGATTGGAAGGATCTGGATCGGTGAGATTGTGTCATGGATGGAGCAATGTGCAAATACCACATACACTATTATTGGGGAACATGCATAGACATTTGGTGAGCTTCAACCCCTCCCTCTCTGTGCTAATTTCTTAGATCAAAATTAGGCGAGACATCGAACTCAATTGAGTTTGATTTGGGATCAAGTCATGGAGGGATGACTGAAATTTATGTTCTGATTATTTATTCCGGCCACCGATTCACCGCTCGTCGATGCACCTCATATGTGAGGAAGGGTGGTGGTGTTGGTTGGTCAGACGGGGAAATAAGGTGGTTGATGTAAAAGTTTTATTAGGCTCTAGGTCAGGCAAAGCACAACCCAGGCTGGAGGAAGAGGATGACCGGATGTTGTCCTATCATTTTTTAGATTCGTTCAAAAAATAATAATTAATAATAGACAGAATCTATCTAGCGTGCGCGACTGACTTTGAGCCAAGTTTTAGGCTTGATCCAATCATTATCAGACCTCGGGCTCAACATGAAAGTTGTAGCCATCGGAAAGAGCTCTTCGAAAAGTGGTTGCAGTAATATTTGGTGGATTGTAGCTCCTTAAATCCCTGTTTTAGTGAACAGCGTTGCAAGCATGCGAAGAATTGATGTTGTACAGATTTCTCTCATTTTATCCGTTTGATGATTGTGAAATTTGGTAGTTTTATAATGAATGATCATATGAACATATCTGATGAGTTTTTGAATTTTTAGAGTTATAATTGTTGAGAAATTTGTCAATCTACTATATAAATTTATCACATATTAGATAATTATTGTGACAATCGATGAACATGAATATTGGTGGGTTTTACTAAGATATCACTTAGAAATTATGGATGAAAATTTAGAAGATTTGTCTTTTATATAACACCTCCGTAAATGTTTGATTATAAATAGTTGTGCAGAATGCGACCGCCGCTATAAAGGGGTTGAGGTTGGAGAATTTGTTATAATTCCCAATAGTAGCTCTTGGCGGAAATCATCAAATGTTATATATGAACTATGGTAGGTATTTCAGAGAGTTTGGTTTTGAATAACTCCTCAATTAAATACTTTGTTATAAATTGTTATGTTGAACGTGAATTATCATGATGTTCAAATGAGGCGGGAACTTCGAAACATGCTTACAATGTGATTTATTGTTGTTTGAATTCAATTATGTTCAAGGCATGTAGTAGCATGTGGTTGAAACTGGACAATAAATGTAGTTGGGCAAACCTTATTAGTGAACCTAAACATATCACCAAATACACAAGTAGTCCTATATGATCATAGTGAGTAGTTCCCCGACTTACCCCCTTACACTGCTCCAGAGTTATGTCGACTCAGTACAGGAGGTTGTGATTGCAGGGTGTGACTTGTAGGATGTTATGATATCCTAAGGCGTTATATTAAGGACCTGGATGGTGGTACCCGGGTGTTAAATAACACGGGTTAACTTGTAGTCAATGTTGTGTGAAAGGACTCGGTGGATGTCCTTGGGCGCTTGATAGAGCGGTGGAATTGTGGGAGTTACATGGGGGGTGTATGTTGATGCACAGTTGTTGAGTGGTCCTGAGTTGAGGAGTACTTGTGGCAGGTATACGGGCTTGCTTATCGTCACACCGACGGAAGCTGGCAGATAGACCTTTGCCGGTTTGGCTATGTTTTTTTGTTCTTTCTTTCCAAAGACCCCTTTCGTGCCTGTTGAGCTGTTTGGGATGGGCTCTTTGTTGTTTACTTCCCGAAGACTCCTTTCGTGCTGTTTAGGCCAGTTGGGCTGGGCTCTTGGTACTCATCTACCCAAGACCCCTTCTGTGCCGCTGTACGCAAGAGCTCGTTTTTTGTGTTGTTAGCGTTGAGGCGTACGAAGGTCTAGGCCTGATAGTGTTTATGCTCGCTTAGTAGTGGAGATGTCCGCTCCATTAAACCCATTTGGCCATGACGGGTGATGCCTGAGTGGGTCGCTACCTCTCGAAAAGTGGGAACTAGGGTTTATGTCGACATAACAAAAATGTGTGAGTGTGAGCATGGGTGAGTCATCATAACACATTGCATTGCATTGCACTGCATGAGATCCTCATCATATAAATTTGTATGTGCACTTTTATGTTATGAGTTACTTTGTTGTACCCGATCATTAACTTATAAATTTGTATGGGCATTTTTATAAGTTTAGTTCAATTATGTAATTATAATACTATTGCTAGACTTGTATGCTCTTACTCATATGTTGTTGATACTTATTCTTACTTGTGCTTCCATTACTATTGAAGTAATTATTAACTGCTAGCTTAGTGTTTACCACCTGCTATACTTGTACTTATTTATTATATTGTGTTCCCTCTTTCTTTCCTTCCGCCCGGTGCCTAAGAGTCGTCGGGGTGAGATAATGTGAAGCCACTTAGTCTTTATGATTAACGGTTGATACACATATTTTTTTAGGATGACACCTCGTAGGTGGAGCAACAGCAGCCCATGTAGGAGGGCAGCCAGGACAGGGAGACAGGATCTGATACTACGTTGCCTTCATTGTTGTCAGTGACGATGTGAGTGAGGGAGTTGTGATGTAGCTTACGAGCAACGCTTTGTTATACTCTGAAGTAATTATAGGATCGTTTGATGTCCTGTTGTAACGCCCCCGATTTTTTTGTGATTATTTAATTCTTGTTTGGCGTTACGTCGACGCGTTTTCTTGGCTTGTGTCATCTATGGAGTGTGGTCTTAACTCCTTAGAACTGAGTGGCCCATTTTGTAGCCTATTGATAAGATCTCCCTAGCAAGCCGAGTCGTTTTGGGTGACCCGGTGTGGCCTCTCAGGGGATGCTTGTGTTTTGGCTTTGGGTGGGTATAACTCGAGTACTGTTCGTCGAAAGTTAATTTCGACTTCGCCGTTGTATTCGTAGCGTGGATATTTAGCTACGGTGTGAATTTCGTCGAATTCCGAGGATGTTCGATTTTCGTGTCGTTTTGTATTTTATAAAAAAAATAAAGTTATTTAATAAATATTATATTAAATATTATTTTTTCTGAAAGGGTGCGTATGCTTGGCGGTTTTGCCTGGTCATTTTTAGCCTTATTTAATTGATTAGCTAATTAAGATTAAGAGGATGCTATATATAGGATAGTTTAGACTTAAGAGGTAACCGCTCCTATTCATCTTTCCG
The DNA here is from genome assembly GCA_039513925.1 of Platanthera zijinensis. Taxonomy (NCBI): domain Eukaryota; kingdom Viridiplantae; phylum Streptophyta; class Magnoliopsida; order Asparagales; family Orchidaceae; genus Platanthera; species Platanthera zijinensis. Next base: position 65,054,896 of record CM077093.1, read on the forward strand.
AAAGACCGAACCAGTCTGCGGCTGATCGCGAAAAGAAGCGGAGAAACCGCCGAACCTGCTCCCCATCGGGCGCCCATTCCAGGAGCGTTTGTGGACGGAATTCGATTCCGAAAGTGGATTTGGATTGCTCTCGCCTAGACCTTCATTCCTACGGTAAGAAATTCAATTTTCGTGGTATTTCTAGGGGTCTCGAAATCCTTGGGTTGTCTGTTTCCTCCATTAAATTTCTGCTTTAGGTGTCGTTGCTGCTGGTGCCAAGTGAGAGTAAGGGAGGCCGACCAAGATTCGCTGGAGATCGAGGCAAGTGGTGCTCTTTACCTTGCCATGTAGTTTTTCTTGTTCATTTGGTTCCTTACTGTTAATGATTTTCCAAATTTCTCTTGCTAAAAGGTCCAATCTCCTTTTGATTATGACCAAGTTTTGCTTAAGCCTGTAGATAGTTTTCTGTGCAGATTTTATTTTTTTTCTGAAGTCAACCTTGCTATTAATTTTTTTTCCTTCCTGCTGTTAAGTTGGCTAGTTCTCGGGTTGAGAGTAGAGAAATGATTGCTGGTTCAAGCATTGGAGATTTTAGGATTTGGCGTTGACTGTGGTGCACACACTCAACGTCGGGTCTGTTTTGACTTGGCGTTGAGTGTGGAGCACACACTCAACGCCGGGTCTGCTGGGACTTGGCGTTGAGTGTTGTGCACACACTCATCGCCATTGCCCTTTGGTCTGTTCTTTTGAGGCTAAGTAGTGTGGCGTGAGTGAGAATATCCTTCTAAGTCAAAATCGACGGGAATCACTTAGTGATTCTCGCCAACTTCGACGAGAATCGTTAGTGATTCCCGTCGATTCGGCGAGAATCAATCTACATTCCCGCTGATTCGGCGAGAATCAATCTGCATTCCCGCCGATTCGGCGAGAATCAATCTGCATTTCCGCCGATTCGGCGAGAATCAATCTGCATTCCCGCCGACCTCTTCCGGATGGCATTGAGTGAGTGGGCCTCACTCAACGCCATGGCAGTTTAGGCGCTGAGTGAGGTGGGTTCACTCAACGCCGTAGCCTTTTCCTGCGGGTAAGTACTTTGGCATTGAGTGAGTTGATCTCACTCAACGCCAAAGCTGTTATATCGTTGAGAATGGTGGGCGCACTCAGTGCCGCAGTTTGTTTTTGCGGCTAAGTACTTTGGCGTTGAGTGAGTCGACCTCACTCAACGCCAAAGCTGTTCTGGCATTGAGAGAGTTGGACTCACTCAACGCCACAATTGGGTTTTGTGGTTAAGTGCTAAGGCGTTGAGGGAGTGGACCTCACTCAACGCCATAGCTGCTTTGGCGTTGAGTGAGGTGAGCTCACTCAACGCCACAGCCTGCTTTGCTGAATGGGTTGAGGGAGTGGACCTCACTCAATGCCATAGCTATTTTGGCATTGAGTGAGGTTAGCTCACTAAATGCCACAACCTGCTTTGCTGAAGGCGTTGAGGGAGTGGACCTCACTCAACGCCATAACTATTTTGGCATTGAGTGAGGGTAGCTCACTCAAAGCCACAGCCTGTATTGCTAAAGGCGTTGAGGGAGTGTGTAACATCCCAATGTTACTTCTAGACCCCTTAACTTAGATTGGGTTAGGCATGGGGTGGGTGTTAGGGTAATAAGCTAGGTTTGACCCTAGATAGTGGGTTGTAGCCATGTGGGGCCCACCATGGGACCAAAGTCAAACTAGGTCAAACTAGCCTAAACAGGAACCCTAGCCACACCATGACCCCACCATGATGCCCTAACCCTAAATACAATCTAAGTGGACCCTAAGGTAGGCCATGGGGTCAACCAGTTGACCTATGTGGAATCAAGTCAACACATTTGACCTAATTAGTAAAAATGGTGCCCTAGCCCAATTCACTGGGTTGAGTCCACCCAAATCAACCCAAACTCATTAAGTGGGCCTAAAGTGACCCTATACCCCCTATGGAAGAGAAAAATAGGGACATGCAATAGTAATTTTGGGAAAACACCTAGGAGAGAGAAAAAGAGGAAGAATAGGAGAGAGAAAGTGTTAAGAATTGGTTTGGGCCACTTGGGCTCATCCCACCAACCCATAATGGGTTGGCTGACCATACAGGTGTATTAGGAAGTGTGGGGACCCACCATGCAGCCTTGGGTCAAGCCCAAGCCCAACCCGAGCCCAATCTAACCCATTCCACTCATGTGAGCCAAACACCCTTCTCTCCACACACCCAATTCAGCTCCTACCCATGGAACCCGACCCATTAGGGTCTAGTTAACCCAGCTGGAGCAGTGGAGCCCACTCCCAAACACCAAACCCGAGCCCAACCTTGGTGAAATCGCCCAACCATGGTGAAATCGCCCTACCTTGGTGAAATCGCCCCCCTCCTCTTATCTAAGCCCAAACCGAGCCCACCCCCTCATTCCCACTTTGTCCCTAACCCAGAGAGAGAGAGAGAGAGAGAGAGAACCAACTGCAGCCATGGCTAACCGAGGAGATCGCCGGAATTTTCATTCCATGGGAACCCGCCGCCACCCTCAACCACAACCGCCACCGATGGTCCATATCCCCTCCCCTCCAAGTGTACTAGTTTCCTAGATCCACTAGGCTAGACGTCGAGCTCAAACGAGCTCGACAATAGGAATCAAAATCTCAATTTTTTTTGTAAAAATGGCGTTTTCTGGAGCCCTTTCGGCTTGGTTGCGCCGCCTCCGTCCGCCGCTCTCCGCCGCCCAGCCGCCGGCCAGTTCAAGCCCCGACCACCGTGAGGCCGGGGAAGGGTTTGGCCGGAGGTCCCGCCGCCGGCGATGGACGGGAACGGCCCCGCAAAAACCACCCAGCGACGGGTGGCCATGCCTGCATGCATGGAGAAGAAAACCCAGGGCCGTCCGATCTGCCTTTAAGATTCCTGCGGCTTGATTAGCCTTATTATTAAATCCTGTTATTATTATATGTAGAATAATGATGTATTCTGTCACACTATACCAGTCACTTTGCATGTTAATTTTAGGGTACCTAGAGACCTCACCATAGGTTGAGCCCTGAATGAAAAATGTAGGTGGATGTGTTAACTTTAATTTTCCACCCTAAATATAAGTTTTGGTTCAGTAGTTTGTCCTGTAGGGCCGATTTGCTAGGACTGCTCCTAAGCTAGGGCAGAAATTAAAAATGATGCCCAAGCCAAACCAAGTGTCCTCATGACCTGAAATTTTGGTCATGTGCATATTTATGGCATGTCTAGGCCCTGCCAAAAATTTGGAATTTTTGGAAAACATTTTCCTATAGTTTTTATCATTATATCAAAAGGTAAATTAAGGGTATAATTGTAATTATATGCACCCAAATGGCCCCAAATTTTGGTGGCATACCCTTAGGGACATTATTAATGTCTGGTAGAAATTTCAGAGCAATTGGACCCCTGCATGATGGGTTAACCCATGTGCATGTGTTGGCTAATTATAACCTTGGGGTGCATTTAGCAAGAACGGATATTTTGTGTATTTAGCCTAGCTGAGGCATCCAAAAATTGTGGGATTTATCCCAGGGATTAATTAGAGTAAAGTTCACTCCTAGAATTTATTATGGAATTTTTGGGATTAAAAATCCTATTATTTGGTATTTCCAAAATAAAAGCCTTTTTGGAAAATAAATTGTAGGAATAGGTTTTGATCAATGAAAGATCCCCAAAATCAGTCAAGGCAAAAATGAGGCTTTTAATTGACTTAAGAAAATTTCATATCTCTGTTTGACAACTGTTAGAGCAAAATTCATGGAAATGACCATTTTACCCTTTTTGTAAATGTTTATGAATTGGTATAAATACTTGTTGGAAAATTGTGAAAATAATCCTAGAGTTGCATAATTGCTTTTTTAGTCTTGTAGATTTATATCAGAATTTTTGGGTACACTGTTAATTATTAATTAGCATAATGACATTTTTGGTAAATAATTAGGAATGGATTTTGATAGACCATTACACTGTAGAAATTAATGAAACTCTGCCATTAGTCATAGAATAGTAATATAAATGCTCAGTAATTTTCCTGGAATTTTGTTGTATATATTTCTTGTACTTCATTTGGAAAGTGATAAATAGGTAGAATTTGTATTAATTATGGGAAAAATAGAAATATAAAAAGGGAAATTATGAAATGTTGTAGACAGTAATATTTTATTCATATGCAACTCAGGAAAATTCCCTTAGGTCAGAAGATTTTAATTGATAATACTTCTTGTGTAAAATGACCTAGGGAATAATTTAAAAGATTTAATTAAAGGCCTTAATGACCTAGGAAAATTATGAAAATCAACACACTCATTTCATTAGTCCATACCACTCTAGGATAAATATTTGGGGTCAGTTGGACCAAGAATTTAGAAGTTCGATTTCAGGGTGGTGTTAGGTCATGGGGTGCGCTTAGTAAAAGTAGGCTGGACTATAGGCCGCCAGAGGATGAATCAACAACTGAGTTAGAGTCTAGGTTCAGAAGTATAACCCTGGATGACAGTTACATTCTAGAGACGAGAGTAACAGTGCAACATTAGACTTGCCTAGGAAGAGTTGACGGAAGACCGTCACTCCTTAATCCATACCTTAAGTCACTAGGTCACTCTATGTAACAGGAGAGAGAATAAGGGATTCGGGGTAGGCAACAACTAAAGTAAATATCCTTGAGAAAGGGAGCTTTGGGTTTCAGCCCATCGTAGCTCTTAGTGCCCCTGAGAGCCCTTCACCGAGAATACCTTGGGCAGTCCTGGGATTAACCTTAAGACTCTAAGTATGATAATCTGTAGACAAGAGTAGTCTAATAGGTTAAGTGAACTGGACATGTGCTCACTCGTGCCGGGTTGGAGGGACTTGGAGTCTTTTGACTACTTGCTCACCCGTGCAGAGTTGGAGAAAGGGATTGGTTTATATACACTCACCCAGGCAGGGTTGGAGTTTTTGTAGCACATACTCACCCGTGACGGGTTGGAGAGATTTCGGGACTGGATAGTCCATCGAGCTGGAGGCTCAATATACTATACTTGCATGTGCATATACTAGTGGCGGGCCATGCGGTACTGGCCGGTCGTCACACCGACGACAGTACGGTGGACCAGGCGGGTGCGAGGGTTAGAAGGACCAGTAGGATGTTTATACTGGAGTCTGGAGGACTTTTCCTAATAACGCGCACCCGACCCAACAAGACTGACGGGTCGTCAGCAAAGTGGTATGCAGAGACTCTAGAGTGCACTGGCGGTGTACAGAGGCGTACAAGAGAGGTCTAGGCCTGGTAGTGTGTATACCCGCCTAGAAGGCGGAGACGCCCACTCCGCTGCTGTCGTAGCCACAACGGTAGTACCTGAGAGTGATGCTAGCTCTCGAAAAGTGGGAACTAAAGGTCTGTGATCACGGAGTCGAGTGTGTGTGTTGCACTGCATGTTCATATCATACCCACCATATAGTTGCATAACATTAACCTTCATAACAACTTAAGACACCTAATGTATAAGTGGTATGGGACGCTTATACATTAGGACCTGTTATACGATCCCTTAGCCTATAAGCTTGAGTGGGCATGTTTATAGGTTGAGGTTACTTTACTTTCTTTTATATATATATGCTTGTGACACCCGAAACCCCATTGTATAAATGGTATGGGACATTTTATACAATGGGAGCCCTGCAGAAGACCCCTTGCTTATGCGTACCCGCATAAGTGAAGGTTACTTTCCATTATTTACTTGATTACATATTCTGCTTAGTTTCCTGTCACCTGCTTTGCCTTTGCCACCCTTTGTTGTCCTCCACTTCGTCCTCCCGCACGGTGCCTAGGAGTTGTAGGAGGAGGTGTTGAGGATACGACTTAGTCTTTTTGACTAATGGTCGTTGACCTTACTATTTTAGGAGCTCGAGGAGGTGGACCAGCACGTCGAGGAGGCAGGACTTGAGGGGCAGATACCAGCTACTACTACCGGAGCACGTCTACAGGTGTGATGTGAGAGAGTTTTAGTTTTTCCGCTGCTGTATGTGAGAGTGAGAGTGATCATGATGTACTGGGCATAAGCCCTATTTACTTACATTTGTTGTACTCATTGTGGACTGACTTTTCATTCTCTTTTGATATATATATATATATGCTGTGGCTGTGGACTTTTCTGCGTTTACTCTGATATTATGCCTTTATTCTCATATTGGCCGACAGGTTATGATCGTTCTAGCCGGCAGAATCGGCGTCTTGCGGTGATGACTAACCCGTGCGTTAGTGTCACCGTAAGGCGGCGGTTCTGGGCATAAGATCCGGGTTAGCCTCGGGATGAGGAGATAGGATCTTACAGAGTGGACCTCACTCAATGCCATTGCTATTTTGGCATTGAGTGAGGCTAGCTCACTAACCGCCGCCATCTGTTTAGGCGTTGAGTGAGTGGGGCTCACTCAACGCCATGCCGTGTGAGCCATCTCAAAACTTTTCCCTTACCTTGATTTTCTCCCCCGAGTGAATTCCTTGATTTTGAGGTTCCTTGTCGGCTATTTTCTTTTTTTTTTTCCAAAAAGGCCGAATCATGGGTCATGGTTAGTAGTGGTGGTTTGAAGCTCTTAATGGGGGAGGTGTTGTGTAATTTAGCCAAGGCCACCCTTTTTCTTTTATCTTGCTCCAGGTACGGGCTGGGCAAGGGGTGGGAGGTCCCTAGTGCTTTCACATGTAGACCCCCGAGCTTTATTTCTTGGAAATGGTGGTTGGGGGACTGAGTTTACCTCCAACCCGGATCCGTGTTATTTTTGCTACTACCATCTCTCACAGCTTAGGGTATTAGACGTTTCTTCCTTTATAAATTTGCAGCGTTTGGGCTCATGGTAGCCTGGTAAACTCTGCAGGATTTATTTTTGGGCAGGGTTGTTGCTGTTTCCTTGCACTTAGTGCTTTTCTTTTGTCTTGCTTTGGACAGTGGTGCTTGTTTCAGTTTGCTCTACTCTTCTTGCTTACCTTATAACCTAACATTTCCGTACAGTTTTTACTTGTTTAGTTTGCTGTGGTATTCTTTTCTTCTTATAATGCCTCAGGTTCTGGTTAGTAGCCGATTAGGCGGCTAGTGGTGCTGTGCAGTTGCTGGTGGTCTCTGGTGCTTTAGAGATCAGTTCCTTATTTTTGTGAGGTAGTTTTGGTGTTGTTTTATTACAGACATACATACTTGCCAGTGGGTTCGTGTCAGTTTGTTGGCGCCCATTGGTAGTTTTACCTTGATACTAGATGTGTTACTTTTTGCTGCTACCTTTCTGGAGTTAGTCTACTTGCTCTTGGGATGATTTATGCTATGTTGCTAGTTACTTTTAAACCTAAAAACACTATTATAAGTATATCTCATGATCAACATATTTTATAAAACTCAACACTAATTTTCAAACAACGTAAAAAGATCATTTTCTTATATATATAGTATAAATCAAAAGTAGGGTCCTGCATAGTATAAGTTATCCTCTGGGCACACTTATGCACTCTTTTAGGATGTCGAATCTAAATAAAGTATTTTCCGCAGCGTATAAGTATAGTTTTTTTTAATTGTGGACTAGGTGATCCACCGAGCCGAGGGATACGGCCTTTAAAAATATAACTGATTTTCTAATCATAAAACTTATGAATTTCCATAAAGTATAGTTGTTAGTGGTTTGCCTGAGCGTCGGCAGTTATCCCCTGCTTGACGTGGCATCATGACGCGTGTTTTCTCCTACTCTGATAATCTGCTTTCTTCGGAGAAAATGCGGGTTGTGATAGTTGGTATCAGAGGGAGGTTGCTTGATAAGTTAGTCGGGCAACCTTCCCTTTTGATTGCATTAGTGGTTCAGCATCATGTCATTCACACACCGATATGTCATCAGCACGTCTTGGCAACAGCACGAACACTACACTCATAAGCATAACACGAAGTATACGGGGCATATTATGTAGTATGGGATGCATAATATGTGTTCGTATATGGATCCACCATAAGGGTAACATGTGAGGGTTAGGTAGTATGGGATGCATAACCTCACCACATGGCTGCGGCTAGCTTGTTTTCTTTTTGTTGCATGAAAAATGTTATGTAGTATGGGATGCATTAAATTTTCATGTGTACGCCGCTCATAACATGCATTAGGGACTTTTTAGAATGCATAGCACAAACATGCATAGCATAACATTGCATAAGCACAATGTGCCAAGCAAAAGACTGGCAGGATGACATATGTACACACATAAGTTTTCGAGTCAAAAATAATATAAAGTCATGCATTCCCGATCTAGGCACAAGAGTTAGTATGGTGGTGGTTAACCATCCTAGGTTAAGGCATAACATCAATTCTTGTAAAAATAAACTCCCAGAGCAAGTTTAGCAGCTTAAAGTTCATATTTATGTATGTATTTTTTGTACTTGTAGTTAGTTGCAGTTGCAGTACTAGGATCTGACTAAGGTTGCTATGAGTTTAGGATGGCGAGACGCCCTTCGACTAGATCGACCCCCCTATCTGAGGGTGAGTCATTGGGAGCGCAGAATGATGCGGTGATCGAGAGCCTGTGACAGAGTAGCGATTCCTTGAGCAGGCAGATGGTGGAGGTGCGAGCCCAGATCCAGTCTTTGGTGGCAATTGTGGCAGGACAGACTCAGGGAGTGCAAGGCCCTACAGGAGGGTTAGCTGTTCCTCCTCCTCCTGCACCCCTGAGACCTCCGGTGGTGGTGCCAGCGGAGATGGCATTTATCTCACAGTTTCATAGACTTAGCCCTCCTACTTATGATGGGAAGGCAGATTTCATGGTCATAGACGATTGGCTGATCTCCATGGAGGAGATGTTCTCGTAATCCGGTATTGCAGATGATCAGAGAGTGATGATAGCCGCTTATCAGCTTAAGAGTTTGGCTAAGAGTTGGTGGATGAGAGAAAAGGAGAGCTTTGTAGCTGCATGCTCGTGGGAAGTATTCAAGGAAATGCTGCTGAGGAAGTTCTTGCCCTCGGTCGAGCGTGACAGACTTATGAACGACTTCCTCCACCTGAAGCAAATGCAACTCACGGTCGGTGAGTATGAGATAGAGTTCAGCAAGTTGAGCCGGTTTGCTCCTTGGTTGGTGAGTGTTGAGGCTGATCGAGTCAAGCAGTTTCTTGGTGGCTTGAGGAGCGAGGTGCAGCAGTTGACCAATGCTTATTGATCAGAGACTTATGAGGGGGTAGTGAAGGCTGCTCTGAAGGTGGAGGCTATCGAGACCGCAAAGAGCAGAGGCCAGCAAATGAGGAAGGACAAGAGGAAGTCCGTCGAGGAGAAGAAACCCTAGGTACCCGGTGCTGCTTTGGGAAAGAAGAGCAAGGTGGTGTGTAGATTCTGTGGCCGGTCAGGCCACCTTGTCGAGAGGTGTTTCAAGAAGGCAGCAGCTCAGAAGAAGGAGCAAGTTCATGCTATTCAGGGTGCTCCTAGGAGGGATATCTCATGTTCTGTTTGCAAGCGACCCATGCATGATGCTGCCCAGTGCTGGTCCAAGGATAAAGTCTGCTATTAGTGCGGGCAGAAGGGTCACATCAAGTCTAGGTGTCCTCAGGTCCAGCCTACTCTTTATGTTGTTCCACTTCAGGCATTACCTCCGCCCCAGCGTGTAGACAAGGGTAAAGGAAAGCTGAACGTGATCTCTTCCGAGGAGGATCAAGCTTCGACTCAGGTCATCTCAGGTTAGTTGTTTCTTTTTTCAGCCTGAAGGTTTTATTTGTTAGAAAGGTTACAGTGTTGTTTTGGTAGTTTCCTTAGTTGTATATACTCCTATAAGGAAATTTAAGGTGAAGAACCGCTGGGCGCGTGTTCCGTTCGACTCCGGCGCTACCCACTCATTTGTGGCTAGAGCCTTTATGGAGCGACATCGGTTGACTCTAGATCGAGTTCGGGATACCTTCTGTGTCAAGTTCCCCTCTAGCGAATCTATGTTATCAGATTTGGGCATTCTAGATTGCCCTGTTTTGTTGGGAGACTTTCTTGCGAGGGCAGACTTGAATATGATTGATCTGGAGGACTTTGATGTTATTCTGGGCATGGACTGGCTGTCTAAGTATGATGCGGTCATTCTGTGCAAAGGGAAGCGCTTGGACTTCATCAAGGACAATGGTCAGCCGGGAAGCTTGTATGTTGATCCGTGCCAAGATTCTCCTGTCTTTTCTACGGTATGTGCTCAGAAGTTGTTTCTTTCTGATTGTTTTGCTTATTTAGTCTCGGTGGTTGGGACCGTTGTTAGTGTACCGCGCTTAGAAGAGATTCCCATTGTTCGTGGTTTTGCTGATGTGTTTCCTGATGACCTACCTGGTCTTCCTCCCGATCGGGATGTAGAATTTGTGATTGATTTGGAACTGGGTACGCGTCCTATTACTAAGGCGCTGTACCAGATGGCCCCTCGTGAGCTAGAGGAGTTGCGAGTCCAGTTAGATGAGTTATTGGCAAAAGGGTTTATCAAGCAGAGTTCGTCGCCTTGGGGTGCTCCTGTTTTGTTTGTAAAGAAGAAGGATGGGTCGATGCGGCTTTGCATCGACTACAGGGAGTTAAACAAAGTCACTATTAAGAATAGGTACCCTCTGTCGAGGATCGATGACTTATTTGACAAGTTGCGCGGTAGCACGATGTTCTCCAAGATCGATCTTCGTTCTGGCTATCATCAGCTAAGGATCCGTGAGGTAGATATACCACAGACTGCGTTTAGATCGAGGCATGGACATTTTGAGTTCTTGGTGATGTCGTTTGGTTTGACCAACGCACCATCAGCTTTCATGGATATGATGAACCGGGTGTTCAAGGATTTCCTAGACAAGTTCGTTGTGGTTTTCATCGATGACGTGTTGGTCTATTCCCGCAACGCTGAGGAGCATGATCAGCATCTGCGCTTGGTTCTAGTGGAGTTGAGGAATCGCATGTTATTCGCCAAGCTAAGCAAGTGCGAATTTTGGTTGCCTCAAGTCTCGTTTCTGGGCCACGTGGTGAACACGGATGGGATCTCGGTCGACCTAGAAAAGATCGCAGCAGTGAAGGATTGGAGTAGGCTGGGCACGCCCAAGGAGATTAGAAGCTTTCTAGGGTTGGCCGGCTACTACAGGAGGTTCGTGGAGGGTTTCTCGACCCTAGCTGCACCTTTGACCAGGTTGACTCAGAAGAATGTGGTCTTTGTTTGGAGCGAGAAGTGCGAAGAAGCCTTCTTGGAGTTAAAGAACAGATTGTGCATAGCTCCCGTCCTGACCCTACCTGCTGAGGGTGTGGAGTATGATGTGTACGTGGATGCTTCGCATGTTGGTCTAGGTTGCGTGTTGATGCAAGTTGGAAAAGTGATTGCGTATGGGTCAAGACAATTAAAGACTCATAAGAGAAATTACCCTACGCATGACCTTGAGTTTGCAGCGGTGATTTATGCGTTGAAGCTGTGGAGGCATCTACTTTATGGGGCTCAGTGCAAGATCTTCACTGATCACAAGAGCCTGAAGTTTGTGTTCACGCAGAAGGAGTTGAATCTGCGCCAGCGTCAGTGGCTAGAGTATGTGGCCGATTATGACGTAGAGATCCAGTATCATCCAGGCAAGGCCAATGTGGTGACCGACGCCCTGAGTCGGAAGACGGGGAAGATCTTTAATCTCTCCGCCGACCATTTAGTGGAAAAGTTCCTCCTTATGGATATCTTAGTAGGATGCTGTGACATGCAGAGTAGTTTGGCAGTGGCAGAGCCGTCTTGGATTTCTCTTACTAGATTGCACCAGAAGGATGATCCAGACCTTCTGCACTTATACCTCAGGACTGAGAGAGGGGAGTTGCTAGATTTCTTTATCGACGATGCGAGTACTTTGAAGTACCGCGGCAGATTTTGCATCCCTGCTGTTGGAGACATCAGGGGTATGATATGCAGAGAGGATCATGGATCCAGTGTTGCCTACCATCTAGGATCTACAAAGATGTACCGTGATTTGAAGCAAATTACCTGGTGGTATGGGATGAAGAGTGATATAGCCCGATTTGTTGATGAGTGCCACACTTGCAAGTGTGTGAAGGCCAATCATGGTAAGCCTGGTGGCAAGTTGACTCCACTAGAGATCCTGACTTGGAAGTGGGAAAGTATTTCTATAGACTTCATCACGGGCTTACCAAAATCTCCAAGGGGATTTGATTCTGTTTGGGTCATAGTGGATAGACTGACGAAGTGTGCTCACTTCGTGCCGTATAAGATTGACTATCCGATGAAGAAGATAACAGAGGTTTATTTGAATGAGGTCATCAAATTGCACGGTGTGCCTGTTAGCATCATTTCTGATCAAGACTCCCGGTTTACTTCTCATTTTTGGCAGAGTCTGCAGGAGGGTTTGGGTACAGATCTGAGGTATTCTACTGCTTACCACCCACAGACCAATTGGCAGACGGAGCGGGTGAACCAGATAGTTGAGGATATGATCAGATGCTACATTCTAGACCACGGTGGAGCGTGGGATGAGCGATTGCGACTTATGGAGTTTGCATACAACAACAATTATCAAGAAAGTTTGCAAATTGCTCCGTTTGAAGGTTTGTATGGGAGGCGCTGCAGAACTCCCCTGTTTTGGGCTGAGGCAGGTGAGAGACCCTTGTTGGGTCCGGATGCGCTCGAGGAGATGGAAGTCGCGGTGAAGATTATTCGAGAAAAGCTTCATATAGCTCAGGAGAGATATGAAAAGAACGCCAATCGACGTAGGTCGGACTTGGAGTTTTCTGTAGGGGACCTTGTGTTTCTTAAGGTTTCCCCGATGGTTGGTGTTAAGAGGTTCGGTAAGAACCGGAAATTGGAACCGAGGTATGTGGGCCCATTTAAGATTGTGGAGCGGATTGACGTGTCAGCTTATAGGTTGGATTTGCCAGCAAACTTCCCAGGTATTCATAATGTATTTCATGTAAGCCTATTGCGGAAGTGTGTGCGTAGTAGTGGGCAAGTCTTGGATGTTGTGCCCCAGTTGGAGCCTAATCTCTCTTTTGTTGAAGTGTCGGTCCGTATTTTGGATACTCAAGATCGGGTGTTGCGAAGGAAGTTCATCCCGATGGTCAAAGTTCTATGGAAGAATCAGGGTTTGGAAAGCGCGACTTGGGAGTTAGAGTCGGCTATGAGGGAGGCTCACCCTCAACTGTTTCCCTGATTAGATTGTTTTGTTTTCTTCTTGTAATGTTTGGCTTGTTTCCTTTCCTTCTGTAGTTGAGGCGTTGTGCATAAAGTTTCGGGACGAAACTTTCTTTTAGGGGGAGTGACTGTAACGCCCCCGATTTTTTTGTGATTATTTAATTCTTGTTTGGCGTTACGTCGACGCGTTTTCTTGGCTTGTGTCATCTGTGGAGTGTGGTATTAACTCCTTAGAACTGAGTGGCCCATTTTGTAGCTTATTGATAAGATCTCCCTAGCAAGCCGAGTCGTTTTGGGTGACCCGGTGTGACCTCTCAGGAAATGCTTGTGTTTTGGCTTTGGGTGGGTATAACTCGAGTTCTGTTCGTCGAAAGTTAATTTTGACTTCGTCGTTGTATTCGTAGCGTGGATATTTAGCTACGGTGCGAATTTCATCGAATTCTGAGGATGTTTGGTGTTCGCGTCGTTTTGTATTTTATAAAAAAAAATAAAGCTATTTAATAAATATTATATTAAATATTATTTTTTCTGAAAGGGTGCGTATGCTTGGCGGTTTTGCCCTGTCATTTTTAGCCTTATTTAATTGATTAACTAATTAAGATTAATAGGATGCTATATATAGGATAGTTTAGACTTAAGAGGTAACCTCTCCTATTCATCTTTCCGAAAGACCGAACCAGTCTGCGGCTGATCGCGAAAAGAAGCGGAGAAACCGCCAAACCTGCTCCCCTTCGGGCGCCGATTCCGAGAGCGTTTATGGACGGAATTCGATTCCGAAAGCGGATTTGGATTGCTCTCGCCTAGACCTTCATTCCTACGATAATAAATTCAGTTTTCTTGGTATTTCTAGGGGTCTCGAAATCCTTGGGTTGTCCGTTTCCGCCATTAAAGCTCCAGATTTCTTCTTTAGGTGTCGTTGCTGCTGGTGCCGAGTGAGAGTAAGGGAGGCCGACCAAGCTTCGCTGGAGATCGAGGCAAGTGGGTCTCTTGCCCTTGCCATGTAGTTTTTCTTGTTCATTTGGTTCCTTACTGTTAATGGTTTTCAAAATTTCTCTTGCTAAAAGGTCCAATCTCCTTTTGATTATGACCAAGTTTTGCTTAAGCCTGTAGATAGTTTCCTGTGCAGATTTAATTTTTTTTTCCGAAATCAGCCTTGCTATTAATTTTTTTTTCCTTCTTGTTGTTAAGTTGGCTAGTTCTCGGGTTGGGAGTAGAGAAATGATTGCTGGTTCAAGCATTTGAGATTTCAGGATTTGGCGTTGAGTGTTGTGCACACACTCAACGTCGGGTCTGTTTTGACTTGGCATTGAGTGTGGTGAACACACTCAATGCCGGGTCTGCTGGGACTTGGAATTAAGTGTGGTGCACACACTCATCGCCATTCTCCTTGGTCTGTTCATTTGCGGCTAAGTAGTGTGGCGTGAGTGAGAATATCCTTCTAAGTCAAAATCGATGAGAATCACTTAGTGATTCTCGCCGACTTCGATGAGAATCGTTAGTGATTCCCGCCGATTTGGCGAGAATCAATCTGCATTCCCTCCGATTCGGCGAGAATCAATCTGCATTCCCGCCGATTCGGTGAGAATCAATCTGCATTCCCGCCGACCTCTTCCGTATGGCGTTGAGTGAGTGGGCCTCACTCAACGCCATGGCAGTTTAAGCGCTGAGTGAGGCGGGTTCACTCAACGCCGCAGCCTTTTCCTGTGGGTAAGTACTTTGGCGTTGAGTGAGTTGATCTCACTCAACGCCAAAGCTGTTCTATCGTTGAGAATGGTGGGCGCACTCAGTGCCGCAGTTTGTTTTCGCGGCTAAGTACTTTGGCGTTGAGTGAGTCGACCTCACTCAACGCCAAAGCTGTTCTGGCATTGAGAGAGGTGGACTCACTCAACGCTACAGTTGGGTTTTGCAGTTAAGAGCTAAGGCGTTGAGGGAGTGGACCTCACTCAATGCCATAGCTGCTTTGGCGTTGAGTGAGGTGAGCTCACTCAACACCACAACCCTCTTTGCTGAAGGCATTGAGGGAGTGGACCTCACTCAACGCCATAGCTGTTTTGGTGTTGAGTGAGGTTAGCTCACTCAACGCCACAGCCTGCTTTGCTGAAAGCGTTGAGGGAGTGGACCTCACTCAACGCCATAGCTATTTTGGCGTTGAGTGAGGGTAGCTCACTCAAAGCCACAGTCTGTGTTGCTGAAGGCGTTGAGGGAGTGGACCTCACTCAATGCCATTGCTGTTTTGTCGTTGAGTAAGGCTAGCTCACTCAACACCACCGTCTGTTTAGGCGTTGAGTGAGTGGGGCTCACTCAACGCCATGCCGTGTTGAGCCATCTCAACACTTTTCCATTACCTTGATTTTCTTCCCCGAGTGAATTCCTTGATTTTGAGGTTCCTTGTCACCTATTTTCTTTTTTTCCAAAAAGGCCGAATCGTGGGTCGTGGTTAGTAGTGGTGATTTGAAGCTCTTAATGGGGGAGGTGTTGTGTAATTTAGCCAAGGCCACCCTTTTTATTTTATCTTGCTCTAGGTACGGGCTGGGCAAGGGGGTGGGAGGTCCTTAGTGCTTTCACATGTAGACCCCTGAGCTTTGTTTCTTGGAAATGGTGGTTGGGGGACTGAGTTTGCCTCCAACCCGGATCCGCATTATTTTTGCTACTACCATCTCTCACAGCTTAGGGTGTTAGACGTTTCTTCCTTTATAAATTTGCAGCGTTTGGGCTCATGGTAGCTTGGTAAACTCTGCAGGATTTATTTTTTGGCAGGGTTGTTGTTGTTTCCTTGCACTTAGTGCTTTTCTTTTGTCTTGCTTTGGATAGTGGTGCTTGTTTCGATTTGCTCTACTCTTCTTGCTTACCTTATAACCTAACATTTTCGTACAGCTTTTACTTGTTTAGCTTGCTGAGGTATTCTTTTCTTCTTTGAATGCCTCAGGTTCTTGTTAGTTGCCGATTAGGCGGCTAGTGGTGCTGTACAGTTGCTGGTGGTCTCTAGTGCTTTAGAGATCAGTTCCTTATTTTTGTGAGGTAGTTTTGGTGTTGTTTTCTTACAGACATACATACTTGCCAGTGGGTTCGTGTCAATTTGTTGGCGCCCACTAGTAGTTTTACCTTGATACTAGATGTGTTACTTTTTGCTGCTACCTTTCTGGAGTTAGTCTACTTGCTCTTGGGATGATTTATGCTAGGTTGCTAGTTACTTTTAAACCTAAAAACACTATTATAAGTATATCTCATGATCAACATGTTTTATAAAACTCAACACTAATTTCCAAACAACGTAAAAAGATCATTTTCCTATATATATAGTATAAATCAAAAGTAGGGTCCTGCATAGTATAAGTTGTCCTCTGGGGACACTTATGCACTCTTTTAGGATGTTGAATCTGAATAAAGTATTTTTCGCAGCGTATAAGTATAGTTTTTTTTTGTGGACTAGGTGATCCACCGAGACGAGAGATACGACCTTTAAAAATATAACTGATTTTCTAATCATAAAACTTATGAATTTTTATAAAGTATAGTTGTTAGTGGTTTTCCTGAGCGTCGGCAGTTATCCCCTGCTTGACGTGGCATCATGACGCGTGTTTTCTCCTACTCTGATAATCCGTTTTCTTCGGAGAAAATGCGGGTTGTGATACCTGTTATATTATGTTTTGTGGACTTTTATATACTAATTGTGGATCTTGGACTTGATTTACTCTTATTGATGGGTTGATAGTATGATATTGATTATGACCGGCAGGATAGGCATCTTGCTGTACATGTTAGCTTGTGTGTTGACGCTACTGCAAGGCGGTTGTTCTGGGCATAAGGCTCCCCTCAGTCGTGTCTTGTGTTTTGGGAGGGGGGTCATACACAAGATCTCCTCCCGCAATCGCGGGGCTGCTCCCGCAAAGGGTGGTCGTACCCTGCAACCGCGAGACCGCACCCAAGTGGGGTGGCCGCGGACTCTCCCGCCACGGCCGGCCATTCCAGCGATCGCAACTCCTCTATTAGCGGCTGGTTGTCGCCGAGTTGGCTGCCCGCTTATGGAAGTTCTTCGCCACCGTCCGATCATCCAATCAAAATCACCACCGTCTGTTACGTAACTACCCGCGTAACTACCCACTAACCACCAAATTAATGGCCTGCAGGTAGTCAAAATCATGAAAAAAATATACACTTACAACTATACTAAATGCGGCCTTCATTTAGTGGTTTTGGTAGTTATAGTGTGCGGATAGCCGTGTAACCACCGTAACCACCTCTTGGGCCTATAAAAAGACCTCAGGACCCCCTCTCATTTCAAACTTTTCCTACTCTCAGTCTTCTTCTTACTCAGGTCGGAGCTCTACCAGAATCCTCCTGCGTGCCCCTTTTACCAGTCATGCCACTCGAAAAATCTCCTAAGTTCACGATGCTCCTGAGAAGAAGGCATTCTGCTCGCCATTCCACGAAGCCTCCTGCGTGCGCAACGTTCCTCGAGTCACTGCTAACGCATCTCTGTGCATCCCACCACGAAGTTTACCCACCAACCAGCTTCCAAGGACGCTCATTCCCATCTGAAAATAGAAAGGACAATCTTTGTGTGAGGCTTCTGTCTCCTACCGAGCACAGTATAATATCCTATCTCAAAGCTGTAACGAGGAGCGGCTTGTCACCCTCGATTCTCTAGACACTCTATAAACTGCAACTAATAGTGAAGTTTGACTGGCACCGTACCAGTCACATGGTTTTTTACTCAGTTAAGGGGTTTTTCCACATTAAAATTGTCTTGTCTACTTCTGCTTATTCTGTGAGTGTGTGCGCGCTCAACCGCTTCACAGGCTAAGGCGGCCTAGTTTAGTATGGTCTACCCGCAGGGTTGAGTTGGCCATAACAGTTTGGCGCTATCTGTGGGAACGGTTCCCCCAAAGCTCGGCAAAGTTTTCTAGACTTTGGAGATAGTGTCTTCTACCCAGCGACACTCGTGATTGATATTAATAGCGAGAAGAAGTACCCCTACAACCCAAGGATCAGCCCGAGAAGGACTTTATATTGTTGGGCCCTCACATTCCTTAGTAAATGCACTTCGACAAGAAGAAACCATTGCCGCACCAGACAATGTGCTCAGCAGAAGGATCACCCGCATAGAGGAGCAACAATCTGAAGTGCTCGTGCTTCTTAGAAATCTTGGAACAATCAAGGTAGCCGCAACGCCTCCAACACCTGTCGACATTTATCCAGCTAAGGCATTCAGATGACATTATGTTATCCACCAGTTTCATAATTTTATTTTTGCTTGTCTGATCTAGTGGTCACAGACAATATTTCAAATTCAGTAAGATACGATTGTATATATTTTGTTTTGCACTTCATTCTAATATGACATTTCCCTTTGTTTTCTAACTTTGCCTCTTGAGGAATAGCCAGAGCGCATATATTCAACCGCCAACAGTTAACATCACGATAGTCCTTATTTGACCAGGATCGAAGGTATGCTCTTCTCCCTCGCGGTAAGGACACACCGTAGGTCCATACCCCGAATGACCTCTCACCTCTCTTGGTCGAAGGTGTGCCCTCCCCCCCTGCGGTAGGTCATGGTAACGCCAGGGCAAGCCCCCCTCGTGTACGCCAAAATGGCTTGTAGAGTCTACCTCTCGCCATTTCCAAGTGACCTCTCACTGCCCCGGATCAAAGGTGCGCCCTTCTCCCCCGCAGTAGGTCACAACACCGTCAGGGAATGCCACCCTCGCGGTTGCCTCGGTTCGAAGTTTGGTACTTCACCGTCACAATCAACAAACGGCTGGTAGGGTCTATCCCTCGCCGTATCCAACTGACCTCTCATTGACTCAGATCGAATGTGTGCCCTTCTCCCCCACGATAGGTCACAGTACTGTCAAGGCCTACCCACCTTCACAGTTGCCTCGGCTCGAAGGATAGTACTTCAACAATACAATCAGCGACACCCACTGGTCCAGATATCTTAAATTTTACCTTGCAAGCAAGTTAAGATTTCACCGGGTCTCATCCTTCATCAATCAGCTAGTCATGACATCAACACGTCCAAAACCATTACGCAAGCTAAACTCAATGCTGAAGGAAAATTGCAAATGCAATTCAAATAAGCGCTCCAAAGCAGCATACATATCGTCAAAAGACAATACAAAGTATAGTACAAAAGTACAAAGACAGATACAAAGCCATCATAAAGCGACAACACCATACAGACTCAACTGGCAAACCAAACACAAACATGTAAAGGCAAGACTACCTTCTGAATCGGAACCTGAGTCATCATCCTCAGAAAGATCATCAAAGAAGGCCCGGGACATCACACTCAAGCCTCCTGACCATCATCTGAAGTGCCTTCGACACTCCATGCCTAAGAGATACTTCACGAATATCCTCCATATGAGGCTCTACCTCTCTATTCCAGACCTCCTCATGAATCTCCTCTCCAATCAAGTAACGATCACGCATATAGTTCAAGGAGTTCATGTACTCAGCAAGCCCGACGACCTTCAGCTCTAACACTCGATCCTCTGAGGAAAGTCTCTCCATCTCAGCCTTCAAAACCCCCAGCTTTGTCTCCAAATGAGAAGCCTCCTCCCGAGCAGTCTTCAGTAACTACGCAGTATTCTCCACTAAGGATTTCTCTGTCAGCAATGCCGCTCAGACCTCTTCAAGCTCTGTCTTCAGCTCCGAACAAATTTGCCGAATTCGAGATATGTCTCGATCATGTTTCTCTTTCAAATCAACAAGTGAACTTTCTGCTAACCGGAGCTTCTCCTGAAGAGTCAAGTATCTATCCTTCAAACTCACATAGTGGTCATTCCACGTGAACGCAATATGAGCATGTGCTTCAATCTACAATCAAAAAGTAAAGGGTCACAATTGCACAGAGTAATCAAACTAAAAAAATAAAAATAAAAGACCTCACTTACAACCTCATTTATTGCCTTCAAAGAAGAGGACACACGGGGGGCAGAAACTTCTGAATGAGGGACTCGGGGGGAGAGGAAGAAGAATCCAACACCTCAACATCGAGATCAGTCGATGCAGCCTCATGCACCTCAACATCGGGATCAGTCAACATAGCCTCATCTTGAAGAACCTCCTCAGTCTGACAATCTCTCTATCCCAACGTAGGTCAAAGCTCCGCATCTGCATCACCACCCTTCAAAACATGCTTTTTCTTCTGATCACGAACAAATGGCGCATCCGCAACATGCTCAGAATCAACTGAAAATCAGCATATCCGCAGACGCTTACCCTCCACAAAAAAGAGATGTTTAACAAACGATTCACCCACTCTCGAGGCTCTGTGAATCCCAACACGGGAGAAAATCCTATTCTTGTCTCTTATGACGACGACAACGATCGGGTATGAAAGTGAGGGTAAGATCTACCTTTACTCTAGAGGGGGGTGAATAGAGTATTTTAAAATAATTTTGCAAACTAATTGGCAGTGGAAGACTTAATTTATTTATAGTGTATTGTGCTTGCAGTAAATAAAACAAAGTAAAGCAAGATATAAAAACACAGCACACAACAACAAATACACAAGCAAACCAGATGACACAAGGAGCTATAGTGGTTCCCCAATCAACCTGGGTACATCCACTCTTCTACCACCCTAGGTAGGAATCCACTGCAGGATGAGTTGATCAGGTGTCCTGGGCACCAATGAGCTTTTGATAAGGTTCTCAAAAACCAAACCAGATTTTTTGATCAGGTGTCTTACCACCACTGAGTTTTGACAAGGTCTCAGGAACCAAACACAAAACTTTTGAAGAGAGTTCTGAATAACCCTTTTACAGCAAAAGAAAATAAAAAGAGTGAAGGTGTTCTTCTCTGTCAACAATCAAAGAGAAGACTAGTGGATTTATTGATGTCAAAGCTCCCCCTGAGATTAGTAGTAGGTCAGGAGAAGAAGCTTTGCACAGGGTGATAGGCCTTCAGTAAGTTGAGATCTCCAGCAATTGATAATTTCAGCAAAGGCTTAAATGTGTTGTGTCTGGAGACTTTGATTGATGAAGCCTGGAAAACTTGAATCAGAGAAGAGATCTTAAAGAATAGAAGAGATTCTTCTCTGTGTGTTGATCTCTTTCTCTGTTCTATTCCTTGTGTTCTGTAAAACTCTAACTGTATAATCCTGTAGAATTCTTGAGAGATATTCTCCTTGGTTTTCTATCTCTATTGTCTGTAATGATATTATGAAATCCAATCTCCTAGATAGCCGTTAGCCAGTCATAAATGACTTCCTTAATTGGTAGCTGTCTCTGGAGGAAAGTCCTAAGAAACATTCCTTTTCAGTCTCCTTGAAAATTGCTCCAGATTGATGAAATGGCTACAAAATCTTCTGCATTAAATGTTGGATATTAAAGATATTTGAATTCCATAACAGTCTGATTTTAAATCCTGAAATCGTCGATCTCTCAAAAAAATCGTCGATCTGAGCTCAGAGATCTGGAGTTTGACTTGAGATAGAAATCGTCGATCTGAGCTCGGAGATCGTCGAACCGAGTTCGACGCCTCGTCGACCTGAGATCAGAGATAGTCGAACTGAGTTCGACGCCTCATCGATCTGAGCTCGACAAAAATTGCCTTTGGTCTTCTGCACTTGTAATCTGAACTATGAGGTCTTGGGGGCAGCTTTTAAACCTAAGTTCTAAGCCTTAGACCTATTCTAGTTGACCTTTAAATCTATACAATATGGTCAAGACACAATCCTATGGACATAGTGATCCTTACCCAAATTAGTAATAGGGTGTTCCAATAATCTCCCCCTTTTTGGGTTAGGATTACTATTTACATGATGTATAGGAATTTAAATACAAATAAGCAGAAATAAATACAACATTACAAAATTATAGACAACAGCATTGCAGAAGCATATATATAACACACAACAAATTGTTTAGAGTGAGATATATAGTTCAGCTTACACTAGCAGTCCTTTTCCTTGCATTTCTTGAAAAGAATTTCCCTATTGAGGTTTTCTGTTTCTTTCTTTGTTCTTCTATCTTCAGCAGCACCAAGAGTAGTTTGAGATTTAGCTCTAGGAACAACTGCCTCTGGGTGCAATTCCATATACCTTTCTGGGTCAAAGAATTTCCTGGATGAATACCTTTCAAGTTCTTGCTTTCTTTGCTCAGAAAATGTTGAGATATTGAAGGTGTCTTTCCCTTGCTCTTTGGCTTTCCTCATCTGATCTAAAGCAGCTAGCTCCTTCATTCTGGCTGTCCAAGAGACTGGATTGTTCTCTGGATCTTCAAATGGAACAAGAGGCTCATATTTGTTAATAGTATCTGAAGGAGCAGCTTTTTCATGAAATCCTTCTCTGAGTTTATAAGGGAATAACCCTGCAGTAGTATCACTGGAAGCAGCTTGTCTTCTTCTTTCATATGGCCTGTATCTTTACTGTCCTCTGGTGTATACTTGCTGACCTCTCTGATTGCCTCTCTGCTGGCTTCCTCTAGATTGATTTCCCCTGGAGCTGTAGCTTCTGGACTGAGAACCTCTTGCTTGAACATGAGACTTGGCAGATCTTTGAGTAGAAATATTGGAGGCTGAATCAACATTAGATCAACAGTTGGAATAAATGGAAGAGATCTTTCATTGCATCTCTTTTTCTTCTTCATAGCCTTCAACTGATTCCTAGAATATTACATCTAATGTTCTGTAATGGGACAATCATGCAATATATAATAAGGAATGTCATTTTCAAAAGTGGCTTTCTTTGCAGGAACTCTCCTCATTGCTTTACTTCTAGCTTTGCTCTTCCTTGTAATAGTTGCAGAGGAATCATCAGAATCTGTCCTATATTCATCACTATCACAACTCTGGGGCTTATCATAAATAGCATCTATTTCCTTATAAGCTGTCTTGGTGGGGGAAACAGGAGCAGAAGCAGGAGGTGCAACATTAGGAATAACAATAGAAGAAGTTGGAATAACATGTACAGCAGCAACTTCTAAAACAACAACAACAGCCTCTAAAACAACATCAACAGGCTCTGAAACAACAACAGGCTCAACAATAGCCTCTGTGATCATCACATCATCATCATCAACAAAAGCATCATCAACCGTTGGAACTTCCACAGACTTGATTGAATCAATATATAATTGGATCAAGCTGGGATCACAGATTGAAACAGGCATAATGGCCTTAGAAAGATCTTCAGCATCTGGAGCTAGAAGATATCTGCTATATAGACCATCAAAAACTGAAAGCAGGAACCTTAAAGATGGGACTGGGGCTGGAGCTGGAACATCTGGCACTGCTTCTGAACTAAGCATGAAATCTGAAACTTCAGCAGGCAGCATGGATTCTTCATTGGGAATCTCCCCCTACCTGGATTCAGTAGAAACTGGATTTAGGCACCCCAAAAAAGGGATATCCTGAGGAGGATAGGAATAAGATAGGCTTGCAGAGAAATCATTGATAGATTTTAGAAGAGGAGCCAAGGAGGCTTCCAGCAGGAGTGTTAGCCTTGGAGCTAATACTCATATAACCTATCTGCAAGTACAGGAACATCTACTTGCTCAAGGGAGGCTTGAGTAGAGGTAGAGAAGAATGTTACAGAAGAGGATGTTGTTGGTGGAGCTGCAGAAATGTGTGGAGGTTATGTTGATGGAAGTGGTATGAATAGTTAAGATATAGGGATGGTGGTGATGGATGAAACTGGGATGGTGATGGATGGTGTGACTGTGGAGATGGATGGTGTGAATGAGGGCTGAGCTAAGATATCTTGAAGAAGCTGTTGGTAGGAGGTTGAAGAAGATGGAAGCTCTTGTGGAGAAGAAGGTGAATCATCCATATAGGAGTCATCTAGGAGGTTGAATGATGGAATATGGATGGATGAGTCAAGATCTAGTGGGGGATAGTAATGAAGTGGAAAAAATTGTTCTTGAAGAGTGGATGGAGGAGGTGTAGAGATTGTTGGAGATGAAATTGTGATGAGGGATGTAGGGATGGTTGAGGAAACTGGAGGTGGAGATGGTGGAGATGAGATGGAGTATGAAGGTAAATCCTCAAATGGGGCAGTTGCTTGAGGGGAAGTGACTAAAGCAGTCATGGTGCCTGAAGTAGTAGCTGCTAAGGGGGTCCTGCTGGGGTTGACAATTGTCCTCTCCCATCTGCCAAATAAGGCAAAGGACAACCTCTTGGAGGCATTAATATGCATGCCATTTGTGACCAGCAGTTGGGGGCATCTGTTGTTCAAAAACAATCCACTATTCTCCCAAAATTTACAAAATTCTTATTGATTTTCTTCTTAATCAGATCAAAGAAAATCTCTCCCCAGTTCAACTGTTTCTTATCTACAATAGCAGCCATTAGACAGAACTAATACTTAGAAATTGTATCATGGGCAGAGTGTTTTGCTAATATGACTTTGCCCACTACATCAGCCAGAAATCTATATTCTACTGATAGATTTTTCTTAAGTAACTTATTGGGGTTTGCTGCATTATGACCCCTTCTATCTAGCATATTAGAAAACTCTTCTCCAGACAACTCAACACTATCATTTCCAGTACTTAGTTGAAATACCTCTGTCAAAATTGCGGGAGTGAGGGATACTTGGGTTCCCGAGATAGTCTCGACCACTGTATTCTGATCTAGGTTATGGGCTCTGTATACTCATTCCTTGATTTCGTCGGAAGCAAGCTTAATCCTTGAAGTCATAATGGTGACCAACTGTTGTTCTTTGAATAACTCTAGGATGTCCTTGAAAATCTGATCGGTGCCTTCAAATGAATCCATATCAATGTCAAATCCTGTGTCGAATTTCATGGCGGCTAGGACAGCAACTGAAACGGCCATGGCTTTCCTACAAAAACAAACCAAACAAGACCAAGTGTAGAGGGGTTTGGAGGGAAATAAAGCTCTGCAGAAAGTATGAATGCGCAAAAGGGAACGATGGCCGAAAATGATTTTATATCAGGGTTCGATGCTGAAATGGAAAGATCGTTGAACTCAGTTCGACGATCTGGGCTTCTAAAGGAATCTGAAAGTTCTTCAACATCGTCGATCTCTGTTTGACGATATTGGAGAGCGTCGAGCTCCGTTCGATGATCTGTGACCGGAAAGAGATAGCCTAGCACTATCTGGGAAACGCTGAGCTCCGTTCGACGCTTTCATGAGAACGTCGATCTCCGTTCGACGATCTTTAGGAAAAACGTCGAGCACAGTTCAGAGTTAAGAAAGAACCTATAGACACTAGAAAAATCAAGTTTTTAGCCTAGTCTTTGTCAATTTTACGATTTTAAAAATCTTGGATCTTAATTTAGACTTCCTCCATCTAACATTCCTGACTGATTCAGGAAGAATGTGTGTTCCTTTTCATCCAAGGGTTTGGTGAAAATATCTCCCCTTTGCAAATCAGTTGGGATATATTGAAGTTCAATTTTATTCTTTTCAACATTATCTCTTAGGAAGTGATGCCTAATCTCTATATGTTTTGTCCTACTATGGAGGACTGGATTTTGGGCTATAGAAATAGCACTGGTGTTATCACAAAAGATTTTTGACTTATCTAAGTTATAACTATAATCTATGAGCTGATTTTTAATCCATAATATCTATGAGCAAAAACTACCTGCTGTCATGTATTCAGCTTCAGCAGTTGATGTGGACACAAATGTTTGTTTCTTACAAAACCAGGAGACAAGTCTGAAAGTGAAGGGATAGATACTACTCTAGAGGGGGGGTGAATAGAGTAATCAAATTTTGCACAATACAAAACTTAACTGTCTACCCAACTCCCTTGGAGTGAAGTGCGGAATGAAGAGATTATAGATATTGGTTTAACCTTAAAGCCTAACACAAGTGTTGTGTACAAACACAAGCTAACTGTAATTACCGTTAAGCTTGGAAAAACCTAAACAGCAACTAGCAGCCTAGTTATATCTATTCACAGCCACAGTATAGGAATTAAACAGTTGAATCCAGACGACACAAGGAAATTTATAGTGGTTCCCCAAACAACTTGGGTACGTCCACTCTTCTACCCACACGGTAGGAATCCACTCAGGTTTTTGATCAGGTGCCCTGCCACCAACAGAATCTGATTCAGGTAGATTCAGAAACCCTTTAGACTTTTGATCAGGTGTCTAAAAACCAAGCACAGGTTTTTGATCAGGTGCCCTGCCACCAAGGGATACTTTTGAAGGGAGTAATAACCCTGTACAGGAGGGGGAAGAAGGTTAAGATGTCTTCTCTATTTTACAATAGATTAGAGAAGCACAAAAAGCTTGCACTGAGCTAGAATGCTCTAAAGAATCAAGGCTCCCCCTGGCTCAAGAAAGTCCAGGTGAAGTCTTGCTTCAGTGCAGAGAAACTCTTCAGAAAACTCTGAAGGCAAAGCTACAGGAAGAATGTAAACAATAAAAAGAAACAGTCTTCAAGCAGCAATCTTCTTCTTCTTCTTCTTCAAAGAAACTCTGAGTTGAACTTCCTGAAAGCAGGAGAACTCAGGTGAAGAAGAGATGAAGATCTTAACACTTCTCAGTTAGATGGAGTTTGCTGAGAGCAGGAAGCTTGAGCTTGATGAAGGCTTGAGTGCTTTTGAATATGTGTGTAACACTCGCTTCTATTCACTTCTATTAACTAGCTTGAATCCTTCTGCAAAGGGTTCTTTATATAATCATCAGCAAGCAACGGCTCTCTTCCATTTGAATTAATTTGTCTTCTACTGAGCCTTGAGACCTGGGCTGTAAATATCAAGAAGACAGAAATATCTCTGCAGCAAAACATTCTATAAAAAGGAATAAACCTCTTTCTAAGAAGCTGCAGGCTTAAATCAAATAAACAGATAGACTAAATAAAGTCACATCAGAAACAATCTCTTTATAGCAAAAGAAGACTTTTCAGTCTAACGGCTCTAAAGGGCTGTCAGCAGATAAAGTAAATTACAATGACAGCTAATAAGACAAACAACTTTATCTTAAAAAGATTTTAACTCAGGCAATAAGAATGGAGTAAATAATGCCTGGAAATATTATCATACAGCTTAAAATACTGTGCCAGAAAATGTATTAAATAATTAAATATAATAAATAAATACAAAATACAAAGGCAGACAGAAAACGTCGAACGACCTTCGAAGATCGTCGAACGACGCCAGGAGATCGTCGAACTATCGGGCAGATAGTCGAACGATCCAGATAGTCGAGCTATCCAACAGATAGTCGAGCTACCGCAGCAGATAGTCGAACTATCAGGACAGATAGTCGAACTATCAGATAGTCGATCTATCTAGGACAGATAGTCGAGCTATCAAGCGCACAGAGATAGTCGAACTGTCAAGCAGATAGTCGACCTACCTCAGAAAACAGATAGTCGATCTATCAAAAGATAGTCGAACTATCAGCGCAGAACAGATAGTCGAACTATCAACAGATAGTCGAACTACCAGCGCAGAACAGATAGTCGACCTATCAACAGATAGTCGAACTATCAGCGCAGAACAGATAGTCGACCTATCAACAGATAGTCGAACTACCAGCGCAGAACAGATAGTCGACCTATCAACAGATAGTCGAACTATCAGCGCAGAACAGATAGTCGACCTATCAACAGATAGTCGAACTACCAGCGCAGAACAGATAGTCGACCTATCAACAGATAGTCGAACTACCAGCGCAGAACAGATAGTCGACCTATCAACAGATAGTCGAACTATCAGCGCAGACAAAGCGTCGACCAACTGATGGACGATCGTCGATCAGCCGATAGACGATAGTCGAACGGCGTTCGACTATAGTCGAACGAAAAAACTACTTAACCAAATTCTCAATTTGGAAAAGCGAGGACTCTACAGCTAGACTCCTAACCATTGACCATAGATATTTCTTGGGTCAAGGAGCACAAAGGAGAGGACTGAACTCAAATCAAACTAGGGTACCAACAATCTCCCCCTATTTGAGTTAAGTCTCTCAAAAACTAAAACAGCTAGCAAAAGAATACTAAAATTAAATTCAGCAAATAGTTAACAATAAACTGGCAGATTATCAATCAGATAAATAAATAATCAAATATATCACAGCAGTTTAATCAAACTATTAAGAATCTTTAGGGTCAGGTAGAGGATCAGAAGAACTAGAGACAAAAGAAATTTTTCTAAGCGGGTCATCTGATTCCTTCTTTGACATCTTCAGATCCTGAGCACCGATTATCTTCAGCTCTGTAGCTCTGGGGACAACAGCTTCAGGATGTTTTTCCATGTACTTTGCTGGATCAAATATCTCAGGATTGACTTGGAATTTTTCAAATTCTTTCTTTCTATATGCTGACATCGTAGTAAAGCCAGTTGTATCTTTACCTTCGGCTCTTGCTTTTCTTATTTGGGCTGCTCCTACAAGCTCTTGAAAGCGAGCCATCCTAAAATTAGGATCGAGCTCAGGATTTTCATATATGGGCTCTGGAGAAGCAGCATCAGCTATTTTATCTAGATAATACATTAGAATAAACTTAGCAAAAGGGACTTGCTAGAAGGTTTTAAAACACTGTAAACTAATTACCTTTCGAAACACTTTTCTCAGATTGAACTGGAGAAGGAGGTGGGGAAAAGGTTGGTCTTTGGGCCACAACCTCCTTCACTTGTCTTTGAGAGCCATAGGATGATCTGCCTTGAGAACTTTGATGACCTTGTCTTGGATGGGGCTGAGCAGACGCAGATTTTCCATAGGCGGCAGATTGATTAGCAGGTAGATTCCCAGAGGCTCCTGCACCTGGAGGTGGAGGAGGACCTTTGGGAGTCCATCTGGAGACTGGACTGTCATACCTCTTAGTTCTCTTCCTTTCTTTTTGCTGATTTTTCGAAAACCACATCCAATGCTTAAAATCTTTTGATTTGGGGTCAATGCCCTTCAGAATATAGTAGGGAATGTCATTATCCTTGTTTGGAGGAGGAGGAGGAGCAGCTTTTCTTTTCTTAGCAGCAGATTTCTTTTTCTTTGATTTTTCAGACATATCAGAATCATCATCATCATCAGAATGGGATGATGGAGGGTTCTCATAGGGATCATAGGCTTCTGAGACAGCCTTTTCTTTAAGCTTTGAAACAGATTTCTCCCTTTCTTCTTCCATGGCATCCATAGCCAGAAGGGAGTCTAAATCTAAACCAGGAGAGTCATCCCAGATGGATGACTTCTCAAATTGCAAATCTTTCTCTTTTTCTTTTAAAGATAAAACTCTTAAGTCCCATGCTGCTCTTGCTTGAGCTTCTTCCAAACTTAAAACAGGAGAATCAACTTTGATTTCCTCTTGATTTTCATCCTCTTTATCATCTAAAAACACATCCAATTCTGGATCTAATTGAGTATCCGAATCACTTGGAGCAGCCTCAGAAACAACTGCTATTTTCTGGGCAGTTAAATCTTCTTTAATAATATCTGTAGAATCAAGAACACAGATCTGCTAAATAAGCTTGAATCATCCCTTCAAGGTATTCACCAGCAAGCAAATAAATTGACTCATCAATAAACCGGATTAGGGAATTACCTTCATATTTAACCATTTCCCAGCAGTCATTCAGATATTTAGTTATGATTCCTTCCAGGAATCTGGCAATCATAGGAGAGGTTAGATCTTCTAAGCATACTTTCACTGCAATTTCTGATAGCAGGATTCCATCTGATATTTCCTTCTCAGTCAAGACTGGAGCTAAAAATTTCTTAGCAGGAGCAATCTCTTCCTCAGCTGGAGCAACCACTTCCTCAGCTGGAACAATCTCTTCCTCAGCAGGAGCTGTCTCTTCCTGATCAGTCATAACAACATCTGGAACTTCTTCTGGCTCAACTTGAGCAGATTCTGGCTGGGCAGACAAGACAACATCTGGAGCTATTTCTATTTCAGCTGGAGCAGAGGCAGGAAGGTCGAGACATCTTCATTGAACATCTCCCCCTGCCTGATTTCAGTAGCTACTGAAACCAGGCCCCTAGAGGAAGATGGCTCAGCAGATTTAGAAATGGATTGGATGGAGGCAGTTAGACGGTCAATGGAGGCAGCAAGGGGAGCGATTGCCTCGTCAATCATGGTTTTGATTGACGGGGTAATCAGCTCCACGATGCGGATGATAATCTCTGGAGAGATATCAAAAGAAGATGGATGAGAGGTGGATGGATCAGCAGCAGATATGGTAGGGATGCTGGGGTGAGAAATAATGGGGACAGGGGATCGAACTGGAGATACAGCAGGAGAGGGAGCAGGGGATGGGGAATGAACTGGGGAATTAACGGGAGATGCATGAGGAGTAAGAATTCTCTCTGATCCTAACAAATCGAAGCTAGGAGCAGATATCCTAGCCAGATATGCCGGTAGAGGAGAGGCTGGAGGAGACAGAGGAACAACCACGGTTGTTTCAGGTGTAGCAGAAGAAGAGGGTCGTACCTCAGCAGAAGTTGATGGTACTTCAACTGAGGTAGACGACAAAACAGAGGAGGAGGAAGGGATAGCTGAGCCAGCTTCAATAGGTTGAGGAGCGACTGATGCAGTCCTAGTGTCCTCAGATTGTGCTGGAGCAGATTTTACGAACGTCCTCTTCCACTTTGAGAACAGATGGGGATCCATCTTCTTGCTGGCATTGATGGTAGTTGCGGCAGAACTCAGCAGCTGGGGGAATTTCTCCTTAAGAAAAATTCCAATAACCCTTCCCAGGGTGACTTCCTTCTTTCCTGTCTTCTTCCTGATTAAATCAAACAGAACAGCTGCCCAATCGATTCTCTTTCGATTAACAATTGCACACATAAGTGCGAATTGCTGTCTTGTTATGTTATCATGGGCAGAGTGCTTCCCTAGGAGCACTTTTCCGACTACCTCAGCGAGGAACTTGATCTTGAAAGGGAAATTTACCTTGAGCAACTTGGAGGGAATGCCTTCAGCATGTCCCAGCTCGACGAGCATCCTTCCGAACTCCTGAGCGTCTTGCTCATAATCTTCATCACCAATAACCAAACCAAAAACATCAGAAAGAACGGCCGGAGTCAGGATAACTTCTACTCCGCCGATGGTACCGATCATCGATTCGTCTGTGGAAGACGACGTGAACGCCCATTCTTTTATCTCTGGAATATTGATCTTGATCCTTTCAGACATCAGCTTCTCTAGACCTTGATCCCTGCAGAGCTGGAGAACTTCCACGATTCCGGCATCGCAACTGCTGAAAGCTTCGAAATCCACACTGAATCCGGCGTCAAACTTTACTACGGCTAGAACAGCTGGAGAAATCGCCATGGATTCGCCGGAGAAAACACGAGAAAGCTGGAGAGGGAACGAGAAAGACGAAGCGCCAGAAAATCGCAAGCGGGAAAGCAGAATGCGAAAGGGCACGCTCCGTCGACAATAAAGCACACGATCTTTTAACCTAGGTCGACTATCGGCTTTATATTGGACCGGAAATAGTCGATCTATTAAAAAGATCTTGAACCGGTAGTCGAACGGCCGTTCGACGATCGGCTCAGAAGCAGAATAGTTGAACCATAGTTCGGCTAATTTTGGCTTCATAAGCAACAAGCTGTCGTCGAGTAGAGATCGACGATAAGCTCAGCCTGTTCGACGATGGTCGAACGTCGATCGACGATCTTCAAACAGATAAGCTATCATTAACCAGAGGTCGACGATAGGCTCAATCCGTTCGACGATCTTCGATCATCGTTCGACGATCTTCAAACAGACCTCAACATAGGCAGATATCGTCACACTTAGTCTCGTCCATTGATCATGCCTAGTTGGACTAAAAAGAACAGATGCTTCTGTTCATCTAAAGGCTTGGTGAATATATCACCTCTCTGAAACTCAGTGGATATGAACTCAAGACAGATCTTGTTCTTTTCCACACAATCTCTCAGGAAATGGTGCCTAATCTCAATGTGCTTCGTTCTAGAGTGGTGCACTGGATTTTGTGCAATAGAAATAGCACTGGTACTATCACACATGATCTTGGTGTTCTTGTGTGAGTAACCATAATCCACAAGCTGGTTTTGAATCCACAGGATCTGTGAACAACAACTAGCAGCAGCTATATATTCAGCCTCTGCAGTTGAAGTTGAGACAGAAGCCTGCTTCTTACAGAACCAAGAGACCAATCTCTCTCCCAGGAACTGGCAAGTTCCTGAGGTGCTCTTCCTGTCAACTCTGCAACCAGCATAGTCAGAATCAGAATATCCAATTAATTCAAACTCTGACTCAGCTGGGTACCAAAGTCCTAGATTTGGACATCCTTTCAGGTATCTCAGGATTCTCTTTAGAAGAATCAGATGAGATTCCTTGGGGTTGACCTGGAATCTAGCACAAAGGCATGTAGCAAACATTATATCTGGCCTACTTGCAGTTAGATATAATAGGGAACCAACAATGGCCCTATAATTCTTTTGATCAACTGGCTTGCCGTGATCATCAGAATCAATAACTACATTAGTAGCCATGGGTGTAGGCATTGCTGAAGCATCAGCCATCCCAAATTTCTTTACCAATTCCTTGGCATATTTGGATTGGGAGATGAAGATGCCATCAGCATCTTGCTTAACTTGGAGACCAAGGAAGTAAGACAGCACACCCATGCTACTCATCTCAAACTTAGAATGCATCAAGTTGGAAAACTTTTTGCACAGTTTGGGATCAGTGGAGCCAAAGATAATATCATCTACATACACCTGAACTAACAGGATTGTGTCCTTGTGATGCTTGACGAAGAGGGTTCTATCAACTACTCCCCTAGTGAAGTTGTGCTCTAACAGGAAACTAGCTAGAGTCTCATACCAGGCCCTAGGAGCTTGCTTTAGTCCATAAAGAGCTTTCTGCAACTTAAAAACATGAGAAGGCTGAGTTGAAGAAACAAACCCTGGTGGTTGTTCAACAAACACCTCTTCCTTAAGCTCACCGTTCAGGAATGCACTTTTGACGTCCATTTGGAACACCTTAAACTTCATGTAGGCTGCATAGGCCAAGAAGATCCTTATTGCTTCTAGCCTTGCAACAGGAGCAAAGGTTTGGTCATAGTCTATACCTTCCTCCTGTCTGTAGCCCTGAGCTACAAGCCTAGCTTTATTCCTTACTATTATTCCATTTGCATCTAACTTGTTTCTATACACCCACTTGGTGCCTATGATCAGTTGGCCTTTAGGTCTTGGAACCAAAGTCCAAACTTTACATCTCTCAAACTGATTGAGCTCCTCTTGCATTGCAATGATCCAGTGGGGATCTAGCTCTGCATCTTTAAAGGTGAGGGGCTCAACCTGTGAGAGGAAACAAGCATGCATCACATCCTGTCTTAATTGATGTCTTGTTTGCACACCAGCTGATATGTCTCCAATCACTTGAGATGTAGGG
This sequence comes from Platanthera zijinensis, assembly GCA_039513925.1. NCBI lineage: Eukaryota > Viridiplantae > Streptophyta > Magnoliopsida > Asparagales > Orchidaceae > Platanthera > Platanthera zijinensis. Next base: position 65,088,283 of record CM077093.1, read on the forward strand.
TGATCTCTAAGTGTGACAATATCAGCAGGTGGGATGTGATCTTCAGCAACAGTTGGGATTAATTCCTCAGGAGGAATTTGATCTACTGTTGGTGGAACAACAACAGCTTCAACAGCTTCAGCAATGTCTTCATCACTGTCTGATTCAGTGATCTGAAGAGTTGAAAGTTGAAGGATTTCTTGAGGGGCATCATGTACCTGCAAAGAACTAGATGAAGGAGAATTTTCTTTCTCCTTGTAAAACATCTGAGACTCATCAAAAGTCACATGCACAGATTCCTCTATCTTACAGGTTGATTTGTTATAAACCCTATAAGCTTTGCTTACCTGGGAATATCCAAGCATGATTCCCATTGAAGCTTTTGCTTCAAATTTTCTAATATATTCTTTATTATTGTTATGAATATAAACAGTACAACCAAAAACTCTGAAGTAATTAATTTTTGGTTTCTTTCCTTTAAGCAACTCATAAGGAGTTTTACACTTAAGTTTGTGTATCAAACTTCTATTCAAGACATAGTTAGCTGTACTCACAGCTTCTGCCCAATAGGATAGAGGCATGTTAGCATCTGCCAACAATGTACTAGCAGCTTCAATTAGTGTTCTATTTTTCCTTTCAACTACCCCATTTTGTTGGGGAGTTCTAGGAGCTGAGAAGCTATGTTTGATACCTTCTCTCTCACAGAATTCTTGCATGAGAAGAGAGTCAAACTCAGTACCATGATCACTTCTGATCAAGGCCACATGAGTAGAGTACTCAGTCTGCACACAAAGTAGAAAGTCTGTAAGGGCTTTGAAGTTATCAGACTTAGTTCTCAAAAAGAAAACCCAACTGAACCTTGAGAAGTCATCTACAATCACTAATGTGTAATACTTCCCTCCTAAACTCTGTACATTTATTGGGCCAAAAAGGTCCAAGTGTAATAAATACAGGATTCTAGGAGAATCACTTTTATTAACAGATTTAAATGAATTCTTGGTTTGCTTGCCTAGCTGACAAGCCTTGCATAGGCTCTCCTTCTTGTAGGGGCAAGAAGGTAAACCTCTAACAAGGTTGTGCTTAGATAACCTAGATATGTTCTTGAGGTTTACATGACTAAGCCTTTTATGCCATAAAGAATTATTATTAAGGGTTAATTCATTAAACAGGCAGATTTCAGAATGAGATGAATTAAAATCTACTAAATATATATTGCCTATTCTATTACCTATTAAAACAACATTATTATTTAAAGTAATATTGCAAGAGGAGTTAGAAAAAGAAACCTGGTAGCCAGCATCACATAGCTGGCTGACTGAAATCAGGTTATGCTTCAGTCCACTGACATAAGCAACTCTCTTGAATGTAACAGCTCCAATCGTGATCTTGCCATATCCTTCTGTCTGACCACAGCTGGAGTCTCCAAAGATAACCTTTGGGCCGAGCTTGGCTTTGTACTTTGACAGAAGCTCTTTGTTTCCTGTCATATGCTTGGAGCATCCACTATCCAAATACCACTTATTTTGAGTGATTGGATAGGCCTTCACCTGCAAAACAACTATTTAGACAGAGTGGACCCAGGTAACCTTGGGTCCCTTGTTTTTCACATAAGAAAAACTGGAGATATAAGAAAATGCAGGCTGAGGGTGATAACCTAGTGGGTGAGATCTCCTAGGTGGGATTCTCCATGCAGATGATGGGTCAACAAACCTAGGGTTTCTATTTTCATTTAGGTTTCTATGGAATGGATTATGATTTTGAAAATCATGTTGAAATCGTCGATCGACGTTCGACGATGGGCGCTCAGATCGTCGAGCTTCGTTCGACCATGGAGCATCCGATCGTCGAGCGGCGTTCGACGCTCTTTGCATTTCTTTGAAAAACTTCTTTCTCTTTTCTCTCTTAGCCTTATTTAATGTTTTATTTACAAGGTTTACTTGCTCAGTGTTCTTCTTTCCACTAGCTGAAATGAAGTTCACTGGAGTTGAAAGATTATTTTTAAGCAAGACTGGGGGTTCACTGGGAGAAGCTCCTAAGCCTAATTTATCATTACCTGACCTAGTGTTAGTCATGCTGGTAATTTCTAACAGCTTAAGGCTTCTACCATTAAGTGACTCTTCTAGTCTCTTAGACTTAGCTAATTCCATTTTAAGAAATTTGATTTCTTCACTACAAGTAGTGAGTTCTTCCTTTAACCTAACATTTTCAGAGGCTATTGATTCAGAGTCAGCTAGCCTATTTCTAAGTTCTTTTATCTCTTTTTCTGAACTAATTAAATCTAAACATAGAGATTTAAAATCTAACTTAAACTCTTCTGAAGTAAACTCATAAGATGAAAGTACCTCATCTTCAGTAGGCATTTCTTCATCTGAGTCAGAACTCTCTGCAGCAGAGTGGTTGCTGCAGGCATCTATTGCCATGAGGCAAACTTCTTTTGCCTTCTTTTCTTCTTCATCCTCACTAGAGCTTGAGGATGAGGATTCTTCATCAGAATCACTCCAGGTTTCAGCAATGAAACCTCTCTCCTTCTTCTTGTTTTTGTAGGAGGATGGCTTGGAGTGCTTCCTGTGTTGTTCTTTATCTTTTCTCTTTTCTTTGTTTTTCTCCTCTGGACACTCTGGCAAGATGTGTCCAGGCTTCCTGCACCCATAACAAATAATTTCTTTAGTTGGAGTACGATCATACCTTGGCTTTTCTTCATACTTTGAAGATTTTCTTCTGAACTCTTTTCTCCCCATTTTGAGAAATCTCTTGGCAAACAATGCCATGAGCTCCTCATTTGATTGGCTGCCTTCTGAGGCTTCAGCAGCTTTAAGAGCTAGAGATTGCTCTTTTCTTGTTGGAGTGGGGGTCTTGGCTTCTGCTTCAGCTTCCCTTGTCTTCAGCACTTGCTCAAAAGATTTGAGCTTGCCGAGAAGGGCTTCAGTTGAGATCTCATTTGTACTTCTGGCCTCTTTGATGTGCCAGATTCTTAGATCCCATGTGCTAGGGAAGCACATAAGAATCTTATCATTGACCTCTGTCAATGATATGTCCTTGTCCAGGGTCCTCAGCTCATTGATGATTGAGCTGAGCCTGGTGTACATCGCTTCAACTGATTCAGCATCAGTCTTCTTGAAGTTCTCATACTGTGAGATAAGGTTGGACCTCCTGTCCTTCCTTTCATCAGCTGAACCAGCTACAATCTGGTTCAGTGTGTCCCACATGGCCTTAGCTGAGGAGCAGTCGGCCACCTTCTGGAACACCTCATCAGACATAGTCTGAGCCAGTATGTTCATTGCTTTGGCATCAGCAATTTTGGCCTTCTTGTACTCATCATTATAATCTGGAGGAGGCACTGCACTCATATCAGATGATGAGACAGTGGCAGCAGCAGGTGCTCTTGGGGGACCTGACAAAATAGAAGCAAAAATACTCTCATCAATAGAGTTCATATAAAGTTTGATCCTTGCCTTCCAGATGCCAAACTTTGCTAAGTTGCATGCTGGAGGTCTGGTGCTAGAATAATCCTTAGACTGGGCCATGATAGTGAATATCTATAAGCTCTTGGTATCTATCAGGATCTTGTGACTTAGGTGTTAGCCTATACAGTCAGTCAACCTCCCTCTGATACCAATTGAAAGTGAAGGGATAGATACTACTCTAGAGGGGGGGTGAATAGAGTAATCAAATTTTGCACAATACAAAACTTAACTATCTACCCAACTCCCTTGGAGTGAAGTGCGGAATGAAGAGATTATAGATATTGGTTTAACCTTAAAGCCTAACACAAGTGTTGTGTACAAACACAAGCTAACTGTAATTACCGTTAAGCTTGGAAAAACCTAAACAGCAACTAGCAGCCTAGTTATATCTATTCACAGCCACAGTACAGGAATTAAACAGTTGAATCCAGACGACACAAGGAAATTTATAGTGGTTCCCCAAACAACTTGGGTACGTCCACTCTTCTACCCACACGGTAGGAATCCACTCAGGTTTTTGATCAGGTGCCCTGCCACCAACAGAATCTGATTCAGGTAGATTCAGAAACCCTTTAGACTTTTGATCAGGTGTCTAAAAACCAAGCACAGGTTTTTGATCAGGTGCCCTGCCACCAAGGGATACTTTTGAAGGGAGTAATAACCCTGTACAGGAGGGGGAAGAAGGTTAAGATGTCTTCTCTATTTTACAATAGATTAGAGAAGCACAAAAAGCTTGCACTGAGCTAGAATGCTCTAAAGAATCAAGGCTCCCCCTGGATCAAGAAAGTCCAGGTGAAGTCTTGCTTCAGTGCAGAGAAACTCTTCAGAAAACTCTGAAGGCAAAGCTACAGGAAGAATGTAAACAATAAAAAGAAACAGTCTTCAAGCAGCAATCTTCTTCTTCTTCTTCTTCAAAGAAACTCTGAGTTGAACTTCCTGAAAGCAGGAGAACTCAGGTGAAGAAGAGATGAAGATCTTAACACTTCTCAGTTAGATGGAGTTTGCTGAGAGCAGGAAGCTTGAGCTTGATGAAGGCTTGAGTGCTTTTGAATATGTGTGTAACACTCGCTTCTATTCACTTCTATTAACTAGCTTGAATCCTTCTGCAAAGGGTTCTTTATATAATCATCAGCAAGCAACGGCTCTCTTCCATTTGAATTAATTTGTCTTCTACTGAGCCTTGAGACCTGGGCTGTAAATATCAAGAAGACAGAAATATCTCTGCAGCAAAACATTCTATAAAAAGGAATAAACCTCTTTCTAAGAAGCTGCAGGCTTAAATCAAATAAACAGATAGACTAAATAAAGTCACATCAGAAACAATCTCTTTATAGCAAAAGAAGACTTTTCAGTCTAACGGCTCTAAAGGGCTGTCAGCAGATAAAGTAAATTACAATGACAGCTAATAAGACAAACAACTTTATCTTAAAAAGATTTTAACTCAGGCAATAAGAATGGAGTAAATAATGCCTGGAAATATTATCATACAGCTTAAAATACTGTGCCAGAAAATGTATTAAATAATTAAATATAATAAATAAATACAAAATACAAAGGCAGACAGAAAACGTCGAACGACCTTCGAAGATCGTCGAACGACGCCAGGAGATCGTCGAACTATCGGGCAGATAGTCGAACGATCCAGATAGTCGAGCTATCCAACAGATAGTCGAGCTACCGCAGCAGATAGTCGAACTATCAGGACAGATAGTCGAACTATCAGATAGTCGATCTATCTAGGACAGATAGTCGAGCTATCAAGCGCACAGAGATAGTCGAACTGTCAAGCAGATAGTCGACCTACCTCAGAAAACAGATAGTCGATCTATCAAAAGATAGTCGAACTATCAGCGCAGAACAGATAGTCGAACTATCAACAGATAGTCGAACTACCAGCGCAGAACAGATAGTCGACCTATCAACAGATAGTCGAACTATCAGCGCAGAACAGATAGTCGACCTATCAACAGATAGTCGAACTACCAGCGCAGAACAGATAGTCGACCTATCAACAGATAGTCGAACTATCAGCGCAGAACAGATAGTCGACCTATCAACAGATAGTCGAACTACCAGCGCAGAACAGATAGTCGACCTATTAACAGATAGTCGAACTACCAGCGCAGAACAGATAGTCGACCTATCAACAGATAGTCGAACTATCAGCGCAGACAAAGCGTCGACCAACTGATGGACGATCGTCGATCAGCCGATAGACGATAGTCGAACGGCGTTCGACTATAGTCGAACGAAAAAACTACTTAACCAAATTCTCAATTTGGAAAAGCGAGGACTCTACAGCTAGACTCCTAACCATTGACCATAGATATTTCTTGGGTCAAGGAGCACAAAGGAGAGGACTGAACTCAAATCAAACTAGGGTACCAACAAAGTCTGTCACCAATAAACTGACAAGTTCCACTAGTGTTTTTCCTGTCTACTCTACATCCCGCATAATCAGCATCTGAAAATCAAGTTAACTCAAATCCTGAATCTTTTGGATTCTAGAGACCTAGATTTGGACAAATTTTCACATACCTAAGAATCCTTTTTACTAATGTTATGTGTGACTCTATAGGGCTTACTTGGAATCTAGCACAGATGCATATAGCAAACATTATGTCAGGTCTACTAGCTGTAAGATACAATAATGTGCCAATCATTACTCTATATGTTGTCTGATCAACAGGATTCCCATGTTCATCAGCATCTAATACATCATTAGTAGGCATAGGTGTTTTCATAGATGATGCTTCATACATACCAAATTTCTTAACCAACTCTTTTGCATACTTGGTTTGAGAAATGAATATGCCATCAGCATGCTGTTTGACTTGCAATCCTAGAAAGAAGGAAAGCTCACTCATGCTACTCATTTCAAATTTTGAATGCATTAGGTTGGAAAACCTCTTGCACAAGTTTGAATCAGTAGATCCAAAGATAATGTCATCTACATAAATTTGTACTAGTAGGATATTGGACTTATGGGTTCTAATGAAAAGAGTTTGATCTACTCTACCCCTTTTAAAATCATTTTCCAAAAGAAAGCATGCTAAGGTCTCATACCATGCTCTAGGAGCTTGCTTGAGACCATATAATGCTTTATACAGTTTAAAAACATGATCAGGATGAGTAGGAGAGATAAAACCTGGGGGTTGTCTGACATTGACTTCTTCCTTGATATCTCCATTTAGAAATGCACTCTTCACATCCATTTGATAAACTTTGAATCTCTTGTGAGCTGCATAGGCTATGAATATTCTTATGGCCTCTAACCTTGCAACTGGAGCAAAGGTCTGGTCATAATCTATTCCTTCTTCTTGAGAGTATCCTTGTGCAACTAGCCTTGTCTTGTTCCTTACAATAATGTCTTGATCATCTAGTTTGTTCCTTAATACCCATTTTGTTCCAACAATGGGATGATCCTTTGGCCTTGGCACTAGCTCCCAAACCTTGTTTCTTTCAAATTGATTTAACTCCTCTTGCATTATAATGATCCAGTGTGGATCTTGTTCTGCATCTTGTATGGATTGAGGCTCAATTTGAGAAAGAAAGTAGGTGTGCATCAGGTTTTGGTTGACCTAATTTCTGGTTTACACACCAGCTGAGATGTCTCCAATCACTTGGAAGATTGGATGATCTCTTGATGTTACTAAATCAACAGGGGGTGTTGATTGTTCACCAACCTGTGTTGTTGTTTCCTCTTGTGGAACAACAACTGGCTCTTCAATGTGATTCTCACCAGGATGATGAATGTCTTCTTCATCTTCATTGCTTTCACCTTTTTGTTGGATAGGTGAAGGTATTGTATCATATTCAATGATGTTTATCCTGTCTAAATTCTCTGAAAGAGAATGTACCTGCAAAGGTTCTATGGTAGAAGTATTCTTCTCCTTGAAAGACATGTTAGTTTCATCAAAGGACATATGTACAGATTCTTCAATTTTAAGAGATGATTTGTTATATACCCTATAAGCCTTACTAATCATGGAGTATCCCAGAAACACTCCTTCATCAGCTTTGTCTTGAAATTTTGCTATATATTTCTTGTCATTATTATGTATGTAACAAATACAACCAAAAATTCTGAAATAGTCTACTTTAGGTTTCTTCTCTTTGAGTAATTCATAGGGAGTCTTACCCTTCAGCTTATGTAACAAACTTCTATTCAACACATAGTTTGAGGTGTTCACTGTCTCTGCCCAAAAGGATAGAGGAAGGTGAGCATCTGTCAACAATGTAGTAGCAGATTCAATAAGGGTTCTATTTTTCCTTTCAGCTACTCCATTTTGTTGAGGAGTTCTAGGAGCTGATAAAGTGTGTCTGATCCCTTCACTCTGACAGAACTCTTGCATAAGAAGAGAATCAAACTCTGTCCCATAATCACTTCTGATCAGGGCAATGTGAGTATTGAACTCAATCTGTATGAATTTGAGAAACTCTGTCAAACACTTAAAGTTATAAGACTTCTTCTTCAGAAAGAACACCCATATGAATCTAGAGAAGTCATCTACAACTACTAAAGTGTAAGATTTCCCTCCTAGAATTTGTACTGTAATGGGTCCAAATAGATCCATGTGTAACAGATACAAAATCCTAGGTGAATCACTCTTATTAAGTGACTTAAAGCTATTTTTAGTTTGTTTGCCTAATTGACAAGTCCTACAAAGTCCTTCCTTCTTGTAGGGGCCAGAAGGTAGTCCTCTAATAAGGTTATCCTTGGATAGCCTAGCAATGGTTCTAAGGTTTACATGTCCTAATCTCTTATGTCATAGCTCATTTGGTTTACTAACAGAATTGAACAAACAGATATCTACCTTAGTTGATTGAAAATCTACAAGATAGATGTTACCTTTCCTTTTACCTGTCAACACAGTTGTGTTGTCCTCTGATTTGATTTTGCATGAAGATTTGTTGAAATTCACCTGGTAGCCTTCGTCACACAATTGATTGATGCTGATTAAGTTGTGCTTCAGTCCTTCCACATAGGCCACCTTCTTGAATGTGGCTGACCCTATCTAGACTGCACCATATCCCTTGGTTTGTCCAAAGTTTGAGTCTCCAAATATGACCTTGGGTCCAAGCTTAGCTTTGAAGGATGTAAGATTATCCTTGCTCCCTGTCATGTGCTTTGAGCACCCACTATCTGTACAACCCCGTATCCAGCGAGTGAGCTAACAGGAGACGATGTGGCCGGCCCAGACCGCCCCCGAGCCCCAGGCGAGTTCAGTAGGGTATGCCGAGCCCAGCATGCCGAGTACGGGCTCGGCAATCGTCGGGTCGAGCTTGAAGATTGTGGAGCTGAGCCCGACGAGAGGAAGCAATTCATCGTGGGGTCGGCCGAGTACGTGCTCGTCTAGAGCCAAGGGGTTGGCGAGTGCCAACGCGATAGTTATCTGCGAGCATGGGCTTCAGGCCCAACCTTCCTAGGCCTAAGGCGAGGTGAGCTGGACCGTGGCATTGAGAGAGGCGAGCTCACTCAACGCCCTCTCCATTGACGTTGAGTCAGGAGAGTCAGGTCCGCGGCGCTGAGAGAGGCGAGCTCACTCGCCGCTTTTCACCTCGGCGCGGGGGGGGGGGGGGGGGGGGGAGCCTTCTCGCGCCCGTACTCGCCGCCCCCGCTCAATGGGCTCTTCTCAGGGCCGGCTCGCCCTTCAGTTGTGGGGTGTTTTTACCATGTTACCCCCTTTGGATTGCCTATAGTCCTCGAAAACAATGACGGCTGGATATTTGCAGACCATCTTTTCCTATAAATATGACCCAAGGGGTACCTCAGAAGGCACTCTTTCTTGTGCCCGGTCTTCTAGCGCTTTCTGAGGTACCTTAGCTTCAGCACTTGGCTAAGGAGGGGAAGCACTCTAAGATCTTCCGGGTGTGTGGTGGGACCTCTGTGCTGAAGCCTTGGGTCTGTTCCCGGTCCTTCCCCCTTGTCACTTGGGCCTGTGAGTAGAGAAGTAAGTGTGCGATCACCCCTTTCGCAAGGGTCGGACTCCACAGGGACCGATTTTTCGGTTTCAACACTTTGGTGCGGTGAGCGTGGAGCGTGGTCAACACAGAAAATCTTCCGCAGGACCGATGGCAAGAGATGAGGGGCAAGGTTCAGGCAGGGCGAGCTCGCCACCCCCTCCCCCTCCCGCGATGGCGAGGATGTCCGCGGAGCTCAGGGAGGAAGTGCTTGAACTCGTCAGGGTCGCACTCGGCATGCGAGCCGAGAGCACGACGCCAGCGGTTCCCGTGGTCGCCGATCCAACGCTAGGCAACGATACGCCCCTCAGAAGCGCGGGGAAGGAGGTCGCGAGCGAGGGGGAGTGCGAGCCGAGGGGGTGAGTCCTCTTCCTAGGCTCGGCAGGCGAGTACCTGTTCGGCGAGACGGTGGGGAGGGAGTTCCCAACTCGCCCGGCCGAAGGAGGAAGTCCTTTCAGCGAGTTCATTTCGTCAGCCCCAGTTCCAGAAGGGTTCCGAGAGCTGGAGATGTCCTACTACTCAGGGAAGGGAGATCCGATCCAACACATCCAGTGGTTCGAAGATGTGGTGTCAATCCGACAGATGTCGGATGGCTTCAAGTGTAGTCTCTTTGCCATCACCCTCAGGGAGAAAGCGAGAGAGTGATTTCATCAGCTCCCGGCCGGTTCCATCTACTGCTTCGAGGATTTGCGCAGGGGATTCATGTTGAGATTCACCACCTCAAAGAAGAGGAAGAGGGAGGTTGAGTCCTTGTTCTGTATCAGGCAGAAAGTAGGGGAGACCCTGGGAAGTTACCTGGACAGGTTTCAGGAAGAACTGTCCCAGGTACAAGAGATGCCAGGGCACACCATGATGGTGGCCTTCACCCTGGGTCTCCAACCCGGGTTCTTCGCCATGGAGCTGAAGAGGACGCCTCCAATGTCTTTCGAAGCGCTCCTGGAAAGGGCGGCAAGGGATGCCGACATGGAGGCAGCACATCCAGAGTTCGCTCGGAGGTTGGCTAGGTGGGCCGTGGAGGAGGAGAAGCCAAGGGGAGGTCGGGCCCAGGAGGAGAGAAGGGTCGAGCCCCGGCAGAGAGAACAGCAGCCGCAGCAGCACAGGTGGGGGCGTCAGGAGCCGAACAACCGATTGGGTTGGAGGCCGGAGTGGCAGGATCAATGGCCACAGAGGGGTTATCAGGGGGGATACAACCTCCAAGGTGGGCGTGGCCAGTTTTACCCCTAGGGAGGGAGGCAGGGCCAGAGATCGCCTCTTCCCTACCAGGAGGAGGCCATGGCTATTGCCCTGGGGGGGGGGGGGGGCGAAGGAGAGGGCAACTAAGGAGGAGGAGGGAGGTCAGGGTAGACCTGCCCTATTGCGACTACCATCAAGAGGAGGGGCACACGACGGTCACGTGTCCGGAGTTCCTCGAGATGCGGGAGAACAGGGAGCAGTAGCGGCAGCAGCGGAATCATCAGGAGGTGCGGATTGAGGAAGTCCGGCCTCAGGCGGAGGGGGATCATTGCGAAGAGCGAGCCGATGTGGGGACCCGAGGAGAGATCAGAGTGATCCATGGGGGGGTGGGAGTCGAGGCTTCCCGGAAGGCAAGCCTCCATACTATGTACCGAAGGAGCATCGGTTCCACATCTCAGACTCCACCCCCAGAGGAGAGGATCACCTTCTCAAGGGAGGATATGCCGGGTCATGATGACCCCTTCTGCGATGCGCTGGTCATCCAGACAGCCATCGAGAATTTCACAGTCTCCCGGATCCTCATTGACAATGGGAGCTCCGTCAACATCATCTTCAAGAAGCCTTTCGATGCCATGCAAGTAGAAGCCAAGAGGGTGCTGGCCTCCGATGGGCCTCTCTTCGGTTTTTCGGGGGAGAGGAAAGAAATAGAGGGGGGAGTGGGACTCCATGTCAGCTTGGGGGGACAGTCCAGAAACTGTCGGTTCGTCATAGTGGAGGCCCCCAGCAGCTACAACGCCATTTTTGGGAGGCCCCTCATCAGCGCCTTCCGATGCGTCCCCTCCTCCTTCCATCAATGTCTTAAGTTCAACGTGGACGGGATCACGGTCCGGGTTCGCGGCGATCCCAAGGCAGCTCGGGAATGCTACGTGACGGCGGTGAATTCCATTTTTTGGCAGGAGGAGGCCGAGGAGATGGGGAGAAGGATGGAGGAGGTGGAAGGACAGGAGGCCCGAGAAGAAGGCGGGGAGGAAGGAAGGATGGAAGGGGAAGCACGCGAAGAGGTATTTCCAGAGGAGTCAGTTGAGGCGATGTTCATAGAAGGAGGGGAGGTCCTTACTCCAAGGGGGGAGGACACCGCAGAGTGGGAGGAGCAGTCCCGGTTGGAGGCCGCCGAGGAGGTAGTGGAGATGGAAGTCCTCACCCAGGATGGCAGGGTGGAGAAGGTCCGCATCAGCGGGGGGCTGACCCCGGAAGATCAAGGCAGGATGCTGGAGTGCATCCAAAAGAATGTGGATGTATTCGCCTGGAGCGCAGCAGAGATGCCTGGGATCGATGCCGACGTCGTCTGCCACCGCCTCAATCTACACCCGAAGGCTCGCCCCATCCAGCAGAAGAGGAGGTCCGTCACGGACAAACTGGTCGAACCCATCAGGGAGGAAGTCGCCAAGCTCCTTAAGGCCGGCTTCGTTTCCGAAATTCAATACCCCGGCTGGGTCTTGAATGTTGTAATGGTGAAAAAAGGGGACGGCCGATGGAGGATGTGTGTAGATTTTTCACTACTTAATAAATCTTGTCCGAAGGATTGTTACCCCTTGCCTAGAATCGACGTGCTGGTAAATTCAGCCATTGGTTTCTCTGTAATGAGTTTCTTAGATGCTTTTTCAGGTTATCATCAAATCAGGATGCACCCTCCTGACATAAAGAATGTCTCGTTCATCACGGGAGATGGATGCTACTGCTACAAGATGATGCCTTTTGGGTTAAAGAACGCAGGGGCAACATACCAGAAGATGATGGACCGTGTATTCCAAGGGCAGAAGGGAAGGAACTTGGAAGTGTACGTGGATGACCTGATGGTAAAAAGCCGGGAGGTCGATTCTCACCTCCAGGATCTGGAGGAGACCTTCGGCACCTTGCGTGAATACAAGATGAGGTTGAATCCTCTGAAGTGCATCTTCGGGGCGAGCAAAGGCAAATTTCTGGGTCATCTCCTCACCCCCGCCGGAGTCGAACCCAACCCTGACAAGGTCCGGGCGATTATGGAGTTGGGGCCACCTCGGGATGCGAAGGAGGTACAACGGCTGACAGGGAAGCTGGCAGGACTGAGCAGGTTTCTCTCCCAGGCCGGGGAGAGGTGTTCTCCCTTCTTCAAGACCTTGAGGGGAGGTCGGAAGTTCGAATGGACCCCGGAGTGCGAGGAAGCATTCCAGGCCTTGAAGAGGCAGTTGACTCAGGCCCCCTTGCTCCAAGGGCCAAAGGAGGGGGGGACTTGTTTTTGTATTTAGGGGTCGGGGCGGAGGCCGTAAGTTCTATCTTAGTTCGGGAAGAGGGGAGAAAGCAGCTGCCCATCTATTATGTGAGTAGGGTTCTGAGGAAGGCGGAACTCCGCTACCCCATCCTGGAGAAGTTGGCCTTCGCTCTAATCATCTCGGCCCGGAGGCTCAGGCCCTACTTCCAGGCACACTCCATCCAGGTGGTAACCGACCACCCCCTCCGCAACATCTTCGAGGGAGTGGAGCACTCAGGAAGACTCGCCAAGTGGTTGGTAGAATTGAGCGAGTTTGACATCTCCTTTGTCCCTCGACTCGCGATTAAGGCGCAAGCAATGGCTGACTTCCTGGCTGACTATGTGGTCGAGGTAGAAGAAGACAAACTTACTTGCCCCGTCCCTTGGAAGGTGATGGTGGATGGGGCTTCAGGGAAACACTCCTTGGGGGTTGGGGTCGTCTTGGAGAGTCCCCAAGGGACCTGGATTGAGCAAACGGTGGTGATACATTTCTCCATAACTAACAAACAGGCCGAGTACGAGGCGGTAATCGCAGGACTGCGCCTGGCCAAGGAATTGGGAGTACATGATGTGAAGGTCCTCACTGACTCTATGGTAGTAGCCTCCCAGATCAATGGGGAGTTCGAGGCAAGGGAGCCCACCCTGCAACGATATCTGGCCAAGGTTAAGGGAATTATCGGGGGGTTCCAAACCTTCTCCATTCAGCATGTGCCGCGGGAGGAAAATGAACAAGTCGACCACCTCGCCAAGCGCGGCCCTCGGGTGGGGGGCACTATCACGGACCTTTTCCACCCATCCCTGGAGGAAGGAGAGTTGATGGAGATAGATCGGCGGTCCACATGGATGGACCCATTCACTACCTACCTGTCCACGGGAGAGTATCCAGAAGGGATGGATAGAAAGAAGCTCAAGTACAAGTCAGCATATTACCTCTTGCGCGACGGGAAACTTTACCGCAAGACCCTTTCGGGATTACTGGCTCGTTGCGTGGCGGAGGGGGAGGTGTCGAGGATTTTGGAAGAAATCCACTTCGGGGAATGTGGGAGTCATTCGGGAGGTCGGACCCTGGAGGGAAGGATCATCAGGCAGGGCTACTTCTGGCCTACCCTGGGGCACGATGCCTTAGAATTTGTCAAAAAATGCCATAAGTGCCAACTGTTTGCCCCCCTCCAACTACAACCGGCTCAGCGACTCAGGAGTATCACGGCCCCTTGGCCTTTCGCAATTTGGGGAATGGACTTGGTAGGACCCTTCCCCCAGGCAAGCGGGCAGAGGAGATTCTTGCTGGTAATGATCGATTATTTCTCCAAGTGGATGGAGGTGAAGGCTTTGGCCAAGGTGACCTCGCAGATCATTCGAAATTTCGTATGGGGGGAGATCATCTGCAGGCATGGGATGCCCCAAGCCATCGTCACCGACAACGGACCACAATTCGCCAGCAACGAGTTCATCAAGTTTTGTGGAGAGCTCGGGATCGACCTCAGGTTCGCCTCTGTCCACCACCCAAGGAGCAACGGGCAGGTAGAGGCGGCCAACAAGATTATTGTGAACCTTCTGAAAAAGAAGGTGAAAAATTTGAAGGGGAATTGGGTAAGGCAACTCCCCTCGGTCCTCTGGGCCTTGAGGACTACTCCCAACACCGCCACGGGGGAGACGCCTTTTAAACTATCTCACGGAAGCGAGGCGGTGCTCCCCATTGAACTTGAGGTCCGTACTCCTAGGGTCGCTGAGGCGAAAGCTGGAAGGGAGGAGTGGAGAGTTGAGAATGAGGAAGAACAACGGCTCTCCTTGGACTTGATAGAGGAAGTGCGCGACCTCTCCGCGGTTCGGCAGGAGGAAGTCAAGCGGAGAATGGCTAAGTATTTTGACAAGCATGTCCGGGTCAAGCAGTTTGTGGAAGGCGACCTGGTTCTAAAGAAGGTAGATGCGGCGGGAAGATTGGCGGCCGTGGGCAAGCTCCATCCAAACTGGGAGGGGCCCTACATCGTAAGGGAGACATTAAAATCGGGAGGGTACCGCCTCCAAAATGTGGAAGGCGAGACTTTGAGCCACACCTGGAGCGGCGACGACCTGAAATGCTTCTATCCCTGAATGTTTGTATGTGCCTCAGTTTTTTTTCAATGCAATGTGTTTCACTCCTTTGAGCCTCCCTTTTTCACAATAATCGTAACAATAACATGTGATGTGGCGGAACTTCCGTGGAAGAGCATCAAAAACACTCAGCAAATATTCTAAGTATTCTCGCTCTGGGGTTAGGTCTCGATTCTCCCGCTGTCAGGCTCCCTCCGAGCTGGCAGAGCCGGGGTCTCGATGGACGTCATTATGACCCTAGAGCTGAGCCCGGAGGATGCTCAACACCCGCCCTCGGGCTCCCATCTAGCTGACAGGCCTGGTGGTAGCGCCCGGGAGAGGAAAATGTTCTAAGTATTCTCGCTCTGGGGTTAGGTCTCGATTCTCCCGCTGCCAAGCTCCCTCCAAGCTGGCAGGGCCGGGGTCTCGATGGATGTCGTTATGACCCTTGAGCTGAGCCCGGAGGATGCTCAACACCCGCCCTCAGGCTCCCATCTAGCTGACAGGCCTGGTGGTAGCGCCCGGGAGAGGAAAATGTTCTAAGTATTCTCGCTCTGGGGTTAGGTCTCGATTCTCCCGCTGCCAGGCTCCCTCCAAGCTGGCAGGGTCGGGGTCTCGATGGACGTCGTTATGACCCTGGAGCTGAGCCCGGAGGATGCTCAACACCCGCCCTCAGGCTCCCATCTAGCTGACAGGCCTGGTGGTAGCGCTCGGGAGAGGAAAATGTTCTAAGTATTCTCGCTCTGGGGTTAGGTCTCGATTCTCCCGCTGCCAGGCTCCCTCCAAGCTGGCAAGGCCGGGGTCTCGATGGAAGTCGTTATGACCCTGGAGCTGAGCCCGGAGGATGCTCAACACCCGCCCTCAGGATCCCATCTAGCTGACATGCCTGGTGGTAGCGCACAGGAGAGGAAAATGTTCTAAGTATTCTCGCTCTGGGGTTAGGTCTCGATTCTCCCGCTACCAGGCTCCCTCCAAGCTGGCAGGGCCGGGGTCTCGATGGACATCGTTATGACCCTGGAGCTAAGCCCGGAGGATGCTCAACACCCGCCCTCGGGCTCCCATCTAGCTGACAGGCCTGGTGGTAGAGCCCGGGAGAGGAAAATGTTCTAAGTATTCTCGATCTGGGGTTAGGTCTCGATTCTCCCGCTGCTAGGCTCCCTCCAAGCTGGCAGGGCCGGGGTCTTGATGGACGTCGTTATGACCCTAGAACTGAGCCCGGAGGATGCTCAACACCCTCCCTCAGGCTCCCATCTAGCTGACAGGCCTGGTGGTAGCGCCCGGGAGAGGAAAATGTTCTAAGTATTCTCGCTCTGGGGTTAGGTCTCGATTCTCCCGCTGCCAGGCTCCCTCCAAGCTGGCAGGGCCGGGGTCTCAATGGACGTCGTTATGACCCTGGAGCTGAGCCCAGAGGATGCTCAACACCAGCCCTTAGGCTCCCATCTAGCTGACAGGCCTGGTGGTAGCGCCCGGGAGAGGAAAATGTTCTAAGTATTCTCGCTCTGGGGTTAGGTCTCGATTCTCCCGCTGCCAGGCTCCCTCCAAGCTGGCAGGGCTGGGGTCTCGATGGACATCGTTATGACCCTGGAGCTGAGCCCGGAGTATGCTTAACACCCGCCCTCAGGCTCCCATCTAGCTGACAGGCCTGGTGGTAGCGCCCGGGAGAGGAAAATGTTCTAAGAATTCTCGCTCTGGGGTTAGGTCTCGATTCTCCCGCTGTCAGGCTCCCTCCAAGCTGGCAGGGCCAGGGTCTCGATGGACGTCGCTATGACACTGGAGCTGAGCCCGGAGGATACTCAAAACCCGCCCTCAGGCTCCCATCTAGCTGACAGGGCTTTTGGTAGCACCCGGGAGAGGAAAATGTTCTAAGTATTCTCGCTCTGGGGTTAGGTCTCGATTCTCCCGCTGCCAGGCTCCCTCCAAGCTGGCAGGGCTGGGGTCTCGATGGACATCGTTATGACCCTGGAGCTGAGCCCGGAGGATGCTCAACACCCGCCCTCAGGCTCCCATCTAGCTGACAGGCCTGGTGGTAGCGCCCGGGAGAGGAAAATGTTCTAAGTATTCTCGCTCTGGGGTAAGGTCTCGATTCTCCCGCTGCTAGGCTCCCTCCAAGCTGGCAGGGCCGAGGTCTCGATGGACGTCGTTATGACCCTGGAGCTGAGCCCGGAGGATGTTCAACACACGCCCTCAGGCTCCAATCTAGCTGACAGGCCTGGTGGTAGCACCCGGGAGAGGAAAATATTCTAAATATTCTCGCTCTGGGGTTAGGTCTCGATTCTCCCGCTGCCAGGCTCCCTCCAAGCTGGCAGGGCCGGGGTCTCGATGGACGTCATTATGACCCTGGAGCTGAGCCCGGAGGATGTTCAACACCCGCCCTCAGGCTCCCATCTAGCTGACAGGCCTGGTGGTAGCACCCGGGAGAGGAAAATATTCTAAGTGTTCTCGCTCTGGGGTTAGGTCTCGATTCTCCCGCTGACAGGATCCCTCCAAGCTGGCAGGGCTGGGGTCTCGATGGACGTCGTTATGACCCTGGAGCTGAGCCCGGAGGATGTTCAACACCCTCCCTCAGGCTCCCATCTAGCTGACAGGCCTGGTGGTAGCACCCGGGAGAGGAAAATATTCTAAGTGTTCTCGCTCTTGGGTTAGGTCTCGATTCTCCCGCTGCCAGGCTCCTTCCAAGCTGGCATGGCCGGGGTCTCAATGGATGTCGCTATGACCCTAGGGCTGAGCCCTGAGGATGTTCAACAATCATGGAGCCCAAGGGGTCCTGTTTCCCTTGGTTGACTGACTAGAAAAGATTTTTTGCCCTACCTAGTCGAAGGAAAAATATGCCTCCCACGCGAGCCTGGACTCGCAGGGGTCTGCTCGGCAGAAGATCTTTTCCCGGAATGATAGGCGGGCGCTCTCACAAAGGTCACACAGCGAGTAGGCCGAGAAATCGCGAGTCTGGTCGCATCCAATGCTCAAGGCCTCTCGCCGAGCGCGAATCCTAACTCACGTGCATTCTAGCGCTGAAAGTAAAAAAGAGATAGAAAAATCCTTTTCATTATATTTGCAAAAAGGGGCGGGGGGGATGATTACAAGAAGACAGTAGAGAAAAAGGAGGGGGGATGTTCGGTCAGCTCTTGCCCTCCTCTCCCGAATGGCGATCCTCCTCCTGACCTCCGAGCGACCTTTCCTTGCCCTTCGCCCCATCAAAGAGGGAGCCAAAGCTCTCCTCCTTCTCGCTGGGCGGAGACGGCGGGAACAGGCTCGGCAGAAGATCTCGGACCGCCACCTCCTCGCAGCCCTCGGCCAGAATCCCCGATCCTTTCATGGCGTTCAGGAGGCATTCGGCAGACTCGATCGAGTTGACTCGCAGCCGCTCCATGACCTCCCCCTCACCGAAAACCCGGGGCCGCTTGTAGGGGAAAGGGGGCTCGGCACTGTCTGGGGGGAAGAGGGCTTCCGTCAGCCGACGAACCTCGCCTTGGAGACAGCGGTTCTGCTCCTTTAGCGCCTCCACCTCGGTCGCCGACCGAGCAGCAAGGGTCTCCTGCTCGCGCGAGCTGGCCTCCTGATCTGCGAGGCGGAGCCGCAGCAGGGTAGTCTCGCCCTCCAACTCGCTGGCGCGGGCTTGCAACACCTTGGCAGACTCGGCATCTTGAAATACAAAAAGGTCAGATTCTCGGTAAAATATTTTCTAAGTTAAAAGGAGAGTTGGTCGGCTCTTACCAGCCTACCCGAGGCCTCGTCGAGTAGACGCTCGGCAATGCCGAACCGCCGCTCCGCATCAGCAGCTTTCTCCGCCGCCAGGTCACGCTCCTGCTCGGCTTTTATTAGGAGTTGGCTGAGCTGGAAGCCGCGGCGGACCATCATATGGTGAAGTTTGAAGGCCCTCAGATGAGCCTGCAGACCCTCGTGGCCTATCTATCGAGGAGTCAAGTTCTTGTAGGCTTCGGCGCCCTCCCGGCCATAGAGGCCGAAGCCAAGGGCAAACGCGTGGCCCGTGGGAGGCCGGCGAGCTCCCCAGGAGGGAGCGCGAGTGGAGACGGAGACGCGGTGGGCCCCATCATCCCAGAGCAGCATCGGCTCGCCAGCCACATCCTTGCTCCTTCCCCCTTCCCGAAGTGGGGGTGGTCCTTTGGAGCTCCTGAGCCACTGGGGGCAACCTCCTCGACGGAAGGAGGAGAGGAGGACCCGCGCTTCTTCCCGCGGGGGGATGATGCCTCCTTTAGTGGGCTCGCCGGGGCTTCATCGAAGGAAACCTCCGGCGAGCTCATGAACCTGACGGGCGACACGGGCTGCTGTGGCAGGCCTCGCGAGACCACCCTTGCCTTTTTAGGGCCCGGGGGGCGGTGAACCGAGCTAGGCCCCCCAAGCTCCAGCCGCCTCTTACTGGAGGGCTTGCCTCTGACCTTCTCTTTGCGGCACGCCTCAGCCGCGGCCCTGGCCCGCTCAAGCGGGTCCGAAAACACTCCCGGGTCGGCGAAGGGAGGGTTCACCGGGATCAGTCGCTCCCCTGCAAAAAAGACTTAGCCGAAAAATAAGGTTCTGATCGGTTAGGCCAAGTGGCGAGCGGGAGGTGGGTGAGGCAAACCTTCACCAGGAAGGATAGGCGGCAGGGATTCGAGGCCGCGATGGAGGAAGGCGACTTCAAAGTCCTTGTACAGAAACAACTTGTGGAGCTCGGCGTCATTACCAGACACGGACGGCGGCCGGTACACCTCCTCGCTCTTCTGCAGGGGCGAGAAGGGAATGTTGCCGAGGTCGCCCCGGATGAAGGCGATCTTCGACATCCAGTTGTGATTTTTGTTGGCGACCTCACGGATCTTTATGGATGTACCCCCGAAGAAGGCGACCCCGTCGGTGTTGGCTTTGTAGGAGAAGAGCTTGCGGAAGACGGTGAGGTTGAACTCGATCCGCTCTCGGCGGAGGTAGCAGGCAAACCCCATTACCATAGCGATGGCGTTGGGGTTGAGCTGAGCGGGCACAGCGCCGTAGTACTTGAGTACCTGGCGGACCTCCGGCCAGAGCGGCAGGCGCAACCCCACCTCAAAGTGCGAGATGGGGAAGGCGAGCTCGTCCTCAAAGAAGGAGTTGATGGCCTCATGCTCTGCCGGGAGGCGGGCCACAAAGCCGGCAGGGACATAATCTGCCACAAACTCGGCGAGCTCGCTCGCCGTGGTGTTCCCCTCGAAAAAACAGTGGTCCGCGAAGTTCTAGGCGCACTTGGCGCGGCCCTCGGAGTCGGGGTTTCCTTTACCCATACTCACTGAGGGAACGAAAGCACGCGAGCAGTAGGTAGGGAGAGCAAGGGAAGGAAGAAATGAGAAGGCAATAAAGGCGTAGCCGGGGGTAGGTGGGGATCCCTATTTATAGAAAAAGGGAAGGGAAGGGAAACCGACTGACCAGCCCGGCTCGCATACCATGTTTCGCGTATCCCGTCTCGCCGCTCTCTACTCGCCGACCTAGGCGAGCCTAGCTGAGGAATTCGAAAAGGCACGCACCGCTCGAAGGAGAAAAGATTCGCTCGCATGATAAAAATTTATACACTTTATTAGCATTAAAAAAGCAAATTGTCCAGAACAAAGAAAAGCAGAAAAGCGCGCGCATAAACCAGGCGACAGTGGGGGCGAGTACCGGTCGGCTCGTAAGGGAGCCGTCCTCAATTACCCCAGTCTCGCCGACCCAATGCCGCCAGCCGCTGCGCAAAAAGTTGTCGAAGCTGCCCCAGGTTCCTGTTCGCCGCTCGCAGGTTCTCGTCAATCTCGTCGAAGAGTATGGAGGAAGACGTCGCCGCATACACCGAGCTGACCCTCGGCTCGCCAGCAAGTCGCGCGCACTCCTCCTGCAGTCTAGAATTATCTTTCTTCAGCTCCTGGAGCTCGCGCACTAACTTTTTGTGGACCAGTTGGCTCCGCCTCGACCGTTCGGGGCTGTCCACCTCCGAGTCCAAGAAGATTTCCAAAGCGCGCGGCAATGGAAGGGGCGAGTAGACGGCCTGTTCGGCTGAGTCATCAGCCCCAGATCGGTTAGGGAAGCCTGCACAGGGAAGTCGAGATAGCGAGTGGTAGGGGCGAGCGTCAGTTAGAATCGGACGCAAAATGAGGGGGTCAGGGACCTACCTTCAGGATCTCGGGGGGAAGCAGGAGCAGATGAGTGCTCGGCATCCACCCTAGTAGCCGCGAGAGCAGAGGAGGGTTGTTGAGAGTGAAGGCGAGCCGGCGATACCAGCCCGCGCGAGTCCGGCTCCACGATTTCGGTGACAAGGGGCGAGTATCGCGGGCGCGGGTCAGAGGATGACTCGGGCCCCTTGGCAGGTAGACTCTCGACCCTTGGTGTGGAGACCTCGCCGCCTTGGTCCTGTTCGGCGGTAAGATCCACAAAGTCTTTGTCATGAGGGGCCAGGGCAGAACGGTTGGAAGAGTCGGAGCCATTGACCAAAGTGTTCTTTAGGTCAGTAAAGATGTGCTCGGCCTCGGGAGGAAAGGGCCTCGCCCTCTTGGCTGAGCCAAATTCAGCAAAATGGCTAGTCGGGGCGCTCAGATCCGTCAAGACCGCAGCGCGAAGGGCGGTCTCCCCGCGTGATTTCGCGAGTCGTTCCATGACTTCTTTCGGGAGTGGCATCTCGGCAGGGCTTAAGTAAAGAGAGGGGCGGAGGTCAGTCGAGCAGGCAGGGCATGTATATATAGCCACCGGTGGGTCCTACCAAGAGATTCCTTTCGGCTCCTGTCACGCTCGCAGGATCCTAGTGGGTTGGATGTTTCTTTCCGAGTTTGTGCAAACCTCGCAAAGAGAGGGGATTGTGTACAACCTCGTATCCAGCGAGTGAGCTAACAGGAGCCGATCCGGCCGGCCCAGACCGCCCCTGAGCCCCAGGCGAGTTCAGCAGGGTATGCAGAGCCCAGCATGCCGAGTACGGGCTCGGCAATCGTCGGATCGAGCTCGAAGATCGTGGAGCTGAGCCCGACGAGAGGAAGCCATTCATCGTTGGGCCGGCCGAGTATGTGCTCGTATAGAGCCAAGGGGTTGGCGAGTGCCAACGCGACCGTCATCTGCGAGCATGGGCTTCAGGCCCAACCTTCCCTGGCCTGAGGCGAGGTGAGCCGGACCGTGGCATTGAGAGAGGCGAGCTCACTCAATGCCCTCTCCAGTGGCGTTGAGTCAGGCGAGTCAGGTCCGCGGCGCTGAGAGAGGCGAGCTCACTCGCCGCTTTTCACCTCGGCGCGGGGGGGGGGGGGGGGGGGGGGAGGGAGCCTTCTCGCGCCCGTACTCGCCGCCCCCGCTCAATGGGCTCTTCTTAGGGCCGGCTCGCCCTTCAGTTGTGGGGTGTTTTTACCATATTACCCCCTTTGGATTGCCTATAGTCCTTGAAAATAGTGACGGCTGGATGTTTGCAGACCATCTTTTCCTATAAATATGACCCAAGGGGTACCTCAGAAGGCACTCTTTCTTGTGCCCGGTCTTCTAGCACTTTCTGAGGTACCTTAGCTTCAGCACTTGGCTAAGGAGGGGAAGCACTCTAAGATCTTCCGGGTGTGTGGTGGGACCTCTGTGCTGAAGCCTTGGGTCTGTTCCTGGTCCTTCCCCCTTGTCACTTGGGCCTGTGAGTAGAGAAGTAAGTGTGCGATCACCCCTTCCGCAAGGGTCGGACTCCACAGGGACTGATTTTTCGGTTTCAACACTATCCAGATACCATTGTTGGTTTATTGTTGGATAGGTCTTCACCTGCACATATAACAATTTATTGTTTTTGACCTAGTTTACCTTGGGTCTAGGTTGATAACCTTTAAAATCTGAAATAAGAGACATCCCTGGTTGACTCTTATAGCCTTCTGGATGATATCTCCTAGGAGTTATTATCCATTCAGCATAAGGGTTGAAGCCTTGGGATGTAGGACCTCTAGAATTGAATTTTGACTTACCCTTAAAAGATTGTTCAAAGAACTGAGCTCTGTTCGACGATCTTTGAGATGAGTTCGACGATCTTGGGTCAGATCGTCGAGCTCCGTTCGAAGATCGACTTTGCCTGAGTTCAGAGTTCAGAGATCGTTGACTTGAGTTCTACGATTCAGCTTGAGATCGCTGAGCTCCGTTCGGAGATCGTCGAGCTCCGTTCGATGTTTTCTGTTGAACCTTATTTTTCTTAGGTATATATGAATTCTTCCTAGCTACCTCTACAACTCCCTTTCCTTTATCTGAGATAAATTTGATTAGGGTTGTTAATACTATAGGTTGGCTGGATGAAGCACCCAAGCCCAGTGTACTGTTAAGTCTTGAATTCACTGTGCTTGTGATGTCCATCAGTTTGATGCTTCTCCCATTGAGGGATTCTTCAAACTTCTTTGCCTCAGATAGTTCACTTTTTAGTGAAGCTATCTGCTCCCTACAGCATTCTAACTCCTCAGAGAGTTTGAGGTTATCTGATTTTAAGGTGATGTGTTCAGACAGTTGATTTCTGAGAGAGATAATCTCTTTCTCAGACTTGAGTAGGTCTAAACACAGTGCCTTAAACTCAAATTTAAAGTCCTCTGAATTAAAATCAAAAGAGTATATTACCTGATCTTCTTCAGCTTCAGGTTCAGATTCAGACTCTGACTCTTGTTCTGCATCTGAATTGTGTTGAGAGGCATTGATAGCCATCATGTGGAAGTCCTTCTCTTTGGCATCATCTTCATTATCACTTGAGCTTGATGAAGTATCTGATTCTTCTTCAGTCTTGCTCGAGGTCTCAGCTACAAATCCTTTCCTTGTATGCATGTGCTTGCTAGAGGAGGATTTGTCATAGTTGTTTCTCCTGGAGTCTTTGTCTCTTTTCCTTTCTCTCTTATCTTTCTTGTCCTTGTTTTGGTTCTCTGGACAGTCAGGCACAATGTGGCCTGGTTTCCTGCATCCAAAACAGATAATCTCTTTATTACTGGATTTGTCATACCTTGGCTTTTCATGGCCTCTGGATTACCTTTTCCTGAAGTCTTTTCTAGCCATCTTGTAGAATCTTTTGAATAGTAGGCTCATTAGCACTTCATTGCCTGTGACCTTGTCTTCAGGCTGTTCTTTTGTAGCTTTAAAAGCAATTGTCTTCTCCTTCCTTGTTGCTGGAGAAGCTGTCTTTTGCTCTTCCTCTCTATTTTTGATGAACAGCTCATAAGACTTGAGCTTGCCCAATAGAGCTTCAGTGGTGATCTCATTCAAGCTTCTGGCATCCTTGATTGGAAAGATCCTTGAGTCCTAAGTGTTGGGGAAGCACATTAGGATCTTATTATTGAGTTCAGTCAGTGAGATCTCCTTATCCAAAGTTTTTAATTCACTTACAATCAGACTGAGTCTGTTATACATGTCAGCTACTAACCCAGTTTCTCCCTTCTTGAAGTTCTCATACTGGATTATGAGATGAGATCTTCTGTCCTTTCTCTCATCAGCAAATCCTGACACAAGCTCAGATAGCTTGTCCCAGATTTCCTTTGCTGAGTTGCATTCAGCTACTTTCTGAAATATATCATCAGACATTGTCTGAGCCAATATATTCATTGCCTTTGCATCAGCAACTTTCCACTTCTTGATGTCTACATCTATTCCTGAAAGGGGTGGAACAACATTTGTACTTGTGGTTTCTGGAGGTCTTGGACACACTGTCAAAATAGAATTAAAGATATCTTCATCAATAGAATTCATGTACAATTTAATCCTTGCCTTCCAAAGTACAAACTTAGAAAGATTGCACACTGGAGGTCTGATGCTTGCATAGTCTTTGTTCTGTGTCATGGATTTATATTAAAATAATTATAATAGAAATAACAACCCTCTATTAAAGGTTGATCTTATCAGAGATCTTTTGGTTAAGGTGTTAGCCTGTAAAAACAACCAACCTGGCTCTGATACCAATTGAAAGTGAGGGTAAGATCTACCTTTACTCTAGAGGGGGGTGAATAGAGTATTTTGAAATAAGTTTGCAAATTAAAAACTAATTGGCAGTGGAATACTTAATTTATTTATAGTGTATTGTGCTTGCAGTAAATAAAAACAAGTAAAGCAAGATATAAAAACACAGCACACATCAACCAATACACAAGCAAACCAGATGACACAAGGAGCTATAGTGGTTCCCCAATCAACCTGGGTACATCCACTCTTCTACCACCCTAGGTAGGAATCCACTACAGGATGAGTTGATCAGGTGTCCTTGGCACCAATGAGCTTTTGATAAGGTGCTCAAAAACCAAACTAGATTTTTTGATCAGGTGTCTTGCCACCACTGAGTTTTGATAAGGTCTCAGGAACCAAACACAAAACTTCTGAAGGGAGTTCTGAATAACCCTTTTACAGCAAAATAAAATAAAAAGAGTGAAGGTGTTCTTCTCTGTCAACAATCAAAGAGATGACTAGTGGATTTGTTGAGGTCAAAGCTCCCCCTGAGATTAGCAGTAGGTTAGGAGAAGAAGCTTTGCACAGGGTGATAGGCCTTCAGTAAGTTGAGATCTCTAGCAATTGATAATTTCAGCAAACGTTGAAATGTGTTGTGTCTGGAGTCTTTGATTGATGAAGCCTGGAAAACTTGAATCAGAGAAGAGATCTGAAAGAATAGAAGAGATTCTTCTCTGCGTGTTGATTTCCTTCTCTGTTCTATTCCTTGTGTTCTGTAAAACTCTAACTGTATAATCCTGTAGAATTCTTGAGAGATATTCTCCTTGGTTTTCTGTCTCTATTGTCTGTAATGATATTATGAAATCCAATCTCCTAGATAGTCGTTAGACAGTCATAAATGACTTCCTTAATTGGTAGCTGTCTCTGGAGGAAAGTCCTAAGAAACATTCCCTTTCAGTCTCCTTGAAACTTGCTCCAGATTGATGAAATGGCTACAAAATCTTCTGCATTAAATGCTGGATATTAAAGATATTTGAATTCCATAACAGTCTGATTTTAAATCGTGAAATCGTCGATCTCTCAAAAAAATCGTCGATCTGAGCTCAGAGATCTGGAGTTTGACTTGAGATAGAAATCGTCGATCTGAGCTCGGAGATCGTCGAACCGAGTTCGACACCTCGTCGACCTGAGATCAGAGATAGTCGAACTGAGTTCGACGCCTCGTCGATCTGAGCTCGACAAAAATTGCCTTTGGTCTTCTGCACTTGTAATCTGAACTAGGAGGTCTTGGGGGCAGCTTTTAAACCTAAGTTCTAAGCCTTAGACCTATTCTAGTTGACCTTTAAATCTATACAATGTGGTCAAGACACAATCCTATGGACATAGTGATCCTTACCCAAATTAGTAATCGGTTGTTCCAATAGGGTAGAGAGTTTTAATGATCCGGCAGACCCCAGAAATTTTGAACATAACCAAATAAGGTGTTCACATGATGGCGGTACGTCTGACTCTCAAAATCAAGCCAACTCTTATTGCTATAAATCTCAACACGGCCGCTGCCATCCACACAGACCTCGTACCAGTCTCTGAACAAATCTAAAGAAAATCTCAATCCATGCTCTTTGAAGTACGCAACTAGGCCCATGTGGCGTGTCATCCTTAGAGGAGTAAACTGTGACAAAGGGACACCGCAAAACTTCAAAATGTCAACAACCTCCTCGTATGGTAGAGATCGGAAACCGGACTGTAGTATCATCTCGCACACCCGCTAACCAACCCTTCGATGGATTTTGAACTCTTTCTTTGATATGAGGAATTTTTACTTCAAGATTGGAAGGTATTTCGTATATTTTTCTCCAAACCGCAATTTTCTCCGAGCTAAGTGTGGAGCGCGACCGCATCGGGCGACCATCCGCATTGCGCTTCAAGGCCTGAAAGAAAAAAACAAAAGTCACCAAAAACCATCACGCCTTGAAGCCCCCCGAGCACAAGCGCATGCAATCCAGTCATATGCGAAAAAAACCGGACAAGCACCCAAAAGCATGCGAGCACGAGCACTCAGTGTTGAAGCCAAAACTTGGTCTCAACGAGAGTTCAGACCCAAAGGTGTAGCTTGCACTTACTTTCCCTTAACTAGAACTCCTGACCAGATACTCGAAACTAGAAAACTGACCCTGGACTGCAGCGTGGAGGTCCCACCACACACCCAGAAGATCTCAAGAGTGCTTCACCATGTAACATCACCTTCCCAAAACTTAGCCCAAGTCGGGTTGGAGGGGATCTTACTTGCCCAAGACATCCACCCATCGCTCCTTAAGTGGTAACGACCCACACCACTAAGCGCTAGATGGCCACCTTGCTCAGCTTGAATCACAACTTACACATCTCATCACGGAGTATTGTAGAAGCATTAATAGGAAGCCATAACATATATATATATATATTTAACAATATATATCTAAAAGAGTATGCAAAGGCCGTAATCACTGTTTATACATGAATCCCGTAGACTACAAAAGCACTATTACTCCTCAAACTTTCAATCCTGCTCGCTAGTACTCACGTCTCAAAAAAATAGAAACGACGGGGTGCCTTTGCTCGGACAGTCCTATCAGTTAGTGTATCGTCCTGCGACAGCTGGTCATCACGGTGCTCCATCTCCTATTCTTGGTTATAAACATAACTGCTAGTCACAAAGCTAAGTGGAAGCACATTTCCTCCCCAGATCCATATCCTGGGGACGACTCTCACGCACCCAACAAAATTAAATAACCAAAGCACGAGAGAGTTAGTACATCATTTTATACATAAGCTAGGAACAACTATCGAATGAACATGCAGCATAGTATAACTAGAATGGCAGCAACATTATATGCCATTTATAACAAAAGCTCCACCAGCTATCGGCACATCAGGTATTCTCAACATGCATTCATACCGTAGGTATTCAAACCTGCCAACACACCGCAAGCATTCAAAGCCGTGCGCACACCCTATGTCGACATAGTATAGACTGCTTCTATTCAAGCAGGGTAGCGAGCCCCGCGGGCCTCACCGATGTGGTTGTCGGTGATAGTGGCCAGTCCTTCCACTTCTGGGGGTGTTCATATCGCATAGCCCAGGCCCCAACCTACAACCCTGTGTACTCTTGGATGTGAGCGATATCTGACTATTCTGTATTTTGGCCGACCAACAGAGGAAATCCAATGGGGAAAGATATAACAGACGGTCACCCGCGGTACCCATCCCCCTGTCACCTTGAGTCATCGAACTTCCCACACTGGTACAAACGGTCTACGGAAGTAACATACCCGCCATGATTTACCGCAAACAATTTACAAGCAACTAGTTTTGATCAATTATGCTAGCACACACCGGGTCTGTGGTGGCCTGCCTTACAATGCTTCAAATAATTTGGGCAAGCGATAATCGGCTTGACTTTCGACAAAGAGCGTGAGAGCACTTTATTTGGGGCTAATCCTGGAGGAAAATATCAACTCCTGTTATCGCCAACTAAGTCTCAACCTATCAAATAACTGCTCGGTCAGAGCAGCACTCGTGCTTAAAATGGTAAATTGTAGGAATAAAAGTGCGGTAATAAAATCCGCTGAGAATATAAGCTGCAGAATTGCAATGTTAGGACCAGCACAAAATTGGAGTAGTATTGAACTGAAAGAACTGAAAGTAAGTACTGAAAGGAATTGGACCAGTACGAGACTAGAATATTACTAAAAAGAAATGAACTAAAAGTAAATAAGCAGCACTAGTACGAGACTGGAGAACTAAAAAATAAAGTACTTGATTGAAATAAATAAATGAATTGGACTAGTGCAATACTGGAATAAATCATAAAGAAAAAAGTTAGTAGTGCAATCACTCCATTCAGGAGGCTTCAGTTCCATCTCCGTTCTCAGGAGGCATGTTCAGTTTCATTTCAGTTTTTAGGAGGCTTCTTTGAGTTTCACCCATTATTAAGATCCGATAATAATTTAGTTACGTCTTTCAATTATGGCTTAATCGGATTAGGAGGCTTATTATGAGTTACACTTTTATTATTCATCCGAGAATAAAAAGCAACTCATTTGCTCGCGCCGGATCGAATCCGAGAATCTCATTAGAGAGCACATTCTTCCTCAAACTTCAACCTCGAAAATCATTTCCAACACATGAGGGAAATTCTTCGCCCAAAACGAGGTTGGGTATTATTATATTCGAAGCTCGTACTTTCATCTTTCGAATCCTTCCAAAATACCCGAGAGTTATTTTAAAAACGAGGCGCTTGATGGTTTTGCAAAAACATCAAAACACTCAGAGATGGAAATCTTGCCTCGATAACTCTCGTTGATTTATCATTTGAACTTAATATTTAATATAGAAAGTGGTCGCGTGCTTCGATTTTAATTTTCGAAGAATTTGAGCGCATCGATTTCCGAACGCGACCCTAGGCTCCAAGAAATCGCAAAATCTTCAATTATTACCCAGGGTTCTCAAATTTTAATATAATTTTAAAAATTCCTAAATAGAGTCTAGTAATTTTTTAAAAAATATTTGAGCAATTTTGGGCCTCTAAATTGGTCAATTAATTTCTATTTAGGATTTTAAAAATACCAAATCAATTCCAAAAATTTCCAAAATTTTTGTGGAGATTGTCATCATCAAGGGAAATAACTTTTATGTTCAAAACCTTTTCCCTAGGAGCCTAGATTTTTCTGAGGAAATTTTCTCAAATTTCTGATTAAAACGGTATGCATGTAGCCAGATCTAGACCCAAACTCGCGGCTGAGATCAATCCAGACGAGTTATTTGACGTTCTGCCTCCATAACAAATCTGTCATAGATCTGTTGTGGGAGCGCTGATGCTGAGGCAGGGGCGGTATTTAAGATTATCATTGTCGTCTGATCTCCTGGTAGAGATCAGACGGCGGTGATAAAATCCCGCCAGCAGAAGTTCATGGGCTTCTGTCGCCATCGCCCGGTGTACGTCAAGCCACGACACCACCCTCGATCAATTTGCCTAGGGTCGGTGAACCTCGGGGCGGTAGTACGGTGGCCCATCGCCGCCGACCACCGCCGAAAATAACCAACCCGAGAGCGGGTGGCGGGGCTTGCTCTGCTTCCGGCGATGTCACGCCACCCCGCCTCTCTAGTGTCCCTAGGCCACAACACCACCCCCGGCCAGTGTGTCGGGGGTAGGGCTTCTCTACAGCGGTGGTCCGGCGGCCTGGCGCCTTCAGCCGTCGCTGTAGAAATAAACCAAAGCATATTATTACTCTATCGGGTGCCGCCGGAGCGGCGAATTTCGGCGGCACCACGTCCATCCGCTGTCGGGGGTAGACCTCCCTGGTGGTGTAACACCCTCCCAGCACCACCGCCAGTGTTGGGCAGGGTTTTCCACCCACGGCCACCACCCGACCTAGAACACGGCTCGGGTGGCACCGACAGTGCTCTGGACATCGGGAGGCACATGCAACACATTGGGTGAGTAGGGAAGGAGGAGAGGAAAGTTTTCCACCTGGGCTGGAGGGGCTTGGGAAGGTCCCGGTCGAGTCACCATAAAAGGTGGTGGAGGGTTTTGAATCCGGGTTTTTCGGCGACCCAGGGCTCCGGCATGGGGGCTTTGGGCTTGCCTAAGCTGGTGTGGAAGAGCTGAGGGGGATGAGGTCCCTTAAATAAGATGGGGGAGGGTGGCCACCCCTTATCTCCCTGATGTGGGATTAACCTATGAGGAGGTGGAGATGGCTTCTCCTCCTCCAGCTGTACTGGACTGCTAGCCCCATCAGGGCACCCTAGTACTGTCAAGTGTCAGTCATCAAGGGGAGGGGGAAGGATGGGCTTGGGCTTTGGGCTTGGGCTTTGGGCTTGGGAAAGAGAGGAAGAAAGGGAAGGGGTTGATGGGCCTTATTAAGGCCCATTAGCAGATCTTCTTGCTAGTGGTAGAGGCCCATAAGATGGTAAGGGTGGAGCCTAAGCAACTCATGGAGAGGAGGTGCACTCATCTTTGGAAAAATTCAAAAAAAAGTGAGCTTTTAGGGGGTTTGTCCAAAGTCAACCCTACGGTGGTCCCTCTTGCGGGTCAAAGTCAAAATAGGTCCAAGTCATTTGGGGTTGGGTCAGAGTTTGGGTATCGTGCCATAATTGGTGTGTGAACGCTTTTTGGTGCACGGATGAGCTTGATTTTACCACATATTGATCACCCGTCTTCAAAACTGACTGGGACGAGTTCAGTTGACTTCTTATTAACCATATGAATCCAATACATCTAACCGGGGTCGAATCGTAGTACGTTTGCTAAATATAGAAAATCTGCGCGTTGTAGCGCACTGAAACGGTCAAAATGCTCAAATTCATCGTTAGACTTTTGATTGTGACATAACGAGTTCCAATGAGTTCTTATCGACTATACGAAGTCATGGGAATTGACTGAACTCAGATCAGATTTCTTTAGCTCGATATTCAAAAATCTCATTTTCACGACATTCTATGAGAATCGGTCATTTCTTCCATATAACCTCAAAATTCAACGGAACGAGTTCCAACGCACTCGTATTGACTATATGAGGTCACAAGACCTGACAGAACTAAAATCAGAATTCTCTAGATCTATATCCTAATCTAAGGTTACCTCCTACCTTGGTATAGGCCACGGGTAAAGGTTTTGGTCACTTTTATTGGGCCCACTAGGGTTCTGATTGCTCAATAAAAGTTGGGATGTTACACCACTCCCAAGCCAAAGGCTGAGTTGGGCACCTTGGAGGACTCTCGTAGCCAACCAAAACAACCAGAGGAGGAAGAAGCTAAAAGAACTGGATCCCCTCCAATGGTGTTTGTTGGGTCCATTGATCACAATTTCCTAGATTTGAAGAAGGCTCACAAGTCAATGGTATACACATAAATATATTTGATGCATGCCCTAAGTTCAATGTATGCTGGTTTTTCTCTGTTGAACTGATATGATAGGTAGTCAGAGTCACAAAGATAAATGGAATCATGATAGGATGCTGCAAAAGCAGAAATTTGGTTAAGTCCAGAAGCATTGAGTGAAGGCAGTTCACTCAACGCCAAGGGGCTAAAAGCGTCGACTAATGTTCAGGCAGTCAAAGCCTCAGTATTGTCAAAGCAGAAATCTGGTCAAGTCCAAAAGCATTGAGTAAAGGCAGTTCACTCAATGCCTAGAACCAAAAGCGTCGAGTGAACTACATGTACTCAAAGCCATAGAATTGTTGTCAAAGAAAATTTTCGAAGTCCAGAAGCGTTGAGTGAAGTCAGTTCACTCAACGCCTACTCAACAGAAAATTCAACTAAGTACAAAAGCGTTGAGTGAAGATAGATCACTCAACGCCTCATCAAGAAGACGAGAATAGTAAGAAAGTGTTGAGTGAAGAAGCTTCACTCAACGCCTTCATGCAGAGTAAATCAACTAAGTCCAGATGATCACCAAAAGTGATCTTTGGAGGCTCAGAAAAAGGAGTCACCAAGGGATATGATATGATCACCAATGACATAGTCTCAATCACAAAAGTGGTTTATGTGGAAGGGTTGCAACACAACCTGATAAATTGTAACACCCCTATCCGTCACATAGCATATAGCAGTAGGTCCGGCCGGGGCCCGACGCCATATACTACGGACAGACCGGTTGGTTACGCGTTGAAACCACACAACCAATCAGAGCGTCCTACACAACACCTAGCGGAAGCAGTTTAATTAAGTTGCAAAAGATAAGAACCCAGCCACAGAGCATGAATGTCCACTACTACCCAGGAATGAGTACATACACAAAAGAGTACACGGCCTTAAGGCCTTACAGAAGTGTTCGCTTAACAAAATAGCGTCTTTCATACATCGGCACGCAGGCCGGCCATACATGAATATGAAAAGCTAATATCTAAGCCTTCGAGGGCTGGCGCTGCAACTTGGGCTTTAGCCCGCTATTTGCCGCTTGGCTCCGCAGCAGCACCTGTAGAAAGCAATCCACCCAAGAGGTGGCAATACAAAAGGGCAACGGTCAGCAAAGCTGACCAAATTATAACGACCCCGTCCCGTTTCTCGGGACGGCGGTGCTCCTTCCCTGCATATAAAACTACCATAGCAATTCTATAAGGTATTCTATTCGCCACAAGTGTCGGCACGCACGGCCGCACACTCCGTGCTCTCAGGGCACTAATCGGTGAACCCGGTCCGGACCCAGTCCGACACCGCGATTCCACCACCATCCCTCGGATGGCAACACTCGTGAGCATTTAGCCCTTTCAGCCGAAGCCTAGGCCCGTTTCCAGCCCCCCGGGAAGTCCCATGTACTTTAGGTCGCTTCTACCGAGACCACTTGGAATGGGTAGAGTTCCACCCGCCCGTTGCTCACTTCACCACGGCCATTTAGCCATCGGTGCGGGCCAAGTTTCTCCTCATTCCCACAATCGATCAAAACACGCACATAACCCCGTTATGTACCGATTTGCCCTCCAAGGCAACATCGTGGCGGCAATGCGATTCCGCCCAAGCTTTCCGGGTGCGCCTCGAGGTTAACCCCCAAGGATCCCTGTATGCAATCTACCGCGTAGAATTTTCGGAAAACTAAATTCATCGGCGCGGAGTCTTCTCCGGCCATGCAATGCAAACATCACCGATCCGGGTTAAACCCGAATAGGCTTCACACACAATGCCTACACCCGTACTCCGATTCCGGGCTCTAACAACGGGGACTTTACATATCTACCCCAAGGGATTCCGCGCCTCAACGCTCACTCGCGAGAGGGGGATTTCCCCATGCATAGGAAGAAGGGCGACTACACATGCCCTAAGAAGAGGATCGTTACCCTCGCATTTTTCCGCGGCGCCATGAAGATGTAGTCGGATGGAAAGCTTCGCCTCGCCCTTGCCTTCGAGGATCCGGACTCGGATCGTGAATCGGTGCTTCAAGACTCCTCCGGCGGCCGGATCTTGGGCTCCTCCTTCCTCTTGCTCTCCCTTCTCTCTAAACACTTAGAGAGAGAGTGGACCAAAGAAAAATGAGGATTCAAAGCCCTAATCCCGGCTAATAACCCCCCAGGAGTAGCCCCCACCGTTGGATCCAGATCCAAGGGAACGAACGGCCGAGATTAGATCCAAAATCCCAAAAACTGGGACGAACACGGCTTGACACACGGCCGTGTGTCTGGCCGTGTAACTCATTTGCCGATCGACACGGCTCCTGACACGGCCGTGTTCCACGGGCCGTGTTACCTGGAGCTTCAGGACGATCGTCGGGCTTCCAGAACACGGCTTCGAACACAGCCGTGTTCGAGGCCGTGTGCTCCACACACGGCTTGAGACACGACCGTGTGTCTCAGGCCGTGTACCTCTCTGACTCGAGACAGCACAAAACATAGAAAAATCACTGAACACGGGTAGGCACACGGCCGTGTGCCTGGCCGTGTGCCCCTGTTCAGACCTCCAAAAGTGCCGCTTGATCGCCCCGCGATCATCTCCGAGGTTGGGGTCTTACAACTCCCTCCCCCTTAAGAGAATTTCGTCCCGAAATTAAGAACAGAGACTACACAAAAATAAACAAATCGAGTACATGAGGGGAACAACTCGGGGTACTCCTCGCGCATTGTCTGCTCTCGCTCCCAAGAGAGCTCCTCGCGCCCGCAGTTATCCCAACGGACCTTCACCATTCTGATTTCCTTGTTCCGAAGCCGCTTGACTTCGAAATCCTCAATAGATATGGGCTTGACTTTCGTTGTCAACCCTTCCTCAACCGGTACTTGATCAGCCGCGTCACCTGCGAAGGCTCTTGCACCGCCTTCCGCAACACAGAAATATGGAACACATCATGTAATCCACTCAACTCCACCGATAGCTTCAAACGGTATGCCGCTTCGCCGACTCGCTCCAGGACCTCAAACGGCCCAAGGTATCTCGGACTCAACTTTTTCAAGCGTCGAATCCGTGAGACACCCTTGAACGGCTTGATCTTCAAGTACACCCAATCGCCTACCGCGAACTCCACGTTCCGGTGCTTGGCATTGTAGTACTTCGCCTGCCGGTCCTGAGCGATCAACAAGCGCTCCCGAATGATCCGCACTAACGAGGTAGCACTCTCCACCTCCTGCTTCTTGTACAACCTTGCCTCACCCGCTTCAAGCCACGATAACGGCGTGCGATACTTCCTACCATACAGGGCCTCGAAGGGCGCCATTTGTATACTCGCTTGGTAGCTGTTGTTGTACGCGAACTCCACCAAATAAAGATGGTCTTCCCAATGCTTACCGAAGTCCAGGACACACATGCGTAGCATGTCCTCCATCGTTCTATTGACCCTCTCGGTCTGCCCATCAGTCTGCGGATGGAAAGCTGTACTGAACTTTAACTTTGTTCCCAATATCTGCTGCACCAACCTCCAATCATTTGACGTGAACCGCCCATCGCGATCACTCACAATGCTACGAGGCACACCATGCAGCCTAACAATATTGTCAACGTACAACTTTGCCAATTTCTCGACTGGGTCATCCTTCCTATGCGGAATGAAATGCGACACCTTGGTTAGCCGATCTACGATCACCCAGATGGCGTCGTTTCCCTTCTGCGACCTTGGCAACCCGTGCACAAAGTCCATAGATATATCGTCGAATTTCCACTCCGGTATAGGCAAGGACTTCAGAAATCCTCCCGGCTTTTGGCACTCTGCCTTCACCAAGGCGCATGTTTGGCATTTGGCCACATACAACGCCACATCTTTCTTAAGCCCCGGCCACCAAAACAACTTCTTGAGATCACGATACATCTTCGTGCTCCCTGGGTGGATTGAGTACTTGGTATGATGAGCCTCGTACATCAACTCCGCCCGGAGGTTACCCCCACTCGGGACGCACAACCGATGATCCTTCCTTAACAAACCATCTTCCACCGAGAACTGGGAATTTGACCCATCCGTAGCGGCCTCCAAAAGCTCCTTCATGGAGTCATCTAACTCCAATGCCTTCCGAACCCGGTCAGCCAGGTCATACTGCACCTCTGTCCAGTTTAACATTGCCTTGGCGCTCGTCTGCTTGTCAACGCAACAGATCTCAAGCTCCTCCAACTCCCGCACTAGCCGCTCATCATGCACCGACAACCAGTTGGCTCGGGCGGGAGCCCTGCGGCTCAGCGCATCCGCAACTGCGTTGCCCTTCCCGGGTACATAATGTATTTTGAAGGTGTAGTCCCCCAGGAACTCCATCCACCTCCTCTGCCTCATATTGAGATCCTTTTGATCCAACAAGTATTTTAGGCTCTTGTGATCGGTGTATATGTCGACCCTTACGCCGTAAAGGTAGTGCCTCCATAACTTGAGTGCAAATATCACGGCCGCCAACTCCAAGTCGTGCACCGGATAATTTCTTTCATGCACCTTTAGCTGACGCGATCCATACGCTATCACGCTACCATGCTGCAACAACACGCAGCCCAAACCGCTACCCGAAGCGTCGCTATACACCTCAAAGCCCTCGGTCCCACTCGGCGAACTAAGCACTGGCGCTGTGGTCAACCGCCCCTTCAGCTCCTCGAAAGTCTGCACGCACTCTTGCGTCCATAAGAATCTCTGATCCTTCCTGGTCAACTTTGTGAGAGGTAACGCTATCCGCGAGAAGTTCTCCACGAAGCGCCTGTAATAGCCGGCAAGCCCAAGGAAACTACGGACTTCCGCTACCGAAGACAACACAGGCCACTCCCGTATCGCAACTATCTTCACCGGATCCACCGGTATACCTTCCCCACTCACTATATGACCCAGGAACGCTACCGAAGGTAGCCAGAACTCGCACTTGGAGAACTTTGCGTAAAGCTCATTCCTCCTCAAAGTCTCCAACACCAAATGCAAATACTTGAAGTGGTCTTCTTCGCACTGCGAGTACACCAAAATATCGTCAATAAAGACGATCACAAAGCGATCCAGGAAATCTCTGAACGTCCTGTTCATCAGATCCATAAACACCGATGGCGCATTCGTCAGTCAAAACGGCATGACCGTGAACTCGAAATGCCATACCTCGTACTGAACGCCGTATTTGGGATATCACATTCCCTGATCCTCAGCTGATAGTACCCCGACTTCAAGTCCAACTTGGAGTATACAGATGATCCGACTAACTGATCGAAGAGATCATCAATCCTCGGGATCGGGTACTTATTCTTTTCCGTCAACTTGTTCAATTCTCTGTAGTCGATGCACAGCCGCATACTACCGTCCTTCTTTTTAACGAAGAGGACCGGTGCGCTCCAAGGCGATGAACTTGGACGCACATAACCTTGCTCCATCAGTTCCTCCAACTGAACCTTCAACTCCGCCATCTCCTTTGGCGCCAACCTATAAGGAGCACGTGACACGGGTTTGGCACCCGGCACGAGCTCGATCGTAAAATCAATCTCTCGCCGCGGTGGGGCTCCGGGAAGGCTATCCGGGAACACATCGGGGTATTCGCAAACCACGGGGATGCTATCCAACGGGGACTTTGGCTCCACAGCCCCCACTATCGCAAAGAACAGCTCTGCACCAGCACGAACCGCCTTCACCACCTGAAGAGCAGACATTAATGTCTTGCTCGACCCCTTAAGCCCCTCGAAAGTAGTCTCCCGCCCTACACCCAGCTTGACCTCCTTACGGTCGCAATCGATCCAAGCCTTCTGCTCTGACAGCCAATCCATTCCAAAGATAACATCGAACTCTACCAACGGCAATAATGACGCTAGCAAGTCGAACTCTTGGCTCCCTATGTGAACCTTCACGGCGCACACTCTGTCCGCACGCATCGAGCGCCCATTTGGTAGCAACACATCTAGCTTGTCCTTTGCCATCGAAGAAGGGACTCCGATGCGCGATATAAACTGTTCGGACAAGAAAGAATGTGAAGCACCAGTGTCGAATAGTGCTCGTGCCGGACTATCGCTAATCAACACAAAGCCTAAGCAAAAGACATTAGCTTAACAAGCAATAGGTAATAGTATTCTCAAGTCAACTTGCATAAATTAACTCATACCTGTCACCACATCCGCTTGCTTGATGGCCTCCTGCTGGCCCAAGTTGTAGACTCTAGGCTGAGTCGGAGCATAGTGGGACGCGGTCGACTCCACCGCTTTGCCCTTTTCCTCGTAGGTAGCTCCTTGTTTCCTTTCGGACTTTGCGCGTCCACTCCAGCAGTTACGGGCAAAGTGCCCCGGCTTTCCACACGTGAAGCAAGCGCCCGGGGTTCGATTGGTAGTTGCCCCGAGGCACCTGCAGAAGGAGCTGGACCCGACGTCTTAGCCTTCTTGAAGAATCTACGGTAGCCCGACTTCGATGTAGTCGGCGCCTTGAACTCTGATTTCTTGCCACCGGATTCCCTTTCTTTCTTTGCTTGCACGTTTCTCATATCCTTCTCCAAGGACCGGGCCGAACTGACCAGGGTCATGAAACCCTGCGTCTTGGGCCCCGACAGCAGCAACCTCAAATCATCCCTTAGCCCTTCATAAAAGCGGCTCGTCTTGCGCTCCTCGTCTGCGAAGGTAGCGCCGGCATATCTCCCCAACCGAGTAAACTCGTGGAGGTATTCATCAACGGTGCTATCACCCTGCACCAACTTCTGGAATTCGCTCTCTAGCGCAATCCTCTGCGCCGAGGGGAGGTATCGAGCCATAAATAGTCTCGCAAACTCCTCCATCGGGACTTCGGCCAATGGCCTTCCCCTCAACTGATGCAGCTCTAGGCCCTCCCACCACAGTCTTGCGTCCCCATCCAAAAGGAACGTCGCTATAGTGGTCTTCTGCCACTCTTCAGTTTGCGTCGCAGTCATCACCCTGTTGACCCTTGAGAGCCAATCCTCTGCTTGGGTCGGGGTTTCTGCCCCCGTGAACACTGGTGGGTGAAAGCCCATGACGTGCTTCAGTTGTCTTTCAGTTGCTCTCCTAGGCAACTCTGGCTCCAACACTACTTGCTCAACCCTCCTTCGCTCTGCCGTCTGAACCGGTACTTGCTCCACAGCAGGAGCAGGCTGCTGCACCTGCCTTGCAGGCTGCGCATTTATCATTTCCATGACCGCTTCTGCCACCAACCTAATGGTCTCAGCAGACAAAGGTGTTGCAGGCGCATCGCTTGGCGCACTGCTCGCCTTAGAACCTGGCCGTTCAGACGGCCCAGCACCACTTCTGGTCACCTAAAATCGTGCAAAACACCGATAAGCGACCAAGAATTACTGCAAACAGCAATTATAGGAACACGCAGGTTCCTCAAACATGTGTATTTTCATTCCTAAGTGGACATTCATGGGTTCTTTTCATGTTATAACGATGACGCACACAATGTGCTCACCACCCCTTAAAGTGAATTCGTCCACGAATTCATTTAAGCGTGACCGAAACCAGAAGTCTGATACCAATTTGTAACACCCCTATCCGTCACATAGCATATAGCAGTAGGTCCGGCCGGGGCCCGATGCCATATACTACGGACAGACCGGTTGGTTACGCGTTGAAACCACACAACCAATCAGAGCGTCCTACACAACACCTAGCGGAAGCAGTTTAATTAAGTTGCAAAAGATAAGAACCCAGCCATAGAGCATGAATGTCCACTACTACCCAGGAATGAGTACATACACAAAAGAGTACACGGCCTTAAGGCCTTACAGAAGTGTTCGCTTAACAAAATAGCGTCTTTCATACATCGGCACGCAGGCCGGCCATACATGAATATGAAAAGCTAATATCTAAGCCTTCGAGGGCTGGCGCTGCAACTTGGGCTTTAGCCCGCTATTTGCCGCTTGGCTCCGCAGCAGCACCTGTAGAAAGCAATCCACCCAAGAGGTGGCAATACAAAAGGGCAACGGTCAGCAAAGCTGACCAAATTATAACGACCCCGTCCCGTTTCTCGGGACGGCGGTGCTCCTTCCCTGCATATAAAACTACCATAGCAATTCTATAAGGTATTCTATTCGCCACAAGTGTCGGCACGCACGGCCGCACACTCCGTGCTCTCAGGGCACTAATCGGTGAACCCGGTCCGGACCCAGTCCGACACCGCGATTCCACCACCATCCCTCGGATGGCAACACTCGTGAGCATTTAGCCCTTTCAGCCGAAGCCTAGGCCCGTTTCCAGCCCCCCGGGAAGTCCCATGTACTTTAGGTCGCTTCTACCGAGACCACTTGGAATGGGTAGAGTTCCACCCGCCCGTTGCTCACTTCACCACGGCCATTTAGCCATCGGTGCGGGCCAAGTTTCTCCTCATTCCCACAATCGATCAAAACACGCACATAACCCCGTTATGTACCGATTTGCCCTCCAAGGCAACATCGTGGCGGCAATGCGATTCCGCCCAAGCTTTCCGGGTGCGCCTCGAGGTTAACCCCCAAGGATCCCTGTATGCAATCTACCGCGTAGAATTTTCGGAAAACTAAATTCACCGGCGCGGAGTCTTCTCCGGCCATGCAATGCAAACATCACCGATCTGGGTTAAACCCGAATAGGCTTCACACACAATGCCTACACCCGTACTCCGATTCCGGGCTCTAACAACGGGGACTTTACATATCTACCCGAAGGGATTCCGCGCCTCAACGCTCACTCGCGAGAGGGGGATTTCCCCATGCATAGGAAGAAGGGCGACTACACATGCCCTAAGAAGAGGATCGTTACCCTCGCATTTTTCCGCGGCGCCATGAAGATGTAGTCGGATGGAAAGCTTCGCCTTGCCCTTGCCTTCGAGGATCCGGACTCGGATCGCAAATCGGTGCTTCAAGACTCCTCCGGCGGCCGGATCTTGGGCTCCTCCTTCCTCTTGCTCTCCCTTCTCTCTAAACACTTAGAGAGAGAGTGGACCAAAGAAAAATGAGGATTCAAAGCCCTAATCCCGGCTAATAACCCCCCAGGAGCAGCCCCCACCGTTGGATCCAGATCCAAGGGAACGAACGGCCGAGATTAGATCCAAAATCCCAAAAACTGGGCTGAACACGGCTTGACACACGGCCGTGTGTCTGGCCGTGTAACTCATTCGCCGATCGACACGGCTCCTGACATGGCCGTGTGCCACGGGCCGTGTTACCTGGAGCTTCAGGACGATCGTCGGGCTTCCAGAACACGGCTTCGAACACAGCCGTGTTTGAGGCCGTGTGCTCCACACACGGCTTGAGACACGGCCGTGTGTCTCAGGCCGTGTACCTCTTTGACTCGAGACAACACAAAACATAGAAAAATCACTGAACACGGGTAGGCACACGGCTGTGTGCCTGGCCGTGTGCCCCTGTTCAGACCTCCAAAAGTGCCGCTTGATCGCCCCGCGATCATCTCCGAGGTTGGGGTCTTACATAAACATAGGCCAACTGTGTGATCTTGGCTATGTTATTGTCTTCCACAAGGATGAGTGTCTGATCAAAAAGTCAAGTGACTAAGAGGTCATGTTGACAGACACTAGGAGTGGAAATATTTACTGTTTAAACTTGTTATGTTTAAGTTCTGACACTCTAGTGTGTCTAGTTGCTAATGAGAAAGTCTCATACTGCGTGTAATGGCACAAGAGGCTTGCCCACTTGAACTACAAAACCATTAATAAGCTCTTCAGTGAAGAGCTAGTCAGAAATGACCCCAACATAAGATGCACCAAGGAGAGAATTTGGTCTGCATGTCAAAATGGCAAGCAGACCAAATCATCCTTTAAGAGCATTGTGGCCAAGGATTTTGTGAGGTGTTTGTACCTCCTACATATGGACTTGTTTGGTCCTATGCTAGTTCATAGTATAGGTAGGAAAATCTGTACACTTGTGATAGTTGATGACTATTACAGATATGCTTGGGTTTTCTTTCTAAAGAAAAACTCTGAAACCCTAGACATATTTATGACCTTTTTTAGGCAAGTTTAGAATGAAAGACAGTTCTGTGGTCAAAATCAGAAGTGACCATGGTACTGAATTTCAGTCTGAATGGATGAAAAAGTTCTATGAAGAACTAGGGATTTGTCGGGAATTTTCTTCTCCAATGACACCCCAGCAAAATGAGATAGCTGAGAGGAAAAATAGGACTCTCATATAGGCTGACAGGACACTGCTTAGTGACACTTCTCTCCAAGAATACCTATGGGCTGAGGAAGTGAACACTGCTTGTCATGTCTTGAACAGAGCCTTTATCAACAAGTACCATAAGAAGACTCCCTATGAGATTATGAAAGATAAAAAAACTAAATCTAGCATATCTCAGGATCTTTGGTAGTAAGTTCTTTGTGCTTAATAATGGGAAGTCCTACTTGAGTAAGTTTTCTTCCAAATCCTATGAAGAGATATTTGTTAGGTACAATAATCATAACAAAGCATATAGGGTCTACAACTTAAAAAATCAAGTTGTAGAAGAGTTTGTGAATGTAGTCTTTGATGAATCATCAATGATTAATAGTGAGCTGGCAAACTCCTCTAGATCTACAGGTATAGAGTTAAATATTGAAAATATAACCATCAAGAACCCTCCTCCCACTACCCAAAAGGAAGAGAAGGTTGTGTGCATTCCTGAAGAAGGACAAAGTTCTCAGGATGATTAAGTTGGAATGCCTCCAACTGTCAGGCATTTGAGGGATCATCCCAGAAACCTGATCATTGGAGATGCTAGCCAAGGGGTTACAAACAGGAGCAGAAGCCTCAACATTGTCATGCACTCCAGCTTTTTGTCTCAGGTTGAACCAAAAATATTTGAAGATGCCAACATAGAACCATTTTGGATTGTGGCAATGCAAGAAGAATTGAACCAGTTCAAGAGGTGCAATGTCTGGAAGCTGGTTCTCAGAACACAATTACATAGCATCATTGGAACCAAGTTGATATATATGAACAAACTTGATGAAAATGGTGTTATAATCAAGAACAAAGCTAGACTGGTTACCAATAGATACAGACAAGAAGAAGGTATTGACTTTGATCAAACCTTTACACTAGTGGTAAGATTGGAAGCTATAGGATTGTTCCTTGCATATGTTGTACATAAAGGATTCAAGGTCTACCAAATGGATGTCAAGTCAGCTTTCCTAAATGACGACCTAAAAGAAGAGGTCTATGTTGAGCAACCCTCAGGTTTTATTAATTATAACTCTCCTGATTCTGTATTTAAGCTTAGAAAATCTTTGTATGGGTTGAAGCAAGCCCCTAGGGCATGGTATGAAACCTTGTCTAGTGTACAACCCCATATTCGCTGAGTGAGTTTTTCCCCAAGGGAGGTGATTCAAGAGCCTTTTGCCAAGGTAGGCGAGAAGGCTTCCGCCTAGGTAGGAGAAAAGTCCCTTAGGGTGGGCAGAATTCTCTGGACCCAAGGCGTCGAGTGGTGATCTCGCTCTCGACGCCTCTCGGCCTAAGGTATTGAGTGAGGCTCTTCCACTCAACTCTTTCTACGCCTCTCGGCTTAAAGCGTTGAGTGTAAAGTATCAGTACTTAGACAGATTCATGGGCCGGGGATAGCCTAGTCGATTAAGCAAAGCCAGCAGAAGGGCTTCTGCCTAGGCATGTGAGAAGCCTCCCGCCCAGTGTGGTCCAGAGGTAAATTTACTCGGACACCCTTGGAGGTCTGCATTTAGCTCCTCAAAACAGCGGAGTTTGGCTATTGGCAGACTATTTTCAGCTGTAAATAGCCTTTTGGAACAGCAGAGCTATGTTGTTGGCAGACCAGATATTGGAAATCTATAAATAGACCCACAGGGTATCTCAGAAGGCAAGCTTTCTCATTTCCTGGTCTTCTAGCGCTTTTTGAGATATCCTTAGCTCAGCACTTGACTAAAGAGGGGAAGCGCTCTGAGATCTTCTGGGTTAGTGAAGGGACCTACGTGTTATAGCATAGGTTCAGTTCTTTAGTTCTCAACAACTGGTCAAGGGTCTGAGTTTGGGAGAAGTAGGTGCTAGCTACACCCCAGGCTCCGAACTCTCTTTGGGGCCAGTTTCTAGTTCAAATATTTTTGGTGCGGTGAGCGTGGACCATAGCTGATACAAGAAAATCTCAAGCTAAGTCTCATGGATAGAGGCAAGGAGGAAGGAGCAGGCTTAGGAGGTTCTCCACCCCAGGTATGTGGGGTGACAATGGGGATGCTGGAAGATTTCAAGCTGGAAGTATTTCAGAC
Organism: Platanthera zijinensis; assembly: GCA_039513925.1. Classification (NCBI taxonomy): domain Eukaryota; kingdom Viridiplantae; phylum Streptophyta; class Magnoliopsida; order Asparagales; family Orchidaceae; genus Platanthera; species Platanthera zijinensis. The sequence continues at coordinate 65,132,138 of CM077093.1, forward strand.
CATCTAGTTAGCTTTCACTACGAGAAGCGAGTGGGCAACACCTTCGGTTCCGGTCGTTGCAACTCCTTCCTTGGGCGAGAATGCTCCTAAACAGCATCCCGGGAAGGAGGTTCTAGCAGAGAGTGTCGAGAGAGATCTCGCCGAGCGGGAACTCTTCCCCGGGTAGGCTAGTGCTAACATGGTTAGCGAGCCGAGGCTGCGAGACATGCCCTCTCGCCAGGTTGTGGGCGGGAGCCCTTTCAGTGAGTTGATTGTCTCTGCCCTGATCCCAGACGGGTTCAGAGAGCTAGATATGTCTTACTATACGGGCAGGGATTACCCCGTGCATCATGTGGAATGGTTCGAGGATGATGTTTCCATAAGGAAGATGTCAGATGCCTTCAAGTGTCAGCTCTTTGCCAACACATTGAAGGAGAAGGTGAGGGATTGGTTCCATCAACTCCCTACAATCTCTATTTACTACTTTAAAGATCTACTACGTGGGTTCCTATTGAGGTTATCCACATTGAAGAAGACGAAGAAGGGGGCGGAGAGCTTGTTCGCCATCAAGCAGAAGCCGAAGGAGACGCTGGGACATTATGTCGATCGGTTCCTGTAGGATATCCTTCTAGTGCAGGAGGTCCCGGGGTACACACTGATGCTCGCGTTTACCATGGGATTGAGATCTTGGTTCTTCAGCATGGAGATGAAAAAGAGTGTCCCCCTCTCTTTCGAAGAGCTGATGGAGAGGGCGACGAAGGAGATAGAGATTAAAGTGTCCAACCTAGTATTCGCCAGAAAGATGGCCAAGTTGGTGGAGGAGGATGTGATTGAGCCAGGAGCGGGGAAGCAGTGGGAGCAGAGAGAGGAGAGGAGGAGGGAAGAGCCCCAAGGCCAGGGGCACCAGGGGCAGCACCAAGGTTAGGGGCATAGGGAGCCAAACAACTGGTTGGCCTGGAGGCCTCAAGAAGCCCCCCCCCAGCAGGGGGGAGGATTCCAAGGTGGAGAGAACTTCTGCGGTAAGGGAAGGTTCAATCCGCCGGTTGGGAGGCAGGTGTCAAAGAAGGAGGCAATGACGATCGCCCGAGCAAGGAGAGAGGGAAGAGGAGCAAGGGGAGGAGGAAGGAGAAGAGAAAGCTGGGTAGTGTTGCCTTTCTGTGACTCCATAAGGAGGAGGGTCACGCGACGGCCACCTACCCAGAGTTTCTAGAGATGAGAGGGGTCGGGGACAAGTTTAGCAGCAGCAGCCCATGAGAATCGAGGAAGTTCTGCTAGAAGGAGGAGAAGATAGGTGTGAGGACCGAGCGGATTTGGGAGCCCGAGGAGGGATTTGAGTGATCCACAAGGGAGTGGGGATTGAGTCCACCCGCAAGGGGAGCTTCCAAACCATGTATAGGAGGATCATTGCCTTGACCTCTCTGACCCGCACCCCCCCCCCCCCCAGGAGGAAAAAAACACCTTCTCAGCGAAGGACATGCCTGACTATGAAGATCCGTTCTGTGATGCCTTGGTGATCCAGACATCCGTGGTGAACTTCACAGTCTCCAGGATTCTGGTGGAGAATGGTAGCTCCGTGAATGTAATCTTCAAGAAAGCATTCGATGAGATGAAGGTAGAAGCCCGAAGGATTTTGGCCTCGGATGGACCGTTGTTTGGGTTCTCGGGGGAGAGGAAGGAAGTTGAGGGAGGGGTAGAACCGCACGTGATGCTTGGGAGGGTGTCGAGGAATTGTCGATTCATCATTGTTGACACTCCGAGTAGCTACAACGCCATATTTGGGCACCCCTAATAGCGCCTTTCTTTGCGTCCCCTCCTTGTTCCATCAATGTATCAAGTTTAGTAGCGGAGGAGTTTAGGTCAGGATCAGGGGGGATCCGAAGGTGGTGAGGCAGTGCTATGTGACTGCAGTCAACACCATACCCTGGATGGCAGAGGCAGAGGAGATGTAGAAGGAGATGGCAACGCAAGAGGAGGTTGCAGAGGAGGGAGAGATGAGCCTAGGTGAGGCTGGTGAGAAGGCTGTGAAGGAGCAGGGAGAAGGAGAAGCAATGGTAGAGGCCCAGGGAGGCGAAGAAGCGGAGCCGCAGGAGAGCCCGTTGGAGGCGATGGAGGTTGATGAAGTAGTAGGGGAGGAAGAGTTTGTGCAGGAGGAGACATGGAGCGACGGAAAGCAGTCCAGATTAGAGCTGGCAGAGGAGGTATTAGAGGTGGAGGTCTTCACCAGGGCAGGAAAGACAGAGAGGGTACGGATCAGCGGCGGCTTGAGCCCTGAAGATTAAGAGAGGATGCGAGAGTGAATCCAAAGGAACGTCGACTTCTTCGCTTGGAGCGCGGAGGATACGTCGGGCATCGATGCGAACGTGGCATGCCATCGTCTAAATCTGGACCCCAAGGCGCGTCCCATCCGCCAGAAGATGAGGATCATCACCACGAAGTTGGAGGAGCCCATCCGCGAGGAGGTCAAAAAGCTTCTCGATGCAGGTTTCGTCTCAGAGATCTAATACCCAGGGTGGGTCTCCAAAGTTATAATGGTAAAGAAGGGGGATGGGAGGTGGAGAATGTGTGTGGACTTTTCTTTATTAAATAAATTATTCCATAAGGATTGCAACTCCCTGCCTTGGATCGACGCGCTAGTTGATTCAGCCGTCGGTTTTTCTATTATGAGTTTTTTGGATACTTTTTTAGGTTACCATCAGATCCGAATGCACCCCCTGATGTCAAAGATGTCTCCTTCATCACCAGGGAGGGAAGCTTCAGCTATAAAATGATGCCCTTTGGGATAAAGAATGCGGGAGCCACGTACCAGCATATGATGGACCAGGTTTTCAAAAATTAGATGGGTAGGAATCTGGAAGTTTATGTTGATGATCTCATGGTGAAGAGTAGGGATGTGGGTTCACATCTACTCGACTTGGAAGAAACATTGGCCACCAAGCGGAAGTTCAAGATGCGCCTAAACCCCCAAAAGTGTGTCTTTGGGGCAAGTCGAGGCAAGTTCCTTGGACATCTTCTAACCCTTGCGGGGGTAGAGCCTAACCCGGACAAGGTGAAGGCTATCATGGAGTTGGAGTCGCTGTGTAATGCCAAAGAGGTTCAGTGCTTAACGGGCAAGCTCGACAAGCTGAGTACGTTTCTCTCTCAAGCCGGGGAGAAATGCTCACCTTTCTTCAAAGTGCTAAGGGGAAAACATAATTCGAGTGGACAAAGGAATGCGAGGAGGCTTTCTAGGCACTGAAGGGTCAGCTCTCCCAAGCGCCGCTCCTTCAGAGCCCGAAGGAGGGGGAGGACCTAGCTTTGTATATCGGAGTGGGAGAGGAATCCGTGAGTTCCGTGTTGGTCAGGGAATAGGGGAAGAAACAGTTACCCATCTACTACGTTGGTAGAATCCTAAAGAAGGTTGAGCTCTGTTACCCCATTCTGGAGAAGCTGGCTTTCTCCTTGATCATCTTGGCCAGGAATCTTAGGCCATACTTTTAGGCCCATTCAATCAAGGTGGTGACGGACCACCCTCTGCGCAAGATTTTTTCAGGGTTGGAGCACTCAAGTCGGTTGGCCAAGTGGTCTATCGAGTTAAGTGAGTTTGACATCACTTTGTGTCGTGTCTCTCCATTAAGACACAAGTGGTGACCGATTTCTTGGCCGACTACGTTGTTGAGGTAGAAGGTGAGAAGCCACCAACGCGGGATGCTTGGAAGATGTTGGTTGACGGAGCCTCGGGGAATCATTCTATAAGAGGAAGGGTAGTGTTAGTAAGCCCTCAGGGGGTCACCATAAAACAGGTTGTGGTCTTGCATTTCCCCATCACCAACAATTAGGCGGAGTACGAAGCTGTCATAGCAGGGATGCGATTGGCCAAAGAGCTCAGGGTACATGACGTGGAAGTATTCACAGACTCATTGGTAGTGGTGTTGCAAATAATGGGTGAGTATGAGGCTAGGTAGCCTACCCTCATGAAGTACCTTTCAAAGGTAAGGGTGATCGTTGGCGGGTTCAAGACATTCTCGATCCAACATGTCCCCAGGGAGGAGACCCCTTCGGTTTTGGGTAGAGCAACTCCCCTCGGTGTTGTGGGCTCTTAAGACAACCCCCAACACGGCCACCATAGAGACCCCCTTCAAACTTTTTCATGGGTGCGAGACGGTCTTGCCCGTGAAGTTCGAGGTTCAGTCATCGCGAGTCGCGGCCGCTAGCAGAGGAGATGAAGAATGGAGGGAAGAAAATGAAGGGGAGCTATGAATCTCGCTAGACATGGTAGAGGAACTTCACGACATGGCCGCTATCAGGCAGGAGGAGATTAAACGGAGGATGACCAAGTACTTCGATAAGCATGTCAGAATAAAGCAGTTCAGAGAAGGAGATCTGGTCTTGAAGAAGGTCGATGCCGCCAGAAGGTCAACGACTGTGGGAAAGCTCAATCCTAATTAGGAGGGTCCCTATATAGTTGAAAAGGTCCTGGGGTTGGGAGGATACCACCTCCAGAATATGGAAGGAGTGTCCATCAGCCACACTTGGAGTGGTGACGACCTGAAACGCTTCTACCCTTAGGGTGGGTAAAATTGTATATTTCATTACGATATAATATTTTAAAGATAGTTTCTCTCCAGGTTGGAATGTGTCTATGGTATGAAAGACCACGAGTAGATCCCGTTGTCTAGGACATAGATCCCATTAGCTGGCAGGGCTGGAAGGCGCACTCAGCCCCGAGTAGACCCGTTGTCTGGCTCTCACTAGCTGGAAGGATCGTAGGCTCGATTGGGGGGGTAAGGGAAAGTGATTGTGGAATGAAAGACGCCAAGTAGATCCCACTGTCCAGTTTCCCATTAGCTGGCAGGGCTGGAAGGCGTACTCGGCCCCGAGTAGACCCGCTGTAAGGCTCTTATTAGCTGGCAGGGTCGTAGGCTCGCTTGGGGGGTAAGGTAAAGAGGTTATGATTTGCAAGACCCCAAGTAGATCCCGTTGTCCAGGCTCCCATTAGCTGGCAGGGATGGAAGGCGCACTCGGCCCCGAGTAGACCCAATGTCAGGCTCTCACTAGCTGGCAGGGACGTAGGCTCGCTTGGGGGTAAGGGAAAGAGATTGTGGAATGAAAGACCGCTGGTAGATCCCGCTGTCCAGGCTCCCATTAGATGGCAGGGCTGGAAGGTGCACTCAGCCCCGAGTAGACTCGTTGTCAGGCTCTTACTAACAAGCAGGGTCGTAGAATCGCTTGGGGGGTATGGGAAAGAGATTGTGGAATGAAAGACCCCGAGTAGATCCCGCTGTTCAGGCTCCAATTATCTGGCAGGGCTGGAAGGCACACTCGACCCCGAGTAGACCTATTGCAGGCTCTGACTAGCTGACAGGGTCGTAGGCTCACTTGGGGGGTAAGGGAAAGAGATTGTGGAATGAAAGACCCTGAGTAGATCACGCTATCAAGGCTCCCATTAGCTGGCAGGGCTGTAAGGTGCACTCGACCCCGAGTTGACCCGCTGTCAGGCTCTCACTAGCTGGCAGGGTCGTAGGCTTACTTAGGGGTAAGGTAAAGAGATTGTGGAATGAAAGACCCTGAGTAGATCCCGATGTCCAGCCTCCCATTAGCTGGCAAGGCTGGAAGACACACTCGGCCCCGAGTAGACCCGCTGTCAAGCTCTCACTAGCTGGCAGGGTCGTAGGCTTGCTTGGGGCTAAGGGAAGGAGGTTCTTTGTTTGAACGGCCTTGAGTGGACTCGCTGACCAAGCTCATATCAAGCGGGCAAGGCTGACGTCTCGCTCGGTGGCAAGACGTAAAGTGCTTGGAATAATTAGATCTAAAGCCGCTCCTGCTGCCAGGCTCTCACCTAGCTAGCAGGGTTGTTGAACTCATGATGAGTATTATGGAGCGCTTCGACAATAGGTTTTCAGATAACTAACACTAATCTTGAGTAAGGATGAGGTAATCCAGACCCATCTCGGCACCATCCTCTCGGCATGTCCCTCTCGGCAGGGTTCTTGGCATGACCCTCTCGGCATGTCCTTCCTGGCAGAATTTACTTAGTCTATTCATCAAACGGGTGGCAGTCATCACCTAAGATCCTAAGGCTTACGCAAATGTGTGGATTCGTGCGCATATAATAAAACGCGAGATTCAAAGAAAAGTATGAAATACAATAGCCATTTCGGCAAAAAGCAAGATCATTTATTTAATATCAAAGTTGTTACATTTGCTTAGGGGATCTCACCCCTTACAGAAATTCATAAAAGAAAAATTACATGTTAAAATCAAAAAGGCGGAAGGTCCTCAGGAAGAGTCGTCGGACGTCTCGCTGGATGATTCGTCAGTGGACCCGTTGCTCTCGCTGAGGATTATTTCATCATCCTCACCCAGGGAGACGTCCTCTCCCGAGGGCTTGGAGACGGGATCAAATAGCCAGGGGAGGATCCCACGCGGCGTGAGCGTCTCGCCACCCTTATTTAGAAAGTCAGATTCCCGCAACACCTAGATCACGCACTTGGCTGCCGCCTATGCATTCTCCTGCATCATCACCTCTATATCATAGTTTGAGTATTGGTGGTGCTTGACCTTCTAAACCGGCGGCGGTGGAAATGGTGCCTTGGCCTCCTACGCTTGTTTGAGCTCGGCCTTCAACAGTGCAATCTAGCCCCAAAGAGCAGCCTCACACGTACACAATAGCTGAGCTTGGGCGCAATCCTGTAAGAAAGTCGTTAGAACTGAACATGAGAAAATGGCGAGAAGTCGCTAGGCGAAAGTCATCTAAAGTTTTATATACCTCAATCGCTAGGCGGAGGGAGAGAAGCTTCCGCCAAGCCTCCAGGTCGGCCTTCAGGGTGATGACCTCAGTGGCTGCGAGATCCCGCATCTTGTGCACCTCAACAAGGTTTCTCTCAAGGTTGAGGCTACGACGGGCAGATATATGCGCAAGATCGAATGCGTGCAGCTGGGCTCAAACAGATTCGTAGGCGAGAGCCTTGGTAGACTCCTTGTCATATATGCTCGCGTTGACTCGACTGTAGAGCCCAAAGCTGAGCGTAAAAGCTTCGCTACTGCTAGTTTCCTGCTCCATCCACGATAGAAGGAGCGACTAGATCAAGACCCGGTTAGCTTCTGGGTCCCACTGCAGGAGGGGTTGGCCCTCTTCATCCAAGTGTTTCCTTCCCAGGCCAAAATACCGATGCCCTCTCGGCACCGGTTTGGCGGGAGCCATCTTCAAGATAGCGGCAACCTGCGTTGCGACATCCTTTTTTCCCATGACAGGCAGGGCTTCGGCTGGGGTCTTGGCGACGGATTTGCCCTTGTCCGTCGCGGATGGTTTGGATTTCTTGGAAGGGGAGGAAGAGGGAGCATCGGGCTTCCGCTTCCAGGAGCTCGGGAAGGAGGAAGAGCTGGGCTCATCCCGACAAGTGGGGGCAGCAGATTTGGCGAGAGCCATGGTGGCGGCAGAACCCCAAGCCTCGTCAAATGGTGGGTTGAGGGGGATCTCCCGCTCACCTATGAAATCCATAATGTTTAGCCTTAAAATCTGAAGGAAAGAGTTAAATGAGCAAGTCGGAAGGGTACCTTCGCAGACGGGAACTAGTGGAAGAGAGTCGATATCTCGCCGCAAGAACTTTACGTTGAAGTTCTTGGTCCCAAAGAAGAATAGGAGGGCCGTCTCGCGACCCCCAAGCGCCGGAGGCCGGTAGGTCACCTCGTCATACTGGACTGGCAAGAGGGGGACATTGCTAAAGTTCTCGAACACGAAGACGAACTTCTGGTCCCAGTTGTGGTTCTTGTTTGCGAGACTGATGGTCTTGATCATCTGCCCCGAGAAGAAGACAATCTCGCTCTTTACCCAGAAGTTGAACAGTTTTCGGAATATGGAAAGGTTGAACTCGATCCTTTTCGCGTGCATATAGCAGGAGAAAGCAACTAATAGCGCAATAGAATTGGGATTGAGCTGGGTCGGGACCACTCCATAGTGTTGGAGGGCCTGGCGCACTTCTGACCGGAGGGGGAGGCGGAACCCTACCTCAAAATGCTCTAGCGGTATGGCCAGCTCTTCTTCCAGCAGGAAGTTGACTCTGTCTTCATTCCCGGGATTGCGTGCGGCGAACTCTGGGGGAATGTAGTTCCCAGTTATGAAGGTAAACTCCATTTGGGTTAGGCGGCAGTGGGGGAAGTTATGTTCAATGAAGTTTTACGCACACTTAGTGCGACCCTCAGTCTCTCCTGGCATTTTGAATGAAGGAAGAAAGGGAAAGAAATCTGGTTGGCGAGAGGCTCGGGTTGCAGAGAATGACGAGAGTGTGAGGGAAGAAAGAAGACGGAGGTTCGGAAGCAAGTGGAAGTAAATGCGGTTGGTAAACAGGCCTATTTATAGAATAATATGGTAATCATGACGTTTTTCTAAAGGTGGAAGTGCGGATAGCAATTTTTCATAATTGGACGATTCGTAATCCATTCGGTCTCGCTAGCGCTTCCTATACCCGCATTTGGCAAAAGCCTCCGGGAGGGGTCTCTGGTAATAACAAAGCAATGACAAGTATAAAGATAAAATATGGCACGAGAGTTTATCATTCGGCAAGAATGGCGTGAAAAAATAAGTTATATACAATGGGCCTCTCGCTGGGAGAGAGCCGTGCTAAATAGAATAAATATTAAAATGTTCATTACACAAATATGTCAGGGTACATGCGAGAAGGGTAGACCGAGAGGTTGGGGGAAGAAGAGGCGAGAACCCGCGGGGCTCAGTTGTAAGACCCCAATTTTTTTTTCTCAAACCCGGGGTCTTATGCCCAGAATCGTCGTTTTGCGGTGGCACCGACACTCTGGAAGGTCGCCACTACAAAACGCCGATTTTTCCGGCCTTTTCGATCACCAAAGAGAGAGAAGTAAATATAAACTGAAATATAATTGAGTCCACAAACATCATAAAAAATGAGAAATCACAACAAGCCAATAAATATAGAAAAGAGAGAGTACTTCAGTAGAACACAAAGGAAATATAAACGGGCTTAAGCCCGGTACATCATATCCTCACTACAATCTCTTGCAGAAGCTATGAAAAATACTAATCACTCACGGAGCTAGTCAATGGTGCTCTGGTACTAGACTGGCCCACCTTCATGCGCAACGTACTCCGCTGGTGCTGGTCCCCCTGCTGCGGGTCCCTGTCTCCCATCTGGAGCCCCTGTAATATTGTGGTTCGAAAACCATTAATCATAAAGACTAAGCCATATCATCCCCTACCCCTCCTCCATGGATCCTAGGCACCGCGCGGGGAGAAGGAAAGGGAGGCTATGAAAATAGAGAGTACAAAAAGGCAGGTGACGGTGGAACTAGTCTAGTAGTTTAATATAGCAGGTAAAATGGTACAAGATACATTAGATAAGTAGGAAATATGGAACCTTAACTTATATGGTTGCCACATAAGCCAAGGGATTTTCTACGAGTCTCCTATCGTATAAACAGTCTCATCCCTATTTATATGATAGGGTGTCAATTATAAACAGTTAACATATATTATAAAGAATAACCCTAACTTATAGACTTGCCCACATAAGCCTATAAACTAAGGGGTCATCTTGCAAGGCCTAATTTATAAAGCATCCCATACCGACTTATACATTAGGGGTAAGGGTTGTATGATGATGTTATGATATGCTATGTTGTGGGTTAATGTTATGCAGGTGCGCACACACACATGATTCTATGCGCACAGACCTTTAGTTCCCCCTTTTTCAGCAGCGAGCTTCACTCCCAGGAACCTCCGTAGTTGCAAACGGAGACAGTGGGTCGGGCCCCCCACTCCTAGACGGGTATCCGCACTACCAGGACTAGCCCTTACATACGCCTCTAGAAGAACACAACCTAGAGTCACCACGTACTCTGCTGGCCATATCCACCAGACTTTCACTAGCCAAGTTTCCCCGACACTGTCGGGTCACTGTATCGATGTCGGTGCAAACGACCGTCCAATACCGAAGACCCACCACTTTGTTTATGTAATTAAACATTCTCCCGAGCCCCGGGCTCCCCGGACTATACCGTCCATCAAAACCACCACCGAGCCTACCGCTCGGTCAATCATATCAACTAACCTCCCGTGATACCGGGGTGTGTGAAGGTGAATTCCTAGTTATACTAGTTACTCTTTGTCACTTGTTCTTTCAGTTTACGTTAACCCAGGACTGCCCCCGGTATACCCGGTGAAGGGTTCTCAAAGGGGCACCATGAACTATGATGGTAGCAATAGCCCAAAGTTCCCTTTCGCAAGGAACTTATTATTATTGGTTGTTACCTAATTCCCGATCCCTTTAATGTTATAATAGTTCTAACCCTAGTGTATTTTGACTTGTTCTCCCTCCACGGGGAAGACGATGTTTCGTCGACCCCAAGCGCCACTTAACCCTAGCTACCTGCTTTCTCTTCCTCTTGACTTCTAAGTATGCACTTATTTCACAATTCCAAATCAGTACTCTAGCATCTCAATTCTCTAAGTAATTCAGCGCCATATAGTGAATTATGCAGTTTTACTAAACGCAGACCTCCCTAAGCTATATGACGTCTACAAAGGGAGGTACCCCAAATTTTCATCCAATGACCCTAAAATATTTAATGGGGGTCGATCATAAGATGTTTAATCTAAATCCAGAGTTTCACAATTTTCTTAATTAATTTGGTAATTAATAAATTTTCTAAGAAATCCAAATGCCCTAGTTTTGTACATGATGTACCATTTTTAGTCATGAAAAATACTTCAAAATATTATAATAAATACTAGGCATCTAGGTTACTCTAAATTCAAGACCTCATAATTTTTCAGCAATATTTAAACCTCTAAACATAATTGTTGAACATAACTTACATTTATCAATATAATGAAACAAGTACTTCTAATACACTTTCAAAAATTCCATAAAAATTTACACAGCTTTATAATAACATAGAACTTCCTTTGACCAAATTTCATAAGATTCAAATGAGTGGTTAATTCAAAATAAATTCCTAAGTAGATAGTGTAATTTGAAGGGTTGTGAATAAAGTACTTTGTTTATTGATCTAAAATTCATAACAAAATTTACAGAGATGACTAACACTATAAAAATACATTTACCAAAATTCCATCATGATTCTAGGTCATATGCCCACTAATTAATTCCTAGGGTTTATGGACCTAAATATTGATTTAGTGGTTTGAGTGGGGTGTATGTGTCCAACTACTACCTAATCCCTTCCTAGGGCATTTCAACCTCCTAGGATTACATGGACTAAACCCCAAGTCCATCCAAGGACATATCACCTTATGTCCTTCACAAGCCCCCAAAGTTCAACCTTAGGGTTTGAACTAAGGTCCTAGGGCAAACCCACCCCAATTCATCTCAAATTCAGGAGAGGGTGTTTTTACTGGCCATAGGGCTCTTGCCAAGGTCCCAACCCATTTGGGTGAGAATTGGCCCCTCCATGCCCCAAATAATCTTTGCCCTAATTTACCCCTTAGGAGACCAAACTTTGGTCACACCAAAACCTATTCAAATCAAACCCAATTTGTCTGAGATTTTTCTCAAGGTCAAACAATGACCCTAAGAGTAAGCCACCAAAATATTTGGGGGTATAAAGGTAATTAAACCCCTAAAATAATTCATAAATGTTTTATTGAATTTTTACACAAACTATAGGACAAAGTTTTCCAAAAATTCTGTTTTTTAGATATGTTTTAGGTATAGGTTCTAGTGACCCCCATCCAAAATTTCAAGTCATTTGGATGTCTGGATTGGTGGGGGAACTCAAAATACTATCTGGTCTAGCCTAGGTATAAACCCCACCAAAATGGGTGTTGTGGTCAAACCACTGACCCAAATGGGTTCAAACAAATTTTCATTTAAACTAGACTTCATGAACTACAACTTTTATGGTTGCACCTTTCCTTTAAAGGGGTCTAAGTATTTTAAATATTTAATTTAAAACCACTCAGTAAACAGGATAGAAATTAGAATAATAGGAATTAATAATTAAAACTAGCACGAATCTTAAAGCAAGATCTAAGGGCCCTGACATCATCTTCTTCCTCCAGCCAAAGGCCACGATTTGCCCGACCTGGAGCCACTTCCAAGGCCGTTTCCCGGCCATCCGGCCACTTCCCCAGCCAGCTACCGCCACCACCACCTTCGTCGAGGTGGTGGCTAACGCCCGACGGTGGTTTGGCCGCCGGAGGTGGTGGTTTCCGGCGATCCGACCACTCCTTTTTTTTAAAAAAACCATTAAAATTCAGAAATTTTCTCACTCCAATCGGGCTAAATTGAGCTCGATTCTTGGCCCTATTGATTCCTATGATCTAACCATAGAAGAAGAGGAAGGGGAGGACCTTTGCGGCTGTCTGGAGTCGCGCTGATTGCCGAGTTGACATGGTGGTGGTGGTGGTTGTCAGATTTCTGCGATTACACAGTGGGATGGCTTGGCTCCTTCAGGTAAGGGTTGGAAATGAACCCCTAGAGTCCAGTGAAGTTTTTAAGATGAAGAGAAGGGGGAGGGGGTGGGTGTAGGGTTCCATGGCCATTAATGGCCCCTTTAGGAAAATTCAGCCATGGTGGGTGGAGGATGAGGCATGGCTCATTTCAGTCAAAGGCCAGCTGGTTTTAATGGGGCTGCACTCCCCTCATCAAAGTGGATTGAATGGGGGAGGTTGGGGAAGGGGAAGGGTGAGCCTCAAAGTCTTCCCCATTACTCCCCTCTCTTTCTCTCTCTTCCATTTTTGGGATTTTTCTCTCTCCTACTCACCAAGCCTGAATTTGACTCCCACCTAGCCTAATGGCAGCCCACATGATCATGATATCAATTAAAATAAAGTTAGCCCAAGTGGATTGGGTTTGAGCTCGAGTTATCCCATTTGAGCCAACTTGACCTAACACTTGGTTAAAGTTAACCTAGGTCAATTTGACCTTTTGGGTTGACACCAATGGGTCCTTAGTGACCCATTGGACTCCCCTAAGGTCTAGGTAGAGTTGGGTAGGGTCTACTTGGCACCTTGGAGGTCACTTGTCCCTTAGTAAGGGCACTTTGACCACTTTGGGACTAGAGTTGACTTGGGTCAACTTAGCGTTTTGGGTTGACCCCAATGGGTCCTTGGTGACCCATTGACCTCACTTAAGGTACAGGAAGACTTAGGTAGGGTTGGTTGGGCACATTAGAGGCCCATTTTCCTTAGTTAGGGCACCTTGTCCAATTTAGGCCTATGATGGTCTTAGGTCAATTTTACCACTTTGGGTTGACTCCAATAGATCCCTATGGATCTAATTGACCTTATAATGAGTTAGGGATGTTGTGGTGGGGTCATGGAGTCAAGGTGAAGTTGTTGGGTATTGTATCCACAATTACCTGGATTTGAAGAAGACTCTAGTCAAGCTAAGATGAATTCACAATGTATTTGATCTTCTATAAAGTTGTGCTTGCAGCTATTCCATGCTAAGTACACACCAATATCAGGGTGCAGTGGGTCAATATACACGGGTCTGCGTAACGTAATACCTCATTGAGCAGATCAGTGTGTTGACTCACGTGTGCTCTCTCTATTGGAGTGTACGTATTTTCAAGTACAGGGTCGAGGCAGATCAAGAGCAGAAGAAGGAGCAAAGATGGGTCAAAGACCAAGTTCATAGGAAGGAAGAAAAAAATCATCCAAGCCAAAATCGACGGGAATCACTAAGTGATTCTCGCCGATTCGACGGGAATCATTAGTGATTCTCGCCGAATCGTCGAGAATCAGTCAGTGATTCCCGCCGACTTCATTCGACTGACTGTCCTCCTACAAGAATTCTGCTAAGGCAGAATCGATGGGAATCGCCAAGTGATTCTCGCCGATTCGTCGAGAATCACCTTGAATTCCCGCTGATTCTCTCCGGCTGACAAGGTTCCCTACTGAAATTCGGCTAAGGCAGAATCGATAGGAATTGTGAGTGATTTCCGCCGACTTCGACGGGAATCACCAGTGATTTTCGCCGATTTTGCCTTAGGCAAAATTCCCGTTCGCTGGACCGAACCAAGTTCGTTGTGCGCCGTTTTGACTGGGACTAGGGCTTCTCCTTGTGGGCCCCACAACGGTCATTTAGGGTTGTATTCCAGTAGATATACTCGCATATTTGAACATACTTCCAGATTGAACAACGAAAAATAAAACTGAGGCTGAGCGTGCCCTAGCCGATCGCGGAACTTCACTGATCGTCGTCGCCGCTCGTAAGCTAGTCGCTGCCGCTGATCTCAGAGATTCTTTGATCTTCCGTCGACAGTACCGAGGCAAGCCTAGCGTCTCACGCTTCTCTCTCGAGATCTCTTGTCTCTCGATTTGTTGAACGAAGATAGTTCTTCATTCCGAATCAATTGAGACGACTAATCCGATTGAGATCATTGGTAGACCTTGCTTGCTTCGTCAAGAAGTTTGGATCTACAAAGCATCGCCGCCGCATTCACTTGCCGTCGCCGATCTTGTCAAGATCCTCTCCAAGAGAGAACACCGGTCGTGGATTCTTCGTCTCTTTCAAGAATCTTTAACGAACGAAGAAGGGCATCGGGATCTCCAAAAGTTTGTTTGTATTTTCTTTACATTCAAATTTAGTTTATTGTTAAGGAATTTTGATTCCTAGTTGTGAGGGTTGGGTGCAACCTGTGGCGGTGGAGTTGTGACTCCTTTGGTTGGAAGGGTTCCTTTCGTAGTGTGAGGATTGGATTTCAATCCGATTGGAAAAGTGACCGAGTCATCCCTTGGTGGGAGATAGGTCGAAGGGGGAGAGTGTACTTACCCAAATCGGGGAACCACTATAATTGCTTGTGTGCTTTTCTGTGCTATGTTTGCTTATTTATGCAGGTAATTTAAAATTCCGCAAAAGACTGCACGACACCAATTCCCCTTCCCCCCATAGGTGGATTTAGTTGACACTAGAGACTTTCAAGTGGTATCAGAGGGAGGTTACTCAACAATAAGGTTAACACCTTGAGTAAGATCCCATTTCTAGTGTCAAGAAGAAAACAAGACTCAGGCATGGAGCAGTACACTGATGTCTCTCCCCTGAGACTGCCTGCATGCACAAAAGAATATTTTCCCATCTGGAAAATGAGAGTTCAGTTTCATCTGGAAGCCGTTGACCCCCGTGCTTTATTCATTGTGGAAGAGGGTCCTTTCATTCCCATGAAGGCTTCTGAATCTGGAGATCTCCAAATCCCTAAGAGTGCCGCAGAGATGACTGAAACTGAGCTCTCACTATTCAACTTGGACAAGCTGTTACGACAGATCATCTCTGATATTTGGTCAGGATCCTCACTTACAAGATTGGACAAGTGTAAGACTGAAAAATCCATGTGGGAAACAATCTCTGACCTCATGGAGGGAAAGAAGACTGCCGGGACTGAATGTCAGCAAGAGGATGAAGCATATGTAGGGGTCCTCGTCTCTGATGATGAAAGTCCAGAACAACTTCTCAATATCAGGGCTCCAGTGTCTCTATCTTAGACTGAAGAAGAGATTGAGGAATGTAGTTGTGATGAAGCTGAAACCTCAGTCTCTGTAGACCATAACTGCAATCCTGATCAGCACAATCAGGATCAGGTATCTTCCTCTTCTTGATCCCTTCCTCTTGTATCTCCTGAAGACAAGAGAAGTTCAGAGGTTTGTCCATCTTTTGATGCTAGGGAAATAGACAGTTTCAATCAAAAGATTGAAACTCTTGATTCCCTTCGTAGTGCCCTTCAGAAGAGCAACTTGCTTGTGGAGAAACAAGCTATGGAAATTGCTCAGTTGAGGACCATGATGGATCTCCAATTGGAATCCATCAAGATGAAGGACTCAAAGATCTCGGTTCTAGAGTTTTCTCTAGAGACCGAGAAGAGAATAGTATCTAACTTTTCCAAGGTAGATGCTATTAAGTGAAAGGAAGAAAACAGGTGGATCTCACGAATTATAAAATCGTGGAGAAATGGGGAAACTGTTTTAAGACCCCCCTCACCGAGTAGGAAGGGCACACATCATGCCTTCAGGTATGACCATAAGAACAACTATGGTCACTGCAAGAATGATCAACCCTCATGTGGAAATACCCATAGTGCAAGTGCTGTTATGGCTACCCATGAGAAAATACATTTGGCTCATCATGAACCTTTTGTATTCACTTCCTCAGCCTCAACACTTCATGAGAGTGAAGGAACCAGCTCTCACTGTACCTCTCACCACCCTAGGACGCTGGAAAAAGGGGTTAGCAAACATGTAGCAAGTATCTATGGGGCCCCCAGATGTGTGTTGACTGAAAAGAAGGCACCACCTCCCAGGCCTCATGACACTCACCACATGTTCTCCATCCACCCTCCCTCGTGTCTCGATGGAAAGGGTAAATCTGAGAGTAGAACCTGCTTTGCCTCCTTCAGACCTAGGGTCATGACTAAATCCGTTAATAGACCTGGTCAGAAAAGGAGATACAATATTCATGAGTGTTGGTGCTGTGGCAGAGTGGATCACTTTGTCATAGATTGTTGGCACAATCCTTTTGTGCCAAGGGCAAGGGTATGTCCACATCCCTTGGCTATAGATAGCCTACCTGACAGAAATCCTGTAGGAAGGCATCCAGTATTTTATGCTGACAAGAACCTAGGACCCAATACATATTGGGTTCCTAAGGTAAGGTAATTTGTTTTTGCAGGATAGTCTAGGTACCCTTAAAAATGATGGGACCTAGACAAGAGATGTTCCAGGAATGCTATGGAACAAGTATATGGGATAAGAGATAATGCTAACTACATTGTCCTACTTGAACTGGATACCTGTTGTACTTCAAATAGTGGATCCGAATGATCAACCTAATGATCCCAGGTACGCGCATTCAGTTTCGAAAATTGAATCGCATTACATAGATGTATAAATATATATATCCAAACACATGTGTAGATTCCATTTCAATTTAGAGGAAAAAGAAAATCTAGGTGAGATAAACAGGATTCTCGTCGGTTAGAATAATCGGGCGGAAGGAGAATCCATTGCAATCTTTGTTGTGACGAGATTTTGTCCCATCATATTTAGACAATCTTATTTCTTTGGACATAAAGAGATAAAGAAGCCATTACAATTGCCGGAAAGACTAGGGCCACTAAAGAAACAAAAATAGAGGAAAAGTTCAAATTTATCATAGAATGAGTACCTCGATTTCATTTTTGTACCTAGCATAATTATAAAAGATATCTTATAATAAGTATATCTATTAGATAAAATATGAAGTACTTAATAAGAAATAAGTGCAAAGAATTAGGAATGTAGAAACCTCCACAACCAGCGAAAATATCGGAAACAGTGGCAAAATTCGGAAATAAATAGCGGAACTCCTCCCAACTCTTCGCATTCCCGTCGACTCTACAGAAACAGCTTCCCCGCGGAACTTGCGAAATCGTGTCTGCCCAGAGTCGACTTCTATCACTCCCGTCGCTCCCGTCAAGTGTTGTCTGCCTGCTATCCTCTCCCCGTCGGCTCGGTGTTCTCATCTCCGGCATCTGCTCGACGCTCATGTCTCGACGATCCACCGCCAGCATTCCGTCCCGATGCAAGCCGCTCCTTGGACTAGGGCTTCTCTCCTCTCACTGGACTAGGGCTTCTCTCCGCTCACCGCCTGACGAGAATCACTTTGCTCCCCCCCTCCGAGTACAAGGTAACGACCGTTCCTCCTTGTATCATTAGCTAGGTTGTAACTTATTTATTTCCTACTAGTTCAGTTCCTACAATCCATAGATTTAGATAGAGTTGAGTTCCTTGGATGTTACGTGTTTAGGTTTATAATGGCTCCTCGAACCACGGTCGGGCTCCTCACTAGGAGTGAGTTGGTGAGGACAGGCTTCGCCCATGCTTCTGATGAATTCAGGAACATCATCTTGATGCTTGAGCAAGCCGGGCTCTCCTTTATTCTCGAGCACCCATGCAAGGTCCTAGATAAGAAAGTTCTTGAGTTCTACGCAACCGCCAAGCTACGTCGCGAAGACACCTTAATAAAGAGTAAGATAGCTGGACTAAGGATCAAGGTGACTGCTGCAAAACTATCACATCATCTGCAGCTCTCCAGCTCTGTACAAGAGGACTACCCGGATGAAAATGATCGTGCAAGGACACTACTGTTCTGTGGACTAGCTCGAGGGACCAAGGCCATCAAAAGTAAGGACATGAATGAGGAAGGAAAGCTCCTCTCAGATATCATTGGGAAGGTTCTGATCTGCAAACCCGGCTCCCATGATCATATTTCAGAGGATATGTTTAAGATCCTGATGGTTGTGGTATGCAGAAAGAGATTCAACTGGGGGGCCATGTTATTTGAGAAGATTAAAGATACCCTACGAACTCCTAACTTTGGGAGGATCATCAGTTTATACCTGAATCAAATGGACGGAGACAGATTTGACATGACAAAGAGAGTTCCTCTTCACTACCTGAAGAAGATGGATTTCAGCATCTTTGATAGGTGGGAGAGGAGAATTGGCCAAGGAGGTGCAGCTGAAGCATATGGTGATGAAGAAGACAGAGCTCTGGAGTTCAGAAATCCTTTGGATGAGCCCAGTGAAGTTCCTTATCTGCTACATGCAGGAACTGAGGGGGATTCTTTACCCATTCTTTCTGATGCCCTCAGGATGGATGTCTCAGTTTCAGATCAAGCAGACGTCGTTACTAATATTATCCTGATCGCGAAGGATGCAGTGGATACCCTCGCTACCGATCAGGCTGACGAGGAGGAAGTGGAGGATGACATGGAGGATGATGCTGCTGATGAGGATAATTTGGAGAATGTGGCCGCTGATGATGTTAACAATGAGCAAGCTGGAAATGAGATGGATATGGGGGAAATTGATGTTGACCTCCCCTCTGTGGAATAGGTTCAGGTAGTAGTTTCTGATGTATCTGGTGCAACAATTGAGGGGGAGACCTCCCGGCAGGGGATGATGAGTATATATGAAAAAACAACAGAGGCTACCCCAATCCCCCCTTCAAGACATTGTGAATCTATCTAGCTCCACCAGTGTATCTGCAGAAGAGAATCCTGACTCCCAGAGTCCTATCCCCCCTGAGCACGACCAGGACATGCATCGGGTTCATCCGCTAGGACCTAGCCTGGCAAATCACACGGTAAATATCATTCAAGGTATAGTGGATGAACTGAAGGCCTCTTTTGAACGATCTCACAACAAGGTGCTGAAACAAATTAAGCAATCTGAGGATCTGATGCTTAAAAATGTTGTGGAGATAAATCATAAGCTGGATATGATGGAACAAAAGTTTGAAGCTAAGTATGCAGAGGTCGGCACTGCCGTCAATCTTCTGATGCAAGGGCTACAGAAAAACACAGCTGATCTGGAAGTGGTGAATCAAAATGCACATGTTGTGGCCAATGACATCAAATTGTTCGATTCCAACATGGTCACACTCAACGCAAATCAGAAATCCCTGCTGGACGATTTTGCTCGGAATGTCAAGCATATAGATGAGTCACTGCATTCTTATGCAAACTCAATTGCTCAAGAAGCCAAAAAGGGGGGATGAGGATTATACAGCTAAGATGGCGGGATTACAACAAATCATAGTCGACAACTTCAAGCAGTCAAATGAGTATGTTTTTGAAAGCTTTCACTGGCTAGTTCAGCAAGCATCTGGTATACAAATTCCGGTTGCTCCTACTGATGAGGTTGCTACTGCTGCTGCTGATGAGGTTGCAAGTGCTGAGGAGGTTCCCTTGAGTGAAGCTGATGCCAGAAAGGCTGATAGGGCCACTGCCAGAGCTGCTCACATGGCTATGTTTGATCAAGAGGCCATTGCAAAAGGGAAAAGAAAACTTCAAGAAGGAACTTCCAAAGAAACTCCAGCTGAGAGGAAATCGAGATTGAAGGAAAGTGAAGTTAAGAATGAACGATGGAGTCCCACGTCTAGGAGCATCATACTGGACACATTCATGCTACATCAGTGGGGAGAGCTTGATAGAAATAAAGTATATAGTCAGTATGAGTGGGAGATGCACAAAGAGTATGAGGCTAAAAGAAACATATTCTTCAGGACTAACACTGTGGAACATAAAGCTCCTCCACCCCGATATTACCCGAAGCCGAAGGAATTCTTTGAGAGGCAAAGCAAGAAGTACATGGCTGAACAACTAAGAGATGCTCAGGCTAAGGAGAGATAGACTTGGAATCTAGATCTATTTTTATTCTCTATATGCGTGTATATCTTTTCTTGCATTTAAATGAACAACCTTTTGATATATATATATATATATATATATATATATATATATATATATATATATATATTTGATCACATGTTGATTCAATTATTGTTCTGAATGCATTTATTATTCTGATTTCTTGTCTCGCATATTGTTTATGTATATCCTTCTGGTTGGTGTAATTCATCTTAGCTAGTAAGATTTTGGCTTCTTAAAATAGGGGGAGATTGTTGGGTATTGTATCCACAATTACCTAGATTTGAAGAAGACTCCAGTCAAGCTAAGATGGATTCACAATTTATTTGACGATCTTCTATAAAGTTGTGCTTACAGCTATTCCATGCTAAGTACACACCAATATCAGGGTGCAGTGGGTCAATATACACGGGTCTGCGCAACGTAATCCCTCATTGAGTAGATCAGTGTGTTGACTCACGTGTGCTCTCTCTATTGGAGTGTACTTATTTTCAAGTATAGGGTCGAGGCAGATCAAGAGAAAAAGAAGGAGCAAAGATGGGTCAAAGACCAAGTTTATAGGAAGGAAGAGAAAAATCGTCCAAGTCAAAATCGACGGGAATCACTAAGTGATTCTCGCCGATTCGACGGGAATCATTAGTGATTCTCGCCGAATCGTCGAGAATCAGTCAGTGATTCCCACCGACTTCATCCGGGTGACTGTCCTCCTACAAGAATTCTGCTAAGGCAGAATCGACGGGAATCACCAAGTGATTCTCGTCGATTCGTCGAGAATCACCTTGAATTCCCGTCGATTCTCTCCGGCTGACAAGGTTCCCTACTAGAATTCGGCTAAGGCAGAATCGACGGGAATCGTGAGTGATTCCTGCCGACTTCGACGGGAATCACCAGCGATTCTCGCCGATTTTGCCTTAGGCAAAATTCCCGTTCGCTGGACCGAACCAAGTTTGTTGTGCGTCGTTTTGATCGGGACTAGGGCTTATCCTTGTGAGCCCCACAACGGTCATTTAGGGTTGGCTTCCAGTATATATACTCGCATATTTGAACATACTTCCAGATCAAACAATGAAAAATAAAACCGAGGCCGAGCGTGCCCTAGCCGATCGCGGAACTTCACCGATCGCCGTCGCTGCTCGCAAGCTAGTCGTCGCCGCTGATCTCAGAGATTCTTTGATCTTCCGTCGACAGTACCGAGGCAAGCCTAGTGTCTCACACTTCTCTCTCGAGATCTCTTGTCTCTCGATTTGTTGAACGAAGATAGTTCTTCATTCCGAATCGATTGAGACGACTGATCTTATTGACATCATTGGTAGACCTTGCTTGCTTTGTCAAGAAGTTTGGATCTATAAAGCATCATCGCCGCATTCACTTGCCGCCGCCGATCTTGTCAAGATCCTCTCCAAGAGAGAACACTGGTCGTGGATTCTTCGTCTCTTTCAAGAAAGCTTCAACGAACGAAGAAGGACATCGGGATCTCAAAAAGTTTGTTTGTATTTTCTTTACATTCAAGTTTAGTTTATTGTAAAGGAATTTTTATTCCTAGTTGTAAGGGTTGGGTGCAACCCGTGGCGGTGGAGTTGTGACTTCTTTGGTTGGAAGGGTTCCTTCCGTAGTGTGAGGATTGGATTTCAATCTGGTTGGAGAAGTGACCGAGTCGTCCCTTGGTGGGAGATAGTTCGAAGGGGGAGAGTGGACGTACCCAAATCGGGGAACCACTATAATTGCGTGTGTGCTTTTTTGTACTGTGTTTTCTTATTTGTGCAGGTAATTTAAAATTCCACAAAAGACTGCACGACACCTATTCCCCCCCCCCATAGGTGGATTTAGTTGACACTAGGGACTTTCAGAAGTCTTATGATCATCCTAAACTATTGTTTAGAATTCTACTATTTGTAGACCAAGGTGATTTTCACCTTGGGCCTTATTCACCTGGTCTTTTGAGCTTCTCGTGGTTTTGTCTTAACCTAGTCATGACAAAACCATACTTAGTGGTCTAGTTGAAAATGGGATGTTACAAATCCCAATATATATATATATAAAAATTCGTCCACGAAATTGAAGTTAAGCCTATGGGGTTCCTACTGAAATAAAAGCTTGTAACATCCCTAAGAGTTGAGGTTATACCTGACTCAAAGAGTTCCGGGTACTTTTGCTGCATCAGGTCCTCTGGCTCCCAAGTGTGCTCCTCCGGCCCATGGTTTCTCCACAGAACCTTGACTAGCGGAACCTTCTTGTGTCGCAAGATCTGCACTGCCGTGTCATCGATCCTGATCAGCTCCATTCTGACTGATCGATCTAAGGCCACTGGATTTTCTGCTGTCGAAATCAGCTGCTCAGGGCGTAGTAGAGCCCTTCATAGTGAGGAGACGTGGAAGACGTCGTGCAATCCCGCTAACTCCCGCGGTAGCTCCAGTCTATAATCCAAGGGGTCGATCCGCTCTAGGATCCTGTAAGGCCCCATATATCTCAGACTGAGCTTCTTCCGCCCGCGAACCCGCGAGACTCCATGCATCGGCCGTATCTTCAAGAAAACCTGATCTTCCACCTGGAACTCCACCCGACGATGCCTCGCATCGTAGTATTTGGCCTGCCTGCTCTGGGCTTCCAACATCCTATCCCGGATCAATCTAACTTGAGCATCGGTATCCTCCACAAACTCTGAGCCGAGTGCATTCAGATCCTCATCCTGAATCCATGATAGTGGGGGTCCTGCACCTACGTCCGTATAATGCCTCGTAAGGGGCCATGCCTATGCTGTATTGATGACTATTTTTGTACGAAAACTCGATCAGCGGCAGCAATCTCTCCCAAGGCTTGCCACGGTCCAAAATACATAAGCGTAGAAGATCCTCCAATGTACGGTTGGTGCGCTCTGTCTGTCCATCGGTTTGAGGGTGAAAAGTTATGCTGAACGTCAATCGAGAGCCCAGGTAGGCCTGAACCGACATCTATTCTGTGGACGTAAACCGTCCATCCTGATCTGAAACGATCGTCCTGGGCACTCCATGATAACGAACAAACTGCTCGACGAACCTAAACACAAGAACTCTGACCGGAGTATCCTTTGCAACTGGAATAAATCTGGTTACTTTTTTCAGTCGGTCGACAATTACCCATATCGAATGATTCCCCGCACGAGACCGGGGTAGCCCATGTATGAAATCCATGGCTATATCCTTGAACTTCCATCCCGGCACCGGAAGTGGCTGTAGTAATCTGGCTGGATTCTTGCACTCTGTCTTTACGAGTTGGCAAGCCTCGTAATGCGTCACAAAATACGTAATGTCCTTCTTCATGCCTGTCACGTACATCATTTTCTTCAAGTCCACTGTCATCTTGGTGATCCCCGGATGCACTGAGTATCTGCTGTAGTGAGCCTCTGCCATGATGTCCTCCCGAATCTGGCCTCCTGCCAGTATATAAACCCTGCATCAGAAACATAGTAGTCCATCTCTCAACGAGTAATCCCCTGCCGTGCCTTCCTCCAAGGCACTAAATATCGGTTCTGCCCTCGCATCCAGCCTCTACCCGTCCCTAATGTGATCTCGAATATCATTGGTGTCAACCATCGATCCTAGATACTCCTTATACAATTCCGGACCGTCCTCGGACACTAAGGATATCTGCATCTCCTTAAACATTTTTACCAACTCTAAGGCCATCAGCTGTGGGCCTGCTCCTGATGTATTCACTCTCTAGCTCAAAGCGTCTGCCACCACGTTTGCCTTCCCGGGATGGTAATGCATGGTGTACTGGTAGTCTGACAGAAACTCCACCCAGCATCTTTGCCTGATGTTCAAATTCTTCTGTGTGTCCACATACATCAGATTTTTATGATCTGAAAATATGTTGCAGTGTACACCGTATAAATAGTGTCGCCAGATCTTTAGCGCAAAACAACTGCCCCCATCTCCATATCGTGCACCGGGTAATTCTGCTCATATTTCTTCAGCTGACGGGAAGCATAGGCTATTACGTGTCCGTTCTGCATCAGAAAGGCACCCATCCCCTGATAGGAAGCATCCGTATACACCTAGAATCCTTCCTTCCCTGATGGAAGAGCAAGGATGGGAGCCGAGATAAGCCGACCCTTCAGCTCCAAAAAGGCAGACTCGCATCGTGGTGATCAAATGAAAGGAGACTCCTTCTTCGTCAGGGATGTGAGAGGGAGAGCAATCCGAGAGAACCCTTCTACGAACTTCTGGTAATAACCGGCAAGTCCTAAGAAACTCCGAACATCCGTGGCCATCTTCAGCGGTGGCCAATCCCGTACTACCTGGACTTTCGCCGGATCTACCGCCAAACCCGCTCCACTGATAATATGGCCCAAAAATGCTACCTCTTTTAGCCAAAATTGGCACTTGCTAAACTTAGCATACATCTTATGCTCTCGAAGCTTCTCTAAAGTCAAAGACAGATGTCTCACATGCTACTCTTCAGTCCTTGAGTAGATAAGGATGTCGTCAATGAATACGATGACGAAGACATCCAGATATTCCTCGAACACCCGGTTCATCAAGGTCATGAACGCGGAGGGTGCATTTGTGAGCCCGAAAGGCATCACGGTAAACTCGTACAAGCCGTATCTACTGTTGAAGGCCATCTTCGGGATGTCTTCCTCCTGAATGTGTAGCTAGTAGTACCCTGACCTAAAGTCCAGCTTGGAAAACCAATGAGCTCCCTCCAGTTTGTCAAATAGCTCGTCTATCCTTGGCAAGGGATACGTATTCCGGACCGTCAGCCTATTCAGGGCCCGGTAATCACTTCACAACTAAAGTGTCTCGTCCTTCTTCTTAATGAATAATATCGGAGCTCCCCATGGTGATGAGCTAGGCTGGATAAACCCGGCTTCCACTAACTCTTGAAGCTAGCTTCAAAATTCCACCAACTCCTTCGGGGCCATTCGGTAAGGAGCTCTGGATGCCGGTTTAGCCCCCGGCACGAGCTGAATCTGGAAGTATTTATCCTGGTGCGGGGTTAGTCCTGGTAGCTTCTCCAGAATACATCAGCAAAATCCCGCACCACGGGAATGTCTGTAATAGCATCCTTGGCCTCGGCCATCTCGAAAAGAACCTGATAAACTTTGTCTCCCTGCAGGTGGGCCTTGACGGCCTGCACTAATGATAATAATATGCGGGAGGCAGGTATAATACCTTTGATAACAATAAAGGAGTCCCCGTGCCTCACGGTGATCCTTTTCGCCAAGAAGTTCATTTGGGCATGGTTATAGTATAACCATGTCATGCCCAGGATCAAATCATAGTCCGACATCCTCAGGATCATCGCTGGTGCCTCAAACGCCTTTTCTCCTATCTCTGCCTCCATATTGTAATGGGATGTGGTGGACATCTCTGATCCATCGGGTAGACGTACCCTCCTCAAAAAGTCAGTGAATCGCTCCACGCCGGCCAGTCCTTCCACGAAATCCTCCGACACAAACGAGTGTGAAGCGCCCGTGTCGAAGAGAGTGTGAGCGGTCTTGCCGCTAATGAAAACTATGCCTGGGGTAATTAGGTGTCTTAGTGTTCTAGTTATAGTTCTCCCTAAATTTCTAACTAGTATACTTCTATTAAACTAGTTCTTAGGAAAGAAAGAAGAATAAAAGTATTGTCATACCTGCTATAACCTGCTCCGGGTTCCGGGGCTGTACCAAATCTAGAGAATACACCTGCTCCCTCTCTGGCCTATGGCCTCTGTCCTGATATCCCCATCCTCGGTCATGTCCTCGGCCGCCAAACTGTCGAGGAGGTGGGCACCCTGAAGTGCTGGTAGGGGTGCTCGCCTCATGGGACAATTCCTCTTGAAATGTCCCGGCTGATTGCACTGGAAGCATACCGGTGCCTTCTCTACTGTCCTCGGCATCTGCAGCATTTGCAAAGGTTGGAGAGACAATACCCCCTAGTTCCTCTACTCCTGACCAAACTCTTGATGGGGTTGATCCCCATTCCTTCTATCCCCAATGACTTGGCCTCGAGGATAGTCTCTAATACCTCCAATCACTATATCGTCTGTCGGCCTCTTCCGGCCCTTGACTGTGATCTGATCTGCTTCCCTTTTCTTTTCCATTTCTAGAATCCTGGCTAAGCTCCCCTCGGAGGCAAAGAGGAGCCTGTCTCATATCGTCGTGTAGCCCCTTATAGAATCTCCTTGTATAGCCAGCATTGTCCAACTGGTAAGATTCCGCATTTCGGGCTAGGTGAGTAAACTCCTGGTAATACTCCAGCACCGACCTGTTGCCCTGCCTTAGTCATAGGAACCTATCCTCCAGCTCGTCCCTTGCCGACTGGGGCACAAAATGTCCAAGTAGTGCTGCTCTGAACTCTCCCCAAGAAATATCTACGCAGTCCATATCAGCAAAAGTGGTGTCCAGTTGTGACTTCCACCATCTTTTTCCATATGACTCTAGGCAGGTGACTGCCAAAGCAACTGCCTCCTCAGTGGGGCATCGAATCCCCGCAAGCATCTCATAAATGATATCTAACCATTCCTCTGTGCGTACTGCTGACTCCGTCCCCAAGTAGGATGGAGGGGAAAGCCCCCGAAAAGCACTCATCCAACTGACCCCGGGATTTGGCTGTGGAGCCGGGTCTTGCTGAGCTCTGAAGCCCTCCAGAATGTTCATAAGTGTTTGCCCCATCTCCGTCTGCAGAAATGGAGCTAGAGCCGACGGAGGTGGAACCATATTTTGATATTGAGGTGTTCCCTGCTGTGGAGTAGGGTTCTTCGCAGGCTATAATAAAAATTCCAATAGTTAGATAGCGTACGAATGGAATAAAAGGAGATAAGATGGACTTTTTACATGTGATTCCCCTTATGGGCACACCACTTCTTCCGCTGCTAGTTTGTCCGCAAACTAAGCTCGCGTGGGGGTTGCCTAAGGTTTTTGTGGACTACTTCTCTTTCGATCGAGTTTTCCTCTGATATTACTTTGTAAGACCCCTTTTTTTTTCTCAAACCCGGGGTCTTATGCCCAGAATCGTCGTTTTGTGGTGGAACCGACACTCTGGAAGGCCGCCACTACGAAACGCTGATTCTGCCGGCCTTTTCGATCACCAAAGAGAGAGAAGTAAATATAAACTGAAATATAATTGAGTCCACAAACATCATATAAAAATGAGAAATCACAACAAGTCCATAAATATAGAAAAGAGAGAGTACTGCAGTAGAACAGTACAAAGGAAATATAAACGAGCTTTAGCCCGGTACATCATATCCTCACTACAATCTCTTGCAGAAGCTATGAGAAATACTAATCACTCACGGAGCTGGTCACTGGTGCTCCGGTACTAGACTGGCCTACCTCCATGCGCACCGTACTCCGCTGGTGCTGGTCCCCCTGCTGCCGGTCCCTATCTCCCATCTGGAGCCCCTATAATATTGTGGTCTGAAAACCATTAGTCATAAAGACTAAGCCCTATCATCCCCTACCCCTCTCCCTATGGCTCCTAGGCACCGCGCGGGGAGAAGTAAAGGGAACCTATGAAAGTGGAGAGTACAAAAAGACAGGTGATGGTGGAACTAGTCTAGCAGTTTAATATAACAGGCAAAATGGTACAAGATACATTAGATAAGTAGGAAATATGGAACCTTAACTTATATGGTTGCCACATAAGCCAAGGGATCTTCTACGAGTCTTCAATCGTATAAACAGTCTCATTCCTATTTATACGATAGGGTGTCAATTTTAAACAGTTAACATATATTATAAAGAATAACCCTAACTTATAGATTTGCCCACACAAGCCTATAAACTAAGGGGTCGTCTTGCAAGGCCTAATGTATAAAGCATCTCATACCGACTTATACATTAGGGGTAAGGGTTGTATGATGATGTTATGATATGCTATGTTGTGGGTTAATGTTATGTAGGTGCACACATACGCACATGACTCTATGCGCACAGACCTTTAGTTCCCCCTTTTCAGGCAGCGAGCTTCACTCCCAGGAACCTCCATAGTGTCAAACAGAGATAGTGGATCGGGCCACCCACTCCTAGATGGGTATCCGCACTACTAGGCCTAGACCTTACGTACGCCTCTAGAAGAACACAACCTAGAGTCACCACATACTCTGCTGGCCATATCCTTCAGACTTTCACTGTCCAAGTGTCCCCGACACTGCCGGGTCAGTGTATCGACATCGGTGTGAACGACCGTCCAATACCAAAGACCCGCCACTTTGTTTATGTAATTAAACATTCTCCCGAGCCCCGGGCTCCCCGTACTATACCGTCCGTCAAAACCACCACCGAGCCTATCGCTCGGTCAACCGTATCAACTAACCTCCCGTGATACCGGGGTGTATGAAGGTGAATTCCTAGTTATACTAGTTACTCTTTATCACTTGTTCTTTCAGTTTACGTTAACCCAGGACTGCTCCCGGTATACCCGGTGAAGGGTTCTCAAATGGGCACCATGAACTATGATGGTAGCAATAGCCCAAAGTTCCCTTTCGCAAGGCACTTACTATTACTGGTTGTTACCTAATTCTTGATCCCTTTAATGTTATAATAGTTCTAACCCTAGTGTATTTTGACTCGTTCTCCCTCCACGAGGAAGGCGATGTTTCGTCGACCCCGAGCGCCACTTAACCCTAGCCACCTACCTTCTCTTCCTCTTGACTTCTAAGGATGCACTTATTTCACAATTCCAAATCAGTACTCTAGCATCTCAATTCTCTAAGTAATTCAGCACCCTATAGTGAATTCTGCAATTTTACTAAACGCAGACCTCCCTAAGCTATATGATGTCTACAAAGGGAGGTACCCCAAATTTTCATCCAATAACCCTACAATATTTAATGGGAGTCTATCATGAGATGTTTAATCTAAATCCAGAGGTTCACAATTTTCTTAATTAATTTGGTAATTAATAAATTTTCTAAGAAATCCAAATGCCCTAGTTTTGTACATGATGTACCATTTTTAGTCATGCAAAATACTTCACAAAATTATAATAAATACTAGACAATTAGGTTACTATAAATTCAAGGCCTCATAATTTTTCAGCAATATCTAAACCTCTAAACATAATTGTTGAACATAACTTACATTTATCAATATAATGAAACAAGTACTTCTAATACACTTCTAAAAATTCCATAAAACTTTACACAGCTTTATAATCACATAAAAGGTCCTCTGACCAAATTTCACAAGATTTCAATGAATGGTTAATTCAAAATAAATTCCTAAGTAGATAGTGTAATTTGAAGGGTTATGAATAAAGTACTTTATTTATTGATCTAAAATTCATAACAAAATTTTCAGAGATGATTAACACTATAAAAATACTTTTACCAAAATTTCATCATGATTCAAGATAATATGACCCACTAATTAATTCCTAGGGTGTAAGGACCTAAATATTTATTTAGTGGTTTAAATGGGGTATATGTGTCCAACTACTGCCTAATCCCTTTCTAGGGCATTTCAACCTCCTAGTATTACATGGACTAAACCCCAAGTCCATCAAAGGACATATCACCCTATGTCCTTCACAAGCCCCCAAAGTTCAACCTTAGGGTTTGAACTAAGGTCCTAGGGCAAACCCACCCCAATTCATCTCAAATTCCAGGATAGGGTTTTTTACTGGTCATAGGTCTCTGGCAAAGGTCCCAACCCATTTGGATGAGAATTGACCCCTCCATGCCCCCAAATACTCTTTGCCCTAATTTATCCCTTAGGAGACCAAATTTTGGTCACACCAAAACCTATTCAAATCAAACCCAATTGGGCTAAGATTATTCTCAGGGTCAAACAATGACCCTAAGAGCCAGCCACCAAAATCTTTGGGGGTAAAGAGGTCATTAAACCCCTAAAATAATTAATAAATGGTTTCTTGAATTTGTACAAAAACTATAGGACAAAGTTTCCAAAAAAATATCATTTTTGTATATATTCTAGGTATAGGTTTTAGTGACCTCCATCCAAAATTTAAAGTCATTTGGATGTCTGGATTGGTGGGGGCACTCAAAATACTATCTGGTCTAGCCTAGGTATAGACCCCACCAAAATGGGTGATGTGGTCAAACAACTTACCCAAATAGGTTCAAACAAATTTTCAATTACACTAGACTTCATGGGCTACAACTTTCATGTTGGCTACCTTTTCTTTAGAGGGGCCTAATTATTTTTAATATTTAATTTAAAACCACCTAGTAAACAGGACAAAAATTAGAATAATAGGAATTAATAATTAAAACTAGCACGAATCTTAAAGCAAGATCTAAGGGCCCTGGCATCATCTTCTTCCTCCAGCCAAAGGCCATGATTTTCCCGACCTGGAGCCACTTCAAAGGCTGTTTCCCGGCCATCCGTCCACTTCCCCGGCCATCCACCGCCACCACCACCTTCGTCGAGGTGGTGGCTAACGCCCGACGGTGGTTTGGCCGCCGGAGGTGGTGGTTTCCGGCGATCCGACCACTCCATTTTTTTGAGAAAACATTAAAATTCAGAAATTTTCTCACTCCAATCGGGCTCAATTGAGCCTGATTCTTGGCCCTATTGATTCATATGATCTAACCATAGAAGAAGAGGAAGGGGAGGACCTTTGCGGCGGTCTGGAGTCGCGCTGATCGTCGAGTTGACATGGTGGTGGTGGTGGTCGGATCTCTGCGATTACACAGTGGGATGACTTGGCTCCTTCAGGTAAGGGTTGGAAATGAACCCCAGGAGTCTAATGAAGCTTTTAAGATGAAGAGAAGGGGGAGGGGTGGGTGTAGGTTGTCATGGCCATTCATGGCCCCTTTAGGAAAATTCGGCCATGGTGGGTGGAGGATGAGGCATGGCTCATTTCAGTCAAAGGCCAGCTATTTTCAATGGGGCTTCACTCCCCTTGTCAAAGTGGATTGAATGTTGGAGGTTGGGGAAGGTGAAGGGTGAGCCTCAAAGTCTTCCCCATTACTCCCCTCTCTTTCTCTCTCTTCCATTTTTGGGATTTTTCTCTCTCCTACTCACCAAGCCTGAATTTGACTCCTACCTAGCCTAATGGCAGCCCACATGATCATGATATCAATTAAAAGAAAGTTAGCCCAAGTGGATTGGGTTTGAGCTCGAGTTATCCCATTTGAGCCAACTTGACCTAACACTTGGGTAAAGTTAACCTAGGTCAATTTGACCTTTTGAGTTGACCCCAATGGGTCCTTGGTGACCCATTGGCCTCCCCTAAGGTCTAGGTAGGGTTGAGTAGGGTCGACTTGGCACCTTAGAGGTCACTTGTCCCTTAATAAGGGCACTTTGACCACTTTGGGGCTAGAGTTGACTTGGGTCAACTTAGCCTCTTGGGTTGACCACAATGGGTCCTTGGTGACCCATTGACCTCACTTAAGGTCCAGGAAGACTTAGGTAGGGTTGGTTGGGCACATTAGAGGCTCATTTTCCTTAGTTAGGGACCTTGTCCAATTTAGGCCTATAATGGTCTTAGGTCAATTTGACCACTTTGAGTTGACCCCAATAGATCCCTATGGATCTAATTGACCTTATAATGAGTTAGGGATGTTGTGGTGGGGTCATGGAGTCAAGGTAAAGTCTTATGGTCATCCTAAACTATTGTTTAGAATTCTACTATTTGCAGACCAAGGTGATTTTCACCTTGGGCCTTATTCACCTGGTCGTTTGAGCTTCTCGTGTTTTTTTCATGACCTAGTCATGACAAAACCATACTTAGATAGTTGAAAATGGGATGTTACACAGTATTGTTCCCACAGCCAATGACCCCAACCTCGCCTCCCTGTCCTCGGGGCGCACTCACGGGTAGTGATAAGTCGTCATGGTTGTGAGCTCCTGGTAGACAAGGCACAACTAGTTCCAGGCCCACGCGATGTGCCTCCCGTGAGAAGTCTCCTCACTCCTGCCTCTCAGACAGTCCATCTCGCCAAGAAGATGAGTATAGTCCCGCTCAATCACGCTTAGGCATCGCTCAATCCGCATCAAGAGGGTAGTTTCCTACAAGGAGTCCTCTCGCCGCATCCATATAAGCATTGACAGGACTTTCTCTATCCTCTCCCTCTGCTTCTCGGCATTTTTGGAGGCCTCAAGGAAGCTCAGCATCTCGCTCGGGGAAGGCGGCGGCGATATCACCTCCTTGTCTGCATCAGGCTCTTCCGTAGGTTCCTGATGATCTGGTAAGAGGACTGTCAGGGACAATTCAGGAGCAGAAAGATTACTCAAGGCGCGAGAAGGGGCATTGTTTACCTGATTGATGGCGAGAAGACTTGGGACGCCCTTCAAAAGGCTTCCCGAGGAGTGGGCGGTGCGTCTTTCCCCGACTCGGGGAAAGGACGCTGCCCCAGCAAAGGAGTTTTGGCTAAAGGAGAAAGGACAGTGTCCTCCCCGCCAGGAATGCGAGAGTCCAGCGCGAGAGTAGGGTACTTATCGGCAGTTCTCCTGGGTAAGTGGGGAAGACCGATCGCAGGATCGATGGGGCCTTTAGTGGCAGGAGTCCTGGGTCTCGAGTTGACAGTACCCAAGGTTCTGAAAGTGGGTGTTGTGGAAAGCTTTGAAAGTAAAGAAAGGAAAAAATGAACCAGTAAAAGCGAATGCCAGATGGGCAAATTACTAGGATCATTCGAAGGCTTGGACTGGGTAATCAGGGGGGAACCTCAAGGACCAGTGGTAAGTTTTCTGCAGGATGCTGGGTGGACTCAATATTCATCGGAGGGGTATTGGCGGCGCCCTCAGGAGGTATTCCCTGCGATAAGGTTAGCGTATCAATGTGACAAGCCAATTTTAGGGGTTCGCACCAAAAGGCGGGACAAGTAACATACCTCCGTGAGAGCAGCAGGCTCCTCACGGACAGGGGTTGAGGTTGGCGAGGCTTGCTCATTTCTAGAATGGTGATCTCCCCGAACTGACTTGGCCTTTTTCCTTTGGTAGGCCGAATCTGCATGCCTTTTTGCCGAGAGCCAGGGAGTGAACCCAGCGCAGTCGACGCGAGCCCTTGCCTGAGCAGCGGCGAGGTGATCTTGGACCTCTTGCGAGAGAGGTTTCGCGGCCCTGTTTGGCATACATCTACACAGCAGGGAGAGAGATCATGCGATAAGCAGTAGTAGGAGGGATGGAGTCTTGAATACATGCCCTGACATATATATATAGGGTCGAAGTAGGACCCGCAAAAGATTCCCTTCCAGGTCAGCATGCACTCACCGAATATTAAGGGTTGGACTTTTCTTTCCTAGCGTAGGACTCGCTCGCAAAGAGAGGGGATTGTGTACAACCTCATATTCGCTGAGTGGGTTTTTCCCCAGGGGAGGTGATTCAAGAGCCATTCGCCAAGGTAAGCGAGAAGGCTTCCGCCTGGGTAGGCGAAAATTCCCTTGGGGTGGGCAGAATTCTCTAGACCCAAGGCATCGAGTAGTGCTCTCGCACTCGATGCCTCTCGGCCTAAGGTGTTGAGTGAGGCTCTTCCACTCAACGCCTCTCGACTTAAGGCGTTGAGTGTAAAGCATTAGTACTTAGACAGATTCTCTTGGGTCAGGGACAGCCTGGTCGATTAAGCAAAGACGGTGGAAGGGCTTCTTCCTAGGCATGCGAGAAGCCTCCCGCCCAATGTGGTCCAGTGATAAATTTACCTAGATACCCTTGGAGGTCTGCATTTAGCTCCTCAAAACAGCGGAGTTTGGCTATTGGCAGACCATTTTAGACTGCAAATAGCCTTTTGGAACAGTAGAGCTACGCTATTGGTCGACTAGATACTAGAAATCTATAAATTGACCCACAGGGTACCTCAGAAGGCAAGCTTTCTCATTTCTTGGTCATCTAGCGCTTTCTGAGGTATCTTTAGCTCAGCACTTGGCTAAGGAGGGGAAGAGATCTGAGATCTTCTGGGTTAGTGAAGGGAACTCCGTGTTGTAGCTTAGGGTTAGTTCTTTAGTTCTCAGCAACTGGTCAAGGGTCTGAGTTTGGGAGAAGTAGGTGCTAGCTACACCCCAGGGTCCGAACTCTCATTGGGGCCAGTTTCTAGTTCCAACATCTAGCCTTCTCATTGAGAACAAATTCTCAAGGAGAAAGATAGACAAGACATTATTCCTTAGGGAAGTCAAGGGTAAGAACATCCTAGTCCAAATTTATGTAAATGACATAATTTTTTGGTCTACTGATGATGACCTATGCAGAGTGTTTGCTAAACTTATGCAAGGAAAATTTGAGATGAGCAGTATGGGTGAACTCAAGTACTTCTTGAACCTCCAAGTAAGACAGTCTGAGAATGGATTATCCATCTCACAGTCTAAGTTCACCAAGGATTTAATTAAAAAGTTTGGAATGTAGAGTGCCTCCACAATGAAAACTCTTATGAGGTCAAATGTGTCATTAGACAAGAATGAGACTGGGATACCTGTTGATGAAACCTTGAACAAAGGCATAATTGGCTCCCTCCTCTACCTTACTGCTAGTAGGTCAGACATTATGTATACTACATGTGTTTGTGCTAGATACCAGGCTTGCCCTAAAGAGTCTCATTACTCTGTAGCTAAAATAATTTTGAGATATCTCAAGGTCACACCTGAACTTGGCCTATGGTACCCTAGGAATAGTGATTTTGAACTAAGTGGGTATTGAGATGAAGACTTTGCAGGCTACAGAGAAGACATGAAAAGCACATCGGACTCCTTTTAATTTCTAGGAAGAAAGCTTGTATCTTGGAGCATCAAGAAGCAAATAAGTGTTGCAATATCAGTAGCTGAATCAGAATACATATCTGCTGGAAGTTGTTTTGTTAAGCTATTATCGATCCAGCATCAGCTCCAAGACTACAACCTCAAGCTAAGTAGAACTCCTATATATTGTGATTTTATTAATGCAATCTCTATTGCTAGAAATCCTGTTTCTCATAGCAGGACTAAGCACATAGAGATTAGATATCATTTTATTAGATAATATGTGTAATGTGAGGACAACAGTCTTCAGTTTGTCCCCACAGACAAGCAGGTGGTTGATATCTTCACTAAGCCACTAGATGAAGTCAAGTTCAACTCCTTTAAATTTGAATTGGGTATAATGAACTTAGTATAACTTCAATCGTTCTTCATGCTTTATAGTTACATGTAGTATTTACCTATGCAGGATAATAAATGAACTATGTACTAAGTGTCCAAGCATCGAGTGCGCTGAGTCAATATCAAGCGTCGAGTGCAGCGTCAACATTAGGCATCGAGTGCGCTGAGTCAACATCAGACGTTGAGAGCATCGAGTGTGTCGAATCCACTCAATGCAAACTTGCAGGGACTTCTATTTATGGCTAATCTACGGGATTAATCTCAATCGTTGATCTCCTCGTGATCATCGCAATAGGTACGTGCCTCTCCACATTCTCAAATTAGAGGTAAGTATAAAGAGAATGAAGCCGAGAGCTAGAAATATCTACAGAAATTAACGCAAGTAATGAAGCCGAGAGGATTGGATTTCCTGTTCGAAGGATCAGAGTTAGTGAGAAATGGGTTTAAGGATGCACTAGAGGAAGTTCAGCTTATTCTCCACCTTTTGTAGGTCGCTGACCTAGAACATGTTCTTTCAGAGTCGAGTCTGCTATGGAAGAGGGAAGTGCCTGAGTTATACTCAAACGCTAAGGTTGACTCATCCTCTGCTAAAATCAGGTCTTCTATCAGTGGAAATAAGGTCAAGATTACCCCCAAAAGATTGAGCAAGGCACTGCAACTGCCTAAGTTCAGGTCATTTGATTAAGAAGAAGAACTGGACCAAACTGATGTCAGAGCTACCCTGAAGTGGTGTGGACTGTCAAAGCACTCCACTGGATCAATCTTGAGAAAAGAGCTGAACCTTAAAGGAAAATTTCTAGCACATGTTGTTGGGAAGGCACTGCTGTGCAAGACTGGATCTCATGATAAGATATCTAAGAAGATGTTCGAGTTGATGACAAGAATAATTATGTCCAAGAAAACAGATTGGGGAAGGGTAGTTTTTGAAAGAATTATAGAATGTATCCTAGAGCTAAACCTGGGCAGGATTCTATCTCTATATCTGCACAGCACTATTCCAAGGATCCTAAACATAAGGCTAGGAACAAAAATTCATCACATGAGGAGGATGGACTCAAAGATGCTTGATATGTGAGATACAGTTCTGCTGCCACATCAAAAGACTATTGAAAAGAGGAAAAAGAAAGCAGTCCTTGCTACTAAAGATAGCATAGACAGCAGCTCCTCTAATACAAGTGAGGAGGTGCCTCATAATACCCAATTGTCTGAGTCTACTGAAGAGACTAGAAGGGACACGAGTGCTCAGGTATCAATCTCTATTAAACCTACTGCAAGGAGCTAATTGATTGGAACACAGTCTGAATCCATGGTCATATTGTTTGGATAGCAAATGGAAAATATCTGTGCCAACCTTGAGGGGGAGGTTGTCAGGGAAGATGCTCCAATTGAGGGGGAGACCTCCCAGATGCTTATTTCTACAGAGGAGGAGACTATCCAATCAGTTCAAGAACAACTAGACTCCTTCATTGAGAATCTGCAGAGAAGGATTGCTCTAACTCCAGAGGTTCCTGAAGTTATTCTATTCTATCCTCAAGTTGAGGGGGAGTAAGTCCTTGAGAGGATGAGGTAAGATGCTCTAGTCATAGCCACCTAAGAGCAACAAATTCCCACGGGGAATATAGAAGACCAAGATATCCTTAAGGACAAGACTGAAGCTGAGGGGGAGATTCACTCTGAACTCCCTGCTCATGATACAGTGTATGATATTGTCTCCTCTGTATCTGACAAGGACATTGATGTGGCTAAAGTACAAGCTGAAGTACATCCTTCAGAATATATAATGGTTGATTCAGAAGACAGGATTCCTTCCAGGGATAGGGATGAGGAGGTCTGTGACCAAGACACGTCTGCTAAAGCTGATCAAATGTCCTCCTCCTTTCTAGCCCAACTAGAAGTTTTACTAGATGACCAAAGACGATAACTAGAACACTACATTGATGACTCCATCAAGGAAGTGAGACAAAATCTTTCTACTAAGATAAAGTCCATCAGGTTTGAGGTCAACCTGCTGAAAGCAAACACTGTGGCATTCTTCATAAGAGTTGCACATGCTGTAATATTCACTGAAGGTGTACTACAAGAGATCAGACAAATCCAAAATGACATTCTCGAGAAACAGAACATCACATCTAGCAATATGGAGATGGTCCACAATGCCCAAAAGACACTGATCGATGAGCACAAGATCAAAATTAAAAAGAGAATTGAAAGAATTGGTTTCAAGAATGTTTAAACACCTAAAGGGGGGTGAATAGGTCCAATTCCAATTCACGTAGGCAGTTAATAAACTAA
Source organism: Platanthera zijinensis (assembly GCA_039513925.1). Classification (NCBI taxonomy): domain Eukaryota; kingdom Viridiplantae; phylum Streptophyta; class Magnoliopsida; order Asparagales; family Orchidaceae; genus Platanthera; species Platanthera zijinensis. The sequence continues at coordinate 65,169,559 of CM077093.1, forward strand.
TCACAGCACAGCTATAAATTCTACAGCTACCATAACACATAATAATCCAAACACAGCATACACACAGATTTATAGTGGTTCCCCAAATGATGGGTACATCCACTTCCCCCTTTGCCTATCTAGTAGTACACTAGATTCAGCCAAGCTTCCTTCCACCTTCTCAGATCCTCAGATCTTACAACTCAGAACCCAAATTGGCTCCTACAGCTCAGACTTTAACAAGTCCTACAACTCAGGCTCTTCCCAAGAACCTTATCTCAGAGTGAATCCACACTCCTACAACTCAGGAAATCAAGCCCTACCTCAGCCCTTATCACCAGGCCTACAACTCCGAGAACTTAATCTCCTACCTCAGGCAAACAGCCCCACCTCAGCCTTTATAGTTACAGGCTTACAACTCAGAGATTGAAATCTCTTATACTCAGATCTAAAAATGGATCTTACAAAAAATTGATTAAAGAGTTTATTTCTTCCATGAGAGGACTAAGTTGTCAACCTAAATCACCTAGAGGGGGGTGAATAGGTGAGGTCTGCGTAATTTTGCGGAATAAAAAATTGTAAGATCGATGCATAGAAAGTAACCAAGCAAGCCACAGAGTACACTGGATTTATAGTGGTTCCCCAACTTTGGGTACATCCACTCTCACCTCACCAATCTAGTAAATCACTAGACTTGGCTACCCCACTATCTCAGATCAAAACGATCCTACAACTCAGAACAACGTTCCTACAAATCTCGATCCAAACGGATCTACACTCGGAAGAAAACCTTCCTACAAACTCGGAGAAAAACTCCTACAGAACTCGGAGTCAAGACTCCTACAAGAATAAAAGGTGTATACAGAAGTACAACCAGAAATATTCAGATCTGGATCTTCAACCTTTTCTTCCTCCTCCAGATTTTAGGGCTCGGCAGAAAATTAGTCGAGGAAGATGAGGCGAAATCTCTTGGATCTAAAAAACTAGAATCAGCAAGATCAAGTACTTCATCTATCGATTGGGAGTCGCTTGATCTTCTGAAACTTCTTGTCTGAATCTCTGGATCGGAGAAGACCGATGACGAAGAAGATGAACAGAGTTTTGTCGGCGAGATCTTGTCGGCTTCCCGATATGGACGATATATCAGATTCAGAAAACTTCTTAAGGTTTGACGTTTGACAAGACCTATTTATAAGGTCTTAGCAACGGTCAAATCCATTCTTAATCACGTACACGTGGACCAGTCATAACAGAGTATTTGAAAATCTCGTAAACTCTGGACTTAGAGAATATTCTGGGAAAAACACAGATATACACGAGTGACAGAATAGTTACTCGAGTAAGTGAAGTAACTACTCGAGTACATGAGTACATACTCGAGTCCAATAGTTAGAAAATAATTCTGAGCTGGAAGAAAGGATATACTCGAGTACTTGGATGGACTACTCGAGTATATACATGAGCTACTCGAGTATAGAAACTTAACTACTCGAGTATATACATGAGCTACTCGAGTATAGAAACTAAACTACTCGAGTATATACATGAGCTACTCGAGTACTGACTTTGGTCTACTCGAGTCTGCAAACTAACATACTCGTGTAAAGGAAATCTACTTGTGTATCAGTGCCTACTCGAGTATATACTAACCTACTCGAGTATAAGGAAGAATCTGAAGAATCGAGTATGTCCTTTGGATTACTCGAGTACTAAGTTACTTACTCGAGTATATGAAGCTATCTACTCGAGTATGTAAACATAGAAAAATTTCTTCCTTGAGAACTCATTTCTCCTACTAAAGATCAGCAACACTTCAAGGTTCCATTTGTCCATGTGCTTGTGAAATGAAGTGCATCCCAATAGAGAGGCTACACATGAGTCAACACCATGGATCACACAATGAGGGATTACATTGTATGGTCCTGTGTTAGGTGACCCATTGTAGACTGACATTGGTCTACACTTGGCAATATAGTCCTGTAAACACAACTTAAACAAGGTATCAAATACAACTGTAATTCACCTTAGTCTTAGGAGGACTTCTTCAAATTAAGGTCATTGTGGAAACAAGACCCAACAATCTCCCCTTATTTGAAGAAGTCAGAACTCCATCTACTAAGTTGAATTGCTAGAGATATTAAAATAATATTGACGTGAAAGAGGATGCATTGACTTACATTTCTTAACTAGAATTGCTTTGCATTTATCCCCCTTCCTGAAATCTTAATTTGGATTTGCAATTCCATTTCCTTTTGCTCTCCCCCTTTCTGACCTCTTTAAATAGGGGACATGGCAGGGGACGTCAATCATGTCTCCATCCTTACTGAAAGCTCAAACACCTCTGAGGTTCTTTTGGATAGGGTGATCAGTTAGAAACTCCCCCTTAACCAATGCATAAGTAAATTCTTCTTTAGCTGCTGAACCATCAAGCTTTCCATCAGTGGAACCTAAATCTTCTAGTTCCAAGAATTTTCCTGGAACTTCTTCTTGTCCAATTGCCAGATAAGAATTTTGTTGGCCAATGGACATACCTGCATCCACAAGATTAGAATCCCTTAGGAGCCCAAACAAGATTGGGTCCTAGGTCTCTTGTTAGTATTCTCCCCCTACGAGCATTAGCCTCATGAGTGGTCATTCTCACGTTGCTAACTTGAGGGGTTGTAGCATTTCTAGGATTGAACCAACAATCGATGGCAAAATGACCAATTCTGCCACAGCACCAACAGTCGAACCTATTGTATCTTTGCCTGGTGTATTCCTGCTTGATTTTCTGAAGTGATGGTCTAGCAGGAACTTCACTCTTGGAGGAGGAAGCTTCATGATGGTGGCAGCTAAATGAAGTCTTCTCCTTCATAGGCTTTTCCACAATAGGTTTTACTTTTGGTGTCTTCTTGATGTTATGAACATGCGCATATGGTCCATAGTTCTGAAGTTGAATCTCTTCATAAGGTGCCTTAAAGACACTCTCGCCAAAGTTACGAGGACGAGTCCAACCTTGGTATCTTGACTTAGGCTTCTCGGGGATCGGCCTAGAGAAGTGTCCATAGGTGGACTCATAGTCAAGTTCGTTCGTAGGAAAGATAACTTTCTTGAACAATACCGGTTCCAAGGGAACTTTCCCCTTTTCTTTAGCTAGAGCCTTCTGGGCAGCCTTATTCTTTCTCTTGGCCTTGTTTCTCCTAGAAGATTTACTAGAAGCACCAATGTGGCCTATACCAGCACCCTTGGCCTTAGCTGAGAACTCAGCAACGAGTGGAAGAACTGTCTTAGGCTTGGAGAAACTCTTAGCAAGTTTCTTCTCAGCCTCGAGTTGTTGTTCCAATTCTTTGATGATTTCATCTTTAAGGTCGAGGTGCTTGAGAGCTTGATTGTATTCTTCCATAGCAACATTGAAGTTCTCTTGAAGAGAATTAGTCTTGGTGACTTCTTCCCTCAAGCTGCTCTCACTAGCCTGTAGAGATTTTATCTCTTTGGCTTGAGTTTTCACGACTCTGCGACATTTTTCGTAAGCTGTGAGTAACTCCTTATACTGTCCCATGAGTTCAGATTCATCTTCTGATAGTTTTACTTTCAAGACTGCCTAAACACCTAGAGGGGGGTGAATAGGTTCTAATGCTTGTTTTCAATTTATGCAGAATATAACTACTGAATATATACACACAGCACAGCAATCACAGAAATTCACACATCACAGATTGCACACAGTTTTATAGTGGTTCCCCAAGATCTGGGTACATCCACTTTCCCCCTTCACCTATCTAGTAGTGTGCTAGATTCGGCCAAACTCCCTTCCTAAACTCAGATCCTCAGATCCTCAGATCCTACAGCTCAGAATCCAAAGTGGATTCCTACAACTCAGAGTGATACCACACTCCTACAACTCAGGCAATTCAGCCCTACCTCAGTCTTTATCCAAGACCTACCACTCAGAGATTATCTCTCCTACACTCAGACTTTATAACATAGGCTTACAACTCAGATCTATATTAATAGATCCTACAGAATTTAGAAAAGAGTTTTATAGAATCTTGCCCTTGTTGAGAGAGAAAGGACAAGACAACACCTGATCAGCTAATGGATGAAACCAACTGAAACTTAGCTTTCTTCAAAGCTTCTTGATTCTGAACTAGTTGAGTGTATTTCCAAACAGCTTCTTGAGAAACCTGTAACAGCTTCCTTCTTGATCTTCAAACGGCTGGATCCCTCTCTATCCAATCCCTTTGGAAATGCTTCAGAATTCTAGGACGAATTCTCCTTAGACTGATCCTGAGAGGTTGAAACCCTTCAGAATGTCTTCTTAGATCTTCTGATGAAGATCTTCTTCAGTGCCTTGCACTTTCTTGATTTGATTCCTTAATCAGATTTCTTTAAGTGTTGCTTCTTAATCACAAAAATCAAATTACTACATTCTACTTCTGAATCTGTCTATTTATAGACCTTCTTTTTGTTGACCGGCTGGTCCGGTATCTAACTGTCTTCTGATAAGTCTGACAGCTTCAGTTAACCTGTTGTAACCCACAGCTGTCAAGTCTTCAAACAGATCATGTGCCTTTGTCTTGGACAGCAATGTGTCAAGACTGTCTGTAAGAAAGTGTCGAGACCATCTGTCTATATGTATCGACACAAGTAACTTTGGTGTCGACACTGCCTCTGGAGAAGTCGACAAGTTTGTCTTTAAGTCGACTCAGCTTCTGCATACTACAACTTGAGAATGAGTCGACACATAGTATTTGTGTTGACTCAAACACTTCATCCATATTCAGCAAACGACTTGGTCTAGACTTGGCAGTGTGTCGACACAAGTCCTGTGTGTCGACACAGTTGATGTAGATTCAGAACATAGTATGTGTCGACACTGCCTTCAGGTGTCAACACAGCTTTTGTCGACTCTGCCTATATGTGTCGACTCAGTCTTCTGGTGTCGACACAAATATTGTCGACTTTGCCTCTATGTGTCGACACAGCCTCCTGGTGTCGACATAGTTGATGTCAACTATAATCTTGTGTGTGTCGACATTGCCTCCCGGTGTCGATACAGTTGATGTCGACTCATTTTCTCTGTGTCGACACAGCCTACTTCAAGTGTCGACACAATCTTCCTGAAGTGTCGACACATCTTCTTCTGGTGTCGACACATGGACTTAGAAATTTTTCCATACTTTTAACCTGCACATATTCAACTTAAACAACATCAAATACACCTTGATGTATATCATTATGCTAAGTTAGGCTTCTTCAAATCAGGTACACATTTTCCAATGTACCTAACAATCTCCCCCTATTTGGAGAAGTCATAACCCATATTAGCTAATGATATACACCACTTATGATAATAATAAACAAAGTGATGATGATGTATATAAGCTTAATATTATAGGAAATATTAACCATCAAAACACTTGCACAGATTCATCACAGAGATAAAAACATATACACCAAAAATTAATTAAAGAGCAAGAATTTGTGTATTAAGTCAAAATGATTGTTTACAAAATGTTTAACACTGAATGTTTCACATTACACATTTTTAAACTAAAACAAAAACATCTAAGACTAAGACTGATCAGACTCTTTAATAACAATCCCTTTTCCTGGTTGTACTTGAGCCTGCACAGAAGGTTCAGTTTCTTCCATGGGCTTTTTGCCTTTAAGATTAGCCTTCTCCTGAGCCTCAGTCTTCAGTCTTTGTCTCTCAAAGTAGTGATATGGCTTGGGAAAGTATTTGCTAGGCTCCACAGCATCAGGAGGTAGCTTTCCCATCTTAGCTTTCCTTCTATACTGAACAATGGCCTCCTGTCTGGCTTCATGCTTATGCCATTCTTGTTCATTGTACCACTTGCCCCTTTCTTGGACTTGATCTTTGACAGCTTTCTAGGTAGTTAGAATGATGTTTCTAGAGGTAGGGCTCCACTGTTCAAAATCAGGTTTTAGTTCAACTTGCTCCCTAAACCTCTTCTTAGACAGTTGAGCCTCTTGCTGAGCCTTGATTGCAGCTTCAGGCATGTCTACTTTTCCAAGTATAATATTTGAAACCTCCTCTGGAGGACTATACATAGTTTGCACCATCTGATGAATGCCCTCAAAATCTGCAGGGGGGTATATTACTTGAGCAACTTCTGGTTGGTTGCCTTCAAGTAGACCTTTTGGCTGTACTCCTGACTCTGCCATATTATCATCATCACAAAGGGGTGGATATCCCAATGTGGCTCTGATACTGTTAGTTACCCACTTGGCATGTTCTGAGCCAGCAGAAATAAGTACCCTCTCCCCCTTTAGGACTTCTCTTTCTACATGATCTCTGAGATCATCCTTCTGAAATCTGATCTGACCATCTAAATAATTAATGTCATCTTTAAAGAAAGGCTTCAACCTGTTAATTTTTGCAGTAATTTCCTGCTGGGAAGTGGTTATGGCTGACTGTACTGAGTCTAAAGCATTTTTGAATTTGATATCATATGCTAGCATTTCAGCTGCCCTAGCTTTAGCCAATTTAGTCATTGTTGTTTGAAAGTGAGCAAGAATATCTATGTTGGCTGTTGTCAGATTTTCATTTAGCCTTGTCTGATTTTCAAGAATGTATCCTTGATTAATAGATTGGGCATCTATTTCTTTCTTCATTTCCGCTTGTTGCTTGGCCAGATATACAACAGCATGTCCCCCTTTTGTAAAACAATCTGTTATTTCTCTTTTATGTTGATTGACTTCAAATCTTATAGACTTGATATCTTGAGCCAGATCAAACTGAAGATTTTTATTACTTTCATCAACATATTTCTCCATGGCTAATCTCTGATTATCTAGCTTCATCTACAAATCTACCATGAACTAGTTGTAATTAAAATCAGATGGAGATTGTTGAGTTGAAGTTTGTAGAGCCTTCTTGTAGCTATGGCTTCTTCTTCTGAAGACCATGAGCTTCCTCTTCTTTGCCACTCTGGATTCTTCAGACTCAGATTCTGAAGAGCTTTCAATCTGAACTCTCTCAGGAGGTGAAGGTGGAATATCTGTCTCAGTGACATGTTGATCTTTGTCAACAATCCCTTGCTCCCCCTCAATTTCGAGCTCCTTCTCAATTTCTTGCTCCTCCTCAACTCTATCAGTAGCAATTTCAACATCAGGAAACAACTCATCTAAAGTGAATTCCTTTTGTGCCTATGTAGAAGATGAGTTATCTAGTCCAGCAGTGTTCAAATCTTTTGATAAATCTACTTGTTCTTCCTCTTGCACTTGATCAGAATTCTGCTCCCCCTGCACCTGTGCAGTATCTGGAATGTCCTGGGCAGGAGAATGAACTTGCTCCCCCTGCACCTATGCTGGAAATGTTTCTTTCTGAACTAGAGTTGACCCAGACTGGGTTTCAGCAGGTTCTCTAAGGTGGTGTTCAGTTCCTTGTTCATGTCCAGGTGACATCTCAGTTATGTCTTGCCTGTCTACTGCAGGCAACTCTTTGGATAGAACTCTATCCCATCTTGAGAATAATCTCATGTCCATCTTTCTCATGCGATTGATCTTTGTCCCTGGTATCTATTGCATGACTTTTGGAATCACTCCAACCAGGTATAAACTCAAAATCCTAGCCAGATTTGGCTTCTTAATTCCTTCCTTGATCTTATCAAATACAACTGCTGACCAGTCAGTTGGAATTTGAAAAACAATTCTTGTCATGATGCAGAACATATAGGCTGAGACCCTATCATGTCCACCAGGTTTGCATAAAATCACCTTTCCAACAACTTCAGACAGAAATTTTCCTTGTTGATTCATCCCTTTCCGGTTGATAGCTGCTCCAATCTTGATGGTTGGATCCAATCCACACCATTGGAGGGCCTCCCTTATCTTAGAGGCTGGGACCTCTTCTTCATCTTGTATGCTAGGTAGTTGAAGATTCTTTCGTAAACTTCTTGGTGTAAGTTTCACCTTCGTCCCATGAACAGTTGATTTGATCTTGAGACCAGAAGAATCCACTAATGCAGAGGTATAGAATTCAATCACCTCCTTCTTCCAGATCTTTGACAGTTCTGAGATAAGGAATTCCAGTCCATTGTCTGTAAGAAGAGTAATTACTTGTTTGATTTCTGGTGCGCCATTGACGAATGCATCCCGAACCAGCTCATAACCCTCGTTGACATTATCTTCAACCTTTGGTGCCATTGATCAGTCGAGAAAGCTTGAGAGAAGAGAAGAGAGAGAATGTAGACACAGGGTTTTAGTCTCGAAAATCTTGTGAGCGTGTCGACAGAATACGTTCTTGACCTATTTATACCCTCTATTGAAAGAAGGTCAAAAGGCGGGCAAAAACAGACTAAATGTGTCGACACAGATGGAATGTGTCGACACAAACTTCTATTGACTCGACAACAATTCTGATTACTAAGTGTCGACACCAATTGGAGATATGTCGACACCTGAGATACTTAGTAGAGCATCAGAAATTCTGTGTCGACTCTTAGTTGAAGTGTCGACACAAAATTTGTAAGTGTCGACACCATTATTCTTGTGAAGTCGACACTACATTTCTGGATGAGTCGACTATTTGACCCTTAAGTGTCAACACAAATTTTCTGTGTCGACACAAATTCTCTGATAAGTCGACATAACTATACTGAGTCGACACATTATCACTGAATGTGTCGACACCATTTTACTTAGCCAATTTCTGTTTTACAATACCACTTGAAAGTTTGTTGATAAACTAATCAATGGTCAGCATTCCTAATTCAATTTTAAATTTATTGAATTTTGTTTCATCCAGTGGCTTAGTAAAAATATCTGCAATTTGATAATCTGTTTTAACAAATTCCAATGAGATATCTTCTCTTTCTACATGCTCTCTAAGAAAATGGTATTTTATTTCTATATATTTAGTTCTACTATGAGAAACAGGGTTGTTAGCAATAGAAATAGCACTCTTAGAATCACACAATAAAGGTGTTCTACTTACTTGAATACCATAGTCCTTTAACTGATGCTGAATCCACAATAGCTGTGCACAGCAACTTCCAGCAGCAACATATTCAGACTCAGCTATGGATATTGCCACACTGGTCTGCTTCTTACTGCTCCAAGATATCAGTCTTTCTCCCAAAAATTGGCAAGTACCTGTAGTACTCTTTCTATCCTCTCTACAGCCTGCAAAATCTGCATCTGAATAACCTATTAGTTGAAAATATCTATTCCTAGGGTACCAAAGGCCTAGATTTGGTGTGCCCTTTAAATATCTCAAAATTCTTTTAACAGCAGTGTAATGAGAATCTTTAGGGCATGCCTGGTACCTAGCATAGACACATGTAGCATACATAATATCTAGTCTACTAGCTGTGAGGTATAATAGAGAACCAACTATTCCTCTATACAAAGACTCATCTACAGGCTTACCTGTAGCATCTTTACATATAGGAATATTTGTTCCCATAGGAATTTTCATGGTAGAGGAAGATTCCATACCATATTTCTTTATCACCTCTTTGGTGAACTTAGACTGGGATATGGACAAGCCATCATCAGTCTGTCTTACTTGAAGTCCCAAGAAGAACTTAAGTTCCCCCATACTACTCATTTCAAACTTCCCTTGCATAAGTTTGGCAAACTTCTTGCAAAGGTTGTTCTCTGTAGACCCAAAAATTATGTCATCCACATAGATTTGGACTAAGATTATCTTGCCTTTAGACTCCCTAAGGAATAGAGTCTTGTTTATTTTGCCTCTTGAGAATTTATTCTCAATAAGGAAAGTAGACAGGGTGTCATACCAAGCCCTTAGGGCTTGCTTTAACCCATATAAAGCTTTCCTAAGTCTAAAAACATAATCAGGTTTAAGAGAGTCTACAAAACCTGATGGTTGTTCCATATAGACTTCTTCTTTTATATCTTCATTCAGAAATGCTGATTTCACATCCATTTGGTATACCTTGAATCCTTGGTATGCTGTATAGGCAAGAAACATACTGATTGCCTCCAGTCTTGCTACTGGGGCAAATGTCTGATCAAAATCTATTCCCTCTTCCTGCCTATATCCTTTAGCAACTAGTCTTGCTTTGTTCTTTACTATTACTCCACTCTCATCCAACTTATTCCTAAATATCCACTTTGTTCCAATGATGTTGTGGTCTTTTGGTTTAGGAACAAGCACCCAGACTTTTCACCTTCTGAATTGATTAAGCTCCTCTTGCATAGCATTAATCCAATGTTGATCTTGGATGGCTTCTTCAAATTTCTTAGGTTCCAATTGAGATAGGAAACTTGAGTGCAGGACTGTGCTCTGATTTCTGCTTCTAGTCTGCACTCCTTGACTTGGATCACCTATTATTTGATTAGCTGGATGATCTTTTAGATATCTTATGGCTGGAGGAAGATTTCCTTCAGGTTGGACATCTCCAGCTCCTTCATCATGCTGTACTTCTTGGTTGTCATCAGCTTCTATAGAGTTTTGTTCTCCCCCTGGACTGTAGGCTTCATTTTCCACTGCTTCATCTGCATTTGATGTTTCTTCAATGGAAAGTTTGTCCATCCTTTTGCTTATACCTGTTGGACTGTATGAACTACAAGGCAACTCACAGTTGATTAATCTTGATTCATCAAACACAATATGTACAGATTCTTCTACAACTTGAGTAGTCAAGTTGAAGACTCTATAGGCCTTACTATTTATGTTGTACCCAACAAATATCCCATCTTGGGATTTGGCAGCAAACTTAGTTAGGTATGACTTGCCATTGTTAAGTATATAGCACTTGCAACCAAAGATCCTAAAGTAGGATAGATTTGGTTTTTTACCTTTCATAATTTCATAAGGAGTCTTTTTGTGGCACTTGGTGATAGAAGCCCTATTGATCACATGACATGCTGTGTTTACAGCCTCAGCCCAGAAATATTCTGGAAGAGAGGTGTCACTCAATAGAGTTCTACCATCTTCAATCAATGTCCTATTCTTTCTTTCAGCAATACCATTTTGCTGTGGTGTTCTAGGTGAAGAGAATTCCTGGAAAATCCCAAAGTCTTCACATAATTTTGTCATACTTTCAGATTGAAATTCAGTGCCATGGTCACTTCTGATTTTGACCACTGTACTGTTTAGTTCATTCTGAATTTGTTTCACAAAACTAAGTAAGACACTTGGGGTTTCTGATTTTTGTCTCAGAAAGAACACTCATGTATATCTAGAATAGTCATCTACAACCACAAAAGTATAGACCTTCCTACCTAGACTATGAACTGGCATAAGACCAAAAAGATCCATATGTAAGAGGTATAAGCACCTCACAGAATCCTTGTTTTCAAGACTATGAAAGGAGGATTTTGTCTGCTTGCCCTTTTGACAAGCTGAACATATCCCTTCCTTTATACACTTAACTTGAGTACCATTCCTCACTAACTCTTTACTGAAGAGTTGGCCAATTGTCTTGTAGTTAAGATGAGCCAACCTCTTATGCCACTTGACACAATGAGATGCATTATCATCAGCCACAAGACATATGGGAGAAGCCTTGTTCTCACATACAAAATTAAGACAATAAACATTTCTCTTTCTATACCCAGTCAATATGATCTTTTGATCACTTGACCTTTTGATATGACATCCATCCTTAACAAATGAAATGTTATATCTAAGATCACTCAGTTGACTTATGCTAATCAGATTATGTTTCAAACCTTTTACATAAGCCACTTGGGTGATGGTAATTTGGTTTGAAGAAATGTTACCAAACCCTTTGATGATTCCTCTTTCAGATCCACCAAAGATTACTTTAGGTCCATCTTTGACAGATGAGTACTCCTTCAGCAGCCCCTTTGTTCCAGTCATGTGCCTGGAACATCCACTATCCAAGTACCATATAGGGGCATGACAACTTGGACTTTCCTGCAATACAGAATTACTTTCCCTTAGAACCCAAGTAAGTCTTGGGTCCTTGGTTCAAGTTAGCTCCATTCATATCAAATCTTTTAGCAATTCCTCTAACTGGTAGATTGGTGTTCTTCCTGACACTTGTGTTATGCCAACAATCCAAGGCAAAATGCCCTATTTTGCCACAGCACCAGCAATCATATTTGTTGTACCTAGTTCTAGGTACAAACTTAGCAGTTTTGTAGTCTAGAAAATTCCTGACATGTGCTGGTGCTGCTGCAGCCATACCCATTGGTTTCCTTGGAAGATGGGATTTATTATCATGGACTGACTTATTGGCTTTAACAGTTTTGTCACTTAGAACCTCAATCTTCTTATGACCATGAATGTGTTCATGATCATATTTGTTAGAAGGCAAGTGCACCTTTCTAAACATAACAGGGACTAAAAGGTTTAGAGGCTGAACAGGAGCTTTGCCTTTTCTTTTGAATTGGGCAGCCCTGGGGTTACCTTTGAAGCCTAATCCAGCCTTACCCTTTTGAGCCACAAACTCATCTATTAAAGGTAAGACAGATTTTGGCTTAGAGTAACTAGCCACTAATTCTTTCTCTATTCTTAGTCTGGCATCCAGACTCTTAATTTGATCATTGTTATATTTGATTGTGCCCATCTGAATATAGGTTATATTTTTCAGTTTGGCAATCTCATTTAACTTTTGATCCATTACTTTTTCAAACTCAGTTGCAGCCACCTTAAGATCAGCAATTTCCTGAGCCTGAGTTTTGACTAGGTTCTTGCTTTTCTTAAGAGCCTGCAACAAGTCCCTATATTCATCCATCAACTGATGAATATCACCTTCAGATTCAGATCCATTCACATCACTTGATGTAGATGAATCTGACTCAGAACCAGTACTAAAATCAGAAGAACTAAAACCCTTTTGTACCTTACTAGGACCAGGCTGATGCTGGTATTGGTTATCTTCTAACTCAGCCATCAGACCCATGCATTCCTTGTCTTCTTGATCATGAATGGAATCCATCAGTTGCAGAAATTCTTCTTCTTCATTGGCTGCATACAATCCTATGTATGCTTCTGCTTCAGATTCTGACTCTGATGAGGACTGATCTGTAAGGCTCTTTTCCTTCTTTGCAACAAAGGATTTCTCCTTCTTGCCCTTTTGATGAGTCTTCTTTTTGTCAGATGACTCCTTCCTCTTGTCTGGATAATCAGCCACCACATGTCCAGGCCTATTGCAATAATAACATACAATCTTTGATGTAATGGCTTTGCTGGGCTTAGTTCTGCTCCCCTCCTTCCTTGATGATTTTCTCTTCTGATAATAATCATCAGCTGACTGTGATGTGGAGGGCCTTGACTTCCACTGCTTCTTCTTTAAGAACCTTTGAAACTGTCTTGTAAAAGCAGCAAAATCTATATCTGAATCACTACTTTCTGAAACCTGATTGTCTGAATTTTCAGAATTAACTTCTGCAACTTCCTTAGGAGGAGATGGAGATATCCTCCTATACTTTCTAGTGACTTCTGCCTTGAAGGCCACTGACTTGTCTCTATGCTCTCCTTTTGAATTCTTTTCTTCCTCCTTCCTAACCATTAGTTGCATTTCATAAGATAGCAACTTTCCAAATAAGGTTGGAGGATAAATCTCTGCCAGTTTAGCCACTTCTCTTATGGCACAAATCTTGGTGTCCCAGTCCTTTGTCAAGGACCTTAGGAATTTGTCATTCAGTTCATAGGTACTGAAGATCCTTCCATAGGACATCAATTCATTTACTATTCTGTAGAATTTCTTATAGCATTCAGTTATGCTATCAGACTTCCCTTGTCTGAAACTTTCATACTCTTGGTTGAGCATAGACTTCATATCCTGTCTAACTTCTTCAGAACCCTCCATATAGACAATCAAGGTGTCCCACATTTCCTTGGAGGTTTTACAGTGAATCAAATTTTGGAATGTAGAATCATCTATGACACTTACTATTATATTCTGAGCTCTCTTATCCATAGTTGCCAATATGATTTCATCCTTTGTCATTTCTGAAAAATCCTTAGGAATTTGCTGATTTTCATCTAATACAGAAATCTTCATTGGAATGTATGGACCTTCTTTTACTGTGATATAGATTCTTGGGTCTGAGGCCTCCATAAACAACCTAACCCTTTCCTTCCAGATTCCAAAGATTTCTTTTCTGCAGATGGGTAGCTTCATAGATCCCAACTCCTTGTGATTCTCACCTGAACCCATTTTCTTGATTCTTGATTCTGCCTTTAGATCTAACTCAGACTGTTAAGTCTTTCTTTGAGCAACCTCCCTCTGATACCACTTGATAGTTTTACTTTCAAGACTGCCTAAACACCTAGAGGGGGGGTGAATAGGTTCTAATGCTTGTTTTCAATTTATGCAGAATATAACTACTGAATATATACACACAGTACAGCAATCACAGAAATTCACACATCACAAATTGCACACAGTTTTATAGTGGTTCCCCAAGATCTGGGTACATCCACTTTCCCCCTTCACCTATCTAGCAGTGTGCTAGATTCGGCCAAACTCTCTTCCTTAACTCAGATCCTCAGATCCTCAGATCCTACAGCTCAGAATCCAAAGTGGATTCCTACAACTCAGAGTGATACCACACTCCTACAACTCATGCAATTCAGCCCTACCTCAGTCTTTATCCAAGACCTACCACTCAGAGATTATCTCTCCTACACTCAGCCTTTATAACATAGGCTTACAACTCAGATCTATATTAATAGATCCTAAAGAATTTAGAAAAGAGTTTTATAGAATCTTGCCCTTGTTGAGAGAGAAAGGACAAGACAGCACCTGATCAGCTGATGGATGAAACCAACTGAAACTTAGCTTTCTTCAAAGCTTCTTGAATCTGAACTAGCTGAGTTGATTTCCAAACAGCTTCTTGAGAAACCTGTAACAGCTTCCTTCTTGATCTTCAAACGACTGGATCCCTCTCTATCCAATCCCTTTGGAAATGCTTTAGAATTCTAGGACGAATTCTCCCTAGACTGATCCTGGGAGGTTGAACCCTTCAGAATGTCTTCTTAGATCTTCTGATGAAGATCTTCTTCAGTGCCTTGCACTTTCTTGATTTGATTCCTTAATCAGATTTCTTTAAGTGTTGCTTCTTAATCACAAAAATCAAATTACTACATTCTACTTCTGAATCTGTCTATTTATAGACCTTTTTTTTGGTGACCGGCTGGTCCGGTATCTAACTGTCTTCTGACAAGTCTGACAGCTTCAGTTAACCTGTTGTAACCCACAGCTGTCATGTCTTCAAACAGATCATGTGCCTTTGTCTTGGACAGCAATGTGTCGAGACTGTCTGTCACAAAGTGTCGAGACCATCTGTTTATATGTGTCGACACAAGTAACTTTGGTGTCGACACTGCCTCTGGAGAAGTCGACAAGTTTGTCTTTAAGTCGACTCAGCTTCTGCATACTACAACTTGAGAATGAGTCGACACAGAGTATTTGTGTTGACTCAAACACTTCATCCATATTTAGCAAACGACTTGGTCTAGACTTGGCAGTGTGTCGACACAAGTCCTGTGTGTCGACACAGTTGATGTAGATTCAGAACATAGTATGTGTCGACACTGCCTTCAGGTGTCGACACAGCTTTTGTCAACTCTGCCTATATGTGTCGACTCAGTCTTCTGGTGTCGACACAAATATTGTCGACTTTGCCTCTGTGTGTCGACACAGCCTCCTGGTGTCAACACAGTTGATGTCAACTATAATCTTGTGTGTGTCGACATTGCCTCCCGGTGTCGACACAATTGATGTCGACTCATTTTCTCTGTGTCGACACAGCCTATCAAGTGTCGACACAATCTTCCTGAAGTGTCGACACATCTTCTTCTGGTGTCGACACATGGACTTAGAAATTTTTCCATACTTTTAACCTGCACATATTCAACTTAAACAACATCAAATACACCTTGGTGTATATCATTATGCTAAGTTAGGCTTCTTCAAATCAGGTACACATTTTCCAATGTACCCAACATCTTCAGAGGAATAGCCCTCTTGCTCATTATCACCATCAGATTCAGAGAGAGGAGTGTGAGATTTTACCTCCCCAGTGAACTGAGGGACTTGTTCATCATCAGAGTGAGCCATGAGCCCGAAGTAAGCTTCTTCATCCTCACTTGACTCAGATGAGTCAGAGTCACTGAGGGTTTTTGACTTTTTGGCAATGAAGCTTCTTTCTTTCTTCCTTTTCCCTTGACGGGACTTCTTTTCTATGCCTCTTCCTTCTTTCTTCTTCAAAGGGCACTCAGTGCTTATATGCCCTGGCTTACTACAATAATAGCAAACAACGTCAGATGAAACATGTTTGTTCGGTTTAGATTTATACCTGTCATGGCTGCTGTGATGATTACCATCAAGACGTGATCTTCTGGTCGAGGAATCATTTTCTCTCATTTGTTTCTTATTGCTAAGAAACTTCTTGAATTGTCGGGAGAGAAGATGAAACTCTTTATCGGATAAATCTGAGCCTGAGGTGCTTGGCTCGGAGTCTTCTTCTTCATAGTCTCCTTGAGTGGAAGCAGGAGAAGTAGATTTGGCCGTTCTTGAGCTGTCTGCCCTTAGTGCAACCGACTTATCATTGGATGCAGACCTGCTCATCTCTTCTTCAGCTTTTCTTGAGTTGATTTGAAGCTCATAATGCATAAGCTTTCCGAACAGATTCTGCGGGTCCGTCTCGGCTAACCTTCCGAACTCCCGAATGGCGCAAACCTTATTATCGCATTCCTTGGTCAAGGATCTTAAGAATTCTTCATTTAGTTCCCCGTTGGTGAAGACTCGGCCATAAACTCTTAGGTCGTTGACTATTTTGAAAAAGTTCTCAAAGGTGTCAGCTATGGCTTCCTTGTGACCTTGCCTGAAGGCTTTATACTTCTGATTTAGAAGGGATCTCCGATCATCCCTAACTTCTTCAGTGCCTTCCATCAGAGTCACCAGGGATTGCCACATCTCCTTGGCAGACTGGCAATGAATTAGATTTTGCAGCATCGAGTCATCGACTACATTTGCTATAATATTTTTAGCTTTCTTGTCCAGAGAGACAAGTGCAATCTCGTCCTTATCCAAATCCATTAACTTCTTTGGCACCTCCTTTGTAGGATCACTAGTGGAGGCAATCATAGGGATATAAGGACCTTCCTCCACTATCATGAATGTGCGGGGGTCAACAGCTTCCATGAAAAGCTTTATTCTCTCTTTCCACATGGGAAAGTTTGCCTTATTGCACACTGGGAGCTTCGAAAAATCCTTGGTCTTACTCATGCTTGATACTTCTCTTGAGATAACTTGGTAAGGATTAGATCAAGGTGTTAACCTTTTAACGATCAACCTCCCTCTGATACCAATTGAGAGGACTAAGTTGTCAACCTAAATAACCTAGAGGGGGGTGAATAGGTGAGGTCTGCGTAATTTTGCGGAATAAAAAATTGTAAGATCGATGCGCAGAAAGTAACCAAGCAAGCCACAGAGTACACAGGATTTATAGTGGTTCCCCAACCTTGGGTACATCCACTCTCACCTCACCAATCTAGTAAATCACTAGACTTGGCTACCCCACTATCTCGGATCAAAACGATCCTATAACTCGGAACAACGTTCCTACAAATCTCGATCCAAACGGATCTACACTCGGAAGAAAACCTTCCTACAAACTCGGAGAAAAACTCCTACAGAACTCGGAGTCAAGACTCCTACAAGAATAAAAGGTGTATACAGAAGTACAACCAGAAATATTCAGATCTGGATCTTCAACCTTTTCTTCCTCCTCCAGATTTTAGGGCTCGGCAGAAAATTAGTCGAGGAAGACGAGGCGAAATCTCTTGGATCTGAAAAACTAGAATCAGCAAGATCAAGTACTGGATCTATCGATTGAGAGTCGCTTGATCTTCTGAAACTTCTTGTCTGAATCTCTGGATCGGAGAAGACCGGCGACGAAGAAGATGAACAGAGTTTTGTCGGTGAGATCTTGTTGGCTTCCCGATATGGACGATATATCAGATTCAGAAAACTTCTTAGGGTTTGACGTTTGACAAGACCTATTTATAAGGTCTTAGCAACGGTCAAATCCATTCTTAATCACGTACATGTGGACCAGTCATAACAGAGTATTTGAAAATCTCATAAACTCTGGACTTAGAGAATATTCTAGGAAAAACACAGATATACACGTGTGACAGAATAGTTACTCGAGTAAGTGAAGTAACTACTCGAGTACATGAGGACATACTCGAGTCCAGTAGTTAGAAAATAATTCTGAGCTGGAAGAAAGGATATACTCGAGTACTTGGCTGGACTACTCGAGTATATACATGAGCTACTCGAGTATAGAAACTTAACTACTCGAGTATATACATGAGCTACTCGAGTATAGAAACTAAACTACTCGAGTATATACATGAGCTACTCGAGTACTGACTTTGGTCTACTCGAGTCTGCAAACTAACATACTCGTGTAAAGGAAATCTACTCGTGTATCAGTGCCTACTCGAGTATATACTAACCTACTCGAGTATAAGGAAGAATCTGAAGACTCGAGTATGTCCTTTGGATTACTCGAGTACTAAGTTACTTACTCGAGTATATGAAGCTATCTACTCGAGTATGTAAACTTAGAAAAATTTCTTCCTTGAGAACTCATTTCTCCTACTAAAGATCAGCAACACTTCAAGGTTCCATTTGTCCATGTGCTTGTGAAATGAAGTGCATCCCAATAGAGAGGCTATACATGAGTCAACACCATGGATCACACAATGAGGGATTACATTGTATGGTCCTGTGTTAGGTGACCCATTGTAGACTGACATTGGTCTACACTTGGCAATATAGTCCTGTAAACATAACTTAAACAAGGCATCAAATACAACTGCAATTCACCTTAGTCTTAGGAGGACTTCTTCAAATTAAGGTCATTGTGGAAACAAGACCCAACATTCCTTCACCTAGATAGAGAGAGAGGGGTGAGGGAATCTTGATCAGATCTTGATGGATCTGCTTTCTCCTGACCTTTGTTGTAATGAATCTGATTCAACCTGACTTAGCTTATTCAAAGCTTCTTGAAAGAGAGAACCTAGGTTAAATCTTCTTGAGAAGTTGGTGTAGATCCAGCTTCTTCTTTCTAGCAGAATTAAATCTGCAAACACTGACAGATCTGATGAGATGTTGTATACTTCTCTGATTTTGAATCAGAATCTTCTTGTTGTATAGAATTCTGTGAATTATTCTTGAAGTGATTTCTCCTTCTTCTTATTGTCATTCTGTGATAGATCAGCTCTTTTTATAGATCTCATCAGAGGTAACAGGTAGATCCGGTAGTTAACTGACATATGACAGTTCTGACATATCTGATAGCCTTGACGATTCTAACAGATGTCAAGTCTTCAGTCTTGAGATCTGACACTTAGAGTTATTTAACTCAGCTGAATGTGTTGATACACAAGTATAGTATGTGTCGACATTGATGAAGTATGTGTCGACACAATTTTCATGTTATCGACACACCTCCTTTGATGTTGTTGACAAACTTTAGAAACTATCGACACAACTCTTTATTCAGTCCCGACACAGCATTTGTAGAATGTGTCGACAAAAATCCTGTGTGTCGACATAGCTCCTCCATTTACATTTGATGTCGACCCAAGTCATGTGAGTCAACACAACTTCTCCATTTATATTTAATGTCGACCTAAGTCTTGTGTATCGACACAGCTCTTCTGCTAATGTCAGCACTTTAACTCTAAGTGTGTCAACACTAGTCCTGAGTGTCGACACAGCTGTTGTCAACTCTAATTCTGTGTGTCGACACAAGTCCTGTGTGTCGACACAGCCTTGCATCTAGTCTCGACACTGCTCCTTCAAAGATGTCGACACATTATAAGTGTCTCGATACTTTTGTACTTAGAATATATTCTGCCTTCTTTAGCCTGCACAAGTAAACACAATATACCATCAAATACAAACTGATGTATATCTTTGAATTAAGTGAGGCTTCTCCAAATCAGGTACACAATTTCCAATGTACCCAACAATCTCCCCCTATTTGGAGAAGTCAAAACTCATAGTCCATGATATACACAATTACAATAAAGGTAATAAACATGATGTATATAGATATTTCAAAGACAGTGTTATACTCAAGCAGAAATAGCATGTTATGCACAAATATCCAAAATGAAACATCATAAAGGAAAAACATGCAACTCAGAGACATAGATATATTGTTGTCAACAAAGGATTTTTTTTATGTCATTTAACAAGAGTAAGATTACAAGGTTTTTATAAGAACAACAAAAATTTTACATAGTTATTCTAAAACCTAGTCAATCTAAAGCTAAAATTGGTCTGGTTCCTTGATGATAATGCCTTTGTCAGTCCGAATAGTAGCTTTGACTTTAGCTTTAGCATCAACAACAGGATTCTTACCTTTGATGTCTTTTTCCTTAAGTTGAGTAGCTTTCATCTTTTGCCTTTCAAAGTAGTGGAATGGTTTAGGGAAGTATTTGCAAGGCTCTATGGAATTTGCAGGGATTTCTCCAGCCTTCAAGTCCTTCCTGAAATTGTAGATTGCTTCTTGTTGTGCAAGATATTTGTCTCATTCTTGTTTGGAGTACCACTTACCACTGTCATATTGATTATCAGTAACTACATTCCATGCAGTTAAGATGATGCCTCTGGAGGTTGGACTCCATTTCTCAAAATTAGGCCTAGCCTCAGTCTGTTCTCTGAATCTTTTCTTGGATAACTGAGCCTCTTGCTCTTTAAGCAAAGCTGAATCAACCATTTCCACTTCTTCAGAAATTAATGGCAATTTTTCTAATGGAGGGATGTACATATTCTGGACTACCTATTGAATTTCTTCATACTAAGGAGGGGGATATATGACTTGAGCTACTTCATGTTGCCCCTCCAAGAATGCAGGTTGGCATCCAGATTCTGCAGTATTGTTGTCATCACATAAGGGTGGATATCCCAAGTTAGCTCTGATATTGTTAGATAACCATTTAACATGTTCGGAGCTAGCCTGAACTAATACACTCTCCCCCTTTATGACTTCTCTAAGAATATGATCTCTGAGATCATTCTTCTGAAACCTTATTTGATCTGCAATATGATAGTTCCTAGTTGTATAGTAGGTTTTGAACTTCTTGACTTGATTAGAAATGGCAGCCTCAAAAGTCTTTATTGTAGTATTAATTGCTGCCAAATCCAAGTTTATCTGTGCTTCTATAGCAGACACTTTGGTGTCCATATGTGTTTGTATTGCAGTGGTTTGTTCAGGCAATTTTGTCAAAGTGATTGAATGTATGTCAACTATATTCTCATTCATTCTTTTCTAATTCTCTAGAACATAGCCTTTCTTGACTACTAGATCGTCCACTTTAGTTTTAGTGTTTTGTTGTTGTTTGGCAATGTAGACTACAACATTGCCTCCCTTGTGGAAGCAATCTGTCATTTCTTTATGTAGCATATTGACTTCAAATCTTATAGACTTTATGTCCTGTGCCAAATTAAATTACAGCTCCTTGTGACTTTCATCCACATATTTCTCTAGAGCAAGCCTTTGCTCATCCTGCTTTACTTGCAGTTGCACCAGCATTGAACTGAAGTCCATTACTGGAGCAGGAGATGTTGTTCCGGCCTTTAAGGATTTCTTGTATCCAGATCCCTTCTTCCTTAGTTCCATAATTTTTCTTTTCTTAAGGACAGAGGATTATTCCTCATTATCTGAATCAGATGAGCTATCAAGTTCACTGTATCTCCTGGAGCATCTACATCTAGTCTTGGGGCTAGGTCTGGCACCTCCCCCTCAACCCTTGCATTTTGTTGATCAATAGAAATGTCTTCTTTGTTAACCTCTTTATGCTCCCCCAGGAAATCAGTTTCCAGTTCTTGGACTATCTCATTCATAGGATTCTGAGGTTGTGTTGGCAGATCAAGAATATGCACATCTTGTGCCTCTTTTTGAGAAGTTTCAGTAGCTGTGTTGATGTCCTGAACCACTTCCATAACAGTGAGGTTTGCAGTCTCACTGTCTAGCTCAGCTTCATTGATATCTCCCCCTGGGACTGATATCTCTTGATTATCTGTCAGATGGACAGTCTCCCCCTGGATTTGAGCTTTAGTTCCAGGTGTGAGATTGGGAGACTTCCTGGGTAGTTTAGTGTTATCATCATCAGAACTGAAATCAACCCTTTCTTCTGAGTCACTAGAGGACTCTATATCTTGGACAGTAGCTTTCTTTGTTTTAGTGACCTGTTTTGACTGGTGCATTGGTGCAGGTTCTTCTTTGGGCAATACTCTGTCCCACCTAGATAAGATTCTTATATCCATTCTTCTTATGTGGTTAATTTTGGAACCAGCAATCTGGTTTAGTACATCAGGTATGCTGACAGCCAGATACAGATTTAAGATTCTGCCTAAATTTGGCTTCTTAATACCTTCTTTAATCTTGTTAAAGATTACAGCACTCCAGTCAGTCTTCACCTAGAAGATGACTCTAGTCATGAGGCTAAACATGTAGGAAGAGATCCTATCATGCCCCCCAGTTTTGTAGAGAATTACTTTTCCAATAATTTCAGACAGAAACTTTCCTTTGGAGTCCATCCCTTTCCTAGTCATGGATGATCCAATGTTGGTGGTTGAGGGCAGCCCACAACATTTAAGGGCTTCAGCAGTCAAAGTAGAATCAACCTCAGTCTCTTCTTTAATCCTTGGAAGTTTAAGGGATTTGCTCAGACTTTTGAGAGTTATTTTCACTTTTTCTCCGTGAACAGTAGACTTGATCTTGTTTCCCTTGGAATTCAATGAAGTGTTGGAATAGAATGCAAGAACTTCCTTCTTCCATATTCTTGTTGGTTCAGAAACCAGATAGTACAGTCCAGCATCTTGGATTAGGTCCACAACCGCCTTGATTTCCTATTCATCATTGTTGAACGCTTCTTGGACAAGCTCATAACCTTCGTTAATATTGTTGTCCATATTGGGCGCCATTGGAGATGGAAGAATTGGAAGTTGAAGAGAAAGAAGAAGAATTTCTTGTCGACACTGATTGTTTAGTCTCGAGATTTCTTAGAGCGTAGTCGACAAGGTCTCGTTTCCTCCTATTTATAATTTTCTAAATAGGGTAGGTCAAAAGGCGCGCTGAAATTAGAGTTTCGTATGTCGACACAAGTGTGTTTGTGTAGACACTGACTGCTAAAGTCTCGACAGAGAGATTAGAGTCTCGACAACTCTATGTGTCGACACCAACTTCTGTATGTAGACACAGACTACTAAGGCCTTGACACACATAACTTGTGTTGACACATATTTTACTTAGTCATACCATTTAAGGGCTTCAGCAATCAAAGTAGAATCAAACTCAGTCTCTTCTTTAATCCTTGGAAGTTGAAGGGATTTGCTCAGACTTTTGAGAGTTATTTTCACCTTTTCTCTGTGAACAGTAGACTTGATCTTGTTTCCCTTAGAATTCAATGAAGTGTTGGAATAGAATGCAAGAACTTCCTTCTTCTATATCCTTGTTGGTTCATAAACCAGATAATACAGTCCAGCATCTTGGATTAGGTCCACAACCTCCTTGATTTCCTATTCAACATTGTTTAATGCTTCTCGGACAAGCTCATAACCTTCGTTAATATTGTTGTCCATCTTGGGCACCATTGGAGATGGAAAAAGTGTAAGTTAAAGAGAAAGAAGAAGAATTTCTTGTCGACACTGATGGTTTAGTCTCGAGAATTCTGAGAGCGTAGTCGACAAGGTCTCGTTTCCTCCTATTTATAATTTTCTAAATAGGGTAGGTCAAAAGGCGCGCTGAAATTAGAGTTCCGTATGTCGACACAAGTATATTTGTGTAGACACTGACTGCTAAAGTCTCGACAGAGAGTTTAGAGTCTCGACAACTCTATGTGTCGACACCAACTTCTGTGTGTCAACACACACTACTAAGGTCTTGACACACATAACTTGTGTTGACATATATTTTACTTAGTCATACCATTTAAGGGCTTCAGTAGTAAAAGTAGAATCAACCTCAGTCTCTTCTTTAATCCTTGGAAGTTGAAGGGAATTGCTCAGACTTTTGAGAGTTATTTTCACCTTTTCTTCGTGAACAATAGACTTGATCTTGTTTCCCTTAGAATTCAATGAAGTGTTAGAATAGAATGCAAGAACCTCCTTCTTCCATATCCTTGTTGGTTCAGAAACCAGGTAATACTGTTTAACATCTTGGATTAGGTCCACAACTGCCTTGATTTCCTATTCAGCATTGTTGAACGCTTCTCGGACAAGCTCATAACCTTCGTTAATATTGTTGTCCATCTTGGGCTCCATTGGAGATGGAAGAAGTGGAAGTTGAAGAGAAAGAAGAAGAATTTCTTTTCGACACTGATGGTTTAGTCTCGAGATTTCTGAGAGCGTAGTCAACAAGGTCTCGTTTCCTCCTATTTATAATTTTCTAAATAGGGTAGGTCAAAATGCGCGCTGAAATTAGAGTTTCGTATGTCAACACAAGTGTGTTTGTGTAGACACTGACTGCTAAAGTATCGACAGAGAGTTTAGAGTCTCGACAACTCTATGTGTCGACACCAACTTCTGTGTATCAACACAGACTATTAAGGTCTTGACACACATAACTTGTGTTGACACATATTTTACTTAATCATATGTTGAGTATAATTTTTCTTAACCTATCATCTTTTCCATGTTCAACATGCCTATTCAATTTTAAAATAATTGAATTTACTTTCATCTAGAGGTTTAGTGAATATGTCAGCTACTTGTTTATCAGTAGAAACAAACTCTAGGCTTATGTCCTCTTTCTCAACATGTTCTCTAATAAAATGGTACCTAATTTCAATGTGTTTTAATCTGCTATGTGAAACAGGATTTCTAGCAATTGATATAGCACTAGTAGAATCATAATATAATGGAGTTCTACTTATCTTGATGTCATAATCTTCAAGTTGATGTTGTATCCACAACAACTAAGCACAGCAACTCCCAGCTGCAATATATTCTGACTCTGAAGTGGATATAACAACACTTGTCTGCTTTTTGCTGCTCCATTACACCAATCTTCCACTTAGGAATTGGCATGTACCTGTGGTACTTTTAATATCTTTCTTGCAGCCTGCAAAATCTGCATCTGAAAAACCTGTTAGTAGAAAATCTCTATTCCTAGGGTACCATAGAATAAGATCTGGTGTGCCCTTAAGATATCTTAAAATTCTCTTTGCAGCAGAATAATGAGACTCTTTAGGGCATGTCTGGTATCTAGCACAAACTCATGTAGCATACATGATGTCAGGCCTACTTGCAGTCAAGTATAATAAGGAGCCAATTATCCCTCGATACAAAGACTCATCAACACGTTTCCCTGCCTCATCTTTGCCTATAGGCATACTTGACCTCATTTGAGTTTTTATGGTGGAGGCAGTCTCCATGCCATATTTTTTAATCAACTCTCTCGTGAACTTAGACTGTGATATGGATAGACTATCATCAGTCTATCTTACTTGGAGTCCCAAGAAGAACTTTAGCTCTCCCATGCTGCTAATCTCAAATTTTCCTTGCATAAGTTTGGCAAACTTCCTGCAAAGGTGTTCTCAGTAGATCCAAATATTATGTCATCAACTTATATCTAGACTAGTATGATCTTGCCCTTTGATTCCCTCAGGAATAGGGTCTTCTTTATTTCCCCCCTTGAGAATTTGTTCTCAATGAGGAAAGTAGACAATGTCTCATATCATGCTCTAGAGGCTTATTTTAACCCATATAGAGCTTTCTTAAGACTATAAACATGATCAGGAAAGTGAGGATCTATAAAACCTGATGGTTGATCCACATATACTTCCTCTTTTTGATATCCATTCAGGAATGCTGACTTGACATCCATCTGGAAGACCTTGAATTTTTTATAGGCTGCATAGGCAAGGAATAATCTTATTGCTTTCAGCCTTACTACTAGGGCAAAGGTCTGGTCAAATTCTATTCCTTCTTCCTGTCTGTAGCCTTTTGCCACCAATTTGGCCTTGTTCTTGACAATAATGCCATTTTCATTTAACTTATTCTTGTAGATCCACTTAGTCTCTATGACATTATGTCCCTTAGGTCTGGGAACCAGTTTCTAGACTTTACATCTCTTAAATTAGTTCAGCTCTTCCTGCATAACACCAATCTAGTATGAGTCTTGGAAAGCCTCTTCAAACTTCTTTGGTTCCATTTGAGATAGGAAGCTTGAACATAGTGCTGAGTTCAAGCTCTTGCTTCTAGTCATTACACCATGATTTGTATCACCAATGATTTGGTGAGCTGGATGGTCTCTTAAAAGTCTCATAGCTATAGACAATCTTTCTTTAGCTTGTTGTTCTTCATTTCCTTCAGCTTGTTGATCCTAAAAGTCTTCAGCTGGTTGTTTTTCATTCTCAGCTTATAAGTCTTGAGCTCCCCCTAGACAGGATTCATCATCTTCAATCTCTTGGCTTGCTGGTTTATCTTCCCTGATGGTCAGATTGTTCATCTTATCCTTTAAACCTATAGGACTAGAAGAAGTGCTTGACAGCTCACAGTTAATTAACTTAGACTCATCAAAAACAACATGGACAGATTCTTCTACAACTTGTGTAGTCAATTATAGATCCTATATGCCCTACTATTATTGATGTACCCGACAAATATCCCTTCTTGGGACTTGCCAACAAACTTAGTCAAATGAGACTTACCATTGTTAAGTACATAACACTTGCTACCAAAAATCCTGAAATAGGATAAATTAGGTTTTCTGCCTTTCAGAATCTCATGGGAGTCTTTTTTTTGGCTTTTAGTGATGGAAGCTCTATTGAGAACATGATAAGAAGTATTTACTGCCTCAGCCCAGAAATATTCTGGGAGAGAAGTGTCATTTAACAAGGTCCTACCTGCCTCAATTAGAGTTCTATTCTTCCTTTCAGCAATTCCATTTTGTTGGGGAGTTCTAGGTGAGAAGAATTCTTGATGAATCATAAGCCCTTCACAGAACTTTGTCATGCATTCAGACTGAAACTCAGTCCCATGGTCACTTCTGATCATGACCATAGAACTATTAAATTCATTCTGAATTTGCTTGACAAAAGTCTGGAAGATATCTGGGATTTTAGATTTTCTCCTTGGGAAGAATACCCAAGCAAACTTGGAAAAGTCATCAACCACCTCAAGGGTATAGACTTTCCTACCTAGACTATGAACTGACATAGGACCAAATAGATCCATATGTAGGAGGTATAAACACCTCATTGAGTATTTGGTATCAAGACTTTTGAAGGAAGACCTGGTCTGCTTGCCCTTTTGACAAGCTGAGCAGATTCCCTCCTAAATGCACTTAACCTTAGGACCATTCCTCACCAACTCTTCACTAAAGAGTCTGTCTATGATCTTGTAGTTTAGGTGATCTAGCCTCTTGTGCCATTGGATACAATGAGAAACTTTCTCATCTGCAACTAGGCATATAAGAGAGTCCTTACTCTCACACTCAAAGTCTAGACAAAAAACATTTCCTCTCATAGTGCCTGTCCTTTGGTCACTTGACCTTCTAATTTGACACTCATCCTTGAGAAAAGAAATGTCATAGCCAAGATCACATAGTTGACTTATGCTTATAAGGTTATGTTTCAAACCTTTCACAAAAGCTACTTGTGTGATAGTTACTATGCCATTAGTTATTTTACCCAAACCTTTAGTTACCCCTTTTTCTAATCCCCCAAAGATAACTTTGGGACCATTCTCAATAGGAGGAGTGTATTCCTTTAGCATGCTCCTTGTTCAAGTCATGTGCCTGGAACATCCACTATCCAAGTACCATGTAGGGGTATGACCACTTGGACTTACCTGCAACAAATATATTATCTAACCTTAGGAACCCAAATTTTATTGGGTCCTAGGTGCAAGTTAGACTTAAACTGAACATGCCTACCTACAGCTCTTCTGACAGGTAAGCTACCATTACTTCTCTGGAAACTCTCATTATGCCAGCAATCAATGACATAGTGGCCCACTTTTCCACAACACCAACACTCATGCACATTATACCTTCTTTTAAGAACTGGCTTAACAGTAATGTTGTTTGCAGCTCTTAAACCAGCTGGTACATCAGCTCTTTTCTTAAGTCTTTCAGTCAAGGCTTGCTTAGGGACTTATCTGGCAGTAGAAGTACTTGGGATATCTTGAAACCTATCTATAGCTGCCTTCTTTTCAGAATGCATACTCCTGATAGCTTCAGACATTCCTAAGTTTGCTTTGTTAACAGACTTTCCCTTAGCTTGATAATGAGCTGGCAGACTTTGTGAGTCAGCTGCTACCTTATCCTTGAGTGTTGGGGCTGGTAAACCAAACACAAATGGTCCATTATGGGCCATTTGGGTTTTCTCATGGACTGCTCAATATGCACTAGCACCCTTGTCATTTCTACTGCTTTGCTCACAGTGACCATAAATACTATCATGGTCATACCTATTAGAAGGTTGAACCACTTTTTTAAAAGAAATTGGAGGCTTGGAAGCAAGTGGCTGAACTGGAGCTTTGTCTTTACTATTGGAATTGACAGCTCTTGTACTTCCTTTGAAACATAATCCCTTCTTTCCCTTTTGGGAAGAGAAGGAATCTATCAAAGGTAATACAGAACTAGGTTTTGAGAACTTGGCCACTAGCTCTCTCTCCTTTTGGAGTCTACTTTCAAGATTCCTAATGTGGTTATTCTTGAAGTAATGGTATCCATCTGAATAACAGTTATGTTCTTCAATTTACTAATCTTTTTTAACTTCAGATCCAGCACTTTTGTTGAGTCTGAAGCAGCCAACTTCAGAGTGGCATTCTCCTTTGCTAACTGTTTGGCTAAGAGCTTTCTTTCCTTAAAGGCTTGCAGGAGCTCTCCATAATCATCAATCAGTTGATTGATTTCTCCTTCAAATTCAGAGCCACCTTCATCTCTTGATGAAAATGCTTCTTACTCTTGGCTAGTAACATAATCTGACACTGAAGGTGAAGATTGTACCTTACTAGGACCTGACTGCTCCTAGTTGTGTCCATCCTCAGCTATGACCATCAGCCCTATACATTGGTTGTCTTCTGCTTTATTGATATCATCCAGCAACTGCAAGAATTTTGTTTCTGCAAAATCTTTCTCAGTTGAGAACAGTCCAATGTAGGCCTCAACATCCTCTTCATTTTCTGACTCTGATGAAGAAGAGTCAGTCCAGCTTTTCTTCTTCTTGGCCACAAAGGATTTCTCCTTCTTGCCTTTATGTTGGTGTTTCTTTTTCTCACCGGACTCTTTTCTTTTGACAGGACAGTCTGCTATAACATGTCATGGCTTGCTGCAACAATAACAAACAATTTTAGTAGAAGTATGTTTACCAAGTTTAGAATCATACCTTTCCTCTTTAAAGGTTTTCTTCTTTCCCTTGTAGTAGTCATCCTTTGATTAATAAGAAGAGGATGGTCTGCTCCTCCAGTTCTTTTTCTTCAGGAACCTCTTGAATTGCATAGAAAAGGCAGCAAAATCTTCATCAGAGTTATGGCAATCTGATGTGCTTGTGTCTGAATTTTTTGAATCAGTATCAGCAACTTTTCTGGGAGGAGGAGTCTTTATCCTGCCCTTCCTTGTTGCTTCAACTTTTAAAGCCACAGACTTATCTTTGGCAAAAGACCTACTACTCTTCTCCTCTTCCTTTTTGGCAGTTAGCTGCATTTCATAAGACAACAATTTTCCAAACAAGGTTGGTGGAGGAGTATCTGCAAATCTGGCCACTTCTCTGATAGCACAGACCTTGGTATCCCAGTCCTTGGTTAATGATCTGAGAAACTTATCATCCAGTTCATAAGTGCTGAAGAATCTTCCATATGTCATCAGCCCATTGACAATTCTGAAGAACTCTTCATAGCACATAGTTATGCTATGTGTCTTGGCTTGTCTGAAGCTTTCATACTCTTGATTGAGCATGGACTTCCAATCCTCTCTTACTTCTTTTGTCCCCTCCATGTAGACAATCAAAGTGTCCCATATTTCCTTTGAGGTTTTGTAGTGAACCAAATTCTGAAAGGTAGCATCATCTATGGCACTAACAATTATGTTATGTGCCTTCTTATCCAAATTTGCTAAGATGATCTCATCTTTTGTTATCTCAGAATAACTCTTTTGAGTCTGTAGATTTGCATCAAGAATTGATCTCTTCATTGGGATGAAAGGACCTTCTAGAACAATGATGTAGATTATAAGATCAGATGCTTCCATGAATAATCTAACCTTCTCTTTCCATATCCCAAATATTTCTTTTCTACAAATGGAAAGTTTCATGGATCCAAGTTCTTTGTGATTTTCACCTGAACCCATCTTGGCTATCTGATTACTGCCTTGGAGATATACACAGACTGTTAAGTCTAATTTTGAGCAATCTCCCTCTGATACCACTTGAAAGAATTGGTTTCAAGAATGTCTAAACACCTAGAGGGGGGTGAATAGGTTCAATTCCAATTCACTTAGGCAGTTAATAAACTAATCACAGCACGGCTATAAATTCTACAACTACCGCAACACACAAAAATCCAAACACAGCATACACACAGATTTATATTGGTTCCCCAAATGATGGGTACATCCACTTTCCCCTTCGCCTATCTAGCAGTACACTAGATTCAGCTAAACTTCCTTCCACCATCTCAGATCCTCAGATCTTACAACTTAGAACCCAAATTGGTTCATATAGCTCAGACTTCAACAAGTCCTACAACTTAGGCTCATCCCAAGAACCCAATCTCAAAGTGAATCCACACTCCTACAACTTAGGCAATCAAGCCCTACCTCAGCCCTTATCACCAGACCTATAGCTTAGAGAACTTAATCTCCTACCTCAGGCAAACAGTCCTACCTCAGCCTTTATAGTTACAGGATTACAACTCAGATATTGAAATCTCTTACACTCAGATCTAAAAATAGATCTTACAGAAAATTGATTAAAGAGTTTATTTCTTCCTTCACCTAGATAGAGAGAGAGGGACGAGGGAATCTTGATCAGACTTGATGGATCTGCTCTCCTGAACTTTGCTGTAATGAATCTGATTCAACCTGACTTAGCTTATTCAAAGCTTCTTGAAAGAGGGAACCTAGGTTAAATCTTCTTGAGAAGTTTGTATACATCCAGCTTCTTCTTCCTTACAGAATTAAATCTGCAAACACTGGCAGATCTGATGAGATGCTGTCTACTTCTCTGATTTTGAATCAGAATCTTCTTGTTGTATAGAATTCTGTGAATTCTTCTTGAAGTGATTTCTCTTTTTTCTTATTTTCATTCTGTGATAGATCAGCTCTTTTTATAGATCTCGTTAGATGCAACCCGCTGATCCAGTAGTTAACTGACATCTGACATTTCTGACATTTTGAGAGCCTTGGCGATTTTGACATATTTGAGAGCCTTGACGATTCTGATAAATGTCAAGTTTTCAGTCTTGAGATTTGGCACTTAGAGTTATTTAACTCAGCTGAATGTGGCGAGACACAAGTATAGTATGTGTCGACATAGATGAAGTATGTGTCGACACAATTTCCATGTTATCGACACACCTCCTTTGATGTTGTTGACAAACTTCAGAAACTGTCGACACAGCTCTTTATTCAGTCCCGACTCAGTATTTGTAGAATTTGTCGACACAAGTCCTGTGTGTCGACACAGCTTCTCCATTTACATCTGATGTCGACCCAAGTCCTATGAGTCGACACATCTTCTCCATTTATATCTGATGTCGACCCAAGTCATGTGTATCGACACAACTCTTCTGCTAATGTCAGCACTTCAAGTCTAAGTGTATCGACACTAGTCCTGTGTGTCGACACAGCTGTTGTCGACTCAAATTCTTTGTGTCAACACAAGTCCTGTGTATCGACATAGTCTTACTTCTAGTCTCGACACTGCCCCTTCAAATGTGTCGACACATTATAAGTTTCTCGATACTTTTGTACTTAGAATATATTCTACATTCTTTAGGCTGCACAAGTAAACTCAATATACCATCAAATACAAACTGATGTATATCATTAAATTAAGTGAGGCTTCTCTAAATCAGGTACACAATTTCCAATGTACCCAACAATCTCCCCCTATTTTGAGAAGTCATAACCCATATTCAATGATATACATCATTACAATAAAGGTAATAAACATGATGTATACAGATATTTCAAAGACAGGGTTATAATTAAGCAAAAATAGCATATTATCCACAAATATCCAAAATGAAATATCATAAAGGAAAAACATGCAACTCAGAGACATAGATATATTATTGTCAACCAAGGATTTCTTTATATCATTTAACCATAGTAAGATTACAAGGTTTTTATAAGAACAACAAAAATTTTACATGGTTCTTATAAAACCTAGTAAATCTAAAGCTAAAATTGGTCGGGTTCCTTGATGGCAATGCCTTTGCCTGTCTGAATAGTAGCTTTGACTTCAGCTTTAGCATCAGCAATAGACTTCTTACCTTTGATGTCTTTGGCCTTAAGTTGAGTAGCTTTCAACTTTTGTCTTTCAAAGTAGTGTAATGGTTTAGGGAAGTACTTGCAAGGCTCTATGGAATTTGCAGGGATTTCTCCAGCCTTCAAGTCCTTCCTGAATTTGTAGATTGCTTCTTATTATGCAAGATATTTGTCTCATTCTTGTTTGGAGTACCACTTACCCCTATCATATTGATTATCAGTAACTGCATTCCATGCAGTTAAGATGATGCCTCTAAAGGTTTGACTTTATTTCTCAAAATCAGACCTAGCCTCAACCTGTTATCTGAATCTTTTCTTAGATAACTGAGTCTCTTTCTCTTTAAGTAAAGCTGAATCAGCCATTTCCACTTCTTCAGAAATTAATGACAATTTTTCCAGTGGAGGGCTGTACATATTCTGTAATGCTTGCTGAATTTCTTCATACCCAGAAGGGGGATATATGACTTGAGCTACTTCATGTTGCATCCCCTCCAAGAATGCAGGTTGGCATCAGATTTTGCAGTATTGTTGTCATCTTATCAGGGTGGATATCCCAAGGTAGCTCTGATACTGTTAGATATCCATTTAGCATGTTCGGAGCTAGCCTGAACTAATACCCTCTCCCCTTTTATGGCTTCTCTAAGAATATGATCTCTGAGATCATTCTTCTAAACCTTATCTGATCTGCAATATGATAGTTCTCAGTTATATAGTAGGTTTTGAACTTCTTGACTTGATTAGAAATGGCAGTCTCAGAAGTCTTTATTGAAGTATTTATTGCTGCCAAATCTAGGTTTATCTGTGCTTCTACAGCAGACACTTTGGTGTCTATATGTGTTTGTATTGCAGTGGTTTGTTCAGCCAATTTTGTCAAAGTGATTGAATGTATGTCAACTATATTCTCATTCATTCTTTTCTAATTCTCTATAACATAGCCTTGCTTGACTACTAGATCATCCACTTTAGTTTTAGTGTTTTGTTGTTGTTTGGCAATGTAGACTACAGCATTGCCTCCCTTGTGGAAGCAATCTGTCATTTCCTTCTGTAGCATATTGACATCAAATCTTATAGACGTTATGTCTTGTGCCAAATTGAATTGCAGCTCCTTATGACTTTCATCCACATATTTCTCTAGAGCAAGCCTTTGCTCATCCAGCTTTACTTGCAGTTGCACCAGCATTGAACTGAAGTCCATTACTGGAGCAGGAGATGTTGTTCCAGCCTTTAAGGCTTTCTTATATCCAGAGCTCTTCTTCCTTAGTTCCATAATTTTTCTTTTCTTAAGGACAGAGGCTTCTTCCTCATTGTATGAATCAGATTAGCTATCAAGTTCCACTGTATCTCCTAAAGCATCTACATCTAGATTTGGGGCTAGGTCTGGCACCTCCCCCTCAACCCTTGCATTTTGTTGATCAATAGAAATCTCTTCTTTATTAACCTCTTCATGCTCCCCCAGGAAGTCAGTTTCCAATTCTTGGACTATCTCATTCACAGGATTCTGAGGTTGTGTTGGAGGATCAGGAATATGCACATCTTGTGCCTCTTTTTCAGAAGTTTTAGTAGTTGTGTTGATGTTCTGAACCACTTTCATAACAGTGAGGTTTATAGTCTCATTGTCTGGCTCAGCTTCATTGATATCTCCCCCTGGGACTGATATCTCTTGATTATCTGTCAGATGGAAAGTCTCCCCCTGGATTTGAGCTTCAGTTCTAGGTGTGAGATTGGGAGACTTCCTGGGTAATTCAATGTTATCATCATCAGAAATGAAATCAACCCTTTCTTCTGAGTCACTAGAGGACTCTACATCTTGGACAGTAGCTTTCTTTGTTTTAGTGACATGTTTGGACTGGTGCTTTGGTGCAGGTTCTTCCTTGGACAATACTCTGTACCACCTAGACAGGATTCTTATATCCATTCTCCTCATGTAGTTAATTTTGGAACCAGCAATCTTGTTTAGTACATCAGGTATGCTGATAGCCAAAAACAGACTTAAGATTCTGCCTAGATTTGGCTTCTTAATACCTTTCTTAATCTTGTTAAAGATTACAGCACTCCTGTCAGTCTTCACCTGGAAGATGACTCTAGTCATGAGGCTGAACATGTAGGAAGAGATCCTATCATGCCCCTAGTTTTGTAGAGAATTACTTTTCCAATAATTTCAGACAGAAACTTTCCTTTGGATTTCATCCCTTTCCTAGTCATGGATGATCCAATGTTGGTGGTTGAGGGCAGCCCACACAATTTAAGGGCTTCAGCAGTCATGGTAGAATCAACCTCAGTCTCTTCTTTAATCCTTAGAAGTTGAAGGGATTTGCTCAGACTTTTGAGAGTTATTTTCACCTTTTCTCCATGAATAGTGGACTTAATCTTGTTTCCCTTAGAATTCAATGAAGTGTTGGAGTAGAATGCAAGAACTTCCTTCTTCCATATCCTTGTTGGTTCATAAATCAGATAATCCATTCCAGCGTCTTGGATTAGGTCCACAACCTCCTTGATTTCCTGTTCAGCATTGTTGAATGCTTCTCAGACAAGCTCATAACCTTCGTTAATATTATTGTCCATCTTGGGCATCATTGGAGATGGAAAAAGTGGAAGTTGAAGAGAGAGAAGAAGGATTTCTTGTCGACACTGATGGTTTAGTCTCGAGATTTCTGAGAGCATAGTCGACAAGGTCTCGTTTCCTCCTATTTATAATTTTATAAATAGGGTAGGTCAAAAGGCGCGCTGAAATTAGAGTTTCGTATGTCGACACAAGTTTGTTTGTGTCGACACTAGCTGTTAAAGTCTCGACAGAGAGTTTAGAGTCTCGACAACTCTTTTTGTCGACACCAACTTCTGTGTGTCGACACAGACTACTAAGGTCTTGAAACACATAACTTGTGTTGACACATATTTTACTTAGTCATATGTTGAGTAGAATTTTTCTTAACCTATCATATTAT
Source organism: Platanthera zijinensis (assembly GCA_039513925.1). NCBI lineage: Eukaryota > Viridiplantae > Streptophyta > Magnoliopsida > Asparagales > Orchidaceae > Platanthera > Platanthera zijinensis. The sequence goes on from CM077093.1 coordinate 65,204,895, forward strand.
TCCAGGTTCAACATGCCTAATTCAATTTTAAAAAAATTGAATTTATTTTTATCTACAGGTTTAGTGAATATGTCAGCTACTTGTTTATCAGTAGAAACAAACTCTAGGTTTATGTCCTCTTTCTCAACATGTTCTCTAATAAAATGGTACCTAATTTTAATGTGCTTTGTTCTGCTATATGAAATAGGGTTTCTAGCAATTGATATAACACTAGTAGAATCACAATATAATGGAGTTCTTCTTATCTTAATGTCATAATCTTCAATTTGATGTTGTATCCACAATAACTAAGCACAGCAACTCCCAGCTGCAATATATTCTGACTCCATTGTGGATATAGCAACACTTGTCTGATTTTTACTGCTCCATGACACCAATCTTCCACCTAGGAATTGGCATGTACCTGTGGTACCTTTCCTGTCTTCCTTGCAGCCTACAAAGTCTGCATCTGAAAAACCTGTTAGCAGAAAATCTCTATTCCTAGGGTACCGTAGATCAAGATCTGGTGTACCCTTAAGATATCTTAAAATTCTCTTTGCAGCAGAATAATGAGACTTTTTAGGGCATGCCTGGTATCTAGCACAGACACATATAGCATACATAATATCAGGCCTACTTGCAGTCAAGTATAGTAAAGAGCTAATTATCCCTCTATACAAAGACTCATCAACATGTTTCCCTGCCTCATCTTTGTCTATAGGCATACTTGACCCCATTGGAGTTTTTATGGTGGAGGCAGTCTTCATGCCATATTTTTAATCAACTCCCTGGTAAACTTAGACTGGGATATGGACAGGTCATCATCAGTCTGTCTTACTTGGAGTCCCAAGAAGAACTTTAACTCACCCATGCTGCTCATCACAAACTTCCCTTGCATAAGTTTGGCAAACTTCCTACAAAGGTTGTTCTCAGTAGATCCAAAGATTATGTCATCAACATATATCTAGACTAGGATGATCTTGCCCTTTGATTCCCTCAAGAATAGGTTCTTGTCTATTTCCCCCTTGAGAATTTGTTCTCAATGAGAAAAGTAGACAATATCCCATACCATCCTCTAGGGTCTTATTTTAACCCATATAGAGCTTTCTTAAGACTATAAACATGATCAGGAAAGTGAGGATCTACATAACCTGATAGCTGATCCACATATACTTCCTCTTTTAGATCTCCATTCAGGAATGATGACTTGACATCCATATGGAAGACCGTGAATTCTTTATAGGCTGCATAGGCAAGGAATAGTCTTATTGCTTCCAGCCTTACTACTAGGGCAAAGGTCTGGTCAAAGTCTATTCCTTCTTCCTGCCTGTAGCCTTTTGCCACCAATCTGGCCTTGTTCTTGACAATAATTCCATTTTCATCTAACTTATTCTTGTAGATCCACTTAGTCCCTATGCCATTATGTCCCTTAGGTCTGGGAACCAGTTTCCAGACTTTGCATCTCTTAAATTGGTTCAGCTCTTCTTGCATAGCACCAATCAAGCATGAGTCTTGGATAGCCTCTTCAAACTCTTTGGTTCCATTTGAGACAGGAAGCTTGAACATAGTGCTGAGTTCAAGCTCTTGCTTCTGGTCATTACACCATGACTTGCATCACCAATGATTTGGTGAGCTAGTTGGTCTCTTCAATGTCTCATAGCTAGAGGCAATCTTTATTCCGCTTGTTATTCTTCATTTCCTTTAGCTTGCTGATCCTCAAAGTCTTCAGCTGGTTGTTCTTCATTCTCTGCTTGTAAGTCTTGAGCTCCGCCTGGACAGCATCCATCATCTTCAATCTCTTGGCCTGCTAGTTTATCTTCCCTAATGGTCAGATTGTTCATCTTATCCTTTAAACATGCAGGACTAGAAGAAGTGATTGACAGCTCACAGTTATTTAACTTAGGCTCATCAAAGATAACATGGACAGATTCTTCTACAACTTGGGTAGTCAAGTTATAGATCCTATATGGTCTACTATTGTTGTTGTACTCGACAAATATCCCTTCTTGGGACTTAGCAGTAAACTTAGTCAAATGAGACTTATCATTATTAAGTACATAACACTTGCTACCAAAAATCCTGAAATAGGATAAATTAGGTTTTCTGCCTTTCAAAATCTCATAGGGAGTCTTTTTGTGGCTTTTGGTGATAGAAGCTCTATTGAGAACATGACAAGCAGTATTTACTGCCTCAGCCCAGAAATATTCTGGGAGAGAACTGTCATTTAACAAGGTCCTACCTGCCTCAATTAGAGTTTTGTTCTTCCTTTCAGCAATTCTATTTTGCTGGGGAGTTCTAGGTGAGGAGAATTCTTGATGAATCACATGCCCTTCACAGAATTTTGTCATGCATTCAGACTGAAACTCAGTCCCATGGTCACTTCTTATCTTGACCACAGAACTATTAAGTTCATTCTGAAATTGCTTGACAAAAGTTTGGAAGATATCTGGGGTTTCATATTTTCTCCTTAGGAAGAATACCCAAGCAAACCTGGAAAATTCATCAACCACCATAAGGGTATAGACTTTCTTACCTAGACTATGAACTGGTATAGGAACAAATAGATCCATATGCAGGAGGTATAAACACCTCTCTGAGTCTTTGGTATAAAGCCTTTGGAAGGAAGACCTGGTCCGCTTGCCCTTTTGACAAGCTGAGCAGATTTACTCCTTAATGCACTTAACCTCAAGACCATTCCTTACCAATTCTTCAGTAAAAAGTATGTCTATGGTCTTGTAGTTCAAGTGAGATTGCCTCTTGTGCCATTAGACACAAAGAGAAACTTTCTCATCTACAACTAGGCATATTGGAGAGTCCTTACTCTCACACACAAAGTCTAGACAGTAAACATTTCCTCTCCTAGTGTCTGTCAAGATAACCCCTTGGTCACTTGATCTTCTAATTTGAAACTCATTCTTGAGGAAAGAAATGTCATAGCAAAGATCACATAGTTGACTTATGCTTATAAGGTTATGTTTCAAACCTTCCACATAAGCTACTTGTGTTATAATTACTATGTCATTAGTTATTTTACCCAAACCTTTAGTTATCCCGTTTTCTAATCCCCTAAAGATAACTTTGGGACCATTCTCAATAGGAGTGTATTCCTTTAGCATGCTCCTTGTTCCAGTCATGTGCCTGGAATATCCACTGTCCAAGTACCATGCAGGGGTATGTCCACTTGGACTTACCTGCAATAAATATATTATCTAACCTTAGGATCCCAAATTTTATTGGGTCCTAGGTGCAAGTTAAACTTAAACGAACATTCTACCTGTAGTTCTTCTGACAGGTAAGCCACCATTACTTCTCCGGACACTCTCATTGTGCTAGCAATCAATGGCATAGTGGCTCACTTTGCCACAGCACCAACACTCATGCACATTGTACCTTCTTTTAAGAACTGGCTTAACAGCAATGTTATTTACAGCTCTTAAACCAGCTGGTACATCAGCTCTTTTCTTAAGTCTTTAAGCCAAGGCTAGCTTAGGGACTTGTCTGACAACAGAAGTACTTGGGATATCTTGAACCCTATCTGCAGCTGCCTTCTTTTTAGAATGCATACTCCTGATAGCTTCAGATATTCCTAAGTCTGCTTTGCTAACAGACTTTCCCTTAGCTTGATAATGAACTAGCAGACTTTGTGAGTCAGCTGTTACCTTGTCCTTGAGTGTTGGGGCTGGTACACCAAACACAAATGATCCATTATGGGCCATTTGGGTTTTCTTATGGACTTCCTAATAGGCACTAGCACCCTTGCCATTTCTACTGCCTTGCTCACAGTGACCATAAATGCTATCATAGTCATACCTGTTAGAAGGTTGAACCATTTTTTTAAAAGAAATTGGTGGCTTGGAAGCAAGTGGTTGAACTGGAGCTTTGTCTTTCATGTTGGAATTGGCAGCTCTTATTCTTTCTTTGAAACCTAATCCCTTCTTACCCTTTTGGGAAGAGAAGGAATCTATCAAAGGTAACACATAACTAGGTTTTGAGAACTTGGCCACTAGCTACCTCTCCTTTTGGAGTCTACTTTCAAGATTCCTAATGTGGTTATTCTTAAAAGTAATGGTATCCATCTGAATAACAGTTATGTTCTTCAATTTACTAATCTCTTTTAACTTCAGATCCAGCACTTTTGCTGAGTCTTAAGTAGCCAACTTCAGAGTGGTATTCTCCTTTGCCATCTATTTCGCTAGGAGCCTGCTTTCCTTAAAGGCTTGCAGGAGCTCTCCATAATCATCAATTAGTTGATTAATGTCTCCTTCAGATTCAGAGCCACCTTCATCTCTTGATGAAAATGCTTCTGACTCTGGTCTAGTAACATAATCTGACACTGAAGGTGAAGATTGCACCTTACTAGGACCAGGCTTCTCCTAGCTTTGTCCATCCTCAGCTGTGGCCATCAGCTCTATGTATTGGCTATCTTCTGCTTTATTGATATCATCCAACAACTGCAAGATTTCTGTTTCTACAGAATCTTTCTCAGTTGAGAACAGCCCAATGTAGGCCTCAACACCCTCTTCAGTTTCTGACACTGATGAAGAAGAGTTAGTCCAGCTTTTCTGCTTCTTAGCCACAAAAGATTTCTCCTTCTTGCCTTTATACTAGTATTTCTTTTTCTCACCAGACTCCTTTCTTTTGACATGACAGCCTGCTATAATATGTTCTGGCTTGCTACAATAATAACAAACAATTTTAGTATAAGTTTGTTTACCAGGTTTAGAACCATACCTTTCCTCTTTATAGGTTTTCTTCTTTCCCTTGTAGTAGTCATCCTTGGAGTAAGAAGTAGAGGATGGCCTGCTCCTCTAGTTCTTTTTCTTCAAGAACCTCTGGAATTGCGCTTAGAAAAGGCAGCAAAATCCTCATAAGAGTTATGGCAATCTGATGTGCTTGTGTCTGAACTTTCTGAAGTAGTATCAGCAACTTTTCTAGGAGGAGGAGTCTTTCTCCTGCCCTTCCTTGTAGCTTAAACTTTGAAAGACACAGACTTATCTTTGGCAAAAGACCTGCTGCTCTTCTCCTCTTCCTTTCTGGCAGTTAGCTGCATTTTATAAGACAACAATTTTCCAAACAAGGTTGGTGGACGAGTATCTGCAACTCTGGCCACTTCTCTGATGGCACAGACCTTGGTATCCCAGTCCTTGTTTAATGATCTGAGAAACTTATCATTTAGTTCATAAGTGCTGAAGACTCTTCCATAAGTCATCAGCTCATTGACAATTCTGAAGAACTTTTCATAGCACATAGTTATGTTATCTGTCTTTGCTTGTCTGAAGCTTTCATACTCTTGATTGAGCATGGACTTCCAATCCTCTCTTACTTCTTCTGTCCCCTCCATGTAGACAATCAATGTGTCCCACATTTCATTTGAGGTTTTGCAGTGAACCAAATTCTGAAAGGTAGCATCATCTATGGCACTAACAATTTTGTTTTGTGTCCTCGTCCAAAGTTGTTAAGATGATCTCATCTTTTGTCATCTCAGAATAACTCTTTGGAGTCTGTAGATTTGCATCAAGAACTGATGTCTTCATTGGGATGAAACGATCTTCTAGAACTGTGATGTAGATTCTAGGATCAGATGCTTCCATGAATAATCTGAATCTCTCTTTCCATATCCCAAATGTTTCTTTTCTACAAATGGGAAGTTTAATGGATCCAAGTTCTTTGTGATTTTCACCTGAACCCATCTTGGCTATCTTATTACTGCCTTGGAGATATACTCAGACTGTTAAGTCTAATTTTGAACAACCTCTCTCTGGTACCACTTGAAAGAATTGGTTTCAAGAATGTCTAAACACCTAGAGGGGGGTGAATAGGATCAATTCCAATTCACTTAGGCAGTTAATAGATTAATCACAGCACAGCTATAAATTCTACAACTACCACAACACACAATAATCCAAACACAGCATACACACAGATTTATATTGGTTCCCCAAATGATGGGTACATCCACTTTCCCCCTTCACCTATCTAGCAGTACACTAGATTCAGCTAAACTTCCTTCCACCTTCTCAGATCCTTAGATCTTACAACTCAGAACCCAAATTGGTTCTTATAGCTCAGACTTCATTAAGTCCTACAACTCAGGCTCATCCCAAGAACCCTATCTCAGAGTGAATCCACACTCCTACAACTTAGGCAATCAAGCCCTACCTCAGCCCTTATCACCAGACCTACAGCGTAGAGAACTTAATCTCCTACCTCAGGCAAACAACCCTACCTCAGCCTTTATAGTTACAGGATTACAACTCAGAGATTAAAATCTCTTACACTCAGATCTAAAAATAGATCTTACAAAAAATTGATTGAATAGTTTATTTCTTCCTTCACCTAGATAGAGAGAGAGAGAGAGGGGTGAGGGAATCTTGATTAGATCTTGATTGATCTACTTTCTCCTGACCTTTGCTGTAATAAATCTGATTTAACCGGACTTAGCTTATTCAAAACTTCTTGAAAGAGAGAACCTAGGTTCAATCTTCTTGAGAAGTTGGTGTAGATCCAGCTTCTTCTTTCTTGCAGAATTAAATCTGCAAACACTGACAGATCTGATGAGATGCTGTCTATTTCTCTGATTTTGAATCAGAATCTTCTTGTTGTATAGAATTCAGTGAATTCTTCTTCAGTGATTTCTCCTTCTTATTTTCATTCTGTGATAGATCAGCTAGTTTTATAGATCACATCAGAGGCAACTGATTGATCCGGTAGTTAACTGATATCTGACAGTTCTGACATATCTGACAGCCTTGACGATTCTGACAGATGTCAAGTCTTCAGTCTTGAGATCTGGCACTTAGAGTTATTTAACTCAGCTGAATATGTCGAGACACAAGTATAGTATATGTCGACATTGATGAAGTATGTGTCGGCACAATTTCCATGTTATCGATACACCTCCTTTGATGTTGTTGACAAACTTAAGAAACTGTCGACACAGCTCTTTATTCAGTCTCGACACAACATTTGTAGAATGTGTCAACACAAGTCCTGTGTGTCGACACAGCTTCTCCATTTACATCTGATGTCGACCCAAGTCCTGTGAGTCGACACAGCTTTTCCATTTATATCTGATGTCGACCCAAGTCCTATGTGTCGACACAGCTCTTCTGCTAATGTCAGCACTTCAAGTCTAAGTGTGTCGACACTAGTCCTGAGTGTCGACACAGCTGTTGTCGACTAAAATTTTATGTGTCGACACAAGTCCTGTGTGTCGACGCAGCCTTGCTTCTAGTCTCGACACTGCTCCTTTAATGGTGTCGACACATTATAAGTGTCTCGACACTTTTGTACTTAGAATATATTCTGCATTCTTTAGCCTGCATAAGTAAACTCAATATACCATCAAATACAAACTGATGTATATCATTGAATTAAGTGAGGCTTCTCCAAATCAGGTACACAATTTCCAATGTACCCAACAAGAATAGATGCGTGCACTCAAATTCTGGATGACCACTTGCTCCAGGTCAAAGACCATGTCACCAAGGGTATAAACTACCTAGATATAAAGATAGCTGAAGCTAGCACCTCCCTGACTAAGACTACATCTGAAGAAGTCAAAAAGGGAAAGAAAGCAATGATAAAGCCAAATACTGAAAATGCAGTTTGGACTACAAATGTAATCAAAGGCTCAACAGGACTTGAGCTACTCTCATATGAAAACATTAACCCTGTTCCAATCCCTGAAGATCTATATGGTGCTCAATATGGTGATCAGAGTGGTGTTCAATATGTTGAATAAAGTGGTGCTCAGTGGGCTGAACCTTTAAGTATTGATGTAATTCTTACATTCAGTTCCATTACTGATCAGATTGTCAGGGTCAAAGGCAAGTCAGTTTTTGAAGAAGAGGAAGAAGTAAGGCTCAGCAAGAAAAGATATAAAGAAGAGATGGAGACCGGGCCTAACTTTGAGAAGTGGAGTCCTCAATCAAGGACCATCATCTTGTCTGCCTGGGATCATATTAAAGACCACAAAACTGATAGGGGAAAGCGTTATAACTCCTTAAAATGGGACAAGCTTGAAAGGAATGAGGAACTGAGAAGAAAATTCAGAAGGGACAAAAAGTCAGGTGCAATGCCACAAGATGTTGTGGAGCCCAACAAGTACTTCCCCAAGCCCTACAGTTACTTTGAAAGACAGAAGGAAATGGACAATAAAGATAAGGAGAAGGCTGCCAAGAAACCCAGTAGGGGGATTGTGATTAAGGAACCAAAAACTTGAGATGTTTCATATTTTCCTTAAAGGGTTGTAGGAATGTGAACATTTTGTAATAAGCACATAATCTATTTATGTATCTTTCCTTAAATAAAAATCATATTTCTGTGTGTTTACATCTTATAGATTTCATATATATCTTATTGATTTCATATTATGTGATGTTTATCTACTAAATTAAGAAGTGTATATCATTAACTAGGGTTCTGAGTTCTTCAAATTGGGAGAGATTGTTGGGTCCATTGATCACAATGTCCTAGATTTGAAGAAGGCCCGCAAGTTAATGATATACACATGAATGTATTTGATGTATGCCCTAAGTTCAATATATGCAGGTTGTTCTCTGTTGAAGTGATATGATAGGTAGTCAGAGTCCCAAAGATAAATGGAATCATGACAAGATGCTGACAAAGCTGAAATCTAGTTAAGTCCAAAAGCATTGAGTGAAGACAGTTCACTCAATGCCAAGCATCTAAAAGCATCGACTAATTCTCAGGCAGTCAAAGCCTCAGTATTGCCAAAGCAAAAATCTAGTCAAGTCCAGAAGCCTTGAGTGAAGACAGTTCACTCAACGCCTTGAACCAAAAGTGTCAAGTGAACTACATACGGTCAAAGCCATAGGGTTGCTGCCAAAGAAAACTGTCTAGATCCAAAAGCGTTGAGTGAAGGCAATCACTCAATGCCTATTCAACAAACAATTCAACTAAGTACAGAAGCATTGAGTGAAGGCGGACCACTCAACGCCTCATCAAGAAGATAGGAAAAGTCAGAAAGCTTTGAGTGAAGAAGCTTCACTTAACGCCTTTATGCAGAGTAAATCAACTAAGTCCAGAATCATCGAGTGATGAAGGTTCACTCGACGCCAAAGCTGTTAGACTATAATTATCTATATTCGTTGAGTAATGAAGGATCACTCAACGCACTCAATGCCTCCAGTCATAGAATTCAGCAAAGTACCTGTGCGTTGAGTGACAAGGCTTCACTCAATGCCTAAGCAGAATAACTGGAGTTTTGGCTAAGTCCACAGGAGCTGAGTGATGCTGACGTCAGCAGAAATTTAAATATCGTGGGATCTACTTGCTAGGAGACAAAAGGCGCCGCTTGTCTTTAGTACAGCTGTGATGCAAAAAAGAAAGTATTGCAGTTACCAAACCCAGTGGTCCATACTGCACAGAGAGTCGTTGGACAGCAGGATAAAAAGGTTGTGTTCCAAGGAAAAAGAAATTAACTTTTAGGAACAAGAGCTTTTGAGCTACATCTTCTTCCTATTGACTAAGTTGCAGTGCTTGAGGAACATACTCTTATTGTTATTCTAAGAAGTTCAGATAGATAGTTGTTGATAGTCACATCTTCAATAACAGGTTCAGGAAGACTTCTTTCTGAGTTATTTCACAACACAAGCAGAATAACCTTGAAGATCAATTCTTGGTACTATGAAGAATATAAGACTGAGTCTTCTCAATTCAGGAAGAGGCAGACGCATAGATCACTTCTTTGTAGTCAATCATCAACAACAAACAATACTTCTTCTGTAGGATCTTAACAGATTTGAGTTGTAAGCCTGAATTATAAAGGCTGAGTGTAGGATCGTTCTGTGGATTTTAGGTAGGGCCTGTGTGCCTGAGTTGTAAGAGAGTTCATTCTCTGAGTGGCGGATCCTCCTGTGGATCTGAGTGTAGGGCTATCCTCCTAACCGGAGTTGTAGGACTTTGACTTAAGTTTGAGGTAGGTGATTTATGGATCACTGAGCTGTAGGAGCATCAGCTGCTCTGAGTGGTAGGGCCTTGGGCCTGAGGTAGGACTTGGAGGAGTCTGAGAGATTCTGAGGGATCTGTGTTGTAAGCTCTTAGAGCCGAGTTTGGAGAAGTTGGCCTTGTCTAACACTTTGTTAGAAAGGTGGGAGGGACAATGGATGTACTCATACCTTGGGGAACCACTATAAACACTTGTGTGTTGTTGTGTATTCTTGAAAGCTAACTTAAAACTATGTCACAATACACCAAAGAAAAAAGATAGTCATAAAAGACATAAAAACCTATTCACCCCCTCTAGGTGTTTAGCTACTCTTGAAAACAAAAACTTTCAATACTCATAGGGTATATTTATAGAATTCCAAATCTGGTTAGCAAACTGCTCAACTCTACTATGTCGATCTTTTATACGTAGCCCAAAACGGTTTGCCAACAGCGAAACATCTGTTATTCGGAGGGGCTATTGGCAAGCCAACATGGGTATTCTTGCAAAAAACACTTTGTGCGAGTGGTCCATGAAAATAAGATGATTTATGTCCAAATTTAGAACATATGGTGCACTTGATGTAAGGTGTGTCTTCATGATTTTCTGTTATACTAGTTTTATGTTGTTTTATAAGTTTTGTGATGCTAGTAGAGACCTTACTAAAATTTATATATATATTAGATATATTAGTATTTTTATCATTTGAAATTTTGTGAACAATTTTTTTTAATAGATCTAGTTTACCAATGAGAGCAATATTTATATTTAGCAATTTTCACTATGCACTTTTGCAATAGAAAGCTCTTTATCAAATTTCTTGAATTTTTTTAAGTTTATTGTTGGGAAGACCCCTTTTGATTTAACTTAACAAATTATATAATAAGTGATTTTACAACCTAGGATTATTACTTATGTTGTATAGAGAGGGTAATATGGTTATAGATATCATAGGAAGTCAGTAGAGTCAATGACATGAGAAAGGCATACCAAAATAAGGAAGAAAATCAAGAGAAGTCTACATACGTCTACTAGAAGTCGATGTCACATCGACTGGAAGTCGATGTCACATCGACTGGAAGTCGATGCCACATCGACTGGAAGTCGATGCCACATCGACTGGAAGTCGATGCCACATCGACTGGAAGTCGATGCCACATCGACTGGAAGTCGATGTCACATCGACTAGAAGTCAAATCAACTAAAGAAGATATATTGATGTTAATTCAAGGAAGAAGTTTATGCGTCGATATCCTTCGAAAGGATATCGACGTAACGTTGACTTTAGAGCTAAGTTGACGAGATCTTAGTTTGAAGGAAGATGTCCACACAACTTCTACATCAAGTCAACGTAGCGTCGAACACTACTTAAAATGGAAATAATAGAGAATATGTTCATGCTTATTTTTAGGAAAAATCTATGGAATTATTTCAAATGTTTCGAGCTTTTGAAAGAAGAATATAATGAAGGCATTCTGCACTAAATTTAGAAGAGTTTATAAGGAAGAAATTTGAAGAATTTGTTGATATCTATTGAAGTAGATTTGGAAGAAGATAATGTCATTCCTTCTGAAGAAAATTCCTATAAGAAGGAAAAATTTTAGGAATGATATACTCATATGATAGAAGAAGACCACATATAAAGAGATACAAAAATACATAACAGAATACAGTCGGCAACTTTTCTTCTTCTTTCTTTTCTTCAACTATAACTATAAATTCTGAAAGAATAGTCAGAGAAGAACTTTGGATCAAAAACATATAATCCTTGCAACGTTTTCAAGCAATGATTCATCATCAATAGAGGATCAAAAAACACTTTTGTCATACAACCCTCATATTACTAAGAGATTACTCATTCTTGAAGACTCTTTTTCAACTCATTCTTTTTTTCTCATTCGGTTCTTCTATTATTGAGTAAAGAGTTTTAAGAATCCCTCTTCAAATGTGTTGGTACCCTAGTTTGATTTGAGTTTAGTCCTCTCCTTTGTGCTCCTTGACCCAAGAATTATCTATGGTCAATGGTTAGTAGTCTAGCTGTAGAGTCCTCACTTTTCCAGATTGAGAATTTGGTTAAGTAGTTTGTTCGTTCGACTTTCGTCGAACGCCGCTCGACTATCGTCGACTAACTGTTCGACGATCGTCTATCAGTTGTTCGACTTTCAGTCTGCGTGGATAGTTCGACTATCGGTTGATAGTTCGACTATCTGTGTGCTTTGATAGTTCGACTATCTGCTTGGATAGGTCGACTATCTGATAGTTCGACTATCTGTTGATAGGTCGACTATCTGTTTGGTTTTGATAGTTCGACTATCTGTTGATAGGTCGACTATCTGATAGCTCAACTATCTGTTGATAGTTCGACTATCTGTTCTGCGTTGATAGCTCGACTATCTGTTGATAGGTCGACTATCTGTTCTCGCTTGATAGTTCGACTATCTGCTTTGATAGTTCGACTATCTGATAGTTCGACTATCTGTTGATAGATCGACTATCTGTTTGTTTCTGATAGCTCGACTATCTGTTGATAGCTCGACTATCTGTTTGTTCTTGATAGTTCGACTATCTGATTGATAGGTCGACTATCTGATAGCTCGACTATCTGTTGATAGCTCGACTATCTGTTTTGCCCTGATAGTTCGACTATCTGTTGATAGGTCGACTATCTGATAGTTCGACTATCTTCTGGTAGTTCGACTATCTGCTGTGATAGTTCGACTATCTCCTTTGATAGTTCGACTATCTGGATCGTTCGACTATCTGTCCGATAGTTCGACGATCTCCGTGCGTCGGTCGACGATCTCCGAGGGTCGTTCGACGCTTTCTGTCTGCCTTTATATTTTGTATTTATTTATTATATTTAATTAATTAATACATTTTCTGGCAAGTTGTTTTGAGTATTATGACAATATTTCCAGGCATATCTGCTCCATTCTTTTTGCCTGAGTCAAATCTTATTAGATAAAGTTGTTTGTCTTATTAGCTGACATTATAAATTACTTTATCTGTTGTCAGCCCTTTATAGCCATTAGACTGAAAAGTCTTCTTTTTGCTATAAAGAGTCTGTTTCTGATATGACTTTATTTAGTACTTTATTATCAAATTGTTTCCTGCAGCTTCCTAGAAAAAGGGTTATTCCTTTTATAGAATGGTTCTGCTGCAGAGATTGTTTTGTCTTCTTGATATTTACAGCCCAGGTCTGAAGGCTCAGAAGAAGACAAGTAATTCAAATTGAAGAGAGCCGTTGCTTGCTGATGTTATATAAAGTACCCTTTGAAGAAGGATTCAAGCTAGTATATAGCTAACTAGTGATCCAGATATTTTCAAGCATTCAAGCCTTCATCAAGATCAAGTCTTCTGCTCTCAGCAATTTCCATCTAACTGAGAAGTGTTAAGATCTTCTACTCCTCTTCAACCTGAGTTCTCCTGCTTTCAGGAAGTTCAAACTCAGAGTTCCTTTGAAGAAGAAGAAGAAGATAGCTGCTTGAAGATCTTTATTTTTATTATTTTTATCTTCTTATAGTTTTTCCTTCAGAGCTTTCTGAAGAGTTTTCTGTACTGAAGCAAGACTTCACCTGGACATCTTTGAGCTAGGGGGAGCCTTGATTCTTTAGAGCTTTCTAGCTCAGTGCAAGTTTTGTGCTTCTCTAATCTTTGTAAAATAAAGAAGACATCTTAACCTTCTTCCCCCTCCTGTACAGGGTTATTACTCCCTTCAAAAGTATCCCTTGGTGGCAGGGCACCTGATCAAAAACCTGTGCTTGGTTTTTAGACACCTGATCAAAAGTCTAAAGGGTTTCTGGATCTACCTGAAGCAGATCCTGTTGGTGGCAGGGCACCTGATCAAAAACCTGAGTGGATTCCTACCGTGTGGGTAGAAGAGTGGACGTACCCAAGTTGTTTGGGGAACCACTATAAATTTCCTTGTGTCGTCTGGATTCACTTGTTTAATTCCTGCATTGTGGCTGTGAATAGATATAACTAGGATTGCTAGTTGCTGATTAGGTTTTCCAAGCCTTAACTGTAATTACAGTTAGCTTGAGTTTGTGCACATCACTTGTGTTAGGCTTTAAGGTTAAATCAATATCTATAATCTTTTCATTCCGCACTTCACTCCAAGGGAGTTGGGTAGACCATTAAGTTTTGTCTAGCGCAAAATTTGATAACTCTATTCACCCCCCTCTAGAGTAGTATCTATCCCTTCACTTTCAATTGGTATCAGAGGGAGGTTGACTGACTGAATAGGCTAACACCTAAGTCACAAGATCCTGATAGATACCAAAGCTTATAGATATTCACTATCATGGCCCAGTCCAAGGATTATTCTAGCACCAGACCTCCAGCATGCAACTTAGCTAAGTTTGGCATCTAGAAGGCAAGGATAAAATTATACATGAATTCTATTGATGAAAGCATCTTTGCTTCTATTTTGTCAGGTCCCCCAAGAGCACCTGCTGCTGCTATTGCCTCATCATCTGATATGAGTGCAGTGCCTCCTCCAGATTACAATGATGAATACAAGAAGGCCAAAATAGCAGATGCCAAGGCAATGAACATACTAGCTCAGACAATGTCTGATGAGGTATTCCAGAAGGTTGCTGACTGCTCCTCAGCAAAGGCCATGTGGGATACACTGAACCAGATTGTAGCTTGTTCAGCTGATGAAAGGAAGGACAGAAGGTCCAACCTATTCTCACAGTATGAGAACTTCAAGAAAACTGATGCTGAATCAGTTGAAGCCATGTACACCAGGCTCAGCTCAATCATCAATGAGCTGAGGACCCTGGACAAGGACATATCATTGACAGAGGTCAATGATAAGATTCTTATGTGCTTCCCTAGCACATGGGATCTAAGGATCTGGCCCATCAAGGAAGCCAGAAGTACAAATGAGATCTCCACTGAAGCTCTCCTCGGCAAGCTCAAGTCTTTTGAGCAAGTGCTGAAGACAAGGGAAGCAGAAGCTGAAGCAAAGACCACCACTCCAACAAGAAAAGAGCAATCTCTAGCTCTTAAGGCTGCTGATGCTTCTGAAGGCAGCCAATCAAATGAGGAACTAATGGCATTGTTTGCCAAGAGGTTTCTCAAGATAGGGAGAAAGGAGTTCAGAAAGAAGTCTTCACGCTATGAAGACAAACCAAGGTATGATCGCTCTCCTGCTAAAGAAATTATTTGTTATGGTTGCAGGAAGCCTAGACACATCTTGCCAGAGTGTCCAGAGGAGAAGAACAAAGAAAAGAGAAAAGAAAAAGAACAACACAGGAAGCACTCCAAGCCATCCTCCTACAAAAATAAGAAGAAGGAGAGAGGTTTCATTGCTGAAACCTGGAGTGATTCTGATGAAGAATCCTCCTCATCAAGCTCCAGTGAGGATGAGGAAGAGAAGAAGGCAAAAGAAGTTTGCCTGATGGCAATAGATGCCTGCAGCAACCACTCTGCTACAGAGAGTTCAGATTCTGATGAAGAGATGCCTACAGAAGATGAGGTACTTTCTTCTTATGATTTTACTTCAGAAGAATTTAAATTAGACTTTAAATCTTTATGCTTAGATTTGATTAGCTCTGAAAAGGAAATAAAAGAACTTAGAAATAGGTTAGCTGACTCAGAATCTATAGCTGCTGAAAATATTAGGTTAAAAGAAGATCTCACTACTTGTAGTGAAGAAATTAAATTTCTTAAAATAGAGTTAGCTAAGTCTAAGAGGCTAGAAGAATCACTTAATGGTAGAAGCCTTAAGTTGTTAGAAATTACCAGCATGACTAACACTAGGTCAGGTAATGACAAACTAGGCTTAGGAGCTTCTCCCAGTGAACCCCCAGTTCTACTTAAAAATAATCTTTCAACTCCAGTAAACTTCATTTCAGCTAGTGGAATGAAGAACACTGAGCAAGTAAATCTAGTTAATAAAACCTTAAATAAAGCTAAGAGAGAAAAGAGAAAGAAATTTTTTAAAGAAATGCAAAGAGCGTCGAACGCCGCTCGACGATCGGAAGCTCAATGGTCGAACGAAGCTCGACGTTCTGAGCGCCCATCGTCGAACGTCGATCGACCATTTCAACATGATTTTCAAAATCATAATCAGTATCATAGAAACCTAAATGAAAATAGAAACCCTAGGTTTGTTGACCCATCATCTGCATGGAGAATCCCACCTAGGAGATCTTACCCACTAGGTTATCACCCTCAGCCTACATTTTCATATATTTCCAGTTTTTCTTATGTGAAAAACAAGGGACCCAAGGTTACCTGGGTCCACACTGTCTAAATAAATGTCTTGCAGGTGAAGGCCTATCCAATCACTCAAAATAAGTGGTATTTGGATAGTGGATGCTCTAAGCATATGACAGGAAATAAAGATCTTCTGTCAAAGTTCAAAGCTAAGCTCGGCCCAAAGGTTATCTTTGGAGACTCCAGCTGTGGTCAGACAGAAGGATATGGCAAGATCACAATTGGAGCAGTTACTTTCAAGAAAGTTGCATATGTCAATGGACTGAAGCATAATTTGATTTCAGTCAGCCAGCTATGTGATGCTGGCTACCAGGTTTCATTTTCTAACTCCTCTTGCAATATTACTTTAAATAATAATGTTGTTTTAGTAGGTATTAGAATAGGTAATATCTATTTAGTAGACTTCAACTCATCTCATTCTGAAATCTGCCTGTTTAATGAAGTAACAATTAATAATAATTCTTTGTGGCATAAGAGGCTTAGTCATGTAAATCTTAAAAATATATCTAGGTTATCTAAACACAACCTTGTTAGAGGTTTACCTTCTTGCCCCTACAAGAAGGAGAGCCTATGCAAGGCTTGTCAGCTAGGCAAGCAAACCAAAAACTCTTTTAAATCTGTAAATAAGAGTGATTCTCCTAGAATCCTGTATCTATTACACTTGGACCTTTTTGGCCCAATAAAAGTACAGAGTTTAGGAGGGAAGTATTACACTTTAGGAATTGTAGATGACTTCTCTAGGTTCAGTTGGGTTTTCTTTTTGAGAACTAAGTCTGATAACTTCAAATCCCTTACAGACTTTCTACTATGTGTGCAGACTGAGTACTCTACTCATGTGGCCTTGATCAGAAGTGATCATAGTACTGAGTTTGACTCTCTTCTCATGCAAGAATTCTGTGAGAGAGAAGGTATCAAACATAGCTTCTCAGCTCCTAGAACTCCTCAACAAAATGGGGTAGTTGAAAGGAAGAATAGAACACTCATTGAAGCTGCTAGCACATTGTTGGCAGATGCTAACATGCCTCTCTCCTATTGGGCAGAAGCTGTTAGTACAGCCAATTATGTCTTGAATAGAAGTTTGATACACAAACTTAAGTGTAAAACTCCTTATGAGTTGCTTAAAGGAAAGAAACTTAAAATTAATTATTTTAGAGTTTTTGGCTGTATTGTTTATATTCATAATAATAATAAAGAATATATTAGAAAATTTGAACCAAAAGCTTCAATGGGAATCATGCTTGGATATTCCCAAGTAAGCAAAGCTTATAGGGTTTATAACAAATCAACCTGTAAGATTGAAGAATCTGTGCATGTATCATTTGATGAGCATCAGATGTTTTACAAGGAGAAAGAAAATTCTCCTTCCTCCAGTTCATTGCAGGTACCTGATGCCCCTCAAGAAATTCTTCAACTATCAACTCTTCAGATCACTAAATCAGACAGTGATGAAGACATTACTGAAGCAGTTGTTGTTCCACCAATAGTAGATCAAATTCCTCCTGAGGAATTAATCCCAACTGTTGCTGAAGATCACATCCCACCTGCTGATATTGTCACACTTAGAGATCACCCTACATCTCAAGTGATTGGAGACATATCAGCTGGTGTGCAAACAAGACACCAATTAAGACAGGATGTGATGCATGCTTGTTTCCTCTCACAGGTTGAGCCACTCACCTTTAAAGATGCAGAGCTAGATCCCCACTGGATCATTGCAATGCAAGAGGAGCTCAATCAGTTTGAGAGATGTAAAGTTTGGACTTTGGTTCCAAGACCTAAAGGCCAACTGATCATAGGCACCAAGTGGGTGTATAGAAACAAGTTAGATGCAAATGGAATTATAATAAGGAATAAAGCAAGGCTTGTAGCTCAGGGCTACAGACAGGAGGAAGGTATAGACTATGACCAAACCTTTGCTCCTGTTACAAGGCTAGAAGCAATAAGGATCTTCTTGGCCTATGCAGCCTACATGAAGTTTAAGGTGTTCCAAATGGATGTCAAAAGTGCATTCCTAAATGGTGAGCTTAAGGAAGAGGTGTTTGTTGAACAACCACCAGGGTTTGTTTCTTCAACTCAGCCCTCACAT
Source organism: Platanthera zijinensis (assembly GCA_039513925.1). NCBI lineage: Eukaryota > Viridiplantae > Streptophyta > Magnoliopsida > Asparagales > Orchidaceae > Platanthera > Platanthera zijinensis. The sequence continues at coordinate 65,223,140 of CM077093.1, forward strand.
GTGTTTAAGTTACAGAAAGCTCTTTATGGACTAAAGCAAGCTCCCAGAGCCTGGTATGAGACTCTAGCTAGTTTCCTCTTAGAGCACAACTTTACTAGGGGAGTAGTTGATAGAACCCTTTTCGTCAAGCATCACAAGGACACAATCCTGTTAGTTCAGGTGTATGTAGATGATATTATATTTGGCTCTACTAATCCCAAACTTTGCAAAAGGTTCTCTGACCTGATGCACTCTAAGTTTGAGATGAGTAGTATGGGTGTGCTGTCTTACTTTCTTGGTCTCCAAGTTAAGCAAGATGCTGATGGTATCTTCATCTCCCAATCCAAATATGCCAAGGAATTGGTAAAAAAATTTGGGATGGCTGATGCTTCAGCAATGCCTACACCTATGGCTACTAATGTAGTTATTGATTCTGATGATCACGGCAAGCCAGTTGATCAAAAGAATTATAGGGCCATTGTTGGTTCCCTATTATATCTAACTGCAAGTAGGCCTGATATAATGTTTGCTACATGCCTTTGTGCTAGATTCCAGGTCAACCCCAAGGAATCTCATCTGATTCTTCTAAAGAGAATCCTGAGATACCTGAAGGGATGTCCAGATCTAGGACTTTGGTACCCAGCTGAGTCAGAATTTGAATTAATTGGATATTCTGATTCTGATTATGCTGGTTGTAGAGTTGACAGGAAGAGCACCTCAGGAACTTGCCAGTTCCTGGGAGAGAGATTGGTCTCTTGGTTCTGTAAGAAGCAGGCTTCTGTCTTAACTTCAACTGCAGAGGCTGAATATATAGCAGCTGCTAGTTGTTGTTCATAGATCCTGTGGATTCAAAACCAGCTTGTGGATTATGGTTACTCACACAAGAACACCAAAATCATGTGTGATAGTACCAGTGCTATTTCAATTGCACAAAATCCTGTGCACCACTCTAGAACGAAGTACATTGAGATTCGGCACCATTTCCTGAGAGATTGTGTGGAAAAGAACAAGATCTGTCTTGAGTTCATATCCACTGAGTTTCAGAGAGGTGATATATTCACCAAGCCTTTAGATGAACAGAAGCATCTGTTCTTTTTAGTTCAACTAGGCATGATCAATGGACGAGACTAAGTGTGACTGTATCTGCCTATGTTGAAACTTGTTTGAAGATCGTCGAACGATGATCGAAGATCGACGAACGGATCAAGTCTATCGTCGACCTCTGGTTGATGATGGCTTATCTGTCTGAAGATCGTCGATCGGCGTTCGACCATCGTCGAACAGGTCGAGCTCATCGTCGATCTCTGGATGACGAAAGCCTGTTGTTTGTGAAGCCAGAAATAGTCGAACGATGGTTCGACTACTCTGCTTCTGAGCCGATCGTCGAACGGTCGTTCGACTATCGGGTCAAGTATCTTTTTAATAGATCGACTATTTCCGGTCTAATATAAAGCCGATAGTCGACCTAGGTTAAAAGATCTTTTGTTTTATCATCGACGGAGCGTGACTTTTCGCATTCTGCCTTCCCGCTTGCGATTTTCAGCCGTTTTGTCTTCTTCGTCTTCTCCATCTTTCTCCAACAATTCTCCAGCGAATCAATGGCGGTCTCTCCAGCAGTTCTAGCAGTTGTGAAGTTTGATGCTGGCTTTAGCGTTGATTTCGACGCGTTCAGTAGCTGCGATGCCGGGATCGTAGAAGTTCTTCAGCTTTGCCGGGATCAAGGACTCGAGAGGTTAATGTCTTCAAGGATTAAGATAAACATCCCAGAGATCAAGGAATGGGCCTTCACGTCGTCCTCCACCGACGACTCGATGACTGGTACCATCGGTGGAGAAGAGGTGATCCTAACTCCGGCCGTTCTGACAGATATTTTTGGTTTAATAAATGGTGAAGAGGATTATGAGCAAGATGCTCAAGAATTCGGAAGAATGTTAGTTGAGCTGGGACATGCTGAAGGCATTCCCACAAAGCTGCTCAAAGTAAATTTCCCTTTCAAGATCAAGTTTCTTGCTGAGCTGGTAGGAAAAGTGCTCCTCGGTAAGCACTCTGCTCATGATAATATCACAAGGCAGCAATTCGCACTGATGTGTGCGATTGTTAATCGGAAAAGAATAGATTGGGCGGGAGTGATGTTTGATTTAATAAGGAAAAAGAATGGCAAGAAGGAAGTTACCCTCGGAAGGGTTATTGGAATCTTCCTGAAGGAAAAATACCCCCAGCTGCTGAGTTCAACCGCAACAACAATTAATGCAAGCAAGAAGATGGATCCTAACATGTTCTCTAAATGGAAGAGAACTTTTGTGAAACCCGCTCTCACAGGGGTTGCTCCAGCAACATCTGAGGACACCAGGACTGAATCAGTCACTCCTCACCCTATCGAAGCTGGCTCAGCTCTTCCCTCCTCCTCTTCTGCTTTGCTGTCTGCTTCAGTTGAAGTTCCATCAACTTCAGCTGAAGTACGACCTTCTCCCTCTTCTGCTCCAGAAACAACCACGGTTGTTCCTCTGTCCCCTCCAGCATCTCCTCTTCCTTCTCATCAGACTAGGATATCTGCTCCTAGCTTTGATTTGTTAGGATCTGAGAGAATTCCTACTCCTCCTTTGTCTCCCATTCATTCTCCAGTTAATTCTCCAATTAACTCTCCAGCTCCATCTCCTGTTCAATCCCCTGTTCACATCATTCTTCATCCCAGCACTACACCCATATCTGCTGCAGCTCCATCCACTACACTTCCATCTTCTTTTGAGATCACTCCTGTGCTTATCTCCCGCATTGTGGAGTTGATTACCCCCTCAATCAAAACCATGATTGAAGAGGCAATCGCTCCCCTTGCATCCTCCATTGATATCTTAACTGCCTCCATCAAATCTCTCTCAAAATCTGCTGAGCCATCTTCCTCAAGGGGCCTGGTTTCTGTCTCCACTGAAATCAGGCAGGGGGAGATGTTCTATGAAGATGCCTCAGAACCTCCTGCCTCCCTTCCAGCTATAACAGATACTGTAATGACAGCTCTGGAAGAGTCTGCTCCAGCTGAGAAAGAAGTAGCACCAGTGTTATCTGATAAGGAAATAGCTGATGGAATCATGCTATCTGAAATTGCAGTAAAAGTCTGCCTAGAAGATCTCACCACTCCCGTGGTTGCTAGATTCCTAGAAGGAATTATAACTTCATATCTAGATGAATCATGGGAGATGGTCAAGTATAAAGGTAATTCACTTATTCGATTTATTGACGAGTCAATTAATTTGCTTGCTAGTGAATACCTTGAAGGAATGATTATTGCTTATTTAGCAGATCTGTATTCATAATTCTACAGATTTTATTAGAGAGGATTTATCTGCTCAGATAATAGTAATTGTCTCAGAGGCTGCCCCAATTGTTCCTGATATCCAAGTAGATCCAGAATTGGAATCTTTTTTAGATGATAGAGAAGATGAGTCTGAGAATCAAGATGAAGTCAAAGATGACACTCCTGCTCTGAGTGTGGAAGAAGTGCAAGCAAGAGCTGCCTGGGATCTAAGAGTACAGTCTTTAAAAGAGAAAGAAAAAGAGCTGCAAATTGAAAAGTCAACCATTTGGGATGATTCTCCAGGGTTGGACTTAGATTCCCTTCTGGCTTTGGATGCCATTGAAGAGGAAAGAGAGAAATCAGATTTGAAGCTTAAAGAAAAGGCTGTTTCTGAAGCCTATGATCCGTATGATAATCTTCCATCATCTCACTCTGATGATGAAGATGATTCTGACGTATCTGAAAAATCAAAGAGAAAGAAAGTTGTTCAAAAGAAAAGGAAAGCTGCTCCTCCTCCTCCCAGTAAAGACAATGATACTCCTTATTATATTCTGAAGGGCATTGACCCTAAGTCAAAGGAATTTCAGCATTGGATGTGGTTCTCAAAGAACCAGCAGAAAGAAAGGAAAAGATCTAAAAGATATGATAGTCCTGGTTCAAGATGGACTCCCAGAGGTCCTCCTCCTCCTCCTCCAGGTGCAGGAGCTTCTGGTAATCTTTCTGCCAACCCTTCTGCCTCTTCAGGAAAATTTGCTCCATCAGCAAGATCTGCTTCGTCTCAGTATCAATCAAGGAAAAGCTCTCATAGCTCTTATGGAAAGTCTCACTCTGGCAGTCAAATGCATGAAGCAGAAGTGAAAGAACAAGTTAAGGAGGTTGTGTATCTAAAGCCAACTTTTTCACCTCCTCCTTCTCCTAAGAGAAAGGTTTCAACGGCTGCACCAGTTCAGTCTGAGAAAGTTGTTTTAAAAGGTAAGTAGTTTACTTTGTTTTAAAATTCTAGCAAGAACCTTTTGCTAAGTTTGCTCTAATATCTTATCTAGATAAAGAATCAGATGCTGCTCCTCCTGAGCCTGTTTATGAAAGTCCAGAGCTAGATCCTAACTTTAGGATGGCTCGTTTTCACGAACTAGTTGGAGCAGCTCAAATAAGAAAAGCAAAAGCAGAAGGAAAAGATACTACTGGTTTAACCACCATGTCTGCTTTCAGAAAGAAAGAGTTTGAAAAGTTCCAGGTCAATCCTGATGTATTTGATCCCTCAAAATATATGGAAAAGCATCCTGAAGCAGTAGTCCCAAGAGCTGCAGAATTGAAGATCATTGGCGTGCAGGACTTGAAGCTGTCAAAGAAAGAATCTGATGATCCTCTAAGGAAAATTTCTTTTGTGCCTAGTTCCTCTGATCCTTTGCCGGATTCTGTAGACTCTTAATAGTTTGATTGACTGCTGTGTTATATTTGTTTATTATCTATCTGGTTGATAATCTGCTAGTTAATTGCTAACTATTTCCTGTATTGTTTTTAGTGTTCTATAGCTAGCTGTATGTTTTAGATTTTGAAGGACTTAACTCAAATAGGGGGAGATTGTTGGTACCCTAGTTTGATTTGAGTTTAGTCCTCTCCTTTGTGCTCCTTGACCCAAGAATTATCTATGGTCAATGGTTAGTAGTCTAGCTGTAGAGTCCTCACTTTTCCAGATTGAGAATTTGGTTAAGTAGTTTGTTCGTTCGACTATCGTCGAACGCCGCTCGACTATCGTCGACTAACTGTTCGACGATCGTCTATCAGTTGTTCGACTTTCAGTCTGCGTGGATAGTTCGACTATCGGTTGATAGTTCGACTATCTGTGTGCTTTGATAGTTCGACTATCTGCTTGGATAGGTCGACTATCTGATAGTTCGACTATCTGTTGATAGGTCGACTATCTGTTTGGTTTTGATAGTTCGACTATCTGTTGATAGGTCGACTATCTGATAGCTCAACTATCTGTTGATAGTTCGACTATCTGTTCTGCGTTGATAGCTCGACTATCTGTTGATAGGTCGACTATCTGTTCTCGCTTGATAGTTCGACTATCTGCTTTGATAGTTCGACTATCTGATAGTTCGACTATCTGTTGATAGATCGACTATCTGTTTGTTTCTGATAGCTCGACTATCTGTTGATAGCTCGACTATCTGTTTGTTCTTGATAGTTCGACTATCTGATTGATAGGTCGACTATCTGATAGCTCGACTATCTATTGATAGCTCGACTATCTGTTTTGCCCTGATAGTTCGACTATCTGTTGATAGGTCGACTATCTGATAGTTCGACTATCTTCTGGTAGTTCGACTATCTGCTGTGATAGTTCGACTATCTCCTTTGATAGTTCGACTATCTGGATCGTTCGACTATCTGTCCGATAGTTCGACGATCTCCGTGCGTCGGTCGACGGTCTCCGAGGGTCGTTCGACGCTTTCTGTCTGCCTTTATATTTTGTATTTATTTATTATATTTAATTAATTAATATATTTTCTGGCAAGTTGTTTTGAGTATTATGATAATATTTCCAGACATATCTGCTCCATTCTTTTTGCCTGAGTCAAATTTTTTTAGATAAAGTTGTTTGTCTTATTAGCTGACATTATAAATTACTTTATCTGTTGTCAGCCCTTTATAGCCGTTAGACTGAAAAGTCTTCTTTTTGCTATAAAGAGTCTGTTTCTGATATGACTTTATTTAGTACTTTATTATCAAATTGTTTCCTGCAGCTTCCTAGAAAAAGAGTTATTCATTTTATAGAATGGTTCTGCTGCAGAGATTGTTTTGTCTTCTTGATATTTACAGCCCAGGTCTCAAGGCTCAGAAGAAGACAAGTAATTCAAATTGAAGAGAGTCGTTGCTTGCTGATGTTATATAAAGGACCCTTTGAAGAAGGATTCAAGCTAGCATATAGCTAACTAGTGATCCAGATATTTTCAAGCATTCAAGCCTTCATCAAGATCAAGTCTTCTGCTCTCAGCAATTTCCATCTAATTGAGAAGTGTTAAGATCTTCTACTCCTCTTCAACCTGAGTTCTCCTGCTTTCAGGAAGTTCAAACTCAGAGTTCCTTTGAAGAAGAAAAAGAAGAAGATAGCTGCTTGAAGATCTTTATTTTTATTATTTTTATCTTCTTGTAGTTTTTCCTTCAGAGCTTTCTGAAGAGTTTTCTGCACTGAAGCAAGACTTCACCTGGACATCTTTGAGCCAGGGGGAGCCTTGATTCTTTAGAGCTTTCTAGCTCAGTGCAAGTTTTGTGCTTCTCTAATCTTTGTAAAATAGAGAAGACATCTTAACCTTCTTCCCCCTCCTATACAGGGTTATTACTCCCTTCAAAAGTATCCCTTGGTGGCAGGGCACCTGATCAAAAACCTGTGCTTGGTTTTTAGACACCTGATCAAAAGTCTAAAGGGTTTCTGGATCTACCTGAAGCAGATCCTGTTGGTGGCAGGGCACCTGATCAAAAACCTGAGTGGATTCCTACCGTGTGGGTAGAAGAGTGGACGTACCCAAGTTATTTGGGGAACCACTATAAATTTCCTTGTGTCGTCTGGATTCACTTGTTTAATTCCTACATTGTGGTTGTGAATAGATATAACTAGGATTGTTAGTTGCTGATTAGGTTTTCCAAGCCTTAACTATAATTACAGTTAGCTTGAGTTTGTGCACATCACTTGTGTTAGGCTTTAAGGTTAAATCAATATCTATAATCTTTTCATTCCGCACTTCACTCCAAGGGAGTTGGGTAGACCATTAAGTTTTGTCTAGCGCAAAATTTGATAACTCTATTCACCCCCCCCCCCTCTAGAGTAGTTTCTATCCCTTCACTTTCAAAATGATTCAGTCACTAGTTTTAAGAGTCTCTTTATCAAAAGACTCAGTATATCAGTGATTCAAGATCTACTTATCAAAAGATTTGGTGTTGGTTCAAGATCTTCTTTTCAAAAGATCTAGTTGTTAGTTCTGAGAGTCTCATTATCTAAAGACTGAGGAACTGGGATAGTGTATTCCTACAAAAGTGGGAGAAGAGTGGATGTACCCAGATTTTGGGAAACCACTATAGTTTTGGTGTCTTCTGTGATTGTGTTTTTTTGTGATTGCTTGTTGTGTTATATTTTTATTTACTGTAATAATTATCAGGCTAACTATCAGTGAGTGTAAATCCTATATTAACTGAAATTCAGTAGATTAATTAACTCTAATTTTAAACCTCTATTCATCCCCTTAGAGAATTCTCAGAGGTTTTAATCAACTGTTCACACTTTCAATTGGTATTAGAGCAAGATTGATCAAATAAAAGTTAACATCTTGATCAAAAGATCTGAACAATTGTAAAGTTACACATTAAATTAGAAATCTATTTTTAAAATGAGATCTAATAAATTTAAAGAATTTACATCTACAAGACCTCCAGTGTGTAACTTAGAGAAGTTTACACTCTAGAAGGCCAAAATCAAATTGTACATGAATTCTATTGATGAAGGTATTTTTGGTTCTATTCTTAAAGGACTCCATATGCCCTTCAAGAAATATGCAAGTAGAAACGCTACAGAAGTACCTGTCCCAAGATCTGAATGGATTTATGAAGAAAAGAAAATAAAGGACTGGGATGAAAAGGCAATGAACATCCTAGTCTCTACTATGTCTGATGAGATATTCTAGAAGGTAGTTGATTGTTAATAAACTAATGAGATATAGGAATCCCTATCTAGGATCGTGGATAGAAGTTCTAATGAAAAAAGGACAAAAGTCACTTCTCATATCCAAGTATGAGAACTTTCAGAAGGAAGTTGAAGAGACTGTTGTTGAAATGTATGAGAGATTCAGCATTATTGTGAGTGAACTCAAAGGATTGGATCAGTAAATTTCACTCAAAGAGATAAAAGACAAGCTTCTCATTTGTTTCCCAAGCACATGAGACACAAGGATCTGGATCATTAGAGAGTCCAGATGCCATAAGAAAATCACTACTAATGCCCTTTTAGGCAAACTCAAGTCATATGAATATCTCCAAAAAGTAGGGTTGAGTTTAAGGTAATGAAAAATTCTCTGTCCCTAGAGAGAATCCCATTTCACCGAAGACAACTAATGGAGAGCCTTCAACTTCTGAAGAAGAGATGTTTATTCTATTGGCTATAATATTCAGAATGTGGGTCAAGATAGAAGACTCTAGAAGAAATGAAACGAGAAATAATAAGCATAAGGTTGACATGACCCCCAACAAGGAGGTCATTTGTTTTTCTTGCAGGAAGCCTAGTCACATTGCACCTGATTATTCTGAAGAAAAGAGGGGCAAACTAAATAAGGAGTACAAGAAGTTATCATTCAAAAAGAAGGACAAGAAGAAGGGAAGAAGTTTCATTGCAAAAACCTAGAGTGACTTTGATCTTCATCTTGAACTTTGAAAGAAGTTGGGAGTTGTCTGGATTCAGAGATAAATAGGTTGAGAGTGCACAAGAATGAAGGCTCTAGGATTTGTGTAACCTTGAATGCACAAAGGATCTCTCTTTTATAGATATGGGTGTTATTGTTTGCGTTATCTCCTAAGCTTCCACGTGTCCCATATCTCGGTGATCGTGCAAGGAAGAAAGTGAATGTGGACCATCATGAAGCTATCACGAGCGATAGCTCACTATTGTCTGGTGATAGTGCAGATACATGTGCGATGTGTCAAGATCGTGCAGTGCGTGGCTGATATAATCCAGGCTATCACTCGACGATAAAAAGATATCACTCGTAATAGCTCTCTTTTCAGAGCTCGACTTTTTTTCTTCATATCACATACATAAAAGAATTATACATGTTATATCTATACACCATAAATAAACTATGATCTAATACATTCAGGATTTGTTATTCTCAAATCAAGAAATGTAGAATGCATGCTCCAACACCAGCCTTCTTCACGATGACATACTACCGCCAGCATTAGTCATAATGTTGGTTGTTTGCTCTAGATAATCTTATACGCTTCCAAATGATTTGGACTGCCTTCCCGACGATACAACACCCTTCATGACAATACGACAGGGCTCTTGACGACGCTCTTCATGTCGATATGATGTGTAACTCATCACAACGACAAGGGTAGGTTGTCTCGATTATATTATCTCGATGGAAATCCCCTTTCATGATGATATGGCTAGCCTATGTCGTTTGGACAAGGAAAAATGGGCTACTGCTGGCGGTACTGCTAACGCCGCACGTTAGCTTCCTGCTACCACTTGTCCCAACACTTTCAAGCACACGGTAAAAATTTGGGGTCTTACACACACAATGTTCAGTGGAATAAAGGGGAGGCATGCAGATGTAGTGGGTCACAGGGTGTGAGGTTTGGATGGTTAAGAAACACAAGTCCACAACAGATAGGGGGCAAGGTTTGAAAATCAAAATCCACAACAAAAAATGATGATCTCACAAAGACAAGTCCTATAGTTCACGCACGGATGTCTGAGGCGTAGGGAGAGAGGTCGGAGAGCACAAGAGACCAATCCGCTATACCTATGTTTTGATACCAAGTGAGAAATTAATAATAATAATAATAATAATTTCATTTCTAAAAATTCTGAATATTATACGAGGGTGCCCCTATTTATATAGAACAAAAGAGGTGAGAAAATTCATAATTGACGATGCTGGACTAAAAAGATAAAAATCGGACAGAAGAGTTCAGGTTGTTACAACACAAATAACTGCCTAGACAACAACTATATAACATGTTTGGAGTTTACACCATAAGTAATCGTCCGAACATTAACACTTAGCAGCATATGCCAACAACACTGGACGGTTACACCAAGAGTAACTACCCATCCATATCAACACTTCATCTTATGCATTAACAATATTTATGCCCCAAAAAAGCATATGGTGAAAGTTTGGTGGCAAGTGAATAATATTTAGAAAGCTATTCATAAACCATTTAAACAAGGTCAATGATATAATTTTCAACTTTAAACAAGTCTACAAGGAGTTCTAGGGCTCCCCAAAAATTGGCCAACCCAAATATGAAAAGAATAAATGGTTCCTCAATTTTTTATGTTGGGGACATAGTCTGAAAATCAATACCACTTTCAAAAATTCATTTGAAGATGACTGACCAAAAATGTTAAATGCAACCCACAATTAATTCATCAAATACTTAAATTGGTGTATATAATCTTTATGTGCTAATCAAGATGCACATCCGATGGTAGGGAAGCATGGTGCATGAGAAGTGACCATCCCTCACAGCGGATACATGGTCATTCAAGTGTGGGGGAGAACAATCATTAGTTCAGCACGAAGGATATAAATGATGCATGGTCATCATATTGGTCTGAATTAGCGACTGTTGTAAGCTACTATCAGAATTGATGCTCCACCGCTTGCGGGTTATACCGTTGCTGCTCTGATGGTCATTGTGGACCAACTTCACCTCTTAGCAAGTCACCGGAGAGAGGCAGTCCTTGTGGTGGTAGTCCAACTGCCAACCACCATCATTGATTACCGTATGATATTAAATCATCAAGATAATGTTCTCCATTGTCGGATCTTGATTTTATGGTGCTTGTGGAGCCTCAAAGTCCCACGAGAAGGATTCAAAATTACTTATTTGATCTTTTAGCACTACTCATAGGGCCTATAAAGGTTTGAGATGATTTCTGCTTCCTGGAGTGGTCCGATATAGGTGATTGGATGGTCAGGAGGCCTCCACCGATGGATGGTGTAACATTCAACTTTTCAATTGAACCATATAGGATTTTAGATGGTTCAATTTGTTGGATCGTGAGGCGCCCTTAGAGGGGGATGGATAAGGGTTAACACTAAATTTTTCATTTAGTCTAATTTTTGAGTGAAATAATAATAGAAACAAAAGCAAATTTCTCCTAATCAGTTATGAATATTTAATAAATCAGAAGAACACAAATGACTATAATTTATATAAAATTATTTCAAACAAAGTACAAAGATTCTCTATAAAACTAGAGATCAAGGCTATGAAAAATAAACTCCTTTTGATTTCACTGGTCCTTCTACCAAGAACCGGTTGGCTATAACGTATCTCTCCCTAGATCTTGCTACTAGCCTCCCCCTAGATCTCACCACGATTTAGTCACTGCACACAAGGCGGCAAAAACTCCCTAAGTCACACAAGGACCTAGACGTGCAAGGCGGCGATTTCCTCTTAAGCCACACACGGACCTAGACGCCACGCACAAGGAGGCAATTTCCTCTACCGATTACAATGAAGAAATAAAAAATTACGATGAATAATTTTCCGAATAAAAACTCCCTCTAAATGAAACACTGAAGGTGTCGACGAATGCTTGTTATATTTTCTTGAGATGTTGCGTACAAATCGGCGCTCCTTCGTTCTTGAACCTTTTTGGGAAGATGGAGTTTTTCTGGATGCTTGAGCTCTCTGGACAGGATGCACGGGGCGTAACACTCTAGAATCTCAAAGTCGTGATCTCCACAAAAAATTGAGCCGTATATATATATTTTTTGGCGATATTACTGACGATACTGGATATCGCCTTCCAGCGATATCCTATCTGGCTACTACGTGTCCCATGGATTCGAAACTTATGTGGGATGAATCGGTCATGGCCAATTGTGCGCTATCGCCTGAGCAATATCAATATCGCCGGGCGATATCGATGTTAACTAAATGTCGTGAAGATTGTGCGGTAACTGTTCTGCGAGCTATCGCCTGGTGGCGATACTGGATATTGCCAGGCGATATCACCTTATCTTTTCTTTGCAATCTCGAATCCAAGCCAAAAATGATTTGAGTGTTAGACCTATTATATCTGTACATCATAAACACACGATAATCAAATACAAACAAGATTTGTTATTAACAAACCAAGAAGCGTGGAACACATACTCCAACAATTTCCTCATTTTGATAATAACAAATCCACTTAGAAAGAAATCATGAATGACCTATAACGTGTTAGTAAATGTGATGAACAAGACTAAGCAGTTGTATGTGCACAAAATTTCGCTTGGATGTTACCCTCCCCCTATATTTGTACTCCCCCTAAATAGAGCAGTGTAACTTGTATATTGAAGTAAAATGTTGGTGTTGGTGCTAAAGTGAACTGACTGAAAGGTTTAAACTGAATTAATGATTTCTCAGAAATTTCTCCCCTTTTGGTATTATCAAAAGAAATGCGAGATCGAAACTTGTGATTAAAAATATAGAAAATGGTAAAGTAGAACAAGAGAAACAATGTGTCGAGAGGGTATGCGGAAGCAAAATAGGTCAATATCACCAAGTGAAAAACAGGTGTAGTACATGTGAAACAATGTATTTGAAGCGATGAGTGTGAGTGAACACGAACATTGGTGAATTCATACAGTTATATCATAGTTATATACACTAGTGAACATAATTAGTATCATTTACGGTCCAATTCTCATGAGAAAAAAATATTAGAGATGATAATGTAGTGTACAAGTGCAAGTTAGAAGAAAATTTCATATGTAGAAACTTAAAACGTACATGAACACGAAAATGTTAAAAAGCATAACCAAGAAATATACACAATTAACTGTACTTGTACCCAAGAATTCAGAGCACAAATAGTAAATGAATAGGCATATAAAGATTACACAAGACACTTTACAATTCTGTCTAAGGTGCTAAACCTCACAATGCTTATGAAGACTTATTAGGATGGTGAGTAGTGCTTGGTGGAGGTTCCTTGTCAGACTTTTTTTTTTTGCTTTTTTTTTGCTTTTTATTTGTTTTGTATTTTTGTATTTTTCTTTTTGTTTTGACACAGGATTCTGAATTCACTTACGTGACAATATATGATAAGCAAATATGAATTGTGAAAAGAAAACAAGAATAAAGCAACAATTTCATCATGAATTTTCAGTGGTTATGGTAGAACACTCACAATCCACATAGGCAGTAATGGTAAATACATATGAAAATTTTCACAATTGTGTGTGTGAGATACTTATCATAAATAAAATATTTCTCATACTTATAGACATGCAAAAACAATTTCTTAATTAAAATACACTAGAAGAGTTGTATATACAAAATGATAATAAAAGTTTGAATATGACACAATTTTTGAGATAACCCTATATAATAGAATATACATTGTACAATGCCTAAAAACAATAAAGGAAGACAATGGTGCAGTCATATCAATATGATGACAAAAAATTACACATTAGCAATTTCGGGCTATCTTCGATCGGCGATAGTGCAGAATTATAAATAATGCCAGATCTGGAGTCAAAGCACCGTTTGGAGCACTTTTTCCTGAAGCCCTCCAGTGAAATACGAACCCGACGCTAACGAAACCTCCAAATCAGGGTATGATTAGGAAATTTTTGTCTCCTTCCTTTAGGATTTGTTGATTCAAATGAATTGAGGGAAGTTTTCATGAAGTTTTTGTAGAGAAAATTCCAGATTGTAGGTTGTTTTGCTAGACTTAGGCATGAGTATTAAAAGTGAAGATTTGGGTGAAGAGGGTATAGTTTCATGAAATAGGTGTTGTGGAACCGTAGATCTAGGAAGATGAATCATATAAAAGCATAATCTAGACCTTTCATGATGGATTGCTTACCAAAAATGAAACTTTGGGGAAGGAGATGATGAATAGTAAAAAAAATTGTTTTTAAAATTTGTTAATTCAACTCGTGAATAAGTGATTTTTATTGAATAACTAGGAAGTAGGAATGTTGATTTGAGAGAATGCATGTTAAAACAATAGATTGAATGATTTTTTGATATCGCCGGCGATATTCACTATCGCCCGGTGATATCGTGGATTTTTTTTAAAAAAAACATGTTTTATTTCTATTTTCAGGTATGGCTTCAAGTTCAAAGGCTAGGAGGAGTACATGCAGTGATACAGAGTCCGCGTATCAAACATTCCCTGGGATTTAGAATGCAAACATTGGTGTGGGGAAGTGATTGAATTTGTTCAAGTCCGACATGGACACATACACGAATTATTTGCAATGGTAGGTATAATGTCAATTATACTGCCAGACATGTTTTCTTCAGTTTTAATTAGGGAATTTTACAAGCACTAAAGAGATCCGAATTTTACTGAATTGAATGGCAGAGTGAGGTCTAAAATTCAAGGATAGAGTGTGGAAATAACTCACCATGATTTAAGAGATGAGTTTGGGCTTATAGAGCATGACTACGTGTTGGATATAGTAGAAAACTACAGAAAAGATAGAGATTGGACTTTGTTGAATATGGTTTTACATGGAAATTCCATGAAAAACCTAATCCAGTTCACGACCACACTCACCTCGGATATACATTTAGTGCAGGATATTTTGAGACATAGGATTATGCTCAAATTCGGGGACACTAGAAAAATAACAGCTCAATTGAGTTATGCGACATACATGATCCTAAAGAGAGCCGTTTGACATGACAGACTTGATTTTATCCATTATTCGATACACGTATAGACTGAAGAATCTAATGTGGAAAAAACTCTATACACTACCGATGGGTGCAATCATCCAACGAATACTGTATAAGAAATACAGTTGGATCGACCAAAAATTTTACTTTGATGACTATGCACCTACGGTGTTCCATATGGGTACCACTCATACTAGTGCTCGTGCGTCACGAGGTGGATCCATACGAAGTAGTGAGCCTTCATCAAGTATCAAAAATCCACCACTACCAAGAGGTGGATCACTACGAGAGGGATTCGATGACTTGCGAGAGTCATTCGAGGAACATAAGCGAGAAGTGAAAAAGCACCACACTGGAATGCAAAAATTTATTAAATTTCTGACAAAGAGTCTCAAGCTGAAGCCAACTTTGGCAGAGACGGCAGAGTGGGAAAATCCGATCGTGGAGCCTCCACGACAGTCAATGCACCGACCTCGTCGAACACGGAGCAGCGGTCAAACCTCCACTGAAGATCAAAAGGAAACCCGTGTTGGGGACAATAGAGACTTCTGATACTTTGGATAGAAAAATGACTGCTGGAAGATATCGCCAGGTGACATCCAGTATCGCCAGGCGATAGTGAATGTCATTTTATTTCTTGTTTCTGTGATGAACAAGTATTGTAATAATTTTAATAGACTATTATGTGATATTTTGTGTGTTGTTCAGAACAATTTTGATATAAATTGTTTGTTATTTTAATCTTAATTTTAGTTAACTATTTTTTTTATTAAAATTTTTTATCATAATATTTATGTTAAGTCATCAGCTTGAAATGTCTAGGATTTCTAAATCTAGTCTTAGCATTAAAAAATTGGAATCTGGAAGTGGTTTTGTAAAAATATCCGCAAACTATGAATTTGTGCTTATAAAATTAACCTTTACTGAATTTTATTTCATATGGTCTCTAATAAAATGATGGCGAACATCTATATATTTAGATCTAGAATGATAAACCGGATTATTAGTTAAATCAATTCCACTTTTATTGTACCTTAATTCTATAGTTTCTTGTTGTATTCCAAAGTCTTCTAAAGTTTGTTTCATCCAAAAAACATGTGCACAACCACTACCTAGTGCAATATATTCAGTATCAGTAGTGGAGAGGGAAACATAATTCTATTTCTTACTTGACCACGAAATAAGTGATGGGCCTAGAAAGTGATAAGTGTCACTAGTGCTCTTACGATCTATTGAACATCCAGCATAATCGGAATCAGATTAACAATGCAAAATGAAAATATCGTTATGTGGATATCACAAATCTATTTTAAAAGTACCATAAGATATCTAAAAATACTTTTAACCGCTTTTAAATGTGCTTCTTTAGCATTAGCCTGAAATCTAGCACATAAACAAACTGCAAACATAATATAAGGTCTGATCAATAGATAGTCCACTTTCATCTTTTCTTAGTTTCAATGAAACACTCATAGGAGTATCTGCTTGCTTTAGATTTTCGAATCCAAATCTTTTCAAACATCATGAATATATTTAGATTGACAAATAAAAATACCATTATGTCTTCGTGTAATTTGAAAATCAAGAAAATAAGTAAGTTCTCCTACCATGCTCATTTCAAACTCATTTTTTATAATTTTTACTACATTATCACATAACTCTTCATTAGTGACTCTAAAAATAATTTCATCAATATAAATTTGTAAAACTATTAAATCATCATGAACATGCTTAATGAAGAGTGTACAATCAACACTACCCATTTTGTAATCATTTTTTAACAAATATAAAGTCAATCTATCATACCATGCTCATGATACTTGCTTTAAACTATAAAGGGCATTTTCTAATTTATATATATGATCAGGAAATTTTTTATTAACAAAGTCTGGAGGTTGTTCTGCATAAACCTCTTTCTTAATGTATCCGTTAAGAAAAATAGTTTTTACATCCATTTGAAATAATTTAAATCTTTTAAAGCTAGCAAATGCAAGAAAAATTCTAACTATTTCTAAAAGTGCTACAGGTGCAAAAGTTTCATCAAAATCTATCTCCTCTATTTGAGAATATCATTTTGCTACAAGCCTAGCTTTGTTCATAGTGAACATAGATTCACTATCAATTTTATTTTTAAAGATCCACTTAACACCTATAATAGGATGATTTGAAGGTCTTTTTACAAGTCTCCAAACTTTATTACGTTCAAATTGACTAAGTTCTTCATTTATAGCTAAAAACCAAGAATCATTATTTAAAGTAGTTTACACATCTTTTTGTTCCATATCAGATATAAAACAAAGGTTTTAAAATAAATCATGTAAAGATGAACGAGTACTTACCTCTCTTGATGGTTCTCCAATGACCAAATCTTGTGGATGATCTTTTGAAAATCTCAGTTCACTTGGAGACACATATTCTTTCACTTCTTCTTTTTCTTTCGTATCTTTTTCATCGTCTTCTCTATCTCCAAGTATTTCATCATCATCCGACTTTAGTGGAGGAAAGGGTTCTTCATCATTACCTGTAGGGTTAGTTTCTACACAAGAGAGAAGTTCATCAAATTTAACATGAATTGATTCTTCAACTATTTTTGTCCTCCTATTATAGACTCTATAAGCTTTACTAGTTGAAGAATAACTAATAAATATACCTTCATCACATTTTTCATCAAATTTTCCTAATGTGTTCTTAGTGTTCAAAATGAAACATTTACAACCAAAAACTTTAAAATAAGATACATTCGGTTTTTTTGAAAATATAATTCATAAGATGTTAATTTAAAAAACGGTCGAAGCATAACACGATTAATAACATAACACACAGTATTTATAGCTTTGGCCCAAAATGATCTAGGTAATTTGTATTCAAATAACATAGTACGAGCTAGTTCCGAAGAGTCCTATTTCTCATCTCTACCACACCATTTTGTTGCGGTGTGCGAGGAGCGGAAAATTCTTGTTTAATTCCTAACTAATTACAAAAATAAACAAACCTATCATTATCAAATTCACCTCCATGATGTGAACGAATGCATTCTATTTTTAAATCAAGTTCATTTTGAATACGTATGCATAGTTTTGTAAATTCTAAGAATGCATCAGATTTTGATGTTAAGAAAATTATCCAACAAAAACGAGAATAATCAACAATTAAAACAAAAATGTATTTTCTACCTCCAAAACTTTGTGTAGTAATTGGACCAAATAAATCCATATGAATCAATTATAAAGGTCTAATAGTAGAAATAACATTTTTATTTTTGAATGAGGACTTTGAAAATTTACTTTTTTGACATGGCGAGCATAAAGAAGATAAACTTCCACGTAAAACTGGTAAACCTTTAATTAGTTTATCTTTTGACAATTTTAAAATTAACTTGGCACTAGAATATCCAAGTCACCTATGCCATAAGTCTAACTCCTCATTTTTTGGCATAAAACACTTTAAAAATGAATGTGATAAATCGTGAAATTTTATCATATAAATATTTTGAGACCTAGGTGCAGTAAGAATAACATAATTTGTTTTGGAATCAAAAATTTTGCAAAGATTTGTAGAGGAGTCAAATAACACATTTAGACCAATATCGAATATCTGACTTACAGAAATTAAATTATATTTTAAACCTTTCACATACAAAATATTTGATATAGTAAAAGAGTTGTTACCTACTACTCCAATGACAATGATCTTTCCTTTACTGTTGTCGCCAAAAGTAACTACTACTCCTTTCTTCATTTCTAGGCTAAAGAACTTTGACTTGTTGCCTGTCATGTGCTTAGAACATCCTGAGTCCAAGAACCACACATCTTCATTGTCCTTAGCCTGCCAACACACCTAAAAAGAGGATGAGAGTAAAGGTATAGTTACCCAAGTAGTTCCTCCCATAGTGTAGGTGGAAACCTTAGGTACCCAGACTTGTTTAACAATATAGTGGTTTGTCTTCCTACAAGTGTGAGTGGTGTGACCAAATTTATTACATTTGGAACACATGATAAGAGAAGTCGAAGGATTTTTCAAAACGTTTTGATAATGAAGGAGTTTCCCGACAAATAAACCCACCATTACTCTACTACTATCGCCATTGCAAGTAATTTTTTCTTGTACACCGACATGCTTGCATTTTTTTTGCCGAGCGCCAGACTGAAGTAAGCAATCAGCCTTCCTTATTTCATTAGTACGGTGCCCACTCCGGTCTTCGAGATGTCAGATTTGAGGATAAATGGTTGCTAAAGTTCGGTAGGCACAACATCTGTAGACGTGACACAACCTCTTTGATCCATAGAAAGGCCATTTCGGCCTCCTCGATCCACTTGAATGCCTTATGTTTTTAGTGAGTGGCTTGGAGAGGGTTCCATAACTCTATATGAACCGCTTATAATAGCCGGTCGACCCGAGGAACCCACGCAGTTTCTTGACTGTCCCCGGTCTCGGCCTCTCCATCGTGGCCCAAATCTTCAAGGGGCCGGTTTCTATGCCATGACTTGAGATGACGTGCCCAGAGTAGTTTACTGTTGCAACCCTAGGTCACACTTGGATTTCTTAAGGAACAATTGGTGTTGCCGCAAGGTATAAAGGGTAAATTGGGAGGTTTCAAGTGTTTCTCCCATGACATTCTAAAAACAAGAATGTCATCAAAAAAATATGAGGATAAGTTTGTGGAGTTGGTCCTGGAAAATCTTTTTCAGATGGGGGGTGTTGGTTAGCCCAAAAATTCATAGTAGCCTTAATGGATGCAAAATGCTGTTTTATGCACATCAACATCCACCATCCTCACTTGACGGTATCCCTCCCTCAAGTATAATATAGAGAAAAAACAACACCATGGAGTTCATCGATCAACTCTTCTATGATGGGAGTTCAAAACTTATCCTTCACCATATATTTGTTGAGGTGGCGGTAGTTAATAAATAGTCTCCTTGTTTCGTCGACCTTCTTCACGAGCACCACCAAAGAAGAACACAGGCTCGAGCTATGTCGAAGAACTCCGATTTGGAGCATTTCCATAACAAAATGTTCAATTACTGTCTTCTTAAGGGTGGGTACCAGTATGGACGCAAATTGATGTCTGCCATGCAATGCTCGTGCTCTCAAATCGGTGGTAGCTACTTGGGATCAATAGAGAGATCTTGAAAACCTCTAATAGAGCTCCATGTGGTGTTACCGGTTTGGCTCCATCATGGTAACTGCCTGTAGAGTTGCCAAGCTACCTCCTGTCCGTGGGTCAGAACTGCCTTCTTTCTCATCCATGGTCGTATGGACATCACATGCGACTAACACGTGCAATTGTCCTTGTTTTGCTTGCGCGACTTCATGTTTTTGCTTCATCCACGTACCTGCCATGTTCTTGGAGCCTCGCAAGAATTTTTTTCCCTTTGCAGGTAAACTATATCTTCAAGTGCAGGAAACCCACTGTAGCACTCCCAAAGTCACGAGCCATTGCACGTCCAATACCATCTCACATCAACCCAAGGGTAGCAGTAGCATATTTGAGGTGAAGAAAACACATTGCATCCTCCATTTGAAGTCCACCACCTTATGGGAGCTAGAATTGTATTTGTCGTTGGCGATGTCCACATTAAACTGGGGCATCAATGTCCGTTTGAATTGCAACCGATTGACCATCTCGCTATTTAGGAAATTATGCGTACTTTCCATAACAAAATGTTCAATTACTGTCTTCTTAAGGGTGGGTACCAGTATGGACGCAAATTGATGTCTGCCATGCAATGCTCGTGCTCTCAAATCGGTGGTAGCTACTTGGGATCAATAGAGAGATCTTGAAAACCTCTAATAGAGCTCCATGTGGTGTTACCGGTTTGGCTCCATCATGGTAACTGCCTGTAGAGTTGCCAAGCTACCTCCTGTCTGTGGGTCAGAACTGCCTTCTTTCTCATCCATGGTCGTATGGACATCACATGCGACTAACACGTGCAATTGTCCTTGTTTTGCTCGCGCGACTTCATGTTTTTGCTTCATCCACGTACCTGCCATGTTCTTGGAGCCTCGCAAGAATTTTTTTTCCCTTTGCAGGTAAACTATATCTTCAAGTACAGGAAACCCACTGTAGCACTCCCAAAGTCACGAGCCATTGCACGTCCAATACCATCTCACATCAACCCAAGGGTAGCAGTAGCATATTTTAGGTGAAGAAAACACATTGCATCCTCCATTTGAAGTCCACCACCTTATGGGAGCTAGAATTGTATTTGTCGTTGGCGATGTCCACATTAAACTGGGGCATCAATGTCCGTTTGAATTGCAACCGATTGACCATCTCGCTATTTAGGAAATTATGCGTACTTTCGGAGTCCGCCAATATATGGATGGACGGCCCTTGATATGACATGGTCATATGCATGGTATAGAAGTGGGTGGTTCCTGTCAGTGCATGCAGAAGTTATAAGCTTTCTTTCAAATACACGCAATATTTTTAAGTTTTTTGGATAATGCTTTAAACTCATGAAATAAACAGATGTAGATATAAAACACATGAAAATTTCCAATGACCCAGCTAGGAATGCGAGTACAATTTTTAAATATAAATAGTGAACCAATTATGTAGTTTTTATGCTTGTTATTTTGTGTTAACAAAAAGTACAATTAAGATCATCAAATTATTTGTATAATAATTTTATTTTGTTTGGTGATAAAATTCTACTTCACAGATGCTTTATTCAAAATGTATAAAAAAGCAGAAAACAATGTCATTGAACTCGAGCAGAGGGGCGCCATTATCATACATGAAGTGGATGCAACGAAATTGCAATTTCTTGCTGGTTTACATGAGAATAAGTTTGATCGAATTATATATAACTTTACAATTGTGGCCTCAAGGGTGCAGAAGATAGCTCTCGCATGATCAAGTATGTCTTCATGCCTTCCTGCACACAATTTTTTAACAAAGTATCAAGTAGTTATTATTTCTTATTTTTGTAAATTGTCCATATTTATGTTCAAATCATGCTATCAACAAATTTTGCACTTTAAAATGCTGAATAACAAGCATAAAAAAGAAGCAATGCGTTTTATCTTTCATTTCACCTCTTCTTTTGTTTATTTCTCTAAGCTGGTTTACCTTATGTAAATTTTAAAGTCCCTTCTAACTTTTTGAAACGTAGATAATAAGTTTAGGTTGGTTATTGACTAGTTGTTAAAAATATATCCATTTGGATTGATGATGAGTGTCCAACTAAATAATAAATATAATTAGCTTATTCACATATTTATAATTAATTATTCTAAAAAAATCAGGCTCTATAAACATCAT
Organism: Platanthera zijinensis; assembly: GCA_039513925.1. Taxonomy (NCBI): domain Eukaryota; kingdom Viridiplantae; phylum Streptophyta; class Magnoliopsida; order Asparagales; family Orchidaceae; genus Platanthera; species Platanthera zijinensis. The sequence continues at coordinate 65,245,096 of CM077093.1, forward strand.
GATATTATCATTAAAGTAATAATTATTTACGACAGCGGTGCTCATGACCGCAACCCCGATGGTACTACTTGACCAAAACCTCCTTGTCGGGTATATCAATGGCAAGTAAATCCAGCCCAGGTTGTTATCATTCATTGAGGATGAGAATCAAAGCATGGGGGATTGTCCACCGGACAAAAGTAAATAGGTTGCAGATGGAAAAATGCGCGGTTTAAAATTGCAATGTGTTATTTTCATGCATTTACTACATGTGTTTGCATGTATATATGTGTAGAGAAAGATCCAAACGTTGTATATACTTCTTGAATACCAAAAAAAAACAAGTATGAGTATAAATATATAGGAGAGAGGAGTAAGATCTAGCTATACAAACAATGTGAGATTAAACACAAAATCCTACATGGGCCAAGTTAATGGGCCAATACATTATTTTTCCTAATATTCTCTAACTCTCCCGCAAGCTGGAGCGTACAAATCGTAGGCACCAAGCTTGGACAAGAACTGATAGTAGAGATGTCGTGGTAAGGCCTTGGTGAGGATGTCAGCAACTTGCTGAGCACCAGGAACATGTGTTAACTCTATCTTCTTCAACTGAACCTTCTCCCGAATGAAATGAAAGTCAACTTCAATATGTTTTGTCCATTCATGGAAGACCGGATTCTTGGCAATGTGTATAGCAGCTTGAATGTCGCAAAATAAAGTGGCTGGTGAGGATAACTTGACTCCTAGATCATCAAAGAGACCCTCAAGCCATGTGAGCTCAGATACAACTGCTGCCATCGATCGATACTCGGCCTCAGTAGATGTGCGAGCAACCACAGACTGTTTCTTGCTGCGCCATGTAATAAGATGTCCTCCAAAGTAAGTGCAGTATCCACTTCTGGAACGACGGTCATCCAACGAGCCAGCATAATCAACATCAAAGTATGCAATCAGAGATAAGGGAGACGAAAAGGGCTTGTATACAAGTCCTTGTCTAGGAGCAGTCTTCAAGTATCGAAGAATACGCTCAACTGCCTGAAGATGAGAGATACGTAGCTCATGCATGAATCGACTGACAACTCCAACAACAAATGATATATCAGGTCTCATAACAGTGAGATATATCAGCTTTCCCACAAGACGACAATAATACTCCAGATTCGGAAGGAGCAAATCAATGTCCGAGGCATGAGCACAAAGCTTGTGATTGATATCCATGAGAGTATCAACATGCTTGCATCCAGAATAGCCCGCATCATGAAGTTAGTCAAGACAATACTTTCTCTGAGATAACACACGCCCATCAGGTTTCCGAGCCACTTCGAGATGAAGAAAATATCGAAGGCTTCACAGGTCCTTTGTTTGAAACACAGACGTCAGATGCTGTTTGATCATCCTTATTCTTGGAAGATCGTCTCCTAATTAAAATATCATCCACATAAACTAACAGAATCACTGTGCCTGTTGGACGATGACGAGTGAACAGAGAGAAGTCATCCGAGCTCCGACTGAACCCAACAACACTAATGGTCTTACTAAATTTATCAAACCATACTCGAGGAGTTTGTTTGAGACCATAAAGAGACTTCTTCAGACAACAGACAAGAGAATGCCTCGTGGTCTCAAACCTGGAGGTTGCTGTATATAAACGGTCTCCTGTAAATCGCCATTTAAAAAGCATTTTGACATCCAGTTGGTACAATGCCCAATGACGGTGAACCGCGAGGGAGATCAACACACGAACAGTATTGAGTTTAGCGACTGAAGAAATAGTCTCATCATAATCCAGAGCTTGTTGTTGAGTGAAACTGCGAGCTACTAGACGAGCTTTCAAACGGTGAACCGTCCCACCCGGACCCTGTTTGACGGCAAACATCCACTTACATCCCACATAAGATTGTCCAAGAGGAAGCGGGACCAGATCCCATGTGTGGTTTGCCCAAAGAGCAGACATTTTCTCGTCCATAGCCACCCGCCACCCGTCACCCGGGATGTTGAAGAGCCTTCTGAACAGAATTAAGGGTGGAAATAGAGGATAAAGAAAGAACACTTTGTCGGAGTTCTGTAGAGAGGCGGTGAAAGAGACATAGTTGGCCAGCGGGTGGGCAGTGGAACCTGTTGTCGGATCCGCAGGCTACAAAACATCATTAGAGCAGGACATCTCCCATAGGGTAGTAGACAGAGAAGGATGTTGAGTTTACACACTGATGATAGGTGGTTTAGGTGGGATTGGTATGGGAAGGAGAGGTGGATGGTTTGAATGAACATGGATAGCAGGTCGCGGAAGAGGTGGCAGAAGTGGAGAATCATCTGGTTGAGAGTAATATGGCTGATCTTCGAGGAAGGTGACATCAGCAGAAGTAACAACCTTGCGATCCTTGGGAGAAAAGCAAATGTAGCCATTCTGAGTCCGAAGGTAACCCACAAACATATATTTAGTGGATAGCAGGTCGCGGAAGAGGTGGCAGAAGTGGAGAATCATCTGGTTGAGAGTAATATGGCTGATCTTTGAGGAAGGTGACATCAGCAGAAGTAACAACCTTGCGATCCTTGGGAGAAAAGCAAATGTAGCCATTCTGAGTCCGAAGGTAACCCACAAACATATATTTAGTGGCACGTGGAGCAAGTTTGTCAGTGGACGGGCCAAGATGATGAACAAAGCACACACAACCAAACACGCGAGGGGGTGATGGAGAAAGGAGGTTTGAAGGAAAAAAGAAGATTGAAGGGAACCACAAAATTGAGAATAGAGGAAAGCATGCGGTTAATAAGAGTGCAGGCGATAGAAACCACAAAATTCCAATACTGTTTAGGAACGTTCATTTGAATCATAAGAGAGCGGGTGATCTCAAGCAGGTGACGATTCTTGCGTTTAACAACACCATTTTGTTGGGGGGGGGGTTATAAACACAGGAGATTTGATGGATGATCCCAAACTCAGCACATAGGTGTGCAAAGGCATGACTAGTCTATTCACGGGGATTATCAGTGCAAAGGGTTTTAATTGTATTGGAAAACTGGTTGCGAGTTTCAATGAAAAAAGTACGGAATATACCAGGTAATTTAGAGCGGTCACGAAGGAGATACAACCAGATCACCCGAGAGTAGTCATCTACAAATATGACAAAGTAACGTTATCCAAAAACACTCGCAATTTTGTAGGGTCCCCAAATTTCAGAGTGTACTAGATCAAAGGGAGCAGGACTCCGAGTAGTATGTGGTGAGAACGTAGACCGATGATGTTTCCCATAGATACAAGTCTCACACGTGAACTCTTAGAGGGACACTTCGGAGAATGATTTTCTGAGTATGTTTAGAGGAGCGTGACCAAGACGCCGATGCCAATCAACAGAGTTAATAGAGGACAGCACCGCTGGTGGAGAGGGGTCAAAGATATAGAGACCATTCGACAAATGCCCTTTTCCGATGATAGTTTGCATCTTGCGATCCTGCACAACACACAAGTTGGAAGAAACAAATCATATCACAATCAAGATCAGTAGTGAGACCACTAATAGAGAGAAGGTTGAAAGGAGAGCCCAAAACATGAAAGGCAGAGCAAATAGTAATGGAGGAAGTAAGGTGAATATCTGCTATGCTAGAAATGGGAATGGTGTCCCCACTAGCAACAATGATGAACTTGGGATGCACAGAGCATGGCAGGAGGTACCACCATCGGAAATAGACACCACAGAGCCTTAAAGAAAGTTCAAAACTATAAGTTCAGAATTTTCTCACAACTTAGTACGTGATGCTCCCAGCATTAAATGCCTTAAAGAGAGTTCATGACACGCATGCCAAATGAGTAAGCAGACAATGACTACCTTTAAGGGTATTGTTGAAAAAGATTCTTCTAGATGTTTATATCTATACTTCATATGGACTTATTCGGTCCTATGCCAATTCATATTTTAGGAGGTAAAATCTATACGTTAGTTATTGTTGATGACTACTCTCGTTTTACTTGGGTGTTATTTCTGAAATACAAGTCAGACACTTTCGAAGCTTTCACGAATTTTGTCAAGCAAATTCAGAACGAATTGAACAGCTTAGTGGTCAAAATCAGAAGTGACCACAGAACAGAATTTGAGTTTGGGGCCATGACAAAATTTTGTGTAAGTCAAAGTATCTTTCATGAGTTTTCCTCTCCGCGTGCCCCACAACAAAATGGAGTTGCCGAGAGAAGGAACAGAACTCTCATTGAAGCATGTACAACTATGTTGAATGACTCTTCACTACCAGATTACTTCTGGGCTGAAACAATCAATACAGTTTGCCACATGCAAAACAGAACATTAATCAACAAAAATCATCATAAGACACCTTATGAACTTTTGAAGGGCAGAAAACTGACTGTGTCTTACTTTAGGATCTTTGACAGCAAATGCTTCGTACATAACAATGAGAAGTATTATCATACGAAGTTTAGTGAAAAATATTTTGAAGGTATTTTCGTAGGCTATAGTAGTCATAGTAAGACATATAGAATTTTTAATAAGAAAACCCTGGTTGTAGAAAAGTCTATTAATGTTGTATTTGTTGAGACTAGTATGCTTCATAGCAACTCGTCTAGTATTTGTGATGAAGATGCAGGTGATAGAATAAAAGAGCTAAACTTGGAAGAAGCAGTCAAGGAAGATACTTCAAACTCAATCAAAGTTGTTAATCCCACCATGATTGAAGAAGAACTTCAAGATGAAGATCTCCATCTACCGGCTGAAGGTGCACCATGTGTGGTAGAACCTTCTGGTGGGATGAGAAGGAATCTAGTGATCAGACACTCAAGAGATCACCCTGTTGATATGATCATTAGAGTTCCAAGTGACGTAATAAGAACCAGAAGAGGTACAACTAACGAAGTTTTGCATCGTAGCTTCTTTCTCAGGTTGAGCCAATGAAATTTGAAGAAGCAAACAAAGATGCCTCTTGGATAATGACTATGCAAGAGGAGCTCAACCAGTTTGAAAGGTGCTAAGTTTGGGAGCTGGTGCCAAGACCCAAAGGTCATAACATGATTAGAACGAAATGGATATTGAAAAACAAGCTGAACGAAAATTGGAGTGATTATAAATAATAAAGCCCGACTTGTGGCGCAAGGATACAGACCAGAAGAAGGGATCGACTTCGATCAAACTTTTGCTCCAGTGGCCCGACTCGAAGCAATTAGGTTGTTTCTAGCGTATGCTGCTCACCAAGGTTTCTAAGTCTATCAAATGGACGTGAAGTCAGCAATCCTCAACGGTAATATAAAAGAGGAAGTATATGTAGCTCAACCCCCAGGTTTTGTCAACTCAACTCTCCCTGAACATGTTTATTTTTTAAATAAAGCGTTATATGGTTTAAAACAAGCTACCCAAGCTTGATATGCGACACTATCTAACTTTCTTCTTAAGAACAAGTTCACAAGGAAAAGATAGATAAGACATTATTTCTTAGGGAAGTTAAAGACAAGATTTTGCTCGTGCAAATCTATGTCGATGATATTATCTTTGAATCTACGAATGACCACCTTTGCAAGAAGTTTTCTAAACTTATGCAGGAAAAGTTTGAAATGAGTAGTATGAGTGAGCTGAGGTATTTCTTAGAATTTTTGGTAAAACAATCTGACGGTGAAATTTTCATCACTCAGACAAAGTTCACCAAAGAGTTAATTAAGAAATTCGGAATGGAGAGTGCACCCTCTACGGGGACTCCAATGGGTTTAGCCATGTATTTGGACAAGGATGTGAAAGGGAAACCTTTTGATGAAACCAAGTGCAGAAGCATAATTGGATCCTTGCTCTACCTTACTACTAGTAGGCCAGACATAATGTTTTTAACATGCGTATGCGCTAGATTTCAGGTGAACACTAAGAAATCTCATTACGCCGCTGCAAAGAGGATTTTGAGATACTTTAAGGGTACACTAAATTTTGGCTTATGGTACCCAAGATGTAATGACTGCGAGCTAATTGGCTTTTCAGATGCTAATTTTGTAGGTAGCAAGGATGACAGGAAAATCACTTCCGAAACTTGTCTGTTCCTAGGAAGAAGGCTAATTTCTTGGAGCAGCAAGAAACAAAATTGTGTGACAATCTCAACTGTTGAGATAGAGTACATCTCAGCAGGTATCAGTTCGAAGAGTACAACATGAAACTAAAGGAGATTTTAATTTTTTGCGACTCCTCCAGTGCGATTGATATTGCTAATAATCCAGTCTCTCACAGCCGGACAAAACACATCGAGATAAGGTACCATTTCATCTAGGAGCATGTGGAGAACGAGGACATCAATCTCAGTTTTGTTCCGACGGATAAGCAAGTCACAAATATTTTTACGAAGCTGCTGGATGAGGGCAAGTTCTTGTTCTTCAAAATGGAACTTGTTATGCTCAACAAGAAATCATGAAGATGGGCAAGGACTCAGACTAAAGTTAGATTGGTTAAGTAATTCTCTTAGATTGCGGGAATTATTCATTTCAGAAATTTAAGAAATCTCCAGGGAAAATTCGTCGTGTATTACTCGTGGAATCTCGACGAATTCGTCGTTATTGGCTAAGTAATTTCACCGATTTTTGACGAATGACACTTTTCACCCGTGTTATCTCGACGAATTTACCGGGCTTAGTCAAGGAATTTCTACGAATATGACTTGACTCTAGGTCTATTTTTATTTCTCTTTATTGGATCCGAAGAGTCACTTCCGGCAAAGGTACGCGTGCTTCTCTCTCTTCAAAATATTAATTTTATATAAATAGATACAAATCGGGCAAACAGATTTCACACTCGTCGAGAACATTTCGGAAATCCGTCCAGAGCTGTTCGGCGCACTGTTCATCTTCCGCGAACTGTCCGTCTCGTCGATTCAACTTTACGGCTTCTCGATCGTTCTCCATGGATCTGAGAGGTACAAGAAACCTTCAAGTCGGGGGAGAGGTTGTTTGCACAGGGTTTGCCACAGCCACAAACGAATTTCAGAATATAATCGTGATGCTCGAGGCCGCCGGATTGTCGTTCGTCCTGGAACATCCGTACAAAGTATTGGATAGAGATGTTTTAGAATTCTTTCAACATGCTAAACTCCGTCGTGTGGATACGGTCATTAAGAGTAAGGTCAGAAATTTATCCATCAAAGTGAAGGCCTCGCTTCTTACCCGATTCCTGTGGCTTCCTGAAGTTGAAGAGGCCGACCTCATTAAAGACAGAGATTTCACAAGAGCACTGTTGTTCTATGGTCTACCTAGAGGAACTTCAGGCATTAAAAGAAAAGTCATGAATGACGATAGAAAGCTTCTATCTGATGTTATCAAAAAATTCCTATTGTGCAAAGTTGGCTCCCACGACTACCTTTCAAATGACATGTTCAAGCTCATTGCCGCAATCATCTGCATGAAAAGAATAGATTGGGGAGCAATTTTGTTTGGAAGGATCAAAAAGCAGTCCTCGTGCGCCAAATTTTGGAAGGATTCTCAGTCTCTATCTGAATCAGTTGGATAGAAACACTTTCGACATGATGATAGGTGTACCCATCCATCACCTGAAGTGGATTGACTCTTCGATTTTCTCTAGATGGGAAAGAAGAATCCCCAAGCAGGGTGGACTCAGGGAGTTGGCTGAGGAAGAGGAAGAAATTGTTCCAGATGTTACTCATACCCCCATGAAGCTCATGATGGCTCTGGTGCCGGAGTTGAGGGGGAGTCAGTTTCTACTCAAGTGGTTGTTGACGTTCAAGTGCCTTCGATTGTTCCCACATCTACTGAGCCAGTTTCCGTGGCCACAGTTAGTGCAGAGACAGTTGCTCAAGATACAGTTGTTGCTGAGACCGTGGTTCCTTATATTGTTCTTGATGCTGCTGCCAAGGAGGTCTTGGATGTTGATGGCTGTGCTGCTGAAGTAGAGGTTGCTGATCTTGGTGATGTTGGTGCTGAGGTGACTGATGATGTTGTAGCTGATGAAGTTATTGATGATTTTCTTGATAACGATGATAATATTGATGGTGATGCTGACACAGATGGTGAGCAAGAGGAAGAAAATGTTATGGATACTAATGCAATTGTTGTTACTGCCAACATGATTGAAAGTCTCCCATAAATTTTTCCAGCTGTGGCTAAGGGGGAGCAGATTCATCCATCAGTTTCAATTCAGACGCAAATTGATAGGTTCATACACAATCTCCAGAAAATGATTGCTCGGATTCCAAGAGGGCCTCCAGTTGAGGGGGAGGACATCATTGAAATTTCTGATGAGGAAGGAGAAGCCGAGATGCTTCCTCCTGTCCTAGAGGCTGAAGATCTCATTTTTCTGCTAAAAGCTCATATATCTCCTATGACAGTCTTCTAGCGACTCTGAGGATCCTGGAGATCTTCCCTCTCCTCCCAGACTTCAGACTGAAGATATTCCAAGCACAAGTACAAATAATTCCTTGCTAAAATCTATAGAAGCCATATTGGCCAAGCAACAAGCTCATTTTGATCACTCGCTAACGAAAGTACTCAACAAAGTGAAAGAGGTTGAACGGGATGTGAACAACGGACTTGCTGAAGTCAAAGTTCGTTTTGACAAGTTAGAATCCAATCTGGATAACTGGTTAGTTCAAGGCGGGAAAACAATTGTTCACACTATGACTGGGCATAAAAACAATCTTAAAGTGATTAAGAATGTTGATGAAAATGCTAAGACTATTATTGCAGCCCAAAATGTCGGGATGCACTACTTTGATGAACAAATGATGCATTACAGTAATGAAATAGCTAAGATCGTGATTGCAGAAGTTAGAAAGGGGGAGGAAGAACTTAAATGTAAGATGAATGCGATTGAAGCCACCATGAAAGAACAGTTTCAAAGTGTCAACACTTACAGTTATGACAACTTCAAATGGCGGCATGGAGAACTCTTTGGAGTTCCAGGAAATACTTAAGCAAGAATGCCAGAACCAGTGCATGTTGATGTTCATCCTGCTCAGGATTACTCTCAATACTAGACAGACACTCAAGACCTTCCATAGGATTACTATCAGTATGGAACAAAATCGATTGCTGCTGCTGAACCAGATATTGAGTTGGTTGAAGATATTCCTCAACCAACTATCAAGAACAGAAGATTTGGAGAAGACCCATCTGCTCACAGGTCTGACCCTAACAGAGAACTTTGTAAAGTATGAAGCCTAATCTCCAAAGATATTATTTTGGCTACCTTCACTTTAGTTGACATGGGAAATGAAGGCAGGTGATCACACTATAGCAGGGAGGAATGACAAAAACATGAGGTGGCCAATGCTAAGAGGAGGATACATTTTAGGAAATTCAAAAGAGATGATCCAAATGCTCCTCCTCCGCCAAAGTATTTCCCGAAGCTAAAGCTTATTTTGACAGGCAAAATCAGAAGAACAAGGGCAAACATGTCTAAATTCTATAGTTTCTCTGATGTTTGTTGTGTGAAAACTGTTTGTCCTGTTAGAACTATTTATATACATACATTAATGTTTTGATTGCGATAGGATTTCTTGTTAATTGTTTTTATGCTCTTTCTTTGTCATTATTTAAGATTATCTAGCGTATAATTCACCTTAGTGCATAGGGTTCTAACTTCTTCAAATATGGGGAGATTGTTGGGTATTGTATCCACAATAACCTTGATTTGAAGAAGTGTCATTTGAACTAAGATAAATTGAGTTTGTATTTAATGTTGTTTCTTTAGTCATGTGTTTGTAGGATTTTATTGCTAAGTACAAACCAATGTTAGGTTACAAAGGGTCATGAAACACAAGACTATACAATGTTATCCCTCATTGTGTAGGACAAAGTGTTGACTCATGTGTAATCTCTCTATTGGATTGTACTTCTATTACAGGTGCATTAGAAGGATCAAGGGAAGACTAGTTGTTGCATTCAGAAGAAACAAATTTTTTTCTAAGTCAAATTTGTCGAGTATAGTAGTGGATACTCGTTGAATTCGTCGAGTATACTTATGAATTATAGTCGAATTCGTCGTGTATACCTATTGACACTCGTCGAATTCGTCGTGTTTACTTAGAGAATCTTTTCTATGTTCTTGGAAATCGGTTAAGTAAGATTCGTCGAGTATCCTTATGTATACTCGTCGAATTCGTTGAGTGTACCTATTGACACTCGTCGAATTCGTCGAACATACCAGTCGATGCATGTCGAATTCGTCGAGTCTCACTAGAAAAGCCTCTGAGTTCTCGGATTTATCTTTCTGGATTTGTCTTAAGAAAAAATCGTCACTTATCGAGCGGTTCATCGAGTATACTCATGGTTATACGACGATACTCGACGAATGGACTTAGTGCAAATTTTCCATTTTTCTTTCTGATGGGTCTCTAGTTCAAGTCGTCGGCCATGCACAGTATACGTGGACTGTTCGTTTAGGAAGGACTTTTCTAGCCGTTAGAAGAAGGAATTCTATAAATACCAAGGGTTAATTCATTCAACCCTAGTCGCTCATCCACATTTGAAATCGTGAAAAGGCCGTTCGTTTCTATCGGACTTATGACTTTCGGAAATCGAAGAACTCGCGACCTAGCTTCTCACGATCAGCGATTCCTTCAAGAATAGATTCGACAGATCTCATCTCATGTTTTTTCGAAGCCTTCAGATCTTGTCGGATCAACATTTTCAGATCAAGCTTTCAAGATTAATTTCAAGTCTTCTTCTTCAACAAGAGTCTCAAGTTTTTCACTCAAAGGAAGAAGATTGGATATTCTTAGATTTGAAGAAGTAGATTGGTTTTCAATCTACTGATTTGTATAAAATTCTTTTGTAGTTTTGCAGGAAGTTTTCACTTCCGAGGTGTAGATCCTAGTGCAAGGATCGAGTTGTAGGAGAGTTTGTTCTCCGAGTGCAGGAGAGGTTGTTCTCCGAGAAGTAGGAGTGTAGACTCCGAGTGCACGGGAGTGGGGTCTACTTTTCAAAGAACAGAAGGCTATAAAAGGGGAGAAGGAGAGGAAGAAGAGGTGGAAGCTACGAGAGACCCGCAGACGCGGATAGGCAAGAGGAAACCACGCAGATAGCAGCGAGCACATAGGTTACCCGCACAGAGGGGTGCGGGTAAATGCGGATAGCCGCGGTCAGTAAGAAGCAGACCGCTTAGAGGAAGATCGCGCCCTGCGCGAGAAGAGAAGGTTGGGCGGTTAGAAGAATGCTAGCCGCAAGGAGAGACCGATTGGCTCTTATACCATGTAAAAGAATGGTTCAAACCTTGTATATACTTTTTGAATTACAAAATACAAGTATGAGTACAAATATATAGAAGAGAGGAGAGAAATAGACAACTATACAAGCAATGTGGGACTAAGCTAGAATACTACATGGGCCATAATAATTGGCCTTCTCAACATCTTTTCTAGTATTCTCTAACAATATGAAAGGGTTTTGTTAGATCCTTGCAAGCAATCATTATTGATCAATTAAATGCTTTAGCAATTAATTGAAGATCCAACCCTTTTTAAGCTTGATACTTTAAGAAGTATGATTATTCTTTTCTATATATTGTTTACAATGTTGAATGATACAATTGAAATGTGTAGTAGAATAATTTATTTTAAATAAGTACACATTTGAAAAGGCGTAAAGTTTGTGTGATTGTTATACTCGGTTCAAGGTATTTGATGTGCAAGTGGTGCATGTGAAATTTAATATTATTGAGTTCATGATTGCTTTATACCACTGTTGTGGATATCCTCCGACATGGCCGACATAAAAGTTTCATGGACCAAACAACACGTTTTCGATATTTGTTTGCAAAATATCCTTTTGGAATATATCCTCCGATATGTCTGCTATTAACCGATATATTCACCGATATATCGGCTGATATATCCCGACATTTTATCGACTGGTTTTTTCAATTTATTTTAATTAATGTCTATGATCTAATAGACAATAGATCAAAATTGTTTCAGTATTTAGGCTGTTTTTTCCCTTCCTCTGACTTTCTTCCTTGCTCAAGTTCGTCACCGACTTCAATTATGCATGCTCTTTGAATTATGAACTAAATATTCTTTATCTTCCATTGTCATCGACACTTCTCGACATTCTGCTTTCTCTTATTTTATTTCACGTGTTATACCGTTATTACTTGTGTAACACAAAATGTTTATATTAGTTTGATAAATTTAGGAGTTCAATAAATATCAAATTATTAATATATTAATATATATAATTTTTTTAAAAATTAAATTTATAAATAATTACACATATAAATAATTAAATTCTAAAACCCGTTATGTGAAATATCCTCGATATATCCCCCGACATATTAAAACCGACATGAAAAACCTAAACCGACGTGTCCCCGATATCCGACATCTACAACCTTGCTTTATACAGTCTAAGATCAGGTTGTGTCTTTGACGAAAGGCTAATCCTGATCTGCAACACTAGGTGTATGGAGTATTAATAATGCCCCTTATAATGGATCACTATAGAGTTTTTTTTCTAATCCGCACCAGCTAAGTTCATCTTGGTCTCCTCGCTTCCTTTTCCTCCTCTGCCCCCGTAAGGGAGAGAGGATGGAGCGATCTTGGAAATGACGATATCGACTGGTAGGGTTTGTGGTGGTTATGTCGGCGGTACTTGCTTGGGCGGTGTTTCCACCTGCGGGGAGAGGTTTGTTGTGGAGAAGAACTACTTGATGGTGACGTCTCAGATGAATATTTATGTAAAGCATGACAACGACATCGTTCACTTCGGGATATTGTAGTACAGAGGGAGCATGTAGGGAGCGGTACTTTACCTAAAGTACAACCACCTGGCATGCACTGAATTCTCTTATTTGTTCTGAAGCAAGCCTAGTGCTCTTCCCACCTTCCTCATTGATCCCAGAGGTTAAACCCTATATTTCACGATGGTTGCTTTACATTTTGGTTTCTTCGCATTGCTCTCCATTTGAGAGCTACTAAATAACTTTTCTAATTGTGATGCAAAATGCAAAGTGTCTAGTAAACTTTTGAAGTGGGAAGATTTACGAAGTTTCCTTGACCGAGCTTTCACCATCTCCCGATGAAGTGGATTCATCTACTCGTACCACAGACTAAAAAAGCTACGGTGAACTCAACTATCCAGTCTATTGGCCATCCAAAAGAGGATGGACAGTGTTGTTGAGGTGTATTGACCTACCTTATCATAATCACCGTTTTAAATGTCTTCCGACATGCCTGTCAACATTGCCATTTTTAGGGTAAAACAATATTTTTTTCTAAAAAACTAATTATGTTATTTTGTAAAATATAGATCGATATATTTGATTTTTTCCGATATATCGGTCGACACGACTTTTGAACGTATCATCCACTATTTTAATTCACGTCATGTTAGAAGTCTAGCAGTGTATGCCTAAATCACATATATATACACACACTATATTATGCATGTTTAAATCAATTAGACTTATTTTTTCGTTGTTTTAATTAGTTATTCTTATTATCAATTTTGCATAATTATTTTACACTATATTTTTAATTTCATATTACAGTGATATGATACATAGAATCCCGCAGTGAGTACTTTAAATATCTTGGATCGATAGTTCAAAAAATGTAGATGTTGGTAAAGATGTGATACACAGAATCCAAGCAGGTTGGTTGAAGTAGAGAGACGCGTCAAAGATCTTATGTGATCATAAAGTACCATTAAAGCATAAAGGCAAGTTTTGTCGTACTACAATTAGACCAACGATGCTCTATGGTTCTGAGTGTTGGGCAGTGAATTGTGTACACGAGCAAAAAGTGGGAGTTGCGGAGATGAGAATGCTTTAGTGGATGTGTGGACACACGAGACTGGATAAAATTAGGAATGAATGTATCAAGGGTAAGATAAGAATGACACCAATTGCAAAGAAGATGCGAGAATCTTAGCTAAGATGGTTTGGACATGTACAGAGGAGACCATTAGAGGCACTTGTTTGGCATTGTGAGAGTTTAGTCACTAGACATGTTAGTCGTGGGAGGGGTAAAGCAATAAAGACTTGAAATGAAACTATAAAGAAATACATGATGTACTTAGGCATTAGTGAGATTATGACTAAGATTGGGCACAATGGCGACAAAGGATCCATATAGCCGACCCCACTATGGTGCGATAAGGGCTTGAGTGTACTTTACTATACATTACAAAGATATGAGAAAATTGAGCACATTTGTTAATTGTTATTTATATTATTTTAATATAAACATATTAAGCATCAAAAGTCTTAAATAATTAAGGATATTTTGTTTTTTAATTTCTTTATTTTCTATAAAACTTATTACTAAAAATATGTTTTTATAAAATATTAAATATATTTGACATTGTTCTGGTTTGTACTTGTTAATATTTTTCCTTTTACAACATATAATTATACTTAATTTACATAAAATTAATTTTTTATTTATTTATAAGATATGAAAATACCCCTAAAACCTAAGGGGAAGGTTTATCATACTGCAATTAGACCTGCGATGCTCTATGGTTCTGAGTGTTGGGCAGTGAATTGTGTACATGAGCAAAAAATGAGAGTTGCTGAGATGAGAATGCTTAGGTGGATGTGTGGACACATGAGATTGGATAAAATTAGGAATGAATTTATCAGGGATAAGACAGGAGTAGCACCAATTGCAGGGAAGATGCAAGAAGCTTGTCTAAGATGGTTTGGACACGTACAAATGAGACCATTAGAGGCACCTGTTAGGCGTTGTGAGTCTAGTCACTAGACATGTTAAACGAGTGAGGGGTAGACCAATAAAGACTTGGAATGAAACTATAAGGATAGACATGATGTACTTAGGCATTAGTGAGATTATGACAAAAGATAGGGCATAATGGAGACAAAGGATCCATATAGCCGACCCCATTATAGTGAGATAAAGGCTTGAGTGTTGTTGTATAAGATATGCATTCTAATGAATCCTTCCGCGTGGAGTCTCTTGATCTTGAATGTGGTGTCTATTCATTTAGATGAATGGAGTCAGTGAAAGCCATGTCGTATATTTGTAGGCTACCTTGTACGCACCTAGGTCATTTGCGCTTTTAGTTGGTTTGTGCAATGCCTTTGAAGCATCAATCCCTCAAGGGACGGGATATGAAATCACCTCCTTTATGAGAGATCTGTTGTGGATGTCTTGATGACATAGAACTCTTTTCTGCAATTGAAGGATGCTTCAATGTCCAACACATAGAATTCTATTGGGACTGCTATAGGCTTGAATTTGATGTCCTTCATTTTTGTCCTATTGTCAAAAACTCTGTGTGCAGTGCTATTGGGGATTTCTTTTCTCATGATCGGATGCCTCCTGAGTGGAAGGAAACCTTGGTGGTCCTGATTCCTAAATACCCGAATGTGGCCAGGACTGATAAGTTTAGGCATATTAGCCTGTGTTAGTCGATCTATAAGGTGACGGCCAAGATCATTGTTGGGCGGCTCAAAATCTTCTTCCCCTCCCTTATTTCCGAGAAGCAAGGTGAGTTTGTGCCTGGATGCTCCATTTCCCACCAGAGTGTTATTACCCAGGAGGTGATGCACAAGCTGGCGAGATCAACTGTCAAGAAGGGGTTTATGGCTTTGAAGATAGTGAAAGGGTGAACAGTTGTGATTAATCCTCTGAGAATTCTCTAGAGAAGGATGAATAGAGATTTAAAATTCTTGCTTAAACACATTTACAAAGTTTAAACAAATTCAGTTTTGCATCTACTAAATCTAGCCAGAAAAATTAATACAGAAAAAATAAAAACACAGAAAATCACAGCAAACATAACACAGAAAAATAGAGCACCGAAGACACTAAAATTTTAGTGATCCCCAAAATATGGGTACATCCACTATTCTACCACCTTCGTAGGAATACACTATCTCAGTGCCTGAGTATTTTGATAAGGAGACTCTCAGAACCAACAACTAAGGGTCTGTTTGGGGCAGCTCTGGCGGTTGGAAAATCTCTATTCCAACCGCCAGAGCTGCTTTCAGTCTGTTTGGGACAGCTCTCTGTGAAGAGCTTTTCAAAAATCTGGAGCTGTTTTGCAGCTTTTCAGAAATCTCTCCCTCCCCAGCTTCTGCTCCCGCAAATTAGCTTTCTCTCTCACATGTTTTGGAAATCTAATGGTTTCTTCAGTTGGAACATGGTCAGAGGCCGGACGGCCTTCCTCCGGCGATTTCGAGCCCCGGACGGCTTTCCTCTGGCAATTCCAAGCCCTCGACGTCCTTCCTCTAGCGATTCCGAGCGCACTTCTGCACAGAACACCCAAACAGTCTGCAGCTTTTCAAAACTGCTCCCCAGAGATCTATTTTAAAACAGCTCTATCCGGACATCAGCTTTTCAATCCGCCAGAGCTGTCCCAAACAGACCCTAAGTCTTTTGACAAAGAGACTCTTAGAACCAAGTTCAGATTTTTTGATAAGTAGATCTTGAACCAAGACTGAGTCTTCTGGTAAGGCGACTCTCAGAACCAACAACTGAGTCTTTTGACAAGAAGATTTTTAGAACCAAGTCCAGATCTTTTGATAAGCGGATCTTGAATCAAGACTGAGTATTTTGACAAGGAGACTCTCAGAATCAACAACTGAATACTTTGAAGAAGGATTCTTAAAATTCTTTACTCAATTTTGACAAGGAGACTCTCAAAATTTTTTGTTAATGCTTGCCCACTGAAATCATGATACCATTTTTATTTATTTGATATGTGAATTTAATTAAATTTTACCAAAATGCTTTATGATTTCAAGCAACCATCTTGTAGATAGAATGCATATTTTTGCCGATGATTACTCCCCTCACAGTCGGTATTGGATCACTACAGAGATTGATACTTATAGTTTCTTATAATGTACAGATGATTTGAAATGTGACAATTTAAAATATTGTTGCATGAAAGCTCCAGTATTGTAATAAATATGTTGTATGAACGCTCAAGTACTATAACTAAGTGATTATTATTGTTATGCATGACTTTGTATGAACGCTCAAGTTGTTTGGTAAATTGTTTTTTTGTATTATGTTTACCCATGTTGTGGATGTGTGGACACACTACAACAACAACAACACTCAAGCCTTTATCCTGCTATAGTGGAGTCGGCTATATGGATCCTTTGTCGTCATTGTGCCCTATCTTTTGTCATAAACGCACTAATGCCTAAGTACACCATGTCTTTCCTTATAGTTTCATTCCAAGTCTTTATTGGTCTTCCCCTCCCTCGTTTAACATGCCTAGTGAATAGACTCTCACAAGGCCTAACAGGTGCCCTAATGGTCTCCTTTGTACGTGTCCAAACCAACTTAGACGAGCTTCTCACATCTTCTCTACAATTATGCATGACTTTGTATGAACGCTCAAGTCATTAGATAAATTGTTTATTTGTGTATTATGTTTACCCATGTTGTGGATGTGCGGACAGACGAGACCGGATAAAATTAGTAATGAATGTATCAGGGATAAGACAGGAGTAGCACCAATTGCAGAGAAGATGCAAGAAGCTCGACTAAGATGGTTTGAACACGTACAAAGGAGACCATTAGAGGCACTTGTTAGGCGTTGTGAGAGTCTAGTCACCAGGCATGCTAAACGAGGGAGGGGTAGACTAATAAAGACTTGGAATGAAACTATAAGGAAAGACATGATGTACTTGGGCATTAGTGAGATTATGACATAAGATAGGGCACAATGGTGACAAAAGATCCATATAGCTAACCCCATTATAGTGGGATAAAGGCTTGAGTGTTGTTGTATGTTTACCCATGTTTTTTTACTTCATAATTATTTATACTACAAGACATTGTTATTTATTTGTATCATGTAACCGCTATGCCTATCATATTTGAATTTATCTTCTTCTTAATCAACATGCATGACATAAAATTTAATATTAATTCACCTTCAAGTTCGGATTGCATCCAACCAGGTGAAGGAAGCAAGCTAGGAGCAAATCTTCACTCATTGATTTTAGAGATAGTTTGCAGATGCTCCTCGTGGTGTGCCGTACATAGTTTGCTGCTTCAAAGAAAACATATAAAAAATTGCTGCTACAATTCTACTGGGAGAAGCATGCCAGCAACGAAGATATTGGTTGAAAAATGATTCAACACAGGAATTTCCTTGGCTGAAAAATGGTATTAGGCAAAATAATAATATTAGTCTTAGTATTTTTCCATAAAGAATTCTTCAGCTCCGTTTGGGGGGACTTATTTTCAGAGGTCAAGCGGTTACGACCGCATGTACCGTGCCTTAATTAAGGTCCGTCACATGCGGTCGTAACCGCTTGACCGCTGAAAATAGTCCTCCCAAACGGAGCCTTAATTCAGTAATTTTTCCATAAATAATTCTTTGTTTTTGTAGTATTTTGTGCATAAATATTTCTTAGTCTTTTGTAAATTTTTTTTGCATAGTAGTATTTTGTGTATAGAGTGATAGTGCACGAGGCCACGATATTTTCCTGATGAGACGGTGCTCTTGCCGCTCGCAAATCCTCTGAACGCCGTGTTTTATTTGTCGCTTGATTTTGTGTGCACGAGTTTGCGAGCGGTGGGAGTGCTATTGTGTCGTGACAATGATGTGGCTGAGGTACTATCGCGCAGAGCACGCCCTCCCGTGCATTGTTCCTTTTGCATTAAATTTTTTTTTATAATTGCATTTAATATTATAAAGAGTAGATGTGTACTAGATATGTATCTTGCATTTATGCTTCAATGCCAATATATAGTTTTAATTGCGCATCTTCCGTCAACTAGCGATAAAAACACAAATAGTATATATGCATTGAGTATTTGAGTTGAAAGCGTACACGCTAGTCTGGTGGTTGCACACACATACGTACACGAGTGATAGTGCACGGGGTGTCCCCCGTATCTGGGGCGAAGGAAGCCCGTTTGGGTTGTTGGGGTCGGCCGAAGCCCGCCGCAGGCCGACGAAGCCCTGGGCCGCAGCCCGGGTACTGTCGCGTCGGGCATGAGGGCCCCTGTGCACTATCACTCATGTGTGTATATATATACTATTTAAAAAGAAATAGTGTGGCTATGAAATTATGTTAATTGAGACAAGATTAATTCTTAACTGTCATGTTTACTCGAGTGTCCGTGACCAAAATTCTCACAAGGATTTATTCGTGGCACTAGACTTTGACTAGCCGCATCTGTTGCCATGTCGCAGAGCTCCTGAGGTCCATGGAGAGGCAGTTTAGACACCAGCTAGGATGTCTAGTCGCGCGGTCTGGAGTCTTCTCTTTTTATTCGCAAGCCATGTATCCCGTCACCCCATCCCGTTTCTCCTGTACCCCGGTAATCTTAGCCCTTCCCGTTTGGGCAGGTCCTCGAGCCTATAAATAGGGTAGAGAAGCACTCCCAAACCACAATGACTCAAGTCCTGGAGCTCGTCTGTTGCAAGCTGCGGCCTTGATTCTATTGCCTTTGCGGTTTGTCTGCTCGCACAACTTTCTTTTTTCTTTCTTTGTAATTTGTTTTACATAATAGAAAGTTCGCCGCAAGAGAGGCATTTGCCACGGCGGGCAAAGTTTGTTGTCGCTGCTGTCATCGACCCTCGTTGTCTATTTTCTCAATTGCTAGTAATCGACAACTCACAATCTTCTCCTTCCCTAAACTCCCCAAAGCGTGTTGTTGTGGAGGTGCATTTCCAGCACCAACAACCAGCTTGACGAAAAGTAGCAATATTAGTCCGCGTGCTCACTATCTTGTTCGCTGGATGAAACATGTCTAGAAATTTCATTAACAAGGCATCCCATGTAGTTGCTATTTCTGGGGGGATTGTGTTGAGCCATGCCTTAGCTGTCACACAGAGAAAAGAGGAACAACCTTAACTTACTGTGTTGTCTGTTATCCCAGCATAACGGAATGTAACACATATTTTAGAAAAATTGGCCAGGTGAAGATGGGGCTCTTCACTACGCAATTCGGAGAACAACACATTGTTGTGGATCATATTTAAGATGATGAGCTTGATCTTTAATTGGTTGTTTGTGATCGTCGGGCCAAATATTGGATACACACTCTTAACAGTAGGAGTGGTATAATCTCTCATAGTTCGGGGTCTTGGTCGAACCGCATCGTGTTCACCTTGAGCTTGCCAATATTGGGGATTAGCATCTCCCCTTTAATTGTTTTAACGTGTCATATTGCTTTAGAGCAAATCAGCGACGCGCGTGCAGCGTTCGCTGGATTTCAGGATAAATAGGCACGGTTTCTCCCCTGCATACAAAACTTACATAACAAAAACAAAATCGAAAACTGCAAACCCTTTTAACTATTTTCTAACAACAAAACACTAATCCGTCTGCATTTCCGGCAACGACGCAAAAAAATTGATACGTATTCGTCAAGTGCACCGGTCATTCAAATAGTATAAAATGAGGAGAGTTTCCTATGTATCAATTTCTCAAGGAATGCAGTTAGGGGCTCGTGATTCTATTTTTATGAAAATTAATTGCAAGGTTAGAAAAATATGAGTTTAATTTGGCAATGGTGGCGGTGTTTAAGAAGAAAGGGTCGTGGGTCGCCTTCACCGCTTCGCAAATGGTTTCACAAGCCAAACTTAATCTCGCAAGTGTGGGTTACCTTCACCGCTTCACAAACACTCGAGCTTATGAGGGTCGCAAACACCGCTTCATTGACAAGAGATTTTGTGGGTCATTAACGCCGCTTTGCTAGGGCGAATGAAAGTGAGCGTGAGACTGAAAGTGGGAGTGAAATTTAGGGTAGCAAACACCTCTTTGCTTAACTAGCAATATTAACACAACTCAATCAATCTGTTCTTCCTTCAAGCGTAGGAATTTCCAAATCCATGTAGGAACACAAATAAAACAAGTTAATAATAATAAATGCAAGTTAAATTGAATATTAAGTGTTCAACAAGATCTAGCGTCAAAAAGTATGAGAATCCATCTCCAAAAGCCAAGATTTACGGAAGAGAAGGAGAGAGGTACAAACAACGACGAGACTTCTCCGTATATGTGGTATGTTGCAATGGATTGTCAAGCCATAACTTGCAGGCCACTGTTGCGTAAAAATTTACACTATGAACTATAGGCAAGTGAACATGTCGTTCATAGTATATGATATTTAAAAAAGCTTGTTGCGGACTAACTCGAGCGCGCACACAGTCAGTGAAAATGAAAAGTTGACACAAGGTGTGATGACGTGAAAAAACCTCTTAAATGGATAAAAAATCACGTGACCGGGTCTGTGTCGGTCAAATTCCACTAGCTTCTGGTGATTACAGTATGTTTGGTGAATCGGGGCGACATGCCGCTCCCGTTACAGCTTGGGGGAAGAGAGAAAGGTTATGGCTCCCCACAGGCAACAAACTGCGCCGCGGAAGTGACTTGGATGTTGGAGTGCACGGGATGATCCTGGTGCTCTGGTGCTTGTGGCGGCTCGCGCTTGCTGGCGACATATGTCTTTTTCCTTTGGCTTCCTCGAGGACTTGGGCGTTTTTCTGCTGACAACGTGTTGGTGGAGCGCTCGTAGCCGCTGGTGGCCGCTAGTGGTCGTTGGTTGCCGCTGGAGGTTCACGTCGACTGGAGGACGACTCGGGGGAGGAGGCAGGAGGCACCTGAGGAAGAAGACGACCCGGAGAAGAGAAAAGGTGTCCAATGAAGAGGCCCTGGGGTCCCTTTTATAGCCTCCGGGGGAGGATCATGGCGGGCCCCACCACTAAAGTAGTGAGTTAAAGTGTGGTTATCCTCCTAATCGGACGACAAGGAGAGGCTCCCCTCGATCGGACGGTGGGGAGGTCGTCCACGACGACGGGTCGCCACGACAGCGGAGATGGCCGACCGGGCGGCCGACGGCTGGGGCGGCCGGCCTGGCGGCCGGCGGCAGCGGCCTGCCGGGGGCCGGCCGACGGCTAGGCTGGCGGCCTGTCGTGGCTAGGCCGGCGGCCTGCCGCAGCTCGGCTGGCGGCCTGCCGTGGTCGGGCCGACGACGGCTAGATGGCAGACGGCGACTAGGCCGGCCACGGCTGGCCGCGGCTACCGTGGCTCGGCCGACGGCCTGCCATGGCCGGGCCGCCGCCGGCTAATTGGCCGGTCGCGGCCAGGCCGGCGGCCTACCGCGGCTACCCCGCCGTCCGGCCGGTGGTCCGGCCGCGGCGAGGCCCGAAAGGGGGCCGACCGCTGGTGGTGGTCAGGCCGCCCGACGGCGGTGGTCTTCCCGGCGGCGACGAACCTCCTCCATGGGGAGAGGGAGTGGGTCCTGCCACCCATGATCCACTTTGGGAGGAGATCATGGGGGGGGGGGCTTTTCTCCTATAAATGATGTTGGAACCCATCAATTATCCCCCAAATCTTTGCTATCCGAGAGCGAAGTGAGCGAGAGAGAAAAGATTTCCCCTACTTCCTGCTGTCATGACGGTTTTCGGTGAGAAGGCTCAGGCGGCGGAGGCAGCCAGTGCTTCCAAGGTATTCAGAGGGTGGTTTGACGAACGATGACGGCACACCGATGCCCGAAGGCTAGGCGCGTGCATGCCGCTCGCGTGCGCATGTCGCATGTGAGGGCTACGCGCTCCTGCGGTGTTTTCTGACAGCGCGCGCGCAGGCCGGCCGTGCACGCACAGGCCAGCCGTACGTGCACAGGCTGGCCTCGCGCGGTCCTGGCCATGCGCGGCCCTGGCCGCACGCGCATGGTTTTCGCACGCGAAGGCCGCGCGTACGCGCAGGCCGCGCGCGCACAGGCCGCGCGCGCACAGGCCGCACGCGCACAGGCCGCACGCGCACAGGCCGCTCCCGCACATGCCGTGCGCACATGGTTTGCGCGTGCGCAGGTCGCGCACGTACATGCTGTGCGTGCGCAGGCCGCGTACGCACATGATGTGCGTGCGCATGCCGTGCTGCATGGTCGTGCGTGCCCCTGCTTTGCGCATGCTTGCGCGGGCGTCCTCTTTTGCGTTCCATTTGGGCTGTTTGTGCTTGGACATGCGGCTCTAAGTCTTTATTTTTGGGTTGACCTTTTGAAAGTGAGAGCAAGATCTATCTCAACTCTAGAGGGGGGGTGAATAGAGTTTATTTAAATTAATTTCACAGTTTTGAAATAATCAGCACATATATAATTCAATTTATATTATAGTGTAGAGTGCCAGTAATGAATTAAAAAACAAAGAAATAAAGAGCACAGCACACAGCAAAACAATCACACAAGCAAGCCAGAAGACACAAGGAAAATATAGTGGTTCCCCAAAAGCCTGGATACATCCACTCTTCTACCACCCTTGGTAGGAATCCACTCAGGATGAGTTGATCAGGTGTCCTGACACCAATGAGCTTTTGATAAGGTGCTCAAAAACTAAACTAGATTTTTTGATCAGGTGTCTTGCCACCACTGAGTTTTGACAAGGCTCTCAGAACCAATCTCAGAACTTTTGAAGGGAGTTTTGATAACCCTTTTACAACAGGAAAAGAAAAAGTAAAGAGGTGAAGTTGTCTTCTCTGTTCTCAAATCAAATGAGAGAAGACTAGTGGATTGTTGATGATGTCAAAGCTCCCCCTGAGATATAGAATGGTTCAGGAGTGAGAGCTTTGCTTCAGGATGATAGGTCTTCAGAGACTTCAGATCTCCAGCAGAAGATGATTCCAGCAGATGCTGAAATATTTGGTGTCTGGAGTTCTTGATGATGAAGCTATGACCACTTTTCAGTAAGCAAAGAGATTGTTCTACTGATTCTTCAGAATTAATCACTTGTTATCTGTCACTGTTAATCTCTTGTTTTTTTTTCTATGTGTTCTATCTTGTGTATCTATATGACTTAAGACAAAAAGAAGGATCTAATTTTCTGAAGAATTTCTTGACAAAGATAGCCGTTGGCAGTCATAAATGTCTTCCATAAAAGTTTTTGTCTTCTAGAGAAAAGTCCAATAAAACATTCTCTGAATAATTCCTTGAAACTTGCTCCAGAAAAAAGAAAAACGGCTGGCAGATCTTCTTGACATAAATGCTGAGAGAATTCAAAAACATTCTAAAGACTGACAGCTTTTGAATCCTTAAAAACGTCGATCTCTTAGAAAATCGTCGATCTGAGCTCTACGATCGTCGAACTGAGCTCAGAGATGAAAAAGATCAGACAGACAGAAAACGTCGAACTGAGCTCGAAGAACGTCGACCAGAACTCAGCGATCTGAAGAAATAAACTGAGGAGAGATCGTCGACCTGAGCTCGAAGAACGTCGACCATAGCTCGACGACTTTAGCAAGGTTGAGCTCAGAGAGCGTCGAACGGAGTTCGACGTTTCGTCGACCTAAGCTCGACGATAATTGTCTTTGCCTTAGCTTTAAGTCTGATTCTTTGAATGGTCCTGGGGGCAGCTCAAACCTAAATTCTAAGCCCTAGTCACATTTTAATGTTGACCTTTACAACTATACAACTAGGTCAACCTGGTTTCCTAAGACAAACATAGTGATCCTTACCCAAATTAGTAATAGGGTGTTCCAACACCTTTTTCTTTTTACTGTGCGCAGGTTTCGAAGCGCTCTTCTGGCCCGATGCGCCTGCGCTCTTATTTGACCGATGACGGTATTGATATCTTGAGAGTGAAGTACGGGCTTCCTGCTGATTTGGAAGTGAGGATCCCGCGTCCCGAGGAGCGGGTTCAGAATCCTCCTCGCTGTTGGTTGACTATCTGCGAAGTCTCCCTGAGGTCCGGCTTCTGTTTTCCGCCCTGCGAGGAGGTGATTACGATCTTGAAATTTTGCAGAGTGCCTATCTCTCAATTTGTTCCGGCTGGAATTGCCCGAATCATGGGCTTAGTCGCCTTCTTTTGCGAGCATGGGGGCCAGTTTTCTTTAGAGCAGTTCCGAGATTGGTGCGATGTACGTTCTGATGGTAGCGAGCGGATGGAGGTACGCAACAATAATAGTTGGTTGGAATTCGAAGTCCGCAAGGACCATCGCCATGGTAACACTTTGTTTGGATATGTCAAGAATTTATGGGGTCTTCCTTAGGTGTGGGATGCGCTTCCCGACCACTGCCGCCGTGTGTGTGGGAAGGAGCGGCATTTTTCCCTGGTGCTTGGATTTTCTGAGCCTCGCGAGCTGGCCAACCGTCTTTTCAACATTTATGCTTATGTGGAGGAAAAGCGGTTGGTGCGATGTGGTATCTCGGCGGGCATAGTTCGACCAACGGGGATTCCTCAAGGAGGTGGTCGTAAGAGGAAAGCAGTGACGACCCCTTCTAGCGACCTTGATGTGTTGGTGGCAGCGGTTAATTCCGATGCTTGTCCTGGGTCGATTCCTGAGGTGCAGATACTTGCTTCTCCAGTTCCCCAGGTGTCTGCTGGCACAGTAGCTCCGCGGATGTCCTCTTCCTTGAGGGCGATGAGCGACGCGGTGAGGATTTGACTTGTTCCCAAGGCTTTTTCCCTTGCTTTTTCTTGCTGATAGAGGCTAACTTTGATTTCTTCTTTATGCAGATTGAGACCCAGACGCAGATTACAGTGACATGAAATGATCATTACGTGAGTCTGAAGGATGAGTATCTTACTCTTCAAGAGAAGCTTCGGTCGACGATGAGTTCGCATGCCTCCTTGAAGGAGGAACATGACCGGGATATTGTGCAATTCCGCCGGATTGGTTTGGAGCTGAAGTCCGAGCTAGAGGATGCTCGCGCAGCTTTCGAAGTGGAGAAGACTTTGGTGGAGAGGACTACCCAGATGTTGAAGCATTCGAAGGAGGAAACTTCAGGCTTGGGAGCCTAGTTTCCGGCAGCACGGGAGGAGGTCTTAGGTCTTGAGACTCAGCTTCAGGCGGCGAAGGCGCAGGTAGAGATGTTGTCCTCTGATGACCATGCGTTAGAGCTGAAGGCTGCAGGGCTTGCAGAGTACTTGGAGTCATTGGAATACATGCAAGACCGTAGCCTTATCACGGAGGAGGTTCGTGATGATATCTGGTCCAAGGAGGTGGAGCCTCAGATGGATGACATGCGCGAGTTGGCGCTCCGATTGTGTGTTTCGAAGGCCTTTCGCTTTGTTAGCAAGAGTCTGGGATGCGACGCATCCTGTTTTAGCTTTGCAGATGTTTCTGAGGATGAGCTTTCCGACTCAGATGCAGAGGACGAGTAGCGGCATGTGCACATTTGTTGTTGTATGTTTATGCTTTGTTGTTCAGTCGGATGTATTGTGTTTTGCCCATTGTTTAGTTTTGTTTGTTGTTTCTCTTAGACGCCGATTGTACTTGTATCATTTTTGCTCTATTTTGTAATGTCATTGTTGTCTTTTTATGTCATCTCGGCTGTTTGTCTGCACTGTTTTGCTGCTTCCTTTACACAGCTTAGTTTGTGTGAGGGGTGCTCGCGGCTTAGTTTGCGCGAGGGATGCTCGCGGCTTAGTTAGCGCGAGGGATGCTCGCGGCTGAGTTTGTGCGAGGGATGCTCGCGGCTTAGCTTACGCGAGGGATGCTCGCGGCTTAGCTCGCGCGAGGGATGCTCGCGGCTTATCTCGCGCGAGGGATGCTCGCGGCTTATCTTGCGCGAGGGATGCTCGCGGCTTTGTTTGTGCGAGGGATGCTCCCGGCTTGGTTTGTGCGAGGGATGCTCGCGGCTGAGTTTGCGCGAGGGATGCTCGCGGCTTAACTTGTGCGAGGGATGCTCGCAGCTTAGTTTGCACGAGGGATGCTCGCGGCTTCTTCGTGAGGGAGGCAGGCCTCCACGGTGTTGCACGAGGGTTGCTTATGGCTTACTTTGCACGAGGGATGCTCGCGGTTTCTTCGTGAGGGGGGCAGACCCCCACGGTGTTGCACGAGGGTTGATCATGACTTACTTTGAACGAGGGATGCTCGCGGCTTCTTCGTGAGGGGGGCAGGCCCCCACGATGTTGCACGAGGGTTGCTCGCGGCTTAGTTTGCACGAGGGATGCTCGCGGATTCTTCGTGAGGGGGGGCAGGCCCCCAAGATGTTGCACGAGGGTTGCTCGCGGCTTACTTTGCACGGGGGATGCTCGCGGCTTCTTCGTGAGGGGGGCATGCCCCTACGGTGTTGCACGAGGGTTGCTCGCGACTTACTTTGCACGAGGGATGCTCGCGGCTTCTTCGTGAGGGGGGCAGGCCCCCACGGTGTTGCACGAGGGTTGCTCGTAGCTTACTTTGCACGAGGGATGCTCGCGGCTTCTTCGTGAGGGGGACAGGCCTTCACGGTGTTGCACGAGGGTTACCCGCAGCTTACTTTGCACGAGGGATGCTCGCGACTTCTTCGTGAGGGGGCAGGCCCCCATGGTGTCTGCGTGTGTTGTCTTTTCTGCTTGCATATGTAAGATTTGTAGCAACATACTTCAATATTTAAACGAAGATAACGTGCGCGGGGTTGTGCCTGCGACTTACATAGTTTTATACAAAACACACATAATTAAATAATTATAAAATAGAGATCACTAATAAAATCGGCGCAGATTTTACGCATTCCAAGTGCGAGGGAAAGTCTTTCCTTCGGTGTTCCGCAACTTGTATGTTCCCGGCTTCACTATTGCTGTGACGATGAAGGGGCCTTCTCAGGTCGGGGATAAATTGTCACCATGTGTTCCCTTCCCAG
Source organism: Platanthera zijinensis (assembly GCA_039513925.1). Lineage (NCBI taxonomy): Eukaryota > Viridiplantae > Streptophyta > Magnoliopsida > Asparagales > Orchidaceae > Platanthera > Platanthera zijinensis. The sequence goes on from CM077093.1 coordinate 65,272,555, forward strand.
CCGCTTCCAGAGTACGGAGGACCAAGTCTCCGACGTTGATCGGACGAGACTTTACTTTGCGATTGCAGTAGCGAGCTGTACGTTGTTGGTAAGCAGCGGCTCGAAGAGCAGCCTCTTCTCGGATCTCGGCGATCAGGTCTAGATTGTCTCTGAGGGCATCGTCATTCGTCTGCAGATTGAAGTGGGATACCCGTGGGCTTGGAACGCCGATGTCAACTGGAATGATTGCTTCAGTTCCGTAGCAGAGGTTGTACGGTGTTTCCCCTGTGGGGGTTCTTGATGTTATCCGGTATGCCCATAATACATTGGGGAGTACGTCGGGCCATTGCCCCCCTGCGTCTTGTATTCGTGCCTTTAGGCCCTTTAGTATGGTCTGATTGGTTACCTCGATCTGTCCATTGGATTTGGGGTGTGATACCGCTGTATGGCGCAACTCAATCTTCAAGTCTTCGTATAACTTGGTGAAGGATTTTCCTGTGAACTGAGTTCCATTATCAGTGATGATAATTGCTGGTATTCCAAAGCGGCAGTCAATGTTCTTTCACACGAATCGCTTTGCATTCTCCTCAGTAATCTTGGCCAGAGGCTCCGCTTCTACCAACTTGGTGAAGTAGTCGATGACCATGATGATGAATTTTCTTTGTCCTGAAGCCTGGGGCAAAGGACCGAGAAGGTCGATTCCCCACTGCGTAAATAGCCAAGCTCCCTGAAGTGTAGTAAGGGCAACAGGTGGTTGCCTGAGAACGTTGGCATGCAGCTGGCAGCTCTTGCATTTTTGGACGAAGTCGGTTGCTTCCTTCTTCATGGTAGGCCAATAGAATCCCTAGCGTAGGATTTTACGGGCCAAGGCCTTTCCTCCCAAGTGTTCTCAACATACCCCTCTGTGGACTTCGTGGAGGGTGTACTCTGCATCAGTTTCTGCTAAGCATTTTAGGTAGGGTCCGACGAAGGACCTTTTATAAAGTTCGCCGCTAATGAGTGTAAAGGTTGCTGCCCTCATCCTTAGGCAGCGGGCCTCTTTCGGGTCTTCAGGGAGCTACTGATTCTCTAAGTAGTTGACTAGTGGGGTGATCCAAGATTCCTTTGCTCCTTCGATTTCTATTATTTCCCAGGATCCTTGGATGCTAGGAAATAGTATTTCTTCAACTCTTCACCTTATGGATTGGTAGCGAGAAGGTGATGTGGCTAACTTTGACAGGGTGTCTGCTCGACTGTTCTGTTCTCTGGGGATGTGGATAATTTGAACTTGTGGTATCTTTATCAGAAGAGATCTCACCAGCTGGAGGTACTGGGCAAGTTTCTCACTCTTGGCTTCATAATCCCCTTCCACTTGGGACACAATGAGCTGGGTATCAGAGTAGATTGTTAACTTGGTAGTATGATAATCAATAGCAAGTCTGAGTCCTGCAATTAAAGCCTCGTACTTTGCTATGTTGTTGGTGGCAAGAAACTTCAACCGGAGGCCGTACTCTAAGGTAACAAGTTCTGGGCTTATGAGGAGTAATCCGGCTCTGGCGCCTTCCAATCTGGATGCTCCATCAATATACATTGTCCATCCTTGTCCCAACTCTGTTGGTGCGACTTCTGGATCTGTTGGCAAGGTATTTTCGACGATAAAGTCTGTTAAAACTTGCGACTTAATGACAGGGCGTGGTAGGAAGTGGATGTCGAACTCGCCCAACTCAACTTCCCATTTGATCAGTCGGCCAGAAGCCTCTGGTTTTTGAAGAATGGTACGGAGAGGCAGCTCTGTCAACACTTTGACGATGTGGGCCTGGAAGTAGGGACGAAGTTTCCTTGTTGATAAGACGAGTGCGAGGGCTGTCTTGTCTGCAGCCGGGTACCAGGATTCAGCATCTGAGAGGACTTTGCTAAGGTAATAGATGGGGCGCTGGACTCCTCCCTCGTCCTTCACCAATATAGAACTCAGTGCAGCTGGTGAGATAGCGAGGTATAGGAAAAGAGTTTCTCCTGGATCTGGTTTTGAGAGCAGCGGGGGTGTGGTTAGGTACTTCTTCAGTGATTCAAATGCTGACTGGCATTCGTCCATCCACTGGAATCCAGTGGTCCTGGGCCCTCGGAGAACCTTGAAGAAAGGCAAATACTTATCTCCGGTTCGTGCTAAGAACCGAGAGAGTGCAATGATTCTTCCATTCAGCCTTTGTACCTCTTTAAGGGACCTGGGAGTCGACATGTCTTCCAAAGCCTTAATTTTCTCGGGGTTGACCTTTATCCCTCGCTGGGTTACCACGAATCCTAGTAATTTTCCGGATGTAACCCCGAATGCGCATTTGGTGGGGTTAAGCCTCATGCCATACTGTCGGAGGATTCTGAAACACTTGTCAAGATCTTCTAAATGATCTTCCCTGCGAACATTTTTTACCAATATGTCATCCACGTATACTTCCATCATTTTGCCAATAAGGTTCTTAAAGTCTTTTTTCATGAGCTTTTGATAGGTGGCTCCTATATTCTTAAGCCCGAAGGGCATAACCTTGTAGTAGTATATCCCTTTGTCTGTTCGGAATGCTGTATGCTCTTCGTCCATTGGATTCATTCGAATCAGGTTATATCCGGAGTAGGCGTCCATGAAGCTGAGGAGTTGGTGCATAGTGGTTGAATCTACTAACTGGTCGATTCTGGGGAGCTGGAAACTGTCCTTGGGGCACGCTTGATTGAGGTTAGTGTAATCTACACACATCCTCCACTTTCCTGAAGACTTCTTTACTAGGACGACATTAGCTACCCATGTGGGGTAGTTCACTTCTCGGATGAAATGAGCATTGATGAGCTTTTCTACCTCCTCTTCGATTGTTTGGAGACATTCTGAGGCGAAGTTTCTCTTTTTCTGGATGACTGGCTTGCATGCTGGGTTGATGTTGAGGGAGTGCTGGATGATGCGTGGATCTTTGCCAGGCATATCTTCTGGAGTCCAAGCAAAGATATCCTCATTGTCTCGGAGATAAGTTGCCAATCTCTCCTTTTGCTATTCCGGTAGGTGCGATCCAAGCTGAACGGTGCGGGCTAGATTTTTCGGTGCGAGAGGGACGTCAATCAATCCTTCCATTGGTATTCCTCGCTGAAGTATGGCTTCATCGCACAAGTCAAATTCGTCGATGTTGAGCGTGGTGGCTTTCATAGGTTGTGCCTGTCTTGAGTAACAATTCTTAGCGGCCTCCTTAATGCCCTGCACAACTCCAATACCTCCCGGAGTGGGGAACTTCATGGCGAGATGAGGAATTGAGGGGATAGCCTTGAATATGGTCTGGACGGGTCTTCCGAAGATGGCGTTATATGCGGTACTTGAATCTACTACCACAAACTGGATCTCATGCGTCACTTGTCTTGGAAATTCCCCCATGGTAACTGGGAGAGTAATCATTCTTAGCACTTGAACCGGATGGTTGTCGAAGCCGTATACTGGTCCGGCTGCCTGAGTTAAACGCTGGTTGGAAATATTCATGCTTTGTAGAGTAGCAGAGAACAACACATCGACGGAGCTTCCATTGTCAACGAGGATTCGCTTGACGTTGTAACCTAGGTCTCCGATTCCAGCACTGATTACCAGGGGGTCTTGGTGAGGTGTTTGGAGCCCAACAAGGTCTTCATCTCCGAAAGTTATGGTCGAGTCCTGCTTGAATTTTTTATTCTCGTGGGCCTCTCCTTGCACACTGTCTGAGAAGATTTGAGCGGAGTGAATGGGTGATCCGACGATGGTTTCAATATTTCCAACCATCTGCCTACCACCTGCTCCTCCAGGGGGGGGGGACGTTTTGCTGATCTCTCGGTTGTCTAGGCGGGTCGCGTTGATCTTGCACATGTCCTTGCAAAAATCTGTCGAGAAGTCCTAGGCGGACCAGACGTTCAATTTCTTCTTTCAGACGGGCACAATCTTCCGTTGTATATCCCGTAGTTCGATGAAACTCACAATATTTGGATTGGTTGTTCCTGGGATTATGAACCGTCTGTTTTGGTCGTTGTAGGGCTGACTCATTTTGTATAACATATAACACATCGGTGCGTGTAGTGTTGAGAGGGGTGAAATCTCTTGGTGGCTGATCTCTTTGAGGATCTCGCCGACATTGCCCGTTGCGGCGATCGTCGCGGAACCTCCCTTCCTGGTGTTGAGGAGTTTGCTCCCTATCTCTTTTACATTTCTGGGCGCCATCAAATTGTTGGCGATGGGCATCAATGGCTTCATCTGCGGCGATCTGGGCTTCAAATCGATGCACAAGATCAGGGTAACTGGGAACGGTTTCTCGCATTAGTGCTGAGTAGAAGCCGCTCGGGCGGAGACCTCTGAGGAACACACCTCACAATAGCTCGGCGTCGACTCCTGGAATCTGATGGGCTTCGGCGGTAAAACATCGGAAAAAATCTTTGAGAGTTTCCCCTTCGTTCTGACAAATTCCTGATAAATGAGACGGGTTGCAAACGATCCTGCGATTGGTGATGAACTGGTCGGAAAATTGTCTCGTCAGCTCCGTAAAGTTAGTGTTGGTATTGGCCCTCAGCGAATGGAACCATGTTCGGGCTTGTCCCTTGAGAGTGGCTGGAAACACCTGGCAGAGTTGGTCTGGAGCGTTGTAGATTCTCATGATGGTGGTGAAGTGATTGACATGCTCTAGTAAATCATCGGTCCCGTCGAATGTTTCAATGTTTGGGAGTTTAAATCCATTCGGGATTGGATGATCCAGAATCTGGGGTGTCAGAGGGGAGCCCTGACATAGTGGTCGACGGGCACGAATATCTCTTACACCAGCCTGACGATATTCTTCAGCGATGACTTCTCGAATTTCTTCCCGAGTAAACCTTTCCAGCGGAGGTGGAAGGAATTCGTTAGCGGGCTCATGATGATGGTCCGCCCTCTCTCTCCTCTGGACCGGGTGAGCGGAACTTGCAGCTTCAGAGTATTCTTCGGATATTTCTTGTCCTGGAGGAACCTCCTGGGGTCTGCCCTGATTTGGTGGTGGCGGCAGATCTGCTCGAGCTGGGCAAATTCCTCAAGAGAGGTGTGCTGCTCTTCCATCTGGCGGACGCATCCTTCGAAGGCGGTGACAGGAGCTAACGCAGCCTCAGCAGTCAGTGGGACGTCTACCAGAGAGTGTGAACGTGCAGGCTCGGGGTGTCCTCCAAGGGCGGAGCCTCCAGTGGTACGGGTGCTTCTCTTTGCCATTAAGGCTGAACTTGGAAAGGGAGATGCTTGTGATCTTGTCTTTCGAAGGATGTTGGGGAAATCGTGTTCCCACAGACGGCGCCAAACTGTTGCGGACTAACTCGATGCTCCGGTCGGACCGGTTGTTTCTTGGACCGTCTTAGCTCATGGAGCGGTCGAGCGCGCACACAGTTAATGAAAATGAAAAGTTGACACAAGGTGTGATGATGTGGAAAAAATCCCTTAAATGAGTAAAAAACCACGTGACCAGGTCTGTGCCGGTCAAATTTCGCTAGCTTCTGGTGATTACAGTATGTTTGGTGAATCGGGATGATAGACCGCTCCCGTTACAGCTTGGGGGAAGAGAGAAAGGTTATGGCTCCCTGCGGGCAAGAAACTGTGCCGCGGAAGTGACTTGGATGTTTGAGTGCGCGGGATGATCCTGGTGCTCTGGTGCTTTTGGCGGCACGCGCTTGCTGGCGACAAATGTCTTCTTCCTTTGGCTTCCTCGAGAACTTGGGCGTTTTTCTGCTGACAACGTGCTGGTGGAGCGCTCGTAGCCGCTGGTGGTTGTTGGAGGTTCACGACGACTAGAGGCCGACTCGGGCGAGGAGGCAAGAGACACCTGAGGAAGAAGACAACCCGGAGAAGAGAAAAGGTGTCCAATGAAGAGGCCCTTGGGTCCCTTTTATAGCATCCAGGCGAGGATCATGACGGGCTCCACCACTAAAGTAGTGGGTTAGTGGGTGGTTATCCTCCTAATCGGACGACGAGGAGATCCTCCCCTCAATCGGACGGTGGGGAGGTCATCCACGGCGACGGGTCGCCACGACGGTGGAGGTGCAGGCCGGGCGGCGGCCTGCCGGGGGCCTGTCGCGGCTAGGCCGGCGGCCTTCCACGGCTCGGCCGACGGCCTGCCGTGGCCGGGACGCCGACGGCTAGGTGGCCGTGGCCAGGCCGCGGCTGCCGTGGCTCGGCCGGCGGCCTACCGTGGCCGGGCCGGCGACGGCTAGGGTGCCGGCGACGGCTAGGCCGGCCACAGCTGGCTGCGGCAAGGCCGGCCGCGGCCAGGCTGGCGGCCAGCCGTGGCTACCCTGCCGGCGAGGTCGGTGGTCCGGCCGCGGCGAGGCCCGAAAGGGGGCCGACCGCCGGTGGTGGTCAGGCCGCCCGACGACGGCGGTCTTCCCGGTGGCGGCGACCCTCCTCCATGGGGAGAGGGAGTGGGTCCCGCCCCCCATGATTCTCTCATCATGAGAGTTCATGGGGGGGGGGGGATGGCCCACCCATGATCCACTTTGGGAGGAGATCTTGGGGGTGGGGGCTTTTCTCCTATAACTGATGGTGGAACCCATCAAAGCTAAATATCAAGTGTCGCATTAAACTCGGGGTTGTTGATTACTTTTACATTGCGTGAATTAATATAATTTTATGGATGAAAGATTTTGATTTAAGAAAAGAAAGAAAATAAAATATTAAAAAGAAAAGCATTTGATAATGAATTAATCTTAAGGAAATATAATTGTTAAGATTAAAATTCAAAAGCTTGATGATAAAGAACTTTGATCGTGAAAATTCCCGAAATATGAACACACATCTCTTGAGGAATTTGCCCAGCTGAGTTTAGGTTGATTAACCGAACTTTCGCTCTATGATCGACACTCCTAAAATCGCTTTATGTGGTGAACCTTGCTATATGATTTGACTCATATTCGGAAGATTTTTTTCATTATCTCTCAAGGGTTGTGATTAGCTCCTTTAATTCTTGAGAGTTCGGTTCGTACACACGAACCCCTCGACTAACTGGAATACGAAAACAAATATGAAATCATACATAAACGTATGAATTAAAGATTAACCAAGAATAAATCATAGTTTTATCTTTCAAAGTTTTTGAGAAATAATTACATAATTATAATATCAAAAGATATCATCAGATCAAATGCTAAAATAGTTTAGCTAGACATTAATAAAAAAAGATAACAATTAGAAGGGAAAACAATTTTATTAGCTATGAAAAAGAATTACAATTGCATGAAAGAGAAATTCTAAGCTAAGAATTGAAATTACAATAAAATGACAAAAATACAAGAAATGTAGCTAGAAATGCCCCAAAGGAGGTTGTGAATTGACTCCTAAAAATCTGGAGCAGCTTGCTTTAAATAGTTGAAATAGTTAAGTTACATGTCCTTTGGTCTGTTGAAGTATGACTGAGCGGACTGGCGGTTAAAATCAGCGTGTTGTTAACCGCGCAGTCAGGCGGCTTATCTCCAGCGGATTGATGTCCAGACTGTTGTTGTTGGTGTCCGGGCGGTCTTGCGCTCTACTACTGCGACATGTTCTCTTCTGTCTCTGGTGTTGCCGAGCGGTTAGTGTTGTCTAACTGCGCGGCCTTGTCAGCCTGATCGGTCACTTTGTTCTAGCCGCCCAGCTCTGTATTTTGCTTTTTTAGTCTCACATTGTTTATGTATTCCCTCTTCTCTCCTCCATTCTATAAAAGGGAGGGCATACCTTTGTAAAGGATAATTTTTTGGAAAATCAAACTTTCAATTATTCAAAGTTCTGGCTCCTATCTGTTCGCATGTTCGCTACTTTCACATGGTATCAGAGGAAACGATCGATTCTCCTTATTCTCTGCCTTCTATCCGCGCGACTTCGCACTTTTCTCGCCCGAATTATTCTCGGCTCGCGCGGCCTCTTTTCCCTTGTCGCTGCACTGTTTGCGTGACCTCTGTCCGTTCTTTGCTCTGCTTCCTGGTCGTGGCCCGTGTTGCCGCTGGTGTGTTGACACCGTGACCGTTGCAGCTATCTACTTTGTCCGCTGTGAATTTCTTCTAGTCGCGCGAGTTCCCTCGTGTTCGCACAGGTTCTTTTTTCTCGCGTACTTCTCTATTCGCGCAATCTCCATTCCTGTTCTCTGCTCTGCTTCTAGGTCGTGTCCCTTCTTGCCGCTGGTGTGCTAACACCGTGATCATTGCAGCCTCTCCTCTTTTGTCCGCTGCGGACATCCCCTAGTCGCGCGCGTTCCCTCGTGTTCGCACGGCCTTTTGTCTTCCCTTCCTATCCGCGCGACTTCTATTCTTCCCACGCAGTTTGTAGTGTTATCTATTACCAATTCCGATATCTCCACCCCCGTCATCTCTACCTCCACCACTCATGTGGCTCATCCCCCTCTTCCTCCCACTCCTTCCGGCAACCTTGACACGGTTTCTAAACTTGTTGGTTCCAACTATCCGAATTGGAGCGTGTCTTTCACCTTTCTCATTCGTTCTCAGCGAAAACGTCATCATCTCACCGATGACCCTCCTCCTCCTGGATCTGCTCAATTTGATGACTTGGATGCAAGTGATGCGCTAGTCCGCACTTGGCTGGCTAACAGCCTCTCTGATGAATGTCTTCCCGTTATTCGCCATGACGAGACGGTCAAGGCAGCATGGCTTCACCTCGCTGCTCTCTACTTGAAGGGGGCCCAGACATCCCGCATTTACACTCTCTATGCGGACCTCTTCGCTCGCCCTTCCATGTCACCTGCTGCGGCGTATCAGCAGGTCCAGTCCCTTTGGGTCGAGATCCTCCAGAATCGTCCCTTTTCTGCGGACTTGGCCGAACAACACAAGCACTTCTAGGAACTCCTGGTTGTTTGTTATCTTCTGCGACTTCTAGAGTCCTATGATATGATCCGTCAGCAGATATTGGACGAGGCGGAATCTCCCACTTTGGATGCTACTGCGGCTCGCATCATCGCTGTTACTTCACAAATCCAACGTCCTCTGTTATCCTCTCCTCCTCCACAGGACTCCTATCCTCACCGAGCTCAGTAGGGTGGCTCGAGTAGCCGCAACCATTCAGGATGTTGCGGCTCTTCCAAATTTCTCTGCTCTCACTGTGGTCGTACCAGCCACCCTGTCAAACGCTGCTGGCAGAAACATGCTCATTTTTGCCCCTCTAGTGATGCATCTTACTCCATCTCTGCCTCCTGTCGGCCATCAGCCCCTGTGGCCACGACTTTAGGTAGTGCCCACGTCGTTACCTAAGGTAAATATTTGATTGACTCTGGTGCTACAAATCACATGACCGACAATCCTCAGTGCTTCTCTCTTCTAGAAACACATGATCGATTGCCCCCAGTTCTTATTGCTGATGGTTTTCCTTCCCCGGTTCATGGGACGGGCGTCGTCCAAGTCCCCCCATCACTTCGCTTGGCGGACACTCTTTATGTCCCAAAGTTTCCTTGTAATTTATTATCTGTTACTACTTTATGCAAGCAACTTCAGTGCTCCGTCTTATTCACTCCTACTTCGTGTTCTTTCCAGGACCCGAGAACCAAACGGACGATTAATACTGGGACTGAGAACGGCGGCCTCTAATTCCTCGACAACGTTTCCGCGCTCTCGGCATTCTCCTCATCTTCCACAGATCTTCTTCAATGGCATCTTCGCCTTGGACATCCTCCTCGAATTCTTCGTCAGCTTCTGCCCCACTTACCTCACGCCAGTCCTCCGCTCAACTGTGATGCGTATCAGATTGACAAACATCACCGCTCCTCCTTCCCAGCGAAACAAGTTCGTGGCTCCACTCGCCCATTTGATCTCATTCATTCTGATGTCTGGGGTCCTGCTCCTACCCTCACCGTTAGTCGGGTAGCTCTTATTTTGTAACTTCTATTGATATTTCTCTAGTTGTACCTTGGTGTATCTGTTAAAAGATCGCTCTTAACTATTCTCTGTATGGAAATATTTTTATTATATGATTAAGACTCAGTTTGATGTTTCTATTAAAGTTTTTCGCTCTGATAATGCTAAGGAATATCTAAGTCATGAGTTTTCTTCTTTTTAAGAGCAACATGGGCTTCTTCATCAGACTAGTTGTGTTTACACCTCCCAGCAAAATGGGGTGGCAGAGCGTAAAAATCGCCACCTCCTCGATGTCGCTCGCACTCTCATGACTCAGATGCAGGTACCCCGCTCCTACTGGGGATATGTTGTTCTTCTTGCCTGCTATCTCATCAATCGCATTCCCTCTACCGTTCTCCATGGCAAGACCCCTTTCTCCATTCTCTACCCGGGCAAGGAACCATTTCCTCTCCCTCTTCATATCTTTGGGTGCACGGCTTTTGTGCACGCTCCTTCCGCCACCTGCGGCAAGCATTCCCCCCGTTCCACCAAGTGTGTCTTTTTGGGATACTTTACTACTCAGAAAGGCTATTGTTGCTTTGACTCCATTCTACGCAAGCAATTTGTCTCTGCGGATGTCACCTTCTTCGAAAATGCGTCCTAATTCCCTCCTAACTCATCTTTTTCCCCTACTGACTCTGATTCTCCACTGTCTCCCTCCACTCCTTCCACGCCGGTCGATGTATCTCCTCATACATCATCTCCTCCTCCGTCTCAGCCTCCCTCCCCACCTCCTTCTCCCTCTTCTCTACCGTCATCTCTCTCTAGTCCCGGGCCAGCATTCTCCGCCACAGACACTCCGGTCGCTGAGGCACACGTCGAGCTGGATCTTCCCATCGCTCTCCCCAAAGGGGTGCGGGCATGTACACAACATCCGCTTGCGGCAGTTGTTTCCTATGATCGGCTTACTCCGTCTCGCAGGTCCTTTGTTTTGGCTATCTCGGCCACTGCCACTCCCTGCACCTACCAAGAGTCCCTTGCCATTCCGCATTGGAAAACTACCATGGATGAGGAAATTACCACTCTTACTGAAAGAGGGACCTGACAACTTGTTCGTCCACCGGTGGGTACTGATGTCGTTGGTTGTCGTTGGGTGTTTGTTGTGAAGTTTCGCCCAGACGACACTATGGATCGCTACAAGGCTCGGCTGGTGGCCAAAGGCTTTACACAGACGTATGGGGTTGACTACTTTGACACTTTCTCTCCGGTCGCTCGCCTCAACACCATCACTTTTCTTCTCTCTGTGGCCGTCAACAAGGATTGGGCAGTTTCCCAACTTGATGTCAAGAATGCCTTTCTCTATGGGGATCTTCAGGAAGACGTCTACATGGAGCAACCTCCTGGGTATGTTGCTCAGGGGGAGACACAAGTATGCCGGTTGAAGAAGGCAATCTATGGCTTGAAACAGAGCCCTCGGGCGTGGTTCGACAAGTTCAGTGTGTACAACCCCGTATCCAGCGAGTGGGCTAACAGGAGCCAAACCGGCCGGCTCAGACCGCCCCAGAGTCCCAGGCGAGTTCAGAAGAGCATGCCGAGCCCAGCGTGCCGAGTACGGGCTCGGCAATCGTCGGGCCGAGCTCGGAGTTCGTGGAGCCGAGTAGATCCGGCCTGGGACGTGCTCGCCAGAGCCAGGGGGTGGGCGAATGCCAGCACGCCCGCGAGCAGGGGCTTCAGAGCCGACTCGCCCAGGCCCGAGGCGAGGCGAGCCAGGCCGTGGCATTGAGAGAGGCGAGCTCATTCAACGCCTTCTCCCGTGGCGTTGAGTAAGGCGAGCTGGGACGTGGCGTTGAGAGATGCGAGCTCACTCAACGCCTTCTCCCGTGGAGTTGAGTAAGGCGAGCCGGGCCGTGGCGTTGAGAGAGGCGAGCTCACTTAACGCCTTCTCCCGTGGTGTTGAGTAAGGCGAGCACCCTCACCGCCTTTCACCTCGGCGTGGGGGGAAGCTTTCCCCCGCCCGTACTCGCCGCCCCCGCTCAATGGACATTCTTCTCAGGGCCGGCTCGCCCTTCAGTTGTGGTGTATTTTTACCATGTTACCCCCTTCGAACTGCCTATAGTCCTCGAAAACAGTGAAGGTTGGATATTTACAGACCGTCTTTTCCTATAAATAAGACCCAAGGGGTACCTCAGAAGGCATGCTTTCTTGTGCCCGGTCTTCCAGCGCTTTCTGAGGTACCTTAGCTTTAGCACTTGGCTAAGGAGGGGAAGCGCTCTAAGATCTTCCGGGTGTGTGGTGGGACCTCCGTTCTGGAGCCTTGGGTCTGTCCCCGGTCCTTTTCCCTTGTCACTTGGGCTCGTGAGGAGAGAAGTAAGTGTGCGATCACCCCTTCCGCAAGGGTCGAACTCCTCAGGGACCGATTTTTCAGTTTCAACACAGTGGAATTGTGGCTACCATCGGCTTTGCAAGGAGTTCGACCGACCACTCCTTGTTTATTCGCAAAACCTCCTCGGGACTGGTGGTTTTAGCGGTATATGTGGACGACATTCTTCTGACTGGCGATGACCAGGCTGGGGTGGACTTGACAAAGAAACATCTTCGTCAACACCTGGTCACCAAAGATATGGGATCCCCAAAATACTTTTTGGGGATAGAAATCTCTCGGAAGCCCAAATCATTGGTTCTCTCCCAACGTAAATATGCTCTTGATCTTCTACAAGAGGCATGACTAACTGGTGCAAAACTGGCACGGTTTCCCATGGCTACTGGGGAAGAAAAAACATGGACAGATTACTCACCCCTTCTATCCGATGTCACGAGGTACAGACGTTTGGTTGGCAAACTCATTTATCTCACAGTGACTAGACCGGATATCTCTTATGCTATAAACAAGGTTAGTCAGTTCATGCAAGCTCCTAGGAAATGACATCTTCAGTACGCCTTGAAGATATTGGAGTATGTCAAAGCAGCACCGGGAAAAGGGCTTCTCTTTCAGAAGAATGGTCATCTGAGGGTTGAAGCCTACTCAGATTCAAGCTATGCAGATGATAAAGGCGACCGCAAATCCACATCAGGTTTTTGCACATTTGTTGGAGGGAACCTTGTTAGCTGGAAGAGCAAGAAACAGTCTGTTGTCTCCAGATCCAGTGCAAGAACTGAATATCGGAGTATGACGTCAACCACTTGTGAGTTAAAATGATTACATGCTCTCATGCTTGACTTAGGAGAGGTCTACAACTATCCTCCTCCTATATTTTGTGACAACAAGGCCGCTATAAACATCCAAAAATCCGGTCTTTCATAAGAGAACGAAACATATAGAAGTCGACTGCCATTTCATTCGTGAAGAGACTTTGAGTAAACAGATTTGTACTCCGTTCGTCACCTCCGACAAAGAGTTAGCAGATATCTTCACCAAGCCGATCTCTACCTTCTTATTTCACATTTTTGACAAGCTAGGCATGATTGATATCTACGCTCCAGCTTGAGGGGGAGAGTTGAAGTATGACTGGGCGGACTGGCGGTTAAAATCAGCAGGTTGTTAACCGCGCGGTCAGGCCGCTTATCTCCAGCGGATTGATGTCCAGACTGTTGTTGTTGGTGTCCGGGCGGTCTTGCGTTCTACTACTGCGACATGTTCTCTTCTGTCTCTGGTCTTTCCGAGCGGTTAGTGTTGTCTAACCGTGCGGCCTTGTCGGCCTGATCGGTCACTTTGTTCTAGCCGTCCAGCTCTGTATTTTGCTTTTTTAGTTTCACATTGTTTATATGTATTCATTCTTCTCTCCTCCATTCTATAAAAGGAGGGCATACCTTTGTAAAGGATAATTTTTTGGATAATAAAACTTTCAATTATTCAAAGTTCTGGCTCCTTTCTGTTCGACTGTTCGCTACTTTCACAAGGTCGCGCCAGTGATCTGGGGCGTGTCTGGAACGAAATCGAAACAGGCGCGGGAGCTGCGATTTTGAATCAATGTGGGCATTACACGGTGTGTCACGCCCCTTGGCCACGCCCGTGACATATGGATGTGACCTCTTTAAATTGCTTCTGGTGGGATGGTCTGGCGGGGCGGAAGCATAATGGCTGATCCGGGGGAGTACACAGGCATGCCATTTGAAAGTCACGAGCGTGAGTAGGCTGGATTAGGGGTGTTACTGCTGGATTGGCTTAGAGTCGGGTCACGAGCTTGACTTGGATGTCACGTCCCTTGGTCACGCCCATGACCAAAGGCGTGTAATATTAAATTAGGTGGCATGCGAGTTCTGGATCGGGAAATGGGTCCAATCTTTGACACTATGTCACACCTCTATGTCACGCCCGTGACCTTGGGGCATGTACTTTGAGGTTTTTGTAAAATGATCCACTTTGACTCCTGATCATGCCTATTTGCTCCAAATCGCTATAAGCTGTCCAATTATTCCTGAAAATATAAAATAAATCATTTTAATCCATAATAAAGATAAAAAGAATTTTTAATTAAACCATTTTAGACCCTAAAATTATTAATTTTTTTGGTTAATTCTTAGATTTCCCGAGGTGTACCTTATGAAGAGTTCGCATCGGTACTGAGAGATATGATGAGATGATAGCCCAAACTTCCCATTCTAAGAGATTAATTTCAAAATTTAAGTTTTTTTGGAATTTTTGGGTTTTCTTTTTTTTTTCATTTAAATTTCTTTAAGAAGGAACAACATCCTCATACTCAAAGTTAAATATTGTCCATGTTTGAAACTTAGTATGAATATAAAAAACGGTAGAAAAATAAATATTGCATTTTTGTTGTTATTTTTTACCAAATAACATAAAGAAAGAGATAAGCAAATGATGCCTCCCAAGAGAGCTTTGTTTTTACAGCGTTTGAGCTAGACAATTATGGGTTAGCTAAATGGTTATTTTTTTGAAAAAAATGCACAGGTACTTCCCTTATTTCACGCTGAGGTGAAAGTGCCGAAGTTTGTTCCCCGACGACTCCTCCACTATAATCATGATTCTTTTGCCGGCGATCAGGGGCACATCCAGGATTCAAAGTAAGGGAGGACCCAAAAAATTAATGAATCAAAATATATATGCAAAAAAATTTCTAATTTGAAATTTTAGCACCCTTGGAAACCTAATATTAAGCCACTAAATCGCACAAAATTTTGGCATTATAACGGCACTGTGACTGTCATAACACCTGTGTACAATAATCTAAATACAAACAACATCACCGATCCGTGTCAATGACACGAATAAGCTTCACTCAGCATGCCTAACTCGGATATGCGTTCGGGCGGAGACCGTGAGTTCTGTCTTAGTTCGGGAAGAGGGGAGGAAACAGCTGCCCATCTATTACGTGAGTAGAGTTCTGAGGAAGGCGGAACTCCGCTACCCCATCTTAGAGAAGTTGGCCTTCGCTCTAATCATCTCGGCCCGGAGTCTCAGACCCTACTTCCAGGCACACTCCATCCAGGTGGTGACTGACCACCCCCTCCGCAACATCTTCGAGGGGGTGGAGCACTCAGGAAGACTCGCCAAGTGGTCGGTAGAATTGAGCGAGTTCGACATCTCCTTTGTCCCTCGACTCGCGATCAAGGCACAATCGATGACCGACTTCCTTGCTGATTATGTGGTCGAGGTAGCAGAAGACAAACTCATTTACCCCGTCCCTTGGAAGGTGATGGTGGATGGAGCTTCAGGGAAACACTCCTTAGGGGTTGGAGTCGTCTTGGAAACCCCCCAAGGGACCCAGATTGAGCAGACAGTGGTAATACATTTTTCCATAACCAACAACCAGGCCGAATATGAGGCGGTGATCGCAGGGCTGCGCCTGGCCAGGGAATTGGGAGTGCATGACGTGAAGGTCCTCACTGACTCCATGGTAATAACCTCCCAGGTGAACGGGGGGTTCGAAGAGAGGGAGCCTACCCTGCAACGGTATCTGACCAAGGTTAAGGGAATCATTGGGGGGTTCCAAACCTTCTCCATTCAACATGTGTCACGGGAGGAAAATGAACAGGTCGACCATCTTGCCAAGCACGGCCCTCGGGTGGGGGGCACTATCACAGACCTTTTTCACCCATCCTTGGAGGAAGGAGAGTTGATGGAGATAGATCGGCGATCCACATGGATGGACCCCTTCACCACCTATTTGTCCACTGGAGAGTACCCAGAAGGGATGGATAGAAAGAAGCTCAAGTACAAGTCAGCATATTACCTCTTGCGCGACGGGCAACTCTACCGCAAGACCCTTTCGGGATTGCTGGCTCGTTGTGTGGCGGAGGGGGAGGTGTCGAGGATTTTGGAAGAGGTCCACTCCGGGGAGTGTGGGGGTCACTCGGGAGGTCGGACCCTGGAGGGGAGAATTATCAGGCAGGGCTACTTCTGGCCTACCCTGGGGCATGATGCCTTAGAGTTTGTCAAAAAATGCCATAAGTGTCAACTGTTCGCCCCCCCTCCAACTACAACCGGCTCAACGACTCAGGAGTATCACGACCCCCTGGCCTTTCACAATTTGGGGAATGGATCTGGTAGGGCCCTTCCCCCAGGCAAGCGGGCAAAGAAGATTCTTGTTTGTAATGATTGATTATTTCTCCAAGTGGATGGAGGTGAAGGCGTTGGCCAAGGTGACCTCGCAGATCATCTGAAATTTTGTATGGGGGGAAATTATCTGTAGGCATGGGTTGCCCCAAGCCATCGTCACCGACAACGGACCGCAGTTCGCCAGCAACGAATTCATCAAATTCTGTGGAGAGCTCGGGATTGACCTTAGGTTCGCCTCTGTCCATCACCCAAGGAGCAACGGACAGGTGGAGGCGGCCAACAAGGTTATTGTGAACCTCCTGAAAAAGAAGGTTGAAAATTTGAAAGGGAATTGGGTGGAGCAACTCCCCTCCGTTCTTTGGGCCCTGAGGACTACTCCCAATACTGCCACGGGAGAGATGCCCTTTAAGCTATCTCATGGAAGCGAGGCGGTGCTCCCCATCGAACTCGAGGTCCGTACTCCCAGGGTCGCTGAGGCGTAAGCTGGAAGAGAGGAGTGGAGAGTTGAGAATGAGGGAGAACAATGGCTCTCCTTAGACCTGATAGAAGAACTGCGCGACCTCTTAGCGGTTCGGCAGGAGGAAGTCAAGCGGAGAATGGCTAAGTATTTTTACAAACACGTTCGGGTAGATGCGGCGGGAAGATCGGCTGCTGTGGGCAAACTCCATCCAAATTGGGAGGGACCAT
The DNA here is from genome assembly GCA_039513925.1 of Platanthera zijinensis. Taxonomy (NCBI): domain Eukaryota; kingdom Viridiplantae; phylum Streptophyta; class Magnoliopsida; order Asparagales; family Orchidaceae; genus Platanthera; species Platanthera zijinensis. Next base: position 65,289,524 of record CM077093.1, read on the forward strand.
ACATCGTGAAAGAGGCACTAAGATCGGGAGGGTACCGCCTCCAAAATATGGAGGGCGAGACCATGAGCCACACCTGGAGCGGCGACGACCTGAAATGCTTCTATACCTAAATATTTGTATGTGCCTTAGCTTTTTTAATACAATTTATGTCAATCATTTGAGACCTTTTTGCATGGTGATCTTAACGGTGACTTGAGACGTTGCGGAACTTTCATAGCATAATATCATAAACCCTCAAGAAATGTTCTAAGTCTTCTTGCTCTGGGGTTAGGTCTCGATTCTCCTGCTGTCAGGCTCCCTCCAAGCTGGTAGGGCAGGGGTCTCGATGGACGCCGTTATGACCCTGGGGCTGAGCCCGGAGGATGTTCAACACCCACCCTCAGGCTCCCATCTAGCTGACTGGCCTGGTGGTAGCACCCGGGAGAGGCAAATGTTCTAAGTCTTCTCGCTCTGGGGTTATGTCTCGATTCTCCTGCTGTCAGGCTCCCTCCAAGCTGGCAGGGCAGGGGTCTCGATGGATTTCGTTATGACCCTGGGGCTGAGCCCGGAGGATGTTCAACACCCGCCCTCAGGCTCCCATCTAGACGACTGGCCTGGTGGTAGCACCCGGGAGAGGCAAATGTTCTAAGTCTTCTCGCTCTGGGGTTAGGTCTCGATTCTCCTGCTGTCAGGCTCCCTCCAAGCTGGCAGGGCAGGGGTCTCGATGGACGTCGTTATGACCCTGGGGTTGAGCCCGGAGGATGTTCAACACCCACCCTCAGGCTCCCATCTAGCTGACTGGCCTGGTGGTAGCACCCGAGAGAGGCAAATGTTCTAAGTCTTCTCGCTCTAGGGTTAGGTCTCGATTCTCCCACTGTCAGGCTCCCTCCAAGCTGGCAGGGCAGGGGTCTCGATGGACGTCGTTATGACCCTAGGGCTGAGCCCGGAGGATGTTCAACACCCTCTCTCAGGCTCCCATCTAGCTGACTGGCATGGTGGTAGCACCCGAGATAGGCAAATGTTCTAAGTCTTCTCGCTCTGGGGTTAGGTATCGATTCTCCCGCTGTCAGGCTCCCTCAAAGATGGCAGGGTAGGGGTCTCGATGGACGTCATTATGACCCTGGGGCTGAGCCCGGAGGATGTTCAACACCCGTCCACAGGCTCCCATCTAGCTGACTTGCCTGGTGGTAGCACCCGGGAGAGGGAAATGTTCTAAGTCTTCTCGCTCTGGGATTAGGTCTCGATTCTCCCGCTGTCAGGCTCCCTCCAAGCTGGCAGGGCAGGGGTCTCGATGGACGTCGTTATGAACCTGGGGCTGAGCCCGGAGGATGTTCAACACCCGCCCTCAGGCTCCCATCTAGCTGACTGGCCTGGTGGTAGCACCCGAGAGAGGCAAATGTTCTAAGTCTTCTCGCTCTGGGGTTAGGTCTCGATTCTCCCGCTGTCAGTCTCCCTCCAAGCTGGCAGGGCAGGGGTCTCGATGGACGTCGTTATGACCCTAGGGCTAAGCCCGGAGGATGTTCAACACCCGCCCTCAGGCTCCCATCTAGCTGACTGGCCTGGTGGTAGCACCCGGGAGAGGCAAATGTTCTAAGCCTTCTCGCTCTGGGGTTAGGTCTCGATTCTCTCGCAGTCAGGCTCCCTCTAAGATGGCAGGGGCATGGGTCACAATGGACGTTGTTACGACCCGGGGGGTGGACCTGAAAATTGACACATGGCAAGCATGTACAAGCAAACCCACCAGTCGGTAAGGCGAGCTCAAGGGGCCCTATCCCCCTTGGTTTTCTGTTAAGGGGATTTTTGATCCCACCTCTAGTTGAGGGAAGAGTGCACCTCCCAAGCGAGCCATTCTCGCAAAGGTCTGCTCGGCAAAGGGTGCTTCTCGGTATGATAGGCGGGCGCCGGCGGCGGCCTGACCCCAGACGCATTATGGATCTTCGACAAAAAAGGGGCGAAGAGCGGCTCGCAGGTAAGCGGAGGGTTCACGAGTCTAGCCGCTGTCGACGCTCAGGGCCCCTTTGCGAGCGCGGATCCTAACTCACGTACATTCTAGCGCTGAAGGTAAAAAGAAGATAGAGAATTTTTTATCATTATAATTTCAAAAGGGGGGAGCTCGCCTCGGCGAGATTACAAAAGGGGGGGGGGAGATTACAAGAAGAGTGCAAGAAAAGGGGAGGGAGATCCAGTCAGCTCTCGCCCTCCTCCCCCGAAGGATGGTCCTCCTCCTCGCCTCCGAGCAGCGGCTCCTTGTCCTTCGCCTCATCGAAAAGGGAGCCAAAGCTCTCCTCCTTTCCGCTAGGCGGTGATGACGGGAATAGGCACGGCAGAAGGTCTCGGACCGCCACCTCCTCGCAGCCCTTGGCCAGGACCCCTGATCCCCTCATGGCGCCTATGAGGCATTCGACAGACTCGATCGAGTTGAATCGCAGTCGCTCCATGACCTCCCCCTCGCCGAAAACCCGAGGCCGCTTATAGGGAAAAGGGGGCTCGGCGCCGTCCGGGGGGAAAAGGACTTCCGTCAGCCGACGGACCTCGCCTTGGAGACCGCGGTTCTGTTCCTTTAGCACCTCCACCTCGGCCGCTGACCGAGTAGCAAGGGCTCCCTGATCGGCAACATGGGCCTCCTGCTCGCGCGAACTGGCCTCCTGACCCGCGAGGCGGGCCCGCAGCTGTGCGACCTCGTCCTCCAACTCGCTAGCGCGGGCCTGTAGCACCTTGGCAGACTCGGCATCCTGAAAGGAGAAGAGGTCAGATTCTCGGTGGAATATTTTTTCAAGTTAAAATGAGAGTTGGTGGGTACTTACCAGCCCGCCCGAGGCTTCTTCGAGTAAGCGCTCGGCAACGCCGAACTGCCGCTCCGCATCGACAGCTTTCTCTGTCGCCAGGTCGCGCTCCTGCTTGGCCTTTAGCAGAAGCTGGCTGAGCTGAAAGCCACGACGAACCATCATGTGATTGAGTTCGAAGGCCCTAAAATGTACCTGCTGACCCTCGTGGCTTATCTGCCGAGGAGTCATGTTTTTGTAGGACTTGGCGCCATCCCGACCGTATAGGCCGAAACCAAGGGCGAACGCGTGGCCCGTGGGAGGCCGACGAGCTCCCCAGGAGGGGGCGCGAGTAGAGACGGAAACTCGATGGGCCCCCTCATCCCAGCTCAGCATCGGCTCGCCGGCCGCGTCCTTGCTTCTTCCCCCCTTGCCGAAGTGGGGGTGGTCCTTTGGAATTCCCGGATCGCAGGGAGTAACCTCCTCTATGGAAGGAGGGGAGGAGGACCCGCGCTTCTTCCCACGAGGGGATCACGCCTCCTTCAGTGGGCTCGCCGGGGCTTCGTCGTAAAAAACCTCCGGCGAGCTCATAAACCTGACGGGCGACAAGGGTTGCTGTGGCCGGCCTCGCGAGATCACCCTCGCCTTTTTAGGGGCCGAGGGGCGGTGGAGCGAGCTCGGCCCTCCAAGCTCCAGCTGCCTCTTGCTGGAAGGCTTGCCTCTAACCTTCTCTTCTCGACACGCCTCAGCCGCAGCCCGAGCTAGCTCGAGCGGGTCCGAAACACTCCCGAGTCGGCGAAGGGAGGGTTCACCGGGATCAGTCGCTCCCCTGTAAAAAAGACTTAGCCGGAAAATAAGGTTTTGACCGATCAGGCCGAGTGGCGAGCAGAAGGAGGGCGAGACAAACCTTCGCCAGGAAGGACAGGCGGCAGGGACTCGAGGCCGCGACGAAGGAAGGAGACTTCAAAGTCCTTGTACAAGAAGAACTTATGAAGCTCGGCGTCATTGCCGGACACGAATGGTGGTCGGTACAACTCCTCGCTTTTCTGCAGGGGCGAGAAGGGAATGTTGCCAAGGTCGCCCCGGATGAAGACGATCTTCGACATCCAATTGTGGTTCTTGTTGGCGACCTCGCGGATCTTTATGGACGTACCGCCGAAGAAGGCGACCCCGTCGGCGTTGGCTTTGTAAGAAAAGAGTTTGCGGAAGACGTTGAGGTTGAACTCGATCCGCTCTCGGCGGAGGTAGCAGGCAAATCCCACTACCATAGCGATGGCGTTGGGGTTGAGCTGCGCGGGCACGACGCCGTAATACTTAAGGACCTGGCGAACCTCAGGCCAGAGCGGCAGGCGCAACCCTACCTCAAAGTGCGAGATGGGGAAGGCGAGCTCGTCCTCGAAGAAGGAGTTTATGGCCTCATGCTCCGCCGGGAGGCGGGCCACGAAGCCGGCAGGGACATAGTCCGCCACAAACTCGGCGAGCTCGCCCGCCGTGGTATTGCCCTCGAATAAGCAATGGTCAGCGAAGTTCTGGGCGCACTCGGCGCGGCCATCAGAATCAGGGTTTCCTTTTCCCATGCTTGCCGAGGGAAGGGGAACACGCGAGCAGAAGGCGAGGAAAGCAGGGAGGAGGAGAGAAAAGAAGGCAATAAAGGCGTAGCCGGGGGGTAGGTGAGGATCCCTATTTATAGAAAAAGGTGAAAGAGAACCAGAGCCGACTGACCAGCCCGACTCGCTTACTCCGTCTCGCCTACCTCGGCGAGCCCGAATGAGGAATTCGAAAAGGCACGCACTGCTCAAAAGAAATAAGATACACTCGCATAACGAAAACTTATACAATTTATTAGCATGAAGAGAGCAAATTGTCCAGAATAAGAAAAATTAAAAAAAAAGCACACGCATGGACCAGGCGACAGCAGGGGCGAGTACGGGTCGGCTCGCAAGGGAGCCATCCTTAACTACCCCGTTCTCACCGACCCGATGTCGCCAGCCACTGCGCGAAGAGTTGCCGAAGCTGCCCAGGTTCCTATTCGCCGCTCGTAAGTTCTCATCAATCTCATCGAAGAGTATGGAGGAAGACATCGCCGCATACGCCGAGCTGACCCTCGCCTCGCCAGCAAGCTGCGCACACTCCTCCTGCAACCTGGAATTGTCTTTCTTCAGCTCGTGGAGCTCGCACACTAACTTTTTGAGGACCAGTTGGCTTCGCCTCGACCGTTCGGGGCTGTCCACCTCCGAGTCCAGGAAGATGTCTAAAGCGCGCGGCGATGGAAGAGGCGAGTAGCCGGCCCGTTCGGCTGAGTCATCGGCCCCAGATCGGTTAGGAAGGCCTGCACAGGGGAGTCGGGATAGCGAGTGGGAGGAGCGAGCACCAATTATAATCGGACGCAATGTGAGGGGATCAGGGACATACCTTCAGAATTTCGGGGGGAATCAGGAACGGATGTGTGCTCGGCGCCCACCCCAGTAGCCGCGGGAGCGGAAGAGGGTTGTTGTGAAGGGATGCGAGCCGACGACCCCAGCTTCCGCGAATCCAGCTCCATGGTTTCGGTGGCAAGGAGCGAGTCTCGCGGATGTGGGTCAGAGGATGGTGCAGGTGCCTTGGCAGGAAGATTCTCGACCCTCAGTGTGGAGACCTCGCCGCCATGGTCTTGTTCGGCGGTAAGGTCCACAAAGTCTTTACCATGGGGGGCCAGAGCAGAACGGTTGGAGGAGTCGGAGCCATTGACCAGGGTGTTTTTTAAGTCAGCGAAGATGTGCTCGGCCTCGGGAGGAAAGGGCCTCGCCCTCTTGACCGAGCCAAATTCAGTGAAGCGGCGAGCCGGGGCGTTCAGATCCGTTAGGGCCGCAATGCGAACGGCGGTTTCATCGCGTGATTTTGCGAGTCGCTCCATGACCTCTTTGGGGAGTGGCATCTCGGCAGGGCTTAAGTAAAGGGAGGGGCGGAGGTCAGTCGGGCATGCTGGGTATGTATATATAGCCGTCGGTAGGACCTACCAAGAGATTCCTTTTGTCTCCTGTCGCACTCGCAGGATCCTAGGGGGTTGGATGTTTCTTTCCGAGTTTGTGCAACCTCGCAAACAGCGGGGATTGTGTACAACCCCTTATCCAGCGAGTGGGCTAACAGGAGCCAAACCGGCCGACTCAGACCGCCCCAGAGCCCCAGGCGAGTTCAGCAGAGCATGTCGAGCCCAGCGTGCCGAGTACGGGCTCGACAATCGTCGGGCCGAGCTCGGAGTTCGTGGAGCTGAGCAGATCCGGCCTGGGACGTGCTCGCTAGAGCCAGGGGGTGGGCGAATGCCAGCACACCCACGAGCAGGGGCTTCAGAGCCGACTCGCCAAGGCCCGAGGCGAGGCGAGCCAGGCCGTGGCGTTGAGAGTGGCGAGCTCATTCAACGCCTTCTCCCGTGGCGTTGAGTAAGGCGAGCTGGGCCGTGGCGTTGAGAGAGGCGAGCTCACTCAACGCCTTCTCCCATGGCATTGAGTAAGGCGAGTCGGGTCGTGGCGTTGAGAAAGGCGAGCTCACTCAACGCCTTCTCCCGTGGCGTTGAGTAAGGCGAGCACCCTCACCGCCTTTCACCTCGGCGTGGGGGGAAGCTTTCCCGCGCCCGTACTCGCCGCCCCCGCTCAATGGACATTCTTCTCAGGGCCGGCTCGCCCTTCAGCTGTGGTGTATTTTTACCATGTTACCCCCTTCGGACTGCCTATAGTCCTCGAAAACAGTGAAGGTTGGATATTTACAGACCGTCTTTTCCTATAAATAGGACCCAAGGGGTACCTTAGAAGGCACACTTTCTTGTGCCCGGTCTTCCAGCGCTTTCTGAGGTACCTTAGCTTCAGCACTTGGCTAAGGAGGGGAAGCGCTCTAAGATCTTTCAGGTGTGTGGTGAGACCTCCGTGCTGGAGCCTTGGGTCTGTCCCCGGTCCTTTTCCCCTGTCACTTGGGCTCGTGAGGAGAGAAGTAAGTGTGCGATCACCCCTTCCGCAAGGGTCGAACTCCTCAGGGACCGATTTTTCGGTTTCAACACAGTGGAATTGTGGCTGCCATCGGCTTTGCAAGGAGTTCGACCGACCACTCCTTGTTTATTCGCAAAACCGCCTCGGGACTGGTGGTTTTAGCGGTATATGTGGACGACATTCTTCTGACTGGCGATGACCAGGCTGGGTTGGACTTGACAAAGAAACATCTTCGTCAACACCTGGTCACCAAATATATGGGATCCCCGAAATACTTTTTGGGGATAGAAATCTCTCGGAAGCCCGAATCATTGGTTCTCTCCCAACGCAAATATGCTCTTGATCTTTTACAAGAGGCAGGACTTACTGGTGCCAAACTGGCACGGTTTCCCATGGCTACTGGGGAAGACAAAACATGGACAGATGACTCACCCCTTCTATCTGATGTCACGAGGTACAGATATTTGGTTGACAAACTCATTTATCTCACAGTGATTAGACCGGATATCTCTTATGCTATAAGCAAGGTTAGTCAGTTCATGCAAGCTCCTAGGGAATGCCATCTTCAGTACGCCTTGAAGATATTGGAGTATGTCAAAGAAGCACCGGAAAAAGGGCTTCTTTTTCAGAAGAATGGTCATCTGAGGGTTGAAGCCTACTCAGATTCAAGCTATGCAGATGATAAAGGCGACCGCAAATCACAATCATGTTTTTGCACATTTGTTGGAGGGAACCTTGTGAGCTGGAAGAGCAAGAAATAGTCTGTTGTCTCCAGATCCAGTGCAGAAGCCAAATATCGGAGTATGACGTCAACCACTTGTGAGTGTAAATGGTTACATGCTCTCATGCTTGACTTAGGAGAGGTCTACAACTATCCTCTTCCTATATTTTGTGACAACAAGGCCGTTATACACATCCAAAAATCCGGTCTTCCATGAGAGAACGAAACATATAGAAGTCGCCTGTCATTTCATTTGTGAAGAGTTTGTGAGTAAACAGATTTGTACTCCGTTAGTCACCTCCGACAAAGAGTTAGCAGATATCTTCACCAAGCCGATCTCTACCTTCTTCTTTCACATTTGTGACAAGCTAGGCATGATTGATATCAATGCTCCAGCTTGAGGGGGAGAGTTGAAGTATGACTAGGCGGACTGGCGGTTAAAATCAGCAGGTTGTTAACCGCGCGGTCAGACGGCTTATCTCCAGCGGATTGATGTCCAGACTGTTGTTATTGGTGTCCGGGCGGTCTTGCGGTCTACTACTGCGACATGTTCTCTTCTGTCTCTGGTCTTGCCGAGCGGTTAGTGTTGTCTTACCGCGCGGCCTTGCCGGCCTGATCGGTCACTTTGTTCTAGCCGTCCAGCTCTGTATTTTGCTTTTTTAGTCTCACATTATTTATATGTATTCATTCTTCTCTCCTCCATTCTATAAAAGGGAGGGCATACATTTGTAAAGGATAATTTTTTGGATAATAAAACTTTCAATTATTCAAAGTTCTGGCTCCTTTCTGTTCGCCTGTTCGCTACTTTCACAAGGTCGCGCCAGTGATCTGGGGCGTGTTTGGAACAGAATCGAAACAGGCGCGGGAGCTGCGATTTTGAATCAATGTGGGCATTACACGGTGTGTCACGCCCCTTGACCACGCCCGTGACATATGGATGTGACCTCTTTAAATATCTTCTGGTGGGAAGGTCTGGCGGGGCGGAAGCATAATGGCTGATCCGGGGGAGTACACAGGCGTGCCATTTGAAAGTCACGAGCGTGAGTAGGCTGGATTAGGGGTGTTACGGCTGGATTGGCTTAGAGTCGGGTCACGAGCATGACTTGGATGTCACGTCCCTTGGTCACGCCCATGACCAAAGGCGTGTAATATTAAATTAGGTGGCATGTGAGTTCTGTATTGGGAAGTGGGTCCAATCCGTGACACTATGTCGCACCTCTATGTCACGCCCGTGACCTTGGGGCATGTACTTTGAGGTTTTTGTAAAATGATCCACTTTGACTTCTGATCATGCCTATTTGCTCCAAATCGCTATAAGCTGTCCAATTATTCCTGAAAATATAAAAGAAATCATTTTAATCCATAATAAAGATAAAAAGAATAAAGTTAATTGTAACTAAATCTACTTAAAACATGCAACTGAGCAAGTGCTAAGAAGTTTTTATTATACCATTTTAGATCCTAAAATTATTAAATTTTTTGTTAATTCTTAGATTTCCCGAGGTGTACCTTCTGAAGAGTTCGCATCGGTACTGGGAGATATGATGAGATGATAGCCCAAACTTCCCATTCTAAGAGATTAAATTTCAAATTTTTAGTTTTTTGGAATTTTTGTGTTTTCTATTTTTTTCTTTTAAATTTCTTTAAGAAGGAACAACATCCGCATACTCAAAGTTAAATATTGTCCATGTTTAAAACACAGTATGAAGATAAAAAACGGTAGAAAAATAAATATTGCATTTTTGTTGTTGTTTTTTCCCAAATAACATAAAGAAAGAGATAAGCAAATGATGCCTCCCAAGAGAGCTTTGTTTTTACAGCGTTTGAGCTAGTCGATTATGGGTTAGCTAAATGGATATTTTTTTGAAGAAAATGCACAAGTACCTCCCTTATTTCACGCTGAGGTGAAAGTGCCGAAGTTTGTTGCCCGACGACTCCTCCACTATAATCATGATTCTTTTGCCGGCGGTCAGGGGCAGATCCAGGATTCGGAGTAAGGGGGGGGGGGGGCCCAAAAAATTTATGAATCAAAATATATAAGCAAAAAATTTTCTAATTTGAAATTTTAGCACCCTTGGAAACCTAATATTAAACCACTAAATCGCACAAAATTTTGGCATTATAACGACACTGTGACTTCATAACACCTGTGTACAATAATCTAAATACAAACAACATCACCGATCCGTGTCAATGACACGAATAAGCTTCACTCAGCATGCCTAACTCGGAAATGCGTTAGGGCTTCTAATGCAAGTATCATGTCGGGGAAGGACACAATCGACCCGGTAGTTCATAAAAAACAAATAAAACAAAGGTTCGCTATGCCTCTAGAGATTGAACAAGGACTATAGGCCAATGTCCGCTCAAGCGAAAAGGACCCACACGGTCCGAACGAAATACGAGGTGATTTACCTAAACATTTCCAAAGCGTCAAAGTCATACCTAAATCTCTCCACCAAGCTATTACGTATAGAAGAAAATCACACAAAAGGAAGTAGAGAAATTCGTTACCCAACCCGTTGTTGACGTCGTTGGAGGTGAGTCACAAACCACGGTATCCACTAGAGACCGGAGTCGCTCCGGACTATCAGAGGGAGAGAGGCAGAGAGCGCACACGACACACCCTTCTTTTTCTTCGAATCTTCAAGCGGAGGGCTGTCGGGGCCAACTGGAGGTCGCTAGGTCGGGCTGCTGCCTGCTGGTGGTCGGGACAAGTCAGTAGGGGGTCTATTAGAGCAGGCCGACAACCGACGACTGACGGGGAGGAACAAGTAAGAGCTAAACGAGAAAGAGAGAGAGAGAGATATGAATGGGCGTCGGGCGAGAACTAGTCCTGGCGACTTGCGAGAACAGGGGCAGCGGCGCACGCCGGGACCCGGGAGGGAGAAATCTGATCGAGAGATATGGTTTGTTTTTTTTGGATTTATATTATATTATATACATAATACATAAACTTTAAAATTCAAGGGGGGCCCGGGCCCCCCTTGCCCCCTGGATCCGCCACTGCCGACGGTAGATTTGAAATTGTGAATCCAAATTACCTATACATATCTGAGACTATTTGAATTGTTGGAGATGAACAACAAATGGATCGGTTAAAAGATTGATTGCAACGGCTTATCATATATATGAAAATCATTAATGGAAAAGTAATCAAATATAACCGTGTCAGAAAAAGTTTTACAAGGAGGCGTCTCGTTATCTGAAAATATAGTGGAAATACTAACGAAAATAAATTCATGGGCCAAAATATTTTTCTAAATTTATTTTCCAAATAATTATGTCAATATTCATGAAAAATGAGAGTGAAATCTTGTGAAAATTCTGGATCAGGAAGTGGGTCCTATCCGTGACTCTATGTCACATCCCTATGACACGCCCGTGATCTTGGGGCATGTACTTTGAGGTTTTTGAAAAATGAACCACTTTTAGTCCTGATCATACCTATTTGCTCCAAATCGCTATAAGCCGCCCAGTTATTCCTGAAAATATAAAAGAATGCATTTTAGTCCATAACAAAGATAAAATGAAATAAAGTTAATTATAACTAAATCTACCTAAAAGGCTAAAACTTGCAATTGAGCAGGTGCTAAGAATTTTTTATTATAACTAAATCTTGTGAAGTGTTCGTATCAGTACTAGGAGATATGATGAGATGATAGCCCAAATCTCTCATTCTAAGAGTTGAAATTTCAAAATTTTATTTTTTTGAAATTTTTGGGTTTTCTATTTTTTTCTTTTAAATTGCTTTAAGAAGGAACAATACTCTCATACTTAAAGTTAAACATTGTCCATGTTTAAAACTAAGTATGAACAATAAAAAACGGTAGGAAAATAAATATTGCAATTTTGTTATATAAAGAAAGAGATAAAAAAGTGGTGCCTCCCAAGAGAGCTTTGTTTTTATAACGTTTGAGCTAGACGATTAAGGGTTAGCTAAATGGATATTTTTTAAAAAAATACACAGATAGCTCCCTTAATTCACGCTGAGGTAAAAGTGCCGGAATTTGTTGCCCGACGACTCCTCCACTATAATCTTGATTCTTTTGTCGGCGGTAGACTTGAAATTGTCAATCCAAATTACCTTTATATATCTGAGACAATTTGGAATGCTGGAGATGAGCGACAAATGGATCGGTGAAAAAATTGATTGCAATGGCTCATCATTTATATGAAAATCATTCGTGGAAAAAGAATAAAAAATAAGTGTGTCAGAAAAAGTTTCACAAGGAGACGTTTCTTGTGAAACTATATGATTAAGTGTTGGTTGTTCATTTGAGAAAAATATAGTGGAAATACCAATGAAAATAAATTCATAGGGCAAAATGTTTTTCTGAATTTTATTTTCCAAATAATTATGTCAATATTCATGAAAAATGAGAGTGAAATCGGGTGAAGGATCTGGATCGGGAAGTGGGTCCTATCCGTGACACTATATCGCACCCCTATGTCATGTCCGTGACCTTGAGGCATGTACTTTGAGGTTTTTGAAAAATGATCCACTTTGACTCCTAATCATGCTTGTTTGCTCCAAATCGCTATAAGCCGTCCAATTATTCCTGAAAATATAAAAGAAAGCATTTTAGTCCATAATAAAGATAAAAAGAGTAAAGTTAGTTATAGCTGATGGGGATGAGATTCCTTTTAAAAAGAGTTGGGGTGCACATAGCCACACCCCTCATGATCTCCATCCAAAAGTAGAGAGATAATGAGTTTGGCCACACGCGCGATCCCTCAGCGCACCGATCCTATCACGCGTAATAAACGAATCGCCGCGGACGCCGCCTAGTCGGCGTCGGGCGACCGACCTCACCCCCGGACGCCGGCCACCTCCTCTTCTTGTCACGCTGGCTGCTCCCCCCTCGACCCCGGCGGCCGCTCCCCCTCGGCCGCCAACTGCAGCCGAGTGAGCGGCCGCGAGGGCCGCTCCCCATCGGCCACCGGCCGCGGCCGAGAGAGCGGCCGCACGGGCCGCTCTCCCTCGGTCGCCGGCCGCGGTGGCCGCTACCCCTCGGCCGCCGGCCGCGGCCGAGAGGGCGGCTGAGCGGGCCTCTCTCCCTTAGCCGCTAGCCGCATCCGAGAGAGCGGCCATGCAGGTCGTTCTCCCTTAGCTGCCGGCCGCGGCCGAGCGAGCGGTCGCGCCGGCCGCGGCCGAGCGAGCGGTCGCGCCGGCCGCGGCCGAGCGAGCGGTCGCGCCGGCCGCGGCCGAGCGAGCGGTCACGCCGGCCGCGATCGAGGGAGCGGTCACGCCGGCTGCGATCGAGGGAGCGGCCACGCGGGCCGCTCTCTCCCTCGGTTGCCGGACGCAACCAAGCAAGCCGCCGCAGCCGAGAGAGCGACCACGCGCGCCGCTCTACCTCGGCCGCCAACGCGCGACCAAGGAAGCGGCGAGCCGGCCGCACCTCCTCCTCCTCCACCGGCGGGCCTCCCCTTGACGACGATTTCGTCGACCGCCCGCGGAGGTCCGCCCCCACCGTTCGATCGTTTGGTGTCGCTCCCCGCCGTTCGATTCACGTGTAACCACCCACTAACCCCCTGGTTAGTGAAGGGATTTTATTAATAGTGTAATAATTTATTTATGGTGCAAATAGCGGGATTGATTATCATAAATACACATTCCTAAATTATAGAAAAAATATTAATTCCGGGCAGTTATGGTGTGTGCAGCCGCGTAACCACCACAACCACCCTCTGGAATCTATAAAAAGAACCCCAAGCCTCCTCATTTCTCACGTTTTTTCCTCCGAGTCTTCTTCTTCCTCTGGTCGAAGCTCTCCCGAATTTCTCTAACGAGCAGCGCCCGAGCCGCCCTCAAGTCACACCCGAACCGCACCCGAGCCACGTACAAGCCAAGTTCAAGCCACCCTACGAAGCCCAATCTCTCAGTTTCCAAGTGACCTCCGCAACCACAAGTTCAAGTGCTTCGCTCCCACGTTCAGAATTAGCGGGACGCTCAGCGAAGCCCATCGATGCAAAATGCTATTTGTAACAAACCCCTGACGCGACGGCCTGACGTCCGCCGTGTGCTAAGTGTTTTCTCACCTCAAAATTGTAACGAGAGGTGGTCTGTCACCCTCGATTCCACAAGCAAGTTGTAACAATAAGAAAATATTGGACTTTGACTGGCACAGATCCGGTCACGTGATTTTTTACCCGGTTGAGGGGTTTTTCCGCGTTAAAATTTCGTGTGTACAATCGATCTACTTTATTGACTGTGTGCGCGCTGGACCGTTCCGAGAGCAAAGGCGGTTCAGATTATTCTGGTCCGACTGGGACGTCGAGTTAGATCGCAACAATTACTAAATCTACTTAAAACTTGCAATTGAGCAAGTGCTAAGAATTTTTGATTATACCATTTTAGACCCTAAAATTATTAATTTTTTTGTTAATTCTAAGATTTCCCTAGGTCTATCTTGTGAAGAGTTCGCATCGGTACTAGGATATACGATGAGATGATAGCCCAAACCTCCCATTCTAAGAGATTAAATTTCAAAAAAATTTTTTGAAATTTTTGGGTTTTCTATTTTTTTTCTTTTAAATTGCTTTAAGAAGGAACAACACTCTCAAGTTTAAAGTTAAATATTATCTATGTTTAAAACTAAATATGAAAGATAAAAAACGGTAGAAAAATAAATATTGCATTTTTGTTGTTTTTTTTCCAAATAACATAACGAAAGAGATAAACAAGTTGTGTCTCCCAAGAGAGCTTTAGTTTTACAGCGTTTGAGCTCGACGGTTAAGGGTTAGCTAAATGGATATTTTTTAAAAATGCACAGATAACTCCCTTAATTCACGCTGAGGTGAAAGTGCTGAAGTTTGTTGCCCGACGACTCCTCCACTATAATCTTGATTCTTTTGTCGGCGGTAGACTTGAAATTGTGAATCCAAATTACCTATGCATATCTGAGGCAATTTTGATTGTTGGAGATGAGCGACAAAAGGATCGGTGAAAAAGATTGATTGCAACGACTCATCATCTATATGAACATCATTAGTGGAAAAAGAATAAAAAATAAGCATGTCAGAAAAAGATTCACAAGGAGGCGTTTCTTGTGAAACTATATGATAAAATGTTGGTTGTTCATTTGCGAAAATAATCTCGTTATCTGAAAATATAGTGGAAATACCAACGAAAATAAATTCACGGAGCAAAATATTTTTCTTAATTTTATTTTCCAAATAATAATGTAAATATTCATGAAAAATGAGTGGAATTGGGTGAAGCTGAAGAGGAAAAATGTTCAACTTCTATTTTGTCTCGTGCTTCCATGATTCTTTTAAATTATTTGTATAAAGTCTCTTCTTGTTTATGAGAATAATTATTTAAATTTGAACAAAGAAAATCCGGAGAATTCCCAAGAGTAAAAGAAGACAAATTTTGTGGCGTAAGGGTGGAGGATTGCCAATAATGATTAGATAATTTTTTTCATTGCTCCAAAAACTATTGGGTGGTCTTGCAATCATGAGTAGTTAATGTCGAAGATAGAAAACGATTCTTTGGAATTATTAAGATTATTTTCATATGAATTAATAAAATTATTTTCATTTAAAATATCATTTTCATTTAAAAAATCATTTTCATAAGAATTATAATAATTTATTTCAAAAGAATTCTAAAAATTATTTTCATAATTAATATTTTGCGAATTAGGAGTTTTAAAATAATAATCATTTTGAGAAAAATCATTTTGATAATTTTTTTGAGAATAATCATTATAATCATATCCTTGAAAAATTATTTTGATTATAATTTTGAGCATAATCATTATAATCATATAACAACAACACTCAAGCCTTTATCCCACTATAGTAGGGTCGGCTATATGGATCCTTTGTCATCATTTTGTCCTATCTTTTGTCATAATCTCACTAATGCCTATCATGTCTTTCTTTATAATTTCATTATAATCACATACTCTAGAAAAATCATTTTGATTAAATTTTTACGAATAAAAATTAAAACATTTCTTACATTGATGATTTTCACCATGAAAGTGAGAAGTAATTTTGCACTTACTTGCGGCTTCCAAAATATTAAATTTATTTTGAAGCTCGACAAATGTAGCCGTTATTTGAAATGACATTTCTTTATTAGGATAAACAACCTTAACTTAATGGAATGAAATTTAAAAGAAAAGAAAAAGAAAAAGTGAATTAGGGGTGGGGAAAAGAGGAAGATAAAATTAATAAAATTCGTGTTTTTCAAAATATCAACAAAAAGATCCCCGACAACAGCGCCAAAAAACTTCATACGTAAAAATTTACACTGCAAATTATATGCAAGTGTACCCTTTGTTCATAATATATGATATTAAAAAAAGCTAAATTCAAGTGCCATATTAGACCCGCGGCTGTTGAGTACTTCTAGTTTGTGTGAATTAATATAATTCAATCGATAAAAAATTTTGATTTAAGAAAAGGAAGAGATTAAAATACTAAAAAAAAGCACTTGATCATGAATTTATCTTAAGGAAAATACAATTAGTAAGATTAAAATCCAAAAGTTTGATGATAAAGAACTTGACCGTGGAGGTTCCCAAATTATGAATGCACCTTTCTCGAGAAATACGCTCAACTGAGTTTATGTTGATCTTCCAAACGTTCGCACTATGATCGACACTCCTAAAACTCGCTTTATATGACGAATCCCGCTATATGATTTGACTCATATCCGGAAGATTATTATCATCCTCTCTCGAGGATTGTGATCAACTCCTTTTATTTTTGAGAGTTTGATTTGTAAAAATGAACCTCTCGGCAAAGTAGAATACAAAAACAAATATGAAATCATACATAAACGTATGAAATAAAGATTAACCAAGAATAAATCATAGTCTTATTATTCAAAGCTTCTGAGAAATAATTATATAGTTATAATTTCAAAAAACATCATCCGATCAAATGCTAAAATAATTTAGCTAGATATTAATAAAAAAGATATAACAATTAGAAGAGAAGAGAAAACAATTTTATTAACTACGAAAAGGAATTATAATTGCATGAAAGGGAATTCTAAGCTAAGAATTGAAATCACAATAAAAAGACAGAAAAATACAAGAAATGAAGCTAGAAATGCCCCAAAGGAGATTGGGAATTCACTCCTGAAGATCTGGAGCAGCTGGCTTTAAATTGCTGAAAAAGTTAAGTTACACGCCCCCAGGTCACGCCTGTGATCTGGGGCGTGTCTGGGACAGAATCAGAATAGGCACAATAACTGCGTTCTGGAAAAAATGCGGGCATTACATGACATGGCACACCTGTTACATAGGGGCATGGCCTCATTAAACTGCTTCTGGCGAGAAGGTCTGGCGGGGCAGAAGCATAACGGCTGATCCGGGGGAGTACATTGGCGTGTCATTTGAAAGTTACAGGCATGCCTAGGCTGGATCAGGGGCGTGACTGTTGGATTGGATTGGAGGTAGGTCAGGAGTATGACCTGGATGTCACGCCCTTTGGTCAAGCCCATGACCAAGGGCGTGCAATTTTAAATGACATGGCATGTGAGTTCTGGATCGGGAAGTGGGTCCTGGCCGTGACACCATGCCACACCCGTGAGTCCATGACCTTGGAGCTTATACTTTGAGGTTATTGCAAAATTGATCCACCATGACTCCAAATCATGTATGTTTGCTCAAAATTGCTATAATCCTCTTAGTTATTCATGAAAACATAAAATAAAGCATTTTAGGCCGTAATTAAGATAAAAAGAATTAAAGTTATTTATTTAATAATAAAATATTATATTAAAATATATTAAAAAGTATTATCAACCACTCATCAGTTGTGTCTGTTGTCAGGGAAGGCTCTCACCTTTTCCTAAGCACTCGTTTTCTCATTGGAACATGCTGTCCATATCAAACCCTAGCTTCTTCCCTGCTTTGCAGAGATTGTAGAGTAGAAACTCACTTTCTTAGAGCTTGCATATGAGGGGATATCATTGGGACTTTAGCCCTAACTTGGAGGATGATGGAATGATGGAGATCCATCCCGAAGGGTTTTCGTATAAAATACCGCCAAAAGACAAAATTTTGTAATCTGGCCTAAAATTGGTCGCTCGTGATTAATCGCACGATCATGCGTGCAAAACTATCCGTTAATTTTCTAGATTAAGAAAATTTTAGGGGCGTGTGATTTACTCACACACTATTAAAATCATTCGTACGAGAAAGAATTGTATGAGCCACAACAGATCGCCATTTTTCAGGAAAACACAGGCCACTCGTGCGATTTTGTTCAAACAAGGTTGAAACCAACCATGCGAGAAGGAATTGCACAACAGAGGTAGATCACCCATTTTAGCATTTTGATCACGCACGACTAAAATAATCATGCGCGAAGGATAATCGCACGATTATGCCATAATTATTTCATTGTTACGTCGAATGATCACGTCGAGTGCATGATATCGCATTGGCAAAATGCCAGTGCGCTAAGGAAAATCGCATGACGCGCGTTCTATTTAGAATTCATTTTAAGCATTTGGGATCTGCTCATGTGTTTGTTATGAGATTTCCGGGGCAAGTTGCCACCTTCATGTGCAACTATTTGCCATAGTGCAAAGGTGAATATGATGGGGGAAGCGATGTGCTCACCTCAATAACAGTTAAGTGAGCAATTGCATACATACATTGGCCAAATGTGCACTTTGTGTGTAATTTGGGTTTAATAAAATATGAACGTTTTTCAACCATAAATGAAGCGGCTAGCAATGAAAATATGCCTAAATGAGTCTAGAAAATGCTATATAAATCGGGCTCATCAGAGTACAACATCATTTGTCTTAGAATTTATAATTTTGGAATGATTTGTAGACGATTCAATTAAAACATTTAAACCTTTATCACATAATTAGCTAATTAAAATTAAATTGTAATTTAAACCTTCTACAAATTATACATTAAAAATTGAAAATAATTTGTTACCCACTGTACAGATGCCCATGATCCTTCCTTTTCCATCATCACCAAATGTTACCATCCCAACTTTCTTCTTTACAAGACTAAGGAACTTTTCTTGGTGGCCCATCATGTGTCTGGAGCTTCTTGAGTCAAAATACTTGTCTTATTTGTCCTTAGCCTGCCTACATACCAAGAAAAAACATGAGAGTAATGATTTGGATACCCATGAGGTTCCTCCCATCGAGCAGGTGGAAACCTTATATACGCCGACTTGACTTAATGCACTTCATCCCTTCTTCCTACAAGTGTCTGTGGTGTGTCCAAATTTATAATCTTTGGCATACAAAATAAAATAAGTTGAGACCTGTTTTGGAGTTCTGTGTGAACTCTTGCAAAAAGATGAGGACACAAAATATTTTTGATTTATTTTACTATAAATGTTATGTTTTCTGGAATTATTGCTACTGCTCACAGTAAGGGCTACCGTCGGGCGAAAACTCTTAGAAACATAACCAAGCCCATATTTTGCACTACCATGACATTTGTTGGCCAAAATCATGTCAAGTGTCTTTTGGCCAATTCTAAATTTGGTAAAAGCCATGTTTAAACCCTGAAGTCAGACTTTTAATTCAGTGCTTTCCATTACCAACATAACAAACCGATCAGCAAATATTTTCTTTCCAGATTTAATTTGAGAAAGAGAGATTTTTAAAGTTCTTTCTAAGTTCCCCTTTTTATTTGTAAATGTTTCGATATTTGAGTGCGACTTAAAAAGAGATTCTTCAAGTTGTTTTACCCTTGTCAAGGAGTGATTGAACTCTTGGAAAGAAACCTTCTCTTTTCCTAATGTTTTTACTTCTTTATATAGTTTTTAATTTTCTTTTAATAAAATTTTATTTTTAGATCTTAAAATATCAAGATCCTTTAAACTTTTATCAAAATACTTGTAAGTTTGTAATTATTCATTATATAAATCATCATAAGAGGGAGGAGGTACCTTAGTGTCTCTTTGGACACTGCTATCGTCATCATAAGACATGTTGCTCTTTCACATGAGGAACATGATTGCCTCTTTGCATCGTTGGAGGTAGAACTACTTGATTCCTTAGAGGATTCATCCCATGTAGCCATCTCCAGCACCTTCTTTTTCTCCTTTCCCTTGTGCTTCTTCTCTTTTTTGCTCTTTCAAAAATTTTGGGCACTAGATCTAGATGTGTACGGTTTTTCTGTAGTGTTTGGAATCTGGGGGTGGCCACTCTTCATCATCATCATCACTACCTTGTCCTTTCTTTGATGATGATCCCTTTTTGATGAAATATTTTCGTAAGGTGTTTCTTCTATATATTCGAATTCTTCATGAATCTTTTGAATTTCTTAACAAAGAAGCTTTCCTCATCGTCTTCATCATCATCGGTCTTCTTCTTTGATTTTTGTGCCAAGGCCTTCTTCTTTGGCTCCAATTTATACTCTTCATGTTGAATTTTTAGTTTAACCTTATTGGTTTTGATATTCCTCATGAGTCTCTCGATTTGGAGCTTCTTTAGATCATGGGACTCATAGATGGTCGTCACCTTTGGGTTGAACTTTGGAGGAAGTGACCTAAGAATTTTCTTTACCAAGTCGTCGTTGGAGAATGATCTTCCAAGTACTTTAGATTCATTGACGATCTTGGTGAACCTTGTGTATATGGAATCAAACGTCTTCATCCACATTCATCTGGAATTTCTCATATTCAGATTCTAATTGAAAGAGCTGTGAATCCTTGACATGTTGTTAGGAATATTACCCTTAATATTCCAAAATTTGAAGAAGTAACACTTACAATGTTAAGTGCATACTGTATTTGATGACATATCTATTTCATGAGTATGCAGGTCATATTATGTTGACTCTAAAACATGTTTAGAGCAGAGAAGTGCAGATACTGTTGAGATCGGTATATAGTTATCCACCATACTGTTGAGATCGATATATTGTTCTCCACCATACAGTTGAGATCGATATATGGTTCTTCCACCATACCGTTTAGATTGAGGAATGTTTCGAGTCGATATAGTGGGGAAGATCCAGAAAAGAGCAGTTCTCAATGCCAAGATCGATATCGTTGGGAAAGAATTTTCCACTCAATGACATCGCAGAGACATGATTTCAAGATCGATATCGTTGAGAAAGAATTTTTCACTCAATGACATCGCAGAGACATGATTAAATGTTACCGTTGAGCGTACAGTTTGGAGGTATTCAAATTTGGAGTTGGCGCATAAAGAATGGACAAAGTATTCTATTCTCGTCTATACCATTGACAAGACATTTCCTGAGATCGATGATGAAAGTCAAGGGTATAAGAAGGATATGCTAGGGCAATGAAACAGTGTCATTACTCAAAAAAAAAAACTGTGAAACCTAAATCGACACACTGTTGAAGCAAGCTAGTTCTCTCCGAAGACTTTCAAAAGAACAAAGAGGAGTAAATCAACTGGACTCATAGCTAGGTATTTTTCCTGTTGTAGAAGAAGATCAAGAAGCACAGCCCCTAAATCTGTTCTACCGGAGTACATCATCTTTTCAGGGGCTGCTTCAAGTTTGCTTTCACAATAAGGTCATCTGAAGACTCAGGAATTTTAAGATCATATTTTTGAGTCTTCAGTTGTATTCATTTTATATACTTTCATCTGTAGGATCTCTAAGGAGATCTGAGTTATAAGGTTATACTCCAAGCCTCATTTGTAGGGCTTCTTGATAAGTCTGAGTGTAGGACTTGGTGCAAGTATGACGTAAGAAACCAGCTGGGTTTTTGAGCTGTAGGAGTTTGAGTACTCTAAGTTATAAGGCTTATGTGCCCAAGTGTAGGACTTCTTGATAAGTTTGAGTGTAGGGCCTGTGTGCTAGAGGTAGGGTCTTGGAGGAGACCTGAGAGATCCTGAGGGATCTATGTTGTAAACTATTAGGAGCTGAGTTTTGGAGGAGTTTACCGAGTCTAACTCACTGTTAGATAAGCGTTTGGGGAAAGTGGATGTACTCATACCCTGGGGAACAACTATAAATAGTAGTCCACTGATCTGTGCTTGCTGATTGTGTTTTAAATTGCTTATATCTGCTGAAATCAAAAAAGATACCAATAAAGTACAAGTCCACCTATTCACCCCCTCTAGATGATTTTGATTACCATCAATAACAAATTATCACATTAAAAGTACCTTCATGAGTTATTTCTAATAAATTCCAAATATCATAAGCAGTTTTGTAAGCACAGGTTTGATGGAATTCAGTTCTAACCAAGGCACAAAATAAAGCATTCATGGTTTTTGCATCATTATTATTATACCTAGCCTCTCTCCTTCATCCCATTTATCTTTAAGTTTATCAATTGTTATTTCTCCAACTACAATTGCAGGAAGAGTGTAATGTTATTCTTCGATAGACTAGAATTTTATATCTAAAGTCATTAAGAAATATCGTATCCTAGTACTTCAATAATTATTGTCAGATTTGATAAATAAATGAGGTCTAATAATCCATTGCTCCTCATAAAAAGCAAAATCATTGTGCGCCATTATTACGTGTTTTGAATTTTTTTTGGAATAGCCTTCCTCTGATTCCAAGTGTTTGATCTTTAGGTGCCCTTAAAGGGGCAGGGGATGAATGAGGCTTTATGAAATTGAACTTTAAATAAAAATATTATAGTAAATTAAATTATCTTCAGTATTGTTGTATAAAAATATTACTTCAACTTTTTAGAAATTATAATATTAAATATTTCTTCAATATGATGATTTAAGAGAGAATTTATATCTTTGTTACTTGCGCCGGAAGTAGGTGCTATTGCGTGGTGCTAACTCCACAAAATGAACTTTCTTGAAAATTATGTTAGGAACCATTTTTCTTTGTAACAATTAAATGAAATAAAATCTTAATAATAATGGAAAGACTAAGGCTTTGTTTGATTAGGCAAAAGAAGACGCGGAGTGAGGAGATGGGGCCACTGATCGAGCTGGAGGGGGGAGGCTTTCGATCAAAACAGAGGATTTTCCTTCGTTTCCCATACCTGGTGGGAGGAAATGCAGCAGGAGGAGACGACATGCATTTGGTTACCCGTCGTGTGGTGCCGTTTGTCGTAAATGGCGGGTCTAAACCCTGCGCTAAATAAAGCCTAAAATTGGTTTCATTTCACAAAGATGAATACATAAACTTTTGATTCCAATAAAGCTTGAGATCGAGGCTTACAAAAAAATCTTTTTGAGTTTCTATACCAATCCTTCTCCCAAGGAACAGATGGCTAAATCCTACCTTATCCCAAATAAGTCCTCTAGCCTCCCATAGATCTAAGCCTAGAACTAGTCGCCAACACCTGAGGTAAAATATTCCCTACAAAGACCTAGTCACCAACAAAAGCGGTAAATTTCTTACCAACACTGAATAGAGAAAAAAACTAAGCAAAGTCAACATGCGTCGACTAAAAGTTGACGCAAACAAAAACAGTTGTAGAGCAAGGACCAAGCTCCTAACAGATGAAAGAATGGAGGATTGAGACCAAAAAATCAGAAAACATAGATTCTGAGCAGGATGGTGCCGTGAAGAGAGTTGTTGAGGAGGATCTGGTACTTTGCCAGAAGGTAGCTGTTGAGGAGGAGCTGGCGAGGCTCTACTTCGTCGAGGAGAAGTTGTTGATAAGTTAATTGATGAAAGAATGGAGGATTGAGATAAAAAAAATCAGAGAATGTAGAATGATATGGTAAAGAGAGGAGGAGCTTGCCGAAAGTAATGGTGGAGGTGAAGCTATTCAGGAGGAGCTGGTGAGGCTCTATCCAGGAGGCTTGAGGCACTATCGAGGAGGAAAAGCTTCAAAATCATGATGGAGGAGGATCTTGTGGGGTGTGTCTCTGTGGATGAGACTTAAGGCACTGTCTAAGAGGTATAGAGGTACTTTCGAATGGGGAACTGTCAATGGGAAATAGCTGTTGAATCATTTTGCGGGTCACAGTCAAGGAACAGAGGAGATGGGGGAGGAGACTTCTGTGTTTGCGGAGGGATGCATAGGAGGATACTTTCTTGTTAGAGGCAGGATGCTTGAGAAGAAAGAATGATGGGGACTTTCGTGTGGGAGGAGAAAGTAGCAGGGTCAAAAAGCTAGCGGGAGGAGGTGACGAGAGGAGTGCCATGTTAAAGAACATGGGGGCACAGGTTAAAAAATGTGATTGGAGGATTTTTGCGTCACGACTTGCTTAATGTCCAAAAGACCAAAAAATTAAGCTCTATTTGACAGGAGTGCCATGTTAAAGAACATGGGGGCGCGGGTTAAAAAATGTGACTGGAGGATTTTTGTTTCGCGGCTTGCTTGATGTCCAAACGACCAAAAAAATTAAAAATGTGAATTAAATACTTTATTTTTTGAGGGTATTTTGGTCCATAAAATGTTACACCATACTTTATTTTGTGAATATATATATATATATATATATATATATATATATATATATATATATATATATATATATATATATATATATATATATATATATATATATATATATATATATATATATATATATATATATATATATATATATATATATATATATATATATATATATATATATATATTTGCAAAAGCCCTCTTGGCATAATAGATAAATCGTCTGACTTATATTCAAGCAATCAACAGTTCGAGTCCCAACTGGCATGCTATTTTATTTTGTTTTATTTTTTTGCATTCTTTCTAATTTTTTGTCACACTTCATGGGTTTAACATCCTTATTCTGGTTTAAAATGTGACAGAGTAGTCGGGCTATTCCAAGCGAGCCTGGCTAGACCGCGAGCGGGTTATATGCAACTTTGCTTCTGTCGCACCTAATTGTAATTATTCAAATTTGAAGGATAAAATGGTATTTTCCCATTATATGGTAGAGGAGACTTGTTGGGTATTGTATACATAATAGCCTTGAATTGAAGAAGTGTACATAGAACTAAGTTGAATTGAGTATGTATTTGATGTTGGTTTTAGTTATGTGTGGTGCAGGTCTTAATTGCAATGTACAAACCATTGTCATGTTATAATGGGTATCCAAACATAGTTCTATGCAATGTAATTCCTCATTGTATAGAACATCTTGTTGACTCATGTATAATCTCTCTAATGTGGTGTACTTCATCTCTAGCATCCCAAAGAAAGTTGTTCAGAAGTTTTAGAATTTGCTACGTCACTTCATCGAGATGTCTCGTGAGGACTCATGAAATTTGTAGAGAACTCACGTAAGCACTCATGGAATACGTCGAGTGATCTCGGGAGTACTTGAGAGACCACTGAGAACTGTTGTCAAGAATGGATAATTTAAAGAAGCTTAGTCCTCTCGTTTTTACTCGACGAATTCGTAGAATACTTACATAAGTACTCATTAAATTCATTGAGTACTCTCGAGAGTTCATATAAACTGCTTTAAGGTTCCAGAGATTGTTTGATGACTTAGTCAATTTATGCCAATTTATCGTATACTCAAAGAATTCATCGAAGACTCTCGAGAGATCTCATATAATTCGTCGAAAGGTCTCATGAAGTTCAAATACCTCACGCAAGCTCTATCTCAAGTAGTTTCAACTGGTTCGTCGAGTTGACTCGAGAGTTTACATAAGGTCTTGAAGAATTTAGACTTAAACTGTTTCGTTTTCGTTTGTAATGGCTTTCCAGATTTAGGGCTTCCACCTTATACAATACATGTGGACGGTAGAACTGAGTTTGAAATCTAGCCATTAGTGAGAAATCGCCTATAAATAGTCAAGGAGATATTTTAGAAAACCCTAATCGCTAATTGCCATAAACATTCGGAAATTCAAATTCAGTTTTACGAAGAACACCATCGCCGACAATATTTCTGATTCGCAATACCTCTTGCAAGAAAAGACTCGATCGATTTCGTGATTTTAGATTCAAATACTTTCAAAGATCCGTCATTTCTCAAAATCAGATATGTGTTCTCAAGTTTTAGATCCTTCTTCTTCATGATTTCAGACAAAACTTTCACACAACGAAGAAGGGTTGTTTTTAGATCTAAAAAAGAAGATTGTTTTCAATCAAATTATTTTCTTATTGCTTTGTAGGAAATTGTTTCATCTGAGTTTTTGTAAATCCTTGTTGAAGTCGAGTGTAGGAGAAGTTGTTCTTTGAGATTATAGGAGTTAGATACTCTGAGTGTAAGATTATTATAATCTGAGTTTTGGTGAAGTAGTTGAGTCTAGCCCAACGTAACGTCCCCGCGTCCCAGCGTGTACTCTAATTTCCACCTGGTCCGGTTCCGATTACCGGGCTACAACCCAAGCACCCCAACCCCTCTCCATAGACTTCCTCAATCGGCGCCTTTGCCCACTAGCAAGTTATTGGTGGCCACAACCTCCCTTTGATGAGGCAAACTCGATAGTCAAGCGTGCATCACGGGGACTTCCCAGTAGGTCACCCATCTCTATACTACTCTTGCCCAATCACGCTTAACTATGGAGTTCCTTCACTTCTCATCACCAATTGAGCTGTATATCAGAGCTAGGTTTCGATCCTGGGAATTATGGGTTATGGGCCTACCATGCTTCCGCTGCGCGGTAACGTCCAGAGCCTCAAGTATAGAAAACTGGGGTGTTACAACTCCTCCCCCCTTAAAAGAATTTCGTCCTCGAAATTAAGCATGCATTCAAACAACAAAGCATACCTGATGCAAGGAGATCCAGAAAGTCTTCATGCATCACCCGCTTACGCTCCCAGGAGAATTCATCTTGCCCGTAGTTATCCCAACGCACTTTTACGAGCTTAACTTCTTTATTTCGCAATTATCGAACTTCTAAATCCTTATGTCGACTGGACGGACTTTCGTCCTCAAGTCCTCTTCTACCGGCACCGTCATTGACTCAACCACAACACTTGTCTCTACCAAGGCTTTCCTTAGAACTGAAACATGGAATACATCGTGTATTCCACTCAGGTCTGGGGACAACGCCAACCGATAGGCTGCTTCTCAAATTCGTTCCACAACTTCAAATGGCCCCAAAAACCTCGAACTCAACTTCCTGAGTCGGCGAATCCGCAAAATACCTTTGAACGACTTAATCTTTAGATATACCCAGGCGAGTATCAAGATGGCGCCATACGTGGCTTTGTATGGATAGCAAGCGGGAGCAAGCTCGCCGACCAAATAGGCCTAAGCCTCATGAAGTGGATTCTCTTTTATTTACTTATGTTTTGTTGAATGCTTTGCTCCATGAACTGTAATCCGGCTTGCATGTCGAGGTAGCCTAGGAGTGCAAAAGCACGTTGCTCTATTTGTTGTTGTTTCAGTTTTTGGACTCATGATTGTTGTAAGGCCTTAAGGTTGTTTTGATACTCCTGTGATAGTAGATAACTTCTAGTGTTTATGGGTTTCCGCTGTTTGTGTTCTATGTTTTGAGATGTGTTGTTTTTTTATATCACTTTATAATGCTAAAGCTGTGGCGTCTATATATTGTGGGGCCCCGGTCGGATCCATATTATATGATCATTACAGTGGAGGAGTTACACCCAAAGTGCTAGATAGGTGAGGAGGGAAAGTGGACGTACCCATCTTCGGGGAACCACTATAAATCTTTGTGTCTGTGCTGTGATCTCTTGTTTTGTGTGCTTTATTTTGTTAAAATTTTTAATTCTGCTAAAAGCCACAAGATTCACCTATTCACCCCCTCTAGGTGATTTAGGTAGACAACTAGATACTTTAAATTGGTATAAGAGCGAGGTTGTTCGTTAAAGGTAAACACCTTGAACCTAATCTAGTTATCAAAAGAGACAAGCATGTCTGGAATGGACAAGAGCAAGGATTTATCTGCGATGAAGCTGATGGTGCACTCCAAGGAAAATTTCCCTATGTGGAAGGAAATAGTAAAATTTTTCATGTAAGCTTCTGATCCCAGAATCTTCACAATTGTTGAAGAAGGTCTGTATGTTCCTATGACTCGGTCAACAATTGATCCAAATCTAATGGTTCCCAAAAATATGATGTACTTGAATAAGGATGAGATTGCTCTCGTCGCTCTGGATAAGAAGACGAAGAACATCATTGCTAGTGCGGTGGACGATTCAATGCTGCAAAATTTAATCCACTATAAGTATGCTAATGAGATATGGCGATCTTTAATTGTCCTTATATAAGGAATGGAGAAGGTTAGGGATGATAGGAAATTTTTCCTAAATCAGGAATACGAGGCTTTCAAGCAAGATAAGAGGGACAATATTTCTGACTGCTACGAAAAGATCTTTAAGATCATCAACATACTAAGAAATTATGGTCGTGTGTTTACCAACGGTGAACTTAACGACAAATTCTTGGGATCCCTGACTAAAGAATTGGATAATATGGTTTGTAAAATAAGGGAGTTTGGTAAAATGGCTCGCATGGAGCCACAGAACCTTTTCGGGAAGCTACTTTCCCAAGAGCTACAACTCAACACTAGAAAGGCAGAAGAAGAGGGAAGCAAGACTTCAGTAAAAGAGAAGTTTGTAGTAATGAAGGCCGAATGGTCAAGGAAAGGCAGAGTTGTGTCACCAACAAGTACACATGTTTCAAATGAACATGAAGATTCAGAGCCAAGAACCTCCAATTTTGAAATGTCAGATAGATAGTTTTCTTTACTCTCTAGACAGTTTAAGAGGATTCTCAGCAAAAAAAGGCAAATAAAAAATCAGTCCTCCTATTCTAATTACAGAAAATCTCGTCGTGATGGCGATCATCACAAGAAGAGCTACAATAATAACGACGTGTATAAATCAAAATAGTACAAACACATTCCTTCTGACATACTTTGCTATTATTGTAATAAGTCAGGGCACATGATCGCCGATTGCCCACATAAAAAGAGGAAAGGATCCAAGAAAAAAGAAAAGAGATCCTTCAAAGGAAAAAAGAAAGAAGAAAAGAGCTTCATCGCTAATAAGTCAAAGACTTTCAACGATAGCGACTCAAGTGAGTCAAGCTCGGAAGAAGAAGCCTATTTTGGGCTTATGGAACATACCGACGAGTATAACTGTGACTCCTACCTCTGTCTGAATCTGATACAACTTCTGATGGCCATGAAGACTACTCATCTGCCTGTTTGATGGTAAAATCACTTTCTTAAAAGAGATGGGAGGAAGTTATGCCAGGGGCTGAATTGGAGCTTTGCCTTTCCCTTTGGGATGGGTAACTCTAGTGTTCCCTTTGAATCCCAAACCACTCTTATCATTTTGAGAGGTGAAGGAATCTATCAAAGTCAACACAGTATTTGGCTTTGAATATTTATTCACAATCCTTTTTTCCCTTTGGAGCATTTCCTCAAGATCCATAATGATCCTATTCTTATTGTTGATGGTCCCAATCTGGATGATTGAGATGGCCTTTAGTTGGTTGACTTCTCGTATTTTTTGTTCCAGCAAAGATGCTGAATTAGACTGTTGGGAAGCAGCTAGCTGTAGGGAGATAATCTCCTCAGCCTGCTTCTTGGTAGACTTCTTGCTTCTTTTCAAAGCATTCAAAAGTACATCATACTTGTCAATCAATTGATTGACAGCTTATCCAGATTCAGTTTCATCTTCATCACAGGATGAAGATGCTTCTTGAAAGAACCCGCCAACCGAATAGTTCATCTCAAAACCCAGGTGTTGAGATGAAGGGTGGCGGGGTACATGAACACAGAGGGGAGAAATCTACAGGCGGTGTGGGATTAATCCCAACCACATGACCGCAGGGATATTCCGCCACAAGGGCCCACCGGGGTCAACACCCAGACCAAGAACACAGTGGGGAAGCCATAACACGGTCCCACATACACGTGTCCTGCTGACAAATTAATCTCAACACACCCCCGTAGGAAGACAACCTCCTCTGATACCATGAAGTAGCGAACAGACGACTAAAAACAAGCTAGAAATTTGAATAATTGAAAGTTTTATTATCCAAAATGATCGATTCCACTAGATTCCTTTGGCTTTTCTGTCCGCGCGGCTTCGTTCTCTATTCGCCCAGATACCTGTCTATTCACGCGGCTTCTTTGCCTTGTCTCGGCCCTATTTGCGCGACTTCCTTCCCTCTTTTCTGCGACCTTTTTTCGCGGGCTCTCTGCTTTCCTTCCGCTCTCTCTTCTCATTCGGTCGAATCCTGTGTGTTCGCGCGACTTCTTCGCTGTTTGCTCAGACTCTTTACTGTTTGCGTGATCTCCCCTTTTTCTCGCGAACTTCCCAGTTCGCGTGATCTCTGTCCCTGTACTTTCGTCTGCTTCCTGGTCATGGCCCTTATTGCCGCTGGTGTGCTGACACCGTGACCGTTGCAGCTTCTTCTCTTTATCCCACTGCTGTTTCCTTCTTTTCCGCTGCGGTCTCCTTCTCTTGTCGCGGACTCCTTGTACGCGCGGCTTAATCCCTTTTCTATCCGCGTGGCTTCTCTTCTACTTGCGCGGTTTCCTGTGTTTCTCTATGGATAATTCCGATATCTCCAGCCCCGTCATATCTACCTCCACCACTCCTATGGCTCATCCTCCTCCTCCTACTCCTTCTGGAAACCTTGACATGGTTTCTAAACTATTTGGTTCTAACTATTCGTATTGGAGCGTTTCTTTCACCTTTCTTCTTCGCTCTCAGCACAAACGTCATCACCTCACCGATGACCCTCCTCATCCCGACTCTGCTCAATTTGATGACTGGGATGTGAGTGATGCGCTTGTCCGCACTTGGCTGGCCAACTGCCTCTCTGATGAATTCCTTCCCGTCATCCGCCATGATGAGATGGTCAAGGCTGCCTGGCTTCACCTCGCTGCTCTCTACTCAAAGGGGGCCTAGATGTCCCGCATTTATACTCTCTATGTGGACCTCTTCGCCCGCCCTTTTATGTCTCCTGCTGCAGCTTATCAGCAGGTTCAAGCTCTTGGCGCCGAGATCCTCCAAAACTGCCCCTTCTCTGCATACTTGGCCGAGCATCACAAGTACTTACAGGAACTCCTAGTTTTTTGTTATCTTCTGCGACTTCCCAAGTCCTTTGATACGATCCGCTAGCAGATCTTGGGTGAGGCGGAGTCTCCCACTTTGGATGCCACCGCGGTTCGCATAACCACTATTACTTCGCTACTCAAGCGTCCTCTGTTGTCCTCCCCTCCTCCATAGGACTCCTATGCTCACCAAGCTCAGCGGGGTGACACTAGTGACCGTAACCAGTTAGGCGGTCATGGTTCTTCCAGGTTCCTCTGCTCTCACTATGGTCGCACCAGCTATTCTGTTGACCATTACTGGCAGAAACATCCTCATCTTTGCCCCTCTGGTGATGCGTCTTCCTCAACCTCCGCCTCCTCTCGGCCGTTTGCCTCTGTGGCCACGAATTCAGGTAGTGCCCATGTCATTACCCAAGATAAATGGCTAATTGACTCTGGTGCTACAAATCGCATGACCGGCAATCCTTAATGCTTCTCTATCCTAGAAACGCATGATCGGTTGCCCCCAGTTCTCTTTGCGGATGGTTCACCTTCCCCTGTTCATGGGACGGGCGCGGTTCAAGTCACCCCATCGCTTCTCTTGGCAGACACCCTCTATGTCCCGAAGTTCTCTTGCAATTTATTATCTGTGACTAATTAGTGCTCCGTCTTATTCACTCCAACTTCTTGTTCTTTACAGGACTCGAGGACCCAACGGACGATTGCTACTGAGACTGAGAGCGGCGACCTTTACTTCCTCGACAACTTTTCTGCTCTATCCGCCTTCTCCTCATCTTCTATAGATCTGCTTCAATGGCATCTTCGCCTTGGACATCCTCTTTCACAGATTCATCGTCAGCTTCTGCCCCACTTACCTCAGACTAGTCCTCCGCTCAACTGTGATGCGTGTCAGCTTGGCAAACATCACCGCTCCTCCTTGTTAGAACACCCTATTACTAATTTGGGCAAAGATAACTATGTATTTAGGAAATCAGTTTGACCAAGATGTATAGTTGAAAAGGTCAAGTTCGAATGAGTCTAGGGCTTAGAACTTAGGTTTGAAGCTGCCCCCAGGACCATTCAAGGATCAAGACTTAGAGCTGAGACAAAGACAATTTTCGTCGAGCTCAGGTCGACGAAACGTCGAACTCCGTTCGACGTTCTCTGAGCTCAACTCTGCTAAGTCGTCGATCTCAGGTCAACGATCTTCGAGCTCAGTTCGACGATCTATCCTCACTTATTCTTCAGGTCGCTGAGCTCAGTTCGACGATCGTAGAGCTCAGTTCGACGTTTTCTGTCTGATGTTCAATCCAATCTCTGAGCTCAGTTCAACGATCGTAGAGCTCAGATCGACGTTTTTTTGAGAGATCGATGACTTTAAGGATTCAAATTCAGTCAGCTTTTGGAATGTTTTTCAAATTCTCTCAGCATTTATTTCAAGAGATTTGTTAGTCGTTTTCATTTATTCTGGAGAAAGTTTTAAGGGATTTCTCAGAGAATGTTTATTGGACTTTCCTCTAGAAGATAAAATAGTTATGGAAGACATTTATGACTGCTAACGGCTATCTTGGACAGAGGATCATCAGAGAATAAAATATCCAACAGCAGATCAAGAGAAGAATTACACACAAACACTCAATACAGACATACACAGATAGTCAGAAAAACTTAGAGAAAAATCAAGTGATCAATCCTGAAGAGTTAGATTGAAAATTAGCATACTGAAAAGTGTTCATAGCTTCAACATCAAAGACTCCAGACACCAAATATTTCAGCCTCTGCTGAAATCATCTTCTGTTGGAGATCTGAAGCTTCTGAAGGCCTATCACCCCAGCAAAGCTCTCACTCCTGAACCATCTACATCTCAGGGGGAGCTTTGATAACACAATCAATCCACTAAGTCTTCTCTCAGTGATTGAGATAGAGAAGACAACTTCACCTCTTCCTTTTTCTTTTCCTGCTATAAAAGGGTTATCAAAACTCCCTTCAAATGTCTTGAATCTGGTTCTGAGAGCCTTGTCAAAACTCAGTAGTGGCAAGACACCTTATCAAAAAATTTAGATCTGGTTTTTGAGCACCTTATCAAAAGCTCATTGGTGCCAGGACACCTGATCAACTCATCCTGAGTGGATTCCTACCAAGGGTGGTAGAAGAGTGGATGTACCCAGGTTTATTGGGGAACCACTATAGCTTCTTGTGTTTGGTTGCTTGTGTGTATTCTTTGCTGTGTGCTGTGAATCTTTTGTTTTCTTTTTATTATTACTTCTGTTTTATTGCTGCAGCACAATACACATACTATATTAACTTAACTCTTCCTCTTCAAAATTTTATTTTGAAAAATTATTTTAACAAACTCTATTCACCCCCCCTCTAGAGTCAGACTGATCTTATCCTCCACTTTCAATTGGTATCAGAGCCAGGTTGGTTGTTCATACAGGCTAACACCTGAACCAAAAGATCCTTGATAAGATCAATCCTTTAAGAGGGTTATTTTCATTATATTTAATTTTATATAAAGACATGACACAGAACAAAGATTATGCAAGCACCAGGCCTCAAGTGTGCAATCTATCCAAGTTTGTACTTTGGAAAGCTAGGATTAAACTTTTTATGAATTCTATTGATGAAGACATATTTAATTCTGTTTTGACAGTGTGCCCAAGTCCACCAGCAAGCTCAAGTACAAATGTTGTTCCACCTCCTTCAGGAACAGATGCTGAAATAAAGAAGTGGAAGACTGCAGATGCCAAGGCCATGAATATTTTAGCTCAGACAATGTCTGATGAGATATTTCAGAAGGTAGCTGAATGCAACTCAGCCAAAGAAATTTGGGACAAACTTTCTGAGATTGTCTCAGGATCTGCTGATGAGAGAAAAGACAGAAGATCCCATCTCATATCCCAATATGAGAACTTCAAGAAAGGAGAAGCTGAGTCAGTTGCAGACATGTACAACAGATTAAGTCTGATTGTCAATGAGTTAAAGACTCTGGATAAAGAAATCTCATTGACATAGCTAAATGACAAAATCCTAATGTGTTTGCCCAGTACTTGGGATTAAAGAATCTGGCCAATCAAAGATGCCAGAAGTCTAAATGAGATTACCACTGAAGCTCTCCTGGGCAAGCTCAAATCTTATGAGCTGCTCATTAAAAATAGAGAAGAAGAATAGAAGGCTGCCTCACCAGCCACAAGGAAAGAAAAGACAATAGCCTTCAAAGCTGTTGAGGACCTGCCTGAAGAAAAGGTCACAGACAATGAGGAGCTACTCAGCTTATTGGCCAAAAGATTCTACAAAATGGCCAGAAAAGACTTCAGAAAGAGATCATACAAGAGACATGATACGCCAAAGTATGATAAATCAAATAACAACAAAGAAATTATATGTTTTGGTTGCAGGAAACCAGGCCATATTGTGCCTGACTGTCCAGAAAACAAAAATAAGGACAAGAAAGATAGAAGAGAAAGAAGAAAGGAGAAAGACTTTAAGAAGAACAGCTCAGACAAACCCTCCTCCAGCAAGAACAAACATACAAGGAAGGGATTTGTTGCTGAGACATGGAGTGAAACTGAAGAGGATTCTGAAGCTTCATCCAGCTCTAGTGATGATGAGGATGATGCTGATGAAAAGGAATTTTGCATGATGGCTATCAATGCCTCTCAAACAGATACAGAAGCAGAAGAGTCAGAGTGATATTCGGAAATTCAACTGGAAGAAGACCAGGTAATCAATTCATTTGATTTCAGTTCTGAGGACTTTAAACATGAGTTTAAAGTACTATGCCTAGATTTATTAGAGTCTGAGAAGGAAATCATTTCCCTCAGAAAATAACTGTCTGAGTATAGCACTTTAAAATCAGAGAACCTCAAACTCTCTGAAGAGTTAGAATGCTATAGGGAGCAGATAGCTTCACTGAAAAGTGAACTATCCAAGGCCAAGTAGTTTGAAGAATCCCTTAATGAGAGAAGCATCAAACTGATGGATATCACAAGCACAGTGAACTCTAGACTTAATAGTACACTGGGCTTGTGAGCTTCATCCAGCCAGCCTATAGTTCTGACAACTCCAATCAAATTTATCTCTGATAAAGGGAAGGAAGTTGTAGAGGTAGCTAGGAAGAATGCAGATTTGCCAAAGAAAGTTATAGTTTAACAGAATGCATCGAACAGAGCTCGACGATCGTTGAACGGCGCTCGACAGTCCAAGAAAAAATCGTCGAACTCAGCTCGACGACACCTGAAATCTGAACTCCAGGAAAGTCGATCTTCGAACAAAGCTCGACGATCTGACCCAAGATCGTCGAACTCAGCTCGACGATCGTCGAACAGAGATCAGGGCTTTGAACAATCTTTCAAAGGTACATCTAGATTCAATCCTAGAAGTCCTACATCCCAAGGTTTCAACCCCTATACTGAATGGATAGTACCCCCTAGGAGATACCATCCTGAAGGTTATAAGAGTCAACCTGGGATGTCTTTCATTTCTGAATTTAAAGGATATCAACCTAGGCCCAAGGTAAACTGGGTCAAAAACATGTAAATTCTTGTATGTACAGGTGAAGACCTATCCAACATCAAACCAGCAATGGTATCTGGATAGTGGGTGCTCAAAGCACATGACAGGGAACAAGGACAACTTCACATCCTTTAAAGCCAAGCTTGGACCCAAAGTAATTTTTGGTGATTCAAACTTTGGAACAACAAAAGGATATGGTGCAGTCCAAATTGGAACAGTCACCTTCAAGAAAGTAGCTTATGTTGAAGGACTCAAGCACAACTTGATAAGTATCAGTCAACTTTGTGATGAAGGATATCAAGTGACTTTCAACAAAGCTATATGCAAGGTCAAGTCAGAAGACAACACAACTGTGTTGACAGGTAACAGAAAAGGTAACATTTACATAGTAGATTTTCATTCATCTAAAGTAGATATTTGCCTATTCAATTCCATATCTAGACCTAATATACTATGACATAAGAGAATAGGACATATTAACCTTAGAACCATTTCTAGGCTATCCAAGGACAACCTTGTTAGAGGACTACCTTCTGGCCCCTACAAGAAGGAAGGACTTTGTAAAGCTTGTCAATTAGACAATCAAAATAAAAACAGTTTTAAGTCACTTAATAAGAGTGATTCACCTAGGATTTTGTATCTGTTACACATGGATCTCTTTGGACCCATTACAGTACAAAGCTTAGGAGGGAAATCCTACACTTTAGTGGTTATAGATGACTTCTCAAGATTTATATGGGTGTTCTTTCTGAGGAAGAAGTCTGATAACTTTAAGTGTTTGACAGAGTTTCTCAAATATATACAGAGTGAGTTCAATACTCATCTTGCCCTGATCAGAAGTGATCATGGGACAGAGTTTGATTCTCTTCTTATGCAAGAGTTCTGTCAGAGTGAAGGGATCAGACATACATTCTCAGCTCCTAGAACTCCTCAACAAAATGGGGTAGCAGAAAGGAAAAATAGAACCCTAATTGAATCTGCAACTACATTATTGTCAGATGCTCACCTTCCTCTATCCTTTTGGGCTGAGGCAGTGAACACCTCCAACTATATACTGAATAGAAGTTTGATACACAAACTGAAGGGCAAGACTCCCTATGAATTACTCAAATGGAAGAAACCTAAAGTAGATTACTTCAAAATTTTTGGGTGCATTTGTTATATTCACAACAATGAAAAGAGATATATAGCAAAATTTGAAGCAAAAGCTGATGAAGGAGTGTTTCTGGGATACTCCATGATCAGTAAAGCTTATAGGGTTTATAATAAAACTACTCAAAAAATAGAAGAATCTGTCCATATTTCCTTTGATGAAACTAATATGTCTTTCAAGGAGAAAAATGCTTCTACCATAGAACATCTGTAGGTACATTCTCTAGCTGAAGACTTTGACAGATTGCAAGTTACTCAAAAGGATGAAAGTGGTGAAGATGAAGAAGCTGCTCAACATCTGGAAGAAAATCTTCTTGAAGAGCCAGTTGCTGTTCTATAAGAGGAAACAACAACACAGGTTGGTGAACAATCAACAACCCCTGTTGATTTAGTAACATCAAGAGATCATCCAATCTCCCAAGTGATTGGAAACATCTCAGCTGGTGTGCAAACCAGAAATCAGGTCAACCAAAACCTGATGCACACTTGCTTTCTCTCTCAAATTAAACCTCAATCCATTCAAGATGCAGAGCAAGATCCACACTGGATCATTGCAATGCAAGAGGAGTTGCATCAATTTGAAAGAAACAAAGTTTAGGAACTAGTGCCTAAGCCAAATGATCATTCCATTGTTGGAACAAAATGGGTGTTCAGAAATAAATTGGATGATCAAGGAATTATTGTAAGGAACAAGGCAAGGCTAGTTGCTCAAGGATATTCTCAAGAAGAGGGGATAAACTATGACCAGACCTTTGCACCAGTTGCAAGGTTAGAGGCCATAAGAATCTTCCTGGCTTATGCTGCTCATAAGGGATTCAAAGTCTACCAAATGGATGTGAAGAGTGCTTTTCTCAATGGGGAGATCAAAGAAGAAGTCTATGTCAGACAACCCCCAGGTTTTGTCTCTCCAACTCATCCTGATTATGTTTTCAAACTACATAAAGCATTATGTGGTCTAAAGCAAGCTCCTAAAGCATGGTATGAGACCCTAGCATGCTTTCTTCTGGAAAATGATTTTATAAGGGGTAGAGTAGACCAAACTCTTTTTATTAGAACCCGTAAGTCCCATACCCTACTAGTACAAATATATGTAGATGACATCATCTTTGGTTCTACTGATTCAAACTTGTGCAAAAAGTTTTCCAAGCTTATGCACTCTAAATTTGAAATGAATAGCATGAGTGAGCTATCCTTCTTCTTAGGATTGCAAGTAAAACAACATGCTTAAGGCATATTTATTTCTCAAACCATGTATGCAAAAAAGCTGGTTAAGAAATTTGGTATGTCTGATGCATCATGTATGAAAACACCCATGCCTACCAATGTTGTATTGGATGCTGATGAACATGGGAAACCAGTTGATCAGACAACATATAGAGCAATGATTGGCTCTTTATTGTACCTTACAGCTAGTAGGCCTGATATAATGTTTGCTACATGTATATGTGCTAGATTCCAAGTTAGCCCTAGAGAGTCACACTTAACTTTAGTAAAGAGGATTCTTAGGTATGTTAAAAGCTGTCCAAATCTAGGTCTCTGGTATCTAAAAGATTCAGCATTTGACTTAACTGGATTTTCAGATGCTGATTATGCTGGATGCAGAATAGACAGGAAAAACACCAGTGGAACTTGTTAGTTTCTTGGTGATAGACTTGTCTCATGGTTTTTTGAGAAACAAACATCTGTGTCAACTTCAACTGCTGAAGCTGAATATATGGCTGCATGTACTAGTTGTTCACAAATCTTGTGGATACAAAATCAACTCCTAGACTATGGTTACAACTTAGAGAAGTCTAAAATATTTTGTGACAACACCAGTGCTATTTCTATTGCACAAAATCCAGTCCTCCATAGTAGGACAAAACACATAGAAATTAAGCATCATTTTCTAAGGGATAATGTTGAGAAAAATAAAATTGAACTTCAATATATCCCAACTGATTTGCAAAGGGGAGATATTTTCACCAAGACTTTGGATGAAAAGAAACATACATTCTTTCTAAATCAGTTAGGCATGTTAGATGGAGGAAGCCTAAAATAAATTACAAGATCTTAAAAGCTAAAAACAGACCAAGATTAGGCTAAAAACTCATTTCTTTTTGTGTCTATAGGATAGTTTCTGTCTCTGAACTGCGCTCGACGTTTTCCCCAGACATCGTCGAACGCAGATCGACGTTTCCTGAATCTTCGACCTGAGTTCAGCGCCGCCTGATAGCTTTAAGCTATCCTTCTTCCTGTTAAGCGGTCGTCGAGCAGAGCTCGACGCTCGTCAATGTCGTCGAACGGAGATCGACGACATTGAAACCTATTCGTATTCCATTAGAAGCCCAAATCGTCGAACAGAGTTCAACGATTTTTCCTTTCCGGCGTCTAACCCTAATATAAAATCATTTCTTCGGCCGCCGTTCGTCTTTTACGCTTTCATACTCTCTGCAAATTTTTCTCTTTCCCTCCAAACTCTCTACACTTGGTCGTGTTTGTTCAATCTTTGCAGGTACAAATGGCAGTGTTGGTTGCTGCTCTTTCCAAAATGAAATTTGATACAGGTTTTGACATAGATATGAACTCCTTCGATGGCAGCGATCAGAGGTTCAAAGATATTCTGAATCTTTTCCGAGAACATCAGTTAGTTCAGTTTATGACCACCAGAATAAAGATTGCGACAAATGAAATAAAGGAATGGGTTTTTACTGCAACCAATGAGAATGAAAATACTATAGTCAGCACGATCAACGAGACTCAGGTACCATTGTCCCCTATTCTTCTGACAGAAGTATTCACCTTAAGTACTGGAGATGACTATATTGATTTGTCTGGAGAAGAGTTTGATTCAATGTTAGATAGAATGGGTCACTCTGCTGTACACCCTAATAAGCTGTTGAAAAAGAATCTATCCATTGAATTTCAATTTTTGGCTGATGTTGTGGGGAAAGTGCTTCTGGCAAAGCACTCAGCTTATGATACCATCTCAAGGTATCAGCTCTGTTTAATGGGAGAAATAGTTGACAAGAAACATCTGGATTGGGGAACTATCTTCTTTAACTTGATCAAGAAGAAAATTAACAAAAGTTGTGTCTTTTTTGGGAGGATTCTAGGGGTTTTCCTGCATTCCAGGTGCCCTGAATTACTGGTTTCAAATGGGATGCACATCAATGCATCCAAAAGGCTCACCTATGCCCTTTTCAGCAAGTGGGACAGACAGATTATCAACCCCAACAGGGCTGCTGCAGCAACATTTGCTTCAGGCACAAGGACTGTTTCAGTCTCTTCCCCTCAGGTTCCTCCCCTCATTGAGAAACTTCCTGCCTCCTCCTCTGCTCCTTCTTCTCCACCTCCTATTGTTTCTGCCTTACCTTCCTCATCAACCATCCAATCAGCCATCTCCTCCCCCATCACAATTTCATCACCTATTTCACCTCCTCCAGCCACAACCTCAGAACCATTACACCCTCTGTACTACTATCCACCCATTGATTCTTCCATTCCATCTTTCAACATTTTGGATGACTCCTTCATGGATGATTCCCCCTCCTCACCTCTTGAGCCTCCATCATCCTCCTCATACCAACAGCTCCTCAATGACATCCTTGATCAACCATCTTTCTCACCATCCATCTCCATACCCATATCATCCATCTCCTTTCCAGTACCATCCATCTCCACAATTTCTACTACTGAGCCATCCATCCCTATACCTCCTACCATCACACTATCCAACATTATGCCAGCAACATCAACTCCTACCTCTACTCAAGAACATCTTGAGCATGTAGATCTTCCTGCACTGGCAGACAGGCTATATGAGCTGCTAGCCCCCAGGCTATCCTCATTACTGGAGACCACAATGGCTCCACTTCTAAAACATGTTCAGGAGCTGTCTGACAGGCTATCTTCTTTCCTCTCTTCTCAGGCAATCCCTTCCTCTGGGTGCCTTGATCCAGTCCTGTCTGAATCAAGACAGGGGGAGATGCCTCATGAAGCTGATGAAGTGCCTGCTGCTGCTCCAGTTCCAGTGTTTATAGTGGACCTCAGGTCACTGTTGAGTTCTTTTGATTCTCTTCACAGAAGATATTTTAAAGTTCAGTAAGTTGAAGACCTTACTAAGGCCATTGTGCCTATTTCAGAATGTGATCCCAGTCTGATTGCATCATATGTCAACTCTTTTAAGGCTGAGGATGTTGTTGCTTCTGTTTGTACTGCTGTTATATCTGTTGGATCTACTGACATTAAAATGCTGCCTGCTGATATTGATAATACTGCTGATGAAGAATTGGCTAAATATTTGGAAGTACAAGTATCTGAGACTCCTTCTAGTTCATCTACTCCTGCTGAGAGTACTGCTGTGATTACTGATATTGTATCAACACCTCCTGCCTCTGTTGATACTGAGAAATCAAAAGTTCAAGAGGAATACATCAAAAGTATAGATGATTTGTATGACAGACCACAGAGTTCTGAAAGTGATCAATTCAATACAGAATCTGATTACTCTGCTGGCACTATTGCTAGGAAAAGGAAAGCTAGAAGTAAGGCCATGATGAAGGTCCCTCCTACAAAGGCTAAGGATGTTAATGACATACCCTATTATATTCTACATGATTGCCAGATAACTTAATCTTGGATGCAGTATTCTAAAAACCAGCTAAAGGCCATGAGGAAAAGAAGAAAGTTGGATAAGTATGAGAAAGGATCATCCCAGTTTCAGCCTCCTCCTCCAGATTCAGGATCAGGTGGAGGCTCAGCTTCTCAAACCTCTGCTCCAAAGCAAAGCTCCTCCCAATCTTCACAGAGATATCATCCCAGAGGGCAATATCAAAGAGGTTATCAGTCCAGAAGGGGACAATACAGAGGTAATCAGTGAGAACACAGGATTCAATCAAGACAACAAAGGGAAGGACAAAGACATATGGACTCAACTCAAGGTCCTTTCCCTTATAAACTCAGAGAAACTGTTGATACAAGGACTTCTACTGCTTCAGAAACTATTAATTGATATGAACCTGCAATCCCTTTTGAAGATCCAGAGAATAATCCTTTATCATGGACTGCTAGGATTAAAGAACTTGCTGCCTTAGATCAGTTGAAGAAGGCAAGAGAGCAAGGAAAAGACACTTCCAACATCACTACCTTGTCAGAGCAAAGGAAGGTAGAACTGGAAAGATATGTTTCAAGGAAGTTCTTTGACCCAGTGGATTACATGAAACTGCATCCTGAGGCTGTGGTTCCCAGGCCAAGATCTCAAACCTCCTTAGGTGCAGATGATGACAGAAGGTCAAAGAAAGAGGCTCTCAATCCCAACAGGGAAATCTTATTTAAGAAAGGAAGTGAAAAGAACTGATCTCTGTAAGCAGACAGTACATTCTTTTTAAAACACTTGCTGATATTCCATCTGAATGCTGCTATGCTGCATGTTCTGCTCTATTGCTTTAATATTTTGCTTTTCTGTATTTGCTTTTGTATTTATTACTGAGTTCTGTAAATAGTAATCCTAACCCAAATAGGGGAGATTGTTGGAACACCCTATTACTAATTAGGGCAAGGATCACTATATTTTTAGGAAATCAGTTTGACCTAGATGTATAGTTGAAAAGGTCTAGTTAGAATGAGTCTAGGGCTTAGAACTTAGGTTTGAAGCTGCCCCTAGGACCATTCAAGGATCAAGACTTAGAGCTGAGACAAAGAACATTTTCGTCGAGCTCAGGTCGACGAAACGTCGAACTCCGTTCGACGTTCTCTGAGCTCAACTCTGCTAAGTCATCGATCTCAGGTCGACGATCTTCGAGCTCAGTTCGACGATCTATCCTCACTTATTCTTCAGGTCGCTGAGCTCAGTTCGACGATTGTAGAGCTCAGTTCGACGTTTTCTGTCTGATGTTCAATCCAATCTCTGAGCTCAGTTCAACGATCGTAGAGCTCAGATCGACGTTTTTCTGAGAGATCGATGACTTTAAGGATTCAAATTCAGTCAGCTTTTGGAATATTTTTCAATTTCTCTCAGCATTTATTTCAAGAGATTTGTTAGCCGTTTTCATTTATTCTGGAGCAAGTTTCAAGGGATTTCTCAGAGAATGTTTATTGGACTTTCCTCTAGAAGACAAAATAGTTATGGAAGACATTTATGACTGCTAACGGCTATCTTGGACAGAGGATCATCAGAGAATAAAATATCCAACAGCAGATCAAGAGAAGAATTACACACAAACACTCAATATAGACATACACAGATAGTCAGAAAAACTTAGAGAAAAATCAAGTGATCAATCCTGAAGAGTTAGATTGAAAATTAGCATACTGAAAAGTGTTCATAGCTTCAACATCAAAGACTCCAGACACCAAATATTTCAGCCTCTACTGAAATCATCTTCTGCTGGAGATCTGAAGCTTCTGAAGGCCTATCACCCTAGCAAAGCTCTCACTCCTGAACCATCTACATCTCAGGGGGAGCTTTGACAACACAATCAATCCACTAAGTCTTCTCTCAGTGATTGAGACAGAGAAGACAACTTCACCGCTTCCTTTTTCTTTTCCTGCTATAAAAGGGTTATCAAAACTCCCTTAAAAAGTCTTGAATCTGGTTCTGAGAGCCTTGTCAAAACTCAGTGGTGGCAAGACACCTTATTAAAAAATCTAGATCTGGTTTTTGAGCACCTTATCAAAAGCTCATTGGTGTCAGGACACCTGATCAACTCATCCTGAGTGGATTCCTACCAAGGGTGGTAGAAGAGTGGATGTACCCAAGTTTATTGGGGAACCACTATAACTTCTTGTGTTTGGTTGCTTGTGTGTATTCTTTGCTGTGTGCTGTGAATCTTTTGTTTTCTTTTTATTATTACTTCTGTTTTATTGCTGCAGCACAATACACATACTATATTAACTTAACTCTTCCTCTTCAAAGTTTTATTTTGAAAAATTATTTTAACAAACTCTATTCACCCCCCCTCTAGAGTCAGACTTATCTTATCCTCCACTTTCACTCCTTCCCACCGAAGAAAGGTCGTGGCTCTTCTCGCCCGTTTGATCTCATTCATTCTGATGTCTAGGGTCCTGCTACTTCCCTCATCGTTGGTCGGGGTAGTTCTTACTTTATAACGTTTATTGATGATTTCTCTAGATATACCTGGGTGTATCTATTAAAATATTGCTCTGAACTCTTTTCTGTATGACAATCCTTTTATTATATGATTAAAACTCAGTTTGATGTTTCTATTAAAGTCTTTCGCTCTGATAATGCTAAGGAATATCTTAGTCATGAGTTTTCCTCTTTTTGTATGCAACATGGTCTTGTTCATCAGACCAGCTGTGTTTAAACCTCCCTCTGATACCATGAAAGAACCCGCCAACCCAATAGTTCATCTCAAAACCCAGGTGTTGAGATGAAGGGTGGCGGGGTACATGAACACGGAGGGGAGAAATCTGTAGGCGGTGTGGGATTAATCCCAACCACAGGACCGCAGGGATATTCCGCCATAGGGGCCCACCAGGCTCAACACCCAGACCAGGAACGCGGTGGGGAAGAAATAACACGGTCCCATATACACGTGTCCTGCTGGCAAATTAATCTCAACACACCCTCACAGTAGGACAACCTGGCTCTGATACCATGAAAGAACCCGCCAACCCAATAGTTGTAACATCCCATTTCCGGCTAGACCCCTAGGAGTCAGATTGGTCGTGACGGAACCCTGGGAAGCCCAAAATTGGAAATAAAGCGACCAATATTGCGGGTCACGGGTTGGTCACGCCCGTGACCGGCCCGTCACGCCCGTGACCGGGGCGTGTCTACTTCGACGATCGTCGATCGCCACGAGACGATCGTCGAACGCGCTGTCTGGGCATGTCACGCCCGTGACCATGAGTGTCACGCCCGTGACCTAGGGCGTGACCAGCCTTCGACGATCGTCGACCTCAGTTCGACGATCGTCGAGTCAGAAATTTGCCGTTCGGACATGTCACGCCCGTGACCTAGGGCGTGACCAGCCTTCGACGATCGTCGACCTCAATTCGACGATCGTCGACCATATTTAACCGCCAGACGCTGTCACGCCCGTGACACAGGTGTCACGCCCGTGACCACCGATCGACGATCGTCGATCTCAGTTCGACGATCGTCGAGCCCAGAATGGGCTACCCGGGCCTGTCACGCCCGTGACCTATGTGTCACGCCCGTGACTTTGGCCGAAACGACGGTTCAGA
The DNA here is from genome assembly GCA_039513925.1 of Platanthera zijinensis. NCBI lineage: Eukaryota > Viridiplantae > Streptophyta > Magnoliopsida > Asparagales > Orchidaceae > Platanthera > Platanthera zijinensis. The sequence continues at coordinate 65,333,643 of CM077093.1, forward strand.
CCCGAAATTATTCCAACACGCGCGGTAATAAATGCTGGTGTGGGAAGTTACACCAGGAGTAACTACCGGCCGTTTTCCTTCTGAAATTATATAATAAATGAGGAAAAGGTGGTCCAATAGAAAACCGCCAGCAGGACACACCTGTTCAGTTCCGCCGTTTCTTATCTCTTCACCGTAACCGAAACGTTAAGGAGGGAACTTCATGGCCATAATGGCTTAAACCGTTCGCTTTCCCACCTTCCTGTTTATAAAAGCCCACTTGGACAAGAGGAGAGGGTTTACACGCTCAAGCAAACCAAGCAGATCCTTGTTCTTGCTGTAAAGAGGAGTTCAGCAACGCCACCACCGCGCCATGGCACCTCGTCGCTCTTCTCGCCTCCAAACCGCGAACAAGGTCCTCCTCTACTCCTTCTCTTTCATGGGTAGATCTTAGGATTCTTAGAAAGGAGGTTCGCGCTCAACGGAGCCGGATCCATCTCTCGTTTTCATGGAAAAACCATGAAAAAGATATTTTGAGTTCGCCGGAAACCGCCACCTCCGGCGGCCAAACCACCGCCGACCGCTAGCCATCGCCTCAACGGAGGTGGTGGTGGTGGTGGCTGGCCAGGGAAGTGACCGGACGGCCGACATCGGATCACGGAATGCTTACAGGAAAAATGATTTTCCTGTGTCTGGTTTTCGGGTTCTTGAAGAAGATGAACAGTAGATTATATAATAATACATAGATTATTATATATTACTTAATGGAAAAATAAGTTATTTGGATATATGTTGAGGCTGCAAAACGAGGCACTTAGAGGCCGATTTAGGAAAAATGACCAGACACAAAAGTTGTAGCCCTCTGGGTCTACTTTAATATAAAATTGAATTTATTCAATTTGGGTGAGTGGTTTGACCACAGCACTCATTTTGGTGGGATCAAGACCTAGGCTAACCAGAAATTGAATTGGTTGCCCACGGTTCATAACAGGTCCAAATGACTTGAAATTTGGACTGGAGGTCTATAATACGTACATCGAGAGGCTGTCCAAAAATGAGAATTTTTGGAGAACTTTTGCCTAAAGTTTTTGTAAAAATTTAATAAACAATATAAAATTAATTAGGGGATGAAATTAAGTCCAAACTCCCCCAAATTTTGGGTGGTGGTCCCTGGCATCAATATTAAGATCTGTACAAAATTTTAACTCGAATGGTCGAGTTTTGAATAGGGAAGTATCAAGTCCTAGATAGGTCTTGGCGAGGGGTACTTTGGGGAAAAGTACGATTGGGGGTGGAGTGGACAAATCTCCTCAAAAGAGGCTGATGAGTTGGCCACTGATTTGTTGGGACTATGTCTACCCTCTTGGGTAACATGGTGTGGCTTAGGGTGGATTTTACCCTAAGAGATTGGCTCAACTCCAACGGGTGGGAGTTTGAGGTTTGTGAAGGACATAGGAGCAAAAGCTCTTGTATGCCCTTGAAATTTGGAGGAGAGGGGGATGATATGATGAAAACCCTCTGGTTGAAATAGTGATGGATTTGGAGGTAGTTAGGTACCTCAAAAGTTGAGATGTAGGATTAGGATGGAAACGTAATTTAGTTATTTTAAGCACTAAAGCTAATCCAAAAATTATGAAACTCGGGAGGAGGGAGTTTTAGGATGTATTAGACTTATGGTAATTTTTCTGGAATTTTATGATTAATTTATATTATACTTCATGTGTTAAAGAACTATTAGCCCAATTTGTTGTTTCAATTATTTGGAGGCTTTACGTTAATTATAATCAGTTAAAATTCTGGATTTAGATCTTGACTAGTAGAACATTGATCCCTGAATTTTTATAGAATTTTATGATGAGTAAATCTAGTACATTATTCACAAATGATTGGAAGGGCTTTTATGTTTAAAAATTAATTATGGATAAAATACTTGCTGGAAAATTATGAAACTTGGCCAGTGCTAATTTTAGGCCTTTATCTGCATGTCATAAATTATTTAGAATTTTTGGAAGGATATTGTCAGTACTTGATTCATAAACTATAGAAATTAGAGATTGTTTCCAAAATAATTTTCATGACATTTTGATGATGGAAAAATTGTGATACTTAGGATTTAGCCTTCTGAGATAACCTATTAATTATCATAAATTTGCTGGACATCTTGCATGAATAATTAGGGTAGTTCATGTTCAACCGGTAGCCCTTGGGATTTTCGGGGAATTTAATTAAATGCCAAATAAATTAGGAAAATTTCCATTTTCTGGATTTAGGTTATTTATATCAAGATAAGTCTCCAGTAAATAGTTTAGGGCATTTGGATGAGTAATCGATCATTGCATAACCGGTTCGACCTGTAGCCTAGGTCGGTCTGCATTTAGTAAATTGTGAAATGCAATAGAACATGATCTGATGAAGATATAAAGAGTAGTGAGTAGTGGTGTTAGTTAGAGTTAAGAGGTGCTTGGGTTTGGCGAAAGATCGCTTTTCCCGAGGAGTGGAAGGTTTAAAAATCACCCTAGGATAGCCTATCGTAATATGAGAAGGGAATCGGGCTAAGGGAAAACAACCAATAACAATAAGTGCCTTGCGAAAGGGAACTTCGGGCCGTAATGCACCGTCTTGGTTCCTAGTGCCCCTTGAGAGCCCTTCACGGGGTATACCGGGGGCAGTCCTGGGCTAACGTAAACTGTAATAACAAATCGACAAGAGTAACTTAGTAACTAGGGCTGCACTCTTCACAACACTGTTGGCACAGGAAGGTTGGGTTGGAAACGGACGGATGGTCCGGGGAGCTTCGGCTCGGTTGGTTTGGAAACGGACGGATGGTCCGGGGAGCTTCGGCTCGGTTGGGTTGGAGACGGACGTTTTGGTCCGGGGAGCTTCGGCTCGGTTCTGTTTGTTTGCGATTAAACTTGCATGTGCATAAGATAGGAAAGTTAAGGTGGTGGGTCTTTCGATATCGGGGAGTTCGATTGCACCGACACCGATATCGTTGACTCGGCGAGGTGGTTAGCACTTCGCCAACAGAAGTCCGGCGGACCAGTCGGCAAGAGTACGCAGGAGTCCGCCTCGTGCACCAGGCGTTGAGGGCGTACGATAGGTCAGACCAGTGTGCTTTACTGGTTTTGGAGGTGGGCGAGGCCCAACCCACCGCTTCCGTTTGCCACTACGGAGGTATCCTGGGAGGTAACGGCTCCGAAAGGGGGAACTAAAGGTCTGTGTGCACAGAGTCGGGTGTGTGAGTTGCACTGCATGACATAACATACCCACCATATAGTTGCATATCATAATCATTCATAACAACCTTGACACCTAAAGTATAAGTGGAATGGGACGCTTATACATTGGGACCTGCAAAACGACCCCTTGGTCTATAAGCTTGTGTGGGCAAGTTTATAAATCAAAGGTTATTTTCATATATAATAACCCCTGCTGTTTGATAACCGACACCCCAAGGTATAAGTGGTATGGGACACTTATACGATGGGAGCCTTGCAAAAGATCCCTTGCTTATGTGTTCTCGCATAAGTGAAGGTTTAAATTCATTTAATTGCTTTTCTTACTGCTAGACCTATTACAACAACTATATTAACTGCTCACCTAATACAACTTGCTAGATTAGTTTCCGCTGCCATCTGTTTTTCATGTTTAATCTCCACCTTCATGTCCTTCCCTTTCTTCCTCTCCGCTCGGTACCTAGGAGCCATGGGGGGAAGGGGTAGGGGATGATAGGGCTTAGTCTTTATGACTAACGGTTTTCGAACCGCATCATTTAGGGGATCGTGGAGCCCAGCATGGAGGAGCAGCCCCAGAGATCGGTGCGCCTAGAGATGGGGCAGTCTAGCTCCGGAGTTCACACCGCCGGGACCGTGAGTCTCGATCCTTGAGTAGTTTCTAGTGTTTGCTTCCGCATGAGTGATATTGTAGTGAGGATATTTTGTACCGGGCATAAGCCCGTAATTATATTACTCTGATGTTTCTGTGGACACTCCCTTCGTGGAGCTCTCTTATTTATATATGTGATTTTATTATTGTGGACTGTTTACTATTACTTCAATAATTGTGCTACTTCTGTGATCGATTTGGCCGGCAGAATCGGCGCCTTGTGGTGATGACCCTTCAGGACGTGGAGGTGTCACCGCAAAGCGGAGGTTCTGGGCCTAAGACCTCGGTGGTTGAAAAAGAAAAAAAAAGGGGGTCTTACAAGTGGTATCAGAGGAAACATCGATCAGAAGGAAGTCGCAGTCCACAAACCCTCGGTCACCCCCGCTCGACTTTAGTTTGGGGACAAACTAAGCAGCGGAAGCAGTGGTGTGCCCATATGGGGATCACATATAATTTGTCCACCTTTAGGTAATATTTGAACGTTTGTCTCAGCATGTGTTTTCGTTGCGCAGCCTCCAGCACAGCCTACGCCACAAGGCGGAGTTCAGCAGACTCAGGGAGTTGCACCACCTCCACCAGTCCCCACCCCTTTCCTACAGTCAGACATGGGACAGACCCTGACTGCCATTCTGGAGGCCTTCAGGGCCCAGCAGGTTCCGGTCCCGCAGCCCAATCTGGGGGCCAACTGGCTCAGCATCTTCCGGGGTCTTTCTCCCCCGTCCTATCTGGGGACAGAGTCGGCTGTTCGGACGGAGGAATGGCTGGATATCATGTACGAGATGCTGACCGGGATTCGGTGTCCATGGGAGGAGAAGGTGGCTCTGGTTGTCTCCTGCCTGGAGTCCCATGCAAAGACGTGGTGGCCGACGCGTTGAGCCGGAGAGCGGCCACTTCCGAAGCTGGGCCCCAGGTTATGTCTATGGAGCTGGTCCAGTCATTCAGAGACATGCAGATATCCCTAGTGTCCGAGGATGACCCAGATCTGTATAGGGAGTATCTGGCATCGATAGTGGCCATAGACGATATTCGGGATCGCATTCGGGATGGACAGAGGACAGATGCGTGGGCGGAGCCGATGTTCCGAGCTTTGGAGGAAGGTTCGACAGGAGATTATTCCCTGAGAGATGGTTTGCTCCACTTCAGAGGCAGAGTATATATACCCGCAGGAGGCCAGATCCGAGAGGATATCTTGACGGAGGCGCATTGTAGCCGGTACTCCGTGCACCCGGGGATCACAAAGATGACCGCTGATCTGAAGAGGACGATGTTTTGGCCAGGCATGAAGAAGGACATTATGTACTTCGTGACCCATTGCGAGGCGTGTCAGTTGGTGAAGGCGGAGTGCAGGAACCCCGCAGGACTGTTGCAGCCACTCCCGGTGCCGGAGTGGAAGTTTGACGACATAGCGATGGATTTTATACATGGTCTTCCCCGGTCTCGGACGGGGAACGACTCGATTTGGGTGATTGTCGATCGTTTGACGAAGGTGGCCCGCTTTATACCGATCAGGAAGGATGACTCGGTGGGAGTGCTGGTACGGAAGTTTGTGGAGCAGTATGTCCGATATCATGGCGTGCCCCGGACGATAGTGTCGGACCGCGATGGACGGTTTACATCCAGGGAGTGGCGGTCAGTGCAGGCATATTTGGGCACCCGGTTGACTTTTAGCACGGCCTTCCACCCTCAGACGGACGGGCAAACCGAGCGCACCAACCGGACCTTGGAGGACTTACTACGGCTGTGTATACTGGACCGAGGGGAGCCGTGGGAGAAGATGTTACCGTTGGTCGAGTTCTCCTACAATAATAGCTACCAGTCCAGCATCAGGATGGCGCCTTATGAGGCCTTGTATGGAAGGAAATGTAGGACCCCGCTTTCCTGGGTTCAGGACGAGGATCCGAAGTTGCTGGGATCGGATTTCGTTGAAGATACCGAGGCTCAGGTGAGACTGATCAGAGATAGAATGTTGGAGGCGCAGAGCAGGCAGGCTAAATACTATGACGCCCGGCATCGTCAGGTGGAGTTTCGGGTAGGGGATCGAGTGTTCTTGAAGATCCGACCCATGCACGGAGTCTCACGGGTGCGCGGTCGGAGGAAGAAACTCAGCCCTAGGTATATGGGCCCTTACCGGATCCTGGAGCGGATCGGAACCCTAGCCTACAGGCTAGAGTTGCCACCGGAGCTGGCAGCTCTACACGACGTCTTCCACATCTCTTCGCTGAGAAGGGCTCTACTACGCCCGGAGCAGCGAATTTTGACCACAGAAGGGCCGGTAGCTTCAGACCGATCTGTTCACTTGGAGCCAGTTCGGATCGATGACAAAGGAGTGCGGATCTTGCGCCGCAAGAAGATCCCCTTAGTCAAGGTTCTGTGGAGAAATCACGGTCAGGAGGAGCACACCTGGGAACCGCAGGATCTGATGAGGCAAAGATACCCGGAGTTGTTCAGTCAGGTACATCTCACCACCTCTCGGTATATTATAAACTGCCTTCTTGTTTTGGAATGATAAGACTAGACAAGGGAAATCTAGGACCTAGGCATGCACACTTAATCAGAATGGTAGGGGCTAATCTTTTGTTTATTGGGGAGATTGTCTTCGTTATCAAACGAACGGTCGCCTGAACCCAATAGAAAGATCGAATGGGATGTTACAAGATTAATTTATTCCGATAGAAATTCCCGTAGGCTCAACCTCAATTTCGGGGACGAAATTTTTGTTTTGTTTATTGGGATTTGTAACATCCCATTTCCGGCTAGACCCCTAGGAGTCAGATTGGTCGTGACGGAACCCTGGGAAGCCCAAAATTGGAAATAAAGCGACCAATATTGCGGGTCACGGGTTGGTCACGCCCGTGACCGGCCCGTCACGCCCGTGACCGGGGCGTGTCTACTTCGACGATCGTCGATCGCCACGAGACGATCGTCGAACGCGCTGTCTGGGCATGTCACGCCCGTGACCATGAGTGTCACGCCCGTGACCTAGGGCGTGACCAGCCTTCGACGATCGTCGACCTCAGTTCGACGATCGTCGAGTCAGAAATTTGCCGTTCGGACATGTCACGCCCGTGACCTAGGGCGTGACCAGCCTTCGACGATCGTCGACCTCAATTCGACGATCGTCGACCATATTTAACCGCCAGACGCTGTCACGCCCGTGACACAGGTGTCACGCCCGTGACCACCGATCGACGATCGTCGATCTCAGTTCGACGATCGTCGAGCCCAGAATGGGCTACCCGGGCCTGTCACGCCCGTGACCTATGTGTCACGCCCGTGACTTTGGCCGAAACGACGGTTCAGACCCGAAATTATTCCAACACGCGCGGTAATAAATGCTGGTGTGGGAAGTTACACCAGGAGTAACTACCGGCCATTTTCCTTCTGAAATTATATAATAAATGAGGAAAAGGTGGTCCAATAGAAAACCGCCAGCAGGACACACCTGTTCAGTTCCGCCGTTTCTTATCTCTTCACCGTAACCGAAACGTTAAGGAGGGAACTTCATGGCCATAATGGCTTAAACCGTTCGCTTTCCCACCTTCCTGTTTATAAAAGCCCACTTGGACAAGAGGAGAGGGTTTACACGCTCAAGCAAACCAAGCAGATCCTTGTTCTTGCTGTAAAGAGGAGTTCAGCAACGCCACCACCGCGCCATGGCACCTCGTCGCTCTTCTCGCCTCCAAACCGCGAACAAGGTCCTCCTCTACTCCTTCTCTTTCATGGGTAGATCTTAGGATTCTTAGAAAGGAGGTTCGCGCTCAACGGAGCCGGATCCATCTCTCGTTTTCATGGAAAAACCATGAAAAAGATATTTTGAGTTCGCCGGAAACCGCCACCTCCGGCGGCCAAACCACCGCCGACTGCTAGCCATCGCCTCAACGGAGGTGGTGGTGGTGGTGGCTGGCCAGGGAAGTGACCGGACGGCCGGCATCGGATCACGGAATGCTTACAGGAAAAATGATTTTCCTGTGTCTGGTTTTCGGGTTCTTGAAGAAGATGAACAGTAGATTATATAATAATACATAGATTATTATATATTACTTAATGGAAAAATAAGTTATTTGGATATATGTTGAGGCTGCAAAACGAGGCACTTAGAGGCCGATTTAGGAAAAATGACCAGACACAAAAGTTGTAGCCCTCTGGGTCTACTTTAATATAAAATTGAATTTATTCAATTTGGGTGAGTGGTTTGACCACAGCACTCATTTTGGTGGGATCAAGACCTAGGCTAACCAGAAATTGAATTGGTTGCCCACGGTTCATAACAGGTCCAAATGACTTGAAATTTGGACTGGAGGTCTATAATACGTACATCGAGAGGCTGTCCAAAAATGAGAATTTTTGGAGAACTTTTGCCTAAAGTTTTTGTAAAAATTTAATAAACAATATAAAATTAATTAGGGGATGAAATTAAGTCCAAACTCCCCCAAATTTTGGGTGGTGGTCCCTGGCATCAATATTAAGATCTGTACAAAATTTCAACTCGAATGGTCGAGTTTTGAATAGGGAAGTATCAAGTCCTAGATAGGTCTTGGCGAGGGGTACTTTGGGGAAAAGTACGATTGGGGGTGGAGTGGACAAATCTCCTCAAAAGAGGCTGATGAGTTGGCCACTGATTTGTTGGGACTATGTCTACCCTCTTGGGTAACATGGTGTGGCTTAGGGTGGATTTTACCCTAAGAGATTGGCTCAACTCCAACGGGTGGGAGTTTGAGGTTTGTGAAGGACATAGGAGCAAAAGCTCTTGTATGCCCTTGAAATTTGGAGGAGAGGGGGATGATATGATGAAAACCCTCTGGTTGAAATAGTGATGGATTTGGAGGTAGTTAGGTACCTCAAAAGTTGAGATGTAGGATTAGGATGGAAACGTAATTTAGTTATTTTAAGCACTAAAGCTAATCCAAAAATTATGAAACTCGGGAGGAGGGAGTTTTAGGATGTATTAGACTTATGGTAATTTTTCTGGAATTTTATGATTAATTTATATTATACTTCATGTGTTAAAGAACTATTAGCCCAATTTGTTGTTTCAATTATTTGGAGGCTTTACGTTAATTATAATCAGTTAAAATTCTGGATTTAGATCTTGACTAGTAGAACATTGATCCCTGAATTTTTATAGAATTTTATGATGAGTAAATCTAGTACATTATTCACAAATGATTGGAAGGGCTTTTATGTTTAAAAATTAATTATGGATAAAATACTTGCTGGAAAATTATGAAACTTGGCCAGTGCTAATTTTAGGCCTTTATCTGCATGTCATAAATTATTTAGAATTTTTGGAAGGATATTGTCAGTACTTGATTCATAAACTATAGAAATTAGAGATTGTTTCCAAAATAGTTTTCATGACATTTTGATGATGGAAAAATTGTGATACTTAGGATTTAGCCTTCTGAGATAACCTATTAATTATCATAAATTTGCTGGACATCTTGCATGAATAATTAGGGTAGTTCATGTTCAACCGGTAGCCCTTGGGATTTTCGGGGAATTTAATTAAATGCCAAATAAATTAGGAAAATTTCCATTTTCTGGATTTAGGTTATTTATATCAAGATAAGTCTCCAGTAAATAGTTTAGGGCATTTGGATGAGTAATCGATCATTGCATAACCGGTTCGACCTGTAGCCTAGGTCGGTCTGCATTTAGTAAATTGTGAAATGCAATAGAACATGATCTGATGAAGATATAAAGAGTAGTGAGTAGTGGTGTTAGTTAGAGTTAAGAGGTGCTTGGGTTTGGCGAAAGATCGCTTTTCCCGAGGAGTGGAAGGTTTAAAAATCACCCTAGGATAGCCTATCGTAATATGAGAAGGGAATCGGGCTAAGGGAAAACAACCAATAACAATAAGTGCCTTGCGAAAGGGAACTTCGGGCCGTAATGCACCGTCTTGGTTCCTAGTGCCCCTTGAGAGCCCTTCACGGGGTATACCGGGGGCAGTCCTGGGCTAACGTAAACTGTAATAACAAATCGACAAGAGTAACTTAGTAACTAGGGCTGCACTCTTCACAACACTGTTGGCACAGGAAGGTTGGGTTGGAAACGGACGGATGGTCCGGGGAGCTTCGGCTCGGTTGGTTTGGAAACGGACGGATGGTCCGGGGAGCTTCGGCTCGGTTGGGTTGGAGACGGACGTTTTGGTCCGGGGAGCTTCGGCTCGGTTCTGTTTGTTTGCGATTAAACTTGCATGTGCATAAGATAGGAAAGTTAAGGTGGTGGGTCTTTCGATATCGGGGAGTTCGATTGCACCGACACCGATATCGTTGACTCGGCGAGGTGGTTAGCACTTCGCCAACAGAAGTCCGGCGGACCAGTCGGCAAGAGTACGCAGGAGTCCGCCTCGTGCACCAGGCGTTGAGGGCGTACGATAGGTCAGACCAGTGTGCTTTACTGGTTTTGGAGGTGGGCGAGGCCCAACCCACCGCTTCCGTTTGCCACTACGGAGGTATCCTGGGAGGTAACGGCTCCGAAAGGGGGAACTAAAGGTCTGTGTGCACAGAGTCGGGTGTGTGAGTTGCACTGCATGACATAACATACCCACCATATAGTTGCATATCATAATCATTCATAACAACCTTGACACCTAAAGTATAAGTGGAATGGGACGCTTATACATTGGGACCTGCAAAACGACCCCTTGGTCTATAAGCTTGTGTGGGCAAGTTTATAAATCAAAGGTTATTTTCATATATAATAACCCCTGCTGTTTGATAACCGACACCCCAAGGTATAAGTGGTATGGGACACTTATACGATGGGAGCCTTGCAAAAGATCCCTTGCTTATGTGTTCTCGCATAAGTGAAGGTTTAAATTCATTTAATTGCTTTTCTTACTGCTAGACCTATTACAACAACTATATTAACTGCTCACCTAATACAACTTGCTAGATTAGTTTCCGCTGCCATCTGTTTTTCATGTTTAATCTCCACCTTCATGTCCTTCCCTTTCTTCCTCTCCGCTCGGTACCTAGGAGCCATGGGGGGAAGGGGTAGGGGATGATAGGGCTTAGTCTTTATGACTAACGGTTTTCGAACCGCATCATTTAGGGGATCGTGGAGCCCAGCATGGAGGAGCAGCCCCAGAGATCGGTGCGCCTAGAGATGGGGCAGTCTAGCTCCGGAGTTCACACCGCCGGGACCGTGAGTCTCGATCCTTGAGTAGTTTCTAGTGTTTGCTTCCGCATGAGTGATATTGTAGTGAGGATATTTTGTACCGGGCATAAGCCCGTAATTATATTACTCTGATGTTTCTGTGGACACTCCCTTCGTGGAGCTCTCTTATTTATATATGTGATTTTATTATTGTGGACTGTTTACTATTACTTCAATAATTGTGCTACTTCTGTGATCGATTTGGCCGGCAGAATCGGCGCCTTGTGGTGATGACCCTTCAGGACGTGGAGGTGTCACCGCAAAGCGGCGGTTCTGGGCCTAAGACCCCGGTGGTTGAAAAAGAAAAAAAAAGGGGGTCTTACAAGTGGTATCAGAGGAAACATCGATCAGAAGGAAGTCGCAGTCCACAAACCCTCGGTCACCCCCGCTCGACTTTAGTTTGGGGACAAACTAAGCAGCGGAAGCAGTGGTGTGCCCATATGGGGATCACATATAATTTGTCCACCTTTAGGTAATATTTGAACGTTTGTCTCAGCATGTGTTTTCGTTGCGCAGCCTCCAGCACAGCCTACGCCACAGGGCGGAGTTCAGCAGACTCAGGGAGTTGCACCACCTCCACCAGTCCCCACCCCTTTCCTGCAGTCAGACATGGGACAGACCCTGACTGCCATTCTGGAGGCCTTCAGGGCCCAGCAGGTTCCGGTCCCGCAGCCCAATCTGGGGGCCAACTGGCTCAGCATCTTCCGGGGTCTTTCTCCCCCGTCCTATCTGGGGACAGAGTCGGCTGTTCGGACGGAGGAATGGCTGGATATCATGTACAAGATGCTGACCGGGATTCGGTGTCCATGGGAGGAGAAGGTGGCTCTGGTTGTCTCCTGCCTGGAGTCCCATGCAAAGACGTGGTGGCCGACGCGTTGAGCCGGAGAGCGGCCACTTCCGAAGCTGGGCCCCAGGTTATGTCTATGGAGCTGGTCCAGTCATTCAGAGACATGCAGATATCCCTAGTGTCCGAGGATGACCCAGATCTGTATAGGGAGTATCTGGCATCGATAGTGGCCATAGACGATATTCAGGATCGCATTCGGGATGGACAGAGGACAGATGCGTGGGCGGAGCCGATGTTCCGAGCTTTGGAGGAAGGTTCGACAGGAGATTATTCCCTGAGAGATGGTTTGCTCCACTTCAGAGGCAGAGTATATATACCCGCAGGAGGCCAGATCCGAGAGGATATCTTGACGGAGGCGCATTGTAGCCGGTACTCCGTGCACCCGGGGATCACAAAGATGACCGCTGATCTGAAGAGGACGATGTTTTGGCCAGGCATGAAGAAGGACATTATGTACTTCGTGACCCATTGCGAGGCGTGTCAGTTGGTGAAGGCGGAGTGCAGGAACCCCGCAGGACTGTTGCAGCCACTCCCGGTGCCGGAGTGGAAGTTTGACGACATAGCGATGGATTTTATACATGGTCTTCCCCGGTCTCGGACGGGGAACGACTCGATTTGGGTGATTGTCGATCGTTTGACGAAGGTGGCCCGCTTTATACCGATCAGGAAGGATGACTCGGTGGGAGTGCTGGTACGGAAGTTTGTGGAGCAGTATGTCCGATATCATGGCGTGCCCCGGACGATAGTGTCGGACCGCGATGGACGGTTTACATCCAGGGAGTGGCGGTCAGTGCAGGCATATTTGGGCACCCGGTTGACTTTTAGCACGGCCTTCCACCCTCAGACGGACGGGCAAACCGAGCGCACCAACCGGACCTTGGAGGACTTACTACGGCTGTGTATACTGGACCGAGGGGAGCCGTGGGAGAAGATGTTACCGTTGGTCGAGTTCTCCTACAATAATAGCTACCAGTCCAGCATCAGGATGGCGCCTTATGAGGCCTTGTATGGAAGGAAATGTAGGACCCCGCTTTCCTGGGTTCAGGACGAGGATCCGAAGTTGCTGGGATCGGATTTCGTTGAAGATACCGAGGCTCAGGTGAGACTGATCAGAGATAGAATGTTGGAGGCGCAGAGCAGGCAGGCTAAATACTATGACGCCCGGCATCGTCAGGTGGAGTTTCGGGTAGGGGATCGAGTGTTCTTGAAGATCCGACCCATGCACGGAGTCTCACGGGTGCGCGGTCGGAGGAAGAAACTCAGCCCTAGGTATATGGGCCCTTACCGGATCCTGGAGCGGATCGGAACCCTAGCCTACAGGCTAGAGTTGCCACCAGAGCTGGCAGCTCTACACGACGTCTTCCACATCTCTTCGCTGAGAAGGGCTCTACTACGCCCGGAGCAGCGAATTTTGACCACAGAAGGGCCGGTAGCTTCAGACCGATCTGTTCACTTGGAGCCAGTTCGGATCGATGACAAAGGAGTGCGGATCTTGCGCCGCAAGAAGATCCCCTTAGTCAAGGTTCTGTGGAGAAATCACGGTCAGGAGGAGCACACCTGGGAACCGCAGGATCTGATGAGGCAAAGATACCCGGAGTTGTTCAGTCAGGTACATCTCACCACCTCTCGGTATATTATAAACTGCCTTCTTGTTTTGGAATGATAAGACTAGACAAGGGAAATCTAGGACCTAGGCATGCACACTTAATCAGAATGGTAGGGGCTAATCTTTTGTTTATTGGGGAGATTGTCTTCGTTATCAAACGAACGGTCGCCTGAACCCAATAGAAAGATCGAATGGGATGTTACAAGATTAATTTATTCCGATAGAAATTCCCGTAGGCTCAACCTCAATTTCGGGGACGAAATTTTTGTTTTGTTTATTGGGATTTGTAACATCCCATTTCCGGCTAGACCCCTAGGAGTCAGATTGGTCGTGACGGAACCCTGGGAAGCCCAAAATTGGAAATAAAGCGACCAATATTGCGGGTCACGGGTTGGTCACGCCCGTGACCGGCCCGTCACGCCCGTGACCGGGGCGTGTCTACTTCGACGATCGTCGATCGCCACGAGACGATCGTCGAACGCGCTGTCTGGGCATGTCACGCCCGTGACCATGAGTGTCACGCCCGTGACCTAGGGCGTGACCAGCCTTCGACGATCGTCGACCTCAGTTCGACGATCGTCGAGTCAGAAATTTGCCGTTCGGACATGTCACGCCCGTGACCTAGGGCGTGACCAGCCTTCGACGATCGTCGACCTCAATTCGACGATCGTCGACCATATTTAACCGCCAGACGCTGTCACGCCCGTGACACAGGTGTCACGCCCGTGACCACCGATCGACGATCGTCGATCTCAGTTCGACGATCGTCGAGCCCAGAATGGGCTACCCGGGCCTGTCACGCCCGTGACCTATGTGTCACGCCCGTGACTTTGGCCGAAACGACGGTTCAGACCCGAAATTATTCCAACACGCGCGGTAATAAATGCTGGTGTGGGAAGTTACACCAGGAGTAACTACCGGCCGTTTTCCTTCTGAAATTATATAATAAATGAGGAAAAGGTGGTCCAATAGAAAACCGCCAGCAGGACACACCTGTTCAGTTCCGCCGTTTCTTATCTCTTCACCGTAACCGAAACGTTAAGGAGGGAACTTCATGGCCATAATGGCTTAAACCGTTCGCTTTCCCACCTTCCTGTTTATAAAAGCCCACTTGGACAAGAGGAGAGGGTTTACACGCTCAAGCAAACCAAGCAGATCCTTGTTCTTGCTGTAAAGAGGAGTTCAGCAACGCCACCACCGCGCCATGGCACCTCGTCGCTCTTCTCGCCTCCAAACCGCGAACAAGGTCCTCCTCTACTCCTTCTCTTTCATGGGTAGATCTTAGGATTCTTAGAAAGGAGGTTCGCGCTCAACGGAGCCGGATCCATCTCTCGTTTTCATGGAAAAACCATGAAAAAGATATTTTGAGTTCGCCGGAAACCGCCACCTCCGGCGGCCAAACCACCGCCGACTGCTAGCCATCGCCTCAACGGAGGTGGTGGTGGTGGTGGCTGGCCAGGGAAGTGACCGGACGGCCGGCATCGGATCACGGAATGCTTACAGGAAAAATGATTTTCCTGTGTCTGGTTTTCGGGTTCTTGAAGAAGATGAACAGTAGATTATATAATAATACATAGATTATTATATATTACTTAATGGAAAAATAAGTTATTTGGATATATGTTGAGGCTGCAAAACGAGGCACTTAGAGGCCGATTTAGGAAAAATGACCAGACACAAAAGTTGTAGCCCTCTGGGTCTACTTTAATATAAAATTGAATTTATTCAATTTGGGTGAGTGGTTTGACCACAGCACTCATTTTGGTGGGATCAAGACCTAGGCTAACCAGAAATTGAATTGGTTGCCCACGGTTCATAACAGGTCCAAATGACTTGAAATTTGGACTGGAGGTCTATAATACGTACATCGAGAGGCTGTCCAAAAATGAGAATTTTTGGAGAACTTTTGCCTAAAGTTTTTGTAAAAATTTAATAAACAATATAAAATTAATTAGGGGATGAAATTAAGTCCAAACTCCCCCAAATTTTGGGTGGTGGTCCCTGGCATCAATATTAAGATCTGTACAAAATTTCAACTCGAATGGTCGAGTTTTGAATAGGGAAGTATCAAGTCCTAGATAGGTCTTGGCGAGGGGTACTTTGGGGAAAAGTACGATTGGGGGTGGAGTGGACAAATCTCCTCAAAAGAGGCTGATGAGTTGGCCACTGATTTGTTGGGACTATGTCTACCCTCTTGGGTAACATGGTGTGGCTTAGGGTGGATTTTACCCTAAGAGATTGGCTCAACTCCAACGGGTGGGAGTTTGAGGTTTGTGAAGGACATAGGAGCAAAAGCTCTTGTATGCCCTTGAAATTTGGAGGAGAGGGGGATGATATGATGAAAACCCTCTGGTTGAAATAGTGATGGATTTGGAGGTAGTTAGGTACCTCAAAAGTTGAGATGTAGGATTAGGATGGAAACGTAATTTAGTTATTTTAAGCACTAAAGCTAATCCAAAAATTATGAAACTCGGGAGGAGGGAGTTTTAGGATGTATTAGACTTATGGTAATTTTTCTGGAATTTTATGATTAATTTATATTATACTTCATGTGTTAAAGAACTATTAGCCCAATTTGTTGTTTCAATTATTTGGAGGCTTTACGTTAATTATAATCAGTTAAAATTCTGGATTTAGATCTTGACTAGTAGAACATTGATCCCTGAATTTTTATAGAATTTTATGATGAGTAAATCTAGTACATTATTCACAAATGATTGGAAGGGCTTTTATGTTTAAAAATTAATTATGGATAAAATACTTGCTGGAAAATTATGAAACTTGGCCAGTGCTAATTTTAGGCCTTTATCTGCATGTCATAAATTATTTAGAATTTTTGGAAGGATATTGTCAGTACTTGATTCATAAACTATAGAAATTAGAGATTGTTTCCAAAATAGTTTTCATGACATTTTGATGATGGAAAAATTGTGATACTTAGGATTTAGCCTTCTGAGATAACCTATTAATTATCATAAATTTGCTGGACATCTTGCATGAATAATTAGGGTAGTTCATGTTCAACCGGTAGCCCTTGGGATTTTCGGGGAATTTAATTAAATGCCAAATAAATTAGGAAAATTTCCATTTTCTGGATTTAGGTTATTTATATCAAGATAAGTCTCCAGTAAATAGTTTAGGGCATTTGGATGAGTAATCGATCATTGCATAACCGGTTCGACCTGTAGCCTAGGTCGGTCTGCATTTAGTAAATTGTGAAATGCAATAGAACATGATCTGATGAAGATATAAAGAGTAGTGAGTAGTGGTGTTAGTTAGAGTTAAGAGGTGCTTGGGTTTGGCGAAAGATCGCTTTTCCCGAGGAGTGGAAGGTTTAAAAATCACCCTAGGATAGCCTATCGTAATATGAGAAGGGAATCGGGCTAAGGGAAAACAACCAATAACAATAAGTGCCTTGCGAAAGGGAACTTCGGGCCGTAATGCACCGTCTTGGTTCCTAGTGCCCCTTGAGAGCCCTTCACGGGGTATACCGGGGGCAGTCCTGGGCTAACGTAAACTGTAATAACAAATCGACAAGAGTAACTTAGTAACTAGGGCTGCACTCTTCACAACACTGTTGGCACAGGAAGGTTGGGTTGGAAACGGACGGATGGTCCGGGGAGCTTCGGCTCGGTTGGTTTGGAAACGGACGGATGGTCCGGGGAGCTTCGGCTCGGTTGGGTTGGAGACGGACGTTTTGGTCCGGGGAGCTTCGGCTCGGTTCTGTTTGTTTGCGATTAAACTTGCATGTGCATAAGATAGGAAAGTTAAGGTGGTGGGTCTTTCGATATCGGGGAGTTCGATTGCACCGACACCGATATCGTTGACTCGGCGAGGTGGTTAGCACTTCGCCAACAGAAGTCCGGCGGACCAGTCGGCAAGAGTACGCAGGAGTCCGCCTCGTGCACCAGGCGTTGAGGGCGTACGATAGGTCAGACCAGTGTGCTTTACTGGTTTTGGAGGTGGGCGAGGCCCAACCCACCGCTTCCGTTTGCCACTACGGAGGTATCCTGGGAGGTAACGGCTCCGAAAGGGGGAACTAAAGGTCTGTGTGCACAGAGTCGGGTGTGTGAGTTGCACTGCATGACATAACATACCCACCATATAGTTGCATATCATAATCATTCATAACAACCTTGACACCTAAAGTATAAGTGGAATGGGACGCTTATACATTGGGACCTGCAAAACGACCCCTTGGTCTATAAGCTTGTGTGGGCAAGTTTATAAATCAAAGGTTATTTTCATATATAATAACCCCTGCTGTTTGATAACCGACACCCCAAGGTATAAGTGGTATGGGACACTTATACGATGGGAGCCTTGCAAAAGATCCCTTGCTTATGTGTTCTCGCATAAGTGAAGGTTTAAATTCATTTAATTGCTTTTCTTACTGCTAGACCTATTACAACAACTATATTAACTGCTCACCTAATACAACTTGCTAGATTAGTTTCCGCTGCCATCTGTTTTTCATGTTTAATCTCCACCTTCATGTCCTTCCCTTTCTTCCTCTCCGCTCGGTACCTAGGAGCCATGGGGGGAAGGGGTAGGGGATGATAGGGCTTAGTCTTTATGACTAACGGTTTTCGAACCGCATCATTTAGGGGATCGTGGAGCCCAGCATGGAGGAGCAGCCCCAGAGATCGGTGCGCCTAGAGATGGGGCAGTCTAGCTCCGGAGTTCACACCGCCGGGACCGTGAGTCTCGATCCTTGAGTAGTTTCTAGTGTTTGCTTCCGCATGAGTGATATTGTAGTGAGGATATTTTGTACCGGGCATAAGCCCGTAATTATATTACTCTGATGTTTCTGTGGACACTCCCTTCGTGGAGCTCTCTTATTTATATATGTGATTTTATTATTGTGGACTGTTTACTATTACTTCAATAATTGTGCTACTTCTGTGATCGATTTGGCCGGCAGAATCGGCGCCTTGTGGTGATGACCCTTCAGGACGTGGAGGTGTCACCGCAAAGCGGCGGTTCTGGGCCTAAGACCCCGGTGGTTGAAAAAGAAAAAAAAAGGGGGTCTTACAAGTGGTATCAGAGGGAGGTTTCGATCCTCCGACCTGTGGGTTATGGGCCCACGACGCTTCCGCTGCGCAGCGGAAGCGTGGTGGGCCCATAACCCACAGGTCCCAGGATCGAAACCTGGCTCTGATACCACTTGTAAGACCCCCTTTTTTTTTTCTTTTTCAACCACCGGGGTCTTAGGCCCAGAACCGCCGCTTTGCGGTGACACCTCCACGTCCTGAAGAGTCATCACCACAAGGCGCCGATTCTGCCGGCCAAATCGATCACAGAAGTAGCACAATTATTGAAGTAATAGTAAACAGTCCACAATAATAAAATCACATATATAAATAAGAGAGCTCCACGAAGGGAGTGTCCACAGAAACATCAGAGTAATATAATTACGGGCTTATGCCCGGTACAAAATATCCTCACTACAATATCACTCATGCGGAAGCAAACACTAGAAACTACTCAAGGATCGAGACTCACGGTCCCGGCGGTGTGAACTCCGGAGCTAGACTGCCCCATCTCTAGGCGCACCGATCTCTGGGGCTGCTCCTCCATGCTGGGCTCCACGATCCCCTAAATGATGCGGTTCGAAAACCGTTAGTCATAAAGACTAAGCCCTATCATCCCCTACCCCTTCCCCCCATGACTCCTAGGTACCGAGCGGAGAGGAAGAAAGGGAAGGACATGAAGGTGGAGATTAAACATGAAAAACAGATGGCAGCGGAAACTAATCTAGCAAGTTGTATTAGGTGAGCAGTTAATATAGTTGTTGTAATAGGTCTAGCAGTAAGAAAAGCAATTAAATGAATTTAAACCTTCACTTATGCGAGAACACATAAGCAAGGGATCTTTTGCAAGGCTCCCATCGTATAAGTGTCCCATACCACTTATACCTTGGGGTGTCGGTTATCAAACAGCAGGGGTTATTATATATGAAAATAACCTTTGATTTATAAACTTGCCCACACAAGCTTATAGACCAAGGGGTCGTTTTGCAGGTCCCAATGTATAAGCGTCCCATTCCACTTATACTTTAGGTGTCAAGGTTGTTATGAATGATTATGATATGCAACTATATGGTGGGTATGTTATGTCATGCAGTGCAACTCACACACCCGACTCTGTGCACACAGACCTTTAGTTCCCCCTTTCGGAGCCGTTACCTCCCAGGATACCTCCGTAGTGGCAAACGGAAGCGGTGGGTTGGGCCTCGCCCACCTCCAAAACCAGTAAAGCACACTGGTCTGACCTATCGTACGCCCTCAACGCCTGGTGCACGAGGCGGACTCCTGCGTACTCTTGCCGACTGGTCCGCCGGACTTCTGTTGGCGAAGTGCTAACCACCTCGCCAAGTCAACGATATCGGTGTCGGTGCAATCGAACTCCCCGATATCGAAAGACCCACCACCTTAACTTTCCTATCTTATGCACATGCAAGTTTAATCGCAAACAAACAGAACCGAGCCGAAGCTCCCCGGACCAAAACGTCCGTCTCCAACCCAACCGAGCCGAAGCTCCCCGGACCATCCGTCCGTTTCCAAACCAACCGAGCCGAAGCTCCCCGGACCATCCGTCCGTTTCCAACCCAACCTTCCTGTGCCAACAGTGTTGTGAAGAGTGCAGCCCTAGTTACTAAGTTACTCTTGTCGATTTGTTATTACAGTTTACGTTAGCCCAGGACTGCCCCCGGTATACCCCGTGAAGGGCTCTCAAGGGGCACTAGGAACCAAGACGGTGCATTACGGCCCGAAGTTCCCTTTCGCAAGGCACTTATTGTTATTGGTTGTTTTCCCTTAGCCCGATTCCCTTCTCATATTACGATAGGCTATCCTAGGGTGATTTTTAAACCTTCCACTCCTCGGGAAAAGCGATCTTTCGCCAAACCCAAGCACCTCTTAACTCTAACCGGTCATGTTCTATTGCAGCTCAATTGGTGATGAAGGTTGAAAGAACTCCATAGTTAAGCGTGCTTGGGCGAGAGTAGTACTGGGATGGGTGACCTCCTGGGAAGTCCCCGTACGGCCCAACTTAACTGTCGAGTTCGCTCATCAAAGGGAGGCTGTGGCCACCAACAACCCGCCTGTGGAGGGAGAGGGGTTGGGGTGCTTGGGCTGCAGCCCGGTAGCGTCGCCTAGAGCGGAGCCGTGACGCTGTCACGTTGGATCGGCTAGGGATGTTACAATAAAAAGTGCACTTTTTGTAACGGTCCAGGCCCGCCAACCCGCGGGACCCAGCTGGCACCGCCGGCCCACCAGTAGTCCAGACCCGGGCCCACTACTGGCAGTAAGCCTATCACATTCAAGCCTGCAGGCCGTACACCCCAACCCCTCTCCATCCAGGCGGGTTGTTGGTGGCCGTAGCCCCCCTTAGATGAGTCAAACTCGATAGTCAAGCCCGCATTACGGGGACTTCCCAGGAGGTCACCCATCCCAGTACTACTCCAGCCCGAGCACGCTTAACTATGGAGTTCTTTCAACTCTCATCACCAACTGATCTGCAGATCAATTGGTGATGAGAGTTGAAAGAACTCCATAGTTAAGCGTGCTCGGGCTGGAGTAGTACTGGGATGGGTGACCTCCTGGGAAGTCCCCGTAATGCGGGCTTGACTATCGAGTTTGACTCATCTAAGGGGGGCTACGGCCACCAACAACCCGCCTGGATGGAGAGGGGTTGGGGTGTACGGCCTGCAGGCTTGAATGTGATAGGCTTACTGCCAGTAGTGGGCCCGGGTCTGGACTACTGGTGGGCCGGCGGTGCCAGCTGGGTCCCGCGGGTTGGCGGGCCTGGACCGTTACAATAGTTCATCTCAAAACCCAGGTGTTGAGATGAAGGGTGGCGGGGTACATGAACACGGAGGGGAGAAATCTGCAGGCAGTGTGGGATTAATCCCAACCATAGGACCGCAGGGATATTCCGCCACAGTGGCCCACCGGGATCAACACCCAGACCAGGAACGTGGTGGGGAAGACATAACATGGTCCCACATACACGTGTCCTGCTGGCAAATTAATCTCAACACTTCTGAATTGGGACTAGTCTCATAGTCAGTCTCAGATGAGGAGCTAGATAGAGAATGTACCTTATCTAGACAAGGTTGATCTTGACAGAATTCTTCATCTGACATGTCCATCAGCCCATAACAGTTGTTGGCATCATCATCATCATCCTCTGAGTCACTGTTTGAGAGTGACTAAGGGGACCTGATACCTATCCTAGCAGCAGGACAGTCTTCAGCTTCTTCATCAGCAAATAGCCCTATGTAGGCCTCTTCTTTTTCAGACTTAGAGGATGCTGAGTCAGACTGACTCCAACTCTTCTCATTCTTAGCAATGAAGGTATTTTCCTTCACGCCCTTGGGATGGTGGAGCTTCTTCTCTCCAGATTCTTTTCTCTTGACTGGGCAGTTAGCAATTATATGCCCAGGTTTGCTGCAGCAATAGCAAACAATTTTAGAAGAAACTTGTTTACTAGGTTTAGAGTCGTACCTGTCTCCCTTGGAGTGCTTATTCTCAGCCTTGTAGTGGTCCTTCTTGTGATTAGAGGAGGAGGAAGGTCTACTCCTCCACTACTTCCTCTTCATCATCTTCTGAAACTGCCTAGAGAAGGCAGGTAATTCTCCATCAGACTTGTTGTTGTCTGATGTACTTGGCTCTGTGCTGTCTAATTCAGCAGGCCACCTTAGAGGAGATACAATCCTCACCTTGCTCTTCTTGGTGCTCTCAGCTTTGAAGGCAACATTCTTTTCCTTGGCCTGAGATCTACTAATAGTCTCCTCCTCCTTCCTAGCAAATAGCTGCATCTCATAGGAGAGCAGCTTCCTAAACAGTATGTGAGGGGGAGTATCAAAAAGCTTAGCCACCTCTCTGATGGCACAGATCTTTATGTCCCAGTCTCTAGTTAGAGATCTGAGGAACTTGTCATTGAGCTCATAATGACTGAAGACCCTCCCATAGGTCCTCAGCTCATTCACAATTCTGAAATTTTTTTCATAGCAATCTGCAATGCTACCCTTCTTGTTCTATCTGAAGGCCTCATAATCTTGGTTGAGTAGGGATTTCCTGTCATCCCTAACCTCCTCAGTCCCTTCCATGTAGACTACCAAGGTATCCTACATTTCCTTAGATGTCTTGTAGTGGACAAGATTTTGAAAGGTTGAATCATCAATATCACTCACTATGATGTTCTGAGCCCTCTTTTCCATAGCGGCCAGTATGACCTCATCCTTAGTCATTTCATAATACTTCTTGGGAGTCTTGACAGTAGGATCCAGGGCTGACACCTTCAAGGGAATGAAGGGTCCCTCTTGAATAATTATAAAAATTCTTGGGTCAGATCCTTCCATGAAAAGCCTGACCCTCTCCTTCCAGATCCCAAAGCTTTATTTTCTATAGATTGGAAGCTTCATGGAACCCAGCTCCTTATGGTTCTCTCTTAAACCCATAAGGACGATTCTTTTAGCTACCCTTGGAGATAAAATCATACTGTTGAGTTCTTTTTGAGTAACCTCCCTCTGATACCACTTGAAAGTTTTTAGATTCAATAGTAGCTAACATCTAGAGGGGGGGGGGGGTGAATAGGTTTTAGGCCTTTTTTAATATTTTTTCTGTTTTAGGTGTGTTGTGATTTTGTTATACTTAGCTTTCAAGACAATCACCAACAACACACACAAGATTTATAGTGGTTCTCCAGATTATGGGTACATCCACTGTCCATCCCACCTTTCTAATAGTGTGTTAGACAATGCATTTCTCCAAAACTCGACTCCAAAGAGCTTACAACTCAGATCCCTCAAGTTCTCTAAGTCTCCTCCAAGACCTACAACTCAGGCACAAAGCCCTGCCACTCTGAGAAGTTATCCCTTACAACTCAGGCACACAGGACTTATCTCAGACTTGAGCACAAGTCCTACAACCCAGGATAGGAGGATAGACCTACAACTCAAAGATATAATCTCCTACCTCAGATTTGAACCAGATCCTACCTCAGGAAAACTGCCCTACAACTCAGATCCAGTCCAGGATCATACCTCAGACAAACTGCCCTACAACTCAGATCCAGTCTAGAATCCTACCTTAGATTCACCTCAGAATCCTACCACTCAGATCTATAAAAGATCCTACACTCAGCCTTTATAAAATAGGCTTACACTCAGTTCTGTTAAGATCCTACTTGATGAAAGGTTTGTTGATGATGATCTGACCGCCATAGAAATGTTCTCTGTGTCTTCTTCCTTTGTCCTGAGAAAACTCAATTCAGCTTTCTTCTTCACAGCTTCCAGAAAATATTTTTCAGAAACGATCAGCTAGAACTGTGAAGTAGCTGAAGCCTAGGAAGCACCGGTACGGGTACGGGTACCGGGTACAATACGTATTTGGTATGGCGATACGACAGAATTTTAAAATCAAAGATATGGGTACGGCGGGATACATTGTATTAAATTTAATAAATATATATGCATATATCACAAATACAATTATAAATTCTCAAAACAATAAAACATGAAACATAAATAATCAATTGTAAGTACAAGTCAATAACTAATACAATATAACATGAAGCACTTAGACATAAGCTATTCATAATTATTTCAAATAAAATGATGTTCATCACTCATTTTCTTCATCTTCCTCCATATTGTTGGAGATCAAGACATCTTCAATTTCTAGCTCATCTAAAGACAAGTTGGCAACCGTAAGCATACCAAATCCGTCAAAGGGATTTGCCCATGCATCTCCTCCTATATCCCACATTCTACTCCTTTCTTGACTGTAGATTTCATTTCTCCTCGATAATAAGCATAGATTACTATGCACGTACACCAAATCATCAGCTCGTTGTGGTAGAATTTTGTTTCTTCTCAATGAGTGAATGAATGAGTATGTGCTCCAATTTCTCTCGCAACAGGATGATGAAGATGGTTGACCTAACAACTTCAAAGCATTTTTTGTAATTTAGGTGCTGAAGTTCCATATTAACTCCACAAATCTTTGGGCAATAATGAAGCTCTACTCTCCAAACTATCTGGCTCTCTAAAAGCTTGACCAAATCCCGTGAACCTCGAGAACTCATTAATTTGAACTAACTAATTGAACTAACAGCACATTCACAAATTAATTTGAACTAATTAACTGAACTAACAACACATTCACAAATTAATTTGAACTAATTAATTGAACAAACAACACATTCACAAATTAATTAGAACTAACTAATTGAACTAACATCACATTCACAAATTATTTTGAACTAATTAATTGAACTAACAACACATTAAGAAGAAGAAGAAGGAGAAGAAGAAGAAGAAGAAGAAGGAGAAGGAGAAGAAGAAGAAGGAGAAGGAGAAGAAGAAGAAGAAGAAGGAGAAGGAGAAGAAGAAGAAGGAGAAGGAGAAGAAGAAGAAGGAGAAGAAGGAGAAGAAGGAGAAGAAGGAGAAGGAGAAGAAGAAGAAGGAGAAGGAGAAGGAGAAGGAGAAGGAGAAGGAGAAGGAGAAGAAGAAGTATGAGGAGGAGGAGGAGGAGAAGGAGAAGGAGAAGGAGAAGGAGAAGGCGTAGAAGGAGAAGGAGGATAAGAAGAAGAAGAAGAAGGAGAAGGAGAAGAAGAAGGAGAAGTAGACGAAGAAGAAGCAGACGAAGAAGAAGAAGCGAAGAAGAAGAAGAAGAAGAAGGAGAAGAAAAAGGAGAAGGAGAAGGAGAAGAAGAAGGAGAAGCAAACAAAGAAAAAGAAGGAGAAGCAGACGAAGCAGATAGAATAAGAAGAAGAAGATGAAGCATACAGAAGAAGAAGAAGTACTTGCCGTCAGGAGCCGGAGAAGGAGCGATGATGAGCAGGATCAGGGAGCGGCGATGGGATCGGGAGTAGGAGCAGGGAGCGATGACGGGATCAGGAGCAGGGAGCGGTGATAGGATTGGAGCAGGAACAACGTGCAGCGACGAGATCAGGAGCAGGGAGCGCGATCGAAAGAAATGAAACCTAGCCGTGCGATAATATTGAACCCAGTCGTGCGACACGCGTCTCCGTACTGGAAAGGTACTCGGTATGGGTACGACCCTATTTTTGGCGTATCCGTGCTTCCTAGGCTGCAGCTAGGGTTAGCCTTGGATGCTTCTTCTTCTACCTTAGAGAAGTTTCTCTGAACTTGCTATTGAAGGTGTTAAACACACCATCTAACTTGCTTGAACTCTTAGATCAGAAGTTTGGACTTGTTCTTCAGGCTCTGCAATAGTGTCGAGAGGAAGAAGATGAATTCCAGCCCTTTTTGAAAATTGATTCTCTCTTTCTGCTGATCTGTAGCTTTTTTTATCTTTCGCCGTCCAACGACTCTTTGAGCATCTGGACCAGCAGTAGTTGTTGACTACAACTTTGATTTTGCATTAAATGCAGTACAGAAGGCATGCGATGCTGTTTGTCATTTACTGTATACTTCCCGCAATGATTTTAATTTTGTTGACGTCAGTATCTATGGACAGCCAAATTCAAGCAATTTAGTATATGCGTTGAGTGAACAACCTTCACTCAACGCCAAAACACTTAGACAGTTTTCTGTCTCACTGGGCGTCGAGTGATTAGTAATCACTCGACGAATTATAAACTTTTGTAGTCATTCATCATAGAAGTTGAGTCAACCTTCATCACTCAACGCATTTGGACTTAGCTGCTTTTCTCTTATTGAAGGCATTAAGTGAGTTGGCTTCACTCAACGCTTTCAACTTTTGTCAGCTTAGTTGAGGAGGCATTGAGTGAACGGCCTTCACTCAATGCTTTTGTCCTTAGACAAACTTTTTGTTGATAGGCGTTGAGTGCGTTGAGTGAGCCTTCATCACTCAATACATACTTGACTTTCCTGTCATCTTGATGAGGCGTTGAGTGAACAACCTTCACTCAACGTTTCTATACTTAGTTGATTTTCATCTGTATGAAGGTGTTGAGTGAGATGTCTTCACTCAACGCTTTTTGCCTTTGCCTGTCTTCTCGATGAGGCGTTGAGTGAACTGCCTTCACTCAATGCTTCTGTACTTAGCTGATTTCTCTGTTGAGTTGGCATTGAGTGAACTATCTTCACTCAACGCATTTGGAATTAGACAGATTTTCTGTCTACATCTTCTGAGGCTTTGACTGAAGCTTGTTCTATCGATGCTTTCTGAGCTCGGCGTTGAGTGAACTTGCTTCACTTAACTCTTCTGGACTATGCCAGATTTCTTATAAATTTTTCTGGCTTTGACAACATAGAGCTTTACTCGACGCTTCTTTCTTTAGGAATCGAGTGAGCTGTCCTCACTCGACGCTTCTGAACTTAACCAGAAATCTTCTTTGCCAATGCTGAAGCTTTGACTGTCTGAGTTTTACTCGACGCCTCTTGGTATATGGCGTTGAGTGAACTGCCTTCACTCAACGCCTGTGGACTTAACCAAAATTCTGCTTTATCAACAGTCAGGCTTTCACTGCCCATGCTTCACTCAGCGCTTTTTGACATTTGGCATTGAGTGAACTGCCTTCACTCAACGCATGTGGACTTAGGCAAATTTCTGTCTTCCCAGCATTCTTCCTTGTGTCTACCTGTCACTATCACTTAGACAACCTGTCTAATCATTATGACAAAGAACATCCTGTATACATTGAAATTAGAGCATACATCAAATACATCTATGTGTATACCATTGACTTGTTTGACTTCTACAAATCTGGGACATTGTGATCAATGGACCTAACATATTCGACATGGGGGCATCTCATAACTTCGTCGCGGAGGATTTTGTCAAGTACTTGGACCAGGTCCAACACATTACGGGAGTCACCAGGAGTGTGCGTCTTCCCAATGGGACTGGGAGATCCTATCTACTGCGAAATGCCTTCTAGAGATGACCATCGACGACCTAACATTCGAGGCTCCGACAACGATCTTGAAGATGCTGGACTTTGATCTCTCTTAGGATTGACATGGCTCACCTGGAACCTTACACAAATTAATTGCCCGACATGGAAGTTCGTACTGATACACGACAACACCTACGCAACCTTCGAAGATACTATCCCAGTATCCCACTATTTTCTTTCTTCTATCCAGTCTGTCAAGGACCACCTGCAGGGGAACAAGGTTTATCAGGTGTTGTTCAAGATGATTTAGGAAAAGCCTTCTATCTCCAACATTCCAGTTGTACGGGATTTTCTGATGTTTTCCCAAAAAAAGCTACCAGGACTACCACCGTACCATGAGAAGGACTTTTGGATCCAGCTAGTGTCGGGGGCTAAGCTAGTATCTAGGGCTCCATATCGGATGGCCCCAAAGGAGCTAGTGGAATTCCGGAGTCAGCTGTAGGAGTTGGTCGAATCTGGGTTCGTCAGACCAAGCTCCTCGTCGTGGGCAGCCCCGGTATTGTTTGTAAAGAAGAAGAATGTGAATCTCAGACTTTGCATTTGACTATAGGGGACTGAACAGGCTGACAGTATAGAACACGTACCCTTTACCGAGAATTGACGAGCTTTTTGATCAGTTAGAGGGAGCTCACTAGTTCTTGAAACTAGATTTGAGGTCAGGATATTACCAGCTCTGGATCCAGGAGGAGGACATCTCGAAGACCGTATTCAGTAGCTGGTATGGCCTTTGTGAGTTCACAGTGATGCCATTCGGCATCATGAATGCAACGTCTATGTTCATGAGTCTGATGAACAAAGTATTCGAGGCATATCTCGATATCTTCGTCATTGTGTTTATAAACGACATCCTCATCTACCTAAGGATGGAGGTGGAGCATGCACGACTGTACTGTAATACCTCCATCCGTCTTATGGAATATAACAGAGGGTCCTGCCAGGGCCCCACGCCATATTTCACAGACAAACGACGGAATTGCTTATGAATATCAAAAACCTTTCTATTCGCATCCTAACTCAGAGCATTCTAGCGGAAGATTATTACTTGCAAGAACTCAATCAACGAATGTCCACTACACATATATAAATAGCACATTTATATACAACACCAAGAATGTTTACAACTCAACCGCTCACGGCCTTAAGGCCTTACATGTTTCTCTTTACAAAAGATGGTTTCAAACATCGACACGCAGGCCGACCATACATGAAATCCAATACTTCGCACGGCCTTCAAGGGCCTACAAGAAGCAGTAGCAGCAAGGGCTTCAGCCTGCTCAATCCATTTAAGCATCAACAAAGGCAGCACCTGCATATGGACATCCACCCCATGGGTGATGAACAAAGCAACGGTCAGCATTCAGCTGACCAATTATAACAACCCTACCCCTTACCAGGGGCAGTGGTTCCTTCCCTTCATGGACATCAATCACAACATATATATCACACACAACATATATATCACACACAACATATATATCACACACAACATCACAAACGCCGGCCTCAGCGCTAGGCGCACCGTGCACTCAGGGCACGATTATGGTGTACTGAAAACCTCTAGGTTCCACCACCGATTCGAGGTATTTAGCTTGTTGGCCGGGCATAAGCCTCCAAACACACATCAGAGACCTCACGCACCCGGCTCACGCAAAGGCAATCACCTCACGACAACTGTGAGCACTATCCATCGACCTACACGCGTAGTGCAACACGCCGGGAAGGTCCGAAACCCCCCATTTGCAATGCTACCCATCGACTGCTCACCCGATCTTAACATCACACTTATTGGACATGGGCATCAACCTCCAAACACATGTCGGAGACCTCTCGCGCCCACCCACTCAGAGGTGTCCGCAATACATCTCATAACACCGGCACACAGTGCCGCTTTCAAATCCATTAACTAGCTCGTGCCGAGCATCCAACCAAAGGAGCTATGAAAAGCATCCTTCTCACAATTCATAATCGTCCTCACCTTCTCCATAGGTTAACCGATTTATACACGGAGTCTTCTCCGGTTCGCAGCATTACCAATCCAGACTACCAGTCCAGATGGGCTTCACACAACATGCCTATTCCGTACTACACCGTTCCGGATCTAGATGCAGACTCAACCGCTGGAATCGCTTACGCTTTCCACCTCTTGGTGGAGGATCCCATGCACATGCATAAAGTAGGACTTCACTTGTCCAAGAAGGAGATCATTACCCTTGACGATCGCTTCGGAGCCATGGAGAAACTAGCCTAATGGAAATCACCGCGATGGCCTTGGCTCCACAACGCTGGCTTCAGATCTCGAGTTGCACCGCTGGAGCTCCACCGACGGCCGAAAATCTTCTCCTTCTTCCTCCTCCAAGCTCTCCTCTCTCTCTTCTCTTTAGAAAGAGAAAGGCCCAAGTTTGAATGACAACTTCATGCCAAGTTAAACCCAACTTGAAATACCCTGGGCCATTAGATCTAGGATGAGGGAAACAAACGACCACAAATCGCCTGAAAAGTCTAATTTTGCGGCTGACACGACCTGTGACACACCCGTGTCACAGGTCGTGTACTGTAAGTGGTACACGAACCGACTTACCCAGACAAGAACACGGGCTGAGACACGCCCGTGTTAAGCCCCTGACATGCCCATGTCAGTTGGTACACGCCCGTGTTGAGGGGCGTGTTCCTCACTCGACACAGGACCAACACTCCCGAGAAGCACACGGCTACGACACACGCCCGTGTCCTTGGTCGTGTGCCGAACACGCCCCTGTGACACGCCCCTGTCACAGGCAGTGTTCCACACTTAACGCCACTCAACACCACTCGGTTTCCAACCCGAGCAGGACAAGCCCTGGGACACGCCCGTGTCCCAGGCCGTGTCGCCTCTCAACTCCCGTGGACTTCATTTTTTCCAGGCTCTCATGATACAGCCGAGTACCCAGAGCTGGACACGCCCTGGGACACGCCCGTGTCCCAGGCCGTGTCACCAGCCTTAACTCCAAATTGAAATTGGGGGTGTTGCATGTACAACCCCGTATTCGCAGAGTGGGGTCCCCAGGAAGGTGCAAGACTTGCTATACATTTTTAAGCTTTTAGGGGGTTTTGCACTCTTGGAGTCAAATTGATGGTTGATCTGCATAATATACTAGTAGGGGGAAGAAAAATTTGCCTAACTTACTAGTGCTTGGTGTACCCTTAGAGGGCGGGTGCGGCAGAGGCCGACACTCGCCCCAACCCCTATCCTAGGGGGCGGGTGCGGCAGGAGGTCGACACTCGCACCGACACCATTTTAGGGTGCAGGTGCGGCGATAGGCCCGCACCCGCCCAACTCGCCTGGTTGGAGTACTCGCCCGGCTGGAGTACTCGCCCGGCTGGAGTAGTACTCGCCCGGCTAGAGTAGTACTTACCCGTCTGGAGTACTCGCCCGGCTGGAGTTCTCGCCCGACTAGAGTACTCGCCAGGCTGGAGTACTCACCCAGGTGGAGTTCTCGCCTGACTAGAGTACTCGCCCGGCTGGAGTACTCGCCCGGTTGGAGTACTCGCTCCCGGTTGGAGTACTCGCCCGACTTGAGGGTCTCGCCCGACCTGGAGTACTCTTGAGGGTCTCGCCCGAATTGAGGTTATGCTATTTTTCCCCTGGTGGGATGGGAATAACCATTGAAAATAGCGGAGTTTGGCTGTTGGCAGACCAGCCCAGGGTATTTAAGTAATTTTAGAATAGCGGAATTGCGCTATTGGCAGACCATCCCCAAAAAATTTATAAATCGACCCTTGGGGTGCCTTGGAGAGGGATCCGTTTTCACTAATCCTCATATTCTTCCTTCATCCTCCAAGGCACCTAGCTCAACATTATCTAGGGAGTGTGAGATCTCAAAGGTCTTCCGTGTGTGAGGTGAGACCTTCATGCTAGAGCCAAGGGTCATCTTCCAAATTCAGGTCTCTCACCAAGGGACAGCTCGAGAGAAGTGGGTGTGAGCTGTACCCTAGGTCCGAACTCTAGGGGGAACCGAATTTCAGTTTCAACATTTTGGTGCGGTGAGTGTGGATCGCGGCTCATACAGAAGTTCCTGAGCAAGTTCTATGGTGGGAGATCATGGAGGTGGTGATGAATCCAACGAGCTCCCTAACCCAGCACCCTTTGTAGGGAGGGAAGATTTCATGGAATCCATCAAAGACATCATGGAGATGCTGCGAAGAATTGCTCCTCGAGGTGACTGCTCAACTCCTACCCCTCGGATATAGTTCCCAAGGATCTCGACGAGACAGCTCCCAAGGGGTCTAGGCGAGATTACCACAGGAGGGGTAGAAGAAAGTGCACCGGGAAGATGGCCCGGGAAAGAAAGGATGGGAGAGGGGGTCGAGCGAGACCTCACTGGCCAGGAGTTATTCCCCAGCCCGACGAGTGCTAGCCTCTCTGGCGTGCAGGTCGCGCGAGTGGAGCACGCGAGACCGCCAAGTAGGGGGTCACCCTTCAGCAAGCTGATTGTCTCAGCTCCCATTCCCGTGGGGTTTAGAGAGCCTAACATGACCTACTATACCGGGAAGGATGATCCCGTCCAGCACCTATAGTGGTTCGAAGATGCGGTCTCTATCAGGACGATGATAGATGCATTCAAGTGTCGCCTCTTCGCGATCACGTTGAAGGACAAGGCAAGGGATTGGTTCCATCAACTCCCAACGAGATCGATCTATGGATTCGAAGACTTGAGCTTGAGTTTTCAGCTTCGCTTCTCAACTTTTAAAAAGAGGAGGAAGAGTCCCGAGTCCATCTTCCTGATAAGATAGAGGGCGGAGGAGTCGTTGGCCAAATATGTGGATAGGTTCCAAGAAGAGATCCTGTATATCCAGGAGATGCCGGGGTATGCCCTCCAGATGGCGTTTACAGTGGGGTTACATGAAGGGTTCTTTAAGATGAGTCTTACCCGAAAGTCCCCCTATCCTTCGAGGATCAGATGGAAAGGGAGGCAGAGGAGATAGTAACTGAGGAGGCCAACCTGGCGTTTGTCAAGAAGTTTGCAAGGTTAATAGAGGCAGAGTCGAAGGAGCAAGATGACTCGAGGCATCAGGAGGGAAGAAGGAGAGAAGAGCAGAGAGCTCAGGGGTTCCAAGGACCTCAGGAGGGTCCGTAGCCAGGTTGGAGGCAATAGGGATGGCCAATTCAGGGTCCAGGATGAGGTCTCCTCTTGGGTGGGGGGAACTTCCATGGAGGCCAAAGGAGGTTAAACTTCTAGAGGCAAGCCCCTAGACAGCTCCTACCCCGGCCGCAACAAGCCATGACGATAGGAAGAGGGGGAAGAGGTAACAGGAGGAATCTCCTAGCCCGTCGAAGAAGGGAAGGAAGAGTGTTGCCATACTGTGACTTCCACCATGTAGAGGGTCACGCCACAGCTACCTGCCCCGAATTCCTGGAAGTGAGAGAGGCGAGAGGCCCAACCCAGCAGCACCCGCCGGTACGAATTGAAAAAGTTCTACCCAGAGAGGGGGGAGATGACATATATGAGGACCGTGTCGACATTAGACCCTGAGGAGGTATATGAGTGATCCACGTTGGATTGGGGATCGAGGCCACTCGAAAGGCAAGCCTTCATGTCATATACCGTCAGAGCATCGCTTCGACATCCCAGACCCCACCCCCAAAGGAGAAGATCACCTTCTCGATGAAGGACATGCTGGATCATGAGGATCCATTCTGCGATGCGCTGGTCATCCAGACAGTCATAAAAGGCTACACCGCCTCCCAGATCTTGGTTGACAATGAGAGCTCCATCAACGTCATTTTCAAGAAAGCGTTTGACGAGATGAAGGTGGAGCCAAGGAGGGTGGTGGCCTCAGATGGACCCCTGTTCAAATTTTCAGGGGAAAGGAAGGAGGTAGAAGGTGGAGTCGGACTCCAGGTGAAGTGGGGGGGGGGGAACTCAAGGAACTACTGGTTCATCATTGTTGACGCTCCAAACAGTTACAATGCCATCTTCGGAAGACCCCTCATCAGCGCCTTCCATTGTGTGCCCTCATCCTTCCACTAGTGCCTCAAGTTTAACACTAGAGGGATCCAAGTCAGGGTAAGGGGAGACCCCAGGATAGCAAGACAGTGCTACGTCACGGCCGTCAACACTATCTCCTGGCTTGCCAGGGCAGAGGAGGTGGAGAAAATAATGGAGGGCTTGAGAAGGATAGAGGTATCAGAGGAGGAGGCAAATGACGGTCATCATGCCCAAGCAGCCTGAAGAGCCCTTGCTTCGATAAAGTCTTTTTCCCTTTATGTTTTTGTAATGAGCTCTACCCCTGGCCAGCTGAGTCAGGAGGTCATGTATCTTGAAATTTTGCACGTTTGAGGATGTTGATTTTAGTATGATTCGAATGACGTGCCTAAACCAAACCCCAAGAGGATCTCCTCACCTAGGCTCTCACTAGCTTGATGGGTCGAATGTGCCTCGGTGGAGAGAAGGAATCAAATCTCGAGAGGATCTCCTCACCCAGGCTCTCACTAGCTGGATGGGTCGAATGTGCCTCGAGGGAGAGTAAGTTCCAACCCCTGAGAGGAACTCCTCACCCAGGCTCTCACTAGCTGGATGGGTTGAATGTGCCTCGGTGGAGAGAAGGAACCAACCCCCGAGAGGATCTCCCCACCCAGTCTCTCACTAGCTGGATGGGTCAAATGTGCCTCGGTGGAGAGTAAGTTCCAACCCCCATGAGGATCTCCTCACCCAGGCTCTCACTAGCTGGATGAGTCAAATGTCCCTCGGTGGAGAGTAAGTTCTAACCCCGAGAAGATCTCCTCACCCAGGCTCTCTCTAGCTGGATGGTTTGAATGTGCCTCAGTGGAGAGAAGGTTCCAACCCCTCAAGAGGATCTACTCACCCAGGCTCTCACTAGCTGGATGGGTCGAATGTGCCTCGGTGGAGAGATGGAATCAAACCCCGAGAGGATCTCCTCAACCAGACTCTCACTAGCTGGATGAGTCGAATGTGCCTCGGTGGAGAGTAAGTCCAAACCCTGAGAGGATCTCCTTACCCAGGCTATCACTAGCTGGATGGGTCAAATGTGTCTCGGTGGAGAAAAGGAATCAAACCCCGAGAGCATCTCCTCACTCAGGCTCTCACTAGCTGGATGGGTCGAATGTGCCTCGGTGGAGAGAAAGTTCTAACCCTCCGTGTGGATCTACTCACCCAGGCTCTCACTAGATGGATTGGTCAAATGTGCCTCGG
Organism: Platanthera zijinensis; assembly: GCA_039513925.1. Classification (NCBI taxonomy): domain Eukaryota; kingdom Viridiplantae; phylum Streptophyta; class Magnoliopsida; order Asparagales; family Orchidaceae; genus Platanthera; species Platanthera zijinensis. The sequence goes on from CM077093.1 coordinate 65,368,207, forward strand.
TGGAGAGATGGAATCAAACCCCGAGAGGATCTCCTCACCCAGGCTCTCACTAGCTGGATGGGTCGAATGTGCCTCGGTGGAGAGTAAGTTCCAACCCATGAGAGGATCTCCTCACCCAGTCTCTCACTAGCTGGATGGGTCGAATGTGCCTCGGTGGAGAGAAGGAACAAACCCCTGAGAGGATCTCCTCACCCAGGCTCTCAATAGCTGGATGAGTCGAATGTGACTCGGTGGAGAGTAAGTTCCAACCCTTGAGAGGATCTCCTAACCCAGGCTCTCACTAGCTGGATGGGTCAAATGTGCCTCGGTGGAGAGTAAGTTCCAACCCCGAAAGGATCTCCTCACCCAGGCTCTCACTAGCTGGATGGGTCGAATGTGCCTCGGTGGAGAGAAGGTTCTAACCCCCCGAGAGGATCTCCTCACCCAGGCTCTCAATAACTGTTGGGGTTGCGGTCCGGAATCGCCCCCGCGTTGCGGCGCTATGCGGTAATGGCTTAACTGGCTGCCCCGTCCCTGGTCAAAATCTTGATATAAAGATTAGTATGCGCCTTTGACCTTCAGGCCAGTCTTTTGGTGCAGTTGGTAGCGCTAAGTCCTCTCAATTGGTGGAGATGCGGGGTACGGGTTAGAAACCCCGGGGTCGTTTCCGGGGGGGGGGGGGATTGTTGGGGCTGCGGTCCGGAATCGCCCCCGCGTTGCGGCGCTATGCGGTAATGGCTTAACTGGCTGCCCCGTCCCCGGTCAAAATCTTGATATAAAGATTAGTATGCGCTTTTGACCTTCAGGCCGGTCTTTTGGTGCAGTTGGTAGCGCTAAGTCCTCTCAATAACTCTATGGGTCGAATGTGCCTTGGTGGAGAGAAGGAATCAAACCCCGAGAGGATCTCCTCACCCAGACTCTCACTAGCTGGATGAGTCGAATGTGCCTTGGTGTAGTGTAAGTTCCAACCCCTGAGAGGATCTCCTCACCCAGGCTCTAACTAGATGGATGGGTCGAATGTGCCTCGGTGGAGAGTAAGTTCCAAACCCGAGAGGATCTCCTCACCCAGGCTCTCACTAGATGGATGGGTAGAATGTTCCTCGGTGGAGAGAAGGTTCTAACCCCCCGAGAGGATCTCCTCACCCAGGCTCTCACTAGCTGGATGGGTCGAATGTGCCTCGGTGGAGAGAAGGAATCAAACCCCGAGAGGATCTACTCACCCAGGCTCTCACTAGATGGATGAGTTAAATGTGCCTCGGTGGAGAGTAAGTCTCAAATCCGAGAGGATCTCCTCACCCAGGCCCTCACTAGCTGGATGGGTTGAATGTACCTCGGTGGAGAAAAGGAGTCAAACCCCAAGAGGATATCCTCACCCAGGCTCTCACTAGCTGGATGGGTCGAATGTGCCTTGGTGGAGAGAAAGTTCCAGCCCCGAGAGGATCTCCTCACCCAGGATCTCACTAGCTGGATGGGTCGAATGTGCCTTGGTGGAGAGAAAGTTCCTACCAGGAGAGGATCTCGTCACCCAGACTCCCATTAGCTGGCATGACAGGTTGACCCCTTAGAGAGACCAAGTATTTTCGGCTCCAAGGGCGCTACACTTAGCGAATACGTTGGGCTGGATGTTTCTTTCCGAGTGTAGAACTCGCTTGAAAAGTGCGGGGATTATGTACAACCCTGTATTTGTGGAGTGGGGTCCCTAGGAAGGTGTAAGACTTGCTACACAATTTTAAGTTTTTCGGGGGTTTTGCACTCTTTGAGTCAAATTGATGGTTGATCTGCATAATATACTAGTAGGGGAAAGAAAAATTTGCTTAGCTTACTAGTGCTTGGTGTACCCTTCAGAGGGCGGGTGCGGCGGGAGGCCGACACTCGCCCCAGCCCCTATCCTAGGGGGAGGGTACGGCAGGAGGCCGACACTCGCCCCGACACCATTTCAGGTGGCAGGTGCGATGGGAGGCCGGCACCCGCCTAGCTCGCATGACTGGAGTACTCGCCCGGCTGGAGTACTCGCACGGCTTGAGTCCTTGCCCGACTGGAGTACTTGCCCAGCTAGAGTTCTCGCCCGGCTGGATTTCTCTCCCGGTTGGAGTACTCGCCCGACTGGAGTACTCTCCCGGCTGGAGTACTCACCGAACTTGAGGGTCTCGCCCGACCTGGAGTACTCGCCCGGCTAGAGGGTCTCGCCCGGCTTGAGGGTCTGCTATTTTCCCCCTGGTGGGCTGGGAATAGCCGTTCAAAATAGCGGAGTTTGGCTGTTGGCAGACCAGCCTAGGGTATTTCAGTAATTTTATAATAGAGGAATTGTGTTATTGGCAGACCATCCCCAAAAATCTATAAATAGACCCTTGGAGTGCCTTGGAGAGGGATCCGTTTTCACCAATCATCATCTTCTTCATTCATCCTTCAAGGAACCTAGCTCAGCATTGGCTAGGGAGTGGGAGATCTCAAAGGTCTGTCGAGTGTGAGGTGAGACCTCCACGCTAGAGCTCAGGGGTCATCTTCCTAATTCAGGTCTCTCACCAAGGGACGGCTCAGGAGAAGTAGGTGTGAGCTGCACCTTAGGTCCGAACACTAGGTGGAACCGAATTTCGGTTTCAACAACGACACTTGGCATTGACTCTAGAGAAACTCCAGGAGCACAACCTATATACAAAGTTGAGTAAGTGCCAGTTCTGGTTGAAGGAAGTGGTCTTTTTGGGCCACATTATCAGCAGAGCATGATTAGCGGTAGATATGGCGAAGATCCAAGTAGCGCGAGATTAGCCTCCACTGAAGACGGTATCCGATATACGGAGTTTCCTAGGACTCCCCAGATATTACCGGAAGTTCATAGAGGGATTTTCCCTGATTGCCCTCCCACTTACATCTCTGGCGAAGAAGAATACACCATTCATATGGACGTCGCAGTGCGAGTCTGCCTTCCAAGAGCTGAAGGGTTGGCTTACCTCGACTCCCATCTTCGCCCTTCCCTCTGGGAAGGAAGGATTCCAAGTCTACACCGACACATCCTACTAGAGAATGGGCGATGTCCTGATGTAGCACGAACACGTGATAGCCTATTTTTCCCGCCAGCTGAAGAAGCATGAACAAAACTACCTAGTGCATGATCTGGAGATGGGAGCGGTAATCTTTGCATTGAAGATTTGGTGACATTACCTCTATGGAGTCCACTGTGAAATTTTCTTTGATCATAAAAACCTCAAGTACGTTGACACGCAGAAGGAATTAAACATGCGACAGAGACAATGGGTGAAGTTTCTTTCCGATTATCAGTACACTATGCAGTACCACCTAGGGAAGGCGAATGTAGTAGCAGATGCTCTTAGCAAGAGATCTACCATTACGGAAGCAGAACCCCAGGTGATCACTATGGAGCTGGTTCAAATGTTGGAGGATATGCAGATATCCTTGGTGTCCAAGGAGAATCCCAAACTATATGAGGATTATTTAACATCGTTGAGCATTACCAGTAACAAACAGGATTGCATCAGGGAAGGGCTAAGGCAGGAGGCTAAACTAAAGCCAATATTCAAGGCTTTAAAGGCAGGTATGGCTGGGGATTTCACGTTGAAAAATGTCCTATTGTGCTTCAGAGGAAGAGTATATATACCAGCAGGAGGTTAGATATGAGAAGATAGTTTGACTGAAGCACACACTAGTGGGTGTTGGATTACGAAGATGATGGTCGATCTGAAGAGGACCATGTACTGGCCAGGCATGAAGAAGGAGATCACCTACTTTGTGAGGCATTGCGAGAGTTGCCAACTCGCGAAGGCTAAATACAAGAGCCCAATAGGATTGTTACAGCCACTACCGGTGCCAGAGTGGAAGTTTGATTACATCGTGATGGACTTCATACATAGACTTCCTCGTTCCTATGCAGGGAATGATTCGATATGGGTGATTGCTGACAGACTGACAAATGTTTCCCGATTTATCCTAGTCAGGAAGGACGCTCAGGTCGGTGTTTTAGTACGGAGATTTGTTGAGTAGTTTGTTCGTTATCATGGCGTTCCTATGACGATCGTATCAAATCGGGATGGTACATTAACGTCTAAGGATTGGAGAGCAGTACATGCTTACTTGGGATCTCGACTGACTTTCAGCATGATTCCACCCCTAGACGGATGGGAAAACAGAGCGGACGAACCAGACGTTGGAGGATCTCTTACGCCTATGTATCCTGGATCGCGGGAGCCGTGGGAAAGACTGTTGCCGCTCATCGAGTTTTCTTATAACAACAGTCATCAGTCCAATTTAGGCTTGACTCCCTATGAGGCGTTGTATGGACGAAGGTATAGGACTCTGCTATTTTTTATCAAGGATAAGGATCCAAAGACGCTTGACTCAGAGTTCGTAAAGGACACATGTGCTTAGGTACGACTGATTTGAGATAGGATGTTGGAGGCCCAGAGTAGACATGCCAAATACTATGACGCGCGACATTGTCAGATGGAGTTTCAGGTTGGTGACCGGGTATTCTTGAAGATACGCCCGATGCATGGAGTCTCGCAGGTACGCGGGCAAAAGAAGCTCAGTTCAAGATATATGGGGACCTATAGGATTTTGGAGAGAATCAGCCCCTTGGCCTATAGACTGGAGCTACCGTCTGAGTTGACAAACTTACATGATGTCTTCCACGTATCTTCTCTTAGGAGGGCTCTCCTATGACCAGAGTAGTAGATTACCACTACGACTATCCCATTAGCATTTGACCGATCAGTCTGCTTGAAGCCAATCAGAATAGACGATATATAGGTACGAGTCCTGCAGCAAAAGAAGGTTCCACTGGTCAAGGTCCTGTGGTCGAATTACAGACAAGAGGAGCACACTTGGGAGCCTCTGGACCTTATGTAGCAGAAGTACCTGAAGGTCTTCACGGTAGGTATAACTTTGACTACCCAAGAACTTCACATTCATTAATTTTTCGTGTAAACCCCGTAGGCCTAACCTTAATTTTGGGGGCAAAATTTTTATTTCTATGTATTGGGATTTGTAGCATCCCACAAACAACCAGACCCCTAGGAAGTTTTTGTCATGACTAGGTCATGACAAAGCTCTAAGAAGACCAAAAGGACTATGTGTGCCTAGGTAAATAGGTGAAAGCACCTTGGTGTGCAAATATCAATTTCTGGTCACCTAACCTAGGATTTGGCTTTTGGCTCCCAACATGACTACTTGACACCACCATACCACTTCCAACCTTATAAGGGCCCTTTTGTGCCCTAACAACCCATTTGGGGTCAACCAAGGAAGTCAAGTTAACCAGAGTCAACCCTAACCCTAGTTAGGTCAAATTGCCCTAACTTGACCCAAATTGATTGCACCAAGCCACAAATGGACTTGGCTGATAACAGGGGACTCAAGACACATATTTGACCAGTCAACCAATTCATTTGACCAAGTCAACACCCCAAGTCAACCTTGGTCAAACCAAGCCCAAAATGGGGAAGAAAGTCAAAACCAACTTCAATCCAATTGGGCTAGGCACAATTGTGATGGCCCACTTGATACAATAAGTGGAAGTTACCTAGAATGCCACTCAAATTCTGCAGGTGGTAACTAAGAGAGAGAAAATTGGGGTTTCATTCAAGGAAGGAGAGAGAAAGAGGGAGGGGATTAATGGTGAATGAAAAAGACCTCCCCTCTCCCTTCCCTAAGCCCGCATTCCTCTTCCCTGACCCTTGGGAAGAAAATGCCATCAATTCCAGTCGGCCAAGCATATGAGAAAGCACAAATTCTCCATGGCCAAAAACTCCATTTAAGACCATTAATGGCCATTCATGGATTATCTCTTCCCCTCCCCAAATTAACCCCTCCATCAGTTGTAAAAGCTCCCAAGCAATCAAAATGAACCTTTACATCACTAGTTTGGGTGAAGGATTGAGAAATAGGCAAGGAAAAGCTTAGAGGTCATCGGCCATGGCACACCACTACCACACTCGCCGCCAAGCCCATCTGCAGGTCTAGTCATCTTCCTCTTCCTCTATACTAAATCAGTAGATCAATAGGTGGAGAAATCGGGTTCAATCGAACCCGATCGGTGAGAAAAAAATGAGAAATTTTCCTTGAAAATGCAACTCTCTAATTCACCAGAAACGACCCTTCTGGCGGTCGTGCCACCGTCATGCGGTAGCCACCACCTCAACAGAGGTGGCGATTGTGGTGGCCAGCCAGGGAGGTGGCCGGATGGCCGGGAATTGGAGCTGAATTAGCTCTAAGAAGATTCAATCTCAGCCCATGGCTCATTGGGGATGATGACCCACAACCGTCTGATCGGGCTTGATTGTTATGCGCAGGCCGAAATGATTATTAGTGTATTTAAATCATTTTTGTCACTTTTTATCAGTCTTATGATTTTAATTATTGTTGGGTATTGTATCCATAATAACCCTGATTTGAAGAAGGGTCCAATTAAGCTAAGATGAATTGTGATTGTATTTGATAGTGTATTTTTAGTTATGTACTTGCAGATTTACAATGCTAAGTACACACCAATGTCAGGTTACAGTGGGTCAGTAAACACGAGACTATACAATGTAGTCCTTCATTGTATTGGCTATTGTGTTGACTCACGTGTAATCTCTCTATTAGAGTGTACTTATATTCCAAGTACATGAGGAGGTTCAAGGAAGAAGAAGATCTCAAATTCAATAGAACAGAATTTTACCCAAGAAAAATTTGTCGAGTATCGTAAGAGATATTCGTCGAATTTGTCGAGTATCATTGATTTTCGTCGAATTCGTCGTATATACTTATTATCACTCGTCGAAATCATCTTATATACTTGTGGTGAAATATCTGGAAAGATTGAAAAATAGTGGTAAAATTCATCGAGTATCATCAAGTATACTCATCGAATTCGTCAAATGTATCTAACGATAATCGTTGAATTCGTCGAATATACATGACGACATACGCCGAATTCTTCGAATCATCTCGACACTACTTCTCTAATTTTTCTTAAGGCAAATTCTTCGAGTGCATCTTGGCGTCGAGAGCATCGAGTGCATATTGGCGTCGAGTGCACAGTGTCGAAAGCGTCGTGTGCATGGATGGCATCGAGTGAGTGGAGAGCATCGACTCTGCTAGCCTATACTCGTAGAATTCGTCGAGTATACTAGCCGATACTCGATGAATTCGTCGAGTATGATTCAAGCCTTGGCATTGAGTGGCTAGCTAGTTTGAGCTGAATTTCTCCAACTCATTTTCGTCATATATCAATAACCATTCAGCGAGTATACTAGCGATACTCGACAATACTCAAAGAATATGACTTAGGTCATTTTTTCGACAATTTTTTTTCGCAGGCTCGGGTTGCGGCGGCCATGCAGAGTAATTTTCGGAAGTTTTTCTTTTGGAAAATCTTTTATAGTCGTTGCTATTGAAGATGTAAATATATATATATATATTTAGGGCGGATTACTAATCTTCCTAATCTTACTAATCATGCTAATTACTCTAATTTTCAAATCGAGAATCTTTCCAAAAGAACGAACCCGTCGGCCTCTGTACGATACACCACATTTCCGATCGACCGACAACAACGAATGTTGTACGATTCAATCTTCATCGATCTATATGACTGGATTGCTACTCTCTAAAGATTCCTATTCCTTTAGATCTAGTCAACTGGAGATTCAAGATTCAAGGTCTTCAAAGATTTCTATTTTCCAAGTTCTCAAAAATTTCAAGATCTACATAATCGAAGAACGTCAGAGTGAAGACTTGTAATCTTTATTACTTTGTAATATTCTTTTACTTTTGTAGGAGATATTTCTTCGAGTTGTAGATCCGTTTGTGGATCAAGTTTTAGATCCGTTTATGGATCGAGTTGTAGATCCATTTGTAAAAAGAGTCGTAGATCCAGTTGTGGATTGAGCTGTAGGAGAGGTTGTTCTCTGAGTGGTAGGAGGTTTGTCTCCGAGTTGTAGGAGTTGCGGCTCCGAGGTGTATGATTTCTAGAAATCTGAGTTTGTTGAAGTAGCCGAATCTAGCCCTTCGTGGTAAATAGGCGAGGCGAGAAAGTGGACGTACCCAACTCGGGGAAACGCTATAAAATCTCGGTGTTTGTGTGCTTAATTTTTCAAGTATTTGTATTCCGCGAAAAAGACACAGACATCACCTATTGACCCCCCTCTAGGTGATTTAGGTAGACACTAGATACTTTCAATTGGTATCAGAGGGGTATTTTGTTCGATATAAGGTTAACATCTTGAATAAGATCCCAGATCTAGCGTCAAAAGATTCCACTTAGTAACCATGGATAGAAATAAAGTCATGTCTTCGATGAAGTTACTAGTGTGCACGAAAGAGAACTTTCCCATGTGGAAAGAACGAGTCAGGTTTTCATGGAAGCAGTAGATTCGAGAATTTTTCAGATTGTGGAAGAAGGACAACATGTACCTACTCAAGCCTCAGCTCTGAACCCAGACATCTTGATTCCAACGGAGATGATGGATCTCACAAAGGATGAAATTTCCTTAGTCTCCTTGGACAAAAAGGCTAAGAATATTATTGCAAGTGCATTGGACGACTCAATGCTTCAAAACCTATTCCACTGCAAATCTACCAAGGAGATGTGGGACTGCCTTATAGTTCTGATGGAAGGAATAAAATAAGCTAGAGATGATCACAGATCATTGCTGAATCAAGAGTACGAAGCGTTCAAGCAGGGACCAAATGACACCATTGCAGACAAGATTGTCAACGATCTCAGAAACTACGGCCGCACCTTCACTAATGGTGAATTGAATGACAAATTCCTCAGATCCTTGACAAAGGACTGGGACACTAAAGTGGTATCCATTAGGGAGTTTGGGAAGCTGCTTGAGATTTACCCTCAGAACCTGTTTGGAAAGCTTCTCTCCTACAAGCTTCAAATGAACACTAGAAAGATGGAGGAGCAAAGCAGCAGTACTTTAAGTAGAGAGAAGTCAGTTGCCCTAAAGGATGAAGGTTCGAGGAATTCTAAAGCCGTGGCACCAGTAAGGACACGTGCTCCAAACACCCTAGAAGACTCTGAGCCAAGCACATCAGGCTCTGAGCTATCTGATGGGGAGTTCTCCCTCATCTCTAAGTAGTTCAAGAAATTGCTCAGCAAGAGGAGACAAATTAAGAATCAGTCATCCTCTACTGACTTTAGAAGATCACGTCATGATGGTGATCGCTCCAAGAAAAGCTACAATAAGGAGGACAGGTATAAATCTAAACTAAGTAAACATTTTTCCTCTAACGTTGTTTGTTATTATTGTAATAAGCCAGGACACATGATTGCGGAGTGTACCTATAAGAAGAAGGAAGGATCTAAGAGAGAGGAGAAGAGATCCTTTAAGGGTAAAAGGAAAGAAGAAAAGAGCTTCATCTCCAATAAGTCTAAGACTCTTAGTGACAGTGGCTCGAGTGAGTCAAGTTCTGAGAATGAGGAAGCTTACTTCGGGCTTATGGCTCGATCAGATGAGGAAGTTGGCGACTCAGAGTATCACGGGAAGGTAAACTCGCACACGATACTCTCAGAATCAGAAACGTCAACAAACAGTCATGAAGGCTATTCTTCTGAGGAAGATGATTCTGAATTAATGGTTCAGCATGAGAACCTTGTTGGGTACATTGATCCAAATGGCCCAGATTTGTAAGAAGTCAAACAAGTCAATGGCACACACTAGTTGTATTTGATGTGTTTTTGAGTTTATGCATGCAGGTCAGTCCCTATTACACTAATTGGACATGTGGACACCAAGCAAGCTTATGGTCAGGCAAAAATTACACTAAGTCCACAGGCATTGAGTGGAGCAAGCTCACTCAATGCCAGCTGTCTTAAGAAATAAAGCTACACAGGAAAATACTACCAAGTCCACAAGCATTGAGTGTAGCCTACTTACTTAATGTCAAGTGATAGAACTTCAGTAAAGCAGTTTGGCGTTGAGTGAAGCTCAATCACTCAATGCCTAGAGACAAAAAAATTTTCTAAGTGTTTTAGCATTGAGTGAAGGTTGCTCACTCAACGCCTAATGACAAAAAATTTTTCTAAGTGTTTTAGCATTGAGTGAAGGCTGCTCACTCAATGCCTAATGACAGAAATTTTTTTTAAGTGTTTTAGCGTTGAGTGAAGGTTGCTCACTCAATGCATAATGACAGAAAACTTCTCTAAGTGTTTTGGCATTGAGTGAAGGTTGCTCACTCAACACCTAATGGCAGAGAAATTTTTCTAAGTATTTTGGCGTTGAGTGAAGGTTGCTCACTCAACGCCTAGTGACAGAAAATCTGTCTAAGTGTTTTAATATTGAGTGTAGCTTACTCACTCAACACCTATACTAAAGTTGGTTGATTTTGGCTAAGTCCATAGATGGCTGATGTCAGCATGAGTTAGAAAAAGTGAACAAAATCAACACAGTTCAAATTCGTTGCGAGAAAGATACAGTATGTCTTTAATGGCATCGGCGGCCCGCTGTTGTCGTATTCTGCAAATTGAAGGTGATAAATCTGCAACTAAGGCGGGGGCCCATAGCGCAAAGATTCGTTGATCGATGATCAATAAAGGGAAAGATTGACTGTGTCAAAAGTAGTAATTAGGGTTTTCTGAATACACATAGCGGCGGAACTTCGTCTTCTTCCTTACCATTAACATCGAGCCTGAAGCACAAGTTCTGATTCAGTGGACCTGAAAGAAGAAACAGATAGCTGTTGCGATTCCTATCAGCGACATCAAGTTCAGAATCGATTTCTGATTTAGAAGAGAAGCAGAGCTTTCATAGTCTGCTAGTCCAAGAAACTATTTGAAGAAGATACAAAACCTTCAGATCCATTGTCTTCAGTAGCAGATCAGGATCTTGATTCTGAGTTACTTCAAGCACAAGCATCCCAGTACTGAAGATCTTTTCAACTTGTTGCTGTAAAGAAGACAGAGCTGAAATCTGCTCAGCCAAGAAAGACAAACACAGAGAAACCCTCTGGTGTCTAACTGTTTAACACCATTTCTATTTTCTATATGATCCAGTCCTGGATCTGAGTGTAGGATTCTGAGCAGAATCTGAGTTGTAAGCCTGTATTATAAAGGCTGAGTGTAGGATCAATTTAGGATCTGAGTGTAGGGCTGTCCTCCCAGCCTGAGGTGTAGGGCTTTTGAGCCTGAGGTAGGTGGTTGTTTAATCAATGAGTTATAGGGCCTTGTGCCTGAGCAATTGGTCTTGGAGGAGACTGAGTAGTCCTGCAGGATCGAGTTATAAGCTCTTAAGGAGTCAAGTTTTGGGGGAAGAGCCTTGTTTAACACACAGTTAGAAAGACGGTGAGGGACAGTGGACGTACCCATATATTGGGGAACCACTATAAAATTACTGTGTCTTCGGGTTTATGTTCCTGAAAGCTAAACTAACTAATCCCTAAGAACAACAAAACCAAGAATAGGTCTAGATAATTTCAAAAGAGACCTAAAACATATTCACCCCCCCTCTAGGTGTTAGCTTACCTTGAAAACAAAGTATTTCAAGTGGTATCAGAGGGAGGTTACTCAAAAAGGACTCAACAGTCTGAGTAGATATCTAAGGTCATCAAAAAGATTGTCCTTATGTGTTTAAGTGTGAACTATAAGGAGCTGGGTGCCATGAAGCTTCCAATCTGTAAGAAGGAAGGGTTTGGCATCTGGAAGGAGAGGGTTAGGCTGTTCATGGAAGAAGCTGACCCTAGGATCTTTATCACAGTCAAGGAGGGGCCTTTCATCCCTATGAAAGTGTTTGTTCTGGATGCAAATATCTAAACACCCAAGACCTATGCTGAGATGATAAAGGAGGAAGTCATCCTTGCCACCATGGACAAAAGAGCTCAGAATATCATTGTTAGTGCTATTGATGATTCTACCCTTCAGAATCTGATCTATTACACAACTGCAAAGGAGATGTGGGACACACTTGTGATCTACATGGAGAGGATAGAGGAAGTAAGAGATGATAGGAAGTCCACGCTCAACCAAGAGTATGAGGCTTTCAGGCAGAGCAAGACTAACAACATAGCAGAGTGCTATGAGAGATTCTTCAGGATAGTCAATGAGCTGATGACATATGGTAGGGTATTCAACACTTATGAGCTGAATGAAAAGTTTCTCAGTTCTCTAACTAGAGACTGAGATACTAAAATCTATGCCATCAGAGAAGTGGCAAGGCTTGCTGAAACTCCACAAAAACTTTGTTTGGGAAGCTGCTCTCCTGAGAAATGCAGCTGACTGCCAGGAAGGAGGAGGAGAAAAACAACAAGTCTTTGTCCAAAGAAAAGTCCGTGGCCTTCAAAGCTGAAGCCTCAAGGAGGAGCAGAAGAAATAATCCTTTTCCACCAAGGAGGGATGCTGAGTCAGAATCAGATAACTCAGAGTCAAGCACATCAGACTTCCACATGTCTGATAAGGACTTTGCTGTCTTCTCCAGACAATTCAAGAAGTTCATGAAGAAGAAGCATTGGAAGAGCATGCCCTCCTCCTCCCCTCACCATAGGAAGAAATCTTCCAAGGAGGACATGTATGGTTCTAAACCTAGTAAACAGATTTCCTCTAATGTTATCTGTTATTGCTATAACAAGCCAGGGCATGTTGTAGCCGACTGCCCAGTAAAGAGAAGAGAGGATGGAGAGAAGAAGCAACATCTCCAGCACAAGGGAAAGAAGGAGAAATCCTTCATTGCTAAGAATAAGAAGAGCTGGTCTAAATCATCCTCATCAGAATCAAAAGAAGAGGAACAAGAGAAAATCTACTTTGAGCTAGCTGCTGTTGCAAAATATGAAGACTATCCTGCTGCTAGGATAGAAATCAAGGCCCCTCTATTACATTTAGATAGTGATTCAGAGGTGGATGAAGAAGAGGAAGAAGATAACTACTGCTATGGATTGATGGCTATGACTGATGAAGAATCCAGCCAGGAATAGCCTGATCAACACAAGGTACATTCTATGTCCAAGCCTTCTTCTCAGTAAGGCTATGTGACCAACCCAGATTCTGAAGCTCATTCATCAAGAGATGAAGGAGACTTTTAATTTGAGGAAGATGAAAGTGAGGGAAAGATCTACCTTGACTCTATATGGGGGGGGGGGGGGTGAATAGAGAATTTTAAAATAATATTTATAATTAAAATTGTAAGGCAGTGGAAGATTTAATTTAATTATATGTGTAAGGTGCTTGTAGAAAAATAAAGTTAAAGCAAGAAATAAGAATCACACAGCACACAAAAATAACAAACACACAGCAACCAGAAGATACAAGGATCTATAGTGGTTCCCCAAAAAGCCTGGGTACATCCACTCTTCTACCACCCTTGGTAGGAATCCACTGCAGGATGAGTTGATTAGGTGTCCTGGGCACCAATGAGCTTTTGATAAGGTGCTCAAAAACCAGATCTAGATTTTTTGATAAGGTGTCTTGCCACCACTGAGTTTTGACAAGGCTCTCAGAACCAGATTCAGAACTTTTGAAGAGAGTTTTGATAACCCTTTTTACAGCAGGAAAAGAAAAAGAAGCAGATGATGATGTCTTCTCTGTCTCAAATCACTGAGAGAAGACTTGTGGATTGTTGAGGTTGTCAAAGCTCCCCCTGAGATGTAGAATGGTTCAGGAGTGAGAGCTTTGCTAGGGTGATAGGCCTTCAGAAGCTTCAGATCTCCAGCAGAAGATGATTCCAGTAGATGCTGAAATATTTGGTGTCTGGAGTCCTTGATGTTGAAGCCTTTGAACACTTGAAGATTCAGTAGATTTGTAAATCACAGAAGTTGAAATCTTTATCAGAGAAATTATGTTGTTCAATCTTTTGTAATGTAATCTAATTCTTCTGTATTTCTTTGTATTGTCTGTGTTGATCACTGTATCTTGTGTATCTGTATTATCAGAATGAAAACTGAAGGAGTATATCAGATATTCTCTTAGACGGCCGTTTAATCAGTCATAAATGACTTCCATAATAGACAACTGTATCTGGGGAAAGTCCTAAGCAATATTCCATTTAGTCTTTCCTTGAAACTTGCATCAGATTGATTGAAACGACTAGAAAATCCTTTGCAATCAATGCATGAATTAATTCTGATTATAATCCATAACTGTCCTTGAATTTGAATTCTGAAGGCATCGATCTCTCACAGAAATCGTCGATCTGAGCTCTACGATTGTTGAACTGAGCTCAGAGATTGGATTAACACAGCAGACAGAAAACGTCGAACTGAGCTCTACGATCGTCGAAATGAGCTCAGCGACTGGGAAAGTAACTGAACACAGATCGTCGATCTGAGCTCGAAGATCGTTGAGTTGAGCTCAGCGACTAGGAAACTAGCTGAAGGAAGATCGTCGATCTGAGCTCGAAGATCGTCGACCGGAGTTCGACGACTTAGCAGGGTTGAGCTCAGAGAGCGTCGAACGGAGTTCGACGTTTCGTCGAACTGAGTTCGATGAAAATTGTCTTCTCCTCAGCTCTAAGTCTTGATCTTTGAATGGTCTTGGGGGCAGCTTCAAACCTAAGTTCTAAGCCCTAGACACATTCTAATTTGACCTTTTCAACTATACATCTAGGTCAAACCAATTTTCCTAAAAGCATAGTGATCCTTGCCCAAATTAGTAATAGGGTGTTCCAACAATCTCCCCCTATTTGGGTTAGGATTACTATTTACAGGACTCAGTAAGAAATACAAAAGCACATACAGAAAAGCAAAATTTAAAATAACAGAGTAGAACATATTACATAGTAGCATTCAGATAAAATATCAGCAAATGTTTAAAGATGAATATACTGACTGCTTACATAATTCATTTCCTTTCACTGCCTTTCTTAAATACAATCTCTCTGTTGGGATTGAGAGCCTCTTTCTTTGACCTTCTGTCATCATCTGTACCTAAGGAGGTTTGAGATCTTGGCCTGGGAACTACAGCCTCAGGATGCAGTTTCATGTAATCCTCTGGGTCAAAGAACTTCCTTGAAGCATATTTCTCCAGCTCTGCCTTTCTTTGCTCTAAAAAAGTAGAGATGTTGGAAGTATCTTTACCTTGCTCTCTGGCCTTTTTCAATTGATCTAGAGCAGCAAGTTCTTTCATCCTTGCAGTCCAAGATAGAGGATTATTTTCTGGATCCTCAAAAGGAATTGAAGGTTCATATCTATTTATGGTTTCTGAAGCAGTAGATGTCCTTGTAACAACAGTATCTTTGAGTTTGTAAGGGAAAGGATCTTGAGTTGAGTCCATATGTCTTTGTCCTTCCCTTTGCTGTCTGGAATAAGTTCTATATTCTCTCTGACTTCCTCTGTGTTGACCTCTTCTAGACTGATAACTTTTTCTGATATTGTCCTCTGGGATGATATCTCTGGGAAGATTGGGAGGAGCTTTCTTTGAAGCAGAGGTTTGAAAGGCCGAGCCTCCACCTGATCCTGAGTTTGGAGGAGGAGGAGGAGGAGGCTTAACCTTGGAGGACCCTTTCTCATACTTATCCAGTTTCCTTTTCTTTCTCATAGCCTTTAACTGATTCTTAGAAAATTGCATCCAGGGCTCTGTAATCTGACAGTCATGCAGAATATAATATGGTATATCATTTGCATCTTTGGCCCTGGGAGGAGGAACTCTCATCATAGCTTTGCTTCTAGCTTTCCTCTTTTTGGCAATGGTGCCAGCAGAGTCATCAGATTCAGTACTGAACTTATCACTATCAGAACTCTGTGGTCTGTCATACAGATCATCTATTCTCTTGATGTATTCCTCTTGGATTTTTGATTTCTCAGGAGCAATAGGAGCAGGAAGTGTTGGGACAGCAACAGGAACTTCAGCAGGAGCAGATGAAACAGCAGGAGTCTCAGAGACTTTTTCTTCCAAAAAACTCGCCAATTCTTCAACAGCAGCAGTATCAGCATCAGCAGACAGCATTTCAATGTCAGTAGATTCAACAGATATAACAGCAGCAGCAGCAGCAGTACAAACAGAAGCAGCAACATCCTCAGCCTTAAGAGTATTGACATATGATATAATCAGGCTGGGATCACATTCTGAAATAGGCACAATGGCCTTAGTGAGGTCTTCAACTCCCTGAGTTGGTAAATATATTCTGTGAAGAATATCAAAAGCACACAACAGTGATCTGAGGTCCACTATAAACACTGGTACTAGAGCAGCATGCACTTCTTCAGCTTCAAGAGGCATCTCCCCATGCCTTGATTCAGTCAGGACTGGATCAAGGCACTCCATTGAAGAAATTGCCTGAGGAGAGGAGATAGCAAACAGCCTGTCAGATAGCTCCTGTATAGATTTGAGGAGTGGAGCCAAGGAGGTCTCCAGCAGGGCTACTAGCTTGGGGGCCAGTATCCCATAAAGCCTATCTACCAGAGCTGAAAGATCCACTTGCTCAAGGGATACTTGAGTAGAGGTGGAGGAAGAGGTGGCTGGAGCTGATGGTGGATGGACTGCAGTTGATGCTATGGTGGATGGTAGAATGGATGGTTGAGAGATAGGGATGGTGAGGATGGATGGTATAGGAGTGGAGATGGATGGAGTGAAGGAAGGTTGGGAGAGTATATCTTGAAGTAGTTATTGGTAGGAGGAGGTAGAAGCAAGCTCAAGAGGAGAGGAAGGAGAATCATCCATGAAGGAGTCTTCCATGATGTTGAATGATGGAATGGTGAGAGGTGGATAATAGTGGAGTGGGTGGAATGTTTCTGAAGTGGCTAGAGGTAAAAGAGGTGATGAGATGGTAATGGGGGAAGAGATAGTTATGGTTGAGGTGATTGTTGAGGTTGATGTGGAGATGGAGGTAGAAACAAGTGGAGGAAAAGGAGGAGAGGAGGCAGGCAGTTCTTCTGGAGCCAGAGAGGAAGTGACTGCAGGAGTCCTTGTGCCTGAAGTTATGACAGTCCTGGCAGGTTTTGTAATCTGCATGTCCCATTTCCCAAATAGGGCACAGGTTAATCGCTTAGATGCATTGATGTGCATCCCATTGGAAACCAGTAATTCAGGGCACCTGGAATGCAGGAAAACCCCTAGAATCCTCCCAAAATTGACAAAACTTTTGTTAATTTTCTTCTTGATCAAATCAAAGAAGATAGTTCCCCAATTCAGATGTTTCTTGTCAACTATTGCTCCCATCAGACAAAACTGATACCTTGAGATGGTATCATGTGCTGAATGCTTGGCCAGCAGCACTTTGCCCACAACATCAGCCAAAAATCTATATTCAACAGATAGATTCTTTTTCAACAGCTTATTAGGGTTTTCAGCAGAGTGACCCATTCTATCTAACATGGAATCAAATTCTTCACCAGACATATCGGGGGAAACATCTCCAGAACTTAAGTTGAATACCTCAGTCAGAAGAATAGGGGACAATGGTACCTGAGTCCCGTTGATCGTGCCGACTATAGTATTCTCACCCTCATTATTTGCAGTAAAAACCCATTCCTTTATTTCGTCAGCCGCAATCTTCATTCTTGTTGACATAATATTCTCTAGTTGTTGTTCCTTGAAGAGTTATAGAATATCTTTGAATATTTGATCGCTCCCGGCGAATGAATCCATATCAATATCAAACCCGGTATCAAACTTCATCTTTGCAAGCGCAGCAACATTCACGGCCATTGAGTACCTGCAAGAAAGTACCAAACACAACCAAGTGTAGTAGAGTTTGGAGGGAAAGAAAGAAATTGCAGAGAGTATGAATGCGCAATCGAAGAACAACGACGAAAAATGATTTTTATATTAGGGTTCGACGGTGGAAAGGAAGTTTCGCTGAACTTCGTTTGACGATCTGGGCTTCTAATGGAATCTGAAGAGTCTTCAATAACGTCGATCTCCGTTCGACGATACTGGAGAGCGTCGAACTCCGTTCGACGATCGTTGACCAGAGGAAGATATCCTAGCGCTGCCTGGAAAACGCTGAACTCTGGTCGACGCTTACTGGAAAGCGTCGATCTCCGTTCGACGATTTTTGGAAAAACGTTGAGTGCAGTTCAGAGACAAAACAGAACCTACAGACAATAGAAAATATAAGTTTTTAGCCTAGTCTTGGTCTGTTTTTATATTTTCAAAATCTTGGAATTTATTTTAGACAGCCTCCATCTAGCATTCCTAACTGATTGAGGAAGAAGGTATGTTTCTTCTCATCCAAAGGCTTGGTGAAAATATCTCCCCTTTGCTAATCAGTTGGGATATATTATAGTTCAATTTTATTCTTTTCAACATTATCTCTTAGAAAGTTATGCCTAATCTCTATATGTTTTGTCCTACTATGGAGGACTGGATTTTGTGCTATGGAGATAGCATTAGTGTTATCACAAAAGATTTTCGACCCTTCTAAGTTGTAGCCATAGTCTAGAAGCTGGTTTTGAATCCATAGAATTTGTGAGCAACAACTGCCTGCTGCCATGTATTCAGCTTCAGTAGTTGAAGTAGACACAGATGTCTGTTTCTTACAGAACCAGGAGACAAGTCTGTCACCAAGGAACTGACAGGTTCCACTGATGCTTTTCTTGTCTACTCTGCATCCAGCATAATCAACATCTGAAAATCCAGTTAATTCAAATCCTGAGTGTTTTGGATACAATAGTCCTAGATTTGGACAACTTTTTACATACCTAAGAATCCTCTTTACTAAAGTTTAGTGTGACTCTCTAGGGCTTACTTGAAACCTAGCACATATGCATGTATCAAACATTATATCAGGTCTACTAGCTGTAAGGTACAATAGAGAGCCAATCATTGCTCTATATGTTGTCTGATCAACATGTTTTCCATGTTCATCAGCATCTAATACAGCATTAGTAGGCATAGGTGTTTTCATACAAGATTCTTCAGACATACCAAATTTCTTAACCAGTTCCTTTGCATACTTGGTTTGAGAAATGAATATGCCTTCGGCATGTTGTTTGACTTGCAATCCTAGAAAGAAGGAAAGCTCACCCATGCTACTCATTTCAAATTTAGAGTGCATCGGATTGGAAAACTTTTTGCACAGATTTGAATCAGTAGAACCAAAAATAATATCATCTACATATATTTGTACTAGCATGGTATGGGACTTATGGGTTCTAATAAAAAGAGTTTGATCTACTCTACCCCTAATAAAATTATTTTCCAGAAGAAAACATGTTAGGGTCTCATACCATGCTCTAGGAGCTTGCTTGAGACCATATAATGCTTTATGCAATTTGAAAACATGATTAAGATAAGTTGAAGAGATAAAACCTGGAGGTTGTCTAACATAGATTTCCTCTTTGATGTCTCCATTCGCCAGGGCAGACACCTGTTTGAATTAAAAGAGAAGGCGACGGAAGAAAGGTAGGTTATTCTAAGAACTCCGCGAGGGCAGATACAGAAGCAGAAGAGGCTCTTGATCAAAGCCATCCGTAGTCAGCACGTCTGAATTTGTAGCTAGGGGGAGCTACGATAGCTAGACCGCGGAAAGAAGAGAAAAGCACTCTTCACATTCATTTGGTAGACCTTGAATCCCTTGTGAGCAGCATAAACTAGGAATATTCTGATGGCCTCTAACCTTGCAACTGGTGCAAAGGTCTGGTCATAGTCTATTCCTTCTTCTTGAGAGTAGCCTTGAGCAACTAGCCTTGCCTTGTTCCTTACAATGACTCCCTGATCATCCAACTTGTTCCTGAACACCCATTTTGTTCCAACAATGGAGTGATCCTTAGGCCTTGCCACTAGTTCCCAAACTTTATTCCTCTCAAATTGATGCAATTCCTCTTGCATAGCAATGATCCAGTGGGGATCTTGTTCTGCATCTTGAATGGATTGAGGCTCAACTTGAGATAGAAAGCATGTAAGCATCAGGTTCTGGTTGACCTCATGTCTAGTTTGCACACCAGCTGAGATGTCTCCAATTACTTGGGAAATTGGATGATCTCTTGTTGTTACTATATCAACAGTGGGAGTTGATTGTTCACCAACCATTATTGTTGTTTCCTCTTGTGGAACAACAACTGGCTCTTTTAGATGTTGCACATCCTCTTCATCATCACTGTTCTCATCCTTTTGCTGGATAGGTGGAAAAGCTGTATCCTTTTCTTTAACCTATAATCTGTCCATACTTTCTGAAAGAGAGTGTACCTGCAATGGTTCTATGGTAGAAGCAGACTTCTCCTTATAAAACATGTTAGTATCATCAAAAGTAACATGAACATATTCTTCTATTTTAAGAGTGGATTTATTATATACCCTATAAGCCTTGCTGATCATGGAGTATCCCAAAAACACCCCTTCATCAGCTTTAGCTTGGAATTTTGCTAAATATTTCTTGTCATTATTGTGTATATAACAAATGCAGCCAAAAATTCTAAAATAGTCTACTTTAGGTTTCTTCCCATTGAGCAATTCATAGGGAGTCTTGCCCTTCAGATTATGTATTAGGCTTCTATTCAACACATAGTTGGAGGTGTTCACTGCCTCAGCCAAAAAAAGATAGAGGTAGGTGAGCATCTGTCAACGATGTAGTAGCAGATTCAATTAGGGTTCTATTTTTCCTTTCAGCTACCCCATTTTGTTGAGGAGTTCTAGGAGCTGAGAAAGTATGCCTGATCCATTCACTCTGACAGAACTCTTGCATAAGAAGAGAATCAAACTCTGTCCCATGATCACTTCTGATCAGGGCAATGTGAGTATTGAACTCAATCTGTATACATTTGAGAAACTCTGTCAGACACTTAAAGTTATCAGACTTCTTTCTCAGAAAGAATACCTAAGTGAATCTGGAGAAGTCATCTACAATCACCAAAGTATAAGATTTCCCTCCTAAGCTTTATACTGTAATGGGTCCTAAAAGATCCATGTGTAACTGATACAAAATCCTAGGTGAATCACTCTTATTAAGTGACTTAAAACTATTTTTAGTTTGCTTGCCTAATTGACAGACCCTGCAGAGTCCTTCCTTCTTGTAGGGGCCATAAGGTATTCTTCTTACAAGGTTGTCCTTGGACAGCCTAGCAATGGTTCTAAGGTTTAGGTGTCCTAGTCTCTTATGCCATAGATCATTTGGTTTGTATACTGAATTAAATAAGATAATGTCTGTATGGGTTGAAAGAAAATCTACAAGATAGATGTTACCTTTCCTTTTACCTGTTAACACAGTTGTGTTATCCTCTGACTTGATCTTGCATAGGGATTTGTTGAAAATCACCTTATATCCTTCATCACATAGTTGACTGATGCTGATCAGGTTGTGCTTCAGTCCTTCCACATATGCCACCTTCTTGAAAGTGACTGAACCTATCTGAACAGCACCATATCCTTTGGTTTGACCAAAATTTGAATCACCAAAAATTACTTTGGGTCCAAGTTTGGTTATGAAGGATGATAGATTCTCCTTGTTCCCTGTCATGTACTTTGAGCACCCACTATCCAGATACCATTGTTGGGCCATCTCTGGATAGGTCTTCACCTGCACATAAACAACTTATATGTTTTTGACCCAGTTTACCTTGGGTCTAGGTTGATAGCCTTTAAATTCAGAAAAGAAAGACATCCCTGACTGACTCTTATATCCTTCAGGATGGTATCTCCTAGGAGGTACTATCCATTCAGTATAAGGGTTGAAGCTTTGGGATAAGGGACTTCTAGGATAGACTTGAGATTTACTTCTGAAAGAAGGTTCAAAGCTCTGAGCTCCGTTCGACGATCGTCGACCTGAGTTCGACGATCTTGGGTCAGATCATCGAGCTTTGTTCGAAGATCGACTATACAAGAGTTCAGAGTTTAGAAGTCGTCAATCTGAGTTCGACTATACAGCCTTGGATCGCCGAGCTTAGTTCGACAATCGTTGAGCTCTTTTCGATGTTTTTTGTTGAACTTGATTTTCCTTAGGTAAATATGGATTCTTCCTAGCTACCTCTACAACACCCTTTCTTTTATCAGAAATAAATTTAATTGGGGTTGTTAGTACTATAGGTTGGCTGGATGAAGCACCCAAGCCCAGTGTACTGTTGAATCTTGAGTTCACTGTGCTTGTAATGTCCATCAGTCTGATGCTTCTCCCATTAAGGGATTCTTCAAACTGCTTGGCCTTGGATAGTTCACTTTTCAGTGCAGCTATCTCCTCCCTATAGCACTCTAACTCCTCAGAGAGTTTGAGGTTATTTTATTTTAGGACACTGTAGTCAGATAATTGATTTCTGAGAGAGATTATCTCTTTCTCAGACCTTAGCAAATCTAAACACAGTGTCTTAAATTCAATTTTAAAGTCCTCAGAAGTAAAATCAAAAGAGTTTATTACCTCGTCCTCTTCAGATCCAGTTTCAGCTTCAGAATCAGACTCTTGTTCTGCATCAGAGTTTTGCTGGGAGGCATTGATTGCTATCATGCATAATTCTTTTTCCTCAGCATCATCCTCATCATCACTTGAGCTGGATGAGGCTTCTGATTCTTCTTCAGTGTCACTCCAGCTTTCAGCTACAAATCCTTTCCTTGTATGTTTATTTTTGTTGGATGAGGATCTGTTGCTGTTGTTCTTTCTGGAGTCCTTGTCTCTTCTTCTCTCATTTCTGTCCTTCTTGTCCTTATTTTTATTCTCTGGACAGTCTGGCACAATGTGGCCTGGCTTCTTGCATCCAAAGCAGATGATTTCTTTGCTGTTGGACTTGTCATATCTAGGCTTCTCATGCCCTTTGAATGACTTCTTTCTGAAGTCCTTCCTGGCCATCTTATAGAATCTTTTGGCCAGTAGACTTAGGAGCTCATCATTTCCTATAGCTTTGTCTTCAGGCTTCTCTTTTGTAACTTTGAAGACTATGGTCTTCTCCTTTCTGATGACTGGAGAAGTATCCTTTTGTTCTTCTTCCCTATTCTTGATGAGCAGCTCATAAGATTTGAGCTTGCCCAGAAGAGCCTCTGTGGTAATTTCACTTAGCCTTCTTGCATCTTTAATTGGCCAGATCCTTGAATCCCAAGTGCTGGGGAAGCACATTAGGATCTTGTCATTGAGTTCAGTGAGTGTAATTTCCTTGTCCAATGAATTTAACTCACTGACTATCAGACTGAGCCTGGTGTACATGTCTGCAACTAATTCAGCTTCACCTTTCTTGAAGTTCTCATATTGGGATATGAGATGGGATCTCCTGTCCTTTCTTTCATCAGCAGATCCTGAGCCAATTTCTGAAAGCTTATCCCATATGTCTTTAGCTGAGCAGCATTCAACAACCTTCTGGAATATCTCATCAGACATAGTCTGAGCAAGAATATTCATGGCCTTTGCATCTGCAGTTTTCCACTTCTTTATTTTAGCATCTGTTCCTGAGGGAGGTGGAACAACACTTGTGCTTGTGGTCTCTGGTGGTCTTGGATACACTGTCAAAATAGAATTGAAGATATCCTCATCAATAGAATTCATGTATAATCTAATCCTTGCCTTCCAAAGTGCAAACTTGGAAAGATTGCACACTGGAGGTTTAGTGCTAGCATAGTCTTTGTTTTGTGCCATGGTTTTTGAAAATAACTATAATACAGAAAATAATACCCCTCTATATAAGATTGATCTTTCTCAGAGATCTTTTGGTTCAGGTGTTAGCCTGTAAGAACCAACCTCCCTCTGATACCAATTGAAAGTGAGAGAAAGATCTACCTTGACTCTAGAGGGGGGGGGGGGTGAATAAAGTATTTTAAAATAATATTTACAATTAAAATTGTAAGGCAGTGGAAGATTTAATTTAATT
The DNA here is from genome assembly GCA_039513925.1 of Platanthera zijinensis. Classification (NCBI taxonomy): domain Eukaryota; kingdom Viridiplantae; phylum Streptophyta; class Magnoliopsida; order Asparagales; family Orchidaceae; genus Platanthera; species Platanthera zijinensis. Next base: position 65,391,835 of record CM077093.1, read on the forward strand.
ATATGTGTAAGGTGCTTGTAGAAAAATAAAGTTAAAGCAAGAAATAAGAATCACACAGCACACAACAATAATAAACACACAGCAACCAGAAGATACAAGGTTCTATAGTGGTTCCCCAAAAAGCCTGGGTACATCCACTCTTCTACCACCCTTGGTAGGAATCCACTGTAGGATGAGTTGATCAGGTGTCCTGGGCACAAATGAGCTTTTGATAAGGTGCTCAAAAACCAGATCTAGATTTTTTGATAAGGTGTCTTGCTACTACTGAGTTTTGACAAGGCTCTCAGAACCAGATTCAGAACTTTTGAAGGGAGTTTTGATAACCCTTTTTACAGCAGGAAAAGAAAAAGAAGGAGATGATGATGTCTTCTCTATCTCAAATCACTGAGAGAAGACTTGTGGATTGTTGATGTTGTCAAAGCTCCCCCTGAGATGTAGAATGGTTCAGCAGTGAGAGCTTTGCTAGGGTTATAGGCCTTCAGAAGCTTCAGATCTCCAGCAGAAGATGATTCCAGCAGATGCTAAAATATTTGGTGTCTGGAGTCCTTGATGTTGAAGCCTTTGAACACTTAAAGATTCAGTAGATTTGTAAATCACAGAAGTTGAAATCTTGATCAGAGAAATTATGTTGTTCAATCTTCTGTAATGTAATCTAATTCTTCTGTATCTCTTTATATTGTCTGTGTTGATCACTGTATCTTGTGTATCTGTATTATCAGAATTAAAACTGAAGGAGTATATCAGATATTCTCTTAGACGACCGTTTAATCAGTCATAAATGACTTCCATAATAGACAACTGTATATGGGGAAAGTCCTAAGCAATATTCCATTTAGTCTTTCCTTGAAACTTGCATCAGATTGATTGAAACGGATAGAAAATCCTTTGCAATCAATGCATGAATTAATTCTGATTATAATCCATAACTGTCCTTGAATTTGAATTCTGAAGGCGTCGATCTCTCACAGAAATCGTCGATCTGAGCTCTATGATCGTTGAACTGAGCTCAGAGATTGGATTAACACAGCAGACAGAAAACATCGAACTGAGCTCTACGATCGTCGAACTGAGCTCAGCGACTGGGAAACTAACTGAACACAGATCGTCGATCTGAGCTCGAAGATCGTTGAGTTGAGCTCAGCGACTAGGAAACTAGCTGAAGGAAGATCGTCGATCTGAGCTCGAAGATCGTCGACCGGAGTTCGACGACTTAGCAAGGTTGAGCTCAGAGAGCGTCGAACGGAGTTCGATGAAAATTGTCTTCTCCTCAGCTCTAAGTCTTGATCTTTGAATGGTCCTGGGGGCAGCTTCAAACCTAAGTTCTAAGCCTTAGACACATTTTAATTTGACCTTTTCAACTATACATCTAGGTCAAACCAATTTTCCTAAAAACATAGTGATCCTTGCCCAAATTAGTAATAGGGTGTTCCAACAGAAGATGTCAATTCTTTAATTGACAAATATGGTGTCCTTCTGAGTGCTTTCAGGAAAAGCAAGTTGCTAGCTAAGAAGCAAGCTAAGGAAATTTCCTCCCTTCAGCTTGCTGCTTCCTAGCATGCTTATTCAGCTTCACTACATGATCAGAAAAATAAAGAAATCAGTGAGCTGGAAACAATTTCCTTTATTCAAACTGGCACCATAGAGTACTAGGAAAACAAAATAAGGGACCTGGAAGTGCCGGCGGAGAGAGAAAAGAGAATAGTGGCTAGTTATTCAAAGCCAAATTCAGTGCTTCCCTTGATAGACACCTTCACTTCCCAGAAGGTTAAGAAGGGGTTGGGATTCAAGGGATCTACAAGAGTTGCCAATCCCAAAGGAAAGGACAAACCTCCAGCACAGCCATTGGCCTCCAAGCCTCTTATTCCATTTAAGAGAGTACTGCTACCTTCAAACAGGTATGATCAAGAAAGTATCTTTGGTCATTGGATTAATGGTAGATCCACAAGTGTGAGCAAAGATGCTCCATACTATGGTGGTAGATATAGCAAGGGTGCAAGTGCCTTCAAGACAGCCCATGAGGAGATTCAAATGGCCCATCATGGACCATTTATGTTTGCTTCACCAACCCCAACACTCAAGAGCAAGGCAACAACCATTTCTCAGAATGTCCCTACCCACTCTCAGACCAAAGGCAAGTCTAATAGTAGGCCAGACTTGGGCTTAATTAAAGCCATCATGAGTATGTATTCTGAAAAGAATACTACTGCTGGTAGGGTTCAAGATACTCCAAGTACTTCTACTATCAAACCCACCTCAGGTCAAACTATGGCTAGGAAACATAAGAAAATGACTGTTGTTGTACCTTCTAGACCAAGAACGTCTATCAACACTTCCAGCAGGCCTTCTCAGAAAAGAAGGTACAATATCTATGAGTGCTAGTGTTGTGGCAAGGTGAGCCACTATGCTATTGATTGCTGACACAACACATATGTGCCAAAAGTAAGAGAGAGTTTCCCTGTCAGAAGAGCTGCAGGTAGGCATGGTTATTATCAAACTAACTTGCACCTAGGACCCAATAAGAATTGGGGTCCTAAGGTTAAATGATTTATGTCTTGCAGGTTAGTCTAAGTGGCCATACCCTTATATGGTACTTGAATAGTGGATGTTCCAGGCACATGACTGGAACAAGGAGCTTGCTGAAGGATCACTCTCCAGTAAAGAATGGCCCCAAAGTCACCTTTGGTGGGTCAGATAAAGGAGTGACTAAAGGGTATGGTAAGATAACAAATGGCACAGTCACTATCACACAGGTAGCTTATGTGAAAGGTTTGCAACACAACCTCATAAGTATGAACCAACTATGTGATCTTGGCTATGACATTTCATTCCTCAAGGATGAGTGCCAAATTAGGAAGTCAAATGACCAAGGGGTCGTCTTGACAGACACTAGGAGAGGAAATGTTTATTGCTTAAATTTACAATGCATATATAAGGACTCTCCTATATGCCTAGTGGCAAATGAGAAAACCTCATATTGTGTATAATTCCACAAGAGATTAGCTCAATTGAACTACAAGACCATTGGGAAGCTCTTTAGTGAAGAGCTAGTTAGAAATGGTCCCAAGTTGAAATGTACTAAGGAGGGTATCAACTCTGCATGCCAAAAGGGCAAACAGACCAAGACCTCTTTCAAGAGCATTGGTAACAAAGACTTAGTGAGGTGCTTGGACCTCCTGCATATGGACTTGGTTGGTCCTATGCCAGTTTATAGTATTGGTAAGAAAGTGTACACCCTTGTGGTGGTTGATGATTATTCTAGGTTTGCTTAGGTGTTCTTTCTTAAGAGAAAAGATGAAACCCTTGAAGTATTCAAGACTTTTATCAAGCAGATACAAAATGAACTAGACAGTACTATGGTCAAAATCAGAAGTGACCATGAGACTGAATATCAGTCTACAAACATGACAAGTTTCTGTGAAGAATAAGAGATTCTCCAAGAATTCTCCTCTCCTAGAACACCCCAGCAAAATGGGATAGCTGAAAGGAAAAATAGGACTCTCGTAGAAGTTGGAAGGACCTTACTGAATGACACAACTCTCCCAGAATACTTATGGGCTGAGGTAGTAAACATTGCTTGTCATGTCCTTAACAGGGCTTCTATTACCAAAAGCCACAAGAAGACTCCCTATGAGATCTTGAAAGGCAGAAAACCAAACTTATCCAACTTAAGGATCTTTGGTAGCAAGTGCTATGTACTATACTGAATAATGGAAAGTCCTATGTGACAAAGTTTGTTGCCAAGTCTCATGAAGGGATCTTTGTTGGGTACAACAACCACAGTAGGGCATATAAGATCTATAACTTGACAAGTCAAGTTGTAGAAGAGTCAGTTCATGTTATCTTTGATGAATCAAACATGATTAACAGTGAGCTGCCTAGCTCTTCTTCTAATTCTGCAGGCATAGAGAAGGTGATGATAAGCTCACCATCAAGGAAAATGCTCCAACAGTCAAAGACCAGGCTAAAGAACTGGTCAATCCAATGGAAGGGCAATGCACACTTGAAGTGGTTGAAGAACAGCTAGCTGAAGGCAATGAAGAATAGCTAGCTGAAGGAAATGAAGTTAACAAGCTGATGTCAGATTGCCTCCAGCTATCTGGCATTTAAGGGATCATCTAGCACATCAGATCATTGGTGAGGCAAGCCAAGGAGTCCAGACCAAAAGTACGAGTATCAACACAACACTCTACTCAAGCTTCCTATCACAAGTAGAGCCAAAGAAGTTTGAAGAGGCTAACATAGACCCATTTTGGATTAGAGCAATGCAGGAAGAACTAAACCAGTTCAAAAGATGTATGGTCTTGAAGCTGGTTCCCAGACCTCAAGGACATAATGTCATTAGAGTCAAGTGGATATACAGGAACAAGTTAGATGAGAATGACATTATTGTTAAGAACAAGGCTAGACTAGTGGCTAAAGGATACATGCAAGAAGAAGGGATAGATTTTGATCAGACATTTGCCCCAGTAGCCAGATTGGAAGCTATAAGACTCTTCCTTGCATTTGCTATAAGCCTTCCTGAATGGGGACTTAAAGGAAGAGGTCTGTGTTGAATAGCCTCCAGGTTTTGTTGACTCTAACTCTCCTAATTTTGTTTATAGACTTAGGAAAGCTCTATATGGGTTGAAGCAAGCCCCTAGAGCATGGTATGAGACTTTGTCTAGTTTCCTCATTGAGAACAAATTCTCAAGGGCGAAAATAGACAAGAACATATTCCTAAGGGAATCAAAGGGCAAGATCATCCTAGTCCAGATATATGTTGATGAAATTATCTTTGGATCTACTGATGACAACCTTTGTAGAAAATTTGATAAATTTATGCAAGGGAAGTTTAAGATGAGTAGTATGGGTGAGCACAAGTTCTTTTTGGGACTCCAAGTTAGACAGACTGATGATGGCTTGTCCATATCCTAGTCCAAGTTCACCAGGGAGTTAATTAAGAAATTTGGAATGGAGAATTCCTCCACCATAAAAACTCCCATGGGGTCAAGTATGCCTTTAAACAAAGATGAAGCAGGGAAACCTATTGATGAAACTTTGTATATATGGATTATTGGCTCCCTTCTATATCTTACTGCCAGTAGGCCTGACATCATGTATACTATATGTGTCTGTGCTAAGTATCAGGCTTGCCCTAATGAATCTCACTACTCTACTGTAAAGAGAATCTTGAGATATCTTAAGGACACATAAGATCTTGGCCTATGTACCCTAGAAATATGGATTTTTAACTAACTGGTTATTTAGATGCAAATTTTATATGATGTAAAGAGGACAGGAAAAGCACCTCTAGCACATGTCAGTTCCTAGGAGGAAGATTAGTGTCTTGGAGCAGCAAGAAGCAAACAAGTGTTGTTATATCAACTACAAAGTCATAGTACATTTCAGCAGGTAGCTGCTGTGCTCAGTTGCTATGGATTCAACATCAGCTCCAGGATTATGACCTCAAGGTAAGTAGAACCCCTATATATTACGATTCTACTAGTGCTATTTCTATTTCTAGGAATCCTGTCTCTCACAGCAGGACTAAGCACATAAAAATTAGATATCATTTTATTAGGGAGCATGTGGAAAAGGAAGATATCAGTCTTGACTTTGTCCCCACAGGCAAGCAAGTGGCTGACATCTTTACTAAGCCACTAGATAAAGCAAAGTTCAACACCTTCAAGTTTGAGTATGGTATGCTGAACCTAATCTGGATTCAGTTATTCCCTATAGTTTTAGTTTTGGTGCAGGATGTATTCTTCTTGCTGGAGATGAAGACCTTAAGTGGTAAGAAGACCAAAGTGTCCATCAGTAAATGATGGAAAAAGTGGTTCTATTGAGGGGGAGCAAGTCCAACAGCTGTAGGAGCAGAACCATCCTCATATAAAGAGATAGCTTGCAGCTACAATAAGTGCATCAACTGCAATCAGATAGGGGGAGAAGTAAATCAAGACAAGCCAACTCTTCCTTGATAATTCTTCAGAAGTCAAAAAGGAGGAGAGAAAGAAGAAATTGATCAAGTGGCATATCAAGTGGATTCAAAGATTGATCAAGTGTGGAATCATCAAGTGTGGCATCAGAGGTTGATCAAGTGGTATCAAGTTTAGGGGGAGAAAGAAATGTTGCAGTTCAGGGGGAGAAAGAAATGCTCCCATGCAACATTCAAGTGATATCACACACATTACAACAAAATAGGGGAGCAGGTGATGCTCACCAAACAGGCAGGAAATGTGGTAACCTTCCTAGATCTGTTCTATTATAATAGCACATTTTATTGCTGCAAATGTTGTGTGTGTCATTGACTATGAAATGTGAACAATCTAAATAAGGGTTTTGATTTCTTCAAATAGGGGGAGATTGTTGGGTCCATTGATCCAAATGACCCAGATTTGTCAGAAGTCAAATAAGTCAATGACACAGACTAGTTGTATTTGATGTGTGTTTGAGTTTATGCATGCAAGTCAGTCCCTATTACACTAATTGGACAGGTGGACACCAAGAAAGCTGGTGGTAAGGCAGAAATTACACTAAGTCAACAGACGTTGAGTGGAGCAAGCTCACTTAACGCCAGCTTCCTTAAGAAAGAAAGCTGGACAGTAAAATACTATCAAGTCCACAGGCGTTGAGTGAAGTCTATTCACTTAACGCCAGGTAAGTAAAAACATTGAGTATAGTCAGCCTAATAATTGGCAATTTAAAAATGTGGCAAAGTCCACGGGCGTTGAGTGAAGTCTACTCACTTAACGCCATACAACAAAAAGATGTGAGATAGGCTAAGACAGTTAAAGCCTAAAAATAAACAGCAAGAAAGTGACGCATTCCACAGGCGTTGAGTGAAGTCTACTCACTCAATGCCATACTCCATAATCATTGAGTATTGCTCAGACAGTCAATGCCACGGAAAATCTGTGTTGATATTTGATTAAGTCCACAGGCGTTGAGTGAAGCTTACTCACTCAATGCCATATGATAAAAAGCGTTGACTGAACCTTAGTCAGTCAGAGACTGTGATTTCACAGAAATTTGGCTAAGTCCAAATGCGTTGAGTGAAGCTTACTCACTCAATGCCAAGTGACTAAAATCAATTCTAAGTGTTATGGCATTGAGTGTAGCCTACTCACTCAACGCCAAGTGACAGAACTTTAGTTAAGTAGTTTGGCATTGAGTGAAGCTCAATCACTCAATGCCTAGAGGCAGAAAAATTTTCTAAGTGTTTTAGCGTTGAGTGAAGGTTTCTCACTCAACGCCTAATGATAGAAAACTTTTCTAAGTGTTTTAGCATTGAGTGAAGGTTACTCACTAAATGCCTAATGATAGAAATTTTTTCTAAGTGTTTTAGCGTTGAGTGAAGGTTGCTCACTCAATGCCTAATGACAGAAAACTTTTCGAAGTGTTTTGGCGGTGAGTGAAGGTTGCTCACTCAACGCTTAATGGCAGAGAAATTTTTCTAAGTATTTTGGCATTGAGTGAAGGTTGCTCACTCAACGCCTTGTGACAGAAAATCTATCTAAGTGTTTTGGTGTTGAGTGTAGCTTACTCACTCAACGCCTATACTAAAGTTAGTTGATTTTGGCTAAGTCCACAGATGGCTGACGTCAGCATGAGTCAGCAAAAGTCAACGCAGTTCAAATTCGTTGCGCGAAAGATGCAGTATGCCTTTAATGGCATCAGCGGCCAGTTGTTGTCGTATTCTGCAAACGGAAGGTGGTAAATTTGCAATTAAGGCGGGGGCCCACAACGTAAAGAGCCGTTTATTGACGATCAATAAAAGGGAAAGATCGACTGTGTCAAAAGTAACAATTAGGGTTTTCTGAATACACATAGTGGTAGAACTTTGTCTTCTTCCTCTCCCTTAACATCGAGCCTAAAGCACAAGTTCTTATTCAGTGGACCTGAAAGCAGAAACAGATAGCTGTTGTGATTCCTATCAGCAACAACAAGTTCAGAATCGATTTCTGATTGAGAAGATAAGCAGCGCCTTCAGAGTCTGCTAGTCTAGATAGCTGTTTGAAGAAGATACAAAACCTTCATATCCATTGCCTTCAACAGCAGATCAGTATCTTGATTCTGAGTTACTTCAAGCACAAGCAGCCCAGTACTGAAGATCTTTTCAACTTGTTGTTGTGAAGACGACAGGGCTGAAATTTGCTCAGCCCAAAAAGACAATCACAGAGAAAACCCTCTAGTGTCTAACTGTTTAACACCATTTCTATTTTTTGTAGGATCTAGTCTTGGATCTGAGTGTAGGATTCTGAGTAGAATCTGAGTTATAAGCCTATATTATAAAGGCTGAGTGTAGGATCCATTTTGGATCTGAGTATAGGGCTGTCCTCCCAGCCTGAGTTATAGGGCTTTTGATCTTGAGGTAGGTGGTTGTTTAATCACTGAGTTGTAGGGCCTTGTGCCTGAGTAGTAGGTCTTGGAGGAGACTGAGTTGTCCTGCAGGATCGAGTTGTAAGCTCTTAAGGTGCCGAGTTTTTGGGGAAGAGACCTGTTTAACACACTGTTAGAAAGGCGAAGAGGGACAACCGACGTACCCATTAACTGGGGAACCGCTATAAAATTACTGTGTCTTTTGGTTGATGTTCTTGAAAGCTAAACTAACTAATCCATAAGCACAGCAAAATCAGGAATAGGTCTAGATAATTTCAAAAGAGACCTAAAACCTATTCACCCCCTCTAGGTGTTAGCTGACCTTGAAAACAAAGTCTTTCAAACCTTTTGAAAGCGTTTGACAAATGTCGGAAGGTTGTCAAAACGCAGTTGAAAAAGATTGCCTCTCTCAAGGCAGTGGAAACCAATCTGAAGGAGGAAATTGCAAAATTACTTCCTCTTAGAGAGGAAGTCCACTCCTTAAAAGAGGAACTCAAATGATCTGCTGAACATTGAGTCTGAAGGAGAAATACCTTGATGAGCTATAGGAAAAGCTCTTGGTGGAGAGGAAACTTTTAGAAAGTTACTCTAGGCCGAAGACTATTATTCCCCTCATCGATGAGGTTTCAGCTCCGAAGAAGGGTAGTGGTCTTGGCCACATAGCTGGTAAAGGTAAGACTGTCAAGAATTCCAGTGCCAAAGAAAAGGGGAAGGAACCACTAGGTCAACCCTCATTTATGAAGGCAATCTTCCCGACAAACAAGTTTGCCCTTGAGTCGTCCTACAGTCATCTTGCTAGGCCTACTTATGTAGAGCCCAAGAAGTGATATTGGGGATGGACACGTCCCTGAGACTATGGTGCCAGTTTTTTCAAAGCACCTTATGAAGAGATTCAACTTCAGAATTATGGTCCATATTTTCATGAACATAACTATAAGAAGGCACCAAAATCCAAGACTTTTGTACGTAAGGTAAAGGAGATGGAGAAGCCCTGTGTTTGTTGGAATCAGGAGGCTTCCACTTCCAAGTATGTTTCCCTTACTAGACCTCATATTCAAAGGGTAAAGCAGGAGTATAAGAGAAGGCACAATAGGTTTGACTGTTGGTGCTGCGGCAAAATTGGTCATTTTGGTGCAGATTGTTGGTTTAACCCTTCAAAATTTGAAACTCCACGATTTAACCGTGCAAGACCCACCACTTGCCAGGTTAATGTTCCTAGTGGTGGTAAGCTAACAAGGAACCAAGAACACAAATATGTTTGGGTTCCTAAGGTAAAATGATTTATGGTTGCAGGTATGTACAAAGGACATTAAAACTCTGATATGGTATTTGGACAGTGGATGCTCTCGGCATATGACCAGGACAAGAAGCATATTGCTTGATTATACCCCAGTCAAAGACGGACCAAAAGTCATCTTTGGAGGGTCAAACAGAGGAACTACTAAAAGTTACGGTATGATATCCAACGGTATAGTTTATTTCACTAAAGTGGCTTATGTTGAAGTATTACACCATAATCATATAAGCATAAGTCAGTTATGTGATAAAGGCTACATCATTGAGTTCTACAAGGACAAGTGTTTGATAAAATCATCTGCAAATTTGGACACGGTCTTAACAGGCACTCAGAGCATAAATATTTTCTGTTTAAAATTTCTATGTTTAAACAATTCTACCCCAGTATGTTTTCTTACAAAAGACAGTGCGTCTCTTTGTGACCAATGACACAAGAGATTAACACATATTAATTTCCAAACCATAAACATGTTATTTTCTCACAACTTAGTGTGAGATGCCCCTAACATTTAATGTCTTAAAGAGAGTACGTGTCACTCATGCCAAATGGGTAAGCAGACAAGGGCTACCTTTAAGGGTATTGCTGAAAAAGATTCTTCGAGAAGTTTGTATTTACTTCATATGGACTTATTCGGTCCCATGCCAATTCACAGTTTATGAGGTAAAGTATATACGTTGGTAATTGTCGATGACTACTCTCATTTTACTTGGGTGTTCTTTCTGAAACACAAGTCAGATACCTTTGATTGTTTCACTAATTTTTTCCGGCAAATTCAGAACGAATTGAACTACTCAGTGGTCAAAATCAGAATTGACCACGGAACAGAATTCGAGTCTTGTGCCATGAAAAAATTCTGTAGAAGCTAAAGTATCTTTCATGAGTTTTTCTCCCTACATACTCCATAACAAAGTGGAGTTGCTTAGAGAAGGAATAAAACCCTAATTAAAGCAAGTATGACTATGTTGAATGACGCTTCACTTCTAGAGTACTTCTGGACTGAAGCAGTCAACACAGCTTGCCACGTGCAAAACAGAGCTCTATTCCTCAAGAACCATTGTATAACTCCCTATGAACTATTGAAGGGCAGAAAACCGACATTGTCCTACTTTAGAATCTTTGGAAGTAAATGCTTCGTACTTAATAATGGGAAATATTACCGCACAAAGTTTAGTGAAAAATATTTTGAAGGTATTTTCGTAGGTTATAGTAGCCATAGTAAGGCATATAGGATATTCAATAAGAAAACCATGGTGGCAGAAGAGTCTATAAATGTTGTATTTGATGAGACAAGCATGCTCCAAAGCAGCTTGTCTAGTGTTATTGGTGTAGAAGCAGGTACCAGGTTCAAGGAACTAAGCTTGGATGAAGCAGTCAAGGAAGAGGATCCAAGCTCAGTCAAGGTCGTCGATCCAGGCATGGTGGATAAAGAACTACTAGATGAACCAACCCTAGATTATGTACCGGATGTTACAGAACCCGCTGGTGGAAGAGGAAGAAACCTAGTATTCAGACACCTAAGAGATCACCCCGCTGATCAAATCATTGGAGAGCCAGGAGATGGTTTTAAAACCAGAAGAGGTACAACTAACGAGGTATTGCATCTTAGTTTTTTGTCTCAGGTTGAGCCGAAGAAGTTTGAAGAAGCAAACAAAGATGCCTCTTAGATCATGGCAATGCAATAGGAGCTCAACCAGTTCAAAGAATGCAAAGTCTGGGAGTTGGTGCCCATACCCAAGGGATAGAACATGATCAGCACTAAGTGGGTTTTCAGAAACAAGCTGGACGAGACTGGCGTAATCATAAAGAACAAAGCTCGGCTTGTATTTCAAGGATATAGATAAGAATAAGGGATCGACTTCGACCAAACCTTTGCTCTAGTGGCCAGGCTCGAGGCGATCAGGTTGTTTCTTGTGTATGTTGTCTTCAAAGGCTTCAAGGTATATCAAATGGATGTAAAATAAGCATTCCTTAATGGGAATCTGAAAGAGAAAGTATACGTAGCGCAACCTCCAGGTTTTGTCAACTCTACTTTTCCTGAACATGTTTACTTTTTAAATAAAGCTCTCTATAGCTTAATGCAAGCTCCACGAGCTTGGTATGAGATGTTGTCTAGGTTTCTTCTTGAGAACAAGTTCACAAGAGGAAAGATAGACAAGACATTATTTCTTAGGGACGTAAAAGGCAAGATTCTGCTAGTGCAAATCTATGTCAACGACATTATATTTGGCTCTACGGAAGAAAACCTTTGCAAGAAGTTTTCCAAACTTATGTAAGGGAAGTTTGAAATGAGCAGTATGCGAGAGCTGAAGTATTTCTTAGGACTTCAGGTGAAGCAATCTGAAGATGGAATTTTCATCTCTCAGACAAAGTTCACCAAGGAGCTTCTTAAGAAATTCAGAATGGAGAACACAACCTCGATGCAGACTCCAATGGGTTCAACTATGTCTCTGGACAAGGATAAGAAAGTGAAACCTTTTGATGAAACCAAGTACAGAAACATAATTGGATCCTTGCTCTACCTCACTGCCAGTAGACCCGACATAATGTTTTTAACATGCGTCTACGCTAGATTTTGGGTGAACTCAAAGGAATCTCATTACGTCCCTACAAAGCGAATTTTAAGATACCTTAAGGGTACACCTAATCTTGGCTTAAGGTACCCGATAAGTGATGATGTTGAGATAATTGGATTTTTAGATGCAGATTTTGTAGGAAACAAAGATGATAGGAAATGCACTTCTGGAACGTGCCAATTCCTCGGAACACGACTTATTTGAAGGAGCAGTAAGAAGCAGAAATGTGTGCCAACCTCTACTGCTGAGTCAGAGTATATCTCCGCGACTAGTTGTTGCGCACAGATTCTATGGATCAGGAATCAACTCGGAGACTACAACCTAAAGTTCAAAGAGATTCCTATGTATTGCGTCTCCTCCAACGCAATAATGATCACGCATAATCCAATTTCTCACAGCTAGGCAAAGCACATTGAAGTGCAATATCATTTCATCCGGGAGCATGTAGAGAACAAAGATATAGCCCTCAGATATGTACCGACGGATAAGCAGGTCGCAGATATTTTCACGAAGCTATTGGACGAGGTCAAGTTCTCGTTTTTCAAAATAGAACTAGGCATGCTGAACAAGGATTCGTGAGGATGGACAAGAAGACATGAAATTTCTCGGGAAATTCACCAAGGAAGAAAAATTGCCAAGGCAAATTCCTCGGATATAATCAACAAATTTTGACGATTCGTTAGATATTCACAATAAACTTAGACGATTCATTGGATATTCACAATAAACTTGGACGATTCTTTGGATATACTCACCGAAACTCGCCGAATCTAACTCAGACTCCGATGTATCTCGCTGAATTTGACTTAAGTTAAAATTTCTTTCCAATATTAGATCCAAAGAGTCACGGCTAATCAGGTACGCGCCTTCCTTGGTCAAATTTAAAATTATATAAATATAATAGAGAGTCGCGGCAACCGCACTACACTTCGTCGAAACCGGACCGTCATTTTCGCCAAACTATTTCTCCCGACACTTCGGCTCCAACAGACTGTTCGTCATTTCCATCCCGTGGCCCTGCTCTCGTTATTTATCGTGTAGGTCAATGATAGCAATCCAAGCAGATCTCCAACAGCGATTTCGTCTAGAGATTTGATCCCTAATGCTCGTTCTCACAGTTCCGTCTGGGACAGCAAACCGTTCCGACTGGCATAACAGTCTAGACATTTTTATGTTCCATTCACTGATTCTCCATGGCTCCTCGAACCACAAGAGGGTTACTAGGGGGTGGAGAGTTGGTTCGCACAGGTTTTTATTCAGCCTCTGATGAGTTCAGGAATGTAATCCTGATGTTGGAAATAGCCAGTCTCTCGTTTATCCTAGAGCACCCTTGCAAGATCTTGGACAAGGATGTTCATGAGTTCTTCCAGAATGACAAGATCCGGCATGAAGATACAATCATCAAAAGCAAGGTTCGTGAGACTTCAGTTAAAGTAAAGGCCTCTAATCTCACACGGCTCTTGAGGCTTCCAGCCTGTGAAGAAGCAGATCACCTCGAAGAGTAGGGTGTTGCTATTCTGTGGATTGACAAGGGGCACTAAGGCTGTTAAAAGGAAAGTGATGAACGATGAAGGGAAGCTACCATCAGACATTATTGATAAAGTGCTGTTATGCAAGATTGGATCCCATGACTACCTCTCATCAAAAATATTCAAGATTCTAGTGACAATCTCCTGCAGAAAGAAACTGGACTAGGGTGCGATGCTGTTTGAGAAAATCAAGGATAGTCTCCGCACACCCAACTTTGGAAGGATTATCAGCTTGTACCTGAATCAAATGGATGGTGACAAATTCGATATGACCAAAGGTGTGCATATCCATCACCTGAAGAAGATCGACTCTACTATCTTCTCAAGGTGGGATAGAAGGATCCTGAGGCAAGGGGGAGCCCCAGTTTTTCCTATGGAGGAAGAAGATCAAGTTCCTAAGGATAGGATTCCTTCTTGATAGGTTGTTTTGTAGTTAAGCTATTAGAGTGTTTTTTTAGGTCTTCTATGCACAAATCATGTCTTATAAGCCTATATATTGACCTCCTTTTATATTTATTTATGCCACTAATGTTTAATTCTATTTTTGCAGGTTTTACAAAATATGTAAAAATTTGACCTAACATGGCCAAAAACACGGCCGTGTCAGGGGGCGTGTCACATGTTCCCAAGGAAGCCGACCACCAGAGGAAAAATCAAGAGATCATCCTGAGAAGGACACGACCACCAAACATGGCCGTGTCGCCGCCGTGTTGCTATCCGTGTCAACCTTGCCATATCAACATGGTGTGTCACCAGAATATAGAGATCATCCCGAGAAGGACACGACCACCAAACACGGTCGTGTCGCCGTCGTGTTGCCGCCGTGTTGCCAGAAGCCAAAGACTTTCCAGAGAAGGACACGACCACCAAACACAGCCGTGTCTCCGGACGTGTCGCAATCGCCTCAGCGCCTGCTACCCTCCATAAATGCAACCCACGTCATAGCCCATCAACTGCAGTGGACTCGGCCACCAACATGGCCGTGGTGCTGGACGTGTCAGCATGGCCGAGCCCATTCTTCCCACGGCGCTATGATCATTCCCACCAAAACTAGAGCCCAAGGTCAACCAGCACAGGACACGGGCATCAACACGGCTGTGTCGGCCGGCCGTGTCAGCCCCTCAAGAATTTCTATAAATTCAGCCCTTCCCCCTTCTTTCAAAGGAGTTCTTGGTTGGAGTAGGGAGGTGCTTCCCCTTTGTTTACTAAAGCTTTTCTTGTATTTTTATTAAGCCTTACTTCTCTTTTTTCATTTTAAGTCTTTCTTAGCTCTAGTAGTGCTTTCCTTGAAATAGTTTGTAATTTGTTTTAGTAGCTTTGATGTTAGTGATAGCTTAGTTTACTTTTCATGCACTTGTACCCTTTCATTTTTCAAGTTGTTATCCCTCTTTTAGATTAATAAAAAAGTGTTGTTTCTTCTCTCTTTAGTACTTTGTGTTCTTATGTTCTTCTTCCCATCTTCTTTCCTCCACTTTACCATGAGTAACTAATCCTCCTTGTACTCGATCTTGATGATCCGAGGTTCGAGTTGATTAAGTTATGATGCTTTAATTCTACTTTTTCTTTTTAGGGTTTAGACCTTGAATTACTCTTGATTTATTTTGGGGTTGGAGATATATCATCGATATATATTCTCCACCTTTGCTTTCATTCTTGGCTAGCCGAGAGGCCAATAGTTTGAAGTGAGCACTCAAGAGTAAAGAGAGTTGCACGCACCCCTAGAGATGTTGACTTTTCTCAAGTTGCTCAGCAAGGTAGTCCAAACACCAAATCAATATCTTCGGAGCTACCCAGATCACAACTTGAACTTGCGGAAAGCAGGAAGCAACTCAGATAACCAAAAAACGCAGACAGAAGCAAGCAGATCAAAATTGCATTAATCTTCTTTACAGGGCGATATATATATGGCGAGACATGATTTCGCCAGTTCCTTAAAAATTAGAAACACAAAACAACTCGGGCGGATAGACTACAGAGACCGCCGAGATCGTCGAGACCGCTCATGTCGCCGAGACCGCCCAAACCGAGCTGAAACCAAACAGAACACGGAGTCCGCCGAGACCGCGAGGTCGCGCGGACATGCCGTTATTCGCCGAACTGCTGCTGAACAGAGGAACAAACCGCCTACCCGCTAAGACTGCGAGGTCGCGCGGACAGGTTATTGAACTTGAGAGAAGATGCTGAAATAGGTAACCGCTGGAAACAGTCCGCTAACTCCACTGAGGTCAAAACCAAACTCCTGGTTTCACAGTGTTAGCCGCGCCACCTTCACACAACAACCGGTTAAGCAAGCAACCCGTGCAGATTCAAAAACCGAGTCCGCAGCTGAAACTCAAGCCCAACTTACTATTCACTCTGTTGTAAATGACTTGTCGGGGGTCCTATTTATAGGCCAGGTGAGGAGTGTGGTCACCACCCTATGAGATAAAGTCACCGCCCCTTGGTCGCAGCTAACAAAGTCAATCCGCTGAGTCCGCCCGCACGGGGCAAACAAACCCGCCAAGTCCAGGCGAGATGGCGAACTGCACAAAGTAGTCCGCCCAGTCCGTAGAAACAAGGCTACCCATATTCGCCAAGTAACAGGCGAGATGACAGACTGCACAAGGCAGTCCGCCCAGTCCGCAACAGCAACGCCGGACCAGCCATCCCGCATGAGCGACCAGCTGAAAACAAGGCCAGTCTGCACGCACTAGTCCACGACCACAGGTAAAACACTGCCCAGTCACAGCGGACACTGCGGAAACCCTAAACTTCACAGAAGTGAAAGTCCAGAAAAGAAAGCGCGAGCTCGGCGGATACCAAGCCAGTCCGCCAGCTCCAAGGCCAGACCACTGCTCACCGCAACTCCAAAGAAGATGCGCGGACTCCAAGCCCAGTCCGCACAGGCCGCGCACACCACCTTGCAGAGCTCAGCTCACTGCCGGACTAAACTAGTCCGCGCTGTACGCAAAACCTGACCATAGCAAACTACGCAGGTCGCCAACCACCAACCCGCCGGACTAGATACCAATCCGCGCGGCCAGTCCGCCCAGGCCGCCCGGACTGCCCGACCACCCACTTCCACTTCACCAATTTCAACACTCCCCCTTGAAGTGAGAAGTGGTGATCAAGCCAAGTAGACCTTGTAGCCGCTGAAAAGGCCCCTTCGACAGCGGCTTGGTGAAGATGTCAGTAAGGTTATCTTCACTCCGAACATGACCGACTACAAGATATCCTTCCAGCACCTTCTCCCTTATGAAGTGGTGATCGATCTCAATATGCTTGGTCCTTGCATGACAAACTGGATTGTTTACCAGCTTGAGAGCACTTTCATTATCCCCTCGGAGCAAAGTTGGACCTTGCACTTCCTCATGGACGTCCTCTACTAGCCTCCTTAGCCAAACGGCTTCCCGAGTTGCCAAGGCCTAAGCCTTGTACTCAGCTTCCGTAGTAGAGACGGATACCGAGTCCTGCTTCTTGCTACACCACGAAATGCCCGCTGATCCGCAAGTGAACACATAACCAGAAGTTGACCTTCGATCATCCGAGTCACCACCATAATCAGCATCTGTATACCCTAGCAAAGAGAAACTCGCACCCCTTTTGTAAAGAAGTCCCATGTCAGAAGTTGCCTTGACATACTTCAGAATGTTCTTTGTCGCTACAAGATGAGACTTCCTTGGCTCTGCCATAAACTGACTTACTCGACCAATAACATAAGCTATATCTGGTCTAGTAATCGTCAGGTAGATCAAGCTCCCAACAAGAGCTCTGAACACCAAAGGATCAGGAAGAATCCTTCCTTCATCTCGACAAAGCTTTAGTCCTTGATCCAGAGGAGTAGAGCAAGTATTCCCTTCAATCAAGCCAAACCAGTTCACAATGCGTTCAACATATCCCTTTTGGCAAATGAGTAACCCAGTCTCCTTCCTCTCCACTTCGATACCAAGAAAGTGATGAAGCTCTCCCAGGTCTTTAATCTCGAAGCGAATAGCTAGCTCAGCTCTGAGACTAGCTACCTCCTCCTCAGAATTCCCTGTGATGATCATATCATCAACATACAGCAGGACCAATACTCGAAGATCCCCATTCTTCTTGATAAATAAGCTTGAGTCTGAGTTTGAAGCAAGGTATCCGCAGAATTGCAGATATTCTGTTATCTTCCCATACCAAGCTCTAGGAGCTTGCTTCAACCCGTAGAGAGCCTTCCTGAGCTTGCAGACGTAGTTCGGATGAACTTCAAAAATGAATCCAAGTGGCTGATCCATGAAGATGTCCTTGTCAATCTCTCCATAAAGAAAGACGTTCTTTACATCAAGCTGCCACATCCTCCATCCTTGGCAAGCAGCCAATGCAATCACTATCCGAACTGAAGTCATCTTTGCAACTAGACTAAACGTCTCCTCATAGTCTTCTCCATACTGCTAAGAGAATCCCCGAGCAACCAGGCGAGCCTTATATCTCTCAATGCTCCCATCAGCCTTCTTATTCAACTTAAACACCCACTTGCAAGTTACCGGAGTAATGCCATCAACTTTGGGCACAAGATCCCAAGTTTCATTCTTCTTGAGAGCATCCATCTCCTCTCTCATGGCATCTTCTTACTCCTTGACTCCAGTGGCCTCATTGAAGCTAGCAGGCTCCCGCTCATCAAGAGGACCTGCAAAGAAACATGAGACATAGCTCACTGTGTTTCCTTCGCAGTAGCGAGCTGGAGGCTTGATAACCCTCTTTGATCTCCGAAGAGGCTGCTCCTTGCTGACCACCTCCGCTACTTCTTCTGGTTCACCTCTGTTCTCTGACAAGCTTGGAGAAATGCTCCCCTGCTTCCTTACCCAGAAGCATCTCCCCTAGAACTTGAAGCAACTGGAGCTGTTGGTGATACAGCTAGCTCCTCTTGATCAACAACCTCAGCCACGTCCTGATCTTCATCAACCTTGCTCTCCGGTAGCTCAACCGAGCTTCCTCCATATAACGTCAGTTCATCAAAGATAATATCTCTTGATACCCCGAACTTCTTTGTCACTGGATCCATGCATCTCCATCCCTTCTTCCGCTCATCATAGCCAACAAAGACAAGCTTCCTTGCCTTTGCATCAAGCTTAGTCCTCAGGGCATCAGGAATATGCACATAGCAAGTTGATCCAAACACCCGAAGGTGTTCAACGCTCGGCTTCTCCTTCAGCAACATCTCGAAGGGAGACTTCATGTTGATCGGACTGAGAGGCATCTGATTGACGACATAAGCTGCACAAGACATTCCCTATGCCCAGAAGGACCTTGGGATACTCTTGGAATGAAGCCAACATTTGCAAGTATCCGTCAGATGACAGATCTTCCTTTCTGCAACTCCATTTTGTTGTGGAGTATGTGCACAAGTAAGCTTTATCTGGATCCCGTGCTTCCTGTAAAAAATAGAAAACTCGGAGGAGACAAACTCTCCGCCGTTATCAGTTCTAAATTTTTTGATCCGCAGGTTAAGCCAGCCCTCCACCAGCTCCTTGAACTCCACAAACAACCGTAAGGCTTCAGACTTCTCCTTCAAGAAATACACCCAAGTGTATCTTGAGTAGTCATCAATCAAGACTAGCATGTACCTGCTCACGCCAAGGCTAGCAGTAACGGTTGGTCCCATCAGATCACCATGGATAACCTCCAGCGGTGCTTTGCTTCTCGTTTGCGACTTATCAAAAGGAAGACGGTGAGACTTGCCATACTGACATCCAGCACAAACGTGACCATCACCGAAGGATGATAGCTTAGGCAAGCCTCTCACCAAGCTCCTATTTGCCAAAGCCTTTAGCTTATCCATCCCTACATGCCCCAACCTCTCATGCCACATAGCAGCGCTATCATTGGCCCTCATCCGATCAACATAGAAACTTGTTGATAGAACAAACAAGTCCTTCACTCTCCTTCCAATGTGAGCAACATCAGCCTTAACTGCTGATACGTTGTGAAGGAACTTCACTTCTGTTGGCCCAAATAGAACGTGATAGCCGGCGTTGACAGCATTGGTCACAGAGAAGAGGTTCTTCTTCATGCCCGGTATGTGATAAACACTCCTTAACGTGAGCGGCCCCTTATCACTACCCAACGTTACTATACCCTCCTTCTCTACTGCATGAACAGTATTATCAGCAGTTATAATAGCTTCGTTACCTGAGTATGACTGCAGCTTGGAGAACTTTGACATATCTCCAGTGAGGTGATGACCACACCCGGAGTCAACGATCCAATCGTCCTCCATGTCAACGGTGGACAATGCTCGGACACAAGTGCCCGTCATGAATGCTCCACCCCAACCGACCTCCTCCTTGCTAGAGGAAGCTTCCTCCTTGCCTGCAGCATGCCTAGGCTGCAGCTTGACCTTGCAGTCTCGCTTGAAGTGTCTTGGTTGATGAAACCTATAGTATTTCAGGTTCTTCTTCCAGTCCTTCTTAGGAGCAAAGCTCCCCTCCTGCTGTTTAGAAGATAAAGGTTCATCTCCAACCGCAGTCTGCTTTTTCCTCCCTTCCCATCTCTTCTTCTTCTTCTTCTCAGTGAAAAGAGCTTCACTAGCTCCTTCAGAGACAGTCATCCCAGCCATCTTCCTTGTCAGGCTCTCCTGCGAGGCAAGCAAATTTTACAGCTCCAGAAGAGAGGGATGAGTAGCCCAGCCTTGAACAGAAGTAGCAAATGCCACATACTTCTTCCGCAGACCGCGGATTATGTGCCTCTTCAGCTTGGCCTCGGAGATCGGCTCATCAGGATCAAGAGCTGAAAGCTCAGCACACAAGCTTTTCATCTTCAAGAAGTATTTGGAGATGGAAAGGTCTCCCTGAGTTGCCTTAGCCAACTCATTCTCTAAGAACTGTAGCCTTTCTACATTCTTCCTATTGAACAACCCATCAAGGGAAGTCCATATCTCAGCAACAGATTCACATCCTAAGATGTGATCAAAGAGTTTAGGTAACACCGCCCGCTTGAGAGTAAACTCAGCCTTGGCATTTGTCTTTCTCCACACTCTCACCTGCTCGGCTGTTTCAAACTAAGTAGTGATTTCAACTTGATCATCCCCACCGACGACCTCCCATAGCTCCTCGCCCAGAAGATAGCTCTTCATGCATGACTTCCACTTCTTGAAGTTAGTCGACGTCAGAAGCTCAATTCCCAGACCTATTGCAAACCCTCCGTCCATTACACTAACATGGTTATCCTTCAGAAGCACACAGAGCAACAGCAAGGCTTGTTGATCACAGCTCAAGCAACTGAACCTTCCTCTGATATCATGTTGAATTTTCTCAAGTTGCTCAGCAAGGTAGTCCAAACACCAAATCAATATCTTCGGAGCTACCCAGATCACAACTTGAACTTGTGGAAAGCAGGAAGCAACTCAGATAACCAAAAAACGCAGACAGAAGCAAGCAGATCAAAATTTAATTAATCTTCTTTACAGGGCGAGATATACATGGCGAGACATGATTTCGCCAGTACATGAAAAAATAGAAACACAAAACAACTCGGGCGGATAGACCACAGAGATCGCCGAGACCGCTGATGTCGCCGAGACTGCCCAAACCGAGCTGAAACCAAACAGAACACGGAGTCTGCCGAGACCGCGAGGTCGCGCGGACACGCCGTTATTCGCCGTACTGCTGCTGAACAGAGGAACAAGCCACCTACCCTCCAAGACCGCGAGGTCGCGCGGACAGGTTATTGAACTTGAGAGAAGATGCTGAAACAGGTAACAGCTGGAAACAGTCCGCTAACTCCACTGAGGTCAGAACCAAACTCCTGGTTTCATAGTATTAGCCGCGCCACCTGCACACAGCAACCGGTTAAGCAAGCAACCCATGCGGATACAAAAATCGAGTCCGCAGCCGAAACTCAAGCCCAACTTACTGTTCACTCTATTGTAAATGACTTGTCGGGGGGTCCTATTTATAGGCCAGGTGAGGAATGTGGTCACCGCCCCTTGGTCGCAGCTAACAAAGTCAATCCGCTGAGTTCGCCCGCACGGGGCAAACCAACCCGCCAAGTCCAGGAGAGATGGCGAACTGCACAAAGCAGTACGATCAGTTCGCAGAAATAAGGCTACCCATATTCTCCAAGTAACAAGCGAGATGACAGATTGCACAAGGCAGTCCGCCCAGTCCGCAACGGCAATGCTGGACCATCCATCCCACAAGAGCGACCAGCTGAACACAAGGCCAGTCCGCACGCACTAGTCCACGACCACAGGCAAAACACCGCCCGGTCACAGCGGACACTGTGGAAACCCTGAACTTCACAGAAGTGCAAGTCCGGAAAAGAAAGCGCGAGCTCGGCGGATACCAATCCTGTCCGCCAGCTCCAAGGCCAGACCGCTGCTCACCGCAACTCCAAAGAAGATGCGCGGACTCCAAGCCCAGTCCGCACAGGCCGCGCACATAACCTTGCAGAGCTCAGCTCACTGCCGGACTAAACCAGTCCGCGCAGTCCGCAAAACCTTACCACAACAAACTACGCAGGTCGCCAACCACCAACCCGCCGGACTAGATACCAGTCCGCGCAGTCAGTCTGCCCAGGCCACCCGGACTGCCCGACCACCCACTTCCACTTCACCAATTTCAACAAGGCAGATGTTAAATCTCCCGGATTAGAGTGAAATCCAATAGAGGCGTTCGCAGCGTAAGACGAGCTTTAGGCCTTCCATTTAGACAAGAGTCGGTCGGACCTTCTTAAACTCAGGTGGGCACGTCTTTGAGAGAAGTGTGTTCATGTTTTAGGAACCTCCACGGTCAAGGTACTTTACCCCATTAAGTTAGAGTGTTTTTATCGCATTTGTTTATTCAGCTTTTGCCGAGGTGATTCTTGATCGATTACTTCTCTTTTTAATCGTTTCAACCCCTTCGTCGTAATCATTTTTAATTAGCTCTCTTTTTATCTGCAATTAGTTCTCTCTTTTGTGAAATAATTCCTTTCTTAAGTGCGTTTAGATTTCTTTTCAACCCGAGTTTTCCTTCGATAAGATAATAGTGTTCGTGTGAGTACGATTACTCAATGGTTCCCGGATTTAAATACGACACTTGTGTCCCATAGCTACAATTCAATAGGTATACTTGCCTAGATGGATTGCTAGTTCAGTTGCTTCTCTTTTCTTAACGAATAACGAAACACCAAGTTTTTGGCGCCGTTGCCGGGAAACAATTTTTGTTGATAATTTGAAATCACGAACCTATTACTTTTATCACTTCTCTTTCTCACCCTCCTTCTTAAAACTTAAAAATCTAAAAAAATATTAACGCTCTTAATAGAAACCCACATCACAACTTTTTTACGCCACCTAACTCTCTCGAAAATTACAAAGGGCTTTAAGCGCCACTATCTTGTCTAGTACCTTGCCTTTTCTCTTTCTCTTTTGTCTTTCTAGTTCTTCTTTTGTTTCTTCTTCTCTATCTTACTTTCTTCTTCTAGTGCATGACCCACGGAAATCCATCGGTTATTTTGGACTTGGACCACGAAATTGAGCGTACTCTTCGGAGAAGATCAAGATTTTAAGGCCCTACTCTCCAAATACCTGTTGATGATTCCGAGTCATTTTCTACCTTAAGAATGGATGAACTCAATGCGGAGGGAGTCCAGCCCCATGTAGATGAAGCCTTGCAAAGAACTATGTCATATTATGCAAGGTCGAATCTCGAGGGTACAGAATCAAGCATAGGTCGCCATGTGATAGCTAATAACAATTTTGAACTTAAGCCTAGCATAATTCAAATGGTGCAGTAGTATGTGCAATATGACGGACTTCAAGATGAAGATTCGAACGCACATATAGCTAGCTTTCTTGAGATTTGTGACACCTTTAAAATCAATGGTGTTAAGAATGGTGTTATTAGGCTAAGACTCTTTCCTTTTTATCTTAGAACTAAGGCTAAGCAGTGGCTGAACACTCTACCTAAAAATAACATCACAACCTGGAATGAATTAACTGAAAAATTTTTGGCGAAATATTTCCCGCCAGCTAAAACTGCAAAACTTAGGAACGATATTTCTGCTTTTGGACAAATAGATTCTGAAACCTTATATGAAACCTGGGAAAGATTTAAAGAACTTTTAAGCTGATGCCCACATCACGCGCTGCCTGTATGGTTACAAGTGCAGACGTTTTATAACGGGCTAAATCAAAACACAAAGCAAATGATAGACGCAACTTCTAGTGGTACCTTAAACCACAAAACCCTGGAAGCAGCTCTTGAGCTTTTCGAGGACATGGCCATGAATACCTATCAGTGGAATGTGCCTAGGTCTCGCCCGATCAAACCTGCAGGTTTCTTTGAAGTGGACAATGTCTCCTAGCTAGATCTACAAGTGGAACTTCTAAGCAAAAAGATAACGGAGATGACTGCTGCCTCCACCCCTCAGGTATGGAAATCTGTAACTCCTGCTCCCGAACAATTAGATTATGTTAATAATATGCCTAGAAATGCTTTTCATAATTTTTCTGCTGCAAATTTTCCTGCGCCCGGTTTTGCTTTTCTAAATAGTTATAATCCTGTTTTAAAAAATCACCCGAATTTTTTGTGGAGTAATTCTTCGAACGCAATGCGCCCGTTACCACAAAATGATTTTTTTGCACCACCACCACCTCCTCAAAATTTTCCAAAACCTCCAAGTTTGGAGGAAATGTTTTATAAATATATGAATGTTAATGACGCTACTATAAGAACCCTAGCCGGGACTGTTAAAAGTTTATAAAATCAAGTAGGACAACTCGCAAAACATATTTCTGAGCGACCCGTCGAGTCTCTTCCTGCCAACACCGAGCCCAACCCGAGAGAGCAAGCGAAAGCTATAACTCTTCGGAGTGGGAAGCAAGTTTCTGGTGGGGTTAGCGAAGAGCCCGAGGAAGGCTTTGCTACCGCTTTAAAAACACCACCCTCTATTGAAAAAGAAGTTAACATCCCTCTCCCTGTTTTAGACAAAGATCTTACTCCACCACCCATCTTTAAAAATAATCCAACCCCGCCATACCCTTCCGAACTTAATAAGTAATGTCAGGACGATCAATACTCCCGCTTCCTAGAAATGTTCAAGCAAATCCACATCAATCTCCCCTTCCATGAAGCTCCCAAATGCCAAAATACGCTAATTACCTTATGGACCTCCTGACCAATAAGAAGAAGTTAGAAAACTTTTCGCATATCATGTTAAATGTCGAGTGCTCTGCAGTCTTGACAAACGGCTTGCCGAAGAAGATCAGTGATTCAGGTAGTTTTTCTATTCCGTGTGTCTTCGGTGATCTTTTTATCAATCACGCTTTAGCCGACTTAGGTGCGAGTATAAACCCGATGCCCCTCTCATTGTTTAAGAAGTTAGGAATTGGTTGTAACGTCCCAATTCGCACTAGGCCCCTCACACGAGTTTTGAGTCAAGAGACTTGACTCAGGCTCGGGACGCACTGACAAAAGGTGTCAAGTGCGTTGAATGGAGTGTAGGGTTGAGTGATATCCAATGAATAGAAAGGAAATGGCCCAAGGGAAAATCGACGAGAATGGAAGTTGATACTCACTGATCGACGGGTATCGGGAGTGATACTCGCTGATTCGACGGGTATCGATGGTCGATACCCGCCGGATTCAGAACTGCAGATTGGGAATTAGGTTAAGTGAAAGTTTACGAGAATGCCCGATGATTCTCACCGATCGACGAGAATTCCCAGCGATTCTCACCGATCATCGAGAATGCCTGGTGATACCGACCGATCGTCGAGTATCGCTGACAGATACTCAACGCACTCAACGCCAGAATTTCGGATAAGTGGGCTAAGTGAAATTCGCCGGGTATCATTGTTGATACCCGACGAATTCGTCGAGAATGCCCAACGATTCTCGCCGATCATCGAGAATGCCCGGTGATACCCACCGATCGTCGAGTATCACTGACTGATACTTTACGCACTCAACGCCAGGAATTTCCGATAAGTGGGCTAAGTGAAATTTGCCGGGTATCATTGTTGATACCCGACGAATTCATCGAGAATGCTCGCCGATTCTTGCCGATCGTCGAGAATGACGGTTGATTCCCGTCGAATTTGACTTGTGCGTTTTCTTCGCCCAACCAGATTCGCCGGCTTATACAGGCGGACCGAACCAGACTTCGGGATTCGTGCTGATGATGATTCCTTTGACCGGGTCACTTCAATATGAACCATTAGGGGCGGTCCAATGGGGTGTTGACACGTGGCAGAAGGATTTAACCTAATACAATGGTTTATAAGAGGAGATAAAGCCGAACCCTAGTCGATCGTTCTTGCCGTCATCGTGGACCTCGCAAAACCGATGGAGCCAAGGGAAGCAGTCGGAGTTCCTAGAGGCGGCCTTCTCTCTCTCTCTCTCTCCTTCCTTTGCCGTGAAGAACAACTGCACCAAGCAAGGGATGCCGCAAAAAAGAATGACTAGATCCATGGCCGGAAATGGTGTTACCGCTTGAAACGAGGTGAGCTTCCTCCCCTCTCCCTTGGTGCTAGATCTGTAGTTAATATTCTAGGAGAGATATCGACTCCTTAGAGTCTTGATGGTGAGGAGGAGATTTCTTAGGGAAAAGCCATGCCTAGGTCGTTTTCTAGGCTTAGTCCCCTCAATCCTCTTCATTCTTCAAAGTGAAGATGAGAGAGTGATTCGTGGAGAAATATGGCTTCGTGAGGGTGAATAAGAGTGGACGATTTTCTGGAGGAGTTTTTGGGAGATTGGTGCAAGGAGGAAGATGAACGGATGTCGTTCATCTCGCCTTAAGATGCGTGCAGAAATCTATTTTCTGCACGTAGAGACCTTCGTTGCAAATTTTGGGGGTGTTCTTGTCATATCTGGGTTTTCGACTAAACACGAAAGTTTTAGCCCTTGAAATTATATTTCCAACGAGTGGTTTCACGTTTCCATGCGATACCTGTAGCCATGGGAAAGTCAGTTCGAATCTGATGCGATTGGGGAAAAATCCTGTACACAGCAGGCTTCGAGTGAACTTCTGGTGTGATGCGATCAAATCTGGGCTTTTGACTAAACACGAAAGTTGTATCCCTTGAGTTATCTATCCAACGAGTGGTTACACGCACTCGTCAGATTTCTGTAGCCTCAGGAATCCTTGGTCGAAGTTGCTGCCCGAATTAAGGCTGCACCTAAATTCTGGGCTGTGTAACGTGGAATGCGATTTGGTGGAATTAAATGTTGTGATCCAACTCGAGGCTTGGGTGAACTCTTTTGAAATAATCATCATAATGACGTGATAAGTTGAGGTTATAAATCTAAATTCGTATAACGAGTTGTGGACAAGTTTAATTGAAGGAAAGAACCTGATATAATTGGGTAGATATAATTGGATAAATGTATAAATGATTTAACTATTACCATGATGTATGTTGAATGGATAAAAGGAAATTAGAAATCCAATGCTTAGAGTGTCGTTTCCCTACTAGTAGCATTGTGGAAGTAAAGAGTGCGGTGTTTACCGTCAATAGTTGGAATGAGACTGAGATGAGTAAAGTTGGACGGTTGGGCTTGGTCCTCGATGTTCACGTCCCGAGGCTCCTCCCGTATTTGATGGATGGTTGGGCTTGGTCCTCGTTGTTCACGTCCCGAGGCTCCTTCCATGCCACAATATTGTGGAATTGCATGTGGTGTGAGTCGACACGTGGTGTCATAATCCCGGGTTAAGGATAGTGTGGCAGGTCTACGGGCTCGCCAATCGTCACACTGATGGGAGTTGACAGCTAGACCTTGGACGGTTGGGCTTAGTCCTCGGTGTTCACATCCCGAGGCTCCTTCCGTGCCAAGTGAACGGTTGGGCTTGGTCCTCGTGTTCATTTTCGAGGCTCCTTCCGTGTCACGCATAGGACAGTTCGGGGCTAGGATCTTGGTGCTCATTTACCCAAGAGAACCCGCTGAGCCGTAGTACGTATGTGAGCTCCGCTGTTGTGTTCTTAGCATTGAGGCGTACGGAGGCCTAGGCCAGGTAGTGTGGAGACCAGCCTAGTAGTGGAGATGCCCGCTCTACTATCACCGTTTGGCCACGACGATTGACGCTTGAGAGGTTAGCTACCCCCTCGAATTGTGGGAACTATAAATCTATGTCGACATAGCGATTGCATGTGCTTGATCATGGGTGTGTCATTGCATTGAATATATAGCATTGCACTTCATTACATATACAAGACCCTCATCGTATAAGTTTGTGCGGGCACTCCTATACGATGAGTTACTTATTGCTGAACGACCCTCAACTTATATACTTGTATGGGCATCCATATAAGTTGAGTTACTTACTGTTATAACGTTATACTCTCTTGCTGTTGTAGATGGTAGAATTGTAGAATAAGAGCTTGTTCATTTGTACACTATTTTACTGCTACCTATGATTTGTATACTTACTTCACCTGCTTGTACTACTGTTTCATATATATTGTACCCGTTCCTTTCTCCGCCCGGTGTCGAGGAGTCGCCGGGGGAGCGGATGTGAAGCCACTTAGTCTTTATGACTAACGGTTGCTAAGTCTTCCTTTTTAGGAGGAAACCCCGCAGGTGAAGCAGCAGGCTATGCAGCTGGACAGCCTGGCAAGGATGACAGGGCCTGAGGGGACGGTACCGTCACTACCGTCAGTTACAAATGTGAGTGAGAGAGATTTTGTTGTAGCTCTTCGGGGCAATTTTATTTTTGTACTCTGATTATGTAGAAGCTTGTTTAGCTTCTCTTTTGCTATATTTAAGGACTTATGCTTGGTGTGGATTGACTCTCTTTTATTGTATGGTTGGGTTGGCATTTATATGTTGATATTGATTGAAGCTGGCAGGATAGGCGTCTTGTGGTACAGGCTGACCCGATTGTTAGTGTTACCGCAAGGCGGCTGTTCTTGGCATAAGACCCCTCTCGTGCCGTGTCTTGTGTTCCGGGAGGGGGGGTATTACAAATGGTATTAGCTTGCTACGATCCTCCAAGGATAAAGTCACTTAACAATGGTGCCACCCCCGTTTGATTAGTCAGTTTGGGGACAAACTGACTTAGCGGAAGCAGTGGTGTGCCCATATGTAATTCACACTAAGTTTGTCCATCTTTAACTTTAGATTAGCCAACCTAACCTTAGGTTTGTACCCTATGTGTAGATCCCAGTACATGCTGAGCCAGTGAGGGGCACCCCCGCCCCGTCAGTGCCTACACAATTCCAACAATCAGAGCTGGGGCAGACGCTCACAGCTATTTTGGATGCCTTTAGGTCCCAATCTCAGCAGGCACCTGTACAACAATAGGGTCCAGGATCTAGTTGGTTAAGCACTTTCTAAGCTCTCTCCCCTCCCGCTTATATTGGGACAGAGTCGGCGGTGCGTACGGAGGAGTGTCTCGACACTATACAAGAATTGCTGGCAGGAATAAGATGTCCAAACAATATGTCGGTGACCCTTGTGGTGACACTCTTAGAACTGTATGCCAAAAGGTGGTGGAAGTCCCTCATGGGCTCAACTTTTCGTGGAAGAGTGTACACGGACATTAGTTGGAGCGAATTCTCTGAAGCCTTTTTAGAGCATTTCATCCCCTCGGCTACTCGGGATTGTCTTGACGAGAGATTTTTGCAACTAAAGCAAGGGTCCATGTCGGTGACAGAGTACCAACGGGAGTTTCAGCACTTGGCTAGATTCGCTGACTCCTATGAGTTGGATGATAGAGGGTATGCCAAACGATTCTACAAAGGCTTGCGAGATCCCCTAAGGCAATCCCTTTTGTTTATAGCGGACTCTAGTCTGGCGGAGATTATTGATATGGCGAAGAGATTGGAAGCGGACCACTTGGGAAGTGGTAAAAGGCCAGCGGGGGGCGTTATGGAAGCCAGCCCCAGCAACAGAAGGAGATTTGACAATAGAAGAGGAAGAGGATATCGGAGGGGTGGCAGGCGTTTCCCCCAGAACTTTAGAGAGGAGTGCCCGGTTCCACAACCGCCAGCAGTACCTCCAACTCAACATTTTCAGCAACACGGCGGAAGGTAGGAATGGGTGTGCTTTGAATGCAACCAATCGGGCCACATTCGACGCTATTGCCCGCAACTGTTTGGAGATGCGCCTTTTGCTCTCCCTCCAGCAGCCCCGCGGGGGAGAGGGTATGTGCGTGGTCGAGGACGAGGACCACGAGGAAGAAACCCCGGACCCGCTCGAGATCAGATGTATTCCTTGGACATGACTCAAGAGCGGAATCCTCAAGAGATGATTGCCGGTACGATTTGAATTAGCCATTTTGCTTCCATTAATATCCTCTAGTGGCTTAAGATATACTAGATGTCTAGCTTGAGTATTATTAAATGAAACTTAGGCACCGTGATGGTCGGCGGGAAACCGGCTTATACGTTATTTGACACCGGTGCCTCACATTCTTTCGTGTCTGAAGACTTCATCAAGGATATACACATAGTACAATATTTCACTAGTATTGCTCGAAGAGTACGCCTCCCAGACGGATCTGAGATGACGGCAACCGCGAAGTGTGAGTTGGAGATAACAATTGGGGGAAAGGCCTTTGATACCCCCGCCACAATTTTGAGAATACCAGAATTCGACATCGTTCTGGGCATGGCATGGCTGGATTGGCACCATGCAAGAATCGACTGCGCGAAGAAGCACATCTAGTTGAGACATGGGGATACTGATGTAGTCTTCCAAGGTATAAATTTCGCACCACGAATATTGTTATCCTCAATCCAGACCTTGAAAGCTCATATGAGAGGGGATGAAGTCTACATGATATGTTTTGAACTAAAGAAGATGAAGGTAGATGTGAAGGATGTGCGGGTAGCACGGGATTTCCCTGAGGTATTTCCTGAAAAATTGCCAGGGTTACCCCCACATAGAGAAGTGGATTTTCAGATTAAGCTTGTATCAGGAGCTAAGCCTGTCTCTAGGACCCCTTATCGGATGGCCCCAAAAGAACTCGCGGAGTTTAGAGTTCAACTGCAGGAGTTGGTAGAATCAGGGTTTGTTCGCCCCAGCTCATCACCTTGGGGAGCCCCTATTCTATTCGTTAAGAAGAAAGATGGAACCCTGCGTTTATGTATAGACTATTGGGAACTCAACCGACTGACGGTACGGAACACCTATCCGTTACCTCGGATCGATGAGTTGTTCGACCAACTAGTGGGAGCGCATTGGTTCTCCAAGCTAGATTTGCACTCGGGGTATTACCAATTGAGAATACAAGAGGATGATATTCCAAAAACGGCTTTCAGCTCAAGGTACGGCTTATATGAGTTCACAGTGATGTCGTTTGGGCTCACAAATGCCCCATCAGCTTTCATGAGCTTGATGAATAAAGTGTTTGAGCCCTATTTGGATGTCTTCTTCATTGTGTTCATTGACGACATCTTAGTCTACTCGAATTCGGAGGAGGAACATGCCGAGCATTTGGCCTTAGTTCTGGAAAAGTTAAAAGAGCACGCCCTGTTCGCCAAGTTTAGCAAGTGTGAATTCTGGCTAAGGGAAGTGGCTTTCTTGGGTCATGTAATCAGTGGGGATGGACTAGCTGTGGATCCGGCCAAGGTGCATGCCGTGAAGGAGTGGTCGCCCTTGAAGTCGGCGGCCGATGTGAGGAGTTTTCTGGGACTTGCTTGATACTACCGCAGGTTCGTAAAAGGATTCTCCAAGATTACCCTCCCGCTTACTTATTTGACAAAGAAAGGTGTGCCATTTGAGTGGACACTCCAGTGTGAAGCGGCATTCCAGGAATTGAAGGATAGACTTACCTCCGCCCCCATCCTTGTCCTTCCTTCTGGGAAGTAAGGTTTCCAAGTTTACACGGACGCATCTTATCAGGGGTTGGGAGTGATGTTGATGCAGCACGAGCACATAATTGCTTATGCTTCAAGACAATTGAAGAAGCATGAAATCAATTACCCGGTGCATGATTTGGAGCTAAGAGCGGTGGTGTTCGCCTTGAAGGTATGGAGGCATTATCTATACGGCGTCCACTGCGAAATCTTTTCGGATCATAAAAATTTGAAGTACGTCCATACCTAGAAGGAATTGAACTTAAGACAATGGCGGTGGTTATAGTTTCTATGCGACTATGAGTTCACCTTGAACTACCACCCCGGAAAAGCGGATTCGGTAGCCGATGTGTTGAGTAGGAAAGTACCCGGCTCAAGCCCAGAGTCTCGGTTGATGAGCATGGAGTTGGCACGGATGATCGAGGAGATGGACATCACCTTAATATTTAAGGCTTCTTTGGAATATACGGAGTACCTGTCCAGCATGAGCATAGTTTGTGATATCCGGGACCGGATCCGAGTTGAGCAGGGATTGGATGCGGCTTTGGCTCCGACAATAAAGTTAATCGAAGACGGGACTACCGACGAGTACACACTAAAGGACGGCCTCGTTTACTTTCGCGGGCTGCTCTACATTCCCAAAGGTGGTAGAATCCGGGAGGATATCTTGAGAGAAGCACATTGCTCTCAATATTCCGTGCACCCGAGAATTTCAAAGATGTACGCCGGCTTACGGAAGACGATGTGTTGGCCTGGAATGAAGAAGGATGTCCGATACTTTGTCACGCATTATGAAGCCTGCAAAAGAGTGAAGGCGGAGTGCAGGAGCCCCGGTGGTCTGTTGCAATCGTTGACAATCCCCGAGTGGAAGTTCGAGGATATTTCCATGGATTTCGTACATGGGCTACCTCTCTCCCGCCCAGGAAATGATTCAGTGTGGGTGATCGTTGATCGCCTGACGAAAGTTGCCCGGTTCATTCCTATGAAGAAGGAGGCTCATGTGGATGTCTTAGTACGCCTTTTTGTGGAGCAGTTTGTACGGTATCACGGCATACCTAAGACGATAGTTTCGGACCGTTATGGTTGTTTTACCTCCAAGGAGTGGAAGGCAGTACAAGCGTATTTGGGCTTGCGCCTTACCTTTAGCACCGCATTTCATCCTCAGAAGGACGGGCAGTCTGAGCGGACCATCCGAACATTGGAGGATCTGTTGAGGTTGTGTGTGATAGATATGGGAGAGCCGTGGGAAAGACTCTTGCCCTTAGTGGAATTCTCCTACAACAACAGCCATGAAGCTAGCATTGGCATGACGCCCCATAAAGCCCTTTATGGAAGAAGGTGTAGAACCCCCTTGTCTTGGGTGCAAGACGAAGACCCGAAGGCATTGGGAATTGAGTATATTGACGATACTGATGCAGTGGTTAGGCTGATAAGGGATCGCATGTTGGAGGCTCAAAGTCGGCAGGCGAAATATTATAACGCAAAGCACCGTATGGTTTAGTTTCAAGTGGGTGATAAAGTGTTCCTAAAAATCATGCCGATGCATGGAGTGTCATGGGTGCGGGGAGTGAAGAAGCTCAACCCACGGTATGTTGGACCCTATGTCATAGTGGAAAGGATTGGCCCTGGCCTATCGTCTGGAGCTACCGCCCGAGCTAGAAAATCTCCACGATGTGTTCCATGTATCGTCGCTTCGGAAGGCGCTGTTGCGGCCTGAACAATACATCCCCACAACTGATGGTAAGGTGGCGTCTGACAGATCTGTGCGACTGGAGCTGGTGCGGATCGTTGATAATAAAATAAGAACCTTGCGCCACAAAAGTGTGCCTCTGGTAAAAGTGCTATGGTCTAATCATGGGAAGGAAGAATTTACTTTGGAGCCGGTGGACTTGATGCAGAAGCGCTACCCGGAGCTGTTCTCCCAAGGTAACATTTTATAGCGCATAATATTTTGTACTTGCATCCCCATAGCCCTAGCCTGATTTCGGAGACGAAATCTTTTATTTTATTTATAGGATTTGTAACGTCCCAATTCGCGCTAGGCCCCTCGCACGAGTTTTGAGTCAAGAGACTTGACTCGGGCTTGGGACGCACTGGCAAAAGGTGTCAAGTGCGTTGAATGGAGTGTAGGGTTGAGTGATATCCAACGAATCGAAAGGAAATGGCCCAAGGGAAAATCGACGAGAATGGAAGTTGATACTCGCCGATCGACGGGTATCGAAAGTGATACTCGCCGATTCGCGGGTATCGATGGTCGATACCCGCCGGATTCAGAACTGCAGATTGGGAATTAGGTTTAGTGAAAGTCGACGAGAATGCCTGACGATTCTCACCGATCGACGAGAATGCCCGGCGATTCTCACCGATCGTCGAGAATGCACGGTGATACCCACCGATCGTCGAGTATCGCTGACAGATACTCAACGCACTCAACGCCAGAATTTCCGATAAGTGGGCTAAGTGAAATTCGCCGGGTATCATTGTTGATACCCGACGAATTCGTCGAGAACACCCGACGATTCTCGCCGATCGTCAAGAATGCCAGGTGATACCCACCGATCGTCGAGTATCGCTGACTGATACTCAACGCACTCAACGCCAGGAATTTCCGATAAGTGGGCTAAGTGAAATTTGCCGGGTATCATTGTTGATACCCGACGAATTCATCGAGAATGCTCGCCGATTCTCGCCGATCGTCGAGAATGACGGTTGATTCCCGTCGAATTTGACTTGTGCATTTTCTTCGCCCAAGCAGATTCGCTGGCTTGTACAGGCGGGCCGAACCGGACGTCGGGATTCGTGCTGCTGATGATTCCTTTGACCGGGTCACTTCAATATGACCCATTAGGGGCGGTCCAATGGGGCGTTGACACGTGGCAGAAGGATTTAACCTAATACATCGGTTTATAAGAGGAGATAAAGCCGAATCCTAGCCGATCATTCTTGCCTTCATCGTGGACCTTGCGAAACCGACTGAGCCAAGGGAAGCAGTCGGAGTTTCTGTAGGCGGCCTTCTCTCTCTCTCTCTCTCTCCTTCCTTTACCCTGAAGAACAACTTCACCAAGCAAGGGATGCCGCAAAGAAGAATGACTAGATCCATGGCCGGAAATGGTGTTACCGCAGGAAACGAGGTGAGCTTCCTCCCCTCTCCCTTGGTGCTAGATCTGTAGTTAATATTCTAGGAGAGATATCGACTCCTTAGAGTCTTGATGGTGAGGAGGAGATTTCTAAGGGAAAAGCCATGCCTAGGTCATTTTCTAGGCGTAGTCCCCTCCATCCTCTTCATTCTTCAAAGTGAAGATGAGAGAGTGATTCGTGGATAATATGGCTTCGTGAGGGTGAATAAGGGTGGACGATTTTCTGGAGGAGTTTTTGGGAGATTGGTGCAAGGAGGAAGATGAACGGATGTCATTCATCTCGCCTTAAGATGCGTGCAGAAATCTGTTTTCTACACGCAGCGACCTTCGTGGCCAATTTCGGGGGTGTTCTGGTCATATCTGGGTTTTCGACTAAACACGAAAGTCGTATCCCTCGAAATTTTCTTTCCAAAGAGTGGTAGCACGTTTCCAGGCGATACCTGTAGCCACGGGAAAGTCAGTTCGAATCTGCTGCGATTGGGGAAAAATCCTGTACACAACAGGCTTCGAGTGAACTTCTGGTGTGATGCGATCAAATCTAGGCTTTCGACTAAACACAAAAGTTGTATCCCTTGAAATTATCTTTCCAACGAGTGGTTACACGCACTCGTCGGATTTCTGTAGCCTCGGGAATCCTTGGTCGAAGTTGCTGCCCGGATTAAGGCTGCACCTAAATTCTGGGCTGTGTAACGTGGAATGCGATTTGGTGGAATTTAATGTTGCGATCCAACTCGAGGCTTGGGTGAACTCTTTTGACATAATCATCATAATGATGTGATAAGTTGAGGTTATAAATCTAAATTCGTATAACGAGTTGTGGACAAGTTTAATTGAAGGAAAGAACCTGATATAATTGGATAGATATAATTGGATAAATGTATAAATGATTTAACTATTGTCATGATGGATAAAAGGGAATTAGAAATCCAATGCTTAGAGTGTCGTTTCCATACAGGTAGCATTGTGGAAGTAACGAGTGCGGTGTTGACCGTCAATAGTTGGAATGAGACTGAGATGAGTAAAGTTGGACGGTTGGGCTTGGTCCTCGGTGTTCACGTACCGAGGCTCCTCCCGTATTTGATGGATGGTTTGGCTTGGTCCTCGGTGCTCATGTCCCGAGGCTCCTTCCATGCCACTATATTGTGGAAAGTCATGTGGTGTGAGTCGACACGTGGTGTCATAATCCCGGGTTAAGGATAGTGTGGCAGGTCTACGGGCTCGCCAATCGTCACACCGATGGGAGTTGACAGCTAGACCTTGGACGGTTGGGCTTAGTCCTCGGTGTTCACGTCCCGAGGCTCCTTCCGTGCCAAGTGAACGGTTGGGCTTGGTCCTCGTGTTCATTTCCGAGGCTCCTTCCGTGTCACGCATAGGCCAGTTCGGGGCTAGGATCTTGGTGCTCATTTACCCAAGAGAACCCGCTGAGCCGTAGTATGCATGTGAGCTCCGCTGTTGTATTCTTAGCATTGAGGCGTATGGAGGCCTAGGCCAGGTAGTGTGGAGACTAGCCTAGTAGTGGAGATGCCCGCTCTACTGTCACCGTTTGGCCACGACGGTTGACGCTTGAGAGGTTAGCTACCCCCTCGAATAGTGGGAACTATAAATCTGTGTCGACATAGCGATTGCATGTGCTTGATCATGGGTGTGTCATTGCATTGAATATATATCATTGCACTTCATTGCAAATACAAGACCCTCATCGTATATGTTTGTATGGGCACTCCTATACGATGAGTTACTTATTGCTGAACGACCCTCAACTTATATGCTTGTATGGGCATCCATATAAGTTGAGTTACTTACTGTTATAACGTTATACTCTCTTGCTGCTGTAGATGGTAGAATTGTAGAATAAGAGCTTGTTCATTTGTACACTATTTTATTGCTACCTATGATTTGTATACTTACTTCACCTTCTTGTACTACTGTTTCATATATATTGTACCTGTTCCTTTCTCCGCCCGGTGCCGAGGAGTCGCCGGG
This sequence comes from Platanthera zijinensis, assembly GCA_039513925.1. Taxonomy (NCBI): domain Eukaryota; kingdom Viridiplantae; phylum Streptophyta; class Magnoliopsida; order Asparagales; family Orchidaceae; genus Platanthera; species Platanthera zijinensis. Next base: position 65,428,446 of record CM077093.1, read on the forward strand.
GGAGCGGATGTGAAGCCACTTAGTCTTTATGACTAACGGTTGCTAAGTATTCCTTTTTAGGAGGAAACCCCGCAGGTGGAGCAGCAGGCTATGCAGCTGGACAGCCAGACAAGGATGACAGGGCCTAAGGTGACGGTACCGTCGCTACCGTCAGTTACAGATGTGAGTGAGAGAGATTTTGTTGTAGCTCTTCGGGGCAATTTTATTTTTGTACTCTGATTATGTAGAAGCTTGTTTAGCTTATCTTTTGTTATATTTAAGGACTTATGCTTGGTGTGGATTGACTCTCTTTTATTCTATGGTTGGGTTGGCATTTATATGTTGATATTGGTTGAAGCCGGCAGGATAGGCGTCTTGTGGTACAGGCTGACCCGAGTGTTAGTGTTACCGCAAGGCGGCTGTTCTTGGCATAAGACCCCTCTCGTGCTGTGTCTTGTGTTCCGGGAGGGGGGTCTTACATTGGTAGCCTCAACCCCACACACATGAGTATCCAGTTTGCCGACAGATCAGTCAAATACCCAATAGGAATCGTGGAAGATGTCTTAGTTAAAGTCGACAAGTTCATCTTCTCGGTGGACTTCGTCATATTAGACATCAAAGAAGACGTCGAGGTTCCCTTGATTCTTGGCTGACCCTTCCTTTCCACTCCCCGAGCTATCATTGACGTAAGCAATGGTAAGCTCTTCCTTCGAGTAGTCGACGATGAAGTGACTTTCTCTATCACCCCCTCGATGAAGAACACCCTAGCAAATGACGACTCCTGTTTTTTCGTAGATACCCTAAGTGAAGAATCCTCCTATTGCCTCTCTAAATTTGAAAAAGAATTTTCTGATTTTTGTTCCTCCTCTACTCTTCTAACCGAATCGCTGCACCTAGGTGGAGAATCTTCCTATTGCCTTTCTTAATTTTAAAAAGAATTTTCTGATTTTTATTCCTCCTCTACTCTTCCAACTGAATCGCTGCAAGAAGCCGCCATGGCCACAAGCCCCGCCCCTTTTAATTTTCCGTTTAAAAAAGTCTACGAAGACATAGTATTTGAAAAAGAAAGAATTTCTAAAACCTTTTATGAAGAACCCCCTACCCTAGAATTAAAAGAACTTCCTGAGCATCTCAAGTATGCCTTCTTAGAAAAAAATTCCAAGCTACCGGTAATAGTTTCGGCCCACCTGACTGAAGTCCAAAATGACAAACTCCTTCTAGTTTACGTAAGCATCGCCGAGCTATTGCTTGGAAGATTTCCGATATCAAGAGTATAAGCCCATCCTTCTGCACTCACAAAATCTTAATTGAAGATAATTCGCGTAACTCCATACAACCTCAACGTCGTATAAACCAAAACATGAAAGAAGTCGTAAAGGGAGAGGTCATGAAACTCTTAGACGCAGGAATTATCTACCCTATATCTGATAGTAATTGGGTTATCCCTGTTCAGGTAATGCCTAAGAAGGGAGGGATAACGGTAGTTAGTAATGAGAATAACGAATTAATCCCGATACGGACGGTTACCGGGTGGTGAATGTGTATAGATTATCGTAAATTAAATGACGCCACCCGTAAGGATCACTTTCCCTTACCGTTCATCAATCAAATTTTAGAACGATTATCTGCCCATAGCTTTTATTGTTTTCTCGATGGCCTCTCGGGGTACTTTCAAATCCCCATCTCCCCCGAGGACAAGGAGAAAACTACGTTTACTTGTCCCTTCGACACCTTCGCTTACCGAAGAATGCCATTTGGATTGTGCAATGCGCCAGCTACATTCCAACAATGTATGCTCGCTATCTTTAACAAGTACGTAGAAATCATTATGGAGGTATTCATGGATGATTTTTCCGTGTTCGGTGATGCATTTGATAGTTGTTTAGAAAATCTAGAAAAAGTCTTAGAAAGATGCGAAGAAACTAACCTTGCCCTAAACTGGGAAAAATACCATTTTATGGTAAGGGAAAGGTTAGTTTTGGGTCATAAAATCTCTGCGAGAGGAATTTAAGTAGATATAGATAAGATAAAAGTTATCGAGAAGCTGCCGCCGCCTACAACCGTGAAAGCTATAAGAAGTTTCCTAGGACACATTGGCTTTTACTATCGTTTCATAAAGGACTTCTCCAAAATCACTAAACCTCTTACTCAACTCTTAGAAAAAGACGCCCCATTCATTTTTGATGACTCTTGTCTCTCTGCCTTCGAATCGATTAAAGATAAATTAATTAACGCACCTATTATGATAGCTCCGATGTGGGACCTTCCATTTGAGATAATGTGCGATGCGAGTAGTTTTGCGGTGGGAGCCGTATTAGGTCAACGCATATCTAAAAACTTCCACCCCATCTATTATGCAAGTAAAACGCTCACATCTGCACAGGAGAATTACACCACAACCGAGAAGGAGCTCCTAGCTGTAGTATTCGCTTTTGATAAATTCCGCCCTTATATTACACTTTCAAAAGTTATCATTTTTACGGACCACTCGGCCCTCAAATATCTTCTTGCTAAGACGGATGTCAAGCCGCGCTTGATTCACTAGGTCGTACTCCTCTATGAGTTTGACTTAGAAATCCGTGATAAGCGAGGAGCCGAGAATTTGACCGCCGACCATCTCTCACGTCTAGATAACCCTTATATTGTAAATTTAGATGAAAAATATTTTAATGATTATTTTCCCGATGAGAAGCTGCTCTTAATTAACACATCGCCTTCTCCTTGGTTTGCACAAATAGCCAACTATTTAGTGGCCCGGGTGCTCTCAAAAGTGTTCTACTCTCAGCAAAAGAAGAAATTATTTTCTGAGTTGAAGAACTATTTTTGGGAGGACCCGCATCTTTTCAGAGTCTGTGCGGACCAAGTGATAAGGAGATGCATTTCTTTAGAAGAAGGTTTAGATATTTTAAAACACTTACATGAAGGACGGACTGGTGGGCACTATCAAACTACTCGCACCGCTCACAAAGTGCTAAGGACGGGTTTTTACTGGCCTAGCCTGTTTAAAGACGCGCAAGCCTTTGTGAGTAGGTGTGATAGTTGTCAACGGTCGGGCAACATTTCCATAAGAATGAAATGTCGCAAAATTATTTCCTTGAGTGCGAAATTTTCGACCTCTAGGGAATTGATTTTGTTTGCCCTCTTCCTTCTAGCTTTGGGAATAAGTATATTTTAGTTGCCATAGATTATTTTTCTCCTTGGGCCGAAGCCAAAGCTCTTCCTATGAACGACGCCCGAGTCATAGTTTCATTTTAAAAAAAAATTATTTTCTTGATTTGGTACGCCGCGAGCCATCGTTAGTGACAGGGGTTCTCATTTTTGTAACACGCAATTTTCTAAAATTCTCATTAAATACGGCGTTACACATAAACTTTCAACTGCCTACCACCCCCAAACTAACGGACAAGTCGAAGTAGTGAATAGAGAGATTAAAAGAATTTTAGAAAAGACTGTTTCAACTTCTAGAAAAGATTGTTCAACCAAATTAGACGATGCTCTATGGGCCTACCGAATAGCGTACAAAACCTCCATCGGATGTACGCCATATCGGTTGGTTTATGGAAAATCGTGTCATTTACCCGTAGAACTAGAACACCACACTTTTTGGGCCTTAAGATTTTTTAACTTCGATCCCCGCTCTGTCGGCGACCTTAGAGAATTTCAACTCAACGAACTCGATGAGTGGCGCTCTTACACATACGAAAATAACAAACTTTATAAAGAGCGGACGAAGAGTTTGCATGATAAACACTTAAGGAATCCAAAAACTCTTAAGCCGGGTGATTAATTCTTTTATACAACTCACGATTACGTTTATTTCCGGGGAAGCTAAAATCACGTTGGTCTGGGCCCTTTACTGTTTTAGAAGTTTTTCCGTATGGAACTGTTTTGATTTCACACCCTGATAAGGGTAATTTCAAAGTGAATGGTCAACGTCTTAAACTGTATTTCTGTGGTGATGTCTGTCCTAACTGTGTTAACTCTATCATCCATGATTTGACTTTCGAAAAGTTTAAAACTTTGTTTTATTATTATTAGAACTTTGAACAATATTTTGGACAATATTTTTTGTTGCGTCGAGCTCAACGACGTTTTTAAACGAAGGGCGCTCTTGGGAGACAACCCAAGTTATCTTTTTTCTATTTTCTTTATTTTACAATTTTTTCCCCGGGCGGCTCCGACAAGTTGAAGCTTCTGCGATCGCCTGCTCCAACGTTGTTGAATCCATCACGATGTCCAAAGAAGACCTTTCATGAAGATCCAAAGCGCAAGAATAGGGTAGCTGCATCACTCAGCTTTCGCAGCAAATAAATCCGGGGAAGTACCTGATTTTCAATTCTGTAATTTCAGTTTCTCTTCTTCTCTAACCGCCTTTCTCCATTGAGGACAATGTCCATTTTAAGCTTGGGGGAGGACTTCCTCCTTCGTTTTGCTATATGTGAATATTTTGCTTTTTGTGAAAATTTTTCAAAAATCCAAAAAAAAATAAAATATTTCAAAATAAAAAAAATATATATGCTTTTTGTCATTACTTTAATAGTTTAGACATTTTGGTATTTCAATTGTACCCATTGCTTTTGTTTTGCTTTTCTCAAAATTTCATATAAACAACTTAGCTAATTATATTTTTTTTAATCAATCTTTTTTATTATATTTCACAAGTAAAATGTTGGCCTTGCTATGTTTCTAATTCGCGGTAGCATGTTAACGTAAAACATTTTTTCTAAAACTCGTATTTCCATTATGGTTTTCGTTCTTTATTTTCTTTACTTTCTCAAATATTCAAGATCCACTATTTTCCTTTTGTTTTTGATAATTTTTGTAAGGTTAACTTTTGAATCGCGTAGTAGATGTGAACGATCCAAGTCACCTATTATTTCTATTTTCAAGATAATTTCATCAATCTTCATTTGTTATCTAGGACTTGCTTTTTGAAATTCTTCAAATCTATGTTTTAAATAAATTTAAAATGCGTGAAAATGATTTAGGCTGTTTTTGTTTTCGTTTAGGTTGAGCTTTCCTGTCAACCTAAAAACTTTCACCACTAGTTAGCCGCTTTTGTGCTTTTTTTTCCATTTTCATTTGATAGCTCCTCTTTTCATATCATTTTCATCAAAGCCAAAATTTCCAACCTATCTAATCACGCTAACCTTTTGAGTTTCATTTAAGAATTTTCATGATTATGATAGGTTATTTTGTGATTATTTTTGGAAAATGTTTTTGAAAAAATTATGTTAAAAAATGTTTGCTTTTGTTTGGCCAATTCAAAATGAAAATAAAAATATTTATGGCCTTTGTTTTGAAAAAGAAAAAGAAAAAAATGGAAAATAAAAAATAAAGAAAAATATTTTATTTATATTTTTGAAACTCTTTGTTTTGGTTTAGTGTGATTTTAAGCCTTCTCTGTTTATCTTTGAATTCCACTCCTAATCATAATCCTAAACCAAAAGTTTCGGTCATATTAAGTCCTTTTGATTCACGCTTTTGAATTTTATTTAATAACTAAGAAAAGAAGAAAAGTAAATCAGTATTAGTTTTGGATTTAAACTTAGATTTTTGTTATTTAATTGATATAATTATAATGTGTTGCTTGGATCTAGTAACAACTCAATGCGTTTTTCATTTTTGTTGCTTTTCTTAAATCTATTTAAGAAATTTGTCAAAATTTTGGATGATTTATTTTCGTTAAGTAAAGTTTATAAAAGTTAAACCATACCTAAATAATTGTTTTAGATTTACGTTTCACCTTCTCCCTACTAAGAATTTCGCATAGTACTTGTGTAGGCATAATTAGAACTTTTTGATTAGTCCTATTTTATGGTTATCTAGTTTTTATATTTTTGCTTGGGGATAAGAAAATCTTAAGCTTGGGGGAGTTTGATAGGTTGTTTTGTAGTTAAGCTATTACAGTGTTTTTTTAGGTCTTCTATGCACAAATCATGTCTTATAAGACTATATATTGACCTCCTTTTATATTTATTTATGCCACTAATGTTTATTTATATTTTTGCAGGTTTTACAAAATAGGTAAAAATTTGACCTAACATGACCTCAAACACGGCCATGTCAGGGGGTGTGTCACATGTTCCCAAGGAAGCTGGCCACCAGAGGAAAAATCCAGAGATCATCCCGAGAAGGACATGGCCACCAAACACGGCCGTGTCGCCGCCGTGTTGCTATCTATGTCAACCTTGCTGTGTCAATATGGCGTGTCACCAGAATCCAGAGATCATCCCGAGAAGTACACGACCCCAAACCATGTCGTGTCGCCACCGTGTCGCTGCCGTGTTGCTAGAAGCCAGAGAATTTCCAGAGAAGGACACGACCACCAAATACAGTCGTGTCTCCGGACGTGTCTCCATCGCCTCCACGCCTGCTGCCCTCCATAAATGCAACCCACGTCACAACCCATCAATTGTAGTAGACACGGCCACCAACATGGCTGTGTCGCTAGCTGCGTCAGCATGGCCGAGCACATTCTTCCCACGGTGCCATGATCATTCCTGTCAAAACAAGAGCCCGAGGTCAACCAGCACAGGACACGACCACCAACACGGCCATGTCGACCGGCCGTGTCAGTCCCTCAAGAATTTCTATAAATTCAGCGCTCCCCCTTATTTCAAAGGAGTTCTTGTTTGGAGTAGGGAGGTGCTGCCCCTTTGTTTACTAAAGATTTTCTTGTATTTTTCTTAAGCCTTACTTCTCTTTTTTTATTTTAAGTCTTTCTTAGCTCTAGTCATGCTTTCCTTGCAATAGTTTGTATTTTGTAATTTGTTTTAGTAGCTTTGATGTTAGTGATAGCTTAGTTTACTTTTCATGCACTTGTACCCTTTCATTTTCAAGTTTTAAGCCCTCTTTTAGATTAATAAAAAAGTGTTGTTTCTTCTCTCTTTAGTACTTTGTGTTCTTATGTTCTCCTTCCTATCTTCTTTCCTCCACTTCACCATGAGTAACTAATCCTTCTTGTACTCGATCTTGATGATCCGAGGTTCGAGTTGATTAAGTTATGATGCTTTAATTCTACTTTTTCTTTTTAGGGTTTAGACCTTGAATTACTCTTGATTTATTTTGGGGTTGGAGATATATCATCGATATATATTCTCCACCTTTGCTTTCATTCTTTGCTAGCCGTGAGGCCGATAGTTTGAAGTGAGCACTCAAGAGTAAAGAGAGTTGCACACACCCGTAGAGAGAGGCAGACGTTAAATCTCCCGGATTGGAGTGAAATCCAATAGAGGGGTTCGCAGCATAAGGCAAGCTTTAGGCCTCCTATTTAGAAGAGAGTCAGTCGGACATTCTTAAACTCAGGTGGGCACGTCTTCGAGAGAAGCGTGTTCATGCTTTAGGAACCTCCACGGTAAAGGTACTTTACCCTATTAAGTTGGAGTGTTTTTATCGCATTTGTTTATTCAGCTTTTGCCGAGGTGATTCTTGATCAATTACTTCTCTTTTTGATCGTTTCAACCCCTTTGTTGTAATCATTTTTAATTAGCTCTCTTTTTATCTGCAATTAGTTCTCTCTTTAGTGAAATGTTTCCTTTCTTAAGTGAGTTTAGATTTCTTTTCAACCCAAGTTTTCCTTCGCTAAGATAATAGTGTTCGTGTGAGTACGATTAATTAATGGTTCCCAGATTTAAATATGACACTTGTGTCCCCTAGCTACAATTCGATAGGTATACTTGCCTAGATGAATTGCTAGTTCGGTTGCTTTTCTTTTCTTAACGAATAGCGAAACACCACTTCTCCACCCCCCAGAGAAACTCCTGAGAGATTGAGTGCAGGATCGAGGGGGGAGTTAGTTGAAACAGTTCCAGAGATAGAGAATCTTCTGACAGAGGTTGCTAAGATTGCTCAGACTGCTGTTTCTGAGATAGTGCCTGTTGAGGCTGTGGATGAGGATGCTGATGATGAGGTTCCAACTCCTTCTAAACAAGAGATTGATGATGTTTTGGATGTTGCTGAGAATGATTTGCATGTGGATGACTATGAAATAAATATTGATAAGGTGTTGGTGGGTGCTAATGAGCTCAAAGCTGTTGATAATGCTACTGATGGTTCTTAGCAGGTGTTAGTGGACAACATGATTGTCCTTCTCCCACAGATAACTCTTGCTTTAGATTCTGAGGGGGAGGTGACTCAGTCCTCAATATCAGTTGCTACTCAGGTTGACAGGTTTATCCTCAACCTTGCGAAAAGAGTTGCCAAGGCGACATGTACTCCTCTAGTGATTCCAGAGGAGGTAGTAGATGTTTTTGATGAGGAAGGAGATGCAGAGGAGCATCCATACTTCTTTCCTAGATGTTACAGTGTCTTTGCTGATTTATAAAGCTAAATTATTTCCGATCTATGAGTCTCCCAATGAAGATCTACCCTCTCTCCCAAATATTTCTTCTGAAGATGTTGCCACCTCTAGTGGTGATAGTTCCATTTTGAAGACAATAGAGGTTATGTTGGCAAGACAACAAGAACAATTTGAATCCTGCATGCAGAAGGTTCTTGGCAAGGTCAAGGAAACTGAGCAAGATGTTAATAACGGCCTTGCAGAAGTTAAAATTCAGATTGACAAGCTTGATACCAAGCTTGATTCTATGTATATCGAGGGTGGAAAAGCTATTACGCTTAATATGCAAGGACTCAAGTATGCTTCCGAAGTTCTTAATAATGTTGATATGAATGAAAAGACAATGATTGATTCCCACAATAGATCGATGGCTCACTTTGACAGCACTATTCATGCTTATTCTAATATTGTCATTAATGAAGTCAGAAAAGGGGAGGAGGCTATGAAAGTTAAGGTTGCTGCAGTTGAAGCTTCCATGTTAGAGAATTTCAAACAGACAAATGACTACTGCAATGCAATTTTGTGTGACTATATGGTCAGATATTTAGCTCTCAAGGACCTGTTGTGCCCGCTCATGTGGTAAGTTCATCCTGTTGAGGATTACTCTCAACATTGGACATACACACAAGAATTCTTTCAGGACACTATTGTTGTTGAAGTTCAAGTGGTTGAAGATATTCCTCCTGCTCCAATCCATAAGAGAAGAAAGTATAGTGAAGGCGCGTCTGCTGTAAGATCAGACCCTGCTAGAGAATTGCCTGCTAGAGACAGAGAAATTGGAGAAGTGTTGAGTCCTACTTCTAGAGGATTTATTCTAGACACCTTCACCCTAATTGATCTTGGAAATGATAATAGATGGAACCATTACGATCAAGAAGAATGACATAAGTATGAATTGGCCTCTGCCATGAGAAGAATACATTTCAGAAATCACAAGAATGATAATTCTGCGCCTACAGCCCCTCCAAAGTATTATTCTAAGCCAATGGCTTATTTTGTTAGGCAACATCAGAAGAGTCAAGGCAGGCAGGCCTGATGTTCATGTTTTTTTTGGGTTTGATTGAGATGTGGTTATAATTTCCCTGAAAACTTTGAACTCTTATTAATATATATATATATATATGGTTTATATGTCTTGACTGAAATGTGCGCTGTTATTTTAATTTTCTTTAATTTACTTATCTTGTTAATTTTATGCTCTATGATTATTTTGTTATGTGCAATTCACCTTTACTTATAGGATTCTGACTTCTTCAAATGGTGGAAGACTGTTGGGTATTGTATCCACAATAACCCTGATTTGAAGAAGGGTCCAGTTAATCTAAGATGAATTGTGACTGTATTTGATAGTGTATTTTTAGTTATGTACTTCCAGGTTTATAATGCTAAGTATACACCAATATCAGGTTACAGTGGTTAAATAAACACGGGACTATACAATATAATCCTTCATTGTATAGTTCATTGTGTTGACTCACGTGTAATCTCTCTATTAGAGTGTACTTCTATTCCAAGTACATGAGGAGGTTCAAGGAAGAAGAAGAACTCAAATTCAATATAACAGAATTTTACCCAAGTAAAATTTGTCAAGTATCGTAAGGGATATTCGTCGAATTCATCGAGTATCATTGATATTCGTCGAATTCGTCATATATACTTACTATCACTCGTCGAAATCATCTTATATACTTGTGGTGAAATATCTAGAAAGATTGAAAAATAGTTAAGTAAAATTCGTCGAGTATCATCAAAATATACTCGTCGAATTAGTGGAATGTATCTAACGATACTCGCTGAATTCGTCGAATATATATGATGATACACGCCGAATTCGTCGAATCATCTCGACACTACTTCTCTGATTTTTCTTAAGACAAATTCGTCAAGTGCATCTTGGCGTGGAGAGCGTCAAGTGCATCTTGGCATCAAGTGCGTCGTGTCGAAAGCGTCGTGTGCACGGATGGCATCGAGTGAGTCGAGAGCGTCAAGAGCATTGAGTCTGCTTGCCTATACTCGTCGAATTCGTCGAGTATACTAGCCGATATTCGACGAATTTTTCGAGTATGATTCCAGCCTTGGCGTTGAGTGGCTAGCTAGCTTGATTTGAATTTCTCCAAGTCATTTTGGTCATATATCAATAACCATTTGGCGAGTATACTAGCGATACTCGACGAATAAGACTTAGGTCATTTTTTCCGACAATTTTTTTCCTAAGCTCGGGTTGCGGCGGCCATGCACAGTAATTTTTGGAAGTTTTTCTTTTGGAAAATCTTGTATAGCCGTTGATGTTGAAGATATATATATATATATGTTTAGGGTGGATTACTAATCTTCCTAATCTTGCTAATTGTGCTAATTACTCTAAATTTCAAATCGAGAATCTTTCCAAAAGAACGAACTCGTCGGCCTCTGTACGATATGCGACATTTCCGATCGGCCGACAACAACGAACGTTGAACGATTCAATCTTCATCGATCTATATGACTGGATTGCTACTCTCTGAAGATTCTTATTCCTCTAGATCTATTCGATTGAAGATTCAAGATTCAAGGTCTTCAAAGATTTTTATTTTCTGAGTTCTCCAAAATTTCAAGATCTACATAATCGAAGAACTTCGGAGCGAAGACTTGTAATCTTTATTACTTTGTTATATTCCTTTACTTTTGTAGGAGATTTTTCTACGAGTTGTAGATCCGTTTGTGGATCGAGTTGTAGATCCGTTTGTGGCTCAAGTTGAAGATCAGTTTGTAAAAAGAGTCATAGATCCGGTGGTGGATCGAGTTGTAGGAGAGGTTTTTCTCTGAGTGGTAGGAGGTTTGTCTCCGAGTTGTAGGAGTTACGACTCCGAGGTGTAAGATTTGTTGAAATCTGAGTTTGGTGAAGTAGCCGAATTGAGCCCTTCGTGGTAGATAGGCGAGGCGGGAAAGTGGACGTACCCAACTTGGGGAACCACTATAAAATCTCGGTGTTTGTGTGCTTAATTTTTCAAGTATTTTTATTCCGTGAAAAGACACAGGCATCACCTATTCACCCCCCTATAGGTATTTAGGTAGACGCTAGATACTTTTAATTATTAAAAATAGCTAGAGGCTTTTTCTGTAAAAATAACCAACATAGAAAACCTAGCCCTTGGTGTCTAGTTTAATACAAAATTAGATTCAACCAATTTGGACACTGGATTTTCCTCAGCACACCTTTTGGTGCAAGGTGTCCAAAGGTTAATCAGAGATTAAAATGTGTGCCCCCAGTGGTCCACTCAGTCAAATGGCTTGAAAATTTGACTATAGGTTGGTCTGACCATGATCCTCAACATGTCCATAATCAGAATGTTTGGAGATGATTTTCCTATTGTTTTTGTAATAATTTAATAATTCATACTTGTGTTGAAAATAGGGTCTATGGACCTCAAATTTTCTGCAAACTCTGGTGGATGTCCAGAGGGGTCATTATATTCCTATGAAAAAATATCAGCACATTTGGAGTTGATTTTATGGGGTAACCTGGTGATCAAAGTTGGTCACATGTAATGATAAGCCTAGTTCTTCAAAAGTGCACTTAGTGAGGTTGAGTGATCAACCCCTCAACCAAATGAGGTGAAACCTTGGCCACTACATTACTATCACTTGAGAGACCCCTATGACTAGTTTAGGGAATATTTAGGGTTGAGGTGCCTTAAAACCCTAGTTCAATCTTAGGGCTGCCCATTAAGACTAATGAAGGAGATAGGGTCACATCTCCAAGTTTTGGCTCAAGACTTTGTCGATAGTCTCATTGGATGGAAAAACACCTTGGATAATTTGATTAGAATTTTAGAAGTATTTTTCCCCCACAAACCACTTATTATTTATAATAAGAACTTTCCTATCAAGTACAAAATACATATCCAAACACTATTTAAAGATCATAAAACTTTGGTAGTGGTCCTATACTGATGATGTTTATGTCTACAAATTTTATTATAATTTTTAGTTGAAGAATTATAATATCTCCTTTGTAATTCTAGAAATCATTGTCTAGAGAAATAAATTATTTTAGGACAAATTGTGTATTGAAAAATTATGAAACTTGTCCAGTAAACATTTTAGATCACTATGATGCCTTGTTAATTTTGTTACTATTTTTGGAATTAATTATGTAGAGGTTCCTTCACAAATTTCCATAGGTGTAATTTTCCTCATTAATTTAATTATGTGGCTAAATGAAATTAGAAGATCATGAAATTTGGGCAGTGACATTTTCTGATCATAATAGGCCTTTGGTAATTTTATTACAATTTTTGGATGATAAAATCTTGTACTCTCTCTGTTAATTATTGTTTTGATCAAAAGATTTATATTGTGATTTATGATAGAAATCATTTTCGGAAAATCATGTAATTCATACCTTACTATTATTTAGCCAATAAGAAGCCGTACATATTTTGGTGAGAAGATTGCATTTCAGAACCTTATACTTCATGTTCAAAGTCATAGGAGGTATGATTGTAGGAAAATTATTAAAAAGGCTGATTTAATTAGGAAAAATACAAAACACTGGATTTAAGCACAACATGTCATGGTAGACTCCTAGAATTAATCACAAGGTTTATAATGTAGTAAATTGGAGTATTCACTTTCATACACATATGCTAGGTAGACTAAGTACCTATGGAGACGGAGTTGTGCTCGGGGCTGACGCAGTATCGTCTCCCCCCTAAAAGTACTAAATTACTTAGGGTTAGCTAAAGAGCAATATGGGAAGGGGTTTGGTAATAAATAGATACTCATAAAAGTAAGTGTCTTGAGAAAGGGAGCATTGGGCTTCAGCCCATCGTAGTTCCTAGTTCCCTCGAGAGCCCTTCACCAAGCATGCCCCGAGCAGTCCAAGGTTAACCATAAACTGTAGGAATAAGCAGACTAAAAGATTAACTATTAATAAACTATCAACACACATTCGCTCACCCCGTCGTTTCAGGAGGATAGGTTGTTTAGACCCACGAGCGGTGGATTCAGTGTTTGATAGAATTAATGGTTTAGTTTGGAGAGACAACAGCTCGGGAGCACTTTATAGCATGTGTTCATGTGCATTAAGTGGTGGGTCATCTTTATTGGACGATCGTTCATACCGATGTCGATACATTGACTCGACAAGTGTAAGTGTTCACTCAGCTATGAAAAGACTGGTGGATTTGCCAACATTAGTACAAGAGACTCTGTAGCACCTGATTGTGGGTGTACCGATTAGTACGCAGGGTCTAGGCTAGGTAGTGTGAATACCAACCTGGGAGTGGGGAGGCCCAACCCACTGCCTCTGTTTGCTACTACAAGAGGTACCTGAGAGTTTAGCTAACAATAAATGGAGGAACTAAAGGTCTGTGCGCATAGAGTCGGGTGGGTGCGTTGCACTTGTATGAGACATATCATCTATCATGCATAACACTTCATGTTATACATAACATTGCATAAAACTTCTACCCCTAACGTATAAATATTATGAGATCTTTTATACGTTAGGAATTGCAAAACGACCCCTTAATTTATAAGTTTGTATGGGCATTCTTATAAATTAAGGTTACTTTCTCTATGATGATTGTTAGTTGTTTTACCTTAACTTCATATTACTGTTTTTATTGTGCCATTTCTTTACTTTCTGTTCATTTATATACTTGTTAATATTGTGAAAGACACATTTTAGCATATGCTAGTTAGGACTACTGTCACCTGCTTTTGTTTACTCTCCACTTTCAATACCTTCCTCTTCATCCTCCCCCCACACAGTGCCTAGGAGTCGCAGGGGGGAGGGACCAAGACTTAGTTTTTAACTAACGGCCTGATGGGCATAACACTAGGGACTCTAGTCGGGAGACAGGGTGTAGTTCCAAGGGATACCACCCAACCAGAGTACGGTGCAGGAGGACGTGAACCAGCCTAATCTAGGAGTTGCTGCAGTAGCCATGGGATCCGTGAGTGATTAGTAGCTTTTCTTCTGTGAGAGTTATGTAGTGAGGATCATATGTACTGGGCAGGAGCCCTCTTATCTTTCCTTTTCAGATTTACTATCTCATGTTATTCAGCCTTTCCTTTATGTGGACTCACTTATATGGCATTGTGAATGTGGACTCATTACTTATATATGATTACTTCTATTTCTTCTGTGGTAAATGGTTGATTACTTGTCGGCAGAATCGGTGATTTGTGGTGGAGACCTTCTCAGGAGTTGGAGTCACCACAAGGCGGAGATTCTTGGCATAAGACCGGTGCTAAAAAATAGGGTCTCACACTTCATCCTTGGAGCACATCTCCTAGAATTTTGCGGAGTTGCGGGCCCATTATTAGTAGAGTGGGGATGAAAGTGATGATGAGTAGTTTTTCTAAGTTTTTATCTTTATTTCTTGCTTTTCGGTGTTTCTGTTTTCATGTCAACAAGTCTATAGTTTGTTCTTTTAATATTATCTCATGTACCAGTTTTTTAAATTAAAAAACTAAAAATATATATTATTATGTGTTTTGTTATACTTTACTTCTTTCGGGTTTTGCTTGATGTAGCTTGTTATTTATTCTCAGGGAAGTCTCTTCTTCCTATACTTACCCTTTTTACAAAGCATTGGGGATAATATTTCATTTTAAGTATGGTTGGGGATCAGTCACCATGTTTACTTTTTAACCAAATTCCTTTTAGCAAAATACCTCAAAAATATTTGAAAAAAGAAGTTTTTGGGTTTTTGTTTTAGCAAAATTTTAGCAAAACCCTTTTTTCTCTAATTGGAGAAATCTTGTATTCCTATATTTTTTCACCTGCAAAATTCTTAGTAAATTAGCTTTTTCATAGTGTTTAAAAAATTTTCTTACTTTATTAGATTTTGAATTCTAGAGTAAAACTATTGTTCGTGCTGTGTTTTCAGTCAAGCGCGCATGTTAGTAGAATTTTTAATAGAATTAAATATTCAGCATACTCTTAGTTTTATATTTTTCTAATTGTGTATAGATGATTTATTTCACTTTTAACTTGAAACCGGTACAATCAAAAAATATTTTAGGCGAGTATGTAAAAGTTGATTAGAGCGATATTACTCAAGTTAAGAGGAAAGATATTTCTTTCTCGATGTCTAGAACTTGTCCCAAGTTATTCTCAAGACTTTGTATAAGTTAAGCTCATTAGCATGAAAAGGAGTTAGGCATTTATATTGGCCCGTTTGAGCCTTTGTACCCGTACCTAATATTTTACCCTTGCAAATCAAAGTTGATTCGTTATACCATATCTTTTGTTTTGCCTTTACAAGAAATATAACCAAAGCCTAAAAAGCATCCTAATCACATATCTAAGCCCAAGCTCGAAAATGTTTGTTATGCTTTGTGTATGGTTTGGAACTTATCTTGGTATGATGATTATATTCGCGGTTTTTTTCACCGGTTTGTGAAAAATATAAAAAAAATCTTTCGCAAAGGAGGAAAAAGAAGAAAAAGTGGAAAAACATAACAAAACAAAAAAGGGGGTTCGAAAAATTAGATATGTGCTTAATAATCATGGGTGTTAGTATTGATTTCTTTGTACGAGCTCACTCTTAGTTTAGGTGTGACTAGCCATCAAGTTTATCTTTGATTATCCACACCATTAACCTATGCCTACATTTTAACCTAGCTAAGTCATAATGATTTGTGCTTATGAGTTAGACTAGTGTCGTGGCGAGAATGTGAAAGGGCAAGCCTATAGCCATCGTCATTGCTCGATTTCTTTGGAGGGTACCCCGATTCTTAATATTGTGTAATACCAATCTTAGTGAACACACCACTCTCTCTCTCTCAAAACAATTTTATGATTTACTAGTATTTCTTTTAAAAAGTGGCAATAATAAATCGAGATGCTTTTTTGAAAATTATAAACTAATTTGTATGTTGAGTAGGTTTTTCTGCTAAAATCTCCATGTACATAGGCATAATATTTCACATTTTACTCCTTAGGTTCATTACTCTTTTATAGTTTTTAAAAATTTTCTACTCTTAATGGAAGGTTTTTTGCTCGGGACTAGCAAACAGATAAATATGGGGGTATTTGATAACACTAATATTATAGTTACTTTTATATAGTTTTATTTTAATAATTGGGTTTATTTTAATTACTTTTGTCTAAAATAACCTTTAATTGACTTCTCTTTGCAATTTAGGTTATTTTGGGCTGCAATTATCAAATTGGTGCTCACTAGAGAGTTTTGGGCACTTCTTAGAAAGTTTTTGAAAAAGATGAAAGTTACACGCCATTATCACGGGCATGACCAGAGGGTGTGACTAATCCCATGCACCATACTCTTTCTCCAGCACACTAGATAGGATGCCACATTAGATTAAAATTATACGCCCCTATAACGTGCGTGACAGGGGGCTTATCCAACATACCAAGAAGCGTGGCTGAGCATTCAATACATCCATTCACAACAACATGATGTTACAACAAAGACTCCCTGGTTACGAGCATGATCAAGAGGCGTGACACCCTTCCAAGCCGTCGAATTAACTGCAGATTAGGCTGTCTCCCACCATATATTTTTCAAAATCGGTCAAGACATGCCCTAGGTTATGGGCGTGACCTAGCAGCATGACCCGCTGGATATTGACTTTTGACGGTTTTTGTCGGGGCATTTTCCAGAGGTTTTATAGCGGCAGTTCCATGTTTGACACGTCTGTTCACGGGCATGACCAGGGGGCATGACTCCCCAGGAGAAAATTTTATAAATACCTACAATGTTCTTGATCTAAAGGAGGGAGATTTTTGGGTAGAATTGTTGTAATTCTGGTTTATTTTAGCTGTTTTCTCATTTCTAGTTGCTAGCTTATCTCTTGTATTTCATTCTTAGTGTATCTTTATTTCAACTCTAACACTTTTATTATTAGTAATCATGCCTCTCCCTACTTTCATGTGTAATTCCCCCTATCATGATGAGTAGCTAAATCTCTATTAACACTTGATTATAATGAATTTGGGAATGAAATAAACTTTGCTTTATCTATTTTTAAATTAGCAAGCTCTCTACCTTTTATTTGATTCGGTTTATCTTCGATTATTTTGCTTTGAATTCTTGTTTCGCAAATTCATTTTTCCGATCTAGGATCCGTGTTCTAGTTTATTGAAAGGTTGTGAATGCGAGGAGATCATGCAAGGATAAATAGATCGTAAATATGTTTTTTGATTTAGGATCCGTATTCTAGTTTACCGAGAGGTTGTGAATACAAGTAGATCACTCAAAGATAAAATGATTTGTATACAGTCCTCGAGAGAGTTTGTCTTAAATCTTCCATATTGGGGTTAAATCCAATAGTGTAACTCACCGCCCAAAGAAAGCTTAGGTGTTTCAACTAGCCGAGGGTTCTTAATCTATTCACCTAAGGTTAGTTGAAAGAGTATTCATGAGAGAGGTGCTTTCATAAATTGGGAACCTCCACGATCGAATTTGTTTAAATTGGAAGCTTGCTGTTTATTCTTTTATTGAAGAAAAGTTTATTTTATCCTAAGGCATTCTAGATCAAGTGTTAGTCTTAATCTCATCGCATCTCTCTCAAATTATTTTATTCGTATTTCTTTTCTGTATTAATCAAATCAAACACCCTTTTTGTTAGATAAAATAATAGCTCTTCTGTGTGAGTACAAGTACTCGACAGACCCGTAGAATACAACACTTGATTCTATACTCAAATGATAACTACATTTGCCTTATCGGGTTACGCTCTAACAAGAGTTAATAGTATACGAAAACACCCATCATTATCACACCAAGACCCGTATCTAACCTAAAGTCCTACTGATTCGCACGTTGAACCAAACAAGTGTTGTGGAGAGAGTGCGAACAAGTGATCTTATGGTCACCAACATTGTTTGATTTCTTTGGAGTTTATCCCGAGCCCCGGTCTTTGGCAATGCTTATCTCAGCTATCAGTGTACTTTCTCCTTAAACGTGACCGAAGGATTCTTTGTGATTTTAGTTTTGAGTAACAATAATATATAGATACTCACAAACTATTATGAATAACTAAAAATTCTTTCTACCGTATTTCTATGGGTGTGAGTATGTGATTTCACATGATACTCCGCATTTGCAATTTCTATGTCAGCTATTTCTTTTTCTCTTCCGCATGAGGGATGGTTTGCTCGAGATGGGCAAATGGTTAAGTTTGTGGGTAAGCACATGGTGGTGTGCAATTCTTTCCACTCGTCCACACATTTACACTAAGTGCACCTTTTTAGCCCATTGTGGTGTACAATTGCGCACTCTCTCACTAGGGTAAGCGCATGGTACTCCCCATTGCCTTTTACTATTATTTTGGTTGTGTCAGTGTGCTAGTGGCCTGTGGCCCAGTTTGTTGGTTTGTATTGTAGGTGGGCAGATCCCCATTCTCTATAAATTCTAACATATAGAAATCGCACAGTCGTGCATTTTCTTGGCGCATGATTTCTACAACCGTGCACGTTCTGTAGTGCCCTTTTTTGGTGATCTTTCCCGGCTCATGCGTTTTGTTTGCGCTCGATCAGTTTTGTTCGGGCGTGAGTAAAATCACACGAGTGGCTCTTTTTGTCTAAAAATGTTACGGTTTAATTGCCCATGCATTTCCTTGAAGCACGGTTGGATTCAACTATGTGATAAGAAAATCGTATGTTCTTTTCTTGTTGGCCTGTATTTCAGCAATTTGTCGCTGCCCATGCGAACTGTTTTCACACTGCCAGTTTTTGTTGTGCATGGGAAAAATCACACGGGCTCTTTCTTTGCCTGGCTGGGAGTTTCTGCCCAATAAATTTCTCATGTTTTCACGCATTGTCGTGAATTTGACCGCGCGTGCCTATTATTTTCACTATTTGCTAAATAGTGCAGTAAATCCACCCTAATCAGGATCTTTCACCATTTTCACGCCCAAGCTCTCTGCTCGACCCCGTTTCACCGCTCCCTTACTATCCACTTCTAGGAGGAGATTCAACCATCCTTCCACTACAAATCTTCCGCTAGGGCTTCATCCTTGGCCTCCTCCATCATCTCAAGCTCTCAGGTTCCATTTCTAGGTACTTCTCACAGCATCCAAGGAGTGATCTTGCCAAGGCTATGGCCAAAGGAGATTAGTGAAGAAAACAGGTCCAATGGGAGGAAGTGACAACCCTCCTCTACATCGGGCGACAGCCATAGACCGAACACAAACGATGACTGACAACCCTCTGATTCTGACTGAGAATCCGTAGCGAGACTTTGTTCTTCAGTTGTAGCTCTTGTTCTCTTCTTGTTGTAATTGTTTTTTTACTTTGATTATTTTGTTTTTGGATGAAAATTCATGAACTCTAAATGGTTATAATGCCTATTTCCATGTATTTGAATTATTTTGTGGTTTACGTGATTTCAGGTGCTCCCCCATTCCATCCTCCATCCCGTCGTGGATTGAGTTTGTTGCACTAGTAATTTCTAGTGATGTGCTTTGTGACGAGGTGCTCATGACCCTAACTACACCATTGTGAGATTCCTCCGTCCGCTAGCCTACTCATCCATCCGCCAACCGAAGTAGTGCATATCGGTCTGTAGTAGTTCCATTTGTCAAGTGAAGCGATGCTTGCGAATCACAACAGTTTAGTTTAGATTTTTGTTTATTTAAAAAAATCCAAATCTAAAGCCCTGTTTAATATTAAGATCCTTATAAATATTTTTCTGATCAAGAGAGCCTCACATCCCAACCTGCATTCCTTGAGAGATCGATACTTGGGGAAATTCAACCATTTTATATATTTGTGCGACTGGTACACTTGTCATCCAACACATTATCTATCATGGCTTGTAGAAACCTCCTCTGCCATCTTGCCTGAGAGAAAGGGTGTGTCAAGTTTATCCCCCAAATTGCAAAGGTTCACGATGTAACGACCCCATCCGTTAAATGACGTATAGTAGAAGGTCCGGCCGGGGCCCCACATGATATGCCACAAACAGACGGTGAGGTCACAGGATAATACCAAACCAAACGAGTCCTAACTCAGAGCATTCTAGCGGAAGCTTATTAAGTGCAAGAACTCATAACAATGAATGTCCACTAATATATAAATATCCCATTTATATAAAAGACCAGGAATGTTTACAAGATCACACCGCACACGACCTTAAGGCCTTACAAGTTACTCTTTACAATACATATAATTTCATACATCGGCACGCAGGCCGGCCACACATGAAATCCAACACTTCGCACGGCCTTCAAGGGCCTACCAGCAGCATGGGCTTTTGCCCGCTCAATCCAATCAGCCCGCAACACCTGCATATGGACGTCCACCCCATGGGTGATAAACAAAGCAACGGTCAGCATTCAGCTGACCAATTATAACGACCCCACCCCTTACCCGGGGTAGTGGTTCCTTCCCTGCATGTATAGCAATTTCAACATATATATAGCATACACACAACATCACAAACGTCGGCCTCAATGCCAGGCGCTCCGTGCACTCAGGGCACATTTATGGTTTGTACTTGGTAGGCGGGCATAAGCCTCCAAACCCCTGTTGAAGACCTCACGCACCCGTCTCACTCAGAGGTACGCACCACCCCAAAACCCGTGAGCACTACTAGTCGACCTACCCACGTAGTGTAACAAGCCTAGGGAATTCGCCCTGCTGCTTTGCTACCAATCGACCGCTCATCCGATCTTAACATCACCACTTGGTGGAATGGGCATAAGCCTCCAAACCCCTGTTGAAGACCTCCCGCGCCCACCCACTCAGAGGTGTCCGCACTCCATCAACCAGCTCTTAGCAAGCATGCAACCAAAGGAGCTATGCAAAGCATCCTGACCACCAAGCACATCGTCCTCACCATCTCCGCAGGCTAAACGATGAATACACGGAGTCTTCTCCGGTTCGCAATATAAACATCACCAATCCCGACATACGTCTGGATGGGCTTCACACATCATGCCTATGCCGTACTACATCTTTCCGGCTCTAGATGCAGACTCAACTGCTGGAATCACTTACGCGTTTCCATCTCTTGATGGAGGATCCCATGCACATGCAAAACAAAGGGCTTCACCTGCCCAAGGAAGAAAGATCGTTACCCTTGACGATCGCTTCGGCGCCATAGAAGAACTAGCCGGATGGAAATCACTGCAGCGGCCTTGCCTCCGTAACGCTGCACTCGGCTCTCTATTCGGCTCGACGAAGCTCCATCGGCGGCCGGAAAGCTCCTCCTCCTCCTCCTCCAAGCTCTCCTCTCTTTCTTCTCTTTAGAGAGAGAAAGGCTATGTGGAAATGAGATTTCATCTCAATCCACGGCCTTAAAGAGGCTGAAAATGCTTTGGACCACAAGATCCAAATAGAAGGAAACGAACGGCCGAGATCTGCCCAAAACCCCAATTTTTGGCTGACACGGCCTGTGACACGCCCGTGTCACAGGCCGTGTACCCTTAAGCGGCACACGCGGTTTCGAACCGACTGAACAACACGGGCATCGACACGCCCGTGTCGAACCTGACACGCCCGTGTCATTCTTGAGACACGCCCGTGTCTCCTGCTACACGGCACTCACCGATTTCCAAAACCAGTACACGGGTCAAAACACGGCAGCTGACACGCCCGTGTCCAGCCTGACACGCCCGTGTTCAAGGCCGTGTTCAAGGCCGTGTACGGCTCTGACTCGAATAGGCCAAATTCGAAATTTAATTCGAACATGCCCTGGGACACGCCCGTGTCGAAGGCCGTGTCCCAGGCTCGACGATCGTCGACTCTAAATCGTCGACTAAGCTGAACACGCCCTGGGACACGCCCGTGTCCCAGGCCGTGTACCCCCGACACGCCCTGGGACACGCCCGTGTCCCAGGCCGTGTCTAACAGCCTGCTACTCAAAACTGTGTACAAACATATTTTGAGATTCTGGGGTGTTACAACCCTCCCCTCCTTAGAGAAATTTCGTCCCGAAATTTAGCGCAACGCACAAGTATCAACACAACCACGCTGTTGCGATACAAACCAAAACGATCCAGGTTTAGAGTTCAGAGGCCACCGCTTGTCTCGCCCCATGGAATCGTACCACCACAACTGTTTGTCACAAACAGAAATACATACATACACACATACAATAAGCAACGTAATAAAGTGCACATTCCACTTTATTTCGGCTTCTCCGCATCTCGCAGAATCCGTTTAGCGGCCTCCATTAAGTCCAAAGCACGGATTTGCTGTTCTGCTTGATTTGAGCTTTGCGGCTCCTGCATCTCAAGAGTGTATATTCGCGGTTGCGCCCGCGATGCAGATGACTCTGCCACAGCTTTACCCTTCTCGTCATAGGACGCACCTGCCTTTCTTTCACCCCTTGACACACCATTCCAGCAAAATCGCGCGATATGCCCTGGCTTCCCACAAATGAAACATGTACGCGACTCAACCCGTTCTTGCCCAAACGTTGCTCCTGACGCAACATCTGAAGAAGTTTGTTCAGCAGGCCTGAACCGCTTCTTATCACGTTTCCTGAAATCTGATTGCTCTGATGGCGGAACTTTGACGTCGGACTTTTCCACCGCTACGTTCTTCTTCTCCCGTACCCGCTTCAAATCCTTCTCTAGCGCACTAGCGGTATGCACCAATGCTTGGAATCCTTGGTTCACTGAACTCGGGAGAGCCAACCTCAGCTCATCACGCAGCCCTTCATAGAACCTATTCGTCTTCCGCGCCTGGTCCGCAAACGTCGACCCCGCATAACGACCGAGCTTGGTAAACTCATGCAGGTAATCGTCCACGGTCTTATCACCCTGTACCAGACGTTGAAATTCATTTTCCATTGCAATTCTCTGCGCCATTGGCAAGTATTTCGCCCAAAATAATCTAGAGAATTCGTCCATCGATATGTCGCCCAGATCTCTACCTCCCAACTGGTGCAACTCGATCTCATCCCACCAAAGCCTCGCCTCTCCTTCCAGGAGGAAAGTGGCTAACGGGACTTTCTGCTCCTCACTAATCCTGAGTGCAGCCAGGATTCTTTTCACTGTAGAGAGCCAATCCTCGACCTCTGTTGGAGACGTTGCTCCGACAAACGTAGGCGGATTAAACTCCATAAAGTGCTTAAGTTGCTCGTCCGCTGCTTGCACAGCAACCGGAACCTCAACATGCTCTTGCCTCGCACCAACCTCAACATGCTCTTGCCTCGCACCAACCTGCACTGGCGCCACAGCGGGCCTCGCTTGCCCAAAAGGTTGTGCCTGAAGCATAGCAAAGATCACCTCCGCAACTAATCGCACCGTTTCCGCAGAAGGGGGAGGTGTAGGCACCTCAGGTGGTGCCGCACTCTCATCCGAATGCTAGGGCTCCGACTGCCCAGCTCCACTCCTCGTCACCTATAGGTGAACAAGATAGCATTACTTTCCATGGTCAAACGGCAAACTCACCGAATAGACACACACACACATTCCCTAGTGGACATTCCAGAGTTCATTAGCATTACAGCAGGTCGCACAAACACGTGCTTGCCACCCCACAAAAGAATACGACCACGAATTCGAAAGAGGAAGACCGACAAAAGCTGATACCAAAATGTAACGACCCCATCCGTTAAATGACGTATAGTAGAAGGTCCGGCCGGGGCCCCACACGATATGCCACAAATAGACGGTGAGGTCACAGGATAATACCAAACCAAACGAGTCCTAACTCAGAGCATTCTAGCGGAAGCTTATTAAGTGCAAGAACTCATAACAATGAATGTCCACTAATATATAAATATCCCATTTATATAAAAGACCAGGAATGTTTACAAGATCACACCGCACACGACCTTAAGGCCTTACAAGTTACTCTTTACAATACATATAATTTCATACATCGGCACGCAGGCCGGCCACACATGAAATCCAACACTTCGCACGGCCTTCAAGGGCCTACCAGCAGCATGGGCTTTTGCCCGCTCAATCCAATCAGCCCGCAACTCCTGCATATGGACGTCCACCCCATGGGTGATAAACAAAGCAACGGTCAGCATTCAGCTGACCAATTATAACGACCCCACCCCTTACCCGGGGTAGTGGTTCCTTCCCTGCATGTATAGCAATTTCAACATATATATAACATACACACAACATCACAAACGCCGGCCTCAATGCCAGGCGCTCCGTGCACTCAGGGCACATTTATGGTTTGTACTTGGTAGGCGGGCATAAGCCTCCAAACCCCTGTTGAAGACCTCACGCACCCGTCTCACTCAGAGGTACGCACCACCCCAAAACCCGTGAGCACTACCAGTCGACCTACCCACGTAGTGTAACAAGCCTAGGGAATTCGCCCTGCTGCTTTGCTACCAATCGACCGCTCATCCGATCTTAACATCGCCACTTGGTGGAATGGGCATAAGCCTCCAAACCCCTGTTGAAGACCTCCCGCGCCCACCCACTCAGAGGTGTCCGCACTCCATCAACCAGCTCTTAGCAAGCATGCAACCAAAGGAGCTATGCAAAGCATCCTGACCACCAAGCACATCGTCCTCACCATCTCCGCAGGCTAAACGATGAATACACGGAGTCTTCTCCGGTTCGCAATATAAACATCACCAATCCCGACATACGTCTGGATGGGCTTCACACAGCATGCCTATGCCGTACTACATCTTTCCGGCTCTAGATGCAGACTCAACTGCTGGAATCACTTACGCGTTTCCATCTCTTGATGGAGGATCCCATGCACATGCAAAACAAAGGGCTTCACCTGCCCAAGGAAGAAAGATCGTTACCCTTGACGATCGCTTCGGCGCCATAGAAGAACTAGCCGGATGGAAATCACCGCAGCGGCCTTGCCTCCGCAACGCTGCACTCGGCTCTCTATTCGGCTCGACAAAGCTCCACCGGCGGTCGGAAAGCTCCTCCTCCTCCTCCTCCTCCAAGCTCTCCTCTCTCTCTTCTCTTTAGAGAGAGAAAGGCTAAGTGGAAATGAGATTTCATCTCAATCCACGGCCTTAAAGAGGCTGGAAATGCTTTGGACCACAAGATCCAAATAGAAGGAAACGAACGGCCGAGATCTGCCCAAAAACCCAATTTTTGGCTGACACGGCCTGTGACACGCCCGTATCACAGGCCGTGTACCCTTAAGCGGCACACGCGGTTTCGAACCGACTGAACAACACGGGCATCGACACGCCCGTGTCGAACCTGACACGCCCGTGTCATTCTTGAGACACGCCCGTGTCTCCTGCTATACGACACTCACCGATTTCCAAAACCAGTACACGGGTCAAAACACGGTAGCTGACACGCCCGTGTCCAGCCTGACACGCCCGTGTTCAAGGCCGTGTTCAAGGCCGTGTACGGCTCTAACTCGAATAGGCCAAATTCGAAATTTAATTCGAACACGCCCTGGGACACGCCCGTGTCGAAGGCCGTGTCCCAGGCTCGACGATCGTCGACTCTAAATCGTCGACTAAGCTGAACACGCCCTGGGACACGCCCGTGTCCCAGGCCGTGTACCCCCGACACGCCCTGGGACACGCCCGTGTCCCAGGCCGTGTCTAACAGCCTGCTACTCAAAACTGTGTACAAACATATTTTGAGATTCTGGGGTGTTACACACGACATCATGATCATCCTGAGAATCTATGCTAGTAAAATCTGAAGCAGCGCAACGAGCTGGAACTTATAACAGTACTTCTTTGCATATTTTGTCACATCCCGACCAATCGTCGACCAGTAATAGCCTTGCTACAACAACCTCATCTCCAAGGTTTAACTCCCAGAGTGATTGTCGTACTCCCCAGAGTGGACCTCTTCCAAGACTCTGGGGACCTCCACCTCAATAACACAACTTGTCAGGAGTCCTGTAGGGTGTTTCGGTACTGATCTCCTTTATGAAGTAGATAGTAGGCAAACTTGCACCTAAACCGCCTCTTTTCCGGGCATCATCTGGAAACCTACTTGTGGTCAGAAAAATAATGAAAGGATCAATCCACAAGGGTTGCAGATTGATCTTCATCAATTCACCCTCTTCGATTGATGGCCAAATAAAATATCACTGCTCTTCCCATGCAAGGGCCATGCTTTGCCAGGTAGTCTGCTTGAGTGCTCTCTTACCTTAACATATACTGAATGGTGAAGGTGTGAAATAAACCAATCAGACACCTGACCTTCGTTATATATCACTAGAAAGTCGGCTCTCTCGTATCAAACTCCCCTCTAATTTGGGATGCCACCATCATCAAATCAGTTGAAACCTACACATCCTGGATCCTTAGTTACCTTGCCAAGTAGAGCTTTGCTATCACAGCCTCATACTCATCTTGATTATTAGTGAGAGGGAAGCGGTTGTCAATATTTTGATCAATCTTTGTCCTTGTGGACTCACAAAAACCACTCCAAGTCCGAGGGAGTATCTACCTGAGGCTTCTTCAACGTGCATCTCTTAGGTCACATGCTTGGGAGACTTGGGCTCTTCCACTTCAACCATGTACTCTGCTGGGAAGTCAGCCACTGCCAATGCTTTTATGGATAGCCGAGGTACGAAAGAAATATTGAACTCGCTCAGCTTCGTCAACCATTTTTTTCAACCTTCCTGAATGCTCCACCCCTTTCATGATTCTGTGAAAAGCGTGGTCGACCACCACCATGATTGAATGTGCCTGAAAATACAATCAGAGCTTCCTAGCCGAGATGATCAGGGAAAATACCAACTTCTCAAGGATGGGATACCCGAGCTCCTCCTTTTTTAGGACCTTGTTGATGTAGTAAATGGGCATCTACTTCTTTTATTCCTCCCAAACTAGGACCGAAATTATCTCCTTAACTCCCACCCAAGATATAGAGCCAGAGCCTCCCCTTCTATTAGCCCTTGGAGTTTTGGGGCCTACATGAGCTGCTCATTAATACTTGGAAGGACTCATCACACTACTAAGACCACTCAAATATCAGGTTCCCTCACAACACCTTGAAGAAAGATGAGCAATGTTAACCCGGGAGATCGAAAATTTTTTTAAGACAGTTGACAGGTCAAGGCAGTCACAGATCGCATAGACCCTCAGCTCAATCTACAAATGCCTGGCAAGCACCAGCCCCCTTATCATGCAATCATGGTTTCCAAGACCGCTCTTATAGCCCAACTCACCTTTAGCAACTGTCAGTAGGAGGCCCAGACCGTACGGGCTAGACGCCCATTTTGGCGGTCTGGTAGTTAGTTTTTTCCTCTGTTTTTTACTTCCCGTCACCCTTGCCCGATTCTCTTATACCCCGGGTAGGCGGTTATTCTATTCCTACCCATTTTGTCAGGCCCCAAGCCTATAAATAGGGGGAGCAACATTCCTAAGACATCCTGACACGAATCCATGAGCCAACTTGTTATAGGTTGCGTTCTCGATTCCCGGGATTTGCGGTTTACTACTCGTATCGCTTTACAATTTGTACGTCCATGTAACTTATACTTTTAAATCAAAGGAAAGCTCATCATAGGAGTGGCATTTTATGCGACGGGCAAAGTATGTCGTTGCCGCTGCTAACAGCTCTAGTTGTTCGCGTCCTCTTAACCGCTAGTAACCAGCTACTTACAACCTTCTCCTTTACCAAACTCCCATGTGCGTTTTGTGGTGGAGGTACATTTTTGGCACAAACATTCAAACACGCGACCTTTAGATACAAGTAACTAGTGAAATCTGCGGCTAGCAATGTAAGACCATGAGTTTGCACAACATCCCAATCTTTTTAGCCCAAGCAAGGCCTCTCTTTGGGAAGCAATGGACAAGTCCCAAAGAGAGACCGCACACCAGTTCGAAACGATCATACATGCCTTAACTGCTCTCACATAGCAGTTGTCTCCTCAGCCTTTCAATTAGTCCGTGGCCACTCCAGTTATGGTGGGTGAATCTTCCTCCGCCACCATGTTTGCAAGTCCAGCCCGTGGCTCCCCCATGGTCTCAAGGAGAAGAGTTTGTTGCTCGACGTGATTTCTTTTGAGAAGCAGCCCAGGGAAGTCTAGTCAGGGTGTTGCACTTCTAGGAGAGTTTTCCATACCCTCCTGTTCCAGCTACTGTTGCTGCTCCAACTGTAGTCCACTCTTTGTCTCCTCCCATATTAGCTGAGGTGGAGGAGCCATCTCCTTTCATTGTCAGGATTCATTGGGAACCTACTCCCAATAACTTCAGAGAACCTCGCTTGGCATTGTATATGGGAGAAACTGACCTAGTAGCACATCTCTAAGCGTTTGAGTCAGTTGTTCCTCTGAGGTGTCTCTCAGATGCAATGAAGTGCAAGCTTCTTGTTACTTCTTTTGATGGGCAATCAAGATAGTAGTTTTATGAGTTGTATCCTCAGCCAATCACCTGCTTCGCCGAACTTCGAAGATAACTTCTTTTGGGATTTGCCACCTCAAAGAAGAGGAAGAGTGGTCATGCAGCCCTCTTCTAGATCAAGCATAGAGATAACAAATTGGCTGCTTGTGTCGACGATCATTTTCAGAGAGAGATTATGGGGTTAAGAATGTTAACCCTGACTTTTACAAGGTTCCCCTGAGTAACGGCCTCAGGGAAGGCCCATTGAAGTACAAAGAAACTACTAAAGATTCTTCCACTCACCAAGAATTGATTAGTTTAATCAATAGATTTATCAAGGGTGAGAATGTCAATCCAACGTACATCTCTTCATTGACAGCCAAAGCTAACTCAGGAGATGCAACAAGCTCTTCCTTTGCAGCTCATCAGCCAGCGAGACTGCCTCGCCTAGAGTTTTAACCCCCTTCTCAGAGCGGAAGAAATTTCTGCCAATGTTGTCCCTTTTAAGACCATTAAATAGTTTCAAAATAAAAAACTTTCGTTGGCCACCGCGCCTACTCCACCCGCTATTGCTCCCCGGGTTATACCGGTATACAAGCAAGAGTACCCTCTGCCTCTAGCTATACAATCACTGTATAATGATTCTTGTGAAAGTAGCGAACAAACGACTAAAAAACAAGCCGAAACCTTGAATAATTGAAATTTTTATTATTCAAAAAGATATCATTTACAAAGATATGGCCTCCCTTTTATAGAATGGAGGAGAGAGGAGATAGTACAAACTAACAATGTGGGACTAAAGCTATACAAAATTTGAGCAGCTAGAAAAACAGACCGAACAGGCCGCGCGGTTAGACAATGTGCTAACCGCTCGGCAATACCAGAAGCAATAGAGAGAGATGCGGTAGGAGACTGCTAGACCGCCCGGTTTACCCGCCACCGGAGATAAACCGCCAGACCGCCAGACTACAAACAGCAACAGCCTGAAAGTCAAACTGCTGGAGAGTAACCGCCAGACCGCACAGTATACAACCCGCCAGGCTCAAATTGCCAGACCACCCGGTCTCATACTTCAACACTCCCCCTCAAGCTAGATATCAATCATCCTCAGGTTGTCACAAATGTGGAAGAAGGAAGTAGAAACCTGCTTGGTGAAGATATCCACCAACTCTTTGTCGGAGGTGACGAACGGAGTGCAAATCTGTCTCTTCAAGACCTCTTCTCGGATGAAATGGCAGACAACTTCTATATGTTTCATTCTCTCATGGAATACCGGATTTTTGGATATGTATATAGCGGCCTTGTTGTCGCAGAATATAGGCAGAGGATAGTCATAGACCTCTCCTAGGTCAAGCATGAGAGCCCGCAACCATTTTAACTCACACGTGGTTGACGACATACTCCGGTATTCGGCTTCTGCACTGGATCTTGAGACAACAGACTGCTTCTTGCTCTTCCAGCTCACAAGATTACCTCCAACAAATGTGCAAAAACCTGATGTAGATTTACGGTCACCTTTATCATCCGCATAGCTTGAGTCTGAGTAGGTTTTAACTCTCAGATGACCATGCTTCTGAAAGAGTAGCCCTTTTCCCGATACTGCTTTGACATACTCTAGTATCTTCAAGGCAGATTGAAGATGACATTCCCTGGGAGCTTGTATGAACTGACTGACCTTGCCTACAACATAGGCGATGTCAGGTCTGGTCACCGTGAGATAAATGAGTTTGCCCACCAGACGTCTATACCTCATGGCATCGGATATAAGAGGTGAGTCATCTGTCCATGTTTTGTCCTCTCTAGTAGCCATGGGATACCGGACCGGTTTGGCACCAGTCAATCCTGCCTCTTGTAGAAGATCAAGAGCATACTTCCGTTGGGAGAGAACCAACGAGTCAGGCTTTCGAAGATTTCTATCCCCAAAAAATATTTCGGGGAGCCCATATCCTTCATAACTAGGTGTTGACGGAGGTGTTTCTTTGTCAAGTCCACCCCAGCCTGGTCATCGCCGGTAAGAAGAATATCATCCACATACACCGCCAAAACCACAAGGCCCGATGCGGTTTTGCGAATAAACAATGAGTGATCGGCCGAACTTCTTGTAAAACCAATGGCAGCCACAATGCCACTAAACTTGTCGAACCATGCCCGAGGGCTCTATTTTAGGCCGTAGATGGCCTTCTTCAACTAGCATACTCGTGTCTCCCCCTGAGCAACATATCCAGGAGGTTACTCCATGTAGACGTCCTCCTGAAGATCCCCATAGTGAAAGGCATTCTTGACATCAAGCTGGGAAATAGCCCAATCCCTGTTGACGTCCACAGAGAGAAGAACCCAGACGGTGCTGAGGCGAGCAACTGGGGAGAAAGTATCAAAGTAGTCAACTCCATAAGTCTGAGTAAAGCCTTTGGCCACCAGCCGAGCTTTGTAACGATCCACAGTGTCGTCTGGGCGAAACTTCACAACAAACACCCAACGACAGCCAACCACATCAGCACCTACTGGTGGAGGAACAAGGGTCCAGGTACCCCTTTCAGTAAGAGTGGCGATTTCCTCATCCATCGCAGATTTCTAATGAGGAATAACAAGAGCCTCCTGGTATGTGTGGGGAGTGGTAATAGCCGAGATAGCCAAAGCAAAACACCTGCGAGAAGGAGTAAGCCGATCATAGGAAACAATAGCCGCAAGCGGGTGTTGGGTACACACCCGCACCCCTTTGCGAAGAGCAATGGGAAGATCCAGGTCGACTCGTGTCTCAGGGACCGGAGCATCCGTGGCGGAGACAGCTGGCTCAGGACTAGAGAGAGATAGCTGCGAAGAAGGGGGTATAATAGAGAGAGGTGGAGACGGCGGAGGATATGATATAGGAGGTGAGATGTCGATATGCGTGGAAGGAACACAGAGTGATGGTGGAGAGTCAGAGACATCAGGAGGAAGGGGGGATTGAGAAGAGAAGTAGGATGCATTCTCGAAGAAGGTGACGTCCGCGGAGACAAACTGTTTACGCAAAATCGGGTCAAAGCAACAATAGCCTTTTTGAGTGGTCGAGTAACCCAAAAAGCCACATTTTGTGGAACGTGGGGAAAGCTTATCACGGGTAGCAGAAGGAGCATGCACAAAAGCCGTACACCAAAAGAAACGGTGAGGGAGAGGAAAGGGTTCCTTGCCCGGGTGGAAAATGGAGAAGGGGGTCTTGCCATGGAGAACCGTGGAGGGAATGCGAATTATGAGATAGTTGGCGAGGAGAACATCATAGCCCCAGTAGGAGCGAGGCACCTGCATCTGTATCATGAGGGTGCGAGCGATATCGAGAAGATGAAGGTTTTTACGCTCTGCCACCCCATTTTGCTGGGAGGTATAAACACAGCTGGTCTGATGAATAAGACCATGTTGCATACAAAAAGAGGAGAACTCATGATTGAGATACTCTTTAGCATTATCAGAGTGAAGTACTTTAATAGAAAGATCAAACTGATTTTTAATCATATAATAAAAAGATTGCCATACAATAAGTAGTTCAGAGCGATCTTTTAATAGATACACCCAGGTACATCTAGAGAAATCATCAATAAAAGTTACAAAGTACGCACTACCCTGACCAACGGTGAGAGTAGGAGCAGGACCCCAGACATCAGAATGAATGAGATCAAACGAGCGAGAGGAACCACGGCCTTGCTTCGGTGGGAAGGGGGAGCGGTGACATTTGCCAAGTTGACACGCATCACAGTCGAGCGGAGGACTGGTGTGAGGTAAGTGGGGCAGAAGCTGACGAAGAATCCGAGGAGGAGGATGTCCAAGGAGAAGATGCCATTGAAGCAGACCGGTAAAAGAGAAAGAGAAGACGGATAGAGCGGAAACGTTATCGAGGAAGTAGAGGCCGCCGCTCTCAGTCCCAGTAGCAATCTTCCATTGGGTCCTCGGGTCCTGAAAACAACAAGAAGTAGGAGTGAATAAGACAGAGCACTAAAGTTGCTTGCATAAAGTAGTAACGGATAATAAGTTGCAAGGGAACTTCGGGACAGAGAGGGTGTCCGCTAAGCGAAGCGACGGGGTGACTTGAACCATGCCCGTCCCATGAACCGGGGATGGTGAACCATCCGCAAAAAGAACCGGGGGCAACCGATCATGCGTTTCTAGGAGAGAGAAGCATTGAGGATTGCCGATCATGTGATTTGTAGTACCAGAGTCAATCAGCCATTTACCTTGGGTAACGACATGAGCACTACCTGAGGTCGTGGCCACAGAGGCAGATGGCCGAGAGGAGGCAGAGGATTAGGAAGATGTGTCACCAGAAGGGCAAAGATGAGGATGTTTCTGCCAGCAGCGGTCAACAGAATGGCCGGTACGACCATAGTGAGAGCAGAGGAATCTGGACGAACCGCGCCCGCCAGACTGGTTGCGGCCACTAGGGCCACCCCGCTGAGCTTGGTGAGCATAGGAGTCCTGTGGAGGAGGGGAGGACAACAGAGGGCACTGGAGCGGCGAAGTAACAGCAGCGATGCGAGCCGCAGTGGCATCCAAGGTGGGAGACTCTACTTCGCCCAAGATCTGCTGGCGGATCATATCAAAAGAC
Source organism: Platanthera zijinensis (assembly GCA_039513925.1). Classification (NCBI taxonomy): domain Eukaryota; kingdom Viridiplantae; phylum Streptophyta; class Magnoliopsida; order Asparagales; family Orchidaceae; genus Platanthera; species Platanthera zijinensis. The sequence continues at coordinate 65,461,549 of CM077093.1, forward strand.
TCGGGGAGTCGGAGAAGATAACAAACAACCAGGAGCTCCTAGAAGTGTTTGTGCTGCTCAGCTAAGTCCGCGGAGAAGGGGCGATTCAGGATCTCGGCGCCAAAAGCCTGAACTTGCTGATAAGCTGCAACAGGAGAAATGGAAGGACGAGCGAAAAGGTCCGCATAGAGAGTATAAATGCGGGATGTATGGGACCCCTTCGAGTAGAGAGCAGCAAGATGAAGCCATGCGGCCTTGACCCTCTCATCATGGCGTATGACGGGAAGGAATTCATCAGAGAGACTGTTTACTACCCAAGTGCGGACAAGGGCATCACTCGCACCCCAGTCCTCAAATTGAGCAGAGTCTGGAGAGGAGGGTCATCGGTGAGGTGATGACGTTTGCGCTGAGAGCGAAGGAGAAAGGTGAAAGAGACGCTCCAATCCGAATAATTGGAGCCAACAAGTTTAGAAACGTGCCAAGGTTTTCGGAAGGATGAGGAGGAGGAGGAGGAGCCGGATATGCGACAGGAGTTGTGGCAGTTGAAGTCTCAGAAGGAGCCATAGGAGAAAGGAACGGGAAGCCGCGCGGTTAGGAAACAAGCCGCGTGGTTAGGAAACAGAAGCTCGGCGACGGTCATGATGTCAGACACCAGCGGCCAGAATAGCCACGACCAAGCCGCATAACTAAGTAGAGAGAAAGAAGTCGAGCGGCTAGAAGGTAGCCCGCGCGAACAGAAGGACGATCCGCTTGGAGACAAACAGATCGCGACAACAGATCGCGACGAGAAGATGGGGAAACAAAGAGGTCGCGCACACACAGGGAAATGATAAGGAGAGAAGGAAGCCGTGCGAACAGGGCACAAGCCGGCGAAAGAAACAAGCCGCGAGGACAGGTCGCGAGAAGAAGAAAGTCGCGCGGTTATGGCACGCGGTTAGAGAGGCCAGACAGAATCAGGAGGAGAACCTCCCTCTGATACCATGTGAAAGTAGCGAACACACGACTAAAAAACAAGCCGGAACCTTGAATAATTGAAATTTTTATTATTCAAAAAGATATCATTTACAAAGGTATGACCTCCCTTTTATAGAATGGAGGAGAGAGGAGAGAGTACAAACTAATAATATGAGACTAAAGCTATACAAAATCGGAGCGGCTAGAACAACAGACCGAACAGGCCGCGCGGTTAGGCAATGTGCTAACCGCTCGGCAATACCAGAAGCAATAGAGAGAGATGCGGTAGGAGACCGCTAGACCGCCCGGTTTCCAAGCCACCGGAGATAAACCGCCAGACAGCCGGACTACAAAAAGCAACAGCCTGAAAGTCAAACCGCTGGAGAGTAACCACCAGACTGCGCGGTCTACAACCCGCCAAGCTCAAACCGCCAGACCGCCCTGTCTCATACTTCAACAATTCTCAAGACTCCTTCACAGAGCTCAAATTGTCCATGGATGAGGTTGTCTAGGTCTTGTAGAAGAGGCCTAATTATAGGAGGTCAGAAGTTAAGTCTCATGACCTCTCTATGCATTGTGAGCATCACAGGGAGAGTGGACATCTAATAGAGAATTGTAGAGCTCTTCGCCTGCTGATGGAGAAGTTTTTAGGCGATGGGAAGCTTTAAGACCCGGTTTATAAGGATACTTCTATCAAGCCATCTCCCTCCAAGGGAAAGGAGGTGGCAGAAATATACTGGGAGTACACGGAGGTAGAGGACGCTGGCCACCTTGGCGATGTTAACTTGGGAAATGAGTGTATCGAGGCTGACGATGAAGGCTCCCTTGGTTGACTCTTCTGTATTCATGGAGGGGCTAGACCAGAATTATCCCAAAATTCTAGCATCACAATAGTCTTCCGGCAGGAGGTAGCTGCAATCTCCACTTCTGCACCAGAAAGGGAGCTTGCCACCTATGGCCTAGAAAATCTCTCCCTGACTGCGGATCCCTTTAATGACGATGTGGTCATCAAGGCAGTCATCGAGAATTAAATTATTCATAAAATCTTAATAGACACGGGGAGCTCCATCAATCTTCTCTTCAAACCGACCTTTGAGGCCCTAACAACTAGAAAGCTTTTGCTTCCCATCGAAGGGCCCCTCTACGGATTCTTAAGAGAGAGGAAGGAAGTGGAAGTGTCACGCTCTCAGTGACACTTAGTGGAGTAACCAAACTAGTTCATTTCATTGTGGTAGATGCTCTTAGCAGTTACTACACCATCTTTGGGTGGCCTTTACTTAACGAGTATCAAGCGGTGGTCTCCACCTTCCACCTGACCATCAAATTTTCTATGCATGGGAAGCAATACAGGGTCAGAAGTGATCTGAAGCTGGTCCGGGAGTGTTATGTCTGGGCGGTCAACTTGACCGAGCAAACTCCTTCCCCGGAGGCTCCTGCAGCAGTTCTTGAAGTCTCAAATTATCTGGAGGTAGCAAAGCAGCTAGTTAAAAAAGAAGTAAGAGAGGGAGCACACCTGAAACCTACCCAAGAGACGCATGGGGTGACAATTGCTAAAGGAGGGGAGAGGAAAATTCACATCAATGCTGAACTGTCAGAAGAGGAGAAGACTCAACTCATTTCCTGCCTCCTAGAGAACTTGGATGTCTTCGCCTGGACTGTGGAGGACATGCAGGGAATTGATCCGATTTTCACCTGCCATCATATTAACATCAATCCAAGCTTCCAGCTAGTAAAGCAGAAAAAAGAGAATTGTTGGGTTCACTGGAAACTGTGTACCAGATTTGGAGAAGCCTCACTTAACTCAATGATATACATCAATGTGTATTTAATAGGATGTTGAGTTTCAATGTGCAGGTTAAAGAAATGCAGGAAAATTTTCTAAGTACAAGTGTCGACACTTGTGGGGAAATGTGTCGACACCAGAAGCAAGATTGTGTCGACACACAGGACTTGTGTCGACACACAAAAATTCTGTCAACAACAGTTATGGTGACACACAGGACTTGTGTCGACACACACTCAACACCAGCTATGTTGAAGACCAGAAGTAGTTGTGTCGACACACAGGACTTGTGTCGACACATATTCAAAGAAATCTATCAATAGAAGTTATGTCAAGACTAGAAGTAGTTGTGTCGACACACAGGACTTGTGTCGACACATCCAATAGAAGCTGTGTCGAGAAGGTAAAGAATGACTTTGTTGACATATTAGGAGCTGTGTCGACATCATCAAGATTTATGTTGACACATGGTCTATTTGTGTCGACACATCTGAAGTGTTATGCTGACAGTTCTCTGCTATGATAGAAGTTCAAGGAGGAGTCAGTTGTCGAGACTGAAGACCTGACAGCTGTCATAAGTAACAAAGCTGACACATCTGTCAGAGCTGTCAGAAGGACGTTATAAACCGGATCATCCGGTAACCTTGGATGGATTCTATATATAGACCTATTCTATCACAATCAGAAGCACGGTAATAAACAAGAGAGGGGGAACAAGAGACAAACCCATAAGAAGGCAGATCCTGAAGAGTCTGCTAGAAAAATTCATATCTGATTCTTAATTCAAGAAGGAAGCTGGATTGAAGATCAACTCCAACTCCAATTGAAGATCAACCTTACTTGGTACAAATTCAAGAAGCTTTGGAGAAGCTAAGACAGGTTGGATCTAAAGTAATCAGTTCAATCAAGAACTGATCAAGAAGCTTTCACCCTATTCTCTTTCTATCAGGGTGAAGATTTTATTGTTTCAAACAATTAATTTCCTTGTAAGATCTTATATAGATCTGAGTCGTAAGCCTAAATTTATAAAGGCTAAGGTAGGGCTGAGAGCCTGAGGTGGGGCTTGAAAAAGTCCGAGTTGTAGGCCTGGTGATAAAGGCTGAGGTAGGGCTGTTGCCTGAGGTAGGATTCTTGGGAAGAATCTGAGGTATAGGACTTAAAGAAGTCTGAGTTGTAGGAACCAGTTGGGTTCTGAGTTGTATGATCTGTGGATTTGATATAGTGGAAGGAAGTTTGTCCGAATCCAGTTCTCTACTAGATAGGTGAAGGGGGAGAGTGGACGTACCCACAAATTGGGGAACCACTATAAATCATTGTGTCTGTGCTGTGAATTTTTTGTGATTGTTATTCTTTGTGCTGTGATAATTGTGCTGTGTATAACTTTGTTAATTTCCTGATTTGTTAAAAAGGATTAGAACCTATTCACCCTACCCCCTCTAGGTGTTTGCTCTTTTAAACCAAATCTTTCAAGTGGTATCAGAGGGAGTTTACTCAAATATAAACCTAACAGTCTGATTTGATCTCCAAGGCAATTAACTGTTAGCCAGAATGGGTTCAAGTGAGAATCAGAAGGAACTTAGATCCATGAAACTTCCTATCTGTAGGAAAGAAAACTTTGGCATATGGAAAGAGAGGGTCAGATTGTTCATGGAGGTATCTGATCCAAGAATTTACATCACAGCTCAAGAAGGTCCTTTCATTCCAAAGAACATATCATTTCTTGATGCAAATCTCAAAAATCCAAAGAGCTATTTTGAAATGACTAAGGAAGAGATCATCCTAGCAACCTTAGACAAGAGAGAACAAAATATAATTGTAAGTGCTATAAGTGATTCTACATTCCAGAATCTGGTACATTACAAAATCTCCAAGGAGATGTAGGACACTTTGATTGTCTACATGGAGGGAACTGAAGAAGAAAGAGAGGATAGAAAGTCCATGTTAAATCAAGAATATGAGAGCTTTAGACAAGCCAAGACTGACAACATAACTGAATGTTACAAGAAATTCTTTAGAATTGTAAATGACCTAATGACCTATGGAAGAGTCTTTAGCACATATGAACTGAATGACAAGTTTCTCAGATCACTGACCAAGGATTGGGATACAAAAATATGTGCTATCAGAGAGGTGGCCAGGCTTGCTGATACACCTACACCAACCTTGTTTGGAAAACTGTTATCTTATGAGATGCAACTCACTGCCAGAAAAGAGGAGGACAAAAGCAATTGTTCCGAATATAAAGAAAAGTCAGTAGCCTTCAAGGCTGAAGCCACAGGAAAGGGTAGGAAAAGTCTCCCTCTCCACCCCGGAGAATTGCTGAGGCTGAATCCGAAAATCCTGACATCAACCCTTCAGACAGCCACAACTCTGATGAAGATTTTGCTGCCTTTACAAGGCAGTTTCAGAGGTTTATGAATAAGAAGAAATGGAGAACAAAGCCATCTACATCCTTCTCCAAAGATGACTATTATAAGAAGAAGAAACCTTCCAAGGATGACAGGTATGACTCTAATCCTAATAAACAAACTACTTCTAAAATTGTTTGCTATTGCTGTAACAGGCCTGGACATGTCATATCTGATTGTCCTGACAAGAGAAAAGAGTCTAAGGATAAGAAGAAGCATCAAAATAAGGGAAAGAAGGAGAAGTCTCTTATTGCCCAAAAGCAGAAGAGTTGGACTGACACTTCATCATCAGAATCAGGAGAAGAGGATGAAGCAGAATCCTATATAGGATTATTCACTACAAAAGAGGATTCTGTGGAAACAGAATTCTTGCAAATGATGGATTCCATAAATGGAAGTGAAGATCATTATTGCACAGGGCTGATGGATCTATATGAGGAAGATCAGTGCCAGGATCAGCCTGGTCCCAGTAAGGTATACAATCCATCCTTAGTATCTGAGTATTATACAAGATCTGAATCAGAAGCATCAACATCAAGAGATGTGGATGGTTCTGAATCTGAAGGGGATGTTCATCAATTAATTGATGAGTATGGTGGTTTGTTGTAAGCTCTTAAGAGAAGAAAATTCCTTGTCAAGAACCAGGCTGAGGAAATTGAATCTCTCAAACTGGTTTCATCAGATTCAGCAAAGATGTTGGATTTGAAATTAAATGAGGTTACCAAACTAAAAAACATAACTGTTATTCAGATGAGTACAGTCACCTTCAAAAATAATCACATCAAGAATTTGGAAGTAAGACTTCAGAAAGAAATGGATCTAGTGGCTAAATTCTCTAAGCAAAAGTCAGACTTACCCATAATTGATAATTTCATCTCCCAAAAGGGTAAGACAGGATTAGGCTTTAAAGGAAGAACAAGGGCAGCCAATTCTCAAAGAAAAGGCAAAGCCCCAGTTCAACCACTAGCCTTCAAACCCACTATTTATTTTAGAAAAGTGATGCAGCCTACTAACAGGTATGATCATGACATCACTCATGGTTACTATAAGTATGGTGATCTGAATGGAAAGGGTGCAAATTCTAATAGGGCACCCCATGAGAAAACCCATCAGGTTCTTAAGGAATCCTTAGTATTTGCTGCTCCAGCACCTGCACTTAAAAGGACTGCTGACAGCAATATTGTTAAGCTTGTACTTAAGAAAAGGTACAGCAGATTTGAGTGCTGGTGTTGTGGCAAAGTGGGCCACTTTTCCATTGACTATTGGTTCAATGCTAGTATTCAGAATAAGGCCAGCTTACCTGTCAGAAAGGCTGCAGGTAAACATGTCAAAAATCAAACTAACCTGAACCTAGGACCCAATAACTATTGGGGTTCTAAGGATAGACAATTTTATTTGATGCAAGTGAGTCCAAGTGGCCATATCCCTATATGGTACTTGGACAATGGATGTTCCAGGAACATGACTGGAACAAGAAGGATGCTAAAGGACTACTCCCCTATAGAAGATTGACCCAAAGTGATCTTTGGTGGATCTGAAAAGGAAGTCATCAATGGGTTTTGTAATATTTTCAATAACTCTATTACCATCACCCAAGTGGCTTATGTGATAGGTCTAAAGCATAACCAAATTAGCATAAACCAACTAAGTGATCTTGGTTATGACACTTCTTTCCACAAGGGTGTGTGCCAAATAAGAAGGTCAAATGATTAAGATATCATTTTGACAGGCACTAGGAAAGGAAATGTCTACTGTCTTAACTTTGATTGTGAGAATAAGTACTCACCTATGTATCTAGTTGCAGATGAGAAAGCATCTCATTGTGTCCAATGGAACAAAAGGTTGTCTCACCTGAACTATAAGTCAATAGGCCAACTCTTTAGTATGGAGTTAGTGAGGAATGGTCCTCAAGTCAAGTGCATTAAAGAGGGTGTATGTTCAGCTTGCCAAAAGGGCAAACAGACCAGGACCTCTTTCCATGGACATAATACCAAAGATTCTGTAAGATGTCTATATCTTCTATATATGGATCTATTTGGTCCTATGCCAGTTCATAGTCTAGATATGAAAGCTTATACAATTGTAATTGTGGATGACTATTCTAGATTCACATGGGTTTTCTTCTTGAGGCAGAAATCTGAAACCCCTACCGTCTTTCAGAATTTTGTTAGGAAAATTCAGAATGAACTTAACAATTTAGTGGTCAAAATCAGAAGTTACCATGGAACTGCATTTCAATCTGAATGTATGATAAAGTTCTGTGAAGAACTTGGGATTCATCAGGAGTTCTCCTCACCTAGAACTCCCCAGCAAAATGGGGTTGTTGAAAGAAAGAATAGGACTCTTATTGAGGCAAGTAGAACACTACTAAGTGACACTTCTCTCTCAGAATATTTCTGGGCTGAGGCAGTAAATACTGCATGTCATGTTCTCAATAGAGCATCCATCAACAAAAGGCACAAGAAGACTCCCTATGAGATTATGAAAGGCAGAAAACCAAACATATCCTACTTTAGAATCTTTGGTAGCAAATGTTATGTCCTAATTAATGACAAGCACTACCAAACTAAGTTTGCTGCCAAATCCCTAGAAGGGATATTTGTTAGGTACAACAATAACAGTAGGGCATACAGAATCTACAACTTGACTACACAAGTTATAGAAGAATCTGTCCATGTAGTCTTTGATGAGTCTAAGCTAATTAATAGTGAACTGTCTAGCACTTTTGTTAGTCCAACAGGTTTGAAGGAAAGGATGGACAAGCTAACAATTAGTGAAGACCAACCTTCAAGACAGAATGAAGAAAATAATGGATGCTGTCCAGGGTGAGTACAAGACTCACTAGATAAAGATGAAGACAATGAAGTGCATCCAGATGAAGAAAATGAAGAAGACCAAGAGATGGACAGATTTCCTCCAACAAGAAGACATTTGAAGGATCATCCAGCACACCAAATCATTGGTGAGGCAAGTCATGGAGTTCTAACCAGAAGCAAGAGCATGAACACAGTTCTATGTTCAAGCTTCCTGTCCCAGATGGAACCTAAGAAGTTTGAAGAGGCTATACAATACACAAATTGGATTGATGCCATGCAGGAAGAACAAAATCAGTTTAGAAGATGTAAAGTCTGGGAGTTGGTTCCTAAACCAAAGAATCACAATACTATAGGAACCAAGTGGATCTATAGAAACAAGTTAGATGAAAATGGCATCATAATCAAGAACAAAGCCAGACTGGTTGCAAAGGGCTACAAACAGGAAGAAGGGATAGACTTTGACCAAACATTTGCCCAAGTGGCAAGGTTGGAAGCAATAAGACTGTTCCTGGATTATACAGCTTATCAAGGGTTCAAAGTATTTCAAATGGATGTAAAGTCAGCATTTTTGAATGGTGACTTAAAAGAGGAAGTTTATGTTGATCAACCTTCAGGTTTTGTAGATCCCCTTTATCCTAACTATGTTTATAGGCTTAAGAAAGCTCTATATGGATTGAAACAAGCCCCTAGGGCTTGGTATGAAACTTTTTCTACCTTCCTTATTGAGAATTAATTCTCAAGAGGGAAAATTGACATTAATCTATTCTTTAAGGAATCAAAAGGAAAGATCATCCTAGTCCAGATATATGTTGATGACATTATCTTTGGATCAACTGAAAATAACCTTTGTAGAAAGTTTGCAAAACTTATGCAGGGAAAGTTTGAGATGAGCAGCATGGGTGAGCTAAAATTCTTCTTGGGACTCCAAGTTAGACAGACTGACGATGGATTTTCTGTATCTCAGTCTAAGTTCACCAAGGAGTTAATTAAAAAATATTGTATGGAGTCATCCTCCATCATGAAAACTCCAATGGGGACAAGTATGCATATAGGCAAAGATGAAGCAGGAAAACCTGTTGTTGAGTATTTGTATAGAGGGATAATTGGTTCCCTACTTTACTTGACTTCTTGTAGACCTGACATCATGTATGCTACATGTGTCTGTTCTAGGTGCCAAGCCTGCCCTAAGGAATCTCATTATTCTACTATCAAGAGAATTTTGAGATATCTTAAGGGCACACCTAATCTAGGTCTTTGGTACCCAAAGAATATAGATTTCTTACTAACAGGTTTTTCAGATGCAGACTTTGCAGGCTGCAAAGAAGACAGGAAAAAGACCACAGACACATGTCAGTTCCTAGGTGGAAGGTTGGTGTCATGGAGCAGCAAAAAGCAGACAACTGTAGTTATTTCCACTGCTGAATCAGAGTATATAGCTGCAGGCAGTTTTTGTGCTCAGTTGTTGTGGATACAACATCAACTTGGAGACTATGACATCAAGGTAAGTAGAATTCCATTATATTGTGATTCTACTAGTGTTATATCTATTGCTAGAAATCCTGTTTCACATAGCAGAACTAAGCATATAGAAATCAAATTTCATTTCATCAGAGAACATGTTGAAAAAGAAGACATAAGTTTGGAATTTGTCAACACTAACAAACAAATTGCTGATATATTTACAAAACCTATGGATGAAAGTAAATTCAATAATTTTAAAATTGAATTAGGTATGTTGAACCTAGAATAAGATGTTAGGTCAACACACAATTTCTTAAGAAATTTTGTCTTAGTTAGAAAGTTTGTGTCGACACACGCCAATTGTGTCGACATAATCAGAAAATTGTGTCGACACCACTCTGTCGAGACCATGTACTAGTTGTTTTCTGTATCAACACACAAAAATCGTTGTCGATACATAGACATATTGACACCATCAATACTCTGTCAAGATTTAAGTAGTCTATGTCGACACAGGCAAAAGTATGTCGACATAAAAACATGTCGACACCTATAAAATACTGCCAAGACCTAGGTCATCTATGTCGACATATGTAAAAAATTTTCGACCAAGTAAAATCCCTAGTTAGGCATGTATTTTGACCTTCCTTTACAAGTATACTATAAATAGGAGAAGACAAAATCTGGCTGACTGTGCTTTCAGAACTCTCGACTCTAGACTTTGTGTCGACGAGAAATTCTCCCGTCGACTCTCTTCTCTCTCTTTCACCTATGACACCACAACAGGAAGACAAGATCAATGAATGATATGAACTAGTACGCAAGGCGTTCGAGACTGCCTCACCAGAAATCAAGGGCGTGATAACCCTTATCACAGAAAGTGGATTGGAATACTTAGTCTCTGAACCTTCATGGATATGGAAGAAAGAAGTTCTTGAATTTTACTCTTCCGCAAGAATGGACTCTCAAGGAAAGAAGATAAAGTCCTCTGTTAATGGTACCAAAGTGAAACTCTCACCGAAGATTATAAGAAAGTCACTTCAACTACCCAAGATTAAAGAAGATAATGATATCGCATCCTCCATGACAAGGAATACACTCCTATGGTGTGGGATTGATCCCTATACCAAGATTGGATCTTCAATGACCAGGAAGGGGATGAATTCCCAGGGTAAGTTCCTATCCGAGATAATAGGCAAAGTTATTCTCTGCAAAACAGGAGGACATGATAGGATCTCTGCCTACATGTTCAACCTCATGAACAAAGTTATATTCAAAGTGAAAACAGACTGGTCAGCTATAATTTTTTACAAGATCAAAGACAGTGCCAAGAAGCTAAATCTGGGTAGAATATTGAGCTTGTATCTGGCTTCCACCATCCCAGAAGTGATGGAATCAAACTTCAGGAACCAAGATAAATCACATGAGAAGAATGGATTTGAGAATACTATCCAAATGGGATATAGTTTTGACCAAAGATGTTTCTACTCCACAGAAACAAGTGAAGAAAGATAAGAAAAAGAAACCTACTACCCAGGAAGTAGAATCTTCCAGTGATTCTGAAGAGCAGGTTGTTTTCAGCTCAAATGAAGAACAACCAAGAAAATCACCTACACCACAACCAGATAAAGAGGCTCAAGCCCAAGGGGAGAGCATTCAACTACCAGAAAACCAGATGGTCTCCACTCTAGGGGGAGACAACCCTGAGATTATAATTGTTCAAGAACCTGAACAATCTCAACAGCCAGCCAAAGGGGGAGGTATTGTTAAAGTTGCACTGGAGAGTGAGTATGCAACTGATATTGTTATGGACATAGTATCAGAAATCAACAATGCAGCAACAGTCATCACTGAAAAGGAAGCACAGGATGTGCATATTCCTGATCTAGATCAAGATGAGCACCTCCCCTCCTCCAGTTTGGAGAAAACCCTGGAAATGGATCTTAATATCCAGGGAGAACCAGTTGTTGAAAAAGAAAACATTATACCTTCTGTTCAGATGCAGCAGGAGGTAACTCTGGAGGAGTTATTTCCTGATTTATAAGGAGCTCAACCTGAGGGGGAGATAACAAGGATTGAGGGGGAGATGCCACTAATTGCCTCAAGTCCCAAGGAAACTGTGGTTATAGACTTCAGGAATAGACTTCAGTCCACTTTTGGTGAAACTACAAGTGAAAATGGATGAGCAAATACTTGATCTGGAGAAATATTTTGATGAGTCACATAAAGAAATGCAGTTCCAGCTAGCTCAAGATATTAAATCTATCAGATTTGAAGTAAATTTGAATAAGAAAGAGATGACACATTGGTTCCATAAGAGAGGTAATGTTGTAGTATATCTGGTCACCCAACAACAAGAAATGAAGACTACAATAGCTAACATATCATAAAAACAAGGATATATTCTAGAAAATCAATTCAGAACGAATGAAAATCTCAAGGACTCACATGATGAAATTCTCACAAAACTGGGAGGTATTGCTACTGATTTTAAAACTGAAGAATCCAGGCAAATACAAGAAGATTTAGCTGTTGTTCAAACAACACTTCAAGCATCCCAAAAGAATATTTCAGATCAACTGGAGAAGTTCAGACTCTACTATAAAGAGGGAATAGATTATCTGGCTGATTAAGTAAGGTTTCAGAAAGATGATCTAAGAGATCATGTGGCCAGAGAAGTCATAAAGGGGGAGAGATTGTTAGTCAAAGCTAGCCCTGATCATGCTAAATGGGTATCTAATACCATCAGAGCTACTCTTGGATATCCACCCCTTTATGATGAAGATAACACCGCTGAATGTGGTATTCAACCTGCTCACATTGAAGGGGTTCAGCAGGAAGTTGCACAAGTCATCTATCCTCCATCAAATTTTGAAGCAGTACAGCAAGAAGTACATAAAATTTATAGCCCTCCACAGGAGGCACATAATGTTATTATTGAAAAATTTGAAATGTCTGAAGCTGCTAAGGATGCTCAAAAAGAGGCTCAACTTTCTAAGAAAAGAATCAGAGAACAGGCAGAATTAAAGCCTGATTTTGAGCAATGGAGTCAAACCTCCTGAAATATCATTCTTACTGCCTGGAAAGCTGTGAAAGATAATATGCATGATAGAGGCAAATGGTACTCTGAACAAGAGTGGGGTAAATATCAGAAAAGGTAAGATGTCATACATCAGTTCAGAAGGGATATTAAAGCTGGGAAGTTACCTGCTAACTCTGTGGAGCCTAGCAAGTACTTCCCAAAGCCTTATCATTACCTTGAAAGGCAGAAGATCAAGGCAGAAGAGCTCAAAAAGAAAGATCTGAAAGGGAAGAAGCCAGCTGATGACATAGAATCCAAGGTACAAGCTAAGATTCATCCTGACAAAGGAATAGTTATCAAGGAGCTTGATCAATCTTAAGGATAGATAGGATAGACTTAGAACTATGTAAATTTTGTTCTAAACAATCTTGTAAATCAAACACTTTTTCCTGATTAATGAATTTTATCATATTCTGTGATGATATTAAATGTTATTTGTGTTTATAAGTTACCCTTTCTGTGAAATGATTTTATACATCTTAATCTTTGTTTTATCATAAGTGGTGTATATCATTGACTAAGGGTTATGACTTCTTCAAATAGGGGAAGATTGTTGGGTACACTGGAAAATGTGTACCAGATTTGGAGAAGCCTCACTTAACTCAATGATATATATCAATGTGTATTTGATGGGATGTTGAGTTTCAATGTGCAGGTTAAAGAAATGCAGGAAAATTTTCTAAGTACAAGTGTCGACACTTGTGAGGGAAATGTGTCGACACCAAAAGCAAGATTGTGTCGACAACAGGACTTGTGTCGACACACAGAAATTCTGTCAGCAGCAGTTGTGTCGACACATAGGACTTGTGTCGACACACACTCAACACCAGCTATGTTGAAGACCGGAAGTAGTTGTGTCGACACACCAGAATTGTGTCGACACACACTCAAATAAATATGTCAACAGAAGTTGTGTCAAGACTAGAAGCAGTTGTGTCGACACACGGGACTTGTGTCGATACATCTAATAGAAGCTGTGTCGAGAAGTTAAAGAATGACTGTGTCGACATATTAGGAGCTGTGTCAACATCTTCAAGATTTGTGTCAACACATGGTCTATTTGTGTCGACACATCTGAAGTGTTATGCTGACGGTTCTCTGCTATGATAGAAGTTCAAGGAGGAGTCAGTTGACAAGACTGAAGACCTGATAGCTGTCATAAGTAACAAAGCTGACACATCTGTTAGAGCTGTCAGAGCTGTTAGAAGGCCTTTATAAACCGGATCAACCGGTAACCTTGGATGTATTCAATATATAGACCTATTCTATCATAATCAGAAGCACAGTAATAAAAAAGAGAGGGGGAATAAGAGACAAACCCAGAAGAAGGCAGATCTTGAAGAGTCTGCTAGAAAAATTCAGATCTGATTCTGAATTCAAGAAGGAAGATGGATTGAAGATCAACTCCAACTCTAATTGAAGATTAACCTTACTTGGTACAAATTCAAGAAGCTTTGGAGAAGCTAAGACAGGTTGGATCTAAAGTAATCAGTTCAATCAAGAACTGATCAAGAAGCTTTCGCCCTATTCTTTTTCTATCAGGGTGAAGATTTTATTGTTTCAAACAATTAATTTCCTTGTAAGATCTTATATAGATCTGAGTTGTAAGCCTAAATTTATAAAGGCTAAGATAGGGCTGAGAGCTTGAGGTAGGACTTGAAAAAGTCTGAGTTGTAGGCCTGGTGATAAAGGCTGAGGTAGGGCTGTTGTCTGAGGTAGGATTCTTGGGAAGAATTTGAGGTGTAGGACTTGAAGAAGTCTGAGTTATAGGAACTAGTTGAGTTCTGAGTTGTAAGATATGTGGATCTGAGATAGTGGAAGGAAGTTTGACCGAATCCAGTTCTTTATTGGATAGGTGAAGGGGGAGAGTGGACGTACCCACAAATTGGAGAACCACTATAAACCATTGTGTCTCTGTTGTTAATTTTCTGTGATTGTTATTCTTTGTGTTGTGATAATTATGATGTGTATAACTTTGTTAATTGCCTGATTGTTAAAAAGGATTAGAACCTATTCACCCCCCCCCCCTCTAGGTGTTTGGGCTCTTTTAAACCAAATCTTTCAAGAATGGTGGAGACTACACTTGCTGAACCAATTAGAGAGGAGGTGGCCAAGCTTCTCAAGACTAAATTCATTTGTGAAATTCAGTACCCCGATTGGGTGTCAAATGCTGTAATGGTTAAAAAACCAGTGGGAAATAACGAATGTTTGTAGATTTTATGAAATTTAATAAAACATGTTTGAAAGATTATTACCCTTTACCTCGGATAGATTCCTTATTTTATTATGCAGTTGGGTATTCATGTATGATTTTTTTAGATGCATCCTACGGGTACCACCAAATTAGAACGCATACACCCGATGTGCCTCATACGTCTTTCATTAAGATCGACGACTATTATTGCTACCTTGTTATGCCTTTCGGGCTCAAGAATGCAAACGCAACCTATCAACGAATAATGGACTTTGTCTTTAAGTAAATAAGGGGAGAAACCTTGAAGTGTATATCACTTTTTACTTATCAAAAGTAAGTCCTTCATGCCATATTTAGAAGACCTCATAGAGACATTTGCTACTCTTCGAAGGTTCAGGATGAAATTAAATTCCTTGAAGTGTGTCTTTGAGGCAAGTAAGGGAAAGTTTTACGACCATCTCCTTACTCCTGAAGGCCTTGCCCCAAATCCTAACAAGGTGAAGGCTTTTCTTGATATAACACCTTCATGATCTCCAAAAGTTGTTCAACAGCTGGGGGTAGATTGGCGGGCCTAAGTCGGTTCACCTCAAGGTTGGGAGATAAAAATGCTCCTTTCTTCTGCACTTTGCACGAAGGAGTTAGGTTTGAATGGACCTAGGAGTGTGATCAAGCTTTTGAACAACTCAAGAAGCAGTTGATGCCAACTCCTCTGCTCCAAAGCCCTCAAGTAGGAGAATGGTCGCTCCTCTACGTGGGAGTTGGTACTTTACCTAGGAGTTGGTCCTGAGGTAGTCAGCTCAGTGCTGGTCTGAGAGGATAAGAGGGGGTAGTTTCCTGTGTATTATGTCAGCCATATCCTAAAGATTTCTAAAATGAGATATCCAATTCTGGGAAAGTAGCCATGGCTTAGTTATGTCTGCTCGAAGACTTTGTCCCTACTTCCAAACTCATTCTATCTAGGTGGTAACTAACTATCCCATGAGAAGTGTGTTAGAGAAGTAAAGTATTCAGGCATGCTAGCTAAATGGGTCATAGAGCCCAGGGAGTTTCAAATATCCTATGTGTTGGGTACATTAGAAAATGTGTACCTGATTTGAAGAAGTCTCACTTAGCTCAATGATATACATCAAGGTGTATTTGATGTTATTTTGAGTCTATATGTGCAGGTTAAGTATTGGCTAAAATGTAGAGAAAAGTTTCTAAGTCCATGTGTCGACACTTAAGAAAGCCTGTGTCGACACTTGGGGAAGCAGTGTCGACACAAGAAGAAACTGTGTCGACACACAGAAGATTATAGTCAACATCAAATGTGTCGACACCGGGAGGCAGTGTCGACACACAGAAGCAGAGTCGACATAAACTGTGTCGACACCTGAAGGCAGTGTCGACACAAAGAATTCTTAGTCTACAACAACTTGTGTCGACACACAGGACTTGTGTCGACACACTGCAGAGTGTCAACAATGTTAAGTGCTGTAAAGTGGAGAAGTGATTGTGTCGACACAAATAATCAGTGTCGACACATTCTTAAGATGCAGTGTCAAGAAGCTGTGCCGACATCAAGGAAGCTATGTCGACATCACCAATGTCTGTGTCGACAGTTAAGTCATATGTATCGACACATATTGACAGATTGTCTCGACACTTTATGACAGTCAGTCTCGACGCTTTGCTTACAAAGACAAATGCTCAAGAACTATTTGAAGACTTGACAACTGTGAGTTACAACAGGTTTACTGTAGCTGACAGACTTGTCAGAAGTTAGTTAGAAACCGGATCGGCCAGTTACCATGGATGAAGTCTATATATAGATGGATTCAGAAGAAGAAAGAAAGAAGAATTTTTTAACACACAACTAACACAACTATTGTGAGATTGATCTCTGATCAAGAAAGTACAAGTCACAAAGAAGAAGATCTTCGTGAGAAGATCTAAGAAGACGTTCTGAAGTAGTTATTTATTCAGATTCTGTCTAAGTTGAATTCAATCAAGAATTCAGAAGTATCTTCAAGAGGTTTTGAGAGAGAGAGATCCAGCTAATTGAAGTCAAGAAGGAGACAATCACAGGTTTATCAAGAAGCAGATACTGAACTAATCTGTCAAGAAGATTCAGATCTATTTCTGGAATCTAAGGAGGAAGATGCCAGTCAGTTATATTCAAAGGAAATCAACCCAACTAAATTCAGATTCAAGAAGCTTTGAAGAAAGCTAAGATCAAGTTAATTTCATCCATTAGCCTCTTCAAGAAGCTGATCAAGAAAGTTCTTATCCCTTCTCTCTTAACAGGGGTAAGAGATTATAAAATTCCTTATCAAATTCTGTAGGATCTATTCATAGATCTTAGTTGTAAGACTATTTTATAAAGGCTGAGGGTAGGAGATTTGTTCTCTGAGTGGTAGGGCTGTTTGTGCCTGAGTTGTAGGAGAAGGTATTCTCTGAGTTGTAGGCCTTGTGGCAAGGCTGAGGTAGGGCTTGTTAGCCTGAGTTGTAGGAATGTGGAAACATTCTGAGTTGTAGGAATCCTTCTGGATTCTGAGCTGTAGGATCTGAGGATCTGAGATAAAGGAAGAAGTTAGGCCGAATCTAGCATACTGCTGGATAGGTGAAGGAGGAAAGTGGATATACCCAGACCTTGGGGAACCACTATAAATACTGTGTGCAATCTGTGAATTGTGTAGCTGTAGAATCTGTGATTGTGTGTGCTGAGTTTGCTGCAGAATTTTCTGTTTTATATTATAGCATTGAAGTGATATTCTGTCTTAATTTTAAAACAAGAATTAGAACCTATTCACCCCCCTCTAGGTGTTTAGGTAGTCTTGAAAGTAAAACTATCAAGTGGTATCAGAGGGAGGTTGCTCAAAGAAGGACTTAACAGTCTGAGTTAGATCCCTAAGGCAGAATCAAGAATCAAGAAAATGGGTTCTGGAGAGAATCACAAGGAACTAGGGTCAATGAAATTACCCATTTGTAGGAAAGAGATTTTTGGAATCTGGAAAGAAAGGGTTAGGTTTTTTATGGAGGCTTCTGACCCAAGGATATATATCACAGTAAAAGAAGGTTCATATATCCCAATGAATGTGTCTGTTCTAGATGCAAATCAAATAACTCCAAAAGATTTTTCTGAAATGACTAAGGATGAGATTATACTGGCAACTATGGATAAAAGAGCTCAGAATATCATAGTGAGTGCTATAGATGATTCTACTTTCCAAAATTTGATTCACTACAAAACCTCCAAGGAAATGTGTGACACTTTGATTGTCTACATGGAGGATTCTGAAGAAGTTAGACAAGACAGAAAGTCTATGCTCAATCAAGAATATGAGAGTTTCAGACAAGAGAAGTCCGATAGCATATCTGAATGCTACAAGAAATTCTACAGGATAGTGAATGAACTGATGTTCTATGGAAGGGTCTTCAGTACATATGAGCTGAATGACAAATTCCTAAGATCCTTGACAAAGGATTTGGATACCAAGATTTGTGCCATTAGAGAAGTGGCCAAACTAGCAGACATTTCTCCTCCAACCTTATTTGGTAAATTGTTATCATATGAAATGCAACTAATGGCTTGGAAGGAGGAAGAAAGAAATACAAAAGGAGAGTATAGAGAAAGGTCTGTGGCCTTCAAGGTTGAAGCCACTAGAAAGAATAGAAGGATATATCCATCACCTCCTAAGGAAGTTGCTGAAGTTATCTCAGAGAATTCAGACAATTAGAACTCAGATAGCAGTGATTCAGATGCAGATTTTGCTGCCTTTACAAGGCAGTTTCAGAGGTTCTTGAAGAAGAAGTGGAAGTCAAGACCCTCCTCATCACAGCCAGTTGATGACTACTATCAAAAGAGAAAATCATCAAGAAAGGAAAGGAGCAGGTCTAAGCCCAGCAAAGCTACAAAATCAAAAATTGTTTGATATTGCTAAAATAGGCCTGGACATGTGGTGGCTGAGTGTCCAGAAAAGAGGAAGGAGTCAGCAGACAGAAAGAAGACTCAACAAAAAGGCAAGAAGGAGAAATCATTTGTTGCTAAGAAGGAGAAGAGTCTTACAGATCAATCCTCCTCAGAGTCAGAATCTGAAGCTGAAGCATACATTGGACTGTATGCAGCTAGTGAAGAAGATGAGTTTATGCAATTGCTGAACTCCATCTATGAACAAGAAGACCATCAATGCATGAGACTGATGGCTGAATCAGAAGACAACAAGTGTCAGGATCAGCCTGGTCCCAGTAAGGTACAAAGTAATTCTAGAATTTTTGATTACAGTACTGGTTAAGAGTCAGATTCATCTACATCAAGTGATGAGCATGGATCTGAATCTGAAGGAGATATTCATCAGTTGATAGATAAATATGGGGACTTATTGCAGGCACTTAAGAAAAGCACAAACCTGGCCAAAACTCAGGCAAAGGAAATTGCAGATCTTAAGATGACTGCATTTGGTTTAGAGAAAGAATTGGATCAAAAAGTGAATGAGGTTGCCAAGCTGAAAACTATAACTGTTATTCAGACGGGTACAATCACATATAAAAATGATCTAATTAAAAGTATGGAAGTCAGACTTTAAAAGGAGAAAGATCTAGTGGCTAGTTACTCTAAGCCAAAATCAGTCTTACCCTTAATAGATGATTTTGTGGCTCAAAAGGGTAAGGCAGGATTAGGCTTTAAAGGTAACACCAGGGCTGTCCAATTCAAGAGAAAAGGCAAAGCACCAGTCCAATCAGTAAATTTTAAAGTTTATGTAATGTTTAGAAAGGTACAAGTGCCTTCTAACAAATATGATCTTGAAAACATTCATGGTCATAATAAGATTGATGTTCTGAATAACAAGGGTGTTAATGCATATAAGTCAGCCTATGTCAATAAACCCCATGTTCCAAGGAAAACAGTGGGTGTAGCTGCAGCAGCACCAGCACAGAACAGAAATTTTTCTGCCAAAAATGTATCTAGACCTAGATACAACAAGTATGAATGCTGGTGCTATGGCAAGACATGCCATTTTGCCTTTGACTGCTGGCATAACATAAGTGTACGGAAGAACAATAGTCTACCAGTTAGAAGAGCTGCTGGTAGATTTGATATGAATGGTGCTAACTTTAACCAAGGACCCAAGACTTTCTTGGGCTCTAGGGTTTGATAATTCTGTACTGCAGGAAAGTCCAAGTTGACATGCCCCTATATGGTATTTGGACAGTGGATGTTTCAGGCACATGACTGGAACAAAGGGGCTGCTGAAGGAGTACTCACCTATCAAGGATGGGCCTAAAGTAATCTTTGGTGGATCAGAAAGAGGAATCATCAAAGGATTTGGTAACATTTCTTCAAACCAAATTACCATCACTCAAGTGGCTTATGTAAAAGGTTTGAAACACAACCTGATAAGCATAAGTCAGCTGAGTGATCTAGGATATGACATTTCATTTTTTAAGAATGGATGTCATATCAAAAGGTCATATTGACTCGGTATAGAAAAAGAAATGTTTATTGTCTTGACTTTGTGTGTGAGAACAAGGTTTCTCCTATTTGTCTTGTAGCTGATGAGAGAGCATCTCATTGTGTCAAATGGCATAAGAGGCTAGCTCATCTTAACTACAAAACAATTGGCCAACTCTTTAGCAAAGAGTTAGTAAGGAATGGTCCTCAAGTTAAGTGTATAAAGGATGAGATATGTTCAGCTTGTCAAAAGGGCAAGCAGACAAAATCCTCATTTCATAGCCTTGAAAACAAGGATTCAGTCAGGTGTCTATACCTACTGCATATGGATTTATTTGGTCCTATGCCAGTTCATAGTCTAGGTAGGAAGGTCTACACTTTTGTGATTGTAGATGACTATTCTAGATATTCCTGGGTGTTCTTTCTGAGATAGAAATCTGAAACCCCAAGTGTTTTACATAGTTTTGTCAAACAAATTCAGAATGAACTGAACAGTACAGTGGTCAAAATCAGAAGTGACCATGGCACTGAATTTCAATCTGAAAGTATGACAAGATTATGTGAAGAATTTGGGATTTTTCAAGAGTTCTCCTCACCTAAAACACCTCAGCAAAATGGTATTGCTGAAAGAAAGAATAGGACATTGATTGAAGCTCGTAGAACTCTATTGAGTGACACTTCTCTCCAAGAATACTTCTGGGCTGAGGCAGTTAGTACTGCATGTCATGTGATCAATAGGGTCTCTATTACCAAAAGCCACAAAAAGACACCCTATGTGTAACGTCCCGTTTCGGGCTAGGCCCCTCGCACGAGTTTTGAGTCAAGAGACTCGACTCAGACTCGTGGTGCACTGACAGAGGGTGTCAGGAGTGTGGCATGAAGGGTTGGGTTTAAGGATACCCCAACCAGTAGCTGGAGTGAAGGAACTCGGCCAAGTGAAAATCGACGGGTATCGAGAATGATACCCGCCGAATTCGACGGGTAACGGTGGTTGATACCCGCCAGATTCAAAGATGTAGATTGAGAAGTAGGTTAAGTAAAATTCGACGGGTATCCGTAGCTATGCACGCCGATCGACGGGTATCGATAATGATACCCGCCGATCGACGGATATCAGTAGCTATGCACGCCGATCGACGGGTATCGAGAATTATACCCGCCGATCGACGAGTATCGGTAGCAATGCACGCCGATCGACGGGTATCAGGATGATACCCGCCGATTTTTCCCTAGACAGTTTTCCCTAGGTTCCGCTATCCTGTGCGTGCGGACTGAACCGGACCGGGCTGGCTGCGGCTTGGCTGCCTTGGACCGGGTCACTTCAATATGACCCATTAGGGGCGGTCCAGTGGGACGTTGACACGTGGAAGAAGGGACTTAACCTAATACATCGGTATATAAGGGAAGATAAAGCCGAACCCTAGACATTTTTCTGATCGACCTTGTCGTCATCGCGGACCTTGCGAAATCGACAGAGCCGAGGGAAATCGTCGGAACTCCTGGAGGCGGCCTTCTCTCTCTCTCTCTCCTTCCTTTGTTGTGAAGAACAACTGCGCCAAGCAAGGATGCCGCGGAGGAGGATGACTAGATCCATGGTCCGAGAATGATGGTACTGCTGGAAATGATGTGAGCTTCCTCCCCTCTCCCTTGGTGCTAGATCTGTAGTTATATTCTAGGAGAGATATCGACTCCATAGAGACTTGATGGTGAGGAGATGATTTCCTAGGGAAAGCCATGCCTAGATTTATTATTCTAGGTTTAGGTGTCTTCACCCTCCTCATCATTCAAAGTGAAGATGAGAGAGGGATTCGTTGAGAAATATGGCTTTGTGAGGGTGAATAAGGGTGGACGAATTTCTGGAGGAGTTTTTGGGAGATCGGTGCAAGGAGGAAGATGAACGGATGTCGTTCATCTCACCTTAAGATGCGTGCTGAAATCTTATTTCTGCACGCAGCGATCTTCGAGGCCAATTTAGGGGGTGTTCTGGCCTGATCTGGGCTTTTGACTAAACATTAAAGTTGTAGCCCTTGAAATTATCTTTCCAACGAGTGGTTACACGCACTCGCCGGATTTCTGTAGCCACGGGAATCCTTGGTTGAAGTTGCTGCCCGGATTAATGCTTCACCTAGATTCTGGGCTGTGTAATGTGGAATTCGGTTTGGTGGAATTTAATGTTGCGATCCGACTCGAGGTTTGGGTGAACTCTTTTTACGTAATTATCATTGTGATATGATAAGTTGATGTTATAAATCTGAATCCGTATAACGAGTTGTGGACAAGCTTAATTTAAGGAAAAAGCCTGATGTAAATTGGTAGATGTATTTTGATGTCCATTATCTATTTCATGTTGAATCCATTTGGGAGGGCATATAAATGATTTAACTATGGCCATGATGTATGCTGAATGGATAGAAGGGAATTAGTAATCCAATGCTTAGAGTGTCGTCTCCCTACGGGTAGCATTGCGGAAGTTAACAAGTGCGGTGTTGACCGTAACTAGTTGGAATGAGGTTGAGATGATTAAAGTGGGATGGTTGGGCTTGGTCCTCGGTGTTCACGTCCCAAGGCTCCTTCCGTATTTTATGGATGGTTGGGCTTGGTCAACGGTGTTCACGTCCCGAGGCTCCTTCCATGCTACAATAATGTGGAATTGCATGTGGTGTGAGTCGACACGCGGTGTTGTAATCCCAGGTAAGGGATAGTGTGGCAGGTCTACGGGCTCGCCAATAATCACACCGATGGGAGTTTACAGTTAGACCTTGGGCGGTTGGGCTTGGTCCTCGGTGTTCACGTCTCGAGGCTCCTTCCGTGCTAAGTGAACGGTTGGGCTTGGTCCTCGTGCTCATTTTTGGGGCTCCTTCCGTGTCATACCTTAGGCTAGTTCGGGGCTAGGATCTTGGTGCACATTTACCCAGGAGAACCCACTGAGCCGTAGTACGCATGTGAGCTCCACTGTGGTGTTCTTAGCGTTTAGGCGTACGGAGGCCTAGGCCAGGTAGTGTGGAGACCTGCCTAGTAGTGGAGATGCCCGCTCTACTATCACCATTTGGCCACGACGGTTGATGCCTGAGAGGTTAGCTACCTGCTCGAATAGTGGGAACTATAAGTCTGTGTCGACATAGCGATTGCATGTGCTTGATCATGGGTGTGTCATTGCATTGCATACATAGAATTGCACTTCATTACATACACAAGACCCTCATCATATAAGTTTGTATGAGCATTCCTATACAATGGGTTACTTATTGCTGAACGACCCTCAACTTATATGCTTGTATGAGCATCCATATAAGTTGAGTTACTTACTGTTATAACATTATACTCTCTTGCTGCTGTAGATGGTAAAATTGTAGATTAAGAGGTTGTTCATTTATACACTACTATATTGCTACTTATGTCATGTATACTTACTTCACCTGCTTGTACTACTGTTTTATATACATTGTACCTATTCCTTTCTCCGCCTGGTGCCGAGGAGTCGCTGGGGGAGCGGATGTGAAGCCACTTAGTCTTTATGACTAACGGTTGCTACGTCTTCCTTTTTAGGAGGAAACCCCGCAGGTGGAGCAGCAGGTCTTGCAGCTGGATAGCCAGGCCAGGACGACAGGGCCTGAGGGGACTGTACCGTCGTTACCGTTTGTTAAAGATGTGAGTGAGAGAGATTTTGTTGTAGCCATTCGGGGCAATTCTATTTACGTACTCTGATTATGTAGAAGCTTGTTTAGCTTCTCTTTTTCTATACTTATGGACTTATGCTTAGTGTGGATTTACTTCTTTATATTATTATGGTTGGGTTAGCATTTATTTTTTGATATTGGTTGTAGCCGGCATGATAGGAGTCTTGTGGTACAGGCTGACCCGAGTGTTAGTGTTACCGCAAGGCGGCTGTTCTAGGCATAAGACCCCTCTTGTGCCGTGTTTTGTGTTCCGGGAGGGGGGGGTCTTACAAATGGTATCAGCTTGCTACGATCCTCCAAGGAGAAAGTCACTTAACAATGG
Source organism: Platanthera zijinensis (assembly GCA_039513925.1). Lineage (NCBI taxonomy): Eukaryota > Viridiplantae > Streptophyta > Magnoliopsida > Asparagales > Orchidaceae > Platanthera > Platanthera zijinensis. Next base: position 65,485,656 of record CM077093.1, read on the forward strand.
TGCCACTCCCGTTTGATTAGTCTGTTTGGGGACAAACTGACTTAGCGGAAGCAGTGGTGTGCCCATATGTAATTCACACTAAGTTTGTCCATCTTTGACCTTAGATTAGCCAACCTAACCTTAGGTTTGTACCCTATGTGTAGATCCCAGTACATGCTAAGCCAGGGAGGGGCACCCCCGCCCCGTCCGTACCTACACAATTCCAACAATCAGAGATGGGGCAGATGCTCACAGCTATTTTGGACGCCTTTAGGTCCCAATCTCAGCAGGCACCTGTACAACAACAAGGTCCGGGATCTAGTTGGTTAAGCATTTTCCGAGCTCTCTCCCCTCCCGCTTATATTGGGACAGAGTCGGCGGTGCGTACGGAAGAGTGGCTCGACACTGTACAAGAGTTGTTGGCAGGAATAAGATGCCCAAACAACATGGCGGTGACCCTTGTGGTGACACTCTTAGAGCTGCACGCCAAAAGGTGGTGGAAGTCCCTTATGGGCTCCACTTTTCATGGAAGAGTGTACACAGATGTTAGTTGGATCGAATTCTATGAAGCCTTCTTAGAGCATTTCATCCTCTCGGCCGCTTGGGATGATCTTGAAGAGAGATTTTTGCAACTAAAGCAAGGGTCCAAGTCGTTGACAGAGTACCAATGGGAGTTTCAGCACTTGGCTAGATTCGCTGACTCCTATGAGTTGGATGATAGAGGGTACGCCAAACGATTCTACAAAGGCTTGAGAGATCCCCTAAGGCAAGCCCTTTTGTTTATAGCGGACTCTAGTCTGGCGGAGATTATCGATATGGCGAAGAGATTGGAAGCGGACCACTTGGGAAGTGGTAAGAGGCCAGCGGAGGGCGTGATGGAAGCCGACCCCAGCAACAGAAGGAGATTTTACAATAGAAGAGGAAGAGAGTATCGGAGAGGTGGCAGGCATTTCCCCCAGAATTTTAGAGAGGAGCGCCCGGTTCCGCAACCGCCAGCATTTCCTCCACCTCAAAAATTTCAGCAACACGGCGGAAGGCAGGAACGGGTGTGCTTTGAATACAACCAACTGGGCCACATTCGACGCTACTGTCCGCAACTGTTTGGAGATGCGCATTTTGCTTTCCCTCCATCAGCTTTTCAGGAGCGAGGGTATGTGCGTGGTCGAGGACGTGAACCACGAGGAAGAAACCCCGGACCCGCTTGGGATCAGATGTATGCCTTGGATATGACTCAAGAGCGGAATCCTCAGGAGATGATTACAGGTACGACTTGAATTAGCCATTTTGCTTCCATTAATATCCTCTAGTGGCTTAAGATATACTAGACGCCTAGCTTGAGTATTATTAATGACACTTAGGCACCGTGATGGTCGGCGGGAAACCGGCTTATACGTTAATTGACACCGGTGCCTCACATTCTTTCGTGTCTGAAGACTTCATCAAGGATATACACTGATTGCAATATTTCACTGGTATTGCTTGAAGAGTATGCCTCCCAGACGGATCTGAGATGACGGCATCCGCGAAGTGTGAGTTGGAGATAACCATTGGGGGGAAAGACCTTTGATACCCCCGCCATAATTTTGAGAATACCAGAATTCGACCTCATTCTGGGCATGGCGTGGCTGGATTGGCACCATGAAAGAATCGACTGTGCGGAGAAACAAATCTATTTGAGACATGGAGACACTGATGTAATCTTCCAAGGTATAAATTTCGCACCACGATTATTGTTGTTCTCAATCCAGACCGTTAAAGCTCATCTGAGAGGGGATGAAGTCTACATAATATGTTTCGAACTAAAGGAGGTGAGGGTAGATGTGAAGGATGTGCGGGTAGCACGGGATTTCCCTGAGGTATTTCTTGAGAAATTACCAGGGTTACCCCCGCATAGAGAAGTGGATTTTCAGATTAAGCTTGTATCAGGAGCTAAGCCTGTTTCCAGGACCCCTTATCGAATGGCCCCAAAAGAACTCGCAGAGTTTAGAGTTCAACTGCAGGATTTGGTAGAATCAGGGTTTGTTCGCCCCAGTTCATCACCTTGGGGAGCCCCACTTCTTTTTGTTAAGAAGAAAGATGGAACCCTGCATTTGTGTATAGACTATCAGGAGCTCAACCGACTGACGGTACAGAACACCAATCCGTTACCTCGGATCAATGAGTTGTTCGATCAATTGGTGGGAGCGTATTGGTTCTCCAAGCTGGATTTGCGCTCGGGGTATTATCAATTGAGAATACAAGAGGATGATATCCAGAAAATGGCTTTCAGCTCAAGGTACGGCTTATATGAGTTTACGTTGATGCCGTTTGGGCTTACAAATGCCGAATCAGCTTTCATGAGCTTGATGAATAAAGTGTTTGAGGCCTATCTAGTTGTCTTCGTCATTGTGTTTATTGACGACATCTTAGTCTACTCGAAGACGGAGGAAGAACATGCCGAGCATCTGGCCTTAGTTCTGAAAAAGTTAAAAGAGCACGCCCTGTTCGCCAAGTTTAGTAAGTGTGAATTCTGGCTTAGGGAAGTGGCTTTCTTGGGTCATGTAATCAGTGGGGCTGGACTAGCTGTGGATCCGGCCAAGGTGCGTGCCGTAAAGGAGTGGTCGCTCTTGAAGTCGGAGGCCGATGTGAGGAGTTTTCTTGGACTTGCCGGATACTACCGCAAGTTCGTAAAAGGATTCTCCAAGATTGCCCTCTCGCTGACTTCTTTTACAAAGAAAGGTGTGCCATTTGAGTGGAAACCCCAATGTAAAGCGGCATTCCAGGAATTGAAGGATAGACTCACCTCCGCCCCCATTCTTGTCCTGCCATCAGGAAAGGAAGGATTTCAAGTGTACACGGACGCGTCTTATAAGGGGGTGGGAGCGGTGTTGATGCAATACAGCCACGTGATTGCTTATGCTTCAAGATAATTGAAGAAGCATGAAATCAATTACCAAGTGCATGATTTGGAGATAGGAGCAGTGGTGTTCGCCTTAAAGGTATGGAGGCATTATGTATACGACGTCCACTGCGAAATATTCTCGGATCATAAAAACTTTAAGTACGTTTATACCCAGAAGGAGTTCAACCTAAGACAACAGCAGTGGTTAGAGTTTCTATGCGATTATGAGTTCACCTTGAACTACCACCCTGGAAAAGCAAACTCTGTAGCCGATGCGTTGAGCAGGAAAGTACCCGGCTCGAGCCCAGAGTCTCGGTTGATGAGCATGGAGTTGGCACGGATGATTGAGGAGATGGATATTACATTGATATTTAAGGCTCCTTCGGCAGAATATACGGAGTACTTGTGTAGCATGAGCATTGTTTTTGATATCCGGGACCGAATCCGAGTGGAGCAAGGATTGGATGCGGCTCTGGCCCCGACACTCAAGTTGATCGAGGACGGGGCTACCGACGAGTACACACTAAAGGACGACCTCGTTTAATTTCGCGGCCTGCTCTACATTCCCAAGGGCGGTAAAATCCGGGAGGATATCTTGAGAGAGGCACATTGCTCTCAATATTCAGTGCACCCGGGAATTTCCAAGATGTACGCCGGCTTACGGAAGACGATGTGTTGGCCAGGAATGAAGAAGGATGTCCGATACTTTGTCACGCATTGTGAAGCCTGCCAAAGAGTGAAGGCGGAGTGCAGGAGTCCCGGTGGCCTGTTGAAGTCGTTGCCAATCCCCGAGTGGAAGTTCGAGGATATTTCCATGGACTTCGTACATGGGCTACCTCGCTCCCGCTCAGGAAATGATTCAGTATGGGTGATCGTTGATCGCCTGACGAAAGTTGCCCGGTTCATTCCTATGATGAAGGAGGCTCATGTGGATGTCTTATTATGCCTTTTCGTGGAGCAGTTTGTACGGTATCACGGCGTACCTAAGACGATAGTTTTGGATCGTGATGGTCGCTTTACCTCCAAGGAGTGGAAGGCGGTACAGGCATATTTTGGCTCGCGCCTTACCTTCAGCACCGCATTCCATCCTCAGATGTACGGACAGTCTGAGCGGACCATACGAACATTGGAGGATCTGTTGAGGTTGTGTGTGATAGATAGGGGAGAGTCGTTGGAAAGACTCTCGCCCTTTGTGGAATTCTCCTACAACAACAGCCATCAAGCTAGCATTGGCATGGCGCCCCATGAAGCCCTATATGGAAGGAGGCGTAGGACCCCCTTGTCTTGGGTACAAGATGAAGACCCGAAGACTTTGGGTGTTGAATATATAGATGACACGGATGCGGTGGTTAGGTTGATACGGGATCGTATGTTAGAGGCTCAAAGTCGGCAGGCGAAGTATTATAACGCAAGGCACCGTATGGTGGAATTTCAAGTTGGTGATAAAGTGTTCCTGAAAATCCGGCCGATGCATGGAGTGTCACGGGTGCGGGGAGTGAAGAAGCTCAGCCCACGGTATGTTGGGCCCTATGTCATATTGGAAAGGATTGGCCCTTTGGCCTATCGGCTGGAGCTACCGCCCGAGTTAGAGAATCTCCACGATGTGTTCCATGTATCGTCGCTTCGGAAGGCGCTGTTGCGGCCCGAACAATACATCCCCACAACTGATGGTACTGTGGCGCTGACAGATCTGTGCGACTGGAGCCGGTGCGGATCGTTGATAATGAGATAAGAGCCTTGCGCCACAAAAGTGTTCCCTTGGTAAAAGTGCTATGGTCTAATCATGGGAAGGAGGAGTTCACATGGGAGCCGATGGACTTGATGCAGAAGCGCTACCCGGAGCTGTTCTCCCAAGGTAATATCTTATAGCGCATATTTTTTTGTACTTGCATCCCCATAGCCCTAGCCTGATTTCGGGGACGAAATCTTTTATTTTGTTTATAGGATTTGTAACGTCCCATTTCGGGCTAGGCCCCTCGCACGAGTTTTGAGTCAAGAGACTCGACTCAGACTCGTGGTGCACTGACAGAGGGTGTCAGGAGTGTGGCATGAAGGGTTGGGTTTAAGGATACCCCAACCAGTAGCTGGAGTGAAGGAACTCGGCCAAGTGAAAATCGACGGGTATCGAGAATGATACCCGCCGAATTCGACGGGTATCGGTGGTCGATACCCGCCGGATTCAGAGCTGCAGATTGAGAAGTAGGTTAAGTGAAATTCGACGGGTATCCGTAGCTATGCACGCCGATCGACAGGTATCGAGAATAATACCCGCCGATCGACGGGTATCAGTAGCTATGCACGCCGATCGACGGGTATCGAGAATGATACCCGCCGATCGACGGGTATCGGTAGCAATGCACGCCGATCGACGGGTATCAGGATGATACCCGCCGATTTTTCCTTTGACAGTTTTTCCTAGGTTCTGCTGTCCTGTACGTGTGGACTGAACCGAACAGGGCTGGCTACGGCTTGGCTGCCTTGGACCGGGTCACTTCAATATGACCCATTAAGGGCGGTCCAATGGGACGTTGACACGTGGCAGAAGGGACTTAACCTAATACATCGGTTTATAAGGGAAGATAAAGCCGAACCCTAGCCATTTTGCCGATCGACCTTGCCGTCATCGCGGACCTTGCGAAACCGACAGAGCCGAGGGAAATCGTCAGAACTCATGGAGGTGGCCTTCTCTCTCTATCTCTCTCTCCTTCCTTTGTCGTGAAGAATAACTACGCCAAGCAAGGATGCCGCGGAGGAGGATGACTAGATCCATGGCCGGGAATGATTGTACAGCTGGAAATGATGTGAGCTTCCTCCCCTCTCCCTTGGTGCTTGATCTGTAGTTATATTCTAGGAGAGATATCGACTCCATAGAGTCTTGATGGTGAGGAGATGATTTCCTAGGGAAAGCCATGCCTTGATTTGTTATTCTAGGTTTAGGTGTCTTCACCCTCCTCATCATTAAAAGTGAAGATGAGAGAGGGATTCATGGATAAATATGGCTTTGTGAGGGTGAATAAGGGTGGACGAATTTCTGGAGGAGTTTTTGGGAGATCAGTGCAAGGAGGAAGATGAATGGATGCCGTTCATCTCACCTTAAGATGCGTGCAGAAATCTGATTTCTGCACGCAACGATCTTCGAGGCCAATATCGAGGGTGTTCTGGCCAGATCTGAGCTTTCTACTAAACATGAAAGTTGTAGCCCTTTAAATTATCTTTCCAACGAGTGGTTACACGCACTCTCCGGATTTTTGTAGCCACGGGAATCCTTGGTCGAAGTTGCTGCCCGGATTAATGCTGCACCTAAATTCTGGGCTGTGTAATGTGGAATTCGATTTTGTGGAATTTAATGTTGCGATCCGACTCGAGGTTTGGGTGAACTCTTTTTACATAATTATCATTGTGATATGATAAGTTGATGTTATAAATCTGAATCCGTATAACGAGTTGTGGACAAGCTTAATTTAAGGAAAAAGCCTGATGTAAATTGGTAGATGTATTTTGATGTCCATTATCTATTTCATGTTGAATCCATTTGAGAGGGCATATAAATGATTTAACTATTGCCACGATGTATGCTGAATGGATAGAAGGGAATTAGTAATCCAATGCTTAGAGTGTCGTCTCCCTACGGGTAGCATTGCGGAAGTTAACAAGTGCGGTGTTGACCGTCACTGGTTGGAATGAGGTTGAGATGAGTAAAGTGGGACGGTTGGTCTTGGTCCTCGGTGTTCACGTCCCGAGGCTCCTTCCGTATTTGATGGATGGTTGGGCTTGGTCCACGGTGTTCACATCCCGAGGCTCCTTCCATGCTATGATAATGTGGAATTGCATGTGGTGTGAGTCGACACGCGGTGTCGTAATCCCGGGTTAGGGATAGTGTGGCAAGTCTACGGGCTCGCCAATCGTCACACCGATGGGAGTTGACAGTTAGACCTTGGGCGGTTGGGCTTGGTCCTCGGAGTTCACGTCCCGAGGCTCCTTCCGTGCCAAGTGAACGGTTGGGCTTGTTCCTCGTGCTCATTTCTGGGGCTCCTTCTGTGTCATATCTTAGGCCAGTTCGGGGCTAGGATCTTGGTGCACATTTACCCAGGAGAACCCGCTGAGCCGTAGTACACATGTGAGCTCCGCTGTGGTGTTCTTAGCATTGAGGCGTACGGAGGCCTAGGCAAGTTAGTGTGGAGACCAGCCTAGTAGTGGAGATGCCCGCTCTACTGTCACCGTTTGGCCACGACGGTTGACGCCTGAGAGGTTAGCTACCTGCTCGAATAGTAGGAACTATAAGTCTGTGTCGACATAGCGATTGCATGTGCTTGATCATGGGTGTGTCATTGCATTGCATACATAGCATTGCACTTCATTACATATACAAGACCCTCATCGTATAATTTTGTATGGGCACTCCTATACGATTGGTTACTTACTGCTGAACGACCCTCAACTTATATGCTTGTATGGGCATCCATATAAGTTGAGTTACTTACTGTTATAACATTATACTATCTTGCTGTTGTAGATGGTAGAATTGTAGATTAAGAGGTTGTTCATTTATACACTACTATATTGCTACTTTTGTCATGTATACTTACTTCACCTGCTTGTACTACTGTTTTATATATATTATACCTGTTCCTTTCTCCGCCCGGTGCCGAGGAGTCGCGGGGGAGAGGATGTGAAGCCACTTAGTCTTTATGACTAACGGTTGCTACGTCTTCCTTTTTAGGAGGAAACCCCGCAGGTGGAGCAGCAGGTCTTGCAGATGGACAGCCAGGCCAGGACGACAGGGCCTGAGGGGACGGTACCGTCGTTACCGTCGGTTATAGATGTGAGTGAGAGAGAATTTGTTGTAGCCCTTCGGGGCAATTCTATTTACGTACTGTGATTATGTAGAAGCTTGTTTTTAGCTTCTCTTTTGCTGTACTTATGGACTTATGCTTAGTGTGGATTGAATTCTTTATATTATTATGGTTGGGTTGGCATTTATTTGTTGATATTGGTTGTAGCCGGAAGGATAGGCGTCTTGTGGTACAAGCTGACCCGAGTGTTAGTGTTACCGCAAGGCGGCTGTTCTGGGCATAAGACCCCACTCGTGCCGTGTTTTGTGTTCCGGGAGGGGGGTCTTACACTATGAGATCATGAAAGGTAGAAAACCAAATTTATCCTATTTTAGAATCTTTGGTTGCAAGTGTTATATCCTTAACAATGGCAAGCCTTATCTAACTAAGTTTGCTGCAAAATCCCAAGATGAGATATTTGTTGGGTACAACATCAATAGTAAGGCTTATAGGGTCTACAACTTGATTACACAGGTTGTAGAAGAATCTGTACATGTTGTATTTGATGAAACTAGATTAATCAACAGTGAGTTGCCTTGTAGTTCATGCAGTCCAACAGGTATAAGCAATAGAATGGACAAGCTTTCCATTGCAGAAGGCTCAACTACAGATGAAGAATTGGAAAATTATGGCTACTGTCCAGGGGGAGTACAAGACTCTATAGAAGCTGATGACAACCAAGAGGTGTAGCATAATGAAGAAACTGGAGGTGTTCAGCCAGAAAGAAGTTTACCTCCAGCTGTAAGACATCTAAAGGATCATCCAGCAAATCAGATAATTGGTGATCCAAGACATGGAGTGCAAACCAGAAGAAGAAATCTGAATGCAGTCCTGCACTCAAGTTTTCTATCTCAACTGGAGCCAAAGAAATTTTAAGAAGCTATCCAAGACCAACACTGGATTAATGCTATGCAAGAGGAGCTTAATCAGTTTAGAAGATGCAAGGTCTGGGAGTTAGTTCCTAAACCAAAAGACCACAACATCATTGGTACAAAGTGGATTTTTAGGAACAAGTTGAATGAGAGTGGAGTTATTGTGAAGAACAAAGCAAGATTGGTTGCAAAAGGATACAGGCAGGAAGAGGGAATAGACTTTGATCAAACATTTGCCCCAGTAGCAAGACTAAAAGCAATCAGGATGTTCCTTGCCTATGCAGCATATCAAGGCTTCAAGGTATACCAAATGGATGTTAAATCAGCATTCCTGAATGGTGATCTAAAAGAAGAAGTATATATAGAGCAGCCATCAGGTTTTGTAGATTCTCTTAAACCTGGTTATGTCTATAGACTTAGGAAAGGATTGTATGGGTTAAAGCAAGCCCCAAGGGCTTGGTATGAAACCCTGTCTACTTTCCTTATTGAGAATAAATTCTCAAGAGGTAAAATAGACAAAACTCTATTCCTAAGGGAATCTAAAGGTAAGATAATCTTAGTTCAGATCTATGTAGATGACATAATTTTTGGGTCTACAGAGAATAACCTTTGCAAGAAGTTTGCCAAACTTATGCAAGGGAAGTTTGAAATATACAGTATGGGGGAACTTAAGTTCTTCTTGGGACTCCAAGTAAGACAGACTAAAGATGGCTTGTCCATATCCCAGTCTAAATTCACCAAGGAGTTAATTAAGAAGTATGGTATGGAATCATCCTCCACCATGAGAACTCATATGGGAACAAGTATGCTTATATGCAAAGATTATGCAGGTAATCCTGTAGATGAGTCTTTGTATAGAGGAATAATTGGCTCTCTATTATATCTCACTGCTAGTAGACCAGACATTATGTATGCTACATGTGTCTGTGCTAGGTACCAAGCATGCCCTAAAGAATCACATTATACTGCAGTCAAGAGGATTTTGAGATATCTAAAGGGCACACCTAATCTAGGACTTTGGTACCCTAGGAATGGAGATTTTCTACTAACAGGTTATTCAGATTCAGATTTTGCAGGCTGTAGAGAAGATAGAAAAAGTACTACAGGTACATGATAATTCTTGGGAGGAAGGTTAATATCCTGGAGCAGTAAGAAGCAGACTAGTGTGGCAATATCCGCAGCTGAGTCTGAATATGTGGCAGCAGGAAGTTACTGTGCACAGCTGTTGTGGATTCAGCATCAGCTAAGGGACTATGGTATTCAAGTAAGTAGAACACATTTATTGTGTGATTCTAAAAGTGCCATTTCTATTACAAACAATCCTTTTTCACATAGTAGGAATAAGCATATAGAGATAAGATACCATTTTTTTAGAGAACATGTAGAAAAAGAAGACATCTCATTAGAATTTGTTAAAACTAATTTTCAAATTGCAGATGTATTAACTAAGCCTCTGGATGAAACTAAATTCAATAGATTTAAAATTGAATTAGGAATGCTGACCATATGTTAGTTTACCAAAAATTGGCTAAGTAAAATGGTGTCGACACATTCAGTAAAAAAGTGTCGACACAGAGAAGTTATGTCGGCAATTCAGGGAAATTGTGTCGACACAGAGTAAAAGTGTCGACACCTAAGGGACTATATGTCGACACATCCAGACAAGCAGTGTCGACACATCCATAAAATTTGTGTCGACACATCCAGAGAAGTGGTGTCCTCACATTCAGACTTTGTGTCGACACTTCGAATAAGTGTCGACACGGAATTTCTGTTCCTCGTCTTCGTAAGTCAAGTGTCGACACATCATCAATTTGTGTCAACACATAGAGGTCATCTTTGTTGTCGAGACATTAGGAGTTTGTGTCGACACATTCCAACTGTGTCGACACATTTAGACTGTTTTTGCCCGCCTTTTGACCTTCTTTGATTAGAAGGGTATAAATAGGTCAAGAATATATTTTGTCGACACCCTCACTAGGGTTTCGAGACAAAAACCTTGTGTCGACAAACTCTCTTCTCTCCAACCAAGCTTTCTCTTCATTCCAATGGCGCCCAAGGTTGAAGACAACATCAATGAACGGTATGAGTTGGTTAGGCATGCATTCAACGATGCCGCAACGGAGATCAAACAGGTCATTTCTCTTCTTGCCGACAACGAATTAGAATATCTTGTCTCTGAACCTACAAAGATATGGAAGAAAGAAGTATTCGAGTTCTATACTGCAGCATCAATGGACTCAACAGGATTGAAGATCAAATCCACTGTACATGGAGAAAAAGTTATGCTGTCTCAGAAGAGGTCGAGCAAGATTCTCCATCTTCCTAGAATACGTGATGAGGAAGAGGTCCCAGCCTCTAGGACCAGGGAGGCGCTTCAATGGTGTGGATTGGATCCAACCGTAAAGATAGGAGCTGCCATCAACATGAAAGGAATGAATCATCAAGGGAAATTCTTGTCTGAAATAGTAGGAAAAGTGATCTTATGTAAACCTGGTGGCCATGATAGGATATCAGCCTATATGTCCAGCCTGCTGACAAGGATAATCTTTCAGATTCACACCAATTGGTCTGCAGTACTGTTTAATAAGATAAAAGAAGGAATCAAGAAGCCAAACTTGGCTAGGATCATGAGTCTGTACCTGGCTGGAATAATTCCAGAGGTGATGCAACAGATTCCTGGATCAAAAATAAATCACATGAGGAGAATGGACATAAGGTTATTCTCAAGATGGGATAGAGTTCTTTCAAAGGAGATGCCTGATGTGGACAGGCAAGAGCAAATGGCAAAAACACCAGCACATGACCTTTCTGAGCATGGTCATGAAGATGCACAAGAACAGGGAGCACAAGTTAGAGAACAAGTTCAGGATCAGACTAAGACTACCCAAGTCCAGGAAGAGACTATATCTGCACAGGTGCATGGGGAGCCAATTACTGCATAGTTGCAGGCGGAGCCACATTCTGAACAGGTGCAGGAGGAAGAAAGAATCAATTTATCAGAAGACATAGTTTCTCAAACTGGTCTTGATATTTCTGGAGTTGCTGCTGCTGCCGAGAAAGTACTATCTCCTGCTCATACTCAACAAGAATTCACTCTTGAAGAGTTGTTTCTTGATCATGAAGGAGCAGCAGATAAAATGGAGACCCTAAGATTTAAGGGGGAGCAAGTAAGGTTTGAGGGGGAGCAGGTTAATATTGAGGAGGAGCAACTTGGAGCTGAGAAAGAAATCCCTTCCACTCCTCAAGAGAGAGTTAATATTTAAAGTTCTTAAGTGTCTGAGCATGAAGAAGTCGGGGAGGCCAAGAAAAGAAAATTAATGGTCTTTAAGAGAAGAAGTCAAAGTTATAAGAAGGCTCTCTAAACAACTACTTCACAATCTACTTCTGATTTTGATTATAGCAAGCTTATGGTGAATTTACAAAAGAAGCTGGATGAGCAAAGACTGGCCTTGGAAAAATAGGTAGATGAAAGTCATAAGACACTCCAGTTTGATCTGGCACAAGACATAAAATCTATCAGATTTGAGGTCAACCAAAATAAGAAGAAAATGACAGATTGCTTTCACAAGGGAGGCAATGCTGTGATATTTCTTGCTAAGCACCAAGTAGAAATAAAGAAGCAAGTGGATGAGATTGTTGTCAAACAAGGCTATGTCCTTGAAAATCAAATAAGAATGAATGACAATCTGACAGAATCTCACAATGTGATAGTCACTGAGTTCACAAATACTATTATTGCAATGACTGAGGTAAGAAATAAGGAGAAAGAAGACTTTGATAAGAAGATACAGGAAGCCTTGGATTCCTTTAAGATAGCTATTACTACTTCTCAGCAAACCATTTCTGATCAGCTTAAAAAGTTAAAGCCATTCTTTAAGGATGGTGTAAATTACCTGGATGGGCAAATCAGATTTTAGAAAGAGGACTTAAGAGATCATCTGACCAGAGAAGTCATAAAGGGGGAGAGAGTGTTAGTATATGCTGGCTCATATCATGCCAAATGGGTAACCAACAGCATTAAAGCAACTTTGGGATATCCACCCTTATGTGATGATGATAATGTGGCTGAGTCAGGAGTGCAGCCAACTCTATTTGAAGGTGATCACCCTGAGGTTGCCCAAGTCAATTACCCCTGCAGATATTGAAATGATACATCAACAAGTTCAGTCCATGTACAACCCTCCACTACCAGATACTAATGTTCATATTGAAAAGGAAGATATGCCAGAAGCTGGTCTGAAAGATCAGCAAGATGCTCAATTATCAAAGAAAAGATTCAGAGAGCAAGCAGAATTAAAATCTGACTTTGAGCAGTGGAGCCCCACTTCTAGAAACATCATATTAACTGCCTGGAAAGCTATCAAAGACCAAGTTCATGAAAGGGGTAAATGGTATAATGAGCAGGAGTGGCAGAAGTATGAGGCTAGGCAAGAAGCCATAGTTCAATACAGGAGGAAGGCTAAGATGGGAAAGCTAACTCCTAATGCACAGGAGCCTAGCAAGTATTTCCCTAAGCCTTTTCATTACTTTGAAAGGCAAAGGATCAAGGCTGAAGCACAAAAGAAAGCTGAGATGAAAGGCAAGAAGCCTATTGAAGATACAAAACCTATTGTGAAGGCTCAGATTAAATCTGGAAAAGGAATAGTCATCAAGGAGCCAGTCCAGCCTTAGTTTTGTTTTTACTAGTTTTTGTTCAAGAACTATGTAATTGCTAGTTTGTTAAAGAAATCAATGTAAACAACTTGTAACAAACATTTTTGAGTTAATATACAAAATAGTGTTCTGTGATCATTTTCTTTTACATCTTTATCCTGTGATGTAACTATGATATGTGTTTTGTTTATAAAGTACCATGTAATATGATGCTTATGTACATCATCATGTTTATTTTCTAAGTGGTGTATATCATTGGCTAAAGGGTTATGACTTCTCCAAATAGGGGGAGATTGTTGGGTACATTGGAAAATATGTACCTGATTTGGAGAAGCCTCACTTAGCTCAATGATATACATCAAGGTGTATTTGATGTTATTTTGAGTCTATATGTGCAGGTTAAGTATTGGCTAAAATGCAGAGAAAATTTTTTAAGTCCATGTGTCAACACTTAAGAAAGCCTGTGTCGACACTTGGGGAAGCAGTGTCGACACCAGAAGAAACTGTGTCGACACACAGAAGATTATAGTCGACATCAAATGTGTCGACACCGGGAGGCAGTGTCGACACACAGAAGCAGAGTCGACATCAGCTGTGTTGACACCTGAAGGCAGTGTCGACACACAGAATTCTTAGTCTACAACAACTGTGTCGACACACAGGACTTGTGTCGACACACAGTAGAGTGTCAACAATGTCAAGTGTTGTAAAGTGGAGAAGTGATTGTGTCGACACAAATAATCAGTGTCGACACATTCTTAAGATGCAGTGTCAAGAAGCTGTGTCGACATCAAGACAGCTATGTCGACATCACCAAAGTCTGTGTCGACACATAAGTCACATGTGTCGACACATATTGACAGATTGTCTCGACACTTTATGACAGTCAGTCTCGACGCTTTGCTGACAGAGAAAAAGGCTCAAGAACTATTTGAAGACTTGACAGCTGTGAGTTACAACAGGTTTACTGTAGCTGATATACTTGTCAGGAGTTAGTTAGAAACCGGATCAGCCGGTTACCATGGATGAAGTCTATATATAGATGGATTCAGAAGAAGAAAGAATGAAGAATTTTTTAACACGCAACTAACACAACTATTGTGAGATTGATCTCTGATCAAGAAAGTAATGGTCACAAAGAAGAAGATCTTCGTGATAAGATCTAAGAAGACGTTCTGAAGTAGTTATCTATTCAGATTCAATGTAAGTTGAATTCAATCAAGAATTCAGAAGTATCTTCAAGAGGTTTGGAGAGAGAGAGATTCAGTTAATTGAAGTCAAGAAGGAGACAATCACAGGTCTATTAAGCAGCAGATACTGAACTAATCTGTCAAGAAGATTCAGATCTATTTCTGGAATCTAAGGAGGAAGCTGCCAGTCAGTTATATTCAAAGGAAATCAACTCAACTAGGTTCAGATTCAAGAAGCTTTGAAGAAAGCTAAGATCAAGTTGATTTCAGCCATCAGCCTCTTCAAGAAGCTGATCAAGAAAGTTCTTATTCCATCTCTCTCAACAGGGGTAAGAGATTATAAAATTCCTTATCAAATTCTGTAGGATCTATTCATAGATCTGAGTTGTAAGCCTGTTTTATAAAGGCTGAGTGTAGGAGATTTGTTCTCTGAGTGGTAGGGTTGTTTGTGCCTGAGTTGTAGGAGAAGGTATTCTCTGAGTTGTAGGCCTTATGGCAAGGCTGAGGTAGGGATTGTTAGCCTGAGTTTTAGGAATGAGGAAACATTCTGAGTTGTAGGAATCCTTCTGGATTCTGAGCTGTAGGATCTGAGGATCTGAGATAAAGGAAGAAGTTAGGCTGAATCTAGCATACTGCTGGATAGGTGAAGGGGGAAAGTGGATGTACCCAGACCTTGGGGAACCACTATAAATATTGTGTGTAATCTGTGAATTGTATAGCTGTAGAATCTGTGATTGTGTGTGCTGAGTTTGCTGCAGAATTTTCTGTTTTATATTACAGCATTGAAGTGATATTCTGTCTTAATTTTAAAACAAGAATTAGAACCTATTCACCCCCCCCCCCCTCTAGGTGTTTTGGTAGTCTTGAAAGTAAAACAATCACTATGCACCCAGGATGGCTATCAAAGCACAAGTACAGGCAGACTTCCTAGTATATATTATGGAAGCAATCCCAGTCCAGGAAGAAAAGTCTCCTTCAATTTGGATCATCTATGTATACGTCGCTTAAGGCAAGAACTCTTTGGGGCATGAGTATTTCTTATCAACCCAAATGGATTTAGGCTGGAGCAGGCATTAAAGTTCTTTTTCCCGACCACGAACAATCAAGCGGAATATGAAGCACTTCTGCAGGGTTGAGGTTTGCAAAAGAATTGGGGATTGAGCATGCGCATGCCAAGACACATTCTATAGTAATGGCATCACAAGTGATTGAAAACTTTGAGACCACAGAACCAATTCTCAAGAAGTATTTCATGCTGGTCAATATAGAGATCAAAAAGTTCAAAAGTTTTACTATCGAACATATCCCGAGGACTAAATATATAGAAGTAGATGGGTTGGATAAATTCAGTCTCCCATTAGGAGGAACAACTTCAGAGCTTTTCCGCCTATCAGTAGAGGAGGGAGAGTTAATGCAAATTGACCAACATCCATCTTAGATGGATCCGTTTATTCTATACTTGACAATAAGAGATTTCCATCCATCTGTGAAAGACAAGAGGAGGTTTAGAATCAAGGCAGCATATTATTCTAATAGAATTCGAAGTACCAACTCCCAGAGTCTTGCTCGCTAGGCAAGGCTGGGAGAACTGGCTAGATATTAATGAAAATAAGATGAAGTGCAACTTAGATCTAATCGATGAGCTTCGAGATGAAGCTGTTATCAGACAAGAGGAGGTAAAAAGAAGGTTGGAAAGATATTTTGATAAGAATGTAAGAGTGAAGCAGTTCCAAACTGGGTATCTGGTATTAAAGAAGGTTGATGCTGCGACTTGGGCTGGTTCAGTAGGAAAGCTCAATCCAAACATGGCACGCCCATACATCATAAAGGAACTGTTGAAAATGGGGCCTATCGTCTTCAAACCTATGATGAGGAAGACATCTCTCATACCTGGAGCGGTGATGACTTGAAGTGGTTCTACTCCTAAACGATGTCTTCTTTTTGTACTATATATTTGTATTCATATATTGATTATCTTACTGAAGATCCTCATACTGACACTTTTCCATGTCTCATCATCTCATATCTTTTCAAGTAACTTATGCTTAAGGATCACTGAACCATGAGACATCGCCGAGTCCTGCTTGAACCCCCACTAGAATCGTTATCATTAGCGTAACACCACGATCACCATATGTAGTAGGGAGATTTTGCACCGTGTAGTGGGAGCTTGCAGATTCTCATGCGGAGGACTTCTGAATCTCGGATCCCAGCCGGTAGCTAACACACCTCTGCACCAAGGGAGGCCTAGGTGATGTTAGCGATATCATGCTTTGTTAGGGATATAGCTACAACTTTGATGATCTTTATGAGAAAAGCAATGTTGGCTTATGCACACCTGCTCAACTGATCATCTTAGTTTGTGACCATCGAACTGTCATAAATACTTTAACGCAGTGCCTACAGGGGATCCATAGTTAGGTTGATCTCTTGAGAAAAGCAGTGCATCCCTGCGTGCACCTGCCCAATTGATCAACTTAGTCTGCATCCCTAGGCAAGAGAGCAGTGAGTCCATCTCGCTTGTTGAAGATGAAACAGCTTTGATGATCCTTTGTGGAATGCAATGCAGCCCACGCGCACCTGCCCGACTGATCATCTTAGACTGTGCATCTCCTTTTTCTTTTATCCCCAACGACATAAGGGGGGGGGGGGATAGTTTTGGCGACTATTTGAGGAAAGCAATGCTATCATGCCCTCACCTGCTCACTTGGTCTGTTGGTCACCTTAGACTGTAGCTCGTTCTTTTCTTCTCACATTTTGCAATAAGCTTTTTGCAGACCGCAGATTTTCATTGTTATTCAAATACCTCGGAAATCAAGGCCAGAATAATTATCGATCGAGCGTTGCGGTCTGGGCCATCTCCTTTATTATAAGTGTCTGCAGCCTGGATTATCTAATATGCAGGTAGTTAAGATCTGGATTAACTTTATCAATTATTGTGAAATGGTGTTGATCATAAAATTGTGGTGTGGGATATTATTAGAAATTGACATCGTGAATGTCTCTTCGATCTGATAATTCTTCCAGTTCTTACTTTCAATCATTCACTCTAACTGTAACCACTACGTTTAAAAACGGAAAGAGTTTGTTATTCGCATAGGTCGCATTAGGGGCTACAGCCTTAGTTTCATAAGGCGATGTCAGAACGCGAGCTTAAGGCAGTCTGGATTATATGCGTATTGATTAGCTGCCTAGTCATTTATTGCGACATGGACTATGAAATCTAACAATTATTAAGGCCTGGGTTATCTTTTCTATCACTGGACGCGGCCTAAATAGCATTACGATCTAGTTATTCCTATAATGTTGGCTATGAGAAGTTTGAAGCTTGATTTCTTCGTCTTGGAGGTTGCAAATGTCAAGCAGCAATTGCTTTTTTGGGTTCTTTAACTGAAAATCATCAACGGTAAAAGCCTGAATTGTTTAAACCTATATTGATGAAGCCTGCGGCCTGGATTATCAGCTTGCCTCAGGCGTTATATAGCTAATAATAAGACTGGCAAAGCAATCTATAATTACAGCAATCTTACAAGATAATATGCACAGACAGCAAATATTTTCCGAATGTCTATCCGTCTCAAGTCAAGCAAATAGAATGGCACGACTAAAGTAGAAAGGCGAACTGATAACTGTATCTTTCATTACTTCAAAAGTTAATTACATCTATAAACTAGTGCGGGTAACAAAAAAGATCCCAGAGCTTTTCAAAAAATCAAAAGTTACATCATTAATCTAATCTCCTCGCTTGAGGCTCCGTTTGGGGGGACTTATTTTCAGCGGTCAAGCGGTTACGACCGCATGTACCGGACCTTTTTAGGGCCTGTTTGGGAGGGTTTTTTAACTCCTTTCGGTTTTCTGAAAAACGCTACCACACTTAAGAAGCAGTTTGGATTGTCTACCGGTGGGAAAAGCTATCGCGGAAAACTCCGTTTTCTCATATTTTGGACGCTCGGCGGCTAGCCCCTAGCTGCGACCACCTTCTTAGGAGCAGAAAACTCATCAATCAGGGAAGAATGGTCTTTGACTTCGAGTAGCTTTCAACCACCTTCCTTTCCATCAAGTGCTTTTCTTCCAACTAATCTAAGTATTTCTCCTTCCGACTTAATAGTTTAGCGGAGCATTTCAATTGCTCTCGCAAGGAGTTAACTTCATTTCCGAGAGAAGTTAATTCAGCAATTTCCTCGCTCAGGCTTGATTCCACTACCTTTAGGGAAGCAATCTCTTTTAATTGCTTTTTGACTACTTTGCGGCATTTGTCAAAAGCTTTCAAGAGTTCTTGATGCTGAGCCATCAAGTCAGCTTCATCTTCATCAGAAGAGTAGTCTTCATGACCATTAGTGTAAGTTTCTGATCAGACAGCATAGTGTGAGAGTTTACCTTCCCATGAAATTTGGAGTCGCCTACTTCCTCATCTGATTGAGTCATAAACCCGGAGTAGGCTTCTTTATTCTAAAAGCTGGACTCACTTGAGTCACTGTCACTAAGAGTTTTTGACTTCTTAGCAACAAAGCTCTTCTCCTCCTTCCACTTATCTTTGAAAGATCTCTTATCTTCCTTATTGGATCCTTTCTTCTTTTTGTAAGGACACTCCGCAATTCGTGTCTTGGATTATTACAACAATAACAAACAATGTCAGAGGAAGAATGTTTGTTCGGTTTAGATTTATACCTGTCCTCTCGATTGTAGCTTTTCTTAGACGGATCACCATCACGATGAGGTCTTCTGAAGTCCGACGAGGAGGACTGATTTTTTATTTGCCTCAACTTGCTGAGCAATCTCTTGAATTGCTTGGAGATTAGTTAGAACTCTCTATCAAACAATTCAGAGCATGACGTGCTTGCCTCAGAGTCTTCTGGGGTATTTAATGCTCGTGTCCTTACTGGTGACACAACGTTAGACTTTCTTGCCCCTTCGACTTTCAGAGCTACTGACTTCACTCTGCTTAAATTCCTGCTGCTTTGCTCCTCTTTCTTTCTTGTATTCATCTGAAGTTCATAGGAGAGCAGCTTTTCGAAAAGGTTCTGTGGGTCAATCTATGACAGCTTCCCAAACTCCCTAATGGCTACCACCTTAGTATCTCAGTCATTTGTCAGTGTTGGATCCATTGCCCATAATTTCCTAAATTTGAGGAAGTCAATCTTGTCAATGATATACATACATCAGTAGATGACAGTGATGGGACAGGTAGCCTAAGTGGCTAAGTCAGGTAAACACTTACCTAAGATGTGGGCTGACAGAAATCTGTCTAAGTCGACAGGCGTTGAGTTAAGGTAACTCATTCAATGCCAGATGACTTATAGCGCTGAGTGAAGCCTATACAGTTAAAGCCAAAGCAATGACAAGCTGAGAAAATGGCTGTCCACAGACGTTGAGTGAAGTCAACTCACTCAACGTCATACAACAAAAGCTGTGAGACAGGCTAAAGCAGTAAAAGCTTAAGTTGAAATGAGCTGAAAAATGAAGTCAACTCACTCAACGCCATGCTACTAAAGGCAGAAATTTGGCTAAGTAGTTTGGAGTTGAGTGATGAAGACACACATAACGCCATATAGCAAAAAGACTGTAAGTTGAACTAGTTGAACTAAGTTCATAATTCGTCAAACTCAGTTCATAGTTCATCTAGCTAAGCTCAACGTTCATCGAGCTACTCTCAGAGTTTGAGATTTGAGTTGGTCGAACTTAGTTCAAAATTCGTCGAACTAAGTTCAGAGTTCGTCGAGCTGAGCTCGTCATTCGTCGAACTCAGTTCAGTTCGTCGAACTAAGTTCAGAAATTTGGCTAAGGCGAAAAACGTTGAGAGAGGCATGCTCACTCAACGCTCTCAACGCCTAAGATGCTTCAGAGGCAGAAAATTGCTTAAGGCAAAAAGCGTCGAGTGATGAAGACACACTCAACACTCTCAATGCTAGAGAAGTAGGAAGTTTTTGCTAAGGCAGAAAGCGTTGAGTGGAGCTTGTTCACTCAACGCTCTCAACGCCTATATAGATAAAATTTTGTCTAAGTATTTTGGCATTGAGTGAAGCTCATTCACTCAATGCCTGTTCTACTGATGCGCGATTTTAGCTAAGTCCACAGGTGCTTACGTCAGCAAAATCGACAAAGTCAACCAAGTTCAAAGCTGGTACAGGAAAGCTACAGAACACGACAAATCTTGTCGTGAAGCTACTGTATGTCTTCTTCCATTAAAGCAAGGTACAGCTGGAAGCTGCAAGTGGGTCCCACCGATCTTTAAGAGCCGTTGTTCGGCAAACTACAAAAGGAAGAGATGGGCCAAGACAGAGATAACTTTTAGGGCTTTTATCAACTTCAAAAGTGAGCAGTCGTCTTCATCTTCCTCACCATTGCTGCGTGTGAAAAGCTTGAAGCTCTCCAGCAAGAAAAGTTTAGATAGCTGTACCGTCTCCATCTGGCACAATAGGATCAGAAATCATTCTAAAGAAAGAAGAACCTTCAGCTTTTGGCTGGTTCAGCTAGCTGCTTGAAGACTCCAGATCAACTGATCTGTAGTCTTCTACAGCAAGTTCAGGAGTAAGCTTCTGAGTTCTCTCAGCAAAGTTTTCTCTACTGTGTGGAGAGTTAGAGTAGAAATTTTCTTAGCTCTAGTTGTTGATACAGAGAAATTTCTCTGTGTCAAAGTTAACTAAAATATTTCTTCTTGTAGTATCCTTTGTGGATTTGAGTGGTAGGAGAAAACTTGCTCTGACGTAGGATCCAACAGTGGATCTGAGTTGTACGGAAAATTTTCCTGAGCTGTAGGAGAGGGTTCATCTCTGAGTGTAGGATCCTGTTGGGATTTGAGGTAGGTGAGTTTTACTCAATGAGAAGTAGGGCACTAGTGTCTGAGACAGATTCTGGGAACAAATCTGTGGTAGGACTATCCTCCATAGCCTGAGTGGTAAGGCTTAATTGTCTGAGGTAGGTGATATTTGTATCATTGAGTGTAGGCTCTTGTGGCTGAGGTGTAAGTCTTGGAGGAGACAGAGAGATACTAAGGGATCTGAGGTGTAAGATCCTTGGAGCATTGTTTTGGATAAGTGTCTTGACTAACAGGAAGTTAGCAAGGTGAGAGGAGAGTGGATGTACCCATAATTTTGGAGAACCACTATAAAATACTTGTGTGCTTTTTGTGTGTTTGCCTTTTCTTTTCTTAATTGCAGGTATTAAGGACAAGCTCTAGATCACCCTAAGCTGAAAACTAAAAGGAAATAACAAGATAGTAAAAAGGTTACTCAAAATACCTGGACAAACCTATTCACCCCCCCCCCCTCTAGGTTGTTAGCTACCTTGAAAATAAGATCTTTCAAGTGTTATCAGAGGGAGGTTACTCAAAAGGGATTTAATAATTTGAGTGATCTCCAAATGTAGCTACAGTTAAGTGATCATGGGCTCTGGAGAGAGCCAGAGAGAGCTGAGTTCCATAAAACACCCCATCTGCAAGAACGAGTATTTTGGAATATGGAAAGAGAGAGTGAGGCTATTTATGGAAGCCTATGATCCAAGGATCTTTGCAATAGTCAGGGAGGGACCTGTCATTCCTATGAAGGTATCTGCTCTGGATTCCAACATCAAGACACCAATGACATACTCTGAGATGACAAATGATGAGGTCATCTTAGCTGGCTTGGACAAGAGGGCATAGAATATCATTGCCAGTGCCGTAGATAATTCAACCTTTCAGAACTTGGTTCACTGCCAGACCTCCAAGGAGATGTGGGACACACTTGTGGTCTACATGGAGGGTACTAAAGAGCTAAGGGAAGATAGGAAGTCTCTGTTCAACCAAGAGTATGAGGCTTTCAGGAAAAACCTGAAGGAAAACATAACTGCTTGTTATGAAAGATTCTTTAGGATCAAAAATGAGTTAAATACCTATGGGAGGGTCTTCAATAATAATGAAATAAATGACAAGTTTCTCAGGTCTCTCACCAGTGCTAAGCTTGCTGACACTCCTCCCCAATTATTGTTTGGGAAGCTGCTCTCCTATGAGATACAGCTAGCTGCCAAGAAGGAGGAGGAGGCCACCAGCAAATCCATGGCTAAGGAAAAGTCCTTGGCCTTCAAAGCAGAAAGCACAAGGAAGGGCAAGGAGAGGATTCCTTCTCCACCAAGAAGACCAGCTGATACAAATAGCTCAGACTCAGAGGCATCAGACAGCAGCATGTTTGATGAAGACTTTGCAGCCTTCTCCAAACAACTCCAGAGGCTGATGAAGAAGAAGCATTGGAAGAAGAGGCCTTCCAATTCCTCTCATCACAGGAAGAGTCAGTCCAAGACTGATAGGTATGATTCTAAACTAGCTAAATTTAATTCTTCTATAGTTTTTTGCTACTGTTGCAGTAAACCTGGGCATGTGATAGCTGACTGCCTAGTGAAGAGGAAGGAAACTGAGGATAAGAAGCAGCACCAGCACAAAGTAAAGAAGGAGAAATCTTTCATTGCTAAGAAGGAAAAGAGCTGGACAGACTCATCATCATCTGAGCCTGAAGAAGAAGCCTACATTAGGCTAGTTGCTGTGGCTTTTGCTAATGATGCAATTGTATCAGCAGAAGATGTCTGTCCTTCAGTAAGGATAGGTATCAGGGCCCCTCTGACACTATCTAACAGTAAGTCAGAGGATGGTGAAGACGCCTACAACTACAGAGGGCTGATGGAAAAGATAGATGAAGAGGGCAGCCAGGATCAGCCTTGTCAAAGCAAGGTACATTCATTACCTAATTCTGCTTCTCTATTTGAGTATGAGACTAGTCCTTGCTCAGATGCCTCATCACCCAGTGGTGAAGATGATTTTGGATCTGAAGGAGATGTCAATCAACTGATTGACAAGTATGGAGAACTTTTGAATGCCTACAAGAAGATCAAGAAGTTGTCCAAGAAGCAAGCCAAAGAGATTTCATCTCTTAAACTTGTAGTTACCCAACAAAATGTAACATCAAATCTGTTGGATCAGAAAGCTCGGGAAATGAGCCAACTGAATACTCTCTTGGACATTCAGATAAGCTCCATCAAGAGCAAGAACTATCTCATCAGGGATCTTGAAGAGAGGCTTGAGAAGGAGACAAGAATAGTGGATAGCTATTCTAAGCCATGTACTGTCCTCCCATTGATAGACTCCTTCTCCTCTCAAAAGGGCGAGAAGGGGTTGGGATTCAAGGGAAGCACAAGAGTTGCTCCTTCCAAAAGGAAGGGCAAAGCTCCAGCTCCAGCTCAACCTATTGCTTCCAAGCCTCCCATTCTTTTTAGAAAAGTTTTGTTACCTTCCAATAGGTATGATCAGGAAAGCTCCTGTGGTAACTGGGAGAAGGGTTGTTCATCTGGAGTGAACAAAGATGTTCACTGCCATGGTGAAAGTTTTAGCAGGGTGTGTGTCTTCAAGGCTGCCAATAAGAAATTTCAAATGGCCCAATCTGGACCATTTGTATTTGGTGCTTCTGCCCCAACTCTCAAGAATGTTGTTGCAGTTAAGACTCAGAATCTGACAGAAAAAATTCAGACTAAGGGCAAGTCTATCAGTCAGGGTGATTTGAGCATATCTGAACCCATCATAAGCATGCTTTCTGAAAAGAAGCTTGCTGTTGCTAGCAATTAGAGCAGACCAAATAAACTAGCTGGAAAACTCTCCTTCAGTCAAATTCTAGCTGAAATAAATAATAAAAGGCTGAAGCACATGTAACGACCCCATCCGTTCAATAACATATAATAGAAGGTCCGGGCGGGGCCCCACACCATATTCCACAAAGCAGGAGGCAAGGTTACAGGTTAATACCAAAATACATTCGCATCCTAACTCAGAGCATGCTAGCGAAAGATTAAGATTAATACTTAACTCAACAACCACGAATGTCCACTATATATAAACAACCCCATTTATATATATGCCCAAAGGAATGTACATCAAATACACAAAAGTTTGGCCTTAAGGCCTTACAGTTACGTTTTACAAATGTGGATTACAAACATCGGCGCGCAGGCCATCCACACATGAACACAACAAAATTCTTCGCTCAGCCTTCGTGGTCCAGCAGCAACAATAGCAGCTGGGGATTCAGCCCTCTATTTCCCACTCTGCTCTCCAGCACCTGCATAGGGATAGCCCATCACAATGGTGGCAAACAAGGCAACGGTCAGCATTCAGCTGACCAATTTATAACGACCCTATCCCTTTCCTGGGGCAGTGGTATTCCTTCCCTACAGGCATAGCATTTCACAAGCAGATATATCACAAGATGTGCACTCAAGCACTATCAATATATCGCAAACGTCATCCACTCGACCCGACGCTCCGTACACTCAGGGCACATTCTTGGTGTACCGGCGAACTAGGGTCCCACCACCGTTCACGGTCCGAAACCCAACGATATTGAGCATTAGTCTTAATGGAGCGCATGCCTAAGACTCTCATTATGCGCTCCAACGAGACCCATAACCTAGGTCTACCAGTCGGTCAGACATAACGCGGTCCAGTTTAGCCAATCCCGTTGCTCAAATCATCTAAATGACGCGGGTCGGCTTCCCCTTATCCATTCGGCACGAAGCCTTTCAAGAGCTCGCATCTCACAATAGCCATACTGTCCACCAAGGACTGGCTTCACAATCCAAAAAGGGAGTTAGTGACAGCGTTCCTCGCGGTCGCTTAGCGGGTTCAGCAGAACTCTCTTTCTGCACCCAAACTCAACCCAAACCATGCAGCATCCTGCAGTGACAGAAAACTGGTCTTTCATAGCATACATCACAAGAATTACGATGGTATTTTCCTGGAATTCCATTCCAGTACTTCCTGCTACTGTCCTTCACAAGCACAACCCATCGACTCCAAAACATATACGTTTATACGCGGAGTCTTCTCCGGTGCGTAAAATGAAACATCACCAATCCAGACCAACCTGTCCAGATGGGCTTCACACAGCATACTTATTCTGTACTATACATTTCTGGATCTATATGCAAGACTGGGGATTTCAAGAATCAACCAAATGAAATCCCTTAAAAGCCACCTTTTGGTAGGGTAAATCCATGTACATGCCAAAACGAGTACTTCACATGTCCAAGAAGGAAGATCGTTACCCTTGACGATCTCTTTGGAGCCATGGAAAACTAGCCAGATGAAAAGCACCGCAATGGCCTTGCCTCCACAAAACTAGACTTGGCTCTCGATTCGGGACTCTGAATCTCCACCAGCGTCCGGATTCCTTCTCCTCCTCCTTCCTTGCTCTCCCCTCTCTCTATCTCTTTAGAAAGAGAATGACCAAAGATAAATTGGAGTTTATCCTTCAACTCTCGGCCTTAATATAGCAGGGAGATTCCTGGACCATTGGATTCTAGTTAAAGGGAATGAACGACCACAAATCGCTCTGAAACTCCTTTTCTTGGCCTGATAGGGCTTGTGACACGCCCGTGTCACAGATCGTCTTCCTTAAGCGTCAAATAAACCGACTTGACCCGACCAGGACACGGCCTAGGGACACGCCCGTATCACAGGCTGTGTGCCCTGACATGGCTTCGGACACACCCGTGTTAAGCCCGTGTTTAGTAGTCCTCACAGCCCTGGCCACAAACAGAGACGGACACAGCCATTGACACGCCCGTATCATAGGCCGTGTGCTCAACTCGACTTTCCTCTCGAGGATCATCGAGTGCATTTCATCGAGTACATTTCGTCGACCCATAGTAAGATATGACCCTGGACACGCCCGTGTCACAGGTCGTATGCCGCACTCGACAGACCGTGTTGCTAAAACTCGACAGGCTGTGTGCCACTCGACAACACAGAGCAGGACACAGCTTGGGACACGCCTGTTTCCAGGCCGTGTGCCTCACTTGAGACACACTCTAGACCCACTCGAGCCCCATTCTACACTCGAGTACACAGAGCAGGACACAGCCTTGGACACGCCCGTGTCCCAGGCCGTATTGCTAAGCCTACACTCATACCCGAGATTTGCGGCGTTACAACACATCTTCCACTTTCTCCAACCTAGATCTACCCTAATTTCAACTTCAAGAAGCTTTGAAAAGCTAAGAAGGATCAGATCAAATCATCTACAACAAGGATCTAGGGAAGCTGATTTATCAAGTTCAGTTCAAGAAGCAGTCACCCGCATCTCACTTGTTGGGTGAATAATTCAGAATCTTTCTTTTCACCATCATTAATCTTGTAAGATCTACTTGTATATATGAGTGTAGGGGAATCAATTTCTCTGAGTTGTAAGCCTGTATTATAAAGGCTGAGATAGGGCAGGAATTGCCTGAGGTAGGAGAAGTGGGTATTTCTCTGAGGTATAGGAACTGATTGTTCTGAGTTGTAGGGCAGGAGTTTCCTGAGGTATAGGAGTGTGGATTCACTCTGAGGTAGAGTTCTTGGGAAGGAATCGAGGTGTAAGATCTTGGTGATCTGAGTGGTAAGACTGGTATAGTCTGAGTTGTAGGAGCCAGCTGGGCTCTGAGCTGTAAGATCTGATGATCTGAGTAAAGAAAGAAGAAGAAGTTTGGCAGAATCTAGTTCATTGCTAGATAGGCGAAGGGGAAAAGTGGATGTACCCATCAATTGGGGAACCACTATAAATCTTATATAATGTGCTGTGATTGTTGTGTTGTGTTTGATGTGCTGTGATGTTCTTTAATTGCTGTTTAGTTTTCCTATTTCATATGACTGGGGTAATAAAAATAGAAAAATAATTTTCACTATCTAAAAGTAGCCTAGAATTTAAATTGGACCTATTCACCCCCCTCTAGGTTACTTTATCCTAAAAAATATTTACAATTGGTATCAGAGGGAGGTTCACTGAGAAGGCATAACAGGCTAGTGAGAATCCAAAGGATTATAGAGAAAGATATATCATGGCTCAGAGGGAAAATAATTCCATAAAACTCCCATTCTGCTCCAAAGAGAATTTTTGAATTTGGAAGGAAAGAGTCAGATTATTCATGGAGGTAGCAGATCCAAGAATATACATCACAGTGGTTGAAGGACCTTTTATTCTCATAAAAGTGTCAGTTCTTGATGCCAACACCAAAGACCTACATAGAGATGGATAAGGATGAGATAATTCTTGCCTATATAGATAAGATGGCACAAAATATAATAGTCAGTGCAATAGATGATTTCACTTTTCAGAATCTGATTCATTGCAAGATAGCTAAAGAAATATAGCAGTCACTGATTGTCTACATAGAAGGAACTAATGAGGTCAGAGATGATAGGAAATCTCTGCTAAACCAATAGTATGAAGCTTTCAGACAGGATAAGAAAGATTCAGTGGTTGATTATTTTGAAAAGTTCTTTAGAATTGTAAACAACTTGAGAACTTATGACAGGAGATTTACTAACTATGAACTTAATGACAAGTTCTTGAGGTCACTGAACAAGGAATGAGACATCAAGATCTATTCCATAAGAGAAATGGGGAACTTAGCCAACATAGACCCCCATGCTCTATTTGCCAAGCTGTTGTCCCATGAGTTACAGCTTAATCTCAGGAAGTATGAAGAAGATTCAGCTAGAGCACACATCAGAGAAAATACCTTGGCCCTAAATGCTGAGTCATCCAAGAAAGTCAGAGAGAAGTCAACACTCTCAGAAAAACTGGAAATAGCTTCTGAGTGTTCAGAATCATCCTCATCAGAAGGAGACCTGACTGAGGAGGAACTATCTCTCTTCTCTACACAGTTCAAGAAGATGTTGAGGAGAAGAAAGCAAGACAGCTGGAAGGGACCAGCTAGAGACTCTTCTCTCAAGAAGACCAATCATCCAGATAAACCCAGGAAGAAGAAATCTTGGTACAGGTATGGTTCTTCACAGAATAAATATATCAAAACTAATATTATGTGTTATTGTTGCAATAGAAAAGGGCATGTCATAGATGATTGCCCAACAAAAACAAAGGAGAAAAAGTCAGAGAACTGGAAGGATGGACAGAACAAGAAGGCTGACAAAAGCCTCTTGGCAAAGAGATAGTCTACACTGTCTGATAGCTAGTCTGGTTCATCAGAATCAGAAGAGGAGAAGAATCTTATGGGCCTGATGGCTATTGAGGAGACCTAATTAGGAGAAGGAGATCAAGATTGTTCAGATCCTGTTAAGTTAAAATCAATCACTCATAGTTTAGCCTCAGATTCTTTTTCTACATCAGAAAATGAATCATGTTCACACTCTTCTACTAATAGAGAACATGATTCAAACATTGAAGCTGATTTTAACACCCTTATCAACAGATATGGGAAGTTACTAAAGGTCTTGATTGCAAGCAAAGAGCTTGTTAAGGTTCTAGCCAGAGAATTAGAATCTCTGAGGGGAGTATCTTTTTAGTTGGAAATGGCCAACATAAAGTTGGACCTTCAAAAACTGGAGCTTATAGAACTAACCAATAAGATAGATAACCAAGCAGAGGTAATAGTAGAACATGTTATGACTGTCAAGGACCTGGAAGCAAAGCTCACCTAGGAAAGACAGCTCCTGACTCAATTCTCAAAACCCAAGTCAGTGCTACCTATCATAGACACCTTCTCTACACCATTTAGAAGTAGTGTAGGGTATGTCAAGAACAAAAAGTTCAAAAAGAAATCTGTACCTAAGGGTAAAGCCCTAATGGGTCTATCTAAGCAGCCCTCCAAGTATCTGTCTTCTAACAGATTCTTGAGATCATGTGTTCCTAGACACATGATGTTTGAGTGCTCTACCAGCAAGGTCAATAAAGAGCCTTGCTGGAAGGGACATACATCTAATGGCAATAAAGGTCAAATACCTCCACAGAGGGTGATCGATCCAAGAAGCCAATGAATTCTTGGAGCTAGTCCCAGTGCACCACACTTAAATCAGAAAGGTAAGGGTGTTAATTTTGCACCACTACCTTGGAAGTTGGACGAAAATTCTATGTTGCACAAAAGAACAACTTCAAATGTGCAACCAAAGAAAAGATACAACCGATTTGAGTGTTGGTGCTGTGGTAAGGTTGGACATTTTGCCTTAGATTATTGGTATAATCCAACAACACCTTCATATAAGACTCAACCAGTTTTGTTTAGAAAGTCTACTGTGTTTCACACAGCAAAGCCTAACAGGAACCAAGGCCCGAAAACTATTTGGATGACTAAGGTGAACTAATTTTGTGTTTGCAGGTGGAACAAAGTACCACAGGAAGGCCAGTATGGTACTTGGATATTGGTTGTTACAGGCACATGACTGGAACAAGGAGTTTGCTAAGAGATTACACTCCAGTTAGGAATGGACCAAAAGCCATCTTTGGAGGGTCAAAGAAAGGACTCACCAAGGGATATGGTAACATTTCTAATGGCCTAGTTACCATCACAAAAGTGGCTTATGTGGAAGGATTGAATCTCAATATGATAAGCATAAGTCAGATTTGTGATATAGGTTATGAAATTGTTTTCCACAATGACAAGTGTCTGATAAGGAATTCATGTGATCAAGAGATCATCTTGTCAGGAACTAGGAGTGAGAACATTTATTTTCTAAATTTCTTTAAGTGTAAATGAAAAATCACTTGTATGCCTAGTAGCTAGTGAGAAAGACTCATTATGTGTGTAATGGAACAAGAGGCTGGCTCACTTAAACTATAAAGCTATGAGCAAGCTATTCTCTATGGACTTAGTTAGAAACAGTCCCCAGCTCAAATGCTCCAAAGAAGGCTGTCACAACCCGCGTTTTCTCAGCAATAAATTTATATCAGAGTAAGAGAAAATACGTGTCGTGATGCCACGCCATGCAGGGGATAACTACAAACGCTCAGGCAGGGCACCAACCTAAACAAGTTATACATAATTCATAAGTTATTATGAAGAAAATTATTCAAATTAGATGGATGTATCCCTCGGCACAGTGGATCAACTAGTCCACGAGTAAAATATAGTTATACGCTGTGGAAAAATAATTTAGTTAAGATGGTTTGACATCCTACATGAGCGTAAACATCCACGAAGGACAACTCATGGTATGCAAGACTCTAAGTTTAGTATAGTATGAAGATAGTCTTTACGTTAGTTTAGAAAAATAGTTCTTTAGTTTTAGAAATATGACATGTATGAAGTAATATCGGTAGGGGTTTTATAAGTTAAAAATATCTAACATGCACCCTAGCATAAAATAATCCCAGAGAGAAAGTTGACAACCTTCAAAAATAGGCAAAAACTAGCAGTTTAAGTCACATACTTAGCATCATAAGGAAAACCACCAGGGGGCATCAACAACCTGACACGAACCCACTGGTGAGTATTTATGTCTATACAGAAAGGAAATAAGGAATGAACTACCTCACAAAGATGAGGAAAGCCCTTTACAACCCTGCAGATCACCAACAAGCTCCAAAAGAAAACTAGCCGCTCAATCAGCTACAACCCTGAAACTGAGGCATTCAAAGAAAGAACACCTCAGCACGAGAGAAAAACAAGTAGTAAAGGAGCAATAGATCATAAGTAATGGAACTAAGGGGTTTACCAAACCCCTACAAAAGGATGCTGATACACTCAACAAAAGGATTAAAATTAGACTACAAAAGGTAATATACTCATCAAATAGAGTAAACAAAATTGCACCCAGTGCGAGAATGAAGCCAAGCTTCTAGAATATCTGCAAGTAAAAATTAGCAGGATAACAAAAATCTAAACAGAGCTTTAGAATCAAAAGAAGCATTAACACTAGAGGAAAAGGGCCTGAGCCGGTGGTAACAATGTCCAACTAGGACCATCAGACCGAAATCTTTGCAGAGGTACTGTGGCGGCGGCATCTGTCCAACTCAACCAAACAGTTCAATTTTCTAGCAAGACAAGAAAAGAGGGGGCGGCGGCATCAGTAGTCAAACTCAACCCCAGGTACCGTGGTGGCGGCATCGGTCCAACTCAACCCCAAAAGTATAAGAACCAGGTTCTATATCCACTAAAAACCAAGCTGAACCCCATTAAATCTAAAACAAAAAGCTAAAACACTTAGCTGCACAAACAACTGACGGCGTTGAGTGAGTTCAGCTCACTCAACGCTCTCAACGCTAAACAGCCAAAGGCGTTGAGTGAGCTCCCCACACTCAACGCTTTTGACTTAAACTACCAAGCTAAGCAGACGGCGTTGAGTGAGCTCCAGTCACTCAATGCCAAAAGACTTAGAAAAGTCTGACTGCCTAGACGGCATTGAGTGAGCTCAACTCACTCAACGCCAAAAGACTTGAAAAAGACTGACTAGCTAGACGACGTTGAGTGAGCTCAATTCACTCAACGCTGTCAACGCTTTCTACTTAGACTCTAGACCAAATCAGCTAGGCGTTGAGTGTGTCCACCACACTCAACGCTTTGACACATAGCCTAAAAACTGGACTTCTGTACTAAGATACACTCAACACCAAGGGGCAGAGACCTGGCAGAAAAATTGCTCTACTCAAACCGACCATGCTAGACCTCAACAACTAGCCCAAAATCAAAATATTTTCTCGTATTCGCATAGACTAGCTGGAATGAAAACCTGCTATAGCTAGCTATCCTGATACAGACCTAACCTATCTAGCCAGAGCCATACCAAAACCAACCCAAACGAACATTTTCTCTCTAAAAACTTGGACTAGCTGGAGCTTTTCTACCCTAACTGCAAGTTAACCATAGCCAAAACCTACATCACACTTAGGATCTAAACAAAAGAGGAATACAACCAATAAGAAAATAGAGAATCAATCTTGGCAAGGATGAAAGAGCATCACTTGCCTCAATCTTCAGGAATCGTCCAGCTACACTCCCCCTTACTTACCTGGCCTCAAGAATCACTAAGAAAATAGAACCTGCAACTTTAGAGATGAAGCAGGGGTCAAACCCAGATTTCCTAACACCCTAACTTTCACGAAAAAGGAAAAATCTTACCGTAGGAACGTAGATCTAAGCGAGAGTAGCTCGAATCTACTCTTAAGCAAGAATTTTGAGCTCCCCAGCTCAAGAAATCGGCAGCCGAAACTTGGTGTTGACCGCCTCTCATTTCTTCCGCAAGAAGCTAGCCGCCAGCTTTTGGGGAAGATAAAATCAGATAATACTTACATAAGCTATATACACTATCTCCCACTCAAGCTAGATATAATATAATATAACTTAAGTAATATAAAATTCAGCCACTCTTAAAATGACCAGCCACTATACTATAATAGTCACTTATATTAAAACAGCTAGCATAATATACCTTATAATACTCAGCCACTACAGCAAATAAATAATTAACATGATCCAATACTATATCAATTAATTAAATAAAACGTCAAAATGATGCGAAAACCGAACCACCTCGGAACTTAGCAAAATTCACACCGTAGCTAAATACTCATGCTACAAACCTAATGGTGATGTCGAAATCGACATCCGACAAACAAAACTCGAGCTAACACCTCCCGAAGACAAAACACAAGCATTCCCGAAGAGGCTCCACCGAGTCGCCAAAACAAACTCCGGCTCGCTAGGGAATCTTGCCAACAAGCTACAAACAAGCCACTAAGAAATCCTAAAGAGCTAATACCACGCTCTAACAACAACACAAGCCGGAAACGCGTCAACGTAACGCCAAATAATGATTAAATAATCTCATAAAAATCGGGGGCATTACTGTCACTCCCCCTAAAAGAAAGTTTCGCCACGAAACTTTACGCACAAAACTTCTACTATAAAAGGAAAAGAATAAATAACCAAGGGTTATAAATAAGAATACATATCAAGCAAAATCAGGGGAACAGATGAGGGTAAGCCTCCCTCATAGCTGACTCCAACTCCCAACTCGCGCTTTCCACGTCTCGGTTTCTCCACAAAACTTTAACTATCGGAATGGTCCTCTTCCGCAATACACGATCTTGAGTATCCATAATGCGGACAGGCATCTCAACATAAGAAAGATTAGACTCCAACTGGGGCACATAATTCAAAACTTGCCTGTCGCTTAGTACACACTTCCGCAATTGGCTCACGTGAAAAATATCGTGCACACCAGGGAAAAATTGCGAGCAAATCCAGCCTGCAAGCTGACACACCAATCCAAATAACAATTTATAAACGAGCCTACATATCTTGGATCCAACTTTCGGTTCTTACCGAACCTCTTAACTCTAACCATCGGGGAAACCTTAAGAAAATACCAAGTCCCCTACTACAAACTCTAAATAAGATCTACTCCTATTGGCGTTCTTCTCATAATGTTCCTGAGCTATCTGAAGCTTCTCTCGAATAAGCTTTACATAAAATTCCATTTATTCGAGCGCGTCTGGACCCAACAATGGTCTCTCGCCAACCCCGGTCCAAAACAGGGGAGTCATGCAGTGCCTCCCATACAGAGCTTCAAAAGGAGCCATTTGCAAGCTTTCTTGATAACTGTTATTATAAGCAAACTCCATCAGCCCCAAACGCTCGTCCCACGCTCCTTTGTGGTCTAAAATATAACATCTGATCATGTCTTCCACGATCTGATTAACTCGCTCTGTTTAACCATTTGTCTGCGGATGATATGCGGTTGAATATCTCAAATCAGTACCCAAACCCTCTTGCAAACTCTTCCAGAAACGAGATGTAAACCTAGAGTCTCGGTCTGATATAATGCTGACTGGAATTCCATGTAACCGGATGACTTCATTCAGATATAGCTCAGCTATATTCTTCATGGGGTAATCAATTTTATAAGGTACGAAGTGAGCACACTTCGTCAATCTATCCACGATAACCCAGACTGAATCATGCCCTTGAGGAGATCTCGGTAAACCTGTGATGAAATCCATCGAAATGCTCTCCCACTTCCAACTCGGAATCTCCAAGGGAGTCAACTTACCTCTAGGCATTCCATGATTGGACTTAACCCACTTACAATCAGAGCACTTGGATACGAACTTGGCTCTATCACCTTTCATCCCAAACTGACAGGCAATCTACTTCGAGTCTTGATACATCTTAGTAGAACCTGTGTGGTAGGCAACACTGGAACCATGCGCCTCACTGCATAATTTAACTCGTAGACTTTAAACATTGGGGATTCAAAATTTATCGCGGTACTTTAAGGTACCCGTGTCATTGATCGAAAAATCCAGCAACTTCCCATTCTCAGTTCTATTATATATGAAGGTGCAGTACTTCAGGATCGTCCTTTTGATGAAGCCTCATAAGAGAAATCCATGAAGGCCCGGACACCGCCAAACTGCTTGGCGTGTCACTACTTCTCACCGAAATGTCCATTAAAAGAAATCCTTATATCAACAACTCAGCAAAGAGATTGGAAACTTTCCATGTCTTCCTACTTAGGGCGTTGGCTATTACATTAGCTTTGCCCGGATAGTATCAAATCTCAACCTCAAAATTAGCAACACACCCTAACCATTGCTGCTGACGCAAATTCAATTCTTTTTGAGTGAAGACATACTTCAACTCTTATGATTAGCGTAAATCTTGCATTGCGCATCGTACAACAGGTGTCTCCAAAACTTTAGCTCATAATTCACGGCTGCGAACTCTAGATCATGCGTATACACCAACACTTTGTTTTCTTCTTACATCAGCATGCATCTAAGCCCAACATGAGATGCATCCATAAACACATGATAATCTATGCCCTCCGTAGGCAATGCAAAAAACTAGAGCAATGCATAATCTATTCTTTAGTTCTTGAAAAGCTTCCTCGCACTTCTTACTCCTAACGAAGGCTGCATTCTCCTGCGTCGACTGAAATCCCTAGTCCATTCCATAACAGCAACTATTTTCTCTGGGTCGACTGAAATCCCATTCTTGTTAACCACTTGACCTAGAAACAAACCCCGAGGCAACCAAAACTCGTACTTGCTCAACTTGGCGAACAACTTGTGGTCCCTCAAAGCCGATAAAGCTAAACGCAGATGCTGGTCATGCTCCTTAGCATTGAGGGAATATACCAAAGTGTCGTCTATAACCACAACTACGAGTCAGTCCAGAAAATCTTTGAATACTCTGATCATCATATTCATCAAGGCAGAGGGTGTGTTGGTCAAACCAAATGATATCACAAAAAACTCAAAATGTCCATGCCTAGAATAGAAAGCAGTCCATGGGATACCAGATTCACAAATCCTGAACTGATGGTAGCCTAAACGAAGATCAATCTTTGACAACTCAGTGCTACCACGCTACTTGATCAAACACATCATTAATTCTTGGCCTTATAAAACCATTCTCTAGTAACTCATCCAGCTCACACGGGCCATACAGTACGAGGCCTTAATAATAGGACGAGTACCCGACTCCAGATCTATGACGAACTCCAAGTCTCTCTCAGGCGGAAGACCAGGAAGATTGGCTGGAATGACAACCTCAAAATCGCACACCAAGGGGATCTCCTCTAAACGCGACAAACTAACCTTGGTCTCCAACACTAAAACCAACAAGCAAAACATCCGGATTCTAAAAGCTTCCGAGCACATACCACAGAAATAGTCGGGGAGACCTAGCGCGTATAATTCTACTCTATCGAATCGGCAAAACTAGGAAGTCATATATAGACTCGCACAATTTTAATACTTTGCCCCCACAATACCCAACCACCAGAGGGAAACTCGACATGAAGCACGTGCCATAAGATCGAGGGTCCAACGAGGGTCCTAGCCACAAACGAGTGGGTAGTACCGGAAATCTTCCTAAACAATCGCTCCCGCATTCAAGGAAGCGAATACTAAAACTATAAATACCACTAACAATTAAGACTAGACGTGGACCTAAACTGATATTACTTGGGTAGAAGTCTGAGCTTCTTCTGATGATAACACATTCAGCTTTCCTTTTCCTTTGTCCAATTGCTGCTGCGGCGGCAAAGCCCGAGTTGGCACTGGCTGAAGAACGGGCTAGAGCTGCGGGCACTTTGTCTTAACATGCCCCTTCTGTCCACACTGAAAGCAAACCTTATCCTTTAACCAGCAACGGGCAACATCATGCCCCTTCTTCTTGCACAAAGTACACACCGAGTCCCTCTTAGGTGCACCCTGAATTGCATGAACATGCTCCTTCTTCTGAGCTAAATTCTCTAGAAACATCTTTCGAAAGGGTGGCCCGGTCGGCCACAAAAACTACACACTTCCTTACTCCTCTTCATTGGAGTAGTACCGGATACCTTGGTGTTCTTACCCTCATCGGACTTCCTCTTGTCCTTCCTTAGTATCATGCCCAGATCCTTAGCATATCCCCCAGACTCAACTTTAAGGGCAACTTCTACTATCCTCTCATTCGTCTCGAACTGGTAAGTATTGGCGTACTGCTGAATGTCATTTGGGAGGCCACCCAAGAAACCTTTGACTATGCACTCTTCTGCATCTAACAATCCAGAAGCAATCTTATTCAATTTGCTGATCTCGCTCTCATTCTCCACCACTGCGGGGGTTTCCTCACTAGGCTGCCGTCCTAAAGTGGCAGCCAACAATGCTTGTAACTGCGCTTGCATCACCACAATCTGGCCTGACAGGGTCTCCATGCTCTGGCGCAGTTCTACAATAACCGCCTCATCTTGCACACCTTATGACTCACCTTCACGCTGGGGAGTCAACCTTATTGCATCATGCTCAAGCGACATTCTAATAAAACAATAAACTGCTAATCAAAACCTAGCTTAACGGCTAGAACTCAAATGACACAGTACAGACAAAACATACTTAAGTATTAGCTTCAACTGCTAACTTGTTTGAGATTTTTCAATAATGATGTTATGCTTAACCTAGGATGATTCACCATGATCACACTAACTCATGTGCTTAGACCATGAATGCATGAATTTATATTCCTTTTGACTCAAAACCATGTGTGTACATATGTCATCGTATACATCTTTAGCTTGGCACGTTGTGCTTATGCTATGTTAAACTATGCATGTTGTGCTATGCATTTTATAAAAGGCCCTAGTGCATGTTATGAGTGTCGTACACATGCAATGTTATGCATCCCATACTACATAACATTGCATGCAACGAAAAGAGAAAATGTGTTAATGGACATTCATGTGGTGAGGTTATGCATCTCATACTACATAACCCTCACATGTTGCCACCTATGGTGGATCCATATACAAACACATATTATGCATCCCATACTACATAATATGCCCCGTATACTTCAAATTATGCTTATGAGTATAGTGTTCATGCTTCAGCCAAGACGTACTGATGACACATCGGTGTGTGTATGATATGACACTAAACAACTAACACTAACAAGGGAAGGTTGCTAGACCAATTGCCAAGCAACCTCCCTCAGATACCAACTGTCATAACCCGTATTTTCTTAGCAATAAAATTATATCAGAGAAAGAGAAAATACGTGTCATGATGCCACGCCATGCAGGGGATAACTGCAGACGCTCAGGCAAGGCACCAACCTAAATAAGTTATATAGATTTCATAAGTTATTATGAAGAAAATCATTCAAATTAGATGGGCGTATCCCTCAGCACAGTGGATCAACTAGTCCACGAGTAAAATATAGTTATATGTTGCGGAAAAATACTTTAGTTAAGATGGTTTGACATCCTACATGAGCGTAAACGTCCACGAAGGACAACTTATGGTTTGCAAGACTCTAAGTTTAGTATAGTATGAAGATAGTCTTTATGTTAGTTTAGAAAAATAGTTCTTTAGTTTTAGAAATATGACATGTATGAAGTAATATCGGTAGGGGTTTTATAAGTTAAAAATATCTAACATGCACCCTAGCATAAAATAATCCCAGAGAGAAAGTAGACAACCTTCAAAAATAGGCAAAAACTAGCAGTTTAAGTCACATACTTAGCATCATAAGGAAAACCACCAGTGGGCATCAACAACCTGACAAGAACCCACTGGTGAGTATGTATGTCTATACAGAAATGAAACAAGGAATGAACTACCTCACAAAGATGAGGAAAGAACCCTCTGCAACCCTACAGATTACAAACAAGCTCCAAAAAAATAGCCGCTCAATCGGCTACAACCCTGAACCTGAGGCATTCAAAGAAAGAACACCTCAGCACGAGAGAAAAATAAGTAGTAAAGGAGCAATAGATCATAAGCAATGGAACCAAGGGGTTTACCAAACCCCTACAAAAGGATGCTGATACACTCAGCAAAAGGATTAAAATTCGACAGCAAAAGGTAATATACTCATCAAATAGAGTAAACAAAATTGCACCAAGTGCGAGAATGAAGCCAAGCTTCTAGAATATCTGCAAGTAAAAATTAGCAGGATAACAAAAATCTAAACAGAGATTTAGAATCAAAAGAAGCATTAATACTAGAGTAAAAGGGCCTGAGCCGGTGGTAACAATGTCCAACCAGGACCATATATCAGACCGAAATCTTTTCAGAGTTACTGTGGTGGCGACATCTGTCCAACTCAACCAAACAGTCCAATTGTCTAGCAAGACAAGAAAAGAGGGGGCGACGGCATCAGTCCAACTCAACCTCAGGTACTGTGGTGGCGACATCGGTCCAACTCAACCCCTAAAGTATAAGAACCAGGTTCTATATCCACTAAAAACCAAGCTGAACCCCATTAAATCTAAAACAAATAGTTAAAACACTTAGCTACACAAACAGTTGACGGCGTTGAGTGAGTTCAGCTCACTCAACGCTGTCAATGCTAAACAGCCAAAGGCGTTGAGTGAGCTCCCCACACTCAATGCTTTTGACTTAAACTACCAAGCTAAGCAGATGGCGTTGAGTGAGCTCAAGTCACTCAATGCCAAAAGACTTAGAAAAGTCTGACTGGCTAGATGGTGTTGAGTGAGCTCAATTTACTCAACGCCAAAAGACTTGAAAAAGACTGACTGGATAGACGGCGTTGAGTGAGGTCAACTCACTCAACGCTGTTAATGCTTTCTACTTAGACTCCAGACCAAATCAGATAGGCGTTGAGTGTGTCCACCACACTCAACGCTTTTACACTTAGCCTAAAAACTGGACTTCTGTACTAAGATACACTCAACGCCAAGGGGCAGAGACCTGGCAGAAAAATTGTTCTACTCAAACCGACCATGCTATACCTCAACAACTAGCCCAAAATCAAAATATTTTCTCTTATTCGCATAGACTAGCTGGAATGAAAACCTGCTTTAGCTAGCTATCCTAATACAGACCTAACCTATCCAGCCAGAGCCATACCAAAACCAACCCAAACGGACATTTTCTCTCTAAAAACTTGGACTAGCTGGAGCTTTTCTACCCTAACTGCAAGTTAACCATAGCCAAAACCTACAGCACACTTAGGATCTAAACAAAAGAGGAATAAAACCAATATGAAAACAGAGAATCAATCTTGGCAAGGATGAAAGAGCATCACTTGCCTCAATCTTCAGGAATCAGCCAGCTACACTCCCCCTTACTGACCTGGCCGCAAGAATCACTAAGAAGATAGAACCTGCAGCTTTAGAGATGAAGCAGGGGTCAAACCGAGATTTCCTAACACCCTAACTTTCACGAAAAAGGAAAAATCTTACCGTAGTAACGTAGATCTAAGCGAGAGCAGCCCGAATCTACTCTCAAGAAAGAATTTTGAGCTCCCCAGCTCAAGAAATCAGCGGCCGGAACTTGGGGTTGACCGCCTCTCATTTCTTCCGCAAGAAGCTAGCCGTCACCTTTTGGGGAAGATGAAATCAGATAATACTTACATAAGCTATATACACAATCTCCCACTCAAGCTAGATATAATATAATATAACTTAAGTAATATAAAATTCAGCCACTCTTAAAATGACCAGCCACTATACTATAATAGTCACTTATATTAAAACAACTAGCATAATATACCTTATAATACTCAGCCACTACAACAAATAAATAATTAACATGATGCAATACTATATCAATTAATTAAATAAAACATCAAAACGACGCAAAAACTGAACCACCTCGGAACTTAGCGAAATTCACACCATAGTTTAATACCCATGCTACGAACCTAATGGCGAAGTCGAAATCAACATCCGACAAACAAAACTTGGGTTAACCCGTCCCGAAGACAAAACACAAGCATTTCCGAAGAGGCTCCACCGAGTCGCCAAAACACTCCGGCTCGCTAGGGAATCTTGCCAACAGGCTACAAACAAGCCACTAAGAAATACTAAAGAGCTAAGACCACGCTCTAACAACGGCACAAGCCAGAAACGTGTCAACGTAACGCCAAATAAAGATTAAATAATCTCAGAAAAACCGGTGGCGTTACAAAGGTTTATTTCCTGCATGTCAAAAATGCAAATAGATAAAAGTCTCCTTTAAGAGCATTCAGTGCAAAGACACTGAGAGGTGTCTCTACTTTCTTTATATGGATCTATTTGGTCCTACACAAGTTCTTAGTTTGGGTAGGAAGTCCTATACCTATGTGATTATGGATGATCACTCTAGGTTTGCTTGAGTATTTTTCCTAAGGAGAAAGTCTTAAACACTAGACATCCTTACTGATTTTGTCAGACAAGTTCAGAATGAGATGGGATGTTCTGTGGTCAAGCTTAGAAGTGACCATGGTACAGAATTACAATCTGAAAATATGACAAAATTCTGTAAGGAACTAGGGATCTTTCAGGAGTTCTCCTCTCCAAGAACACCACAAAAAAATGGAGTTGCTGAGAGAAAGAATAGAACTCTTATTGAGGCAGCTAGAATAATGTTGAGTGATACATCTCTCCAAGAATATTTCTAGGCTGAGGCTGTGAACACAACATGTTATGTTCAAAATAGGGCCTTGATCAACAAGAATCACAGCAAAGCTCCCTATGAACTAATGAAAGGTAGAAAACCAAAGCTATCCTACTTCAAAATTTTTGCTAGTAAGTGCTATGTATTGGATAATGGGAAAACTTATCTAACTAAGTTTTCAGAGAAATCCTATGAAGGAATCTTTGTAGGGTATAATGCACATAACAAAGCATACAGGATCTACAACTTGAAACATCAAGTTATGGAAGTATCTATAAATATAGTTTTTGATGAAACATCTGTTTTATATAATCAGATTTCTAACAACTTTAGTCTAGGTGATGTAGACTCTATAATGGAAAAGTGAAAAATAGGTGACTCACCTAATCTAGAGTTACACACTAGAGACAATGTAGAAATTCCTGTAGAAGATATAGTAACTGTCCAGGGGGAGGAAGAGAATCATCCTAATCCTCCTACAGAACTAGGTGATGGTTGGAACCTGCTAGTAGTTGTTAGACACCTTAGAGATCATCTTATTGATTAAATAATAAGTGATGCCAAGTTAGTGGTAACTACTAGAAGTAAACATAACAATGAGGTTCTATACTCTAGCTTTCTCTCTCAGGTAGAACCTAAAAAGTTTGAAGAAGCTAATGCAGACCTCAACTGGATTATTGCAATGCAAGAAGAGCTCAATCAATTTGAGAGATGCAAAGTATGGAGTCTAGTTCCTAGACCTAGTGATTACAATGTCATGGGCATTAAGTGCAATCGGACCGAGTACCACGGTAGCACAACGGAAGATATCCGAGCAATTTAAATGACGCAAAATCATAAACCAGAAGAGATTCCACAAATACAAACACAGATGACAAAATAATATACGTGGTTCGGAGATGGGCTCCTACGTCCATGGGGAGAGCTCGCCGAAAAAGATCCACTATAATCAATGAGGTTACAAGTTACAAACAGAGACCGTTAACGTGGTCGAGCAACAAGAGAAAAGCAAAAATACTAAAGAAGAACGATGTCGCCGCTGCTGTCGCCGTCGATATCACCTGGCAATATCGCCCTGTCTTCTTCCTCTGGGCTTCGCTGCCTCCTGCAACTGCTATCGCCGCCTGGATCCACCACTGCACAGCCGGGCGCCGGGATGAGCCCGGCCAGATGTCGATCCGTTTGGATCACCCAAACGCTGTCGCCTCTCTGTTTCCGCCGGAGCCTGAAACAACCGCCTCCGCCTAGAGTTATCTGCCGCCGCTGGACAGAAGAAGAAGCTGCCTGAAGCTCTCACTGTTCCCTCTAATGGCTCTTAAGGATTTCTCTCTCTGATTGCTTGATTCATCTGGCTAAAAAACTGGTCCTATATATATAGGATCAAGATCCAAAAACAATTAGGAAGAAGATCTCTAATTTAGGAGATTATCATATTTCTCCTCATGAAGATATTCCAAATTATTAGACTCCCCCAAATTAGGAATCACAAGGCACATGGATCGCTGAGGTGGAACAATCTTAACAATATATATTCTCCTATTAATGATCTTCCTAAATAATATTCCTAAGAAGATTTAGCCCGGATTAGGAATCGTGGCCTCCCACGGATCGATGACGTGTCGTGATCCCGACGATCCTGGCACGTGGATTGCGGAGGTGTCATAATTTCAACAATCTCCACCTTGACGCCTCACGTGATGAACTCCACCTCGATGCCTAACGAACGTAACTCTACCTCTAGCCTGGATCTCCCATACCGACGACTACGAGCCCCCTTTCCCTGGGATCCTCTTTCTCGATCAATATGCATCAATATGAGCCAAGTCAAGACCGTTCTTGAACTTGATTCCTTTCAAAGATTTCGTTCGCATGTTCGTACTGTTATTCTTCATAGAGATCTTCCACAACTTCATGCTTCCACCTCCAACGAACTCCCTCGACTCCTGGTAGGGAAGACCGATGTGTTTTGTCCTTGCATGATAGACCGAGTCTTTTGCAAGACAACTTGCAATAAGACTTCCACTGTGTAGCTCCACCGCCTTCTGAGTAATCTTGAGTTCCTTGGTAGGACTTTTGAGCCAAATGGCTCCCCTTACGGTGTCTGGGCACTTCTGAGATGATACTCTGCCCTTCTTCTCCACGTCTACAAAGATTTTATCTTCACCAAGGACCTTCCTCTACGCGAACTCCTTCACCACGAATCTTGCCTTGTTCTTCCACGGGTCCTTCCTAACTTTCCCCTTAGAGCGATTTCTGCTCTTTATAGCTTTTTCATAGGAACTAGGATCTGAGGAAACAGCCTGAAAGACATATGTTACCGTGTCCTATAGCCTGAGAGGCAGTCTGACCTCTCTCCTTGCCCTTCCACTCACAATCGTGGTACCGATCAGTCTGTAGAGAGTACCAAAACGCTCTCCTTTCATGACTACCTGCGCGCCTCTCTTGACCTTCAAATATCCGTCGTTGTCGGTATAAGAATACCTGACGACCTCCAGAGTGCTTAGAGAAATCAAGCTCTTTCTCAAATTGGGCACATACCGAACGTTGGTGAGTATCCTGACCACTCCGTCAAACATCTTAATCCTTATGTTACCAACTCCCAACACCTCGCACTCTGAGTCATTTCCCATAAAAACACGACCACCTTCATACTGCCTAAAGTCGGAGAACCATTCTATGTTCGGGCATATGTGGAACGAGCATCCTGTATCCATGATCCATGAACCTGTGGTCTCAAGGCTGGGTGAAACATGAAGAACGTCGACATCATTCTCATCCTCAGATGCCACCGCAGCCTGATGTGTCTCATGTGTCTGATCCTTAAACTTCCTCTTCGGGCAAT
Organism: Platanthera zijinensis; assembly: GCA_039513925.1. Classification (NCBI taxonomy): domain Eukaryota; kingdom Viridiplantae; phylum Streptophyta; class Magnoliopsida; order Asparagales; family Orchidaceae; genus Platanthera; species Platanthera zijinensis. The sequence continues at coordinate 65,529,532 of CM077093.1, forward strand.
TATTCTTCCAGTGCCCCTCCTCCTTGCAGTAGTGGCACTTAGTATTCCTGCCTCCAGACTTAAACCTAAATCGGTCTTCCTCCTTGCCTTTTCCCCTCGATCTACCCCGGGCTGGGTCATTACTCTTCACGAAAAAGCCCTCGCCGGCTCCAGGGCTCGACTTGCTTCTCATTTTGTTCGAGAGCAGTGTCGTCATCACTTCTTCCATCCTCAGGGTGTCCTTCCCATATAGAATTGTGGTGACCAGATGATCGAAGGACTTCGACAATGAAGACAACAAGAGAAGAGTCTGGTCTTCCTCCTCGACCTTAATGTCCATACTACGCAACTTAGAGATAAGTTTATTAAACGCATTCATGTGATCAAGCAGTTGAGTGTTTTCAGACATCCTATGGCTGTAAAGTTGCTTCTTCACGTACAACTTGTTCGTGAGCGACTTGGACATGTTTAACTCTTCCAATTTTTTCCGCAGATCAGACGTAGTCTCAGTGTCGACTACGTTATACATAACCTCATCGGTCAAGCACAACTGAATTGTGCTGATGGCCTTCAGATCAAACTCCTCCCACACGTCATCCTTCTTCCCATACTTCTCCTTTCCGAGGAGAGCCTTATGAAGACCTGCTGGACGAGTACCGCTTTGATCCGTTTCTGGCACAGTCCAAAGTCAATTTTGCCGTCGTATTTTTGAATCTCAAATTTCGCTATCATTGTTTTGCTCGCAGAGCTACTGGGCAATCAAAATAATGTTCACGGACTAGATCTGAGAAGATAGGGAGCGGACCAATGTCGTCACCTACCGTTGACCCAGATCTAAAACCAAAACGTCTAGACGATCACCCCCGCGGAACCTCGCTCTGATACTAATTATTGGGCAATCAGACCGAGTACTGCGGTCGCGTAACGGAAATATCCGAGCAATTTCAATGGTGCAAAATCATAAACCAGAAGAAATTTCACAAATACAAGCACAGACGACAAAATAATATACGTGGTTCGTAGATGGGCTCCTACGTCCACAGGGAGAGCGCGACAGAAAAGATCCACTATAATCAATGAGGTTACAAGTTACAAACAGAGACCGTTAACACGGTCGAGCAACAAGAAAAAAGCAAAAAACTGAAGAAGAATGATGTCGCCGCTGCTGTCGTCGTCGATATCGCATAGCGATATCGCCCTGTCTTCTTCCTCCTGGATATGCTGCCTCCTGCAACTGTTGTCGCCGCCTGGATCCACCACTGCACAGCCGGCCGCCAGGATGTGCCCGGCCAGATGTCGATCCCTTTGGATTGCCCGAACGCCGCCGCCTCTTTGTTGCCGCTTGAGCCTGAAACCATCACCTCCGCCTGAAGTTGTCTGCCGCCGCTGGACAGAACAAGAAGTCGCCTGAAGCTCTCACTGCTCCCTCTAATGGCTCTCACGGATTTCTCTCTTTGATTGCTTGGTTCATCCGGCTAAAAAACTGCTCCTATATATAGGATCAAGATCCAAAAAAAATTAGGAAGAAGATCTCTAATTTAAGAGATTGTCATATTTCTCCTCATGAAGATATTTCAAATTATAAGACTCCCACAAATTAGGAATCACAAGGCACACGGATCGCTGAGGTGGAACAATCTTAACAATATATATTCTCCTATTAATGATCTTCCCAAATAATATTCCTAAAAAAATTTAGCCCGGATTAGGAATCGTGGCCTCCCACGGATCGATGACATGTCGCGATCCCGACGATCCGGGCACGTGGATCACGGTGGTGTCAAAATTTCAACAGACTCTTCGCTCAAGAATTCGCTCAACTCTTCTCCTTGTCCCACGGACTCCTCACGTCTCAAGTGATGTCAGCAGCCTCTGCGAGAGCGATCCTATCTAGGCTCCGCATCAATGAGAACGCAACCTTCTAAAGCATCGTGGACATAGAAGATTTTTCAACCGGAACACACCCACCAAGGTTCCGTGAGCACGACGCCATCTCAAAGCCAGATCGCTTCCATCGAGGCTCCGAGTGCTTAACCATTTTTCCTCTTTTTCTGTACTTGTAACGAAGTAGCGGCCTATCGCCCTCCGAGATCAAACCAATTTCTATAACACTCAAAGAGGTAGTGAATTTTGGCTCGACACAGTACTAGTCACTTGTTTTTTCACCCTTTCCGAATTTTCCATGTATTTTTTTTTTCATTACTGTGGTTTGCTTTAACTAATTGCACGCCCGACCCGAATCTGAGCTAAGACGATCTGATTCTCTTGACCGGAGAAAAGTCGAGCAACACGCAACAAAAGTGTAGAAAAATAATAGAATAAAACAAAATACATTAACAATAGAGAACTAAAAATTGAAATATAACAATCAAATTATTTACAAAAACAAATATACACATATTATGAGGTCTGACGGTTACAAACAATAATTTATAACCACGAAATTCAGGACTGCCACCACAGTTCCAAACGGACATTAAAGAGAGAATATGATAAAAGTAAAGACGAGAAAAAAAGCTAATTCAAACCTCAAAGAGAAAAAAATAATCTCATCACTAAATTAAATAAAAGAAAAGGACATTAGAAAAATAATCACTAAAATCACAAAAGAAACATATATGATGGGGTTCCCCTGAATTTTTTGAGCAAAATCGGGGAGGCTCGATCGAAGGACTCAGAGGCAAACTAAACCGTCCAGACGAGCTGCGCGTGGAAATCCGCGCTCACCCAAAAAGTCCCGAAAGCACCCTACGCACGGCTGCACAAGGTCGTGCCCCGCACCCGTGCACCATGCGCATGCACGTGCCAGCGGCCTCAGCCACCACCGCTGTGCCCTGATCGCCCCCTTTGCTGTCGGCCGCTTCTGGACACTGCCGCTGCCTCCGGACACCCTGCCCGGGCTGCCGGAACTACCCGGGGGAAGGGGGGCACTTCCGTCATTTTGTTAATTTTTGTGATCCGCATGATCAAAATGGAGCGACATCATTCACCAACACAAATTACTCTCTGGCGCAATTACTGACGCGTCCCTCCAGAAAACTATAAATAGGCCTCCAGGCCTTCATTTGAAGTCAAGCAACTCCAGAGAAAAGAGAGAGCTCTGAGGTTCTCCGACGAGATCGTGGACTTATGTTAATTCTTCGCTCAGGAATTCGCTCTGCTATTCTCGTTGCGCCACGGACTCCTCATGCCTCAAGTGAAGTTAACTACCTCTGCGAGAGCGCTCCCATCTAGGCTCTGCATTAACGAGAGCACAACCTATTGAAGTCTCGTGGACATAAAAGATTTTCTAGTTGGAACGCTCCCACAAAGGTTCCATGAGCTCGATGTCATCTCAAGGCCGGAGCGCTTTCATCGAGACTGTTGGTTCTATTGATCCCAATGACCCTGATTTGAAGAAGTCAAACAAGTCAATGATATACACATAGTTGTATTTGATGTGTGTGTAAGTTCATGCATGCAGGTTAGTCCCTCTCACATTGATTGGACAGGTGGACACAAAGTTCTGGGCTGGATAGACAAAAAATTGCCTAAGTCCACAAGGGTTGAGTAAAGCCAAATCACTCAATGCCAGAGGTAAAGGAGAATGATGACCAAAGGCAGGATTCTGGTTAAGTCCAGAAGCATTGAGTGAGGACAGCTCACTCAATACTAGATAAGCTAAAGCGCTGATTCAGGTGTGGATAGTCAAAGCCAAGCATCAGTAAACAGAAAGATAGACAAAGTCCACAAGCGTTGAGTGATGTCAACTCACTCAACGCCATGCTTCATATTCGTTGAGTAAAGCTCAGTATGTCAAATCCATAGAGTTTCTGGCAAAGGAAAAGATTCTAAGTCCAGAAGCATTGAGTGAAGCCAGTTCACTCAACACCGTGTTGTTTTTGTCAAAGCCAAAGAAGATAGACATAAAAATCTGTCTAAGTCCAGAAGCATTGAGTGAAACCAGTTCACTCAACGCCATATGACAGAAGCATTGAGACAAGCTCAAGCAGTCAAAGCCAGAAGGAGTGATAGGATTTGACTAAGTTTAGAAGCATTGAGTGAAGCAAGTTCACTCAACGCCTAATCAAAAGATGAGGCTGAGGCAGGAAGCGTTGAGTGAAGTCAACACACTCAATGCCTCCATTCAGAGGAAAAGTTTATAAGTACAGAAGCATTGAGTGAAGCCAGTTCACTCAACGCCTCAGTAATTAGCAGAGTTCAAAAGGAGCTAAGGCAAATGGCGTTGAGTGAAGGCCAACCACTCAACACTCTCAACGCTATGGATGTAGAAGGAGCTGAAGAATAGGATAAGTCAAGAATCGATGAGTGAAACCAGTTCACTCAACACACTCAACGCCTGGAGTGATTATGTGAATTTGGCTAAGTCTAGAATGGCTGACGCAGCAAAAGTTAACAAAGTCAACGCAGTTAAAATTTTTTGCGGGAAAGGTACAGTATGCCTTTAATGGCGCTGGAGGACAGCTATTGTCATTTTCTGCAAATGGTAGGTGGTAACTCGCCCTATTTAGGCTGGGCCCACAGTACAAAGAGCCGTTGATCAGCTGACTATAAAAGGATAAGATTGGCTGAAAGGAAAGAAGCAAATAGGGTTTTTTGATTACGCATAGTGGTGGAACTTCGTCTTCTTCCTCGCCATTAACATCAAGCCTGAAGCACAAGTTCTAATCAGTTTACCTGAAAGCAAAAACAGATAGCTGTTGCGATTCTCATCAATGACAACAAGTTCAGAATCGATTTCTGATTGAGAAGAGAAGCAAAACCTTCAGAGTCTGCTAGTCCTGGTAGCTGTTTGAAGAAGATACAAAACTTTCAGATCCATTTTCTTCAACAGCAGATCAGAATATTGATTCTGAGTTACTTCTAGCATAAGCAGTCCAGTACTGAAGATCTTTTCAACTTGTTATTGTGAAGAAGATAAAGCTGAAATCTGCTCAGCCTAGGACACAGATGCAAAGAAAGTTCTCTGATGTCTAACTGGTTCACAACACTTCTATTTTTTGTAGGATCTAATCTTGGACCTGAGTTTAGGATTCCTCTGAGAATCTTAGTTGTAAGCCTATGTTATAAAGACTGAGGTAGGATCATTTGTTGATATGAGTGTAGGATCCATTTAGAATCAGAGTGTAGGGCTCTCCTCCTAGCCTGAGTTGTAGGGTCATTGGCTAGAGGTAGGTGATTGTCTAATCACTGAGTTGTAGGCCCTTGTGCCTGAGTAGTAGGTCTTGGAGGAGACTGAGTGGTCCTACAGGATCGAATTGTAAGATCTTAAGGAGCTGAGTATTGGGTAAGAGCCCTGTCTAACACACTATTAGAAAGGCGGAGAGAGATAGTGGACGTACCCATAATCTGGGGAACCACTATAAAACAACTGTGTCGTCTGTGATTAATCTTGAAAGCTAAAATAACCTAATCACTAAGTACATCACAATCGGGTAAAGGTATAAAATATTTAAAGAAAGACCAAAAACCTATTCACCCCCCCCCCCCCCCCTCTAGGTAATTAGCTGACCTTGAAAACAAAGACTTTCAAGTGGTATCAGAGGGAGGTTACTCAAAGAAGGCTTAACAGTCTTAGTAGATCTCCAAGATTAGCTACAAGTCTATCCTTATGCGTTCAAGAGTGAACTATATGGAGCTGGGTGCTATGAAACTTCCAATCTGTAGGAAGGAAGGATTTGTCATCTGGAAGGAGAGGGTTAGGTTGTTCATGAAAGCAGCTGACCCTAGGATCTTTATTACTATCAAGAAGGGACCTTTTATCCCCATGAATGTGTTAGTTTTGAATGCAAATGATCAGACACCTAAGACTTATGCAGAGAAGACAAATGATGAAGTCATCCTTGCCACCATGGACAAGAGGGCTCAGAATAACATTGTCAGTGCTATTGATGATTCTACCCTTCAGAATCTGATTCAGTGCACAACTGCAAAGGAAATGTGGGTCACACTAGTGATCTACATGGACGGGACAAAGGAAGTAAGATATGATAGTAAGTTCATGCTCAACCAAGAGTATGAGGCTTTCAGGCAGCCCAAAGGAGACGATATAGCCACCTACTATGAAAATTTCTTTAGGATTTTGAATGAGATGAAGACATATGGGAGGGTCTTCAGTCATTATGATCTCAATGACAAGTTCCTAAGATCTCTCACTAGAGACTGAGACAAAAAGATATGTGTCTTCAGAGAGGCGGAAAAGCTAGGTGATACACCATCTCACACCCTATTGGAAAGCTGCTGTCATATGAGATGTAGCTATCTGTCAGGAAAGAAGAGGAGAACAATAGCAAGTCCCAGGCCAGAGAGAAGTCTATGGCATTCAAAGCTGAAGCCACAAGGAGAAGCAGGAGAAAGACTCCATCTCCACTAAGAAGGGATGCTGAGACTGACTCAGATGACTTAGAGACAAGCACATCAGACTGCCACATGTCTGATGAAGACTTTGCTATCTTCTCTAGATAATTCCAGAATTTCATGAAGAAGAAGCAGAGGAAGAGCATACCCTCCTCATCCTCTCATCACAAAGAGGACTACTATAGGGGAAAGAAGAAATCCTCCAAGGAGGACAGGTATGGTTCTAAACCTAGTAAATAGATTTCTACTAATGTTATCTACTACTGCTGCAATAAGCCAGGGCATGTTGTAGCCGACTGCCCAATAAAGAGAAGAGAGGATAGAGAGAAGAAGCACCACCATCAGCACAAGGGCAAGAAGGAAAAGTCCTTTGTGGAAAAGAAGGAGAAGAGCTAGACTGATAGTAAGTCATCTTCTTCAGAATCTGAACAAGAAGAGAAAGCCTACATTGGGCTAGCTGCTGTTATAGAAGATGAAAACTATCCTGCTACAAGGATAGAAATCAGTGCCCCTCTATCACAGTCAGATAGTGATTTAGAGGTGGATGAAGATAAAGAATAAGACAGCTGATATTATGGACTAATGGTCGTGACTGATGAGGGATCTATCCAGGATCATCCTGGTCTTGTGAAGGTACATTATCAGTCAAATCACTCCACTGAAACTGGTTATGAAACCAGTCCTGAGTCAGAGGCATCCCCATCCTGTTATGAAGATGGGTCTGAATCAGAACATGTCAATTCTATTATTGACAAGTATGGTGTCTTGCTGAATGCTTTCAGGAAAAGCAATTTGCTAGCTATGAAGCAGGCTAAAGATATTTCTTGCAGACTAAAGATATTTCTTCTCTTCAGCTTGCTGCTTCCCAGCATGCAGACTCAGCTTCCCTGCTGAATCTAAAAATGACGGAAATTAGTGAATTAGAAACTATTTACTTCATCTAGATAGGCACCATAGAGTACCAGGAAAACCGAATAAGGGACCTAGTAGAATTGCTCTAGAGGGAGAAAAGGATAGTGGCTGGCTACTCCAAGCCCAGTTCAGTACTGCCCTTGATAGATTCCTTCTCCTCCCAAAAGGGCAAGAAAGGGTTGGGATTCATGGGTCCTATAAGAGTTGCCGATTCCAAAGGAAAGGGCAAAGCACCAGTACAACCACTAGCCTCCAAGCCTCTTATTCCATTCAAGAGAGTGCTGGTACCTTCAAACTAGTATGACCAAGAAATCTTCTATGGTCACTGGATGAATGGTAGATCCACCAAAGGAAACAAAGATGTTCACCACTAAGGTTGATGATATAGTAGGGGTATAAGTGCATTCAAGGCCCCCCATGTGGAAATCTAAATGGCCCATCATGAACCATTTTTGTTTGGTGCACCATCTCCTACACTCAAGTACAAGGCAACTTCCTGTTCTCAAGATCTCCCTACCCAAAATTAGATCAGGGGCAAGTCCGTCAGCAAGCCAGACTTGGGCATATCCGAGGCCATCAAGAGTATGTTTTCTGAAAAGAAGACTACTGCTGGTAGGGCTCAAGATATTCCAAGTACTTCTACTGTCAGACACACCCCAAGTCAGACAGTGGCTGAAAGATACAAGAATAAGACTGTTGTTGTACCTTCTAGATTGAGAGTTGTTGTCAGTGCAACTACAAGACCAGCTCTAAAAAGAAGGTATAATATCCATGAGTGATGGTGTTATGGCAAGGAATGCCACTATGCTATTGATTGCTGGCACAATCCTAGTGTGCCAAGAGCAAGAGAGAGCTTACCAGTCAGAAGAACTACAGGTAGGTAGGTTCATTATCAGACTAACTTGCACCTATGACCCAATAAGAATTGGGGTCCTAAGTTTAACTGATTTATGTCTTGTAGGTTAGTCCAATTGGTCATACACTCATATGGTACTTGGACAATGGATGTTCCAGGCACATGACTGGAACAAGGAGCATTCTAAAGGACAACACTCCACTAAAGAATGGACCCAAAGTCATCTTTGGTGGTTCAGATAAGGGAGTGACTAAAAGGTATGGAAAGATAACAAATGGTATAATCACTATCACACAGGTAGCTTATGTGGAAGGTTTACAACACAATCTCATAAGCTTAAGTCAACTATATGATCTTGGCTATGATATTTCATTCCTCAAGGATGAGTGCCTAATTAGGAGGTCACGTGACCAAGGGGTCATCTTGACAGGCACTAGGATAGAAAATGCCTATTGTCTTATTTTTTTTATGTGTAAGAAAGGACTCTCCTATATGCCTAGTTGTAAATGAGATATTCTCATATTGTGTCCAAGGGCACAATTGGCTGGCTCATTTGAACTACAAGACTATAGACAAGCTCTTTAATGATGAACTGGTTAGGAATGGTACCAAGTTCAAATGCACTAAGTAGGGTATCTGCTCTGCATGCTAGAAGGGCAAACAGACCAAGACTTCCCTCAAGAGCATTAGGGTCAAAGACTCATTGAGGTGCATATACCTCCTGCATATGGACTTGTTTGGTCATATGTCAGTTCAATGTCTAGATAGGAAAGTCCACACCCTTGTGGTTGTTGATGAATTTTTCAGATTTGCTTGAGTGTTCTTTATTAGGAATAAATCTGAAACCCGTGATGTCTTTAAGATATTTGTCAAGCAAATTCAGAATGAATTTGACAGTACTGTGGTCAAAATTAGAAGTGACCATGCGACTGAATTTCAGTCTGAATGCTTGACAAGGTTCTGTGAAGAGCAAGAGATTCACCAAGAATTCTCCACTCCTAGAACACCTTAGCAAAATATTATTGCTGAGATGAAAAATAGAACTCTCATAGAGGCTGGAAGAATATTGTTGAGTGACACATCTCTCCCAGAATATCTTTGGGCTGAGGCAAGTAAATACTGCATGTCTGCAAGTGTTATGTGCTGAACAATGGAAAGTCTTATGTGACTAAGTTTGTTGTCAAATCCTATGAAGGGATCTTTGTTGGATACAACAATCACAGCAGGGCATATAGAATCTATAACTTGACAAGTCAAGTTGTAGAAGAGTCAGTTCATGTTGTCTTTGATGAATCAAACATCATTAACAGTGAGCTGCCTAGCTCTTCTTCTAGTTCTGCAGGCATAGAGAAGGTGATGGACAAGCTCACCATAAAGGAGGATGATCCAGCATTCCAAGATAAGGATGAGGATATGTGTTGTCCATAGGGTGCATAAGACACAGAATTTATGGATGAAGTTCAGCCTGATGGAGCCACTGATGCTTAAGAAGGTGAATCAAGGTTGCCTCCGGTTGTCAGGCATATAAGGGATCATCCTGCACACTAGATCATTGGTGATGCAAGCCAAGGAGTCCAGACCAGAAGTAAGAGTATCAACACATCACTCTACTCAAGTTTTCTATCACAAGTAGAACCCAATAAATTTGAAGAGGCCAACATAGACCAATTCTAGATTGGAGCTAATCAAGAGGAACTGAACCAGTTCAAGAGGTGTAAAGTCTGAAAGCTTGTTCCCAGACCTAAGGGACATAATATCATAGGAACTAAATGAATCTACAGGAACAAGTTAGATGAGAATGACATTATTGTTAAGAATAAGGCTAGACTGGTGGCTAAAGGATATAGGCAAGAAGAAGGTATTGATTTTGATCAAACCTTTGCCCCAGTAGCCAGATTGGAAGCCATCAGACTGTTCCTTGCATTTTCTACCTACCATGGATTCAAAGTCTATCAAATGGATGTGAATTCAGCCTTCTTGAGTGGTGACTTAAAAGAGAAAGTCTATGTAGAACAACCTCCAGATTTTGCAGGCTGTAAAAAGGACAGAAAAAGCACATCAGGATCCTGTCAGTTCTTAGGTGGAAGACTTATATCTTTGAGAAGCAAGAAGCAAACTAGTGTGACAATCTCAACTATAGAGTTAGAGTACATATCTGAAGGTTGTTGTTGAGTTTAGTTGCTATGGATCCAGCATCAGCACCAGGATTATAACCTCTAGATAAGTAGAACTCCTCTATTTTGTGACTATACTAGTGCTATTTTTTTTGCTAGGAATCCTGTCTCACACAGCAGGCTAAGTCAAGAATGGCTGACGTCAGCAAAAGTCAAAAAGTTAACACAGTTCAAATTCTTTGCGGGAAAGGTGCAGTATGCCTTTAATGGCAGTTGTTGTCGTTTTCTGCAAACGGAAGGTGGTAAATCGTCCTTTTTAGGCTGCATCCACAATACAAAGAGCCGCTGATCAGCTGACTATAAAAGGATAAGATTGGCTTAAAGGAAAGAAGAAATTAGGGTTTTTTGATTACGCATAGCAGCGTAACTTCGTCTTCCTCCTCGCCATTAACATCGAGCCTGAAGCACAAGTTCTAATCAGTTGACCTGAAAGCAAAAAATAGATAGATATTGCGATTCTCATCAGCGACAGCAAGTTCAGAATCGATTTCTGATTAAGAAGAGAAGCAGAGCCTTCAGAGTCTGCTAGTCCTGGTAGCTGTTTGAAGAAGATACAAAGCTTTCAGATCCATTGTATTCAACAACAGATCAGAATCTTGATTCTGAGTTACTTCTTGCACAAGCAGCTCAGTACTGAAGATCTTTTCAACTTATTATTGTGAAGAAGATAGGGCTAAAATCTGCTCAGCCCAGGAAGACAGACATAGAGAAAGTTCTCTGGTGTCTAACTGGTTCACAACATTTCTATTTTCTGTAGGATCCAGTCTTAGATCTGAGTGTAGGATTCCTGTGAGAATCTGAGTTGTAATACTATATTATAAAGGCTGAGGTAGGATCATTTGATGATCTGAGTGTAGGATCCATTTTGGATCTAAGTGTAGGGAGGTCCTTGTTGGGTATTGTATCCACAATGTACCTGATTTGAAGAAGCTCCTGATCAAGCTAAGTTGAATAGATAATGTATTTGATGACTTTCTTCTAGTTGTGCTTGCAGCTATTCATTGCTAAGTACACACCAATGTCAGGGTGCAGTAGGTCAATATACACGGGTCTGCACAACGTAATCCCTCGTTGAGCAGATCAGTGTGTTGGCTTACGTGCACTCTCTCTATTGGAGTGTACTTATTTCCAAGCACAGGGTCATGAAAGATCAAGAGCAGACAAGGAGCAAGGATGGGCCAAAGACCAGCTTACGGGTGGAAAGACGAGAAATCGTCTAAGTCCAAATCGTCGAGAATCACTAGCTGATTCTCGCCGGTTGGAGCCGGCAGTCTCGACACCGCCAGAAATTTCTCTAAGGCAGAATCATTGAGAATCACTAAGTGATTCTCGCCGATTCGTCGAGAATGACTTTGCATTCTCGACGAATCGGCGAGAATCAAGTGTGATTCCCGCCGATTCTCCCCGACTTCTATATCAGTGAAGCCAGAATTCGACTAAGTAGAATTCGGCGAGAATCGTAGGTGATTCTCGCCGATTCGTCGAGAATCACCTATGATTCTCGCCGAATTTGACTTGGGCAATTTTCCGATTCTTTCTGGACCGGTCCATGTTACCTGCGGTATTTCGAACCAGACTTAGGTCTTATTGTTGGTGGGGCCCACAACGGTCATGTGCTTGACCTAATGTATATATACCTCCGTATGTATGAGTGGAAAAGACACGACATACACGATTCAAAAAGAACGGCCGCCGACGTGACCTAGATCGCGATCTTGCTCCGCCGACCGTCTCCGCCGTTCGTGCAGTTAGTCGCCGCTGTTGATCTCAAAATCTTCCAGATCTCCGGCGACAGAAGCTTAGTCTAGCATAGCGTCTCACGCATCTAACCAGAGATCCCTTGTCTCTTGATTCATTGATCGGGAAAAACCTTCCCCTTCCGAATCGATCGAGACAACTGATCCTAGTGTGACCGTTGGAAGACCTTGCTTCCTTTGCTACGAAGTTTGAATCCCCATAGCACTGCAGCAGCTCTCCGTCGCCACCGCTTATTCCGAGAGCCTAGCCGCCGCTCCAAGCCGCCGCCGATTTCGGGAAGATTCATTCCAAGAGAGATCTAAGGTTGTAGAATCTTCGTTGACTTCAAGAACACGTCGTTGAACGAAGAGGGACACCTTAATCTCCATAAGTTGTTTGTATTCCTTATACATTCTAGTTTCTATTTCTTTATAAAGTAACGGTTGGTTCCTAGTTGTAAGGGTTGGGTGCAACCCGTGTTGTGGGAGTGGTGACTCCTACGTGTGGAAGAGTTCCTTCCGTTAGTGCAAGGATTGGATTTCAATCCAGTTGGTGAAGTAACCGAGTCGTCCCTGGTTGGGAGATAGGTCGAAGGGGGAAAGTGGACGTACCCAAATCGGGGAACCACTATAAATTGTTTGAGTCTTTTCTGTGATGTGTGGTTTATTTTATTTGTGCAGGTACTGTTATTAATTCCGCAAAAATGTCACAAGTCACTTATTCCCCCCCCCCCCCCCATAGGTGAAGGTAGTTGGCACTAGGTGGACTTTCAAGTGGTATCAGAGGGAGGTTGCTCTTCAAAAAGGTTAACACCTTGAGTAAGTTCCTGCCATTAGTGTCAAGAAGAAGGCAGATATCTACTATGGACGGACTCAAATACTCAGGCAAGATCCTGGTGTGCACCAGGCTAAACTTTCCTATCTGGAAGGAAAGAATTAGATTTTACATGGAATCAGTCGACCCCCAACTCTTCATGATCGTGGAGGAGGGACCTTACATTCCCACTAAGGCCTCCACCATTGATCCTACCAAGAAAGTGCCCAAGAAACTTTCTGAAATGGACAAGGACGAAATGGTGTTGGTCGGACTCGACAAGAAAGCACGGAACATCCTGGTAAGCGCAGTTGACGACTCTATGATGCAGAACTTCTGCAACTGCAGGACAGCCAAGGATCTCTCAAACTGCCTGATTGTATTAATGGAGGGCCCAGATGAAGTGAGGGACGATCGGAGATCCCTCCTCAACCAGAAATATGAGGCCTTCAGGCAAGGGCCCAAGGAGGAGATCGGAGTTACCTTCGAAAACTTCCTCAAGATCGTCAATGCACTCAAGGGATATGGAAGAGTGTTCACTGACGGTGAGCTCAATGATAAGTTCCTTAGGTCCCTTACTAAGGAATGAGACACAAAGATCTGCGCCATCCGGGAGTTTGGCAGACTTGCGGAAGCCGACCCTCAGATTCTGTTCAGGAAGCTCATGTCCTATGAGCTTCAATTGAACACAAGGAAGGCTGAAGAGGAAGCAGAGAAAGCCACAGCCAAATAAAAGACGGTGGCCCTAAAAGCCATTCATTCCAGAAAGGGTAAGGGTGCTGCTTCTTCCCGTGCGTGGAAGAAGGATGAAGAGGAAGACTCTGAGCCAAGCTCCTCCGGCTCAGAATTGTCTGAGGAAGACTTCTCTCTTATCACATGGGAATTCAAGAAGTTCCTCAAGCTGAGGAATCAGAGAAAGAGAGACGGCTCCTCCTCAAGGCATCAGAAGAAGAACTATTCTTCTGACAGGTATGTTTCCAAACCGAACAAACACCGCTCATCTGACATTATTTGTTTTGGTTGCAACAAGCCAGGACACGTCGTGGCTGATTGCCAACAAGGCAAGAGGGAGAAGGGAAAGGGAGAGGAGCACAGGTCCTCAAAAGACAAGTAGAAGGAGAGGAGTTACATCGCGACGAAGCTAAAGACGCTGAGTGAATCTGACATGTCAGACACTAGCGATGACGAGGAAGCCTACTTTGGGCTAATGGGTCGCTCTGACTCTGAAGGAGAATGCCCCCCATTTACTGGGAAGGTAAAATCTCACACCCCTCTCTCCGACTCTGACTCTGATCCTGAGTCTCAGGATGATGACCCTGAGGATATCCCTTCGGCCCGTGAAGCTGAGCTCCTCGATAAGTATGAGCTTCTGCTCAATACTTTCGAGGAATGCCAAAAGAGACTGAAGGCTGAGAAAAAGGAAGTTAAATTCCTTAAAGGTGAGAGTGTATCCCTGAGGGAAGAGATCACCAGTTTGATCTCCCTCCGACAGGAGCACTTGGACCTGACTTCAAAGCATTCAGAGTCCCTTAAGCTCCTTGATCTTAAGCAAGAGGAAATCGACAAGTTGGAAGAACAACTTGCGGTAGAAAAGAAGATCGTTAAGAGCTTCTCTATGCCTAAGACAATTCTTCCACTAGTTGATACCTTCACTGCTCAGACCAAAGGAGCTAGTTTGGGGCACGTAGGGGCACCTGGTTCCTCTTCCAGGAGAAACAGGAACCAGAGGAAGAATAAGGCTGCTAAGAAGGCCTCTGCTGCTGAAAAGGGAAAGACCCCACTCAGCCCTGTTGAGTTTAGAAAGCCCAGCTTTCCCTGTAACCAACATGACTTTGAGTCAACATATGGCCATCACTTCAGGCCCTCGGTTGCAAAGCCAAAGAGCCGGTATGATGGTTGGACCTTTCCCCGCAACTTCAGTGAGAGTGTCTTCAAGGCACCTTTTGAGGAAATCCGCGTGGAAAATTATGGTCACTTCTCTAGCGGCCATAATCGGAAGCAGGCACATAAGGCCAAGCCTGTCACACTGAAAAGCCAAGAGGTGAAGAAATCATGTGACTGTGGTCATCTTGATGCCTCCACCTCCAGGTCCACGACCCCGGTTGAACCCTACGTTCCAAGGGTGAAGCAGGCGCCTAAGAGGAGGTATAACAGGTTTGACTGCTGGTGCTGTGGCAAAGTTGGTCACTTTGCCATGGATTGCTGGTTTAATCCAAGGAATAACGAGACTCCTCATGTTGGCAATGCGAGGCCGACCACTCGTAGGGCTAACCAAACGAGGGGGAGTATGCTAACGAGGAATCTAGGACCCAAGTTCGATTGGGTTCCTAAGGCAAATTAATTCTGTTTTGCAGGAATGTCCAAAGGCCAACAAAACTCCCATTTGGTATTTGGACAGTGGATACTCCCATCATATGACTGGGACAAGAAGCCTGCTGCGGGAGTACTCTCCAGTCGAGAATGGACCCAAAGTTATATTTGGGGGATCTGATCGGGGAGTCACCAGAGGTTACGGTACGATTTCCAACGATATACTCTCTATCACTAACCTAGCTTATGTTAAGGGGTTAAATCATAATCTTATCAGTGTAAGCCAGTTATGTGATAAAGGGTATGACGTTATGTTCTGCAAGGATAAATGCCTGATAATATCATGTGCCTCTTCGGAGACAGTATTAACTGGCATTAGGAGCAGAAATATTTTCTGCTTAGATTTTCTCAGTCTAGATTCTTCTACCCCAGTATTCCTCGTTGCAAAAGGCAGTGCATCTCTTTGTGAACAATGGCACAAGAGATTGGCACATATTAATTATAAGACAATTAATATGCTGTTTTCCAAAGACTTAGTAAGGGATGCTCACATTATTAAGTGCATTAAAGATAGTCCCTGTCCTGCATGCCAGATGGGCAAGCAGACTCGGGCTACCTTTAAGGGCATCCCAGACAAAGACTCCTCCAGATGTCTTTATCTTCTGCACATGGACTTGTTTGGTCCAATGCAAGTTCATAGCTTAGGAGGGAAGTCTTATACGCTAGTGATTGTAGATGATCACTCTCGGTTTACTTGGGTGTTCTTTTTAAAGCGCAAGTCTGATACGTTTGACATCTTCACCAGTTTTGTCAAGCAGATCTAGAACGAACTTAACTGCTCAGTGGTCAAAATCAGAAGTGACCATGGAACAGAGTTCGAGTCTGGTGCTATGACAGAGTTCTGTGAAGAACTTGGTATCTTTCATGAGTTCTCCTCCCCACGCACTCCTCAACAAAATGGAGTGGCAGAGAGGAGGAATAGAACACTCATTGAATCGTGCACGACAATGTTGAATGACGCTTCTCTCCCAGAATACTTCTGGGCCGAGGCTGTCAATACGGCTTGTCATGTGCAAAACCGGGCGTTGATCAACAAGAGCCATCGTAAGACTCCGTATGAGCTACTGAAAGGCAGGAAACCAACCATGTCCTATTTTAGGATCTTTGGCTGCAGATGTTATGTACTGAATAATGGGAAGTACCCTCGTACTAAGTTTGGTGAAAAATGCTTCGAAGGCATATTCATGGGCTATAGTAGCCATAGCCGGGCTTATAGAGTTTTCAACAAGAAAACTCTAGTGGTAGAGGAATCAATAAATGTTGTATTTGATGAAGGAAGTTTGCTTAATTGCAACTCTTCCAGTGGTCTTCTTGAAGATGCAGGTGCCAGACTCGACAAGCTACACCTGGATGAGCCCGAGAAAGATGCAACTCCGAAATACGTCAAGGTCTCCACCTCAACGCCGATCGGAGAGGATGACAGTCAGGATGGAGCAGTCCACCCTGAAGAGGAAGGGGCCCCAGAAATTGCTAGAGCTCCTGATGTAAGACTTCTAGAGCTCAGACACGTGAGGGATCATCCCAGAAATCAAATCATTGGAGATCCCCGAGACGGTGTCAGAACTCGCCGAGGTACTCTTAACGAGATTCTGCATTTTAGCTTTCTGTCGTAGGTTGAGCCAAAGAAGTTCGACGAAGCGAATAAAGATGCGTCATGGATATTGTCCATGCAAGATGAGCTGCATCAATTCGGAAGATGCAAAGTCTAGACGGTGGTTCCAAGACCGAAGACGCAAAATGTGATTGGCACCAAATGGATCTTCAGAAACAAGTTGGATGAACACGGGGTCATCATCAAGAACAAAGCCAGACTGGTGGCTCAAGGATACAGACAGGAGGAGGGGATTGACTTCGACCAGACGTTCGCGCCAGTTGCACGGCTCGAGGCAATCTGTCTATTCCTAGCCTATGCCTCTCACAAAGGATTCACAGTCTATCAGATGGATGTGAAATCGGCATTCTTGAATGGAGACTTGAAAGAGGAAGTATACGTCGCTCAACCTCCAGGTTTTGTCAATCCTACTTATCCTAATCATGTATATTTTCTTAATAAAGCGCTATATGGCTTAAAACAAGCTCCTCGAGCTTGGTATGAGACCTTGTCTAGCTTTCTTCTTGAGAACAAGTTCTCTAGAGGAAAAATAGACAAGACATTGTTTCTCAGGGAAGTCAAAGACAAGATCTTGCTGGTGCAAATCTATGTCGATGACATTATTTTCGGCTCAACAGACAACAATCTTTGCAAAAAGTTTTCCAAACTCATGCAAGGAAAGTTTGAAATGAGCAGTATGGGAGAGCTGAAGTATTTCTTGGGACTTCAAGTGAAACAGTCTGAGGAAGGAATTTTCATTTCTCAGACGAAGTTCACCAATGAACTCCTCAAGAAATTCGGAATGGAGAATGCAACCTCTATGAGGACTCCAATGGGATCCACCATGTCTCTGGATAAGGATGAGAAAGGGAAACCTTTTGATGAAACCAAATACAGAAGCATCATTGGATCTCTGCTCTACCTTACTGCGAGTAGACCGGATATCATGTTCTCCACATGTGTTTGTGCCAGATATCAGGTGAACTCTAAGGAATCTCATTCTGTCGCTGCAAAGCGAATTCTTAGATACCTTAAAGGTACTCCTAATCTTGGCTTGTGGTACCCGAGAAACAACGATGTCGAGCTAATAGGTTTTTCAGATGCTGATTTTGCAGGAAGTAGGGATGACAGGAAAAGCACTTCCGGGACGTGTCAATTCCTCGGAAGAAGGCTCATCTCATGGAATAGCAAGAAGCAGAATTGTGTAGCAACCTCCACACCAGAGTCAGAATACATCTCGGCTGGGAGCTGTTGCGCACAACTCATTTGGATCAGAAATCAGTTAGCAGACTATGATCTTCAGTTCAAGGAAGTACCGATGTACTGCGACTCCTCCAGTGCAATAGCTATTGCCAACAATCCAGTATCGCACAGCAGAACGAACCATATTTAAGTGCGCTACCACTTCATTCGGGAGCACGTGGAGAACAAGGACATCTCTCTCTGCTATGTCCCCACGGACAAGCAGATTGCAGACATTTTCACAAAGCCCCTAGACGAGGCCAAGTTCAGTCTTTTCAAAACTGAATTGGGGATGCTAAACTACGAGGAATGAAGACTTCAGCAGCTCCAGGCTCGTGCATCTAGGGGGGAGCCTCTGCTCGGAACTTAAGTGAAAGCAAAGGTGCAAAAACTGAGGGGGAGCATGGTGTCTCATGCTACAGTCCCAGATTTGCAGAAGCCGAAAAGGGGGAGATTACCCTCTCGGCTAAGTCTAAGGTGGCTCCAAGTATGCTCTCAGGCTAGTGGTAATGGTAATGAATTTCTCTCTCAAATGAATTCTTAGTTTAGGGTTTTCATTCCCAAATGTTCTATTCACCTTAGCTTGTAGGGTTTAGGCTTCTTCAAATAGGGAGAAATTGTTGGGTATTGTATCCACAATGTACCGGATTTGAAGAAGCTCCTGATCAAGCTAAGTTGAATAGATAATGTATTTGATGATTTTCTTCTAGTTGTGCTTGCAGCTATTCATTGCTAAGTACACACCAATGTCAGGGTGCAGTAGGTCAATATACACGGGTCTGCACAACGTAATCCCTCGTTGATCAGATCAGTGTGTTGGCTTACGTGTACTCTCTCTATTGGAGTGTACTTATTTCCAAGCACAGGGTTATGAAAGATCAAGAGCAGACAAGGAGCAAGGATGGGCCAAGTCCAGCTCACGGGTGGAAAGACGAGAAATCGTCTAAGTCCAAATCGTCGAGAATCACTAGCTGATTCTCGCCGGTTGGAGCCGGCAGTCTCGACGCCGCCAGAAATTTCTCTAAGGCAGAATCGTCGAGAATCACTAAGTGATTCTCGCCGATTCGTCGAGAATGACTTTGCATTCTCGACGATTCGGCGAGAATCAAGTGTGATTCTCGCCGATTCTCCCCGGCTTCTATATCAGTGCAGCCAAAATTCGACTAAGTAGAATTCGGCGAGAATCGTAGGTGATTCTCGCCGATTCGTCGAGAACCACCTATAATTCTCGCCGAATTTGACTTGGGCAATTTTCCGATTCTTTCTGGACCGGTCCATGTTACCTGCGGTATTTCGAACCAGAATTAGGTCTTATTGTTGGTGGGGCCCACAACGGTCATGTGCTTGACCTAATGTATATATACCTCCGTATGTATGAGCGGAAAAGACACGACATACACGATTCAAAAAGAACGGCCGCCGACGTGACCTAGATCGCGATCTTGCTCCGCCGACCGTCTCCGCCGTTCGTGCAGTTAGTCGCCGCTGTTGATCTCAAAATCTTCCAGATCTCCGGCGACAGAAGCTTAGTCTAGCATAGCGTCTCACGCGTCTAACCAGAGATCCCTTGTCTCTTGATTCGTTGATCGGGAAAAACCTTCCCCTTCCGAATCGATCAAGACAACTGATCCTAGTGTGACCGTTGGAAGACCTTGCTTCCTTTGCTACGAAGTTTGAATCCCCATAGCACTGCAGCAGCTCTCCGTCGCCGCCGCTTATTCCGAGAACCTAGCCGCCGCTCCAAGCCGCCGCCGGTTTCGAGAAGATTCATTCCAAGAGAGATCTAAGGTTGTAGACTCTTCGTTGACTTCAAGAACACGTCGTCGAACGAAGAGGGACACCTTAATCTCCATAAGTTGTTTGTATTCCTTATACATTCTAGTTTCTATTTCATTGTAAAGGAACGGTTGGTTCCTAGTTGTAAGGGTTGGGTGCAACCCGTGTTGTGGGAGTGGTGACTCCTACGTATGGAAGGGTTTCTTCCGTTAGTGCAAGGATTGGATTTCAATCCAGTTGGTGAAGTGACCGAGTCGTCCCTGGTTGGGAGATAGGTCGAAGGGGGAAAGTGGACGTACCCAAATCGGGGAACCACTATAAATTGTTTGAGTCTTTTCTGTGCTGTGTGGTTTATTTTATTTGTGCAGGTACTGTTATTAATTCCGCAAAAACGTCACAAGTCACCTATTCCCCCCCCCCCCCATAGGTGAAGGTAGTTGGCACTAGGTGGACTTTCAGTCCTCCCAGCCTCAGTTGTAGGGTCGTTGGCCTGAGGTAGGTGGTTGTTTAATCACTAAGTTGTACGGCCTTGTGCCTGAGCAATAGGTCTTGGAGGAGACTGAGTAGTCCTGCGGGATCGAGTTGTAAGCTCTTAAGGAGCCGAGTATTGGGGAAGAGCCTTATCTAACACACTGTTAGAAAAGTAGAGAGGGACAGTGGACGTACCCTTAATCTGGGAAACCACTATAAAATAACTATGTCATTTGTGATTAATTTTGAAAGCTAAAATAACCTTGTTGGAACACCCTATTACTAATTTGGGTAAGGATCATTATGTGATTAGGATTTTGTTTTGACCTTGCTGTATAGTCTGATAGGTCAATTAGAATGAGTCTTAGGGTTAGTATTTAGGTTTGAAAGCTGCCGTCAAGACCTTCCAAAGATCAGGATTCAAGTGCTGAGACAAAGACAATTTTCGTCGAGCTCAGGTCGACGAAACGTCGAACTCAGTTCGACGTTCTCTGAGCTCAGTTCTACAAGTCGTCGAACTCCGGTGGACGATCTTCGAGCCCAGTTTGACGTTCTGTCTTCAGCTGTTTTCCAAGTCACTGAACTCAGGTCGACGATCGTAGAGCTCAGGTCGACGTTTTTTGTCTCTATTATAAATCCAATCTCTGAGCTCAGGTCGACGATGGCTGAGCTCAGATCAACGATTTTCTGAGAGATCGATGTTTTCAGAATTCAAATTCAGGACAGTTATGGAATTCATTCAGATTCATTTTCAGTATTTATGACAAAGGATTCTGTAGCCGTTTCAAGCAATCTGGAGCAAGTTTCAAGGAAGAATAATTGGAATGTTACTTAGGACTTTCCCTAGAGACAGTTGTCAATTATGGAAGTCATTTATGACTGAGTAACGACCATCTAAAGTCAGAATCTGATATACTCCCTAGAAAATTATTCTGAATATAGACAACAGACAAGTTTTTAAAAAGATATACAGAAGAGAGAACAAAAGAATTACTCATCAAGAATTCATCTTCTGAGAATAGATTCAGTTGACAAAAGCTTACAGAATTACTGAGTCAGATTTCTTCAAGAACACAAGGAACATCATTGTGAAGGAGATCATCTGCTGTTCTACTCCTTCAAACTTCAAGTGTTCAAAAGCTTCATTATCAAGGACTCCAGACAACACACATTTCAGCATCTGCTGAAATCATCTATTGCTGGAGATCTGAAGCAACTGAAGGACTATCACCCTAAGCAAAGCTCATCTTCCTAAACCCTTACAGATCTCAGGGGGAGATTTGACAACATCTTCCACTTGTCTTCTCTCAGATTGTTGATAGAGAAGAACAACTCAACTCATTTTCTTTTTTCCTTTCTCTCCTGTAAAAGGGTTTCTCAAAACTCCCTTCAAAAGTTTTGTGGCTGGTTTCTGAGACCTTGTCAAAACTTAGTGGTGGCAAGACACCTTATCAAAAAATCTAGTTTTGGTTTTATAGCACCTTATCAAAAGCTCATTGGTGCCCAGGACACCTGATCAACTATTCCTGTAGTGGATTCCTACCTAGGGTGGTAGAAGAATGGATGTACCCAGGTTGTTGGGGAACCACTATAGCTCCATGTGTCATCTGGTTTGCTGTGCTTTTTTACTTTGTTGTGTGCTGTGTGATTTCCTATTTCTTGCTTACTTAGTTTTTCTTTTTGCAAGCACCTTACACATATACATAAATCAAGACTTCCACTGCTTTACAGTTTTGAATTGTAAATTATTTTAAAATACTCTATTCACCCCCCCCCCCCCTCTGAGTTAAGGTAGATCTTTCACTCACTTTCAATTAGTATCAGAGGCAGGTTGGTTACTCAACATTTGAATTTTCAACAGATTGGTTGAACATGCTTGCACCTGAACCAAAAGATCTCTGAAAAGATCAACCCTCTATAGAGGATTGTTATTTCTTTTGTGTATTATATATTTATTTTTAAACAAAACCATGACACAGAACAAAGATTATGCTAGCACCAGACCTCTAGTGTGCAACCTTTCTAAGTTTGCACTTTAGAAGGCAAGGATTAGGCTTTACATGAATTCTATTGATGAGGACATCTACAATTCTGTTTTGACAGTTTGTCCAAGACCCCCAGTAATTACAAGTAGAAGTGCTATTCCACCTCCCTCAGGAACAGATGCAGAAATAAAGAAATGGAAAGTTGCAGATGCAAAGGCTATGAATATCCTTGCTCAGACTATGTCTGATGAGATATTCCAAAAGGTGGTTGAATGTAGTTCAGCAAAAGAGATATGGGACAAGTTATCTGAAATTGTCTCAGGATCTGCTGATGAAAGGAAGGACAGGAGATCCCATCTCATAAGCCAATATGAGAACTTCAAAAAGGGAGAAACTGAATCAGTGGCTGACATGTACAACAGGCTCAGCCTAATAGTCAGTGAATTAAAAACACTGGACAAGGAGATCTCTCTAACTAAACTAAATAACAAGATCCTAATGTGCTTCCCTAGCACTTGGGACTCAAGGATCTGGCCAATCAAGGATGCCAGAAGCCTAACTGAGATTACTACTGAAGCTTTGTTGGGCAAGCTCAAGACTTATGAGCTGCTCATCAAGAACAGAGAGGAAGAACAAAAGGTTGCTTCTCTAGCTATCAGGAAGGAGAAGACAATAACATTCAAAGCTACTGAAGAACTGCCTGATGATAAGGTCACAGGCAATGAAGAATTGATGAGCTTGCTGGCCAAAAAATTCTATAAGATTGCCAGGAAAGATTTCAGAAATAGGTCATCCAGAGGGCATGAGAAGCCAAGGTATGACAAGTCAAATAATAAAGAAATAATCTGTTTTGGATGCAGGAAACCAGGCCATATTATGCATGGTTGTCCAGAAAATCAGAATAAGTACAAGAAGGACAGGAAAGATAGGAGAAAAGACAAGGACTCCAGGGGAAACAATTACAACAAATCCTCCTCCAGCAAAAATAAACATACAAGGAAGGGATTTGTAGCAGAAACCTGGAGTGAAACTGAAGAAGAATCAGAGGCTTCATCAAGCTCAAGTGATGATGAAGATGATGTTGAAGAAAAGGAATTCTGCATGATGGCTATTAATGCCTCCCAACAAAATTCTGATGCAGAACAAGAGTCAGAGTCTGAATCTGAAACTCAAACTGAAGAAGACCAGGTAATAGACTCCTTTGACTTTGATTCAGAGGACTTTAGATCTGAATTTAAGGCACTTTGTTTAGACCTGTTAAAGTCTGAGAAAGAGACTATCTCTCTCAGAAATCAATTGTCTGAACATAGCACCTTAAAATCAGACAACCTCAAACTCTCTAAGGAGTTAGAATGCTGTAGTGAGGAGATAGCTTCACTGAAAAGTAAGCTATCCCAGGCCAAGAAGTTTGAAGAATCCCTTAATGGGAGAAGCATCAGACTGATGGACATCACAAGCACAGTGAACTCAAGATTCAACAGTACACTGGGCTTGGGTGCTTCATCAAGCCAACCTATAGTATTAACAACCCCAATTAAATTTATTTCTGATAAAGGAAAGGGTGTTGTAGAGGTAGCTAGGAAGAATCCTGATTTACCTAAGGAAAACAAAGTTCAACAGAAAACGTCGAACAGAGGTCGACGATCGTCGAACAGAGCTCGGCGATCTCAGGCTGGATCGTCGAACTCAGATCGACGACTTCTGAACTCTGAACTCTGGTATAGTCGATCTTCGAACGGAGCTCGACGATCTGACCCAAGATCGTCGAACTCAGCTCGAAAATCGTCGAACGGAGCTCAGAGCTTTGAACATTCTTTCAGAGGTAAATCTAAAATCAATCCTAGAAATCCCTCATCCCAAAGCTTCAACCCTTATACTGAATGGATAGTGCCTCCTAGGAGATACCATCCTGAAGGATATAAGAGTCAGCCATGGATGTCTTTTATTTCTGAGTTTAAAGGTTATCAACTTAGACCCAAGATAAACTGGGTCAAAAACATATAAATTGTTTATGTACAGGTGAAGACCTATCCAGCAATGAACCAATAATGGTATCTGGATAGTGAGTGCTCAAAGCACATGACATGGAGCAAAGAGAATCTCACATCCTTCAAAGCCAAACTTGGACCCAAAGTGATATTTGGAGATTCAAACTTTGGTCAAACAAAAGGATATGGTGTTGTTCAGATTGGCTCAGTCATATTCAAGAAGGTGGCTTATGTGGAAGGAATGAAGCACAACCTAATCAGCATCAGTCAACTCTGTGATGAAGGCTATCAAGTGATATTCAACAAATCCTTATGCAAGATCAAGTCAGAGGATAACACAACAGTGTTAACAGGTAAAAGGAAAGGTAACATTTATCTTGTGGATTTCCTTTCAACAAATATAAACATCTATTTATTTAATTCAGTTTGCAAACCAAATGATCTTTGGCCTAAGAGACTAGGACATATAAGCCTTAGAACCATTGCTAGGCTATCCAAGGACAACCTTGTTAGAGAGTCACCTTCTGGCCCCTACAAGAAGGAAGGACTTTGCAGGGCTTGTCAATTAGGCAAGCAAACTAAAAATAGTTTTAAGTCACTTAATAGGAGTGATTCACCTAGGATCTTGTATCTGTTACACATGGATCTTTTTGGACCCATTACAGTACAAAGCTTAGGAGAGAAATCTTAAACTTTAGTGATTGTAGATGACTTCTCTAGATTCACACGGGTGTTCTTCCTGAGGAAGAAGTCTGATAACTTTAAGTGTTTGACAGATTTTCTCAAATGCATACAGATTGAGTTCAATACTCATATTGCCCTGATCAGAAGTGATCATGGGACAGAGTTTGATTCTCTTCTTACGCAAGTGTTCTGTCAGAGTGAAGGGATCAGGCATACTTTCTCAGCTCCTAGAACTCCTCAACAAAATGGGGTAGCTGAAAAGAAAAATAGAACCCTAATTGAATCTACTACTACATTATTGACAGATGCTCACCATCCTCTATCTTTTTGGGCAGAGGCAGTGAACACCTACAACCATGTGTTGAACTGAAGTTTGGTACATAAATTGAAGGGCAAGACTCCCTATGAATTGCTCAAATGAAAGAAACCTAAAGTAGACTATTTCAAAATTTTGGGTTGCATTTGTTATATTCACAATAATGACAAGAAGTACTTAGCAAAATTCCAAGCTAAAGCTGATGAAGGAGTGTTTCTGGGATACTCCATAATAGGTAAAGCTTATAGGGTGTATAACAAATCTTCTCTTAAAATTGAAGAATATGTTCATGTATCTTTTGATGAGACTAACATGTTTTATAAGGAGAAGTCTACTTCTACCATAGAACCCTTGCAGGTAAACTCTCTTTCAGAAAATCTGGACAGATTACATATTGTAGAAAAGGATTCAATACATTCACCTATCCAACAGAGATAAGAAATCAGTGAAGATGAAGAGGATACTCAACATCTTAGTGTTCAACATCTTGGAGAAAACCATCTTGAAGAGCCAGTTGTTGTTCCACAAGAGGAAACAAAAACACAGGTTGGTGAACAATCAACACCCCCTGTTGATTTAGTAACAACAAGAGATCATCCAATATCCAAAGTGATTGGAGACATCTCAGCTGGTGTGCAAACCAGAAATCAGGTCAACCAGAACCTGATACACACCTACTTTTTATCTCAAGTTGAGCCTCAATCCATTCAAGATGCAGAACAAGATCCACACTGGATCATTGCTATGCAAGAGGAACTACATCAATTTGAGAAAAACAAAGTTTGGGAACTAGTGCCAAGGCCTAAGGATCACTCAATTGTTAAAACAAAGTGGGTGTTCAGAAACAAGTTGGATGATCAAGGTGTTATTGTAAGGAACAAGGCAAGGCTAGTTGCTCAAGGTTATTCTCAAGAAGACAGAATAGACTATGACCAGACCTTTGCACCAGTTGCAAGGTTAGAGGCCATAAGAATATTCCTAGCTTATGCAGCTCACAAAGGATTCAAGGTCTACCAAATGGATGTAAAGAGTGCATTTCTCAATGGAGACATCAAAGAAGAAGTCTATGTTAGACAACCCCCAGGTTTTATCTCTTGAACTTATCCTGACCATGTTTTCAAATTGCATAAAGCATTATATGGTCTCAAGCAAGCTCCCAGAGCATGGTATGAGACCTTAGCATGCTTTCTTCTAAAAAATGATTTTATAAGGGGTAGAGTAGACCAAACTCTTTTTATTAGAACTCATAAGTCCCATACCCTACTAGTACAAATATATGTAGATGATATCATATTTGGTTCTACTGATTCAAATTTGTGCAGAAGGTTCTCTGACCTGATGCATTCTAACTTTGAAATGAGTAGCATGGGTGAGCTTTCCTTATTTCTAAGATTGCAAGTCAAATAACATGCTGAAGGCATATTTATTTCTCAAACCAAGTATGCAAAAGAACCGGTTAAGAAATTTGGTATGTCTGAAGCATCTTGTATGAAAACACCTATGCCTACCAATGATGTATTAGATGCTGATGAACATGGAAAACATGTCGATCAGACAACATATTGAGCAATGATTGGCTCTCTATTGTACCTTACAGCCAGAAGACCTGATATAATGTTTGCTACATATATATGTGCTAGGTTCCAAGTAAGCCCTAAAGAGTCACACCTAACATTAGTTAAGAGAATTCTTAGGTATGTGAAAAGTTGTCCAAATCTAGGTCTCTGGTATCCAAAAGACTTAGGATTTGAATTAACTGGATTTTCAGATGCTGATTATGCTGGATGTAGAGTAGACAGGAAAAGCACCAGTGGAACTTGCCAGTTCCTTGGTGATAGACTTGTCTCCTAGTTCTGTAAGAAACAGACATCTGTGTCCACTTCAATTGCTGAAGCTGAATACATGACAGCAGGCAGTTGTTGCTCACAGATTTTGTGGATTAAAAATCAGCTCCTAGACTATGGCTACAACTTAGAAGGGTCAAAAAAATTTTGAGATAATACTAGTGCTATTTCTATAGCACAAAATCCAGTCCTCCATAATAGGACAAAACATATAGAGATTAGGCATCACTTTCTAAGGGATAATGTTGAGAAAAATAAAATTGAACTTCAGTATATCCCAACTTATTTGCAAAGGGGAGATATTTTCACCAAACCTTTGGATGAAAAGAAACATACCTTCTTCCTAAATCAGTTAGGAATGTTAGATGGAGGAAGTCTAAAATAAATCCCAAGATTTCAAAACTCTAAAAACAGACCAAGACTAGGCTAAAAACTTGAATTTTCTAGTGTCTGCAGGATGCTTCTAGTCTCTGAACTGCGCTCGACGTTTTTCCCAAAAAGCGTCGAATGGAGATCGACGCTTTCCAATAGCGTCGACCGGAGTTCAGCGTTTTCCAGATAGCGCTAAGCTATCTTCTTTCTGTTCAGCGATCGTCGATCGGAGATCGATGCTTTCCAATATCGTCGAACGGAGATCGACGTTATTGAAGACTCTTAAGATTTCATTAGAAGCCCAGATCGTCGAACAGAGTTCAACGATTTTTCCTTTCCGGCGTCGAACCCTAATATAAAATCATTCTTTCGGCCGTCGTTCTTCTTTTGCGCTTTCATACTCTCTGCAATCGTTTTCTTTCCCTCCAAACTTCTCTACTGCACTTGGTCGTGTTTGTTCATCTTTGTAAGTACATAATGGTTGTGTCTGTTGCCGCCCTCGCCAAGATGAAATTCGATACAGGGATTTATATCGACATGGACTCCTTTGAAGGCAGTGATCAGGTTTTCAAAGATATTCTGGACCTATTTAGAGAACAGCAGCTAGTGCAAATAATGACAACGAGAATGAAGATTGCAGCCGATGAGATCAAGGAATGGGTCTACACGACGCACAATTTGGATCAGAATACATTGGTTGGTACTATAGTCGGGACGCCGGTATCCCTAACACCAACTCTCCTGACTGAAGTGTTTCAATTAAGTTCTGGAAATGATTCTATTGAGTTATCTAGAGAAGAATCTGCAAGTATGCTAGATAGAATGGGACATTCTGCCGCTAACCCTAGCAAGTTGTTGAAAAAGAACCTATCTAATTAGTATAGATTTCTCGCTGATGTTGTGGGGAAAGTGCTATTGGTAAAGCACTCAGCACATGATACCATCTCTAGGTATCAGTTCTGCTTGATGGGAGCTCTTGTGGATAAGAAACATTTGAACTGGGGAGAACTCTTCTTTGACTTGATTAAGAAGAAAGTGAACACAAGTTTGGTAAACTTTGGGAGGATAATAGGGTTATTCCTGCACTCCAGGTACCCTGAACTGCTTGTATCAAGTGGGATGCACATCAATGCATCAAAGAGGCTGACCTGTGCCCTGTTTAGGAAATGGGATAGGCAGATAGTCAAGCCAACCAGGACTACTACTGCTTCAGGCACAAGGACTGTTGCAGTCTCTTCCCCTCAGGCCCTTGCCCTCATTGAAGTATTGCCTGCCTCCTCCTCTTCTCAACCTTCTCCAGTTCTTCCCTCAACCATTCCCTCATCCGCTATAACCATCTCTACCTCCATCTCCACCTCAACCATCTCCACATCAATCTCCTCCCCCATTACAATTTCATCTCCTCTGTCCACTTCTTCACCTCCTCCAGCCACCACAGAACAACAATTCCATCCACTTCATTATTATCCACCTCTTGAAATTCCATCTTTCAACATCACGGAAGATTCCTTCATGGATGATTCCACCTCCTCACCTACTAAGCTTCCCTCCACTTCCTCATTCTAACAACTCCTCCATGGCATTCTCACCCAACCATCCTTCACCCCATCCATCTCCACACCCATAACCTCTATCTCCACCATCCCAATCTCTCAACCCAACATCCTACCATCCCCATCCACACATCCTGCAGCCCATCCATCACCAGCCACAGTCATTTCTTCCTCCACCTCTACTCAAGTTCCACTTGAGCAAGTGGATCTCCCAGCACTGGCAGATAAGCTCTATGGGATACTGGCTCCCAAGCTAGTAGCCCTGCTGGAGACCTCCATAGCTCCACTCCTGAAGTCCATCAAGGAGTTATCTGACAGGATCTCCTCTCTATCTACTCCTCAGGCAATCCATTCAATGGGGTGCCTTGATCCATTTCTCACTGAATCAAGGCAGGGGGAGATGCCCTATGAAGTTGTGGTAGTGCCTGCTGTGTCAGAAGAATTGCTGCCAGAAATTGCTGCTGCTGCTTCAGTTCCAGCCCCAGTACCAGTACTAACAGTGGACCTCAAGTCACTGTTTTCAGTTTTTGATTCTCTTCACTTCAGCTGTTCACCAGCTTAGGAAGTTGAAGATCTGACTAAGGCCATTGTGCATGTTGCTGTATGTGATCCCAGCCTAATTACTTCTTATATCAGTTCTCTTAAGGTTGAGGAAGTTATTGTTTCTGTTTGTGCTGCTGGTGCTGTTGAAGTTGTTGAATCTGCTGATATTGATATGTTGCTTGTTGTTCCTGTTGATGCTGCTGCTAATGAACTTGCTGTTTACTTAGAAGAACCTGTTGTTTCTGAGATTCCTGCTGCTCCTGCTGCTCCAAGAGTTCCTGTCTCTGCTCCTGCTGCTACTCCAATAGTTTCTGCTCCTGCTGCTGCTCCTGAGAAGTCAAAACAAAGAGAAGAGTATATCAAAAGAATTGATGATCTATATGACAGACCCAAGAGTTCAGATAGTGATCAATTCAAACTGACTGTGATGATTCTTCTGACACCATTGCCAAGAAGAGGAAAGCAAGAAGTAAGGCCATGATGGGAGTACCTCCTGCAAAAGCCAAGGATGACAATGATATACCCTATTACATTCTTCATGACTGCCAAATCACTGAACCATAGATGCAATATTCTAAGAACCAGCTTAAGGCCATGAAGAAAAGGAGAAAGCTTGACAAGTATGAAAAAGGATCATCTCAATTCCATCATCCTCCTCCTCCTCCTCCAGATTCAGGATCTGGTGGAGGCTTAGCTTTTCAGTCATCTGCTACAAAGCATATCTCCTCTCAACCTTCACAAAGATATCAACCCAGAGGACAACATCAAAGAGGATATCAGTCTAGAAGAGGCCAGCATAGAGGAATACAAAGAGATTACAAAACTTACTCCAGACAACAAAGGGAAGGACAAGGCCCCACTGATTCTACATCAGGTCCTTTCCTATACAAGCTAAGAGATACAGTTGTCACAAGGGCTCCTCCTACTGATTCAGAGTCAATCAACAGATATGAACCCCAGTTCCATTTGAGGACCCTGAGAACAATCCTTTATCATGGACAGCTAGAATGAAAGAACTTGCTACATTAGATCAGATTAAGAAGGCTAAAGAGCCAGGCAGAGATACTTCCAACATCACAACCTTGTCAGAACATAGAAAGAAAGAATTAGAGAGATATGCTTCAAGAAAATTCTTTGATCCAGAAGAATATATGAAGCTGCATCCTGAGGCTGTAGTTCCAAGGCCAAGATCTCAAACCTCCTTAGGTGCAGAAGATGATAGAAGATCCAAGAAGGAAGCCCTAAATCCCAACAGAGAAATTCTTTTCAGAAAGGGCAATGAGTAACTTGTGTAAGCTGATACTCATATTTATTTTCTGACTGATTCTGTGACTCTTGCTGTGTTTCTACAATGCTCAACATATGTTATCTGCATTGTTGTTTCTTTTTTTGTTTAAATCTGATGTATGTTTGTTATTTCATATTCTGTCATGTAAATTGTAATCCTGACCCAAATAGGGGGAGATTGTTGGAACACCCTATTACTAATTTGGGTAAGGATCACTATGTGATTAGGATTTTATTTTGACCTTGCTATATAGTCTGATAGGTCAATTAGAATGAGTCTTAGGGTTAGTACTTAGGTTTGAAAGCTGCCCTCAAGACCTTCCAAAGATCAGGATTCAAGTGTTGAGACAAAGACAATTTTCGTCGAGCTCAGGTCGACGAAACGTCGAACTGAGTTCGACGTTCTCTGAGCTCAGTACTACAAGTCGTCAAACTCCGGTCGACGATCTTCGAGCCCAGTTCAACTTTCTGGCTTCAGCTGTTTTCCAAGTCGCTGAGCTCAGGTCGACGATCATAGAGCTCAGGTCGACGTTTTCTCTCTCTAGTATAAATCCAATCTCTGAGCTCAGGTCGACGATAGCTGAGCTCAGATCGACGATTTTATGAGAGATCGACGTTTTAAGAATTCAAATTCAGGACAGTTATGGAATTCATTCAGATTCATTTTCAGCATTTATGACAAAGGATTCTGTAGCCATTTCAAGCAATCTGGAGTAAGTTTCAAGGAAGAATAATTGGAATGTTACTTAGGACTTTTCCCAGAGACAGTTGTCAATTATAGAAGTCATTTATGACTGAGTAACGGCCATCTAAAGTCAGAATCTGATATACTCCCTAGAAAATTATTCTGAATATAGACAACAGACAAGTTTTTAAAAAGATATACAGAAGAGAGAACAAAAGAATTACTCATCAAGAATTCATCTTCTGAGAATAGATTCAGTAGACAAAAGCTTACAGAATTACTGAGTCAGATTTCTTCAAGAACACAAGGAACATCATTGTGAAGGAGATCATCTGCTGTTCTACTCCTTCAAGCTTCAAGTGTTCAAAAGCTTCATTATCAAGGACTTCAGACAACACACATTTAAGCATCTGTTGAAATCATCTATTGTTGGAGATCTGAAGCAACTGAAGGCCTATCACCCTAAGCAAAGCTCATCTTCCTGAACCCTTACAGATCTCAAGGGGAGCTTTGCCAACATCTTCCACTTGTCTTCTCTCAGATTGTTGACAGATAAGAACAACTCAACTCATTTTCTTTTTCCTTTCTCTCATGTAAAAGGGTTTCTCAAAACTCTCTTCAAAAGTTGTGTGGCTGGTTTCTGAGACCTTGTCAAAACTAAGTGGTGGCAAGACACCTTATCAAAAAATCTAGTTTTGGTTTTATAGCACCTTATCAAAAGCTCATTGGTGCCCAGGACACCTGATCAACTATTCCTGCAGTGGATTCCTACCTAGGGTGGTAGAAGAGTGGATGTACCCAGGTTGTTGGGGAACCATTATAGCTCCTTGTGTCATCTGGTTTGCTATGCTTTTTACTTTGCTGTGTGTTGTGTGATTTCCTATTTCTTGCTTACTTAGTTTTTCTTTTTGCAAGCACCTTACACATATACATAAATCAAGACTTCCACTGCTTTACAGTTTTTGAATTGTAAATTATTTTAAAATACTCTATTCACCCTCCTTCTAGGGTTAAGGTAGATCTTTCACTCACTTTCAAACCCAATCACTAAGTAAAGCACAATCAGGAAAAGGTCTAAAAAATTTAAAGAAAGACCAAAAACTAATTCACCCACTCTAGGTGTTTAGCTGACCTTGAAAACAAAGACTTTCAAAGACTCAGAGAGATTAGTCATTTTCCCTCTTTTTCTTTCCCAACGACGACCCCTCCCGGCAGGGAATGTTACCCCCTAACGATCTAAGAAGCCTGTACTTGTAACAGAGTAGCAGCCTGTCGCCCACCGATATCAAATCAAATTCTGTAACACTTAAAGAAGCAAGTGGATTTTGGCTGTCATAGTTCCAACCAAGTGGTTGTTGAAGCTTAAGGAGACCGGAAAGCTTGATGTTTAGCCACAACTGTCAGCTTATCTCCCCGGTCTGGAGGTTTGGCTCAGCGGGCTGTTAGTCTCTCTGTTCTGGCGTTTTGGCTCAGGGGTCTGGAGGTCAGCCGCAACATCTGTCTATTGGTAAGTTACAGCTGCGGTTTGGAGATTAGCCGCAATAACGTTCTGTTGGCAAGCTGCAGGTGCGGCCAGGTTGTTATCTGCAACATCGGTATGTTGTTAAGCCGCGATAGTGGTCTGGAGGTTACCACAACAGTCTGGGTGTAGCCGCAACAGTAGAGTGGATGTTAGCCGCATCGGTCTGTAGGTTAGTCGTAGCGGTCTGGATGAAGCTGCAGCATTGGAAAGATAGTTAACCGCAACTGCGGTCATGTGGCAACCCACGGTTACGGTCTAGCGGCATGTACCAGCGGTCTTCCCTGGCAGTGTGGAGGCTTTCCTTAGTTGTTGCTGGATGTTCAGTTATTCATTGTATAGTGTGCGGTTTGACCATGTCAAACCGCATAAGCCGCCCGATTTGTATTTAGTCTCACATTATTTGTTGTATTCTCTCATCTCCCCCAATTTCTATAAATAAGGGAGCATACTTATGCAATGATTATCTTTTTGGAGGAATAAAATTTGCCTTTATTTACCTCATGTTGGTTTACTCAGTACTTTTTCACATGTATCAGAGAAAATCGATCTGTTGCTCCACTTAGATAGCGATTTGTTTGTTTAACCACGCGGCCTCCATCTCCGGCTTCTCCAGATTCTTGCCCCCTTCCCTCCCTTGCTAGTCGTTCTTCTTTGCGACTTGTTCTGTTCGCGCGACTTTGTTGTTGTTAGCGCTTTCTTCTTTCTCCTTTCTCCCCGTAGGTTGTTTCCTCCTGCGGCTTATTTCTTTTCGTGTGGGTTGTTTTATCTACTCGCGCGGTCTCTCCTTTTTTTGTGCTTGTCGTGTTCGCGCGGTTTCTCTTCTCGGTTGCGGGCTCCGTATTTGGTCACGACATCTGCCTTGCCGCTGGTGTGTTGTCACCGTGATCGTGCGGTCTCTCCATTTTTGTGACTTGTTCGCATTCTTTATACAACCTGCTCTTGTTCGGCGTGAGCTATTTTTTGTCGATTTGTTCGTGTGGTTTTGTGTGCGGTTCTGTTCGCACGGATTGTTCTGTTAAACTGTGTGGTTTGTCATTGTTCTCTATGGCCACTCCTTCTTCTCTTGCTACTTCTGCTACTGCTCAGTTTGCTTCTACAGGAAGATGGCTCATTGATTCTGGTGCTACGAATCATATGACTGTAAATTCTCGTCTTTTCTCTTCTCTTGATATGAGTACTCGATTGCCTTCGATTCTAATTGCCGATGGATCTCCGTCTCCTGTTTTTGGGTCTTGTACGGTGCATGTTACTCATTCACTTGAGCTTCATGCCACTCTTTATGTTTCTAGTTTTCCATGCAATCATCTTTCTATCACTGCTCTTTACAAACAGTTGAACTATGAAGTTGTTTTTACTGCTTCTACATGCGTTTTTCGGGACCCTCACTCCAAAGAGTCGTTTGCTACAGGAACTGAATGTGGTGGCTTGTTCCATCATGATACCGCTTTTGCTTTTTCATCCTCTTCTTTACTTCAATGACATCTTCTCCTTAGGGACCCTCCTCCCCGGATTCTTTATCAGCTTTGCCCTGATTTACCTCGAGAAGATTCTTCACTTAATTGTGAGGCTTGTCAATTTGGGAAACATCACTGCTCTACTTTTCTTGTCAAGCATGCTTGCAGTTCTTCTCGACCTTTTGATCTGGTTCATTCATATGTTTGGGGTACTGCTCCCCTTCCGATTGTTGGTAGGGGTAGCATGTATTTTGTTACCTTTGTTGATGATTTCTCTCGGTGTACGTGGTTATATTTGTGACATGAATGCTCTGAAATAGTTTCTATTTTTACTGCATTTTATAATGACATACGTACACAATTTGATACCCCTATTAAGATTCTTCGCACTGATAATGCTAAATAGTATCTCAGTCATTATTTTACATCATGCAGATCATGTCATTGTCCATCAAACTACTTGTCCTTACACTTCTCACAGAATGGTGTTGCTAAACGCAAGAATCGTCATCTTCTATATGTGGCTCGTAGCCTTCTCACTCATATGCATGTTCCCCGGTCTAATTAGGGTCATGCTGTTCTTCTCTCTTGTTTTCTCATTAATCGAGTTCCGTCTTCGGTTCCTAATGGACAAACTCCGTTTTCTATTCTGTATCCTGATGGGACTCCGTTCCCTTTACCTCCTCGCATCTTTGGATGCACAACGTTTGTTCATTCACCTTCTTCTGGTCGTGACAAACTGTCTCCTCACTTCGTTAAGTGCATCTTCCTGGGTTATTGCCCGACATAGAAAGGATATCGGTGCATTGATCATGTTCTCCAGAAACAATATGTTTCTGCTGATGTCACTTTCTTTGAAGATGTGTTGTTCTTTTCTTCTACTACTACTCTTCCTTCTTCTTATAATTCTGCTTCTTTACCTCTAGTGTTGGCACCTATTTCTGATCCTGCTCTTCTTCCTTCTCCTTTTATTTCTTATTCTCTTCATGTCTCTGATTCATCTACTGATCTGCTGCCAATAGCTCCTGAGCAATTTATTTCTCCTTTAGGTGACACTGATACTATTGACAAGATGGATCTTGATCTTCCTATTGCTCTTCGAAAAGGTGTTCGGTCTTGCACTCAACATCCACTTCTGGATGTGGTTTCTTATGCAAAGTTATCTCCTTCATCTCAGAGTTTTCTCTTTCTCTATCAGCAAATGTTGTTCCAACTTCCTATAAAGATGCTTTAGTTATTCCTCATTGGAAAGCTGTTATAGATGACGAGATGAAAACTCTCACTGAATGGGGTACTTAGACTCTTGTTCCAACCCCTCTAGGAACTGATGTGGTTGGCTGTTGTTGGGTCTTTGTCATCAAATTTCATCATGATGGTACTATTTATAGGTACAAAGCCCGGCTTATTACCAAAGGGTTTACACAAACCTACGGTCTAGATTTCTTTGATACGTCCTCTCTTGTTGCTCGGATTACTACAATCCGTGTTCTGT
Organism: Platanthera zijinensis; assembly: GCA_039513925.1. Classification (NCBI taxonomy): domain Eukaryota; kingdom Viridiplantae; phylum Streptophyta; class Magnoliopsida; order Asparagales; family Orchidaceae; genus Platanthera; species Platanthera zijinensis. The sequence goes on from CM077093.1 coordinate 65,565,535, forward strand.
TTTTTGTGGCTGTCAATATGGACTGGGAAATGTCTCAATTGGATGTAAAGAATGTCTTTCTTTATGGAGATTTGCAGGAAACAGTCTATATGGAGCATCCTCCCGGGTATGTTGCTCAGGGGGAGTCTCAGGTCTGTAAGCTGCGAAAGGAAATCTATGGTCTTAAGCAAAGTCACAGGGCCTGGTTTGACAAGTTTAATGAAGTTATTTCTGTGATTAGGTTTGCTCGAAGTGCTGCAGATCATTCTTTGTTCATCCATAAAACCTTGGCTGACCTTGTTATTCTTGTAGTTTATGTGGATGGTATTCTTCTTACAAGAAATGATAGAAATGGTATTGACATGACAAAGAAGCATCTGCTTTAGCATTTTGTTACCAAGGATATGTGGTCTCCTAAGTACTTTCTGGGGATTGAGATATCTCGAAAGTCTGGTCTTGAAAGAGACATGTCTTCTTGGGGATAAACCCACTCGGACTCCTATGACTATTGGAGATCACAAATGTTGGAATGCGAATTATCCTGTTCTTGAAGATGTTACCAGATACAGGCGTCTTTTGGGTAAACTCATTTATCTAACGGTCACAAGGCCAGATATTTGTTATGGTGTAGGGAAATTAAGCCAGTTTATGCAAGCTCCCAGAGAATGTCATCAGCAGTCAGCTCTAAATATTTTAGAATATATAAAAGGTGCACCAGGAAAAGGGCTCTTATTTCAGAAAAGGGGACATTTGAAGGTTGAGGCTTATTCTGATGCTACACGCAGATGATAAGGAAGATAGAAGGTCTACATCTGATTTCTGCACTTTCGTTGGAGGAAATTTAGTCAGCTAGAAGAGCAAGAAACAGGTTGTTGTTTTCAGGTCAAGTGCAGAAGCTGAATATAGAAGCATGGCTCAGATGGCTTGTGAGTTGAAGTGGCTCTGGACACTCTTGCTTGATCTGGGAGAGTTTTATGATCATCCTCTACCTATGTTTTGTGACAATAAGGCAGTCATATATATTTCGAGAAATTCAGTTTTTCATGAGAGAACAAAGCATATCGAGGTTGATTGTCACTTTATCAGAGATGAGATTTTGAAGAATCAGATTTGCACACTTTTTGTTACCTCAGAGAGAGAACTGACTGATTTTTTTACCAAAATAGTTACTCCTTTTGGGGAGGTTTGTAGCAAGCTAGGAATGGTGGATATATATGCTCCAGCTTGAGGGGGAGTGTTAAAGCTTGAGGAGACCGGGCGGCTTGATGTCTAGCCGCAACGATCAGCTTATCTCCCCGGTTTGGCGGTTTGGCTCAGTGGGCTGTTAGTCTCCCTATTTTGGCAGTTTGGCTAAGGGGTCTGGAGGTTAGCCGCAGCAGCGGTCTATTGGTAAGTCGCAGCTGCGGTTTGGATATTAGCCGCAACAACGGTTGTTGGCAACCCGCAGGTGCAGACTGGAGGTTATCCGCAACAGCGGTCTGTAGGTAAGTTGCGACAGTGGTCTGGAGGTTAGCCGCATCGGTTTGAGTGTATCCACAGCAGTAGGTGGATGTTAGTCGCAGCCTTCTGGAGTTTAGCTGCAGCGGTCTGGATGAAGCCGCAGCAGCAGACAGATGGTTAACCGCAACTGTGGTCATGTGGCAACCTGCAGTTGCTGTCTGGCGGCCTGTTCCTGCGGTCTTCCCTGGCAGTGTGTCGGCTTTCCTTAGTTTCTACTGGATGTTTAGTATTCATTTTATAGTGTGGCATAAGCCGCGCGACTTGTATTTAGTCCCACATTATTTGTTGTATTTTCTCATCTCCCCCAATATTTATAAATAAGGGGGCATACTTATGTAATGATTATCTTTTTGGAGCAGTAAAATTTTCTTTTATTTACCTCTTGTCGGTTTACTCAGTACTTTTTCAGAGTGAATTTTCAATCTTTTCGAGTTTTTCACGTCAAAAATATTTCTTGTCCATTATTGTGGTTTTCTTTAACTGATTGTGCGTCCGGCTCGACTCCGAGCTAAAGAGGTCCTATTCTCAAGACCGAGAAAAAAGTCAAGCGACCCGTAACAAGATAGTAGAAAAATAATAGAATAATATAAAATACATTAACAATAGAGAACTGGACAGTAATAACAATCAAATTAGAATTTACACAAACAAATATACACATATGATGAGGTCAAAGGTTTACAAAAAATAATTTATAACCGTCAAATTGACGACCGCCATCACGATTTCAAACGGACGCTTAAGAGAGAATATGATAAAAGTAAAGATGAGAAAAAAGCTAATTCAAAGAGAAAAAAATAATCTTATCACTAAATTAAATAACAAAAGAAACGGGCATTAGAAAAATAAGGGTGCTGTTATTAGCAAACCCACTTTGATTACTAGCAAAGCAGAAAAAAAACAGATTCACTCATTTTTTGCATTTTTATCTCTTCTCAGAAAATACTACTAGCAAACCAATCTTATTTTTTTTGCATTTTTTGCATTTTTGAATTTTGAGTCTCAAATGTTTCTCATTTGAAAAAGTGATCAACATGAAAGTTGTAGATCACATCAAAATCTACAACTTTTATGTTGATCATTTTTTGATTTGAAGCCGTTTAGGCCTCCAATTTGGACCCGAAATAAGACACGCACGGAACGAGCCGTCCGTACAGATTTTCGGCGTGGCTTTTTTCGGAGCCCAAATCGAGGGACTAAACGGCTTCAAATCAAAAATTGTTCAACATAAAAGTTGTAGATCTCGATGCGATCTACAACTTTCATGTTGAACACTTTTTGATTTGAAACCGTTTTGGCCTCCAATTTAGACCCGAAATAAGACACGCACGGAACGAGTCGTCCGTACAGATTTTCGGCGTGGCTTTTTTCGGAGCCCAGATCGAGGGTCTAAACTGCTTCAAATCAAAACGTATTCAACATGAAAGCTGTAGATCTCATCGAGATCTACAGCTTTCATGTTGAACACTTTTTGATTTGAAGCACTTTAGACCCTCTATTTGTCTCCCGAAAAAAGTCATGCGTCCGTGCATATGTTCGGCATGACTTTTTTCAGAGGCCAAATAGGAGGTCTAAATTGCTTCAAATCAAAAAGTATTCAACATGAAAGTAGTAGATCTTGTCGAGATCTACAACTTTCATGTTGAACACTTCCTATGAAAATGTACGTATAAAACGCAGTTCAAAAAGACGCGTATATTCTTATATGCACTTAACTCGTATATATAGCACAACACATCATTATAGGAATTAGAAATCAAATCTATTTCTAAACCAGGCAATATTTTGTTTAAAAACTTTGATACAGAAAAATGAGTTTTGGACATACTAAATAAAATTTTGCGACATTTTGATTCATTTTTAAAGCTAACACAAGTGGTTGAATGAATACTTTTGAAATCATTTATAATGTCATTATGTAGTGAGTTATTTTGAAAGAAAGAATGTTTTAAACAAAATTTAATTTTTTTTTAAAAAAATTATGTTGGTTTGCTAGTAACAAAATGGTTTTCAAATAGCCATTTTGAAAAATAAGGGTTTGCTAATAGTAATGGTTTGCTAGAAACCAAATAGGGTTTGCTAATAACAGCACCCAAAAATAATCACTAAAATAAGAAAAGAAACACATATGATGGGGTTCCCCTGAGTTTTTTTAGTCAAATCAGAGAGGCTCGGTCCAAGGACTCGTGTGCAAACTAAACCGGCCAGACGAGCCGCCCGCGGAAAACCGCGGTCACCTGAAAAGTCCCGATAGCACCCTGCGCGCAAGGCCACGCCCTGTGCATACGAGCCCAGCACCTGCGCACCATGCGCGCGCACGTGTCGGCGGCCTCCGCCGTCGCCGGCGAGTCTCGAACGCCCCCTTCACTGTCGGCCACCTCTGGCCACCGCCGCCGCCTCCCGAGACCCTGTTCGGTCTCCCCGAACAACCCGGGGGAAGGGGGCACTCCTATCATTTAGTTAATTTTGGTGATCCGCATGATCAAAATGGAGCAACGACATTCGCCAGCACAAATTACTCCCCGACGCTATTACTGGCGCTCCTCTCCAGAAAACTATAAATGGGGTTCCATTCCTTTATTTGAAGTCAAGCAACTCCAGAGGAAAGAAATATCTCTGAGGTTTTCCGACGAGATCATGGACTTAGGCCGTTTCTTCGCCCAGGAATTTGCTCTGCTCTTCTCCTTGTGCCACAGACTCCTCACGCCTCAAGTGACGTTTGTTGGACCGTGTGACCAACCTTAGAGGGGGTGGGGGGAGTGAATAAGGTTTTTGTCGCTAATCAAAAATTTTAATTATTTCGAACCAGGGGAAAACTAGTTCTGAATGCTACCGCGGGGCGCTCGGTAGTTAGTGCGCGGCGGTATGTCACGAAACTCATTTTCCTAGGAAGATTCTCCCTTGGAGATTTATGCACTCTTCAGGACAACTCAAACTAACAATCACAGCAGTACACGCAAGTAAAAAACAGGGAATGAATTTCATTGAAAACTTAATAAACAACAGTTTACAATAACAAAATCTTGATCTCCGTGTTGCCAGAGATCAAAGGCGGTGAATGAAAAAACTTTGGGTTTCCTATACCGACCCACTCCTTGGACCGGTTGGCTCTCTCCATTTCCCTCCAAGAAAGGTCTTCGAGCCGGCTCTTCACCTCCACGCAAGGAAGGGTCTTAGAGCCCCGCTAGATCACTCAATCTAGACGTCACTTTCCCGGGACGATTTCTCACGGAATCCTACCCCGAATTCCGACGACCTTCCCCGGTCGATTTCCCTCACCACAAGAATAGAGAGAAAAATAAAGATTACAATAAAGTGTTTAAAGGATTTAAAAGATTAAAATCTCCCTCTTGACGATTCCTCCGTCGAGCAATTCGCGGTCAGTGCTTTAGATCTTCGTGTGCTTACAATCGGTCGTCTCTTCGTAGTTGATGTAGTTCTTGGCTCGCCATAGTTCTTCGTGCGCAAACGGGAGAGAGGCGGTCTTCTTTTCCTTCGACGGAGACGACGGAACAAACCACAGAGAGATGGCCGAACCCTAGGAGTCGTAGATCTGAGTCTCTTTTCGTCTTGGTTAGGAACACAAAAAACGAGGCTTCTTTTTATACGTCTTTGTAAAAATAGACTACCCCCGGCGGTAAGGCTAGCGTCCGGCGGTAGGTTCACGCACTTGAAACTGACAGTTGTCCTACAAATCTGGAAAAATATTCAAAACGAATATTTTCCTTTTCTAATTAGCGCGACACGGTAGGTAGAGAGCGCCCGACGGTAGTCCAGTCATCTCGACGCTTTCGTCTCGAAGATCGTTGAGTGCATTACCGCGGCGCGGTACTAAGCTAGCGCCCGACGGTAGTCCAGTCATCTCGACGCTTTCGTCTCGAAGATAGTTGAGTGTGTTACCGCGGCGCGGTACCAAGTTAGCGCTTGCGCGGTAGGTTCCCGAGAGCCTGGACGAATGAAATCCTCGAGGTAGCGCGGGCGGTAGGACTAGCGCAGTGCGGTAGATTCCCGAGCGCCTTGGCCATTTAATTTAGGCTACAGCCCGGCGTTTGCTACTTCCGCTCGGCGATAGGTTCCTGTGGAGAGCTCCTTGTATTTCTTGGACCTGTAAGCCTGCACACTCTACCAAACACAAGATGTAATCAAATACAGTTTGATAGTTGATATTATCAAACTAAGGATATGTGAACCATCGGCTCCAACAACGTCAACCGCCGCTGCGAGAGCACTCTCATCTAGGCTCCGCATCAACGAGAGCGCAACCTCCTGAAGCCTCTTGAACATAAAAGATTTTCCAACCGGAACGCTCCCACCAAGATTATATGAGCTCGACGTCATCTCAAGGCCGGAGCACTTCCATCGAGGCTCCGAGGGCTTAGCCATTTTTCCTATTTTTCTTTACTTGTAACGGAGTAGCGGCCTGTCGCCCTCCGAGATCAAACCAATTTTTGTAACACTCAAAGGAGCTAGTGGATTTTGGCTCGGCACAGTTTCAGTCACGTGGTTTTTCACCCTTTCCGGGTTTTCAATGTCAAAAACATTCCTTATCCATTGCTGTGATTTTCTTTAACTGATTGCGCACCCGCCTCGACTGTGAGCTAAGGCTTCGATTCTCAAGACCGGGGAAAATGTCGAGCGACCCACAACAAAATAGTATAAAAATAATAGAATAAAACAAAATAAATTAATAATAGACAAGTGGATCTTTTTGGACCCATTACAGTACAAAGCTTAGGAGGGAAATCTTACACTGTAGTGATTGTAGATGACTTCTCTAGATTCACACGGGTGTTCTTCCTGAGGAAGAAGTCTGATAACTTTAAGTGTTTGACAGATTTTCTCAAATGCATACAGATTGAGTTCAATACTCATATTTCCCTGATCAAGAAGTGATCATGGGACATAGTTTGATTCTCTTCTTATGCAAGAGTTCTGTCAGAGTGAAGGGATCAGGCATACTTTCTCAGCTCATAGAACTCCTCAACAAAATGGGGTAGCTGAAAAGAAAAATAGAACCCTAATTGAATCTGCTACTACATTATTGACAGATGTTCACCTTACTCGATCTTTTTGGGCAGTGTCAGTGAACACCTCCAACCATGTGTTGAACAGAAGTTTGATACATAAACTGAAGGGCAAGACTCCCTATGAATTGCTCAAATGGAAGAAACCTAAAGTAGACTATTTCAAAATTTTTGGTTGCATTTGTTATATTCACAATAATGACAAGAAGTCTTTAGCAAAATTCCAAGCTAAAGCTGATGAAGGAGTGTTTCTAGGATACTCCATAATCAGTAAAGCTTATAGGGTGTATAACAAATCTTCTCTTAAAATTGAAGAATCTGTTCATGTATCTTTTGATGAGACTAACATGTTTTATAAGGAAAATTCTACTTCTACCATAGAACCCTTGCAGGTAAACTCTCTTTCAGAAAATCTGGACAGATTACATATTGTAGAAAAGGATTCAATACATTCACCTATCCAACAGAGAGAAGAAATAAGTGAAGATGAAGAGGATACTCAACATCTTAGTGTTCAACATCTTGGAGAAAACCATCTTGAAGATCCAGTTGTTGTTCCACAAGAGGAAACAAAAAACACAGGTTGGTGAATAATCAACACCCCCTGTTGATTTAGTAACAACAAGATATCATCCAATCTCCCAAGTGATTGGAGACATCTCAGCTGGTGTGCAAACCGAAAATCAGATCAACCAGAACCTGATACACACCTGCTTTCTATATCAAGCTGAGCCTCAATCCATTCAAGATGCAGAACAATATCCACACTGGATCATTGCTATGCAAGAGGAACTACATAAATTTGAGAGAAATAAAGTTTGGGAACTAGTGCCAAAGCCTAAGGATCACTCAATTGTTGGAATAAACTGGGTGTTCAGAAACAAGTTGGATGATCAAGGAGTTATTGTAAGGAACAAGGCAAGGCTAGTTGCTCAAGGTTATTCTCAAGAAGAAGGAATAGACTATGACCAGACCTTTGCACCAAATGCAAAGTTAGAGGCCATAAGAATATTCCTAGCTTATGCAGCTCACAAAGGATTCAAGGTCTACCAAATGGATGTAAAGAGTGCATTTCTCAATGGAGACATCAAAGAAGAAGTCTATGTTAGACAACCCCCAGGTTTTATCTCTTCAACTTATCCTGACCATGTTTTCAAATTGCATAAAGCATTATATGGTCTCAAGCAAGCTCCCAGAGCATGGTATGAGACCTTAGCATGCTTTCTTCTAAAAAATGATTTTATAACGGGTAGAGTAGACCAAACTCTTTTTATTAGAACCCATAAGTCTCATACCCTACTAGTACAAATATATGTAGATGATATCATATTTGGTTCTACTGATTCAAATTTGTGCAGAAGGTTCTCTAACCTGATGCATTCTAAATTTGAAATGAGTAGCATGGGTGAGCTTTCCTTCTTTCTAGGATTGCAAGTCAAACAACATGCTGAAGGCATATTTATTTCTCAAACCAAGTATGCAAAAGAACTGGTTAAGAAATTTGGTATGTCTGAAGCATCTTATATGAAAACACCTATGCCTACCAATGATGTATTAGATGCTGATGAACATGGAAAATATGTTGATCAGACAACATATAGAGTAATGATTGGCTCTCTATTGTACCTTACAGCCAGTAGATCTGATATAATGTTTGCTACATGTATATGTGCTAGGTTCCAAGTAAGCCCTAGAGAGACACACCTAACATTAGTTAAGAGAATTCTTAGGTATGTGAAAAGTTGTCCAAATCTAGGTCTCTGGTATCCAAAAGACTCAGGATTTGAATTAACTGGATTTTCAGATGCTGATTATGCTGGATGTAGAGTAGACAGGAAAAGCACCAGTGGAACTTGACAGCTCCTTGGTGATAGAATTATCTCCTGGTTCTATAAGAAACAGACATCTGTGTCCACTTCAACTGCTGAAGTTGAATACATGGCAGCAGGCAATTGTTGCTCACAGATTTTGTGGATTCAAAACCAGCTCCTAGACTATAGCTACAACTTAGAAGGGTCAAAATTTTTTTGTGATAATACTAGTGCTATTTCTATAGCACAAAATCCAGTCCTCCATAGTAGGACAAAACATATAGAGATTAGGCATCACTTTCTAAGGGATAATGTTGAGAAAAATAAAATTGAACTTCAGTATATCCCAACTTATTTGCAAAGGGGAGATATTTTCACCAAACCTTTGGATGAAAAGAAACATACCTTCTTCCTAAATCAGTTAGGAATGTTAGATGGAGGAAGTCTAAAATAAATCCCAAGATTTCAAAACTCTAAAAACAGACCAAGACTAGGCTAAAAACTTGAATTTTCTAGTGTCTGCAGGATGCTTCTAGTCTCTGAACTGCGCTCGACGTTTTTTCCAAAAAGCGTCGAATGGAGATCGACGCTTTCCAATAGCGTCGACCGGAGTTCAGCATTTTCCAGATAGCGCTAAGCTATCTTCTTTCTGTTCAGCGATCGTCGATCGGAGATCGACGCTCTCCAATATCGTCGAACGGAGATCGACGTTATTGAAGACTCTTCAGATTCCTTTAAAAGCCCAGATCGTCGAACGGAGTTCAACGATCTTTCCTTTCTGGCGTCGAACCCTAATATAAAATCATTCTTTCGGCCGTCGTTCTTCTTTTGCGCTTTCATACTCTCTGCAATCGTTTTCTTTCCCTCCAAACTTCTCTACTGCACTTGGTCGTGTTTGTTCATCTTTGCAGGTACATAATGGTTGTGTCTATTTCCGCCCTCGCCAAGATGAAATTCGATACAGGGTTTGATATCGACATGGACTCCTTTGAAGGCAGTGATCAGGTTTTCAAAGATATTCTAGACCTATTTAGTGAACAGCAGCTAGTGCAAATAATGACAACGAGAATGAAGATTACAGCCGATGAGATCAAGGAATGGGTCTACACGGTGCACAATTTGGATCAGAATACATTGGTTGGTACTATAGCCGGGACGTAGGTATCCCTAACACCAACTCTCCTGACTGAAGTGTTTCAATTAAGTTCTGGAAATGATTCTATTGAGTTATCTGGAGAAGAATCTGCAAGTATGCTAGATAGAATGTGACATTCTGCCGCTAACCCTAGCAAGTTGTTGAAAAAGAACCTATCTAATTAGTATAGATTTCTCGCTGATGTTGTGGGGAAAGTGCTATTGGCAAAGCACTCAGCACATGATACCATCTCTAGGTATCAGTTCTGCTTGATGGGAGCTCTTGTGGATAAGAAACATTTGAACTGGGGAGAACTCTTCTTTGACTTGATTAAGAAGAAAGTGAACAAAAGTTTGGTAAACTTTGGGAGGATAATAGGGTTATTCCTGCACTCCAGGTGCCCTGAACTGCTGGTATCAAGTGGGATGCATATCAATGCATCAAATAGGCTGACCTGTGCCCTGTTTAAGAAATGGGACAGACAGATAGTCAAGCCAACCAGGACTACTACTGCTTCAGGCACAAGGACTGTTGCAGTCTCTTCCCCTCAGGCCCCTGCCCTCATTGAAGTATTGCATGCCTCCTCCTCTTCTCAACCTTCTCCAGTTCTTCCCTCAACCATTCCCTCATCCACTATAACCATCTCTACCTCCATCTCCACCTCAACCATCTCCACATCAATCTCCTCCCCCATTACAATTTCATCTCCTCTGTCCACTCCTTCACCTCCTCCAGCCACCACAGAACAACAATTCCATCCACTTCATTATTATCCACCTCTTGACATTCCATCTTTCAACATCATGGAAGATTCCTTCTTGGATGATTCCACCTCCTCACCTACTGAGCTTCCCTCCACTTCCTCATTCCAACAACTCCTCCATGACATTCTCACCCAACCATCCTTCACCCCATCCATCTCCACACCCATAACCTCTATCTCCACCATCCCAATCTCTCAACCCAACATCCTACCATCCCCATCCACACATCCTGCAGCCCATCCATCACCAGCCACAGTCATTTCTTCCTCCACCTCTACTCAAGTTCCACTTGAGCAAGTGGATCTCTCAGCACTGGAAGATAAGCTCTATGGGATACTGGCTCCCAAGCTAGTAGCCCTGCTGGAGACCTCCATGGCTCCACTCCTGAAGTCCATCAAGGAGTTATCTGACAGGCTCTCCTCTCTATCTACTCCTCAGGAAATCCCTTCAATGGGGTGCCTTGATCTAGTTCTCACTGAATCAAGGCAGGGGGAGATGCCCTATGAAGTTGTGGTAGTGTCTGCTGTGTCAGAAGAATTGCTGCCAGAAATTGCTGTTGCTGCTTCAGTTCCAGCCCCAGTACCAGTACTAACAGTGGACCTCAAGTCACTATTTTCAGTTTTTGATTCTCTTCACTTCAGCTGTTCACCAGCTTAGGAAGTTGAAGATCTGACTAAGTCCATTATGCCTGTTGCTGTCTGTGATCCTAGCCTAATTACTTCTTATATCTGTTCTCTTAAGGCTGAGGAAGTTATTGTTTCTGTTTGTACTGCTGCTGCTGTTGAAGTTGATGAATTTGCTGATATTGATATGTTGCTTGTTGTTCCTATTGATGCTGCTGCTAATGAACTTGCTGTTTACTTAGAAGAACCTGTTGTTTCTGAGGTTCCTGCTTCTCCTGCTGCTCCAAAAGTTCCTATCTCTGCTCCTGCTACTACTCCAATAGTTTCTGCTCCTGCTGCTCCTGAGAAGTCAAAATAAAGAGAAGAGTATATCAAAAGAATTGATGATCTATATGACAGACCCCAGAGTTCAGATAGTGATCAATTCAACACTGACTCTGATGATTCTTCTGGCACCATTGCCAAGAATAGGAAAGCAAGAAGTAAGGACATGATGAGAGTACCTCCTGCAAAAGCCAAGGATGACAATGATATACCCTATTACATTCTTCATGACTGCCAAATCACTGAACCATGGATGCAATATTCTAAGAACCAGCTTAAGGCCATGAAGAAAAGGAGAAAGCTTGACAAGTATGAAAAAGGATCATCTCAATTCCATCCTCCTCCTCCTCTAGATTCAGGATCTGGTGGAGGCTTAGCTTTTCAGTCATCTGCTACAAAGCATATCTCCTCTCAACCTTCACAGAGATATCAACCCAGAGGAAACATTAAAGAGGATATCAGTCTAGAAGAGGCCAGCATAGAGGAAGACAAAGAGATTACAGAACTTACTCCAAACAACAAAAGGAAGGACAAGGCCCCACTGATTCTACATCAGGTCCTTTCCCATACAAGCTAAGAGATACAGTTGTCACCAGGGCTCCTCCTACTGATTCAGAGTCAATAAATAGATATGAACCCCAATTCCATTTGAGGACCCTGAGAACAATCCTTTATCATGGACAGCTAGAATGAAAGAACTTGCTACATTAGATCAGATTAAGAAGGCTAAAGAGCAAGGCAGAGATACTTCCAACATCACAACCTTGTCAGAACATAGAAAGAATGAATTAGAGAAATATGCTTCAAGAAAATTCTTTGATCCAGAAGACTATATGAAGCTGCATCCTGAGGCTGTAGTTCCAAGGCCAAGATCTCAAACCTCCTTAGGTGCAGAAGATGATAGAAGATCCAAGAAGGAAGCCCTAAATCCCAACAGAGAAATTCTTTTCAAAAAGGGCAATGAGTAACTTGTGTAAGCTGATACTCATATTTATTTTCTGACTGATTCTGTGACTCTTTCTGTGTTTCTACAATGCTCAACATATGTTATCTGCATTGTTGTTTCTGTTTTTTTTGTTTAAATCTGATGTATGTTTGTTATTTCACATTCTGTTATGTAAATAGTAATCCTAACCCAAATAGGGGGAGATTGTTGGAACACCCTATTATTAATTTAGGTAAGGATCACTATGTGATTAGGATTTTGTTTTGACCTTGCTGTATAGTCTGATAGGTCAATTAGAATGAGTCTTAGGGTTAGTACTTAGGTTTGAAAGCTGCCCTCAAGACCTTCCAAAGATCAGGATTCAAGTGCTGAGATAAAGAAAATTTTCATCGAGCTCAGGTCGATGAAACGTCGAACTCAGTTCGACGTTCTCTGAGCTCAGTTCTACAAGTCGTCGAACTCTGGTCAACGATCTTCGAGCCCAGTTCGACGTTCTGTCTTCAGCTGTTTTCCAAGTCGCTTAGCTCAGGTCGACGATCGTAGAGCTCAGGTCGACGTTTTCTGTCTCTAGTATAAATCCAATCTATGAGCTCAGGTCGACGATAGCTGAGCTCAGATCGACGATTTTCTGAGAGATCGACGTTTTCAGAATTCAAATTCAGGACAGTTATGGAATTAATTCAGATTCATTTTAAGCATTTATGACAAAGGATTCTGTAGCTGTTTCAAGCAATCTGGAGTAAGTTTCAAGGAAGAATAATTGGAATGTTACTTAGGACTTTCCCCAGAGACAGTTGTCAATTATAGAAGTCATTTATGACTGAGTAACGGCCATCTAAAGTCAGAATCTGATATACTCCCTAGAAAATTATTCTGAATATAGACAACAGACAAGTTTTGAAAAAGATATACAGAAGAGAGAACAAAAGAATTACTCATCAAGAATTCATCTTCTGAGAATAAATTCAGTAGACAAAAGCTTACAGAATTACTGAGTCAGATTTCTTCAAGAACACAAGGAACATCATTGTGAAGGAGATCATCTGCTATTCTACTCCTTCAAGCTTCAAGTGTTCAAAAGCTTCATTATCAAGGACTCTAGACAACACGCATTTCAGCATCTGCTGAAATCATCTATTGTTGGAGATCTAAAGCAACTGAAGGCCTATCACCCTAAGCAAAGCTCATCTTCCTGAACCCTTATAGATCTCAGGGGGAGCTTTGACAACATCTTCCACTTATCTTCTCTCAGATTGTTGACAGAGAAGAACAACTCAACTCATTTTCTTTTTCCTTTCTCTCTTGTAAAAGAGTTTCTCAAAACTCCCTTCAAAAGTTTTGTGGCTGGTTTTTGAGACCTTGTCAAAACTCAGTGGTGGTAAGACACCTTATCAAAAAATCTAGTTTTGGTTTTTGAGCACCTTATCAAAAGCTCATTGGTGCCCAGGACACCTGATGAACTATTCCTGCAGTGGATTCCTACCTAGGGTGGTAGAAGAGTGGATGTACCCAGGTTGTTGGGGAACCACTATAGCTCCTTGTGTCATCTGGTTTGCTGTGTTTTTTACTTTGCTGTGTGCTGTGTGATTTCCTATTTCTTGCTTACTTAGTTTTTTTTTGCAAGCACCTTACACATATACATAAATCAAGACTTCCACTGCTTTACAGTTTTTGAATTGTAAATTATTTTAAAATACTCTATTCACCCCCTTCTAGAGTTAAGGTAGATCTTTCACTCACTTTCAAACCTAATCACTAAGTAAAGCACAATCAGGTAAAGGTCTAAAAAATTTAAAGAAAGACAAAAAACTTATTCACCCCCTCTAGGTGTTTAGCTGACCTTGAAAACAAAGACTTTCAAAGACTCAGAGAGATTAGTCATTTTCCCTCTTTTGCTTTCCCAACGACGACCCCTCCCGGCAGGGAATGTTACCCCCTAACGATCTAAGAAGCCTGTACTTGTAACAGAGTAGCAGTCTGTCGCCCACCGATATCAAATCAAATTCTGTAACACTTAAAGAAGCAAGTGGATTTTGGCTGTCATAGTTCCAACCAAGTGGTTGTTGAAGCTTAAGGAGACCGGAAAGCTTGATGTTTAGCCGCAACTGTCAGCTTATCTCCCCGGTCTGGAGGTTTGGCTCAGCGGGCTGTTAGTCTCTCTGTTCTAGCGTTTTGGCTCAGGGGTCTGGAGGTTAGCCGCAACATCTGTCTATTGGTAAGCTGCAGCTGCAGTTTGGAGATTAGTCGCAATAGCGTTCTGTTGGCAAGCCGCAGGTGCGGCCTGGTTGTTATCTGCAACATCAGTCTGTTGTTAAGCCGCGATAGGTGTCTGGAGGTTACCGCAGCAGTCTGGGTGTAGCCGTAACTGTAGAGTGGATGTTAGCCGCATCGGTCTGTAGGTTAGTCATACCGGTCTGGATGAAGCAGCAGCATTGGAAAGATAGTTAACCGCAACTGCGGTCATGTGGCAACCCGCAGTTGCGGTCTAGCGGCATGTACCAGCGGTCTTCCCTGGCAGTGTGGAGGCTTTTCTTAGTTACTGCTGGATGTTCAGTTATTCATTGTATAGTGTGTGGTTTGACCATGTCAAACTGCATAAGCCGCCCGACTTGTATTTAGTCTCACATTATTTGTTGTATTCTCTCATCTCCCCCAATTTCTATAAATAAGGGAGCATACTTATGTAATGATTATCTTTTTGGAGGAATAAAATTTGCCTTTATTTACCTAATGTTGGTTTACTCAGTACTTTTTCACATGTATCAGAGAAAATCGATCTGTTGCTCCACTTAGATAGCGATTTGTTTGTTTAACCACGCGGCCTCCATCTCCGGCTTCTCCAGCTTCTTGCCCCCCTTCCCTCCCTTGCTAGTCGTTCTTCTTTGCGACTTGTTCTGTTCGCGCGACTTTGTTGTTGTTAGCGCTTTCTTCTTTCTCCTTTCTCCCCGTAGGTTGTTTCCTCCTGCGGCTTATTTCTTTTCGTGTGGGTTGTTTTATGTACTCGTGCGGTCTCTCCTTTTTTTGTGCTTGTCGTGTTCGCGCGGTTTCTCTTCTCGGTTACGGGCTCCGTATTTGGTCACGACATCTGCCTTGCCGCTGGTGTGTAGTCACCGTGACCGTGCAGTCTCTCCATTTTTGTGACTTGTTCGCATTCTTTATACAACCTATTCTTGTTCGGCGTGAGCTATTTTTTGTCGATTTGTTCGTGTGGTTTTGTGTGCGGTTCTGTTCGCACGGTTTGTTCTATTAAACTATGTGGTTTGCCATTGTTCTCTATGGCCACTCCTTCTTCTTCTTCTCTTGCTACTTCTGCTACTGCTCAGTTTGCTTCTACAGGAAGATAGCTCATTGATTCTGGTGCTACGAATCATATGACTGTAAATTCTCGTCTTTTCTCTTCTCTTGATATGAGTACTCGATTGCCTTCGATTCTAATTGCCGATGGATCTCCGTCTCCTGTTTTTGGGTCTTGTACGGTGCATGTTACTCATTCACTTGAGCTTCATGCCACTCTTTATGTTTCTAGTTTTCCATGCAATCATCTTTCTGTCACTGCTCTTTGCAAATAGTTGAGCTATGAAGTTGTTTTTACTGCTTCTACATACGTTTTTCGGGACCCTCACTCCAAAGTGTCGTTTGCTACAGGAACTGAATGTGGTGGCTTGTTCTATCATGATACCGCTTCTGCTTTTTCAACCTCTTCTTTACTTCAATGACATCTTCTCCTTAGCGATCCTCCTCCCCGGATTCTTTATCAGCTTTGCCCTGATTTACCTCGAGAAGATTCTTCACTTAATTATGAGGCTTGTCAATTTGGGAAACATCACTGCTCTACTTTTCTTGTCAAGCATGCTCGCAGTTCTTCTCGACCTTTTGATCTGGTTCATTCAGATGTTTGGGGTCCTGCTCCCCTTACGATTGTTGGTAGGGGTAGCATGTATTTTGTTACCTTTGTTGATGATTTCTCTCGGTGTACGTGGTTATATTTGTGACATGAATGCTCTGAAATATTTTCTATTTTTACTGAATTTTATAATGAGATACGTACACAATTTGATACCCCTATTAAGATTCTTCGCACTGATAATGCTAAACAGTATCTCAGTCATTATTTTACATCATTCTGTGTAGATCATGTCATTGTCCATCAAACTACTTGTCCTTACACTTCTCACAGAATGGTGTTGCTAAACGCAAGAATCATCATCTTCTCAATATGGCTCGTAGCCTTCTCACTCATATGCATGTTCCCCGGTCTAATTGGGGTCATGTTGTTCTTCTCTCTTGTTTTCTCATTAATCGAGTTCCGTCTTCGGTTCTCAATGGACAAACTCCGTTTTCTATTCTGTATCCTGATGGGACTCCGTTCCCTTTACCTCCTCGCATCTTTGGATGCACAATGTTTGTTCATTCACCTTCTTCTGGTCGTGACAAACTGTCTCCTCGCTTCGTTAAGTGCATCTTCATGGGTTATTGCCCGACATAGAAAGGATATCGGTGCTTTGATCATGTTCTCCAGAAACAATATGTTTCTGCTGATGTCACTTTCTTTGAGGATGTGTTGTTCTTTTCTTCTACTACTACTCTTCCTTCTTCTTATAATTCTGCTTCTTTACCTCTAGTGTTGGCACCTATTTCTGATCCTGCTCTTCTTCCTTCTCCTTCTATTTCTTATTCTCTTCATGTCTCTGATTCATCTACTGAGCTGCTGCCAATAGCTCCTGAGCAATTTATTTCTCCATTGGGTGACATTGATACTATTGACAAGATGGATCTTGATCTTCCTATTGCTCTTCGAAACGGTGTTCGGTCTTGCACTCAACATCCACTTCAGGATGTGGTTTCTTATGCACAGTTATCTCCTTCATCTCAGAGTTTTCTCTTGCTCTATCAGCAAATGTTGTTCCAACTTCCTATAAAGATGCTTTAGTTATTCCTCATTGGAAAGCTGTTATAGATGACGAGATGAAAACTCTCACTGAATGGGGTACTTAGACTCTTGTTCCAACCCCTCTAGGAACTGATGTGGTTGGCTGTCGTTGGGTCTTTGTCATCAAATTTCATCATGATGGTACTATTTATAGGTACAAAGCCCGACTTATTACCAAAGGGTTTACACAAACCTACGGTCTAGATTTCTTTGATACGTTCTCTCTTGTTGCTCGGATTACTACAATCCGTGTTCTGTTTTTTGTGGCTGTCAATATGGACTGGGAAATGTCTCAATTGGATGTAAAGAATGTCTTTCTTTATGGAGATTTGCAGGAAACAGTCTATATGGAGCATCCTCCCGGGTATGTTGCTCAGGGGGAGTCTCAGGTCTGTAAGCTGCGAAAGGAAATCTATGGTCTTAAGCAAAGTCCCAGGGCCTGGTTTGACAAGTTTAATGAAGTTATTTCTGTGATTGGGTTTGCTCGAAGTGCTGCAGATCATTCTTTGTTCATCCGCAAAACCTCGGCTGACCTTGTTATTCTTGTAGTTTATGTGGATGGTATTCTTCTTACAAGAAATGATATTGATATGACAAAGAAGCATCTGCTTTAGCATTTTGTTACCAAGGATATGTGGTCTCCTAAGTACTTTCTGGGGATTGAGATATCTCGAAAGTCTGTGTTGGAACACCCTATTACTAATTTGGGTAAGGATCACTATGCTTGTCTTAGGAATCCCAGTTGACCTAGTTGTATAGTTGAAAAGGTCAACATTAGAATGAGTCTAGGGCTTAGAACTTAGGTTTGAGGCTGCCCCCAGGATCATTCCAAGATCAAGGTTGAAGAGCTTAGTCTAAGGCAATTTACGTCGAGCTAAGGTCGACGAATCGTCGAACTCCGTTCGACGCTCTCTGAGCTCATCTTCAATTAAACGTCGAACTCCGGTCGACGATCTTCGAGCTCAGATCGACTATCTGCTTTTGTCTAGCTTCTGCTGAGTCGTCGAACTCCCCTCGACTATCTTCTAGCTCAGTTCGACGATCCCTCCCTAAAGTTATTTCTCAGGTCTCTGAGCTCGGTTCGACGATCTTCAAGCTCAGATCGACGTTTTCTGTCTGCTTGTCCATTTAATCTCTGAGCTCAGTTCGACGATCGTAGAGCTCAGATCGACGTTTTCTTTGGAGAGATCGACGCTTTTAGGAATTCAAATGCTGCTGTTCTTTGGAATGTTTTTGAATATTATCAGCATTTATGTCAGAAGATCTCCCAGCCGTTTGTCTTTATTTCTGGAGCAAGTTTCAAGGAATTATTCAGAGAATGTTTGCTGGACTTTCCTCTAGAAGACAAGACTATTTTTGGAAGACATTTATGACTCCCAATGGCTAATTTTGGACAAGGAAACGTCAGAAAACTTTTATTACTTTCTTCTGTGTTATTAAGATTTACAGAATACACAAGAAGAAGAGACACAGAGATTGACAAGAAAAAAAAAGTGAACACACAGAATAGAGAATACTGATAGTAGAAGAACAACAGAAGAACCGTGACTCCAAAAATCTTCTTGCTGACTGAAAAGTGTTCACAATCTCATCACTCCAGACACCTTACCTTCAGCCTTCTTGCTGAAACCATCCTGTGCTGGAGATCAAAGTTCTGAAGACCTATCACCCTAGAGCAAAGCTTCTTTTCCTGAACCTTTCTACATCTCAGGGGGAGCTTTGACATCATCAATCCACTTGTGCTTCTCTCATTTGATTGAGAACAGAGAAGACACCCTTCACTCTTATTTTTCTTTTTCTGCTGTAAAAGGGTTCTTGAACTCCCTTCAAAAGTTCTGTCTGGTTCTGAGAGCCTTGTCAAAACTCAGTGGTGGCAAGACACCTTATCAAAAAATCTAGTTTTGGTTTTTGGGCACCTTATCAAAAGCTCATTGGTGTCAGGACACCTGATCAACTCATCCTGAGTGAATTCCTACCAAGAGTGGTAGAAGAGTGGATGTACCCAGGTTTTTGGGGAACCACTATAATTCCTTGTGTCTTCTGGTTTGTTTGTGTGATTTGTTTGCTGTGTGCTGTGCTTTTTACTTCTTAGTTTTTAACTTCTTACTAGCACTCTACACTATATCATAAATTGAATTTTATATATGCTGTTTATTTTTCAACTGTGAAAAATTATTTTAAAATACTCTATTCACCCCCCCTCTAGAGTTGAGATAGATCTTAGCCTCACTTTCAATTGGTATCAGAGGCAGGTTGGTTGCTCATACAGGCTAACACCTGAACCAAAAGATCCTTGATAAGATCAATCTCTTAAGGGGATTATTTTCTCTACATCTTCCTTTTTATTTAAAGACATGGCACAGAACAAAGATTATGCAAGCACCAGACCACCAGTGTGCAACCTTTCTAAGTTTGCACTCTGGAAGGCAAGGATTAGATTATACATGAATTCTATTGATGAAGACATTTTCAATTCTGTCTTGACAGTTTGTCCAACTCCACCAGCAAGCTCAAGTACAAATGCTGTCCCACCTCCTTCTGGAACAGATGCAGATATAAAGAAGTGGAAGACTGCAGATGCTAAGGCTATGAACATCTTAGCCCAAACAATGTCTGATGAAATCTTTCAGAAGGTAGCTGAATGCCACTCAGCCAAAGAAATCTGGGACAAACTCTCTGAAATTGTCTCAGGATCTGCTGATGAAAGGAAAGATAGAAGATCTCATCTGATAAGCCAATATGAGAACTTCAAAAAGGGAGAAGCTGAATCAGTGGCTGACATGTACAATAGACTAAGTCTAATTGTCAATGAGCTAAAAACCCTAGACAAAGAAATCTCACTGACTGAGCTGAATGACAAAATCCTGATGTGCTTCCCCAGCACTTGGGATTCAAGAATCTGGCCAATTAAGGATGCCAGAAGTTTAAATGAGATTACTACTGAAGCTCTCCTAGGCAAGCTCAAATCCTATGAGCTGCTCATTAAAAATAGAGAAGAAGAACAAAAGGCTATCTCTCCAGCTACAAGGAAAGAAAAGACCATAGCCTTCAAAGCTGTAGAAGAGGAGCCTGAAGATAAAGCTACAGGAAATGATGAGCTCATAAGTCTACTGGCCAAAAGATTCTACAAGATGGCCAGAAAAGACTTCAGAAAGAAACCATACAAGGGTCATGATAAACCAAGGTATGATAAATCAAATAATAATAAAGAAATCATATGCTTTGGTTGCAGGAAACCAGGCCACATTGTGCCTGACTGTCCAGAAAACAAGAATAAGGACAAAAGGGAAAGAAGAGAAAGAAGAAAAGAAAAGGATTACAAGAAGAATAGCTCAGACAAAGCCTCCTCCTGCAAGAACAAACATACAAGGAAGGGCTTTGTTGCTGAGACATGGAGTGAGACTGAAGAGGAATCTGAAGCCTCATCCAGCTCCAGTGATGATGAGGATGATGCAGATGAAAAAGAATTTTGCATGATGGCTATCAATGCATCACAGCAAAACTCTGATAAAGAATCAGATTCAGATTCAGAAAGTCAACCAGATGAGGATCAGGTAATCAACTCTTTTGATTTTAATTCTGAAGACTTCAAAGATGAATTTAAGACACTGTGTCTAGATCTATTAAAATCTGAGAAGGAGATAATCTCTCTCAGGAATCAATTATCTGAGCATAGTGTCCTAAACTCAAAGAACCTCAAACTCTCTGAGGAGTTAGAATGCTGTAGGGAGGAGATAGCTTCACTGAAGAATGAACTATCAAAGGCCAAAAAGTTTGAAGAATCCCTAAATGGGAGAAGTATCAGACTGATGGACATCACAAGCACAGTGAACTCTAGATTTAATAGCACACTGGGCTTGGGTGCTTCATCCAGCCAACCTATAATTTTGACAACTCCAATCAAGTTTGTCTCTGACAAAGGAAAGGGAGTAATAGAGGTACCCAGGAAGAATGCAGATCTGTCAGAGAAGAACTCAGTTCAACAGATGGCGTCGAGCAGAGCTCGACGATCGTCGAACAGAGCTCGACGATCTAACTACAGATCGTCGACCTCAGCTCGACGATATCCAAACTCTGAACCTCAGCATAATCGATCTTCGAACGGAGATCGACGATCTGACCCAAGATCGTCGACCTCAGTTCGACGATCGTCGAATAGAGTTCAGGCTTGTGAACACTCCTTCAATGGCACATTCAGACTCAATCCTAGAAGCTCCACATCCCAAGGCTTTAATCCCTATACTGAATGGATAGTACCTCCTAGGAGATACCGTCCTGAAGGTTATAAGGATCAACCTGGGATGTCCTTTATTTCAGAATTCAAGGGATATCAACCTAGGCCCAAGGTTAACTGGGTCAAAAACAAATAAGCTGTTTTTGTGTAGGTGAAGACCTATCCAGCATCAAACCATCAATGGTATCTGGATAGTGGGTGCTCAAAGCACATGACAGGGGACAAGGACAACTTCACTTCCTTCAAAGCCAAGCTTGGACCCAAAGTAATTTTTGGAGACTCAAGCTTTGGAACTACAAAAGGATATGGTGCAGTCAAAATTGGCCCAGTCACATTCAAGAAGGTGGCATATGTTGAAGGACTCAAGCACAACTTGATAAGTATCAGTCAACTGTGTGATGAAGGATATCAAGTGACCTTCAACAAAGCCATATGCAAAGTCAAGTCAGTGGACAACACAACTGTGTTGACAGGTAACAGAAGAGGTAACATTTACTTAGTGGATTTTCATTCACCAGTGGTAGATATTTGCCTGTTTAATTCCATTTCAAAATCTAATGTTTTATGGCATAAGAGACTAGGGCATATTAACCTTAGAACCATTGCTAAGCTATCTAAAGACAACCTTGTTAAAGGACTACCTTCTGGTCCCTACAAGAAGGAAGGACTTTGCAAGGCTTGTCAATTAGGCAAGCAAACTAAAAGTAGTTTTAAATCAATTAATAAGAGTGATTCACCTAGGATTTTGTACCTGTTGCACATGGATCTTTTTGGACCCATATCTGTGCAAAGCCTAGGAGGGAAGTCCTATACTTTAGTGGTTGTAGATGACTTCTCAAGATTCACTTGGGTATTCTTTCTGAGGAAGAAGTCTGATAACTTCAAGTGTTTGACAGATTTTCTCAAATGCATTCAGATTGAGTTCAACACTCACATTGCCCTGATCAGAAGTGATCATGGGACAGAGTTTGATTCTCTTCTCATGCAAGAGTTCTGTCAGAGTGAAGGGATCAGGCACACTTTCTCAGCTCCTAGAACTCCTCAACAAAATGGGGTAGCTGAAAGGAAAAATAGAACACTCATTGAATCTGCAACTACATTATTGGCAGATGCTCACTTACCTCTGTCCTTTTGGGCTGAGGCAGTGAACACCTCCAACTATGTGTTGAACAGAAGCCTGATACACAAGCTGAAGGGCAAGACTCCTTATGAATTGCTCAAAGGGAAGAAACCTAAAATAGGCTATTTCAAAGTTTTTGGTTGCACTTGTTTTATTCATAATAATGACAAGAAATATCTAGCAAAATTCCAAGCTAAAGCTGATGAAGGAGTGTTTCTGGGATACTCCATGATCAGCAAGGCCTATAGGGTTTATAATAAATCTTCCTGTAAAATTGAAGAATCTGTTCATATTATTTTTGATGAAGCTAACATGTCTTTCAAGGAGAAGAATGCTTCTACCATAGAACCTCTGTAGGTACATTCTCTAGCTGAAGACTTGAACAAACTGCAAGTTGCTGAAAAGAATGAGAGCAGTGATGATGAAGAAGAAGTTCAACATCTTGAAGAAAATCATCCTGAAGAGACAGTTGCTGCTCCACTAGAGGAGACAACAACACAGGCTGGTGAACAATCAACACTCCCTGTTGACTTAGTAACAACAAGAGATCATCCAATCACCCAAGTAATTGGAGAGATCTCAGCTGGTGTGCAAACTAGAAGTCAGGTCAACTAAAACCTGATGCACACTTGCTTCCTATCTCAAATTGAGCCTCGATCCATTCAAGATGCAGAGCAAGATCCACACTGGATCATTGCAATGCAAGAGGAGTTGCATCAATTTGAAAGGAACAAGGTTTGGGAACTAGTGCCTAAGCCAAAGGATCATCCCATTGTTGGAACAAAGTGGGTATTCAGGAACAAGCTGGATGATCAAGGAGTTATAGTCAGAAACAAGACAAGGCTAGTTGCTCAAGGGTACTCTCAACAAGAAGGAATAGAATATGATCAGACATTTGCACCAGTTGCAAGGCTGGAAGCCATCGGGATATTCCTAGCCTATGCTGCTCACAAAGGTTTCAAAGTGTATCAAATGGATGTAAAGAGTGCATTTCCCAATGGGGACATCAAAGAGGAAGTCTATGTTAGACAACCTCCAGGTTTTATCTCTCTAACTCACCCTGATTATGTTTTCAAATTGCATAAAGCATTATATGGACTCAAGCAAGCTCCTAGAGCATGGTATGAGACCCTAGCATGCTTTCTTCTGGAAAATGATTTTGTTAGGGGGAGAGTAGACCAAACTCTTTTTATTAGAACCCATAAGTCCCATACCCTACTAGTACAAATTTATGTAGATGACATTATTTTTGGTTCTACTGATTCAAAATTGTGCAAAAAGTTTTCCAAGCTTATGCACTCTAAATTTGAAATGAGTAGCATGGGTGAGCTGTCCTTCTTCTTAGGACTGTAAGTCAAGCAACATGCTGAAGGCATATTTATTTCTCAAACCAAGTATGCAAAAGAATTAGTTAAGAAATTTGGTATGTCTGATGCATCATGTATGAAAACACCCATGCCCTCAAATGCTGTAATAGATGCTGATGAACATGGGAAACCTGTTGATCAGACAACATATAGAGCAATAATTGGCTCTTTATTGTACCTTACAGCTAGTAGGCCTGATATAATGTTTGCCACATGTATTTGTGCTAGATTCCAAGTTAGCCCTAGAGAGTCACATTTAATCTTAGTTAAGAGAATTCTTAGGTATGTAAAAAGTTGTCCAAATCTAGGTCTCTGGTATCCAAAAGATTCAGCATTTGATTTAACTGGATTCTCAGATGCTGATTATGCTGGATGCATAATAGACAGGAAAAGCACCAGTGGAACTTGTCAGTTCCTTGGTGATAGACTTGTCTCTTGGTTCTGTAAGAAACAAACATCTGTGTCAACTTCAACTGCTGAAGCTGAGTATATGGCTGCAGGCAGTTGCTGTTCACAAATATTGTGGATACAGAATCAGCTCTTAGACTATGGCTACAACTTAGAGAAGTCTAAAATTTTCTGTGATAATACTAGTGCTATCTCTATAGCACAAAATCCAGTCCTCCATAGTAGGACAAAACACATAGAAATTAGGCATCATTTTCTAAGAGATAATGTAGAGAAAAATAAAATTGAACTTCAATATATTCCTACTGATTTGCAAAGGGGAGATATTTTCACCAAACCTTTGGATGAAAAGAAACACAGTTTCTTCCTAAATCAGTTAGGCATGTTAGATGGAGGAAGCCTTAATTAAATTACAAGATTTTGAAAAGCTAAAACAGACGAAGACTAGGTCAAAAATTTCCTCTCTTTTTGTGTCTGTAGAATAAGTTCTGGCTCTGAACTGAGCTCGACGTTTTCCCAGAAAACGTCGAACGGAGATCGACGGTTCTTGAGGCGTCGATCTGAGTTCAGCGTCGCCGTTGAATCTAGGCTTTCCTTCTGTTTGATCCTTGGTCGTCGAGCGGAGCTCGACGCTCTCAATAACGTCGAACGGAGTTCGACGCTATTGGCGTCTTTTCATTTCCCTCTGTTGCCCAAATCGTCGAGCTGACTTCGACGCTTCTTCGAACTGAGCTCCACGATTTTCCTTTTTCGCGTCGAACCCTAATATAAAATCTTTCTTTCAGCCGTCGTTCTCCCTTTGCGCTTTCATACTCTGCAACTCTCTTTCTTTTCCCTCCAAATTCTCTACGCTTGGTCGTTTTTGGTTTTCTGTTGCAGGTGAATATGGCTGAATCAAGTGCTGCTATTGCTAAGATGAAGTTCGACACAGGCTTTGACATCGACATAAACTCCTTTGACGGAAGCGACCAGCGCTTCAAGGACATCCTAAACTTATTCCGAGAACAACAGCTGACTCCAATAATGACTACAAGGATGAAGATCGCCTCAGAAGAAATTAAAGAGTGGTGTTTTACCGCAACAGACGAGACTGAGAATTCTGTTGTCGGCACCATTAAGGGACTCAGGTATTTCTATCCCCGGCTCTTTTAACAGAAGTCTTTCAACTCAGTACTGGAGAAGACTCCATTGAACTGTCTGGAGAGGAGTTTGACTCCATGCTGGATAGGATGGGTCACAATGCAGTAAACCCTAATAAGCTACTGAAGAAAAATCTGGCTATCGAATTTCAATTCCTGGCTGATGTAGTTGGGAAGGTGCTGTTGGCCAAGCATTCAGCCCATGACACCATTTCCAGATATCAGTTCTGCCTGATGGGAGCTTTATTAGATAAGAAACACCTGGACTGGGGCTCCATCTTCTTCACTCTGATTAAGAAGAAGATCAACAAGAATGCAGTTAGTTATGGGAGAATCTTAGGGGTCTTTCTGCACAACAGGTGCCCTGACCTATTAACCTCCTCTGGCATGTTTATCAATGCATCCAAGAGGCTTTCCTGTGCCCTCTTCAGTAAATGGGACAGGCAGATCATAAACCCCTCCAGGGCTGCTGCAACACTTCATTCAGGCACAAGGACTATTTCAGTCACTCCTTCAGCAGAAGAGCTGCCTGCTTCCTCCCCTCCTCCAGCCATATCCACCCAAGTCGTCACCTCCTCACCACCAGTCACCAACATAATCATCTCATCCCCAATTACCATTTCCTCACCTATGCCATCCCCTCCTCTATCCACCTCAGAGGAATTCCATCCTCTCTTCTCCTATTCAACCTTCACCCTACCATCCTTCTCACTTACAGATGATTCCTTCATGGATGATTCACCCTCTACTCCTCCTGAGCCACCCTCAACTTCCTCCTTTCAACAACTGCTCCATGACATTCTCTCTCAACCCTCCTTCACACCATCTCTTACTTCCCCTATCTCCACCTCAACCTCCTCTATCTCCATTATTCCATCTTCTGAACCAACCATTCCCTCTCCACCTTTCTCCACATTTTCAGTTTCAGTCACCATCCCTCCATCCACCTTTGCCTCTGCCTCTGCTCAAGCCCCACTTGAGCATGTGGATCTTCCTAGCTTGGCAGACAGGCTGTATGAGTTGCTAGCTCCCAAACTGACATCTCTACTGGAGTCTTCCCTGGCTCCACTCCTGAAGCAAGTACAGGAGCTGTCTACCAAGCTTGCCTCCCTTTCCTCCTCCCTGGCTATCACATCTTCTGTGTGCCTTGATTCACCTCTCTCAGAACCAAGGCAGGGGGAGATGCCTTATGAAGAAGTGGATGTGCCAGCTGCTGATATTATGCCTGCTCCAGCTCCAGCTCTTGGATGTGCTTTTGCACTGAATCTGCAGAGGCTGCTATCTATATTTGATACAGTCCATTTCAGCCATCTGCCTGCAACTCCTGCTGAAGATTTGTCTAAGGCCATTGTGTCTGTATCTACCTGTGATCCCAGCCATATTGATTCCTACATCAAGTCCTGGAAGGCTGTGGATATCTCTGATGCTGCTACTAAGGCCACTGTGCCTCCTTCTGTTGAAACTACTGCTACTGCTGACATAGAAATGATTCCAGCAACTGATGCTGATGAAATTGCTGCTCCTGCTCCAGTGTCTGCTCCTGTTTCTGCCTGCTCTGCTGTTGCTCTCTCTCCTCCTGCTCCTGCTGTTTCTGCAAAACTTAAAGCTCAAGAAGAGCTTATCAGAAGAATTGATGATCTGTATGATCAACATCAAAGTTCTGAGAGTGACCAATACAGGACTGATTCTGATGATTCTGTTAGAACTATTGCCAAGAAGAGAAAAGCCAGAAGTAAAGCAATGATGTCAGTCCCTCCTGCCAAAGCCAAAGACTCCAATGATATTCCATACTACATCCTGCATGACTGCCCCATCTCTGAGCCTTGGATGCAATATTCCAAAAATCAACTGAAAGCTATGAAGAAGAAGAGGAAGCTTGACAAATATGAAAAAGGATCTTCTCAATATCAGCCTCCTCCTCCTCCTCCAGATTCTGGCTCAGGTTCAGCCCCTCAAGCTCCAGTCTCCAGACACAGTTCTTCCCAGTATTATCAAAGATCATATCAAAGGGGACAGCATCAAAGAGGATATCAACCCAGAAGGGGTAATTACAGAGGAAATCAAAGAGGACAAAGATCCTATCAAAGGGAAGGACAAGGTCACCCTGACCCTTCTTCAGGTCCTTTTCCTTACAAGCTGAAAGACACAATTGTTTCCAGGACTCCTTCTACTGTTTCTGAAATCATCAACAGATATGAATCTCCTATTCCTTTTGAAGATCCTGAGAACAACCCTGTATCCTGGACAGCCAGAATGAAAGAATTGGCTGCCCTTGATCAAATAAAAAAGGCCAGAGAACAAGGCAAGGATACTTCAAACATAACTACCTTATCAGATCAGAGAAAGAAAGAACTGGAAAGATATGCATCAAGGAAATTTTTCAATCCAGAAGACTATATGAAGCTGCACCCTGAGGCTGTTGTTCCAAGGCCCAAATCTCAAACTTCTCTAGGTGCAGAGGATGACAGAAGGTCAAAGAAAGAAAGTCAGAATCCAAATAGAGAAATTTTATTTAAAAAGGGATCTGAAAGGAAGTGAACTGTGTAAGCTAAACATTTCATCCACCTTTGGATATCTGCTGATATTTATCTGTGATCTGCATTACTGCTATATATCTTCTCTGCATTTTGTATTAGCTTATGTATTGTTGTATGCTTTTCATTTCCTATGATTGTCTGTAAATAGTAATCCTAACCCAAATAGGGGGAGATTGTTGGAACACCCTATTACTAATTTGGGTAAGGATCACTATGCTTGTCTTAGGAATCCCAGTTGACCTAGTTGTATAGTTGAAAAGGTCAACATTAGAATGAGTCTAGGGCTTAGAACTTAGGTTTGAGGCTGCCCCCAGGATCATTCCAAGATCAAGGTTGAAGAGCTTAGTCTAAGGCAATTTACGTCGAGCTAAGGTCGACGAATCGTCGAACTCCGTTCGACGCTCTCTGAGCTCATCTTCAATTAAACGTCGAACTCCGGTCGACGATCTTCGAGCTCAGATCGACTATCTGCTTTTGTCTAGCTTCTGCTGAGTCGTCGAACTCCCCTCGACTATCTTCTAGCTCAGTTCGACGATCCCTCCCTAAAGTTATTTCTCAGGTCTCTGAGCTCGGTTCGACGATCTTCGAGCTCAGATCGACGTTTTCTGTCTGCTTGTCCATTTAATCTCTGAGCTCAGTTCGACGATCGTAGAGCTCAGATCGACGTTTTCTTTGGAGAGATCGACGCTTTCAGGAATTCAAATGCTGCTGTTCTTTGGAATGTTTTTGAATATTATCAGCATTTATGTCAGAAGATCTCCCAGCCGTTTGTCTTTATTTCTGGAGCAAGTTTCAAGGAATTATTCAGAGAATGTTTGCTGGACTTTCCTCTAGAAGACAAGACTATTTTTGGAAGACATTTATGACTCCCAACGGCTAATTTTGGACAAGGAAACGTCAGAAAACTTTTATTCCTTTCTTCTGTGTTATTAAGATTTACAGAATACACAAGAAGAAGAGACACAGAGATTGACAAGAAAAAAAAAAGTGAACACACAGAATAGAGAATACTGATAGCAGAAGAACAACAGAAGAACTGTGACTCCAAAAATCTTCTTGCTGACTGAAAAGTGTTCACAATCTCATCACTCCAGACACCTTACCTTCAGCCTTCTTGCTGAAACCATCCTGTGCTGGAGATCAAAGTTCTGAAGACCTATCACCCTAGAGCAAAGCTTCTTTTCCTGAACCTTTCTACATCTCAGGGGGAGCTTTGACATCATCAATCCACTTGTGCTTCTCTCATTTGATTGAGAACAGAGAAGACACCCTTCACTCTTATTTTTCTTTTCCTGCTGTAAAAGGGTTCTTGAACTCCCTTCAAAAGTTCTGTCTGGTTCTGAGAGCCTTGTCAAAACTCAGTGGTGGCAAGACACCTTATCAAAAAATCTAGTTTTGGTTTTTGGGCACCTTATCAAAAGCTCATTGGTGTCAGGACACCTGATCAACTCATCCTGAGTGGATTCCTACCAAGGGTGGTAGAAGAGTGGATGTACCCAGGTTTTTGGGGAACCACTATAATTCCTTGTGTCTTCTGGTTTGTTTGTGTGATTTGTTTGTTGTGTGCTGTGCTTTTTACTTCTTAGTTTTTAACTTCTTACTAGCACTCTACACTATATCATAAATTGAATTTTATATGTACTGTTTATTTTTCAACTGTGAAAAATTATTTTAAAATACTATATTCACCTCCCTCTAGAGTTGAGATAGATCTTAGCCTCACTTTCAGTCTGGTTTTGTTGTTCTTTCACAGCGGAAGTATGCCTTAGATATCTTGAAAGAGACATGTCTTCTTGGGGATAAACCCACTCAGACTCCTATTACTATTGGAGATCACAAATGTTGGAATGCGAATTCTCCTATTCTTGAAGATGTTACCAGATACAGGCGTCTTGTGGGTAAACTCATTTATGTAACGGTCACAAGGCCAGATATTTGTTATGGTGTAGGGAAAGTGAGCCAGTTTATGCAAGCTCCCACAGAATGTCATCTGTAGTCAGCTATAATTATTTTAGAATATATAAAAGGTGCACCAGGAAAAGGGCTCTTGTTTCAGAAAAGGGGACATTTGAAGGTTGAGGCTTATTCTGATGCTACACGTAGATGATAAGGAAGATAGAAGGTCTACATTTGATTTCTGCACTTTCGTTGGAGGAAATCTAGTCAGCTGGAAGAGCAAGAAACAGGTTGTTGTTTTCAGGTCATGTGCATAAGCTGAATATAGAAGCATGGCTCAGACGGCTTGTGAGTTGAAGTGGCTCTGGACACTCTTGCTTGATCTGGGAGAGTTTTATGATCATCCTCTACCTATGTTTTGTGACAATAAGGCAGTCATATATATTTCGAGAAATTCAGTTTTTCATGAGAGAACAAAGCATATCGAGGTTGATTGTCACTTTATCAGAGATGAGATTTTGAAGAATCAGATTTACACACTTTTTGTTACCTCAGAGAGAGAACTGACTGGTTTTTCACCAAAATAGTTACTCCTTTTGGGGAGGTTTGTAGCAAGCTCGGAATGGTGGATATATATGCTCCAGCTTGAGGGGGAGTGTTAAAGCTTGATTAGACCTGGCGGCTTGATGTCTAGCCGCAACGATCAGCTTATCTCCCCGGTTTGGCGGTTTGGCTCAGCGGGCTGTTAGTCTCCCTATTTTGGCAGTTTGGCTAAGGGGTCTTGAGGTTAGCCGCAGCAGCGGTCTATTGGTAAGTCGCAGCTGCGGTTTGGAGATTAGCCGCAACAGTGGTTGTTGGCAACCCGCAGGTGCAGACTAGAGGTTATCCGCAACAGTGGTCTGTTGGTAAGTCGCGACTGTGGTCTGGAGGTTAGCCGCATCGGTCTGAGTGTATCCGCAGCAGTAGGTGGATGTTAGTCGCAGCGGTCTGAAGTTTAGCTGCAGCGGTCTGGATGAAGCTGCAGCAGCAAACAGATGGTTAACCGCAACTGCGGTCATGTGGCAACCTGCAGTTGCAGTTTTGCGGCCTGTACCAGCGGTCTTCCCTGGCAGTGTGTCGGCTTTCCTTAGTTGCCGCTGGATGTTCAGTAATTCATTTTATAGTGTGGCATGAGCCGCGCGACTTGTATTTAGTCCCACATTGTTTGTTGTATTTTCTCATCTCCCCCAATATTTATAAATAAGGGGGCATACTTATGTAATTATTATCTTTTTGGAACAGTAAAATTTTCCTTTACTTACCTCTTTTCGGTTTGCTCAGTACTTTTTCACAGTGAATTTTCAACCTTTTCGAGTTTTTCACGTCAAAAATATTTCCTGTCCATTATTATGATTTTCTTTAACTGATTGTGCGTCCGGCTCAACTCCAAGCTAAAGAGGTCCTATTCTCAAGACCGATAAAAAAGTCAAGCGACCCGTAACAAGATAGTAGAAAAATAATAGAATAATACAAAATACATTAACAATAGAGAACTGGACAGTAATAACAATCAAATTAGAATTTACACAAACAAATATACACATGATGAGGTCAAAGGTTTACAAAAAAAAATTTATAACCGTCAAATTGACGACCGCCATCACGATTTCAAACGGACGCTTAAGAGAGAATTTGATAAAAGTAAAGACGAGAAAAAAGCTAATTGAAAGAGAAAAAAAATAATCTTATCACTAAATTAAATAACAAAAGAAACGGGCAGCAGAAAAGTAATCACTAAAATAAGAAAAGAAACACATATGATGGGTTCCCCTGAGTTTTCTGAGTCAAATCTGGGAGGCTCGGTCCAAGGACTCGTGTGCAAACTAAACCGGCCAGACGAGCCGCCCGCGGAAAACCGCGCTCACCTAAAAAGTCCCGATAGCACCCTGTGCGCAAGGCC
Source organism: Platanthera zijinensis (assembly GCA_039513925.1). NCBI lineage: Eukaryota > Viridiplantae > Streptophyta > Magnoliopsida > Asparagales > Orchidaceae > Platanthera > Platanthera zijinensis. The sequence goes on from CM077093.1 coordinate 65,597,211, forward strand.
ACGCCCTGTGCATCCGCGCCCGGCACCTGCGCACCATGCGCGCGCACGTGTCGGCGGCCTCCACCGTCGCCGGCGAGTCTCGGACGCCCCCTTCACTGTCGGACACCTCTGGCCACCGCCGCCGCCTCCCGACACCTTGCTCGGTCCCCCCGAACAACCTGGGGGAAGGGGGCACTCCTATCATTTAGTTAATTTTGGTGATCCGCATGATCAAAATGGAGCTACGACATTCGCCAGCACAAATTACTCCCCGACGCTATTACTGGCGCTCCTCTCCAGAAAACTATAAATGGGGTTCTATTCCTTTATTTAAAGTCAAGCAACTCCAGAGGCAAGAAAGATCTCTGAGGTTTTCCGACGAGATCATGGACTTAGGCCGTTTCTTCGCCCAGGAATTTTCTCTGCTCTTCTCCTTGTGCCTCAGACTCTTCACGCCTCAAGTGACGTCTGTTGGACCGTGTGACCAACCTTAGAGGGGGTGGGGGGAATGAATAAGGTTTATGTCGCTAATCAAAAATTTGAATTATTTCGAACCAGGGGAAAACTAGTTCTGAAAGGTCCGCGGGGCGCTCGGTAGTTAGCGCGCGGCGGTATGTCACGGAACTCATTTTCCTAGGAAGATTCTCCCTTGGAGATTTATGCACTCTTCAGGACAACTTAAACTAACAATCACAGCAGTACACGCAAGTAAAAAAACAGGGAATGAATTTCATTGAAAACTTAATAAACAACAGTTTACAATAACAAAATCTTGATCTCCGTGTTGCCAGAGATCGAAGGCGGTGAATGAAAAAACTTTGGGTTTTCTATACCGACCCTCTCCTCGGACCGGTTGGCTCTCTCCATTTCCCTCCAAGCAAGGTCTTCGAGCCGGCTCTTCACCTCCACGCAAAGAAGGGTCTTAGAGCCCCGCTAGATCACCCAATCTAGACGTCACTTTCCAGGGACGATTTCTCACAGAATCCTACCCCGGATTCCGACGACCTTCCTCGGTCGATTTCCCTCACCATAAGAATAGAGAGAAAAATAAAGATTACAATAAAGTGTTTAAAGGATTTAAAAGATTAAAATCTCCCTCTTGATGATTCCTCCGTCGAGCAATTCGCGGTCGGTGCTTTAGATCTTTGTGTGCTTACAATCGGTCGTCTCTTCGTAGTTGATGTAGTTCTTGGCTCGCAGGAGTTCTTCGTGCGCGAACAGGAGAGAGGCGGTCTTCTTTTCCTTCAACGGAGATGACGGAACAAACCACAGAGAGGTGGCCGAACCCTAGGAGTCGTAGATCTGAGTCTCTTTTCGCCTTGGTTAGGAACACAGAAAACGAGGCTTCTTTTTATACGTCTTTGTAAAAATAGACTACCCCCGGCGGTAAGGCTAGCGTCCGGCAGTAGGTTCACGCACTTGAAACTGACAGTTGTCCTACAAATCTGGAAAAATATTCAAAACGAATATTTTCCTTTTCTAATTAGCGCGGCACGGTAGGTAGATAGTGCCTGACGGTAGTCCAGTCATCTCGACGCTTTCGTCTCGAAGATCGTTGAGTGCATTACCGCGGCGCGGTACCAAGCTAGCGCCCGACGGTAGTCCAGTCATCTCGACGCTTTCGTCTCGAAGATAGTTGAGTGTGTTACCGCGGCGCGGTACCAAGTTAGCGCTTGCGCGGTAGGTTCCCGAGAGACTGGACGAATTAAATCCTCGAGGTAGCGCGGGCGGTAGGACTAGCGCAGTCCCGAGCGCCTTGGCCATTTAATTTAGGCTACCGCCCGGCGTTAGCTACTTCCGCTCGGCGATAGATTCCTGTGGAGAGCTCCTTGTATTTCTTGGACCTGTAAACCTGCACACTCTACCAAACACAAGATGTAATCAAATACAGTTTGATAGTTGATATTATCAAACTAAGGATATGTGAACCATCGGCTCCAACAACGTCAACCGCCGCTGCGAGAGCACTCTCATCTAGGCTTCGCATCAACGAGAGCGCAACCTCCAGAAGCCTCTTGAACATAAAAGATTTTCCAACCGGAACGCTCCCACCAAGATTCTATGAGCTCGACGTCATCTCAAGGCCGGAGCGCTTCCATCGAGGCTCCGAGGGCTTAGCCATTTTTCCTATTTTTTTGTACTTGTAACGGAGTAGCGGCCTGTCGCTCTCCGAGATCAAACCAATTTTTGTAACACTCAAAGGAGCTAGTGGATTTTGGCTCGGCACAGTTTCAGTCACTTGGTTTTTCACCCTTTTCGGGTTTTCCATGTCAAAAACATTCTTTATCCATTGCTGTGATTTTCTTTAACTGATTGCGCGTCCGCCTCGACTCTGAGCTAAGGTTCCGATTCTCAAGACCGGGGAAAATGCCGAGCGACCCACAACAAAATAGTATAAAAATAATAGAATAAAACAAAATACCTTAACAATAGACAAGTGGAAATAGATAACAATCAAATTTGAATTTACACAAACAAATATACATGTACATTTTCCACAAGACTCTCACTCTTCACACCGTCTACTATTATTTTTTTGTTATATACAACTTTGTAAGTTTAAAATGAATATCCAGAACCATTATTAATATCAAAAATTTTTTCTTCAAATCACTTCACAAACTTAAAGGGCCCATAAGAAGCGGGCCATAGGACCACCGCCCAAACTTAAAGGGCCAATAAGGAGCGGGCCATAGGACCACCGCCCCCAGTGCTGAAGGCCCAAAGTAATCTCTACGGACACGGAGGTCCAATTACAACAGACAAGAACCGACATCGGGCTGTAGATGAAGAGAGAAAGAGGAAAAGGAGTGAAATGGGGAAATGTAGGTGATGGGAGTCTAGAAGAAGTTCAGCTTGGACTTTGCCAGTCTCGTCGGTGCCGGTGCAGGGAGGTGTCGGAGCAAGTAGTAGGAAGGGTCGGTGTCATCCGAAGGAAGAGCCGCATAGGTCGTATGCGGGTTTCAGTGTGAAGGAGGCAAGGCTTACAAACATCAAGTTTATGGGAAAGAAAAGAGTTAACAAATAGCTCTGAACCATAATAACAAATATGATCGAAGAAACAAGAATTAACTTCGTGACTGGGTTCACCTAAAGTTCCTTCGGGTCAAGCCGTCATTGTCAAAATCATGTCCCTAACAGGATCACCGAACATGGCTGCCTCGATCAAGTGAGAATGCCTGTAAGCAAAACGCACCACAAACCCGAACCTAGCATAATGAGCACGCTCAGGTGTTGTGCGCACACACACAGCAAGCACACACATTGCAATGGGAGGATACTAGCTTCATCCACGCACACACCCGCCCCCTTGTGCATGCGCCACACACCAGGCAGCTCGCTGCACCCTTAAGCATCTGCTGCATCTCAATGTCGTTGACCGGCACCACCACATTCGTGCTCGCCAGAAAATCTACCCGGGGAGCATTGTCATAATTTTCCGAGGATTAGTGATCCATTTGCATGACCTGAATCACACACGCTCATTCGCCGTTTCAAATTCTAAGTGGGTTCAATTACTGATGCCACCCCCCCCCCCCCCCCCCCTCGAAAATCTATAAAAAAAGGCACACATGCCTTTATTTGAAGACACATAGCCCGAGAGAGAAAACAGAGCTGTTGGAAAAAAAACACACTAAGATTTAACATAACAAATTATTTATAAGTAATTTTGGTTCCTAGGATAATTACTCTTGTTTTATAGTAGGGTAATTTGGTCATTATAAGTCAAATGAAGTTTGTCATAGTCAAAGGCAAAAGAAAGCATTCTAAAATCCAAGTGAAAATCAACCAAGACAAACTTACGTCGATTAGAAATCGATGCAATATCGACTAGAAGTCGACGTATCTTCGCTCGGAGTTTGACGCATCTTTTGAAGCAAAATCGACACACCTCCTAAGCAGAAGTCGTCACATGCATTGATTAGTAATCGACGTGATGTCGAATACTCAGTTCTGTTGAAAGAGTCATATTCGAAGGAAGAAGTCGACACATATTTAGTTAGAACTCGACGTAGTATTAAATACTCTCCAGAAAGAAATTTTCAGAAGATTTATTCAGAGTTATTTGAAGACAAGGATTATGGAAATCATTTGAATCTTAAAGAGTTATTGAAAAGATATTCAAGGAAAAAAATTCTCATAGAATTTCTAAAGAATATGGTGGAAGAGATTTGAAGCGATAAATGAGATTTCCGAAGATAATTTTAGAAAGATCTAATATGAGGTTATCTCATTCCGTCTTAATATTATTGTTGCAGGTCTCTTGGTTTCCTCTGGTCCGGAGAATAGACCGCCTTAGGTCTGAGTTGGACCAATCAAGCAAACAATCAATGAAAACCAAATAGCAATGACAAAAGACAATTTTTATCATGGAAAACTGGAAAAGGGTGAAAAACTGCGTAATCGGATTTGTGTCGAGCCTAAATCGACTATTTAACTTTGTTTACAAATGTTTGAAGTTACTCGGAGGGTGACAAGCTACCTCTCCATTACAAGCATTGAGTATCGAGAGAAGGGGAAAAAATTTAAGTCCACAGAGCTTCCACGGTGCGTCTTTGAGAGCGTCCATGAGAATGTTCTCTTGTGCCTTCTCTGGGGCTCACTGAAGCGTCCAGGTGAGTGTTGAGCGAAGAGATAACTAGAGAGGGAGCGGAGCGAATCCCAAGTGAAGGAATGATATAAGTCTCACGTTATCGCTGAAAAACCTGAGATCTCTTTCTAGTCTCTGGAGTTGTTTGTCTTAAAATAAAGGTCTGTGAGACTTTTTATAATTTTCTGAAGAGACGTGTCGGTAGTTACACTGGGCTGAGGCTTGAGTTGTCAAATGGAATCACTCCGTTGCGGTAACCTGGATCAACAATTTTCATGAAATGATGAACATGCCACCCAGGCGGCCCAGGCAGGTTTCCCGGCAGTGGCGGCAGTTGACGATGGCCGAAGGTGGTGGCAACTGCCGGTGTGCGCATCTGTGCGCGATGCATGTGGGGCGTGCATAAGGCACCCTCTAGCGCACGCGTGTGAGGCACGTGAGAGGCATGCAATGTGCGCACATAATGCGAGCTATAGCACGCTCGTAGTGCGTACGTGCAGGGTGCTTGCCACGCGAGTGTGCGGGCTTTGCACGGCCTCCATGCGTGCTTGGTTCCATTCTCCTTTCGGGGTGATTTTGGGCCCTTTCAGCGGGCGCAACTTGTGCGCGAGCGAATCACTTGGGTTGTATTCCATTAATATTCTTGGTTGGAGTCATACTGTTTTGAGTTGAAAAATTCACAGGGAGCCTTATCAAATGCCCCCATTTTCGTGAATCATAATTTGTGAGGTGCCAAGAATGAAAATTTTTCCTGATGACTGTGGCATTCTCAGGCATAATCATGAGCATTTGTCTTAAATTATCATTTGTATGTGATTTGAACTTAAGAGAATCCCGCCTATTTGCTCGAATATTTGTTAAGATTGGGAGCTTATTTTCATCCCTCTCTACAAAATATTTGATTGGATTATGATCGGCTCTGTTTTCATTTTAAGGAGAACGAAATCTGACAGAATATTTTCTAGCCTTAATGGAGCTTTCCATTATGAGTCCTCTTGCAGGCCTTATAAATTGGAGAGAGTCCTGCTCTCTTATTTATGTTGTTGCAAAGACTTTGAAGTTCTAGTTTGGAGTTTGCAAATTCTTGTCGTTGTCATGTCTCCCTTCAGGAAGGTAATCATTTTTTTCATGAAATTAACCCAAGTTCAAGGAAGGAGAAGTGAGTGAGGATGGGGGGCACGTGAGCGGAGCTCGAACGGGGTGTTCGACAAAGCCAGTGTGGTCGGCGATGGCGTCTGTGCGTGTGCTGCTGGTGGCATCAGCGTGGGTATGTACAGCGGGCTGACGCGGGCACGTGCAATGGTGCCCGCGGGGGCGCTCACAGCGACACCCATGCACGATGTTGTTGTGCGGGCATATGAGGCAGTTCCCTCGCGTGGTGGTGTTGTACGGGCATGCACAGTAGTGACGCAGTATCGTACCCGATGATGCCCACCAGGGCACGTGCGGCGGTGCTGCACAGGCACTTGCAAGCGCGCATGGAGGTCTTTGCGCGTGCGCGCGCAGTGGTTCCTGTGGGCCGTTCCTATGTCTGTGTGTTTCCACATAAACTTGGGTGTGTGGCATTTATCTGGACGCGTGCTCTACTTTCAGAGTTTTCTTACATTGAATATTGTGCTTGTAAGACCTCCCCCCAACCTTTGCTCCGGGTCGGACCGGAGAGGATCTTACTTGCCCAAGATGTCCACTCAATGCTCCTTAAGGGGCAACGATCAACTTTACTAAGCACTAGTTGGTCGTCTTGCTCGACTTGAATCACAACATTCACATCTCATCACAGAGTTTAGCGGAAGCATTATTAGGGAGGCACAACAAATATATATAACAATTTTTTTTAAAAGAAAATACAAAAGGTCGTAGCCATTGTTTATACACGAAGCCCGTAGGCTATACAGTACTACAACTAACAACTCCTCTCTCTTTCTTAACTATTTTTGCTAGTACTCACGTCTTGAAACTCTAGAGCCGATGGGGGGGTGCCTCTGCTCGAGTAGTCCTATCAGCTGCCGTATCGTCCTGCAACAGCTAGTCACTACGGTGATCCATCTCCTGTGAATGGTTATTAAAATAATCATTAGTCATAGAGCTAAGTGGAAACAAATCTCCTCCCCCGATCCATATCCTGGGGACGAGCGCACGCACCCAACAAAATAAGATAGCCGGAGCAAGAGAGGGTTAGCACAACATTTCATAACTGAGCTAGGAGCAACCAAAAAGAGGTGCATCATGGTATAATTGGACTAGCAGCAGCAATATACGATAGTTATAACTTAGGCTCCACTAGCACAGCAACACAGCAGGTATTCACAACCAGTGCGAACATCGCAGGCATTCACAGCCGCGTACACATTGCAGGCATTCACAATCGTGTACACATCGCAGGCATTCACATCCACACATAACATTGTAAGCATTCACTGTTGCGTACACATCGCAGGCATTCACAGTCGCACATAACATTGCATGCATTCACAGTTGCGTACACATCGCAGGCATTCAAAGTCACGTACACATCACAAACATTCACAGCCGTGCATAACATTGCAGGCATTTATAGCCGCGTACACATCGCAGGCATTCACAATCGCGGACACATCGCAGGCATTCACAATCGCGTACACATCACAGACATTCATAGCCGCGCATAACACCCTATGTCGACATAGTATGGATCGCTTCTTTTCAAGCAGGGTAGCGAGCCCCGCGGGCCTCACCGATGTGGTCATCGGTGATAGTGGCCAGTCCTGCCACTTCTAGGGGTGGTCGTACCACACAACCTAGGCCCAAATGTGCAACCTCGTGTACTCTTGGATGTGAGCGACATCCAACGATTCAACATTTTAGCCGACTAGTGGAGGAAACCCAGTGGGCAAAACATAACGGCCGGTCACTCGTGGTACTCATCTCCCTGTCGCCTTGAGTCATCGAACTTTCCGCACCGGTAAGAACGGTCTGCGGAAGTGACTGACCAGCCACGGTTTCCTGCAAGCAATTTACAAGAAAACAAGGAAAAACCGTTTTGTTAGCATGCACCAGGTCTACAGCAGCTTGCCCTACTATACTTTAAATAATTCGGGCAAACGTAGAGCTGTCACTTAGAACCGAAAACCGCAAACCGGGCCGCAACCAAACCGGAACCGCAAAAAACCAGACTGAACTGTTCGCAGATTATTCGGGACCCGGTTTGAATTTTTGAACCGTGAACAACATTGGTCCGGGTGTGGTTCTTACATTTTATTATCCGGACCGGAACCGTAACCGGAACTGCAACATACAAGTCTCAAGTAGTTTCAAGATTTTAAGACCCGATCCGAACCGAACCGAAGTAGAACCGAACCACAACTCGTTTATTATTATTATTATTATAATATTGTTATTATTTTATAATTTATCTACAATATTTATACTTACTATCACAAGTGAAGCTAGTGTAGTTTGAACACAAACCGCAATCGCACTAAAGGTGGTCGATTTTGGACCGAACAAAACTTCACCGCATAAAAACCGTGTGATATGGTTTGACATTGGTGCGGTTTGGAGTCAATTATTGCAGTGCACTTTTGATTTTTATACAGTTATATAATATATTTTCAATTTTACTTACATATTTTTTTTAATATTTTATTTAAAAATATAGAAGATATACAACTACTATTTATTTGTAATCATGAAAGACAAATAATTGTAGCCAATTATTACAGTTGAGCATGTCGACGAGATGTGCGCAAGCTAACTAGACGTCATGACAAGTCTACACGCGTAGGAAGGCGATGGATACTATCCCATTGATCGTGGAAAAGACCGTCGAGAAGTGCGCAAAATAATTATTTCTATTTCATTGTTGGTTTGAGTTTTACTATTTGCAGCCTGCTTTTATTTCATTCCGCCAAGTTTGATTTTGGTTTTAGTTGGAACCGATTGGACCAGACCGAACTGCATGGAACCGGACCAGACCGTTTGTGACCGGTTTGGTTCTTGTTCTTGTTGAACCGTAATCGTAATCGTTGATACGACAGTTCCAAAAATTAAGCTGGAACCAGAACTAGAACCAAAATCGGTCAAACCAAATAAGATTTCGGATCTAATTTGAAGAACTGTTACCTTAGTGGTTCAGTTCATGATTTTAGTAGAATCGGAACCGAACCTGAACCGTGACAGCTCTAGGAAAACAACACATGGCTCGACTTTTGACAAGGGGCGTTGGAGCACTTTATTTGAGGTTAAATTAGGAGGAATATCTCAACTCCTGTTATCCCCAACTAAGGCTCAACTTATCAAATCACTATCCGTCAGGGCAGGACCCGTGCTTAAAATAGTAAATTGCAGAAATGAAAGCGCGATAATAAAATCTGTTGTTAGTATATGATGCATAATTGAAATTGTAATGCCCCAAGATTTCCGAAGCAGGAAAAAGGGTTACCTGGAAGTTACCGCCCGGCGGTAAGGCTAACGATGGCGCTAGCTCTGGATTAGTTGGCCAGAGGCATCGTGAGTGCTGGGTAAGGAAAGATGTCTCGACACATTTGGTTACCATGTGACGGTAGACTGATTCCGCGCCGCGGTATCTTCAGGAGTCAAGAGCGTCGAGTGAGGTAGGCTGACTCAACGCTTAGTCTACTGCATGGCGGTAGGTTATTACCATGAGGCGTTAGCCATTTAATTAGCTGAGCTCTCGGGAAGTTATCGCCCATCGGTAGAGATACCACAGGCGGTCGCTTGGCAATTTATTTGCCAAAGTGTTCGAGTTTCTACCGCGTAGCGGTAGTAACTATCGCATGGTTGTTGCAGGAGAGGTCGTGTCATAACCATCGCTAGCTACCGCGAGGCATTAGCATCCTATCGCGTGGAGATAGCGATTTTGTAACTGCGTGGCTACGTGTCAGCTTGTGATTGGGAGGCCTTGGCGATTACATGCGAAATGAGGTATTGAATAAAGATACCGCACGGCGGTAGCTCAGTTTATAATATTGGTTCGACCGTTCCATTTCATTACTTTGGAGTTTGAGAACCTGGCCTGGATTTCTGAAGGAGTAGCAGCAGCGCCAGAAAGGGGAGTTTACGCTCTCGTTCAAGATTCGGAGTTTGGATCGCAAAGTGAGTTCGGATCAACGGAGGCAAGGCCGGAGCGGTCGGTTTCAATCATCTAGATTTCTCCCATGGTGCCAAAGAGGACTTTAAGGGTAATGCTCCTCTTCCTTGGACATATGAAGTCCTTCGTTTGGCATTTTTAGGGTAGATGTTCCTCGAGCACGTGGAAGTGCTTCTCCCGACGGGTAGATCCGTGTATCCCCATAGTTTTGCATTTAGATTCGGAATCGAAGTACGGAATAGGCATGCTGTGTGAAGCCCATCCGGACGGGTTGGTCTGGATTGGTGATGTTTGTATGTTTTGTATGCCGGAGAATACTCCATGGATTATCGTTATCACGATTATCTTGGGACGCCATCCGCAGTTTCTTCCAATTAGGTCTTGGTTGCAGAAACTACTTTAATAACACTTATTTCAATTGTACTGGGTTGTGTCTCATTTTAATCGTGTACATAAAGGATTCACAATAGCAAAAATCATCGGAAATCGGAAAAACGTCAAAATGTTATATAAAATAAGCCTCAAAATGGACTAAACCAGCCCCCAAATGGACATCTTGTCCTTTCAAAAATATTCTGTTCAGCAAAGCTAAAATGATTGGGTGAACCACCCCCTTGAAATTATATGAAAAAACTAAGTAAAGTGCAGTCCAAAATAGTAAGAAGAACACCATTTTCTGCCTTTTAAAACAGCGAAAACACAGCAGAGAAAGCCAGCTAATACTCCCCAATCTTTCTAAATTTCATAAGGTAGAGAAAGAAGAAAAATTTCCTTATAGTAAGAGGGGAGATCAGAAAAACATAGAAGCAGCTCAGTCGGGCAGAGGAATAAGAGTAACTGGAAGAAGCAAAAATCTAAGCAGCAGCAAAACAGTCGGCACAGCAACACAATCGGGAAGGGGGGGAAGAAGAACAGTAGCAGTAGCAGTTGCACAGAGAGCTCGGCAACACCGCAATAAGCCCTAAATTGCACAGAGGGAATCGACGGCAACAAGCAGCATCGGCACAAAAGCGACGGAGGCAGAGCAGCGTAGACACAGAAATATCGATCGCACGACGAAATCAATCGTCACCGCAAGGTCGTCGACACAGCAGCTCAGCAACGACAACACAAAAAACGCAGAGACACAGGGAGAGAGAAGAAGGAGAAGAAGAAACGGAATTAGCAGATTGCAGAAATGGCAGTGCGGGAGAAGAAACACTTCGGGCTCGATTTATAACAGTGAATTAAGCGGCTAACGGTAGGTATAAGCCAAACACCGCTCCACATGTCTCCTAAACAAACCCAAGGCTTGGAACAGCTAACACTTCAACCTAGCCAGCAATCAAAATAGCCAACCAACAATCTAAGGTAACACCTGTACAACCAGCACTTCAGTTCAAAGCCCAACAATAAATCCAGCCAGGACAATTATTTAAAGCAGCCAACTTGCTAACTTACAAGGCAACAAGCCTATATCAGAAACCAGCCCACTACAACAGCCAGATAATCAGCCCAACAAGTGAATAAGGCCAAACTCTGCCCATTTTAAAGGCAGCAAACTCATTAATATGTCCTGCCCCAAATAACCAGCCCATTAAATCAACAAAGGCATCCAACAATAATAAAAAAAATCAAAACCAAAATTCGTCAAAAAAAAATGCGACAATTAAATATGCCTTTTCTCATCATCGGGGATAAATTATACATGGATTTTCATTTTAGGTTGTTACATGTGAGGCATGTCTCTTGAAGACCTTGGAGCCTATTTGTTTAGCGTGAGCTTAATTTGCTCAGCTTTGGTAGCCATGAGTGCTAGCCTTGTATCATAACGGGGTTATAAATCATACGAAAATGGGAAAGGGGATTCTGACCCGCGTCGTGGCTAACACGCCTGACTATTTGAGCATGGGAAATAGCTGAACTGTACCCAACCCTAGCCTTCTATCTTGGATTTAGTCATACCATGGATCTTCAGATCGTCATGACTTTGTCGGAGACTAGGGATGTTGTCTTCGCCTTGGGTTCTGAAATACTAAAAGCTCAAACGTTGCTGACCGTCGTAAAGAACTGTGGTATGACCCTTGAGATCTTGTGCACCAAGAATGTGCCTTAAGAGCATGGGATATTGGGCGTTTGTGCCAACGTATGTGGCGAATGGTGCATAAGTTGCACGTTCTGATTGCCATATTTTGTATATGCTAATGTCTGCAGGGAAGGAGAACCACCACCCTGGGTGAGGGGTGGTGTCGTTATAATTTGGTTAGCTAATGCTGACCGTTGCTTTTGTTTGCCACCATTGCGGTGGAATGTTGCTTGTAGGTACAACTGAGATAAGCGGGAAATAGCGGGTTGAAGCCTAGGATAGCTAACTTGCCCTCAAAGGCCAAAGTGCATTGCCCATTCTGCTTATTTAATACTCATGTGTGGCAGGCCTCCATGCCGAAGTATGGAAGATATTTTAATTTTGAGTAAACATTGTAAGGCTTTAAGGCAAAGACTATATTTTGTGTATTTTGGTTATTCATTCCTAATTGTTATTAGTTGACATTCATATGTTTGGGTTCTAACAGTAACCTTTAAAATTACTTTAGCTAGAATGCACTTTGTGTTAGGATACGTAATATTATATTATGGTTTCAATTAGTAACTCCTTTGACTGTCCGTATTATATGGCGTCGAATCATGGTCGGACCTTCTGTTATATGCTATGTGACGGATATAGGTGTTACAGAAATGCTATAAAGAAATTGGACTAGTAGGACACTGGAGTAGTACTGAACTAAAAGTAAGTACCGAAAGGAACTGGACCAGTACGATATTAGAATAATACTTAAGAGAAATGAACTGAACTGAAATTAAATAGCTAGGACCAGTACGAGACTGGAGTACTTAAAAATAAGTACTGAACTGAAATGAATAAATGAACTGGACTAGTACGAGACTGGAATAAAACATAAAAAAATTGTTAGTAGTGCAATCACTACATTCAGGAGGCTTCAGTTCTATCTCTGTTTTCTGGAGGCTTCAGTTCTATCACCGTTTTTTGGAGGCATGTTCAGTTCCATCTCTGTTCTCAGGAGTCATGTTTTTTTCCATCTCCGTTCCCAGGAGGCATGTTCTATTCCATCTCTATTCTTAGGAGGCTTGGTTCAGTTTCATCTCCATTCTCAGGAGGTTTAGTTCAGTTCCATCTCCGTTCTCAAGAGGTATGGTCCAGCTTCATCTCCATTCTCAAGAGGTATAGTTCCGTTCCATCTCCGTTCTCAGGAGATTTCTTTGGATTTCATCCATTATTAAGATCCGATAATAATTCAGTTGGGCCCTTTTTAATCGCAGCTTAATCAGATCATGGGAAGCTTATTATTAGTTACATTTTTATTATTCATCCGATAATAAATATCAATTTGATTGCTTACATCGGATCGAATCCGAGAATCTCGTTAAAGGGCATATTTTTCCTCGAATTTCAACCTCGAAAATCAATTTTTAATACATGAGGGAAATTCTTCACCGGGAACGAGGTTATGAATTATTTTACTCGAAGCTCGTTCTTTCATCTTCTAAGTCCACCCAAAATGCATAAAAGTTATTTTAAAAAAATGAGGCGCTCGGTGGTTTTGAAAATATCTCAAAATACTAAGAGCTGGAAATCCTGCCTCGATATTCTCGTCAATTAATCAATTGAACTATATATTAAATATATAAAGTGCTCGCATGCTTCGATTTGCATTTTCGAAGAATTTGAGAGCATAAATTTCCGAGCGCGACCCTAAGCTCCATGAAATTGGAAAATCATCAATTTTCACCCCAAGGTTCCCAAATTTTAATACAACCTTTAAGAGGGCCTAAAAAGAGTCTAGTAATTTTTCCAAAATTTTCCGAGCAATTTTGGGTCTCTAAATTGACCAAATAATTCTTACTTAGGCTTTTAAAATACTAAATTAACTCCAAAAATTTCCAAATTTTTTGTGGAAGTTTCCCTCATCAAGGGAAACCATTTTCATGTTAAAACTTTTCCACTAGTTTTATGATTTAGCCTCAGAAAATCAAAAATCCTTTTTATTACTTATAATTATAAAATCATACAATTTATAAAATTTTATAAGTTATAACAGTGAACAGGGATCACTGGCATGTACCGAAATCCATCCTTGCGGGCCTTCCCCATCGCCAGCCGGCCATGGCTCCGCCCCCGGCTGACTCCCCGGGGGTGGGCGCTCCCTCAGGCAGTGGTCCGACGGCCTCCCACCGTCGGCCATCGCCGGAAAATTCCATTACAGAGCATGTAAACTCCAAGCATGGTGGTGCCATGGAGGTGCTCCCGCGGCTATAGCTTACATGGGACACGTCCGAAAGGTAGGGGGAAGGAGACGAGAAAGTTTCGACCTTATTTCTAGGCCTCCGGTGGCTCTTGACGAAGTTGCCATGAGAGGTGGCAGTGGACCTCGGGTAGGGTGTTTTCTGGCGATGTAGAGCTTTGGAATGGGTAGGTTAGGCTCGTTTGAGCTTGGAGACAGGACTGCAATCCTCTGGAGAGTCATGGACTTTATATAGAGGGAGGGGAGGGCCCCTCCCTCCTCTTCTCCTTCTTGGTTAAACAAAATAAGGTAAGGTTAGCCTACCCTTCTAGGGTCAACTACCCAGCTATATGGAGCACGTGTCAGCCTTCTATTGGTGAGGTACAATTTGAGTGGCAACCTCCCATTGGTTAGAGCTTGGCTTGATGGGGAAGGAGGGAGAGAGAGAAAGAGAGAGGAGTGGGATGAGACTTTTTCCTTAGGCCCAGCTCCTTAGCTGTATAGTGACAAATCAGAGCCCATAAGTGGGCCCATAATGGCCTTGGTGATGGGCCCAAGTGGGCACCATTAAAGATGAGATTTTTTAAAAGAAAAAAGTATTTTTTAAGGGGTTTGACCAAAATTCAACCATTGTGTGGGTCCCCCATGTGGGTCAAGGTCAAAGTTTGTCCAAATCGCCGGGAGACGGGTCAATGTTGGGGTACAGTGGTAAAATTGGTGTGCACACGCTTTTCGGTGCACGATAACGCTGGGTTTGACCACAGATTGACCACTCATTCTCGAAATTGACCAGGATAAACTTGGTTGAATTCGTATTGACCACACGAATCCAATGCCACTGACCGGGGTCGAATCGGAGTTCATTTGCTAAATATTAAAAATCTACGCGTCGCGGCGCGCTAAAACGGTCAAAACACTTATAATTATCGTTAAGCTTAGAATTGCGACGCAACGAGTTTCGATGCGTTCGTATTGACTATATAAAGTCATAGGAACTGATAGAACTCAAATCAAAATTCTCTAGGTCAATATTCAAAAATCTCGTTTTGGCGACGTTCTACGAGAAATGGCCATATCCACCGTATGACCTTGGAATTAAACGGAACGAGTTCCAACGCACTCATATGGACTATACGAGGCCACAGTAACTGACAGAACTTAAATCAGAGTTCTCTAGCTCAATATTAAAAAATCTTATTTTCGCGACGTTCTACGAGGAACGGACATATCCACCATATGACCTTAGAATTCAACAGAACTAGTTCCAACACACTCGTATTGACTATATGAGGCCATATGAATTGATATAACTCAAATCGGAGTTCTCTAGATTGATACTCGCATAGGGTGGCCTCCTTCCGGGTCACGGGTAGAGGTTCAGGTTACTTTTATTGGGCCTACTAGGGTTCTAGTGGCCCAATAAAAGTTGGGATGTTACAATCCAATAAAAATAAAATGATTTTAGTACCCAAAAATTTGAATAAAGTAGGGGGAAAGTAACATACCTGAGAAAAGAGTCCTGAGTTCTTTTCTCGAACGAGTGTCTCTAGTTCCCAAGTGTACTCATCTCGTCCGTGATTTGACCGCGATATCTTGACCATCGAAATGGTCTTATTACACAGATTCTTCACTTTATGATCTACTATTCTGACTGGTTTGTGCGGGACAGATCTATCGGTCTGTAGTTGCACTGGTGGTGTAGGAAGATGCTATTTTGGTTGTCGGAGGACTCGCCTCAAGAAAGAGATATGAAACACATCATGGAGATTTTCCAATTCTAGGGGCATGACTAATTGATAGGAAACTGGGCCAACACGATCTATTACCTGATAGGGGCCCAAATAGCGGGGATCTAGTTTCTTTTGCTTTCTCAACCGGGAGATATCATGCATGAGCTTAATTTTCAGAAACACAATTTCTCCCATGCTAAACTCCGCTGATCGGTACCGTGCATCATAATATTTGGCATGTCGGCTCTGTGCTTCCCGTATTTGATCCTGGATTAGTCATATCATTGTCATAGTATCGTCAATATAAGACACTCCTAAGGCTTATGGGTCCTCATTCTGAGCCTATTTCAACGGGGTTTTGCAATGCCTCCCATGACTGGATGTGCTCTACTATACAAAGTCAGAGTAGATCCTCCATTGTCTGGTTCGTCCTTTCTGGCTGTCCATTTGTCCGCGGATGGAAAGCGGTGGTAAAGGCTAACTTGGTCCCCAAATGTGCATGCACCTGCCTCCACTCCTTGGATTTTAAACGTCCATCACGATCTGTTGGGTACACTGAAAAATATGTCCCAGATTTGGAGAAGCCTCCCCTTACTCAATGATATACATCAGTTTGTATTTGATGGGATGTTTGAGTTTCATTGTGCAGGTGTAAGGTTTTCAAGAAAATTCTCTAAGTACAAGTGTCAACACATGTGAAGAATTATGTCGACACCCAGAAGTTATGTCGACACTAGAAGCAAGGCCTGTGTCGAAACCCAGGCATTGTGTCGACACCTGAAGAAGAAGCTGCGTCGACACCAAGAATTGTGTCGAAACCTGAGCCAGGAATTGTGTTAACACCTGATGAAGGTTTGTGTCGATACACAGGACTTGTGTCGACACACACTCAATGCCATCTATCAGCAACAGCTATACTGAGTCTGAAGGGCTTGTGTCGACATACAGTACTTGTGTCGACACACACTCAATGACATCTGGACATACACTCAACGCCATCTGTCAGCATCAGCTATGTCAAGACTAGGATCTTATTCTGAATTTAAGGAGGGAGCTATCTAAAGATCAACTTCTACATCCAGTGAAGATCAACCTTATTTTGTTCAATCAAGAAGCTTTGAAGCAGCTAAGTCAGGTTGGATCTGAAGATTCAATTTATTCAAGAACTGATCAAGAAGCTCATACTAATAGAGAGTTCTATCTGGTGAAATTTCTGTACCTTTTAAAACATTCAATTTCTTGTAGGATTTTTTGTAAGATCTGAGTTGTAAGCCTGTAATTATAAAGGATGAGGTAGGGATGAGAGCCTGAGGTGTAGGACTTGTGAAAGTCTGAGTTGTAAGCCTAGTGATAAAAGCTGAGGTAGGGCTGAGGCCTGAGGTAGGGTTCTTGGGAAGAATCTGAGGTAAGACTTGTATAAGTCTGAGCTCTAGGAACCAATCTGGTTCTGAGTTATAAGATCTGTGGATCTGAGTAAGTGGAAGGAAGTTGGGCTGAATCCAGTTCTCAACTATATAGGCGAAGGGGGAAAGTGGATGTACCCATACCTTGGGGAACCACTATAAATCTAGTGTATGCTGTGCTGTGATTATTGTGTTGTGTATTGAATTTTCTGTGCTGAGTTAGAACTAGCTAATTACCTAAAATTCTTAAAGAAAATTAGAACCTATTCACTCCCCCCCTCTAGGTGTCTAGGCTCTTGAAATCGAGTCTTTCAAGTGGTATCAGAGGGAGGTTACTCAAAGATATACCTAACAGTCTGAGTGAATCTCCAAGGAAATTAACAGATTTCAAGAATGGGTTCAAATGAGAATTAGAAGGAATTTGGATCTATGAAACTGCCTATCTGCAGGAAAGAATGTTATGTCATATGGAAGGAAAGGGTCAGGTTGTTCATGGAAGCATCTGATCCAGGAATCTACACCATAGTACAAGAAGGTTCCTTCATTCCAATGAAGGTATCAGCTCTGGATGCAAATGTTAAAACCCCTAAGAACTATTTTGAAATGACTAAGGATGAGATCATCCTAGCAACACTAGAAAAAAATAGCATAAATCATTATTGTAAGTGCTATAGATGATGCCACATTTCAGAATCTGGTGCACTGTAAAACCTCTAAGGAAATGTGGGACACCCTGATTGTCTACATGGAGGGAACAGAAGAAGTTAGAGAGGAAAGGAAATCTATGCTGAATCAAGAATATGCGAGCTTTAGACAAGCCAAGACTGACAACATAGCTGAATGTTACAAGAAGTTCTTCAGGATAGTAAATGAGCTGATGACCTATGGAAGAGTCTTCAGCACATATGAACTGAATGACAAGTTTCTCAGGTCACTAACAAAGGACTGGGACACAAAGATATGTGCCATCAGAGAGGTGGTCAGGCTTGCTGATACACCTCAACCCACACTATTTGGAAAGCTGCTATCATATGAAATGCAGCTCACTGCCAGAAAAGAGGAGGAGAAAAGCAGTAGGTCTGAGTACAAAGAGAATTCAGTATCCTTCAAGGATGAAGGCACAAGAAAGGGTAGGAGAAAGTCTCCTTCTCCACCCAGAAGGAGTGCTGAGGCAGAAGAAGAAAATCCTAACAACATCACCTCAGATAGCCACACCTCTGATGAGGACTTTGCTACCTTTACAACGCAGTTTCAAAGGTTCATGAAAAAGAAGAAATGGAGAACCAGGCCATCAACATCCTTCTCCAAGGATGAGTATTACAATAAAAAGAAGACTCCCAAGGAGGACATGTATGCCTCAAAACCTAGTAAACAAACTAATTCTAAGATTGTTTGTTATTGCTGCAATAGGTATGGACATGTCATAATCGACTGTCCTTATAAGAGGAAGGAGCCTAAAGACAAGAAGAAGCATTAAGCAAAAGGCAAGGAGGGAAATCCCTTGTTGCTCAGAAATAGAAGAGTTGGACAGACTCTTCATCATCAGATTCAGGAGAATAAGATGATGCAAAAGCATATGTTGTGTTGTTCTCTACAGAAGAAGATTCTAGGGAATTAGAATTCCTACAAATGCTGGACTCCATAAATGGAGTTGAAGACTATTGCTGTAGAGGGCTAATGGCTCTGTCAGAAAATGATCAGTGTAAGGATCAGCCTGGTCCAAGTAAGGTATACAATTCTACCTTATCTTCTGATTATTTTACTGGATCAGAATCAGTAGCATCAAATTTAAGAGAAGTGGATGGTTCTGATTCTGAGGGGGATGTACATCAACTCATTAATGAGTATGGTGGGTTGTTGCAAGCTCTAAAGAGGAGCAAGTTTCTTGTCAAAGAGCAGGCCAAGAAAATTGAATCTCTTAAGCATGCTGCATCAGATTCATCAAAGATGTTGGATTTGAAATTGAATGAGGTTGCCAAACTGAAAAACATAACTGTTATTCAAATGAGCACAATGACCTTCAAGGAAAATCACATCAAGAATCTGGAGGCAAAACTTCTGAAAGAAAAGGAGTTAGTGGCTAAATTCTCTAAGTCAAAGTTTTTCTTTCCCTTAATAGACAATTTCATTTCTCAAAAAGGAAAGATAGGTCTAGGCTTTAAGGGAAGAATAAGGGCCACCAATTCTCATAGAAAAGGCAAAGCATCAGTTCATCCACTAGCCTCAAAGCCCCCTATCTTCTTTAGGAAAGAAATGCAACCTACAAACATATATGATCATGATATTACTCATGGTCACTGTGAGTATGGTGATTTCATTGGCAAGGGTAGATATGCCAATAGGCCACTCTATAAGCAAACTCATCAGGTTCTTAAGGAATCCTTGGGGTTTGCTGCTTCAGCACCTACACTTAAAAGGACTGCTGGTTACAATGCTGTGAAGTCTGTACCTAAGAGAAGGTACAATAGATTTGAGTGTTGGTGTTGTGGTAAGGTAGGCTACTTTGCCATGGATTGCTGGTTCAACACAAGTGTTAAAACCAAGAATAGTTTACCTGTCAGAACAGCTATAGGATTTCAAACTAAAAAGGACATAGGACCTAATAATAATTTGGGTTCTAAGGATAAGTGATTCTTTATTTGATGCAGGTAAATCCAAGTGGCCTTACCCCTATATGGTACTTGGATAGTGGATGTTCCAGACACATGACTGGAAAAAGAAGAATGTTGAGGAACTATGTACCCATAGAGAATAGACCCAAAGTAATCTTTGGTGGATCAGAAAAAGGAATCATCAAAGGATTTGGTAACATTTCTAGTGATTCAATTACTATCACTAAAGTGGCTTATGTGAAGGGTCTAAAACATAACCTGATTAGCATAAGTCAACTTAGTGATCTAGGTTATGACATCTCTTTCATCAAAGGGGAGTGCCAAATAAGGAGGTCAAGTGATCAAGAGATCATTTGGACTGACACTAGAAAAGGGAATGTATATTGTCTTAACATAGATTATGAGTTTAACACTCACCCATTTGTCTAGTTGCAGGAGATAAAGCTTCACTATATGAAAAATGACACAAGAGGCTAGCTCATCTAAACTATAAGTCAATAGGAAAGCTGTTCAGCATGGGGTTAGTGAGGAATGGTCCTCAAGTCAAGTGCATTAAAGAGGATGTGTGTTCAGCTTGCCAAAAGGGCAAACAGACTAAGTCCTCTTTCCATGCACTTGATACCAAAGATTTAATGAGATGTTTATATCTCTTGCATATGGATTTGTTTGGTCCTATGCTAGTTTATAATCTTGGTAGGAAAGTATACACATTAGTTATTGTGGATAACTATTCTAGATTCACATGGGTTATCTTCTTGAGGCAGAAATCTGAAACCCCTACTATTTTTCAGACCTTTGTTAGACAAATTCAGAATGAATTTAACAATTCAGATGTCAAAATCAGAAGTGACCATGGAACTGAATTTCAGTCTGAGTGTATGACAAAATTCTGTGAAGAACTTGGGATTCATCAGGAGTTCTCCTTACCTAGAACACCCCAGCAAAATGGAGTTGTTGAAAGAAAGAATAGGACTCTAATTGAGGCAAGTAGAACACTACTTAGTGACACTACTCTCCCTGAGTACTTCTGGGCTGAGGTAGTAAATACTACATGTCATGTACTCAATAGAGCCTCCATCATTAAGAAACATAAGATGACTCCCTATCAGATTTTGAAAGGCAGAAAACCAAACATTTCCTACTTCAGAATCTTTGGTAGCAAGTGTTATGTCCTAGTTAATTATAAGCACTACCAAACTAAGTTTGCATCCAAATCCCTAGATGGGATATTTGTTGGGTACAACAATAATAGTAGGGCATACAGGATCTACAACTTGATTACACAAATTATAGAAGAATCTGTCCATGTAGTATTTGATGAGTCTAAGTTGATTAATAATGAATTGTTTAGCTCTTCAGGTAGTTCTACAGGTTTAAAGGACAGGATGGACAAGCTAACTATTAATGAAGAAGCACCTGCTAGGCTGGATGAAGAAAAGGATGCATGTTGTCCAGGGGGAGAACAAGACTTACTGGATGACGAAGACAATGAGGAGCATCAGGTTGAGAAAAATGATGAAGGATAAGAGGTTGGCAGATTTCCTCCAGCAAGAAGACACCTGAAGGATCATCAAGCTCATCAAATCATTGGTGATGCAAGTCAAGGTGTACTAACCAGGAGCAAGAGCATGAACACAGTTTTATGTTTAATTTCTTGTCACAGATAGAACCCAAGAAGATTGAAGAGGCCATGCTAGACACAAACTGGATTGATGCTATGCAAGAAGAGCTGAATCAATTTAAAAGATGTAAAGTCTGGGAACTTGTTCCTAAACCAAAGGATCACAATGTAATAGGAACAAAGTGAATCTACAGAAATAAACTTGATGAGAATGGCGCCATAATCAAGAACAAGGCAAGGCTGGTAGCAAAAGGCTACAGGCAAGAAGAAGGGATTGACTTTGATCAAACCTTTGCCCCAGTGGCAAGGCTGGAAGCTATAAGGTTATTCTTGGTCTATGCTACCTATCAAGGTTTCAAGGTATATCAGATGGATGTAAAGTTAGCATTTCTGAATGGTGACTTAAAAGAGGAAGTCTATGTTGAACAACCCTCAGGTTTTGTAGACTCTCACTATCCTAACTATGTATATAGGCTTAGGAAAGCTCTATATGGTTTGAAACAAGCCCCTAGGGCTTGGTATGAAACCTTGTCTACTTTTCTTATTGAGAATAAATTTTTTAGAGGAAAGATAGACAAAACTCTATTCTTTAGGGAATCTAAAGGCAAGATCATACTAGTCCAGATATATGTTGATGACATTATCTTTTGATCTACTGAAAACAATCTTTATAGAAAGTTTGTCAAACTTATACAAGGGAAGTTTGAAATGAGCAGTATGGGTGAGCTGAAGTTCTTCTTGGGAATTTAAGTTAGACAGACTGATGATGGATTATCCATATCTCAGTCTAAGTTCACCAAGGAGTTGATAAATAAATATGGTATGCACTCTGCCTCCACCATGAAAACTCCAATGGGAACAAGTATGCTTATAGGCAAAGATGAGGCAGGGAAACCTGTTGATGAGTCTTTGTATAGAGGGATAATTAGCTCTCTACTCTACTTGACTGCTAGTAGACCAGACATCATGCATGCAACATGTGTCTTTGCTAGGTACCAAGCATGCCCAAAGGAATCTCATTACACTACTATCAAGAGAATTTTGAGATATCTTAAGGGCACACCTAATCTAGTCTTTGGTACCCTAAGAATAGAGATTTCTTACTAACAGGCTTTTTAGATGCAGACTTTGCAAGGTGTAAAGAAGACAGGAAGAGTACCACAGGAACTTGTCAATTCCTAGGTGGAAGTCTGGTGTCATGGAGCAGCAAGAAGCAAACAAGTGTAGCTATCTCAACTATTGAGTTAGAATATATAACTGCAAGCAGCTGTTGTGCACAGTTGATGTGGATAAAGCATCAACTTGAAGACTATGACATCAAGGTAAGTAGAATTCTATTATTCTGTGATTCTACTAGTGCTATTTCTATTGCTAAAAACTCTGTTTCATACAGTAGAACTAAGCATATAGAAATTAAGTTTCATTTCATAAGAGAACATGTGGAGAAGGAAGATATTAGTCTAGAATTTGTGAACACAAATAATCAAATTGCTGATATTTTTACAAAACCTCTGGATGAAACTAAATTCAATTATTTTAAAATTAAATTAGGTATGTTGAACCTAGAATGGGTCAGCACAAGCTTTCCTAAGAAGAATATGTAAGTACAAAATTTCTCAGGAAATTTGGTTAAGTAAGAAAGTTTGTGTCGACACAAGCAAATTGTGTCGACACTCTCAGTATGTTGTGTCAACACATAAACAGTATTTGTGTCGACACAAGAATTGGTGTCGACACACTCTGTCGAGACTTGAATAGCCCGTGTCGACACTGACATAAGTATGTCGACACATAGACATGTCGACTAAAGATAAGTTTTGTCGAGCCCTAAGTCTTTTATGTCGACACATGTAAAATTATGTCGACTACTATTATTACT
Organism: Platanthera zijinensis; assembly: GCA_039513925.1. Lineage (NCBI taxonomy): Eukaryota > Viridiplantae > Streptophyta > Magnoliopsida > Asparagales > Orchidaceae > Platanthera > Platanthera zijinensis. Next base: position 65,620,395 of record CM077093.1, read on the forward strand.
AAGTAAGGTGTGTCCTTTGACCTACCCTTTACTAGTAGACTATAAATAGGGGGAGACAAAATCTGGTCGACTACGCCTTCAGATTTCTCGACTCTAGACCTTGTGTCGACATAGATATTCACTTCTCTTCTCTCTCTCTTGTCAATGGCGCCCCACCAGAATGACAAGGTGAATGGAGGTTATGAGCTGGTTCGTGGGGGATTCACGACAGCTTCACAAGACATCCATGGTGTAATTACCCAAATTTTGGAAAATGTTTTGGAGTTCTTGGTCTCAGAACCAATAAGAATTTGGAAAAAGGAAGTACTGGAATTCTACTCATCTGCAACTGTGGACACTGATGGAAAGAAGATCAAAGCATCCGTTCAAGATTCAAGAGTAAAATTCACACTTAAGATGATTAGGAAATTGCTCCAACTTCCCAAGATTACGGATGATGATGAAATAGTTCCATCCATGACAAAAAATGCACTAAGTTGGTGCGGGCTGAACCCTAATACCAAAGTTGGATCATCAATTACCAAAAAGGGGTTGAATTCCCAAGGTAAGTTTCTTTCTGAAATCGTAGGCAAGGTAATTCTATGCAAGACTGGTGGACATGATAGAATATTTGCCTACATGTTCAACCTAATGACCAGAGTCATATACACTGTCAAAACAGACTGGTCATCAGTAGTGTTTGACAAGATTCTACAAGAAAAAAAGAAGCCAAATCTGGGAAGGATACTAAGCTTATGTCTAGCTTCTACAATACCAGATGTTATGAACCAACTACCAGGATCCAAGATCAATCATATGAGGAGGATGGATGTAAGGATTCTATCCAGATGGGATAGAGTATTGACCAAAGAGGTTTCTACTCCACAGAAACAGGTCAAGAATGATAAGAAAAAGAAATAAATTGTTCAGCAAGAAGAATCCTTCAGTGATTCTGAAGAGGAGGTAGTCTTCAGTTCAGATGAAAACCAACAACAAAAAGAAGCTCAAGATTAAATAGAGAGCAGTCAACACCCAAAGCAACAGATAGCCTCCACTCCAGGGGGAGAACACCCTGAACTAGCAGTACAAGACACTGAACTATCTGAGCTACCTGCCCAAGGGGGAGGCATTGCTGTAGCTACTATGGAGAGTGAGTATACTGCTGATACAGTGATGGACATTGTATCAGATTTAAACAAAGAAGCACTTGAAATTGCTGAAAAGGAAGCACAAGATGTGCAGATGAAGGATACAGCTCAAGATGAGCAAGTAAGTATCTCCTTTATAGAGAGGGCCCTGGACAAAAATCTGGATGTCCAGGGAGAACCTTTTGTTTCCCAAACTAATCTTGTTCCTCCTGTTCAGATGCAGCAAGAGGTAACTATGGAAGAGCTGTTTCCTGATTTACCTGCAACAAGGACTGAGGGGGGTAGCAAATAGAAGAAAAAGAACTGCCAAGAACTGAGGGGGAGGAGCTACTGGATGCCCCAGTTAGTAAAGCAACTGTAGATATAGAAAGCTCCTCTCAATCTTCTAATGATGAAGAAGCCTCCATGGCTAAAAAGAGAAAACCGGCTTCTCTAAGGAAAAGGAGCTCAGGCTACAAGAAAGCCTTGCAAACAGTCACACCACCACTTCCTCCAAGCATGGACTTGAGTTCATTACTGGTCCAACTGCAAGTCAAATTGGATGAACAAAGGCAGTTCTTAGAGATATATGTGGATGAATCAAATAAAGAACTGCTGTTTCAGCTGGCATAAGACATAAAATCCATCAGATTTGAAGTCAATCTGCATAAGAAAGAGATGACAGATTACTTCCACAAAGGAGGTAAGACTGTAGTATATTTGGCTGAGCAACAACAGCTGATAAAGACTAAAGTTGAAGACATTGCAACCAAGCAAGGATATATTTTAGAAAATCAATTCAGGTCAAATGAAAATCTCAAAGACTCCTGAAAGTCTTTAGTGTCAACTAATTCCACCTATGGGGGGAATAGGTGAATTGCAGTCTTTTGCGGAATTTAAATAACCTGCACAATTAAACAAACACAGCATAGAAAAGCACACAAGCAATTATAGTGGATCCCTGATTTGGGTACGTCCACTCTCCCCCTTCAACCTATCTCCCACCAAAGGACGACTCGGTCACTTCACCAAACGGATTGAAATCCAATCCTCACACTACGGAAGGCACCCTTCCAACCGAAGGAGTCTCTACTCCTCCACCACGGGTTGCACCCAACCCTTACAACAAGGAATCACTATTCCTTTACAACAATACAAAATTAGAATGTACAAGAAATAAAAACTACACTTGTGGAGAACCCGATGTCCCTCTTCGTTCGTTGAAGCGTTCTTGATGAAGACGAAGAGACTACGACCGGAGTACTCTCTTGGAGAGGATCTTGCCAAGATCGGCGGCGATGCTTTGTAGATCCAAACTTCTTGACGAAGCAAGCAAGGTCTACCAACGATCTCAATCGGATCAGTCGTCTCAATCGATTCGGAATGAAGAGCTATCCTCGTTCAACAAATCGAGAAATAAGAGATCTCGAGAGAGAAGCGTGAGACGCTAGGCTAGCCTCGGTTCTGTCGTCGGGAGATCAAAGATGATATGAGATTTGCGACGACGACAACTTTGCGAGCGGAGACGACGACGGGAGGATTTCTGCGATCAGCTAGGTCACGCTCGGCTGCTTTTGATTTTCCGTGAATCGCTCTTTCGTAAGTTCAAAATACGCGAATATATATACTGTAGAACAACCCTAAATGACCGTTGTGGGGCCCACAAGAAGAAGCCCTAGCTCCGGTCAAAATAGCGCACAACATCTTGGTTCGGTCCAGCGAACAGAGCAAATTTGCCCAAGGCCAATTTGGCGAGAATCATTGGTGATTCCCGTCGAAGTCGGCGGGAATCACTTGTGATTCTCGTCGAATTTGCCATGGCAGGATTCTAGTTGAAACTCTAGTCATCCGGAGGGGAATCGGCGGGAATGCAAAGTCATTCTTGACGAATCGGCGGGAATGCGACGTCATTCTCGACGAATCGGCGAGAATCATTTAGTGATTCCCATCGAGTGATTCCCATCGATTCTGCCTTAGCAGAATTCTTGAAGGAGGACAGTCAGCCAGATAAAATCAGCGGGAATCACTGAGTGTTTCTCGACGATTCGGCGAGAATCACTAATGATTTCCGTCGAATTGGCGAGAATCACTAATGATTCCCGTCGAATCGGCGAGAATCACTTACTGATTCTCGTCGATTTTGACTTGGATGATTTTTCTTTTCCTTCCCCTTAACTTGGTCTTTGACCCATCTTTGCTCCGCTTCTGCTCTTGATCTATCTCGACCTTGTACTTGAAAATAAGTACACTCCAATAAAGAGAGTACACGTGAGTCAACACACTGATCTGCTCAACGAGGGATTACGTTGCGCAGACCCGTGTATATTAACCCACTGCACCCTGATATTGGTGTGTACTTCGCATGGAATAGCTGCAAGAACAACTTAACAGAAGATTGTCAAATACATTGTGAATTCACTTAGCTTGTACAGGGGCTTCTTCAAATCAGGTACATTGTGGATACAATACCCAACAATCTCCCCCTATTTGAAGAAGTCAAAATCCTACTAGCTAAGATGAATTACACAAACCAGAAGAAAATACATAACAAATTATGTGAGATAAGACACTGAATAATAAACGCATTCAGAACAACAATTGAGTCAACATGTGATCATATATATATATATATCCAAAATTGTTCATATAAATACATGAAAAGATACACACGCATATGGAAATAAAATCTATTCCTTTGCCTGAGCATCCTTTAGTTGTTCAGCCTGGAATTTCTTGCTTTGTCTTTCAAAGAACTCCTTAGGCTTTGGGTAGTACCTGGGGGGAGGAGCTTTATGTTCCACAGTGTTAGTCCTGAAAAATATGTTTCTTTTAGCTTCATACACTTTGTGCATCTCCCACTCATACTGACTATACACTTCATTTCGATTAAGTTCCCCCTGCTGTTGTAGCATAAATGTTTCCAGTATGATGCTCCTCGATGTAGGGCTCCATCGTTCATTCTTCACTTCACTTTCCTTCAATCTTACTTTCCTCTCAGCTGGAGTCTCTTTGGAAGTCCCTTCTTGAAGTTTTCTTTTGCCTTTTTCAATGGCCTCTTGATCAAACATAGCCCTGAGAGTAGCTTTGGCAGTGGCCCTAGCAGCCTTCCTAACCACAGCTTCACTCAGGGGAACCTCCTCAGCACTTGCCACCTCATCAGCAACAGTGGTAACCTCATCAGGAGGAGGAACTGGAATTGGAATTTGTATACCGGATGATTGCTGAACTAGCCAGTGACAGCTTTCAAAACATACTTATTTGACTGTAAGAAGTTGTCGATCATGATTTGTTCTAGCCCTGCCATCTTAGCTGTATTTGCATTCTCCCCCTTTTTGGCTTCTAGGGCAATGGAGTTTGCATAGGTATGCAGTGACTCATCTATATGCTTAACAGTCTTAGTGAACTCGTTTAGCAGGGATGCCTGATTTGTGTTGAGTGTCACCATATTGGCATCAAATAACTTGATGTTGTTGGCAACAACATGTGCATTTTGGTTTACCACTGCCAGATCAGCTGTGTTCTTCTGAAGCCCTTGCATTAGAAGATTTACGGCAGTGCCGGCCTCCGAATACTTAGCGTCAAATTTCAGTTCCATCATATCCAGTTTATGATTTATCTCCACAACATTTTTAAGCATCAGATCCTCAGATTGCTTAATTCGTTTTAGCACCTTGTTGTGAGATTGTTCAAAAGAGGCCTTCAGTTCATCCACTATACCTTGAATGATATTTACCTTTGGATTTGCCAGGCTAGGTCCTAGCGGTTGAACTTGATGAATGGCCTGGTCATGCGCAGGGGGGATAGGACTCTGGGAGTCAGGATTTTCATCTGCAGATACACTGGTGGAGCTGGATAGATTCACAGTCTCTTGAGGGGGGATTGGGGCAGCCTCTGTCATTTTTTCTATACTCATCATCCCCTATCGGGAGGTCTCCCCCTCAATTGTTGCACCAGATACATCAGGAACTGCTACCTGAACCTGTTCCACAGAGGGGAGATCAACATCAATTTCCGTCATGTCCATCTCATTTCCAGCTTGGTCATTGTTCACATCATCAGTGGCCGCATTCTCCACATCATTATCATCATCAGCATCATTCTTCATGTCCTCCACTTCCTCTTCTTCAGCCGGATTAGAAGCGAGGGTATCTACTGCATCCTTTGCAATCTAGGTAATGTTAGTGACTGCATCTGCATGATCTGAACCTGAGACTTCCGTCCTGAGGGCATCAAAAGGAATGTGTAACGACTCCCCCTCAGTTCCTGCATGCAGCAAATCAGGAACATCACTGGGGTCATCCAAGGGATATCTGTACTCTAGAGCTCTGTCATCTTCAACACCCTGTGCTTCAGCCGCACCTCCTAGGCCAATTCTCCTCTCCCATCTATCAAAAATGCTGGAGTCCATCTTCTTTAAGTAGTGAAGAGGAACTCCCTTACTCAAATCAAACTTGTCTCCGTCCATCTGATTGAGGTACAGGCTGATGATTCTCCCAAAGTTGGGAGTTCGTAGGGTATCTTTAATCTTTTCAAACAACATGGCCCCCCAGTTGTATCTTTTTCTACACACCACAGCCATCAGGATTTTGAACATATCCCCTGAAATATGATCATGGGAGCCCGATTTGCAGATCAGGACCTTCCCAATGATATTAGAGAGGAGCTTTCCTTCCTCATTCATGTCCTTGCGTTTGATGGCCTTTGTCCCTCGTGATAATCCACAAAACAGTAGTGTCCGTGCATGATCATTCTCGTCCAGGTGGTCCTCTTGTTCAAAGTTGTTGGGCTGCAGATGACGTGATAATTTTGCAGCAGAAATCTTGATCCTTAGTCCAGCAATCTTACTCTTAATCAAGGTATCCTCATGACGTAGCTTGGTAGTTGTATAGAATTCAAGAACTTCTTTATCTAGAATTTTGCATGGGTGCTCAAGGATAAATGAGAGCCCAGCTTGCTCAAGCATCAGGATGATGTTCCTGAATTCATCAGAGGCATGGGAGAAGCCAGTCCGAACCAACTCACTCCCGGTGAGGAGTCCAACCATGGTTCGAGGAGCCATAGCAAACCTAAACAAGTAACATCAAAAGGGGCTTAACTCTATCTAAATCTCTAGATTAGGAACTAAACTATTAGGAACTAGACAAGTTATAAACAAGCTCAAGATTCAAAGAGGAACGGTCGTTACCCTTTCGCAGAGCGGAGAGAGTCCCTGTCGGCTTGCGTCGGGACTTCTGGCGACGGGAGTGGGAGACGACGAGAGAGGGAATGCAAAATCGGCAGGAACTTTGTGTCAAGTGGATGCCAGAGATGGGAGCACCGATCTGACGGAGAGAGGACAGCGGCGGACTACAATCGACGGAGCTGGATTCGTCGGGAGGCAAGGGGAAGTCGATGAGAACACCGAGCGAATAAAGCACGGGAGGAGTTTCCGCACGACCGATGGGATTCAGTGAGGTTTCCACAGAGTCGACGGGATTTCCGCAGCGTCCAGAATGCGAAGGGTCAGGATTACGTGGTTTACGCTATTTATTTCCTTCGAAAGCTGGGGTAGCTGATATTTCCGTTGTGAATAGCCGGTTTCTGCTGACCGTTTCGAATTTCGAACCTTTCAAAACTTTGCCCTTTTTATTTCGAAACTTTGAGTTGTCGATTTGAATGTTGAAACTTTGCCCTTTTTATTTCCTGGTCAGAATAGCTAAGTCGAGTCGAAGGGAGGTTAACCCTAGAAATAAGCACTGGGTATTTCTTGGTGAGTCAAAAATGTATAGTTTTTGTTACACCTACTGGCACACGTCCCTTGAATTTCATCGGACCGATTGACACCCATTGTCACACATTATCGATGATATATAAACCATTCATCAGATTCCAAGCCAAGAATCATACAGTTATTAGCTCTCGTGTCCTACCATCAGGTGGGTGTATATATATCTATGTATATTTATTTTAGAGAGAGAATCTACATGTTTGTTTGGATATATATATAAACATCTATGTAATGCGATTCACTTTTCGAAGCTGAATGCGCGTACCTGGGATCATTAAGTTGATCATTCGAATCCTCTATTTGAAGTACAACAGGTATCCGGTCGAAGTAGGCCATTATAGTTAACATTATCTCTTATCTCACATACTTGTTCCATACCATTCCTGGAACATCTCTTGTCTAGGTCCCATCATGTTCACGGGAACCTAGACTATCCTGCAAAAATGAATTACCTTACCTTAGGAACCCAATATGCATTGGGTCCTAGGTTCCTGTCAGCATAAACTACTGAATGCCTTCCTACAGGATTCCTGTCAGGAAGGCTATCTCTAGCCAAAGGAAGTGGACATACCCTTGCCCTTGGCACAGAAGGATTGTGCCAACAATCAATGGCAAAGTGACTCACTTTGCCACAGCACCAACACTCATGAATGTTGTATCTCCTTTTCTGACCAGATCTACTGACTGAGTTAGTAATGATCTTAGGTCTGACAGGGGCAGAGCAGGTTCTGCTCACAGATTTGCCCTTTCCACCGAGACACGAGGGAGGGTGGATGGAGAACATGTGGTGAGTGTCATGAGGCCTGGGAGGTGGTGCCTTCTTTTCAGTTAGCACACATCCGGGGGCCCCATAGATACTTGCTACATGTTTGTCAACCCCCTTTCCCTGTGTCCTAGGGTGGTGAGAGTTACTGTGAGAGCTGGTTCCTGCACTTTCATGACGAGTTGGGGTTGAGGCAGTGAATACAAAAGGTTCATTATGAGCCAAATGTATTTTCTCATGGGTAGCCATAACAGCACTTGCACTATGTGTATTTCCACATGAGGGTTGATCATTCTTGCAGTGACCATAGTTGTTCTTATGGTCATACCTGAAGGCATGATGTGTGCCCTTCCTACTCGGTGTGGGGGGTCTGAAAACAGTTTCCCCATTTCTCCACGATTTTATAATTCGTGAGATCCACCCGTTTTCTCCATTTCTCTTAATAGCATCTACCATGGAAAAGTTAGATATTATTCTCTTCTCGGTCTCTAGAGAAAACTCTATATCCGAGATCTTTGAGTCCTTCACCTTGATGGATTCCAATTGGAGATCCATCATGGTCCTCAACTGAGCAATTTCCATAGCTTGTTTCTCCACAAGCAAGTTGCTCTTCTGAAGGGCACTACGAAGAGAATCAAGAGTTTCAATCCTTTGATTGAAGTTGTCCATCACCCTTGCATCACTTGATGGACAACCCTCTGAACTACTCCTGTCTTCAGGAGATTCAAGAGAAAAGGAGCCTGATGAGGAAGATACCTGATCCTGACTATGATTATCAGGGTTAGCATTAAGATCCGCAGAGACTGATGTGTCAGCTTCATCAGAACTGCATTCCTCAATCTCTTCTTCAGTTTCAGATAGAGACACGGGAGCCCTGATATTGAGAGATTGGTCTTGACTTTCATCTTAAGAGATGAGGACCCCCACATAGGCTTCATCCTCTTGTTGGCATCCAGTCCCAGCCATCTCCGTTCCCTCCATGAGGTCAGAGATAGTTTGCCACATAGACTTTGAAGTCTTACACTTGTCCAATCTTGAACGAGATGATCCAGACCAAACATCAGTGATGATATGACGAACCAGCTTGTCTAGGTTGAAAAGTGAGAGCTCAGTCTCAGACATCTCTTCGGGACTCTTGGGGATTTGGAGATCTTTTCCAGATCTAGAAGCCTTCATGGGAATGAAGGGACCCTCTTCCATATTGAATGATGCGCGAGGGTCAATGGCCTCCAGATGAAACATAACTCTAATCTTCCAAAAGGTATAATACTCCATTGTGCAGGCAGGGAGACTCATAGGAGAGACATTAGAGTATAGCTCCATGCTTGAGTCTTGTTTTCTTCTTGACACTAGAGGCAGGATCTTACTCAAGGTGTTAACCTTTTTGATGAGCAACCTCCCTCTGATACCACTTGAAAGTCTTTAGTGTCAACTAATTCCACATATAGGGGGGGGAATAGGTGAATTGCAATCTTTTGCGGAATTTAAATAACCTGCACAATTAAACAAACACAGCACAGAAAAGCACATAAGCAATTATAGTGGTTTCCCGGTTTGGGTACATCCACTCTCCCCCTTCGACCTATCTCCCACTAAGGGACGACTCTGTCACTTCACCAAACGGATTGAAATCCAATCCTCACACTACGTAAGGCACCTTTCAAACCGAAGGAGTCACTACTCCTCCACCACGGGTTGCACCCAACCCTTACAACAAGGAATCACTATTCCTTTACAACAACAAAAAATTAGAATGTACAAGAAATACAAACTACACTTGTGGAGAACCCAATGTCCCTCTTCGTTCATTGAAGAGTTCTTGATGAAGATGAAGAGTCCACGACCGGAGTACTCTCTTGGAGAGTATCTTGCCAAGATCGGCGGAGGCAAGTGAATGCGGCGGCGATGCTTTATAGATCCAAACTTCTTGACGAAGCAAGCAAGGTCTACCAACGATCTCAATCGGATCAGTCGTCTCAATCGATTCAGAATGAAGAGCTATCCTCGTTCAACAAATCGAGAGACAAGAGATCTCGAGAGAGAAGCGTGAGACGCTAGGCTAGCCTCGGTTCTGTCGTCGGGAGATCAAAGATGATATGAGATTTGCGGCGGCGATAACTTTGCGAGCGGCGACGGCGACGGGAGGATTTCCGTGATCGGCTAGGTCACGCTCGGCTGCTTTTGATTTTCTATGAATCGCTCTTTCGTAAGTTCAAAATACACGAGTATATATACTGTAGAACAACCCTAAATGACCGTTGTGGGGCCCACAAGAAGAATCCCTAGCTCCGGTCAAAACAGCGCACAACATCTTGGTTCGGTCCAGCGAACAGAGCAAATTTGCCCAAGGCAAATTTGGCGAGAATCATTGGTGATTCCCGTCGAATTCGGCGGAATTCCCGTCGAATTTGCCATGACAGGATTCTAGTTGAAACTCTAGTCATCTGGAGGGGAATCGGCGGGAATGCAAAGTCATTCTCGACGAATCGGCGGGGATGCGACGTCATTCTCGACGAATCGGCGAGAATCAGTTAGTGATTCCCGTCGATTCTGCCTTAGCAGAATTCTTGAAGGAGGACAGTCAACAAGATAAAATCGGCGGGAATCACTGAGTGATTCTCGACGATTCGGCGAGAATCACTAATGATTCCCGTCGAATCGGCGAGAATCACTTAGTGATTCTCGTCGATTTTGACTTGGACGATTTTCTTTTCCTTCCCCTGAACTTGGTCTTTGACCCATCTTTGCTCCGCTTCTGCTCTTGATTTATCTCGACCCTGTACTTGAAAATAAGTACACTCCAATAGAGAGAGTACACGTGAGTCAACACACTGATCTACTCAACGAGGGATTACGTTGCGCAGACCCGTGTATATTAACCCACTGCACCCTGATATTGGAGTGTACTTAGCATGGAATAGCTGCAAGCACAACTTAACAGAAGATTGTCAAATACATTGTGAATTCATCTTAGCTTGTACTGGGGCTTCTTAAAATCAGGTACATTGTGGATACAATACCCAACAACTCCCATGAAGAAATTCTCAAAAAACTGGGAAGTATTTCTACTGATTTGAAAACTGAAATATCAAAGCAATACAAGAAGATCTAGCTGCTGTCCAAACAGCCATTAGAGCCTCTCAAAAGACTATTTCTGATTACCTGACTAAATTCAAAGCCTACTACCAAGAAGGTACAGAATATCTAGCTGATCAAATAAGGTTTCAAAAGAATGATCTGAGAGATCATATAACTAGAGAAGTCATAAAGGGGGATAGAGTGTTAGTCAAAGCCAGCTCTGATCATACAAAATAGGTATCTAACACCATCAGAGCTACACTTGGATTTCTACCCCTATGTGAGGATGATAATACAGCTGAGTCTGGTGTTCAACCTGCCTACATTGAAGGGGATCAGCTAGAGGTTGCATAGGTCATTTTTCCTCCAACTGATTTTGACATAGTCCAGCAAGAAGTTCAGCAAATGTATAGCCCTCCACAGGAGGCACAAAATGTTATTATTGAAAAATTAGAAATGTCAGAGGCTTCCAAGGAAGCTCAGAAGGAAGCACAGTTGTCTAAGAAAAGGTTTAGAGAACAGGCTGAGTTGAAGCCTGATTTTGAGCAATGGAGCCCTACTTCCAGGAATATTATTTTGACTACCTGGAAAGCTGTGAAAGACAAGACCTATGATAGGGGTAAATGGTACTCTGAGCAAGAGTGGAACAAGTATCAAGACAGGAAAGAAGCCATTCTTCAGTACAGGAGGAGTGCAAAAGCTGGAAAGTTACCTGCTAATACTCTAGAGCCTAGCAAGTACTTCCCAAAGCCTTTTCACTATTTTGAAAGGCAAAGGATAAAGGCTGAATAACTAAAGAAGAAATATCTGAAAGGAAAGAAACTAGCTGATGATACTGAACCTACTGTACAGGCTAAGATCAGATCTAGGAAAGAAATTGAAATTAAGGAGCCTAGTCTATCTTAGGATAGATAGGCTAATGTCTAGAACTATATAATCTTTTTATGTTCTAAAGAAAAACATGTAAACCTAGAATTTTCTGATTAATGAATGGAATCAGTTTCAGTATTGATTTTAGTTGTTATCCTGCAGTGAAATGTATGTACATCTATTTTTTCTGTGTTTTATTATGAGTGATGTATATCTTTGACTAAGAGTTATTACTTCTCCAAATAGGGGGAGATTGTTGGGTACACTGAAAAATATATACCAGATTTGGAGAAGTCTCCCCTTACTCAATGATATACATCAGTTTGTATTTGATGGCATGTTTGAGTTTCATTGTGCAGGTGTAAGGTTTGCAAGAAAATTCTCTAAGTACAAGTGTCGACACTTGTGAAGAATTGTGTCGACACCCAGAAGTTGTGTCGACACTAGAAGCAAGGCATGTGTCGACACCCAGGCATTGTGTCAACACCTGAAGAAGAAGCTGTGTCGACACCTAAAATTGTGTCGACACCTGAGCCAGGAATTGTGTCGACACCTGATGAAGGTTTGTATCGACACACAGAACTTGTGTAGATACACACTCAACGCCATCTATCAACAACAGCTATACTGAGTCTGAAGGGCTTGTGTCGACACACAAGACTTGTGTCGACACACACCCAACAACATTTGGACATACACTCAACGCCATCTGTCAGCATCAGCTATGCCAAGACCAGGAGAAGTTGTGTCGACACACAGGACTTGTGTCAACACACACTCAATGACATCTGGACATAAACTCAACGCAATCTGTCAGCATCAATTATGTCGAGACCAGGAGCAGTTGTGTCGACACACAAGACTTATGTCGACACATCTAACAGAAGCTGTGTTAAGTAGCAAAAGAATGACTATGTCGACACATGGAGTGTTGTGTCGACATCATCAAGACTTGTGTCGATACTTAGTCTATTTGTGTCGACACATGTGAAGCAGTTTGCTGAGTGGTTCATGCTGAGTTATAAAGTCTTTGAAGAATCAACTGTCATGACTGGTGACTCGACAACTGTCATAACCAACAAGTCTGACACCTTTGTCAGAACTGTCAGAATGTTGTTACAAACCGGATTAGCCAGTAATCATTGAGAAAGTCAATATAAAGGACTGATCCATGACAACCAAAGAATAACTAAGAAAGTGAATCATTCAGAGAGAGAATTCAACAATAAGAAAAGGGGAAACCCTTAAGAAGGCAGATCCAGAACAGTCTGTAAGAAAGATTCAGATCTTATTCTGAATTTAAGGAGGGAGCTATCTAAAGATCAACTTCTACATCCAGTGAAGATCAACCTTATTTTGTTCAATCAAGAAGCTTTGAAGCAGCTAAGTCAGGTTGGATCTGAAGATTCAATTTATTCAAGAACTGATCAAGAAGCTCATACTAATAGAGAGTTCTATCTGGTGAAATTTCTGTACCTTTTAAAACATTCAATTTCTTGTAGGATCTTTTGTAAGATCTGAGTTGTAAGCCTGTAATTATAAAGGCTGAGGTAGGGATGAGAGCCTGAGGTGTAGGACTTGTGAAAGTCTGAGTTGTAAGCCTAGTGATAAAAGCTGAGGTAGGGCTGAGGCTTGAGGCAGGGTTCTTGGGAAGAATCTGAGGTAAGACTTGTATAAGTCTGAGCTGTAGGAACCAATCTGGTTCTGAGTTGTAAGATCTGTGGATCTAAGTAAGTGGAAGGAAGTTGGGCTGAATCCAGTTCTCTACTATATAGGCGAAGGGGGAAAGTGGATGTACCCATACCTTGGGGAACCACTATAAATCTGGTGTATGTTGTGCTGTGATTATTGTGTTGTGTATTGAATTTTCTGTGCTGAGTTAGAACTAGCTAATTACCTAAAATTCTTAAAGAAAACTAGAACCTATTCACTCCCCCCCTCTAGGTGTCTAGGCTCTTGAAATCGAGTCTTTCACGATCCGACACAATGGACTTCGTCACTCAATGAAACCAGACTACTTGTTCTATGAACAACCTTGTCAGGATGTCAACTCCGTCACTCTATCGGTTTGGAATGAACTTTGCCACCTTGGTATGCAGATCCACGATAACCCATATAGAGTCGTTTCCAATAGGAGGATTGGGGTAAGCCATGAAAGAAGTCCATGGAAATATCCTGAAATTTTGACTCTGGTATCGGCAAGGGCTGCAGCAGACCTCCTAAGTTGCGACATTCAGCTTTAACCTTCTGGCAAGTCTGATACTGAGCCACAAAGTTAGTGACATCTCTCTTCATTCCGGGCCAATAAATAGTCTTACGCAGATCAACATACATCTTAACCACACTAGGGTGAATAGAATACCTCGACTGGTGCGCTTCTCAAAGGATCTCATCTCCGATTCCTCCAGTAGAGGGAATAAATATGTGGTTCCTGACACTGCAAGATTCCATCGTATAGGTTGAACTCTTCTTGTGCTCCATCCTGTAGGGACTGGATGATTGGGACCTCTTCTGGATCGACCTTTTGGGCTTCACGTATTCAATCCTGGATGTCACTGAATTTCCATCTAATATAGCTGGGTCTGGTACTCCTCTGGGTCCCTACGAGCAACAAGAGTAATATCCAAGTCTATCAATGACTGAAACCATTCCCTCGGAATCTGCTCCATCCATCTCCCGACCATCGAGGGCTGACAGCTCAATGCATCAGCATATTTATTAGCCTTTCCGGGGTGGTACTGGAGGGCAAAATCATAATCATATATGAATTCCAACCAACGACACTGCCGAAGGTTCAACTCTTTTTGAGTAAAGATGTATTTGAGGCTCTTATGGTTGGAGAAGATCTTGCATCTTAATCCGTACAAGCAATCTCTTTAGATCTTGAGGGCGAAAACAATGACACCCAACTCTAGATCGTGGGTTGTGTAATTCAGCTCGTATGGCTTTAACTGGCGAGATGTGTAAGCCACCCCTTACCATGCTGCATTAGAATAACTCCCAATCCTTTCAGGGATGCGTCTGTATAAATCGGGAATCCTTTGGTTCCTAAGGGGGTCGTAAGGATCGGGGCAGAAGTTAGCCGTTTCTTTTATTCAACGAACGCAGTCTCACATTCCGGTGTCCTTCGAAATGCAACATCTTTTCTTGTAAGAGTTGTAAGGGGTAACGCAATCTTGGAAAAACTTTCCACGAATTTCCTGTAATACCTGGCAAGACCAAGGAAACTTCATATATCTGCTGCCATCTTAAGCGGCGGTCAGCTTTGAACCACCTAGATCTTGGCCTGATCTACAGTTACCTTGTTTTTGTTGATGGTGTGGCCCAAGAATCTGACCTCCTCTAACCAGAATTCACACTTGCTAAACTTGGCGAAAAGAGAGTGTTCTCGAAGTTTAAGTAATACTATTTGCAGATGTCTAGAATGGTCTGCCCTTGTATTCTAATAGATCAAGATGTCGTCGATGAAGACAATCACAAAATGATCTAGGAAGGGTTTAAATACTTTATTCATCAGATCCCTAAGGTAGATGGGCGTTAGTGAGTCCAAAAGGCATCACCATAAACTCACGTAGACCATAGCGGGTGCTAAAGGCAGTCTTGGGGATATCCTCCTCCCGGATCCGAAGCTGATAGTAGCCTGATCTCAGGTCCATCTTGGAGAATACGGATGCACCTTATAATTGATCGAACAACTCGTCAATCCTCGGAAGTGGGTACGTATTCCATATAGTGAGTTTGTTTAGTTCCCTGTAGTTTATACACAAGAGCAGTGTCATGTCCTTCTTCATTACAAACAGTACCTGGGCTCCCTAGGGCAAGGAACTTGGACGGACAAATCTAAAATCTATTTGTTCCAGAAGTTGAATCTTCAACTCAGCCATTTCCTTAGGGGCCATTCGATAGGGTGCTCGGGACATTGGTCGAGCTCCGGACACAAGCCCAATCTGAAAGTCAACATCTCATT
The DNA here is from genome assembly GCA_039513925.1 of Platanthera zijinensis. NCBI lineage: Eukaryota > Viridiplantae > Streptophyta > Magnoliopsida > Asparagales > Orchidaceae > Platanthera > Platanthera zijinensis. The sequence goes on from CM077093.1 coordinate 65,635,946, forward strand.
GTGGTGGCAAACCCGGGAGGGACCTAGGAGAAAAACATTCGGAAAAACTCGCACCACTGGAAATTTGGTGAGCACTTGAACTTTATTATCCATTTTGAAGTAGATAAGGAGTATATACATATCATATAACAAAACACGCACCGATGTAGACGTACACATGCATAAAGTCTAATATATAGGCACCAATATCTGACGTATCTCTAGCGTCTAAGATATATACCTATCACTACATCGGGGGCTGGTCCATGTTGAAGGTCTAATGCATAAGCCACCAATTGTGCTGCTCGGACCTGCTGAACTCTCCTACCAGCTCTACCTCTGCGGCCTCTCTATCCATGTCCTCGTATTTCCTGTCCTCCTTCAACTACTCCTACTACTGGCCTTCCTGCCACCCGTGGGTAGAAAGCTCTCATGTGTCCCGACTGCGGGCACAGTAAGTAGTTCCCTACAAAGGGAACTTATCGTCGAGCTACTAGTGCGGGTTGTGGTACTGCTGCTGGCCTGGTCTCCTACTACGATACTGGGGGTGCAGGTGGGCGCTTATAAGGCTATCTGCGCTGTCTCTATCTGCGCTCTCTCTCCTGTCAGCGGGGAGTAGCTCCTCTATCTCGTCCTTGACCTCTGGGGAACTCAACCTGTCTTCGGCGTTGTTGGGCCACCATCCTCTAGTCTAACTTTTACATTGTGGCGTGAGTCGCTATGGTGTGGAAGGTGGACTGAGAGATCATGATCAAGGCATGTCTCAGGTCATCTTGCAAGCCTCGGTAGGAGCAAGCAGGCCTTTGTCTGTCAGTGGCTGCTAGGTTCCCAGTAAAACGTGTCAGGTGGATGAACTCTCTCTCGTAGTCTGGCACTGTCCGGTCACCCTGACAGGTGTGCAGGAACCTCTCTTGCAGTGCAGCTCGGTCGCCATCCGAGATGAAGTGCTCTAGAAAAGCCTTTGAGAACTCCCCCCATAGGATAGTTCTCAACGGTCATCCTCTGAATGTTGAGCAGCTGGCCGCTCTCCACCAGTCTATAGCATACCCCTCTAACAAGGTCACAATTAGCGACACTATAACTACTATCGGGCACATTATGCCTACTAACAGCTCCTCTATACGCTTAACCCACTCTTCTGCATGTATGGTAGTCTCCGTGCCTTTGAAGGTGGGAGGCCTCAGCCCATAAAAAGTCGTCATTAGGTCAGTGGGTACAATCGATTACTGCGGTGGCTGTGCCAAAGCTGTCCGGAACGTTGCTAGGATAGCTATCAATGTTTACCCCAAGTCGGTCTCAGCAAACGACACAGCTGCAGGGGCAACTGGGTCTGAAGGTGGGGTTGCGAGAACATATCCTCTGGATGAGGATCTCCCGTTACTGGACTCTGGTGTATGGAGAAGTAATAGGGAACAAGTGTCAGTATTTTACAAAAGTAGGGGAAGTTTGCAAAATACTGACAAAGCAGAAAAAATGGTGTGAGGGCGCACTATCGCACATTCTAGAATCGTTAAGCCTCTACACTAGGGTCTACCAAGCTTCTGCAGTATGGTTCGTCCCAAACCAAAGAATGAATCAAGGGATGGAGGGATTTTGAGACTGCTCCATAAGGACGGATCGTGATCGCTCAGATCCATTTGTAAGACCCCCCCCCCCACCTAGCTCTGATATATTTGTAAGACCCCCTAACCTTTGCCCCGGGTCGGGCCAGAGGGGATCTTACTTGCCCAAGGCGTCCACCCAGTGCTCCTTTAGGGGTAATAACCCACTCTGCTAAGCACTAGTTGGCCGCCTTGCTCAGCTTGAATCACAACATTTGCATTTCATCACCGAGTTTAGCGAAAGCATTATCAGGGAGCCACAAAAAATATATATAATAATATATATTTAAAAGAAAATGCGAAAGGCCGTAGCCATTATTTATATACGAAGCCTGTTGGCTATATAGTACTACAACTAACAACTCTTCTCTCTCTCAACTCTGCTTGCTAGTACTCACATCTCGAAACTCTAGAGATGATGGGGGTGCCTCTGCTCGAGTAATCCTATCAGCTGGCGTATCGTCCTTTAACAACTGGTTGCTACGGTGCTCCATCTCTTGTAAATGGTTATTAAAATAATCGTTAGTCATAGATCTAAGTGGAGACAAATCTCCTCCCCAGATCAATATCCTGTGGACGAGCGCATGCACCCAACAAAATAAGATAGCTGAAGCAAGAGAGGGTTAGCACAACATTTCATAAATTAGCGAGGATCAAACAAAAAGAGGTGCAACATGGTATAACTGGACTAGCAACAACAATATATGTTAGTTATGTAACGCCCCAAGATTTCATAGGCTGGAAAAGAAGGTACTGCATGGTGTTAACGGTACCGTGTGGCGGTAGCGTCAGGCATCGAGATCATCGAGTAAGGCATGTTGACTCGATGCATTGTCTACTGCACGACGTTAGATTATTATCACGCGGCGTTTGCCAATTAATTGGTCGAGCTCTCGGGAAGTTATCGCCCAGCGGTAGTGATACCGCAGGTGGTAGCTTGGGAAATTTATGTGGCAGAGCTCTCGGGTTTCTACCGCGCGGTAGTAGTAACTATCACGTGGCGATAGAAGGAGCGGTTGTGCCGTAACCGTCGCTAGCTATCGCGAGGCATTAGCATCCTATCGCGCGACAATAGCGAAGCTGTAACGGTGTGGCCACGTGTCGGCCTGTAGTTGGAGGGCATGGGTGGTGGCATGTGAATCAAATTATTGATTAATGGTACCGCGTGGCGGTAGCTAGTTACTGCACATCGGTAGCTCGGTTTATAGTGTTGGTTTGGCCATTTTCACATCATTATTTTTGAGTTTGAGAAACTTGGGTTGGACGTTAGGAGGAGGAGAAGTAGCACTGGAGAGAGGAGATCTCGCCGCCATTTGAGATTCGGAGATCGGATTCGCGAAGCGAGTTCGGATCTACGGAGGCAAAGTCGAAACGGTTGTTTCCATCCGGCTAGAATCTCTTCCATGGCGCCGAAACGGACTTCTAGGGTAATGATCCACTTCCTTAGACATGTGAAGTCCTTCTTTTTGGCATTTGAGGGTAGACACTCCATGAACACGTGGAAGTGGTTCTCTCGACAGGTAGATCCGTGTATCCCCGTTAGTTTGCATTTAGATCCGGAATCGAAGTACGGAATTGGCATGATGTGTGAAGCCTATCCGGACAAGTTGGTTTGGATTGTTGATGTTTGTATGTCGTAGATGACTCTATGGTAATCGCGTAGATTTCGGAGTCACGGGGTGTGCAGATGGCCGCGTTGAGAGTACTGGAGGAAGACTCTAGGAAAACACCCAAAATGGGGAAAGAATCGATAGTTTGTCCCCTACCACGCGGTGATAGCTCCCAGTGAGCATTGTATTGATTGTGAGGCCTGTCTCTTCGAGACCTGGTGGTCGCTTGTTGAGGCCTGTTTCTTGGAAACCTTGTGGTCATTTGCTGAGTCCTTTCTTGGGGAGACCTAGGGCCATCTTTTGGTAAGGCATGTCTCGTGAAGACTTGGGGGCAGTATTTGGAGCTGAGAGCCTATGTGGCCCAGCTTAAGAGGCCGTGATTGCTAGCTTAGGATCCTAACAAGGTTATGGATCATACGGAAATGGGAAAGGGGATGCTGACCCGCGTCATGGCTAGCGCACCTGACGATTTAAGCATGGGAAAGAGCTAAAATGTACCCAACCCTATGTCGTTAGACCTGGAGTGATTCAAAGTGTAAATCACATGACTTAGTCGTGGTCATAGGGGTGTTGTATTTGGCCCTATAAGACTAAAAGCTCAAACATTGCTGACCGTTGCAAAGAATGGAGGTGTGACCCTTGAGGTCCTGTGCACCGAGAATGTGTCCTGAGAGCATGGAGCATTGGACGGCCGTGCCAACGTCTGTGGCAAATGGTGCTTAATTTGCATGCTGTGATATCAAATAATTGTATATGCTAATGCCTTCAGGGAAGGAGCACCGCCACCCCGAGTAAGGGGTGGGGTCGTATAATTTGGCCAGCTAATGCTGATCGTTGTTATGTTTGCCACCGTTGCTCTATAATGTCTCTTGTAGGTGCAGCGGAGCCAGAAGTAAAATAGCGGGCTGGAACCCATAGCTGCTAAGCTGGATCTTGAAGGCCAAAGCGAATTACTCGTTTATTTTATCGTTCAAGTGTGGTCGGCATGCGTGTCGATGTATGCAAGACATTTTAATATGAGTTGAACATTGTAAGGCCTTAAGACCAAGACTATTTGTGTATTTGGTTTATAATTCCTACTTTTATATTAGTGGACATTCAATTGATTGCGTTTCAGTTAACCATTAAATTACTTGCGCTAGAATGCACTCTGTGATAGGATGCGTGTATTTGGATTATGGTTTCAATTAGTAACTCCTTTGACTGTTCGCAGTTTATGACATCGGGCTCCGGCGGGACTTTCTGTTATATGTTATGTGACAGACAGAGATGTTATAAAGTTAGTATCATACTTTTGTTTCGGTCTTCCTTATTCGAATTCATAGGCGAATTCTTTTAAGGGGTGGTGAGCACATGAATGTGCGTTACCGTTACAACATAAAAGAACCCATGAATGTCCACTTAGGAATGAAAATACACATGTTTGAGGAACATGTGTGTTCCTATGATTTCTTTTTGGCAATTGTTTGTCACCTAATTGAGTGTTTCAAGATTATAGATGACTAGTAGTGGTGTAGAGTAGTCACAATGTCAGCACTCTGCGGAGAGTAGTATGCCCAATAATGCGCCTGCGATCCCTCCTTCTGCTAAAACCATTCGTATGGTAGCTGAAGCGGTGTTCGCTATGATCAATGCCCAACCAGGGAGGCAAGTGCAGCCTCCTGCTCCTGGATTAGGTCATGTTCCGCTTGGCATAGCAGAACCTATAGTGGTAGATCAAGTAGTGGCAGAGCCCGTTGTGTAGAGGAGAGAAACTAAAAAACAGCTAAAGCACGTGATGAGCTTTAATCCACCAGTGTTTTTGGGGATTGAGACACCAATATAAGCTGAGGACTGGCTTTCTAGAGTTAAGGGAGTCATGTTTGCAATAGAGACTGAGGAGTGGTAGAAGGTTACGATAGCCACTTTCCTTCTAGATAGTGAAGCAAGGTTATGGTGGGATGAGTTAGAGCTACATCACTTCGCTGGGAGGCAACTCTCTGATATCTCGATGGAGGAGTTCTCGAGATAATTTCTGGCACGGTTCATCCCGTCAGCGCAGAAAATAGGTATGGAGAATCCGTTCCAAAGACTGACTCAGGGTGAGAGTAGCATGGACGACTACCTACATGAGTTCACGAGATTGGGGCATTATGCTAGCTCCACTTTTACTGATGAGGAGCGCAAGACCAACCAATTCTACGAAGGAATGCGTGACGATCTAAGGTTGTTACTCTCAGGTCCTATGATGCAGGGATTTCTAGTCTTGGTCAATACATCCCAATCTTTGGAGAAGGATCTGAAGAGATTTCAAGATAAGAAGCACTCTGCGGTAAAGAGGTCGGACTTTAAAGTTTCAAGTTCGTCGAAGTCTGGGCATCGAAAGTGGTATAATAAGCCCAAAACTTCTTGACCGACTACTTCATTGATTACTACTGGAGCATCATTTGGGCGAGGCGGCCCAAATCTTTGTTATAACTATGGCAAACTGGGACATATAGACTGCAACTATTGGAGTGGCAAAATCGGAGAAGAAGGCAGGAGCATCATATGCTGAAAAAGGGAATGCGGTAGATTCAACCGCATCCCATCAAGCTCCAACCCAACTAAGAGTCTACAACTTTGGCCAGCAGGAGGCATCAAGCAAGGTGATGTGGTGAAAGGTATGCGTTAGAGTTTAGCCATAATTGATGAGTACAATTATGATAGGATTTTTACTATCATAATTGTAATCATGTCCACTATTTTCCACCTCCCTAGGTAGTAATTTCGCAAGAATAGTTAAGAATTCATATTATCATGAATAGAAGAGAACAGTTAGGAGTTCCTATTATTTCATGTTTTAAGCTATGTACTTATTCAATCATTTTCCTAATACAGGTATGTCTAGCCAGTGGAACAAAAAGTCTCGGAGCAAATAGAGGAGGTCACGAATTCAACATGGTTGAGGACAGGACAAAATTTGGGTGAACACGGGTAGGACACGGACGTGTGCCTACCCGTGTCCTTTTCAGGATGGAGCCAAAGATTTTTGAAGAAAATGCATGAGAACCACACGGGTTGGAACACGCCCGTGTGTCCACCCGTGTCCCTTTCTGGAGATTTCGAAGTCTGGTGCCAACCAACCCGTGTGCATAGAACACGGCTACCTACACGGCCGTGTCAGTACCCGTGTCATCTGACACAGCCCATGTCCAGACACGCCGAGTCGTATGGAACCGCCCTAGAACCATCAACATGGCCTGTGACACGGCCGTGTTGGAACCCGTGTCCGACCCTGTTTGCAAGGAGACTATAAAAACCTATGTGAAAATTTTATTATGGACTTTTTGGATCATTTCATTTGGAGCACTTCTGGAGAACGAAAGTGGAGAACCCAAGAGAAGGAGGAATTGAAGGAGATTTTTGTATGCATTTAATCTTTCATGTATCTCTCTTAATCTTTCCTTTCTCTTGGTGATCTAACTTTATTTATCTTTTATTTCGCTTGAATATTTTTTTTGAATAATTTGGTAATCATCAATCTTCTTGTTTTCATCAAATTCATGGTATTTTGTTCGTATATAGGCTTGCAAACATTGAGAATTATCCTAGTTATGAATTTTGGTTTTATTTTACATGAATCCCAAAACTTGTAGATTGAGAAATTGGATGCTTGGGATGATGGTTAAATGTTCATATTTGGGTATTATTCCTCTTTGTATTTCAAATTTCATGATCGAGAGATATGCTATTTGGATAATTATAGTATGAGTAAATGGATTCATGGTATTTTGGAGATAAAGATTTCATGAATTTATGTAGGAGATAGGGTAATGTAATTAATGCAAATTTGAGTGTTGTAAATTGTTTGAGAGAAAATTTACTCAACTTTGGTTTAGAATTTGAATTGCTCGAGAGAGAATTTGATAAATGTTTTACCTTTTACAATACAATGAATTTGATAGCTTTGTTATTTAATGATTACATAGATTTGAATTAATAAGTGATTATGTTCATGTGAATGCTCTTAGACTTTCGATGTTTTATCATCTTTAATTCTCCAATGTTACTTTATCCAATTAGTCATAGTTAGGTTTATTTAGATTAAAAATTAATTTTAATTATAGGTATGATAATAGAGTGAGGGTGAGTACGAGTATTTGAAAAAGCCCTGTGGAATACGACATGAGATGTAGATTTCTCCTATACTATGATTGATAGGTGCACTTGCCTGAATGATAAATCAATCTAGCTTATGCCCTTCTACAAGTTTATACTAGAGTGTAGAATGAATGCGCATCAAGTTAAACATTCTCAGTAAAAGTATCATCAATAATACTTACATACCTTGAGACTTATACTTTGGCCGTATCACTGTCATGTTTTAGGCTTTGCCGTGGTTATGGACTGTCCGGCTCGAGCACTATTTGATATAGGATCTTCACACTCTTTCCTATCTGAGGACTTCAGGTCACATATCAGACTGCCCTCTTCTATGGCTAAGGATATATTGGATGTGCTGTTACCTAATGGGTGTTAGATGCGCGCAGATAGAGTCTATTGCGTTAAAGTACTGATTGGAAGTCAAACTTTTGACTTGGAAGCATCACTACTGCTGATAGTAGAGTTTGACGTGATCTTTGACATTGATTGGCTCTCCGAGCAACGTGCGCACATCGATTGTAGTTTGAAGACTGTCAAACTGGGGTTGAATACAAGCCAAGAAACTACTTTCTCTAGTCTGAAGGGATCGAGCAAGACGCTGATGTCTGCTCTCAAAGTATTTAAGTAGTTCATGAGGGGGCGGAGTTGTTCATTACCCTATTGGAGGCTAAGAAACTCAAGCATGGTTTGGTCAATATCCCGGTGGTTTCGGAGTTTGCCGATGTGTTTCCCGAAGATCTCCCTGGAGCCCCACCTCAGAGAGAGATCGAATTCCCCATTGAGGTTGTGCCAGGTGCCAAGCCGGAGTCATGGTCTCCTTACCGCTTAGCACCGAGAGAGATGGCAAAATTGAAGGCGTAGCTTTAAGAGTTGATAGAGCAGGGGTTTGTGCGTCTAAGTTCATCACCTTGGAGTGCCCCGATCCTCTTCATGAGGAAGAAGGACGGAAGTATGCGACTGTGTATCGACTATCGGGAATTGAATAAACTATCAGAGAAGAACAAGTACCGATTCCGAGGATCGATTATCTATTCGACTAGCTAGTTGGGTCGACTGTATATTCGAATATAGACTTGAAGTTTGGATATTATCAGCTGAGAATCAAGGATAGTGATATTCCCAAGACGGCGTTCAACATGCGTTATGGGCATTATGAGTTCACTGTCATGCCTTTCGGGCTGACTAATGCGCCATCCGTGTTTATGGACTTAATGAACAGGACGTTCAGGGAGTATTTGGATCGGTTCGTGATAGTGTTCATCGATGATATCTTGATGTACTCCTAGTCCGAGGATGATCATGTGGAGAACTTACATATTGTTCTGGAGACTTTGAGGAGTAATCAGTTGTACGTCAAGTTCTCTGAATGTGAGTTTTGGCTATCTTTTGTGCCATTCCTTGGTCATATTGTTAGTGGTGAGGGTATAGCGGTGGATCCGGAAAAAGTTGCTATAATACGGGAGTGGCCTGTATTGTCTTCTGTGGCAGAAGTCCGGAGTTTTCTGGGACTTGCCGGCTACTACAGGAATTTCGTGGAGAACTTCTCACGTATAGCTTTACCACTCATGCCCCTGACAAGGAAGGATCAAAAGTTTGTTTGGTCGCCAGCGTTTGCGGAAGCTTTTGAAGAATTGAAAAGTCTTCTGACCTCGGTGCTAATTCTATGCTCATCATGTTGGACAGAAGGCTTTGAGGTATATAACGACGCTTTAGGAAGCGGCTTAGGCTTCGTTTTGTTACAGTATGAGAGTGTAATATCTTATGGTTCGCGCTAGTTGAAGGTGCATGAGAGGAATTATCCGATCCATGACTTGGAGTTGGCGGCCGTGATATTCGCGCTGAAGCTTTGGAGGCACTATTTGTATGGAGTGAAGGTCGACATTTACACAGAGCATAAGATTTTGAAGTATATGTTGGATTAGAAGGACTTAAATATGCATCAGCAAAGGTGGATGGAGTGTCTTTGGGACTACACCTTCAAGATACATTATGTCCCTAGCAAGGTTAATGCGGTTGCGAATGAATTAAATTGCAGAGCTCCCGCGCAGGCCAATTGGTTATTGATGCATGACGAACGTCTCGTTTGAGATTTGGAGGCCTTAGAGATCTCTTGTGTTGATAGGAGTTCGAGTGCTGAAGCACATTTGAATTGGATAGAGGTACAGTATGACCTTGCCGATCGGATTCGGCAGGCTTTGGATTTGGATGACAGTATGAAACGCTGCATGGCTGAGTCTTTGGAAGAGTCAAATGCCCAGTTTACGGATGATAATGGGTTATTGTGGAAGAACAGTCATTTGTGCGTCCCAAAGGTGGGTAAAATATGGGAAAAATTAATATACGAGGCTCATTTTACCAAGTACTCGGTTCACCCAGGGACCACGAAGATGTATAAAGACATGAAAAAGCTGTTCTAGTGGTCAGGACTGAAGAAGGATAGCGCTGTATATAGCAAGGTGCCAGACTTGTGCTTTAGGAAAGGCCGAATGTTAGAAGTCCGGTGGATTTTTTAAGTCTTTGCCTATACCGAAATGGAAGTTTGAGGACATATCCATGGATTTCGTGTAACACCCCAAATCCCAATTTGGAATTCAGGCAGGGTGACATGGCCTTGGACACGGGCGTGTCTCAGGGTGTGTGCAGATCTGTGTACTCGAGTGAGTCTCGAGTAGTACTCGAGTGGGCCTCGAGTGTGTCTTGAGTGAGGCACACGACCTGGGACACGAGCGTGTCCCAGGGCGTGTCCTTCACTGTGTAGGCGACACGGCCTGGGAAACGGGCGTATCCCAGGGCGTGTCCTGCTCGGGTTGGCAGCCGAGTTGTGTTGTGTGAGGAACACGGCCTGAAGCCCAAGATGTTCTTAGTGACACGGGCGTGTTAATGATGACACGGGCGTATTGGGAGCCCGTATCCCTTTCGGGATGGTTGGTCCTGTGTCGATTGAGGGACGCGCCCCTCAACACGGGTGTGTACTGGTTGATACAGGCGTATCAGGTGCTTGACACGAGTGTATCTAAGCCCGTGTCTTGGTCTGTTTTGAGTCGGTTATGTGCTGCTTTAGGGACACGACATGTGACACGGGCGTTCCATAAGCTGTGTCAGCCCTGAAAATATGCTTTTCAGAGCGATTCGTGGACGTTCATTTCCTTCTATTTGGATCCTGTGGTCCAAGTTCCTTCCTGCTATTATAAGTCTGTGGAGTGAGAGATAAACTCTCATTCTATATTGACCATTCTCTTTATAAAGAGAAGAGAGAGAGAGAGAGGAGAGCAAGAAAGGAAGAAGGAGAAGGATTCCGGCCGTCGGTGGAGCTTCAACGATCGGAATTGAGAGCCGAGTTCTGCGTTGTGGAGGCAAAGCCGTCGCGGTGATTACCATCCGGCTAGTTTTTCTCCATGGCTCCAAAACGATCATCAAGGGTAATGATCTCCTTCTTGGACAAGTGAAGTCCTACTTTATGCATGTGCATGGAATCCTCCACCAAGAGGTGGAAAGCGTAAGCGATTCCCGCGCGTTGATGGTTGATATCCCCGGTTGAGTCTGCATCTAAATCCGGAAATAAGTAGTACGGAATAGGCATGCTGTGTGAAGCCCATCCGGACGGTTAGTCTGGATTGGTGATGTTTATATTACGAACCGGAGAAGACTCCGTGTATGTAACGATTAGGTTGCGGTGTTTGTGAGGATGCTTGAGTTGCTTGTGTTGTGTGCTCTTCATGAGTTGAATGCGACGTGGCCGTGAGAGCCATTCATTTTGATTGTGGAGCCTTTGTGGCATTGGGATTGTACGCTCTGTATGAGCTGTGAGCTGAACTGGAAAGCGGTGCTATGTTATGAGAGATCGATTGGTAGCAATGCAGAGGGGGGTTTCCCCGGCTTGTTACACTACTGTGGTAGGTCGATCTGGTGGTATTATGTACCTGCGTTGTGAGCGGTCATTGGTGGCAATGCAGAGGGGGGGTTTCCCCAGCTTGTTACACTACGGGTGTAGGTCGATCTAGACTGCTCATTGATTTTTGTGAGGTGAACGCCTCTGAGTGGGATGGGTGAGGATGTCTTCAACATGCATGTTGTAGTAGACTAGTGCCCAACCAACAAGCTAATAACCTCTAATCGGTGGTGGGACCTGGAATGATTCGGTACACCGTAAGCGAGCCCTGAGTGCACGGAGCGTCTAGCACGAAGGCCGGCTTTTGTGATTTTGTTGTGCCTGAGTGCACTTGTTGTGATATATATATATATATATATATATATATTGTGATTGCAATTCATGCAGGGAAGGAACCACTTCCCTAGGTAAGGGGTAGGGTCGTTATAATTTATTAGCTGAATGCTGGTCGTTTCTTTGTTTATCACCCTTGGGGTGGACGTCCATATGCAGGTGTTGCGGGCTGAACTGGATTGAGCGGGCTGAAGCCCTTGTTGCTGCTGCTTGTAGGCCCTTGAAGGTCGTGCGAAGAATTGGATTTCATGTGTGGTCGGCCTGCGTGCCGATGTATGAAACCACCTCTTGTAAAAAGAAACATATAAGGCCTTAAGGCCGTGAGCGTTTGTGTTTGTATAAATTCTTGGTGTTATATATATATATATTTAGTGGACATTCGTTGAATGAGTTCTTATAAGATTTAAACTTCCGCTAGAATGCTATGAGTTAAGATGCGAGTAGAAAGTATTTTGGTATTCACACGTGATTACGTTGTCTGTCTGTGAAATATGGCGTAGGGCCCCAATCAGACCCTCTGTTATATTCCATGTGATAGATGGAGGCATTACATTTCGTGCACAGGTTAGCGAGATCGCAGAAGGGAAACGACGCCATCTGGGTTATCGTTGATTGTTTGACGAAAGTGTCGTACTTCATCCCGAATAGGAAGGACGATTCAGTGGAATAACTGGCAAACTTGTATGTGGATAATGCTGTGTGACTGGATGGTGTGCCCCATAACATCGTGAGTGACTGAGATGGGCGCTTAAGGTCTAATGACGTGAGGATGGTTCATCAACTGTTGGGTACCAAACTGAAGTTTAGTACGACCTTTCATCCGTAGACGGATGGTCAGACCGAGAGAGTAAACACGACGATGGAGGACATGCTTCAGATGTGCGCCTTAAATTTCGATAAAAAGTGGCAAGATCACTTGTATCTGATCGAATTCGCTTACAACAATAGTTATCAGGCAAGTATTCAAATGGCGCCTTCGAGACCCTATATGGAAGAAAGTGTCATACTCCACTGTCATGGTTGGAGACGGGCAAGTCAAAGTTGTATAAGCGGAAGGAAGTTGAGGATGCGACTTCAATTGTTCGGACAATCAGGGAGCGGTTGTTGATTGCACAGGATAGATAGGCTAAATATTACAACACCAAGCACAGAAATGTTGAGTTTGCCGTGGGCGATGGGGGTTTACCTAAAGATCAAACCATTAAAGGGTGTGTCAAGGATACGATGATTGAAAAAGTTAAGTCCGAGATACCTTGGGCCGTTCGAGGTGTTGGAGCGTGTTGGTGAAGCCGTCTATCGATTGAAGCTTTCAACGGAGCTTAGTGGTCTACATGACATATTCCACATATCTATGTTGCGGATGGAGGTGCAAGAGCTTATGCAGGTGGTTGCGGCAGATCAGGTGCCGATTGATGGTGGATTGACAATGAAGATCAAGCCCATTTGTATTGAATACTCGGAAGTCAAGCAACTTCACAATAAATCTATCGGGATGGTTAAGGTCCGTTGGGACAACAGTGGCCGTGAGGAGTTGTCATGGGAGCGGGAATAATCCATGAAGGCGGAGTTCCCCAAGCTTTTCGTTTAAGGTACACTTTTGTAGTATTGATACTCTTTCATTTTCTTACAATATGTAATTTCGGGACGAAATTATTTAAGTGAGGGAGATTTGTATCGCCCCAAGTTTTCATAGGCAGGAAAAGAAGGTACCACGTGGCGTTAATGGTACCGCATGGCAGTAGCGTCAGGCATCGAGATCGTCGAGTAAGGCGTGTTGACTCGACGCATTGTTTACCGCGCAGTGGTAGGTTGTTATCGCGCGGCGTTAGCCAATTAATTGGTCGAGCTCTCGGGAAGTTATAGCCTAGCGGTAGTGATACCGCAGGCGGTAGCTTGGGAATTTATGTGGCAGAGCTCTCTGTTTTCCACCGCACGACGGTAGTAACTATCGCGTAGCGGTAGCAGGAGCGGTCGTGCCATAAACGTCGCTACCGCGAGGCGTTAACATCCTATCACGCGATGATAGCGAAGCTCTAACGGTGTGGCCATGTGTCGGCCTGTGGTTGGTGGGCCTGGGCGATGGCACGCAAATTTAAGCGTTGATTAATGGTACCGCATCGCGGTAGCTAGTTACCGCGCGGTGGTAGCTCGGTTTATATTGTTGGTTTGGCCGTTTTAACTTCATTATTTTTGAGTTTGAGAAACTTGGGTTGGACGATTGGAGGAGGAGAAGCAGCGCCGGAGAGAGGAGATCTCATCGCCATTTGAGATTCAGAGCTTGAATTCGCGAGGCAAGTTTGGATCTACGGAAGTAAAGTCGAAACGGTCATTTTCATCAAGCAAGAATCTCTTTCATGGCGCCGAAACGAACTTCTAGGGTAACGATCTTCTTTTTTGGACATGTGAAGTGTAACGTCCCAATTCGCGTTAGGCCCCTCGCACGTGATCTGAGTCAAGAGACTCAACTCGGGCTCGGGGTGCACTGGCAAAAGGGTGTCAAGTGCATTGAATAAGTGTAGGGTTGGGTTCAAGGATACCCCAACCAGTAGCCGAGATGAGGGAACTCGGCCAAGTAAAAATCGACGAGAATGGAGGTTTGATGCTCATCGATCGTCGATAATGGAGGTTGATACTCACCGATTCGACGAGTATCGGTGGTCGATACCCGCCGGACTCAGAACTGCAAGTAGGCTAAGGAAAAACCGTCGAGAATGCCTGACGATTCTCACCGATCGCCGAGAATACCCGGTGATACCCACCGATCGTCGAGTATCGCTGACTGATACTCAACGCACACAACGCCAGGATGTCCGATAAAACGGCTAAAGGAAAATCTTCGAGTATCATTGTTGATACTCGACGAATTCGTCGAGAATGACCCGCTAATACTCGCCGATCGACGGGAATCACTGGATGATTCCCGCCGAATTTGACTTGTGCGTTTTCTGCGCCCAGGCAGATTCACCGGCTTGCACAGGCGGGCTGAACCGGACTTCGGGATTCGTGTTGAATGATCCTTGGACCGGTCACTTCAAATGAAACCTAATTTGGGCGGTCCAATTAGAGAGTGACACATGGCAAGATGACATAACCCTAATATATATTATAAAAAGGGAGTAGGCCAAACCCTAGCCATCGCACCCGATCATTCTTGCCGAGCCATCACTGTGCAAAGCTGACGGGAGCGGGAGAGAAGAATATCGCGGGTCGCCGGAGCCAGATTCTGGAGGAAAAGCTCTGCCGTTTTCGTGGAAGAACACTGCTAACGAAGGCAAGGATGCCGCAAAGAAGGAAGACACGATCCATGGCCGGCAACGGAGAAAATGCCGGAAATGATGTGAGTTTCCTCCCCTCTCCCTTGGTGCTAGATCTATAGTTATTCTTAGGCGAGACATCGACTCAAACGAGTCTTGATGTGTGAGATGAAGCTTTCTAGGAAGGCCATGCTAGAACTTGTGCTCTAAAGCTTAGTCGTCTTCAACCTCCCCTCGCTTCAAAGTGATGATGGGGGGTGGTTTCGTGAAGAGGGAATGGCCTTAAGAGGAAGAATAAGGGTGGAGGAACTTCTGGTTGTGCTTTGGGGAAAATCGCTTGAGGAGGAAGATGAACGGATGTCGTTCATTTCGCTTCAAGATGTGTGCAGAATCTGCATTCTGCACGCAGCGACCTTCTTGGCTATTTTAAAGCAAGAAAGGATCGGATCTGGGCTTTCGACTAAACACGAAATTCGTAGCCCTTGAAATTACCTTTCCAACGAGTGGTTGCACGTTTCCAGGCAATACCTGTAGCCACGGGAAAGTCCGTTTTAATCCGCTGCGGTTGGGAGTTAATGCCCAGGAAATCTGTATCCTGTACGCAGCAGACTTCGAGTTGCATTTCTGGTATGATGTGACCAGATCTGGGCTTTCGACTAAACACGAAAGTCGTAGCCCTTGAAATTACCTTTCCAACGAGTGGTTGCACGTTTTCAGGCGATACCTGTAGCCATGGGAATCCTCAGTCAAAGTTGCTGACCAGATTACATATAACTCTAGGTGATTATAATATGAACTTTGATTCGATAGAATTGATGTTGCAATCCATCTCGAGGTTGGGTGAACTCTTTTGTGTTAATCACCGAGGTAATGTGAAGATTGATGTTTGATGACTTGAATTCATATGCCGAGATGTGAATCAAGCCTAAGTGAATGAAAGGCTTTGTTATATTTGGTAGATCACCATTATGCGCATTATCTATAATATGTTGAATTCATTTGGAAGAATTTGTAAATGATTAAACTATGGCTATGATGTATAATAAATTGATGGAAGGGAATGGATAGTCCAATGCTTAGAGTGTCGTCTCCCTACGGGTAGCATTGTGGAAGTTAACAAGTGCGGTGTTGATCGTCACTAATGGGAATGAGGTTGAGTTGGATAAAATTGAACGGTTGGGCTTGGTCCTCAGTGTTCACGTCCCGAGGCTCCTTCCGTATTTGATGGATGGTTGGGCTTGGTCCTCGTGCTTTCTCCGAGGCTCCTTCTATTCCACGGAATTGTGGAATTGCATGTGGTGTGAGTCGACACGCGGTGTCGTAATCCCGGGTTAAGGATAGTGTGGCAGGTCTACGGTCTCGCCAATCGTCACACAGATGGGAGTTGACAGTTAGACCTTGGGCGGTTGGGCTTGGTCCTCGGTGTTCACGTCCCGAGGCTCCTTTCGTGCCAAGTGAGCGGTTGGGCTTTGTCCTCGTGCTCATTTCCGGTGCTCCTTCTGTGTCACACCATAGGCCAGTCAGGGGCTAGGATCTTGGTGCATATTTATCGAGAGAACCCGCTGAGATGTAGTACGCATGTGAGCTCCACTGTCGTGTTCTTAGCGTTGAGGCATACGGAGGCCTAGGCCAGGTAGTGTGGACACCAGCCTAGTAGTGGAGATGCCCGCTCTACTGTCACCATTTGGCCACGACGGTTGTTGCCTGAGAGGTTAGCTACCTGCTCGAATAGTGGGAACTATAAGTCTGTGTCGACATAGCGATTGCATGTGCTTGATCATGGGTGTGTCATTGCATTGCATACATAGCATTGCACTTCATTACATACACAAGACCCTCATCGTATAAGTTTGTATGGGCACTCCTATACGATGCGTTACTTTCTGCTGAACGACCCTCAACTTATATGCTTGTATGGGCACCCATATAAGTTGAGTTACTTACTGTTATTATATTATACTCTCTTGCTGCTGTAGTTGGTAGAATTGTAAATTAAGAGGCTGTTCATTTGTATACTCTTTCTATTGCTATTTATGATATGTATACATACTTCACCTGCTTGTACTACTGATATATATTTATTGTACTTGTTCCTTTCTCCGCCCGGTGCCGAGGAGTCGCCGGGGGAGCGGATGTGAAACCACTTAGTCTTTATGACTAACGGTTGCTACGTCTTCCTTTTTAGGAGGAAACCCCGCAGGTGGAGCAGCAGGATATGCAGCCGGACAGCCGGGCCAAGGTGACAGGGCCTGAAGGGACGGTACCCTCGCTACCGTCGGTTACAGATGTGAGTGAGAGAGATTTTATTGTAGCCCTTCGGGGCAATTCTGTTCTCGTACTCTGATATTAGAAGCTTGCTGTAGCTTCTTTATTTATGATATTATGGACATATGCTGTGTGTGGATTTGACTTTCATATTATTATGGTTGGGTTGGCATTTATATATTGATATTGGTTATAGCCGGCAGAATAGGCGTCTTGTGGTACAGGCTAGCCCGAGTGTTAGTGTTACCGCAAGGCGGCTGTTCTGGGCATAAGACCCCTCTCGTGCCGTGTCCTGTGTTCCGGGAGGGGGGTCTTACAAATGGTATCAGCTTGCTACGATCCTCCAAGGCGAAAGTCACTTAACAATGGTGCCACCCCTGTTTGATTAGTCAGTTTGGGGACAAGCTGACTTAGCGGAAGCAGTGGTGTGCCCATATGTAATTTACACTAAGTTGTCCATCTTTAACCTTAGATTAGCCAACCTAACCCTAGGTTTGTACCTTATGTGTAGATCCCAGCACATGCTGAGCCAATAAGGGGCACCCCCGCCCCGTCCGCACCTACACAATTCCAACAATCAGAGCTGGGGCAGACGCTCACAGCTATTCTGGACGCCTTTAGGTCCCAATCTCAGCAAACACCTGTATAACAACAGGGTCCGGGATCTAGTTGGTTAAGCGTTTTCCGAGCTCTCTCCCCTCCCGCTTATATTGGGATAGAGTCGGCAGTGCGTACGAAAGAGTGGCTCGACACTATACAAGAGTTGTTGGCAGGAATAAGATGTCCAAACAATATGGCGGTGACCCTTGTGGTGACACTCTTGGAGCTGCACGCCAAAATGTAGTGGAAGTCCCTCATGGGCTCCACTTTTCGTGGAAGAGTGTACACGGACATTAGTTGGAGTGAATTCTCCGAAGCCTTCTTAGAGCATTTCATCCCCTCGGCCGCTCGGGATGGTCTAGAAGAGAGATTTTTGCAACTAAAGCAAGGGTCCATGTCAGTGACGGAGTACCAACGGGAGTTTCAGCACCTGGCTAGATTCGGTGACTGTAACATCCCATTTCCGGCTAGACCCCTAGGAGTCAGATTTGTCGTGACGGAACCCTAGGAAGCCCAAAATTGGAAATAAAGCGACCAGTATTGCGGGTCACGGGTTGGTCACGCCCGTGACCGGCCCGTCACGCCCGTGACCTGGGCGTGTCTACTTCGACGATCGTCGATCTCCACGAGACGATCGTCGAACGCGCTGTCTGGGCATGTCACGCCCGTGACCAAGATGTCACGCCCGTGACTTGGGCGTGACTACTTCGACGATCGTCGATCTCCACGAGACGATCGTCGATCGTGCTGACGGGCATGTCACGCCCGTGACCAAGGTGTCACGCCCGTGACTAGGGGCGTGACCCCATCGACGATCGTCGATCGCCGTGAGACGATCGTCGAGCTTGCGCCCCGGGCATGTCACGCCCGTGACATAAGTGTCACGCCCGTGACCTAGGGCGTGACCCCATCGACGATCGTCGATCTCAATTCGACGATCGTCGACCTCGAAATCTGCTGTTCGGGCCTGTCACGCCCGTGACCCAAGAAGTCACGCCCGTGACCATCCATCGACGATCGTCGATCTCAATTCGACGATCGTCGAACCCAGAATGGGCTACCCGGGCCTGTCACGCCCGTGACCTATGTGTCACGCCCGTGACATTGGCCGAAACGACGGTTCAGGCCCAAAATAATTTTAACGCGCGTGGAAATAAATGCTGGCTTGGGAAGTTACACCAGGAGTAACTACCGGCCGTTTTCCTTCTGTAATTATAAAATAAATGAGGAAAAGGTGGTCCAATAGAAAACCGCCAGCTGGACGCACCTGTTCAGTTTCCACCGTTTCTTATCCCTTCACCGTAACCGAAACGTTAAGACATAATGGCGGTTACCATTTCATCTTCCCACTTCCTGAGTTATAAAAGCCCACTTAGGGAAAGAGGAGAGGTTTACACGCTCAAGCAAACGAAGCAGATCCTTGTTCTTGCTGTAAAGAGGAGTTCAGCAACGCCACCACCGCGCCATGGCACCTCGTCGCTCTTCTCGCCTCCAAACCGCGAACAAGGTCCTCCTCTACTCCTTCTCTCTCATGGGTAGATCTTAGGATTCTTAGAAAGGAGATTCGCGCTCAACGGAGCCGGATCCATCTCTCGTTTTCATGGAAAAACCATGAAAAAGATATTTCGAGTTCGCCGGAAACCGCCACCTCCGGCGGCCAAACCACCGCCGACCGCTAGCCATCGCCTCAACGGAGGTTGTGGTGGTGGTGGCTGGCCAGGGAAGTGACCGGACGGCCGGCAACGGATCACGGAAGTGTTACAGGAAAATGGCTTCCTGGTTCTGGTTTTCGCGTTCATAAAGAAGATGAACAGTAGAATTAATATTTTAATACATAGATTATTATATATTACAATGGAAAAATATGTTATTTTGAATGTATTTTTGAGGCTGCAAAACGAAGCACTTAGAGGCCGATTTAGGAAAAATGACCAGTCACAAAAGTTGTAGCCCTCGGGGTCTACTTTAATTTAAAATTGATTTTATTCAATTTGGGTGAGTGGTTTGAACACAGCACTCATTTTGGTGGGATCAAGACCTAGGCTAACCAGAAATTGAATTGGTTGCCCACGGTTCATAACATGTCCAAATGACTTGAAATTTGGACTGGAGGTCTATAATATGTATATCGAGAGGCTGTCCAAAAATGAGAATTTTTGGAGAACTTTTGCCTAAAGTTTTTGTAAAAATTTAATAAACAATATAAAATTAATTAGGAGATGAAATTAAGTCCAAACTCCCCCAAATTTTGGGTGGTGGTCCCTGGCATCAATATTAAGATCTGTACAAAATTTCAACTCGATTGGTCGAGTTTTGAATAGGGAATTATCAAGTCCTAGATAGGCCTTGGTGAGGGGTACTTTGGGGAAAAGTACAATTGGAGATGGAGTGGACAAATCTCCTCAAAAGAGGCTGATAAGTTGGCCACTGATTTGTTGGGACCATGTCTACCCTCTTGGGTATCATGGTGTGGCTTAGGGTGGATTTTACCCTGAGAGATTGGCTCAACTCCAACGGGTGGGAGTTTGAGGTTTGTGAAGGACATAGGAGCAAAAGCTCTTGTATGCCCTTGAAATTTGGAGGAGAGGGGGATGATAGGATGAAAACCCTCTGGTTGAGATAGTGATGGATTTGGAGGTAGTTAGGTAGCTCACAAGTTGAGATGTAGGATTAGGAAGGAAACGTAATTTAGTTATTTTAAGCACTAAAGCTAATCCAAAAATTCTGGAACTCGGGAGGAGGGAGTTTTAGGATGTATTAGACTTATGGTAATTTTTCTGGAATTTTATGATTAATTTATATTATACTTCATGTGTTAAAGAACTATTAGCCCAATTTGTTGTTTCAATTATTTGGAGGCTTTACATTAATTATAATCAGTTAAAATTCTGGATTTAGACCTTGACTAGTAGAACATTGATCCCTGAATTTTTATAGAATTTTATGATGAGTAAATCTAGTACATTATTCACAAAAGATTGGAAGGGCTTTTATGTTTAAAAATTAATTATGGATAAAATACTTGCTGGAAAATTATGAAACTTGGCCAGTGCTAATTTTAGGCCTTAATCATCATGTCATAATTTATTTAGAATTTTTGGAAGAACATTTGCTGTACTTGATTCATAAACTATAGAAATTAGAGATTAATTCCAAAATAGTTTACATGTCATTTTGATGATAGAAAAATTATGATACTTAGGGTTTAGCCTTCTGAGATGGCCTACTAATTATCATAAATTTGCTGGACATCTTGCATGAATAATTAGGATAGTTCATGTTCAAACCGGTGGCCCTTGAGATTTTCGAGGAATTTAATTAAATGCCAAATAAATTAGGAAAATTTCCATTTTCTGGATTTAGGTTATTTATACCAAGATAAGTCTCCAGTAAATAGTTTAGGGCATTTGGATGAGTAATCGATCCTTGCATAACCGGTTCGACATGTAGCCTAGGTCGGTCTGCATTTAGTAAATTGTGAAAAGCAATAAAACATGATCTGATGAAGATATAAAGAGTAGTGAGTAGTGGTGATAGTTAGAGTTAAGAGGTGCTCGGGTTTGGCGAAAGATCGCTTTTCCCGAGGAGTGGAAGGTTTAAAAATCACCCTAGGATAGTCTATCGTAATATGAGAAGGGAATCGGGCTAAGGGAAAACAACCAATAACAATAAGTGCCTTGCGAAAGGGAACTTCGGGCCGTAATGCACCGTCTTGGTTCCTAGTGCCCCTTGAGAGCCCTTCACGGGGTATACCGGGGGCAGTCCTGGGCTAACGTAAACTGTAATAACAAATTGACAAGAGTAACTTAGCAACTAGGGCTGCACTCTTCACAACACTGTTGGCACAGGAAGGTTGGGTTGGAAACGAACGGATGGTCCGGGGAGCTTCGGCTCGGTTGGGTTGGAAACGGACGGATGGTCCGGGGAGCTTCGGCTCGGTTCTGTTTGTCTGCGATTAAACTTGCATGTGCATAAGATAGGAAAGTTAAGGTGGTGGGTCTTTCGATATCGGGGAGTTCGATTGCACCGACACCGGTATCGTTGACTCGGCGAGGTGGTTAGCACTTCGCCAGCAGAAGTCCGGCGGACCAGTCGGCAAGAGTACGCAGGAGTCCGCCTCGTGCACCAGGCGTTGAGGGCGTACGATAGGTCAGACCAGTGTGCTTTACTGGTTTTGGAGGTGGGCGAGGCCCAACCCACCGCTTCCGTTTGCCACTACGGAGGTATCCTGGGAGGTAACGGCTCCGAAAGGGGGAACTAAAGGTCTGTGTGCACAGAGTCGGGTGTGTGAGTTGCACTGCATGACATAACATACCCACCATATAGTTGCATTTCATAATCATTCATAACAACCTTGACACCTAAAGTATAAGTGGAATGGGACGCTTATACATTAGGACCTGCAAAACGACCCCTTGGTCTATAAGCTTGTGTGGGCAAGTTTATAAATCAACGGTTATTTTCAATATATAATAACCCCTGCTGTTTGACAACCGACACCCCAAGGTATAAGTGGTATGGGACACTTATACGATGGGAGCCTTGTAAAAGATCCCTTTGCTTATGTGTTCTCGCATAAGCGAAGGTTTAAATTCATTTAATTGCTTTTCTTACTGCTAGACCTATTACAACAACTTATTAACTGCTCACCTAATACAACTTGCTAGATTAGTTTCCGCTGCCATCTGTTTTCATGTTAATCTCCACCTTCATGTCCTTCCCTTTCTTCCTCTCCGCTCGGTACCTAGGAGCCATGGGGGGGAAGGGGTAGGGGATGATAGGGCTTAGTCTTTATGACTAACGGTTTTCGAACCGCATCATTTAGGGGATCGTGGAGCCCAGCATGGAGGAGCAGCCCCAGAGATCGGTGCGCCTAGAGATGGGGCAGTCTAGCTCCGGAGTTCACACAGCCGGGACCGTGAGTCTCGATCCTTGAGTAGTTTACTGTTTCGCTTCCGCTTGAGAGACTTGTAGTGAGGACATTTTGTACCGGGCATAAGCCCGTATTTATAGTACTCTGATGTTTCTGTGGACACTCCCTTCGTGGAGCTTACTTATTTATATATGTGGTTTTTGTTATTGTGGACTGTTTACTATTACTTCAATAATTGTGCTACTTTTTGTGATCGATTTGGCCGGCAGAATCGGCGCCTTGTGGTGATGACCCTTCAGGACGTGAAGGTGTCACCGCAAAGCGGCGGTTCTGGGCCTAAGACCCCGGTGGTTGAAAAAGAAAAAAAAGGGGGTCTTACAAGTGGTATCAGATATAAATTGTCCACCTTTAGGTAATATTTGAACGTTTTCTCAGCATGTGTTTTCGTTGCGCAGCCTCCAGCACAGCCTACGCCACAGGGCGGAGTTCAGCAGACTCAGGGAGTTGCACCACCTCCACCGGTCCCCACTCCTTTCCTTCAGTCAGATATGGGACAGACCCTGACTGCCATTCTGGAGGCCTTTAGGGCCCAGCAGGTTCCGGTTCCGCAGCCCAATCTGGGGGCCAACTGGCTCAGCATCTTCCGGGGTCTTTCTCCCCCGTCCTATCTGGGGACAGAGTCGGCTGTTCGGACGGAGGAATGGCTGGATATCATGTACGAGATGCTGACCGGGATTCGGTGTCCATGGGAGGAGAAGGTGGCTCTGGTTGTCTCCTGCCTGGAGTCCCATGCAAAGAGGTGGTGGAAGACGCTGTTGGACACGACATTTGCTGATAGGGAGGTTGCGGAGATCACTTGGGAGGAGTTCAGGGCCGCGCTGCTGGAGCATTTCGTTCCGCAGTCGGCTAGGGATGATTTGGAGGAGCGGTTCTTACAGCTGAAGCAGGGTACTCGGACCGTGGTGGAGTACCATCGAGAGTTTGACCACCTGGCTCGATACGCAGATTCCTACCAGCTGGATGAGGCAGGGTATATCAGGAGGTTCTACAAGGGCCTACGTGAGGACTTGAGGGAGGCCCTCTTGTTTGTATCTGACGGGCCCATCTCCCGGATTTTGGAGATGGCCAAAAGGATTGAGGCAGATTGGCACACCACCCGAGGCCGGAAACGGCCAGCAGAGGATCAGGGACGAAGAGGAAGGAATGACCAGCGGCGGGGTGCTGTACCAGAGGGGAGGAGGATAGAGGACCAGCCTCGTCAGGACGTGAAGGTGTCACCGCAAAGCGGCGGTTCTGGGCCTAAGACCCCGGTGGTTGAAAAAGAAAAAAAAGGGGGTCTTACAAGTGGTATCAGAGGAAACATCGATCAGAAGGAAGTAGCAGTCCACAAACCCTGGGTCACCCCCGCTCGAGTTTAGTTTGGGGACAAACTAAGCAGCGGAAGCAGTGGTGTGCCCATATGGGGATCATATATAAATTGTCCACCTTTAGGTAATATTTGAACGTTTTCTCAGCATGTGTTTTCGTTGCGCAGCCTCCAGCACAGCCTACGCCACAGGGCGGAGTTCAGCAGACTCAGGGAGTTGCACCACCTCCACCGGTCCCCACTCCTTTCCTTCAGTCAGATATGGGACAGACCCTGACTGCCATTCTGGAGGCCTTTAGGGCCCAGCAGGTTCCGGTTCCGCAGCCCAATCTGGGGGCCAACTGGCTCAGCATCTTCCGGGGTCTTTCTCCCCCGTCCTATCTGGGGACAGAGTCGGCTGTTCGGACGGAGGAATGGCTGGATATCATGTACGAGATGCTGACCGGGATTCGGTGTCCATGGGAGGAGAAGGTGGCTCTGGTTGTCTCCTGCCTGGAGTCCCATGCAAAGAGGTGGTGGAAGACGCTGTTGGACACGACATTTGCTGATAGGGAGGTTGCGGAGATCACTTGGGAGGAGTTCAGGGCCGCGCTGCTGGAGCATTTCGTTCCGCAGTCGGCTAGGGATGATTTGGAGGAGCGGTTCTTACAGCTGAAGCAGGGTACTCGGACCGTGGTGGAGTACCATCGAGAGTTTGACCACCTGGCTCGATACGCAGATTCCTACCAGCTGGATGAGGCAGGGTATATCAGGAGGTTCTACAAGGGCCTACGTGAGGACTTGAGGGAGGCCCTCTTGTTTGTATCTGACGGGCCCATCTCCCGGATTTTGGAGATGGCCAAAAGGATTGAGGCAGATTGGCACACCACCCGAGGCCGGAAACGGCCAGCAGAGGATCAGGGACGAAGAGGAAGGAATGACCAGCGGCGGGGTGCTGTACCAGAGGGGAGGAGGATAGAGGACCAGCCTCGTCAGGACGTGAAGGTGTCACCGCAAAGCGGCGGTTCTGGGCCTAAGACCCCGGTGGTTGAAAAAGAAAAAAAAGGGGGTCTTACAGTGACTCCTATGAGCTGGATGATAGAGGGTACGCCAAAAGATTCTACAAAGGCTTGCGAGATCCCCTAAGGCAAGCCCTTTTGTTTATAGCGGACTCTAGTCTGGCAGAGATTATTGATATGGCGAAGAGATTGGAAGCGGACCACTTGGGAAGTGGTAAGAGGCCAGCAGAGGGCGTGATGGAAGCCGGCCCCAGTAATAGAAGGAGATTTGTCAATAAAAGAGGAAGAGGATATCGGAGGGGTGGCGGGCGTTCCCCCCAGAACTTTAGAGAGGAGCGCCCGGTTCCACAACCGCCAGCATTACCTCCACCTCCACAGTTTCAGCAACACGGTGGAAGGCAGGAACGGGTGTGCTTTGAATGCAACCAACCGGGCCACATTCGACGCTACTGCCCGCAACTGTTTGGAGATGCGCCTTTCGCTCTCCCTCCAGCAACCCCGCGGGGGAGAGGGTATGTGCGTGGTCGATGACGAGGACCACGAGGAAGAAACCCCAGACCCGCTCGAGATCAGATGTATGCCCTGGACATGACTCAAGAGCGGAACCCTCAAGAGATGATTGCAGGTACGATTTGAATTAGTCATTTTGCTTCCATTAATATTCTCTAGTGGCTTAAGATATATTAGACGTCTAGCTTGAGTATTATTAAATGACACTTAGGCACCGTGATGGTCGGCGGGAAACCGGCTTATACATTATTTGACACCGGCGCCTCACATTCTTTCATGTCCGAGGACTTCATCAAGAATATACTCGGAGTGCAATATTTCGCCGGTATTGCCCGAAGAGTACGCCTCCCAGACGGATCCGAGATGACGGCAACCGCGAAGTGTGAGTTAGAGATAACCATTGGTGGAAAAACCTTTGATACCCCTGCCACAATTTTGAGAATACTAGAATTCGACCTCATCCTGGGTATGGCGTGGCTGGATTGGCACCATGCAAGAATCGACTGTGCGAAGAAGCGCATCTATTTGAGATATGGGGATACTGATGTAGTCTTCCAAGGTATAAATTTCCCACCACGAATATTGTTATCCTCAATCCAGACCTTGAAAGCTCATATGAGAGGGGATGAAGTCTACATGATACGATTCGAACTAAAAGAGATGAAGTTAGATGTGAAGGATGTGCGGGTAGCACGGGATTTCCCTGAGGTATTTCCCGAGAAATTGCCAGGGTTACCCCCGCATAGAGAAGTGGATTTTCAGATTAAGCTTGTACCAGGAGCTAAGGCTGTCTCCAGGACCCCTTATCGGATGGCCCCAAAAGAACTCGCGGAGTTTAGAGTGTAATTGCAGGAGTTGGTAGAATCAGGGTTTGTTCGCCCCAGCTCATCACCTTGGGGAGCCCCTGTTCTATTCGTTAAGAAGAAAGATGGAACCCTGCGTTTGTGTATAGATTATCGGGAACTCAACCGACTGACGGTACGGAACACCTATCCGTTACCTCGGATCGATGAGTTGTTCGATCAACTGGTGGGTGCGTCTTGGTTCTCCAAGCTAGATTTACGCTCGGGGTATTACCAATTGAGAATACAAGAAGACGATATTCAGAAAACGGCTTTCAGCTCAAGGTACGGCTTATATGAGTTCACAGTGATGCCGTTTGGACTCACAAATGCCCCATCAGCTTTCATGAGCTTGATGAATAAAGTGTTTGAGGCCTATCTAGATGTCTTCGTCATTGTGTTCATTGACGACATCTTAGTCTACTCGAAGACGGAGGAAGAACATGCCGGAAATTTGGCCTTAGTTCTGGAGAAGCTAAAATAGCACGCCCTGTTCGCCAAGTGTAACAAGTGTGAATTCTGGCTTAGGGAGGTGGCTTTCTTGGGTCACATAATCAGTGGGGCTGGACTAGCTATGGATCCGGCCAAGGCGCGTGCCGTGAAGGAGTGGTCACCTTTGAATTCAGCGGCCGATGTGAGGAGTTTTCTTGGACTTGTCGGATACTACCGCAAGTTCGTAAAAGGATTCTCCAAGATTGCCCTCCCGCTTACTTCCTTGACAAAGAAAGGAGTGCCATTTGAGTGGACACCCCAGTGTGAAGCGGCATTCCAGGAATTGAAGGATAGACTTACCTACGCCCCCATCCTTATCCTTCCGTCTGGGAAGGAAGGATTCCAAGTTTACACGGACGCGTCTTATCAGGGGTTGGGAGCGGTGTTGATGCAACACGGGCACATAATTGCTTATGCTTCAAGACAATTGAAGAAGCATGAAATCAATTACCCGGTGCATGATTTGGAGCTAGGAGCGGTGGTGTTCGCCTTGAAGGTATGGAGGCATTATCTATACGGCGTCCACTGCGAAATCTTCTCGGATCATAAAAATTTGAAGTACGTCCATACCCAGAAGGAATTGAACTTAAGACAACGACGGTGGTTAGAGTTTCTATGCGATTATGAGTTCACCTTGAACTACCACCCCGGAAAAGCAAACTCGGTAGCCGATGCGTTGAGTAGGAAAGTACCCGGCTCGAACCCAGAATCTCGATTGATGAGCATGGAGTTGGCACGGACGATCGAGGAGATGGACATCACCTTAATATTTAAGGCTTCTTCGGAATATACGGAGTACCTGTCCAGCATGAGCATTGTTTGTGATATCCGGGACCGGATCCGAGTGGAGCAAGGATTGGATGCGGCTTTGGCCCCGGCAATAAAGTTAATCGAAGACGGGACTACCGACGAGTACACACTAAAGGACGGCCTCGTTTACTTTCGCGACCTACTCTACATTCCCAAAGGTGGCAGAATCCGGGAGGATATTATGAGAGAAGCACATTGCTCTCAATATTCCGTGCACCCAGGAATTTCAAAGATGTACGCCGGCTTACGGAAGACGATGTGTTGGCCGGGAATGAAGAAGGATGTCCGATATTATGTTACCCATTGTGAAGCCTGCCAAAGGGTGAAGGCGGAGTGCAGAAATCCCGGTGGCTTGTTACAGTCGTTGCCCATCCCCGAATGGAAGTTCGAGGGTATTTCTATGGACTTCGTACATGGACTACCTCGCTCCCGCTCAGGGAATGATTCAGTATGGGTGATCGTTGATCGCCTGACGAAGGTTGCCCGGTTCATTCCTATGAAGAAGGAGGCTCATGTGGATGTCTTAGTACGCCTGTTTGTGGAACAATTTGTACGGTATCACGGCGTACCTAAGACGATAGTTTCGGGCCGTGATGGTTGTTTCACCTCCAAGGAGTGGAAGGCGGTACAGGCGTATTTGGGCTCACGTCTTACCTTCAGTACCGCATTTCATCCTCAGACGGACGGACAGTCTGAGCGGACCATCCGAACATTGGAAGATCTGTTGAGGTTATGTGTGATAGATAGGGGAGAGTCGTGGGAAAGACTCTTGCCCTTGGTGGAATTCTCCTATAACAATAGCCATCAAGCTAGTATTGGCATGGCGCCCCATGAGGCACTTTATGGAAGAAGGTATAGAACCCCCTTATCTTGGGTTCAAGATGAAGACTCGAAGACTTTGGGAATTGAGTACATAGATGACACTGATGCGGTGGTTAGGCTGATAAGGGATCGCATGTTGGAGGCTCAAAGTCGGCAGGCGAAGTATTACAACACAAGGCACCGTATGGTGGAATTTCAAGTGGGTGATAAGGTGTTTCTAAAAATCCGGCTGATGCATGGAGTGTCACGAGTGCGAGGTGTGAAGAAGCTCAGTCCACGGTATGTTGGGCCCTATGTCATATTGGAAAGGGTTGGCCCTTTGGCCTACCGGCTAGAGCTACCGCCCGAGCTAGAGAATCTCCACAATGTGTTCCATGTGTCGTCGCTTCGGAAGGCGCTGTTGCGGCCTGAACAATACATCCCCACAACTGATGGTAAGGTGGCGTCTGACAGATCTGTGCGACTGGAGCCGGTGCGGATTGTTGATAATGAGATAAGAACCTTGCGCCGTAAAAGTGTTCCCTTGGTAAAAGTGCTATGGTCTAATCATGGGAAGGAGGAATTCACATGGGAGCCCATGGATTTGATGCAAGGACGCTACCCAGAGTTGTTTGCTTCAGGTAATTTTATTTAAAAGCATATTATTTCATTTTCTGTATGCTTTACTCCCCGTGACCTCAGCCTGATTTCGGGGACGAAATCTTTTTATTTTGTTTATAGGATTTGTAACGTCCCAATTCGCGCTAGGCCCCTCGCACGTGTTCTGAGTCAAGAGACTCAACTCGGGCTCGGGGTGCACTGGCAAAAGGGTGTCAAGTGCATTGAATAAGTGTAGGGTTGGGTTCAAGGATACCCCAACCAGTAGCCGAGATGAGGGAACTCAGCCAAGTAAAAATCGACGAGAATGGAGGTTGATGCTCGTCGATCGTCGAGAATGGAGGTTGATACTCGCCGATTCGACGGGTATCGGTGGTCGATACCCGCCGGACTCAGAACTGCAAGTAGGCTAAGGGAAAATCGTCGAGAATGCCTAACGATTCTCACCGATCGCCGAGAATACCCGGTGATACCCACCGATCGTCGAGTATCGCTGACTGATACTCAACGCACACAACGCCAGGATGTCCGATAAAACGGCTAAAGGAAAATCATCGAGTATCATTGTTGATACTCGACGAAATCGTCGAGAATGACCCGCTAATACTCGCTGATCGACGGGAATCACTGAATGATTCCCGCCGAATTTGACTTGTGTGTTTTCTGCGCCCAGGCAGATTCACCGGCTTGCACAGGCGTGTCGAACCGGACTTCGGGATTCGTGCTGAATGATCCTTGGACCGGTCACTTCAAATGAAACCTAATTTGGGCGGTTCAATTAGAGAGTGACACATGGCAAGATGACATAACCCTAATATATATTATAAAAAGGGAGTAAGCCAAACCCTAGCCATCGCACCCGATCATTCTTGCCGAGCCGTCACTGTGCAAAGCTGACGGGAGCAGGAGAGAAGAATATCGCGGGTCGCCGGAGCCGGATTCTGGAGGAAAAGCTCCGCCGTTTCCGTGGAAGAACACTGCTAACGAAGGCAAGGATGCCGCAAAGAAGGAAGAAACGATCCATGGCCGACAACGTAGGAAACGCCGGAAATGATGTGATTTTCCTCCCCTCTCCCTTGGTGCTAGATCTATAGTTATTCTTAGGCGAGACATCGACTCAAACGAGTCTTGATGTGTGAAATGAAGCTTTCTAGGAAGGCCATGCTAGAACTTGTGATCTAAAGCTTAGTCGTCTTCAACCTCCCCTCACTTCAAAGTGATGATGGGGGGGGGGTGGTTTCGTGAAGAGGGAATGGCCTCAAGAGGGAGGATAAGGGTGGAGGAAATTCTGGTTGCTGTTTGGGGAAAATCGCTTGAGGAGGAAGATGAACGGATGCCGTTCATTTCGCTTCAAGATGTGTGCAGAATCTGCATTCTGCACGCAGCGACCTTCTTAGCTATTTTCAAGCAAGAAAGGGTCAGATCTGGGCTTTCGACTAAACACAAAAGTCGTAGCCCTTGAAATTATCTTTCCAACGAGTGGTTGCACGTTTCCAGGCGATACCTGTAGCCACGGGAAAGTCCGTTTTAATCCGCTGCGGTTGGGAGTTAATGTTCAGGAAATCTGTATCCTGTACACAGCAGACTTCGAGTTGCATTTCTGGTATGATGTGACCAGATCTGGGCTTTTGACTAAACACGAAAGTCGTATCCCTTGAAATTACCTTTCCAACGAGTGGTTGCACGTTTTCAGGCGATACCTGTAGCCACAGGAATCCTCAGTCAAAGTTGCTGACCAGATTACATATAACTCTAGGTGATTATAATATGAACTTGGATTCGATGGAATTGATGTTGCAATCCATCTCGAGATTGGGTGAACTCTTTTGTGTTAATCACCGAGGTAATGTGAAGATTGATGTTTGATGACTTGAATTCATATGCCGAGATGTGAATCAAGCCTAAGTGAATGAAAGGCTTTGTTATATTTGGTAGATCACCATTATGCGCATTATCTATAATATGTTGAATTCATTTGGAAGGATTTGTAAATGATTAAACTATGGCTATGATGTATAATGAATTGATGGAAGGGAATGGATAGTCCAATGCTTAGAGTGTCGTCTCCCTACGGGTAGCATTGTGGAAGTTAACAAGTGCGGTGTTGACCGTCACTAATGGGAATGAGGTTGAGTTGGATAAAATTGAACGGTTGGGCTTGGTCCTCGGTGTTCACGTCCCGAGGCTCCTTCCGTATTTGATGGATGGTTGGGCTTGGTCCTCGTGCTTTCTCCGAGGCTCCTTCCATGCCACGGAATTGTGGAATTGCATGTGGTGTGAGTCGACACGCGGTGTCGTAATCCCGGGTTAAGGATAGTGTGGCAGGTCTACGGGCTCGCCAATCGTCACACCGATGGGAGTTCAGTTAGACCTTGGGCGGTTGGGCTTGGTCCTCGGTGTTCACGTCCCAAGGCTCCTTCTGTTCCAAATGATCGGTTGGGCTTGGTCCTCGTGCTCATTTCCGGGACTCCTTCCATGTCACACCATAGGCCAGTCAGGGGCTAGGATCTTGGTGCATATTTACCCGAGAGAACCCGCTGAGCCGTAGTACGCATGTGAGCTTCGCTGTTGTGTTCTTAGCATTGAGGCGTACGGAGGCCTAGGCCAGTTAGTGTGGAGACCAGCCTAGTAATGGAGATGCCCGCTCTACTGTCACCGTTTGGCCACGACGGTTGATGTCTGAGAGGTTAGCTACCTGCTCGAATAGTGGGAACTATAAGTCTGTGTCGACATAGCGATTGCATGTGCTTGATCATGGGTGTGTCATTGCATTGCATACATAGCATTGCACTTCATTACATACACAAGACCCTCATCGTATAAGTTTGTATGGGCACTCCTATACGATGAGTTACTTTCTGCTGAACGACCCTCAACTTATATGCTTGTATGGGCACCCATATAAGTTGAGTTACTTACTGTTATTATATTATACTCTCTTGCTGCTGTAGTTGGTAGAATTGTAAATTAAGAGGATGTTCATTTATATACTCTTTTTATTGCTATTTATGATATGTATACATACTTCACCTGCTTGTACTACTGATATATATTTATTGTACTTGTTCCTTTCTCCGCCCGGTGCCGACGAGTCGCCGGGGGAGCGGATGTGAAACCACTTAGTCTTTATGACTAACGGTTGCTACGTCTTCCTTTTTAGGAGGAAACCCCGCAGGTGGAGCAACAGGATATGCAGCCGGACAGCCAGGCCAGGGTGACAGGGCCTGAAGGGACGGTACCCTCGCTACCGTCGGTTACAGATGTGAGTGAGAGAGATTTTATTGTAGCCCTTTGGGGCAATTCTGTTCTCGTACTCTGATATTAGAAGCTTGATGTAGCTTCTTTATTTATGATATTATGGACATATGCTTGGTGTGGATTTGACTTTCATATTATTATGGTTGGGTTGGCATTTATATGTTGATATTGGTTGTAGCCGGCAGAATAGGCGTCTTGTGGTACAGGCTAGCCCGAGTGTTAGTGTTACCGCAAGGCGGCTGTTCTGGGCATAAGACCCCTCTCGTGCCGTGTCCTGTGTTCCGGGAGGGGGGTCTTACATGAAGTCCTCCTTTTTGGAATTTGAGGGTAGACGCTCCACAAACACGTGGAAGTGGTTCTCTCGACGGGTAGATCCGTGTATCCCTATTAGTTTGCATTTAGATCCAGAATCGAAGTACGGAATAGGCATGTTGTGTGAATCCAATCCGGGCAGGTTGTTCTCGATTGGTGATGTTTGTATGCTTTGTATGTCGGAGAAGACTCCATGGTAATCGCATAGATTTCAGATTCGCGTGGTGTGCAGATTGCCGCATTGAGAGTACTGGAGGTAGAATCCAGGAAAACACCCGAAATGGGGGAAGAACCGATAGTCTGTCCCATACCGCGCGACAGGAGCGCTACCGCCGATAATAGCTCCCACTGAGCGTTGTATTGATTGTGAGGCATGTCTCTTAGAGACCTGGTGGCCGCTTATTGAGGCATGTTTCTTGGAAACCTTGTGGCTGTTTACTGAGGCTTGTCTTGGGGAGACCTAGGGGCCATCTTTTGGTGAAGCCTGTATCGTGAAGACCTGGGGGCCAATATGTAGAGATGAGAGCCTGTGTGGCCCATCTTAGGTGGATGTGAGTGTTATCCTAGGATCCTAACTGGGTTATGGATCATACGAAAATGGGAAAGGGGATGCTGACCCACGTCGTGGCTAGTGCGCCTGACGATTTGAGCACGGGAAAGAGCTGAATAGTACCCAACCCTATGTCGTTCGACCTGGAGTGAGTCAAAGTGTAAATCACATGACTTGGTCATAGCCATAGGGGCGTTGTCTTTGGCTTTGGCCTTGTAAGACTAAAAGCTCAAACATTGCTGACCGTTGCAAAGAACGGAGGTGTGACCCTTGAGGTCCTGTGCACCAAGAAATTGCCCTGAGAGCACGGGGCGTTGGACAGTCGTGCCAACGTGTGTGGCGAATGGTGCTTAATTTGCACACTGCGATTACCAATATTTATATATGCTAATGCCTGCAGGGAAGGAGCGTTGCCACCCCGGGTAAGGGGTGGGATCGTTATAATTTGGTCAGCTAATGCTGACCGTTGCTATGTTTTCCACCGTTGCGATGGAATGTCTCTTGTAGGTGCAGCGGAGCCAGACGGGGAATAGTGGGCTGGAGCCCATAGCTGCTAAGCTGGCCCTTGAAGGCCAAAGCGAATTACTCGTTTACTTTATCGTTCAAGTGTGGTCGGCCTGCGTGCCAATGTATGCAAGACATTTTAATTTGAGTTGAACATTGTAAGGCCTAAATGGCAAGACTATTTGTGTATTTGGTTTATCATTCGTACTTTTATGTTAGTGGACATTCAATTGGTTGGGTTCCTTTTAACCTTTAAATTACTTCCGCTAGAATGCACTCTGTGATAGGATGCGTGTATTTTGATTATAGTTTTACTTCATAACTCCTTTGACTATTCATAGTATATGGCGTCGGGTACCGGCCGGACCTTCTGTTATATACTATGTGACAAACGAGGATGTTACTAGTTAAAACTTAGGCTCCACTAGCACAACAGCACAACAGGTATTCACAATCCGTGCGAACATTACAGGCATTCACAGCCACATACACATCGCAGGCATTCACAGCCGCGTACACATCGCAGGCATTTACAGCCGCGCACACATCGTAGGCATTCACAGCCGCATACACATCGCAGGCATTTACAACCACGTACACATCGCAAGAATTCACAACCACGTACACATCGCAGGCATTCACAGTCGCGCATAATACCCTATATCGACATAGTATGTACCGCTTCTTTTTAAGCAGGGTATTGAGCCCCACGGGCCTCACCGATGTGGCCATCGGTGATAGTGGTCAGTCCTACCACTTCTGGGGGTGGTCGTACCGTACAGCCCAGGCCCTAATGTGCAACCCCGTATACTCTTGCATTTGAGCGACATTCAGAGATTCAATATTTTGGCCGACCAGCAGAGGAAACCCAACAGGGAAAACATAACGGTCGGTCACCCGTGATACTCATCTCCCTGTCACCTTGAGTCGTCGAACTTCCCGCACTTGTACAAATGGTCTGCGGAAGTGACTGACCCACCACGGTTTACCGTAAGCAATTTACAAGGAAACAAGTAAAAATAGTTTTGTTAGCATGCACCAGGTCTACATTGGCTTGCCCTACTATACTTTAAATAATTCGGGCAAGTGGCACTTGGCTTGACTTTAAATAAGGATCGTAGGAGCACTTTATTTGAAGTTAACTTAGGAGGAACATCTCAACTCCTATTATCCTCAACTAAGGCTCAACCTATCAAATCACTGTCCGTCAAAGCAGGACCCGTGCTTAAAATAGTAAATTGCAGAAACAAAAGTGCGGTAGTAAAAACAGATGTTAGTATAAGCTGTAGAATTGAAATGCTATAAAGAAATAGGACCAGTATGACATTGGAGTAGTACAGAACTGAAAGTAAGTACTGAAAGTAATTGGACCAGTACGAGAGTGGAATAATACTTAAAGAAATGAACTGAACTGAAAGTAAATAGCTAGGACCAGTACGAGACTGGAGTACTGAAACGAAAGTACCTAACTGAAATGAATAAATGAACTGGACTAGTACAAGAATAGAATAAAATATCAAGGAAATGGTTAGTAGTCCAATCACTCCATTCAGGAGGCTTCAGTTCTATCTTTGTTTTCAGGAGGCATGTTCAGTTCCATCTCCGTTCTCAGGAGGCATGTTCAGTTACATCTCCATTCTCAGGAGGCATATTCAGTTCCATCTCCATTCTCAGGAGGCATGGTTCAGTTTCATCTTCGTTCTCAAAAGGTTAGTTCAGTTCCATCTCCGTTCTCAGGAGGTATGGTTTAGTTTCATCTTCATTCTCAGGAGGTTTAGCTCAGTTCCATCTTCATTCTTCAGAGGTTTCTTTGGGTTTCACCCATTACAAAAATCTGATAACAATTCAGTTGCGCCCTTTTTAATCACGACTTAATCAGATCAGGGGAAGCTTATTATGAGTTACATTTTTATTATTCATCTGAGAATAAATATCAACTCGATTACTTGCGTTTGATCGAATCCGAGAATCTCGTTAGAGGGCACATTTTTCCTCGAATTTCAACCTCAAAATCTTTTTTAACACATAAGGGAAATTTTTCACCTGGAACGAGGTTGTGGATTATTTTACTCGAAGCTCGTACTTTCATCTTCCGAATCCACCCAAAATGCCCAAGAAATACTTTTAAAAAACGAGATGCTCGGTTGTTTTGCAAAAACCTCGAAATACTCAGTGCTGGAAATCCTGTCTCGATACTCTCGTCGATTAATCAATATAACTTTATATTCAATATATAAAGTGGTCGCGCGCTTCGATTTTCATTTTCGAAGAATTTGAGCACATAAATTTCCGAGTGTGACTCTAAGCTCTAGGAAATTGGAAAATCTTTAATTTTCACCCTAAGATTCCCAACTTTTAATACAACTTTTAATAGAGCATAAAAAGAGTCTAGTAATTTTTTCAAAATTTTCCGAGCAATTTTGGGCCTCTAAATTGGCCAAATAATTTTTATTTAGGCTTTAAAAATACAAAATTAACTCCAAAAATTTCTAACATTTTTGTGGAGGTTGCCCTCATCAAAGGGAACCATTTTCATGTTAAAAACTTTTCCACTAGGTTTATGATTTAGCCTCAGAAAATCAAAAATGCTTTTTATTAATTATAATTATAAAATCATAAAATTTATAAAATTTTATAAGTTATAACGGTGAACAGGGATCACTGACATGTACCGAAATCCAACCTTGCGAGCACTCCCCGTCATCGGCCTGCCGTCGATCGGCCATGGCTCCACCCTCGACCGACTCCCCGAGGGTGGGCGCTCCATCCGGCGATGGTCAGGCATCCTCCCGCCGCTGTCCATCGCCGGAAAATTCCATTAAAGAGCATGTAAACTCCAAGCAAGGTGGTGCCATGGCGGCGCTCCGACGGCCGGAGCTTACATGCGAAACGTCCGAGAGGTAGGGAGGATGGAGAGGAGAAGGTTTCCACCGTGTTTCTAAGCCTTCAGGGGCTCTCGGCAAAGTTTCCATGAGAGGTGGCGGAGGTGGTGGTGGAGCTCGGGTAGGGTGTTTTCCGGCGATGCAGAGCTCTGGAAGGGGTAGGTTAGACTCGTTTGAGCTTGGAGATAGGAGTGCAATCCTCTGGAGATTCATGGACTTTATATAGAGGGAGGGGAGGGCCCCTCCCTTCTCTTCTCCTTCTTGATTAAACAGACCAAGGTGAGGTTAGCCAACCCTTCTAGGGTCAACTACCCAGTTATATGGGGCGCATATCAGTCTTTTATTGGAGAGGTACAATTAGAGTGGCAGCCTCCCATTGGTTAGAGCTTGGCTTGATGGGGAAGGACGGAGAGATAGAAAGAGAGAGGAGTGGGATATGCTGGGCTTTTTTTCCTTTGGCCCAAGGCCCAGCTCCTTGGCTGCATAGTGACAAATCAGAGCCCATAATGGCCTTGGTGATGGGCCCAAGTGGGGCACCATTAAAGATGAGCTTTTTTTTAAGAAAAAAGTATTTATTTAAGGGGTTTGACCAAAAGTCAACCATTGTGTGGGTCTCCCGTGTGGGTCAAGGTCAAAGTTTGTTCAAATCGTCGGGAGATGGGTCAATATTGGGGTACTGTGGTAAAATTGGTGTGTGCATGCTTTTCAGTGCTTAATAATGCTGAGTTTCACCACAGATTGACCACTTGCCCTCGAAATTGACCGGGACAAACTCGGTTGACTTCGTATTTACTATACAAATCCAATGCCACTGGCTGGGGTCGAATCGGAGTTCATTTGCTAAATAGTCAAAATCTGCGCGTCGCGACGCGCTAAAACGGTCAAAATGCTTATAATCATTGTTAGGCTTCGAATTATGACGCAATGAGTTCCAGTGAGTTTGTATTTACTATACAAAACTATATGAACTGACAGAACTCAAATCATTGTTCTCTATGTCAATATTCAAAAATCTCGTTTTTGCGACGTCTACGAGGAACAGCCATATCCACTATATGACCACGAAATTCAATGGAACGAGTTCCAACACACTCATATTGACTATATGAGGCCACAGGAACTGACAGAACTTAAATCAGAGTTCTCTAGCTCGTTATTCAAAAATCTCATTTTCGCGATGTTCTACGAGGAATGGACATATCCACCATATGATCTCATAATTCAACGGAACGAGTTCCAAGACACTCGTATTGACTATATGAGGCCACATGAACTGACAGAACTCAAATCGGAGTTCTCTAGCTTGATACCTTGCATAGGGTTGCCTCCTACCGGGTCACGGGTAGAGGTTCGGGTTACTTTTTTGGGCTTACTAGGGTTCTGGTGGCCCAATAAAAGTCGGGATGTTATAGTGCTACTTTTATTTATTTATTTTAGGCTCTAAGGCATGGTATTCCGTTGAGATCAATGTGTCTTTCCTCGACCTTGATCACAGATCGGGTGAGCACATGGCAGAAGTGCTTTGGAATTATGGCATACATGGAGATTAGGTTTCCCTCTTAGTTGAAACACGTCTAAAATCCTCCATCAGGTTATTTTACTGCCTCGAAGGGGTGCTTGAATGCAGGATTCCAGATCCCTCTTGTATGAGGATCTTGAGACTTTTCTAGTTCTACGGCATCCCAGTATCATAGTTTTCCTTGATATGTATGACATGGATAATGAGACTTATCTACTTCTTTCAGGAGCATCGCTCGTGCCTCTCCGTCCAGCTATTATGCGAGTGGTGTGAAG
Organism: Platanthera zijinensis; assembly: GCA_039513925.1. NCBI lineage: Eukaryota > Viridiplantae > Streptophyta > Magnoliopsida > Asparagales > Orchidaceae > Platanthera > Platanthera zijinensis. Next base: position 65,674,212 of record CM077093.1, read on the forward strand.
TTTTCCCTTACTCTGGTGATCGATCAAGGTTAGGAGCAACAAGAAATGGCTCATATTCGAGGACAAGACAGACTATTAACATGGAGGTATTCTCTTTGGATTCACCCAAAATTCTTAGAAGCTGCTCGAGACTTGGCCCGAGCTCTCGAAGCGGTGTGGTGTTCTTTACCTCTATGCAGGGCTTTGAGGATCCACATGAGCTGTCTGACATGCTACAAGGGATTAACATGTTTATTTACGAGAAGAGGTTGATCCTGGCAGGCCTCTCTTCTAACGTGGATTGGAGCTATGTCGTTCCTTTAAAGTGAGGAAATAAAAGGAGGCTGGCTTTTCACTAAAGAGGGGGAGGCAGGCCGGTCTTTAGCTGTCCCCCGAGACCATCATAAAGGTGGCCATTAATAGCTCGGATGAGCTTGGTAATGGTCCTCCCCTAGCTACTCCTGAGGATGAGGGACCCTCAGTGTTTCCTGCAGAAGAGCTGACTTTATGAGAGGTAATGGTGCTATTGTCGGCTGGTGCAAGTAGAAAAAAGCACGAGTCTTCTTCCTTCCGAGCTAATATGATGAAGTTATGGTTATTCTACTTACTTTCTCCCTTGCGATGCACTTTACCATGACCTTGATTTAGCTTATGTCTTTGTAGCTAGATGAGTTTTGCGATATCCTGTTCACTTGGGACAATAGCTATGTCTTCATGAAAGATGAGTTATTATCCCTTCGGACGAAGCTGGCCTTATCAGAGGAGTTCTTGGTTGTTGCTCGAAAGAGGAGGGAGAAGGCTATCTCCCAACTAGGTAGGTTAGAGTCTGTGTTGGCTGCTTCTACGGTTGAAGTCGAGGAGCTCCAAAGGAAGCTTGCTACAGCTAAGTCATGGCTCGCAATGAAGATTCATTGAACTGAGGCAGTTGGTGTGGAGATGACCAAGCTATTAGAATAGGTAGAGAGGGTGAATGAGGGGAGATCCCAGTTGCTCTTGGCGTAGAATGATGTTGGGTTTGTATGAGCTTCTGAGATGGTAGAGTACAAGGAGTCTTTTGACTTCAAGGTGGATCGTGCCTGAATCATGGAGGAGGCTTGTTCCGAGATGATGGAGTCCAAGGTCAATCCACTTTTGGAGGATGAATGTGATGATGCATTCCGCCTGGTATTTAGCAAGGGATTGATGCTTGCTCGAAGGATGTCAGAGTGCTCTGATTTTAGCATGGAGGATGCCTCAGACGGCGACGCAGACATTGACATCGAGGGATGACCCTTTTGTATCTTTCTTCATTTGTTTGCTTGCTTTTCCTTTGCTATTTTTTTTTGCGGGTGTAGTTTTTCATCGTTGTATGCTTTTTTTTCTTTATGATAATATAGCCGCATGACAGTTTTATTGAATATGGACATTTTGCCATGCTTTGGAAGCATTCAAAATTCCCAGATCTTTCATTTTATATAACATGCACAATGTTTAGTGTTGGACTTAACGATCGCGGGCTAGTGAGTAACTTGAGTCTCAGCGCTTGAGCGAGATGCAATGTTAGTGAGAGACATTTGTTCGCTCATGCTTAGAGGGGACTTGATGTAACATATCCATTACTACTAGGCCCCTGGTGTGAATTAGGGCATGGTATGATGACTAGGGCAAGATGGTTGACCTGGGATCCTCTAGATTTAATAAACTCGCTTAGGGAACCCTAGGTCAAGCTAGGTCAACAAACCCTAATGTGGCTCAATTGGAATTCAATTGGTCAAATTTACTTCACCAATACCCTCCCAAACACTAGGGTAGGTCATTAGGTCAATAATAACGTAATGAGCTCAACCAATTTAATGAAATTGACCAAAGTCAACCTAGCCCAATTGAACCCTAAGTGGAACAATTGGCCTTCCTTTGACCCACCATGACCCAATCAATATTGGTTGGTGTCATAGGATCCACCATCATCAAGTGAGGCAGCCACTAGGCCCGAGAGCGGTACGGTTTGATCCCAAACCGAAACCACGCCATAAGGGTGGGGTTTCTGACCAACCCAAATTGCACCGCACCGAAACCATGCGGTGCGGTGTCGATTAAGTGCGGTTTACGGTTAGTTTTTGCAGTGCAGTTTTGGTTTTACATCTTTTTGTTCCTTCTTGAATTTGGGCAAGACTATTTTGTTATTAAATTATTGGAAATACTTACAGTCATCTAAAAATCTTAGAATTAATACCAATAATAAATTAATAATCTACACATAATTAAAACTCAAAATATGAAAATACATAAAGTATTCTAGAATGAACATTGAACAGGAAATACATAAACTGATCTAAACTAAATCTACAACTAAACAACTTAAAACAAATCTAGAGGTAAATGTGAAAATACATAAACTGGTTAGGTATTCAGGCTTGCAAATTTAGAATGAAAATACATAAACTGATAAACAATGATTCAACGAAACTTATGTAGCATTGTATGTTTAGTTGGCAACAATGATTCAATGAAGATTGAAGACAAGAAAAGAAGATAAATATGAACCTATAAGGATACCTATTCGGCCGACAAATCGAGAGCTGGAGAAGGCCAGAGTGGCAGAGTGGGATGGAGACGGAGAGGCGGACGACAGACCACGAAGAGGATCGAAGAGTTGGAGAACGGGAGAGGGTAGAGCGGAGCCTGCAGAGCCGTAGAGGGAGGTAAACCAAAGGGGGAAAAGTTGGGGCCTGTGAGTGGGATGCCTAGGGCTTGTCGAGTCGTCGACTTGAGCTTTGGTCGGCCAGGGCTGCTTTTGAAGGTTTGATTGAATTGAAAATATGAAATTCTTTAAATCATTTTATACTTTATATTTTATTAAACCGTAGGTAATATTTATTATGTATGTTGCAGTTTACGGTTTGCAAATTGAAATTACGGACAGTGGATTACGGTTTATGAAATGCTGTGATTTATGTATGCAGAAAACCATGAAACTAACCATTAGGTAAACCTATCTGTCTAGAGACGTGGTTTGTTGTTTGCACCGACCATGCCCAATCACATTTGGAACTACCAAGTCTAAGCAGTTCCAATATTTTAATATTTAAAATTTCTAAATCATAATCATGGTGTGGTGCGTTTACACGGTTTATACAAACTAAAAACCGCACCACACCAATAAACCTGTGGTTTTCAAACCCCTAAAACCGAACCGCACTATACCCAATCGGTGCGGTTTGGAATGGGGTGTGGTGCGGTGCGGCTTTGTGATTTGGTGCAGTTTTTGGTTTTCCTGTAATGGTCTACCAGCCACCCCATCAAGTTGACCAACTTAACCCTAAAGTTAACCATGGTCAAACCCTGGCCTAAAGGGAATCTAGAATGTCAATCTCAATTCCAATGGGCCATGACCCTTATCCAAGCTCATTTAGCATCCCATGACCTAATTAGCATTCCCTAACCACTGATTTAAGCATGCAATGCCATACAAGAGGGTAATTTGGAAAAATCCATAAATTTTATAAGAGGGCAAAGAGGGATTTGAGGAATTGAAGCCCCTTGGCCCTCCATTCCTCCTCCCAAGCATTCCCCTTAAATCTACTGAGCAAGCCCAGCTGGATTTCAGGGAAATTGTGGCAAGTGGTGGCTATGGAGGAGCATCCAAATCCATGGCTGACCAGCCTTTTATGGCTTTCACCAATTCAGCCCCCATTCCCTGATTTGAGCATCTCACCACCTTCCTTGCCACTCTTGAGTCGGGCCAGCTATCTAGTTAAAGAAATTGAGCTCAAGAGCTTTGTTTGGAGCAATCTCACAAAAATAGCCTCTACCATCCCTCCCTAGTGGATTACATGATCTAGAGCTCGAAATCAGGTGCGTTTCTGCTCTACTCCCTTAGTGCTAGCATCTTAGATCAATTTAGGTTTGATTTGAGCACAAAAGAGCTCAAATACATTATTGTCTATGGAGAAATTTGTAAACTTTTGCTCTTGCTCGGGATCATCATTTAGGCCACTTCAAGTCGTCATACAATCGCCTTCCAATATCCCTTACCTCAATGTAGGTGATGGTGGTGGTGGATGGTCGTGGAGGAGCTTAGGTGGACGGGGATTAACCTTTATTAAGCTCCAGGTTAGGTGAATTCTGGTCGTTGGCTAGAGGAGGGAGATGATCCGATGCCGTCGATTTGCGCTGATTAGCTATCAACAGATCTAATTAAACTATAACTCATTTAGTTAAGCTATCATACTTATTCAATCAACTTCAAGTGAGTTTTTGTGCCAGTTCCATCCTAAACTAGTCCTTGGGCTCAACATGAAAGTTATAGCCCTTAATACGGGCTTTCTAAAAATATGTGGCACATTTTCTAGGGTGGCATGTAACCCCCACAATCCTATTTCAAAGTTAGGGTGATCCCTATGCTCATAAAAATAAATTTTAGGTATAACTTTCAAAAGTATGGTTGCATGTTGATGATATTATAACCCAAGATGTGTCATAACATTATACACCTCCCCAATGAATCTCAGTATTTTTAGAAATAATTTTTCTTTAGATATGATTAATAATCTAAGGGTGTGACATGAGATGTATTAATGAAATTTTTATGCTTAAATTAATCTGAAAAATGCCATACCTTGGGTGACATCTTTATTATATCATATTATATCTATGGTAAATGTTTTGGCCTCATGTATGTGGGTAAATTACACAATGAAGATTTGAGATAGTTTTGTTATGTGACATGCTTGAGACAAAAATCATATTTTGGGAATTTATCCCAAAATATTAAATTCATGACACTAAAAATTCATGTCATGCATGTTAGGGACTGATATATATCTCCTCTAAAATTATTGAAATTCTTGGACATTACTTTCCTATAATTGTGTCATAATTAAATAGTGTCACACAACCAAATTAATGAAGAAAATATGTCCATATAAAGTAGGATAATGTCTAAACTTTGGAATATGCTTAGTTAGGCAATATACATCTCTGAGATTTATTAGAGAATTTTGAGATATTATTTTCCCCTATAATTGATATAATTTGGAATTATCACACTTATGTATTTATGAAATAATTATTGTCTAATAATCTTAGAAAACTCTATATCTCTGTCAGGACTATTTGTAGGACATATTACACTTCTAGAAATTTATTTGGAGTTCTTGGAACAATATTTCTTATAGGTACTTTGTTAATTTGGAATTATCACACATGTGTATTTATGGAATAATTATGGTCTAATAACCATAGAAAATTCTAAATCTCTTTCAGGACTACTTTTAGGACATTTTACACCTTTGGAAATTTATTTGGAATTTTTGGAAGAATATTTCAATAGTTACTTTGTTAATTTGGAATTATCACACGTGTGTATTTATGTAATAATTATGGCCAAATAAACTTACAAAAATTATAAATCTCTGTTAGGACTACCATTCAGTCATGATACACCTCTAAAAATTTATTTAGAATTTTTGGAAGAATATTTTCTATAGTTTCTTTGTTAACTTGGAATTGTCACACTTTTGTATTTATGAAATAATTATGGCCAAATAAACAGAAAATTCTAAATCTCTATCAGGGCAATTTTTAGAACATAATAAAACTCTGGAAATTTATTTGAAATTTTTAAAAGAGTATTTTCTATAGTTCATATGTTAATCTAAAATTGTCACTCTTTGTGTTTATGGAATATTATGGTCAATAAATTTGAAATTGTATAAATCTTTGGTAGGTCACTTATTAGTCATGATAAACTTCTGGAATCAATTTTGGAATATTTGTCCTTATATTCATGTTAGTCATTCATATTTGATATGAGTTAGTACATTAGGAGAACTTTTGCCTAAAGTTTTTGTAAAAATTTAATAAACAATATAAAATTAATTAGGAGATGAAATTAAGTCCAAACTCCCCCAAATTTTGGGTGGTGGTCCCTGGCATCAATATTAAGATCTGTACAAAATTTTAACTCGATTGGTCGAGTTTTGAATAGGGAATTATCAAGTCCTAGATAGGCCTTGGTGAGGGGTACTTTGGGGAAAAGTACAATTGGAGATGGAGTGGACAAATCTCCTCAAAAGAGGCTGATGAGTTGGCCACTGATTTGTTGGGACCATGTCTACCCTCTTGGGTATCATGGTGTGGCTTAGGGTGGATTTTACCCTGAGAGATTGGCTCAACTCCAACGGGTGGGAGTTTGAGGTTTGTGAAGGACATAGGAGCAAAAGCTCTTGTATGCCCTTGAAATTTGGAGGAGAGGGGGATGATAGGATGAAAACCCTCTGGTTGAGATAGTGATGGATTTGGAGGTAGTTAGGTAGCTCACAAGTTGAGATGTAGGATTAGGAAGGAAACGTAATTTAGTTATTTTAAGCACTAAAGCTAATCCAAAAATTCTGGAACTCGGGAGGAGGGAGTTTTAGGATGTATTAGACTTATGGTAATTTTTCTGGAATTTTATGATTAATTTATATTATACTTCATGTGTTAAAGAACTATTAGCCCAATTTGTTGTTTCAATTATTTGGAGGCTTTACATTAATTATAATCAGTTAAAATTCTGGATTTAGACCTTGACTAGTAGAACATTGATCCCTGAATTTTTATAGAATTTTATGATGAGTAAATCTAGTACATTATTCACAAAAGATTGGAAGGGCTTTTATGTTTAAAAATTAATTATGGATAAAATACTTGCTGGAAAATTATGAAACTTGGCCAGTGCTAATTTTAGGCCTTAATCATCATGTCATAATTTATTTAGAATTTTTGGAAGAACATTTGCTGTACTTGATTCATAAACTATAGAAATTAGAGATTAATTCCAAAATAGTTTACATGTCATTTTGATGATAGAAAAATTATGATACTTAGGGTTTAGCCTTCTGAGATGGCCTACTAATTATCATAAATTTGCTGGACATCTTGCATGAATAATTAGGATAGTTCATGTTCAAACCGGTGGCCCTTGAGATTTTCGAGGAATTTAATTAAATGCCAAATAAATTAGGAAAATTTCCATTTTCTGGATTTAGGTTATTTATACCAAGATAAGTCTCCAGTAAATAGTTTAGGGCATTTGGATGAGTAATCGATCCTTGCATAACCGGTTCGACATGTAGCCTAGGTCGGTCTGCATTTAGTAAATTGTGAAAAGCAATAAAACATGATCTGATGAAGATATAAAGAGTAGTGAGTAGTGGTGATAGTTAGAGTTAAGAGGTGCTCGGGTTTGGCGAAAGATCGCTTTTCCCGAGGAGTGGAAGGTTTAAAAATCACCCTAGGATAGTCTATCGTAATATGAGAAGGGAATCGGGCTAAGGGAAAACAACCAATAACAATAAGTGCCTTGCGAAAGGGAACTTCGGGCCGTAATGCACCGTCTTGGTTCCTAGTGCCCCTTGAGAGCCCTTCACGGGGTATACCGGGGGCAGTCCTGGGCTAACGTAAACTGTAATAACAAATCGACAAGAGTAACTTAGCAACTAGGGCTGCACTCTTCACAACACTGTTGGCACAGGAAGGTTGGGTTGGAAACGAACGGATGGTCCGGGGAGCTTCGGCTCGGTTGGGTTGGAAACGGACGGATGGTCCGGGGAGCTTCGGCTCGGTTCTGTTTGTCTGCGATTAAACTTGCATGTGCATAAGATAGGAAAGTTAAGGTGGTGGGTCTTTCGATATCGGGGAGTTTGATTGCACCGACACCGGTATCGTTGACTCGGCGAGGTGGTTAGCACTTCGCCAGCAGAAGTCCGGCGGACCAGTCGGCAAGAGTACGCAGGAGTCCGCCTCGTGCACCAGGCGTTGAGGGCGTACGATAGGTCAGACCAGTGTGCTTTACTGGTTTTGGAGGTGGGCGAGGCCCAACCCACCGCTTCCGTTTGCCACTACGGAGGTATCCTGGGAGGTAACGGCTCCGAAAGGGGGAACTAAAGGTCTGTGTGCACAGAGTCGGGTGTGTGAGTTGCACTGCATGACATAACATACCCACCATATAGTTGCATTTCATAATCATTCATAACAACCTTGACACCTAAAGTATAAGTGGAATGGGACGCTTATACATTAGGACCTGCAAAATGACCCCTTGGTCTATAAGCTTGTGTGGGCAAGTTTATAAATCAACGGTTATTTTCAATATATAATAACCCCTGCTGTTTGACAACCGACACCCCAAGGTATAAGTGGTATGGGACACTTATACGATGGGAGCCTTGTAAAAGATCCCTTTGCTTATGTGTTCTCGCATAAGCGAAGGTTTAAATTCATTTAATTGCTTTTCTTACTGCTAGACCTATTACAACAACTTATTAACTGCTCACCTAATACAACTTGCTAGATTAGTTTCCGCTGCCATCTGTTTTCATGTTAATCTCCACCTTCATGTCCTTCCCTTTCTTCCTCTCCGCTCGGTACCTAGGAGCCATGGGGGGAAGGGGTAGGGGATGATAGGGCTTAGTCTTTATGACTAACGGTTTTCGAACCGCATCATTTAGGGGATCGTGGAGCCCAGCATGGAGGAGCAGCCCCAGAGATCGGTGCGCCTAGAGATGGGGCAGTCTAGCTCCGGAGTTCACACAGCCGGGACCGTGAGTCTCGATCCTTGAGTAGTTTACTGTTTCGCTTCCGCTTGAGAGACTTGTAGTGAGGACATTTTGTACCGGGCATAAGCCCGTATTTATAGTACTCTGATGTTTCTGTGGACACTCCCTTCGTGGAGCTTACTTATTTATATATGTGGTTTTTGTTATTGTGGACTGTTTACTATTACTTCAATAATTGTGCTACTTTTTGTGATCGATTTGGCCGGCAGAATCGGCGCCTTGTGGTGATGACCCTTCAGGACGTGAAGGTGTCACCGCAAAGCGGCGGTTCTGGGCCTAAGACCCCGGTGGTTGAAAAAGAAAAAAAAGGGGGTCTTACAAGTGGTATCAGATATAAATTGTCCACCTTTAGGTAATATTTGAACGTTTTCTCAGCATGTGTTTTCGTTGCGCAGCCTCCAGCACAGCCTACGCCACAGGGCGGAGTTCAGCAGACTCAGGGAGTTGCACCACCTCCACCGGTCCCCACTCCTTTCCTTCAGTCAGATATGGGACAGACCCTGACTGCCATTCTGGAGGCCTTTAGGGCCCAGCAGGTTCCGGTTCCGCAGCCCAATCTGGGGGCCAACTGGCTCAGCATCTTCCGGGGTCTTTCTCCCCCGTCCTATCTGGGGACAGAGTCGGCTGTTCGGACGGAGGAATGGCTGGATATCATGTACGAGATGCTGACCGGGATTCGGTGTCCATGGGAGGAGAAGGTGGCTCTGGTTGTCTCCTGCCTGGAGTCCCATGCAAAGAGGTGGTGGAAGACGCTGTTGGACACGACATTTGCTGATAGGGAGGTTGCGGAGATCACTTGGGAGGAGTTCAGGGCCGCGCTGCTGGAGCATTTCGTTCCGCAGTCGGCTAGGGATGATTTGGAGGAGCGGTTCTTACAGCTGAAGCAGGGTACTCGGACCGTGGTGGAGTACCATCGAGAGTTTGACCACCTGGCTCGATACGCAGATTCCTACCAGCTGGATGAGGCAGGGTATATCAGGAGGTTCTACAAGGGCCTACGTGAGGACTTGAGGGAGGCCCTCTTGTTTGTATCTGACGGGCCCATCTCCCGGATTTTGGAGATGGCCAAAAGGATTGAGGCAGATTGGCACACCACCCGAGGCCGGAAACGGCCAGCAGAGGATCAGGGACGAAGAGGAAGGAATGACCAGCGGCGGGGTGCTGTACCAGAGGGGAGGAGGATAGAGGACCAGCCTCGTCAGGATGTGAAGGTGTCACCGCAAAGCGGCGGTTCTGGGCCTAAGACCCCGGTGGTTGAAAAAGAAAAAAAAGGGGGTCTTACAAGTGGTATCAGAGGAAACATCGATCAGAAGGAAGTAGCAGTCCACAAACCCTGGGTCACCCCCGCTCGAGTTTAGTTTGGGGACAAACTAAGCAGCGGAAGCAGTGGTGTGCCCATATGGGGATCATATATAAATTGTCCACCTTTAGGTAATATTTGAACGTTTTCTCAGCATGTGTTTTCGTTGCGCAGCCTCCAGCACAGCCTACGCCACAGGGCGGAGTTCAGCAGACTCAGGGAGTTGCACCACCTCCACCGGTCCCCACTCCTTTCCTTCAGTCAGATATGGGACAGACCCTGACTGCCATTCTGGAGGCCTTTAGGGCCCAGCAGGTTCCGGTTCCGCAGCCCAATCTGGGGGCCAACTGGCTCAGCATCTTCCGGGGTCTTTCTCCCCCGTCCTATCTGGGGACAGAGTCGGCTGTTCGGACGGAGGAATGGCTGGATATCATGTACGAGATGCTGACCGGGATTCGGTGTCCATGGGAGGAGAAGGTGGCTCTGGTTGTCTCCTGCCTGGAGTCCCATGCAAAGAGGTGGTGGAAGACGCTGTTGGACACGACATTTGCTGATAGGGAGGTTGCGGAGATCACTTGGGAGGAGTTCAGGGCCGCGCTGCTGGAGCATTTCGTTCCGCAGTCGGTTAGGGATGATTTGGAGGAGCGGTTCTTACAGCTGAAGAAGGGTACTCGGACCGTGGTGGAGTACCATCGAGAGTTTGACCACCTGGCTCGATACGCAGATTCCTACCAGCTGGATGAGGCAGGGTATATCAGGAGGTTCTACAAGGGCCTACGTGAGGACTTGAGGGAGGCCCTCTTGTTTGTATCTGACGGGCCCATCTCCCGGATTTTGGAGATGGCCAAAAGGATTGAGGCAGATTGGCACACCACCCGAGGCCGGAAACGGCCAGCAGAGGATCAGGGACGAAGAGGAAGGAATGACCAGCGGCGGGGTGCTGTACCAGAGGGGAGGAGGATAGAGGACCAGCCTCGTCAGGACGTGAAGGTGTCACCGCAAAGCGGCGGTTCTGGGCCTAAGACCCCGGTGGTTGAAAAAGAAAAAAAAGGGGGTCTTACAGTGACTCCTATGAGCTGGATGATAGAGGGTACGCCAAAAGATTCTACAAAGGCTTGCGAGATCCCCTAAGGCAAGCCCTTTTGTTTATAGCGGACTCTAGTCTGGCAGAGATTATTGATATGGCGAAGAGATTGGAAGCGGACCACTTGGGAAGTGGTAAGAGGCCAGCAGAGGGCGTGATGGAAGCCGGCCCCAGTAATAGAAGGAGATTTGTCAATAAAAGAGGAAGAGGATATCGGAGGGGTGGCGGGCGTTCCCCCCAGAACTTTAGAGAGGAGCGCCCGGTTCCACAACCGCCAGCATTACCTCCACCTCCACAGTTTCAGCAACACGGTGGAAGGCAGGAACGGGTGTGCTTTGAATGCAACCAACCGGGCCACATTCGACGCTACTGCCCGCAACTGTTTGGAGATGCGCCTTTCGCTCTCCCTCCAGCAACCCCGTGGGGGAGAGGGTATGTGCGTGGTCGATGACGAGGACCACGAGGAAGAAACCCCAGACCCGCTCGAGATCAGATGTATGCCCTGGACATGACTCAAGAGCGGAACCCTCAAGAGATGATTGCAGGTACGATTTGAATTAGTCATTTTGCTTCCATTAATATTCTCTAGTGGCTTAAGATATATTAGACGTCTAGCTTGAGTATTATTAAATGACACTTAGGCACCGTGATGGTCGGCGGGAAACCGGCTTATACATTATTTGACACCGGCGCCTCACATTCTTTCATGTCCGAGGACTTCATCAAGAATATACTCGGAGTGCAATATTTCGCCGGTATTGCCCGAAGAGTACGCCTCCCAGACGGATCCGAGATGACGGCAACCGCGAAGTGTGAGTTAGAGATAACCATTGGTGGAAAAACCTTTGATACCCCTGCCACAATTTTGAGAATACTAGAATTCGACCTCATCCTGGGTATGGCGTGGCTGGATTGGCACCATGCAAGAATCGACTGTGCGAAGAAGCGCATCTATTTGAGATATGGGGATACTGATGTAGTCTTCCAAGGTATAAATTTCCCACCACGAATATTGTTATCCTCAATCCAGACCTTGAAAGCTCATATGAGAGGGGATGAAGTCTACATGATACGATTCGAACTAAAAGAGATGAAGTTAGATGTGAAGGATGTGCGGGTAGCACGGGATTTCCCTGAGGTATTTCCCGAGAAATTGCCAGGGTTACCCCCGCATAGAGAAGTGGATTTTCAGATTAAGCTTGTACCAGGAGCTAAGGCTGTCTCCAGGACCCCTTATCGGATGGCCCCAAAAGAACTCGCGGAGTTTAGAGTGTAATTGCAGGAGTTGGTAGAATCAGGGTTTGTTCGCCCCAGCTCATCACCTTGGGGAGCCCCTGTTCTATTCGTTAAGAAGAAAGATGGAACCCTGCGTTTGTGTATAGATTATCGGGAACTCAACCGACTGACGGTACGGAACACCTATCCGTTACCTCGGATCGATGAGTTGTTCGATAAACTGGTGGGTGCGTCTTGGTTCTCCAAGCTAGATTTACGCTCGGGGTATTACCAATTGAGAATACAAGAAGACGATATTCAGAAAACGGCTTTCAGCTCAAGGTACGGCTTATATGAGTTCACAGTGATGCCGTTTGGACTCACAAATGCCCCATCAGCTTTCATGAGCTTGATGAATAAAGTGTTTGAGGCCTATCTAGATGTCTTCGTCATTGTGTTCATTGACGACATCTTAGTCTACTCGAAGACGGAGGAAGAACATGCCGGAAATTTGGCCTTAGTTCTGGAGAAGCTAAAATAGCACGCCCTGTTCGCCAAGTGTAACAAGTGTGAATTCTGGCTTAGGGAGGTGGCTTTCTTGGGTCACATAATCAGTGGGGCTGGACTAGCTATGGATCCGGCCAAGGCGCGTGCCGTGAAGGAGTGGTCACCTTTGAATTCAGCGGCCGATGTGAGGAGTTTTCTTGGACTTGTCGGATACTACCGCAAGTTCGTAAAAGGATTCTCCAAGATTGCCCTCCCGCTTACTTCCTTGACAAAGAAAGGAGTGCCATTTGAGTGGACACCCCAGTGTGAAGCGGCATTCCAGGAATTGAAGGATAGACTTACCTACGCCCCCATCCTTATCCTTCCGTCTGGGAAGGAAGGATTCCAAGTTTACACGGACGCGTCTTATCAGGGGTTGGGAGCGGTGTTGATGCAACACGGGCACATAATTGCTTATGCTTCAAGACAATTGAAGAAGCATGAAATCAATTACCCGGTGCATGATTTGGAGCTAGGAGCGGTGGTGTTCGCCTTGAAGGTATGGAGGCATTATCTATACGGCGTCCACTGCGAAATCTTCTCGGATCATAAAAATTTGAAGTACGTCCATACCCAGAAGGAATTGAACTTAAGACAACGACGGTGGTTAGAGTTTCTATGCGATTATGAGTTCACCTTGAACTACCACCCCGGAAAAGCAAACTCGGTAGCCGATGCGTTGAGTAGGAAAGTACCCGGCTCGAACCCAGAATCTCGATTGATGAGCATGGAGTTGGCACGGACGATCGAGGAGATGGACATCACCTTAATATTTAAGGCTTCTTCGGAATATACGGAGTACCTGTCCAGCATGAGCATTGTTTGTGATATCCGGGACCGGATCCGAGTGGAGCAAGGATTGGATGCGGCTTTGGCCCCGGCAATAAAGTTAATCGAAGACGGGACTACCGACGAGTACACACTAAAGGACGGCCTCGTTTACTTTCGCGACCTACTCTACATTCCCAAAGGTGGCAGAATCCGGGAGGATATTATGAGAGAAGCACATTGCTCTCAATATTCCGTGCACCCAGGAATTTCAAAGATGTACGCCGGCTTACGGAAGACGATGTGTTGGCCGGGAATGAAGAAGGATGTCCGATATTATGTTACCCATTGTGAAGCCTGCCAAAGGGTGAAGGCGGAGTGCAGAAATCCCGGTGGCTTGTTACAGTCGTTGCCCATCCCCGAATGGAAGTTCGAGGGTATTTCTATGGACTTCGTACATGGACTACCTCGCTCCCGCTCAGGGAATGATTCAGTATGGGTGATCGTTGATCGCCTGACGAAGGTTGCCCGGTTCATTCCTATGAAGAAGGAGGCTCATGTGGATGTCTTAGTACGCCTGTTTGTGGAACAATTTGTACGGTATCACGGCGTACCTAAGACGATAGTTTCGGGCCGTGATGGTTGTTTCACCTCCAAGGAGTGGAAGGCGGTACAGGCGTATTTGGGCTCACGTCTTACCTTCAGTACCGCATTTCATCCTCAGACGGACGGACAGTCTGAGCGGACCATCCGAACATTGGAAGATCTGTTGAGGTTGTGTGTGATAGATAGGGGAGAGTCGTGGGAAAGACTCTTGCCCTTGGTGGAATTCTCCTATAACAATAGCCATCAAGCTAGTATTGGCATGGCGCCCCATGAGGCACTTTATGGAAGAAGGTATAGAACCCCCTTATCTTGGGTGCAAGATGAAGACCCGAAGACTTTGGGAATTGAGTACATAGATGACACTGATGCGGTGGTTAGGCTGATAAGGGATCGCATGTTGGAGGCTCAAAGTCGGCAGGCGAAGTATTACAACACAAGGCACCGTATGGTGGAATTTCAAGTGGGTGATAAGGTGTTTCTAAAAATCCGGCTGATGCATGGAGTGTCACGAGTGCGAGGTGTGAAGAAGCTCAGTCCACGGTATGTTGGGCCCTATGTCATATTGGAAAGGGTTGGCCCTTTGGCCTACCGGCTAGAGCTACCGCCCGAGCTAGAGAATCTCCACAATGTGTTCCATGTGTCGTCGCTTCGGAAGGCGCTGTTGCGGCCTGAACAATACATCCCCACAACTGATGGTAAGGTGGCGTCTGACAGATCTGTGCGACTGGAGCCGGTGCGGATTGTTGATAATGAGATAAGAACCTTGCGCCGTAAAAGTGTTCCCTTGGTAAAAGTGCTATGGTCTAATCATGGGAAGGAGGAATTCACATGGGAGCCCATGGATTTGATGCAAGGACGCTACCCAGAGTTGTTTGCTTCAGGTAATTTTATTTAAAAGCATATTATTTCATTTTCTGTATGCTTTACTCCCCGTGACCTCAGCCTGATTTCGGGGACGAAATCTTTTTATTTTGTTTATAGGATTTGTAACGTCCCAATTCGCGCTAGGCCCCTCGCACGTGTTCTGAGTCAAGAGACTCAACTCGGGCTCGGGGTGCACTGGCAAAAGGGTGTCAAGTGCATTGAATAAGTGTAGGGTTGGGTTCAAGGATACCCCAACCAGTAGCCGAGATGAGGGAACTCAGCCAAGTAAAAATCGACGAGAATGGAGGTTGATGCTCGTCGATCGTCGAGAATGGAGGTTGATACTCGCCGATTCGACGGGTATCGGTGGTCGATACCCGCCGGACTCAGAACTGCAAGTAGGCTAAGGGAAAATCGTCGAGAATGCCTGACGATTCTCACCGATCGCCGAGAATACCCGGTGATACCCACCGATCGTCGAGTATCGCTGACTGATACTCAACGCACACAACGCCAGGATGTCCGATAAAACGGCTAAAGGAAAATCATCGAGTATCATTGTTGATACTCGACGAAATCATCGAGAATGACCCGCTAATACTCGCCGATCGACGGGAATCACTGAATGATTCCCGCCGAATTTGACTTGTGTGTTTTCTGCGCCCAGGCAGATTCACCGGCTTGCACAGGCGTGTCGAACCGGACTTCGGGATTCGTGCTAAATGATCCTTGGACCGGTCACTTCAAATGAAACCTAATTTGGGCGGTTCAATTAGAGAGTGACACATGGCAAGATGACATAACCCTAATATATATTATAAAAAGGGAGTAAGCCAAACCCTAGCCATCGCACCCGATCATTCTTGCCGAGCCGTCACTGTGCAAAGCTGACGGGAGCAGGAGAGAAGAATATCGCGGGTCGCCGGAGCCGGATTCTGGAGGAAAAGCTCCGCCGTTTCCGTGGAAGAACACTGCTAACGAAGGCAAGGATGCCGCAAAGAAGGAAGAAACGATCCATGGCCGACAACGTAGGAAACGCCGGAAATGATGTGATTTTCCTCCCCTCCCCCTTGGTGCTAGATCTATAGTTATTCTTAGGCGAGACATCGACTCAAACGAGTCTTGATGTGTGAGATGAAGCTTTCTAGGAAGGCCATGCTAGAACTTGTGATCTAAAGCTTAGTCGTCTTCAACCTCCCCTCACTTCAAAGTGATGATGGGGGGGGGGGTGGTTTCGTGAAGAGGGAATGGCCTCAAGAGGGAGGATAAGGGTGGAGGAAATTCTGGTTGCTGTTTGGGGAAAATCGCTTGAGGAGGAAGATGAACGGATGCCGTTCATTTCGCTTCAAGATGTGTGCAGAATCTGCATTCTGCACGCAGCGACCTTCTTAGCTATTTTCAAGCAAGAAAGGGTCAGATCTGGGCTTTCGACTAAACACAAAAGTCGTAGCCCTTGAAATTATCTTTCCAACGAGTGGTTGCACGTTTCCAGGCGATACCTGTAGCCACGGGAAAGTCCGTTTTAATCCGCTGCGGTTGGGAGTTAATGTTCAGGAAATCTGTATCCTGTACACAGCAGACTTCGAGTTGCATTTCTGGTATGATGTGACCAGATCTGGGCTTTTGACTAAACACGAAAGTCGTATCCCTTGAAATTACCTTTCCAACGAGTGGTTGCACGTTTTCAGGCGATACCTGTAGCCACAGGAATCCTCAGTCAAAGTTGCTGACCAGATTACATATAACTCTAGGTGATTATAATATGAACTTGGATTCGATGGAATTGATGTTGCAATCCATCTCGAGGTTGGGTGAACTCTTTTGTGTTAATCACCGAGGTAATGTGAAGATTGATGTTTGATGACTTGAATTCATATGCCGAGATGTGAATCAAGCCTAAGTGAATGAAAGGCTTTGTTATATTTGGTAGATCACCATTATGCGCATTATCTATAATATGTTGAATTCATTTGGAAGGATTTGTAAATGATTAAACTATGGCTATGATGTATAATGAATTGATGGAAGGGAATGGATAGTCCAATGCTTAGAGTGTCGTCTCCCTACGGGTAGCATTGTGGAAGTTAACAAGTGCGGTGTTGACCGTCACTAATGGGAATGAGGTTGAGTTGGATAAAATTGAACGGTTGGGCTTGGTCCTCGGTGTTCACGTCCCGAGGCTCCTTCCGTATTTGATGGATGGTTGGGCTTGGTCCTCGTGCTTTCTCCGAGGCTCCTTCCATGCCACGGAATTGTGGAATTGCATGTGGTGTGAGTCGACACGCGGTGTCATAATCCCGGGTTAAGGATAGTGTGGCAGGTCTACGGGCTCGCCAATCGTCACACCGATGGGAGTTCAGTTAGACCTTGGGCGGTTGGGCTTGGTCCTCGGTGTTCACGTCCCAAGGCTCCTTCTGTTCCAAATGATCGGTTGGGCTTGGTCCTCGTGCTCATTTCCGGGGCTCCTTCCATGTCACACCATAGGCCAGTCAGGGGCTAGGATCTTGGTGCATATTTACCCGAGAGAACCCGCTGAGCCGTAGTACGCATGTGAGCTTCGCTGTTGTGTTCTTAGCATTAAGGCGTACGGAGGCCTAGGCCAGTTAGTGTGGAGACCAGCCTAGTAATGGAGATGCCCGCTCTACTGTCACCGTTTGGCCACGACGGTTGATGTCTGAGAGGTTAGCTACCTGCTCGAATAGTGGGAACTATAAGTCTGTGTCGACATAGCGATTGCATGTGCTTGATCATGGGTGTGTCATTGCATTGCATACATAGCATTGCACTTCATTACATACACAAGACCCTCATCGTATAAGTTTGTATGGGCACTCCTATACGATGAGTTACTTTCTGCTGAACGACCCTCAACTTATATGCTTGTATGGGCACCCATATAAGTTGAGTTACTTACTGTTATTATATTATACTCTCTTGCTGCTGTAGTTGGTAGAATTGTAAATTAAGAGGATGTTCATTTATATACTCTTTTTATTGCTATTTATGATATGTATACATACTTCACCTGCTTGTACTACTGATATATATTTATTGTACTTGTTCCTTTCTCCGCCCGGTGCCGAGGAGTCGCCGGGGGAGCGGATGTGAAACCACTTAGTCTTTATGACTAACAGTTGCTACGTCTTCCTTTTTAGGAGGAAACCCCGCAGGTGGAGCAGCAGGATATGCAGCCGGACAGCCAGGCCAGGGTGACAGGGCCTGAAGGGACGGTACCCTCGCTACCGTCGGTTACAGATGTGAGTGAGAGAGATTTTATTGTAGCCCTTTGGGGCAATTCTGTTCTCGTACTCTGATATTAGAAGCTTGATGTAGCTTCTTTATTTATGATATTATGGACATATGCTTGGTGTGGATTTGACTTTCATATTATTATGGTTGGGTTGGCATTTATATGTTGATATTGGTTGTAGCCGGCAGAATAGGCGTCTTGTGGTACAGGCTAGCCCGAGTGTTAGTGTTACCGCAAGGCGGCTGTTCTGGGCATAAGACCCCTCTCGTGCCGTGTCCTGTGTTCCGGGAGGGGGGTCTTACATGAAGTCCTCCTTTTTGGAATTTGAGGGTAGACGCTCCACAAACACGTGGAAGTGGTTCTCTCGACGGGTAGATCCGTGTATCCCTATTAGTTTGCATTTAGATCCAGAATCGAAGTACGGAATAGGCATGTTGTGTGAATCCAATCCGGGCAGGTTGTTCTCGATTGGTGATGTTTGTATGCTTTGTATGTCGGAGAAGACTCCATGGTAATCGCATAGATTTCAGATTCGCGTGGTGTGCAGATTGCCGCATTGAGAGTACTGGAGGTAGAATCCAGGAAAACACCCGAAATGGGGGAAGAACCGATAGTCTGTCCCATACCGCGCGACAGGAGCGCTACCGCCGATAATAGCTCCCACTGAGCGTTGTATTGATTGTGAGGCATGTCTCTTAGAGACCTGGTGGCCGCTTATTGAGGCATGTTTCTTGGAAACCTTGTGGCTGTTTACTGAGGCTTGTCTTGGGGAGACCTAGGGGCCATCTTTTGGTGAAGCCTGTTTCGTGAAGACCTGGGGGCCAATATGTAGAGATGAGAGCCTGTGTGGCCCATCTTAGGTGGATGTGAGTGTTATCCTAGGATCCTAACTGGGTTATGGATCATACGAAAATGGGAAAGGGGATGCTGACCCACGTCGTGGCTAGTGCGCCTGACGATTTGAGCACGGGAAAGAGCTGAATAGTACCCAACCCTATGTCGTTCGACCTGGAGTGAGTCAAAGTGTAAATCACATGACTTGGTCATAGCCATAGGGGCGTTGTCTTTGGCTTTGGCCTTGTAAGACTAAAAGCTCAAACATTGCTGACCGTTGCAAAGAACGGAGGTGTGACCCTTGAGGTCCTGTGCACCAAGAAATTGCCCTGAGAGCACGGGGCGTTGGACAGTCGTGCCAACGTGTGTGGCGAATGGTGCTTAATTTGCACACTGCGATTACCAATATTTATATATGCTAATGCCTGCAGGGAAGGAGCGTTGCCACCCCGGGTAAGGGGTGGGATCGTTATAATTTGGTCAGCTAATGCTGACCGTTGCTATGTTTTCCACCGTTGCGATGGAATGTCTCTTGTAGGTGCAGCGGAGCCAGACGGGGAATAGTGGGCTGGAGCCCATAGCTGCTAAGCTGGCCCTTGAAGGCCAAAGCGAATTACTCGTTTACTTTATCGTTCAAGTGTGGTCGGCCTGCGTGCCAATGTATGCAAGACATTTTAATTTGAGTTGAACATTGTAAGGCCTAAATGGCAAGACTATTTGTGTATTTGGTTTATCATTCGTACTTTTATGTTAGTGGACATTCAATTGGTTGGGTTCCTTTTAACCTTTAAATTACTTCCGCTAGAATGCACTCTGTGATAGGATGCGTGTATTTTGATTATAGTTTTACTTCATAACTCCTTTGACTATTCATAGTATATGGCGTCGGGTACCGGCCGGACCTTCTGTTATATACTATGTGACAAACGAGGATGTTACTAGTTAAAACTTAGGCTCCACTAGCACAACAGCACAACAGGTATTCACAATCCGTGCGAACATTACAGGCATTCACAGCCACATACACATCGCAGGCATTCACAGCCGCGTACACATCGCAGGCATTTACAGCCGCGCACACATCGTAGGCATTCACAGCCGCATACACATCGCAGGCATTTACAACCACGTACACATCGCAAGAATTCACAACCACGTACACATCGCAGGCATTCACAGTCGCGCATAATACCCTATATCGACATAGTATGTACCGCTTCTTTTTAAGCAGGGTATTGAGCCCCACGGGCCTCACCGATGTGGCCATCGGTGATAGTGGTCAGTCCTACCACTTCTGGGGGTGGTCGTACCGTACAGCCCAGGCCCTAATGTGCAACCCCGTATACTCTTGCATTTGAGCGACATTCAGAGATTCAATATTTTGGCCGACCAGCAGAGGAAACCCAACAGGGAAAACATAACGGTCGGTCACCCGTGATACTCATCTCCCTGTCACCTTGAGTCGTCGAACTTCCCGCACTTGTACAAATGGTCTGCGGAAGTGACTGACCCGCCACGGTTTACCGTAAGCAATTTACAAGGAAACAAGTAAAAATAGTTTTGTTAGCATGCACCAGGTCTACATTGGCTTGCCCTACTATACTTTAAATAATTCGGGCAAGTGGCACTTGGCTTGACTTTAAATAAGGATCGTAGGAGCACTTTATTTGAAGTTAACTTAGGAGGAACATCTCAACTCCTGTTATCCTCAACTAAGGCTCAACCTATCAAATCACTGTCCGTCAAAGCAGGACCCGTGCTTAAAATAGTAAATTGCAGAAACAAAAGTGCGGTAGTAAAAACAGATGTTAGTATAAGCTGTAGAATTGAAATGCTATAAAGAAATAGGACCAGTATGACATTGGAGTAGTACAGAACTGAAAGTAAGTACTGAAAGTAATTGGACCAGTACGAGAGTGGAATAATACTTAAAGAAATGAACTGAACTGAAAGTAAATAGCTAGGACCAGTACGAGACTGGAGTACTGAAACGAAAGTACCTAACTGAAATGAATAAATGAACTGGACTAGTACAAGAATAGAATAAAATATCAAGGAAATGGTTAGTAGTCCAATCACTCCATTCAGGAGGCTTCAGTTCTATCTTTGTTTTCAGGAGGCATGTTCAGTTCCATCTCCGTTCTCAGGAGGCATGTTCAGTTACATCTCCATTCTCAGGAGGCATATTCAGTTCCATCTCCATTCTCAGGAGGCATGGTTCAGTTTCATCTTCGTTCTCAAAAGGTTAGTTCAGTTCCATCTCCGTTCTCAGGAGGTATGGTTTAGTTTCATCTTCATTCTCAGGAGGTTTAGCTCAGTTCCATCTTCATTCTTCAGAGGTTTCTTTGGGTTTCACCCATTACAAAAATCTGATAACAATTTAGTTGCGCCCTTTTTAATCACGACTTAATCAGATCAGGGGAAGCTTATTATGAGTTACATTTTTATTATTCATCTGAGAATAAATATCAACTCGATTACTTGCGTTTGATCGAATCCGAGAATCTCGTTAGAGGGCACATTTTTCCTCGAATTTCAACCTCAAAATCTTTTTTAACACATAAGGGAAATTTTTCACCTGGAACGAGGTTGTGGATTATTTTACTCGAAGCTCGTACTTTCATCTTCCGAATCCACCCAAAATGCCCAAGAAATACTTTTAAAAAACGAGATGCTCGGTTGTTTTGCAAAAACCTCGAAATACTCAGTGCTGGAAATCCTGTCTCGATACTCTCGTCGATTAATCAATATAACTTTATATTCAATATATAAAGTGGTCGCGCGCTTCGATTTTCATTTTCGAAGAATTTGAGCACATAAATTTCCGAGTGTGACTCTAAGCTCTAGGAAATTGGAAAATCTTTAATTTTCACCCTAAGATTCCCAACTTTTAATACAACTTTTAATAGAGCCTAAAAAGAGTCTAGTAATTTTTTCAAAATTTTCCGAGCAATTTTGGGCCTCTAAATTGGCCAAATAATTTTTATTTAGGCTTTAAAAATACAAAATTAACTCCAAAAATTTCTAACATTTTTGTGGAGGTTGCCCTCATCAAAGGGAACCATTTTCATGTTAAAAACTTTTCCACTAGGTTTATGATTTAGCCTCAGAAAATCAAAAATGCTTTTTATTAATTATAATTATAAAATCATAAAATTTATAAAATTTTATAAGTTATAACGGTGAACAGGGATCACTGACATGTACCGAAATCCAACCTTGCGAGCACTCCCCGTCATCGGCCTGCCGTCGATCGGCCATGGCTCCACCCTCGACCGACTCCCCGAGGGTGGGCGCTCCATCCGGCGATGGTCAGGCATCCTCCCGCCGCTGTCCATCGCCGGAAAATTCCATTAAAGAGCATGTAAACTCCAAGCAAGGTGGTGCCATGGCGGCGCTCCGACGGCCGGAGCTTACATGCGAAACGTCCGAGAGGTAGGGAGGATGGAGAGGAGAAGGTTTCCACCGTGTTTCTAAGCCTTCAGGGGCTCTCGGCAAAGTTTCCATGAGAGGTGGCGGAGGTGGTGGTGGAGCTCGGGTAGGGTGTTTTCCGGCGATGCAGAGCTCTGGAAGGGGTAGGTTAGACTCGTTTGAGCTTGGAGATAGGAGTGCAATCCTCTGGAGATTCATGGACTTTATATAGAGGGAGGGGAGGGCCCCTCCCTTCTCTTCTCCTTCTTGATTAAACAGACCAAGGTGAGGTTAGCCAACCCTTCTAGGGTCAACTACCCAGTTATATGGGGCGCATATCAGTCTTTTATTGGAGAGGTACAATTAGAGTGGCAGCCTCCCATTGGTTAGAGCTTGGCTTGATGGGGAAGGACGGAGAGATAGAAAGAGAGAGGAGTGGGATATGCTGGGCTTTTTTTCCTTTGGCCCAAGGCCCAGCTCCTTGGCTACATAGTGACAAATCAGAGCCCATAATGGCCTTGGTGATGGGCCCAAGTGGGGCACCATTAAAGATGAGCTTTTTTTTAAGAAAAAAGTATTTATTTAAGGGGTTTGACCAAAAGTCAACCATTGTGTGGGTCTCCCGTGTGGATCAAGGTCAAAGTTTGTTCAAATCGTCGGGAGATGGGTCAATATTGGGGTACTGTGGTAAAATTGGTGTGTGCATGCTTTTCAGTGCTTAATAATGCTGAGTTTCACCACAGATTGACCACTTGCCCTCGAAATTGACCGGGACAAACTCGGTTGACTTCGTATTTACTATACAAATCCAATGCCACTGGCTGGGGTCGAATCGGAGTTCATTTGCTAAATAGTCAAAATCTGCGCGTCGCGACGCGCTAAAACGGTCAAAATGCTTATAATCATTGTTAGGCTTCGAATTATGACGCAATGAGTTCCAGTGAGTTTGTATTTACTATACAAAACTATATGAACTGACAGAACTCAAATCATTGTTCTCTATGTCAATATTCAAAAATCTCGTTTTTGCGACGTCTACGAGGAACAGCCATATCCACTATATGACCACGAAATTCAATGGAACGAGTTCCAACACACTCATATTGACTATATGAGGCCACAGGAACTGACAGAACTTAAATCAGAGTTCTCTAGCTCGTTATTCAAAAATCTCATTTTCGCGATGTTCTACGAGGAATGGACATATCCACCATATGATCTCATAATTCAACGGAACGAGTTCCAAGACACTCGTATTGACTATATGAGGCCACATGAACTGACAGAACTCAAATCGGAGTTCTCTAGCTTGATACCTTGCATAGGGTTGCCTCCTACCGGGTCACGGGTAGAGGTTCGGGTTACTTTTTTGGGCTTACTAGGGTTCTGGTGGCCCAATAAAAGTCGGGATGTTATAGTGCTACTTTTATTTATTTATTTTAGGCTCTAAGGCATGGTATTCCGTTGAGATCAATGTGTCTTTCCTCGACCTTGATCACAGATCGGGTGAGCACATGGCAGAAGTGCTTTGGAATTATGGCATACATGGAGATTAGGTTTCCCTCTTAGTTGAAACACGTCTAAAATCCTCCATCAGGTTATTTTACTGCCTCGAAGGGGTGCTTGAATGCAGGATTCCAGATCCCTCTTGTATGAGGATCTTGAGACTTTTCTAGTTCTACGGCATCCCAGTATCATAGTTTTCCTTGATATGTATGACATGGATAATGAGACTTATCTACTTCTTTCAGGAGCATCGCTCGTGCCTCTCCGTCCAGCTATTATGCGAGTGGTGTGAAGTTTTCCCTTACTCTGGTGATCGATCAAGGTTAGGAGCAACAAGAAATGGCTCATATTCGAGGACAAGACAGACTATTAACATGGAGGTATTCTCTTTGGATTCACCCAAAATTCTTAGAAGCTGCTCGAGACTTGGCCCGAGCTCTCGAAGCGGTGTGGTGTTCTTTACCTCTATGCAGGGCTTTGAGGATCCACATGAGCTGTCTGACATGCTACAAGGGATTAACATGTTTATTTACGAGAAGTGGTTGATCCTGGCAGGCCTCTCTTCTAACGTGGATTGGAGCTATGTCGTTCCTTTAAAGTGAGGAAATAAAAGGAGGCTGGCTTTTCACTAAAGAGGGGGAGGCAGGCCGGTCTTTAGCTGTCCCCCGAGACCATCATAAAGGTGGCCATTAATAGCTCGGATGAGCTTGGTAATGGTCCTCCCCTAGCTACTCCTGAGGATGAGGGACCCTCAGTGTTTCCTGCAGAAGAGCTGACTTTATGAGAGGTAATGGTGCTATTGTCGGCTGGTGCAAGTAGAAAAAAGCACGAGTCTTCTTCCTTCCGAGCTAATATGATGAAGTTATGGTTATTCTACTTACTTTCTCCCTTGCGATGCACTTTACCATGACCTTGATTTAGCTTATGTCTTTGTAGCTAGATGAGTTTTGCGATATCCTGTTCACTTGGGACAATAGCTATGTCTTCATGAAAGATGAGTTATTATCCCTTCGGACGAAGCTGGCCTTATCAGAGGAGTTCTTGGTTGTTGCTCGAAAGAGGAGGGAGAAGGCTATCTCCCAACTAGGTAGGTTAGAGTCTGTGTTGGCTGCTTCTACGGTTGAAGTCGAGGAGCTCCAAAGGAAGCTTGCTACAGCTAAGTCATGGCTCGCAATGAAGATTCATTGAACTGAGGCAGTTGGTGTGGAGATGACCAAGCTATTAGAATAGGTAGAGAGGGTGAATGAGGGGAGATCCCAGTTGCTCTTGGCGTAGAATGATGTTGGGTTTGTATGAGCTTCTGAGATGGTAGAGTACAAGGAGTCTTTTGACTTCAAGGTGGATCGTGCCTGAATCATGGAGGAGGCTTGTTCCGAGATGATGGAGTCCAAGGTCAATCCACTTTTGGAGGATGAATGTGATGATGCATTCCGCCTGGTATTTAGCAAGGGATTGATGCTTGCTCGAAGGATGTCAGAGTGCTCTGATTTTAGCATGGAGGATGCCTCAGACGGCGACGCAGACATTGACATCGAGGGATGACCCTTTTGTATCTTTCTTCATTTGTTTGCTTGCTTTTCCTTTGCTATTTTTTTTTGCGGGTGTAGTTTTTCATCGTTGTATGCTTTTTTTTCTTTATGATAATATAGCCGCATGACAGTTTTATTGAATATGGACATTTTGCCATGCTTTGGAAGCATTCAAAATTCCCAGATCTTTCATTTTATATAACATGCACAATGTTTAGTGTTGGACTTAACGATCGCGGGCTAGTGAGTAACTTGAGTCTCAGCGCTTGAGCGAGATGCAATGTTAGTGAGAGACATTTGTTCGCTCATGCTTAAAGGGGACTTGATGTAACATATCCATTACTACTAGGCCCCTGGTGTGAATTAGGGCATGGTATGATGACTAGGGCAAGATGGTTGACCTGGGATCCTCTAGATTTAATAAACTCGCTTAGGGAACCCTAGGTCAAGCTAGGTCAACAAACCCTAATGTGGCTCAATTGGAATTCAATTGGTCAAATTTACTTCACCAATACCCTCCCAAACACTAGGGTAGGTCATTAGGTCAATAATAACGTAATGAGCTCAACCAATTTAATGAAATTGACCAAAGTCAACCTAGCCCAATTGAACCCTAAGTGGAACAATTGGCCTTCCTTTGACCCACCATGACCCAATCAATATTGGTTGGTGTCATAGGATCCACCATCATCAAGTGAGGCAGCCACTAGGCCCGAGAGCGGTACGGTTTGATCCCAAACCGAAACCACGCCATAAGGGTGGGGTTTCTGACCAACCCAAATTGCACCGCACCGAAACCATGCGGTGCGGTGTCGATTAAGTGCGGTTTACGGTTAGTTTTTGCAGTGCAGTTTTGGTTTTACATCTTTTTGTTCCTTCTTGAATTTGGGCAAGACTATTTTGTTATTAAATTATTGGAAATACTTACAGTCATCTAAAAATCTTAGAATTAATACCAATAATAAATTAATAATCTACACATAATTAAAACTCAAAATATGAAAATACATAAAGTATTCTAGAATGAACATTGAACAGGAAATACATAAACTGATCTAAACTAAATCTACAACTAAACAACTTAAAACAAATCTAGAGGTAAATGTGAAAATACATAAACTGGTTAGGTATTCAGGCTTGCAAATTTAGAATGAAAATACATAAACTGATAAACAATGATTCAACGAAACTTATGTAGCATTGTATGTTTAGTTGGCAACAATGATTCAATGAAGATTGAAGACAAGAAAAGAAGATAAATATGAACCTATAAGGATACCTATTCGGCCGACAAATCGAGAGCTGGAGAAGGCCAGAGTGGCAGAGTGGGATGGAGACGGAGAGGCGGACGACAGACCACGAAGAGGATCGAAGAGTTGGAGAACGGGAGAGGGTATAGCGGAGCCTGCAGAGCCGTAGAGGGAGGTAAACCAAAGGGGGAAAAGTTGGGGCCTGTGAGTGGGATGCCTAGGGCTTGTCGAGTCGTCGACTTGAGCTTTGGTCGGCCAGGGCTGCTTTTGAAGGTTTGATTGAATTGAAAATATGAAATTCTTTAAATCATTTTATACTTTATATTTTATTAAACCGTAGGTAATATTTATTATGTATGTTGCAGTTTACGGTTTGCAAATTGAAATTACGGACAGTGGATTACGGTTTATGAAATGCTGTGATTTATGTATGCAGAAAACCATGAAACTAACCATTAGGTAAACCTATCTGTCTAGAGACGTGGTTTGTTGTTTGCACCGACCATGCCCAATCACATTTGGAACTACCAAGTCTAAGCAGTTCCAATATTTTAATATTTAAAATTTCTAAATCATAATCATGGTGTGGTGCGTTTACACGGTTTATACAAACTAAAAACCGCACCACACCAATAAACCTGTGGTTTTCAAACCCCTAAAACCGAACCGCACTATACCCAATCGGTGCGGTTTGGAATGGGGTGTGGTGCGGTGCGGCTTTGTGATTTGGTGCAGTTTTTGGATTTCCTGTAATGGTCTACCAGCCACCCCATCAAGTTGACCAACTTAACCCTAAAGTTAACCATGGTCAAACCCTGGCCTAAAGGGAATCTAGAATGTCAATCTCAATTCCAATGGGCCATGACCCTTATCCAAGCTCATTTAGCATCCCATGACCTAATTAGCATTCCCTAACCACTGATTTAAGCATGCAATGCCATACAAGAGGGTAATTTGGAAAAATCCATAAATTTTATAAGAGGGCAAAGAGGGATTTGAGGAATTGAAGCCCCTTGGCCCTCCATTCCTCCTCCCAAGCATTCCCCTTAAATCTACTGAGCAAGCCCAGCTGGATTTCAGGGAAATTGTGGCAAGTGGTGGCTAAGGAGGAGCATCCAAATCCATGGCTGACCAGCCTTTTATGGCTTTCACCAATTCAGCCCCCATTCCCTGATTTGAGCATCTCACCACCTTCCTTGCCACTCTTGAGTCGGGCCAGCTATCTAGCTAAAGAAATTGAGCTCAAGAGCTTTGTTTGGAGCAATCTCACAAAAATAGCCTCTACCATCCCTCCCTAGTGGATTACATGATCTAGAGCTCGAAATCAGGTGCGTTTCTGCTCTACTCCCTTAGTGCTAGCATCTTAGATCAATTTAGGTTTGATTTGAGCACAAAAGAGCTCAAATACATTATTGTCTATGGAGAAATTTGTAAACTTTTGCTCTTGCTCGGGATCATCATTTAGGCCACTTCAAGTCGTCATACAATCGCCTTCCAATATCCCTTACCTCAATGTAGGTGATGGTGGTGGTGGATGGTCGTGGAGGAGCTTAGGTGGACGGGGATTAACCTTTATTAAGCTCCAGGTTAGGTGAATTCTGGTCGTTGGCTAGAGGAGGGAGATGATCCGATGCCGCCGATTTGCGCTGATTAGCTATCAACAGATCTAATTAAACTATAACTCATTTAGTTAAGCTATCATACTTATTCAATCAACTTCAAGTGAGTTTTTGTGCCAGTTCCATCCTAAACTAGTCCTTGGGCTCAACATGAAAGTTATAGCCCTTAATACGGGCTTTCTAAAAATATGTGGCACATTTTCTAGGGTGGCATGTAACCCCCACAATCCTATTTCAAAGTTAGGGTGATCCCTATGCTCATAAAAATAAATTTTAGGTATAACTTTCAAAAGTATGGTTGCATGTTGATGATATTATAACCCAAGATGTGTCATAACATTATACACCTCCCCAATGAATCTCAGTATTTTTAGAAATAATTTTTCTTTAGATATGATTAATAATCTAAGGGTGTGACATGAGATGTATTAATGAAATTTGTATGCTTAAATTAATCTGAAAAATGCCATACCTTGGGTGACATCTTTATTATATCATATTATATCTATGGTAAATGTTTTGGCCTCATGTATGTGGGTAAATTACACAATGAAGATTTGAGATAGTTTTGTTATGTGACATGCTTGAGACAAAAATCATATTTTGGGAATTTATCCCAAAATATTAAATTCATGACACTAAAAATTCATGTCATGCATGTTAGGGACTGATATATATCTCCTCTAAAATTATTGAAATTCTTGGACATTACTTTCCTATAATTGTGTCATAATTAAATAGTGTCACACAACCAAATTAATGAAGAAAATATGTCCATATAAAGTAGGATAATGTCTAAACTTTGGAATATGCTTAGTTAGGCAATATACATCTCTGAGATTTATTAGAGAATTTTGAGATATTATTTTCCCCTATAATTGATATAATTTGGAATTATCACACTTATGTATTTATGAAATAATTATTGTCTAATAATCTTAGAAAACTCTATATCTCTGTCAGGACTATTTGTAGGACATATTACACTTCTAGAAATTTATTTGGAGTTCTTGGAACAATATTTCTTATAGGTACTTTGTTAATTTGGAATTATCACACATGTGTATTTATGGAATAATTATGGTCTAATAACCATAGAAAATTCTAAATCTCTTTCAGGACTACTTTTAGGACATTTTACACCTTTGGAAATTTATTTGGAATTTTTGGAAGAATATTTCAATAGTTACTTTGTTAATTTGGAATTATCACACGTGTGTATTTATGTAATAATTATGGCCAAATAAACTTACAAAAATTATAAATCTCTGTTAGGACTACCATTCAGTCATGATACACCTCTAAAAATTTATTTAGAATTTTTGGAAGAATATTTTCTATAGTTTCTTTGTTAACTTGGAATTGTCACACTTTTGTATTTATGAAATAATTATGGCCAAATAAACAGAAAATTCTAAATCTCTATCAGGGCAATTTTTAGAACATAATAAAACTCTGGAAATTTATTTGAAATTTTTAAAAGAGTATTTTCTATAGTTCATATGTTAATCTAAAATTGTCACTCTTTGTGTTTATGGAATATTATGGTCAATAAATTTGAAATTGTATAAATCTTTGGTAGGTCACTTATTAGTCATGATAAACTTCTGGAATCAATTTTGGAATATTTGTCCTTATATTCATGTTAGTCATTCATATTTGATATGAGTTAGTACATTAGGACATTTTGGGTTGTGCTTATCGAAACGTAAGTTAATGAATCTTAGGCTAATGCATAACAATGAGGAATGTATTAAAGGAGTATATTAACTCATAAGATTAAATATCTCGAGAAAAGAAGGTTCGGGATATCATCCCATCTTACCACCCAGTACAGCTGTGAGCCCTTCACTGGGTAGACCTCTGGAAGTCCAAGATCCATCTTACCACCCCACCTTACCACCAAGTCCTATGAGTTGTGAGCTCATTTACTTGTGACTGTGGGCGATACACATGCATGTGCATTATTCAGTGGGTCTTCGATACTGGTCTTTTCATCACATCGATGGAAGTACGTTGACTTGGATAGTAGTTTCGGTCTAAGGGGCAGCTTATCTGGTGTCTTTCCTACTAACCCATTACATAAATTGGATTTCTGGTTCAATAGGTTCCAGAAAGAGTACGTAAACACTCCACATTACTCAATATGTTGAGGCGTATGTAGGTCCTAGGTCTTATACTATGCATACCCACCTAGGTGGGGAGACGCCTGCTTCCTGCCATCGTTGTACCACAACGGGGGTGCCCGAGTGGTTAGCTACCTCCAAAAAGTGGGAACTAAAGGTCTATGTAGATAGAGTTGGGAGTGTAAGTTGCATGGTGAGTTTGTGAGCCATAACATTACATTGCATCCATATTTACATCTTATTCATATCAAACACAAGACCCCCATCATATAAATTAGTATGAGCTTTTTTATGTGATATATTACTTTTATGCAAAATGACCCTTAACAAATATATTTATATGGGCACTTATATATGTTAAGTTACTTCTATGTTTACTTACTTGATGCTACTTTACTACTGCTCTTTCTTCATTATTCAATTACTATGATAAAATTGCTAGCGTGAATTGCTATATATTCTGCTGGGCTTAGAATGATATATATATACTCATGTTACTACAATAGATAATACCATCGTCACCTTCTTGTACTATACTGCCTACTATTGTACCTTTCCTTTTTCATCCTTCTGTCTGGTGCCTAGGAGCCATCGAGAGAGTGGATGTCGAAACCTTTAGTATTTTGACTAATGATCAGTTGGACAACCTTATTTTGGGAGCAGCAAGAGCCAGAGAAGCAATACCCTGCCCTGGAGGACCAGCAGCTCGAGGAGGCAGGACTTGAGGAGAGGATATGACATTCTACGACGGTTCCTACTACGGATGCGAGATACTATAGCTTTCTTTTTAGTGTTACATTTTTGAGTGATGTACCATACATTTGTACTTATACTGCACATAAGTCCTTCTATTACTATATTATTGTGGACATTTTTTTATATTAATATATGTGATATGGATTTTGATCTGTTCTAGTAATTCTTGATATATGGATGGGCCGTGATGAATAAGGTGTAACATCCCCCCACACTTCTAGGCCCCCTAAAGTTAGGGTTAGGGCTTGAGTGGTGCATGGAGGCCCTAGTATTACCCAAGCTCAGCTTGAGCTCAGGGAAATGACTAAGTGCACCCCTAATGTGCATAAGTCAACCTAGGTCAATTCACACTCACATGAACTCACCACCTCAAGATAAGCTCACAAACACTTCCTTAACCCTAAGAGAGAGGCAAATGAGCAATGAACTCAAGGCTAGGTCAATCAAGTGGGTTGAATCGACCAAAGTCAAGTTTAGGTTAATATAGGTCAAACCTTCACCTAAGAGGTCCCATTGGCCTCAAAACCTAAAATTCACCCCACCCCTAGCCTTGTAATGCCATTAGGGGCCAAGTAGACCCAAAATCCCCATCATGGCGTCACCAAGTTGGCCAATTTGACCAAAGTCAAACTTGGCCCTATTTATGTCAAAATTACATTATTTGGCAAAGTGAGCCAAATTGGGGCATCGCCATGATCCAATCAATATTGGGTGGTGTCAAGGAACTCAAGTCATATCCCTTGGACCAGTCAACCCATTAAGTTGACCAATGTCAACCCCATGGTCGATCATGGTCAAATTAGCCCTAAAGGTTAAATGAGAGCCCAAGCCAATTCAAGTGGGCTAAGGCCTTGCCCAAGGCCCATCCTAAGGCCAACGAAATTTTTCAGATTTATTTAATCTAATTTATTATTTTAATTAGGGTATTTAATGGGGGTAATTAGGAGGGAAGTTTTATTTGGAGGGGCGAATAATGGAGGGAGGCCAAGTGACACTCCCTTCTTCTTCCCCAACCCCTCCTTTCATCTCCCCTGATGAAGAGGAGGAGTTTCCAGCAGTTATAGGTCGACCAC
Source organism: Platanthera zijinensis (assembly GCA_039513925.1). Classification (NCBI taxonomy): domain Eukaryota; kingdom Viridiplantae; phylum Streptophyta; class Magnoliopsida; order Asparagales; family Orchidaceae; genus Platanthera; species Platanthera zijinensis. The sequence continues at coordinate 65,706,507 of CM077093.1, forward strand.
CATCAAGGAGAACCATTAATGGCCATGACCATAACCCCCAAAACTTGGATCTCATATATAGAGGCCCCCAAAGCTCAATTCGACCCTTTCATGACCCTCAGAAGGCCTCAAGAAGTCGAAATCGACTCTTGGATCGCTGCAAACGATGGAGAATTGATATCGGGAGAGGTTCATCGGAAAATGTCAATAACCATGGCCACCCGTCGGAGTAGCCGCATCCATGCTCGAAATCAAGCATGTTTCTCCCCCTCTCCCTCTGTGCTAGATCTCTAGCTCGTTAGGTAGAGAAATCGGTCTCAAACGAGCCCGATCAATTCAGCGAAATTTCAGATTTTTCCATGAAAATGGAGGTGGCGGGTTCGCCGGAAAACACCCCTCAGGCGGTCGTGCCGCCGCCCGACGATAGCCACCACCTCAACGTAGGTGGTCGGGGTGGTGGACGGCCAGGGAGGGGGCTGGATCGTCGGAAAACAGCTTGGAAAATAGCTCCAGGTTCAGCCAATCTTGGCCTTAGGCTAGAGGAAGAAGATGAAATCATAACCGTTGATTTGATTTATATTGATTATTATATATTTTTGCACCTTTAATATGCACTCTTTGAAACACAAAAATGAGGCCCTTAGGGGCTGAACCATGAAAAATGCCCAACTTTAAAAAAAAGATAGCCATGTGAGTCTACTTTAATTAGAAATTGAAATCAGGTCATTTGGAGCACTGTAGCTCCCTATAGGGCAATTCTTGTGGGACTGGTCCTTAGGGTAGGATAGTCACTATTTCCTTAATAATTTTTAATTATCTAAGGGGATTGACTTGAAATTTGGGGCATGTAATAATATACCATAGATGCACCTACAGTCCAAATATGAGAGTTTTTGGACAAACCTTTCCTATGGTTTTAGGAAAAATGTTATTTTTCATATAAATGGAATATTTTGAAGAATAATAAATATTATAATCCCAAATTTTGGTGAGAGGTTCATTAAGGAGGTATAAGGCCATGGTAAAAATTTCGGTCCTTTGGACCCTTGTAGGTTGGTGAATCCCACTTGCAAGTTGTCATGTTGTATGTGATGTGGTGTGCATTTAGCCAAAAGGTGTCCTTGTGAATTTAGTAAGATTGGTTTGGTCAAATCCAGTAAAATTTTATACATGTAATTATTTAGTGAAAGTACACCTCCTCATGAAGTTTTAAAATATTTGGCATTGATTTGCTTAGTAAATGAATTAATTAGTATCTTTATTACGCAAGAGTATTGGTGAAATTATGGTGACTAAAATAGTTGCAAAAGTTATGAAACATTGCCAATAGAAATAATTTAGTATGATGCACACTAAATAAATTAATTGGAATTTTTAAAAGTCAGAATCTTTGAGTTGCGGTTATAATTACCATTTTACCCATTTTATATTATTGAGATAATTGTGCTCAAATTGAGTTATAAAATTATAAATTTCTGGAATAAATAATTATTTACCATTTTTAACCTCCAGTAATTTTTCTGAAATTATTTGATGAATATTTATAGTACTTTTTGTGTAACATGACCCAGTGGATCATATTTTTGCAATTAGAAATTAAATATCAAATATTATTGGAATGATGCGAAATTTGGTCCAGAGCCATCATTACTCAAGATGATGTTAAGGTAATTTATCTTGCTAATTTGATAATAGAAAGTGACACTTCATGTTCAAAATCATATGTATCAATAATTTGGGAAAATTATAATAATTGCTGATTATTTTAGAAAAATTATAAATCTATCGAATTAGGTCTAAGATGTCATGATAAGTCTTAAAAAATAATCTTAGGTCCTAGGGTTAAGAATTTTGAGGATTCTTATTCATACACACACACAAGATCATATGGTCTACATTTAGTAATTTTGGGAAATTAGTATTTTCAGTAGTTGTAGTTTTGGAGTGGATTTTATTAAGGGTGTTATAACATTACTAAGTGCCTTGAGAAAGGGAGCGATAGGCTTCAACCCATCATAATTCCTAGTGTCGTTGTGAGCCCTTCGTAGGGTAGACGTCGGGAAGTCCAAGGTTAACCTTAAATCGCTAAGTAATCCTGAAGTTAGACAAGAGTAGTCTGATAGGATTAAGGAATGTTATAGCGATTTAACCCATGTGTGGTTTGGAGTGATATAGGGCTTGTTGATCCTACGAGCTGCTGGCTCGGGTTGTTGGTTGATATCAGGATGGGTTGGTCCTACGAGCTGGAGGCTTGGGAGGGTATTATTATACCTAGTTTGTGTTTATGTGGTGGGTCACTGAGTACTGGTCTAGTCGGCATACCAACGGAAGTACGATGACTCTAGTGCAGAGTGTAGACCTTTGGGGAGACTGGTAGGATGTCTATACTGAGGTCTAGAGGACTATGTCCCCGAAGAGCATACCCGGCCATGGAAGACTTGTAGTCTCCAGCAAGAGTACGCAGGGGCTCCGCTGTTGTTTTCTTAGCATTAAGGCGTATGAGAAGTCTAGGCCTGGTAGTGTGCCTGCCTGCCTAGGAGTGGAGACACCCGCTCCACTATAACCATGAGCCACAACGGTTGGTACCTGAGAGGTTGGCCACCTCCAAAAAGTGGGGATGCATGAAAGGTCTGTGCACAGAGTCGTGTGTGTGAGTTACATAATCATTGCATTGCATAGCATGACATAGCATACACACTTGTAGATCATCATCATATAAATTAGTATAGTCTCTTTTACATGATGAGTTACTCTTTCGGAAACCTTAACTTATATGTTCGTATGAGCATTCATATAAATTTGGGTATGCTTCTATGATGATAGTGTAGTTGTTTTACCTTACTAGTTTTACTTAGCTCCTCTTACTGTACTTTTATATTGTGCTAGTTATTGTTCTTCTTTATTGTTCATACTGATATAGAACTGCTAGAGAATTATATATATATATACCATTGTCACCTGCTTGTACATTCTGCTACTATTAGTCCTCCACTTTCTTGCTCTCGTGTGGTGCCTAGGAGTCGTGGGGGTGAGGCGGGGACAAAGCAGATGAGTCTAGTTTGACTGACGGTCATTTGACCACATCATTTTAAGGACATGTGGAGACGCTGCCGCAGTTCAACCGGGCGGATCTAGAGATTGAGACACCAGGATCAGAGGAGCCGGAGCTGCGCACTACTACTACCCGTCGTCAGCTTGATTGTCATATGGTTTAGCTTCTGCATTGTTAGTTGAGAGAGAGATATTTGTGATAGCTATGTACTGTGTATAAGCCCTATTTCTTGTACTTTCATTTATCTCATGTGTATCTCTATTTAATTATTTATATATCTATACTATTATGTGTGGACTTTTTCATTTCTTCTTTCATTGGCAAGGTAAATGATTGTGCTTACCGGCAGAGTCATCGTCTTGTGGTGACAATTAACTCATAGTTGGTGTCATTGTATGGCGACGGCCCTGGGCATAAAATCACTCCTCTGTCATGCCCAATTCCCAGAAGGAGGGATTTTACATAAGGTTATCCGTAAGATCAGCACCTTATGGTGGTGAATAACCCAATTGATCGTATCACCGCAAGGTGGCAATTTTAGGCATAAGAAACTGCTCGACCATGAATAATTACCGGGAGGATGGATTTTTACACTAGAGGTTCGTCCTTACAAAGAACCTTTATTCTTTTGTTCCTTAGGAGAACTTAGAGTCTGTTTTATTGTCGGTGGAGGTAGCAAAGAATCTTTGTTCACTCATGCCTTAGGAGGACTAGGGTCCGTCTGGGTGGAGGTGGTGAAGAAACTTTATTTATTCGCACCTCAGAAGGACCGGGGTCTGTACGGGTGGAGGTAGCAAAGAACCTTTATTTGCTCGCATCTCAGGAGGACCAAGATCTGTCTGGGTCGAGATGATGAAAACCTTTGTTCGCTCGCACCTAAGGAGGATCAGGGATCACCCGAGTAGAGGCGACAAAGAACCTTTGTTCATTTGTGCCTTAGGAATACTGGGGTCCATCTGGGTGGAGGTGGAGAAGAAACCTTGTTTGTTTATGCCTCAAGAAGACCGAGGTCTGTCGGCGTGGAGTTGGCAAAAGAACCTTATTCGTTCACACCTCAAGAGGACCGGGGACCGTCTGGGTGGAGGTGGCAAAAAATCTTTTTTCGTTCATAGCTTAGAAGGACCGGGGTCTGTCTAGAAGAGGATGGTGAATGGACTTTGTTCATTTTCTCCTTAGGAAGAACGGGGTCTATCCGGGTAGAGGTGACAAAGAACCTTTATTTATTCGTACCTTAGGAGGACCCGGGTCTATTCAGGTGAAGGTGCATAAGGACCTTTGTATATCTCTCATGGGAGGTGCAGAAGGACTTTCGTCCATCTCGTTTAAGAGGTGAAGAAGGGTGTGGGGTTCGTTCACCTTTCAGAGGTCTGACTGTTGTGGTAGGGGAACATATGCTTTGTTGTTGGAAGGGAAGATACAGACACTCACAAATTTCTCCTTGAGGCTTATTCTTTCTAAATTAAGGAAAATAGTAGATAATACGGGGAGCAATTCTACCTACCCCTAGAGTTCAACTCAAGTTCTGCATGGTTCTCTGTGATCTAAATCCTGGTTGGGGTGAGACTACTACTGGTAGTAAAGTCGTGCTACCTACTGATATCCTCGTACAATGCATACCCTCCCAGATTGATGAACTTCATAACCAGATGTGGATGGATGTGATTGCCTCGAAGAGCATTTGGAGTGGCCGGCCAAAGATTGCATTGCATACTGAGCTGGAGTTGACTACCACGACTGAACATCCCGGGTGGCCTATCATAGGAATTCCTCCAGGGTGATGGGGAGAGTGATTGTCCCTCGTACCAAAACTGGGCTATTATTGAATCCGTATAGTGGCCTCATTGTTGGCTCGAGGGGCTCTCGAGGGATCTTCATGCTGAGTAGTATAGACATGATTATGATGTCTACTGAGAGGCCTCGCTGTCAATTAGTATTCTCCTGACCCTAAAGAAGGGACTACTGATTCCTGTGCTGATGATTAGGGGATCCTGGTGCATAGTTTGCACTCTAGACCTTATCCCTAAAGCTAATGGCGGTGTTTGATTGTAGCATCAGGTTCTCTAAATCCTTCTATAGCTAAGAGATAGAGAGGATCTGAGCAGTGGGAAAGGGAGAGCCGGTGATGGTTTTAACTTCCCCGACTACTTTACTGCCGCTTTTGCTTCCTAGCATGATGGGGGTTGCTCCCATTCTTGGTGGTGTGGCAGAGGCAAATTTGTTGATTGGTTCTGTAAGTACTTCCCAGATGCCCCTGACGAATGAGGTGCTCTATCTCATCATTCAGTCAGGTGTAGTCCTCTGTGCTTTTGCCTGCTTCCATGGTAAAACTTGCAGTATTGTGTCTAGTCTCCCCAGTTTGGGGGCAACAACTTGGGCCAACAAAACATGTTAGAGTCTTAAACGGAAATGAGCACCTACGTCCAAGCAATGTTTAGAGGAGTAAATTCCTTGTGTCGGCGAGAGCCCTGATCCCTATGAGGGTTGTTGTGGAGGTCATCGTTTCTATGGTATGCTGGGGGCACGGGCTCAGAATCCATCTTCCACTTGGAGGTCCCTTCGAACTACTGGCAATGGGACTCGATAGCTTCATCTGCTGCGAATTGTGCATCGACCCATCGAATGAGGTCTGCATAGCTCGGCGCCATTTCCCGCATTAGAGCGGAGTAGAATCCACTTGAGTGGAGCCCTCCGAAGAAGACGTGAAGAAGCTCTGGGTCGACTCCTGGGATATGTCCTACCTCAGAAGTGAAACGACAGAAGAACTCCTTGCGTGATGCTCCCTCATTTTAGCGAATGTCAGAGAGGTGGGAGGGGTCCTGATAATCTGTCAATTTTCTATGAACTGATCAATGAAGAGACGTGTGATCTCCTCAAAGTTGTTGATCTTCCCCTACCGTTGGGAATGAAACCAAGTGCATGCTTTCCCCTTCAGAGTCATGGGGAACACTTGGCATAACAACTAATTCAGTGCGTTAAATAGTTGCATGATTATCTTAAAGTTGTTGACATGTTCCAGGGGGTCCTCCATCCCATCAAAGGCCTTGAAGTTGGGTAGCTTGAATCGGTATGGCATGGGACACGCCAGAGCCTGCGGGGCGAGTAGGGGCCCATTATGGAATGAGCGTCGCTCAGTCACGGGACGACGCCTACCATAGGCATACTCTTCTTCGAACATGTTCTTTACTTCTTGGCAAGGGAGCCTGTGGTTGTCCTGGTTGGAGCCCACCACCATTGGTAGAGTTGGGAACATTGCGATTTCCGGTTATTGTGCTAGGTTGAGCCTTGAGTTGGCAAATGGTGTCACTCCATTTCGGTCGCTTGGATTACCAATTTTCATGAAAGGATGAACATGCCTCCCCCTGAGCGGCCTGGGCAGGTTGCCCGGCGGCGGCGGAGGCCGACGACGGCCACAGGCGACGGTGGCGGTTGCGGCGGACGTCGGTGCGCTAGCACGAGGCGTGCGCTAGCGCATGTGCACGAGGGGCAGACTAACACGTGGCGTGCTATGCACTTGCTTGTGCGCATGCAAGGTGTACTCTTCGCATGTCGTGGGCACGTGTGCGTGCTGCATGCATACAGGATTTGAGCGAGCGTGGCTGGCTCGTTTGGGTCGTATTGCTTGAATATTTTTGTCGGAGTCCTACCAATTTCACTTGAAAAATTCACGAGGAACCATATCAACTATCAACAGAGGAATGAATTCGAAAACATTTAGGAATTGATATACTTGGATTCCAAAAAAACAGTAGTACACACAATAATCAACATATACAAAAAAATACAATTAAGAGATGGTTATTCTATTCTTCTTTTTCTCTGCTATATAAATTGAGACGGTGGATCTAAAAGCTCAAAATCCTTGCTTCTTCTTCACCAAAGATTAATCATTTACAAAGATCCAGCCCACTGTAGTGCCCATGAATTCTCAGAGATTTTGCTAAAGGAGGATTCATACAAGAAGACCATTTCTACATCTTCTTCTCCCATTGTCTCTCTTACTCCTTTCACCTCTGTTTCTGTGAAAAGTGTTTTTAGAATCACTCTAATAAAGATTCAGTCTGTGATTTAAGATCTCTTTATCAAATGATCTAGTTTTTTTGGTTAGATTACCTCATCAAAAGATTAGACTGTGTGATTCTTAGAGTCTCTTTAACAAAAGACTCAGTCACTGGTTCTAAGAGTCTTCTTATCAAGAGACTCAGGTACTAAGATACTGGATCCCTACAAAAGTGATGGAAGAGTGAATGCAGTCAGATTTTGGGAAATCAATATACTTTTGTTATTATTTGTGCTATGTTTTTTTTGTGCTTCTCTTTTATTTTATTTCCTACTTTTGCTTGTGTTGTGATTCACTTAATTATGGTTGTGTTTCTGTGGATGCTACTCAAAGATTTTCTGAATCAGATTAAGATTTATATAAATAATTTTAAATTTTTATTCACCCCTAACTAGAGAATTCTCAGAGATATAATTACCATTTTCAAGAGCTCTGAAATTTTCGAGCAAAAACTTGACACTCTGTTTTCTCTCCCGCTCAATGTTCACCCTGCATGCTACAATACCCACTCCCGAGATTGATCTAGAAATTGCCACTGCAAATGCTGCTGAAAACTTTGCTAATTTTTCTTACGAGAACTTGTAAACGGTGTGGTGGTCTGTCCCTCCCCTGAATATTCTAGCACTTGCAACCGCCTGCAAACTAGTTGATTTGGTCGGCATCGATCTGATCCCATGAATTTTTCCTTTTCGTGTTTTTCCACATAAAGCATCTTGTTTTTGCTATTGATTTTCCTTTTGACTGTTTTGTCCACTAAACTCACTCTTAAACTAAGACGGTCCAATCCATCAAATCCAATTCATTCAGTCCAGCAGAGCGCTAAGCAGCCCACATCACTGCTAATATTTGACAATAGATTGAGATTATTTGACTAATTTAAAGTGGCAAATTAAAACCTACTTTTGTCATTAATAATTACATATATTCTTTCTTTTAAATTTAAATTTAATTTAAAGCATTTAAGAATACAAGAGGTCAGGTCGCTCACTCTGTGAAATATTCTTGGGGAATTCCCGATTTAATAGGAATCAGAAGAATGACACATTTTTTTTAAAATTCCCATAATTAAATAAAATTGAAATTATAAAAGTGGTAAAAATTGAAATATGAAATGCTTTTTAGATATACAGAAAAGCACTTGAAAACCGCGTAGCCGACATCAGAATAAGAACGCCACAACCCTGCACACATCAGTTTCATCACTTTCGACATCATAGTAATTTCAAGCTTGCTTGGTTAAATTTTATCAACAGTTCCTTGAAACTGTTGATAAAATTTAACCAAGCAAGCTTGAAATTACTATGATGTCGAAAGTGATGAAACTGATGTGTGCAGGGTTAAATTTTATCAACAGTTCCGGGCGGAACAGAGTGCCCGTTTTCAGCTGCGGGCCCGCGGACCGGCACCCATCTGAACGCGCCGCTCCCGGCGATGAGAAACCCGATGGCATGGCCGACAACCGCAGCGATGAGGACGCCGCCGTTGAACGACATAACAGCAAGCATCACTAGGTAGAGTAATCCCATCTTGATCGCATGGACAGAAGTCAAGGCGATACCGGAAGCGGCCCGAACGCCGGCTGCGGCAGGAGCTGTGGAGGACAGACGGTGAGTTACCACGGAGAGACATTCACAGGCAGCGGCAGTGAAGGCGACGAGAAATAGGGCAAGGAAGTAGATATGGTGGCTACGGTGGCCGGGCCAGCCAGAGAAGAGGATCTGGGCGCGTTCACCCCAGAAGAAAGTCATGTGTGTTAAGCTGTTGTGGCCCATCATACCGCCAGTGCCACTGCTGGGCATCGCTGGAGACGGTGGCATTGGAGTCATGCCGTCCATGTTCATTGAGAGGAAGAGCAGGCGGGATTGGAAGGAGAATTAATAGGACTGTGTTGAGAATGAATGATTGAATGAATGTAAGGATTTATATATATTGAAGTTTAGCGTCACCTTGAAATGCACGAAACATATTTTAATTTTGAAGTCTAAATTGAACAAATAATTTATATTATCAATATAAACTATAAAGTGAGACATCAGTCAATCTAAAATTAAAATTAAATTAACTATAATTTATTATTGATTCGAATGTGAGAATATCGATATTATTAATGCAAAAATTGGGATTTTGTAGGTGATTATTATTAGCACTGTAGTTTTGGCTAGTCGCACCATGTTTTCTCCTAATTCTCGCGCATTCTGGAAATATGTTTTGTACATGTATTTTTAGGAAAAGTGTTCAACACGAAAGTTGTAGATCTCGACGAGATCTACAGCTTCCGTGTTGAACACTTTTCTTAAAAATGCATGTGCAAGGCCTACTTTGAAAATACACCCAGATTTCACTCTTCGAGATCTACAACTTTCGTGTTGAACACTTTTCCTAAATATACATGTACAAGACATATTTCTAAAAGACGTGAGAAATTATGAGAAAACGTGGTGCAACTAGCCAAAACTATAGTCCTAATAACAATCACCTTTTTTTATTGTGAACGTAAGCCGTCGTTTAAAGGACATTATTTTATTTTATTCGTAGGAATGAGGAGTATGGGTATTTTTTCCTTTTTGACTCGGGCGTGATTTTCACAAGATCAAATATGATCGTCCTAGGAGATGAAAATATGATATCGTAGGTGATCAAAAATAACTGCGATCAAATATGATCTTCATGAGATCAAATATGATCTCCTAGGAGATCAAAATATGATCTCCTAGGAGATCAAAATATGATCTCCTAGGAAATCAAATATACCTCTCTTCCTCCACGCCAGGTGATTGGATCACCACCCTTTCTTCCTCCATACGACAATATAGGGAGAAAAATTACTCGAAAGGGCTCGTGCCCCACGCGGTCACGACAATACGCCATCGCGATGACGCTCCCAATGCTCACGAACTCTCGTGCGCATGGTAATTTTGAGCGACGGGGCAGAGCACAGTGCTCCATAATTTGCGAGCGACAGGAGCACAGTCCCACTAGGGTAATGTCGGGAGTTAGGTACCATTGCATAGGGCGCTAGATTCGGGAATTTCATCCGCCCAGGGCAACAATTAAAATAGGGAATTGTTATTTAGACCCCATAAATGGATATTTGTAACCCTTTGATATTTGTACCCAAAGTTGATATTTGTACCCAAAGTTGATATTTGTACCCAAACCTGAGAATATTTTTTGCATAGATAACATTCAAAAATATTTCCAAAATATGAATAATGCGCACTATAGCTGTCTTAACATCACAATAATTTTTTCGAAAGAGTACATAATGTGTTGTTAATGGTTAAAACATCAAAGCAACATTTCTAAAAGAGTACATAATGTATTCAACCAAAAATATATGTAGTCTTTCAACATGTCATTAACATTTGCAAGTCATTTTTTTCCGGCCAAAAAGATACCCCACCTACAAAAAAATGATTTGAATCAGTAAGTATATTTAAAACAATAAATAATTGAGTAAACATCTTACATTTTTTTGAACTTAATGCATTGTGTTTCTTGAAGGACCCTAGTCATAAAACAACCTGCAGTCGACAAATACAAAATATTTTAATTGATGATTACTTAAAGCTTTAATGTAATTGACAATCAAATTATTTAAATAGACATACCTGACTAATTAAATTAGACGTGTAATATATGGAATGTCCCACTCTTCGGCTATTTTTTCATGATATGTTCTCCACACCGGAAATATAGGAGGTAACGGACATTCTTCTTTCATCCTCAATAGAACAAAGTGGTTGTCATTTATAAATCCCATATGAATTGTCCTTCGATTCCCCGGTGGAGTTGAATGAAGCGGTAGAAAGGTGAATGATTGTTTGCTTGAAAAATGAACAAATTGTATGTTGTAGCATGATGCAACAAGTAGACCCATGTCGGGCATTGACATCCACCTATCAAGCGGGGCTGGCACCACCCAACAATCAAGAGATTTTAGTAATTCTAATCTCCTTGATGTTCCAAAAATTTCCATGTACAATAATTTTTTTTCATGAAGTTCTCCTGCAAGATCATGTCTCACTTGCATCCAATTATCACCCATATTTAGAGCGACACTAATAACTCTATATCCGCAATGTCCATCACCCATAACATCAACAACATCAAGAAGATGTGATTGCACACCCGGTGGCATTTGGTTACGCACAATTTCTAGAAAACCACCCCTTGTACCTCTACATCTCTTTGTCAACCTGGTTCTTTTAATCTTTAACGCATCTTGTTCTTCCTTCAAAACATGCTCGAAATGTGATGGATCTCTTTTGGTGGATTTATAATTTTCAACGAACTTTTTCAAACTCCCCCTCGGACGACCTTTTAATTTTGAAGGCAATGTAGGATCCTTTGTTTGGCTAGCATCCGGGTTGACGATTTCGCGCAATTTTCTCTTAATTTCCCTTCTTTGGAGATCACTTATACTACTATATTTTTTCAGTAATCCCTCCACATCATTTTCTATGTCGACTGATTCTTTTAGTTCTTCCTTTATGTGTAAATCGGGCTTCTCAATCAATGTTAACTGTTTCCATTGTTTGTGTATCATCCATAATGGTATTGCATTACACTCTTTCATGTAAGATACAAGTTCATGCGCACAAGGTAATCCAAGTGTATACCTGTTCTTATGAGTACATTGCCCAAAATGAAAGGCCCCAGATTTGATGGACTCTTCCTCTTTTTTGATTATATGTAAAGCAGCATTGGATACACTTCCTACAAGATTTGCATATAACGTACCTTTGAAACCTGAAAAAACTTGAATTTTACTTTGCCCAAGGAGTCGTTTGATTTCGGTATGTTGTAAATTGATCATGTTATGAAATGTTTTCCAGACTGTAGTTAGATTTCCAATTGAGACCTCAAGAAATTTCTTGAGTTGGCTATGACCTCCCTCTACACGGTTGGTAGAAGTGTTGCCTAGATGCAAGTACTTGTCAACCCATGGAGAAACAAACATTTCCTTGTACGGCTCTAACCATGTATTTGTAACATATCCAATAACATCCGGATAATTGCTAGAGTAATCACTTAACATTTCATTTACCCGTACTTGAAACTCATTTTCAGTATTTGCATTTACTATAAGCTGCCAAACACTCAAGAAAACATCACATTCTTTGCCTTGTGAAAAAAATTTTCTGCAATTCGCCAAAATATTTCGGTGTATATATATGAACTTGACATAGAATGTTTTTGGCTTGTGGAAACACAACTTTTATTGCATTCATCAATGCAAGCTCCCGATCCGTCACAAATACCGTAGGATGCACATTCTTATCAAAAATAAACTTAAAACATTCAAGTGCCCATTTGTAGCAACCTTCATTTTCATTAGACATAAAGGCAAATGAACAGAAAAATGATTGATTGGTTGATGTAACGCCAACTATTGAAAGTAATGGCAAACGATAGCGGTTGGTCTTATAGGTGCAGTCAATCATAAAAACATTTGAGAACATATTACTCAGACGAACAGCCGTTGGATGGGCAAAAAAAATACTTTCTAGTTGTAAGGTACTCTCATTTACTTGAGTGAAACTGATGTAACCGGAATCACTAATGCATTTGAACAAGTGTTGAATTGGAGTTCCACCTTGTAGTTGTGTTCTATATAGCTTAGCCTTCGCATTATAGATTGTTCTAATGGTTGTAGTATTACCCGGATTTCTCTTCTTTAGCATGGCTAAAATTTTACGTGGCTTACATCCAGCATCGTACATCTCCTCGACAATCTTGTGCCCATCGATATCTAGTCTCCCGGCATATGGGTGTGCTTCAAGATGAACAAACTCATGATTGTGCACACCATGTGTTACTTCAAGTTCCCATTCATTGTCCTCATTTTTATGTCCTTTAAGTGCAAATTTACACTCACAGCGCTTGGAACTTGATTTTCTTATATTTCTTTTAACATAACCTTTCGAATTTTGAGTACCTGGAGGTAACCCACCTCTGTCACACCCCAAAATAACTCTGGGTGTTGCTCTATCACCGAGCTTATCTGCCCTTTTTATAATAATGACAAATCCCAACTGTTTAGCAACATTCCTAGCCCATTCAATCAAATCTTCTTTGCTTTGAAAACAACCGGATGTGTGAAAGTGCATTCCAACGTCTTCAAAAAATTTGTCTTTTTTAAAAAGTGTCAACTCTTTTGAGCTCATGATTGAATAGACCCCTAAAGACAATCATAACATGCAAACTAATGACTGCAATTTCACTCTTAAACATACAAAAAAGTAAAGTAATAAACAAAAAACCTAAACTACCACACAAAGTATACCTTTTAGATTTTTCAAAGTGTCAACTGCGTGCTATGAAATCCTCAAATGCCTGGCATGAACTCAACTACCTGCCATAAAATTTGCCAACAAAGTTAACCACTACGCAAAACTTATAGTATACACTCAGAAGCGGGTTGTATAGAGCAAACTGCCCAGAATTCTGGACAGCACAAACCAGATACAAATTATAGTGGCAGTAATGTTGAAAACCCTAATCACAGTGACAGTAATTGTTGGCACAAGCAAGAAAACAGGAAAGAAGAAATCAAAATAGCAGAAATTGAGCAAAACAAGGTTTTCATGACTTGTTTTAAGCCTGAATCACATAGTAACCATAACTGGTATGTGGATTCAGGATGCTCAAATCACATGTGTTGTACAGAAAACTCTTTTATTACTATGGATAGAGATTATACAGGAGAAGTAGTGATGGGAGATGGTAGCTCTAAGGCCATTAAAGGAAAAGGCATCATTAGTGTTGTGACTAGAGATGGTGAAATTAGTCAAATAGAAGAAGTACAATTTGTCCCAGGTCTAAACTATAATTTGTTAAGTGTGGGGCAACTTCTAAGGAGAGGGAACAAAATCATATTTGATAATGATGAATGCATTATAAAGAAGGGAGACAAATTGATGTGTGCTGTGCCCATAAATAACAACAATGTATTTCCTTTAAGCATGCCTACTCAGACATCAGTAGCCTTTCAGACTACTCAGAAAAATATTTCAGTCAACTGGCATTACAGGTATGGACATTTAAACTATAATTATCTTCAGCAACTCAGCAGATTTACCATGGTAAGAGGTTTACCTGAGATCAAAGCAGCAGATCATATATGCTCTACATGCTCTCGGTGCAAAATACACAAGCAGAAGTTTCCAAAAACATCAGAATGGAGAGCAAAGCAACCACTGGAACTATTACATATGGATTGTTGGCTGTAAAGGTTCACATCAAAGACACTGCATTGTTGTTATAGCTGAAATACAACGAGAAGAAATACACCCGCATGGAGCACATAGAACTACAACCGCATCCTTCCTAAGCTTAACAAATTTTGAAATACAACGAGAAGAAATACCTTTGACCCATAGATTGCACATAGAAGTTCATGGCGAGAGAAGGAATACACCATGAATCGCTGAAATGAGCAAAAAATTTCTGCAATTTGCCAGGATTAAACGAGAAATTAGAACCCGGCTAAGTTCCTAAAACCCTAATCGTTGAGCTAGGGAGAAGGAAAAACCTGCGAGGGAGGAAGGAGGCGAGCCGCGGAAATGAAGAGGGAAACCGGCGAGGGAGGAAGGAGGCGAGCCTAGGAAGGATGCGAGCCGCGGAAATGAGGAGGAAACCTGTGACGGTGACGGTCGGGGAAGATCACCGTTGGAGCGTGCGAGCGGCGGAGGAACGCGGGGTATGCGGGAAAGAGGATTAGGGTTACGAGAGTTTGGGTATAAATATCATTTTCTGGTTTAAAAAAAACACTCAAAATTATGCAAATTTTGGGTGTCAAATATCCAAAATGGGTGTACAAATAACAAATCCCAAAAAAAAGGTGATTGTTATCCGCACTGCAGTTTTGGTTATTCGCAAATATTTTTTTCCTAATTTTTCGTGCCTTTTGGAAATACGTCTTGTACATGCATTTTCAGGAAAAGTGTTCAACATCAAAGTTGTAGATCTCATCGAGATCTACAACTTTCGTGTTGAACACTTTTCCTGAAAATGCATGTACAAGACGTACTTTGGAAATACACCCAGATTTCGCGCCTTTTAGAAATACTTCTTTTACATGCATTTTCAGGAAAAGTGTTTAACACGAAAGTTGTAGATCTCGATGAGATCTACAACTTTGGTGTTGAACACTTTCGTAAAAATGCATGTACAAGACGTATTTTTAGAAGGCGCGAAAAATTGGGGAAAAAAAGTGCGGATAACCAAAACTGTAGTGCGGATAACACTCACCAAAAAAAACTAGTTTTGAATAAAAAAATGGATGAAGTTTCTTTGCTGATGTTCTGAGTTCATGAACATCAGTTCATAACATCAAGTTGCATACCACGACTAAAATGCACTCACTCTATTTATTCTGGGGCATTATTATACATTATACTTGCAGGATGTAACACCCTCATTCTGTCATGAATAATATAACAGAAGATCCGGTTGGGACCCCACGCCATATTACACGAATAGACTAAAGGGTTACGAAATGAAACCATAACCTTTATAATTTTGAACGCGCCCTAACACAGAGTTACAAACTAGTGGAAACATTAACGAGATAAAAACAACCACCCAAATAGGAATGTCCACTAACAATTAAAAAAGGGAATGAAAAGCCGTACATAATAAAATTTTGGTCTTAGGGTCTTACATCAATAAAATTTCTCCAAACTAAAAAAATGTGGTTTTCAAACAATGACACGCAGACCGGCAAAACAGGGAAAAATAGCAAAATTTAGGCCTTCGAGGGTCGACACAGCTTTGGGCTCCAACCCGCTACATCCGGCTTGGCTCCGCAGCACCTGCAC
The DNA here is from genome assembly GCA_039513925.1 of Platanthera zijinensis. Taxonomy (NCBI): domain Eukaryota; kingdom Viridiplantae; phylum Streptophyta; class Magnoliopsida; order Asparagales; family Orchidaceae; genus Platanthera; species Platanthera zijinensis. The sequence continues at coordinate 65,722,420 of CM077093.1, forward strand.
GCAAAACATTCCACTAAGCGGTGACAAACAAGACAACGGTCAGCTAGAGCTGACCAAATTATAACGACCTCACCCTTTTCTCGGGGTGGTGGTGTTTAATCCCTACAAGTAATTAGCATGTTTACATATTTAGTAAAAATGTGCAATTTAAGCACGATTCATCACAGACGATGACGCAAATATCCAAACGTCCTGTGCACTCAGGGCACCTTAACGGCGTACCGGGTTTCCCCAAGCCCCACCTTTTTGTCATCACAGGCAAACGATCGTGTATAAAACACCTAAACGGTGAACTCCGCTAGTCCACCACCATTCTCAGTCCCGGACTGGATGGTTCCGCTTGAGCATTACTAGCCAGACTTATAGCCTCGACTCACCCCTATGCCAACGTCAAATGTCACGTACTTTAGGTTTATTTAGCCGAACTACATAGAGCGGCTACAGTTCAGCTCTTTCTCGTTGCTCAAATCATCGTGCAAATTAATGACAACGATGCGGGTCAGCATCCCCTTTCCCGTACACGACATAACACGCATTATGTTCCAAGGATGGCACTCGTGGCCACCAAAGTTGGGCACCCAAGGCACGCAACTCAACATGCTAGCACACGGTCTCTGAGAGACCGGTTAAGCACACAACACAACAAAAGCTCCCCGGGCATTAATAATAACAATACATCACTCCTATGCAAACATTAGGGTGTTTCTTGGAGCACACCTCCAGTACTAACTGCTGCCTCGGGTAGAACCCCATTCCGAAACATTCAACTTCCACAGAGTCTTCTACGGGAACCCACAGAACATCACCAATCCAGACCATACGTCCGGATGGGCTTCACCCAGCATGCCTAAAATCGTACTTGCTCTTTTGGGTACTAAATGCAATTAAATTAACGGGAATGTACACATCGACCCGTCGGAGAGCACTCTTCCCCCACCCGTTAGTGGGGAGGGGCTTCCATGCAAACATCCTAAAAATTAAGGGTTTCACCTGCCCAAGAAGAAAAGTTGTTACCCTTGACGCGCGTTTTAGAGCCATAGCTCGGTCGTCACGAATTTGGTTTCCACAAACTAGTCTGAGCTCCAAATAGAACACTTTGTCACAATCCTTAGCCAACCCATAGTTGCTCACCACCAACACCTCCGGATGGCTTCCTCCCGCAAGTGTAAACCTAACCCTAATCCCTCTTGGTCGGCCAAGAGGAGAGGGAGTTCGGTCACAGCCTCAACCCTAATTGGCGGCGACCGGGACAAGGAAGAGGAAGGGAGGTCGGGTTTCCCCCTTACCGGCGGCGACAAGGATAGAGGGAGGAGAAGAGGGTGAGGTCGGGTTGCTCCTAGAAAAGGAGAAGGCTCGGGTCCTTCTAGCAGCGACAACTCGAGAGCGTGAGAGAGAGAGACGGGAGATGAAGAGGAGGGAGATCCTCCTTTCAGCCGGAGATGGGAGAGAGGGACAGGAGAGGAAGAGGAGGCTTCCTCCTTCTAGTCGGTCGTCGATCGAGAGAATTACGGCTCTGCTGCACGAAAGAGCCGAGAGAGGGAGAGAGAGATTGGGAGAGGGGATTTAGGTTTTAAAGAAAAACCATAGCCTAAAAGCTATCTGCGGCCCACACCCTCTAAACACATCCCATAATTAATTGAATTAAATTTGGGGAGTTATAATTCTCTTCTCCTTAAAGAAATTTGGTCCCGAAATTTAAGACACGAATAACGAAATGAAATTCGTCATACCTGAGTAAAACAGATCGGGGTACTTCTCGTGCATGACCTCTTCTGGCTCCCAAGAGATCTCCTCGCTGCCATAATTGACCCAACGGACTCTCACCATCTTGATGGCCTTTCTTCGCAACCGTCGTATGTCTCTATCGACGACGCAAATCGGTTTCACCTTTGTAGATAGACCACTATCCACCGACACACTATCAGCCTCCAACACGGAATCAGGCTCCTACACTGCCTTTCTTAACATAGAAATTTGGAAGATGTTGTGCAACCCACTCAGATCAATCGATAAAGCTAGTCGGTAAGCTGCCGCGTCGATGCACTCAGTGATCTCGAATGACCCTAAATACCTGCGACTCAGCTTCTGCAAGCGTCGAACTCTCGACACTCCCTTGAAAGTCTTTATCTTCAAGTAAACCCAATCTCTAACCGCGAACTCCACGTTTAGGTGTTTGGCGTTATAATACTTTGCCTGACGATCCTGGGCAGTCAACAACTGCTCTCGAATGATCCATATGGACTCATTCGCCTCCTCAATATCTTGGCATTTCAACAACTTGGTATCACCGGTCTCTGCCTATGCTAAAGGAGTACGACACCTCCTACCATATAGCGCTTCGAACGGAGCCATCTGAATACTCGTCTGATAACTATTGTTATAGATGAACTCTACCATGAAAATGTGATACTCCCAACATTGTCCGAAATCCAAAATGCACATACACAGAATATCCTCCATCGTCCGATTTGTCCTCTCGGTCTGCCCATCCGTCTGCAGATGGAAGACGGTGCTAAACTTGAGCTTCGTGCCCAGTAAACAATGAACAAGCCTCCAATCGTTGGACGTAAACCGTTTATCACGGTCGCGGTGGCCAGGACAGATGGAGGTCGGGTTTCCCCCTTGTGGCGGCAAGGACAGAGGGAGGAGAACCTAGAAAAGGAGAAGACTCGGGTCTTTCTAGCGGCGCAGCTCGAGAGCGTGAGAGAGAGAGAGATACGGGAGAGGAAGAGGAAGAGGAGGGAGATCCTCCTTCCAGCCGGCGACAGGAGAGAGGGACGGGGGAGGAAGAGGAGGCTTCCTCCTTCCAGCCGGCAGCCGATCAAGAGAATCGCGGCTCTGCTGCGCGAAAAAGCCGAAAGAGGGAGATAGAGAGATAAGGAGAGGGAAAGGGGATTTAGGTTTTAAAAAAAACCCTAGCCTGAAAGCTATCCGCTGCCCACGCCCTCTGAACGCACCCCACAATTAATTGGATTAAATTTCGGGCGTTACACAAGATATCCTACATTAGCAATATGTTTGTCTGCTAAATAAAATTGCATAACATACAATTTTTTAATTTTATTTATCGGCACAACAATTTGTGACCTCCAAATATGATTTTTAACAGTACAATCCATATTAGATGAGCATGCCAAGTACTAGGAGACGAAACGGGATAGACTTGACACCCCTCGCCATACTCGCCTACCTACTAAGGGGAATTACCGTACTTGCCCCCTTTGGAAGCGTCCTCTAAAGTTGACGAGAACCCTATAAGATATAAAAATCATGTCTAAGCCATTTGTTGACAAGACACGGTGCCGATATTGAATATTTGACCAGAGCCCTCTTAGATATAAAGATCATGTCTAATTCATTTGTCGATAAGACAGGGTGACGATACTGAGTATGTTCGCCAGAGCGCCCTTAGATATAAAAGCATGTCTAAGCCATTTGTCAACTAGACACGGTGATGATATTGAGTCTACCGACCAGAGCACTCTTAGATATAAAATTTTGTTTAAGTCATTTGTCGACTAGATATATGCCGACGTTAAGAATATCGACCAGAATAGACTTTGATAGTTTCAGTAAACAGTCAATGTCGACTAGAAGACACCTAGACAAATGACATGTTCACTCATTTTCGACTTGAGATACCTAGCATATTACTTATGTTAACAGTGCATGTCGAGTAGCGCACGACCTGTTTTAGGCGAGTAGGTTCAGTATTAGGAGACGTAACGAGACAGGTTCGATATCCCTGGTCGTACTCTCCTATCTACCAAGGCAGACCGATATTCTCACCCCCTTTTGAGCAACTGCAAGCAAGTTCAAATCGTCAGGTCGTATACGCTCAAGCCCGTGAGTTCTCTCTCGCATCAAAAACTTGGTTTCTCATATCGGGGACCTCCCGTAAAATCAAGGTTGTGGATAACATAAATGGAAAGCACAATAGGCTATCCGCAGAACATTTGGGTCTGCAAATAGTAGTTAATTTAAGGTGGAGACAACTATTTACGGGCCAAGAAAGACGGTTCTACACTCATATTGGTTTTCCTATAAGTAAGACCCTTAATTCCTCAGATCAAGGTAGTCTTTCTCCTACTTGAAGAGGCAGAGCTCCTCCTAACTCTAGCTTTAGTGTCTAAGGGATTTGCTCAGCTCCTTGTTTTGGGAGATGAAGCGACATTTAACTTTCTTGTTAGTAGCAGGACCTCCTTGCTATAGCCTAAGGGCTTTCTCCATAGACACCCACCTATCATTCGTGAGAACCAGTTTCAGGCTTGTAATACTCATTCTTTAGGATTTGATGGTGAAAGAAGTAATCCAAATCACCACCTTTGTCCGATCTCCATTGAACCGGTATCAGAGTTTCAACATTTTTGGTGTGGCGAGCGTGGACTAATAGATTGGGATGAAAATTTCTCCTGACTATCTCATGTCTAAACAAGGCGGGCACGGAACCGGTGAGGATAACTCACCTCCCAATGGCAAGTTCGCTGCAAGAAGAAACTTTGCAGAATTAAGGAAGTCAATGGAGGACACTTTAAAGGTCCTGCTCACACCTTGCGCCGAGGCGGGGAGCCGGTCTCCAGTGGCCGCTACCTCGCCCAACAAGGCGGGTCCAAGCAGGCGGCCCGATATATAAATCTTCCTAGAGGAGGATCAGACCCTCCACACCCGAGTCCTCTTTACCAACTCGCCTTTTACTCACTATTGGGTCCATTGATCACAATGCCCCGGATTTGAAGAAGGCCCACAAGTCAATAGTATACACATGATTGCATCTGATATATGTTCAAAGGTTAATATATGCAGGTTGTCTACTGTTCCTTGATTCGACTTGTTTTCAGGGTCACAATGTTAGTTGGACTCAAGATAGGATGCTGAAAAAGCATAAATCAGGCTAAGCCAAGATGCGTTGAGTGAGTTCAAATCACTCAACACTAGAAGGCTAAAAATATTGACAGAACATCAAGCAATCAAAGCCTTAGTGCCGACGGACTCAAATCTGGCCATGTCCAAAAGCGTTGAATGAAGGCAGTTCACGCAACGCCTACTCAAAAGGAAATCTATCTAAGTAAAGAAGCGGTTAGTGAAGAAGGCTCACTCAACGCCTCATCAATTATTCAGCAAAGTCAAGAAGCATTAAGTAAAGGAGCTTCACTCAATGCCTTTAACCAGAAGAATTCTGCCAAGTCCAAAAGCGTTGAGTGATGAAGACTCACTCAACGCCTTATCAGTTAAGATGTCTAAGAAAGATACATTGAGTGATGAAAGTTCACTCAACACCTCAAGAAGCAGATTTTCTACCAAATGTTTTCGCACTGAGTCATTAGGCTACACTCAATGCCTGTGCAGATTTTCTGAAAACTGCTAAGTACACAAGCACCGAGTCATGCTGACATCATCCATAATTCAAATATTGTGGGACTTGTGCGCTAGAAGACAAATGACGTTGAATGCCTTCAGTACAACAATTAAAGCTAAAGTAACTTTACAGTTACCTAGTTCAGCTTGCCCATACAGATCAAAGAGCCGTTGGACGGTGGGACATAAAAAAGACCTTTTAAAGTGAAATTAAATAGAGAGCTTTTTTCTTTTTCTGAACAATTATCTTCTCCATTAAGTTAAGCGTTCTTGGGCAAGAGTAGTCACGAGATGGGTGACCTCCTAGGAAGTCCTCGTGGTGTGCACTTAACTATCGAGTTTCGCTCATCTAAGAGAGTGTGTGACTTCCAACAACCCTCCTGTGGGCATGGAGATGGGTTGGGTCAGTTGGGTTGCAGCCCTCTAAGGGAGTTTAAGGAAGGCAGCCCGGATACCTTGCGAGGTGGGTTGAACCGCCGCACGCCCCTTCTAACATTTTTCCACTTCTCATCACCAATTGAGCTGCAGGAAAATGGGAAACCAGGTCGCATGAACACTCAACCAAACCAAGCTAAATAAACCAGATGCAAATAGAAGAGCAAGAAAATCTTGTACTATCAATCTTCTTTACAGTGCGAGGCATACATGTCGAGACATGATACACCAATGTACCCGATGGAGGCAAAAAGAAACAAGGAAAAAAACTAGTCGCGCGGTTAGAAATCATAACCGCCACTTAGCTGAACTGCACTAAGGAGTCCGCTGAAGCCACTAAGTTGCCAGACTGTAACCTAACCGCGTAGACACCCCGTTATTCCAATGCTGATGAACTTTGTCCGCAATCTACAAGCCGCCTAACCATGAGGTCGCCTAGCCCACCAGATAATCAGCGAACAATTGCTGCCGAATTGAAAAAACCGACAGAAGCGGGCAACTTTATTTAACTGGGAAAGATTATTGATGAGAAGACCGCCTAGTCGCAAACCGCGATCTACTGCTAACCGCCGATTATAACCGCAGAGTCTGCACTGATCCCTGATGCAAGTATGAACCAAGTTCCTAGCTTCTCAGCGCTATCCGCACAATATGCAACAACAAACACCGGTTAACTTCTCAAATCACGCGGATACAAAAACCTATCCGCAGCAACCAACCGAGCTCACTAACTATTCATTCAGTTGTTGTATAAATGTGACAGGGGGTCCTGTTTATATGGGCGAAGAGGAGTGTGGTCACCACCTTAACTGATAAGATCACCACCTACTTGCGGCTAGCACAAAGCCTATCCATATAGTGCAGACACAAAGTGAAAGTGAAGGGATAGATACTACTCTAGAGGGGGGTGAATAGAGTTATCAAATTTTGCACTAGACAAAACTTAATGGTCTACCCAACTCCCTTGGAGTGAGGTGCGGAATGAAAAGATTATAGATATTGATTTAACCTTAAAGCCTAACACAAGTGATGTGTACAAACTCAAGCTAACTGTAATTACAGTTAAGGCTTGGAAAACCTAATCAGCAACTAGCAATCCTAGTTATATCTATTCACAGCCACAATGCAGGAAATAAACAAGTGAATCCAGACGACACAAGGAAATTTATAGTGGTTCCCCAAACAACTTGGGTACGTCCACTCTTCTACCCACACGGTAGGAATCCACTCAGGTTTTTGATCAGGTGTCCTGCCACCAACAGGATCTGCTTCAGGTAGATCCAGAAACCCTTTAGACTTTTGATCAGGTGTCTAAAAACCAAGCACAGGTTTTTGATCAGGTGCCCTGCCACCAAGGGATACTTTTGAAGGGAGTAATAACCCTGTACAGGAGGGGGAAGAAGGTTAAGATGTCTTCTCTATTTTATAATAGATTAGAGAAGCACTAAAACTTGCATTGAGCTAGAAAGCTCTAAAAAATCAAGGCTCCCCCTGGATCAAAGATGTCCAGGTGAAGTCTTGCTTCAGTGCAGAAAACTCTTCAGAAAACTCTGAAGGTAAAACTACAAGAAGATAATAAATAATAAAAATAAAGATCTTCAAGCAGCTATCTTCTTCTTCTTCTTCAAAGAAACTCTGAGTTTGAACTTCCTGAAAGCAGGAGAACTGTCACAACCCGCATTTTCTCCGAATTAAGAATTGTCAGAGTAAGAGAAAACACGCGTCATGATGCCACGTCAAGCAGGGGATAACTGCTGACGCTCAGGCAAATCCAACTACAATCTTTATGCAAGAAAATCATGTGTTTAATGAATAGAAAATCAATTATGTTTAGAGTCCGTATCCCTCGGCTCAGTGGATCATCTAGTCCACAAAAGAAAATTATATTTAAACGCTGTGGAAAATACTTTAATTAGGCTTTACACCCTAAAGAGCGCATAAGGGTCCCAAGAGAACCACTCATGCTATGCAAGACACTACACTTCGTTTTTATAATATATATAAGAAAACGGTTTTCGTACGTGATTTGGAATATAGTGATTAAGTTTATAAAAACATGCTGATCATGAGCTTCATTTATAATAGTAATTATAGTTTAAAAATAACTAGCAACCTAGCATAAAATCTTCTCAAAGCAAGTAGACTATCTCCAGAAAATAAATGGTAGCAGCAATAGTATATATCTAATACAAGGTAAAAACTACTAGTGGGCGCCAACAACCTGACACGAACCCACCAGCACACATATATGTCTGTAAGAAAGTACTGAAAACAACCTCACAAACAAGGTAAACAAAACTCCAAAGTCCGGGAGTCCACCAACGACAACACCACCAACTAGCCACCAAACTGGCTACAGCTCAGAACCTGGGGTATTCCAAAAGAAAACAGAATACCTCAGCAAGCAAAAATCAAGGTAAAACTGCATGAAAGAGTCAACCAAAAGGACAAAATAACAGAAAACATGCAGTAGAAAGAGTCACAACTGTCCAAAACAGGACAACAAGAAATGCACAACGTGCAAAGAAACAGCAACGACCCAGCCCAGGAACAACATCCTGCAGGGCCTACTAGACTACCAAGAGCCAGAATGCTGCAACACTACCAAAGAAGAAACTTCTAACACCCTAATCTGCGGGAAGTGATAGTAGCAAAAACAACAACGAGGAACCGGATCGAAGGCAAACGCAGTCCCCCAATCCACCATGTCCAAGTCAAAAGCTCGAGGGTCAACACGTGAAAACACAAGGGACCTTCCACCCGACATGCCCAGCCCGTACCTGGAGCAAGAAATCCATGGGTGGCCTTGGCTATATCACACAACTCCACCCCCATAAAGAGCTACAACCACCACTACTATTCACGACCCACGATTCGGCCTTTAGGAAAAATAAAGAAAACGGCCGACAAGGAAAACCCAGAAATACAACTGGAAAATCCACTCGGAAACGAAATACAAGGTAAAGGAAGAGTGTTGAAATAAACCAACACGACTAGGCGTTGAGTGAAACCCACTCAGTGCCTACCTAAACTTTGGCCTTGAGTGAGCTAGCCTCACTCGCCGCCAAAATTAAGTTACTACCCACAAGCCCACTAAAGAAAACGGAGCTCGACGACAGTCGAACGACCAAGGCAGAAGATCCAGAACTCAAGTAATTGCCTGCCACTTGAGTATCTAAACTCCCGCACTCGAAACCATCTAAATTCGCCTAGCAAAAGGAATTATACAAAGCACACGATCAGTGACGCACGATCAGTGGTCGTGCGCACTCTTCGGCTGATGATCGTGCGAAACGAACCTGGAAACCTGACAGAAAACCTAGCAACTGCGCACGATCAGTATCGCACGATCAGTGGTCGTGCGCACTGTTGTCAGCGCTCGTGCGATTGCCCGAGACAGAACTTTGGAAACTGAAATATATACGCGCACGAACAGAGGCACACGACCAGTGGTCATGCGCCCTAAAGGTTAATGACCGTGCGCGGCAAACCTGTACCGTTTGGAATTTTCCGAACGACACCGGAACGCGCACATGACTCACGCCACTGCAGTAGCAGTAGACAACTATCAACGTCGCACGCCACTACCGTATAAACTATGCCTAACCATTCGAATAATACCATAACGAAGGAAATTGGCAACCACACCCCCCTCCTAACTCTCCCTCTCGGCTACGCCCGAACCAGAGCATCAATCAAAATTAAAGGAAAACAACGGCTTCGCGCCGACAATTTGGATTCCAAACATCACAACATAGGGGGGGTTTCAGTAGGAAGAACTAAGCCCTATAGTTAGCAAGAAAATGAAAACAAAAAGGCCTCTAACCTGGGCTAACCGGGAGTTCAATTTCAGCAAATATAACCAAAGAAAACACTTGGCAAGGGTAAGAATACCACTTGCCTCAAATCTCAGCGAAGCTTTGGACTGCTTTCCTCCTCTTCGCACGGATCAAGACGGCCGCAACACCTAGAACAAAGACTCGGCCATTAATGGCGGAAAACTTCCAAAACTGAAAATTCCAATCCTTCCAAAACTCCACGAAAATCGAATTTCTTACCGCAGGAATGAAGGTCTCGACGAGAGCAATCCGTATCCACTCTCGGAATCGAATTCCGTCCACAAACGCTCCGGGAATCGGCGTCCGAAGGGAAGGCTCGGCGGTTACTCGTTTCTCTCGTACAAGGACCGGCGGTTTCTTACGGGGAAGAAGAATGATCGATGGATTTCATTCAATATATATATATATATATATATATATATATATATATATATATATATATATATATATATATAATTATATAATTATATTATTAATTACAAAATTACATAAAGCACCAAATTGACGCGAAAACCGATTCACCTCGGAATTCGACGAAATTCGCACCGTAGCTAAATACCCACGCTACGAACACAACGGCGAAGTCGAAATTAACTTTCGACGAACAGAACTCGAGTTATGCCCAAACAAAGCCAAACACAAACATCCCCCCGAGAGGCCACACCGGGTCACCAAAACGACTCGGTTTGCTAGGGAGATCTTGCCAACAGGCTACCAAACAGGGCACTCAGTTCTAAGGAGCTAAACCATACTCCACACATGGCACAAGCCATGGAAACGCGTCATCGTAACGCCAAACGAGAATAAAAATAATCGCTGAAAAGACGGGGCGTTACAGTCACTCCCCCTAAAAGAAAGTTTCGTCCCGAAACTTTACGCACAACCCTCCTACAAAAGAAGGAAAAAGTAACAAGCAGAAGTTACAAAGGGAAACATACCGATCAAATCAGAGAAACAGGTGAGGGTACGCCCTCCTCATGGCCGACTCTAGCTCCCAAGTCGCGCTCTCCAAATCCTGATTTTTCCATAGAATTTTCACCATCGGTATGGACTTCTTTCGCAGCACACGCTCCTGAGTATCCAAAATACGAACTGGCACCTCAACAAAAGAGAGGTTGGGCTCTAACTGGGGCACAAAATCCAAGAGTTGCCCACTGCTGCGCACACACTTACGCAATTGGCTAACATGAAAAACATTATGAACACCAGGGAAGTTTGCTGGCAAATCCAATCTATATGCAGACACACCAATCCGCTCCAAGACCTCAAACGGGCCCACATACCTTGGGTCCAATTTCCGATTTTTACCAAATCTCTTCACACCAACCATTGGAGAAACCTTGAGATATACAAGATCCCCTACTGAAAATTCCAAAGCAGACCTACGCCGATTGGCGTTCTTTTCATACCTCTCCTGGGCTAAACGAAGCTTCTCCCGAATAAGCTTCACGGCGACTTCCATCTCTTCTAGAGCATCAGGACCCAACAAAGGCTTCTCACCAGCCTCAGCCCAAAACAACGGAGTCCTACAACGCCTCCCATACAAGGCTTCGAACGGAGCCATCTGCAAGCTTTCCTGATAACTGTTATTGTAAGCAAATTCCATGAGTCGCAGACGCTCATCCCACGCTCCACCGTGGTCTAAAATATAGCACCGGATCATATCCTCAACAATCTGATTGACCCGCTCCATCTGCCCATTGGTCTGAGGGTGGTACGCAGTAGAATACCTCAGATCCGTACCCAAACCCTCCTGCAGACTCTGCCAAAAACGAGAAGTAAACCGGGAGTCTCGATCAGAAATGATGCTAACTGGCACACCGTGGAGTCGGATGACTTCATTCAAGTACAACTCCGCTATCTTCTTCATCGGGTAATCAATCTTATAAGGCACGAAGTGAGCACACTTCGTCAATCTATCCACTATAACCCAAACAGAATCAAATCCTCTCGGGGATTTTGGCAAACCCGTAATGAAGTCCATAGATATACTCTCCCACTTCCAAGTCTGGATCTCTAGCGGAGTCAACTTACCACCAGGCCTTCCATGATCGGCCTTCACACGCTTGCAAGTGTGACACTCAGCAACATATCGGGCTATATCTCCTTTCATACCATACCACCAAGCAATTTGCCTTAAGTCACGGTACATCTTCGTAGATCCTGGATGGTAGGCAACGCTAGAACCATGAGCCTCACTGCAAATCATACTCTTAATGTCCCCAACAGCGGGAACGCAAAACCTGCCGCGGTACTTCAAAGTACCCGCATCATCAATAGAAAAATCTGGCAACTCTCCCTTCTCTGTCCTGGTAAAAAGGTGCAACAGATCCGGATCGTCCTTCTGATGCAATCTAGTCAAAGAAATCCAGGACGGCTCTTCCACTGATAAGCTACTCTGTAAACTACAGCATCCCACTGAAATATCCATAAGGAGGAACTCCTCAACTAATCGATCGGCGGAGAGGTTAAAGATCTTTCCCGTCTTTCGGCTCAGGGCGTCGGCCACCACATTGGCCTTGCCCGGATGATACTGGATTTCCACATCATAATCCGCCACATACTCAAGCCACCGCCGCTGACGCAGATTCAACTCCTTCTGCGTGAACACGTACTTCAGGCTCTTATGGTCAGTAAAAATCTTGCACTGAGCCCCATAAAGTAAGTGCCTCCACAACTTCAACGCATAGATAACCGCTGCAAACTCAAGGTCATGCGTAGGATAATTCCGCTCATGAGTTTTCAGCTGCCTTGACCCATAAGCAATTACCTTTCCATCCTGCATTAATACGCATCCCAGACCTATATGCGAAGCATCCACATACACATCATAATCCATGCCCTCAATAGGAAGGGTCAGAACGGGAGCAGTACACAATCTCCTCTTTAACTCCTGAAAAGCTTCTTCGCACTTCTCGCTCCAAACAAAAGCCACATTCTTCTGAGTCAGCTTGGTCAATGGTGCGGCTAGAGAAGAGAAACCCTCCACGAATCTCCTGTAATAGCCAGCCAACCCTAAGAAACTTCTGATCTCCTTAGGAGTATTCGGCCTACTCCAATCCGTCACTGCTGCAATCTTTTCTGGGTCAACCGAGATCCCATCCTTGTTCACCACGTGGCCTAGAAAAGAAACCTGAGGCAACCAAAATTCGCACTTGCTCAACTTGGCGATTAACTTGTGGCTCCTCAACTCTGATAGGACCAAACGCAAATGCTGCTCGTGCTCCTCAGCACTGCGAGAATAAACCAACACGTCATCAATGAAGACCACAATGAACTTGTCTAGGAAATCCTTGAACACCCTGTTCATCATATCCATGAAGGCTGATGGTGCGTTGGTCAGACCAAACGACATCACCAAAAACTCAAAGTGCTCATGCCTCGACCTAAACGCAGTCCGTGGAATATCTGCCTCACGGATCCTGAGCTGATGATAGCCCGAACGAAGATCGATCTTGGAGAACACCGTGCTACCACGCAACTGGTCAAATAAATCATCGATCCTCGGCAGAGGGTACCTGTTCTTGATAGTGACCTTGTTCAACTCTCTATAGTCGATGCAAAGCCGCATCGACCCATCTTTCTTCTTTACGAACAAAACAGGAGCACCCCAAGGTGACGAACTCTGCCTGATAAAACCTTTAGCCAACAACTCATCTAACTGAATTCGCAACTCCTCTAGCTCACGAGGGGCCATCCGGTACGGCGCCTTGGCAATAGGACGCGTACCCGGCTCCAAATCAATAACAAACTCCACATCCCGCTTAGGAGGGATACCAGGAAGATCATCAGGAAAAACATCGGCGAAACCACGAACAATAGGAATCTCCTCCAAGCGTGGCACGCTAACACCGGTTCCAACCACCGAAACTAAACAAACACAACAATCAGAAAGAAACAATCTCTGAACACATACCGCAGAGAGAACAGGAGAATCCTGACACGGATCAGCATACACGCTGCCGGGCTGACCGTCGTCCCTGATGAAGTCCAAGTGCTTTCCTTTGCACTGAATGACCGCATCATACCGAGAGAGCCAGTCCATGCCCAAAATGACATCGAAGTCCTCTAGATCAATCATCTTCAGATCCGCCTTCGCAAGAAAATCCCCCAACAAAATCGGGCAATCCAAAATACCCAAATCTGACAACACAGATTCACCAGAGGGAAACTTGACACGGAAGGAATCCCGAACACGATCTAGAGACAACCGATGACGCTCCACAAAGGCTCTAGCCACGAACGAGTGGGTAGCGCCGGAGTCAAACAGAACACGCGCCCAGCGGTTCTTCACCTTAAATTTCCCTATAGGAACGCACAAAGCTAAGGAACTAGCACAACAGTACCGCAAACAATCTAGCAACTAAACTACCAGGCTAGAAAGAAAAACAACCAACTACTAACCTGAGATCACCTGGGTCGAAGTCTGAGCCTCCTCGGAAGAAATCACGTTCAGCTTCCCTTTTCCCTTGTCCACATGCTGAGGTGGAGGTAATGCCTGCAATGGAACTGCAGGAAGAGCTGACTGGACCTGAGGACACCTCGACTTAACGTGACCCTTCTGCCCACACTGATAGCAGACTCTAACCCTGGACCAACACTGGGCTGCATCATGCCCGGATCGCTTGCAAACTGAACAGGAGACATCTCTCCCAGGAGCACCCTGAATAGCATGAACCTGCTCCTTCTTCTGAGCTGCCGCCTTCTTGAAACACCTCTCAATAGGATGGCCTGACCGGCCACAAAAACTGCACACCACCCTGCTCCTCTTTCCCGGAACAGCATCGGGTACCAGGGGTTTCTTCTCCTCTACCAACTTCCTCTTATCCTTCCTCAACTGCTGGCCTCTGCTCTTCGCCATCTCAATGGCCTCAACCTTAAGAGCAGCCTCTACCACTCCAGCATAAGTCACTGACCCATAAGCACTGGCCAACTGCTGCACCTCACTCCTCAAACCACCGAGGAATCGCTTAACACGATCAGCCTCCACGCTGACCAATCCAGGGGCAAAACGGCTCAATTTACTAAACTCTATCTCATACTCACCCACCGAGAGCTGCCTTTGCTTCAGATAGAGGAAATCATTCATGAGGCGGTCACGCTCGACCGAGGGTAAGAACTTCCTCAACAGCATCTCCTTGAACAACTCCCACGAGCATCCAGCCACTAAGCTCTCCTTCTCTCTCAGCCACCAACTCTTAGCCAATCCTTTAAGCTGATAGGCGGCTATCATCACCCTCTGATCATCTGCAATCCCTGAGTACGAGAACATCTCCTCCATGGAGATCAGCCAGTCGTCTATCACCATGAAATCTGCCTTCCCATCATAAGTGGGAGGGCTCAGCCTCTGAAACTGCGAGATGAAGGCCATCTCTGCTGGCACCACCACTGGAGGCCTCAAGGGTGCAGGAGGAGGAGGAACAGCTAACCCCCCTGCAGGAACTTGCGCACCCTGAGCCTGCCCTGCCACAACTGCCACCAAAGACTGAATCTGGGCTTGCACTTCCTCCAACTGCCTCCCCATAGCTACGCTACTCTGGCGCAGACCCTCGATCACTGCATCGTTCTGAGCTCCAGAAGATTCACCCTCAGACAGGGGAGTCGATCGGGTCGCAGGACGCCTAGCCATCCTAAAAAAAATCAATACAACGCAAATCAGATCCAAATCCCACGACTAGAACCGACTACCAGTACAGACAATACATATGTAGATATAGACTTAAAGCTGCTAAACTTGCTCTGAGAGTTTATCTTCTTCACAATAATTAGATGATATGCCCTATCCTAGGATGGTTAACCACCACCTCACTAACTCTTGTGCCTAGATCGGATGCATGAACTTATGTTAGTTTGAAAACTTATGTGTGTACATATGTCATCCTGCAAATCTTTAGCTCGGCGCGTTGTGCTTATGCAATGATATGATATGCATGATTGTGCTATGCATTCTAAAAAGAAGGCCCTAATGCATGATATGAGCGGCGTACACATGAAAATGTTATGCATCCCATACTACATAACATTTCCATGCAACGAAAAAGAAACGTGCTAGTCGCAGTCATGTGGTGAGGTTATGCATCCCATACTACATAACCCTCACATGTAGCCCCTATGGTGGATCCATATACGAACACATATTATGCATCCCATACTACATAATATGCCCCGTATACTTCATGTTATGCTATGAGTGTAGTGTTCGTGCTTTTGCCAAGACGTGCTGATGACATATCGGTGTGTGAATGACATGATGCTGAACTACTAACAGCATCCAAGGAAGGTTGCCCAACTAACTTGTCAAGCAACCTCCCTCTGATACCAACTGTCACAACCCGCATTTTCTCCGAATTAAGAATTGTCAGAGTAAGAGAAAACACGCGTCAAGATGCCACGTCAAGCAGGGGATAACTGCTGACGCTCAGGCAAATCCAACTACAATCTTTATGCAAGAAAATCATGTGCTTAATGAATAGAAAATCAATTATGTTTAGAGTCCGTATCCCTCGGCTCAGTGGATCATCTAGTCCACAAAAGAAAATTATATTTAAACGCTGCGGAAAATACTTTAATTAGGCTTTACACCCTAAAGAGCGCATAAGGGTCCCAAGAGAACCACTCATGCTATGCAAGACACTACACTTCGTTTATATAATATATATAAGAAAACGGTTTTCGTACGTGATTTGGAATATAGTGATTAAGTTTATAAAAACATGCTGATCATGAGCTTCATTTATAATAGTAATTATAGTTTAAAAATAACTAGCAACCTAGCATAAAATCTTCTCAAAGCAAGTAGACTATCTCCAGAAAATAAATGGTAGCAGCAATAGTATATATCTAGTACAAGGTAAAAACTACTAGTGGGCGCCAACAACCTGACACGAACCCACCAGCACACATATATATCTGTAAGAAAGTACTGAAAACAACCTCACAAACAAGGTAAACAAAACTCCAAAGTCCGGGAGTCCACCAACGACAACACCACCAACTAGCCACCAAACTGGCTACAGCTCAGAACCTGGGGTATTCCAAAAGAAAACAGAATACCTCAGCAAGCAAAAATCAAGGTAAAACTGCATGAAAGAGTCAACCAAAAGGACAAAATAACAGAAAACATGCAGTAGAAAGAGTCACAACTGTCCAAAACAGGACAACAAGAAATGCACAACGTGCAAAGAAACAGCAACGACCCAGCCCAGGAACAACATCCTGCAGGGCCTACTAGACTACCAAGAGCCAGAATGCTGCAACACTACCAAAGAAGAAACTTCTAACACCCTAATCTGCGGGAAGTGATAGTAGCAAAAACAACAACGAGGAACCGGATCGAAGGCAAACGCAGTCCCCCAATCCACCATGTCCAAGTCAAAAGCTCGAGGGTCAACACGTGAAAACACAAGGGACCTTCCACCCGACATGCCCAGCCCGTACCTGGAGCAAGAAATCCATGGGTGGCCTTGGCTATATCACACAACTCCACCCCCATAAAGAGCTACAACCACCACTACTATTCACGACCCACGATTCGGCCTTTAGGAAAAATAAAGAAAACGGCCGACAAGGAAAACCCAGAAATACAACTGGAAAATCCACTCGGAAACGAAATACAAGGTAAAGGAAGAGTGTTGAAATAAACCAACACGACTAGGCGTTGAGTGAAACCCACTCAGTGCCTACCTAAACTTTGGCCTTGAGTGAGCTAGCCTCACTCGCCGCCAAAATTAAGTTACTACCCACAAGCCCACTAAAGAAAACGGAGCTCGACGATAGTCGAACGACCAAGGCAGAAGATCCAGAACTCAAGTAATTGCCTGCCACTTGAGTATCTAAACTCCCGCACTCGAAACCATCTAAATTCGCCTAGCAAAAGGAATTATACAAAGCGCACGATCAGTGACGCACGATCAGTGGTCGTGCGCACTCTTCGGCTGATGATCGTGCGAAACGAACCTGGAAACCTGACAGAAAACCTAGCAACTGCGCACGATCAGTATCGCACGATCAGTGGTCGTGCGCACTGTTGCCAGCGCTCGTGCGATTGCCCGAGACAGAACTTTGGAAACTGAAATATATACGCGCACGAATAGAGGCACACGACCAGTGGTCGTGCGCCCTAAAGGTTAATGACCGTGCGCGGCAAACCTGTACCGTTTGGAATTTTCCGAACGACACCGGAACGCGCACACGACTCACGCCACTGTAGTAGCAGAAGACAACTATCAACGTCGCACGCCACTACCGTATAAATTATGCCTAACCATTCGAATAATACCATAACGAAGGAAATTGGCAACCACACCCCCCTCCTAACTCTCCCTCTCGGCTACGCCCGAACCAGAGCATCAATCAAAATTAAAGGAAAACAACGGCTTCGTGCCGACAATTTGGATTCCAAACATCACAACATAGGGGGGGTTTCAGTAGGAAGAACTAAGCCCTATAGTTAGCAAGAAAATGAAAACAAAAAGGCCTCTAACCTGGGCTAACCGGGAGTTCAATTTCAGCAAATATAACCAAAGAAAACACTTGGCAAGGGTAAGAATACCACTTGCCTCAAATCTCAGCGAAGCTTTGGACTGCTTTCCTCCTCTTCGCACGGATCAAGACGGCCGCAACACCTAGAACAAAGACTCGGCCATTAATGGCGGAAAACTTCCAAAACTGAAAATTCCAATCCTTCCAAAACTCCACGAAAATCGAATTTCTTACCGCAGGAATGAAGGTCTCGACGAGAGCAATCCGTATCCACTCTCGGAATCGAATTCCGTCCACAAACGCTCCGGGAATCGGCGTCCGAAGGGAAGGCTCGGCGGTTACTCGTTTCTCTCGTACAAGGACCGGCGGTTTCTTACGGGGAAGAAGAATGATCGATGGATTTCATTCAAAATATATATATATATATATATATATAATTATATAATTATATTATTAATTACAAAATTACATAAAGCACCAAATTGACGCGAAAACCGATTCACCTCGGAATTCGACGAAATTCGCACCGTAGCTAAATACCCACGCTACGAACACAACGGCGAAGTTGAAATTAACTTTCGACGAACAGAACTCGAGTTATGCCCAAACAAAGCCAAACACAAACATCCCCCCGAGAGGCCACACCGGGTCACCAAAACGACTCGGTTTGCTAGGGAGATCTTGCCAACAGGCTACCAAACAGGGCACTCAGTTCTAAGGAGCTAAACCATACTCCACACATGGCACAAGCCACGGAAACGCGTCATCGTAACGCCAAACGAGAATAAAAATAATCGCTGAAAAGACGGGGCATTACAAGAACTCAGGACGAAGAAGAGTGGAAGATCTTAACACTTCTCAGTTAGATGGAAATTGCTGAGAGCAGAAAGCTTGATCTTGATGAAGGCTTGAATGCTTTAAAAATATGTGTAACACTAGCTTGAATCCTTCTTCAAAGGGTCCTTTATATAACATCAGCAAGCAACGGCTCTCTTCAGTTTGAATAATTTGTCTTCTTCTGAGACTTGAGACCTGAGCTGTAAATATCAAGAAGACACAACAAACTCTGCAGCAGAAACATTCTATAAAAGGAATAACCCTTTTTCTAGGAAGCTGCAGGAAACAATTTTGATAATAAAGTACTAAATAAAGTCATATCAGAAACAAACTCTTTATAGCAAAAAGAAGACTTTTCAGTCTAACGGCTATAAAGGGCTGACAACAGATAAAGTAATTTATAATGTCAGCTAATAAGACAAACAACTTTATCTAAAAAGATTTGACTCAGGCAAAAAGAATGGAGCAGATATGCCTGGAAATATTATCATAATACTTAAAACAACGTGCCAGAAAATGTATTAATTAATTAAATATAATAAATAAATACAAAATATAAAGGCAGACAGAAAGCGTCGAACGACCTTCGGAGATCGTCGACCGACGCACGGAGATCGTCGAACTATCGGGCAGATAGTCGAACGATCCAGATAGTCGAACTATCAAAGGAGATAGTCGAACTATCACAACAGATAGTCGAACTACCAGAAGATAGTCGAACTATCAGATAGTCGACCTATCAACAGATAGTCGACCTATCAACAGATAGTCGAACTATCAGGGCAAAACAGATAGTCGAGCTATCAACAGATAGTCGAGCTATCAGATAGTCGACCTATCGACAGATAGTCGAACTATCAGAAACAAACAGATAGTCGACCTATCAAGTAGATAGTCGACCTACCTCAGAAAATAGATAGTCGACCTATCAACAGATAGTCGAACTATCAAAGCAGACCAGATAGTCGATCTATCAACAGATAGTCGAACTATCAGATAGTTGAACTATCAGGACAGATAGTCGAACTATCAAAGACGACAGATAGTCGACCTATCAACAGATAGTCGACCTATCAAAGCGGAACAGATAGTCGACCTATCAACAGATAGTCGAACTATCAGATAGTCGATCTATCAGAACAGATAGTCGAACTACCACGCCAAGCAGATAGTCGACCTATCAACAGATAGTCGAACTATCAACGCAGACAGAGCGTCGACCAACTGATAGACGATCGTCGATCAGCCGATAGACGATAGTCGAGCGGCGTTCGACTATAGTCAAACGAAAAACTACTTAACCAAATTCTCAATCTGGAAAAGTGAGGACTCTACAGCTAGACTACTAACCATTGACCATAGATAGTTCTTGGGTCAAGGAGCACAAAGGAGAGGACTAAACTCAAATCAAACTAGGGTACCAACAATCTCCCCCTATTTGAGTTAAGTCTCTCAAAAACTAAAACATACAGCTAGCTATAGAACACTATAAACAATACAGGACATAGATAGCAAATAACTAGCAAATTATCAACCAGATAGATAATAAACAAATATAACACAGCAGTCAATCAAACTATTAAGAATCTCCAGAATCTGGCAAGGGGGCAGAGGAACTAGGAACAAAGGAGATTTTCCTTAGAGGATCATCAGATTCTTTCTTTGATAGCTTCAAATCCTGCACACCAATGATCTTCAATTCTGCAGCTCTTGGGACTACTGCTTCAGGATGCTTTTCCATATATTTTGAGGGATCAAAAACATCAGGATTGACCTGGAACTTTTCAAACTCTTTCTTTCTGAAAGCAGACATAGTGGTTAAACCAGTAATATCTTTTCCTTCTGCTTTTGCTTTTCTTATTTGAGCTGCTCCAACTAGTTCGTGAAAACGAGCCATCCTAAAGTTAGGATCTAGCTCTGGACTTTCATAAACGGGCTCAGGAGGAGCAGCATCTGATTCTTTATCTAGATAAGATATTGGAGCAAACTTAGCAAAAGGTTCTTGCTAGAATTTTAAAACAAAGTAAACTACTTACCTTTTAAAACAACTTTCTCAGACTGAATTGGTGCAGCAGTTGAAACCTTTCTCTTAGGAGAAGGAGGAGGTGAAAAAGTTGGCTTTAGATACACAACCTCCTTAACTTGTTCTTTCACTTCTGCTTCCTGCATTTGACTGCCAGAATGAGAGTTTCCATGAGAGCTATGAGAGCTTGTCCTTGATTGATGCTGAGATGAAGCAGGTCTTGCTGATAGAGCAGATTTTCCTGAAGAGGCAGAAGGGTTGGCAGAAGGATTACCAGAAGCTCCTGCACCTGGAGGAGGAGGAGGACCTCTGGGAGTCCATCTTGAACCAGGACTGTCATATCTTTTAGATCTTTTCCTTTCTTTCTGCTGGTTCTTTGAGAACCACATCCAATGCTGAAATTCCTTTGACTTAGGGTTAATGCCCTTCAGAATATAATAAGGAGTATCATTATCTTTACTGGGAGGAGGAAGAGCAGCAGCTTTCCTTTTCTTTTGGGCAGCTTTCTTTTTCCTTGACTTTTCAGATACATCAGAATCATCCTCATCATCAGAGTGAGATGATGGGGGATTATCATAGGGATCAAAGGCTTCAGAAACAGCCTTTTCTTTAAGCTTCAGAGCTGATTTCTCTCTTTCCTCTTCCATGGCATCCAGAGCCAGAAGGGAATCTAAGTCCAACCCTGGTGAGTCATCCCAGATGGTTGACTTTTCAACTTGCAGATCTTTTTCTTTCTCTTTTAAAGACTATACTCTTAGATCCCAGGCAGCCCTTGCTTGTACTTCTTCCATACTCAGAGCAGGAGTGTCATCTTTGACATCATCTTGATTCTCAAGCTCATCTTCTCTATCATCTAAAAAAGATTCCAATTCAGGATCTACTTGGATAACAGGAACACTTGGGCAGCCTCTGAGACAATTACTATTATCTGAGAAGATAAATCTTCTCTAATAACATCTGTAGAATTATGAATACAGATCTGCTAAATAAGCAATAATCATTCCTTCAAGGTATTCACTAGCAAGCAAATTAATTGACTCGTCAATAAATCGAATAAGTGAATTATCTTCATACTTGACCATCTCCCATGATTCATCTAGATATGAAGTTATAATTCCTTCTAGGAATCTAGCAACCATAGGAGTGGTGAGATCTTCTAGGCAGTCTTTTACTGCAATTTCAGATAGCATGATTCCATCAGCTATTTCCTTATCAGATAACACTGGAACTACTTCTTTCTCAGCTGGAGCAGACTCTTCCAGGGCTGTCATTACAGTATCTGTTATAGCTGGAAGGGAGGCAGGAGGTTCTGAGGCATCTTCATAGAACATCTCCCCCTGCCTGATTTCAGTGGAGACTGAAACCAGGCCCCTTGAGGAAGATGGCTCAGCAGATTTTGAGAGAGATTTGATGGAGGCAGTTAAGATCTCAATGGAGGATGCAAGGGGAGCGATTGCCTCTTCAATCATGGTTTTGATTGACGGGGTAATCAACTCCACAATGCGGGAGATGAATTCAGGAGTGATCTCAAAAGATGATGGATGTGAAGTGGATGGAGCTGCAGCAGATATGGTTGAAGTGCTGGGATGAAGAATGGTATGGACAGGGGATTGAACAGGAGATGGAGCTGGAGAGTTAATTGGAGAATTAACTGGGGAATGAATGGGAGACAAAGGAGGAGTAGGAATTCTCTCAGATCCTAACAAATCAAAGCTAGGAGCAGATATCCTAGTCTGATGTGCAGGAAGAGGAGAAGCTGGAGGGGAAAGAGGAACAACCGTGGTTGTTTCTGGAGCAGAAGAGGAAGAAGGTCGTACTTCAGCTGAAGTTGATGGTACTTCAACTGAGGCAGACAGCAAAGCAGAAGAGGAGGAGGGGAGAGCTGAGCCAGCTTCGACATGGTGAGGAGTGACTGATTCAGTCCTGGTGTCCTCAGATGTTGCTGGAGCAACCCCTGTGAGAGCGGGTTTTACAAAAGTTCTCTTCCATTTGGAGAATAGGTTAGGATCCATCTTCTTGCTTGCGTTAATTGTTGTTGCGGTTGAACTCAGCAGCTGGGGGTATTTTTCCTTCAGGAAGATTCCAATAACCCTTCCGAGGGTAACTTCCTTTTTACCATTCTTTTTCCTTATTAAATCAAACATCACTCCCGCCCAATCTATCCTTTTCCGATTAACAATCGCACACATGAGTGCGAATTGCTGCCTTGTTATATTATCGTGAGCAGAGTGCTTACCCAGGAGCACTTTTCCTACCAACTCAGCAAGAAACTTGATTTTGAAGGGGAAATTTACTTTGAGCAGCTTCGTGGGAATGCCCTCAGCATGTCCCAGCTCAACTAACATTCTTCCGAATTCCTGAGCATCTTGCTCATAATCCTCTTCACCATTTATTAAATCAAAAATTCAGTCAAAACGGCCGGAGTTAGGATTACCTCTTCTCCGCCGATGGTACCAATCATCGAGTCGTCGGTGGAGGACGACGTGAAGGCCCATTCCTTGATCTCTGGGATGTTTATCTTAATCCTTGCAGACATTAACCTCTCTAATCCTTGATCCCTGCATAGCTGAAGAACTTCTACGATTCCGGCATCGCAGCTACTGAACGCGTCGAAATCCACGCTAAAGCCAGCATCAAACTTCACAACTGCTAGAACTGCTGGAGAGACCGCCATTGATTCGCTGGAGAAAGCTCGAGAAAGCTGGAGAGGACGAAGAAGACGAAACGCCCGAAAATCGCAAGCGGGAAGGCAGAATGCGAAAAGGCACGCTCCGTCGACGATAAAACAAAAGATCTTTTAACCTAGGTCGACTATCGGCTTTATATTAGACCGGAAATAGTCGATCTATTAAAAAGATACTAGACCCGATAGTCGAACGGTCGTTCGACGATCGGCTCAGAAGCAGAGTAGTCGAGCCATTGTTCGACTATTTCTGGCTTCTCAAACAACAAGCTATCGTCGTTCAGAGATCGACGATGAGCTCGACCTGTTCGACGATGGTCGAACGTCGGTCGACGATCTTCAATCAGACAAACTTTCATCAACCATAGGTCGACGATGGGCTTGACCCGATCGACTATCTTCGAACGTCGTTCGACGATCTTCAAACAAGTTTCAACATAGGCAGATATAGTCACACTTAGTCTCGTCCATTAATCATGCCTAATTGAACTAAAAAGAACAGATGCTTCTGTTCATCTAAAGGCTTGGTGAATATATCACCTCTCTGAAACTCAGTGGATATGAACTCAAGACAGATCTTGTTCTTTTCCACACAATCTCTCAGGAAATGGTGCCGAATCTCAATGTGCTTCGTTCTAGAGTGGTGCACTGGATTTTGTGCAATTGAGATAGCACTGGTACTATCACACATGATCTTGGTATTCTTGTGTGAGTAACCATAATCCACAAGCTGGTTTTGAATCCACAGGATCTGTGAACAACAACTAGCAGCAGCTATATATTCAGCCTCTGCAGTTGAAGTTGAGACAGAAGCCTGCTTCTTACAGAACCAAGAGACCAATCTCTCTCCCAGGAACTGGCAAGTTCCTGAGGTGCTCTTCCTGTCAACTCTGCAACCAGCATAATCAGAATCAGAATATCTAATTAATTCAAATTCTGACTCAGCTGGGTACCAAAGTCCTAGATCTGGACATCCCTTCAGGTATCTCAGGATTCTCTTTAGAAGAATCAGATGAGATTCCTTGGGGTTGACCTGGAATCTAGCACAAAGGCATGTAGCAAACATTATATCAGGCCTACTTGTAGTTAGATATAATAGGGAACCAACAATGGCCCTATAATTCTTTTGATCAACTGGCTTGCCGTGATCATCAGAGTCAATAACTACATTAGTAGCCATAGGTGTAGGCATTGCTGAAGCATCAGCCATCCCAAATTTCTTTACCAATTCCTTGGCATATTTGGACTGGGAGATGAAAATACCATCAGCATCTTGCTTAACTTGGAGACCAAGAAAGTAAGACAGCACACCCATACTACTCATCTCAAACTTAGAGTGCATCAGGTCAGAGAACCTTTTGCAAAGTTTGGGATCAGTGGAGCCAAAAAATAATGTCATCTACATACACCTGAACTAACAGGATTGTGTCCTTGTGATGCTTGATGAAAAGGGTTCTATCAACTACTCCCCTAGTAAAGTTGTGCTCTAAAAGGAAACTAGCTAGAGTCTCATACCAGGCTCTGGGAGCTTGCTTTAGTCCATAAAGAGCTTTCTGTAACTTAAACACATGTGAGGGCTGAGTTGAAGAAACAAACCCTGGTGGTTGTTCAACAAACACCTCTTCCTTAAGCTCACCATTCAGGAATGCACTTTTGACATCCATTTGGAACACCTTAAACTTCATGTAGGCTGCATAGGCCAAGAAGATCCTTATTGCTTCTAGCCTTGCAACAGGAGCAAAGGTTTGGTCATAGTCTATACCTTCCTCCTGTCTGTAGCCCTGAGCTACAAGCCTTGCTTTATTCCTTACTATAATTCCATTTGCATCTAACTTGTTTCTATACACCCACTTGGTGCCTATGATCAGTTGGCCTTTAGGTCTTGGAACCAAAGTCCAAACTTTACATCTCTCAAACTGATTGAGTTCCTCTTGCATAGCAATGATCCAGTGGGGATCTAGCTCTGCATCTTTAAAGGTGAGGGGCTCAACCTGTGAGAGGAAACAAGCATGCATCGCATCCTGTCTTAATTGGTGTCTTGTTTGCACACCAGCTGATATGTCTCCAATCACTTGAGATGTGGGGTGATCTCTAAGTGTGACAATATCAGCAGGTGGGATGTGATCTTCAGCAACAGTTGGGATTAATTCCTCAGGAGGAATTTGATCTACTATTGGTGGAACAACAACTGCTTCAGCAATGTCTTCATCACTGTCTGATTCAGTGATCTGAAGAGTTGATAGTTGAAGAATTTCTTGAGGGGCATCAGGTACCTGCAATGAACTGGAGGAAGGAGAATTTTCTTTCTCCTTGTAAAACATCTGATGCTCATCAAATGATACATGCACAGATTCTTCAATCTTACAGGTAGATTTGTTATAAACCCTATAAGCTTTGCTTACTTGGGAATATCCAAGCATAATTCCCATTGAAGCTTTTGCTTCAAACTTTCTAATATATTCTTTATTATTATTATGAATATAAACAGTACAGCCAAAAACTCTAAAATAATTAATTTTAGGTTTCTTTCCTTTAAGCAACTCATAAGGAGTTTTACACTTAAGTTTGTGTATCAAACTTCTATTCAAGACATAATTGGCTGTGCTAACAGCTTCTGCCCAATAGGAGAGAGGCATGTTAGCATCTGCCAACAATGTGCTAGCAGCTTCAATGAGTGTTCTATTCTTCCTTTCAACTACCCCATTTTGTTGAGGAGTTCTAGGAGCTGAGAAGCTATGTTTGATACCTTCTCTCTCACAGAATTCTTGCATGAGAAGAGAGTCAAACTCAGTACCATGATCACTTCTGATCAAGGCCACATGAGTAGAGTACTCAGTCTGCACACATAGTAGAAAGTCTGTAAGGGCTTTGAAGTTATCAGACTAAGTTCTCAAAAAGAAAACCCAACTGAACCTAGAGAAGTCATCTACAATTACTAATGTGTAATACTTCCCTCCTAAACTCTGTACATTTATTGGGCCAAAAAGGTCCAAGTGTAATAGATACAGGATTCTAGGAGAATCACTCTTATTAACAGATTTAAAAGAGTTTTTGGTTTGCTTGCCTAGCTGACAAGCCTTGCATAGGCTCTCCTTCTTGTAGGGGCAAGAAGGTAAGCCTCTAACAAGGTTGTGTTTAGATAACCTAGATATATTTTTAAGGTTTACATGACTAAGCCTTTTATGCCACAAAGAATTATTATTAAGGGTTACTTCATTAAACAGGCAGATTTCAGAATGAGATGAATTGAAATCTACTAAATAGATATTACCTATTCTAATACCTACTAAAACAACATTATTATTTAAAGTAATATTGCAAGAGAAGTTAGAAAATGAAACCTGGTAGCCAGCATCACATAGCTGGCTGACTGAAATCAGATTATGCTTCAGTCCATTGACATATGCAACTCTCTTGAAAGTAACTGCTCCAATTGTGATCTTTCCATAGCCTTCTGTCTGACCACAGCTGGAGTCTCCAAAGATAACCTTTGGGCCGAGCTTAGCTTTGAACTTTGACAGAAGATCTTTATTTCCTATCATATGCTTAGAGCATCCACTATCCAAATACCACTTATTTTGAGTGATTGGATAGGCCTTCACCTGCAATACATTTATTTAGACAGTGTGGACCCAGGTAGCCTTGGGTCCCTTGTTTTTCACATAAGAAAAACTGGAAATATATGAGAAAGCAGGCTGAGGGTGATAACCTAGTGGGTGAGATCTCCTAGGTGGGATTCTCCATGCAGATGATGGGTCAACAAACCTAGGGTTTCTATATTCATTTAGGTTTCTATGATATTAATTATGATTTTGAAAATCATGTTGAAATCGTCGATCGACGTTTGACGATGGGCACTCAGATCGTCGAGCTTCGTTCGACCATTGAGCTTCCGATCGTCGAGCGGCGTTCGACGCTTTTTGCATTTCTTTAAAGAATTTCTTTCTCTTTTCTCTCTTAGCTTTATTTAAGGTTTTATTAACTAGATTTACTTGTTCAGTATTCTTCATTCCACTAGCTGAAATGAAGTTTACTGGAGTTGAAAGGTTATTTTTAAGTAGAACTGGGGGTTCACTGGGAGAAGCTCCTAAGCCTAGTTTATCATTACCTGACCTAGTGTTAGTCATGCTGGTAATTTCTAACAACTTAAGGCTTCTACCATTCAGTGATTCCTCTAATCTCTTAGACTTAGCTAACTCTATTTTAAGAAATTTAATTTCTTCACTACAAGTAGTGAGATCTTCCTTTAACCTAACATTTTCAGAGGCTATTGATTCTGAGTCAGCTAACCTATTTCTAAGTTCTTTTATTTCCTTTTCAGAGCTAATCAAATCTAAGCATAAAGATTTAAAGTCTAATTTAAATTCTTCTGAAGTAAAATCATAAGAAGAAAGTACCTCATCTTCTGTAGGCATCTCTTCATCAGAATCAGAACTCTCTGCAGTAGAGTGGTTGCTGCAGGCATCTATTGCCATCAGGCAAACTTCTTTTGCCTTCTTCTCTTCCTCATCCTCACTAGAGCTTGATGAGGAGGATTCTTCATCAGAATCACTCCAGGTTTCAGCAATGAAACCTCTCTCCTTCTTTTTGTTTTTGTAGGAGGATGGCTTGGAGTGCTTCCTGTGTTGTTCTTTTCTCTTTTCTTTGTTCTTCTCCTCTGGACACTCTGGCAAGATGTGTCCAGGCTTCCTGCAACTATAACAAATAATTTCTTTAGCAGGAGAATGATCATACCTTGGTTTGTCTTCATAGCGTGAAGACTTCTTTCTGAACTCCTTTCTTCCCATCTTGAGAAACCTCTTGGCAAACAATGCCATTAGTTCCTCATTAGATTGGCTGCCTTCAGAAGCATCAGCAGCCTTAAGAGCTAGAGATTGCTCTTTTCTTGTTGGAGTGGGGGTCTTTGCTCCAGCTTCTGCTTCCCTTGTCTTCAGCACTTGCTCAAAAGACTTGAGCTTGCCGAGGAGGGCTTCAGTGGAGATCTCATTTGTACTTCTGGCTTCCTTGATGGGCCAGATCCTTAGATCCCATGTGCTAGGGAAGCACATAAGAATCTTATCATTGACCTCTGTCAATGATATGTCCTTATCCAGGGTCCTCAGCTCATTGATGATTGAGCTGAGCCTGGTGTACATGGCTTCAACTGATTCAGCATCAGTTTTCTTGAAGTTCTCATACTGTGAGATCAGGTTGGACCTTTTGTCCTTCCTTTCATCAGCTGAACCAGCTACAATCTGGTTCAGTGTATCCCACATGGCCTTTGCTGAGGAGCAGTCAGCAACCTTCTGGAATACCTCATCAGACATTGTCTGAGCCAGTATGTTCATTGCTTTGGCATCTGCTATTTTGGCCTTCTTGTATTCATCATTGTAATCTGGAGGAGGCACTGCACTCATATCAGATGATGAGGCAGAAGCAGCAGCAGGTGCTCTTGGGGGACCTGACAAAATAGAAGCAAAGATGCTTTCATCAATAGAATTCATATATAGTTTTATCCTTGCCTTCCAGATGCCAAACTTAGCTAAGTTGCATGCTGGAGGTCTGGTGCTGGAATAATCCTTGGACTGGGCCATGATAGTGAATATCTATAAGCTTTGGTATCTATCAGGATCTTGTGACTTAGGTGTTAGCCTATTCAGTCAGTTAACCACCCTCTGATACCAATTGAAAGTGGAGGGATAGATACTACTCTAGAGGGGGGGTGAATAGAGTTATCAAATTTTGTACTAGATAAAACTTAATGGTCTACCCAACTCCCTTGGAGTGAGGTGCGGAATGAAAAGATTATAGATATTGATTTAACCTTAAAGCCTAACACAAGTGATGTGTACAAACTCAAGCTAACTGTAATTACAGTTAAGGCTTGGAAAACCTAATCAGCAACTAGCAATCCTAGTTATATCTATTCACAGCCACAATGCAGGAAATAAACAAGTGAATCCAGACGACACAAGGAAATTTATAGTGGTTCCCCAAACAACTTGGGTACGTCCACTCTTCTACCCATACGGTAGGAATCCACTCAGGTTTTTGATCAGGTGCCCTGCCACCAATAGGATCTGCTTCAGGTAGATCCAGAAACCCTTTAGACTTTTGATCAGGTGTCTAAAAACCAAGCACAGGTTTTTGATCAGGTGCCCTGCCACCAAGGGATACTTTTGAAGGGAGTAATAACCCTGTACAGGAGGGGGAAGAAGGTTAAGATGTCTTCTCTATTTTATAATAGATTAGAGAAGCACTAAAACTTGCACTGAGCTAGAAAGCTCTAAAAAATCAAGGCTCCCCCTGGATCAAAGATGTCCAGGTGAAGTCTTGCTTCAGTGCAGAAAACTCTTCAGAAAACTCTGAAGGTAAAACTACAAGAAGATAATAAATAATAAAAATAAAGATCTTCAAGCAGCTATCTTCTTCTTCTTCTTCTTCAAAGAAACTCTGAGTTTGAACTTCCTGAAAGCAGGAGAACTCAGGACGAAGAAGAGTGGAAGATCTTAACACTTCTCAGTTAGATGGAAATTGCTGAGAGCAGAAAGCTTGATCTTGATGAAGGCTTGAATGCTTTAAAAATATGTGTAACA
Source organism: Platanthera zijinensis (assembly GCA_039513925.1). Lineage (NCBI taxonomy): Eukaryota > Viridiplantae > Streptophyta > Magnoliopsida > Asparagales > Orchidaceae > Platanthera > Platanthera zijinensis. The sequence goes on from CM077093.1 coordinate 65,752,648, forward strand.
CTAGCTTGAATCCTTCTTCAAAGGGTCCTTTATATAACATCAGCAAGCAACGGCTCTCTTCAGTTTGAATAATTTGTCTTCTTCTGAGACTTGAGATCTGAGCTGTAAATATCAAGAAGACACAACAAACTCTGCAGCAGAAACATTCTATAAAAGGAATAACCCTTTTTCTAGGAAGCTGCAGGAAACAATTTTGATAATAAAGTACTAAATAAAGTCATATCAGAAACAAACTCTTTATAGCAAAAAAGAAGACTTTTCAGTCTAACGGCTATAAAGGGCTGACAACAGATAAAGTAATTTATAATGTCAGCTAATAAGACAAACAACTTTATCTAAAAAGATTTGACTCAGGCAAAAAGAATGGAGCAGATATGCCTGGAAATATTATCATAATACTTAAAACAACGTGCCAGAAAATGTATTAATTAATTAAATATAATAAATAAATACAAAATATAAAGGCAGACAGAAAGCGTCGAACGACCTTCGGAGATCGTCGACCGACGCACGGAAATCGTCGAACTATCGGGCAGATAGTCGAACGATCCAGATAGTCGAACTATCAAAGGAGATAGTCGAACTATCACAGCAGATAGTCGAACTACCAGAAGATAGTCGAACTATCAGATAGTCGACCTATCAACAGATAGTCGAACTATCAGGGCAAAACAGATAGTCGAGCTATCAACAGATAGTCGAGCTATCAGATAGTCGACCTATCGACAGATAGTCGAACTATCAGAAACAAACAGATAGTCGACCTATCAAGCAGATAGTCGACCTACCTCAGAAAACAGATAGTCGACCTATCAACAGATAGTCGAACTATCAAAGCAGACTAGATGGTCGATCTATCAACAGATAGTCGAACTATCAGGACAGATAATCGAACTATCAAAGACGACAGATAGTCGACCTATCAAAGCGGAATAGATAGTCGACCTATCAACAGATAGTCGAACTATCAGATAGTCGATCTATCAGAACAGATAGTCGAACTACCACGCCAAGCAGATAGTCGACCTATCAACAGATAGTCGAACTATCAACGCAGACAGAGCGTCGACCAACTGATAGACGATCGTCGATCAGCCGATAGACGATAGTCGAGCGGCGTTCGACTATAGTCGAACGAAAAACTACTTAACCAAATTCTCAATCTGGAAAAGTGAGGACTCTACAGCTAGACTACTAACCATTGACCATAAATAGTTCTTGGGTCAAGGAGCACAAAGGAGAGGACTAAACTCAAATCAAACTAGGGTACCAACACAAAGCCTATCCTCCAAGGTCGCTCATGATGTTCGAACAAGACAGACCGTCATGGTCGAACCAACAAGGCCGGAAAGAGCTTATCCACCTTGAACACAGTCAATGGCTAGAACCAAGACCAGTCCGCCAAAACCACGGACACCGCGGACACAACCACCAGTTCGCATCAACCTGCAGACACTACTCCAGTCTGCCAAAGCTATAGCCCAAGACTAAGGTAAAATCTCGCTTAGTCGAGCTGCTGGATAGACAACCAGTCCACATAATCCGAGCCCACAGCAAGAGTAAAAACATGGGTGATAAGTTGACGAACTCGGTAGATAGAAAAACAGTCCGCACAACCTGCCGAACTCTACAGACTGAGCATAACCAGACTTGGTACAAATCCAGACCAAGACCACACCACCAAGTCCACGATGCAAAGTCCAAACCAGTAGACTCAACCACCAGTTTGCTCTAACCGTCAAACTCCAACACCAATTCGCACTCTAGCGAACTCCACGGACATCACCAAACCGCACCACCAGAACAAGACAAAGGCACAAAACATGCTGATCTCGCAAGTACGCAACAAGCCGGACTCGACGAACTCTAGAAGAGTTTGTGCTCCCGTGGATAAACATCCTATTCACCTGGTTACATCCTGGGAACATGTCGCAAAATCTTACGACCTGGCTAGTCACCACTCATATCCGCTCTATCCGCGCGGACAGTCCGCCCAGGCCAACACTTTTGTACGCCCAGTCCGCGCAGACAGTCCGCCCATGCCGCCACTTTCACTTCAAAAATTTAAACACTCACCTTGATGGGAGAAGTAGAAACCAGCCTTAGCAGTCTCTATAATATTTCAAATGGCCCCTTCGATAGATGCTTTGTGAAGATATCCACAATATTGTCCTCACTCCGCACATGCTCGACCATAAGAGACCCCTCCAGTACCTTCTCCCAAATGTTGTGATGCTCGATCTCAATATGCTTGGTCCGTGCGTGACAAATTTGATTGTTAACCAATTTAAGGGCACTTTCATTATCACCGCATAGTAGAGTGGGACCCCACACTTCTTCATGGACACCCTCTACTAGCCTCCTGAGCCAAATGGCTTCCCGAGCTGCCAAAGCCGAAGCCTTGTAATCCGCTTCTGCAGTAGAGACGGACACTGAGTCTTGCTTTTTTGCTTCATCTGATACGCCTGTTGATTCACATGTGAAAACATAACCAGACATTGACTTTCGGTCATCTGAGTCTCCCCCATTAAAAGTATCTAGTGTCAACCTAAATCACCTAGAGGGGGGTGAATAAGTGAGTTCTGTATCTTTTTGCGGAATAAAAATTACTGAAAAATAAACACACAAAAACACAGAGATTTATAGTGGTTCCCCGAGAGGGGTACATCCACTGCCCCACCTCGCCTATCTACTATGAAGGGATAGATTCGACTACTTCACCTTTATCTCAGATTACAAACAATCTTACACCTTGAAGTCTCAACTCCTACAACTCGGAGACAACGCTCCGACCACTCTGAGAACAAACTCTCCTACAACTCGGAGACCAAACTCTCATACAACTCGATCCTAAAACAAGGATCTACAACTCGAAGGGAATAACCTCCTACAATAGTAAAAAGCTTTACACAAGAAAGGATTAAAAATTAATCTTCAATAGATTTAAAATCTTCGGTCCTTTATTTCTTTGAAAAGTTTATCTTGAACGTCTTGAAGAATGAGAGAAGACCGAATACTTTAAAAACTTGATCTGAATGCACGAATTGACTAGATCTGAGTGAATCAGAAGGTTCAGTGATCAACGACCTAGTTGATTTGCTTGAGAAAGAATGAATCGTACGACAAGAAGTCATCGACCGATCGAGGTAGCGAAGAGCGTATCGTGAGCCGAAAGGAAGATTTTTTGGTGTTCTGAGATTTCTCGATTTTTCCAAATAAGCACGATTAGGGTTGATTGAAATCCACCCTACATATATATAGGAAACCTCCTTCTGCAATGGCTAGAAAAATCCTTCCTAATCAAGAGATCCAAAATTTACTGTACATGGCGATCTGGACAACCCGAGCCAAAAATTTGAAAAGGACAAGAAATAATCCTAAGTATAATTCGTCGAGTGCCATTGAGTATCTATGGGTATACTCGTCAAACCACTTGGAAACTCGGCGAATTTTACTTGGACAATTCCAGCCAGATCAATCATATAACTTAACTCTTGATAGAAGAGATCCTCGACAAATTCGACGAGTATCGGCTAGTATACTCGATGAATTCGACGAGTATCGGCTAGCTGACTCGATGCATTCGAAGTCATACCAAATGATATTCGACGAATATCACATAGAGAAATCCAGAGAAGTAAAGTCGAGAAGACCCGACAAATTCGTCGTGTATCGACAAATATATTCGACGAATTCGACGAGTATCGATAGATACACTCGACGAATTCGACGTGTATACATGATGATACTCGAAGACTTTTACTTAACTAATTTCTAGGAATTCAGAGATTATTATCTATGAAAAATTGAGCAAGAAAACGGCCAAGAGGTAAATAAATCGCAAATTTTATTGCTCCAAAAAGATAATTATTACATAGGTAAGCCCCCTTATTTATAGAAATCAGGGGAGATGAGAGAATACAACAATCGATGTGGGACTTAATAAAAGTCAGGCGGTCTATGCGGTTTGACATGGTTTGACATGGTCAAACTGCCCACTATACTGAATAACAGAACACCAAGCGGTAATAGAGGAAAGTGGCCAGATTGATAGGGAAGACCGCCGATGCAGGCCACCAAACCGCAAATACGGGTTGCTAATAGACCGCAGTTGTAGTTAACCTTCTGTCTACTGCTGAGGCTTCATCCAGACTGCTGCAGCTTCATCCAGAGCCGCAGATTCACTTAGAACACTGCGACTTCATCCAGACCACCGCAGTTTCATCCAGACCACTGACACTTCATCCAGATGTTGTGGCTTCATCTAGACTGTTGCGGCTTAACCCAGACCACTACAGCTAACCTCCGAACCGCTACTGTTGCTGTCCTCCAGACCGCTAGCTGAGGTTCACCACCAGACCGCTGAGACAAACCGCTAGGCCGCTGAGAGAGACAGAACGATGCGGTTAGACACAAGTCTGCCCGATCTCCTCAAGCTCTAACACTCCCCCTCAAGCTAAGGCATATATATCAACCATGTCCAGCTTGCTACAAACATCTGAAGTGGAATTTGGTTTTGTGAAGAAGTCTTCCAGTTCTTTATCAGAAGTGATGAAGGGAGTACAAATCTGATTTTTCAACACCTCTTCCCTAATGAAATGACATTCTGAAAGTTAGGTGATAAGATCTAACAGCCTCTAGAGGGGGGGTGAATAGAGTAAGTTCAAATAAATTGATATATTTTAAAACCTTTAGATTTACTTAGTGTAGGTAGTGAGTGATGCAAACAGATAAATATATTTAAAGTAAAATCACACAGCACACAAGCAAGAAGAAAAGCAATCCACAGAAGACACAAGGAAATTTATAGTGGTTCCCCAAACTTGGGTAGTCCACTCTTCTATCACCCCTTGATAGGAATCCACTGCAGGATGCTTGATCAGGTGTCCTGGGCACCACCAGATTTTTTGATAAGGTGTCTTGCCACCACTGATTTTGACAAGGTCTCAGCTAACCAAAAGGTAACTTTTGAAGGGAGTTAAAACCCTGTACAGAAGAGGTAAGATAAGAAGGGTTGAGTTTGCTTCTCTGTCAACAATCAGAGAGAAGCTAGTGGATGTAGATGTTGTCAAAGCTCCCCCTGAGATATAGAAGTTCAGGTAGAAGAAGCTTTGCACAAGGGTGACAGGCTCTTCACTGCTTGTCCTTTTTCAGCAATAGATGACTCAGAAACTGAGTGTTTGATGTCTGAAGGTAGAAAGCAAATTGAGAAGAGTTGAATGCAGAGGCAGAAGAGGTTTCAGAGAATGTTGATCAAGATGTTTCTCTGAGTGTAGTTCTTCTCTGTAAATTCTCTGCAGACCGATTTCTTGAGTGAGAGATGAAGATAGATGTTCTCTGTGTTATCAGAATGAATGTTCTTCCTGTTCTCCTTGTCTCTCTCGAAATAGATCTCTGAGTAATGGGATTATTACTTCTTTTTGATTGATAGCCGTTGGCAGGGCATTTAATGTATTCCATAACTGTCCATGCCTAGAAGGAAAGCCTTAATTGATTTCCATTGAAAATTCCTTGAGATATGGAGCAATTAAGTCTTGAAACGGCCAGGGGATCTCTTGCAATAACTGCTTAAAAAATCTCTCATTTGAATTTCAAATGTCGACAGACGGGAGAACTTAAAACGTCGAACTCATCCTGAAGCGTCGATCTGAGCTCGACTGACCGTCGATCAGAGAGTAAAATTGAAGCAGAGAGATACACGCCAAAACGTCGAGCAGAACTCGACGTTACGTCGAATTGAGAACGACGCTGCGTCGAGCTGCGATCGACTGTGCGTCGAGCAGCGGTCGACTATGCGTCGAGCTGAGGACGACTCTACGTCGAGCTGGGGTCGACTCTCCGTCGAGCTGAGCAGAACTAAATCTCAAATAACCTAAGTTCTAAACTCACACTCAATGACCTATGCTATACAATTAGGTCAACATCCTTAGCATAGTTATCCTGACCCAAATATAAAAAGGGTGTTCCAACAATCTCCCCCTATTTGGATTAGGATTACTATTCACATGAATTTAAGGAAATTAAAAATGCATACAGACATTTGAAATACTGAAAATCAAGAACACAGATGGAAGCAGGAGCAGATAAGCAACTATCAAAAATGTTTATGGCAGTAGCATAGAAGATGAGCCATCTTACATTTACTTCTTCTTAGGCTCTTCTTCAAAGCCTTTCTTGAATTTGATTTCCCTTTGAGGGTTGGCAATGTCTTTCTTTGATCTGTAATCTTCAGAAGTCCCCAATGAAGTTATGCTCTTTCCAGAGGGAGGAACAGCAGCAGGATGTAACTCCATGTATCTATCAGCATCAAAGAATTTGCTAGAATGATATTTGTCTAATTCCTGTCTTCTTTGGTCTGACATTGTGCTTATGTTGGATGTGTCCAGTCCCCTTTCTTTGTTCTTCTTAATTAGGTCTAGGGCAGCAAGCTCAGTCATCCTAGCCTTCCATGCAGTAGGGTTGTTAACTGGATCATCATATGGAATAGGAGGCTCATACTTATTACTTTGATCTGAAGGAATAGGTTTCTGCCTTACACCCTCATTGAGCTTAAAGGGAAAGGGACCAGTGGTTGAAGCAATGGTCTTTCCTTCCCTTTGATAAGGTTGGGGTCTGGCTTGACCTCTAGCTTGATTACCTCTAGAAGATCCTTTGGATTGATTTCCTCTTGATTGATAACCTCTAGATTGGCCACCTCCTTGTCCTCTCCTTGACTGATAAGTCTTGCCTTGGAAGGAGGATGTTGGAGGTTTGCTTACTGGGTTAGCACTGCCTCCTGCACCTGGAGAAGGAGGAGGTGGAGGAGGAGGAAAGTCAAAAGACTTGGAATCTCCTTTCTTGAACTTCTTTTTCTTTCTCATTGCCTTGAGCTGATTTTTAGAGAACTGCATCCATGGCTCAGTAATCTTGCATTTGTGTTGTATGTAATAAGGGATGTCATGGTCAGTAGCCCTTTCCATTGGAACTCTCTTTAGAGCTTTGCTTCTAGCTTTCCTCTTTTTAGCAATAGTTGCAGAAGAGTCATCAGAGCTAGTTGCAAACTCATCAGAGGAGCTGCTTTGGATATGATCATAGGGATCATAATAATCATCTTTTGATGCACTTTCTGAAACAGAAGGAGGAGCATCTGCCAGTGTAGATGACTTATCTAGCACTGCAGGGAAAGAAATGGTTTCAGGAGCAGCAGTCACTGAAACAGCTAAGTCACTCAAGACTTCAGAAATCACAGCCTCAACAGAAATGGCTGGATAACTTTCACTAGCAGGAGCTGAGGCTACCACTGCATCAGAAACAGAAGAAACAAAAGAACTGGCAGGAGCAACAGCTACCACTGCCTCAGAAACAACAACTTCAGCAGGAGCAAGGGCTTCCACTGCATCAGAAGTGTTAAGAACCTTATCAACAGTCATGTTATCAACAGACTGATCATCATCAATAATATCAACAGAATCAGAACAAATATGAGCAACAGACTCATTTGCAGGAGCATCAGCTACCACTGCATCATCTTCAAGAATCATCTTATCACAACCAACAACAGCAGCAGCAAAGGGAATGATGGCCCTGGACAGATCTTCAGCAAGCAGTAACTTGTGAGAGCTGAAGGATCTTCTGAAAAATGATGCTGGTACTGTCACAATAGAATCTTCAACTGGAGGTGGACTGAATTCTCTATCTGCAATCTGAACATCTGAAACAAGCATCTCTTCACAATCAACAGAAGGCAGCTCTTCTTCTACCAAAATCTCCCCCTGCCTAGATTCAGTAGCAACTGATTCTAGGCCCCTAGAAGAAGGGCCAGCCACAGCAGGAGAGAGGGAAGAGAGCTTTGAAGAAATAGAGTCCAAAGATCTGATTATTGGAGCTAGGGAAGCATCCAATAAGGAGGACAACCTTGGAGCCAAGAGCTCATAGAGCTTATTAGCCAAGGGAAGCAGATCTACTTGCTCAGACTGTTGAGCAGAGGTAGAGGGGAGAGAAACAGATGCAGCAGGAGAAGATGATGGTATAGAAGGAAGAGGAATGGAGGGTTCAATAATGGAGGACATGATGAGGTCTGAGAATGAGGGCTCAGCAATGTTATCATGTGAATCATCCAAGAAGGAATCATCTTGATTGATCTCAATGTCCATTGAAGGGAAGTAATGAAGAGGATCAAATACTTCAGAAGATGCAATAGTTGATGGAGGAAGAGAAGATGCAATAGTGTCAATGGATGATGTTTGCAAAGGGGATGAGAGCTGAGAAGTTGATGGAGTGAAGATGGTTGGAAAGCTGAATGAAGGAGAGATGGTGATTGATGGCCTGGCTTCTTCTACTAGGTCAGTTGACTGAGGGTGAGTGGCCACAACAGCCCTTGTTTCAGTAGAGGATTTCATTGCTGCAGCAGCCTTGGGATTTACAATCTTCCTGTCCCATTTTCCAATCAGGGCACAGGTCAACCTCTTTGAAGCATTAATGTGCTTGGAGGTTACCAGAAGCTGTGGGCAGACATGATGAAGCAACAATCCCAAAGTCCTTCCAAAATGAACATAGGTCTTATTGACCTTTTTCTTCACTAAATCAAACAGTAATTCTCCCCAATTTAGGTGCTTTTTATCTAGGAGGGCAGCCATGATGCAGAATTGTTGCCTGGTAATAGCATCATGTGCTGTCCTCTTAGCACAGATGACCTTGCCTACCACATCAGCTAAAAGCCTAAATTCAATGGCAAGATCCACTTTCAGCAATTTGGAGGCATTCTCAGAAGAATGACCCATTCTGTCTAGCATTGCAGCATACTCCTCATTTGACAATTCCAAGCTGTCATTTCCATTCTCTAATTCAAAAGCTTCAGTAAAAGTAGCAGGAGATATTGATACCTGAGTTCCAGAAATAGAACCAGTAATAGTGCTCTCATCTGTATTAGCTGCTGTATATATCCACTCTTTAATTTCAGTCTCTGCCATGGGCATTCTTGTTGACATAAACTTCACTAGTTTCTGTTCTTTAAATAGCTCCAGGATATCCAGAAAATTCTGTGAGGAACCTTCAAAGGAATCCAAGTCGATGTCGAAACCATAATCGAACTTCATTGCCGTCAATATGTTTGCTGGAATCGCCATTATCTGCAGAATACCTCTCAAGAACAAGTGTAAAAGCTTTGGAGGGAGAATGTAGTTGCAGGAAATACGAAAGCGCAAAGGACATCGACGCCGAGAAGATGATTTTATACTAGGGTTCGACGCAGAAAAGGAAATAACGTCGAGCTTAGTTCGACGCTAAGAGGCTCTAGGGGAAACGAAGAGACTCGATGGCGTTCAGCTGAGTTCGATGTTCGACGTTTTGAAGGTCGACGGTCGATGCTATTGGGGATGCTGAACGTCGAGCTCTGGTCGACATCAATTAACGTCGTCGACCGAAACAGAAACTTAACAAACTCTAGACAGAGTCGATCTCTGGTCGACGCAAAAGATGAGGTCGACGGTCGACGCTATTTAGCGGTCGACGGTCAGTCGATCTCCGGTCGACGTTTTCAAGTGAAAAGCGTCGAGCGTCGAGCAGAGTTCAGACAGAACCTCTAGATCTAACAGCCTCTAGATCCTTAAGGAAGAGATACATTTGCCTAGATTTTGTTATTTTTATGGTTTCAAAATCTTGTAAATTAATTTATGCTATCTCCATCTATCATTCCCAACTGATTAAGGAAGAAGAAGTGTTTCTTTTCATCCAAAGGTTTGGTGAAAATATCTCCCCTTTGTAAATCAGTAGAAATATACTCTAGTGCTATTTTATTCTTTTCTACATTATCCCTTAAGAAATGATGTCTGATCTCTATGTGCTTTGTCCTACTATGGAGAACTGGATTTTGAGCAATACAAATTGCACTAGTATTATCACAAAGAATTTTTGACTTCTCTAAGTTGTAACCATAGTCTAGGAGCTGGTTTTGAATCCACAATATCTGTGAGCAGCAACTTCCTGCAGCCATGTATTCAGCTTCAGCAGTTGATGTAGACACAGATGTTTGCTTTTTGCAAAACCAGGAGACAAGTCTATCACCCAGGAATTGACAAGTTCCACTGGTGCTTTTCCTGTCTACTCTACATCCAGCATAATCAGCATCTGAAAATCCAGTAAGATCAAATCCTGAATCATGTGGATACCAGAGACCTAGATTTGGACAACTTTTTACATATCTAAGAATTCTCTTAACTAATGTGAGGTGTGACTCTCTAGGGCTCACTTGGAACCTAGCACATACACATGTAGCAAACATAATATCTGGTCTGCTAGCTGTAAGATATAAAAGAGAGCCAATGATTGCTCTAAAATTAGTCTGATCAACTGGTTTACCAGATTCATCAGCATCTAAGACAGCATTAGTAGGCATAGGTGTTTTCATAGAAGATGCATCTGACATACCAAATTTCTTAACCAATTCTTTTGCATACTTGGTTTGAGAGATGAATATGCCATCAGCATGTTGTTTGATTTGCAATCCTAAGAAAAAGGAAAGCTCACCCATGCTACTCATTTCAAACTTTGAGTGCATAAGTTGTGAGAACTTTTTGCATAAGCTTGTATCAGTAGACCCAAATATTATATCATCTACATATATTTGTACTAGTAGGATATGGGACTTATGGGTTCTAATAAAGAGAGTTTGGTCTACTCTACCCCTTTTAAAATCATTCTCAAGCAAAAAGGAGGCTAAGGTCTCATACCATGCTCTTGGAGCTTGCTTGAGGCCATATAAAGCCTTATGTAATTTGAAAACATGTTCAGGAAGGGTTGAAGAGATAAAACCTGGAGGTTGCTTGACATAGACTTCTTCCTTGATGTCTCCATTGAGAAATGCACTTTTAACATCCATTTGGAAAACTTTGAACTTCTTGTGTGCAGCATAAGCAAGGAAAATTCTTATGGCCTCCAACCTTGCAACTGGTGCAAAGGTTTGGTCATAATCAATCCCTTCTTCTTGACAATAGCCTTGAGCAACAAGCCTTGCCTTGTTTCTCACAATGATCCCTTGATCATCTAGCTTATTCCTGAAAACCCACTTAGTTCCAACAATTTGATGGTTTCTTGGTTTTGGAACCAATTCCCATACTTTGTTCCTTTCAAACTGGTTTAGTTCCTCTTGCATTGCAATGATCCAGTTTGGATCTTGCTCTGCATCTTGAATAGTTTGAGGCTCTATTTGGGAGAGAAAACAGGTGTGCATCAGATGTTGATTTATCTGATTTCTGGTTTGCACACCTTCTGAAATTTCTCCAATCACTTGGGAGATTGGATGATCTCTTATTGTTACTAAATCAACAGTGGGTGTTGATTGTTCACCAACCTGTGTTGTTGTTTCCTCTTGTGGAACAACAACTGGCTCTCCATTTGGTTCTGAAATTTGATCTGTATCTTCACTCTTATTGCTAGCAGCTTCTTGTTGAGTTGTTGAAGATAGATTTCCCTCATCCATGATGGTTAACTGATTAATATTTTCAGCTAATGATTGTACCTGTAAGTGATCTATGGTAGAAGAATTCTTCTCCTTATAAGACATATTAGATTCATCAAAGGTAATATGCATGGACTCTTCAATTTTATGAGATGATTTGTTATACACCCTATAAGCTTTGCTGTTCAAAGAGTATCCCAGAAACACTCCTTCATCAGCCTTAGCTTCAAATTTTGCTAAATATCTCTTGTCATTATTGTGAATGAAACAAATGCAACCAAAAATTTTGAAAAAGCTAACTTTAGGTTTCTTCCCTTTGAGCAATTCATAAGGAGTCTTATCCTTTAGTTTATGTATCAGGCTTCTATTCAAAACATAATTGGAGGTGTTCACAGCCTCTGCCCAAAAGGTTAGAGGAAGATGAGCATCTGTCAATAATGTTGTGGCTGATTCAATTAAGGTTCTATTTTTCCTTTCAACTACCCCATTTTGTTGAGGAGTTCTAGGAGCTGAGAAAGTGTGCCTGATCCCTTCATTCTGACAGAACTCTTGCATAAGAAGAGAATCAAACTCTGTCCCATGATCACTTCTGATCAGGGCTATATGAGTATTGAACTCAATCTGTATGCTCTTGAGAAAATCTGTCAAAATTTTGAAGTTATCAGACTTCTTTCTTAGGAAGAACACCCAAGTGAATCTTGAGAAGTCATCTACAATCACTAAGGCATAAGATTTCCCCCCTAGACTTTGTACTGTAGTAGGTCCAAAAAGGTCCATGTGCAACAGATACAAAACCCTAGGTGAATCACTCTTGTTAAGTGATTTGAAACTATTTTTAGTTTGCTTTCCTAGTTGGCAAGCCTTGCAGAGTCCTTCCTTCTTGTAGGGACCAGAAGGTAGTCCTCTAACAAGGTTGAGTTTAGACAACCTAGCAATAGTTCTAAGGTTAACATGTCCTAATCTTTTATGCCAAAGCTCATTTGGCTTACTAAGGGAATTAAAAAAGCATATGTCTACTTTAGAAGAATTAAAATCTACTAGGTATATGTTATCTTGCCTATTTCCAATCAACACAATATTATTATCTAGAGCAATATTACATACTAGATCAGTGAACCAAACCTGATAACCAGCATCACAAAGTTGACTGATGCTGATTAAGTTGTGCTTCAGTCCTTCCACATAGGCTACCTTCTTGAAAGTGATTGAGCCTATTTTGACTTGACCATATCCCTTGGTTTGTCCAAAATTGGAGTCACCAAAGATTAATCTTGGTCCAAGCTTTGCTTTGAAGGATGAAAGATTGCTTTTGGTTCCTGTCATATGTTTGGAGCAACCACTATCCAGGTACCAATGCTGGTTCACCACTGGATAGCTCTTCATCTGCACATGTAACAGCTTAGTTGTTTTTCACCCAGTTCACCTTGGGTTGAGGTTGATAACCAATGAAATCAGAAATGAATGACATTTCAGGCTGACTCTTATAGCCTTCAGGATGATATCTCCTAGGAGGAATCACCCATTCAGCATAAGGGTTAGGCTGAGATGTAGGATACTTGATATTCAATTTAGATTTATCCTGTGCAGACAACCCAGAACTCTGAGCTCTGTTCGACGCACGTCGACCTAAGTTCGACGCTGAAGTTTCAGGACGTCGAGCTCCATTCGACGCTTGAACAGGCCTACTTTCAGGGACAACAGCAAGTCGACCTGAGTTCGACGTGTGTCGACCTGAGTTCGACGCTTCAGCAAGGTGTTGCTGATTCTTGTTAGAACGGCGTCGAGCTCTGGTCGAAGGACGTCGAGCTCTGTTCGACGTTTTCTGTTGAACTTGAAGTTGCTTAGGTAGATCAGAATTTTTTCTGGCTACTACCATAATTCCTTTACCCTTGTTACTGGTAAATTTTATGGGAGTTGTTAGCACTATAGGTTGGCTTGGAGAGGCACCCAAACCTAGTGAACCACTCATTCTTGAGTTCACTGTGCTTGTGATGTCTATTAGCTTGAGGCTCCTCCCATTGAGAGTTTCCTCTAGCTGTTTAGCCTTGGATAGCTCACTCTTTAGTGAAGCTATCTCCTCCCTACAGCACTCTAACTCATCAGAGAGCTTGAGATTATTTGCACTTAATGTGCTGTAATCAGACAGTTGACTTCTAAGAGAATCATTTGTCTTCTCTGCTGTCAGCAAGTCTATGCACATTGATTTAAATCTAAACTTGAAATCATCAGAAGAAAAATCAAATGAGTCAAGTACCTGATCTTCACTCAATTCCTGATCAGTCACATATTCAGATTCATGCTCTGAATCTGAGCTGCTTTGTGATGCATTGATTGCCATCATGCAGAATCCTTTTTCTGTGGCATCATCCTCATCATCACTTGTGTTGGATGATTCTTCAGAATCTTCAGTATCACTCCAAGTTTCTGCAACAAATCCTTTCCTTGTATTTTTGGTGTTGCTGGAAGAGGATTTCTCATAATATTTCTTTGAATCTTTCTCTCTTTTCTTGTCTTTTCTTTCTCTCTTATCTTTCTTGTCTTTGCCTTGATTCTCAGGACAGTTTGGTGCAATGTGTCCTGGTTTCCTGCAGCCATAGCAAGTAATTTCTTTATTATTAGATCTATCATACCTTGGCTTGTCTTGGTCCTTAGAAGACCATTTTCTGAAATTCTTCCTAGCCATCTTGTTGAATCTTTTGGCTAGTAGGCTTAGAAGTTCTTCATTGACTATCTCCTTCTCTTTAGGTACTTCCTCTGAAGCTTTGAGAGCTATTGTCTTCTCCACTTTGGGTGCAGAAGAAGATGTGTTTTGCTCCCCTTCTCTTGTCTTGACAAATTGCTCATAGGACTTGAGCTTGCCTAAGAGAGCTTCAGTGGATAGCTCAATTTGACTTCTGCCATCTTTGATTGGCCAGATTCTTGAATCCCAAGTGCTAGGTAGGCACATGAGAATTTTATCATTTATCTCAGTGAGAGATATATCCTTGTCCAGAGTTTTCAACTCACTGACAATGAGACTGAATCTGTTGTACATGTCAGCCACAGATTCAGCTGGAGCCATTTTGAAGTTCTCATACTGTGTTATCAGTTGAGCTCTTCTATCCTTTCTTTCATCAGCTGAACCTGAGACTATTTCAGTTAATTTGTCCCAGATTTCCTTGGCAGAATTGCATTCAGCAACTTTTTGGAATATGTCATCAGACATAGTTTGTGCCAATATGTTCATTGCTTTTGCATCAGCAACTTTCCACTTCTTTATATCAGTGTCTGTTCCTGCAGGAGGTGGAACAGCTGAAGTACTTGTTGAAGTAGGAGGTCTTGGACATTCTGTTAAGACACAATTAAAGATATCTTCATCAAAAGAATTCATGTAAAGTTTTATCCTTGCTTTCCAGAGTCCAAACTTGGAAAGATTGCACACTGGAGGTCTTGTGCTTGCATACTCCTTGTTTTGTGCCATGAGTTTTATAAAAACAATTTATAACAAAACAAAATAAAGTAACCACTCTATAGGGTTTGATCTTATCAAAGATCTTTGTGGTCCAGGTGTTAGCCTGAAGTAAAGACCAACCTGCCTCTGATACCAATTGAAAGTTAGGTGATAAGATCTAACAGCCTCTAGAGGGGGGGGTGAATAGAGTAAGTTCAAATAAATTGATATATTTTAAAACCTTTAGATTTACTTAGTGTAGGTAGTGAGTGATGCAAACAGATAAATATATTTAAAGTAAAATCACACAGCACACAAGCAAGAAGAAAAGCAATCCACAGAAGACACAAGGAAATTTATAGTGGTTCCCCAAACTTGGGTAGTCCACTCTTCTATCACCCCTTGATAGGAATCCACTGCAGGATGCTTGATCAGGTGTCCTGGGCACCACCAGATTTTTTGATAAGGTGTCTTGCCACCACTGATTTTGACAAGGTCTCAGCTAACCAAAAGGTAACTTTTGAAGGGAGTTAAAACCCTGTACAGAAGAGGTAAGATAAGAAGGGTTGAGTTTGCTTCTCTGTCAACAATCAGAGAGAAGCTAGTGGATGTAGATGTTGTCAAAGCTCCCCCTGAGATATAGAAGTTCAGGTAGAAGAAGCTTTGCACAAGGGTGACAGGCTCTTCACTGCTTGTCCTTTTTCAGCAATAGATGACTCAGAAACTGAGTGTTTGATGTCTGAAGGTAGAAAGCAAATTGAGAAGAGTTGAATGCAGAGGCAGAAGAGGTTTCAGAGAATGTTGATCAAGATGTTTCTCTGAGTGTAGTTCTTCTCTGTAAATTCTCTGCAGACCGATTTCTTGAGTGAGAGATGAAGATAGATGTTCTCTGTGTTATCAGAATGAATGTTCTTCCTGTTCTCCTTGTCTCTCTCGAAATAGATCTCTGAGTAATGGGATTATTACTTCTTTTTGATTGATAGCCGTTGGCAGGGCATTTAATGTATTCCATAACTGTCCATGCCTAGAAGGAAAGCCTTAATTGATTTCCATTGAAAATTCCTTGAGATATGGAGCAATTAAGTCTTGAAACGGCCAGGGGATCTCTTGCAATAACTGCTTGAAAAATCTCTCATTTGAATTTCAAATGTCGACAGACGGGAGAACTTAAAACGTCGAACTCATCCTGAAGCGTCGATCTGAGCTCGACTGACCGTCGATCAGAGAGTAAAATTGAAGCAGAGAGATACACGCCAAAACGTCGAGCAGAACTCGACGTTACGTCGAACTGAGAACGACGCTGCGTCGAGCTGCGATCGACTGTGCGTCGAGCAGCGGTCGACTATGCGTCGAGCTGAGGACGACTCTACGTCGAGCTGGGGTCGACTCTCCGTCGAGCTGAGCAGAACTAAATCTCAAATAACCTAAGTTCTAAACTCACACTCAATGACCTATGCTATACAATTAGGTCAACATCCTTAGCATAGTTATCCTGACCCAAATATAAAAAGGGTGTTCCAACACATTCAACATCAATGTGCTTTGTCCTCTAATGAAAGACATGATTCTTTGATATATAAATAGCGGCTTTGTTATCACAGAACATAGGAAGATGATGATCATAGACTTCTCCCAAGTCAAGCATAAGCGCTCGTAACCATTTCAACTCACAGGTAGTTGAAGTCATACTCATATACTCTGCTTCAGCACTTGACCTTGAAACCATTGCCTGCTTCTTGCTTTTCCAGCTAACAAGGTGTCCTCCTACAAAGGTGCAAAAACCTGATGTAGACTTTCTATCTTCTTTGCTATCAGCATAGCTGGCATCAGAATATGCTTCAATCTTTAGATGATTAATCTTCTGAAACAACAGGCCCTTTCATGGAGACCCTTTCACATACTCCAGAATTTTCATGGCAGACTGAAGATGACAATCTCTAGGATTCTGCATAAACTGACTGACTTTTCCAACCGCATAACAGATATCTGGTTTTGTAACGTTCAGATATATGAGTTTGCCTACTAGTCGTCTATACACAGTGAAATCTGGAAGGAGAGGAGAATCTTCAGTCCACCCCTTATCATCTCCAACCGCCATCAAGCAATGAGCAGGTTTCATGCCAAGAAGACCGGTCTCCTTTAAGAGATCTAGCGCATACTTTCACTGTGAAAGAACCACCGAGTTCCTCTTTCGTGAAATCTCAATTCCCAGAAAGTACTTCAGAATTTCCATATCCTTAGTAACAAAATGTTGTCGAAGATGTCATTTGGTTAGATCAATACCTTCTTTATCATCATCAGTCAGAAGAATATCATCAACATAGACAGCAAGAATCACAAAGCCTTGAGTAGCCTTGCGTATAAATAGAGAATGATCGGCAGAGCTTCGACTGAACCCAATAAGAAAAACAACTCCACTAAAATTTTCAAACCAAGTTTGTGGACTCTGCTTCAAACCATAAATTGCCTTCTGAAGCTTGCACACCTAAGATTCCCCCTGAGCAACATACTCAGGAGGTTGCTCCATGTAAACCACCTCTTGCAAATCACCATAAAGGAAGACATTCTTTACATCTAACTAAGATATCTCCCAGTTTCTATTAACAACCACAGATAAGAGAACACGTATAGTGCTGATGCGAGCAATAGGAGAAAAAGTATCAAAGAAGTCCACCCCATATGTCTGAGTAAACCCTTTGGCAAAAAGCCTTGCCTTATAGCGATCAACAGAGCCATCTGGAAGATACTTAACCACAAAGACCCACCTACAACCAACCACATAAATGCCCAGAGGTGGGGGTACAAGAGTCCAAGTCCCTCTCATAGTTAATGTGTTCATTTCTTCATCCATATCAGCTTTTCACTTAGGAATGGCAAGAGCCTCTTGATACGTTGCTGGGATGACAGCAGAAGAGATAACAAGAGCAAAATGCTTTCCATCCAGGTAAAGCTGAGCATATGAGATAACATCATCAATAGGATGCTTAGTATATTGTCGAACGCCCTTCCGAGGGCAATGGGAAGATCAAGTTCACTGCTGGATGGAGGAGGCAATGCACTGTCAGAATAAAGAAGAGGCCCTCGAACAGGCACAGAAGGCTCCAAGGGCAGCACATCAGTTTACAGAGAAAGAGACGGGGCAACAAGAGAAGATGTAAAAAGAACTAGCACCGACAGAGGTGTCGAGATAATAGGCAGGGAAGAAGTATCAGAGGGCAAGAAAGAAGAGGTAGGAAAAAATATGGTGTATCTTCAAAGAATGTAACATCAGCTGAAACGTACTGTTTGCGCAGAAGAGGATCATAACAACGGTAGCCCTTCTGAGTGGGACAATAACTAAGGAAGGCACACTTAACAGAATGGGGAGAAAGTTAGTCATGACCAGGAGAAGGTATGTGAACAAACACCGTACATCAAAAATTTTCCAGAGATAAAGGAAATGGCTCGGCCTCAGGATATAAAATAGAAAATGGAGTCTTCCCCTGAAGAATGGACGAGGGAATACATTTGATGAGATAGAAAGAGAGGAGAACAACTTGATCTTAATAAGACTAAGGAACATTCTTTTGTATGCAAAGGCTGCGAGCAACATCCAAGAGATGGCGATTCTTGCGTTCAGTAACGCCATTCTGTTGAGAGGTATATGGACAAGTAGTTTGATGAATCAAACCATGGCTCCAACAAAAATTAAAGAATTGTCTGCTGAGATATTCCGTGGCATTATCAGTATAAAGAATCTGAATAGGGACATGAAATTGTGTGAAGATCTCATTATAAAAGGCAGAAAATACGGAGTATAGCTCAGAATGATCTCTCAAGAGATACAACCAAGTACACTTGGAGAAATCATCAATAAATGTAATAAAATAAAAGCTTCCTCTACCAACAGTGGCAGTTGGAGAAGGACCCCAGATGTCAGAATGAACTAGTTCAAAAGGATGCGAAGAACTACGTCTCGTCCGAGCTGGGAAAGAAGAGCGATGATGTTTACCAAACTGACAAGTTTCACAATTCAAACGAAAATCCTCTGAAGGAAGGTCTGGGAAAAGTTGATGATTGAGACGAGAAGGAGGATGGCCAAGACGACGATGCCATTGCTGAAGAGATGAAGAAGCAGAAAGAACAACGTCATGGTCAAGAAAGAAGAGGCCACCACTGGCAGTCCCAGTAACAATCATAGCTTTAGAGACAGAATCAGAGAAAGAACACATGGTGCCAGTAAAAGTAACCGTGCAATTTAACTGCGTGCAAAGAGCATGAACAGAGAGTAAATTGCACAGGAAAGTAGGGACATAGAGAGTGTCCTCGAGTAACAAATACGGAGAGAGACACATAGTGCCAACACCATGCACAGGAGCAGAAGTCCCATCTGCAATAACAACAGGAGACAGCCTGTTCTCAAGCAAAGAGGAGAACAAACGAGAGTTGACAGTCATGTGACAAGTGGCACCAGAGTCAATAAGCCACTTATTAGAGGAGGCCACAAGTGCACAAGTTGTAGCGGAGAGAAATGAAACCATCCCAAAGAAAATAGAAACTAGAAGGAAGAAATAAACTAACCACATGGTTAGAAACAAGCCGGCAAAAGAAGCAAAGGAAACACGCGAAGAGAAGCCAAACCAAATAGGATGGCAAACTAGTCACAGAGAGCCAACAACAAAAAGAGAGAGAGAGGCAGAGAATCAAACCACACGGTTTGAAAAGAAGCTAGAGAAAATCGGACACCAAGAGAAGAGCAAACCAAGAAGAGACCGCGCGAGAAGAGATACTAATCCGCGCGAGAAAAGTGAAAAGCGATCGCGCGAGAAGAGAAGACGCAACGACCAAGCAGCGAACAAACCACGCGGAAAAACAACACGGTCACGGTGACACCACACCAGCAGAAAGAAAAGAGGTCGCGACTAAGATGCGGAGCCTGCATCAGTTAGAGAAGTCACATAGAGGATAAACGAAGAGGAGAAGCTAAAGGACAAAAAAGAAGTCGCGCAAACATGGAAAGAAGCCGCGCGAACAAGAAAAGAAATCACAAAGAAGAAGAAGAAGAAGAAAGAGAAATAGAGAAGAGAAAGAGTTCACATGGTCAGGATGACAACACACCAGCGGCAAGTTGCGACCAAAATGCGGAACTCGCAACAGAAAAGAAATCGCATGAGAGCAACAAGAAAGAAAGGGAGGGAAGAGAACAGGAAGAAGCCGGTGCGGGAAGCAAATCGGAAGAAGCCGGCACGGTTAGACAAACAAACCACAATCTATTTGGAGAAAAGGATCAATTCGCTCTGATATCATGTGAAAAATGAGAGAGAAAACGACCAAGAGGTAAATAAACCGCAAAGGATTAATTCGCCAGACCGCCAAGGAAGACCGTCGGCGCAGGCCGCCAGACTACAACTGCGGGTTGCTACCAGACCGTAGTTGTGGTTAACCATCTGTCTGTTGCCGCGACTTCATCCAGACCACTACAGCTTCATTTAGAGCTGCGACTTCACCCAGACCGCTGTGGCTTCATCCAGACCGCCGCGATTTCATCCAGACCGCTGCGGCTTCATACAGACCGTTGCGGCTTTATCCAGACCACTATTGCTTTACCCAGACCATTGCGGCAAATCTCCAGACCGCTGTTGTTGTCCTCCTGACCGCTAGCTGAGGTTCACCACCAGACCGCAGAGACAAACAGCTAGGCCGCTGAGAGAGACAAACCATTGCAGTTAGACACAAGTCCGCCCGGTCTCCTCAAGCTCCAACATTCTCTATGTAAACAACGAATTCGATAACTGACAGTAAGCATACACGACGAATTCGACGTGTATACATGATTATACTGGACAAATTCGACGAGTATCCATTACTATAGTCGACAAATTTTACTTATAGGAAATCTTCTCTTTTGAAGGCCGCAACTTGATCTTCTTGGATTCTTCTAATGTACTTGAAATAGAAGTACACCCCAATAGAGAGATTATACTTGAGTCAACACATTTGCCTACACAATGAGGGATTACATTGTATAGTCCTATGTTTCAAGACCCATTGTAACCTGACATTGGTCTATACTTGACAATATCGTCCTGCAGGCACATAACTAAAAAAATATCATCAAATACAAACTCAATTCATCTTAGTTCAAGTGACACTTCTTCAAATCAGAGTTATTGTGGATACAATATCCAACACCCATAATCAGCATCTGTGTATCTGTGTAGGTTGAAGCTCGTGCCACTCCCATAAAGGAGCCCCATATCAGAAGTTGTCTTCACGTACTTCAAGATATTCCTTGCCGCTACAAGATGAGGCTTCTGAGGCTCCGCCATATAACGACTTACTTGGCCTATAACATAAACAATGTCTGGCCTCATAATCGTCAAGTAAATAAGGCTTCCAACCAGTGCCCGGAACACCAAGGGATCTGGAAGAACCCTCCCTCATCACGTCGAAGCTTGAGACTAACATCCAGTGGAGAAGAGCAACTCTTTCCCTACCTTATGCTGAACTGCTTAACGATCTATTCTACATAGCTTCTTTGGTAAATGAGTATGATGCTCTTTCTCCTCTATACCTAGAGTCCAAGGAAGTGGTGGAGCTCACCCAAATCCTTCATCTCGAAATGAATAGCCAGCTCTACCCTGAGCCTAGCTACTTCCTCTTCAGAATTACCCGTGATGATCATATCGTCAACGTACAACAACACCAAGACTTGCAGCTCCCCCTTCTTCTTTACGAATAGGCTTGAATCAGAATTAGAAGCAAAATATTCACAGAACTGGAGATATCTTGTAATCTTATCGTACTATGCCCGAGGCGTCTGCTTCAAGATATAAAGGGCCTTTCAAAGATTGCAGACGTATATTGGATGATCTTCAGAGACGAGCCCCGGTGGCTGAACCATGAAGATGTCTTTATCAATATGACCATAAAGAAAGGCATTTTTTACATCAAGCTACCACATCTTCTATCCCTGGTAGCCGCCAAGGCAATCACCACCCACACTGAAGTAATTTTTGTAGCAGGACTAAATGTCTCCTCATAGTCTTCTCTGTACTGCAGAGAGAATCCCCGAGCTACAAGATGAGCCTTATATCACTTGATGCTTCCATCGGTCTTCTTCTTCAGCTTGTAGACCCACTTGCATGTCATAGGAGTAACACCATCGACCTTAGGCATAAGATCCCAAGTCTCGTTTATTTTGAGGGTAGCCATCTCCTCATCCATGACTTCATCCCACTCCTTGACTCTAGTAGCGTCTTCAAAGTTAGAAGTCTCTCACTCGTCCAGAGGGCCTGTGAATAAACAAGAGACAAAGCTCACCATATTCCCTTCGATGTACCGAGCCGGTGGTTTGATGGTCCTCATAGAACTCCGAGGAACCTGACTACGGCTTACCACCTCTGCCGCTTCTTCTGAATCAGCACCGATCCAGGGCATACTTGGAGCATCGCTCGCCCTGTTTCCTGAACCAGAAGCCTCCACCCCGGATATGAAATAACTGGAGCTCCTGGTGACACATGCAAATCAACCAAAATATCCTTAGCAACTTCCTTATGCCCGTCGTATGACTTGCTTTCCTGTAGCTCTACAGATGAGCTACCTTCATACGACGTCAGTTCATCGAAGACAACATATCTGGAAATGATGAACTTCTTCGTGATAAGGTCTATACACTTCCATCCCTTCTTTCGTTCTTTATAGCCCATGAATACAAGCTTCCTCGCCTTCACATCTAACTTAGTCTTGAGAGCACCGGGAACGTGTACATAGCAGGTCGACCCGAACACTCGAAGGTGTCCAATGCTGGGATTCTCCTTAAACATCATCTCATGAGGAGACTTTATATTTATCGGATTCAGAGGCATCCGATTGATGATATATGTTGCACATGCCATCC
This sequence comes from Platanthera zijinensis, assembly GCA_039513925.1. NCBI lineage: Eukaryota > Viridiplantae > Streptophyta > Magnoliopsida > Asparagales > Orchidaceae > Platanthera > Platanthera zijinensis. The sequence goes on from CM077093.1 coordinate 65,775,391, forward strand.
CTTCTGCCCAGAAGGCCCTAGGAATGCCTTTGCTATAAAGCCAAAACTTGCAGGTATCTGTTAGATGGCAGATCTTCCACTCTGCTACTCCATGTTTTTGTGGAGTATGAGCACAAGTGAGCTCTCTCCGAATTTCGTGCTTCTTGTAGAAGTTAGAGAACTCATTTGAAACGAACTCACCTCCATTGTACATTCTCAACTTCTTAATCTGCAGGCCAAGCCGGCCCTCCACTAGCTCCTTAAACTTCATGAACAATTAGAATGCGTCCAACTTCTCCTTCATAAGGTACACCCAAGTGTACCTCATATAGTCATCAATTAACACCACCATATACCCGTTGCCTCAAATACTGACGGTGACGGTCGGTCCCATCAGATCACTATGGATGCATTCTAATGGTGATTTACACATGTTTAGTGACTTGTTAAATGGAAGGCGATAAGCCTTATCATATTGACATCCCGCACATACATGACCATCGCAGAAGGATGACAATCTAGGCAAGCCTTTCATAAGGTTTCTTCCCGCCATAGCTTTCAACTTGTCCATCCTAACATGTCCCAGTCATTCATGCCATATAACAGCGCTATCTCTCATCCGATCAACATAGGAACTTGTTGATAATACAAACAAGTCCTTAATACTTCTCCTTACATTAGCAACATCAGCCTTCACCACTGACACATTTCAGAGAAACTTCACTTCTGTCGGGTTGAACAGAACGTGATAGGACGCATCCACTGTGTTGGTCACAGAGAAGAGGTTCTTATTCATGCCCAGTACGTGATGAACACTCCTCAAGGTGAGTGGACCCTTATCACTACCCAAAGAAATGACTCCCTCCTTCTCGACTACATGAACTATATCATCAACAGTAATAATAGCTTCATTGCCTGAGTACGCTTGTAGAGAAGAGAAATTTGACTCATCCCCGGTGAGGTGATGACCACACCCTGAGTCCACAATCCAGTCATCTTGGTAGTTTATGGCGGACAAAGTACATGCACACATGCCCGTCATAATTGCATTTCCCCATCCTCCTTCCTTAGTACTGGAACTAGCTTCTTCATTACCTGTAACTTGCCCCGGTTGAAGTTTCACTTTGCAATATTTCCTGAAGTGACCAGGGAGATTGCATCTGTAGCATCTTAGCCCTTCCTTCTTCTTCCAATCCCACTTATGAGAAACACTCCTCTCTTGCTGATATGAAGAAGATGGACCATCGCCAGCAGACTGCTTCTTCTTCTTGTCCCATCTCTTCTTCTTACCTGAGAAGAGCGCCTCACTACCTTCTTCAGAGATAGTGAATCCAACCATTTGTCATGAAAGGCTTTCCTGCAAAGCTAACAAGTTCTAGAGCTCAAGCAATGATGGCTGAGTGGCCCAAACTTGAACATAAGTAACGAAGATGACATACTCCTTCCATAATCTACGGATTATGTGCCTCTTAAGCTTCGCTTCTGAAATCGTCTCATCAGGGTCCAATGCTGAAAGTTCAGAACACAAGTTCTTCATCTTAGGGAAGAACATTGAGATAGATAGATTACCCCGAGTGGCTCTCGCCAAATCATTCTCCAGAAACTATAGCCATGCTACGTTCTTCTTAGTGAACAACCCATCTAGGGAATTCCAAATCTCCGCAGCTGACCGACATCCAATGATGTGGTCGAAGAGCTCCAGTAAGATAGCCCGCTTGAGAGAAAACTTTGCCTTAGCATTTGTCTCCCTCCAAGCTCTTACCGCTTCTACATTACTAGTAGTAGCAGTCACCTCTTTCCTTTCGTCTCCACATACGACCTCCCAAAGGTCCTCGCCTAAAAGATAAATTTCCATGCATGAACTTCACTTCTTGAAGTTAGTCGGCGTTAAAAGTTCAATTACAAGACCTCTTACGAATCCTCCTTCCATTGCACAAAACATGGTCTACTTGACTTCCAGAAGCAAAAAGCAAGTTTGTGGTTGATCACTGCTCAAACCTTTATTCCCTCTGATACCATGTAAAAATTTGGGAGATGCGGAAAACGCGAAACCAAGTCGCAGGAACACTCAACCAAATCAAGCCAAATAAACCAGATGCAAATAGAAGAGCAAGCAAATCTTGTACTATCAATCTTCTTTACAGTGCGAGGCATACATGGCGACACATGATTCTCCAATGTACCCGATGGAAGCATAAACAACAAGACAAAAAACTAGCCGTGTGGTTAGAAATCGTAACCGTCAACTCTACCGAATTGCACTAAGGAGTCTGTTGAAGATGCTAAGTCCCTAGAACGCAACCGAACCGCGTGGACACCCCGATATTCCAATGCTAAAGAACTCAGTCCGCAATCTGCAAGCCGCCTAACTATGAGGTCGCCTAGATGCTAGATGATCCGCAAATTGCTACTGCCAAACTGAACATACCACTAAAAGCAGACAACTTTATTGAACTGGGAAAGATTATTGATGAGAAGACCACCTAGTTGCAAGTCGCGACCTACTACTAACCACCGATTGTAACCGAAGAGTCCACACTAATCCCTGACGCAAGTCATAACCAAGTCCCTGGCTTCTCTGCGTTATCCGCAAAATCTGCAACAACAAACACCGGTTAACTTCTCAAACTGCGTGGATACAAAAACTAGTATGCAGCACCCAACCGAGCTCACTTACTATTCATTCGATTGTTGTAATGATGTGACAGGGCTTCCTATTTGTAGATGCGGAGAAGAGTGTAGTCACCTCCCTAACCGATAAGAACACCAACCATCTCGCGGCTAGCACAAACATGTCCGCATAGTGCAGACACAAAGCCTATTTGCCAAGGTTGCTCATGACGACCAAACAACCCAGACTGCCAAGGTCGCATCAACAAGGCCGAAAAAAGCATATCTTCCTTGAACACAATAAATGTCTAGAACCAGGATTAGTCCACCAAACCCGCAGACACTGCGAACACAACCACCAGTTTGCAACAACCTGCGGACACTACTCTAGTATGCCAAACCTACAACCCGAGACTAAGGCACAATATCGTATAGTCGAGCTGCCGGATAAATAGCCAGGCCGCACAATCTGAGCCCATAATAAGAATACAAACCGGGCTGACAAGTTTCCGAACTTGGTGGATAGAAAAGTAGTCTGCACTACCCGGTGAACTCTGCGGACTGAGCACAACCAGACTTGGTATAAATCCAGACCAAGTCCACACCACCAAGTCCACGGCATGAACTCCAAACTGGCGTACTCAACCACCAGTCTGATCTAACCGGCAAACTCCAATACCAGTCCATACTCTGGCGAACTCCGCGATCATCACCAAACTGCACCACCAGAACAAGACCAAGGCACCAACCTTGCCGATCTCTCAAGTCCGTAATAAGTCAGACTCGGCGAACTCCATAAAATTCCACGCTCCCACGGATGAACATCCTATCTGCCTGGTTACATCCTGGGAACAAGCCGTCACAGAAACTTGCAACCTGGCTAGTCGCCACTCCTGTTCACCCAGTCCGCGCGAACAGTCTGCCCAGACCGCCATTTTTGTCTGCCCAGTCTGCGCGTACAGTCCGCCCAGGCTGCCACTTTCACTTCAAAATTTTCAACAAAGATTCCATGTATGTAGTGTTGAAAGAGGTTAACTAATTTTCAAAGGGAGAGGAAACTTACACCAAATGTATTTTGTAGGAAGAAGACCCTCATGTTGTTGAGCTAGAATAACTATATATAAAGGAAAATAGAGAAGAACCATTTGAAGAGCACTATCATCAGCTGGACAGTGCTGAAGCTCACTAAGATGATGAAATTCTACTGAATTGAATACTAGCACAGTTTAGAGTTCAACTTAGATTCAAGAGCAAGCCGATGAAACAAAAGTTGCAAATGAAGAAGAAGTAACTATAGATGAGAGTCCTGAAGAGATTGGTCCTACACATTGATGAACCCATTTAATATAGCATTTTATATGCTCATTTTGGCTTAATTTTATGCTTAGTCATTTTACATTTCATGCAAAAACACTCAACTTCATTAAATCACAAAAGCACACACCAAGTGCTTGTTTTACCGATTGTGGTGTGTAATTGTAAGCATTTGTGATATCTAGCATTGTGTACGCATTGGCTGGTGGCCATTCGCCTTGTAAATGCGACAATGCACACAAGGGTAGTTCCCTAAAATAATAAAATAATTATGTGCATCGCACGGTCGTATGATTTTCCTTAGCACATGAGTGTTTTGCCTACGTGAGATCATGCATTCGACATGATCACTCGACATCACGATGACATCATTATCACATGATCGTGCAAATTCTTTCATGCTTAGTCTAGCTGATCGTGCATGTTCATGCCCTTTAAGAATGTTGAAAATGGGTAAACTATCACTGTCGTTGCGTTTTAGCCTCGCACAATTGAGTTTAATCGTGCATTACGATTATTACACGTGTAAATGCATGTAGTTTGATCACATGGCGGTGTGATTTCCTTTACGTATAGACTAGACTGATAGTGCACAGTCATTTTATAAAAATATCCAGTTTTTGGCTATCTGTTTTTGCATGTGTGATTTCTTTCACGCATTGTCTCCGCTCGCACGTCTGCTCACTTGTCAACAAAAATTTGCATATTTTTTATTTAAGCTGCTTTGTAGGTTTTATTTCAAAATCCTGATTTTCATTTGTCAAAACCCTACAAGGAGGGTCTCCTTCTCCATTTTCTCTTCTCTAGTAGCTAAGGCTTTGCCTTAGGCTACCCCGCATCATCCAAAGCTTTAAGAGAGGAGATTCTAGCTTCATTATTTTAAAAAGTGCTAAATAAAAGGCAAATTTTATTGCTCCAAAAAGATAAACAATACATAGGTATGCCCCCTAATTTATAGAGAACAGGGGAGATGAGAGAATACAATAAGTGATGTGGGACTAAATACTAGCCGCACGGGCGGGGAGGTTTGACACAGTCAAACTACCAAATTGTACAACATACAAATCCTAGGAATCCTCTGAACACCTCTTATGGCTAACCTCCAGACTGTAGATGCAGTAATCCCCCAAACCGCTGCTTCGGGTAATCATCAGGCCACTACTGCGGCTAACCACCTGACCGCTAATGCGACTAACCATCAGACCGATGCTATGGCTAACCTCCAAACCATTGCTGGGGCTAACCATCAGACCGCTATTGTGACTAACCAGCAAACTGCTGAGACAGATACCAGACAGACCGTTGGTCCAAATCACCAGACCATAGAACGGACAGACCGCTGTGATAAGACTTCTGACCTCCTGGTCTCCACAGGTATCAACACTCTCCCTCAAGCTGGAGTATATATGGCAACCACGCCCAACTTGTTACAAACTTAAGAGAATGGTGTAACTGGTTTGGTGAAGAAATCAGCTAGATCTTTATCAGAGGTAACAAACAGAGTACAAATTTTATTCTTCAATATCTCTTCTCTAATAAAATGGCAATCCACTTCAATATGCTTCATTCTCTCATGAAAGACCGAATTTCTCGAAATGTATATAATCTCCTTATTGTCACAAAAAATTGGTATAGGATGATCATAAAACACTCACAGATCAAGCAAGAGTGTTTGTAACCACTTTAGCTCGCAAGTAGTTAGAGCAATGCTTCTATATTCAGCTTCTACACTTGACCTGGCTACTATAGCCTTTTTCTTACTCTTCCAGCTAACTAGATTACCTCCAACAAATATACAGAAACCAGACATAAACTTTCTATCTTCCTTAACATATGTGTAGCTACCATCAGAATAAGCCTCAACCTTCAAATGTCCCCTTTTATGAAACAGAAGCCCTTTTCCTATTGCACCTTTTACATACTCTAGGATCTTCAGAGCTGACTGCAGATGGCATTCTCAGGGGGCTTGCATGAACTGGTTCACTCTCCCTACTATATAATAAATATCTGGTCTTGTCATTGTCAGATAAATGAGTTTACCCATAAGACATCTGTATTTGATGACATATTTAAGAAGAGGAGAACTCTCACTCCAGTATTTGCCATCTCCAACAACCATGGGAGATCGATCAGGTTTAGTCCCAAGAAGACTTATCGCTTTCAAGAGATCTAAGGCATACTTACGCTGTAAAAGAATAATAGAACTAGGTTTCCGAGATATCTCAATCCCTAAAAAGTATTTAGGAGACCCCATATCCTTGGTAATAAAATATTGAATCAAATGCTTCTTTGTTATGTCAATACCCTTTCTATCATCCCCTGTAAGAAGAATGTAATTCACATAGACTACAAGAACAATAAGGCCAACAAAAGTTTTGCGATTGAACAAAGAGTGATTTGCAATGCTCGGGACAAATCCAATAACAGAGATAACTTTATTGAACTTGTCAAACACGGTCCTCGGGCTTTGTTTAAGGCCATAGATAGCCTTCCTCAATTTACACACCCGAGACTCCCCCTTAGCAACATACCCAGGAGGTTGCTCCATATAGACTATCTCATGCAAATTACCATAAAGAAAAGTATTCTTTACATTCAACTAAGACATATCCCATCCCCTATTGACTATTACAGAGAAAATAACACGAATTGTAGTAATCCGATCTACAGGAGAGAATGTGTCAATGAAATTCACACCATAGGTTTGTGTAAACCCTTTAACAACAAGTCGAGCTTTGAAATGATCAATAGTACAATCAGGGAGAAATTTAATGACAAAGACCCAGTGACAACCAAACACATCAACTCCTGGAGGGGTAGGAACAAGAGTCCAAGTACCACGTTCAGTGAGAGTTTTCATCTCTTCATCCATAACAACTTTCCAATGAGGAATAACAAGAGCATCTTTATAGGAAGCAGGAAGAACATTTACCAATAGAGCAAGAGAAAAGCTCTTAGACAGAGGAGACAGCTACGCATAAGAGACCACATCTAGAATAGGATGTTGAGTGCATGATCGAACACCTTTCATAAGAGCAATTGGAAGATCAAGGTCTGTCCTGTCTACTCTCAGTTCCATTCGAAGGAGAGACTACTGGCCCATGAGCTGTTGGCAATGGCTCATTAGAAGAATCAAAGATAGTAGGTGAATCATAAATAGAAGGGGAAGAAAGAAGTGCAGGCTCTGGAAGAGGTGTCGACACAAGAGGAAAAGAAGCAGTATTATTAGAAGGAGGAGGAATATAGGGAGGAGAAAAGAACGGAGCATCCTCAAAGAAAATAACATCTACAGAAACACACTGTTTCCGGAGAACAGGATCATAAAACTTATATCCTTACTGTGTCGGACAACAAATAAGAAAGATACACTTAACATAATGAGGAGAGAGTTTGTCACGACCAGAAGTAGGAGAGTGGACAAATAGTTTGCATCCAAAGAAATGAGGAGGTAGAGAAAACAGAGTCGCATCAGGATACATGATAGAAAATGGATTCTTGCTCTTGAGAACCGAAGATGGAACTCATTTAATGAGAAAATAAGAGATAAAAACAACATGATCCCAATAAGACTGGGGAACATGCATATGAGTTAGAATACTATGAGCCATATCCAGAAGATGATGATTCTTATGTTCATCAATGCTATTCTGTTGAGAAGTGTAAGGGCAAGTAGTTTGATGGATAATGCCACGATGTAAACAAAATGATGTGACTGATGACTAAGATACTCCTTAGCATTATTAGTGCGTAGAATTTTAATAGGGGTATCAAATTGTGTACGAATCTTATTATAAAAAGCAATATAAATAGAGAAAATTTCAGAGCATTTGTGTAACAAATATAACCATGTACACAGAGAAAAATCATCAATAAAGGTAACAAAATACAGGCTACCCCTACCAACAGTCTGAAGGGGAGCAAGACCCTAAACATCCGAATGAACATGGTCAAAAGGACGAGAAGAACCGCGTCCATGCTTAGCAAGAAAAGTAGATCGGTGATGTTTGCCAAATTGACAAGCCTCACAATTAAGAGAAGAATCTCCTCGAGGTAAATCAGGTAAAAGCTGATAAAGAATCTGGGGAGGAGGATGTCCAAGCCGAAGATGCCACTGAAGTAAAGAAGAGGAAGCAGAAATAGTAGAAGCAATATCAAGGTAAAACAAGCCGCTGCTTACAGTCCCAGTAGCAATCGCCTTCTTGGAATGAGGAATCTGAAAAGGACAAGTAGACATAGTAAAAATAACTTCACAATTCAACTGTTTGCAAAGAGGAGTGACAGAAAGAAGGTTGTACGGAAAATTTTAGACATAAAGAGTGTCCTAAAGATGAAGAGAATGAGTAACATGCACCGTGCCAGACCCACAAACAGGAGATGTAGAACCATCCACATTAAGAACTGGAGGTAACCAGTTACTCTTGTCAAGCTAAGAGAAAAGACGAGAATTTCCTGTCATTTGATTAGTAGCACTAGAATCAATAAGCCACCTACCCGTAATAGACAACTGAGCAGCACCAGGAGTAGCAAGAGAAGAAGTAGACTTATTGGAGAAATTAGCCAAAGTAAGATGAAGGTGAGGATATTTGGCCCAACAATGATCAACCAAGTGACCAACTTTGCTACAATGAGAATAAAGATACTTTGAGTAACTACGACCACCAGTATAGCCCCGGTCACTAGAGGTGTCATGACGAGTTGGATGAGCAACAACATTAGGAGATGGAGAGGGAAGAAAAGGACGCTGATGAAGAGTAGTAATAGCATAAATACAAGTAGCAGTAGCATCCAGAGTCAGAGTATCCGCCTCTCCAAGAATTTGTTATCGAATTATATCATAAGAGTAAGGTAGGCGAAGTAAGTAGCAAACAATAAGAAGCTCCTGAAAGTGTTTGTATTGCTCAGCGAGATCAGCAAAAAAAGGTCTATACTAAAGTAGTTCAGCACCAATAGTTTGAACCTCCTAATATGCAGTAGCAGGAGTAATGACGGGTTGAGAAAAAAGATCCAAATATAGAGTATAAATGTGCGAAGTCTGTGTGCCCTTGGAGTACAAAGTAGCAAGATGATTCCAGGCAGCCTTGACTATTGGATCATGTCAAATGACAGGAATGGACTCATCAGGAAAACTATTGGCTAACCAAGTACGCACCAAGGCATCAGAAGTATCCCAATCATCAAAAGAAGCAGAGCCAGAAGGAAGGGGTCATTAGTCAAATGATGACGCTTACACTGAGAGTGCAATAAAAAAATAAAGGACACACTCCATTTAGGGTAATTGGGACCAGTAAACCTCGAAGCAGTACCCAAATTACCGCAGGAAGAAATTGAAGAAGTAGAAAGAGAAGAAGGAGCAGATAGGGTAGAAGAAGATGAGAAAGCAGGAGTGTCCATAGAAAGCAATGGGAAACCGTACGGGTAGAGAAAACAACCTGCGCGAACACAACAAGTCACAAAGAAGAGCGACTAGCAAGGAAGGCTGCACGAACATAATAAGTTGCAAAGACCACGCAACCACACCAGCTAAAACGTGCGAAAATCAAAGACCATAGAAGAACAATAAAGCCGCACGAACAAGTCATAGGAAAAGTGACAAGGGAGGGCATGGCGGGAAGAAGACCGAAAGAAAACCGGAAGAGGTTAGAAAAGCAAACCGCAAGCAATGAGGAGCAAAGGACCGGTTAGCTCTGATACCATGTAAAATGAGATAAATAAAAGGTAAATTTTATTTCTTCAAAAAGATAAACAATACATAGGTATGCCCCTAATTTATAGAGAATGGGGGAGATGAGAGAATACAACAAGCGATGCAGGACTAAATACTAGCCGGGCAGGCTGGGCGGTTAGAAAGTCAAATAGCCATATTGTACAACATATAAATCCTGGGAAGCCTCTGAACACCTCTTGCGGAGAAACTCTAGACCATAGTTGTGGTAATCCGTTAGACCGCTACTGCGGCTAATCATCAGACCGTTGTTGTAGCTAAACTGCCAGACCGCAGAACGGATAGACCACTACGACAAGACTTATGACCGCCCGATCTCTATAGGTCTCAATAATTATCATTGCTAAGAAAAGATATGTTCACATCTTATGTTGTCGGATTATGATAACCAGAGATAGTTGGTGACTGAGTAAGGACACAAATTGACAACCTAGTGATTTCTTCAAAAATCTACAACGAGCCTCTTGATTTGGTTATATCTCTTACCTTTTTCTCCGCTTCAATAGATCTTTGTTGACTATTTCTCTATATTATTGATAATTCATGCACTCTAAACATTATATTTTGAACTTTTATTTCATGTCTATTAAATCTTTTGAATGTTTTGTTGGGTTTTGTTATACATCACAAGAGTTGTGCGCAACAGAATTAAGAACAAGAAAACCCAAAAGAAATTCGGATCTGGCGATGAACATTGATCAAGAAGAAACATTGCTATAAATAAATTATACCTTTACGGGATTTAGTCGATACTCAACCAAGGTCCTACAATGAAATCCAACGAATGCTAACGACCGGAGTTCCGAATGTAGAATAGTGTCCACGCCTCTACGGATATCCACATGAGTACGAAGAACCCTTAGACTCTTATCACACAAGATCTAGGTTGGAAAAAGGTTTGCCCTCAACATCTCCATAGACTGTTAGATCCGTTAAAGTAGAGGTGGCGGTGATGAAGATGACGGTTAGGAAATGATTTCTGGCAAAGTAGTAGAATGACGAACGGTCGGCAGCAAGAAGCAGCGATCACGTCCTAGTGAAATAGTTCCGTTGGGAATATGGATCGTCTCACTCGATTAGGTCAAAACAAAATAGTAACAGTTTCGGTTTACTGTACATATCGTACATATACATAGTATAGAACTCGTCGATACCCGCAGACCATGCCGAATTAGACTTAAAAGAAATACACCGAGGGATACAGAATTCGTTGAGTATATACATCGATATTCGACGAATCAAAAACCATTCATCGAAATAACACAGACATACTTGATGAATCAAGACAGAGCAAACCGTCGAACTATTAAGGAAATATTCGACGAATAAGTCTAATTCATCGAAACTGTCATGAAGATACTCGGTGAACCCAAGATGGATTCGTTGAGTCTATCATGATGATATTTGACGAATTCCAACTCATTCGTTGAAACCTTATGCGATACTCGATGAATTTCCCTTAGAGTCTTTCGACCACTTACGTGGTGACCCATATTCATAATATAAGTCCCAGAATGAAAATCCTCCACATCCAGAATGTCATAGACTTGCTACTTAACTCATATCACAAATGAGCAAGGCCAACACAAACCTTTCCAACTTCTCTAATGCTCTTATGTGCGACCCCATAGGCTCATATTGTGTTGGTAGTGAGACTATATGTTTTATCACTTCTAGATTACCATGGTAACACCAACATGTTTATGAGTTGGTTGAGGTATGCCCCTTTAAATTGCTGAGAGTGAATATTTGTGTTGTGGTAATATTAGTGTAAATAACCATGCTCTCTACAAAGCAAGGAAAATTTAGGTATTGGCGTGAACCTTGTAAAAACTCGAGAAGACAAGAGCTTTGGAAGTGGTGACAACCTTCCCCGACCCTGGAGACAACCGATGAATGGACTATAGGATATGGATTGACAACCCAGTGCATCCTCCGAAATCTATGTAATAGACTCGATCGTTATTTGTATCTTTCCCCTTATCTTTCACAAATCTAGGATTGTATGGTAGTTTTTATTATTTGTAATTGATTGTTATGATAAGTTGAGAAAGCTATACTAGCATTTGCTATGTGTGAGCTGTGCGAAGCAGTGTCGATGACCTACAAGTGAACATTGTGAGAGTGACTTTGATAAGCCCTTGGTGAAGCGGTGCTTGTGACCCACACAAGCATGTGTGATGGCAAAGAGATGAAGGTGACCATATTGGTGCTATTGATTGCAAAGCAGTAAGGATACCCACATAGTTAATTTAGTTTCCTTTTTCATTTTCTTTCACAACCATATCAAAACACTCCATAAACCATCCAACTAAATGACTTCCATCTCATGTATTTTCTAGATAGATAACTCCACCCTACCGTATTTTAGTGAGATCGATACTCGGGATGTCACTCCTCATTTTATATTACTTATACCATTGTGCACTTGTCCTGATCGCCGAAAGATTTTTGTGTCGTTGCCAGGGAACACAGACATATGAGTATCTGACGAGAGAGTAGATAGGTAGAAGTTCTTCCAATCGTAATTAAAAGTCCTCTTTGTTTTTATTTTCCTTGTTTTTGAATTTTAAATAACATCCTTTTAGTTTTATTTCCTCCTAATCTATTTTTAAAATTTATAAAATAGGTTTTTTTGTTAGAAAATATTATTTTATGTAGTTTTTTTTTGCAAAGAAATTTAAATTTTATATCCACATCAGATCCATAATGTATCTTGTGCTTCCACGACAAATAGTTTCTCGTCCTTATGACTCGAATCCATTGATGTTGAGAAGTAATGTTAAGAAATGTTTATGTTGTCAAAGTATGGATCTCACCTTAAAGGATTACGTCATTTTTAACATTTAAAAGGCAACAGATGGATGATTATGAAATAAACATCCAGATCATATCTACTCTATATTCTAACATCATTCCTTCATCTTCTAATGACATGTACACAACACCACCTTATGTGTAGGGGACTGTTATGGATATGTCCATCTGAATTATGGTCGAGCTGTATGATGATATTGTGTAGTTGACTCCCCATGTACATTTATCTCTAGTGTGTGGTTCACCTGTGGAGGAGTCTGAGCATATATTCCGTAATTCTAAAATTATTGTTCTTTTTCCTTCTTTGCAAAACTTTTCTATACCAATTTTTAATGATCCTGTTGAATATATTTTAAAGGGTAATGATCTACAGCCTGTGACCGCACCAAAGTGGGATGATGATACTGTTCTCTCCAATGTGCGAGAATGACTACTTTGAGCATAATGGTGCACCAAGGTGGGATGAGGTGGGTGCCCATGGCGATGAGGAGTTGTACACCTCTTCATTTATTAATATGATTTGCCCCAACACCAATGTTCTTGAGTTTTTAGATGCCCCTTGCTATGATTCATATGATACTGACAATGATCAAGCTTGGGAACCTATTAGGAGTGAGATCATGAACACTACCCAATTAATGATTATTTTAGTCTTTCATCTATTTTATTTCCTAACCGCCCATCCTTGTATGAGCCTATGCTAGTTAAGTTTTCAGAGGTACTCCTTGAGGAATTGGAGCATACTGCTCAAATCAATGATGAGTGTATCCTCTTATATGAGGAGGTGTATCTATCCTCCATAGAGGAAGCCCCATTCATTATCTTCTTCTCCTGCATCCTCCCTATTGATGACACCTTGCTGGGCAATGATTTATTTTGCAGTGAGTTTAGTGAGGAGAACTCCTCTTCTTGCTCTCTTCTTCCTCTACCTATAAAGAGAAGGTATTATTATTCAGGTAGATAGGTAACTGTTCTGTCGCTGTATCAGTACCCATTACTGACACAGATATTGGGATTATTACCCGTTCAATTTTTTTCATACTCCCATCAGCTAGAACTTTAAAAATTCTGAATAAGTCATGCTGGGAGGACAATAACCCATGTAATTATCTAAATTTTTCTTGCATTTTATCTTTCCAAGTCGACTTTAGTTCGTTGAATTTCATTTTGGTTTGTTTATTTTCCTTTATTTTGTTGGAGCTCCTCCCACATGTAATCTTTATTTGGGAATTACAGCTTGAATATTTGACTTCATTTTGTCGTCTGCTATGCTCAAATCATGAGATTTAGGTAATCTCATTTCTTTCTACCTTTTAATTTCAGATTTCATGTAATTTCATTTTAGATCATTACATAAGTCAGAGGGAGAGTGGTGAGATTGAGTACCCGTACCATGCACTATTCACTTTACAAGCGCATGAAAGAAGCACCTTTCAATTTCAGATCTTATAATTTTATACTAAAGAATTTTAAAGTCAATTGCTAGATTTTTACTTTACTAAGCACACTAATGTTGGATCGTGTAGCGCCCTTAGAGGGGGGGAGTGAATAAGGGTAATTAATACTTCTGATTATTAAGAAGTGAAATAAATGATTTCTAGTTTCTGTTGATACCGCCGACGATAGTGATACATAAAAAGTTGCTTGTGTTTATATATGGTTGGTAAGCATTTAAAAGCATACTCCCCCTAGATAGAGACTCCCCATACATAGATGCTTCCTAGGTTGTACTCCCCCTAAATGTCGTATTTCTTCAAATCTATTCTCCCCCTTTTGGTATTATCAAAAGGGGGTGGGTCAAGTGTCTTGGCAATCATATTCTTTCCCTTTTTATTTTTAGAGAAGATTGAGAGGATATTTCATGATGGAAAGTATAATATACTACTTTTGTACATTTGGTGGCATGACCAAGCTTAAAGTAGTTTTGTAGTGATAAAAATATGTTGAGATAATTATGTGTAAAAACATTTTTGAAACATTTTCAAGTAAAAATTAGATTCAGAGTTGTAGTTTAACAAAAATGTTTTTAGAAGTGCTGCATGAATATGACCAAAGGTGAAGGTGATATCACAATGATTTTGAAAACTATAAACCAAGAGATGTTATTTTAAACAATATTTCAAAGTATGATTCCCATTATCTAAGCAAGATAATAGTAACAATGTTAGGAAATTTGCAAGTCAAACATACTAGAAATAATATAGAGATCATGCATTGATATCTGATGTTGTTACTCATAATTATAGAGAGCATATAAAGATCTGCCCAGAGATCATGCATTGATATCTAATGTTGTGGTAATATTAGAGTAAATCACCATGCTCTCTGCAAAGCAAGGCAAATTTAGGGATTGGCGTGAACCTTGTAAACACTCGAGAAGACAAGAGCTTTGGAAGTGGTGACAGCCTTCCCTGACCCTGGAGACAATCGATGAATGGACTATAGGATATTGATTGACAAACCAGTGCATCCTCCGAAATCTATGTAATAGACTCGATCGTTATTTGTATCTTTCCCCTTATCTTTCACAAATCTAGGATTGTATGGTAGTTTTTATTTTTTTATAATTGATTGTTATGATAAGTTGAGAAAGCTATACTAGCATTTTCTAGGTGTGAGCTGTGCGAAGCAGTGCCGACGACCTACAAGTGAACATTGTGAGAGTGACTTTATTAAGCCCTTGGTGAAGCGGTGCTTGTGACCCACACAAGCATGTGTGATGGCAAAGAGATGAAGGTGACCATATTGGTGCTATTGATTGCAAAGCAGTAAGGATACCCACATAGTTAATTTAGTTTCCTTTTTCATTTTCTTTCACAACCATATCAAAACACTCCATAAACCATCCAACTAAATGACTTCCATCTCAAGTATTTTCTAGATAGATAACTCCACCCTGCCGTATTTTAGTGAGATCGATACTCGGGATGTCACTCCTCGTTTTATATTACTTATACCACTGTGCACTTGTCCTGATCGCCGAAAGATTTTTGTGTCGTTGCCAGGGAACACAGACATATGAGTATCTGACGAGAGAGTAGATAGGTAGAAGTTCTTCCAATCATAATTAAAAGTCCTCTTTGTTTTTATTTTCCTTGTTTTTGAATTTTAAATAACATCATTTTAGTTTTATTTCCTCCTAATCTATTTTTAAAATTTATAAAATAGGTTTTTTTGTTAGAAAATATTATTGTATGTAGTTTGTTTTTGCAAAGAAATTTAAATTTTATATCTTGTGCCTCCATGACAAATAGTTTCTCATCCTTATGACTCGACTCCATTGATGTTGAGAAGTAATGTTAAGAAATGTTTATGTTGTCAAAGTATGGATCTCACCTTAAAGGATTACGTCATTTTTAACATTTAAAAGGCAACAAATGGATGATGATGACATAAACATCCAGATCGTATCTACTCTATATTCTAACATCATTCCTTCATCTTCTGATGACATGTACGCAACACCACCTTATGTGTAGGGGACTGTTATGGATATGTCCATCAGAATTATGGTCGATCCGTATGATGATATTGTGTAGTTGACTCCCCATGTACATTTATCTCTAGTGTGTGGTTCACCTGCGGAGGAATCTGAGCATATATTCCGTAATTCTAAAATTATTGTTCTTTTGCCTTCTTTGCAAAACTTTTCTATACCAATTTTTAATGATCCCGTTGAATATATTATAGAGGGTAATGATCTAGAGCCTGTGACCGCACCAAAGTGGGATGATGATACTGTTCTCTCCAATGTGCGAGAATGACTACTTTGAGCATAATGGTGCACCAAGGTGGGATGAGGTAGGTGCCCATAGCGATGAGGAGTTGTACACCTCTTCATTGGTTAATATGATATGCCCTAACACCGATGTTCTTGAGTTTTTAGATGCCCATTGCTATGATTCATATGATACTGACAATGATCAAGCTTGGGAACCTATTAGGAGTGAGATCATGAACACTCCCCAATTAATGATTATTTTAGTCTTTCATCTATTTTATTTCCTAACCGCCTATCCTTGTATGAGCCTGTGCTAGTTGAGTTTTCAGAGGTACTCCTTGAGGACTTGGATCATACTGCTCAAATCAATGATGAGTGTATCCTCTTATATGAGGAAGTGTATCTATCCTCCGTAGAGGAAGCGCCATTCATTATCTTCTTCTCCTGCATCCTCCCTATTGATGACACCTTGCTGGGCAAGGATTTATTTTGCAGTGAGTTTAGTGAGGAGAACTCCTCTTCTTGATCTCTTTTTCCTCTACCTATAAAGAGAAGGTATTATTATTCAGGTAGATAGGTAACTGTTATGTCACTATATCGGTACCCATTACCGACACAGATATTGGGATTGTTACCGGTTCAATTTCTTTTTATACTCCCATCAGCTAGAACTTTTAAAATTCTGAATAAGTCATGCTGGAAGGACAATAACCCATGTAGTTATCTAAATTTTACTTGCATTTTTTCTTTCCAAGTCGACTTTAGTTAGTTGAATTTTATTTTGGTTTGTTTATTTTCCTTTATTTTGTTGGAGCTCCTCCCTCCCACATGTAATCTTTATTTGGGAATTACAGCTTGAATATTTGACTTCATTTTGTCGTCTGGTATGCTCAAATCATGAGATTTAGGTAATCTCATTTCTTTCTACCTTTTAATTTCAGATTTCATGTCATTTCATTTTAGATCATTACATAAGACAGAGGGAGAGTGGTGAGATTGAGTACCCGTACCATGCACTATTCACTTTACAAGCGCATGTAAGAAGCACCTTTCAATTTCAGATCTTATAATTTTATACTACAGAATTTTAAAGTCAATTTCTAGATTTTTACTTTACTAAGCACACTAATGTTGTATCGTGTAGCGCCCTTAGAGGGGGGGGAGTGAATAAGGGTATTTAATACTTCTTATTATTAAGAAGTGAAATAAATGATTTCTAGTTTTTGTTGATACCGCCAACGATAGTGATACATAAAAAGTTGTTTGTGTTTATATATGGTTGGTAAGCATTTAAAAGCATACTCCCCCTAGATAGAGACTCCCCATACATAGATGCTTCCTAGGTTGTACTCCCCCTAAATGTTGTATTTCTTCAAATCTATTCTCCCCCTTTTGGTATTATCAAAAGGGGGTGGGGTTAAGTGTCTTGGCAATCATATTCTTTCCCTTTTTATATGTAGAGAAGATTGAGAGGATATTTCATGATGGAAAGTATAATATACTACTTTTGTACATTTTGTGACATGATCAAGCTTAAAGTAGTTTTGTAGTGATAAAAATATGTTGAGATAACTATGAGTAAAAACATTTTTGAACAATTTTTAAGTAAAAATTAGAATCAGAGTTGTAGTTTAACAAAAATGTTTTTAGAAGTGCCGCATGAATATGACCATAGGTGAAGGTGATATCACAATGATTTTGAAAACTATAAACCAAGAGATGCTATTTTAAACAATATTTCAAAGTATGATTCCCATTATCTAAGTAAGATAACAGTAACAATGTTAGGAAATTTGCAAGTCAAACATACTAGAAACAATATAGAGATCATGCATTGATATCTAATGTTGTTACTCATAATTATAGAGATCATATAAAGATCTGCACTAGGATCCAATTCTCATGAGTAGAAGTGTTATGCAAGGCAATGAAGTGTACACAAATAGTGTTTTGATCATTCATACTAATGAATAAATTGTAAAGGCAAGAAATGTGTAAAGAAATATGCTTAACGTTAAAATATATAAATAAATTACTTCCACACAAATTCAATGCACATTCCAATATAATACAACTCACAAGGTGCTATGCACACACAATGCTTATTAAGACTTATCAGGGATCAAAGTAGAACTTGGGGGATCACTTTTATTATATTTGATTTTTTTTGTGATCTTGTGTATATAAAGTGATTTTTGATTTGATTGTTTGCTACAAGACACTTTATAATTCTTATTTAAAGTTACTCAACCTCAGAATACTCATTAAGACTTATTCGGAGGGTGAGTAGTTCTTGGTAGAGATTCCTTGTCAATCTTATTTATGATTTTAGTTGCTTGACTAGGGGCTCCGAATCTCAAAATAGATCCTACACTTTAGGCTTTCAACACAAGCCCTATAAACTCAGGCTTTCCTCAAGCCTTAGAAACTTAGATCTGAAAAAAGATCCTAAACTCAGATTAATACAGGAATCTTTCAAACTCAGATCCTTCAAGAATCTTACAAAATAATATCAAAGAGATTTTGACTCAACACTCAAGAGATTGAGTCTTCAAGTCGGATCACACACAACATGCACCTTCTTTCTTGTCTTGATCAACACCTGAATTATCTTCCTGGAATGACTGGCTTTTTGAATTATCCTAAGAAAGGTTTACAGAATAAGAAATCTTCTGGCTGGAATTCTTTAAATGACTAACGACACTTTAGGAAGCAATCTTGAAATGAAATATTTAACAGCTGTCAAAATCCGATTAAAGAATTATTTCAAAATCTTGGAAATATTCTCCAATGAATGAAAATAATTCCTCTTGCTGGCAATCCCTGACTTCATGCAGCAAATCTCGTGAATTAATTTGATTTAATTCTCCTGCTTGAACTATGCCTAAAATCATGGACATATCCATTGTGCCACGTGTCAGGATGGAGAAAATTGTTCTAACAAACCATGTCATAGTGCCATAAACAAAGTAAATTAGCCCACATATAGTATGTATGGTCACTTTAAAACATATATAAGTTATATAAGGAAACTTCTAGCACTTAGCCATTTCAGCCTGTAGAACAGTATGTCACCATATAGTCGATGTAGTCAAATATTTACTAAGTCTTCTTCCAAGGAACTGACATGTTCCTTATGCCCTCTTCCTATCTTTCTTGCATCCTACAAAGTCTGCATCTGAAACCCTGTTAGCTAAAAATCATTACTCCTAGGATATCGCATGCCAAGATTAGGTGAACCCTTAAGATATCTTAGAATCCTCTTGATAGTGGTATAATGAGATTCCTTAGGGTTCACTTAATACCTAACACGAACACATGTAAAGAACATGATGTCTGGTCTACTGACAGTAAGGTAAAGCAAGGACCCAATCATATAATACATGGTTTTATTAAATGGTTTCTCCTTTTATCCTTGTCTAGAGATATACTGGAGCCCATTAGAGTCCTCATAGATGTTGCATTCTCCATTCCAAACCTCTTTATAAGATCTTTTGTGAACTTGTTCTGTAAGGCAAAAATTTCATCTTCAGATTGCTTCACTTGGAGCCCTATGATGTATTTCAGCTCTCCCATACTGCTCATTTCAAACTTCCCTTGCATTAGTTTGGCTAACATTTTGCAAAGATTGTCATTTGTAGATAAAAAGATATTGTCATTAACATTGATTTGCACTAGCAAAATCATGCCTTTAATTTCTCATAGGAATAATGTATTGTCTATCTCCCCCCTTGAAAATTTGTTTCAATGAGAAAATTAGACAAAGTCTCATACCAGGATCTGGGTGCCTGCTTGAGACTATATAAAACTTTTCTCAAATAATATACATGAGTTGGATGAGATGAATTTACAAAACCTGGAGGTTGTTCTACATAAACTTCCTCTTTTAGATCTCTATTAATGAAGGCAGACTTTGCATCCATTGGTAAACTTTGAATCCTTTGTGAGCCGCATATACTAGAAATAACCTTTTGGCCTCCAATCTTGCCACGTGTGCAAAGGTCTATTCAAAGTCTATTCTTTATTATTATCTGTGCCATCAGTATTTCCTTGTTCTTGATAATTACCCTCACTCATCTAGCTTATTCCTAAACACCCACTTTGTCCCTATGACATTGTGGTTGAGAGGCCTGGAGGCCAACTTCCAGACCGTACATCTCTTAAATTATTCAAGTTCTTCTTGCATAGCCAAGACCTAAAAAGGATCTGTGTTGTACTCTTTAAACTTCTTTGGCTCTACCTGAGAGAGAAAGCTCAGGTGAAGTACTTCATTCATAGCCTTGCTTCTGGTCTGTACTCCAAGATCCAAATCACCAATAATTTGAGTTTGATGATGGTCTCTTAGACGCCTTGTATTATAGGCAATAAATCTTCATTTTTCCTATTCTTCAGGTTTAGGTTAGCTATGGGCAGCTCTATCATTTCTGCAGCTTCACTTTCATCTACATTATAGTTGCTTCCATCCTTGATGAGTTCATTTGGTGAAGTTAATTTAGCTTTTTTACTTTAATCATTGATGGTTGCCTTTTTCAATCTTCCCTCAATACCTGTAATACTAGAAGAACTAGACCAGCCCTTATGGATCTGGCTGGCCTCATCAAATACAATATGAATGACTTATTTTACTATTCGGGTTTTTTTGTTGAATATCCTATAGGCTCTACTATGAGAGATATATCCAACAAAAATTTCTTTATAAGCTTTCTCTACAAACTTGATCAGAAAGTGCTTCCAATTGTTTAATAGATAACACTTACTTCCTAAAAGTTTTGAAGTAGGCCAAAGTTGGTTTTTTGCCTTTTACAAGTTCATATGGAGTCTTATTATGATTCTTGTTGATTAAGGCCTTGTTTAGAACATAGAAAGTTATGTTGACATCCTCAGCTTAGAAGTAATCTGGGAGTGAGGAGTCACTCGGTAGGGTTCTACAAGCTTCAATTAGGGTTCTATTCCTTCTCTCTACAACTCCATTTTATCGTGGTGTTCTGGGACTTGAAAACTCCTGAAATATACCTAGGCTTTCATACCATTTGTTCATAGCACTAGAATAAAATCCAGTCCCAAAATCAATCTTAATCTTGACCACAGAACTTCCTATTTCATTCTAAATTTTCCTGACAAAGTTAATGAATATTTCTAAGGAATCTATCTTTTATTTAAGGAAGAACACCCAAGTGAACCTAGAGAAATCATAAATAATCAAAAAGGTGTAGATCTTTCCTCCTAAGTTGTGAATTGACATAGTACCTAACAAGTCCATGGGTAGTAGGTATAAACACCCAGTGGAATCCTTAACCCCAATGGGTTTAAATGAGCTGTTTGTTTACTTACCCATTTGGAATGCATGATAAGGGTTTTCCTGGTCACATTTCCACATAGGACCATCTCTAACCAAATTTCTAAGAGTAGCTTATTAATGGTCTTATAGTTGAGGTGAGAAAGCCTCTTATGCCATTGCACATAAAGTGATGCTCTATTCTCTGCTATGAGATAGATAGAAGAGTTAGAGATGATATATAGGCAATTAAATAATAAATATTCCCACACCTAGTGCCAGTTAGTATTGTCTCTTCAGAATTTTTTAATCAGACTCTCATCCTTGTGGAAAGGAACAACATATCCAAGATCACACAATTGGCTTATGCTTATTAGATTATGTTGCAATCGTTCAACATAAGCTACCCTTGAGATAGTGAATATGCCATTAGGAATCTTACCATATCCTTTACTCTTCCCACTATCAAAACATCCAAAGATGACATTGGATCCATCTTTTACTGAAGAGTAATCTATCAGAAGGCTTCTTGTTCCAGTCATGTGCCTGGAACATCCACTGTCCAAGTACCAAATGGGAGTGTGTTTGGCCTTTAGACATTCCTGTAAAAAGAGATTACTTTTTCGTAGGTACCCAAATCTTATTGTGTACTAGATACTTGTTTGCATTAGCACTTTGCCTTGGATTTAAACCTGGTAGAGGTATATTGTAGGATTATCCAATCCTGGGCACTAGTCTTCCAGGGTGTGCCCTTGGGATAGTTGGGTTGAACCAACAATCAAGAGAAAAATGTCCAACCTTCCTATAATATCAACACTCAAATTTATTATATATCCTCTTAGAGCTCATAGTAGGAGTTGGATGAGTCTTTTTGTAACCAGAAGAGTGTTTGCAAGAGATTTTATGTGAATCTTTGCATGGCTTGTGGTGTTGTGCTGGATCCACAGCCACAGCCTTGCCTTTTGTGGCATCTCTTCTTTCAAAACCACTTCCCTTAGCATTGGTGGTTGTTTTAAGGACAAACACAAAGGGGTTATGATCCTTTATCTCAATATCCTCATGGGATGCCTTGAGGGAACTCTTCCCACAATGAACATCCCTAGTTGCACTAGTGGAACATCCATTTTTCCAGTGTCCATAGACACTTTCTAGGTCATAGCTATTGGAGGCTAAGAGAACATTTTTAAAATTGATGGGTTGCTTTGGTGCTTTCCCTTTGTCCTTGGCTCTCCCCCTATTCCTCTTCTTATAACCTACACCATTTATGTATGGTGCAGATAAGGTGTCTATGTTTGATTCTTAGGCTTAGAATACTTAGCCACGGTTCCCTTTCCTTGAGGAGATCATTTCTAAGCTTTTTAATGATTCTTTCTTTTTGAATGTGAAGCTCATCATGCTTATCAATAATATCCTTAAGCTCAATTATTTTTGAATTCATCTGACATATTTTATCCATATTTTCCTCAAGTTGAGACTTCAAAGGTCTGAGAAGTTCAAGCTCTTTAGCCTGCTTCTTAGAGGGCTTCCGACTTTTTCCCAATGCCTCAAGGATGGCACCATACTTTTCCATCATTTCATCAAAGGTGTTCTTTGGTTCAGAATCCTCCTCATTTCTAGATGATGAGGTGGCCTATGACTCAATGCTTGTTTCATAAATAGAATTTGATAGAGCAATTCTAGGATTTACTTCATCAGAATGAGAGTCATCCTGATCCTCCTTATCATCCATAGCCATCAGACCATATCTCTCTTCCTCCTAATCATCACTATCAAAGTATGATAGTAGAGCCCTGATGCTCATTGGGGTAACAATAGTTGTTGATTCCTCAAATAATATAGTCTTCCCTACATAGGATTCTTCCTCTTCAGATCCAGAGGAGCTGGTGTCACTATCCCTCCAAGTTCTTTCCTTCTTGGCCAAGAGGCTCTTCTCAGCCTTGTTGCCTTTTAGGTGCTTATCTTCCTTAAGTCCTTTTCTTTCCTTTCTTTTGATAGGGCAGTCAGTAATGACATGCCTATGCCTGTTACAATAATATAAAACAATATCATTATTAAACTATTTGTTCTGTTTGGGAGCATATCTATCCCTCTTTGAGTCATTTCTGAGTTTTTTTTGAGTTTTGATTTTGCCTCTTGGAGTTGGATGAGGAGGAGGATTTGGGATTGTTCTAATGTTTCGTCCTTCTCAACATCTCCCTGAATTGACTTATGAATAAGGCATATTATCCATCAGACATCTCTTCCGCAGATGGGTCTTGGTTCAGACTCTTTCGATACTATTTCTTTGCTTAGGTAAGATGAGGCCATCTCCTTTCCTCTATTGCAGTTATCAGTTTTCAAGTCCATAGACCTTTCCTAGTTATGCCCGTCTTCATTTTGCCTTGTATTGAGGTGAAGCTTATGGGATAATAATTTACCAAATAGATTTTAGGGCTCAATGTTTCCCAAGTTTCCCATCTCCGTAATGCCACAAATCTTTATGTCCCATTCCTTGTGTAGGGATCTCAAAAACTTATCTTTTAGTTCATAATTAGTGTGGGACCTCCCATAATTTCTCAGTTCATTCACAATTATAAAAAACGTCTCGTAACAGTCAGCAATATTGTCCTTCTTCCCATGTCTAAAAGGTTCATACTCTTGATTTAAAAGGGATTTTCTGTCATCTCTAACCTCTTCAGTCCCTTTCATGTAGGCAATCTAAGTATCCTACATCTCTTGGCATTTTTTGAGTGTATAAAGTTCTGGAAGGCTGAGTCATCAATTGTACTAACAATAATGTTCTCGGCTCTTTTGTCCATTGCAGCCAGAATGACTTCATCTTTGGTCATCTTTGAAAATTTCTCGGGAACTTTCAGATTGCATTCAAGGGAGAGATATTCATTGGGACATAGGGGCCTTCTTTGTTTTCTTGATCAACACCTGAATTATCTTCCTGGAATGACTAGATTGATCAAGAAAACTTATATATGAAAGAAATTTATTCAAAAGAGATATTGCTTAAGGAAGAAGAAGAATCTCTTTCTGAGCTTGTAGTGGTTGAAGTTGATTTCTTGTTAAAGATTGACCACTATTCAAAAACTCTCATAGAACTTAGAAGAGAAAGTCGTGAAGAATCTCTGTGAATATTGAGTGCTTGCAATCCTTTTTCTCAAGAGTTAGAGCTTGAATTAAGAACAACAACTATTGGATCATGCATTCCACACTTCTTGGTTTGATAATAACAAATCTCGTTTGAATTTGATCATAGTATGTTCATGGTGTGCAGATATAATAGTTCTAACACTACAATCACTTGGGCTTGGATTCGAGGTTGAGAAGAGAAGTTAAGGTGATATTGCCTGGTGATATCTAGTATCGCCACCAGGCGATAGCTCACAAGACATTTACCACATGATCTCCACAATGTATAGTTAAATACGATATTGCCTGGCGATATCGATATTGCCCAGACGATAGCGCATGATTGGCCCCGACTGGATCATCCCGTAGAATCCTTAGAATTATGGGACACGTGGCAGCCGGATATGATATTGCTGGCAGGAGATAGCCAGTATCGTCGACGATATCTATAAAGTATAAATTTGGCTCATTTTTCTGTGGAGATTACGACTTTCATAATCTGGTGTGTTCCTTCCCACGCAACTTGTCTAGAGAGCTCCAACATCCAGAAAATTCCATCTTCCCAAGAAGGTTCAAGAGATAAAAAGTGACGCCTCATACGCGACATCTCAAGCAACCTTTGCAAGGATTCATCGTCATCTTCAGCACTTCATTTAGAGGGAGTTTTATTCTGAAAGTTATTCTTTGTAATTCTTCATTTCACCATTGTAATCATTAGAGGAAGTCGCCGCCTTGCGCGTGGCGTCTAAGTCATTGCATGGCTTGGGAGAAAATCGCTGCCTTGTATGTGGCGTCTAGGTCATTGTGTGACTTAAGGATTTTTTTTCTACCTGTGTGCAACAATTAGATCGTGGTGAGATCTAGGAGGAGGCTAGTAGTAAGATCTAGGGAGAGATATGCTATGGCCGTTCAGTTCTTGGTAGAAGGACCAATGAAATAAAAAGAAGTTTATATTTTTTCCATAGCCTCGATCTTTATCTTTATAGAGAATCTTTATATTTTGTTTTTAACCCTTATTAAATAAAATATAATCATTTGTATTCTTATGATTTTCTAAGTGTTCATATTTGGTTAAGAAAAATTGTTTATGATTTATGTAATTATTTCACCAAGTATAATTGACTAAGAACTAAATTTGTGTTAACCCTTATTCACCCCCTCCCCTCTAAGGGCGCCTCACAATCCAACACTTGGTATTAGAGGATTGGTTACTCTAAATCGATTTCACCACTGAGAGTCATGGGGCAACATAGTCACCCTTTGGTAGAGGGTCAAGGCATTAGTAGACCACCACTTTTCACGGGCACTGACTACAATTATTGGAAAACACGGATGCGTTGTTTTCTATTAGCATTAGACATCGATGTATGGAGCATGGTAGAACTTAGTTACACTCCACCAATAATAATCATTGGCAGCATAACCCTGGAAAAACCAAAAGATAAGTGGGATGAAAATGACAAACTTAGATGTAAAAATAATCAGCTAGATCTTTATCAGAGGTAACAAACAGAGTACAAATTTTATTCTTCAATATCTCTTCTCTAATAAAATGGCAATCCACTTCAATATGCTTCATTCTCTCATGAAAGACCGAATTTCTCGAAATGTATATAATCTCCTTATTGTCACAAAAAATTGGTATAGGATGATCATAAAACACTCACAGATCAAGCAAGAGTGTTTGTAACCACTTTAGCTCGCAAGTAGTTAGAGCAATGCTTCTATATTCAGCTTCTACACTTGACCTGGCTACTATAGCCTTTTTCTTACTCTTCCAGCTAACTAGATTACCTCCAACAAATATACAGAAACCAGACATAAACTTTCTATCTTCCTTAACATATGTGTAGCTACCATCAGAATAAGCCTCAACCTTCAAATGTCCCCTTTTATGAAACAGAAGCCCTTTTCCTATTGCACCTTTTACATACTCTAGGATCTTCAGAGCTGACTGCAGATGGCGTTCTCAGGGGGCTTGCATGAACTGGTTCACTCTCCCTACTATATAATAAATATCTGGTCTTGTCATTGTCAGATAAATGAGTTTACCCATACGACATCTGTATTTGATGACATATTTAAGAAGAGGAGAACTCTCACTCCAGTATTTGCCATCTCCAACAACCATGGGAGATCGATCAGGTTTAGTCCCAAGAAGACTTACCGCTTTCAAGAGATCTAAGGCATACTTACGCTGTAAAAGAATAATAGAACTAGGTTTCCGAGATATCTCAATCCCTAAAAAGTATTTAGGAGACCCCATATCCTTGGTAATAAAATATTGAATCAAATGCTTCTTTGTTATGTCAATACCCTTTCTATCATCCCCTGTAAGAAGAATGTAATTCACATAGACTACAAGAACAATAAGGCCAACAAAAGTTTTGCGATTGAACAAAGAGTGATTTGCAATGCTCGGGACAAATCCAATAACAGAGATAACTTTGTTGAACTTGTCAAACACGGTCCTCGGGCTTTGTTTAAGGCCATAGATAGCCTTCCTCAATTTACACACCCGAGACTCCCCCTTAGCAACATACCCAGGAGGTTGCTCCATATAGACTATCTCATGCAAATTACCATAAAGAAAAGTATTCTTTACATTCAACTAAGACATATCCCATCCCCTATTGACTATTACAGAGAAAATAACACGAATTGTAGTAATCCGATCTACAGGAGAGAATGTGTCAATGAAATTCACACCATAGGTTTGTGTAAACCCTTTAACAACAAGTCGAGCTTTGAAATGATCAATAGTACAATCAGGGAGAAATTTAATGACAAAGACCCAGTGACAACCAAACACATCAACTCCTGGAGGGGTAGGAACAAGAGTCCAAGTACCACGTTCAGTGAGAGTTTTCATCTCTTCATCCATAACAACTTTCCAATGAGGAATAACAAGAGCATCTTTATAGGAAGCAGGAAGAACATTTACCAATAGAGCAAGAGAAAAGCTCTTAGACAGAGGAGACAGCTACGCATAAGAGACCACATCCAGAATAGGATGTTGAGTGCATGATCGAACACCTTTCATAAGAGCAATTGGAAGATCAAGGTCTGTCCTGTCTACTCTCAGTTCCATCCGAAGGAGAGACTACTGGCCCATGAGCTGTTGGCAATGGCTCATTAGAAGAATCAAAGATAGTAGGTGAATCATAAATAGAAGGGGAAGAAAGAAGTGCAGGCTCTGGAAGAGGTGTCGACACAAGAGGAAAAGAAGCAGTATTATTAGAAGGAGGAGGAATATAGGGAGGAGAAAAGAACGGAGCATCCTCAAAGAAAATAACATCTACAGAAACACACTGTTTCCGGAGAACAGGATCATAAAACTTATATCCTTACTGTGTCGGACAACAAATAAGAAAGATACACTTAACATAATGAGGAGAGAGTTTGTCACGACCAGAAGTAGGAGAGTGGACAAATAGTTTGCATCCAAAGAAATGAGGAGGTAGAGAAAACAGAGTCGCATCAGGATACATGATAGAAAATGGATTCTTGCTCTTGAGAACCGAAGATGGAACTCATTTAATGAGAAAATAAGAGATAAAAACAACATGATCCCAATAAGACTGGGGAACATGCATATGAGTTAGAATACTATGAGCCATATCCAGAAGATGATGATTCTTATGTTC
The DNA here is from genome assembly GCA_039513925.1 of Platanthera zijinensis. Classification (NCBI taxonomy): domain Eukaryota; kingdom Viridiplantae; phylum Streptophyta; class Magnoliopsida; order Asparagales; family Orchidaceae; genus Platanthera; species Platanthera zijinensis. Next base: position 65,803,596 of record CM077093.1, read on the forward strand.
ATCAATGCTATTCTGTTGAGAAGTGTAAGGGCAAGTAGTTTGATGGATAATGCCACGATGTAAACAAAATGATGTGACTGATGACTAAGATACTCCTTAGCATTATTAGTGCGTAGAATTTTAATAGGGGTATCAAATTGTGTACGAATCTTATTATAAAAAGCAATATAAATAGAGAAAATTTCAGAGCATTTGTGTAACAAATATAACCATGTACACAGAGAAAAATCATCAATAAAGGTAACAAAATACAGGCTACCCCTACCAACAGTCTGAAGGGGAGCAAGACCCTAAACATCCGAATGAACATGGTCAAAAGGACGAGAAGAACCGCGTCCATGCTTAGCAAGAAAAGTAGATCGGTGATGTTTGCCAAATTGACAAGCCTCACAATTAAGAGAAGAATCTCCTCGAGGTAAATCAGGTAAAAGCTGATAAAGAATCTGGGGAGGAGGATGTCCAAGCCGAAGATGCCACTGAAGTAAAGAAGAGGAAGCAGAAATAGTAGAAGCAATATCAAGGTAAAACAAGCCGCTGCTTACAGTCCCAGTAGCAATCGCCTTCTTGGAATGAGGAATCTGAAAAGGACAAGTAGACATAGTAAAAATAACTTCACAATTCAACTGTTTGCAAAGAGGAGTGACAGAAAGAAGGTTGTACGGAAAATTTTAGACATAAAGAGTGTCCTAAAGATGAAGAGAATGAGTAACATGCACCGTGCCAGACCCACAAACAGGAGATGTAGAACCATCCACATTAAGAACTGGAGGTAACCAGTTACTCTTGTCAAGCTAAGAGAAAAGACGAGAATTTCCTGTCATTTGATTAGTAGCACTAGAATCAATAAGCCACCTACCCGTAATAGACAACTGAGCAGCACCAGGAGTAGCAAGAGAAGAAGTAGACTTATTGGAGAAATTAGCCAAAGTAAGATGAAGGTGAGGATATTTGGCCCAACAATGATCAACCAAGTGACCAACTTTGCTACAATGAGAATAAAGATACTTTGAGTAACTACGACCACCAGTATAGCCCCGGTCACTAGAGGTGTCATGACGAGTTGGATGAGCAACAACATTAGGAGATGGAGAGGGAAGAAAAGGACGCTGATGAAGAGTAGTAATAGCATAAATACAAGTAGCAGTAGCATCCAGAGTCAGAGTATCCGCCTCTCCAAGAATTTGTTATCGAATTATATCATAAGAGTAAGGTAGGCGAAGTAAGTAGCAAACAATAAGAAGCTCCTGAAAGTGTTTGTATTGCTCAGCGAGATCAGAAAAAAAAGGTCTATACTAAAGTAGTTCAGCACCAATAGTTTGAACCTCCTAATATGCAGTAGCAGGAGTAATGACGGGTTGAGAAAAAAGATCCAAATATAGAGTATAAATGTGCGAAGTCTGTGTGCCCTTAGAGTACAAAGTAGCAAGATGATTCCAGGCAGCCTTGACTATTGGATCATGTCAAATGACAGGAATGGACTCATCAGGAAAACTATTGGCTAACCAAGTACGCACCAAGGCATCAGAAGTATCCCAATCATCAAAAGAAGCAGAGCCAGAAGGAAGGGGTCATTAGTCAAATGATGACGCTTACACTGAGAGTGCAATAAAAAAATAAAGGACACACTCCATTTAGGGTAATTGGGACCAGTAAACCTCGAAGCAGTACCCAAATTACCGCAGGAAGAAATTGAAGAAGTAGAAAGAGAAGAAGGAGCAGATAGGGTAGAAGAAGATGAGAAAGCAGGAGTGTCCATAGAAAGCAATGGGAAACCGCACGGGTAGAGAAAACAACCTGCGCGAACACAACAAGTCACAAAGAAGAGCGACTAGCAAGGAAGGCTGCACGAACATAATAAGTTGCAAAGACCACGCAACCACACTAGCTAAAATGTGCGAAAATCAAAGACCATAGAAGAACAATAAAGCCGCACGAACAAGTCATAGGAAAAGTGACAAGGGAGGGCATGGCGGGAAGAAGACCGAAAGAAAACCGGAAGAGGTTAGAAAAGCAAACCGCAAGCAATGAGGAGCAAAGGACCGGTTAGCTCTGATACCATGTAAAATGAGATAAATAAAAGGTAAATTTTATTTCTTCAAAAAGATAAACAATACATAGGTATGCCCCTAATTTATAGAGAATGGGGGAGATGAGAGAATACAACAAGCGATGCAGGACTAAATACTAGCCGGGCGGGCTGGGCGGTTAGAAAGTCAAATAGCCATATTATACAACATATAAATCCTGGGAAGCCTCTGAACACCTCTTGCGGAGAAACTCTAGACCATAGTTGTGGTAATCCGTTAGACCGCTACTGCGGCTAATCATCAGACCGTTGTTGTAGCTAAACTGCCAGACCGCAGAACGGATAGACCACTACGACAAGACTTATGACCGCCCGATCTCTATAGGTCTCAATAATTATCATTGCTAAGAAAAGATATGTTCACATCTTATGTTGTCGGATTATGATAACCAGAGATAGTTGGTGACTGAGTAAGGACACAAATTGACAACCTAGTGATTTCTTCAAAAATCTACAACGAGCCTCTTGATTTGGTTATATCTCTTACCTTTTTCTCCGCTTCAATAGATCTTTGTTGACTATTTCTCTATATTATTGATAATTCATGCACTCTAAACATTATATTTTGAACTTTTATTTCATGTCTATTAAATCTTTTGAATGTTTTGTTGGGTTTTGTTATACATCACAAGAGTTGTGCGCAACAGAATTAAGAACAAGAAAACCCAAAAGAAATTCGGATCTGGCGATGAACATTGATCAAGAAGAAACATTGCTATAAATAAATTATACCTTTACGGGATTTAGTCGATACTCAACCAAGGTCCTACAATGAAATCCAACGAATGCTAACGACCGGAGTTCCGAATGTAGAATAGTGTCCACGCCTCTACGGATATCCACATGAGTACGAAGAACCCTTAGACTCTTATCACACAAGATCTAGGTTGGAAAAAGGTTTGCCCTCAACATCTCCATAGACTGTTAGATCCGTTAAAGTAGAGGTGGCGGTGATGAAGATGACGGTTAGGAAATGATTTCTGGCAAAGTAGTAGAATGACGAACGGTCGGCAGCAAGAAGCAGCGATCACGTCCTAGTGAAATAGTTCCGTTGGGAATATGGATCGTCTCACTCGATTAGGTCAAAACAAAATAGTAACAGTTTCGGTTTACTGTACATATCGTACATATACATAGTATAGAACTCGTCGATACCCGCAGACCATGCCGAATTAGACTTAAAAGAAATACACCGAGGGATACAGAATTCGTTGAGTATATACATCGATATTCGACGAATCAAAAACCATTCATCGAAATAACACAGACATACTTGATGAATCAAGACAGAGCAAACCGTCGAACTATTAAGGAAATATTCGACGAATAAGTCTAATTCATCGAAACTGTCATGAAGATACTCGGTGAACCCAAGATGGATTCGTTGAGTCTATCATGATGATATTTGACGAATTCCAACTCATTCGTTGAAACCTTATGCGATACTCGATGAATTTCCCTTAGAGTCTTTCGACCACTTACGTGGTGACCCATATTCATAATATAAGTCCCGGAATGAAAATCCTCCACATCCAGAATGTCATAGACTTGCTACTTAACTCATATCACAAATGAGCAAGGCCAACACAAACCTTTCCAACTTCTCCAATGCTCTTATGTGCGACCCCATAGGCTCATATTGTGTTGGTAGTGAGACTATATGTTTTATCACTTCTAGATTACCATGGTAACACCAACATGTTTATGAGTTGGTTGAGGTATGCCCCTTTAAATTGCTGAGAGTGAATATTTGTGTTGTGGTAATATTAGTGTAAATAACCATGCTCTCTACAAAGCAAGGAAAATTTAGGTATTGGCGTGAACCTTGTAAAAACTCGAGAAGACAAGAGCTTTGGAAGTGGTGACAACCTTCCCCGACCCTGGAGACAACCGATGAATGGACTATAGGATATGGATTGACAACCCAGTGCATCCTCCGAAATCTATGTAATAGACTCGATCGTTATTTGTATCTTTCCCCTTATCTTTCACAAATCTAGGATTGTATGGTAGTTTTTATTATTTGTAATTGATTGTTATGATAAGTTGAGAAAGCTATACTAGCATTTGCTAGGTGTGAGCTGTGCGAAGCAGTGTCGATGACCTACAAGTGAACATTGTGAGAGTGACTTTGATAAGCCCTTGGTGAAGCGGTGCTTGTGACCCACACAAGCATGTGTGATGGCAAAGAGATGAAGGTGACCATATTGGTGCTATTGATTGCAAAGCAGTAAGGATACCCACATAGTTAATTTAGTTTCCTTTTTCATTTTCTTTCACAACCATATCAAAACACTCCATAAACCATCCAACTAAATGACTTCCATCTCATGTATTTTCTAGATAGATAACTCCACCCTACCGTATTTTAGTGAGATCGATACTCGGGATGTCACTCCTCATTTTATATTACTTATACCATTGTGCACTTGTCCTGATCGCCGAAAGATTTTTGTGTCGTTGCCAGGGAACACAGACATATGAGTATCTGACGAGAGAGTAGATAGGTAGAAGTTCTTCCAATCGTAATTAAAAGTCCTCTTTGTTTTTATTTTCCTTGTTTTTGAATTTTAAATAACATCCTTTTAGTTTTATTTCCTCCTAATCTATTTTTAAAATTTATAAAATAGGTTTTTTTGTTAGAAAATATTATTTTATGTAGTTTTTTTTTGCAAAGAAATTTAAATTTTATATCCACATCAGATCCATAATGTATCTTGTGCTTCCACGACAAATAGTTTCTCGTCCTTATGACTCGAATCCATTGATGTTGAGAAGTAATGTTAAGAAATGTTTATGTTGTCAAAGTATGGATCTCACCTTAAAGGATTACGTCATTTTTAACATTTAAAAGGCAACAGATGGATGATTATGAAATAAACATCCAGATCATATCTACTCTATATTCTAACATCATTCCTTCATCTTCTAATGACATGTACACAACACCACCTTATGTGTAGGGGACTGTTATGGATATGTCCATCTGAATTATGGTCGAGCTGTATGATGATATTGTGTAGTTGACTCCCCATGTACATTTATCTCTAGTGTGTGGTTCACCTGTGGAGGAGTCTGAGCATATATTCCGTAATTCTAAAATTATTGTTCTTTTTCCTTCTTTGCAAAACTTTTCTATACCAATTTTTAATGATCCTGTTGAATATATTTTAAAGGGTAATGATCTACAGCCTGTGACCGCACCAAAGTGGGATGATGATACTGTTCTCTCCAATGTGCGAGAATGACTACTTTGAGCATAATGGTGCACCAAGGTGGGATGAGGTGGGTGCCCATGGCGATGAGGAGTTGTACACCTCTTCATTTATTAATATGATTTGCCCCAACACCAATGTTCTTGAGTTTTTAGATGCCCCTTGCTATGATTCATATGATACTGACAATGATCAAGCTTGGGAACCTATTAGGAGTGAGATCATGAACACTACCCAATTAATGATTATTTTAGTCTTTCATCTATTTTATTTCCTAACCGCCCATCCTTGTATGAGCCTATGCTAGTTAAGTTTTCAGAGGTACTCCTTGAGGAATTGGAGCATACTGCTCAAATCAATGATGAGTGTATCCTCTTATATGAGGAGGTGTATCTATCCTCCATAGAGGAAGCCCCATTCATTATCTTCTTCTCCTGCATCCTCCCTATTGATGACACCTTGCTGGGCAATGATTTATTTTGCAGTGAGTTTAGTGAGGAGAACTCCTCTTCTTGCTCTCTTCTTCCTCTACCTATAAAGAGAAGGTATTATTATTCAGGTAGATAGGTAACTGTTCTGTCGCTGTATCAGTACCCATTACTGACACAGATATTGGGATTATTACCCGTTCAATTTTTTTCATACTCCCATCAGCTAGAACTTTAAAAATTCTGAATAACTCATGCTGGGAGGACAATAACCCATGTAATTATCTAAATTTTTCTTGCATTTTATCTTTCCAAGTCGACTTTAGTTCGTTGAATTTCATTTTGGTTTGTTTATTTTCCTTTATTTTGTTGGAGCTCCTCCCACATGTAATCTTTATTTGGGAATTACAGCTTGAATATTTGACTTCATTTTGTCGTCTGCTATGCTCAAATCATGAGATTTAGGTAATCTCATTTCTTTCTACCTTTTAATTTCAGATTTCATGTAATTTCATTTTAGATCATTACATAAGTCAGAGGGAGAGTGGTGAGATTGAGTACCCGTACCATGCACTATTCACTTTACAAGCGCATGAAAGAAGCACCTTTCAATTTCAGATCTTATAATTTTATACTAAAGAATTTTAAAGTCAATTGCTAGATTTTTACTTTACTAAGCACACTAATGTTGGATCGTGTAGCGCCCTTAGAGGGGGGGAGTGAATAAGGGTAATTAATACTTCTGATTATTAAGAAGTGAAATAAATGATTTCTAGTTTCTGTTGATACCGCCGACGATAGTGATACATAAAAAGTTGCTTGTGTTTATATATGGTTGGTAAGCATTTAAAAGCATACTCCCCCTAGATAGAGACTCCCCATACATAGATGCTTCCTAGGTTGTACTCCCCCTAAATGTCGTATTTCTTCAAATCTATTCTCCCCCTTTTGGTATTATCAAAAGGGGGTGGGTCAAGTGTCTTGGCAATCATATTCTTTCCCTTTTTATTTTTAGAGAAGATTGAGAGGATATTTCATGATGGAAAGTATAATATACTACTTTTGTACATTTTGTGGCATGACCAAGCTTAAAGTAGTTTTGTAGTGATAAAAATATGTTGAGATAATTATGTGTAAAAACATTTTTGAAACATTTTCAAGTAAAAATTAGATTCAGAGTTGTAGTTTAACAAAAATGTTTTTAGAAGTGCTGCATGAATATGACCAAAGGTGAAGGTGATATCACAATGATTTTGAAAACTATAAACCAAGAGATGTTATTTTAAACAATATTTCAAAGTATGATTCCCATTATCTAAGCAAGATAATAGTAACAATGTTAGGAAATTTGCAAGTCAAACATACTAGAAATAATATAGAGATCATGCATTGATATCTGATGTTGTTACTCATAATTATAGAGAGCATATAAAGATCTGCCCAGAGATCATGCATTGATATCTAATGTTGTGGTAATATTAGTGTAAATCACCATGCTCTCTGCAAAGCAAGGCAAATTTAGGGATTGGCGTGAACCTTGTAAACACTCGAGAAGACAAGAGCTTTGGAAGTGGTGACAGCCTTCCCTGACCCTGGAGACAATCGATGAATGGACTATAGGATATTGATTGACAAACCAGTGCATCCTCCGAAATCTATGTAATAGACTCGATCGTTATTTGTATCTTTCCCCTTATCTTTCACAAATCTAGGATTGTATGGTAGTTTTTATTTTTTTATAATTGATTGTTATGATAAGTTGAGAAAGCTATACTAGCATTTTCTAGGTGTGAGCTGTGCGAAGCAGTGCCGACGACCTACAAGTGAACATTGTGAGAGTGACTTTATTAAGCCCTTGGTGAAGCGGTGCTTGTGACCCACACAAGCATGTGTGATGGCAAAGAGATGAAGGTGACCATATTGGTGCTATTGATTACAAAGCAGTAAGGATACCCACATAGTTAATTTAGTTTCCTTTTTCATTTTCTTTCACAACCATATCAAAACACTCCATAAACCATCCAACTAAATGACTTCCATCTCAAGTATTTTCTAGATAGATAACTCCACCCTGCCGTATTTTAGTGAGATCGATACTCGGGATGTCACTCCTCGTTTTATATTACTTATACCACTGTGCACTTGTCCTGATCGCCGAAAGATTTTTGTGTCGTTGCCAGGGAACACAGACATATGAGTATCTGACGAGAGAGTAGATAGGTAGAAGTTCTTCCAATCATAATTAAAAGTCCTCTTTGTTTTTATTTTCCTTGTTTTTGAATTTTAAATAACATCATTTTAGTTTTATTTCCTCCTAATCTATTTTTAAAATTTATAAAATAGGTTTTTTTGTTAGAAAATATTATTGTATGTAGTTTGTTTTTGCAAAGAAATTTAAATTTTATATCTTGTGCCTCCATGACAAATAGTTTCTCATCCTTATGACTCGACTCCATTGATGTTGAGAAGTAATGTTAAGAAATGTTTATGTTGTCAAAGTATGGATCTCACCTTAAAGGATTACGTCATTTTTAACATTTAAAAGGCAACAAATGGATGATGATGACATAAACATCCAGATCGTATCTACTCTATATTCTAACATCATTCCTTCATCTTCTGATGACATGTACGCAACACCACCTTATGTGTAGGGGACTGTTATGGATATGTCCATCAGAATTATGGTCGATCCGTATGATGATATTGTGTAGTTGACTCCCCATGTACATTTATCTCTAGTGTGTGGTTCACCTGCGGAGGAATCTGAGCATATATTCCGTAATTCTAAAATTATTGTTCTTTTGCCTTCTTTGCAAAACTTTTCTATACCAATTTTTAATGATCCCGTTGAATATATTATAGAGGGTAATGATCTAGAGCCTGTGACCGCACCAAAGTGGGATGATGATACTGTTCTCTCCAATGTGCGAGAATGACTACTTTGAGCATAATGGTGCACCAAGGTGGGATGAGGTAGGTGCCCATAGCGATGAGGAGTTGTACACCTCTTCATTGGTTAATATGATATGCCCTAATACCGATGTTCTTGAGTTTTTAGATGCCCATTGCTATGATTCATATGATACTGACAATGATCAAGCTTGGGAACCTATTAGGAGTGAGATCATGAACACTCCCCAATTAATGATTATTTTAGTCTTTCATCTATTTTATTTCCTAACCGCCTATCCTTGTATGAGCCTGTGCTAGTTGAGTTTTCAGAGGTACTCCTTGAGGACTTGGATCATACTGCTCAAATCAATGATGAGTGTATCCTCTTATATGAGGAAGTGTATCTATCCTCCGTAGAGGAAGCGCCATTCATTATCTTCTTCTCCTGCATCCTCCCTATTGATGACACCTTGCTGGGCAAGGATTTATTTTGCAGTGAGTTTAGTGAGGAGAACTCCTCTTCTTGATCTCTTTTTCCTCTACCTATAAAGAGAAGGTATTATTATTCAGGTAGATAGGTAACTGTTATGTCACTATATCGGTACCCATTACCGACACAGATATTGGGATTGTTACCGGTTCAATTTCTTTTTATACTCCCATCAGCTAGAACTTTTAAAATTCTGAATAAGTCATGCTGGAAGGACAATAACCCATGTAGTTATCTAAATTTTACTTGCATTTTTTCTTTCCAAGTCGACTTTAGTTAGTTGAATTTTATTTTGGTTTGTTTATTTTCCTTTATTTTGTTGGAGCTCCTCCCTCCCACATGTAATCTTTATTTGGGAATTACAGCTTGAATATTTGACTTCATTTTGTCGTCTGGTATGCTCAAATCATGAGATTTAGGTAATCTCATTTCTTTCTACCTTTTAATTTCAGATTTCATGTCATTTCATTTTAGATCATTACATAAGACAGAGGGAGAGTGGTGAGATTGAGTACCCGTACCATGCACTATTCACTTTACAAGCGCATGTAAGAAGCACCTTTCAATTTCAGATCTTATAATTTTATACTACAGAATTTTAAAGTCAATTTCTAGATTTTTACTTTACTAAGCACACTAATGTTGTATCGTGTAGCGCCCTTAGAGGGGGGGGGAGTGAATAAGGGTATTTAATACTTCTTATTATTAAGAAGTGAAATAAATGATTTCTAGTTTTTGTTGATACCGCCAACGATAGTGATACATAAAAAGTTGTTTGTGTTTATATATGGTTTGTAAGCATTTAAAAGCATACTCCCCCTAGATAGAGACTCCCCATACATAGATGCTTCCTAGGTTGTACTCCCCCTAAATGTTGTATTTCTTCAAATCTATTCTCCCCCTTTTGGTAGGGGTGGGGTTAAGTGTCTTGGCAATCATATTCTTTCCCTTTTTATATGTAGAGAAGATTGAGAGGATATTTCATGATGGAAAGTATAATATACTACTTTTGTACATTTTGTGACATGATCAAGCTTAAAGTAGTTTTGTAGTGATAAAAATATGTTGAGATAACTATGAGTAAAAACATTTTTGAACAATTTTTAAGTAAAAAATTAGAATCAGAGTTGTAGTTTAACAAAAATGTTTTTAGAAGTGCCGCATGAATATGACCATAGGTGAAGGTGATATCACAATGATTTTGAAAACTATAAACCAAGAGATGCTATTTTAAACAATATTTCAAAGTATGATTCCCATTATCTAAGTAAGATAACAGTAACAATGTTAGGAAATTTGCAAGTCAAACATACTAGAAACAATATAGAGATCATGCATTGATATCTAATGTTGTTACTCATAATTATAGAGATCATATAAAGATCTGCACTAGGATCCAATTCTCATGAGTAGAAGTGTTATGCAAGGCAATGAAGTGTACACAAATAGTGTTTTGATCATTCATACTAATGAATAAATTGTAAAGGCAAGAAATGTGTAAAGAAATATGCTTAACGTTAAAATATATAAATAAATTACTTCCACACAAATTCAATGCACATTCCAATATAATACAACTCACAAGGTGCTATGCACACACAATGCTTATTAAGACTTATCAGGGATCAAAGTAGAACTTGGGGGATCACTTTTATTATATTTGATTTTTTTTGTGATCTTGTGTATATAAAGTGATTTTTGATTTGATTGTTTGCTACAAGACACTTTATAATTCTTATTTAAAGTTACTCAACCTCAGAATACTCATTAAGACTTATTCGGAGGGTGAGTAGTTCTTGGTAGAGATTCCTTGTCAATCTTATTTATGATTTTAGTTGCTTGACTAGGGGCTCCGAATCTCAAAATAGATCCTACACTTTAGGCTTTCAACACAAGCCCTATAAACTCAGGCTTTCCTCAAGCCTTAGAAACTTAGATCTGAAAAAAGATCCTAAACTCAGATTAATACAGGAATCTTTCAAACTCAGATCCTTCAAGAATCTTACAAAATAATATCAAAGAGATTTTGACTCAACACTCAAGAGATTGAGTCTTCAAGTCGGATCACACACAACATGCACCTTCTTTCTTGTCTTGATCAACACCTGAATTATCTTCCTGGAATGACTGGCTTTTTGAATTATCCTAAGAAAGGTTTACAGAATAAGAAATCTTCTGGCTGGAATTCTTTAAATGACTAACGACACTTTAGGAAGCAATCTTGAAATGAAATATTTAACAGCTGTCAAAATCCGATTAAAGAATTATTTCAAAATCTTGGAAATATTCTCCAATGAATGAAAATAATTCCTCTTGCTGGCAATCCCTGACTTCATGCAGCAAATCTCGTGAATTAATTTGATTTAATTCTACTGCTTGAACTATGCCTAAAATCATGGACATATCCATTGTGCCACATGTCAGGATGGAGAAAATTGTTCTAACAAACCATGTCATAGTGCCATAAACAAAGTAAATTAGCCCACATATAGTATGTATGGTCACTTTAAAACATATATAAGTTATATAAGGAAACTTCTAGCACTTAGCCATTTCAGCCTGTAGAACAATATGTCACCATATAGTCGATGTAGTCAAATATTTACTAAGTCTTCTTCCAAGGAACTGACATGTTCCTTATGCCCTCTTCCTATCTTTCTTGCATCCTACAAAGTCTGCATCTGAAACCCTGTTAGCTAAAAATCATTACTCCTAGGATATCGCATGCCAAGATTAGGTGAACCCTTAAGATATCTTAGAATCCTCTTGATAGTGGTATAATGAGATTCCTTAGGGTTCACTTAATACCTAACACGAACACATGTAAAGAACATGATGTCTGGTCTACTGACAGTAAGGTAAAGCAAGGACCCAATCATATAATACATGGTTTTATTAAATGGTTTCTCCTTTTATCCTTGTCTAGAGATATACTGGAGCCCATTAGAGTCCTCATAGATGTTGCATTCTCCATTCCAAACCTCTTTATAAGATCTTTTGTGAACTTGTTCTGTAAGGCAAAAATTTCATCTTCAGATTGCTTCACTTGGAGCCCTATGATGTATTTCAGCTCTCCCATACTGCTCATTTCAAACTTCCCTTGCATTAGTTTGGCTAACATTTTGCAAAGATTGTCATTTGTAGATAAAAAGATATTGTCATTAACATTGATTTGCACTAGCAAAATCATGCCTTTAATTTCTCATAGGAATAATGTATTGTCTATCTCCCCCCTTGAAAATTTGTTTCAATGAGAAAATTAGACAAAGTCTCATACCAGGATCTGGGTGCCTGCTTGAGACTATATAAAACTTTTCTCAAATAATATACATGAGTTGGATGAGATGAATTTACAAAACCTGGAGGTTGTTCTACATAAACTTCCTCTTTTAGATCTCTATTAATGAAGGCAGACTTTGCATCCATTGGTAAACTTTGAATCCTTTGTGAGCCGCATATACTAGAAATAACCTTTTGGCCTCCAATCTTGCCACGTGTGCAAAGGTCTATTCAAAGTCTATTCTTTATTATTATCTGTGCCATCAGTATTTCCTTGTTCTTGATAATTACCCTCACTCATCTAGCTTATTCCTAAACACCCACTTTGTCCCTATGACATTGTGGTTGAGAGGCCTGGAGGCCAACTTCCAGACCGTACATCTCTTGAATTATTCAAGTTCTTCTTGCATAGCCAAGACCTAAAAAGGATCTGTGTTGTACTCTTTAAACTTCTTTGGCTCTACCTGAGAGAGAAAGCTCAGGTGAAGTACTTCATTCATAGCCTTGCTTCTGGTCTGTACTCCAAGATCCAAATCACCAATAATTTGAGTTTGATGATGGTCTCTTAGACGCCTTGTATTGTAGGCAATAAATCTTCATTTTTCCTATTCTTCAGGTTTAGGTTAGCTATGGGCAGCTCTATCATTTCTGCAGCTTCACTTTCATCTACATTATAGTTGCTTCCATCCTTGATGAGTTCATTTGGTGAAGTTAATTTAGCTTTTTTACTTTAATCATTGATGGTTGCCTTTTTTAATCTTCCCTCAATACCTGTAATACTAGAAGAACTAGACCAGCCCTTATGGATCTGGCTGGCCTCATCAAATACAATATGAATGACTTATTTTACTATTCGGGTTTTTTTGTTGAATATCCTATAGGCTCTACTATGAGAGATATATCCAACAAAAATTTCTTTATAAGCTTTCTCTACAAACTTGATCAGAAAGTGCTTCCAATTGTTTAATAGATAACACTTACTTCCTAAAAGTTTTGAAGTAGGCCAAAGTTGGTTTTTTGCCTTTTACAAGTTCATATGGAGTCTTATTATGATTCTTGTTGATTAAGGCCTTGTTTAGAACATAGAAAGTTATGTTGACATCCTCAGCTTAGAAGTAATCTGGGAGTGAGGAGTCACTCGGTAGGGTTCTACAAGCTTCAATTAGGGTTCTATTCCTTCTCTCTACAACTCCATTTTATCGTGGTGTTCTGGGACTTGAAAACTCCTGAAATATACCTAGGCTTTCATACCATTTGTTCATAGCACTAGAATAAAATCCAGTCCCAAAATCAATCTTAATCTTGACCACAGAACTTCCTATTTCATTCTAAATTTTCCTGACAAAGTTAATGAATATTTCTAAGGAATCTATCTTTTATTTAAGGAAGAACACCCAAGTGAACCTAGAGAAATCATAAATAATCAAAAAGGTGTAGATCTTTCCTCCTAAGTTGTGAATTGACATAGGACCTAACAAGTCCATGGGTAGTAGGTATAAACACCCAGTGGAATCCTTAACCCCAATGGGTTTAAATGAGCTGTTTGTTTACTTACCCATTTGGAATGCATGATAAGGGTTTTCCTGGTCACATTTCCACATAGGACCATCTCTAACCAAATTTCTAAGAGTAGCTTATTAATGGTCTTATAGTTGAGGTGAGAAAGCCTCTTATGCCATTGCACATAAAGTGATGCTCTATTCTCTGCTATGAGATAGATAGAAGAGTTAGAGATGATATATAGGCAATTAAATAATAAATATTCCCACACCTAGTGCCAGTTAGTATTGTCTCTTCAGAATTTTTTAATCAGACTCTCATCCTTGTGGAAAGGAACAACATATCCAAGATCACACAATTGGCTTATGCTTATTAGATTATGTTGCAATCGTTCAACATAAGCTACCCTTGAGATAGTGAATATGCCATTAGGAATCTTACCATATCCTTTACTCTTCCCACTATCAAAACATCCAAAGATGACATTGGATCCATCTTTTACTGAAGAGTAATCTATCAGAAGGCTTCTTGTTCCAGTCATGTGCCTGGAACATCCACTGTCCAAGTACCAAATGGGAGTGTGTTTGGCCTTTAGACATTCCTGTAAAAAGAGATTACTTTTTCGTAGGTACCCAAATCTTATTGTGTACTAGATACTTGTTTGCATTAGCACTTTGCCTTGGATTTAAACCTGGTAGAGGTATATTGTAGGATTATCCAATCCTGGGCACTAGTCTTCCAGGGTGTGCCCTTGGGATAGTTGGGTTGAACCAACAATCAAGAGAAAAATGTCCAACCTTCCTATAATATCAACACTCAAATTTATTATATATCCTCTTAGAGCTCATAGTAGGAGTTGGATGAGTCTTTTTGTAACCAGAAGAGTGTTTGCAAGAGATTTTATGTGAATCTTTGCATGGCTTGTGGTGTTGTGCTGGATCCACAGCCACAGCCTTGCCTTTTGTGGCATCTCTTCTTTCAAAACCACTTCCCTTAGCATTGGTGGTTGTTTTAAGGACAAACACAAAGGGGTTATGATCCTTTATCTCAATATCCTCATGGGATGCCTTGAGGGAACTCTTCCCACAATGAACATCCCTAGTTGCACTAGTGGAACATCCATTTTTCCAGTGTCCATAGACACTTTCTAGGTCATAGCTATTGGAGGCTAAGAGAACATTTTTAAAATTGATGGGTTGCTTTGGTGCTTTCCCTTTGTCCTTGGCTCTCCCCCTATTCCTCTTCTTATAACCTACACCATTTATGTATGGTGCAGATAAGGTGTCTATGTTTGATTCTTAGGCTTAGAATACTTAGCCACGGTTCCCTTTCCTTGAGGAGATCATTTCTAAGCTTTTTAATGATTCTTTCTTTTTGAATGTGAAGCTCATCATGCTTATCAATAATATCCTTAAGCTCAATTATTTTTGAATTCATCTGACATATTTTATCCATATTTTCCTCAAGTTGAGACTTCAAAGGTCTGAGAAGTTCAAGCTCTTTAGCCTGCTTCTTAGAGGGCTTCCGACTTTTTCCCAATGCCTCAAGGATGGCACCATACTTTTCCATCATTTCATCAAAGGTGTTCTTTGGTTCAGAATCCTCCTCATTTCTAGATGATGAGGTGGCCTATGACTCAATGCTTGTTTCATAAATAGAATTTGATAGAGCAATTCTAGGATTTACTTCATCAGAATGAGAGTCATCCTGATCCTCCTTATCATCCATAGCCATCAGACCATATCTCTCTTCCTCCTAATCATCACTATCAAAGTATGATAGTAGAGCCCTGATGCTCATTGGGGTAACAATAGTTGTTGATTCCTCAAATAATATAGTCTTCCCTATATAGGATTCTTCCTCTTCAGATCCAGAGGAGCTGGTGTCACTGTCCCTCCAAGTTCTTTCCTTCTTGGCCAAGAGGCTCTTCTCAGCCTTGTTGCCTTTTAGGTGCTTATCTTCCTTAAGTCCTTTTCTTTCCTTTCTTTTGATAGGGCAGTCAGTAATGACATGCCTATGCCTGTTACAATAATATAAAACAATATCATTATTAAACTATTTGTTCTGTTTGGGAGCATATCTATCCCTCTTTGAGTCATTTCTGAGTTTTTTTTGAGTTTTGATTTTGCCTCTTGGAGTTGGATGAGGAGGAGGATTTGGGATTGTTCTAATGTTTCGTCCTTCTCAACATCTCCCTGAATTGACTTATGAATAAGGCATATTATCCATCAGACATCTCTTCCGCAGATGGGTCTTGGTTCAGACTCTTTCGATACTATTTCTTTGCTTAGGTAAGATGAGGCCATCTCCTTTCCTCTATTGCAGTTATCAGTTTTCAAGTCCATAGACCTTTCCTAGTTATGCCCGTCTTCATTTTGCCTTGTATTGAGGTGAAGCTTATGGGATAATAATTTACCAAATAGATTTTAGGGCTCAATGTTTCCCAAGTTTCCCATCTCCGTAATGCCACAAATCTTTATGTCCCATTCCTTGTGTAGGGATCTCAAAAACTTATCTTTTAGTTCATAATTAGTGTGGGACCTCCCATAATTTCTCAGTTCATTCACAATTATAAAAAACGTCTCGTAACAGTCAGCAATATTGTCCTTCTTCCCATGTCTAAAAGGTTCATACTCTTGATTTAAAAGGGATTTTCTGTCATCTCTAACCTCTTCAGTCCCTTTCATGTAGGCAATCTAAGTATCCTACATCTCTTGGCATTTTTTGAGTGTATAAAGTTCTGGAAGGCTGAGTCATCAATTGTACTAACAATAATGTTCTCGGCTCTTTTGTCCATTGCAGCCAGAATGACTTCATCTTTGGTCATCTTTGAAAATTTCTCGGGAACTTTCAGATTGCATTCAAGGGAGAGATATTCATTGGGATATAGGGGCCTTCTTTGTTTTCTTGATCAACACCTGAATTATCTTCCTGGAATGACTAGATTGATCAAGAAAACTTATATATGAAAGAAATTTATTCAAAAGAGATATTGCTTAAGGAAGAAGAAGAATCTCTTTCTGAGCTTGTAGTGGTTGAAGTTGATTTCTTGTTAAAGATTGACCACTATTCAAAAACTCTCATAGAACTTAGAAGAGAAAGTCGTGAAGAATCTCTGTGAATATTGAGTGCTTGCAATCCTTTTTCTCAAGAGTTAGAGCTTGAATTAAGAACAACAACTATTGGATCATGCATTCCACACTTCTTGGTTTGATAATAACAAATCTCGTTTGAATTTGATCATAGTATGTTCATGGTGTGCAGATATAATAGTTCTAACACTACAATCACTTGGGCTTGGATTCGAGGTTGAGAAGAGAAGTTAAGGTGATATTGCCTGGTGATATCTAGTATCGCCACCAGGCGATAGCTCACAAGACATTTACCACATGATCTCCACAATGTATAGTTAAATACGATATTGCCTGGCGATATCGATATTGCCCAGACGATAGCGCATGATTGGCCCCGACTGGATCATCCCGTAGAATCCTTAGAATTATGGGACACGTGGCAGCCGGATATGATATTGCTGGCAGGAGATAGCCAGTATCGTCGACGATATCTATAAAGTATAAATTTGGCTCATTTTTCTGTGGAGATTACGACTTTCATAATCTGGTGTGTTCCTTCCCACGCAACTTGTCTAGAGAGCTCCAACATCCAGAAAATTCCATCTTCCCAAGAAGGTTCAAGAGATAAAAAGTGACGCCTCATACGCGACATCTCAAGCAACCTTTGCAAGGATTCATCGTCATCTTCAGCACTTCATTTAGAGGGAGTTTTATTCTGAAAGTTATTCTTTGTAATTCTTCATTTCACCATTGTAATCATTAGAGGAAGTCGCCGCCTTGCGCGTGGCGTCTAAGTCATTGCATGGCTTGGGAGAAAATCGCTGCCTTGTATGTGGCGTCTAGGTCATTGTGTGACTTAAGGATTTTTTTTCTACCTGTGTGCAACAATTAGATCGTGGTGAGATCTAGGAGGAGGCTAGTAGTAAGATCTAGGGAGAGATATGCTATGGCCGTTCAGTTCTTGGTAGAAGGACCAATGAAATAAAAAGAAGTTTATATTTTTTCCATAGCCTCGATCTTTATCTTTATAGAGAATCTTTATATTTTGTTTTTAACCCTTATTAAATAAAATATAATCATTTGTATTCTTATGATTTTCTAAGTGTTCATATTTGGTTAAGAAAAATTGTTTATGATTTATGTAATTATTTCACCAAGTATAATTGACTAAGAACTAAATTTGTGTTAACCCTTATTCACCCCCTCCCCTCTAAGGGCGCCTCACAATCCAACACTTGGTATTAGAGGATTGGTTACTCTAAATCGATTTCACCACTGAGAGTCATGGGGCAACATAGTCACCCTTTGGTAGAGGGTCAAGGCATTAGTAGACCACCACTTTTCACGGGCACTGACTACAATTATTGGAAAACACGGATGCGTTGTTTTCTATTAGCATTAGACATCGATGTATGGAGCATGGTAGAACTTAGTTACACTCCACCAATAATAATCATTGGCAGCATAACCCTGGAAAAACCAAAAGATAAGTGGGATGAAAATGACAAACTTAGATGTAAAAATAATGCTAATGCAAAGAACGCATTATTCTGTGCATTAGATAGATCAGAATGTAATAGAGTTTGTGCGTGTGAAATAGCTTTTGAAATTTCGAATTTATTAGAAGTTACTCATGAAGGTACTTCGTAGGCAAAAGATTCAAAGCTATTCCAACTGGAGTCGGAATTTGAGAAGTTCAGAATGGAAGTGGATGAAGACATTGACACAATGTACACACGATTTAAGAAGATCATAAATGATTCAAAAGTCCTTGCAATGACCTTTTCTAATGGCGATTTAGTAAAAAAAATTTTGAGATCACTTCCCCCGAAGTTCAATCCTTAGGTGACCACCATTTCAGAATCTCATGATCTTAAAACACTATAAATTTAGGGCCTCATTAGGAATCTCAAAACTCATGAGGTGGAACTGAAAAATCAACATCAAGAATACAACTTGGAACCAAAGAAGAAGACTTTGGAGTTAAAATTGAAGGAAGAAGTGGAAAATGATACTGATGAAGATGATGAAGAGAATGAAGAAAGTTTATTTGTAAGGAAATTTAAGAGATTCATGAGGAATTTGGAGAAGAGAAACTCCTTCAAGAAATTTTTCAACAAAAAGGATTTCTCTTACAAGAAGGTAAAGAAAAAGGAGAAGTTGAGGATGATGATGAGCATCCGTTATCAG
Source organism: Platanthera zijinensis (assembly GCA_039513925.1). Lineage (NCBI taxonomy): Eukaryota > Viridiplantae > Streptophyta > Magnoliopsida > Asparagales > Orchidaceae > Platanthera > Platanthera zijinensis. The sequence continues at coordinate 65,822,753 of CM077093.1, forward strand.
TGTGTTATCATTGCAGAAGGAAAGTACATATAAGAAGCAAATGCCCAAAATATGTGAAAGAGCAGAAAAAAAGAGGTAAGAGAAGAAGAGAAAGAAGAGGGTCAAGAAGAAATAGACTTGGTACAATACCTCATCTGGAGGTATGAGTGATTCAGATTCAGAAGAAAATGAGGAAGCCAATATGTGCTTGACAGGGAAGAGCATTTCACCATCAGAAGATGAATGCAGTATCTAGAGCGATACTAAGGTAACTTCTCCAACCTATGATGAACTCTATACTGAATTTCTACACACTTGCAAATTTTTTAAAATGAGTCTTGAAGATTTAGATCTTTTAAAATATAAAAATAAAACTTTATTAAAAGAAAATAAAAAATTGAGTAATGAATTGAAAGTGCTTGGAAAGGAGAAGATCTCTTATCAAGAGTGTGATCACTTTTCGACAAGAGTGAAAGAATTAAAAAACACTCTCGCTAAGTCTAACTTGAAAATTGACACTCATACCAACGAGAAAAGGACATAGAGAGAGTTAAAATATTCTCATTCTCAATTACAAAATGGCAAGAAGGCATTCTCAAATTGGTGTGTTATATTGGTAATAGAAAACACTGCTTTGAAAGCCAAAGTAAATGATAAAATATGACAATTAAAAAGTTTGGAGTTGGCCAAAAATCCCTGGATATGATATTAGCCAACCAGTTCCATGGATCTACTAAATTTGTACATGGATATGTCAATGGAAGCTATCGCCCAACGATATCCACTATCGCCGGCGATAACAAAAAATTCTCAAAAAATGACTTTTGACAACAAAAATATTATTCATTCTGCCAATACTACCTCCTCTTCCAGTAAGAGTCCTCAGAAACTATGGAAGAGAGCCTCATCTCTCTTTATTACTTGTGTCAAATGTTATAGGTTTGGTCACACCACAGACTCATGCAGGAAGAAAGGCTCGTGTGATGTTAAACAAATCTGGGTACCTAAGGCGTTCACCAATTCTATGGGAGGCACCACTTGGGTAACCAAATCTTTACTCGCATCTTCTTCTTAGGTTTGTTGGCAGGCTAAGGATAGAGAAGACATGTGGTACATAGAGTTAGGTAGTTCCAAATGCATGACGGGTAACAAATCAAAGTTCCTTAGCCTGGAGATGAAGAAAGGAGGTTTAGTGACATTTAGAGACAATAGTAAAGGAAAAATCAAGGACATTGGTGTGGTGGGTAACAATTTCTTCTCAATTTCAAATGTTTTATATGTTGAAGGTTTGAAAGAAAATTTAATTTTTATAAGTCAACTATGTGATAGGGGCTTAAATGTTTCATTTAAATCATCTTCAAACTTTTATAAAATCATAGATCCTAAGACTAATGAATTTTTTTTACTGCACTAAGAATCAACAATGTTTATACAATAACTTTTCATAATTTATCTCATTCTAGTGTTAAATGTTTTATTTCCAAAAATAATGAATTATAATTGTGGTATTGGAGACTATGACATTCTAGTGCAAAACTTGTTATAAAACTTTCCAAGAATAAATTAATTAAAGGATTACCTTTACAAGACGGGAAGCTTTCTTCTCTATGTTCACCTTGCCAAAAAAGAAAATTTTCTAAATCTTCTTTTAAAAGTAAGAATGTTATTCGACTACTAGGCCTTTGCAACTACTTCACATGGATTTATTTGGTCCAATAACTACACAAAGTCTAGCTGGTAGAAAATATACTTATGTTTTGATTGATTATTATTCTCATTTTTGTTGGACAATATTTTTATCTTCTAAATCCAATGTGTATTCTAAATTTACAAAGTTATGTACTCGTATTCAAAATGAACTTGATTTAAAAATTAAATGCATACGATCGGATCATGGTGGAGAATTTGAAAATGAAAAGTTTATTTCTTTTTGCACAAACTTAGGGATTAAGCGTGAATTTTTAGCTCCTCGCACACCACAGCAAAATTGTATAGTGGAGAGGAAAAATAGAACTCTTCAAGAACTTGCACGTACTATGTTATCTGAATTAAAATTATTTAGATCTTCTTGGGCCAAAGCGATTAGTACTACTTGTTATGTTACAAATCGAGTAATGCTATGTTCTATTTTGAAACTTATATCATATGAGTTATATTTTTAAAGAAAGCCTAATATATCTTACTTTAAAGTTTTTGGAAGCAAATGCTTTATTTTAAATACAAAAGTTGCTTTACGAAAATTTGATGAAAAATGTAATGAAGGAATATTCATTGGTTATTCTTCCACTAGTAAAGCATATAGAATTTTTAATAAAAGAACAAAAATAGTTGAAGAATCTATTCATGTAACATTTGATGAATCTGTTCCTTATATAGTAGATACTAAGTCTACAGGTGATGATGAAGAACCCCTTCCACCTTTGGTCAAAGATGACGATGATGAATTATTTGGAGATCAAGATGCTGATAAGGAAGAAAGAGAAGAAGAAATTGAAGAATATGTTCCTCCAAATGTACTTCGCTTCTCAAAAGATCATCCACATAAATTTGTAATTGGAGAACCATCAAGAGGGGTTAGTGCACATTTTTCTCTACATGATGTATTCTCAAACCTTTGTTTTATATCTGATATAGAACCAAAAGATGTGCAAACCACTTTAAATGATGATTCTTGATTTTTAGCTATGAATGAAGAGCTTAGTCAATTTGAACGTAATAAGGTTTGGAAACTTATAGAAAGAACTTCAAATCATCCTGTTATAGGTGTAAAGTGGATTTTTAAAAATAAAAAGGATAGTGAATCTAGGGTCACTAGAAACAAAGCTAGGCTTGTAGAAAAAATACATTCTCAAGTTGAGGGTATAAATTTTGAAGAAACTTTTGCACCCATAGCACGTTTAAAAGCAGTTAGAATTTTGCTTGCATTTGCGAGCTTTAAAAAATTTAAATTGTTTTAAATGGTTGTCGAAATCACGTTTCTTAATGGTATATTAAAGAAGAGGTTTATGTAGAACAACCTCCAAACTTTATTCATGAAAAATTTCCTGATCATGTATATAAATTAGAAAAGGACCTTTATGGTTTAAAGCAAGCACCACCAGCATGTTATGATAGATTAACTTTATATTTATTAAAAAATGATTTCAAAATGGGTAGTGTTGATTGTACACTCTTCATTAAGCATATTCATGATGATTTAGTAGTTTTTCAAATTTATGTTGATGACATTATTTTTGGAGCCACTAATGAATAGTTACGTGATGATGTATCTAAATTTATGAATGATGAATTTGAAATGAGCATGGTAGGAGAACTTACTTATTTTCTTAGTTTTCAAATTACACAAAGACATGATGGTATTTTTATTTGCAAATCAAAATATAACTATGATGTTTTAAAAATATTTGGATTTGAAAATCTAAAGCAAGCTAATACTCCTATGAGTGTTTCTTTGAAATTAAGAAAAGATGAAAGTGGAATATATATTGATTAGATGTTATATAGAGGGATGATAGGATTACTTTAATATTTAAGCGCATCTAGACCTGATATTATGTTTGCAGTTTGTTTATGTATAAGATTTCAGGCTAATCCTAAAGAATCACATTTAAAAGCGGTTAAACGTATATTTTGATATCTTATTGGTACTTATAAAATAGGTTTGTGGTATCCACGTAACGTTACTTTAATTTTGCATGGTTATTCTGATTCAGATAATGTTGGATGTTCTTTAGATCGTAAGAGCACAAGTGATACTTGTCACTTTCTAGGTCCATCACTTATTTCATGGTCGAGTTGGAAACAGAATTTTGTTGCCCTATCCACCACCGAGTCTAAATACATTGCACTAGGTAGTTATTGTGCACAAGCTCTTTGGATAAAACAATCTTTTGAAGACTCTTGAATAAATCAAGAAACCATAAAACTAAGGTATGATAATAAGAGTGCAATTGATTTAACTAACAACCCAGTTCATCACTCTAGGTCTAAACATATAGATGTTCGCCATCATTTCATTAGAGACCACAAAAAATAAAATTCAGTAAAGGTTTATTTCATTAGCACAAATTCATAGCTTGCGGACATTTTCACAAAACCACTTCTAAAGCAAGCTAATACTCCTATGAGTGTTTCTTTGAAATTAAGAAAAGATGAAAGTGGAAGATCTATTGATCATATGTTATATAGAGGGATGATAAGATCATTTTTATATTTAAGCGTATCAAAACCTGATATTATGTTTGCAGTTTTTTTATGTACTAGATTTCAGGCTATTCCTAAAGAATCACATTTAAAAGAGTTAAACGTATATTTCGATATCTTATTGGTACTTATAAAATAGTTTTGTGGTATCCACATAACGATACTTTAATTTTATATGGTTATTCTAATTCAGATTATGCTGAATGTTTTTTAGATCGTAAGAGCACAAGTGGCACTTGTCACTTTCTAGGCCCATCACTTATTTCGTGGTCAAGTAAGAAATGGAATTATTTTGCCCAATCCACCACCAAGGCCGAATACATTGCACTAGGTAGTTGTTGTGCACAAGCTCTTTGGATGAAACAATGCTTAGAAGACTTTGGAATAAATCAAGAAACCATAAAACTAAGGTGTGATGATAAGAGTGCAATTGATTTAACTAACAACCTAGTTCATCACTCTAGGTCTAAACATATAGATGTTCGCCATCATTTCACTAGAGACCAAAAAAACAAAATTCAGTAAAGGTTAATTTCATCAGCACAAATTCACAGCTTGCAGACATTTTCACAAAACAACTTCTAGATTCCCATTTTTAAATGCTAAGACTAGAATTACAAATTCTAGACATTTTAAGATGATAAATTAACATAAATCTTATTAAATTTTTTAAAAAAAAAACTAAAAATAATATTAAAACAACCAATATATTAAAACATCATTGTACTGAAAAAAATCAGGAGTGTCAAATCATAGTCTAGAAAAAAATACTACAACACCAGTTCAACACAAAAAAAATAGGAAAATGAATGAAGTGCACTATCGCCTAGAGATATTTGGTATCACTCACACAAGTCGAATTTTGCCCTAAATATCAAAAATCTCTGCTATCACTAACACTGGTCTCTTCCAGGTCTTCAGTCGAGCTCTTAATGTTGCTCCTTATTTGACGAGGTTGGCGCATTGATTATCGTGGAGGTTCCATGAGCAAATTTTACCATTCCGCTGCCTTTACAAGAGTTGGCTTTAACTTTAGGCTCTTCATCAGAAACTTGATGAATTTTTGCATACTTGTATGATGATTCTTGACCTCTCTCTTATACTCCTAAAATGACTCACACAAGTAATCTAACCCTTCTTGAAGTGATCCACCTCTTGGTAGTGGTGGATTTCTAATGGATGACGAGTGTTCACTACTACACATTCGTGATGAATGAGCACTAGTATATGTGGCACCCGTATGGAAAACCGCAGGTGCACAATCATCAAAATAAAACTCTTGGTCAATCCAACTGTACTTCTTATATAGGATTTGTTGGATGATAGCCCCCATTGGTAGTGTGTTTAGCTTTCTCCATATAGGATTCTTCAGTCTATACGTGCAACGGATGATAGACAGAATCAAGTCCGCCACATCAAACGGCTCTCTCTCCAAAATCAGATACATCACATAACTTAACTGAGCAGTTATTTTTTGTATGTTCTTGAATTTGAGCATAATAGTATTTCTCAAAAAAAATTTCACTAAACATGCATCTGGAGTGAGTGTGGTCGTCGACTGGATCAGATTTTTCATGGAATTTCCATGTAAAACCATATTCAAAAGAGTCAAATATCTATCTTTCCTATCGTTTTCAACTACATCCAGTATACAGTCTTGCTCTATCAAACCAAACTTATCTCTCAAATCAATGCAAGTTATCTCCATAGTTTGTCCTTGCATATTCGATCTCAGTCTACTGTTCAACTCAGTGAAATTAGGATCTCTTAAATGGTTGTAGAAATCTCTAATTAACACTGATGAGAACATATCTGGATCTATAACTGACATTATGCCTTCCATTGATAGTAGATCATGGATTTGTGCATGCCAAACTTGATCGAATTTAATGACTTTGACCACTCTGATATTTGTATTCTCAATTCCAAGAAAAGTTTGATATGAGGAATGTGAATCACTCCCTGTGCTCCTCAGGGCTTTAGAACTTGAAGCCATTCCTGGAAATATTAACAAACATCTATTTTTAAACACTGTCATGATATTGCCAAGTGACAGTGACTGTCGCTAGGCGATATCTAAAATCATTCAAATAAAAAAACATGAACTTCAACAACTCAACATCACTACTTTCCCATAAACACAATCACACATAGATATATTCATCAAGATTTACCTTAAAAATATTTTTTTTTTAAAAAAAACTACAATTCATCATCTTTTTCCCAAAAAAATTCACCTTTGTTAAGAAATCTACTTATCCAAACCCTAGATCTGTGTTTTTATATACTCCACATTACTAGATCTATGATTACACTTCATCTATTAACTATATATATGCCCTCTTCACTCAAAAACTAACATTTTTCAAACTCATTCTCAAATCTACATAAATCAACCTCAAATCTGAAAATTTCTCAATTAAAATTTCATGAAATCTCAACAATCCTTCCTCAATACATTTGAATCCACAAATCCTTAAGAAAAGAAACCAAAATTTCATAAAAAATACCTTAATTTGGAGATTTTGTTGGCGTCAGGTTTTGTTTTTCTCGAGGGTTTCAGGAAAAATGCTCTAACCGATGCCTTCCTTCCATATTTGACATTATTTATTTTTTGGTGTTATTGCCGATCTGGGATATCCAATATTGCCTAGCGATAGCTCCAAATTACTAAAATACTTTCTCTGATCAGATCTCCATATTTGTATGACCGTCATTATTCTTTTCATCCATATATTCTTACTTTATCCCGTTTAGGCATTGCACAATGTGTATTCTAATATATTGGGTTACCTCTAACATTGTTCACCTATTTAAGCTTTTAATATCATTCTCTATATACAACTCTCCTAGTTTATTATAATTGTGCAATTGTTTTCGCATGCCTTTAAGTATGAGAAATATTTTATTTATGATAATGCTCTCTCACACACAATTGTGAAAATTTTCATATGTATTTACCTTTACCGCGTATGTGAATTATGAATGTTATACCATAATCACTAGAATTTCATAAACTCTTACTTTATCCTTGTTTGTTTGCATAATTTAACTTTGGTTATCATATATTGCAACACAAGTGAATTTAGAGGCCTTTGTCACGCCAAACCATAAAAAATAAAAAAAATATTATTATTAAAAAACAAATAAAATAAATCAATATCTTTGTTGATTAATTTCAAAAAAAATGGATGACAAGGAACCTCCACCAAGTATTACTCACCCTCTTGATAAGTCTTCATAAGCATTGTGAGGTTGAGCACCTTGAAAAGAATTGTAAAATGTCTTGTGTAATCTCTATATGGCTATTCATTCAGTCTATGCATTATGAATTCTTGGGTACAAATACGACTCGTTATGTATATTTATATATTATGTTTGTGCATTTTATTTGTTCATGTACATTTTAAGTTTATACATATGTGTTTTTCATCTAACTCTCACATGCATACTACATTATCATCTATAATATTTCTTATCATGAGAATTGGACCAAAAATTATTCTAATTCTTATGTTCACTAGTGCATGTGTCTATGATATAACTGGATGAATTTGACAATATTGTATTCAGACATATTCATCGTTACTATACATTTTTTCACATGTACTACACTTGATTTTCAATTTGTGGTTTTTCCTATTTTGCTTCCATAGATACTCTCAAATTTTCTTTTTCTCTTATTTATATCACCTATTCCGTTCTCAAATATCTTTTGATATTACCAAAAGGGGGAGAATTTTCTGAGAAATCATTCATTATGTTTATTTTAAATTACTACCTAGTTAGTAAATAAAAATTACATTTCCAAATGCTTTTATTAATGGGGAGTACATATGTAGGGGGAGAGTAACATCCAAGTAGAGTTTGTGTACCTGCTAATGCTTAGTCTTGGTCATCACATGTTCTAACACTTTATAATTCATTAATGATTTCTTTATAAGTGGATTTGTGATTATCAAAAGGGGTGATTATTGGAGCTTGCGTTTCACGCTTCTTGCTTTGCTAATAACAAATCTCATTTATATTTGATCATAGTGTGTTTATGGTGTGTAGATATAACATGTATACCAATACAATCATTTGGGATTGGATTCGGGATTGAGAAGAGAAGTTAATGTGATATTGCCTGGTGATATCCTGTATCGCTACCAAGCGATAGCTCACGGGACTGTTACCACATGATCTTCATGACATAGAGTTAAATATGATATTGCCCAACGATACCAATATCACCCAGGCAATAGCGCACGATTGGCCACGACCAGATCATCCCGCAAAATCCTTAGAATCATGGGACACATGATTGCCAGATATTATATCACTAGCAGGCGATAGCTAGTATTGCCGACGATAGCTCCAAAGTATAAATTTGGCTCATTTTTCTGTGGAGATTATGACTTTAACAATCTAAAGTGTTCCTTACCGTGCAACTTGTCCAGAGAGATCCAACATCTAGAAAACTCCATCTTCCTAAGAAGGTTCAAGAGCGAATAAGTGACAACTCGTACGCGGTATCTCAAGAAACCTTTACAAGGATTCATCATCATCTTCAACACTTCATTTTGAGGGAGTTTTTATTCTGAAAGGTATTCTTCATAATTCTTCATTTCGCCATTATAATCGTTAGAGGAAATCACCGTCTTGTGCTTGTCGTCTAAGTCCTTGCGTGGCTTAGGAGAAAATCACCGCCTTCTGTGTGTGGTGTCTAGGTCCTTATATGACTTAGGGAGTTTTTGATGCCTTATGTGCAATGACTAGATCATGGTGAGATATATGGGGAGGATAGTAGCAAGATCTAGGGAGAAATATGATATAGCCGGCTGGTTCTTGGTAGAAGGATCGGTGAAATCAAAAGGAGTTTTTTCCATAGCCACGATCTCTAGCTTTATAGAGAATCTTTGTATTTTGTTTTTAACGTTTATTAAATAAAATATAATCATTTGTATTCTTATGATTTTCTAAGTGTTAATCATTGGTTAAGAAAAATTGGTTTTAATTTCTATAATTATTTCACCAAGTAGAAATAACTAAGTGCTAAATTTGTGTTAACCCCTATTAACCCCCCCCCCCCCCCTCTAAGGGTGCCTAACGATCCAACAACAACTCTCAAATATCCAAGCCTTTATTTTATACTGAACTTGGCAGGCAGAGAAATCAAGGATTGAATTTGAACTTTCCAACAACTAGTTTGTCTTCCTTCTGCAAAAAACCTCAAATGGCTGTTTTTGAATTTTCTTAAGGAAGGTTTACAGAAAAAGAAATCTTCTAGCTCAAATTCTTCAAATGACTAGCAGCACTTTAGGAATCAATCTTAAAATGAAATATTTAACGGTTATAAAAATTTGATTAAGAAATGATATCAAAATCTTGGAAATATTCTCCAATGAATGAGAAAAATTCCCCTTGTTGGCAATCCTCGACTTCATGCATCAAATCCCATGAATTGATTTGATTTAAATCTTCTTCTTGAACTTCACCTATAATCATGGACATAGCCGTTGTGCCACGTGTCAAACTAGAGAAAATGGTTCTAAGTGACCAGGTCATGGTGCCATAAACAAAGTCAATTAGCCCACATATAGTATGTATGGTTACCTTAAAACATATAGAAGGTATATAAGAAACCCCTGGCACTTAGCCATTTCAGCCTATTGAACACTCTATCAACATGCAGTTAATGCAGTCGAATCTGTACTGAGTCATGCCATCGATGCAGTCAAATATTTACTTGGCCATAAAGTCGATGCAGTCAAATTTTTTACTTGTCTATAAATTCGATGCACTAGAACTTCTACTTAATTTTAAAATCGATGCAGTCGAACTTATACTTGGCCAAGAAGTCGATGTAGTTGAACTTATACATAGCCAAGAAGTCGATGCAGTCAAACTTTTACTTAGTAATGAACTCGATCCAGCAGAATTTTTTCTTAGTGAATTTTTTATTTCTGTCTCTAATTCATTTTGTCCTTGGTGTCTTTTTCATTGATAGTGACATGTCTAATATATGATTAGTATAGAGATCAACATGAATTTTGCTCCTTGAGGGATTACAAGGGCAGAATCCTATTTGGGTGACCAAGTGTCTAACCATACATTAGCCATACACCTAAGTTATACCTATCACATCAAAACTTGAACAACCATAAAATTCAAGATATTTATTTTCATCATGATGCCTTCTTCAAATCAGGAATCTTGGGAAAAATTTCCCAATATAGGCTACCGGCAACGGTATCACTATCGTCGACGGTACTAACAGAGATTTGGTTTTTTTGATTAAAAATCTTGTTTTTCAAAAACTTTTGCATTCGATTTTCAAGTATTATGTCATATCAGTATGATGCTAATCCAATGGTGCAATAAATCATGAAAAAATGACAAAAGGTGAGGACTTTAATTTTCGATGTCCAAAACCCCTAATTCTAGCCTAAGCATGGTAAATCTCGCATAATGAAGATATTTGGTAAAGATGTCTGCAAGTTTTGAGTCCGTGCATATAAAGTTTACGTGAACATGTTCCTTTTTTATATGATCCCTAGTGAAGTGATGACGTACATCTATATGTTTGTATCAAAAGTGTTGCACAGGGTTGTTTGTTAGATCAATAGTGCTTTTGTTGTCACATTTGAGTTCTACATTGGTGAAATGAACCCCGAAGTCTTCTAGTGTTTGGGTCATCCATAGTGCTTGTACATAATAACTTCCTAGTGTGACATAGCTTTAGTGGTGGAGAGAGCTATAGAGTTCTTTTTTCAACTTGGCCAAGTTACAAGTGATGGGCCTAGAAAAGGGCATGTGCTGTAATACCCCCCTCCCGGAACACAAGACACAGCACGAGAGGGGTCTTATGCCCAGAACAGCCGCCTTGCGGTAACACTAGCACTCAGGTTAGCCTGTACCACAAGACGCCTATTCTGCCGGCTACCAACAATATCAACAGATAAGTGCCAACCCAACCATACTAATATGTAAGTCAAATCCACACCAAGCATATGTCCATAATATCGTAAATAAAGAAGCTACAACAAGCTTCTAATATCAGAGTACGTAAACAGAATTGCCCCGAAGGGCTACAACAAAATCTCTCTCTCACTCACATCGGTAACCGACGGTAGCGACGGTACCGTCCCTTCAGGCCCTGTCACCCTGGCCTGGCTGTCCGTCTGCATAGCCTGCTGCTCCACCTGCGGGGTTTCCTCCTAAAAAGGAAGACGTAGCAACCGTTAGCCAAAAAGACTAAGTGGTTTCACATCCGCTCCCCCGGCGACTCCTCGGCACCGGGCGGAGAAAGGAACAGGTACAATATATAAATAACAGTAGTACAACAGGTGAAGTGAGTATACATATTATAAGCAGCAATATCAGCAGTGTATAATAAACAAGCTCTTATTTCAAATCTACGAACTACAGCAACAAGAGAGTATATAACTAGAACAGTAAATAACTCAACTTATATGGATGCCCATACAAGCATATAGGTTGAGGGTCGTTCAGCAGAAAGTAACTCATCGTATAGGAGTGCCCATACAAACTTATACGATGAGGGTCTTGTGTATATAATGAAGTGCGATGCTGTGTATGCAATGCAATGACACACCCATGCTCAAGCACATGCAATCGCTATGTCGACACGGACTTATAGTTCCCACTATTCGAGCAGGTAACTAACCTCTCAGGCATCAACCGTCGTGGCCAAACGGTGACAGTGGAGCGGGCATCTCCACTACTAGGCTGGTCTCCACACTACCTGGCCTAGGCCTCCGTACGCCTCCACACTAAGACACAATAGCGGAGCTCACATGCGTACTACGGCTCAGCGGGTTCTCTCGGGTAAATAAGCACCAAGATCCTAGCCCCTGACTGGCCTATGGTATGACACGGAAGGAGCCTCGGAAATGAGCACGAGGACTAAGCCCAACCGTTCACCTAGCACAGAAGGAGCCTCGGGACATGAACACCGAGGACCAAGCCCAACCGCCCAAGGTCTAACTGTCAACTCCCATCGGTGTGACGATTGGCGAGCCCGTAGACCTGCCACACTATCCTTAACCCGGGATTACGACACCGCGTGTCGACTCACACCACATGCAATTCCACAATTCCGTGGCATGGAAGGAGCCTCGGAGAAAGCACGAGGACCAAGCCCAACCATCCATCAAATACGGAAGGAGCCTCAGGACGTGAACACCGAGGACCAAGCCCAACCGTCTGATTTTATCCAACTTAACCTCATTCCCATTAGTGACGGTCAACACCGCACTTGTTAACTTTCACAATGTTACCCGTGGGGAGTCGACCCTCTAAGCATTGGACTATCCATTCCCTTCCATCAATCCATTACACATCCGGGCCATAGTTTTAACCATTTACAAATCCTTCCAAATGAATTCAACATATTATAGATAATGCGCATAATGTTGATCTAACAAATATAACAAAGCCTTTCATTCACTTAGGCTTGATTCACATCTCGACATAGGAATTCAAGTCCTCAAACATCAGCCTTCACACTACCTTGGTGATTAACACAAAAGAATTCACCCAACCTCGAGATGAATTGCAACATCTATTCCATCGAATCCAAGTTCATATTATAATCATCTAGAATTATGCGTAAACTGGTCAGCAACTTTGACTGAGGATTCCCGTGGCTACAGGTATTGCCCAAAAACGTGCCACCACTCGTTGGAAAGGTAATTTCAAGGGCTACAACTTTCGTGTTTAGTCGAAAGCCCAGATCTGGTCACATCATACCAGAAATGCAACTCGAAGTCTGCTGCGTACATGATACAGAATTCCTGGACATTAACTTCCAGCCGCAGCAGATTCAAACGGACTTTCCCGTGGCTACAGGTATCACATGGAAACGTGCAATCACTCGTTGGAAAGGTAATTTCAAGGGCTACAACTTTTGTGTTTAGTCGAAAGCCCAGATCTTCCCCCTTCTTGCTTAAAAATAGCCAAGAAGGTCGCTGCGCGCAGAATACAGATTCTGCACGCATCTTGAAGCGAAGTGAACGGCATCCGTTCATCTTCCTCCTTAAGCGATTTTCCCCAAATCGCAACCAGAAGTTCCTCCACGCTTATTCTCCCTCTTGAGGCCATTTCCTCTTCACGAGACCACCCCTATCATCACTTTGAAGCGAGGGGAGGTTGAAGACGACTAAGCTTTAGAGCACAAGCTCTAGCATGGCCTTCCTAGAAAGCTTCATCTCACACATCAAGACTCGTTTGAGTCGATTTCTCGCCTAAGAATAACTATAGATCTAGTACCAAGGGAGAGGGGAGGAAACTCACATTATTTCCGGCGTTTCCTCCGTTGCCGGCCATGGATCGCGTTATTCTTCGTGGCGGCATCCTTGGCTTCGTTAGTAGTGTTCTTCCACGGAAACGGCGGAGTTTTTCCTCCAGAATCCAGCTCCGGCGACCCCCGATATCTCATCTTCCGCTCCCGTCAGTTTGCACGGTGACGGCTCGGCAAGGACGATCGGGTGCGATGACTAGGGTTTGGTTTACTCCCTTTTTATATTACATATTAGGCTAAATCCCTTCCGCCATGTGTCACTCTCTAATTGGACCGCCCAAATTAGGTTTCGTTTGAAGTGACCAGTCCAAGGATCATTCAGCATGAATCCCAAAGTCCGGTTCAGTTCGCCTGTATAAGCCGGCGAATCTGCCTGGGCGAAGAAAACGCCCAAGTAAAATTCGGCGGAAATCAGTCGTCATTCTCGCCGATCGGCGAGAATCGTCAGGTCGTTCTCGACGATCGGTGAGAACCGTCAGGTCATTCTCGATGAATTCGTTGGGAATCAACAATGATTCCCGAGGAATCAACAATGATTCCCGACGATTATCCCTTAGCCTTTTTACTGGACATCCTGCGTTGATTGCGTTGAGTATTCTCGGCGATACTCGACGATCGGTGGGTATAACAGGGGATTCTCGACGATCGGCGAGAATCGCCGAGCATTCTCGCCGAATTTCCCTTAGTCTACTTGCAGCTCTGTGTCCGGCGGGTATCGACCACTGATACCCGTCGAATTGGTGAGAATCAGTCCTCCATTCTCGACGATCGACGAGCATCAACCTCCATTCTCGACGACTTTTACTTAGCCGAGTTCCCTCATCTCGGCTACTGGTTGGGGTAACCTTGAACCCAACCCTACACTTATTCTATGCACCTGACACCTCGCGTCGGTGCACCCTGAGCCCGAGTTGAGTCTCTTGACTCAGAACACGTGCGAGGGGCCTAGCGCGAATTGGGACGTTACAAATCCTATAAACAAAATAAAAAGATTTCGTCCCCGAAATCAGGCTGAGGTCGTGGGGAGTAGAGCATACAGAAAACAAAATATGTTTTTAAATAAAGTTACCTGAAGCAAACAACTCCGGGTAGCGTCTTTGCATCAAATCCATTGGCTCCCATGTGAATTCCTCCTTCCCATCATTAGACCATAGCACTTTTACCAAGGGGACACTTTTGCGGCGCAAGGCTCTTATCTCATTATCAACGATCCGCACCGGCTCCAGTCGCACAGATCTGTCAGATGCCACAGTACCATCAGTTGTGGGGATGTATTGTTCGGGCCGCAACAGCGCCTTCCGAAGCGACGACACATGGAACACATCGTGGAGATTCTCTAGCTCGGGCGGTAGCTCCAGCCGGTAGGCCAAAGGGCCAACCCTTTCTAATATGACATAGGGCCCAACATACCGTGGACTGAGCTTCTTCACTCCTCGCACTCGTGACACTCCATGCATCGGCCGAATTTTTAGAAACACCTTATCACCCGCTTGAAATTCCACCATACGGTGCCTTGCGTTGTAATACTTCGCCTGCCGGCTTTGAGTCTCCAACATGCGATCCCTTATTAGCCTAACCACCGCATCAGTGTCATCTATGTACTCAATTCCCAAAGTCTTCGGGTCTTCATCTTGCACCCAAGACAAGGGGGTCCTACACCTCCTTCCATATAGGGCTTCATGGGGCGCCATGCCAATACTAGCTTGATGGCTATTGTTATAGGAGAATTCCACCAAGGGCAAGAGTCTTTCCCACGGCTCTCCCCTATCTATCACACACAACCTCAATAGATCTTCCAATGTTCGGATGGTCTGCTCAGACTGTCCGTCCGTCTGAGGATGAAATGCGGTACTGAAGGTAAGACGTGAGCCCAAATACGTCTGTACCACCTTCCATTCCTTGGAGGTGAAACGACCATCACGATCCGAAACTATCGTCTTAGGTACGTCGTGATACCGTACAAATTGTTCCACAAACAGGCATACCAAGACATCCACGTGAGCCTCCTTCTTCATAGGTATGAACCGGGCAACCTTCGTTAGGCGATCAACGATCACCCATACTGAATCATTCCCTGAGCGGGAGCGAGGTAGCCCATGTATGAAGTCCATGGATATATCCTCGAACTTCCATTCGGGGATTGGCAATGACTGCAACAGGCCACCAGGGCTCCTACATTCCGCCTTCACTCTTTGGCAGGCTTCACAATGCGTGACAAAGTACCGGACATCTTTCTTCATCCCTGGCCAACACATCGTCTTTCGTAAGCCGGCGTACATCTTTGAAATTCCTGGGTGCACGGAATATTGAGAGCAATGTGCTTCTCTCATAATATCCTCCCGGATTCTGCCACCTTTGGGAATGTAGAGTAGGCCACGAAAGTAAACGAGGCCGTCCTTTAGTGTGTATTCGTCGGTAGTCCCGTCTTCAATTAACTTTATTGCCAGGGCCAAAGCCGCATCTAATCCTTGCTCCATTCGGATCCGGTCCCGGATATCACAAACTATACTCATGCTGGACAGGTACTCCGTATATTCCGAAGAAGCCTTAAATATTAAGGTGATGTCCATCTCCTCGATCATCCGCGCCAACTCCATGCTCATCAATCGAGATTCTGGGCTCGAGCCGGGTACTTTCCTACTCAACGCATCGGCTACCGAGTTTACTTTTCCGGGATGGTAGTTCAAGGTGAACTCATAGTCGCATAGAAACTCTAACCACCGCCGTTGTCTTAAGTTCAATTCCTTCTGGGTATGGACGTACTTCAAATTTTTATGATCCGAGAAGATTTCGCAGTGGACGCCGTATAGATAATGCTTCCATACCTTCAAGGCGAACACCACCGCTCCTAGCTCCAAATCATGCACCGGGTAATTGATTTCATGCTTCTTCAATTGTCTTGAAGCATAAGCAATTATGTGCTCGTGCTGCATCAACACCGCTCCCAACCCCTGATAAGACGCATCCGTATAAACTTGAAATCCTTCCTTCCCAGACGGAAGGACAAGGATGGGGGCGGAGGTAAGTCTATCCTTCAATTCCTGGAATGCCGCTTCACACTGGGGTGTCCACTCAAATAGCACTCCTTTCTTTGTCAAGGAAGTAAGCGGGAGGGCAATCTTGGAGAATCCTTTTACGAACTTGCGGTAGTATCCGGCAAGTCCAAGAAAACTCTTCACATCGGCCGCCGACTTCAAAGGTGACCACTCCTTCACAGCACGCACCTTGGCTGGATCCACAGCTATTCCTGCCCCACTGATTACATGGCCCAAGAAAGCAACCTCCTTAAGCCAGAATTCACACTTGCTAAACTTGGCGAATAGGGCGTGCTCCTTTAGCTTCTCTAGAACTAAGGCCAAATGTCCGGCATGCTCTTCCTCCGTCTTCGAGTAGACTAGGATGTCGTCAATGAACACAATGACGAAGACATCTAAATAGACCTCAAACACTTTATTCATCAAGCTCATGAAAGCCGATGGGGCATTTGTGAGTCCAAACGGCATCACTGTGAACTCATATAAGCCGTACCTTGAGCTGAAAGCCGTTTTCTGTATATCATCCTCCTGTATTCTCAATTGGAAATACCCCGAGCGTAAGTCTAACTTGGAGAACCAATGCGCTCCCACCAGTTGGTCGAACAACTCATCGATCCGAGGTAACGGGTAGGTGTTCCGTACTGTCAGTCGGTTAAGTTCCCGATAGTCTATACATAAACGCAGGGTTCCATCCTTCTTCTTGACGAATAGAACAGGGGCTCCCCAAGGCGACGAGCTGGGGAGAACAAACCCTGATTCTACCAACTCCTGCAATTGCACTCTAAACTCCACAAGTTCTTTTGGGGCCATCCGATAAGGGGTCCTAGAGACAGGCTTAGCTCCTGGTACAAGCTTAATTTGAAAATTCACTTCTCTATGCGGGGGTAACCCTAGCAGTTTCTCGGGAAATACCTCAGGGAAATCCCGTGCTACCCGCACATCCTTCACCTCTAACTTCATCTCCTTTAGTTTGAATCGTATCATGTAGACTTCATCCCCTCTCATATGAGCTTTCAAGGTCTGGATTGAGGATAACAAGATTCGTGGTGCGAAATTTATACCTTGGAAGACTACATCAGTATCCCCATGTCTCAAATAGATACGCTTCTCCGCACAGTCGATTCTCGCATGGTGCCAATCTAGCCACGCCATACCCAGGATGAGGTCGAACTCTGGTATCCTCAAAATTATGGTAGGGGTATCAAAGGTCTTTCCCCCAATGGCTATCTCTAACTCACACTTTGCGGTTGCCGTCATCTCAGATCCGTCTGGGAGGCGTACTCTTCGAGCAATACCAGTGAAATATTTCACTCCGTGTATATCTTTGATGAAGTCTTCAGACACGAATGAATGTGAGGCACCCGTATCAAATAACGTATGAGCCGGTTTCCCGCCGACCATCACGGTGCCTAAGTGTCATTAATAATACTCAAGCTAGATGTCTAGTATATCTCAAGCAACTAGAGGATATTAATGAAAGCAAAATGACCAATTCGAATCGTACCTGCAATCATCTCTTGAGGGTTCCGCTCTTGAGTCATGTCCAGGGCATACATCTGATCTCGAGCGGGTCCGGGGTTTCTTCCTCGTGGTCCTCGTCCTCGACCACGCACATATCCCCGCCCCTGAGGGGCTACTGGAGGGAAAGCAAGAGGCGCATCACCAAATAGTTGTGGGAAGTAGCGCCGATTGTGGCCCGGTTGGTTGCATTCGAAGCACACCCATTCCTGCCTTCCGCCGTGTTGCTGAAACCGTGGAGGTGGAGGTAATGCTGGCGGTTGTGGAACCGGGAGCTCCTCTCCAAAGTTCTGGGGAAAACGCCTGCCACCCCTCCGATATCCTCTTCCTCTTTTATTGTCAAACCTCCTTCTGTTGCTGGGGCCGGCTTCCATCACGCCCTCTGCTGGCCTCTTACCACTTCCCAAGTGGTCCGCTTCCAATCTCTTCGCCATATCAATAATCTCCGCCAGACTAGAGTCCGCTATAAACAAAAGGGCTTACCTTAGGGGGTCTCGCAAGCCTTTGTAGAATCTTTTGGCATACCCTCTATCATCCAGCTCATAGGAGTCAGCGAATCTAGCCAGGTGCTGAAACTCCCGTTGGTACTCCGTCACCGACATGGACCCTTGCTTAAGTTGCAAAAATCTCTCTTCCAGGCCATCCCGAGCGGCCGAGGGGATGAAATGCTCTAAGAAGGCTTCGGAGAATTTGCTCCAACTAATGTCTGTGTACACTCTTCCACAAAAAGTGGAGCCCATGAGGGACTTCCACCACCTTTTGGCGTGCAGCTCTAAGAGTGTCACCACAAGGGTCACCGCCATGTTGTTTGGACATCTTATTCCTGCCAACAACTCTTGTATAGTGTCGAGCCACTCTTCTGTACGCACTGCCGACTCTGTCCCAACATAAGCGGGAGGGGAGAGAGCTTGGAAAACGCTTAACCAACTAGATCCCGGACCCTGTTGTTGGACAGGTGTCTGCTGAGATTGGGACCTAAAGGCGTCCAGAATAGCTGTGAGCGTCTGCCCCAGCTCTGATTGTTGGAATTGTGTAGGTACGGACGGGGCGGGGGTGCCCCTTACTAGCTCAACAAGTGCTGGGATCTACACATAAGGTACAAACTTAGGGTTAGGTTGGCTAATCTAAGGTTAAAGACGGATAACTTAGTGTGAATTACATATGGGCACACCACTGCTTCCGCTAAGTCAGCTTGTCCCCAAACTGACCAATCAAACGGGGGTGGTACCATTGTTAAGTGACTTTCGCCTTGGAGGATCGTAGCAAGCTGATACCATTTATAAGACCCCCCCTCCCGGAACACAAGACACAGCACGAGAGGGGTCTTATGCCCAGAACAGCCGCCTTGCGGTAACACTAGCACTCAGGTTAGCCTGTACCACAAGACGCCTATTCTGCCGGCTACCAACAATATCAACAGATAAGTGCCAACCCAACCATACTAATATGAAAGTCAAATCCACACCAAGCATATGTCCATAATATCATAAATAAAGAAGCTACAACAAGCTTCTAATATCAGAGTACGTAAACAGAATTGCCCCGAAGGGCTACAACAAAATCTCTCTCTCACTCACATCGGTAACCGATGGTAGCGACGGTACCGTCCCTTCAGGCCCTGTCACCCTGGCTTGGCTGTCCGTCTGCATAGCCTGCTGCTCCACCTACGGGGTTTCCTTCTAAAAAGGAAGACGTAGCAACCGTTAGTCAAAAAGACTAAGTGGTTTCACATCCGCTCCCCCGGCGACTCCCCGGCACCGGGCGGAGAAAGGATCAAGTACAATATATAAATAACAGTAGTACAACAGGTGAAGTGAGGATACATATTATAAGAAGCAACATCAGCAGTGTATAATAAACAAGCTCTTATTTCAAATCTACGAACTACAGCAGCAAGAGAGTATATAACTAGAACAGTAAATAACTCAACTTATATGGATGCTCATACAAGCATATAGGTTGAGGGTCGTTCAGCAGAAAGTAACTCATCGTATAGGAGTGCCCATACAAACTTATACGATGAGGGTCTTGTGTATATAATGAAGTGCGATGCTATGTATGCAATGCAATGACACACCCATGCTCAAGCACATGCAATCGCTATGTCGACACAGACTTATAGTTCCCACTATTCGAGCAGGTAGCTAACCTCTCAGGCATCAACTGTCGTGGCCAAACGGTGACAGTGGAGCGGGCATCTCCACTACTAGGCTGGTCTCCACACTACCTGGCCTAGGCCTCCGTACGCCTCCACGCTAGGACACAACAGCGGAGCTCACATGCGTACTACGGCTCAGCGGGTTCTCTCGGGTAAATAAGCACCAAGATCCTAGCCCCTAACTGGCCTATGGTATGACACGGAAGGAGCCTCAGAAATGAGCACGAGGACCAAGCCCAACCGTTCACCTGGCACGGAAGAAGCCTCGGGACGTGAACACCGAGGACCAAGCCCAACCGCCTAAGGTCTAACTGTCAACTCCCATCGGTGTGATGATTGGCGAGCCCGTAGACCTGCCGCACTATCCTTAACCCGGGATTACGACACCGCGTGTCGACTCACACCACATGCAATTCCACAATTCTGTGGCATGGAAGGATCCTCGGAGAAAGCACGAGGACCAAGCCCAACCATCCATCAAATACGGAAGGAGCCTCGGGACATGAACACCGAGGACCAAGCCCAACCGTCCGATTTTATCCAACTTAACCTCATTCCCATTAGTGACGGTCAACACCGCACTTGTTAACTTTCACAATGTTACCCGTGGGGAGTCGACCCTCTAAGCATTGGACTATCCATTCCCTTCCATCAATCCATTACACATCCGGGCCATATTTTTAACCATTTACAAATCCTTCCAAATGAATTCAACATATTATAGATAATGCGCATAATGTTGATCTAACAAATATAACAAAGCCTTTCATTCACTTAGGCTTGATTCGCATCTCGACATAGGAATTCAAGTCCTCAAACATCAGCCTTCACACTACCTCGGTGATTAACACAAAAGAATTCACCCAACCTCGAGATGAATTGCAACATCTATTCCATCGAATCCAAATTCATATTATAATCATCTAGAATTATGCGTAAACTGGTCAGCAACTTTGACTGAGGATTCCCGTTGCTACAGGTATCGCCCAAAAACATGACACCACTCGTTGGAAAGTTAATTTCAAGGGCTACAACTTTCGTGTTTAGTCGAAAGCCCAGATCTGGTCACATCATACCAGAAATGCAACTCGAAGTCTGCTGCGTACAGGATACAGAATTCCTGGACATTAACTTCCAACCGCAGCAGATTCAAACAGACTTTCCTGTTGCTACAGGTATCGCATGGAAACGTGCAACCACTCGTTGGAAAGTTAATTTCAAGGGCTACAACTTTCGTGTTTAGTCGAAAGCCCATATCTGCCCCCTTCTTGCTTAAAAATAGCCAAGAAGGTCGCTGCGCGCAGAATACAGATTCTGCACGCATCTTGAAGCGAAGTGAACGGCATCCGTTCATCTTCCTCCTTAAGCGATTTTCCCCAAATCGCAACCAGAAGTTCCTCCACCCTTATTCTCCCTCTTGAGGCCATTTCCTCTTCACGAGACCACCCCTATCATCACTTTGAAGCGAGGGGAGGTTGAAGACGACTAAGCTTTAGAGCACAAGCTCTAGCATGGCCTTCCTAGAAAGCTTCATCTCACACATCAAGACTCGTTTGAGTCGATGTCTCGCCTAAGAATAACTATAGATCTAGCACCAAGGGAGAGGGGAGGAAACTCACATTATTTCCGGCATTTCCTCTGTTGCCGGCCATGGATCGCGTTATTCTTCGTGGCGCCATCCTTGGCTTCGTTAGCAGTGTTCTTCCACAGAAACGGCGGAGTTTTTCCTACAGAATCCGGCTCCGGCAACCCCCGATATCTCCTCTTCCGCTCCCGTCGGTTTGCACGGTGACGGCTCGGCAAGGACGATCGGGTGCGATGACTAGGGTTTGGTTTACTCCCTTTTTATATTACATATTAGGCTAAATCCCTTCCGCCACGTGTCACTCTCTAATTGGACCGCCCAAATTAGGTTTCGTTTGAAGTGACCGGTCCAAGGATCATTCAGCACGAATCCCGAAGTCCGATTCAGTCCGCCTGTACAAGCCGACGAATCTGCCTAGGCGAAGAAAACGCTCAAGTAAAATTCGGCGGAAATCAGTCGTCATTCTCGCCGATCGGCGAGAATCGTCAGGTCATTCTCGACAATCGGTGAGAACCATCAGGTCATTCTCGACGAATTCGTCGGGAATCAACAATGATTCCCGACGATTTTCCCTTAGCCTTTTTACTGGACATCCTGCGTTGATTGCGTTGAGTATTCTCGGCGATACTCGACGATCGGTGGGTATAACAGGGGATTCTCGACGATCGGCGAGAATCGCCGAGCATTCTCGTCGAATTTCCCTTAGTCTACTTGCAGCTCTGTGTCCGGCGGGTATCGACCACCGATACCCGTCGAATCGGCGAGAATTAGTCCTCCATTCTCGACGATCGACGAGCATCAACCTCCATTCTCGACGACTTTTACTTAGCCGAGTTCCCTCATCTCGGCTACTGGTTTGGGTAACCTTGAACCCAACCCTACACTTATTCTATGCACCTGACACCTCGCGTCGGTGCACCCCGAGCCCGAGTTGAGTCTCTTGACTCAGAACACGTGCGAAGGGCCTAGCGCGAATTGGGACGTTACATGTGCCACCAGCATTTTTCTGTCTAATAAACAACCAGCATAATTTGAATCAAAATAATCATGAAAAGTAAAATAATCATTGCGTGGATACCAAAGTCCTAATTGCAATATGCCAATTATGTATCAAAAAATTTGTTTTACTCCTTTAAATGAGATTTTTTGAATTAGCTTTAAATCTAGCATATAAGCATACATCAAAAGTAATGTCAGGTCTAGAGGCACTAAGGTATAGTAATGAGACTATCATTCCTCGATATAGTGTTTGATCAATTGAAATCCCGACCTCTTCCTTGACTAATTTTAATGATACACTCATTGGCGTATTAACTTGTTTTAAGTTTTCAAATCCAAACTGTTTTAACATTTCATGAACATATTTAGTTTGACAAATTAAAACTCCATCCTTTCTTTAGTTAATTTGACAGCCTAAAAAATAAGTTAGTTCACCAACTAGACTCATCTCAAATTCTTTTTGCATTACTAAAATTATCTCATTACACAACTCTTCATTAGTAGCTCCAAAAATAATATCATCTACGTAAATTTATAAAATTATAAAATCATGATTATTATGCTTACTGAAGAGTTTGGTGTTGGCACTTCCCATTTTATATTTGTGCTTTAATAAAAATGATGTTAGTCATTCATACCAAGCATGTTGCGCTTATTTCAGCCATAGAGCGTCTTCTCTAATTTAAATACATGATTAGAAAATTTTTAATTTATAAAGCTAGTGGGTTGCTCAACATAAACTTCTTTTATTATCCCATTTAAAAAAGCACTATTTACATCCTTTTGAAATAGTTAATCTCTTATAACTCACAAAAGATATTAAAATTCAAATTAATTCTAAGTGAACAATGAGTGCAAGATTTTCATCAAAATCTACCCCTCGATTTGAGAAAAACCTTATGCCACTAATCTAGCTTTATTCCTAGTAATTCGAGATTGACCATCAAGTTTATTTTTAAAAATCCATTGTACGCCCACTACTAGATGATTAGATGGTCTTTCTTCTAGTTTCCAATTTCAAATTGATTTAATTCCTCATTCATAGCTATATACCAAAATTCATCATTTAAGGTGGCGAAAATGTTTTTCAGTTCAATTTCTGATACAAAGCACAAATTTGGAAAAAATATTTATGTTGAGAGGAGCAAGTCGTTACCCCTTTTGATGGTTATCTAATGACAAGTTCTCTTGGATGGTCCTTTAAGAATTTGAGTACACTTGGTGGCACATACTCGTCTTGAACTCTACCTCCTCTTTATTAGTGTCAAGTGGTGCATCATCCTCGTACTCCAACATCGAAGAGGGTACATCATCATTTCCTGTCACTGTATGATCTACACATGGAACAATTTCATCAAACCTAACATGAATGGATTCTTCAACCAATCTTGACCTTTTATTATATATTTTATATGCTTTATTGGTTGAAGAGTATCCAAAAAATATTCCTTCATCAGATTTTTCATCAAATTTTCCTAATGTATCTTTAGTATTTAAAATAAAGCATTTACATCCAAAAACATGAAAATAAGATGCATTAGGTTTCTTCTGATAATTAAGCTCATAAGGTGTTAGTTTTAGAATTGGTCAAAGCATGACTCGATTTATTATACAACATGTAATATTTACTGCTTTGGACCAAAAAGATCGAGGCAACCCATACTCGGATAGCATAATTATAACTAATTCTTAAAGCATTCTATTTTTCCTCTCCACTACACCATTTTGTTATGGGGTGCATGTAGTAGAGAACTCATACTTAATCCCTAGGTTGTCACAAAAGTTTGTAAATTTTTCATTTTCAAATTCTCTTCCATGATCTTATCAGATACATTTAATTTTTAAGTCTAGTTCATTTTGAATTCGATTGCATAATTTTGAAGATTCAATAAATGCATTTGACATGGAGGTAATAAATAATGTCCAATAAAATCTATAATAATCATCTATCAAAACATATATATATTTCCTACCTCCTAGACTAGAAGTGCTTACAGGCCCAAACAAATCCATGTGAATTAATTGAAGTGGTCTAGATGTAGAAATCTCAATTTTATTTTTGAAAGATGTTTTTGAGAATTTCCTTTTTGACTTGGTGTGTAAAGAGAAGATAATTTTCCGTGTAGTGTTGGTAAACCTCTTATTGGTTTATCTTAATATAATATTAAGATCAATTTGGCGCTAGATTGGCCAAGATGCCTATGACATATTCCAAATTCATCATTTTTTGAAATCAAGCATTTTAAGGTAGCAAGTGAAAGATTGTGAAATGATGCCATATATACATTATGTGATTTAGTTGCAGTGAATACACATCATTACATTTTTTATTTATAATTTTGCAAAGGAAGGTAGACGACTCAAATAAAATTTTTAGGCCTTTATTACATAGTTGGCTAATATGTATTAAACTGTGTTTTAGTCCTTTTACATATAAAACATTTATGAGAGTGAAATAGTCATTACCCATTGTACCGGATCTCATGATCCTTCCCTTTTTATTATCGCCTAATATCACCATCCCACCTTTCCTTTCTTCTAGGCTAAGGGACTTTGATTTACTTCCCATTATGTGTTTAGAGCATCTAGAATCCAGGCACAACATGTCTTTTTTGTCCTCATCCTGCCAACACACCTAACAAGAAGATGAGAGTAAAGATCCGGATACCCAAGTGGTTCCTCCTGTAGTGTAGGTAGAAACCTTAAGAACACAGATTTGCTTTAGAGGGCAATGACCCATTCTCCTACACGATCCAGAAGTTTGACTAAAGCTTAGGCATTTGGTACAAAAAATAAAGGGCATTGAGTCATGCTTAGATTTGTGCTGGAGGACCGGGGATAGTCAGAATTATAGGACAATCTCTTAGATGGCTGGTTATTATTTCTATGACTATTGCCAGCGATAGATGTTACCGCCAAGCGATAGTGATATAAACTATAACCAAGTCCAAATTTTCTATTTCCATGGCGCTAGATTGCTAGATCATGTCCAATTTTTTTGACCAAGTTAAAATTTTTCTATGGCCATGGTTAACTCATTGAGTTAATTTTTAAGGCGTTATTTTCTCCAACTAGGATTCCATGCTTATTTGAAAAGTTTTTCTTTTCGAGATCAAATTGAGAGAGAAGTTTTTAGGCCTCTCTCTAAGTCCCCCTTTTGATGTTTGAGAGATTTCACATCGGAGTGGGCCTTAAAGAGGGCATCTTCGAGTACTTTTATTCTTTCCAATGAATGATCACATTCTTGTTAAGACACCTTATATTTCCAAAAGTTTTCACTTCCTTAGTTATTTTGTGGTTTTTTTTGAAAATATTTTTGTTTTTAGATTTTAACAAATCAATTTCTTTTAGACTTTTGTCCAAAAATTTGCAGATTTTTGCATACTTAATATAGAAATCATCATAAGAAGAGGTTAGTACCTCAATGTTGCTTTGGACATTGCACTCATCATCAGATGTCTCATGTTGATTCCTCATAAGGAACATATTGGCCTCTTCTTCATTTCTTATTTCAATATCACTTGATGCCTCAGATGATGAGTCATCCAACATTGACACTTTCAGGACTTTCTTATTCTCCTTCCCTTTATGCCATTTCTCGTTCTACTCCTTCTAGTATTTAGGGCACTGACTTCTAATATGGTCGGTCTTCCTATAGTGGATGCATTCTGGCGGGGCACGCTTTTCTTCAACCTCACTCCCTTTCTCCTTCTTAGAAGATGTTCCTTTTCTTATTGTGTCCTTGCAGAAGTATTTTCGGAATAAACTCCTCCTTTTATGATTCTTCATGAATCTTCTGAAGTTCTTCATAAAGATACTCTCCTCGTCTTCTTCTCTATCGCCTTCATCTTCTCTTCTTGACTTGAGTGCTAAGGATTTATTCTTTGGCTCCTTATTATATTCTTCATTTTGAATTTTGAGTTCAACCTCATGGGTTTTTAAGTTCCTAATTTGGCTCTCAATTTGGATCTATCATAGATCATGTGATTCCGAAATTGCGGTCACCTTTGGGTTGAAATTTAGAGGGAGTGACTGAAGGATCTTCCGCATATCACCATTAGAGAAGGTTCTCCCAAGAATTCTTAAAGCGTTGAAGATCTTTGTAAATCATGTGTACATTGAGTCCATGTCCTCATCGGCCTCCATACAAAATTTTTTTGTATTTCGACTCGAGTTGGAATAGCTTTGAATCATTAACCTACGAGGTACCTTCATGTGTTAGTTCTAAAAGATTCCAGATATCATAAGCAATTTCACAAGCACAGACTATATTAAATTCAGTCCTATCTATGGCACAAAATAAAGCATTAATTATTTTAGCATTATTTTTGCATCTTGTTTTGTCCCCATCGTCCCACTTATCCTTAGGTTTATCTGAAAGATAGGGGGATAAATCTTAACTTTCTTCTAATCTAGAGTTAATATATAAAAAGTCGCAGCACAAAGATAAAGAAGGAAAAAAGCAAGCACACAGACGACACAAGGATTATAGTGGTTCCCCAAAACTGGGTACATCCACTCTTCTACCACCCTAGTAGGAATCCACTTAGGTTTTTGATCAGGTGCCCTATCACCACAATATCTTCTTCAGGTAGATCTAGAGACCCTTCAGGCTTTTGATCAGGTGCCTAAAAACCAATAGGTTTTTGATCAGGTGCCCTATCACCAAGGAGTTCACTTTTGAAGGGAGTAATAACCATGTATAGTGGGGTGGGAAAGAAAGTGATGTTAGTCTTCTCTTTCTAAAAACAAATGAGAAGACTTTGTGTGGATTCCAGATCTTGTAAAAGCTCCCCCTGAGATATTGATCTGTTCAGGAAAGAAGGAAGCTTTGCTTTAGGGTATAGGCCTTCAGATTGATGTTGATCTCCAACAAACTGTCCAGACTGATATTGATTTGTGTCTCTTGAAAAGTCTGGAGCAGATGATGAAGAACACTATATGAAAAAAAGCCGTGTTATGTTCTTCAGAATCTCTATTCTGACTATAGCATTGTTTTGTTGTCAATCACTTCTTCTATGTCTGTAAAACCTCCAATCTAAATATATTCCCCCGAGACGTATTCAAATATTTAAATTAACTCTATCTTGAAATGGCTGAAGCATTCCCGAGAGAGAAAGATGCTTTGGGGATTAATCACATTAACTGCTGCTGTTGAACAGCTATATGCATTAAATCTGAGAGATATTAAATGCCTTAATTAAATCTACCAACTATAAATAACTCTGCTTGAATACTACATAGTTTCATCGACCTCAGTCTGCTATTCGTCGACCTCAGCTCAGAGATCATCGACCTGAATAATCTTTGCGTCGAGCTGAGATTCTATCTTGAGATCAGCGATCGTCGAGCGGAGCTCGGAGATCGTTGAGCGGAGCTCGGAGATCGTCAAGCTCAACTCAGAGATAAAACTCTGATTTTCGTCGACCTGAGTTTGACTATCGTCGAACGCAGCTTGAAGATTGTCGAATTCCTGCCTTTGTCAAACCTGATTTCCTCATGATTTCTTTTCTCCAACATTTCTCTGGAGTTCTTTTGAGGAAGACTTAGAAATAATCCTATGACCCTGACTATACATTTTGGGTCAATCTAAAAACATCCTAATAGTACTCCTTGCCCAAATCCAAACTAGGGTTCCAACATTATCTATATTAACTTCTCATAAAATATAAGTAGGAGTCATATAGCATGTTTCTACCACGTTCCAAACTTCATTGTCTAATGTAATTAGAAAGCATCACATGCATGCTCTCCAGTAATTGAAATCATTTCACGTGAATAGTGGCAGTCTACTAATTCTTTGTCCCTCATGAAAAGTGAGATCATGGAGCTCCATTATTTCTGGTTGTCAGGCCAATTTTTAATAATCTAGCTCTAATACCACTTGTTGGATCATTTAGCACATACCCTTAGAGGAGGGGGTGGGGGTGGGGGTGTGAATAAAGGTAATTAATACTTTTGATTATTAAGAAGTGAAACAATTGATTTCTAGTTTTTGTTGCTACTGCCTATGAGAGTGATACCGCCTGGCGATATCTAAAAAACTAAGTTTTATAAATTAAACCATAGATTAAAAGAATTGTCACTTGATAAATGAAAATAATAATTTTATTTCAAAAAGAGTGATGATTACAAAAGCTTTGATCTCAATCACGCTTGGGGTCGAGGCGTTGCTTACAAATCTTTTTACCTTTTTTATACCAACCCTTATCAACAAGGACCGGTTGGTTCTAGCCTATCTATCCTAGATACGACATTTAACCTCCCCTAGACCTACCCACGATATAATATCTACCTCACGTAGCGAATTCATAGAATCCTCCCAGGAAACCGATGTCTACATCAGACAATTTTGCCCCCTAAGTCTCACAAGACCTAGTCTCCCCTCCCTGCTGCAAATTCTCAACTTGACAAGAGTAATAAAAAGAAAATACAACTTCAAATGAAGAACTCCCTCAATATGTTGGACTCATTGATGAAGATGCGTGATCAGTCCATTGTCTGAGTCCTTAACCTTCAAGAGCGTGGATGGAGTTCTTAACACCAAAGGAAAGCACTTCACGAATTTGCAAGAGTTCTGGTTTTAGTTGTGGCCTCCAATTGGTGTCTCCAAGTTGTGTATTGGGTCTGGTGGAAGAATGTTCTTTTTATAGGCTTGGGAGCTACCGCCTGTGGTAGCAGTACCGCCCGATGATATGTACTTTAGGTAGTCTTCTCTTTTTTAAAAAATCTCTATCTTTGACAACTTCCATTTTAGGAAACTTTCTTCATCCTTTTGTGCTTGGGTGCTTTCTCCAACGATAGTGATAACACCTACTGTAGCGATACCACCGACGACATCAACATAACTTTGGCTCCTTTGTTCTTTTGATTTGTTCTTTAATGGGGTACTTATCCTGTAGTTCATGCACCTTTTAAACATACAACAAACACGAGCAAATATAAAGTAGGATTTGTTATTCTCAAACAAAGATATGCAAAATGCATATTCCAATAACCACCCTCACCCACTCAAATACGCACTTGTTCGCTTTCACGTTCTATGTGAATTTAATTATTCATGGTGATTATGAATTTGTTTGTGTTTGAATAGGTTTTGAAATGTGTAGTAAAATGTTGACTCGTGCAGTGCTCCTATTCTAGCGCATGCGTCTCGTGTTGGATTTCGAGACAACTTCTCGGCATACAACTAGGTTTATGAATTTCTAAGCACATTGAGATAGTTTATTCTACTCTTAATACTAATTTGTTAGAGTTCGAAGGTAGTGTAGGAGAGTGTGTAGAAGATCACTGAATTAGACGGATTCACTATCCGTAGGACATGGTGGATCCCAACTAAGTATGAAAAGGTAGTGAGCCTCAGGTTAGGCCAACCAGTACTATACGAATTAACTAATAAATGAATTATTTTTTATAAAGAAAATATATTTGGAAAAAGGACAAAAATATATATACTAATATGCTTATATTACTTACTATTTTTGTTATATTACTCTGCTAGTTTAATATACATTGCATACATAAACATTGTGTTATTCTTCTAGAGGTGAGCAAGCAAAGATGCTCACCAGCCAACTAAGGTTTTTAGGTATCCACTAATATGCGAACAATAGAGAACAATTATGAAGACTATTTTTATATTATTTAACATATAAAAATGTAAAGGCAAGAGATATATGTATGTATGACAAGTTGTACCTGTAAATTTTAAAGTATCAATAAAATGTTTTTATTTCTTGCTCTTGTTATGTGTACTATAAATGATCCAAACAACATTACTATTCCCATCTGTTAATGCGAGCTTACTGAGCCAAGGTGTGACATAATTAGCATATTTAATCCACTAGTGAAGGTGTTAAGAATAGATGATGGCAATGAACCTTCAATGTGATTGTTATGTGAAGATATGCTAAAAGCTAAAGAGGAGATTGCTCTTGCTCTTGAGAAAAAGGAGGGCAGATATCTTCATATATGGCAGCTTATTGATTTTTATTGAAGAACAAGTTAGGTACTCCTTTACATTCTATTAGATATTTTTTAAAATTCTTATTTTTACTACTCTACATGAGAAAATATTGAAAGATATGAGAGATTTATGAATAGTGTTATTGAATGCAAGAGACCAACCAACCCAAGATTGTATCTCATATCAAATTTGTTTATACTGAAATAAAGAAGGGACTTTTGTTAGTGATGCAGCTAAAAGGCAAAAAAAGTAAAAGTTCCCTCAATTAAGGTATAAAATAATTTTTATTTGTGTGATTATATTTATTTGGACTCTAAATAATCATTTGCCTGACTTTTACTTTCTTAGTTAATTGGTGGAAGCTTCATGACAATAGTGCTCCTGAATTAAGGGACATGACCATAAGGGTGCTTAGCTTAATTATCAATTATATTAGGGTGTGAAATGAATTGGAGAACCTTTAAGTTGGTAAATTGATTTACTTTTTGATGTTTGCAATTATAAATTTACTATTTACAAAGAATTTTGTAATTTTCATATTTTATAGCTTCATACAAAGAAACAAAATAAATTAAATGAAGATATTAATCGATCTAGTATTCATGAAATTCAATGCAAAGTTGAAGACAAAATTATCTAGACCAAATAGAGTTCTTATTGCTTCAATAAGCTTTGAAGAAGCATAAGTCACAAAGTGGATGGTAGATTGTAATTCTATTGAAATATTATAAAATTAAGATAAGGAGGTTTTTTGGGAGAGGGTTTTACTTGACAATATGTGACTGAATGTATGGATACAAATTTATAGCCAAATAGTTTTTTATCAAACTTCATCCAAAAAAGCTGAAATTGAAAAGGGAAAATTGATAAAAGAAATTGAGGACATTGAGGGGGACCTTAAATGACCATCTTCATTTTCATCAATGGAGGAAGATGAGGAAGACAATTTGTTACAAGGAGATCATGAAACTAACAAGGATGAACAAGATTTATGATTTATGGCAATGAGGAAAACATTTACTCTTCAAATAGTAATATTAATTTTTTTACCTTACATGTTATACATAAAATAATTCAATTCATGTTTTTTCTTTCTTTTTTTTATAGAAAAGAGGATATGAATATCATATATGAAAGCTTTTGTGATTTTACAAACATTCGTGAGATGAGTAATATGCTCATATACTCATTTAAACATGTTATAATGACTGATTTTAAATTTTATATATTTTTTTGTTATTGGTGTTCATGGTTGTTCATGTGTATGTGACATTGGAGAAAATAGTGTGAGGCAAGCTATAGTATACTATTTTTTATGATAACTGTGTTTTGTTTCTCTTTTGATGTATGAGCCTCTACACTAGTGGTTAGGCGTACTTTATCGTTAGACCCACAAACACAAAAGAAGATGCATTATTTTCCATAATTCTCGATTCAAATTGAAGAAAATAGTGAGCATGATGAATATGTGTTAGATTATGGCGAAGAAGAAGACTCTGAATTTGGAGGCTTTATTTAGTAGGATATTTATTCATCATTTTTTTTGGGTAAGGTTCTTCTAGACTTACTCATTGTTGTATTTGCACTTGGTCTTATAGAAAACCTTTTCTTTTGTAAGCTTCTCTTTTAATTGATTGCGATGTAAGAAACAAAACTGGTGAAATAATTGAGATATTGAGTAATAAGGAGGTGATTGTAGTTAACCAAAGAAGTTGTTGAACTTTCTTTGGTCTTAAGATGAAAGTTTTCTCAGTTATTTAGCTCAGGCCTCATGATAAGTGCAAACCTACTTTAGTATAGTATTTGTTATGAGTGTGTCTCCTTATAATTTAATGTATTGTGCTAACATCATTCGAAATAAATGGTTTAGATATTTTTGATATTAATCTATTAATTTAATTAGGGATAGCTTTGAAAGGAAATGTCTTTAATTTTTTGATCTTTGAAGTTTTCCTTTCAATCTCCAGTATGGTAATCTATTATCATACCACGTGAACATGCATGAATCCCACTCATTGTTCTTCATGTGGGTATAATAGTATACTTTTTTGAATGTTGTCATGGTACATGAATTTTATTGAAGCTTATCATCGTTATTTTATGATAACCGTAAATGTCAGCGAAGCTTTCTTGTTTATTATGTTCAATTTTGATTCAAAATGCTTTCATAATTTTTCACATCAAGCTTCAGTTAGAGAGCTTTATAATGAATGTACTAGAAAAGAGCTTTACAATGAGGTTTGCCAGCTTTTAAAGCATATTCAGGCTCAGGCATGGTCTTATCCTCAATAATCCATGAGTGTCTACAGTTAAATATCACTTTATGAGTAACTTATTTTCCTCTATGAGTTGTAGGTCTCTTTTTTGGTTTATTTAAATAAGAAAAAACACACTCTATTAGAGTGTTATAAAAAAATAGTCATGCTATGTTTATTTTCAACACAAAAGTTGCTTGAGTTTATCCTTCAAACTTAACATGTATGATAACTTGCACATTGTGAGAAATGAGCGAGAAGACGACAAAAGTAAATAAACTGTAAATTTTATTGCTCCAAAAAGATAGATAATACATAGGTATGCCCCCATATTTATATGAAACGGGGGAGATAAGAGAATACAATAAGAGATGTGTGACTAAATAAGTATCTGCCAATTCTATCTGCCTGATTGCCAGCTAACCGCCAGTCCTCCAGACTGACAGCAAGTTGCCTGTCCGCAGCAGCGGTTACCATCCTTTCTGCTCTGCGACTAACCGCCAGACCGCTGCTGAGGTAAGCCACCAGACCGCAGTTGTGGGAAGCCCTCAGACCGCAACTGCAAAGACAAGCCACTAGACTAGTCTTCTGGACAATCCTCCAGATCACATAACTAGCTGTCAGGCCGACTGTAACGGTAAACCACCAAACCACAGATGCGGGAAGCCCTCAGATCGTATCTGCTGGGATTTGCTTCTAGAGAACAAGAACACCTGGACTAACCGCCAGACCACCCGACTTGCTAGCTGCCCGACTAGAGTTCGTAACTGCCAAGCTCTAACACTCCCACTCAAGCTGGAGCATATATGTCAATCATGCCCAGCTTGCTACAAACATCTATGGCCGAAACTAGTTTTGTCAAAAATTCTGCTAGTTATTTGTCAGAAGTGACAAAGGGAGTATAGATATGATTCTTCAACACCTCTTCCCTAATAAAATGACAATCCACCTCAATGTACTTTGTCCTCTCATGAAAGACAGGATTCTTTGATATGTAAAAGGTGACTTTGTTATCACAGAACATAGGAAGAGGATTATCGTAGACTTCTCTCAAGTCAAGCATAAGCGCCCATAACCATTTCAACTCACAGGTAGTTGAGGCCATGCTCCTATATTCAGCTTCAGCACTAGACCTTGAAACCACTGCTTGCTTCTTGCTTTTCTAGCTAATAAGGTTTCCTCCTATAAATGTGAAAAACCCCGATGTATACTTTCTATCTTCCTTGTTATTAGCATAACTTGCATCAAAGTACACTTCAATCCTCAGATGACTATTCTTCTGAAACAACAAGCCCTTTCCTGGATACCCTTTCACGTACTCTAGAATCTTCATGGCAGACCAAAGATGACACTCTCTAGGATTCTATATAAACTGTCTGACTTCCTAACTACATAACAAATATCTGGTCTAGTAATAGTAAGTTATATGTGTTTGCCTACAAGAAGTCTGTATAAAGTGAAATTTGGAAGAAGAGGAGAATTTTCAGTCCACCCCTTGTCATCTCCAACCGCCATCGGGAAACGAGCAGGTTTCGTGCCAAGAAGACAGGTTTCCTTTAAGAGATTTAGCGCATACTTTCGTTATGAAAGGACCATCGAGTTCCTCTTCCGTAAAATCTCAATTCCCAGAAAGTACTTTAGAGTTCCCATATCCTTAGTAATAAAATGTTGCTGAAGATGTCGTTTGGCTAGATCAATGCCTTCTTTATCATCACCAGTCAGAAGAATGTCATCAACATAGACAGCATGAACCACAAGGCCTTTAGTAGTCTTGCGTATAAACAGAGAATGATTAGCAGAGCGTCGATTGAACCCAATAAGAGAAACAATTCCACTAAACTTTTAAAACCAAGCTCATGGACTCTGTTTTAAGCCATAAATTGCCTTTTGAAGCTTACACACCTGATACTCCCTCTGAGCAACATACCCTGGAGGTTTCTCCATGTAAACTACCTCTTGCAGCTCCTCATAGAAAAGCATTCTTCATATCTAATTGATACATCTCCCAGTCGCGATTAACAGCTACAGAGAAGAGAAAATGTATAGTGCTGATGCGGGCAATAGGAGAAAAGGTATCAAAGAAGTCCACCCTATATGTCTGAGTAAATCCTTTGGCAACAAGCCGTGCCTTATAGCGATCAACCAAGCCATCGGGAAGATATTTCATCACAAAGACCCACCGACAACCAACCATATCAATACCCAAAGGTAGGGGGTACACGAGTCCAAGTCCCTTATTCAGTTAACGTGTTCATTTCTTCATCCATAGCAGCTTTCCACTAAGGACTAGCAAGGGCCTCTGATAAGTAGCTGGGATGACAGTAGAAGAGATAACAAGAGCAAAATGCTTGCCATTCGGTGAAAGTTGAGCATAGGAGACAACAACATCAATAGGATATAGAGTACATTATCGAATGCCTTTCTGCAGGGCAATGGGAAGATCAAGGTCACTGTTGACCGGAAGAGGAATTGCACTATTAGAAGAAACAGAAGGGCCTGGAATAGGAATAGAAGGCTCCAAAGGCAACACATCAGGCTCCAAAGAAAGAGACGGGGCAACAGGAGCAGATGAGAAAAGAACTGGCTCTGGAAGACGTGCCAAGATAATAGGCAGAGAAGAAGTGTCGGAGGGTAAGAGAGAGGCAGTATGAGAGAAATACAGAGTATCTTCAAAGAAGGTAATATCTGCTGAAACGTACTGTTTTCCCAAAAGTGGATCAATACATTGATACCCCTTTTGAGTAGGACAATAGCCAAGGAATATGCATTTAACCGAACACGGAGAAAGTTTGTCACGTCCAGGAGAAGGGACGTGAACAAATGTTGTACATCCAAAAATTTTAAGTGGCAAAGGAAATGGTTCGGCCTATGGATATAAAATAAAAAATGGAGTCATTCCCTGAAGAACAGAGGAGGGAATACGGTTAATGAGATAGCAAGAGAGAAGAACCTCATGACACCCAATAAGATCGAGGAACATTCATTTGCAAGGAAAGACTGCGATCAACATCTAAAAGATGATGATTCTTGTGTTCAGCAAAGCCGTTGTGTTGAGATGTATATGGACAACCTGTTTGATGAACCAAACCCTTGCTCACACAAAAGTCAGAAAATTGATGGCTGATATATTCCTTGGCACTATAGTAAGAATAACCTGAATAGGCACAAGAAATTGTGTGGAGATCTCATTATAGAAGGTAACAAATACAGAGTACAGTTCAGAACGGTCCTTCAAGAGATATAGCCAAGTACTTCTGGATAAATCATCAATGAACGTAAAAAAGTACAAACTGCCTCTACCAACAGTGGCAGTTGGAGAAGGACCCCAGATGTCAGAGTGAGCAAGTTGAAAATGATGCGAAGAACTACATCCCTTCTTAGCTGGGAAAGAAGATCGATGATGTTTACCAAGCTGACAGGCCTCAGAATTCAAAGGAAGATCCTCTGAAGGGAGGTCTTAAAAAAGTTGATGAATAAGACGAGAAGGAGGATGACCAAGTCGATGATGTCATAGCTGAACAGATGAAGAAGCAGAAAGAGCAACATCTTTGTCAAGATAAAAGAGGCCACCACTTGCAGTTCCAGTAGCAATCGTAGCTTTGGAGACAGAATCAGAGAAAGAATAAGTGGTGCCAGTAAAAGTAACTGTGCAATTCATCTGAGTGCAGAGAACGTGAATAGAGAGTAAATTGCACGAGAAATTTGGGACATAGAGAGTGTCCTTGAGCATCAAAGACGAGGAGAGATGCACAGTCCCACTTCCATGAACAGAAGCAGAAGTCCCATCCACAATAATAACAGGAGATAGCTGGTTCTGGGAAATCAAAGAGGAGAACAAGATAGAGTTGTTGGTCATGTGATAAGTGGCACTAGATTCAATCAGCCACTTATCAGAGGAGTCAAGAGCATAAGCTGTAGAGGAGAGAAGAGAAACCATCTCTATGGGGAAAGAAACTGGAAAGAAGGTGAGCTAAACGCTCAGTTAGAAACAAGTTGTACAAGATCAAGATGGCAAACTGGTCACAGAAAGAAAGCGACCAAATTGAAGAAATCGGCAGAAAAAATCAAACCGAACGATTTGACAAGAAGCCAGAAATGACAACGTCGCAGAAAGAAGCGAAGAAACCGCGCGAGAACACCACACGGTCATGGTGTCAACACACTAGAAGCAAGGAAAAAAGAGCCACGACCAAAATGCGGAGCCCGCATCGGATAGAGATGCCACAACGACAAGAAAAGGGGAAAAGCCACCCGGTCATGATGACAACACACCAGTGGCAAGAAAGGTGCTGCGACCAAAGGGCAGAACAGTAGAGAAGCCGCGCGAAGAAGATAGAGAGACCGCGCGAGTAGAGTAAATAACCCGTGAGAGAAGAAAATGAAAGAGAATGGAAATTGTCTGTATGGTCAAGGTGTTAACACACCAGCAGCAAGGTAGATGTCGCGACCTAAATGCAGAACTCCCAACAGAAGAGAAGCAATGAAAATAGACGACAAGGCCAAGGAAGCCGCAGGAATAGAACACGCGTAAAGAAGAGTTCACATGAGAGCGACAAGCCAGGTAGGGAAGGGTGGGAATCAAGCCGAAAGAAGCTACGTGGGAAGCAAAACCTGCGGTTAGAAAAACAGGACGCAATTTGATTGAAGCAATGGATCGGTTTCCTCTAATACCATGTGAGAAATGAGCGAGAAGATGATAAAAGTAAATAAATAGATAATTTTATTGTTCCAAAAAGATAGATATTACATAGGTATGACCCCATATTTATGTGAAATGGGGAGATGAGAGAATACAATAAGAGATGTGAGACTAAATAAGTATCCGCCAATTCTATTCGCCTGACCGCCAGCTAACCGCCAGACCTCCAGACCGCCAGCAAGTTGGTTATCCACAGCAGTGGTTACCATCCTTTCCTCTCTACGACTAACCGCCAAACCGCTGTTGCGGTAAGCCACCAGACCGCAGTTATGGGAAGCCCTCGGACCATAACTGCAAAGACAATCCACCAGACCAGTGCGCTGGACAATCCTCCAGATCGCATAACTAGCTGCCAGACCGCTTGTAGCGGTAAACCACCAAACCGCAGATGCGGGAAGCCCTTAGACCGCATTTGTTGGGATTTGCTTCTAGAGAACAAGACTGCCTAGACTAAGCGCCAGACCGCCCGACCTGCTAGCCGCCCGACTAGAGTTCCTAAATGATAAGCTCTAACACATATACATTTATTATTTCATATTTATGTTAAGTTTATACATATTGTTTAGGGGTATGCTTGAAATTGGAAATTAAAAGCATTTGTGATTTGGTGGAAGACTCGCAACATAATCATTGACAATACCATCCATCCTGATTGGAATATATTCACTGCACTTGTGTTCTTTATTAGTTACTTGTTTGCTCATTATTAATATCATATCTTAAAATGCACAAAAATCCCTACAAAAAAATGAAAAAAAAATTAATATATAGAGACATACATACCAAGAAAATAGATGCATGGTTAGAAGATAATGATAATTGAAGATATATTATATTCAACTAAGCAGAAAACGTTTATATAGTGGAAAAAATTAAAGTAACTCATAGAGCTAAGATAATATGCAACTTATAATATAAACATTTCTTTTGGAATCTGCCATTTTAAAATGAACATGTCATATCTCTGTCATCCTATATTTTAAAATATCTTTAGCATGTCTCTGACACCCGACATCTAAAAAAATAATATGACATGTCTCAGACATTGAAAACCTACCTTGGTGAAGAATCGTGAATGAGAGAAGAAAACATTTGCAGTGGCGAGAGGAAGAAAGATAGATAGTGAATGATCAGGGCAAGAGTTTAGTTAACCCTCGAATAAAAGAAGAAAAGTTTAAAGCAGATAAAATGGTATATAGAACGTCTCGTTGGACCGACCGCTCAAAAATCCCTCAATACACCTTTCTTAAAAAAGCAATTGTGAAAAAGCTCCTCATTAAAAAAAACCTAAAAAGGTGGCGGTAGTAAGAATATAGTTTGCAAATGATGCCTGAGGTGGAGGGAGAAGGCTTTGATGCCAAAAATGTTGTGAGCGCTCATCGCGGATCTAGTGTGAGGCACGAGGAGGGGGAAGACCTCAGGGATATTCTTTATACCCTTCTTGGATATTTCTGAATGGTGGAGAGATGAGGAAGAAGAGAGGAAGTGTCATAGAGGGGAACTGAGCTATACCCTGGCCTCAAGAGGGGGCTGCAATTAAGAAATTTGTGTTTACTTTCCTTTATATTCTCCCTTACCAACCTTAAATAGTGAATGAGGGAAAGTTTTCAATATTACAAAAAAGCCCCTAATTTGACCAAGTGAGTTTGTAAAACAAGAGTACTAAAATAAAAATGTGTATAAAAAGATGCAAGTGTCTCGTATATCATTTCTCAATATAAACCCATAACTCTATCACGTAGGTTCATCGAGGATGCATTTTTTTTCTCAAAAGGGAATGTTAAACGGAAGGAGTTGGTCGAAGAGAACAAATGTCAAATAGATTCATGAAGACCTACTGACGATTGACGAAGAAAAAGCAAGACATCAGTTGAGTGGGAAATAAGTAGAATTTTAGGTCACAATTTCTATCTAAGAAGGATTATTGTTCATCATGAAGGAATTATTAATATAAGTGATATGCTCTCTTAAATTACGTAATTATTGAAAGTCTCTAGTGTCGACTATATCCACCTAGGGGGGAATAGGTGTCGTGCAGTCTTTTGCGGAATTAAATTTACCTGCATAAATTAACAAATAGAGCACAGAAAACACACAAAGAATTATAGTGGTTCCCCGATTTGGGTACGTCCACTTTCCCCCTTTGACCTATCTCCCACCAAGGGACGACTCAGTCACTTCTCCAAACGGATTGAAATCCAATCCTCACACTACGGAAGGAACCCTTCCAACAAAGGAGTCACAACTCAACCACCACGGGTTGCACCCAACCCTTACAACTAGGAATGAAAAATTTCTTTACAACAAACCAAAATTGAATGTAAAAAAAATACAAACAAATCTTTTGGAGATTCCGATGTCCTTCTTCGTTCGTTGAAGCTTGCTTGAAAATAACGAAGAATCCACAATCGGATTTCTCTCTTGGAATGGGTCTTCTCAAGATTGGCGGCGACAAGTGATTGCGGCGGCGATACTTTGTAGATCCAAACTTCTTGACGAAGCAGGCAAGGTCTACCAACGATCTCAGTCGGATCAATCGTCTCCATCGATTCGG
This sequence comes from Platanthera zijinensis, assembly GCA_039513925.1. Taxonomy (NCBI): domain Eukaryota; kingdom Viridiplantae; phylum Streptophyta; class Magnoliopsida; order Asparagales; family Orchidaceae; genus Platanthera; species Platanthera zijinensis. Next base: position 65,863,011 of record CM077093.1, read on the forward strand.
AATGGAGAACTTGTCTCATTCAACGAATCGAGAGACAAAAGATCTCAAGATAGATGCGTGAGATGCTCGGCTTGCCTCGGTACTGTCATCGGAAGATCAAAGAAGCACTGAGATCAACGGAGGCGACGAGCTTGCGAGCGGCTACAGGCTATCGACGGTTTCCGTGATCGGCTAGGGCAGGCGTCGGCTACTTTTGATTTCGCGTGAATGACTGTCTGTAGAGGTTCAAAATACGGGTATATATACACCAGAGGCCAACCCTAAAGACCGTTGTGGGACCCACGAGGAGAAACCCTAGCCCCGGCCGAAACAGCGCACGGCATTTTGGTTCGGTCCAGCGATTGGAGGAAATTTGCCTAAGGCAAAATCGGCGGGAATCATTGGTGATTCCCGTCGAAGTCGGCGGGAATCACTCACGATTCCCGTCGATTCTGCCTTAGCAGAATTCCTGTTGGAAAACTGTCAGCCGGAAGAAGTCGGCGGGAATGTAGACTGATTCTCGTCAAAGTCGGTGGGAATCACTCACGATTCCCGTCGATTCTGCCTTGGCAGAATTCCTGTTGGAAAACTGTCAGTCGGAAGAATTCGGCGGGAATGCGGACTGATTTTCATCGAATCGGCAGGAATCACTAACGATTCTCGTCGAAGTTGGCGGGAATAACTTAGTGATTCCCGTCAATTTTGACTTAGAATAATTTTCTCTCTTCCTTCTTTTTATGATTTGGTCTTTGACCCATCTTTGCTCCTTCTTCTGCTCTTGATCTACCTTGACCCTGTACTTGAAAATGAGTACACTCCAATAGAGAGAGCACACGTGAATCAACACACTATTATATGCAACGAGGGATTACGTTGCGCAGACCCGTGTATATTGACCCACTGTACCCTGACATTGGCGTGTACTTAGCACGGAATAGCTGCAAGCACAACTTGATAGAATTGTCAAATACATTTTCAATTCACCTTAGCTTGTTCAGGGGCTTCTTCAAATCAGGTCTATTGTGGATGCAATACCCAACAATCTCCCCCTATTTAAAGAAGTCTAAACCCTACAATCTAAGGTGAATGGAACAGATGGGAATGAAAAACAGAAATAGAAAATTCAGTTGAGCGTAAAATTCATCACCATTTTCCTGAGAGCATACTTAACATTGGAAGCAACCTTAGCCTTAGCCGAGAGGGTAATCTCCTCTTTTCGGCTTCTGCAAATCTGGGATTTTACTTGGATCAAAATGCTCCCCCTCAGTTCTTGCATCCGTGTTCGATCTTGAGTTCCTAGCAGATGCTTCCCCTTGATCCAAGAGCCTTGAGCCTTTCAGTCTTCAATCTTCATAGTTCAGCATGCCAAGTTCAGTTTTGATGAGACTGAACTTGGCCTCGTCTAGGGGCTTTGTGAAGATATCTGCAATCTGCTTATCCGTGGGGACATAGCAAAGAGAGGTATCTTTATTTTCCACATGCTACCGAATGAAGTGGTAGCGCACTTCAATATGCTTTGTTCTGCTGTGCAACACTGGATTGTTCGCAATTGCTATTGCGCTCGAGGAGTCGCAATACATAGGAACTTCTCTGAATTGTAAGTCATAATCTTCGAGTTGATTTCTGATCCATAGAAGTTGTGCGCAACAGCTGCTTGTTGAGATGTACTCAGATTCAGCCGTAGAGGTTGCGACACAGTTCTGCTTTTTATTGTTCTATGAAATAAGCCTTCTTCCGAGAAATTGGCACGTCCCCGAAGTGCTTTTCCTATCATCCCTACTTCATGCAAAGTCAGCATCTGAAAAGCCTATCAGCTCGACATCATTGTTTTTTGGGTACTACAAGCCAAGATTTGGTGTACCTTTAAGGTATCTAAGAATTTGCTTTGCAGCGACATAATGAGATTCCTTAGTGTTCACCTGATATTTGGCACAAAAGCATGTGGAAAACATAATATTCGGTCTACTAGCAGTAAGGTAGAGCAGGGATCCAATTATGCTTCTGTATTTGGTTTCATCAAAAGGTTTCCCTTTCTCATCCTTGTCCAGAGACACAGTGGATCCCATTGGAGTCCTCATAGAGGTTGCATTCTCCATTCCGAATTTCTTGAGGAGTTAATTTGTGAACTTCGTCTAAGAAATGAAAATTCCATCCTCAGACGGTTTCACTTGAAGTCCCAAGAAGTACTTCAGCTCACCCATGCTGCTCATTTCAAACTTCCCTTGCATAAGTTTAGAAAACTTCTTTCACAGGTTGTTGTCCGTTGAGCCGAATATTATGTCATCGACATTGATTTGCACCAGCAAAATCTTTCCTTTGACTTCCCTAAGAAACAATGTCTTATCTATTTTTCCTCTCGAGAACTTGTTTTCAATAAGAAAACTAGACAGAGTCTCATACCAATCTCGAGGAGCTTGTTTTAAGCCATATAATGCTTTATTAAGAAAGTAAACATGATTATGGAATGTTGGATTAACAAAACCTGGAGGTTGCGCGACATATACTTCCTCTTTCAAATTTCCATTTAGGAATGCAGATTTCACGTCCATCTGATAGACAATGAATCCTTTGTGAGAGGCATATGCCAGGAACGATCTGATCGCCTCGTGCCTTGCAACTGGTGCAAAGGTTTGGTCGAAGTCAATCTCCTCCTCCTGTCTGTAACCTTGTGCCACCAGTCTGGCCTTGTTCTTGATGATGACACCGTGTTCATCCAGTTTGTTTCTGAAGATCCACTTAGTGCCGATCACATTCTGTTTCTTTGGTCTGGGAACAAGTGTCAAGACGTTGTATCGTTCGAATTGATGCAATTCATCTTGCATGGCCAATATCCATGATGCATCTTTGTTCGCTTCGTCGAACTTATTTGGCTCAACCTGTGACAGAAAACTTAGGTGCAGAATCTCGTTAATTGTACCTCTGTGGGTTCTGACACCGTCCCGAGGATCTCTTATGATCTGATCTCTTGGGTGATCCCTCACGTGCCTGAGCTCTAAGAGTCTGGCATCTGGAGCTCCAACAGCTTCTCGGGCTCCTCCCTCTTCTGGGAGAATTTCTTTATCCTGACCGTCATCTTCTCCAGGTGGCATTGAGGTCTCCTTGACGTACTTGGGAGTTCCATCTTTAGCAGTATCATCTAGACTTATCTGTTCAAGCCTTGCACCTGCATCTTCAAAAATGCCACTGGAAGAATTGTTATGAAGCAGGCTTCCTTCATCAAATACAACATTAATGGACTCCTCTACCACTAGGGTGATTTTATTGAAAACCCTATATGCCCGACTATGGCTACTATAGCCCATGAAGATGCCTTCGAAGCATTTTTCTCCAAATTTAGTACGTGGGTACTTCCCATTATTGAGTACATAGCATCTGCAACCAAAAATCCTTAGATAGGACATGGTCGGTTTCCTGCCTTTCAATAGCTCATAAGGCATCTTACGATGATTCTTGTTGATCAAGGCCCGGTTTTGCACGTGACAGGCTGTATTGACAGCCTCTGCCCAGAAGTACTCTGGGAGAGAAGCGTCATTCAACATTGTCGTACATGCCTTAATGAGCGTTCTATTCCTCCTCTCCGCAACTCCGTTTTGCTGAGGAGTACGCGGGGAGGAAAACTCATGAAAGATACCATGTTCTTCATAGAATTCTGTCATAGCACCAGACTCGAATTCTGTTCCATGGTCACTTCTGATTTTGACCACGGAGTAGTTAAGTTCGTTCTGTATCTTCTTGATAAAATTAGTGAAGATGTCAAACGTATCTGACTTTCGTTTCAAGAAGAACACCCACGTAAATCAAGAGTGATCATAAGCAATTACTAGCATATACGATTTGCCTCCTAAGCTATGAACTTGCACTGGACCGAACAAGTCCATATGCAGAAGATAAAGACATATGGAAGAGTCTTTGTCTGCAATGCCCTTAAAGGTAGCCCGAGTCTGTTTGCCCTTCTGGCATGCAGGACAAGGGCTATCTTTGATGCACTTAATAGTAAGGGCATCCCTTACTAAATTCTTGGAAAACAACATATTAATAGTCTTGAAATTAATATGTGTTAATCTCTTGTGCCATTGTTCACATAGAGATGCACTGCCTTTTGCTAATAGGCACACGGGGGTAGAAGAGTCAAAGCTAAGAAAATCTAAGCAAAAGATATTTCTGCTCCAAATGCCAGTTAATACCATCTCCGAAGAGGCACATGATATTATCAAGCACTTTTCCTTGCAGAACTGAACGTCGTATCCTTTATCACACAACTGGCTTACACTGACCAGGTTATGGTTTAACCCTTCAACATAGGCCACGTCTGTGATAGAGAATACACCGTTGGAAATCTTACCATAACCCCTGGTGACTCCTCGATCAGATCCTCCAAAGATGACTTTGGGTCCATTTTCGGCTGGGGAGTAATCACGCAATAGGCTTCTTGTCCCGGTCATATGCCGGGAACATCCACTGTCCAAGTACCAGATTGGCATTTTGGTGGCCTTTGGACATACCTGCAAAACAGAATTAGTTTCCCTTAGGAACCTAATTGAACTTGGGTCCTAGATTCCTAGTTAGCATACTCCCCCTCTGGTGGTTAACCCTACGAGTAGTCGACCTCGCATTGCTAACATGAGGAGTCTCGTTGAATCTTGGATTAAACCAGCAATCCACGGCGAAGTGACAAACTTTGCCACAGCACCAACAGTCAAACCTGTTGTACTGTTTCCTAGGCTCCTGCTTTACCCTTGGAACGGTGGGTCCAGCCGAGGCCTTGGATCTGGAGGTGGAGACATCATGATGACAGCAGTCACACGACTTCTTCACTTCTTGTTCCTTTAGTATGACAGGCATGGCCTTTGGTGCCTGCTTCCTATTATGACCGCTAGAGAAGTGGCCATAATTCTCCACTTGGATTTCCTCATAAGGTGCCTTGAAGACACTCTCACCGTAGTTACGGGGGAAGGTCCAACCATCATACCAGCTATTGGGCTTTTCAACCGAGGGCCGGAAGAAGTTGTTATAGGTTGACTCAAAGTCCTGCTCATTGCAAGGAAAGCCAGGCTTTCTGAATGAAACGGGACCGAGTGGGGCCTTTCCCTTTTCTACAGCAGAGGCTTTCTTAGCAACCTTATTTTTCCTCTGATTTCTATTTCTCCTAGATGATTTGCCAGGCACTCCCACATGCCCTAAGCCAGCCCCCTTAGCCTGAGCAGAAAATACATCAACCAGAGGAAGAACGGTCTTGGGAATAGAGAAGCTTTTGATAATCTTCCTTTCTGCAGCAAGCTGTTCTTCAAGCTTGTTGATTTCTTCCTGTTTTTGGTCAAGGATACTTAGAGAATCTGAGTGCTCAGAAGTCATGTCCAGGTGTTCCTGCCGGAGAGAAATTAAGCTAGTGATCTCTTCTCTTAGGGACACACCCTCAGCCTTAAGGAATTTGACTTCCTTTTTCTGAGCGCTCAACCTCTTGTGGCATTCCTCAAAGGTATTTAGCAGAAGCTCATACTTTTCGAGGAGTTCAGCTTCACGGGCAGATGGGCTGTCCTCGAGATCATCTTCAGGAGACTCAGAGTCTGAGTCTGAAAGTGAAGGGATAGATACTACTCTAGAGGGGGGTGAATAGAGTTATCAAATTTTGCACTAGACAAAACTTAATAGTCTTCCCAACTCCCTTGGAGTGAAATGCGGAATGAAAAGATTATAGATAAGGAGATAACCCTAAAGCCTAACACAAGTGTTGTGCACAAACTCAAGCTAACTGTAATTACAGTTAAGGCTTGGAAATCCTAATCAGCAACTAACAAACCTAGTTATATCTAATCACAGCCACAATGCAAGTAATTAAATTAAGCAAGTCAGACGACACAAGGAATTTATAGTGGTTCCCCAAACAACTTGGGTACGTCCACTCTTCTACCAACAAGGTAGGAATCCACTACAGGTTTTTGATCAGGTGCCCTGCCACCACAAGATCTGCTTCAGGTAGATCTAGAAACCCTTTAGACTTTTGATCAGGTGTCTAAAAACCAACACAGGTTTTTGATCAGGTGCCCTGCCACCAAGGGATACTTTTGAAGGTAGTAATAACCCTGTACAGGAGGGGGAAAGAAGGTTAAAAGGACTTCTCTATTTTACAATAGATTAGAGAAGCACAAAGACTTGCACTGAGCTAGAAAGCTCAAGAGAATCAAGGCTCCCCCTGGCTCAAAGAATGTCCAGGTGAAGTCTTGCTTCAGTGCAGAAACTCTTCAGTAAGAACTGAAGGAATAACTACAAGAAGATATAAAATAATAAAATAGAGATCTTCTAGCAGCTATCTTCTTCTTCTTCTTCAAAAGAACTCTGAGTCTGAACTTCCTGGAAGCAGGAGAACTCAGGTTGAAGAAGAGCAGAAGAGCTTAACACTTCTCAGTTGAAATGAATATTGCTGAGAGCAGTGAACTTCGTCTTGATGAAAGCTTGAATGCTAATTAAAAAAAAACTCTTAGAATAACTGGTTAGCTAGCTGAAATCCTTCTCCAAAGGATTCCTTTTATAGCAGCAACAAGCAACGGCTCTTTTCAATTTGAACTGTTTGTCTTCTTCTGAAACTTGAAACCTGGACTGCAAATATCACAAAGACAAACAAACTCTACAGCAAAATATTCTATAAAAGGGATAAACCTTTTTCAAGGAAGCTGCAGGAAGCAATCTGATAATAAAGGTACTAAATAAAATCATATCAGAGACAAACTCTTTATAGCAGAAGGAAGACTTTTCAGTCTAACGGCTATAAAGGACTGACAGCAGATAAAGTAAAATACAATGTCAGCTAATAAGACAAACAACTTTATCTGAAAAGATTTTACTCAGGCAAAAGGGATGGAGCAGATATTGCCAGGAAATATTATCATAAAACAACTGAAATAAAATGCCAGATAATGTATTAATTTATTAAATAGGATAAATAAATACAAAATAAAAAGGCAAACAGAAAACGTCGAACGACCCTCGGAGATCGTCGACCGAAGAACGGAGATCGTCGAACTGTCGGACAGATAGTCGAACGATCCAGATAGTCGAACTATCAAAGGAGATAGTCGAACTATCACAACAGATAGTCGAACTATCAGAAGATAGTCGAGCTATCAGATAGTCGACCTATCAACAGATAGTCGAACTATCCAAGCAAAACCGATAGTCGACCTATCAACAGATAGTCAAACTATCAACGCAAAACAGATAGTCGAACTATCAACAGATAGTCGAACTATCAAAGAACGACAGATAGTCGAACTATCAACAGATAGTCGAGCTATCAGATAGTTGAACTATCAAAGCAGATAGTCGAACTACTGATAGTTTTACTTTCAAGACAACCTAAACACCTAGAGGGGGGTGAATAGGTTCTACTTTTTTATAAAAACTTTTAGGCAGAATTCAATTCAATGGCTAACACAATAATCACAGCAATCACAGAAAGTAAAACATCACATATTGCACAATGATTTATAGTGGTTCCCCAAGGTCTGGGTACATCCACTTTCCCCCTTCACCTATCTAGCAGTATGCTAGATTCGGGCAAACTTCCACTAATCACAGATCAACAGATCCTACAACTCAGAACCCAACTGGTTCCTATAACTCAGGCACAACAGCCCTACCTCAGCCTTGCCCCAAGGCCTACAACTCAGAGAAGACCCTTCTCCTACACTCAGGCAAACAGCCCTACCACTCAGAGTTCAACACTCCTACACTCAGCCTTTATAACACAGGCTTACAACTCAGATCTGTGTAAACAGATCCTACAGAAATATAGAAAAGGTTATTTAACTGTCTTGCCAAAATTGAGAGAGAAAAGGCCAAGACAATTCTTGATCAGCTGATGCAATCAACTGTATCTGAGCCTTCTTCAAAGCTTCTTGAATATGAACTTAGCTGAGTTGATTTCCAAACAGCTTCTTGAGAATCCACTGGTGGATTCTTTCTTCTTCTTCAAATTCTGGCTTGATCTCTCTCTATCCAGCACTTTGAATGATTCTTCTGAATTCTGATTAGAACTCTTCTTTGATCTATCCTTAGATAGTCTTCTTAGATCTCCCGGAGAAGATCTTCTTAAGTGCCTAGCACTTTCTTGAAATGAATTGGATTGTAATCCTTCTCCACTTTTTGATTCAATGTTTTTCAAAAGGTCTCTTGTTTTCTTCTGAATCTGTCTATTTATAGACTTTCTTCATGGTAACCGGCTGATCCGGTTTCTAACCGTTTTCTGACAAGTCTGACAGCTTCAGTTAACCGGTGGCAACCCACAGCTGTCAAGTCTCCAAACAAGTCCTGTGCCTTTGTCTTGAACCATAAGTTGTCGAGACAGTCTGTCAGAAAGTGTCGAGACCATCTGTCTATTTGTGTCGACACAATTGACTTTGGTGTCGACACAGTCTTCAGTGATGTCGACTAAGTTGCCTTTGAGTCGACACAGCTTCTTCTGAAAATAACTTGGTCTTGACTCTTCAGTGTGTCGACACAAGTCTTGTGTGTCGACACAGTTGTTGTAGAATCATAACTTAGTAAGTGTCGACTTAGCCTTCAGGTGTCGACACAGTCTTCTTTTAACTTTGCTATAATGTGTCGACTCAATCACAATGTGTCGACACATTCTGCTGGTGTCGACAAACTTGAGGTCGACTATATTCTTTTGTGTCGACACATCCAGCTGGTGTCGACAATCTTGAGATCGACTTTACTCTTCTGTGTCGACACATTTTCCCAATGTTGAGGTCGACGCTTTTCTTCTGTGTCGACACAAATTCCCAGTGTTGTGTCGACTTACTTCTTCTGTGTCGACACTTTTTCCCAGTGTAGTTGTAGACCAACTGCTATGTGTCGACACTGCTTCCTCTGTGTCGACACTTTTTCCCAGTGTAGTTGTAGACTAACTGCTATGTGTCGACACTGCTTCCCAGTGTTGTGTCGACTATTTTCTTCTATGTGTCGACACTGCTTCCTCTGTGTCGACACTTGGACTTAGAATTTTTTCTGCATACTTTATCAATTCTTCACCTGCACATGTCAACTTAAAACAACATCAAATACACCTTGATGTATATCATTGAGCTAGGTTGGGCTTCTTCAAATCAGGTACACATTTTCCAATGTACCCAACAATCTCCCCCTATTTGGAGAAGTCATAACCCTTATAGCCAATGATATACACCATTTTATAAACAGTACTAAATGATGATATATGATATGACAGGAATACTTAATATAAACAAAACATAAAAACAATCCATCACAGAATGAACATTATAATATGCCAAACAACATTTTGTTTATAACTAGGTAATGTTTGATTACATTGTTTTACATTTAATGATTACATCACAACATTACAAAACACTATGAAGGAACTTAAAACATAATCAGGATTGATCAGGCTCTCTAATTATAATCCCTTTGCCAGATTGAATGGTAGCTGTCACAGGAGCTTCTGATTCTTCAGCTATCTTCTTTCCTTTTAGATCAGTTTTCTTCTGAGCTTCTTCCTTGATCCTTTGCCTTTCAAAATAGTGAAAAGGCTTTGGGAAGTACTTGCTTGGCTCCTTAGCATCTGATGGCAGCCTTCCCAGCTTAGCTTTCCTTCTGAATTGTACTATTGCTTCCTGTCTTGCCTCATACTTCTGCCATTCTATCTCATTGTACCACTTCCCTCTCTCATGAACTTTGTCTTGTACAGCTTTCCATGCAGTGAGTATTATGTTCCTTGAAGTAGGACTCCACTGCTCATAATCTGGCTTGAGTACAGCCTGCTCTCTGAATCTCTTCTTTGCTAATAGAGCATCTTGCTGTTCTTTCAGAGTAGCCTCAGGCTTATCAACCTTCCCAATGACAATATTAGTAACCTCCTTTGGAGGACTATACATTCCTTGAACCTTCTGATCAATCATGTCAAAATCTGGAGGGGGGTAAATGACTTGGGCAACCTCAGGTTGATTGCCTTCAAGTAGATTTGATTGTATTCCTGACTCAGCCACCATAACATCATCACACAATGGGGGATATCCCAAAGTGGCTCGAATACTATTGGTCACCCATTTGGAGTGCTCTGAGCCTGCATGAATTAGCATCCTCTCCCCCTTTATGGCTTCTCTAGAGACATGATCTCTTAGATCTTCCTTTTGAAATCTGATTTGGCCATCCAAATAATTCACACCCTCTTTAAAAAATGGTTTTAACTTTTGAAGCTTTTCAGATATTTCTTTTTGAGAGGTTGTGATGGCAGTCTTAACAGAAGCAATGGCAGCTTGAAAATTCTTATCAAATTCTTCCCTTTCTTTGGCTCTATCTGCAGGCAGACCTGGAACAATCTTCTTTACCTCCTTAATGATCTCATTATGAGATTCAGTTAAATTCTCATTCATTCTTATCTGATTTTCCAAAACATAGCTTTGCTTCAAAGCAATGTCATCCACCTTTGTAGTAATAGCCTCCTGTTGTTGAGCTAGATAAACCACAGCATTGCCACCCTTGTGGAAGCAATCTGTCATTTCCTTTTTATGCATGTTGACTTGAAACTGGATGGACTTTATATCCTGAGCTAAGTCAAACTGAAGTGACTTGCTATTTTCATCAACATACTTTTCCAGAGCCATCCTTTGTTCATCCAATTTTACCTGTAGATCGACCATAAACTTATTATAATCAAAGGCTGGAGATACTTGTGGAGGTGTTGTTTGTAAAGCCTGCTTATAATTCTTGCTTCTTCTCTTAAATACAACAAGTTTTCTTTTCTTTGCCATCCTGGCTTCTTCAGTTTCAGTTTCAGATGAAGTATCTAAATGAATTCTTTCTTGAGGAGGATGAATTGTATCTGTCCCAGTGACCTGTTGCTCAGCTTCAACAGCCACTGGCTCCCCCTCAACTTGTGCCTCAACTGCAGCTTCCTGATCAATTTCCATACCTATTGACTTCTCAATTTCTTGTCCACCTCCTACTTTATCAGTAGTAGTATCATCATCAGGGAATAACTCCTCCAGAGTAAATTCCAGGTGAGCTGTAACTTCTGCAGCAGTTAAATCTTGAGATAAGTTTAACTGTGCTTCCTCTTGCACTTGTACTTCAGTATTTGTAGTATCTAGAGGAGGAGTGGACACTAGCTCCCCCTGAACCTGTGCAGTAACAAAAATATGAGCAATGTCTTTTATAGTAAAATACATTAGCTCCCCCTATACTTGTACCTTATCAGGAGTAGATACCTTTTGAGCAGGAGTGGAAACTGGCTCCCCCTGCATCTGTGCAGGTGTTGACACTTGCTAGACTATAGTTGAGTCAAGCTGTTCTTCAACCTGTGTCCTCAGTGGGTCTTCTTGTAGTTGTTCAGTTTCTTGATTTTGAGTAGGGGATTTCACAGGGGTGTCTGGCCTGCTCTCTTCAGGCACATCCTTGGACAGCACCCTATCCCACCTTGAGAACAGTCTCATATCCATTCTTCTCATATGATTAATCTTAGTCCCTTGCAGTTGCTGCATTACTTCAGGAATCCCTCCAGTGAGGTATAAGCTCATAATCCTGGCCATGTTATGCTTCTTGATTCCTTCTTTGATCTTGTCAAAGAGTACTCCTGACCAATCAGTAGGAATTGTAAAAACAATCCTGGTCATATAGGCAGAACATATAGGCAGAAATCCTATCATGTCTACCTGTCTTGCAGAGGATCACTTTCCCAACTATTTCAGACAAGAACTTCCCTTGCTGATCCATACCCTTCCTGTTGAATGCAGCTCCAATCTTCAAGCCTGAGTCCAGTCCACACCATTGAAGGGCTTCCCTTGTCTTAGAACTAGGAACTTCCTCTTCATTCTCAACTACTTGCAATTGAAAGATCTTTCTTAAACTTCTTTGAGTAATCTTCACCTTAGTCCCTTGTACATTGGACTTAATCTTGAGGCCAGTCGAGTGGACTGATGCAGAGATAAAGAACTCGTGCACCTCCTTCTTCCAGATTTTAGTTGGTTCTGAGATAAGAAATTCTAACCCTGACTCAGAGAGGAGGGTGATAACCCCTTGAACATCTGGCGGCGCCTCTGCAAAGGCCTGGCGCACCAACTCATACCCTTCATTAATGTTGTCTTCAATCCTTGGCGCCATCGATTCGTCGAGAAAGCTTGAGAGAAGAGAGAAAGATAGACTGTCGACACAGGGTTTTAGTCTCGAAAACCTTGGAAGCGTGTCGACAGAAAGAGTTTTTGACCTATTTATAGCTTCAGTTGAAAGAAGTTCAAAAGGCGCCAAAAACAGTCTAAATGTGTCGACACAGACGGAATGTGTCGACACAAACTTCTATTGACTCGACATTACTTCAGCCTACTATGTGTCGACACCAATTTGTGGTTATGTCGACACCTTGGATACATAATAGATAGACAGAAATTCTGTGTTGACTCTAAGGATAAGTGTCGACACATATTCTGTAAGTGTCGACACCATTTTCCTGGTTGAGTCGACATTACATGTCTGATTAAGTCGACAATATAACTCTTAAGTGTCGACACATATTCTCTGTGTCGACACAATATTTCTGACTTGTCGACATTATTTCTCTAAGTCGACACATAATTACTAAATGTGTCGACACATTCTTACTTAGCCAGTTTCTGTTGGTTCAACACCACTTGTAAGTGTTACTTCAATGTGTTCTTTTTAACACTTGATTATGTTGTTATTACTTTTACTTACTTACATACCACTTCAATTGCATTGTTAATGATTTTGTTAATACATTAATCAATGGTTAACATACCTAATTCAATTTTGAATTTATTGAATTTGGTTTCATCTAAAGGCTTAGTAAATACATCTGCTATTTGATAATCTGTTTTTACAAATTCCAATAAGATGTCTCCTTTTTCTACATGTTCTCTAAGAAAATGGTATTTGATTTCTATATGCTTAGTTCTACTATGAGAAACTGGATTATTAGCAATAGAAATAGCACTCTTAGAATCACATAAAAGGGGTGTTCTACTTACCTGAATACCATAATCCTTAAGCTGATGCTGCATCCACAATAGCTGTGCACAGCAGCTTCCAGCAGCAACATACTCTGACTCAGCTGTGGAAATTGCCACACTGGTCTGCTTCTTACTACTCCAAGATATTAGTCTTCCTCCCAGGAATTGACAAGTACCTGTAGTACTTTTCCTGTCCTCTCTACATCCTGCAAAATCTGCATCTGAATAGCCTGTTAGTAGAAAATCTCTATTCCTAGGGTACCAAAGGCCTAGATTAGGAGTGCCCTTTAGATATCTCAGAATCCTTTTGACTGCAGTATAATGAGATTCTTTAGGGCAGGCTTGGTACCTAGCACAGACACATGTTGCATACATAATGTCAGGTCTACTAGCAGTGAGATATAGTAGAGACCCAACTATTCCTCTATACAATGATTCATCAACAGGTTTACCTGCCTCATCTTTGCATATAGGCATACTTGTTCCCATAGGAGTTCTCATGGTGGAGGATGACTCCATACCATATTTCTTAATTAATTCTTTGGTGAACTTAGACTGGGATATGGACAATCCATCATCAGTCTGTCTTACTTGGAGTCCCAAGAAGAACTTAAGTTCTCCCATACTGCTCATCTCAAACTTCCCTTGCATAAGTTTGGCAAACTTTTTACAAAGGTTGTTTTCAGTAGATCCAAAGATTATGTCATCAACATAGATCTGGACTAAGATGATCTTTCCTTTGGATTCCCTAAGGAATAGAGTTTTGTCTATCTTTCCTCTTGAGAATTTATTCTCAATGAGGAAGGTAGACAGGGTTTCATACCAAGCCCTTGGAGCTTGTTTTAACCCATACAAAGCTTTCCTAAGCTTATACACAGAATCAGGTTTAAGAGGATCTACAAAACCTGATGGCTGCTCTACATATACTTCTTCTTTAAGATCACCATTCAGAAATGCTGACTTCACATCCATCTTGTATACTTTGAAGTCTTGGTAGGCTGCATAGGCAAGGAACATTCTGATTGCCTCCAGCCTTGCTACTGGAGCAAAGGTTTGATCAAAGTCAATCCCTTCTTCCTGCATGTATCCTTTTGCAACTAACCTTGCTTTATTCTTCACTATTATCCCACTTTCATCTAGCTTGTTCCTATAGATCCACTTAGTGCCAATTATATTGTGGCCTCTTGGTTTAGGAACAAGCTCCCAGACTTTGCACCTTCTGAATTGATTCAGCTCCTCTTGCATAGCATCAATCCAGTGCTGGTCTTGGATAGCTTCTTCAAACTTCTTAGGTTCCATTTGGGACAAGAAACTTGAATGCAAAACTGTGCTTTGATTTCTGCTTCTAGTTTGCACTCCTTGTTTTGGATCACCAATTATCTGATCAGCAGGATGATCTCTTAGATATCTTATAGCTGGAGGAAGATTCCCTTCAGGTTGAGCATCTCCAGCTTCTTCATTCTGCTGAACCTCTTGGTTTTCATCAGCTTCCATTATCTCTTGTACTCCCCCTGGACAGCAGCCTTCATTTTCCAATGCTCCATCTTCCTTTGAAGCTTCAGCAATGGAGAGCTTGTCCATCCTCTTGCTTATACCTGTTGAGTCATTTGATCTATAAGACAACTCACAATTGATTAATCTTGTTTCATCAAATACAACATGCACAGATTCCTCAACAACTTGAGTAGTTGAGTTGAAGACTCTATAGGCCTTACTATTTGTGTTGTACCCAACAAATATCCCATCCTGGGATTTGGCAGCAAACTTAGTCAAATAAGACTTGCCATTGTTAAGTATATAGCACTTGCAACCAAAGATCCTAAAATAGGATAGATTTGGTTTTCTGCCTTTCACAATCTCATAGGGAGTCTTTCTGTGGCTTTTGGTGATAGAAGCCCTATTGATGACATGACAAGCAGTGTTAACTGCCTCAGCCCAAAAATATTCTGGGAGAGAGGTGTCACTCAATAGAGTTCTACCAGCTTCAATTAATGTTCTGTTCTTTCTTTCAGCAATTCCATTTTGCTGAGGTGTTCTTGGTGAGGAGAACTCTTGGAAAATCCCAAAGTCTTTACACAAGTTTGTTATGCTTTCAGATTGAAACTCAGTACCATGGTCACTTCTGATTTTGACCACTGTACTATTCAGTTCATTCTGAATTTGCTTTACAAAATTAAGTAATACACTTGGGGTTTCAGATTTTTGTCTCAGAAAGAACACCCATGTAAATCTAGAATAGTCATCTACAACCACAAAAGTGTAGACCTTCCTACCTAGACTATGAACTGGCATAGGACCAAAAAGATCCATATGCAAGAGGTATAAGCACCTCACAGAATCCTTGTTTTCAAGGCTTTGAAATGAGGATTTTGTCTGCTTGCCCTTTTGACAAGCTAAGCATACCCCTTCCTTTATACACTTAACTTGAGGCCCATTCCTCACTAGTTCTTTACTCATGAGTTGGCCAATTGTCTTGTAGTTTAGATGAGCCAATCTCTTGTGCCACTTAACACAATGAGAAGCATTGTCATCAGCTACAAGACAAATGGGGGAAGCCTTATTCTCACATTCAAAATTAAGGCAATACACATTTCTCTTCCTATACCCAGTCAATATGATCTCTTGATCACTTGACCTTTTGATATGACATCCATCCTTACCAAATGAAATGTCATATCCTAAATCACTCAGCTGGCTTATGCTTATTAGATTATGTTTCAAACCTTTTACATAGGCCGCTTGGGTGATAGTAATTAGGTTAGAAGAAATGTTACCAAACCCTTTGATGACTCCCTTCTCAGATCCACCAAAGATCACTTTAGGTCCATCTTTGACAGATGAATACTCCTTCAGCAGCCCCTTTGTTCCAGTCATGTGCCTGGAACAACCACTATCCAAGTACCATATAGGGGCATGGTTACTTGGATTTACCTGCAATACAGAATTACTTACCCTTAGAACCCAAGTAAGTCTTGGGTCCTTGGTTCAGGTTAGCATTAATAAAGCTATCATAACCTCTTCTAACAGGTAGACTCTTATTCTTTATAACACTTGTGTTATACCAGCAGTCTAATGCAAAATGGCCTCTTTTGCCACAGCACCAACATTCAAACTTATTGTATCTAGATCTAGATACATCCTTGTCAGAAGAATTTCTGTTTATTGCTGGTGCTGTTGCAACTTCACCTACTGATTTCTTAAAACCATTGGGTTTATGACCATAGGTAGGCCTGCTTGCATTTACACCCTTGTTCTTCAGAACATTAGTCTTAATATGACCTTGAATGTCTTCATGATCATATATGTTAGAAGGCACTTTCACCTTACTAAACTTTATGGGGACTGAAAGGTTTAGTGGCTGAATAGGGGCTTTGCCTTTCCTTTTGAATCTGCCAGCCCTGGAGTTACCTTTAAATCCTAATCCAGCCTTACCCTTCTGAGTGACAAATTCATCTATCAAGGGTAAGACAGATTTTGGCTTAGAGTAACTAGCCACTAAATCCCTTTCAATTCTAAGTCTGGCTTCCAGACTCTTCAGTTGATCATTAGTATAATTAATTGTGCCCATCTGAATAATAGTTATATTCTTCAGCTTGGCAATTTCATTTAATTTTTGATCAAGGAATTTTTCTAATTCAGTTGTTGCAACCCTTAGTTCAGCAATTTCCTGAGCCTGAGTTTTAACCAGGTTCTTGCTTTTCTTAAGGGCCTGCAACAAGTCCCCATACTTGTCTATCAATTGATAGACATCTCCTTCAGATTCAGATGCATCTTCATCACTTGATGCAGATGTAGCTGATTCTTCACTTGTACTACAACCAGATGTACTAGAAGGACATTTTACCTCATTAGGACCAGACTGATTCTGGCATATGTCCTCTTCTGATCTTGTCATCAACCCCATGCATTGATGTTCATTGATGGAGTCTAGCAACTGCATAAACTCCTCTTCCTCAGATGCAGCATATAGTCCAATATATGCTTCAGCTTCAGATCCTGATTCTGAACTTGACTGGTCTGACAGACTCTTATCTTTCTTTGCTACAAAGGATTTCTCCTTCTTGCCTTTCTGATAAGTATTCTTCTTTTCTGAAGATTCCTTTCTCTTGTCAGGACAATCAGCCACTACATGTCCAGTCCTATTGCAACAATAACAGACAATCTTTGAAGTAGTGGCTTTGCTGGGTTTTGATCTGCTCTTCTCTTTCCTTGATGACCTTATCTTCTTATAATAGTCATCAACTTGCTGTGATGGGGAAGGCCTAGACTTCCACTGCTTCTTCTTCAAGAACCTCTGGAATTGTCTTGTGAATGCAGCAAAATCTGCATCTGAATCACAGCTTTCAGAACCCTTGTTTGAACTTTCAGAACTATCTTCTGTAACTTCCTTAGGAGGAGATGGTGATTTCCTCCTATTCTTTCTAGTGGCTTCAGCATTAAATGCCACAGTCTTTTCTCTATGCTCTCCTCTTGAATTTCTTTCCTCCTCCTTCCTTACCATAAGTTGCATTTCATAGGATAGCAACTTTCCAAACAGGGTAGGAGGAGATATCTCTGCCAATTTAGCCACTTCTCTTATGCCACAGATCTTTGTATCCCAATCCTTTGATAAGGATCTTAAGAATTTGTCATTCAGTTCATAGGTACTGAAGACTCTTCCATAGGATATTAGCTCATTCACAATCCTATAGAATTTCTTATAGCACTCAGTTATGCTATCAGATTTTCCTTGTCTAAAGCTTTCATACTCCTGATTTAGCATAGACTTTCTGTCCAGCCTTACTTCTTCAGATCCCTCCATGTAGACAATCAATGTGTCCCACATCTCCTTGGAGGTCTTGCAGTGAATCAGATTCTGAAATGTTGAATCATCTATGGCACTAACAATGATGTTTTGTGCCCTTTTGTCCATGGTTGCCAAGATGATTTCATCCTTGGTCATTTCTGAATAAGTCTTTGGTATTTGGATATTTGCATCAAGAACAGATATCTTCATTGGAATGAAGGGGCCTTCCTGTACTGTGATGTAAATCCTTGGGTCAGATACCTCCATAAACAATCTGACTCTTTCTTTCCAGATCCCAAAGATTTCCTTCTTGCATATGGGTAATTTCATAGACCCTAGCTCCTTATGATTCTCTCCAGAACCCATCTTCTTGAATCTTGAATCTTGAATCTGCCTTTCAGATCTACCTCAGACTGTTAAGTCCTTTTTGAGTAACCTCCCTCTGATACCACTTGATAGTTTTACTTTCAAGACAACCTAAACACCTAGAGGGGGGGTGAATAGGTTCTACTTTTTTATAAAAACTTTTAGGCAGAATTCAATTCAATGGCTAACACAATAATCACAGCAATCACAGAAAGTAAAACATCACAGATTGCACAATGATTTATAGTGGTTCCCCAAGGTCTGGGTACATCCACTTTCCCCCTTCACCTATCTAGCAGTATGCTAGATTCGGCCAAACTTCCACTAATCTCAGATCAACAGATCCTACAACTCAGAACCCAACTGGTTCCTACAACTCAGACACAACAGCCCTACCTCAGCCTTGCCCCAAGGCCTACAACTCAGAGAAGACCCTTCTCCTACACTCAGGCAAACAGCCCTACCACTCAGAGTTCAACACTCCTACACTCAGCCTTTATAACACAGGCTTACAACTCAGATCTGTGTAAACAGATCCTACAGAAATATAGAAAAGGTTATTTAACTGTCTTGCCAAAATTGAGAGAGAAAAGGCCAAGACAATTCTTGATCAGCTGATGCAATCAACTGTATCTGAGCCTTCTTCAAAGCTTCTTGAATATGAACTTAGCTGAGTTGATTTCCAAACAGCTTCTTGAGAATCCACTGGTGGATTCTTTCTTCTTCTTCAAATTCTGGCTTGATCTCTCAATATCCAGCACTTTGAATGATACTTCTGAATTCTGATTAGAACTCTTCTTTGATCTATCCTTAGATAGTCTTCTTAGATCTCCCGGAGAAGATCTTCTTAAGTGCCTAGCACTTTCTTGAAATGAATTGGATTGTAATCCTTCTCCACTTTTTGATTCAATGTTTTTCAAAAGGTCTCTTGTTTTCTTCTGAATCTGTCTATTTATAGACTTTCTTCATGGTAACCGGCTGATCCGGTTTCTAACCGTTTTCTGACAAGTCTGACAGCTTCAGTTAACCGGTGGCAACCCACAGCTGTCAAGTCTCCAAACAAGTCCTGTGCCTTTGTCTTGAACCATAAGTTGTCGAGACAGTCTGTCAGAAAGTGTCGAGACCATTTGTCTATTTGTGTCGACACAATTGACTTTGGTGTTGACACAGTCTTCAGTGATGTCGACTAAGTTGCCTTTGAGTCGACACAGCTTCTTCTGAAAATAACTTGGTCTTGACTCTTCAGTGTGTCGACACAAGTCCTGTGTGTCGACACAGTTGTTGTAGAATCATAACTTAGTAAGTGTCGACTTAGCCTTCAGGTGTCGACACAGTCTTCTTTTAACTTTGCTATAATGTGTCGACTCAATCACAATGTGTCGACACATTCTGCTGGTGTCGACAAACTTGAGGTCGACTATATTCTTTTGTGTCGACACATCCAGCTGGTGTCGACAATCTTGAGATCGACTTTACTCTTCTGTGTCGACACATTTTCCCAATGTTGAGGTCGACGCTTTTCTTCTGTGTCGACACAAATTCCCAGTGTTGTGTCGACTTACTTCTTCTGTGTCGACACTTTTTCCCAGTGTAGTTGTAGACCAACTGCTATGTGTCGACACTGCTTCCTCTGTGTCGACACTTTTTCCCAGTGTATTTGTAGACTAACTGCTATGTGTCGACACTGCTTCCCAGTGTTGTGTCGACTATTTTCTTCTATGTGTCGACACTGCTTCCTCTGTGTCGACACTTGGACTTAGAATTTTTTCTGCATACTTTATCAATTCTTCACCTGCACATGTCAACTTAAAACAACATCAAATACACCTTGATGTATATCATTGAGCTAGGTTGGGCTTCTTCAAATCAGGTACACATTTTCCAATGTACCCAACAACTACCAAGGGAAAACAGATAGTCGACCTATCAACAGATAGTCGAACTATCAGAAGAGAGCAGATAGTCGACCTATCAACAGATAGTCGAGCTATCAAACAACGCAGATAGTCGACCTATCAAACAGATAGTCGAGCTATCAGATAGTTGAACTATCCAAGCAGATAGTCGAACTATCAAACAGACAGATAGTCGAACTATCAATAGATAGTCGAACTATCACAGCACACAGATAGTCGAACTATCAACAGATAGTCGAACTATCAACAGATAGTCGAACTATCCACGCAGACAGAACGTCGAGCAACTGATAGACGATCGTCGAACAGTTAGTCGACGATAGTCGAGCGGCGTTCGACCATAGTCGAACGAACAAACTACTTAACCAAATTCTTATCTGGATAAGCTGGGAACTCTACAGCTAGACAGCTAACCTTGACCATAGATAATTCATGGGTCAAGTGACTAAGAAGACAAGACTAAACTCAAAACAAACTAGGGTACCAACAATCTCCCCCTATTTGAGTTAAGTCTCTCAAAAACTAAAACACAGAGCTAGTTATAGAACAATAAAATCAATACAGGAAATAGTTAAACAACTAACTAGCAATTAACAATCAGTCAGATATATAACAGTCAATCAAAATTAAGGATCTACAGAATCAGGTTTGGGATCAGAAGAACTAGGAACAAAAGATACTTTCCTCAAGGGATCTATGGCTACTTTCTTAGACATCTTCAGATCTTGTACACCAATAATCTTTAGTTCTGATGCCCTTGGGACGACTGCTTCTGGATGCTTTTCCATATATTTAGAAGGGTCAAAAACTTCAGGACTAACCTGGATTTTATCAAGTTCCTTCATTCTGAATTTTGACATTGTTGTAAATCCTGCAGAATCTTTTCCTTCAGCCTTAGCTTTCTTTATCTGGGCTGAGCCAACAAGCTCTAGAAAACGAGCCATCCTGAAATCAGGATCTAACTCTTGACTTTCATACTTATTTTCAGATGAAGTATCTATTGGCTTCACAGCTTTAAACTTGGTAGACAGATCTAATAAACTTTCAGCTGGATCTTTTACTTCTTGAATAACAAGAGATGAAGGAGGAGCAATTTCAGCAAATTTCTTACAGGACTTTTCTGAGAAAATAGTTCTTTTACTCTTTGAAGTGTCTTTAGCAGCAGGTGAAACTTTTCTCTTGGGTGAAGGAGGGGGTGAAAATGTTGGCATATGATATACCACCTCCTTTACTTGCTCTTTTACCTCAGCATCGTGTCTTTGATATCCAGAATATGATTTACCTTGATGGCTTTGAGAACTTCTCCTTGAAGGAGGCTGAGAAGGTGCAGATTTGTCAGAAGGGGCAGATGGATTTGCTGAAATATTGCCAGAGGCTCCTACACCGGGAGGTGGAGGAGGAGGACCTCTGGGAGTCCATCTGGGAGTAGGACTATCATACCTCTTTGATTTCTTCCTCTCCTTTTGCTGGTTCTTAGAGAACCACATCCAGTGCTGGAACTCTTTGGATTTAGGATCAATCCCTTTCAGAATGTAGTAAGGAGTGTCATGATCGGGATTGGGAGGAGGAGGAGCTACAGCTTTTCTTTTCCTCTTTGCAGCTTTCTTTTTCTTTGAATCTTCAGACAGATCTGAATCATCTTCATCCTCAGAATGAGATGAGGGAGGATGATCATACGGATCATAGGCTTCTGATACAGCCTTTTCCTTTTCTTTCAGAGCAGCCTTCTCTTTCTCTTCTTCCATGGCATCCTGTGCCAGGAGAGTATCCAAATCTAAACCAGGGGAATCATCCCATACTGTAGACTTTTCAGCTTGCCAAGCTTTTTCTTTCTCTTCCAAATCAGCCTTTACTCTTTGCTGCCAATCAGCTTTTGCTTTCTCTTCTTCCAAACTCAGTTTTGGGGTGTCATCTTTATTTTCAACTTGGCTTTCAGGATCCAATTCTTGACGCTCAGGAACTGTCGAGGAGACCAGTTCAGATAGCACTGCTTGCTCTACAATCACTTGGACATCAGGAGCTGATACAGATTCAGGCTCTTTAGCAGGTTCAGGTTCTGGCTCTTTGACAACCACTACTTCTTCCATTAAATCTGCAGGATTAGGAGTAAAATCTTGCTAAATGATATCTAGTCATCCCTTCCAGATATTCCCATACTAACTTATCAATTAAGTAATCTACAAATTGGGAAAGAGACATACCTTCAGAGTTTTCTTCAGGATGACCTAACTCCCATAAATCATCTAGAAAGGAAGTGATTATTCCTTCTATGAATAGGGCAACTAAGGGAGTTGAGGCTTCTTCTAGGTACACTTTTACGACAAATTCAGACAACATTATTGCATCAAATATTTCTTTTTCTTTGTCAGATGGAGGAGGAGCTAAAACTTCTGCTGCTTTTTCTGTTACTGGAAGTTGAGCTGCTAGAGGGGAGGCTGGGAGCTGCTCAGAGACATCTTCATTGAACATCTCCCCCTGCCTGATTTCAGTGGGAACTGAAACCAGGCCCCTGGATAAAGAGGGCTCAGCAGAGTTAGAGAGAATTTTGATGGCATCAGTCAAAGAAGCAATGGAGGAAGCAAGTGGAGCAATTGCCTCTTCAATCATGGTTTTGATTAAAGGGGTAATTAACTCCACAATGCTGGAAATAAAATCTGAAGTAATTTCAAAAGGTGGTGGAACTGCAGTGGATGGAGGAGCAGCAGAAATGGTTGATGTGGCAGGATGAAATGTGGTGAGGACTAGAGATCGAACTGGAGAGTTAACTGGAGAGTTAACTGGAGAATGATGTGGAGAAGGTGAATGAGGAGGAGTTGGAATGGGAGAATGAACTGGAGAAACAATATCAGACGCCAACAGATCAAAGCTGGGTTGAGAAGTCCCAGCAAGATCAGTTGGGAAAGAAGATGCAGGAGGAGAGGCAGAATGTCGTACTTCAGTTGAAGTTGAAGGAACTTCAGCTGCAGTAGACGGCAAAGCAGAAGAAGATGAAGGAATAGATGAAGGAGCAGAGCCAACTTCTTGAGGGTGGGGAGCGACAGAGTCAGTCCTTGTGCTCTCAGATGCAGCTAGAGCAGCCCCTGCAGGAGCGGGCTTCACGAATGTCCTCTTCCACTTTGAGAACAAGTTAGGATCCATCTTCTTGCTGGCATTAATGGTGGTAGCAGCTGAAACTAGCAGATGAGGATATCTTTCCTTCAGAAAAATCCCAATAACCCTGCCTAGGGTAACCTCTTTCTTACTGTTCTTCTTCCTTATCAAATCAAACAGAACACCTGCCCAATTGATCCTTTTCTTGTTGACAATTGCACATATGAGTGCAAATTGTTGTCTTGTAATGTTATCGTGGGCAGAGTGTTTGTCTAGCAACACTTTTCCGACAATCTCAGCAAGAAATTTAATCTTAAAAGGAAAATTTACCTTGAACAGCTTTGAGGGAATGTCTTCTGCATGTCCCAGCTCAATCAACATTCTTCCAAATTCTGGAGCATCTTGCTCATATTCTTCTTCGCCATTAGTCAAACCAAATAAATCAGTCAAGACGGCGGGAGTCAAAACTACCTCTACTCCGCCAATAGATCCTGTCATTGAATCTTCAGTACAAGATGAAGTGAATGCCCATTCCTTTATCTCTGGGATATTTAACTTGATCCTTGTAGACATTAGCCTTTCCAATCCTTGATCTTTGCATAGCTGGAGAATTTCCACGATATCTGGTTCACAGCAGCTGAATGCATCAAAATCCACGCTGAAACCTGCGTCAAACTTGACTACTACGAGGAGCGCTGGAGAAATCACCATCGATTTGCTGGAGAAGGCGCGAGAGGAATGAAGAAGACGAATCGGCAGAGAGAAAAGACAGAGAAAGCACGACGACGGAATACGAAAAGACGCTCTCCGTCGACGATAAAAGCAAAGATCTTTTAACCTAGGTCGACTATCGGCTTTATATTAGACCGGAGATAGTCGATCTATTCAAAAGATACAGGAGACGATGGTCGAACGGTCGTTCGACGATTGGTCCAGAAGCAGAGTAGTTGAGCAATCGTTCGACTATTTCTGGCTTCTCAAACAACAAGCTGTCGTCATCCAGAGATCGACGATGAGCTTGACTTGTTCGACGATGGTCGAACGTCGGTCGACGATCTTCAATCAGACAAGCTTTCATCAACCATAGGTCGACGATGGGCTTGACCCGATCGACTATCTTCGAACGTCGTTCGACTATCTTCAAACAAGTTTCAACAAGGCAGAAGTCACACTTAGTCTCTTCCATTGATCATGCCTAGTTGAACCAAAAAGAACAGATGCTTCTGTTCATCTAAGGGCTTGGTGAATATATCACCTCTCTGAAACTCAGTGGATATGAACTCAAGACAAATCTTATTCTTTTCCACACAATCTCTCAGGAAATGGTGCCGAATCTCAATGTGCTTCATTCTAGAGTGGTGCACTGGATTTTGTGCAATTGAGATAGCACTGGTACTATCACACATAATTTTGGTGTTCTTGTGTGAGTAACCATAATCCACAAGCTGGTTTTGAATCCACAGGATCTGTGAACAACAACTGGCAGCTGCTATATATTCAGCCTCTGCAGTTGAAGTTGAGACAGAAGCCTGCTTCTTACAGAACCAAGAGACCAATCTCTCTCCCAGGAACTGACAAGTTCCTGAGGTGCTCTTCCTGTCAACTCTGCAACCAGCATAATCAGAATCAGAATATCCAATCAATTCAAATTCTGACTCAGCTGGGTACCAAAGTCCTAGATTTGGACATCCCTTCAAGTATCTCAAGATTCTCTTTAGAAGAATCAGATGCGATTCCTTGGGGTTGACCTGGAATCTAGCACAAAGGCATGTAGCAAACATTATATCAGGCCTACTTGCAGTTAAATATAATAGGGAACCAACAATGGCCCTATAATTCTTTTGATCAACTGGCTTGCCGTGATCATCAGAATCAATAACTATATTAGTAGTCATAGGTGTAGGCATTGCTGAAGCATCAGCCATCCCAAATTTCTTTACCAATTCCTTGGCATATTTGGATTGGGAGATGAAGATACCATCAACATCTTGCTTAACTTGGAGACCAAGAAAGTAAGACAGCACACCCATACTACTCATCTCAAACTTAGAGTGCATCAGGTCAGAAAACCTTTTGCAAAGTTTGGGATCAGTGGAACCAAATATAATATCATCCACATACACTTGAACTAACAGGATTGTGTCCTTGTGGTGCTTGACGAAAAGGGTTCTATCAACTACTCCCCTAGTAAAGTTGTGCTCTAAAAGGAAACTAGCTAGAGTCTCATACCAGGCTCTGGGGGCTTGCTTTAGTCCATAAAGAGCTTTCTGCAACTTGAACACATGTGAGGGCTGAGTTGAAGAAACAAACCCTGGTGGTTGTTCAACAAACACCTCTTCCTTAAGCTCACCATTTAGGAATGCACTTTTGACATCCATCTGAAAGACTTTAAACTTCATGTAGGCTGCATAGGCCAAGAAGATCCTTATTGCTTCTAGCCTTGCAACAGGAGCAAAGGTTTGGTCATAATCTATACCTTCCTCCTGTCTGTAGCCCTGAGCTACAAGCCTAGCTTTATTCCTTACAATAATTCCATTTGCATCCAACTTGTTTTTATACACCCACTTGGTGTCTATGATCAGTTGGCCTTTAGGTCTTGGAACCAAAGTCCAAACTTTACATCTCTCAAACTGATTGAGTTCCTCTTGCATAGCAATGATCTAGTGGGGATCTAGCTCTGCATCTTTAAAGGTGAGGGGCTCAACCTGTGAGAGGAAACAAGCGTGCATCACATCCTGTCTTAACTGATGTCTTGTTTGAACACCAGCTGATATGTCTCCTATCACTTGAGATGTGGGGTGATCTCTAAGTGTGACAATATCAGCAGGTGGGATGTGATCTTCAGCAACAGTTGGGATTAATTCCTCAGGAGGAATTTGATCTACTGTTGGTGGAACAACAACAGCTTCTGCAATGTCTTCATCACTGTCTGATTCAGTGATCTGAAGAGTTGATAGTTGAAGGATCTCTTGAGTAGCATCAGGTACCTGCAATGAACTGGAGGAAGGAGAATTTTCCTTCTCCTTGTAAAACATCTGAGACTCATCAAAAGATACATGCACAGATTCTTCAATTTTACAGGTTGATTTGTTATAAACCCTATAAGCTTTGCTTACTTGGGAATATCCAAGCATAATTCCCATTGAAGCTTTTGCTTCAAACTTTCTAAGGTATTCTTTATTGTTATTATGAATGTACACTACATAACCAAATATTCTAAAATAATTAATTTTAGGTTTCTTTCCTTTAAGCAACTCATAAGGAGTTTTACACTTAAGCTTGTGTATCAGACTTTTATTCAAGACATAATTGGCTGTACTAACAGCTTCTGCCCAATAGGAAAGAGGCATATTAGCATCTGCCAACAATGTACTAGCAGCTTCAATGAGTGTTCGATTTTTCCTTTCAACTACCCCATTTTGTTGGGGAGTTCTAGGAGCTGAGAAGCTATGTTTGATACCTTCTCTCTCACAGAATTCTTGTATGAGAAGAGAGTCAAACTCAGTACCATGATCACTTCTGATCAAGGCCACATGAGTAGAGTACTCAGTCTGCACACATAATAGAAAGTCTGTAAGGGCTTTGAAGTTATCAGCCTTAGTTCTCAAAAAGAAAACCCAACTGAACCTAGAGAAGTCATCTACAATGACTAAGGTGTAATATTTCCTTCCTAAACTCTGTACATTTATTGGGCCAAAAAGGTCCAGATGTAATAAATACAGGATTCTAGGAGAATCACTTTTATTTACAGATTTAAAAGAGTTTTTGGTTTGCTTGCCTAGCTGACAAGCCTTGCATAGGCTCTCCTTCTTGTAGGGGCAAGAAGGTAAACCTCTAACAAGGTTGTGTTTAGATAACCTAGATATATTTTTAAGGTTAACATGACTAAGCCTCTTATGCCACAAAGTATTATTATTAATTGTTACTTCATTAAATAAACAGATTTCAGAATGAGTTGAATTGAAATCTACTAAATAAATATTACATAATCTAATGCCTACTAAAACAACATTATTATTTAAAGTAATATTACAAGAAGAGTTGGAAAATGAAACCTGGTAGCTAGCATCACATAGCTGGCTGACTGAGATCAAATTGTGCTTCAGTCCTGTCACATATGCAACTCTCTTGAAAGTAACATCTCCAATTGTGATCCTGCCATAGCCTTCTGTCTGACCACAGCTTGAATCTCCAAAGATAACCTTTGGGCCAAGCTTAGCTTTGAATTTTGACAGATGATTTTTATTTCCTGTCATATGCTTGGAGCATCCACTATCCAAATACCACTTATTTTGAGTGATAGGATAGGCCTTCACCTGCAAGAAATTCATTTAGACATTGTGGACCCAGGTAACCTTGGGTCCCATGTTTTTCACATAAGAAAAGCTAGAAATAAATGAAAATGCAGGCTGAGGATGATAACCTAATGGGTGAGATCTCCTAGGTGGGATTCTCCATGCAGATGATGGGTCAACAAACCTAGGGTTTCTATTTTCATTTAGATTTCTACGGGTTTGATGATGATTTTAAAAATCATATTGAAAACGTCGATCGACGTTCGACGATGGGCGCTCAGATCGTCGAGCTTCGTTCGACCATTGAGCTTCCGATCGTCGAGCAGCGTTCGACGCTCTTTGTATTTCTTTAAAAAATTTCTTCCTCTTTTCTCTCTTAGCTTTGTTTAAAGTTTTATTAACTTGGTTTACTTGC
This sequence comes from Platanthera zijinensis, assembly GCA_039513925.1. NCBI lineage: Eukaryota > Viridiplantae > Streptophyta > Magnoliopsida > Asparagales > Orchidaceae > Platanthera > Platanthera zijinensis. Next base: position 65,890,838 of record CM077093.1, read on the forward strand.
TCAGTGTTCTTCATTCCACTAGCTGAAATGAAGTTCACTGGAGTTGAAAGATTATTTTTAAGAATAACTGGGGGTTCACTGGGAGAAGCTCCTAAGCCTAGTTTGTTATTGTCTGACCTAGTGTTAGTCATGCTGGTTATTTCTAATAACTTAAGGCTTCTACCATTTAGAGATTCTTCTAACCTCTTAGATTTAGCTAACTCAATTTTAAGAAACTTAATTTCTTCACTATAATTAGTGAGATCTTCCTTTAACTTAATATTTTCAGTAGATATAATTTCTGATTCAGCTAGCCTATGTCTAAGTTCTTTAATCTCTTTTTCAGAACTAATTAAATCTAAGCATAAAGATTTAAAATCTAATTTGAATTCTGCAGAAGTAAAGTCATAAGAAGATAGTACCTCATCTTTTGTTGGCATTTCTTCCTCTGAATCTGAAATCTCTGCAGCTGAATGATTGCTGCAGGCATCTATTGCCATCAGGCAAACTTCCTTTTCCTTCTTCTCTTCCTCATCCTCACTGGAGCTAGAGGAGGAAGATTCTTCATCAGAATCACTCCAGGTTTCAGCAATGAAACCTCTCTCCTTCTTCTTGTTCTTATAGGAGGATGGCTTGGAGTGCTTCCTGTGATGTTCCTTTTCTTTCCTCTTATCTTTGTTCTTCTCCTCTGGACAATCTGGTAAGATATGTCCAGGTTTCCTGTAACCATAACAGATAATTTCTTTAGCAGGTGAACGGTCATACCTTGGTTTGTCTTCATAGCGTGAAGACTTCTTTCTGAATTCCTTTCTCCCCATCTTGAGAAACCTCTTGGCAAATAATGTCATTAGTTCCTCATTGGATTGGCTGCCTTCAGAAGTATCAGCAGCCTTAAGAGCTAGAGATTGCTCTTTTCTTGTTGGAGTAGGGGTCTTTGCTTCAGCTTTTGCTTCCCTTGTCTTCAGCACTTGCTCAAAAGACTTGAGCTTGCCGAGAAGGGCTTCAGTTGAAATCTCATTTGTGCTTCTGGCCTCCTTGATAGGCCAGATCCTCAGAGCCATGTGCTAGGGAAGCACATAAGAATCTTATCATTGACCTCTGTCAATGATATGACCTTGTCAAGGGTCCTCGGCTCATTGATGATTGAGCTGAGCCTTGTGTACATGGCTTCAACTGATTCAGCATCAGTTTTCTTGAAGTTCTCATATTGTGAGATAAGGTTGGACCTTCTGTCCTTCCTTTCATCAGCTGAACCAGCTACAATCTGGTTCAGTGTATCCCACATAGCTTTTGCTTAGGAGCAGTCAGCAACCTTCTGGAATACCTCATCAGACATTATCTGAGCCAGAATGTTCATCGCCTTGGCATCTGCTATCTTTGCCTTCTTGTACTCATCATTGTAGTCTGGAGGAGGCACTGCACTCAAATCAGATGATGAGGTAGAAGCAGCAGCAGGTGCTCTTGGGGGTCCTGACAAAATAGAAGCAAAGATACTTTCATCAATAGAATTCATATATAATTTAATCCTTGCCTTCCAGATGCCAAACTTAGCTAAGTTGCATGCTGGAGGTCTGGTGCTAGAATAATCCTTGGACTGGGCCATGAAGTGAGAATCAATAATCCTTGGTATCTATCAGGATCTTGTGACTTAGGTGTTAGCCTATACAGTCAGTCAACCTGCCTCTGATACCAATTGAAAGTGAAGGGATAGATACTACTCTAGAGGGGGGGTGAATAGAGTTATCAAATTTTGCACTAGACAAAACTTAATAGTCTTCCCAACTCCCTTGGAGTGAAATGCGGAATGAAAAGATTATAGATAAGGAGATAACCCTAAAGCCTAACACAAGTGTTGTGCACAAACTCAAGCTAACTGTAATTACAGTTAAGGCTTGGAAATCCTAATCAGCAACTAGCAAACCTAGTTATATCTAATCACAGCCACAATGCAAGTAATTAAATTAAGCAAGCCAGACGACACAAGGAATTTATAGTGGTTCCCCAAACAACTTGGGTACGTCCACTCTTCTACCAACAAGGTAGGAATCCACTACAGGTTTTTGATCAGGTGCCCTGCCACCACAAGATCTGCTTCAGATAGATCTAGAAACCCTTTAGACTTTTGATCAGGTGTCTAAAAACCAACACAGGTTTTTGATCAGGTGCCCTGCCACCAAGGGATACTTTTGAAGGGAGTAATAACCCTATACAGGAGGGGGAAAGAAGGTTAAAAGGACTTCTCTATTTTACAATAGATTAGAGAAGCACAAAGACTTGCACTGAGCTAGAAAGCTCAAGAGAATCAAGGCTCCCCCTGGCTCAAAGAATGTCCAGGTGAAGTCTTGCTTCAGTGCAGAAACTCTTCAGTAAGAACTGAAGGAAGAACTACAAGAAGATATAAAATAATAAAATAGAGATCTTCTAGCAGCTATCTTCTTCTTCTTCTTCTTCTTCAAAAGAACTCTGAGTCTGAACTTCCTGGAAGCAGGAGAACTCAGGTTGAAGAAGAGCAGAAGAGCTTAACACTTCTCAGTTAAAATGAATATTGCTGAGAGCAGTGAACTTCGTCTTGATGAAAGCTTGAATGCTAATTAAAAAAAACTCTTAGAATAACTGGTTAGCTAGCTGAAATCCTTCTCCAAAGGATTCCTTTTAAAGCAGCAACAAGCAATGGCTCTTTTCAATTTGAACTGTTTGTCTTCTTCTGAAACTTGAAACCTGGGCTGCAAATATCACAAAGACAAACAAACTCTGCAGCAAAATATTCTATAAAAGGGATAAACCTTTTTCAAGGAAGCTGCAGGAAGCAATCTGATAATAAAGGTACTAAATAAAATCACATCAGAGACAAACTCTTTATAGCAGAAGGAAGACTTTTCAGTCTAACGGCTATAAAGGACTGACAGCAGATAAAGTAAAATACAATGTCAGCTAATAAGACAAACAACTTTATCTGAAAAGATTTTACTCAGGCAAAAGGGATGGAGCAGATATTGCCTAGAAATATTATCATAAAACAACTGAAATAAAATGCCAGATAATGTATTAATTTATTAAATAGAATAAATAAATACAAAATAAAAAGGCAAACAGAAAACGTCGAACGACCCTCAGAGATCATCGACCGAAGAACGGAGATCGTCGAACTGTCGGACAGATAGTCGAACGATCCAGATAGTCGAACTATCAAAGGAGATAGTCGAACTATCACAACAGATAGTCGAACTATCAGAAGATAGTCGAGCTATCAGATAGTCGACCTATCAACAGATAGTCGAACTATCCAAGCAAAATCGATAGTCGACCTATCAACAGATAGTCAAACTATCAACGCAGAACAGATAGTCGAACTATCAACAGATAGTCGAACTATTAAAGAACGACAGATAGTCGAACTATCAATAGATAGTCGAGCTATCAGATAGTTGAACAAAGCAGATAGTCGAACTACCAAGGGAAAACAGATAGTCGACCTATCAACAGATAGTCGAACTATCAGAAGAGAGCAGATAGTCGACCTATCAACAGATAGTCGAGCTATCAAACAATGCAAATAGTCGACCTATCAAACAGATAGTCGAGCTATCAGATAGTTGAACTATCCAAGCAGATAGTCGAACTATCAAACAGACAGATAGTCGAACTATCAACAGATAGTCGAACTATCACAGCACACAGATAGTCGAACTATCAATAGATAGTCGAACTATCCACGCAGACAGAACGTCGAGCAACTGATAGACGATCGTCGAACAGTTAGTCGACGATAGTCGAGCGGCGTTCGACCATAGTCGAACGAACAAACTACTTAACCAAATTCTTATCTGGATAAGCTGGGAACTCTACAGCTAGACAGCTAACCTTGACCATAGATAATTCATGGGTCAAGTGACTAAGAAGACAAGACTAAACTCAAAACAAACTAGGGTACCAACAGAGTCAGAGAGGGGGGTGCGATCTTTTACCTTCCCAGTAAATGGGGGACAGTCTCCATCTGATTCGGAGCGACCCATTAGCCCGAAGTAGGCTTACTCATCATCACTAGAGTCTGACGAATCAGATTCACTCAGTGTCTTTGGCTTTTTAGCAATGTAGCTCCTCTCCTTCTTCTTATCTCTAGAGGACTTGTGCTCCTCTCCTTTCCCCTTATCTCTCTTACTTCGGTGGCAGTCAGCAACGACGTGGCCTGGCTTATTGCATCCAAAGTAGATAATGTCAGCAGAGCGATGTTTGTTTTGTTTAGACTCATACCTGTCAGAAGAGTAATTCTTCTTCTGATGTCTGTAGGAGGAGATGTCTCTCTTTCTTTTATTCCTCATCTTGAGGAACTTCTTTAACTCTCGAGTGATGAAGGAGAATTCTTCCTCAGATAGCTCTAAGCCAGATGAGCATGGCTCAGAGTCTTCTTCCTCAGCCTTTCTCCAAGAGCACGATGAGGCTGCACCCTTGCCTTTCCTTGAGTGATTAGCTTTCAGGGCCACAGTCTTTTCTTTGGCTGCGGCCTTATCGGCTTCTTCTTCAGCTTTTCTGGTGTTCAGCTGAAGCTCGTAGGACATTAGCTTTCCAAACAGAATCTAGGGATTAGTTTCTGCCAGCTTGCCAAATTCTCTGATGGCGTAGATCTTGGTGTCTCATTCCTTAGTAAGGGATCTAAGGAATTTGTCATTTAGTTCACCATCGGTGAACACTCTGCCATAACCCTTCAGGGCATTGACGATCTTCAGTAAGTTCTCGAATGTCACTCCGATTTCTTCCTTGAGACCATGCCTGAAGGCCTCATACTTCTGGTTCAGAAGGGATCTTCGATCATCCCTTACATCATCTGTGCCTTCCATTAGAATGATCAGGCAGTGCCATATGTCCTTGGCAGTCCTGCAGTTGCTGAAATTCTGCATCATGGAATCATCGACGATGCTTACTAAGATGTTTTGAGTTTTCTTATCTAGTCTGACAAGCACCATCTCATCCTTATCCATTTCGGAGAGCTTCTTGGGCACCATCTTTGTCGGATCAATGGTGGATGCCTTAGTGGAGATATAAGGTCCCTCCTCCACTATCATGAAGAGTCGGGGGTCGACTGCTTCCATGTAGAACCTGATCCTTTCCTTCCAGATGGGAAAGTTCAGCTTTGTGCATACTGGGATCTTTCCTGAATACTTGAGTCTGTCCATTCTCGATATCTTCTTTCTTCTTGACACTAGACACAGGATCTTGCCCAAGGTGTTAACCTTACTGATGAGCAACCTCCCTCTGATGCCACTTGAAAGTCTCTAGTGTCGACTAAATCCACCTATAGGGGGTGGGGAATAGGTGTCGTGCAGTCTTTTGCGGAATTAAATTTACCTGCACAAATTAACAAACAAAGCACAGAAAACACACAAAGAATTATAGTGGTTCCCTGATTTGGGTACGTCCACTTTCCCCCTTCGACCTATCTCCCACCAAGAGACGACTCGATCACTTCTCCAAATGGATTGAAATCCAATCCTCACACTACAGAAAGAACCCTTCCAACAAAGGAGTCACAACTCCACCACCACGGGTTGCACCCAACCCATACAACAAGGAATGAAAAATTCCTTTATAACAAACCAAAATTGAATGTAAAAGAAAATCTAAACTGAAAGTGAGGGTAAGATCTACCCTTACTCTAGGGGGGGTGAATAGAGTATATTAAAATAATTTTCCAATTTAAAAATTATTTAGCAGTGGAAGACTTGATTTATATATATGTGTATTGTGCTTGCAGTAAATAAAAACTAATTAAGCAAGAAACAAATCACAGCACACAACAAATCAAACACAGCAACCAGAAGATACAAGGATCTATAGTGGTTCCCCAATCAACCTGGGTACATCCACTCTTCTACCACCCTAGGTTGGAATCCACTGCAGGATGAGTTGATCAGGTGTCCTGGACACCAATGAGATTTTGATAAGGTGCTCAAAAATCAAATAAGATTTTTTGATCAGGTGTCTTGCCACCACTGAGTTTTGACAAGGTCTCAGAAACCAACCACAAAACTTTTGAAGGGAGTTTTGAGTAACCCTTTTACAGCAGAATAAAAGAAAAAGAAAGAGTTGATGTTCTTCTCTGTCAACAGTCAAAGAGAAGACTAGTGGATTATTGTTGTCAAAGCTCCCCCTGAGATATATAGTTGTTCAGGAAGAGAAGCTTTGCACAGGATGATAGGCCTTCAGTATGATTGAGATTTCCAACAAAGAATGATTTCAACAAAGGTTGAAATGTGATGTGTCTGAAGTCCTTGATTGATGAAGCCTTGAACACTTGAATCAAAAGATATCTTGAAAGAATAGAGGAATTCTTTTTTGTGTGGTGATCTCCTTCACTGATGTATTCCTTGTGTTCTGTAAGAATTCTAACTTGTAATCCTGTAGTACTTGTGTCTCAAAATCTATTCCTTAGAATAATAATCTTCCTGTCTCAATTACTCTGAGATGATATATTGAAAATCAGTCTTCTAGATAGCCGTTATCCAATCATAAATGACTTCCTTAAATGATATTTGTCTCTAGAGGAAAGTCCTAAGAGACATTCCATTTATTCTTCCTTGAAACTTGCTCCAGATTGATTGAAACGGCTACAAAATCCTTTAAAATAAATGCTGGATATGAATCAAATTGAATTCCATAACTGACTGAATTTGAATTCTGAAATCGTCGATCTCTCAAGAAAAGTCATCGATCTGAGCTCGACTATCGTCGACCTGAGCTCAAAGACTGGAACTTGACTTGAAACAGAAAGCGTCGATCTGAGCTCAACTATCGTCGACCTGAGCTCAGAGATCTAGATTTTGGCTAGAGACAGAAACGTCGATCTGAGCTTGGAGATCGTCGAACCGAGTTCGACGACTCGTTGAACTGAGCTCAAAGATAGTCGAACTGAGTTCTATGCCTCGTCGATCTGAGCTCGACGAGAATTGCCTTAAACTTCTACACTTGAATTCTGAACTAGAAGGTCTTGGGGGCAGCTTTCAAACCTAAGTTCTAAGCCTTAGACCTATTCTAGTTTACCTTTAAAACTATACAATGAGGTCAAGACATATTCCTAAGGACATAGTGATCCTTACCCAAATTAGTAATAGGGTGTTCCAACAATCTCCCCCTATTTGGGTTAGAATTACTATTTACATGACATAGGAATTAAAAAGCATATAAGCAGAAACAAAAGCAAATACAACAAGCAGAATAATGAAGTGCAGCATTGCAGAAGCAGATATAAAGTCACAGCAGATAGTCAGAAATAAATATATACTGTCAGCTTACATAATTACTCATTTTCTTCTCTCTTTTTGAACAAGATTTCTCTGTTTGGATTCTGAGCTTCCTTCTTGGATCTTCTGTCATCAGCAGCACCTAGGGAGGTTTGAGATTTAGGTCTGGGAACAACATCCTCTGGGTGCAGCTTCATATAACTCTCTAGATCAAAGAATTTTCTGGAGGAGTATCTTTCAAGTTCTTTCTTCCTTTACTCAGATAAAGTGGTGATGTTTGAGGTATCTCTCCCTTGTTCTCTTGCCTTCTTTATTTGATCTAAGGCAGCCAATTCTTTCATCCTTGCTGTCCAAGAAAGGGGATTATTCTCTGGATCCTCAAAGGGAATAGGAGGTTCATATCTGTTGATTGTATCAGCAGGAGGAGCTCTTGAAGTAACAATTTCTTTAAGCTTGTAAGGGAAAGGACCTGAAGTTGAATCAATGGGGTCTTGTCCTTCCCTGTGATAAGGATGTTGTCTTGGTTGTCCTCTGGAATAAACTTTGTGCCCTCTTTGGTTTCCTCTGTACTGGCCTCTCCTGGATTGGTAGCCTCTTTGTTGATACCCTCTTGATTGTGATCAATCTTGAGCTTGAGAGGAACTTTGAGTTTTAGCAAATGAGGATTGTGAAGCAGAACCTCCACCAGTTCCTGCATCTGGTGAAAGAGGAGGAGGAGGAGGAGGATTATGGTGAGATGATCCTTTGCAAAATTTTCTCTTCTTCTTCATTTCCTTCAGCTGGTTCTTTGAGAATTGCATCAATGATTCAGTTATTAGGCAGTCATGCAGAATATAATAGGGAATGTCATTATCATCCTTTACTTTCTCTGGAGGAATTCTCTTCAAAGCTTTGATTCTGGCTTTCCTCTTTCTTGCAATGGTTGCAGAGGAGTCATCAGAATCAGTTCTGAACTTGTCACTATCTGAGCTCTGAGGATTGTCATACAATTCATCAATCCTTTTGATATACTCTTTCTTTTGTTTGGATTGTTCAGTTGAAGCAGCAGCAGCAGCAGTGACAGAAGCAGTACTTGCAGAAATAACAACACTGGCAGAAATAGAAGAGATAACAACACTAACAATTGGAGCAGCAACAACATTAGAAACAGAAATAACAACAGTAGTTTCTGAAACAATAACAGCAGTAACAGCAGGCTCATCAACAAGAACAGCAGGCTCTGAATCATTTGCCTCTGTTATCAACAAATAATCAGCAATATCACAACTAACTTCATCAGCAGCAGAATCAGCAATCACAACATCAGTAGAAGTAACACTTTCCACAGCCTTTATAGAATTGATATATGAGGATATTAGGCTGGGATCACAACTGAAAATAGGCACAATGGCCTTAGTAAGGTCTTCATCTTCTTGAGCTGGAAGATATCTGTTGTGGAGAGCATCAAATTCTGAAAGCAGTGACTTGAGGTCAACTGCTAGAACTGGAGCTGGGGCTGGAATCTCTGGCACTTCTTTATCTAAAGCAGACAGCATTTCTTCTTCATGTGGCATCTCCCCCTGCCTAGATTCAGTAGGTACTGGATCAAGGCACCCCACAGAAGGGATTGCCTGAGGAGGACAGAAAGAGGAGAGCCTGGCAGATAAGTCCTGTATAGACTTAAGGAGTGGAGCCATGGAGGTCTCCAGCAAGAGTGCTAGCCTTGGAGCTAACATCTCATAGAGCTTATCTGCTAGAGCTGGAAGATCTACTTGCTCAAGGGATGCTTAAGTAGAGGTAGAGGAGAATGTGACAGAAGGTGATGGTGTTGGATGAGCTGTAGTGATGTGGAGAAAAGATGTGGATGGCAGTGAAATGGATGGTTGTGATATGAGGATGGTTGTGATGGAAGTCACTGGAATGGAAATGGATGGAGTGAAGGATGGTTGAGCTAGAATGTCTTGAAGCAATTTTTGGTAGGAACTAGATGATGATGGGGGCTCAAGGGGTGAGGAATGAGAATCAACCATGAAGGAATCATCAAATAGATTGAATGATGGAATGTGAATGGATGAATCAATGTCAAGGTGTGGATAATAGTGTAGAGGATGGAAATGATCTTTAGTAGTTGTTGGTGGTGGTGAAGGAGTTGAGATTGGAGATGAAATGGTGATGGGGGATGAAATAGAAATGGTGATGGTTGAAGAAACAATGGTTGAAGATGGTGGAGATGAGGAGGAGGCAGGCAATTCTTCCAAGAGGGCAGTTGCCTGAGGGGAAGTGACTTGTACATTCCTTGTGCCTGAAGTTGAAACCACTGCAGGAGCCCTGCTGGGTTTGGCAATTTGCCTGTCCCACTTTCAAAAGAGGGCACAGGATAGTCTCTTAGAGGCATTGATGTGCATGCCACTGGAAACAAGCAGTTGAGGGCATCTGTTATGCAGAAACAGTCCTAGAATCCTCCCAAAATTAGCAAGGTTCTTGTTTATCTTTTTCTTAATTAAATCAAAGAATATCTCTCCCCAATTCAAGTGCTTCTTATCAACTATGCACCCATCAGACAGAATTGATACCTAGAGATGGTATCATGAGCATAATGCTTTGCCAGCAGTACCTTTCCCACAACATCTGCTAAGAATCTATACTCCATTGATAGATTTTTCTTAAGCAACTTATTAGGGTTTGCTGATGAGTGACCCATTCTATCCAGCATACTAGCAAATTCCTCTCCAGATAACTCTACAGAATCATGCCCTGTACTCAATTGGAAGACTTCTGTTAGGAGAGAAGGAGTTAGGGATACCTGTGTTCCCGATATTGTTCCAATCACTGTGTTCTAATCCAAGTTGTGTGCAGTATACACCCATTCCTTGATTTCATCTGCAGGTAATTTCATTCATGTGGACATGATAGGAACCAATTGTTGCTATTTGAACAATTCCAGAATATCCTTGAAGACTTGATCATTACCTTCGAATGAGTCCATATCGATGTCGAAACCCGTGTCAAACTTCATCGCTGCTAAGACTGCAATAGATACGGCCATTGTTACCTGCAAAAACGAACAAACAAGATCGAGTGCAGAGATGTTTGGAGGGAAAGAGAAGCCCTGCAGAAAGTATGAAAGCGCAAAAGAGAACAACGGCCGAAAATGAATTTTATATTAGGGTTCGACGCAGAAAAGGAAATATCGTTGAACTCAGTTCGACGATCTGGGCTTCTAAAGGAATCTAAAAGGTCTTCAACATCGTCGATCTCCGTTCGACAACATTGGAGAGCGTCGAGCTCCGTTCGATGATCTCTAACCGGAAAGAGATATCCTAACACTATCTGGAAAATGCTGAACTCCGGTCGACGATTTCTGAGAACGTCGATCTCCGTTCGACGATCTTGGGGAAAAACGTCGAGCGCAGTTCAGAGATCAGAAATAACCTATAGACACTAGAAAAATCAAGTTTTTAGCTTAGTTTTGGTCAATTTTAAGGTTTTTAAAATCTTGGATCTTAATTTAAACTTCCTCCATCTAACATTCCTAACTGATTCAGCAAGAATGTGTGTTTCTTTTCATCCAATGGTTTGGTGAAAATATCTCCCCTTTGCAAATCAGTTGGGATATATTGAAGTTCAATTTTATTCTTCTCAATATTATCTCTTAAAAAGTGATGCCTAATCTCTATATGTTTTGTCCTACTATGGAGGACTGGATTTTGTGCTATAGAAATAGCACTGGTGTTATCACAAAATATTTTTGACTTATCTAAGTTGTAACCATAGTCTAGGAGCTGATTTTGAATCCATAAAATCTGTGAGCAATAACTACCTGCTGCCATGTATTCAGCTTCAGCAGTTGATGTGGACACAGATGTTTGTTTCTTACAAAACAAGGAGACAAGTCTGTCACCAAGAAACTGGCAAGTTCTACTGGTGCTTTTTCTATCTACTCTACATCCAGCATAATCAGCATCTGAAAATCCAATTAATTCAAATCCTGAATCTTTTGGATACCAGAGACCTAGATTTGGACAACTTTTCACATACCTAAGAATCCTCTTTGCTAATGTTAGGTGTGACTCTCTAGGGCTTACTTGGAATCTAGCACATATGCATGTAGCAAACATTATATCAGGTCTACTAGTTGTAAGGTACAATAAAGAGTCAATCATTGCTCTATATGTTGTCTGATCAACAGGTTTCCCATATTCATCAGCATCTAATACAGCATTAGTATGCATAGGTGTTTTCATGCAGGATGCTTCAGACATACTAAATTTCTTAACCAACTCTTTTGCATACTTGGTTTGAGAAATGAATATGCCATCAGCATATTGTTTGACTTGCAATCCTAAAAAAGAAGGAAAGCTCACATATGCTACTCATTTCAAATTTAGAATGCATTAGGTTGGAAAACTTTTTGCACAAATTTGAATCAGTAGATCCAAAGATAATATCATCTACATAAATTTGTACTAATAGGGTATTGGACTTATGGGTTCTAATAAAAAGAGTTTGGTCTACTCTACCCCTTATAAAATCATTTTTCAAGAGAAAGCATGCTAAGGTCTCATACCATGCTCTAGGAGCTTGCTTAAGACCATATAATGCTTTATGCAATCTAAAAACATAATCAGGATGAGTTAGAGAGATAAAACCTGGGGGTTGTCTAACATAGACTTCTTTCTTGATATCTCCATTGAGAAATGCACTCTTTACATCCATTTGATAGACCTTGAATCCCTTGTGTGTTGCATAAGCTAGAAATATTCTTATGGCCTCCAACCTTGCAACTGGTGCAAAGGTCTGGTCATAATCTATTCCTTCTTCTTGTGAGTATCCTTGTGCAACTAGCCTTGCCTTATTCCTTACAATGATTCCTTGATCATCCAGCTTGTTTCTGAACACCCATTTTGTTCCAACAATGGAATGATCCTTTGGTCTTGGCACTAGTTCCCAAACTTTGTTCCTTTCAAATTGATGTAACTTCTCTTGCATTGCAATGATCCAGTGTGGATCTTGTTCTGCATCTTGTATGTATTGAGGCTCAATGTGAGATAAAAAGCAGGTGTGCATAAGATTTTGGTTGACCTGATTTCTGGTTTTCACACCAGCTGAGATTACTCCAATCACTTGGAAGATTGGATGATCTCTTGATGTTACTAAATCAACAGGGGGTGTTGATTGTTCACCAACCTGTATTGTTGTTTCCTCTTGTGGAACAACAACTGGCTCTTCAATGTGGTTCTCACCAAGATGTTGAGTGTCCTCTTCATCTTCACACTTCCACCTCTTTGTTGCATAGGTGAATGTGTTGTATCCTTTTCAATAATGTGTAACCTATCCAAATTTTCTGAAAGAGAATGTACCTGCAAAGGTTCTATGGTAGAAGCATTCTTCTCCTTATAGGACATGTTAGTTTCATCAAAAGATACATGAACAGATTCTTCAATTTTAAGAGAAGTTTTGTTATACACCCTATAAGCTTTACTGATCATGGAGTATCCCAGAAACACTCCTTCATCAGCTTTGGCTTGAAATTTTCCTATATACTTCTTGTCATTATTGTGTATGTAATAAATATAACTAAAAATCTTGAAATAATCTACTTTAGGTTTCTTCCCTTTGAGTAATTCATATGGAGTCTTGCCCTTTAGCTTATGTATCAAACTTCTATTCAACACATAGTTTGAGGTGTTTACTGCCTCTGCCCAAAAGGATAGAGGAAGGTGAGCATCTGTCAACAATGTAGTATCAAAGTCTATAAGGGTTCTATTTTTCCTTTCAGCTACCCCATTTTGTTGAGGAGTTCTAGGAGCTGAGAAAGTGTGTCTGATTCCTTCACTCTGACAGAACTCTTGCATAAGAAGAGAATCAAACTCTGTCTCATGATCACTTTTGATCAGGTCAATGTGAGTATTGAACTCAATCTGTATACATTTGAGAAACTCTGTCAAACACTTAAAGTTATCAGACTTCTTCCTCAGAAAGAACACCCATGTGAATCTAGAGAAGTCATCTACAACCACTAAAGTGTAAGATTTCCCTCCTAAGCTTTGTACTGTAATGGGTCCAAAAAGATCCATGTGTAACAGATACAAAATCCTAGGTGAATCACTCTTATTAAGTGACTTAAAGCTATTTTTAGTTTGCTTGCCTAATTGACAAACCCTGCAAAGTCCTTCCTTCTTGTAGGGGCCAGAAGGTAGTCCTCTAACAAGGTTGTCCTTGGATAGCCTAGCAATGGTTCTAAGGTTTATATGCCTTAATCTCTTATGCCAAAGTTCATTTGGTTTACTAACAGAGTTGAACAAGCAAATATCTACTTTAGTTGAATGAAAATCTACAAGATAGATGTTACCTTTCCTTTTACCTGTCAACACAGTTGTGTTGTCCTCTGATCTGATTTTGCATGAGGAATTGTTGAATGTCACTTGGTAGCCTTCATCACATAGTTGATTGATGCTAATTAAATTGTGCTTCAGTCCTTCCACATAGGCTACCTTCTTGAATGTGACTGAGCCTACTTGGACTGCACCATATCCCTTGGTCTGTCCAAAGTTTGAATCTCTAAATATGACTTTGGGTCCAAGCTTGGCTTTGAAGGATGTTAGATTATCCTTGCTTCCTGTCATGTGCTTTGAGCACCCACTATCTAGATACCATTGCTGGTTTATTGTTGGATAGGTCTTCACCTGCATACATAATAATTTACTTGTTTTTGACCCAGTTTACCTTGGGCCTAGGTTGATAGCCTTTAAATTCTGAAATAAAAGACATCCCTGGTTGACTCTTATAACCTTCAGGATGATATCTCCTAGGGGGTATTATCCATTCAGTATAAGGGTTAATGCTTTGGGATGTGGGACCACTAGGATTGAAGTTTGATTTACCTTTAAAACCTTGTTCAAAGCTCTGATCTCTGTTTGACGATCTCTGAGCTGAGTTCGACGATCTTGGATCAGATCGTCGAGCTCCGTTCGAAGATCGACTTTGCTAGAGTTCGGAGTTCAGAGATCGTCAACCTGAGTTCGGCGATTCAGCTTGAGATTGCTGAGCTCTGTTCTGCGATCGTCGAGCTCTGTTCGACGTTTTTTGTTGAACTTTGTTTTTCTTAGGTAAATCAGGATTCTTCCTAGCTACCTCCATAATTCCCTTTCCTTTATCTGAGATAAACTTAATTGGGGTTGTTAACACTATAGGTTGGCTTGATGAAGCACCCAAGCCCAGTGTACTGTTAAGTCTTGAGTTCACTGTGCTTGTGATGTCCATCAGTCTGATGCTTCTCCCATTAAGGGATTCTTCAAACTTCTTTGCCTGAGATAGTTCACTTTTCAGTGAAGCTATCTCCTCCCTACAGCATTCTAACTCCTTAGAGAGTTTGAGGTTATCTGATTTTAAAGTGCTATGTTCAGACAATTGATTTCTGAGAGAGATAATCTCTTTCTCAGACTTTAGCAGGTCTAAGCAAAGTGCCTTAAATTAAGATCTAAAGTCCTCTGAATTGAAATCAAAAGAATCTATTACCTGATATTCTTTAGCTTCATGTTCAAATTCAGATTCTGACTCTTGTTCTGCATCAGAATTATGTTGAGAGGCATTGATAACCATCATGCAGAACTCCTTCTCTTGAGCATCATCTTCATCATCACTTGAGCTTGATGATGCCTCTGATTCTTCTTCAGTTTCACTCCAGGTTTCAGCTACAAATCCCTTCCTGGTGTGTTTGTTCTTGTTGGAGGAGGATTTGTCATTGTTATTTCTTCTGAAATCCTTGTCTCTTCTCTTGTCTTTCTTTTCTGTCCTTATTTTAGTTTTCTGGATAGTCAGGCACAATGTGGCCTGGTTTCCTACATCCAAAACAAATAATTTCTTTGTTACTGGACTTGTCATACCTTGGCTTTTCATGGCCTCTGGATGACCTTTTCCTGAAATCTTTCCTAGCCATCTTGTAGAATCTTTTGGCTAGTAGACTCATTAACTCTTCATTGCCTGTGAGCTTGTCTTCGGGCAGTTCTTTTATAGCTTTGAAAGCAATTGTCTTCTCCTTCCTTATTGCTGGAGAAGCTATCTTTTGCTCTTCTTCTCTATTCTTGATAAGCAACTCATAAGACTTGAGCTTGCCCAATAGAGCTTCAGTGGTGATCTCATTTAGGCTTCTGGCATCCTTGATTGGCCAGATCCTTGAATCCCAAGTGCTGGGGAAGCACATTAGGATCTTATCATTGAGTTCAGTCAATGAGATCTCCTTGTCCAAGGTCTTCAGTTCACTGACAATTAGACTGAGTCTGTTGTATATGTCAGCAACTGACTCAGTTTCTCCCTTCTTGAAATTCTCATACTGGGTTATGAGATGGGATCTTCTATCCTTTCTTTCATCAGCTGATCCTGACACAAGCTCAGATAGCTTGTCCCAAATTTATTTTGCTGAGTTGCATTCAGCCACTTTTTGAAATATGTCATCAGACATAGTCTGAGCCAATATGTTCATTGCCTTAGCATCAGCAACTTTCCACTTTTTGATTTCTGCATCTGTTCCTGAGGGGGGTGGAACAGCACTTGTACTTGTAGTTACTGGAGGTCTTGGACACACTATCAAAACAGAATTAAAGATTTCCTCATCAATAAAATTCATGTATAATTTAATCATTGCCTTCCAAAGTGCAAACTTAGAAAGATTACACACTGGAGGTCTGGTGCTAGCATAATCTTTGTTTTGTGCCATGGTTTTATATGAAAATAAATATAATAAAAGTAATAACCCTCTATTAAAGATTGATCTTATCAGAGATCTTTTGGTTCAGGTGTTAGCCTGTAAAACAACCAATCTGATGAGGATTTAGTTGTTGAATAACCAACCTCCCTCTGATACCAATTGAAAGTGAGGGTAATATCTACCTTTACTCTAGAGGGGGGGTGAATAGAGTATATTAAAATAATTTTCCAATTTAAAAATTATTTAGCAGTGGAAGACTTGATTTATATATATGTGTATTGTGTTTGCAGTAAATAAAAACTAAGTAAGCAAGAAACAAATCACAGCACACAGCAAATTAAACACAGCAACTAGAATACACAAGGATCTATAGTGGTTCCCCAATCAACCTGGGTACATCCACTCTTCTACCACCCTAGGTAGGAATCCACTGCAGGAATAGTTGATCAGGTGTCTTGGGCACCAATGAGCTTTTGATAAGGTGATCAAAAACAAAATCAGATTTTTTGATCAGGTGACTTGCCACCACTGAGTTTTGATAAGGTCTCAGAAACCAACCACAAATCTTTTGAAGGGAGTTTTGAGTAACCCTTTTACAGCAGAATAAAAGAAAAAGAAAGAGTTGATGTTCTTCTCTGCCAACAGTCAAAGAGAAGACTAGTGGATTGTTGTTGTCAAAGCTCTCCTTGAGATTTGTAGTTATTCAGGAAGAGAAGCTTTGCACAGGGTGATAGGCCTTCAGTATGATTGAGATCTCCAGCAAAGAATGATTTCAACAAAGGTTGAAATGTGATGTGTTTGGAGTCCTTGATTGATGAAGCCTTGAACACTTGAATCAAAAGAGATCTTGAAAGAATAGAGGAATTCTTTTCTGTGTGGTGATCTCCTTCACTGATGTATTCCTTATGTTTTGTAAGAATTCTAACTTGTAATCCTGTAGTACTTGTATCTCAAAATCTATTCCTTAGAATAATAATCTTCCTGTCTCAATTACTCTGAGATGATATATTGAAAATCAGTCTTCTAGATAGTCGTTAGCCAGTCATAAATGACTTCCTTAAATGATATTTGTCTCTGGAGGAAAGTCCTAAGAGACATTCCATTTAGTCTTCCTTGAAACTTGCTCCAGATTGATTGAAACGGCTACCAAATCCTTTGAAATAAATGCTGGATATGAATCAGATTGAATTCCATAACTGACTGAATTTGAATTCCGAAATCATCGATCTCTCAAGAAAAGTCGTCGATCTGAGCTCGACTATCGTCGACCTGAGCTCAAAGACTGGAACTTGACTTGAAATAGAAAGCGTCAATCTGAGCTCAACTATCGTCGACCTGAGCTCAGAGATCTGGATTTTGGCTAGAGACAGAAACGTCGATCTGAGCTCGGAGATCGTCCAACCGAGTTCGACGAATCATTGAACTGAGCACAGAGATAGTCGAACTGAGTTCGACGCCTCGTCGATCTGAGCTCGATGAGAATTGCCTTAAACTTATGCACTTGAATTCTGAACTAGAAGGTCTTGGGGGCAGCTTTCAAACCTATGTTCTAAGCCTTAGACCTATTCTAGTTGACCTTTAAAACTATACAATGAGGTCAAGACATATTCCTAAGGACATAGTGATCCTTACCCAAATCAGTAATAGGGTGTTCCAACACAAACAAATCTTTTGGAGATTCCGATGTCCTTCTTCGTTTGTTGAAGCTTGCTTGAAAATAACGAAGAATCCACAACCGGATTTCTCTCTTAGAATGGTTCTTCTCAAGATTGGTGGCGGCAAGTGATTGCGGCGGCGATACTTTGTAGATCCAAACTTCTTGACGAAGCAAGCAAGGTCTACCAACGATCTCAGTCGGATTAATCGTCTCCACCGATTCGGAATGGAGAACTTGTCTCATTCAACGAATCGAGAGATAAAAGATCTCAAGAGAGATGCGTGAGACGCACGGCTTGCCTCGGTACTGTCGTCAGAAGATCAAAGAAGCGCTGAGATCAACGGCGGCGGCGAGCTTGCGAGCGGCTACAGGCGATTGGCGGTTTCCGCGATTGGCTAGGGCACGGCGTCGGCTACTTTTGATTTCGCGTGAATGACTGTCTGTAGAGGTTCAAAATACGGGTATATATATACCAAAGGCCAACCCTAAAGACCGTTGTGGGACCCACAAGGAGAAACCCTAGCCCCGGCCAAAACAGCGCACGACATCTTGGTTCGGTCCAGCGAACGGAGGAAATTTGCCTAAGGCAAAATCGGCGGGAATCATTGGTGATTCCCGTCGATGTCGGCGGGAATCACTCACGATTCCCGTCGATTCTGCCTTGAATTCTTGTGGGAAAACTGTCAGCCGGAAGAAGTCGGCGGGAATGCAGACTGATTCTCGTCAAAGTCGGCGAGAATCACTCACGATTCCCGTCGATTCTACCTTGGCAGAATTCCTATTATAAAACTGTCAGCCAGAAGAAGTCGGCGGGAATGCAGACTGATTTTCGTCGAATCGGCGGGAATCACTAACGATTCTCATCGAAGTCGGCGGGAATAACTTAGTGATTCCCGTCGATTTTGACTTAGAAGAATTTTCTCTCTTCCTTCTTTTGATGACTAGGTCTTTGACCCATCTTTACTCCTTCTGCTCTTTATCTACCTTGACCATGTACTTGAAAATGAGTACACTCCAATAGAGAGAGCACACGTGGATCAACACATTGATCTACGCAACGAGAGATTACGTTGCGCAAACCCGTGTATATTGACCCACTGCACCCTGACATTGGCGTGTACTTAGCACGGAATAGCTGCGAGCACAACTTGATAGAATTGTCAAATACATTTTCAATTCACCTTAGCTTGTTCAGGGGCTTCTTCAAATCAGGTCTATTGTGCATGCAATACCCAACAATTATGCACTAATATTATCTTTAAATTTATATAGATAAATAGCAAAACCCTATTATTACATAAAATAGGTACCTCAATCAAATCATTTGTTTCTGTTTGTATCAACAAATATAATAAATGAATAATTTTTAATCTAGAAAAATCCTGGTCAAAATTAATTGATGCAATATATTTCATAAGGTGGTAGTCTTTACCCTAAAATAAATTCCAAAAGTTTGAATTAATTAAAATAAAATGATACCTACATGCGATTTTAGGATATCATAGAAGCTAATGTAAAGCATCATAAAATAGTGTGCCAATTAATATAGGGAATTGTTAAGTGCACTACTGTTTTGGATAGATGCACTCTTTTGTTAAGAGCCAACACCACACTATGATAAGAGCACATATAATTGTTAGAGGCACTGCATGTTTGCTAACAACAATCCAATGAGAATAACTTTCCATTTCATTGAACCACATCATAATATTAACAAATTTGGGAGTACGTAAGAGGACACACAACATGAATTACATCAAAAAGCATAGAAGGAACTATATCATAAATCATGAATTACAACATAAAATATGAATTGCAGCAAAATGGGAAAACCTAAAAGTTACAACATAAAACATCATTGTTTCATGTCAAGTCTCAACATTTGTAACTTCCATAAATCTCAATCCTAAACCAAATGAAATCTACATGTTAATTGCTAAATATTATTAAAAAAAATGTACTTGTACAAAATATGTAAGTTCAAGCACAAATTTACCAAAATAATGGCTTAGTTCCGTAAAATCTAGATTTAATTGTAGCTCCTCTTCTAAATATCCCACTCTTCCTTCTACTAAGAAGCTAGAAAAAAATAGTTGAACAGTTAGATAATGCATATCTTTAATATAAGAATAAAAAATAATAATAAGGATCGCTAACCTTTATCAGATATCCTCAAAACCAATAAAAACATTACCCAACTTGTTTGTTTGTGGAAGTGTAATTCTTTACATATATAGAGATACCCATGTGTCAACATTATGCTCGTTAAATCTACTTTATGGCGAGAATATTGGTGGCAATGGACACTTTTCACTAAGGAATATTATAATAAAGGGATTTCTATTAATTATGAAGTTAATGGAAATTAATTTTACATTAGTGATGGCACATAATGCACTGGAAGAAATGTAAAGCATTGATCACTTGAGATAACCACTATAACCATTGTAGCAAGATGTGGTTATAACACCCATATCAGGTAATGACATCCACTTCTCAATCGGTGTGAGAATCATTGTGCAATTGGGATTTTCAAACAATTGGGTTCGTCTAATGTTGCCAAACAACTCAACATATAAAGTTTTGTGATTTTCAATTTCCATATAGAGATCCTTTCTCACTTGTACTCAATCTGCACCCTTACCTAAAGCTTGACCAACAACTCAAAATCCACAATGGCCATTAACAAGCACATCTACCACATCTGTAACATGTTTGGAGAATAAAATTGTCAATTGTTGATGAACTTTATTACTCAAATTTGTATTCATAGATTGAGGTTTAATTAAGCTGATAGTTGTACTTTTTCAAGCATTCAACTTGGCTCTTGATTTTACTTTTTTTGCTTCATTTTTTTATCTTTCATGGAGAGAAAATATTCAAAATATGATGGATCATGTCTAGTTGATTTGCAATCATCTTTAAATTCTTTTAGGCTTCCTTTGGGTCTTCATCTTAACCGCATAGAAATCATAGGCTCAGATATTTGGCTAGATGATGACTTAATATGGAAATATTATTTCCATATTCAGAAGATTTCGCTGGGACTTTCCAAATATAGCGTGATACGAAGAAGGCGACGAATTTCTCTCCCTCTGGCATATCTCTGGCGGAGCCGTTGAAGAACGATTCTAGTAGAGTGAACCGGATTCATCAAATCTGGTTGGGTAACGAACATTTCCACCTTCATGTGTTTTCTCTTCTTTAGATAGATCTTGTGGCATTGGCAAATTGTGTGGCTTGTGTAACGCTTGATTTTCTTGTGGTTAATTTATTTTAGTTATTATCCTGTTCACTTTATTTTCGCTTAAATTCGTGAGGCGTGGCGGCCCTCGTTTGTATTTTGTTGGGAGAGAACCACTCTTGCCCGAATCTTTTGTTTTCGGTGGTTTCTCTTTTGGTACAACGCGCTCGACCGAACCGTGTGGGTTCTTTTCGCTTGAGAGGACCTTGGTCTATCGCCTTGGTATTATCTTAAGGGGCCTTGCGAACCCCCCGTAATCTTTAATTAGTAACAATATTAATTGATTCGTTGCTGCGTTAAATGCTTGAGCGTGACGTGCGGCATATTGGAGAGCGTCGTGTTTGTTTCGTCGGCCACCAAAACGCTCAAAAGGACTAGCCTACATCAGTATCCAAATCATTACTCTCATGTTTTTTCATGGTATGTAGGCAGTCTAAGGACAAATAAGACATGTTGAATTTTGACTCAGGAAGCTCCAAACACATGATGGGCCACCAAGAAAAGTTCCTTAGTCTTGTAAAGAAGAAAGTTGGGATAGTAACATTTGGTGATGATGGAAAAGGAAGGATCATGGGCATCTGTACAGTGGGTAACAAATTGTTTTCGATTTTTAATGTATAATTTGTAGAAGGTTTAAAATACAATTTAATTTTAATTAGCTAATTATGTGATAAAGATTTAAATGTCTTAATTGAATCGTTTACAAATCATTCCAAAATTATAAATTCTAAGACAAATGATGTTGTACTCTGATGAGCCCGATTTATATAGCATTTTCTAGACTCATTTAGGCATATTTTCATTGCTAGCCGCTTCATTTATGGTTGAAAAACGTTCATATTTTATTAAACCCACATTACACACAAAGTGCACATTTGGCAAATGTTTGTATGCAATTGCGCACTTAACTGTTATCAAGGTGAGCACATCGCTTCCCCCATCATATTCACCTTTGCACTATGGCAAATGGTTGCACATGAAGGTGGCAACTAGCCCCGGAAATCTCAAAACAAACACATGGGCAGATCCCAAATGCTTAAAATGAATTCTAAATAGAACGCGTGATCTTGAGATTTTCCTTAGCGCACTGGCAAAATGCCCATGCGAGATCATGCACTCGACGTGATCATTCGACGTAACGATGAATTAATTATGGCATGATCGTGCGATTATCCTTCGCGAATGATTATTTTAGTCGTGCGTGATCAAAATGGGTGATCTACCTCTATTGTGCAATTCCTTCTCGCACGATTGGTTTCAACCTTGTTTGAACAAAATCGCACGAGTAGCCTGTGTTTGCCTGAAAAATGGCGATCTGTTGTGGCTCATACAATTCTTTCTCGTACGAATTATTTTAACCGTGTGTGAGTAAATCACACGCCCCTAAAATTTTCTTAATCTGGAAAATTAACGGATAGTCGATGCACATTTTGCACGCACGATCGTTCGATTAATCACGAGCGACCAATTTCGCCGTAATTTTAGGCCAGATTACAAAATTTTGTCTTTTGGCGGTATTTTTAACGAAAACCCTTCGGGATGGAACTCCATCATTCCATCATCCTCCAAGTTAGGGCTAAAGTCCCAATGGTATCTCCTCATATGCAAGATCTAAGAAAGTGAGTTTCTACTCTACAATCTCCGCAAAGCAAGGAAGAAGCTAGGGTTTGATATGGACAGCATGTTTCAATGAGAAGACGAGTGCTTAGGAAAAGGTGAGAGCCTTCCCTGACAACGGACACAACTGATGAGTGATTGATAGTACTTTTTTAATCTATATTTTAATATAATATTTTATTATTAAATAAATAACTTTAATTCTTTTTATCTTAATTACGGCCTAAAATGCTTTATTTTATGTTTTCATGAATAACTAGGAGGCTTATAGCAATTTGGAGCAAACATACATGATTTGGAGTCATGGTGGATCAATTTTACAATAACCTCAAAGTACACGCTCCAAGTAGAGTTGTCACTTAAAACTGAAAACCGTAAACCGAACCGGAACCGAACTGGAACCGCAAAGAACAGGACCGAACCGTTTGCAAATTATTCAGGTTCTGGTTTGAATTTTGGAACAGTTAACAACTTTTGTTCGGGTGTGGTTCTTACATTTTATTATCCGGACCGGAACCGGAACAGCAGCATACAAGTCTCAAGCGGTTTCAAGATTTTTGGACCCGATCCGAACCGGACCGAAGTAGAACCGAACCGTAACCCGTTTATTATTATTAATTTTATTATAATATTGTTATAATTTTATAATCTATCTATAATATTTATGTTAAAAAAAATTAAGGTGCGTCGCTACGCAATTATATTATCAAAAATTTAGGATAATTACAAAACGATGAATATAGCGATGACGGATGAAATATCATCTTATTTAAAATCTAATAATCTCTATTGGAGTAATATATAAGATTAACTTTTCTAATTAGTCAAATTAATTTAAGAACACACAAATGAAATAGAGCTTGAATAAACGGTAACTGAAGTGTCGAAAATTT
This sequence comes from Platanthera zijinensis, assembly GCA_039513925.1. Classification (NCBI taxonomy): domain Eukaryota; kingdom Viridiplantae; phylum Streptophyta; class Magnoliopsida; order Asparagales; family Orchidaceae; genus Platanthera; species Platanthera zijinensis. The sequence continues at coordinate 65,914,149 of CM077093.1, forward strand.
ATACTGTCGTTTGTTCTGAGCTCATACTTCGTGATAGAGGATGTTAGCAACAGTTGACATGTATTTTTTTTATGAATTCTGCGGCGCTAGCATATCCCGTTAGCATACAATTATATGTTGTTTATATTACTACAACAAGAGATAATTACTATAATGTATGCATATAAAATAATCTCTTCACCCGAATTAGTAATTTATGAATATGCTAATAAAACTCTTGATCAAACATTAATAGTTGCAATTTAATGAAAGATTGTATTCAGAGCTTGCACACCCTTAGGAATCTATTACCAAACACTAAAAAACAGTGAGCATAATGTCTGGAATTTCGGATTATTGTGATCAGTAGTTTTTTTGCTACTGTGTATGTATACCATATCAATTCAAAGCCTAGATTTTGGTCAAAAATTGAAGACGTGTATAGGTATATGTGTGCATACCTTTTCATGGTACAATACCTCCACAAATGAAAATGCGACATATACTAGCCCTCCGATCGTGGAAAAGACCGTTGAGGAGTGTCCAACTTAATTATTTTTATTTTGAAGGTGTTTTGAGTTTTTTGCAGACCACTTTTATTTCATTCTGTCAAATTTGATTTTAATTTTAGTTAGAACCGATTTGAACCGGACCGAACCGCATAGAACCGGACCAAACCGTTAGTGATTGGTTTGGTTTTTGTTCTCGTTAAACCAAAACCGGAACCGTTGACACTACGGTTCCAAAAATTATGATGGAACCGGAATCGGAACCGGTCAAACAAAATAAGGTTTTGGTTCTAACTTGAAGAATCGTTACCTTAGCGGTTCGGTTCATGGTTTTAGTAGAACCGGAACCGAACCGGAACCGTGACAGCTCTAGCTCCAAGGTCATGGACTCACGGGTGTGACATGGTGTCACGGCCAGGACCCACTTCCCGATCCAGAACTCGCATGCCATGTCATTTAAAATTACACGCCCTTGGTCATGGGCTTGACCAAGGGGTGTGACATCCAGGTCATGCTCCTGACCTACCTCCAATCCAATCCAGCAGTCATGCCCCTGATCCAGCCTAGTCATGCCCGTGACTTTCAAATGGCATGCCGGTGTACTCCCCCGGATAAGCCATTATGCTTCCGCCCCGCCAGACCTTCATGCAAGAAGCAGTTTAACGAGGCCATGCCCCTATGTAACGGGTGTGTCATGTCATGTAATGCCTGCATTTATTCCAGAACGCAATTATTGCGCCTATTCTGATTCTGGCCCACACACGCCCCAGATCACAGGCATGACCTGGGGGCGTGTAACTTAATTTTTTCAGCTATTTAAAGCCAACTGCTCCAAATCTTAAGGAGTGAATTCCCAGTCTCCTTTGGAGGCATTTCTAGCTTCATTTCTTGTATTTTTCTTTGTCTTTTTATTGTGATTTCAATTCTTAGCTTAGAATTTCCTTTCATGCAATTATAATTCCTTTTCTTAGTTAATAAAATTGTTTTCTCTTCTAATTGCTATCTCTTTTTTATTAATATCTAGCTAAATTATTTTAGCATTTGATCGGATGATGTTTTTTGAAATTATAACTATGTAATTATTTCTCAGAAGCTTTGAATGATAAAACTATGATTTATTCTTGGTTAATCTTTATTTCATACGTTTTTGTATGATTTCATATTTGTTTTTGTATTCTAGTTAGTCGGGAGATTCATTTGTATGAATCAAACTCTTAAAAATAAAAGGAGTTGATCGCAACCCTCGAGAGAGGATGATAATAATCTTCCGGATATGAGTCAAATCATATTGCGGGATTCATCACATAAAGCGAGTTTTAGGAGTGTCGATCATAGTGCGAAAGTTTGGAAGATCAACATAAACTCAGTTGAGCGTATTTCTCGAGAAATGTGCATTCATATTTTGGGAACCTCCACGGCCAAGTTTTTTATCATCAAGCTTTTGAATTTTAATCTTACTAATTATATTTTCCTTAAGATAAATTCATGATCAAGTGCTTTTTTTTAATATTTTATTCTCTTCTTTTTCTTAAATCAAAATTTTTTATCGATAGAATTATATTAATTCACACAAATTAGAAGTACTCAATAGCCCCTAGTCTAACATGGCACTTGATATTTAACTTTTTTTAATATCATATATTATGAACAAAGGTGTACTTGCATATAATTTGTAGTATAAATTTTTACGTATGAAGTTTTTTGGCGCTGTTGTCGGGGATCTTTTTGTGGATATTTTGAAAAACTCGAATTTTATTAATTTTATCTTCAATTCCTCTTTTCCCCACCCCCAATTCACTTTTTCTTTTTTTTTCTTCTAAATTTCATTCCATTAAGTTAAGGTTGTTTATCCTAATAAAAATAGTTATCTCAAATAACTGCTACATTTGTCGAGCTTCAAAATAAATTTAATATTTTGGAAGTCGCAAGTAAGTGCAAAATTATTTGTCACTTTTCTGGTGAAAAGCATCAATGTGAGAAATGTTTTAATTTTTATTCGCAAAAATTTAATCAAAATGATTTTTCTAGAGTATGTGATTATAATGAAACTATAAAGAAAGACATGATAGGCATTAGTGAGATTATGACAAAAGATAGGGCAAAATGACAACAAAGGATCCATATAGCCGACCTCACTATAATGGGATAAAGACTTGAGTGTTGTTGTTATATGATTATAATGATTATGCTCAAAATTATAATCAAAAAAAATTTTCAAGGATATGATTATAATGATTATTCTCAAAAAAAATTATCAGAATGATTTTTCTCAAAATAATTATTATTTTAAAACTCCTAATTCTCAAAATATTAATTATGAAAATAATTTTTATAATTTGTTTGAAATTAATTTTTATAATGCTTATGAAAATGATTTTTAAAATGAAAATGATTTTTTAAATGAAAATAATTTTATTAATTCTAATGAAAATAATCTTTATAATTCTAAAGAATCGTTTTCTTTCTTCGACATTAACTATTCATGATTGCAAGACCACCCAGATAGTTTTTGGAGCAATGAAGAAAAATTACCTAATCATTATTGGCAATCCTCCACCCTTACCCACAAAATTCGTCTTTTTTTAATCTTGGGAATTCTTAGGATTTTCTTTGTCCAAATTTAAATAATTATTCTCATAAACAAGAAGAGATTTTATACAAAAAATTTAAAAGAATCATGGAAGCACTAGACAAAATAGAAGTTGAACATTTTTCCTCTTCATCTTCACCCGATTTCACTCTCATTTTTCATGAATATTGAGATTATTATTTGGAAAATAAAATTCAGAAAAATATTTTGCTCCGTGAATTTATTTCCGTTGGTATTTCCACTATATTTTCAGATAACAAGATTTTTTTCGCAAATGAACAACAAACACTTAATCATATAGTTTCACAAGAAACGCCTCCTTGTGAAACTTTTTCTGACATGCTTATTTTTGGTTCTTTTTCCACTAATGATGTTCATATAGATGATGAGCCGGTGCAATCAATCTTTTTCGCCGATCCTTTTGTCGCTCATCTCCAGCAATCCAAATTGCCTCAGATATGCATAGGTAATTTGGATTAACAATTTCAAGTCTACTGCCGACAAAAGAATCAAGATTATAGTGGAAGAGTCGTCGGGCAACAAACTTCAGCACTTTCACTTCAGCGTGAATTAAGGTAGCTATCTGTGCATTTTTTAAAAAATATCCATTTAGCTAATTCTTAACCGTCGAGCTCAAACGCTGTAAAAATAAAGCTCTCTTGCGAGACATCACTTGCTTATCTCTTTTGTTATGTTATTTGAAAAAAAAACAATAATAAAAATGCAATATTAATTTTTCTACCGTTTTTTATCTTTCATATTTAGTTTTAAACATAGATAATGTTTAACTTTAAGCATGAGGGTGTTGTTCCTTCTTAAATCAATTTAAAAGAAAAAAATAGAAAAGCCAAAAATTTCAAAAAAAAATTGAAATTTAATCTTAGAATGGGAGATTTGGGTTATCATCTCATCATATCTCTTAGTACCGATGCGAACTCTTCACAAGATAGACCTCGGGAAATCTAAGAATTAACAAAAAATTTAATAATTTTAGGGTCTAAAATGGTATAATCAAGAATTCTTAGCACTTGCTCAATTGAAAGTTTTAAGTAGATTTAGTTATTGTTCAGGTCAAACTCGACATCCCGGTTGAATCAGAATAACCTCGACCGCCTTAGCTCTCGGAATGGTCCAGCGCGAACACAGTCAATAAAGTAGATCGATCGTACACACGAAGTTTTAACGTGGAAAAACCTCTCAACGAGGTAAAAAATCACGTGACCGGATCAGTGTCAGTAAAAGTCCACTATTTTCTGGTTGCTACAACTTGCTTGTGGAATCGAGGGTGACAGGCCACCTCTCGTTACAATTTTGAGGTGAGAAAACACTTAGCACACGGCGGATGACAGGCCGTCGCGTTAGGGGTTTGTTACAAATTGCACTTTGCATCAATGAGCTTCGCTGAGCGTCCCGCTAATTCTGAACGTGGGAGCGAAGCACAAGAACTTGTGGTTGTGGAGGTCACTTGGAAACTGAGAGATTGTGGGCTTCGTAGGGTGGCTTGAACTTGGCTTGTACGTGGCTCGGGTGCGGTTCGGGTGCGGCTTGAGGGCGGCTCGGGTGCTGCTCGTAGGAGAAATTTGGGAGAGCTTCGACCTGAGGAAGAAGACTCGGAGGAAAAAACGTGAGAAATGAGGAGGCATGAGATTCTTTTTATAGATTTTAGAGGGTGGTTGTGGTGGTTACGCGGCTATGCGCACACCATAACTACCCAGAATTAATATTTTTTCTAAAATTTAGGAGTGCGTATTTATGATAATCAATCCCGCTATTTGTACCCTAAATAAATTATTACACTATTAAGAAAATCTCCCACTAACCCGACGGTTAGTGGGTGGTTACACGTGAATCGAACGGCGGGGAACGACCCCAAATGATCGAACGGTGGCGGCGGACCTCCGTGGGTGGTTGGCGAACTCGCCGGCAAGGGGAGGACCGCCGGCGGCGGAGGAGGAGAAGCGGCCGGCTCGGCCGCTTCCTCGGTCGCGCGCCGGCGGCCGAGGAAGAGTGGCGCGCGCGGTCGCTCTCTCGACCGCGGCCGCTTGCTTGGCCGCCGCCGGCGACCGAGGGAGAGAGCGGCCAGCGCGGCCGCCCACTCAACCGTGGCCGGCCGCTAAGGGAGAATAGCCCGCATGCATGGCCGCTCTCTCGGACGCAGCTGGCGGCTGAGGGAGAGAGGCCCGCGCAGCCGCCCTCTCGGTCGCGGCCGGAGGCCGAGGAGGAGCGGCCGCCGCGGCCGGCGGCCGAGGGAGAGCGGTCTGCGTGGCTGCTCTCTCGGCCGCGGCCGACGGCCGATGGGGAGCGACCCTCGCGGCCGCTCACTCGGCCGCAGCCGGCAGTCAAGGGGGAGTGGCCGTCGAGGCCGCCCCCTCGGCCGCATGCCGGCGGCCGAGGGGGAGCGGCCGGCGCGGCAAGAAGAGGGGGTGGCCGGCGTTTGGGGGTGAGGTCGGCCGCCCGACGCCGGCGAGGAGGCGTCCGCGGCGATTCGTTCATTACGCGTGATGGGATCGGTGCGCGGAGGGATCGGGCATGGTGATCGCGCGTGCGGTCAAACCCATGATCCCACTACTTTTGGGTGGAGATCATGAGGGGTGTGGCTATGTGCACCCCAACTCTTTTTAAAAGGGATCTTATCCCCATCAGTTATAATTAACTTTATTCTTTTTATCTTTATTATGGACTAAATGCTTTCTTTTATATTTTTAGGAATAATTGGACGGCTTATAGTGATTTGGAGCAAGCAGGCATAATCAGGAGTCAAAGTGGGTCATTTTTCAAAAACCTCAAAGTACATGCCCCAAGCTCACGGGTGTAGCATAGGGGTGCGACATAGTGTCACGGATAGGACCCACTTCCTGATCCAGAACCTTCACCCGATTTCACTCTCATTTTTCATGAATATTGACATAATTATTTGGAAAATAAAATTCAGAAAAACATTTTGCCCTATGAATTTATTTTTGTTGGTATTTCCACTATATTTTTCTCAAATGAACAACTAACACTTAATCATATAGTTTCACAAGAAATGCCTCCTTGTGAAACATTTCTGACACTTATTTTTTGTTTTTTTTCCACGAATGATTTTCATACAAATGATGAGCCATTGCAATTAATGTTTTTCACCGATCCATTTGTCGCTCATCTCCACCAATCTAAATTGCCTCATATATATAGGTAATTTGGATTCACAATTTCAAGGCTACCGCCGACAAAAGAATCAAGATTATAGTGGAGGAGTTGTCGGACACCAAACTTCGGCACTTTCACCTCAGCGTGAATTAAGGAAGTTATCTGTGCATATTTTAAAAAAATATCCAGTTAGCTAACTCTTAATCGTCTAGCTCAAATATTGTAAAAACAAAGCTCTCTTGGGAGGCATCACTTGCTTATCTCTTTCTTTATGTTATTTGGAAAAAAAATAACAACAAAAATGCAATATTTATTCTCCTACTGTTTTTTATCATTCATACTTAGTTTTAAACATGAACAATATTTAACTTTAAATATGAAGGTGTTGTTCCTTAAAGAAATTTAAAAGAAAAAAATACAAAACCCAAAAATTTCAAAATAATAAAATTTTGAAATTTCATCTCTTAGAATGATAGATTTGGGCTATCATCTCATCATATCTCCTAGTACTAATGCGAACACTTCACAAGATTTAGTTATAATAAAAAATCCTTAGCACTTGCTCAACTGCAAGTTTTAAATAGATTTAGTTATAATTTACTTTATTTCTTTTTATCTTTATTATGGACTAAAATGCTTTCTTTTATATTTTAAGGAATAATTGGGCGGCTTATAGCGATTTGGAGCAAATAGGCATGATCAGGACTCAAAGTGGTTCATTTTTCAAAAACCTCAAAGTACATGCCCCGAGATCACGGGCGTGACATAGGGATGTGACATAGTGTCACGGACAGGACCCACTTCCCGATCCAGAATCTTCACCAGATTCCACTCTCATTTTTCATGAATATTGACATAATTATTTAGAAAATAAAATTTAGAAAAATATTTTGCCCCATGAATCTATTTCCGTTGGTATTTCCAGTATATTTTCAAATAACAAGACGCCACCTTGTAAAACTTTTTCTGACACGCTTATATTTGATTCTTTTTCCACTAATGATTTTCCTATAGATGATAAGCCATTGCAATCAATCTTTTCACCGATCCATTTGTCGTTCATCTCCAACAATTCAAATTGTCTCAGATATGTATAGGTAATTTGGATTCACAATTTCAAGTCTACCGTCGGCAAAAGAATCAAGATTATAATGGAGGAGTCGTCGAGCAACAAACTTCGGGACTTTCACCTCAGCGTGAAATAAGGGAGGTACTTGTGCATTTTTTTTTTAAAATATTCATTTAGCGAACTCATAACCGTCAGCTCAAACGCTGTAAAAACAAAGCTCTCTTGGGAGACACCACTTACTTATCTCTTTCTTTATGTTATTTGGAAAAAAACAACAACAAAAATGCAATATTTATTTTTCTACCGTTTTTTATCTTCATACTTAGTTTTAAAGATGGACAATGTTTAACTTTGAGTATGAGGGTGTTGTTCCTTTTAAAGAAATTTAAAAGAAAAAAAATAGAAAACCCTAAAATTACAAAATATGAAAAAATTGAAATTTAATCTCTTAGAATGGGAGGTTTCGGTTATCATTTCATCATACTCCCAGTACCGATGCGAATTCTTCAGAAAGTAGACCTCGGGAAATCTAAGAATTAACAAAAAAAAATTAATAATTTTAGGGTCTAAAATGGTATAATAATAAATTCTTAGCACTTGCTCAATTGCATGTTTTGAGTAGATTTAGTTATAATTAAGTTTATTCTTTTTATCTTTATTATGGATTAAAATGATTTCTTTTATATTTTCAGGAATAATGGGACGGCTTATAGCGATTTGGAGAAAATAGGCATGATAGGAGTCAAAGTGGATCATTTTACAAAAACCTCAAAGTACATACCCCAAGGTCACGGGCGTGACATGAGGTGCGACATAGTGTTACGGATAGCACCCACTTCCCGATCCAGAACCCGCATGCCACCTAATTTAATATTACACGCCTTTGGTCATGGGCGTGACCAAGGGACGTGACATCTAAGTCATGCTCGTGACCCAACTCTAAGCCAATCCAACAGTAACACCCCTAATCCAGCCTACTCACGCTCGTGACTTTCAAATGGCACGCCTGTGTACTCCCCCGGATCAGTCGTTATGCTTCTGCCCCGCCAGACCTTCCCACCAGAAGCAATTTAAAGAGGTCACGCCCGTATGTCACGGGCGTGACCAAGGGGCGTGACACACCGTGTAATGCTCACATTGATTCAAGATCGCAGTTCCCACGCCTGTTTCGATTCCGTTCTAGACACGCCCCAGATCACTGGCGCGACCTAAGGACATGTAACTTAACTATTTCAACTATTTAAAGCCAGCTGTTCCAGAATTTTTGGAGTGAATTCCCAACCTCCTTTGGGGCATTTCTAGCTACATTTCTTGTATTTGTTGTCATTTTATTGTAATTTCAATTCTTAGCTTAGAATTTCTCTTTCATGCAATTGTAATTCCTTTTCGTAGCTAATAAAATTGTTTTCCCTTCTAATTGTTATCTTTTTTTATTAATGTCTAGCTAAATTATTTTAGCATTTGATCTGATGATATCTTTTGAAATTATAATTATGTAATTATTTCTCAAAAATTTTGAAAGATAAAACTATGATTTATTCTTGGTTAATCTTTAATTCATACGTTTAGGTATGATTTCATATTTGTTTTCGTATTCTAGTTAGTCGAGGGATTCGTGTGTACGAACCAAACACTCAAGAATTAAAGGAGCTGATCACAGCCCTTGAGAGATAATGACAAAAATCTTCCGAATATGAGTCAATCATATAGCAAGGTCCACCACATAAAGCGATTTTAGGAGTGTCGATCATAGAGCGAAAGTTCGGTTAATCAGCCTAAACTCAGCTGGGCAAATTTCTCAAGAGACGTGTGTTCATATTTCGGGAACCTTCACGATCAAGTTCTTTATCATCAAGCTTTTGAATTTTAATCATAACAATTATATTTTCCTTAAGATTAATTCGTTATCAAATGATTTTCTTTATAATATTTTATTTTCATTCTTTTCTTAAATCAAAATCTATCATCGATAGAATAATATTAATTCACGCAAAGTAAAAGAAATCAACAACCCCGAGTTTAATACGACACTTGATATTTTTTTTTTAAATACCATATACTATGAACGATAGGTACACTTGCCTATAGTTCATAGTGTAAATTATTACGCAACAGTGGCCTGCAAGTTAGGGCTTGACAATCCATTGCAACATACCACATATACGGAGAAGTCTCGTCGTTGTTTGTACCTCTCTCCTTCTCTTCCGTAAATCTAGGCTTTTGGAGATGGATTCTCATACTTTTTGAAGCTAGATCTTGTTGAACACTTAATATTCAATGTACCTTGCATTTATTATTATTAGCTTGTTATATTTGTGTTCCTACATGGATTTGGAAATTCCTAAGCTTGAAGGAAGAACAAATTGATTTAGTTGTGTTAATATTGTTAGTTAAGCAAAGAGATGTTTGCGACCCTCAATTTCACTCCCACTTTCACACTTGCTCACTCTCATCCTCCCTAGCGAAGCGGCGTTAACGACCCTCAAAATCTCTTGTCAATGAAGCATTGTTTGCGACCCTCATAAGCTCGAATGTTTGTGAAGCGGTGAAGGGTAACCCACACTTGGGAGATTGAGTTTGGCTTGTGAAACCTTTTGCGAAGCGGTGAAGGCGGCCCACAACCCTTTCTTCTTAAACACCGCCATCACTACCAAATTAAACTCATATTTTTCTAACCTTGCAATTAATTTTCATAAAAATAGAATCACGAGCCCCTAACTGCATTCCTTGAGAAATTGATACATAGGGAACTCTCTCTATTTTATATTATTTGAATGACCGGTGCACTTACCGAATACGTATTAAGTTTTTTGCGTCGTTGCTGGGAATGCAGACGGATTAGTGTTTTGTTGTTAGAAAATAGTTAAAAGGGTTTGCAGTTTTCGATTTTGTTTTTGTTATGTAAGTTTTGTATGCAGGGGAGAAACCCTGCCTATTTATCCTGAAATCGACGAACGTTGCATGCGCGTCGCTGATTTGCTTTAAAGCAATATGACACGTTCAAACAATTAAAGGGGAGATGCTAATCCCCAATATTGTCAAGCTCAAGGTGAACACGATGTGGTTCAACCGAGACCCCGAACTATGAGAGATTATACCACTCCTACTTTTAAGAGTGTCTCAAATATTTGGCCCGACAATCACAAACAACCAATTCAAGATCAAGCCCATCATCTTAAATATGATCCACAACAATGTGCAGTTCTTCGATTTGCGGAGTGAAGAGCCCCATCATCACCTGGCCAATTTTTCTAAAAAATGTGTTACGTTTCGTTATGCTTGGATAGCAGATGACACAGTAAGTTAAGGTTGTTCCTCTTTTCTCTGTGTGACAAAGCTAAGGCATGGCTCAACACAATCCCCCCAGAAATAGCAACTACATGGGATGCCTTGTCAATGAAATTTCTAGACAAGTTTCATCCGGGAAACAAGATAATGAGCATGCTGCCTAATATTGCTACTTTTCGTCAAGCTTGTTGTTGGTGCTGAAAATGCACCTCCACAAAAAAACGCTTTGGGGAGTTTAGGGAAGGAGAAGATTGGAGTTGTCGATTATTAGTAATTGAGAAAATATAGACAACGAGGGTCGCTGACAGCAGCGACAACAAACTTTGCCCGTCGTGACAAATGTCTCTCTTACGGCGGGCTTTCTAGTATGTAAAACAAATTAAAAAAAAAGAAAAAAGAAAGTTATGCGAGCAGACAGACCGCAAAGGCATTAGAATCAAAACCGCAACTTGCAACAGGCGAGCTCCAGGACTTGAGTCAGTGTGGTTTGGGGTACAGGAGAACCGGGATGAGGTGATGGGAAGCCTTGCGAATAAAAAGAGAAGACTCCAGACTGCGCGACTAGGCATCCTAGTTGGTGTCTGAACTGCCTCTCCCTAGACCTCAGGAGCTCTGCGACATGGCGACAGATGCCGCTAGTCAAAGTCTAGTGGCACGAACTGATCCTTGTGAGAATTTTGGTCACGGGCTCTCGAGTAAACAGGACAGTTACGAATTAATCTTGTCTCACTTAATTAACATAATTTCATAGCCACACTATCTCTTTTTAAATAGTATATATATACACACACGAGTGATAGTGCACAGGAGCCCCCGTGCCGAGCGCAACAGTACCCGAGCTGCGGCGCCGGGCTTCGCCCGCCCCGGACGGGCTTCGGCCGACCCCAACAACCCAGACGGGTTTCGTCCACCACCAATACAGGGAGCACCCCGTGCACTATCACTCATGTATGTATGTGTGTACAACCACCAGACTAACGTGTACGCTTTCAACTCAAATACTCAATGCATATATACTATTTGTGTTTTTATAGCTAATTGATGGAAGATGCGCAATTAAAACTATATATTAACATTGAAGCATAAATGCAACACATATCTAGTACACATCTACTCTTTATAATATTAAATGCAATTATAAAAAATAAATTTTAATGTACAAGGAACAATGCACGGGAGGGCGTGCTCGATAGTACCTCAGCCACATCATTGTCGTGGCTCGATAGTACCTCAGTCACATCATTGTCGCGGCTCGATAGCACTCCCACCACTCGCAAACCCATGTGCACACAAAATCAAGCGACAAACAAAACACGGCATTCAGAGGATTTGCTAGCGGCAAGAGCACCATCTCATCAGGGAAATATCGTGGTCTGGTGCACTATCACTCGCATACACAAAATACTATGCAAAAAAAAATACAAAAGACTAAGAAATATTTATGCACAAAATACTACAAAAACTAAGAATTATTTATGGAAAAAATACTAAAAAGGCTCCGTTTGGGAGGACTTATTTTCAGCGGTTATGACCGCATGTACCGGACCTTAATTAAGACACGGTACATGCGATCGTAACCGCTTGACCGCTGAAAATAAGTCCCCCCAAACAGAGCCTAAGAATTCTTTATGGAAAAAATACTAAGACTAATATTATTATTTTGCCTAATATCATTTTTCAGCCAAGGAAATTCCTGTGTTGAATCATTTTTCAACCAATATCTTCTTTGCTGGCATGCTTCTCCCAGTAGAATTGCAGCAGCAACTTTTTATATGTTTTCTTTGAAGCAGCAAACTATGTACGGCAGTGGAGCATCTGCAAACTATCTCTAAAATCAATGAGTGAAAATTTGCTCCTAGCGGGCTTCCTTCACCTGGTTGGATGGAATCCGAACTTGAAGGTGAATTAATATTAAATTTTATGCCATGCATGTTGATTAAGAAGAAGAATTCAAAAATGATAGGCATAGCGGTTACATGATACAAATAAATAACAATGTCTTGTAGTATAAATAATTATGAAGTAAAAAAAACATGGGCAAACATACAACAACACTCAAGCCTTTATCCCACTATAGTGGGGTTAGCTATATGGATCGTTTGCCGCCATTGTGCCCTATCTTGTGTCATAATCTCACTAATGCCTAAGTACATCATGTCTTTCCTTATAGTTTCATTTCAAGTCTTTATTAATCTACCCCTCCCTCATTTAGCATGCCTAGTGACTAGACTCTCACAACGCCTAACAGGTGCCTCTAATGGTCTCCTTTGTACGTGTTTAAACCATCTTAGTCGAGCTTCTCGCATCTTCTCTGCAATTGGTGCTACTCCTGTCTTATCCCTGATACATTCATTACTAATTCTATCCGGTCTCGTGTGTCCGCACATCCACAACAAGGGTAAACATAATACACAAATAAACAATTTATCGAACGACTTGAGCGTTCATACAAAGTCATGCATAATTGCAGAGAAGATGCGAGAAGCTCGTCTAAGCTGGTTTGGACACGTAAAAAGGAGACCATTAGGGCACCTGTTAGGCCTTGTGAGAGTCTATTCACTAGGCATGTTAAACGAGGGAGGGGAAGACCAATAAAGACTTGGAATGAAACTATAAGGAAAGACATGGTGTACTTGGGCATTAGTGAGTTTATGACAAAAGATAGGGCACAATGGCGATAAAGGATCCATATAGCCGACCCCACTATAGCGGGATAAAGGCTTGAGTGTTGTTGTTGTTGTCGTGTGTCCACACATCCACAACATGGGTAAACATAATACACAAAAACAATTTATCTAACAACTTGAGCGTTCATACAAAGTGATGCATAACAATAATCATCACTTAGTTATAGTACTTGAGCGTTCATACAACATATTTAATACTGGAGCTTTCATGCAATAATATTTTTAATTGTCACATTTCAAATCATCCATACATTATAAGAAACTATAAGTATCAATCTCTGTAGTGATCCAATACCGACTGTGAGGGGAGTAATCATCGGCAAAAATATGCATTCTATCTACAAGATGGTTGCTTGAAATCATAAAGCATTTTGGTAAAATTTAATTAAATTCACATATCAAATAAATAAATATGGTATCATGATTTCAGTGGGCGAGCATTAATCAGATGTCAAAAGTTGAATCTGGTGATGCCTGCAGGTCTTGTGAGGAGAAGTGCAAAAAGTGCCCAATTTGCAACGTTGCAATCGAGGAGAGAATGCCTGTGTATGATGTATACGCTTAACATATCAACATCTACATCATAAAATGATTGTATATAATTAACTCTATTTAATGTTTGGTGCAGAGCTCTGTGCAGTTTTAGCGGGATAGTGGATTTTTTTTTCGAATCCCAACAGAAATATTTGGTACATAAATTTAGTTTTTTATAATTAATATATCACCTTATATATTATTGCAACTGTTTCTGTGATAGAAACACAAGGATAATGAGGCACTAACTCTATTGGAGGGTATGATGATATCCTACTCTAATTAATCAACAAGATGGAGTTACTAAGAAAAAAATCACTCATACTACAAGTGAGGGGAGCATTAGTTTTCTGCCTTCCTCTCTACCTTACAACCCCCTCACACATTAGAACATGATGATTATGTTGATATATGTCAGAATTCTTCATCAATTACAGAAAAATTTATAAGGAATTTGAAAAGGATGTCGAAATACTTAAGACAAATATAGAAGAAAATTATCATATGCCTTATGGATATCTTTCCTGACATAGGGGATTTCGAAATTCTACAAGGATCATATACCAAGATTTCAGAATAATCAGACTAGAAGAGAACAAAATAAAAAAAAATACAGACATACCAAGGTGGTAGAATATTCTGACTAGGGGATTTCGAAATTCTTCCCTTCTCCTTCTTTGCTATTGCAACAAGAACATTCTGACTTACCTGGATGGAGGGATCCAATGCTCATAATTCTTGCGCCTTCTTCTCAAGCAAGCATTCATCAAATACAAAGGATCGAATACACTTAGTGACTTAACAGTCATCCAAAATCTGTTGAAAGAGAACTCATTATAAAAGACCTTTTCTTCTAATTCTTCTTCCCATTCTTACTTCCTCTCCCTTTGTAAATTGAGTAAAGAGTTTTAAGAATCCTTCTTCAAAGTATTCAGTTGGTGCTTCTGAGAGTCTCCTTGTCAAAATACTCAGTCTTGATTCAAGATCTGCTTATCAAAAGATCTGGACTTGATTCTAAAAGTCTTCTTTCCAAAAGACTCAGTTGTTGGTTCTGAGAGTTTCCTTACCAGAAGACTCAGTCTTGGTTCAAGATCTACTTATCAAAAAATCTGGACTTGGTTCTAAGAGTCTCCTTGTCAAAAAACTTAGTTGTTGGTTCTGAGAGTCTCCTTATCAAAATACTCATGCACTGAGATAGTGTATTCCTACCAAGGTGGTAGAATAGTGGATGTACCCAGATTTTGAGGATCACTAAAGTTTTAGTGTCTTCGGTGTTGTGTTTTTCTGTGTTATGTTTGCTGTGATTTTCTGTGTTTTTTATTTTTTCTGTATTAATTTCTCTGGCTAGAAATTTAGCGGATGCAAAACTGAATTTGTATAAACTTTGTAAATGTGTTTAAGCAAGAATTTTAAATCTCTATTCATCCTTCTCTAGAGAATTCTCAGAGGATTAATCACAACTGTTCACCCTTTCACTATCTTCAAAGCCATAAACCCCTTCTTGACAGTTGATCTCGCCAGCTTGTGCATCACCTCCTGGGCAATAACACTCTGGTGGGAAATGGAGCATCCAGGCACAAACTCACCTTGCTTCTCGGGAGGGGAGGAAGACTTTGAGCCGCCCAACAATGATCTTGGTTGTCACCTTATAGATCATCTAACACAGGCTAATATGCCTAAACTTATTAGTCCTGGCCACATTCGATTATTTAGGAATCAGGACCACCAAGGTTTCCTTCCACTCAGGAGGCATCTGACCATGAGAACAAAAATCCCCAATAGCACTGCACACAGAGTTTTTGACAATAGGACAAAAATGAAGAACATCAAATTCGGGCCTATAGCAGTCCCAATAGAATTCTATGTGTTGGACATTGAAGCATCCTTCAATTGCAGAAAAGAGTTCTATGTCATCAAGACATCCACAACAGATCTCTCATAAAGGAGGTGATTTCATATCCCATCCCTTGAGGGATTGATGCTTCAAAGGCATTGCACAAACTAACTAAAAGCGCAAATGACCTAGGTGCGTACAAGGTAGCCTACAAATATACGACATGGCTTTCACTGACTCCATTCATCTAAATCAATAAACACCACATTCAAGATCAAGAGACTCCACGCGGAAGGATTCATTAGAATGCGCTATCTATCCAGACCATTATCATCGAAGGAGAGTTGAATTAAGGCATTATGATCAAGGATGTAAATATCGGATGTCGGCAATATATCAAATTGATTTTTTAAATGTCGGAAGTCGGAGACATGTTGAATAAATTTTAAAAAATCGGATTTTCATATCTTATACAACAACAACACTCAAGCATTTATCCCACTATAATGGGGTCGTTTATATGGATCTTTTGTCGCCATTATGCCCTATCTTTTGTCATAATCTCACTAATGTCTAAGTACATCGTGTCTATCCTTATAGTTTCATTCCAAGTCTTTATTGGTCTACCCCTCACTCATTTAACATGTCTAGTGACTAGACTCTCACAACACCTAATAGGTGCCTCTAATGGTCTCATTTGTACGTGTCCAAACCATCTTAGACAAGCTTCTCACATCTTCCCAGCAATTGGTGCTACTCCTGTCTTATCCCTTATAAATTCATTCCTAATTTTATCCAATCTCGTGTGTCCTCACATCCACCTAAGCATTCTCATCTCCGCAACTCTCATTTTTTGCTTATGTACACAATTCACTGCCCAACACTCAGAACCATAGAGCATCGCGGGTCTAATTGCAGTATGATAAACCTTCCCCTTAGGTTTTAGGGGTATTTTCATATCTTATAAATAAATAAAAAATTAATTTTATGTAAATTAAGTATAATTATATGTTGTAAAAGGAAAAATATTAACAAGTACAAACAAGAACAATGTCAAATATATTTAATATTTTATAAAAACATATTTTTAGTAATAAGTTTTATAGCAAATAAAGAAATTAAAAAACAAAATATCCTTACTTATTTAAGACTTTTGATGCTTAATATGTTTATATTAAAATTATATAAATAACAATTAAAAATGTGCTTAACTTTCTCATATCTTTGTAATGTACAGTAAAGTACACTCAAGCCCTTATCCCACCATAGTGGGGTCGGCTATATGGATCCTTTGTCGCCATTGTGCCCAATCTTAGTCATAATCTCACTAATGCCTAAGTACATCATGTATTTCCTTATAGTTTCATTCCAAGTCTTTATTGCTTTACCCTCCCACGATTAACATGCCTAGTGACTAAACTCTCACAATGCCAAACAAGTGCCTCTAATGGTCTCCTTTGTACATGTCCAAACCATCTTAGCTGAGATTCTCGCATCTTCTTTGCAATTGGTGTCATTCTTATCTTACCCTTGATACATTCATTCCTAATTTTATCCAGTCTCGTGTGTCCACACATCCACTAAAGCATTCTCATCTCCACAACTCCCATTTTTTGCTCATGTACACAATTCACTGCCCAACACTCAAAACCATAGAGCATCGTTGGTCTAATTGTAGTACGGAAAAACTTGCCTTTATGTTTTAATGGTACTTTATGATCACATAAGATCTTTGACGCGTCTCTCTACTTCAACCAACATGCTTGGATTCTATGTATCACATCTTTACCAACATCTACATTTTTTGAACTATCGATCCAAGATATTTAAAGCACTCACTACGGGATTCTATGTATCATATCACTGTGATATGAAATTAAAAATAGTGTAAAGTAATTATGTGAAATTGATTATAAGAATAACTAATTAAAACAATGAAAAAATAAGTCTAATTGATTTAAACATACATAATATAGTGTGTATATATATGTGTGTGATTTAGGCATACACTGCTAGACTTCAAACATGACGTGAATTAAAATAGTGGATGATATGTTCAAAAGTCGTGTCGACCGATATATCGGAAAAAATCAAATATATCGATCTATATTTTACAAAAAAACATAATTAGTTTTTTAGAAAAAAATATTGTTTACCCTAAAAATGGCAATGTTGACAGGCATGTCGGAAGACATTTAAAACGGTGATTATGATAAGGTAGGTCAAAACACCTCAACAACACAGTCCATCCTCTTTTGGATGGCCAATAAACTGGATAGTTGAGTTCACCTTAGCTTTTTCAGTCTGTGGTACGAGTAGATGAATCCACTTCATCGGGAGATGGTGAAAGCTCGGTCAAGGTAACTTCGTAAATCTTCCCACTTCAAAAGTTTACTGGACACTTTGCATTTTGCATCACAATTAGAAAAGTTATTTAGTAGCTCTCAAATGGAGAGCAATGCAAAGAAACCAAAACGTAAAGCAACCATCGTGAAATATAGGGTTTAACCTCTGGGATCAATGAGGAAGGTAGGAAGAGCACTAGGCTTGCTTCAAAACAAATAAGAGAATTCAGTGCATGCCAGGTGGTTGTACTTTAGGTAAAGTACCGCTCCCTACATGCTCCCTTTGTACTACGAGTCTGCGATATCCCGAGGTGAACGATGTCGTTGTCATGCTTTGCATAAATATTAATCTGAGACATCGCCATCAAGTAGTTCTTCTCCACAACAAACCTCTCCCCGCAGGTGGAAACACCGTCCAAGCAAGTACCTCCGACATAACCACCACAAACCCTATCAGTCGATATCATCATTTCCAAGATCGCTCCATTCTCTCTCCCTTACGGGGGCAGAGGAGGAAAAGGAAGCGAGGAGACCAAGACGAACTTAACCGGTGCGGATTAGAAAAAAAAACTCTATAGTGATCCATTATAAGGGGGCATTATTAATACTCCATACACCTAGTGTTGCAGATCAGGATTAGCCTTTCGTCAAAGACACAACCTGATCTTAGACTGTATAAAGCAATCATGAACTCAATAATATTAAATTTCACATGCACCACATGTACATCAAATACCTTGAACCGAGTATAACAATCACACAAACATTACGCCTTTTCAAATGTGTACTTATTTAAAACAAATTATTCTACTACACATTTCAATTGCATCATTCAACATTGTAAACAATATATAGAAAAGAATAATCATAGTCTTAAAGTATCAAGCTTAAAAAGGGTTGGATCTTCAATTAATTGCTAAAGCATTTAATTGATCAATAATGATTGCTTTCAAGGATCTAACAAAACCCTTTCATATTGTTAGAGAATACTAGAAAAGATGTTGAGAAGGCCAATTGTTATGGCCCGTGTAGTATTCTGGCTTAGTCCCACATTGCTTGTATAGTTGTCTGTTTCTCTCCTCTCTTCTATATATTTGTACTCATACTTGTATTATGAAATTCAAGAAGTATATACAAGGTTTGAACCATTCTTTTACATGGTATAAGAGCCAATCGGTCTCTCCTTGCGGCTAGCATTCTTCTAACCGCCCAACCTTCTCTTATCGCGCAAGGCGCAATCTTCCTCTAAGCGGTCTGCTTCTTCTTGACTGTAGCTATCCGCATTTACCCTCACCCCTCTGTGTGGGTAACCTATGCGCTCGCTGCTATCTGCGCGGTTTCCTCTTGCATATCCGCATCTGCGGGTCTCTCAGGGCTTCCACCTCTTCTTCCTCTCCTTCTCCCCTTTTATAGCATTTTGTTCTTTGACAAGTAGACCCCACTCTCGTGCCTCTGTCCGCCTTCCCACTGGCTCTTCTAGCCGTGGTTTGTTTGTTTAGTCGCTGCTCTGGTCTGCTCTCTCTAACCATTGCGGGTTATTTTCTTAATCGTTGCGGGTTATCTTCTTAATCATTGTGGGTTTTCTTCCTAACCGCTGCGGGAAGCCTCTTTTTGCTATGGGTCCTACCACTGGTGGTCTTGTCTTGTCGCTGCAGGTTGATTTCTAGCCGTTGTGGTTTGCTCCTTTGTCGTTGTTCTGCTCTCCTTAACCGTTGCGGGTTGCCTCCTTAGCTGTTGCGGGTTGCCTTCTTACCATTGCGGACTCTCCTTCCTTACACTGGTGTGGTCTCCTCTTGCCATAGCGATATCTCTTTGTAACCGCTGCGGTTTCCGCTTTAGCTGCCTCTCTTGCCGCTGGTGTTCTAATGGCATAACCATTGTGGGCTCTCTTCTACCCACTCGTGCTCTGTTGCTCAGTCTCTTAGTCGTTGCGAGCTTGGTCTCCTAACCGCTCAAGTGTCCTCTCTAACCGCTGCGGACTCATGGCGTCTGAGAATTCTAATGCCACCTCTGATTTGTCTTCTCGTGTTGTGGTCCAGTTCCCGAGCTTCGCGATGAACTCCGGATAACTACTATCTCCCTCAGTGGGAAGCGGAATTTTGTGGAATGGGTGCACTCAGTTTGGCGAGTACTGTAGACGAAAGGACTTCTTCATCACTTGACCCGAGTCAATCATACCAACCCCATCGATGAGTGGCTTCGGGATGATGGTCGGGTCTAGTCCTGACTGCTCAACTCCATGGACATTGAGCCCTATAGGATGGCTATGTATCATGACACGGCAAAGTCCATGTGGGAGGAGCTCCACTCCTTTTACTCTGGGCAAAATAGTCTTCAACACTAGTTCGACATCATTTCGGATCTTCAAACTCTTGATCCAGGGGCTCCCGGTGATATGATCTCCTTTGTGGCTACAGCCAAGACTCTGATCGAGGTCTGGATCCAACATCATCCTCCTACTACAGGGCTAACTACTCAACAGGCTCAGAAAGAAGCGGTCGAGATTGCGATAATGATGTCCTGAGTTCCCCCTCATATGCACAGTGTTTGGGCACACATTATCTCATCTACTACCATTCCATCTCTGTCAGATGTGCGTTCTATTCTTCTGAAGGTCAGACCGCCCTAGAATGCCCCTGTTACTCTCTCCCCAGCTCTTTTACAGTACTCTGCACCTGCTTCGTCAACTCGGGGGTCATCAGCCTGTGGGGGATGCAACACGTCTAGGGGACGTGGCTGGTCTGGCAGATCTCCGTTTAAGTGCACATATAGTGGTCGGGATGGTCATCTTGAGGCCACCTGCTAACACAAACAAGGCATGCCTCCACATCTTTTTTCTCCTGCTATGGGTGAGCCTTCCACTTCTCCTGCCCCGGATTCTGCAGCCTCTACTCTGGAAGACAGTAATGCTCTATGCACTCAGCTCCAACAACTACAAGTGAACTCTCGTTCCTCTGGATCTGTTGCCTCTATTTCAAATAAAGGTATATCTTGTCTCTCACAGGGCTCTCACTGGATTGTTGATTCGGGAGCCACACACCATATTACATCGCAGCGCCCTCCGAAATATTCGATGACTGCCCACCCCAAGTTCATTACTGTGCCTAATGGTGATACCACCCCCGTATCCGGCGCTGCTAATATAACTCTCACACCCACTCTCTCTCCATCTTCTGCACTTCATGTTCTAGGATCACCATTTAACTTGTTCTTTGTTATCCGCCTTGCTCAGGATCTCAATTGTTGTGTTACCTTGTCACCATCTACCTTTGTTGTGCAGGATCGGCAGACGCAGAATATCATTGGTAAGGGCGGCTGTCAAATGGGCTCTACCTCCTCGATGTTTCTCCTTCAGCTTTCTCTGTTGTCTCCACTACCGAACGACATCGTCGTGTTGGGCATGCTCCCCTCCAGATCCTCAAGAAAGCACTTCCAAATATCTCCCTACATGAGTTTTCTTGTGAATCGTGTATCTTTGGCAAACATCATCGTATTTCTTTTCATCCTACTTGTACTCGGAGTGATACTCATTTATCATTAGTACATTCTGATATTTGGGGACCTTATAAAACCCCTAGTATGTTTGATTATTGTTATTTTGTCACTTTTATTGATGATTACTCTCGCTTAACCTAGTTATACTTACTTCGAGATCATGCTGAACTAACATCTACATTTCGTGTATTTCTTATGAAAACTCGTACTCAGTTCTCCTCTCCTTTAAAAAAAATTCGCACTGATAATGCTTGGGAATACACTATCCGGGCATTCACGAACCTATGCACAGAGTTCGGCATTATACATCAAACCACGTGTGCATATAGGACTCAATAGAATGGTGTGGTCGAGCGAAAGAATCTTCATCTTCATGATGTTACTCGGTATTACTCGGTCACTCATGCTTCAAATGCATGTTCCTACTCATTTTTGGAATTTTTTTGTGTCTGCAACCTGTCACATTATCAACCGCATGTCATCCTCTATGCTCGACTTTGCAACTCCGTTTAGTCTCCTCTTTCCATCTCAATCCCCGTTCACTCTCACGTCTTGTGTGTTTGGTTGTATTTGCTATGTTCACAACCTTGATCCGATCACAGATAAGTTGTCCCCTCATGCCACCAAATGTATGTTTCTCGGGTACTCTCGAACTCAAAAAAACTATGTGTTATTCTCCAACTACTGACAAAGTTATTGTCTTTGTCGATGTCACCTTTTGTGAGGATCAACCATTCTATGACTCACTGTCAAACTCTGCTCCTCTTCCCTCCATACCTCGTACAACCGTTCCAGTCACGTCTTCCCTACCACCCCTTCTTCCCACTCCACTTTTGGCACCTGTTCCACCTCTACCACCCAAACCTCCTCTTCTTTGTGTCTACACATGTCATACTTCGCCTTCTGGAGCTCTGCAACAGCCCTCCTCCACTGGTGATATCCCGCGGACTGACGATCCAGCATCAATATCTACCGCTCACCCCATGACAAATTATGTTTCTCTACATCGCATATCTCCACCACTATGCAAGTTTGCTCTCTCTCTCCTCCATTTTTATCCCTAACTCAGTGCAGGAGGCTCTTCTTCATCCAGGGTGGCGTGCGACTATGGAAGAAGAAATGACCGCTCTTTGACCTAACCACACTTGGGATCTGGTTCCTCTTCCTTTTGGACAATCGTGTGTCAGTTGCAAGTGGGTGTTTGCTATCAAACATGCTCCGGATGGGACAGTTGATAGGCCCAAAGCCCGACTTGTGGCTCTGGGGTTCACTCAATAATAGGGACTTTATTATGATAAAACCTTCTCTCCCGTCGCAAAGTTGAACTATGTTCATCGTCACTGGCCTCTCCATCAGTTGGATATAAAGAATGTTTTTTTAAATGATGACCTTCAAGAAACGGACTAAATGAACCAACCTCCCGGATTTGAGACCATGGGGAGTCTCGTGTATGTCATCTTCGGAAATCTATTTATGGTCTCAAATAATCTCCAAGAGCTTGGTTTAATAAATTTAGTAAGGTCGTTCGGGAAGTTGGATTCAAGAGGAGAAAAGCGGACTTCTCTCTCTTCACTCGTCATCAACCAGCTGGGACTGTCATTCTCTTAGTTTATGTGGATGATATTTTGATTACTGGCGATAACTCTACAGGGATATAATAAATCAAACAACACTTAAACTTTGTCTTCCAAACAAAAGATCTAGATGCTCTCAGGTACTTTCTTGGACTTGAGGTTGCAAGACGGTCTGATGGTCTTGTCCTTTCACAACGAAAGTACTGTCTTGATCTTTTCCACAATACTGGCTACACTAGGTGCAAACCTGTGAAAACTCCGATGGATGTCAATCACAAGTTATGTGCTCATGGGTCTAACTCTGATTCTCTGCTTACGAACCCTGAGTATTATCGGCGCCTTGTAGGAAATTGATATATCTGACAGTTACAAGACCTGATATTTCGTTCGTTGTTGGAGTGGTCAGCCGGTTTATGCATGCTCCTCGGATCTCTCATCTCCCGGCAGTGGAACACATCCTCAGATATTTGAAGACAGCTCCTGGACAAGGATTGGTATATAAGTCATCCTCCTCTCTATCTCTTATTGCATATTCAGATGAGGATTATGCGGGCTCCCTGGATGATCGACGCTCCACTCGGGTTTTTGTACCTACTTTGGAGGGAATCTTATTACTTGGCGTAGCAAGAAGCAGTCTGTGGTTACTCGCTCTTCTGCTGAAGCTGAATATCATGCAATGGCAGCTATTGTTTCTGAACTCACCTGGCTTGAAGGTCTTCTTGGTGATTTGGGGGTCACCTTATCCACACTTGCTACCTTGTTTTACGATAGTCAGGTTGTTATCCATATTGTGAAGAATCCTGTGTTTTATGAGAGGACTAAGCATATTGATGTTGACTGTCACTTCGTCCGTGAAAATGTTCAATTAAAGAAGTTAGAGCTGGAGCATGTTCCTGCGTCAGAACAAGTTACTGACTACCTCGATAAATGTATCATCAGTTCTTATCCAAGCTTGGTGCCAACGACTTGTACGCTCCAGCTTGCGGGGGAGTGTTAGAGAATACTAGAAAAGAAGTTGAGTAGGCCCATTATTATGGCCCATGTAGGATTCTAGCTTAGTCTCACATTGCTTGCATAGTTGTTTGTTTCTCTCCCCTCTTCTATATATTTGTACTCATACTTATATTTTGTAATTCAAGAAGTATATACAAGGTTTGACCCATTCTTCTACACATATAATCTAATTACCATGAGATGGATACAACAACAACATCCAAGCATTTATCCCACTATAGTGGGGTCGGCTATATGGATCCTTTATCGCCATTATGCCCTAACTTTTGTCATAATCTCACTAATGCCTAAGTACATCATGTCTACCATGAGATGGATCCTCAGTTAAAATATATTAAAGTCAATTTTGTAACTTGATTGAGTTAACTAATTCAACCTGAAGGAATGAATATCAGGAGTGAGCGTAGTGCTGCATGCATGCTTATGCATGCAAGAATTGACAACTACGGAACAACTATTGAAGTTGAATATGGAAGACTCTGGGAAACTTACACTATCAACATTAGGCACTGCCAAGGCCCAAGCCTTTTTTGGGAAGGCTCTAGCGACTTTTCGGGTCTGGGCCTTTTGAATACCCATAAAAATGCAATGGAACAATTTCCATTTTGTTATCTGATGGCTCTATTTGCTTTAATGGCTACTTCGGCAATATATTTTAAAAATTTTTATCACTGCTCAATGGCCAAAAGTGGTAATCGCTCGACTATTCTTCCTTCACTCTACAATTACCTTAGTAAAACCAATTGAGAGTATTTGCTTTCCTGATCAGAGATCTTTCACAAGAAGGTTGCTCGTCGTTTGACGATTGATCAACTTACTTTACTATTGGTCGACAATTTATCTCTGATTTCAACATTTCTTTAGCACATTCTTCTTGAAGGTCAAAGCTCGGATATTCATATGTTGGTCGATGATCAAAGCCCGGTGATATCTAATATGTTGCTGCATTGTCAGTGGGGCGATATTGCATAGTTGCTCGACGAACATTCTTAATGAAACTACAGATACTGAACAAAATTTTAGCAAATCTCAGAGTGCTATTGACAAATGTGTTTGTTGGACGAGAGCCACTGGATGAATAGTCCTAAACTAACAAAAGTAAAGTATGTTCTATCCTATACAATGAAATTAAAAGGCTTCTAAGCAGATTCTCATCAAAACAATCTAAATTTCTCTAATCGAATCATCAAAGAATTTAATTTCCAACAAATCACTTGATCATATCCCAACTCTGGGAATTTAGCTAGCAAAAACTTTGTTTCTTTGAAAAGTTCATAATAGGAAAAGAATTTAGCAAACGTAATACAATAAAATGATGGCAATATGGAATTGCTATGCATCAATAGTCATCAAGAGCTCCAAAAGAATCATTTGAATTATTGATTCGCATGTTATGTTACTATAGAAGGAGGCAGCAATTAGCAAAATAAGAGGCTCTGATCAAACATAACTATTGATCACATTCATAGAAATCGTTGAGTGCTTGCAAGCATCTAGTAGGGATCCAGATTGATAATCAGACGAATTTTATTTTAAATAATTAGATCCTATAGAAATCTCTTTACAAAATAAAGTTCTGCATTTCAGTGATGTGGCGAGATGGTCACACCATCTTCACTATCATTGTTTTGATGGGCTTCTAGCTCAAATGTCGCTGGAGGTGGAGGGTGTACGGATAAAAGAAGAAAAACATGTAGCTTCTCATGCCACAGGCTTATGTGCACCAATGTTTGACTACATTGCTATGTAGGAACGGTTGAAGTAATGCTCAAATCAGGATCTAACGGAAATTACCATCTTTTTAGACCCACAACTCTAGCCAAAAGTGTGAAGAGTATAAAATTTAGTCAATGGGGACTTCCGCAATGAGAAAATATATATAACTAAGCTAGAACATGAATCACAACATTATGCATGTATACATAGAGGGTAACATGTTGGGTGGTGTTTTCTCTACTCTCACTAAAACAAGTTATAATTACTCTAAATATCACCTTCCAAAGAGTGTAAAAGTCGGTTATAATTAGAGCAAACTACTGATTCCTTATATAAGATCTATCATAAAGAGCGAAAAATATCAATGAGGTTTAATGTTATGGAGCAATAAAATAAATATTTGTGTGACGTTTGAGTAAATGTTGTGTATTTAGTTCACCTTTGTGGACTTCTTATTACTACATTTTGGGAATGCATCTTTTCCATGCATTAAAGATAGCCCAAAGAACAAACATTGCTAATTAAAACAATACCAATTTTCTTCTCATTATATCATATATCTTTGATCAATCATGCACAAAATAGAGAGCAAAGTGTTTATTAGAAATGATCATAGCATAGGGAATATGCCAAGGAATGAGGCCATAAACATCTACAAGAATTCATGTCCAAAATAAAATGATTTATTTGTACGAATTCTTAAAGGATACAAAATAATAGATTACACCTTATATAAACAATAAGCACATGAACACATCGACCAATTTAGGCCATGTTTGGGGCAGCGGTGGTGGTGGAAAAAAAGTGGTAGGAAACCAGTGGTGGCACTGAAGCTGTCCAAAAAACTATTTCAAAAAAATGTTTGTCGACACGGTTTATTATATATAATTATTATCATTATATATATAAAGAGAATAAAAAAAATCAGTGAGTATTACTTACCTTACTCGCCGAGCAGCATGCAGCCCCCCTTTTTATTCAATCATATTATAATAATTATAATACTTATAATATTATTATTATTTGTATTATTATTATGTATATAATAATATACTTCTTCTTCCATGTACAAAGTGAAAAGAGCCGAGCGCTCCCCCTTTTTCCTATTCATTTTGGCCGAACCAGAGAATCGCAAGAGCGACGACGCCCTTCCTTCGAGGACCTTTCGACAACGATTTCGGGAGCTTCGGTGGTCGAAATCGCAAACTGAACATAGATCCGGAATGCTCTCGACGAGGGCTTTACATATGTGGTGAGTATCTCGCCTTTCGTCGATTTTTAGCGTTAGGGTTTTTCGGCCTTAACCTCCGTTTAGTCTATTTTCTTGTAGATTTCATTTCCTCGTTCCTTCTCTTGGACCGATCTGTAGCGTGGAGCTTTTTGGTGGACGTTTTTGGGCGATTTTAAGGCAAGTGGTGTTCTTCCCCTTGCTCTTCCCCCTTTATGCTCTTTTCATTTGATCTTGATGGTATAAGTGCATAGGATCTTGTGTGGTTACTCTTGGAAATGTTAGTGTAGTATAGCTTGTAGAAAACTTGTCAAATTATGGGTATCAAAAACCTTGTCGCTTTTCGACGGAGTTCCGTAGTCATATCCTTGAAACAGTGTTTAGTTTTTAATAATAAAAAAGGTGTTTTATGCTAATAATTTATTGCACAAATAAGTAAATATTATATAAATTATAAGCACCATTCTTGAATGAGAAAAGAAAATATTTGCGGTGGCAAGAAGGAAGAAAAACAAATCGTGAATGATTGAGGTGTGGCTTTAGTAAACCCTTGACTAAAAGAGGAGAAGCTAAAAGCAAAGAAAAAGTGATTTCTAGAAGCTCTGTTGGACCGGCTGCTCAAAATATCTCAAAACACCTTTCTTGAAGAAGCTTTTTAAAAAATCTTATCATCCAAACAACTTAACAAGGGCGGTGATGGTGAGGATAGAGCTTTTCCACTGTCATCGCGGCCCCAAACAGAGCCTTAATAGAGTATCTTTATGGGTACAAAAACATGTTACCAAACAGAGCCTTAATAGAGTATCTTTATGGGTACAAAAACATGTTATTAGAGTCGATGAACACTTCTAGTGGAAAATAAAATTAATATTCCATGACCATTTAATCTTAGCCGACTAATTTAGCTTTACACAAATACGTGAATAATCTGCGGAACACTACGGGGAAAGATTCAAAAAGACTAAGGTCCATTTGTTTGGGCAGAATTTGGGTGAGAAAACTAAAATCTTCAAAATAACTCGGCATTCATCGAGAAAGTTATTTGTCGGACACTGTTTCAAGGATATGACAAGTCAGTGACTAATGCGTCAAAATATAAAAATACTAACAGTAAATTAGATTTGTGAAGATAAGACGTTGAGGAATAGCAAGACCTTAAGGCCCCGTTCGTTTCGTCGGAATTGGGGGGTCGGAATTGGCATTCATTTGCCAATTCCGATTTAAGCTGTTCGGCGCCGCAAAAAATCATGCTGGAATTGGAATTCCCGCAATTCTGATGGAAACCCGGTTTGGCTTAAACCCGTGCATCGCGATTTCTGACCTCTTTAGGTCGGAAATCGCGATTCCTCCCTGCTCCAAAACATTGTGCGATCCCTCGACAACCCCTAGCCGCTCAACCTTCTTCCTCCCTGGCGACTGCTTCCACCAACCGGCGAGTCCTCTCCGGCAGTCATTTCCTCCGGCGACTCCCTCTCCGGCGTTCGCTTCCTCCGGCGACTCCCTCTCTCCGGATTCGCTTTTCTCCGGCGTTAGTTTCCTCCGGCGCAAGCCGCAATAGATTT
Source organism: Platanthera zijinensis (assembly GCA_039513925.1). Lineage (NCBI taxonomy): Eukaryota > Viridiplantae > Streptophyta > Magnoliopsida > Asparagales > Orchidaceae > Platanthera > Platanthera zijinensis. The sequence continues at coordinate 65,942,705 of CM077093.1, forward strand.
TCTTCCTCCGCCAGAATCGACCTCTGATTCTTTCCCCTTCTCCGATCTAGGGCTCGGCTTGAAAGTACTGTGAGTCATCCTCTCCTCCTTCTTCGATCGCCATTATTTGTTCTGTTCATGCTCTGATTCCATGCAATTTTTTTTGTGTTCTATATGTTCTTCAAACCTACTCATTGTTCTTTGAAAATCTGAAAATGGGTATGTGTGTGTGAATGTGTGTATTTGAATGTGTGTATTTATGTGTAGATATGTGTGTATTTGTATGTGTGTATGTGTAGATATGTGTGATTATGTGTTTATGTGTGTGTATGTGTGTTTAAGTGTTTGTATGTAATTATGTGTTTGTGTGTGTGTGTGATTTGTGGGGTTGATCGAGCCACTGGAGCTAATGCTGCTACTGCGACTGAGCAAATGAACGAGATCCACATTGAAGACTCAGTGGACGAAAATGGCATGGAGGAGGTTGAGCCAAAGAGCAAGAAGAGGAAGGAGAAAACATCCACGGTAGATATTATTGTTGATGATGTTTCTGCGATAGCGAGGAACATGGAGCATGATAGCAGCGTGACTTCTCAGCCGCCACCGCCACCGCCGCCGATCTCAAGGGCAGACAAGATATATGCGGCCATTGCAGCTATTACGGATTTGACTGAGACTGAGGTCATACAGGCTATCGATATGTTGTGTGATGACGACAAGAAGGACGACGTGTTCATGGCTTTACCGATGCCAATTAGGAGGATCTGGCTTCGCTTACATCTACGCGATTGATTAGATTATGTGAAGGACTTTTGGTTTCATGTGCGGACTATTATAATGTCGTAGAATATTTTGAACTTTTTTTAATGTTCGGTGCGTGGACTATTAATTTTTATTCTGTTGAAGTATGATTTTTATTTAGCTATTTCAATTCAATTTATAATAAAAATTACAAATTTGAATTCTGTACTTTGAATTCCAGGATACAGCCGAACATCGGAATTGCTAATTCCAATTCCTGTGACAGAATTCCTGCATTCAGCCGAACAGCAGAATTGGAATTGAATTCAATTCCAATTACTGCGGGAATGAGAATTGAATTCAATTCCAATTCCTGCAGCTCAATTCCTGCGAAACGAACGGACCCTAAGAGTATGATTCATCAAAAATGAACGTTGACTACGTGGTAAGAAAATAACATCAAAGAAACCATAAAATTATAAAGTGCTATCTAAAGATAATTCGACCAATACTAAGAAGATGATAAAACAATATAGCTTTACATATCCAAGACCAAATAGATGTTTGATATTTTACTAAAAGATAACCAAGTGAAGCTATTTAAAAATCATTAAATTTCTTCATCTACATATATAGGATTATATTTCAAGCTAGCTCTCATGAAATCAAGTTGACTCAACTTTTAAAGATCCTTAGTGCCCTTATCAAAGTCAACTTTAATGAGATGGAGTGATCTTATGCCCCAAATTCTATTTAACCTCCATGCAAGGAATATTAACTTCAAGTAACTTGAAGTCCAACCAATAAAAGCTTAGCCTAGGGATTCCTTTGTGAGGGAACACATGGTTATTATCAATCCATATCTTATAAACCCTAAACTTATAGGCCTTTTCGGGATCAATATAAATAATCAATCGCCATCGACATATTAAGAGCTGGCCCCAAATGCACGATATGAGTTAGAGAAGCCCATTTGACAAAGGCCCATTATGACCCATTATGTATTTTTATTGTTATTTCTCTCTATTCACTTTAGTCTCACATCATGTATAGGACCTTCCTCTCTCCTTCTCCCTCCTATAAATATGTACTCATTCTTTGTATTTGATACAAGTGAACATATATATAAGGTTCCTTTTTTCTCCTACATGGTATCAGAGGGACCAATCCTCCTTGGGCGGCTTCTCTTTTCTTAACCGCCTATCTTGGGCGGTCTCCTTCCTCTCCTGCGGTTTGCCTCCTCTATCCGCTCCCCTCCCATTCTTTTTTCCCTTCCTCTTCTCTCTGTGGTTCCACCCTCCTCCACGGGCTTCTTATAGCGTCCTTCCGCTCTGACCTGTGGGGCCCACTTCTCCCTGTTGATCTCGCTCAGCCCGCTGCGGGCTCCTCTTATCCGTTGCGGGCTCTACTTGTCCGTCGCAGTCTCTCTCACCTCTTTCTCGCCGCTGACTGTTTCAGCTCACCGAAATCAGCTTCTCCTATCCGCTGCCTTCTTGTCGCTGGAGTCCTGCTACTCGTGACCTCTTCTCGAGGCCTCCCCTTCCCGCTGCCTTCTCTATCCGCTCGAGTTCTTATTCAACTCGCGGTTTCCTGTCCGCACGCCTTCCTCTTGCGGTCTCCTTTGCTCTGACCGCTGTTGTGCTCACCCAGACCGTGCGGACTATCTTCTTTCCGCACTTTGGTCGCGGTGTGTGACCGTGCAGACTGTTGCCTTCCCGCATTTTGGTCGCGGTCTTCTCCTTCCCTCCCTGTCGAGCGGTCTCCGGTTCTTCTCGCTGCGGTCTCCTCCTGCGGTCTCCTCGCGCGGGTTGTTCCTTCTGTTCGGTGCGGACTCTCCGTTTTTCTTGGTCGTGGCATCTCTTGCCGCTGGTGCTTGATCACCGTGACCGCTGCAGCATTCTTCTGTCTATTCGCTGCAGTCTGTCCGCGCGGCCTGTTTCTATTCATTGCAGTCTCGCTGTTGGCAGACCCGGGTGGGCTGCACGTAGCTATTCAAAACAGCGGAGTTTGGCTGTTGGCAGGCCAGCCCAAGGGCTTTCAGTAATTTCAGACCGGCAGAGGTTAGTTATTTGCAGGCCGTTTTCAGAAATCTATAAATAGGACCCAAGGGGTACCATGCTTACTTGTCTCTCAGTCTTCTAGCGCCTTCTGAGGTACCTTAGCCTGGCATTTGGCTAAGGAGGGGAAGCGCTCAATGATCTTCCGGGTGTGGTGGGACCTCCGCGTCGGGCCCTTGGTCTAGTCCTTTGCTCTTTTTTCCCTGTTGTTTTTCTTGCAGGAGTGAAGTAGGTGCGCGACCACCCCTTCCCCAAGGGTGAACTCCACAAGAGACCGATTTTCGGTTTCAACAGTCACACCGAAAACTAAAAAATCATGACCATGATCTAAATAATAAAAACGAAATTGTTATGTAGAATGGACATTTTATAAATTATTTTTGTTCAGTCTAAATTCAAGCATTGAAACAACAACACTCAAGTCTTTATCCCACCATAGTGGCGTCGGTTAATCATTGAAACCATTCACAAAAACAATCTAAAGTACATGGATTTACTATAAAAAATGAAACTTGCTAAGATCGAACCATGCTAAGATCAAAAATAATAAAGTGCATTAATTTATTGAAATGGCTTTTGGCTTGAGTAATAAGCCAAACCTTGTTAAGATCGAACCCGATTGACCGAAGAGTGCATCATATCGAGCTAGGTTAAGTTTAGATCAAAATAAGCAATCATGCATATAGAGTGCATTAATTTATATACATAAAAATGAAATTTTTGTATACAAGCAATAATGAGTTTACATACAGATAATGAATGTTGGACTAAGAATATGAAATAGGAAATAAAAAATGGAATGAAAGGATAAGTCATGGGAAATCAAGAAAGAAAATGAAGTACAAGACTCAAATAGAAAGAAAATAACAATCTTATAATGAAGATTTGCATGGATCAAAATCAAAATGAATGATTTTAAGCCAATCATAGGTCATTTTTATGTCAATATTAGTGAGACAAACTTAGAGGGGAAAATTAAAGACATAGACTTTTATGCTAAAGTTTTCTAAAAATATATATGTTACACGCATCTTCGTAATTTCCCTTCTACTCAAGCAAAGATGAACGTAACATAATTTCTGCTTCAAGTTAATAAATTCAATTAGTTGCTTGATATAAGAATAAGTATAGTATAACGGAATTTTATGTTAGAGTTTTCTAAAAATACTTGGAGTTAATAAATTCAATCAAAAAGTCTCAAAAATTATACCTTTTGATCTGCCCTTGCATAACCAAAGTAAGGTATAACTGCGGTGATTTTTTCTGCAGATCCTTCGCAACAAACATCGATCATATTGCAAAGCTCCCTAAAATTATCGCTGACTGAGGGACAAGTTGGTTGCACTAAAAGAACATTACATCCTTCAACATTATCCGGTAATAGAACAGCAATTTTTTTATCATAAAATATCTTGATATCTATTTTCTCAACTCCTATACCCAAGTGATGTGCAATTTCCTGCAAATAAAGTATAAAAAAGATGTTAAAAGGATGTAATACAAATGAAACTATTCCATTATAAAGTATTCATATTATTAGACAAAAAGAAGAGAAAAAAGACAATTAAGAAAAAAATGAGTTACTAAAGTACAAAAAAATAGCTGTTAAAATTTCAACTCAAATTGAGAGCAGATTGCGCATTGAAAATTGGACAATTTTTGTATGTGTATCACATAATAAAGATAGTAAATGAAATTTAAATATAAACATAAAGAAAAGCATTTATTATGGATCACTCTGTATTTAGGCCTACATCCACCACTATTAAAGTACTCTATAGGCAGAAAAATTGAATACAATACATCCTTTTATATGATAAGGAGGTCAAACACAGAAAGAGTCACACAACTCATTACTCTAATCATACTCGAAAAGCAACTAATTGAAGAGTCCAACAACTCCTTACATGTTCGGGAAGTCAAATCCAGAAATAGCCCCACAGTTTCTTATATCAAGCAACTAATTGAAGAGCACTTGTAGGAATATAATCTCAACTATTAAGACTAAATTTCTCAGCAAAAAAGGCCCAAAATACATTATTGGACTTAATTAATTTTACTTGCTAGAAATAAATATTAGATTGAAATTAATGGAAATATGGATATTTTTTGTGGTACTCCAAAAAATAAAGATAATTACAACTACACTGAAGAGATTATGGACTACACAATCCACTTTTTATGTATTTATAGAATTAATTGTTGTAACCATTAGGTTATTACGTTTATTGTTTGTGGCTATTAATATGGAAACACATCTTATCAATGATCTGAAATTCGTGGAATGGTTGGAATTCAAATCTTGAATGAGTTATAACAATTACCACATTGATTACTATTTAATGAGTGGTGCTCTTATAATGTCATTGTAAAGTAATTGGCAAGTTGATGGGGGGCCATCTGGCGCAACTCGGCGCAAGGCGGACCCCACCTTCGTGTATTCTCGCAGACAGACTTGACCGAACCGGCGATCCGCCACAGCGGATGCGTCCGGCTCGTCGTTTAGATTTAGTTTCATATATAACATTATGTATTTTGAGTTTTATTTCATGTAGTTATGGCATCGGAACCACCGGCCAATCATAGCCATCGATTTCGGTTGCCCTAACTTTGTTTTTTATAAATTGATCCTTAGGGCTGCAGGAATTCTTATTGCTGAAATTTGGAGAGTTTATCTTCCTCATTTCCGGTGATCCTTCCGCGGTGCCGACTCCGTGGAACCCCTTGGTGACGACTCCTTGGGTAAGTATCCTATTTCCCCTTGTTTCCCTTCCTCCCCTACCAAATAGCCATCCCCCTACCAGATCTCTACCGCCAGCCCCCTCTAGACCCGCCGCCGCCCCTCTTTGGTCCCCTACAGCCACACGCCGCCAGCCCTCCCCCTAACAGCCCCAGCCGCACTCCCTCCTAACAACCACCTGCCGCCGCCCCTCTTTGCTCCCCTACAGCCGCACGCCGCCAGCCCCTAACAGCAACCCTGCGGCACCAGCCATGCCCGCCTCCTCCATGTCCACCGTAGGCGCCGGATCTGTCCAGATATGGACGGGTTCGTCCAGATCCAGTCCGAAACCTTCAGACCAGCCCCACATCCTCCATACCAGCAGCCTACACTTTCCCCCTTCTGTGGAACCACTTCCCCACCCGATCTAGTCTTTCACCATCCAGAAAACTCCACCTCGCCTCCAAAATTTCAGATTTACCTAGAATTATTGCAGTCCTAATTTTATTTCAGATTTTTGTGGTGCTTTGTATTAGTTGATGGTATAAAACTTTGTTGCGCTGTGGTAATCTTATTTTAGTGGAATTAAAAGTTCGTTATTATTTGTTTTGTGAAAATCTCTGACTGCAGAACGGATTGATTCGCCGCGCGCTCGCCATAGCCCTCCTTGCGGAGGAAAGCCACGTCTCAAGCTTTAAGAAATTGTTTATCTTTACTTATGAAAATTTGTGCGTTATCTTATAATACTTTGTTGCTAATAGCCCTCCTTGCGGAGGAAAGCCACGCCGCGCGCTCGCCTTGCGCCAAACCGCGTGTGTTGTAGGCATTGAACCGTTAGGGATCGACCCCACTCTTCACTAGTGTGCATTTAGAATTCACTCCACAGCCTACCCTACATCAGTTGGTATCAGAGCCCAGGTCGGGCCATTTTGCATGCTCCGTAGTGGTAGGGCATTTAGAAGCATGGTAGATCCTCCAGTCACCAATGACCGGGCAGCGGGCTCGAATCCGAGCGCCGCTACCACTGACTTTCAGCGCCTTATCCTAGAACGTTTTGATGCATTAGGTACCCAGTTCGATAACGTGCGTCACGATATCGCCGCGGTGAATCGCCGCCTCGACCAGTTAGAGAACGCCAGGGATACTCCCTCACAGCATGACGATGAGATCGCGGACGACCATGATGATTCCCCCCATCGCGGCCAGCGGTTCAGAGATGATCCGCCGCCAGCAGACCGCTATCGTCGTGATACTCCCATACGAGTCCTAATCCCACCGGCAAGGCGAAATCCAGAGCCAGCGCGTGTCCGACCCCCGCCTCAGCGTGATGAATACCGCATGCCACGTCAACCTGACCTTAGGAACTGTGTAGCCCCACACGGTCGCTATGACCAGCTTCGAGATGAGTACTACCCGCCGGGTCGACGTGAACGCGGGCCCCCACCCGCTCGGCACGAGTACGATCGTGACGATCCTCCTGATGATTACCCTGACCCGCGGAGAGGTGACCACGCCTTTGACATCACTCGTTGGATTCACCTGGACGCCCCGACATTCGATGGCCATTTGGATCCGAAAGCCTTTAGTGACTGGCTTCTAGACATGGACCATTACTTTGATTGGTACGATATGAGTGACGAGCGTTGTATCTGGTTTGCGAAGATGAAGTTGATCGGGCAGGCCAAGGTATTCTGGATTAGCGTGGAGAGAGTTTTTGAGAGAGACGGCTACTACCCCATCACCCGTTGGGAGGACATGAAAGAGAGACTCAAGGATAAGTATCTCCCTGCCTCTTACCGTGATCAGCTACAGAGCTTACGTCAGGGGACGCTTATGGTAGCCAAGTACATGGCTCGATTCGACGAGCTGGTCGTTAGGAACGATATTTCGGAGGAGCCCATTGCCACTGCATCTCGATTTAAGGTTGGCCTTCGTTCGGAGCTCCGGAGAGAGTTGATTCCCCATCGCCTTGAGACTGTCAAACAGATATTCCAGCTCGCCCTAGAGTACGAGCAGTATCTTCGTACATCTGGTACAAAGCAGTTCCCCTCCCGGACTGATTCTTCGACATACAGGAAGCCCACTCTTCCCCAGACTGCTACAGTCGCCCCACCCCCACGGGTCACTACTGACATGAAGGGCAAGGCTGTCGCCCCTGAGGGCCAGAGGCCTAGGGGTATCCAGTGTTTTAGATGCTCTGGCAGAGGACACGTGGCGGCGCAGTGCCCTGCACGGAATCTGTTGGTTGAGGATGAGGAGCGGGGTTTAGAGGGAGATGAGGAGGTGACTCAGGAGATTACTACCGCCGTTGAGGAGGGCTGGGAGAGCGACGCTGAGCGTTCATTAGAGGTGGGAGTGGTCAGGCGCCTCCTACATACCCCACGTGCCGATGAGGATTGGCGTCGCACCGCCATTTTCTACACGTACTTACCGAGTGCAGGCGGACCCTGCAAATTAGCCATCGATAGTGAGAGTTGTGTGAATATCGTGGCCCAGAAAGGTCTAGACCGTATGCAGGTGAAGGCGGAGCCTCACCCACACCCCTATCGTGTCATCTGGGTAGACAAGACAGCGATACAGGTTACCCAGCACTGTCTCGTACCGATCAGCATCGCTTCCTTTGAGGACCGAGTCTGGTGCGACGTCATAGCCATGGATGTCGCCCACGTTCTATTGGGCCGCCCTTGACTTTTTGATCGCGACGTCACGTGCTTCAGTGGCTCGAACACGTGTGTTTTTTATGACAAGGGGCGGAAGATCACTCTATCACCTACCCAGCCTAGAGAGAGACCCAAGGGTCGGGTTGAGCCATCCACTAGTACGAATGCCTCGAGACCCGTACACGTCCTGAGGCACAGTGAGTTTTTGAGGGACATCACTTATGTTGGCATTATGTATGTAGTGGCAGCCACTATGGCATCTGATTGCCCTACACCTGATATTCACCCTGCCGTTCGACCTCTATTAGGTGAGTTTGCATATATTATGCCAGAGGAACTCCCTGACGAGTCACCCCCTCTGCGAGACATCCAGCACGCTATCGATCTAGTCCCGGGGGCCTCACTCCCAAATTTGCCGCATTATCGCATGAACCCCATTGAGCATACTGAGCTCAAAAGACAGGTCGACGAGCTTCTCTGAAAGCAGTTCATCCGAGAGAGTTTGAGCCCGTGCGCAGTCCCCGCCCTTCTCACCCCTAAGTAGGACGGCAGCTGGCGCATGTGTAACGATAGCCGGGCTATCAATAAGATTACTGTGAAGTACCGCTTCCAGATCCCTCGCCTGGACGATCTTTTAGATACGATGACGGGAGCCCAGATCTTCTCGAAGATCGACCTCCGTAGTGGTTACCACCAGATCAGTGTTAGAGAGGGGGGATGAGTGGAAGACGGCATTCAAGACCAAAGATGGTTTGTATCAGTGGTTAGTCATGCCATTTGGGTTGTCGAACGCCCCGAGCACAATCATGCGAGTCATGACTCAGATTCTGGGACCCTACATGGGTAAGTTCCTCGTCGTATACTTTGACGACATTCTGATTTATAGCAACACTGAGTTGGACCACCTCGTGCACTTGCGACTGTTGTTTGACATCCTCCGGAAGGAGAAGTTATTTATAAATACGAAAAGTGTTCTTTCTTGTCCGAGTCAGTCCATTTCCTCGATTTCATCATCTCTTCCTCAGGCGTGTCCGTAGACCCTGAGAAGGTCCAGTCCATCCGCGAATGGCCCACACCATCGAACATCCACGAGGCCAGCAGTTTCCACGGGTTTGTGACCTTTTATAGGAGATTCATTAGGGGTTTTAGCTCGATTATGGCCCTGTTCACTAGCTGCCTGAGCAAGGGGGACTTTCAGTGGACCGTCACGACCACTCGCGCATTTGAGGAGATAAAGGACAAGCTGACGTCCGCTCCTGTTCTTCGACTTCCCGATTTCAGTAGAGCTTTCGAGGTCGCCTGTGACGCCTCTGGTCTTGGTATTGGAGGCGTGTTGAGTCAAGAAGGACACCCGGTTTCTTACTTCAGTGAGAAATTGAACTAAGCTAAGTAAAAGTACTCGAACTACGATCGAGAATTTTATGCTATTGTCCAGTCATTACGGTATTGGAGACACTACCTTCTACCTCGGGAGTTTTTCCTCTATTCGGACCACCAGGCCCTACGATACCTCGATTCCCAGAGGAAGTTGAGTCATCGGCATGCGAAATGGGTCGAATACTTACAGGATTTTCACTATGTTCTCAAATACCGCGTCGGAGTTGAGAACAAACCCGTTGACGCACTCAGTCGCCGAGTCTCGTTCCTCCACACATTGAGGACCCAGGTGGATGGGTTTGAGAGATTGATCGCAGACTACCCCACTTGTCGCGATTTCTCTGATTTATATGCCGCGCTGTCGAGGGGCCCGCCCGACGATATTGAGGGGTATAGGCTTATCGATGGATATTTATTCCGGGGTCCCCGCTTGTGTGTACCCAGCACTTCGTATCGCGACTATTTTGTTTGGGAATTACACGCGGGAGGTGCCGCTGGTCACTTTGGGCGGGATAAGTCGATCGATATTGCCGAGGATCGTTTATATTGGCCGAGTCTGAAGAAGGATGTGGCTCGTATCGTATGGCATTGCCGGATTCGTCAGACGGCCAAGGGAACGAAGCAGAATACTGGCTTATACACACCCCTTCCCATTCCACATCGCCCTTGGGAGGACATCAACATGGACTTCGTGCTTGGGCTTCCTCGTACTCAGAGGAAGCATGATTCTATATTTGAGGTAGTTGACCGGTTCTCTAAGATGGCTCATTTCATTGCATGCAGTAAGATTGCGGACGCACCCCACGTTGCGGCCTTATTTATTAGGGGCGTCTTTAGATTACACGGTCTGCCAAAGTCCATTGTGTCCGATAGAGACGTGCGGTTCGTTAGTTATTTCTGGAAGACCCTGTGGAGAAAGACCGGGACGACCCTAAAATTTTCATCTGCATATCACCCTCAGACGGATGGTCAGACTGAGGTAGTGAATAGGAGCTTAGGGAATTTACTGAGGTGTCTTGTGGGAGACCACACAGCTAGTTGGGATTCGGTGCTCCCTGTTGCGGAGTTTGCATATAATAGCTCAATCAATAGGTCGACAGGCCTAAGTCCGTTTCATATAGTGTCAAGCTACGACCCTAGGAAGCCCATTGACCTTATTCCTGTCCCGACTGAGTCACGACCTAGTGAATCTGCAGAGTCCTTCACATGTCATTTGCATGAGTTGCATGAGTCAGTTCGGCGCAAAATTAATTTAAGCAACGAATATTACAAAGAACAAGCAGATAGACATAAACGAGAAAAACATTTTCAGATAGGCGAGCAGGTGATGGTGAGAGTCCGTACCGAGAGACTCCCCGGGGGGTCTGCTAAGAAGCTAAGCGCCAGGCGAATCGGTCCCTATTCAGTCCTGAGACGGATCAGGACAAATTCTTATGAGCTCGTCGATACGAAGACCGAGTTGGAGATCGCAAGTTTGAATTGCTGAGTAAGAGACTCGCCCGGCGTCGTTGAAGCTCGCCATGGGCCCTTGGATACTCTCCCAGCTGAGCAGTAGCTAGAGGCGAGTCCCAATGGGTTGGGGAAGAAAATCCGCTTCCATGGGGACGAGATGCCCGCTATTCGCCGTGGGATCGCATGAGAAACGGGAGACGTCATTCTCTCCAAGCTGAGGATGGATGGCTTCCTTGGCCCTGAGGCCGACAACCTGACTGTGGTTGACCTCATCCCTGGCATGCTCGCCGAAGAGTCCAACTCGCCTGATCGCGTCTTGTCCTCTGCTACTGATTCCAGCGACAACGAAGACAACAGCAGCGGAGAGAGCGGCGAAGATAGCGATGACGATGAGGATGACGAGGATGAGGCTGGCGATGAGGAAGACGTAATCATCGAAGACGAGTACTAGTATGATACTGGCGACGACGAGTCTTAGTCGGTCGACAACCTCCTGCGTGTGAACATGTATTGATAGAAATGTATCATAGGAAACTTTTGTGGAATAACCTTTATTCTAGGTGTCATTGCTTCTTTTTGTGCTGTAATGTTCATCATATAATACAAAAGATCTTTTTGTATTGTGTTCTTTCATACTTGCTTTTTTGTATGCATACTTGTTTGTTGTTGATACTCGCTAGGCTCATACTCACTGAGAGGTTGAGCGCTCGTTGTGTGCGATCTTTGCTCGCACATTAGCTCATGCTAAATCGCGCAGCATTGCTCGCACTCGCATGCTCGCACGTCACTGCTCGCACTCGCATGCTCGCACGTCACTGCTCGCACCTGCATGGTCGCAGTCGCATACTCGTGTGTATCTGCTCACACATGCATAGTCGCAGTCGCATGCTTGCACGTATCTGCTCGCACCTGCATAGTTGCGCACCTATATGCTCGCACAAAACACATCATTATATCTATTTGATTTTCGCAAACTTTGATGAAATGGACCACAGAGAGGATCTTGTTGAATGAAAAACGGACAGATTCTCTCGCTTGCCGACAACGATCCTTCGGATAATGGAGTTACACTCAGGGGGTCTCGTAATATGCACACTCTCGAGGACAACACTCCACTTCAACCAACAAAGAACTTGAAGGGATTCAGAGATAGGGAACGGCAGTCGGGGGGTCCAACGGGACGCTCACACTCGAGGCCTTCATCTTACTACGGACTCGAACCTTCCAGAGCTTCTTTGCCCAGTTGCTTCCAAAAGCATGGCGGGTTATCCCGTCTTGGAAATGACAGAGACTCGTCCTCCTTTGCAGGACAAACAATCGCTAAGAGAGGGTCTTTTAGTATGCTCAAAGACCGATGATGCCTTTACAGAAGTTATCACTTTATGAGGTCGATCTTTCATAGAGTTTAGGAGGTTGGCATCCAAACCTGTTCCTAATAGTTCCTCCAGTCAGAGGAGAGGTGCAATCGTGGGTAGCTAGGTCGGCATACTAGGGATGAGATGATCTCGACCGTCAATGCAGGGGCTCGGTCTTACAAGAATGCTTAAATCCTGATACATCGTCCCATCGTCCGCCCTGGGATTTTTAGGAGAATCATGTCGGATGCAGGTTTCTCAAACCTATCATGGAGATTGACTTCACTGCTTCTACCTAACTTGAGATGATCAGAACAAAGAAGACAACTTGCATTCACCCGTGTTTTCGGGGGCGAGGACTTTTATTAACAAAGTAGAAACAATCTTACAGATAAGTGGTCCGCCCGTGTTAGGGATAGAACCTTTTTAGATCTTCCCCGCTCCAGGTGCTTCCCAGCAGCTCTCCTTCATGATTTTGTAAGTGATAGCCTCCAATGGCTAGAGCCTCTTGGACGATGAAGGGTCCTTCCCAGTTAGGATTCAGCTTGCAAACGGCAGCTGCCCTTCCCGTCGCATCCACCTTCTTCATGACGAGGTCTCCTGCAAGGAAGTGCTTGAGGAAAACGTATTTGTCTAAGTGCTTTGTCATTCGCCTCTTGATCTCCTCTTGGCGAATGGAGGTTAGGTCTCGAAGCTTCTCGATGTAGTCCAATGAAAGCCTCTGAGCATCTTCATTCTCCAGGCGTCATTCTTCACTGCCTTCTCCTGCCACCACAACCCTCGGGCTCCGAACCTCGAATTCCACTGGGATGAGGGCCTCAGACCCGTAAGACAACTTGAAAGGTGTTTCCCCCATGGCCGAGTTAGGAGTTGTTCTCAGAGCCCATAGGACCGAGGGGAGTTGCTCCGCCCAGTTCCCCTTCAAGTTGGTGACCTTCAAAAGAATGATGATCAGCTTGTTGGCGGCCTCCACTTGTTCGTTGCTCCGAGTCTGATGTACAGAGGCGAATCGAAGATCCATCCCTAGCTGCTTGCAGAAATCTTTCAGCTCCAGGCTGGCAAATTGCGGGTCATTGTCGGTGATGATGGTGAGAGGGATCCCAAACTTGCAGGCAATCTCTCCCCAGTTGAAGTTCTTCATGATCTGAGACGTGATTTTGGCAAGATCTTTTTACTCGTTCCACTTGGAGAAATAATTGATCATGACGAGAACAAACTTCCTCTGACCGCTGGCTTGGGGGAAAAGGCATATCAAAACCATCCCCCAGATGGCGAAGGGCCAGGGAGCGGTGATCGAGCGAAGTTGTTGAGCCGGCTGCAACTGAAGAGGTGTGAAGAGTTGATACTTTGGACATTTCTTTGAGAAGACTTCTGCATCCTTCTGAATGGTAGGCCAAAAATAGTCTTGCTTCAGAATCCTTTGCAGCATCGGTTCGGCCAGCACGACGGCGCTTTTCCTCTGCGTCGCCTGCAGCAGATCATCTAATGATGATTTGGGCGACGCAAAGGTAGAGATGATTGTTGCATTTGCAAGCAGGGGTGGATTTCTCCAAAACAATATGACAGAGGCATCTCTATTTGCGATCATGGTTTGTTCTTGCACCATGGGTTCGTACTTGTGATCGAGCCTTTTCATCTCGTGTCGTTTCTCTTACCTCTTATCATTGATCTTGCTCGCACTTCCATCGTGTCCAGGAATCTCTGATACATGACCTCCTTTACGGGTTAAACTACGCGTTCTTATGTTCGACAATTTAATTAAATATCTAGCACGCGGTTTCTCTACTTAGCACTATCGAATACTCAAGCATTTAAAGGCACAAATTCCACAACAATCAACGCAAAGGGACGCTACCCCTTATTTTAGATTGAACAAGGGCTATATGTCAATGTTCGCTCAAGCGAAATGAACCCACCCGATCTGGACAATTAGTAATTCAAATTAAATTATGCGCAAACGTTCACACATCCAATAAGAGAATATCCAGACTAAATAAGTGATTTAAAATTAAGTCCTAATCGATCCCAAAATTAATTAATAGAGGGTATACCAAATCACTTGAACTCAAGGGGAAATCAAGGGTGATGAACCCGATTTCTTCTAGTGTTCACGAGATCTACCCGTTCCAATTAATACGAAAAATATTCGGGAAATAAATGCTTTGAAAATTAGATTTTAACACGCACAATATTCAATATAAATCAGAACAAATTACCAGCCTTCTATTCCACCAAATATCACAAAATATATAGAAGAAGCACACAACGAAGTTGGTTTAGAAAAGCATTACCCAGATCCCAATATTTATCCGTCCACAATATGAGTGGAGGAGGCGCACACGATGGTGGTATATTCTTTATTTCCACGCAAAATCCTCGGATCCGCGCCGGACGATGAAGACGCTCGCCGTATCTCCTTTGACACACCCTAGGAGAGGGAGTTCCTTGAAAAAAGACAATATTATTGTATAGGAAAGAGAAAAGGTAGTGGAGAATATCTTTCTCAAGAGATGGAGGGTGGCGGCTAGGGCAAACCCTAGGTTGGCCGAAATGTCAAGGGGTGTAGGAGGGCTCGGGTTTAGGGGAAAACAAAGGTGGTGGTGGTGGTTGGTGGAGAGGAGGAGGCTCGGGTTGGTGGTGGTGTTTGGTGGTCGGTTATGGTTGGCAAGGAGAGAGTGGGGCTCGGTTTTTTGGTGGTGAGTAAGGAGGGGCTCGGGTGGTGCTCTTTGGAAGAGGGAGGAGGAGGAGGAGGAGGAGGAGGAAGAGGGGGAAGGTGGCCGAGCCACTAAGAGGGGGGAGATAGAGAGGGCCGGCGGCCAAGAGAGGGAGAGGAGGGAGGAGGCCGAATTTTACAAGGGGGGAAGGAAAGATCTCAAAGATTTTAGGGAAGATTATTTTCTTATTCTTCTTCTCTCTAAACAATATGACAAATATCATGGCCTATATATAGGCTTACACCACTCAATCAACCCTTCATTCAAAATTCAAAATTCAAATTGAAAATATGATGGTTATATGCACTCATCATAGCACATGAAATGAAATAATTAAAACAACACATGATGGTTATAAGCACCCATCATTACACATGATAGTTATTTTGAAATAAATACTAAAATAAAATTGCTAAAATTATTAAAATTATATAATTATAATTATTTAATTTATAATTATATATTTTTATATAATGACGGCAGACGTCGATCCCATCCTCGAGCATGCGGCAGCGATCGTCCCAAACGACGAACTCTCTCAGACGGGGATCAATGGCGGCCGTGTCAGCAACGTCTCCATCAATCCTCCCTCACTCAAAATTACTCATCACCGATGAGTGGCCCGTGAGGGGGGAACAGTCGGAAGCAGCAGCAACAAGGGGCAAATATGGTCCCGTAATCCGTGTCGTAGTAGTATGAACATCCATCAGTACTGAGAACCTGTCTAGCACACAAACAACAAGACTTTCGAGAAAACTCGAAAGGGTGTCATGATATTTACCTGATTTTTTATTTATACGAAATGTTGACTTACAGGGTAATGTAGTTCCCCAGGATCTGCTAGGACAGCAGGGAGAAGTGGGGTTGGTACGTAGATGTGGTTAGCTCATAGCTTACCCACGTTTATTATGTCATGATATTTAGTTGCAGGGTGCAAAACAGAAGCAGAAGCCCGCTAGCATGCATAAAAGCAGGAAGACAGAGGCTCTGTTTGGTGGGGCAGATCCGCACCAGTCGAGCGAACGAAACATCCCCGTCGCGATTACCGCATATTTGGCTGGGTTGCGGGGGGGGGCCCACCCCGCCGCAGGAAACCGCGGAATTCATCCGCGCCCTCCACCCATGTTAACACAAACGCTTCGTGAGCTCCCACTGATAAGACGCAATTAGGTTTGAGGGTTACAATTTGGTATCGGGGCTAGTTTGAGGATCTTAGATTGTTAAGAGGCAGTTAGGGAATTCTAAACCATTAGGATGTTTGGTAACCCTTCGCCCATGTTAACGCAAATGCTTCGTAAGCTCCCTTTGATTACGAGTCAAACGGAGAAGAGGCAGTACTCCGGCGAAATCATCCCTCGCCACCTCCAACAACTGCACTGAAACCGTTTGTAGTTCTCAACGTTCAACCTGATCTTTCTCTCGGCCTCCTGATCTCATGTCCTCGCACCTCGCCGTTCATCTATGATCGCCCCGACAACTACCAGTGCCAAACGGACCTCCCTGCCCGGTCCATTTTCCCGCCCGAGCCAACTAACTCCAAATACATCTGATTCCCGAGCCGCTAGAAGCTATCCACCTCCCTACCTAGCCCAACTAGTCCAGTGAACCCACCTGAGCACAACTTGATCCAGTCCACAGGAGTTTCCCCCTTCGGCCAATCTTGTTCTGCCTAGAAAACGCAGAGGTATAATTTCAGCTCCCTCTCTAATAGAAAATTTTTATATAATTTTATTTAAGTAATCGCCCTCATTTACCAACATGATCTCTTTTTCGTTGCCATAATTTTCTCAGGTTTTAATTTACTTTGCAGCTAGACATCAGCTATTCCCTTGGGACGAGAATAAATTTTGCATAAAATACTCCGCTACTCATTTAATCAAACTGTGGCGAGTGTAGATTTATATATAAGGGCCCCTCTCTCTCGAGGCTGAGTGCGGCTAGACTAATGG
The DNA here is from genome assembly GCA_039513925.1 of Platanthera zijinensis. Classification (NCBI taxonomy): domain Eukaryota; kingdom Viridiplantae; phylum Streptophyta; class Magnoliopsida; order Asparagales; family Orchidaceae; genus Platanthera; species Platanthera zijinensis. The sequence goes on from CM077093.1 coordinate 65,959,708, forward strand.
CACAGTTTTAAAATTTCTCGAAATATTATTAATGTAGCCTACATCACCTAATTATTACAATTGTCGCAAAAAGGGCCACATAACCCGCAAGAGCCAGGAGGGAGAACCCAAGTAAGAGAGGACATAAGAGTGAACTAAGGATTCACGGCCTAGCTATCTCAAGAAGGGAAAGGAAGTTGAGTCTAGCTCCTCAAGCTTTGCACTGGTGCAACCCAGAGAGCTTATGGACCTGGTCAGCAAAAGTTCATTTGTCAATCTGATGTGGTGACAGGTAAGGAGATTTTAAGAATTTCACATATTAGTGATTATACATATTAAGTTATTAAGTTACAATTACCTAACTTGTATTGTGCATGTTATTAAGCATGGTTCTAGTGTTCAACATAACTGCGAAGGCGAGAGTATCACACTCCTTTCTTGCGGATAAATTTATCCAAAAAAATTATAGTGGATTCCTTTTGCGTGGGTGTAAAAGAGTGTAAAAGTAAACGTAAGAATGTTGAATGGATCAATCATGAGCATAGGTATGAGAGGTCGCATTATCTTGAGGATTGAATGTCAGAACTTTGACTTAATAGTACTATAGTTGGCGGAGTTTGATATAATTATGGAGATGGATTAGCTCACAGAGCAATGAACTAATATTGACTGCAATTTAAAAGTGATAATTTTGAGGAGTGGAGGACATCACATCATCTCTCATTTCTTCCATGTCGGTGATGGGTGTTATAAACCAAGGTGGTGAGGTGTTCATAGCCATGTTAGAGATTCACTCCTTGAAGTTAGCCATTAGTCATGTGCCTATAGTGGCATAATTTGAAGATGTTTTTCTTGACGAACTTCTTTGAGCACCTCCCCGGAGGGAGATTTGACTTCACAATAGAGTTGGTGTCGGGTGCGAGACCAGTGTCACAAGCACCTTACTGAATGAAGCCAAAAGAGTTGGCCAAGCTGAAGGTGCAATTGTAGGGGTTAATGGAGCAGGGTTATATCCGACTAAGCTCTTCGTTGTAGAGTGTTTCTGTTAAGCCCCCGGATGGCGTCAGGCTATTTTGGCGTCAACATGCGCATAGGCAGAACGAGAAGACAAGAAACAACGGGGTTGAACCATCTGGTTCAGCCCCCTCTCACTAAGCTGACGGGTTGGGGCTGAACCACCCGGTTCAGCCCCGTGTGTGGGGGGATCGGTCGGCCCCCTCTTGGCCCCGGGTATAAATATCTCTGGGGTGGTTCTCTTGGTTCATCATGCAAGTATAAGGTATTCTTCTCCTCCCTCCTTCAAACCCTAATTTCTAACTCTTCTTTAGATCTCTACCTTTTCTCCCTCTAGGGCTTCATTTGGTTTAGCGGTTGCAGTTGTAAAAGGAACTGTTGTAAATGCAGGTTTTTAAAGGGAGCTGTTGGAAACTGCATGTTGTAAATGGAGATCTGTTTGGATAGTCTGTGTTTGCAGAGCTGTTCAAAACAGAGAATTGTTTGACAAAAATTGCTGTGGCGTTTCATAAATATTTTTATAATAAATTATTGAATATAATATTTAATTTTATTAATATTATATAATTTTATAATTATATATATATATATTCTACTGTTTTTTATTATTATATATATATATATATGTATATATATATATTAAAAAGAAGTATCGTTTTAGGTTCCATGGCAACATAAATAAGACACTAAATCAATCACAGCCGTTCACTATTCGGCTAGGGTTTGACGCAATATAAAGCACCGATCCATTTCTATCCCTACCGCAGCCGCTCCTCTCATCCCGCAAAATCTCTTCTTGATCTACGACCTCACTACACCCCGTGCGCGAATCAACATCTGCGAACCTCCCCTGGGCACGAAGCTCAATCCGCGTCATGCCACAAGCGAACTACTCGGTGCATGAATCTCTCTCTGTGAATCTTCTCTTCCTCTCTCTTTACGAATCCCTTCCTTACCTCCATCGCAGGTACACATCTCCTCTTCTTCATTCCTTTGGCTCTCCACATCAGGGTTTTGTAGCTTCAGATCCGGGCCTTCCTCCGCTTTCAATCGAGGCTTCTCACTCCGTCTTCTATTTCTCGGGCCATTTCTACTCCACTGCTTCTATATTTCAAAATTGTAGGTTATCTGATTTGCCCTAAAATATCTGCTCACTGCGGCTTCTGCCATTCAAACCTTCGAGGACTCCATCTCCTTCCTCCTCGCATGTGCCCCTTCCACTCCAGTTCGGTTTTTCCTACATAGCTAAAGGTATGTTGCCATTCGACAACTGTGATTACATTGCAGAAACATTTATTTGTTGATATTTGAATGTAGTTCAATAGCTGGCATTTCAATTAGAAACCGAATCATCAACAGAGGTTTTGGATCCCACTTCACTCCCGTCTTATTACTGTAAGCAACCTACATTTCCAGTAATACCATGTCTTTCATTCATAGGAACACTGACAAATGTGCTGACTATTTTCTACAATTACGCATCAGGTCCTTGCTTCAAGGTCTCCACATCTAATGGCATGGACGACGTCCCTCTCCTCTTCTTCAAGTATTCTCTTTAGGTTTTCAGGTATTCTGATCTCTGGATCTTTTTGTGCTTAGGTTTTATGCACACATCCACAGCGGCGAACAATATCGCAGACGACATCAACTTTCACCTCCTTGATTCCATCTCCTCTGATAGGTACATTAAATTTCACCTCCTATGACTTTCTACTATGCTACAGGAAAAACTCCTCTGATTTTATTGCCCTGCAACGTTTGTTTTGAGTGAAAAATTAATGTTGTTAATACTGTGTGCCTACATCATTTGGGTGCTGTAATTGGCTCGATTTCTTTGTTTCATTATTGGTTTTAGATTGACTTCCATAATCGATAAGGATTTTCAATATCAACTCCTACATCATTTCCTCTACTTCTTACCTCCCTCAATCAATGCCATAGCCAGGGGATTGCCATTCATACACATCCTGAAAGACAAACTCACGAAAAACACGCCGCCTGCACTATAAGCCTCTGTATCGACCGCCTGCAAGCGAAAATATTGCATAACTTCCTCCACTTGCCCAGGTACGTATCAGAATTACTGCTTCCAAATTTTTTCTGCTTTGCCTTGATCTTCTTCTGAGAGGTAATTATTATGACACTCTCCTTTCAATCCTAGCCAACGAATGTCAATATTCGGTGTTAAAACATTCTCAAAAATGATGTATTAAAAACACAGCACACTGATAAAATTTCTATTAAACAAAATTAAGCTTTGTATAGAATTTTCAGCACTACAATCATGGATGCTTTTTGACTATTATTCAATTCAAAAACTCCTTTGTCAATTGCCTCCCACAAAAAATATCGCCGCACATGAAAAATGCCGCTCCCACGATAATTGTCGTCCCCCACAACCAATGCTGCACCCATGACGACAAAATGTCCCACCTATGCAAAATGTTGACCCACGACAATTGTCGACATCGCGACAAATGTTGCCCCCACGACAAATGTCGTCCCCATGACAAATGTCGCACCCACGATTTATGTCGTCCCCACGACAAATGTCGCCCCCATGATTTATGTCGCCCCTACAACAAATGTCGCACCCACGATTTATGTCACCCCCACGATAAATGTCGCCCTCCACGACAAATGTCGCCCCCCACGACAAATATCGCCCATGACAAATGTCGCACCTATGACAAATGTGGCGCCCACGAAAAATATCGCACCTACGACAAATGTCGCCCCCCACGACAAATGTCACATCTACGACAAATGTCGCCCGCACGACAAATGTCGCCCCCACGACAAATTTCGCCCCCCGCTGAATGCCGCCCGGGCCGAAGGCCCGTGCCTGTCACTCGTGTGTGTGTATATATATATATATATATATATATATATATATATTAAAAAAATAATACTGTTTAAACTATAAACTATACACATATTTTTTTTGTAATTTTTATAAAAGTTTTTGTAAAATTTTCTTTTGCTCCACCGTGCTACCGCCGTGCAACCCTCCCGTGCCCCATTGTGACGTGCCTCCCTCTCGTGCCCCATTGTGCCGCCCTCCCGTGCCCCGCTGTGTCGCCCTCCCGTCCTACTTTGTGCCTCCCTCTTGTGCCCCATCGTGCCGACGACAAGCTTGGAGGAGGCGGAGATGGAGGCGGCATGAGCTTTGAAGGAGGAAGAGCCTGGAGGAGGCGGAGGCTGCTATAGCTAGGAGAAGGCAGAGCTTGGAGGAGGCGGAGGTGGTCGGAGCTTGGAGGAGAGGATTGGGGGATGAAAACGGTGAGGACTGGAGGTCGGGGAGGAAGATTCAGCCCTGAGAAGCCTCTCGCACCGTCGCTGGATACGCTAGATGAGATGCGGGGGAGAATCGTCCGCACCGTCGCTGGATACGAGCGTCCTGCACCGTCGCCGGATGAGATGCGGAAAACGTCCTGCACCATCGCGGAAGAGATGTGGATGCCGGCGGAGTAGGCAGCGGTTTTCAAACCTAAACGCGGCAGACTGGAGCTCAGGGAGGAAGATTCGGCCCGCAGATTTTTGAGCAACGATTAAACGCGGCGCTGAAGCAATCGGGAGCGGGTAACCAAATGAAAAAATACGGGAAAGTGGCGTTTTATGAAAACGGAACGCCCAAATAAGCTTAACCAAATGGAGCCTAGATCTTTATCTCCTTCATAACATTTGGTATCAGAGGCTCGCTCCTCCGCCATGATCACAACACGCACGCAAGAGGAAAGAAACCGATTGGAAACCCTAAGAAGAAAACTACGTTGGATTGACGGACTCGGTGGCCTCCATTGAGGAAAATATGAGGGCGTCGACGCAACGATTGGAAGAACGGTTTGACGCTCAGATGGATGAAATCAAGGCATTGCTAGCGCAAACTCTTAAGGGGAAGGAAACGGCGAGTGAAGAACCCGGCGGATCTCCGCAATCGGGACCGGAGACGGCAGGATCCCACCCGGCGGTTCCGATGGGAGCGGAAACGGCGACCGCGGCTGGGTAGGGCCGCGGCTGGCAGGGCGTAGTCGGCGACCGGTTCCGCCCAAACCCGATCGACGCGGGAACATCCCAGGGCGGAACGGGAGACCTCTTCGCGGGTCGCTTTTCATGGCGGCATGGCGGGGAAGAATCGGGAGGGGTCGGGCAGCCTCCAGGGCAGGCAGAGTTTCCTCCGGGAGGAACGGGAGGGCTTCTCCCCCACCCGCGAGGTTTTGGACCGCAAGGAGGCATCAAAGCTGGCATTCCGTGGGGTAGCCTACATCCTCCGTTGGGGGGAAAGCAATAACACGGGTATCCGGGCGATTATCCTGAACCGATAGGGAAAAGGAGACCAGTGGGCTATGGGCATGAGCAAGGGTGGCACGGACAAGCCGCTCCGCGGGCAAACATTCCCCAAAATTTAACCCCCGTGAATTTCCCTAAATTCAATGGGGGGACACGTTGGAGTGGGTGCAGAAGGCAGAGCTTTTCTTCAGTTATCAGGATGTACCCGAAGGACAGTGGGTGCAACTCGCGTCGTTTCATCTAGAAGACGACACCTTTCAGTGGACGTAGTGGTTTTTGCGAGGCCGGGACTATGTGTCGTGGACAGAATTTGTGGAGGGCTTTACGGCCCGGTTCGGACCCTTGGAGTACGAGGATTTCGAGGTTCTTCTCCAAAAGTTGCAGTAAAAGGGGACGGTGATGGAGTATAGCACAGAATTTGAAAAATTGGCGAACAAGATGCACTGGAAAGAAAGAACGTTGCTTAGCTTTTTGTCTCGGGACTCAAGGAGCACCTGCGCGATGAGGTGCAAGCACACATGCCCCGCAACCTAAATCATGTCATCACCTTGGCTCGCATTCAGGAGGAGCGCTTCAACAAGCAACGCACCCGTACCACCGCTAGATAGACAGTTGTCCCAACCGGCGTAAGAAAGGAAACTTTAACGGGTGGCAAACCGGCAGTGACCTGACTCTCATGGGCCGAACTGCAGGCCAGAAAAGAGAAGGGCTTGTGCTTCAACTGTGATGACAAGTTCACACTGGGACACAAATGTCAGAAGATACAAGTATTTATGCTTCATGAGGATACAGGGGATGGGTGCCTCGCCGAGTCTGAGTGGGATGGATACTTGGACTTGACGGAGTTCGGCGTGTCCTTGCAGGCGATGGAGGGATGCAACGCGCTTCTCACGATGAGGATGGCAGGGAAAGTCAGCCAGGAGCGGGTTACTATTCTTGTGGATAGCGGGAGTACTCATAACTTCATTCATCCGGATGTGGCGAAAAAGGTGAGGTACGAGATTGATCGGGCAGTTGCATTTCATGTTATGGTGACCGACGGGAGAAAATTTCAGTGCGAAAGGGTTATGAAGGGGGTGGAGTTATGGATACAGGCGAAGGGGTTATGAAGGGGGTTGAGTTACGGATACAGGGGTACACCGGGGGCGCACGGACGTCTACCTCCTACCCATCAAAGGATCAGACATGGTGCTTGGGGTACAGTGGCTGCAGCAGCTGCGCAGGGTGACCTTCGATTGGGACCAAATGACTATGGAGTTCCTCCAGCAAGGAAGGCAATATTGTCTGGGCGGCCTCAAAACGCCTCCGTTGAAGGAGATCTCATCTCGCAGCCTGGAACGTCTGGGGGAGCAGGGCAGTATGATGGCTATGATTATGGAGATTACGGCGAATTCCGGAGCACCCATGGTAGTGCCCGAGCAGATGCAGGCAATACTGACTCAGTATGCAGACATATTCTAGACACCTCGGACCCTCCCACCTCCGAGGTTCTGAGATCATCAGATCCAGCTGAAGACCGGGGCAGAACCCACTAATATTCGTCTGTAACGCTATCCTTACATCCAAAAGACCAAGATTGAGCGCATCGTCCAGGAAATGCTCTCCGCCGGACTCATCCACCCAAGTACTAGTTCTTTCTCCTCTCCTATCATCCTAGTCAAAAAGAAAGACGAATCCTGGCGTTTTCACGTGGACTACTGCGGCCTGAACAGTTCGACCATCAAGGACAAGTTTATCATACCATTGATCGAAGAATTACTGGATGAGCTGCACGGCGCCTCTCTTTTTACCAAACTCGACCTAAGGTCGGGTTACCACCAGATTCGCATGCAGGAGGACAACATTCACAAGACCGCATTCCGCACACATGACGGGCATTACGAGTTCCTCGTGATGCCCTTTGGGCTGACCAACGCCCCTTCCACTTTTCAAGCAGTCATGAACGAGATATTTCAACCTCTTCTCCGCCATTCTGTGCCGATATTCTTTGATGACATCCTCATCTATAGTACTAGTTGGGAAGAGCACCTCAATCATGTGGAACGGGTCTTCTCCATCCTCTGCCAACACCAATTTTAAGCCAAGCAATCCAAGTGTTCTTTTAGACAGGAGGAAGTCGAGTACTTGGGTCATTTGGTCTCAGTGAAGGGCGTCAAGGCGGGCCCCAAGAAGATCGAAAGCATGTTGTCGTGGTCACGGCCCCAGACTGTGCGAGCATTGCGGGGTTTTCTGGGCCTCACCGGCTACTACAGGAGATTCGTGAAGGACTATGGTAAGATCGCCAGGCCCCTTACTCAGCTGCTACAGAAGGATGCTTTCGTTTGGTAGGATGGGGTCGAGGCAGTCTTTCCGTCCCTCAAGGGGGCCATGACATCCACGCCGGTTCTTGCTCTTCCAGATTTCACCAAGGAATTTGTGCTTGAGACTGATGCGTCGGGCGTGGGCATTGGGGACGTATTGATGCAGGAGGGACGGCCCCTAGCATTCTACAGCAAAGCATTGGCATCCCGCATGTTGGGACTCTCCACATATGAGAAAGAAATGTTGGTCATCATTCATGCGGTGGCCCTGTGGAGGCCGTACCTGTTGGGGCGACACTTCAAGATCCGCACCGACCACCAGAGTCTGAAGCATATTTTGGAACGAGTCTCCTCTCCACTCCAACAGAAGTGGGTAACGAAATTAATGGGCTATGATTATGAGATCCTCTATAGGCAGGGCAATGAGAACCTGGTTGTCGACATCTTATCTCGCTTACCGGAGGGCGTCGTTGCTCAAATATCGGGCCCCTTGCTCGACTCCCTCGACGACATACAGGAGGAGATCATGCGTGATTCAGAGCTGTGTACCGTCGTGGAAGCTCTTCGATTGGGACACGACACTGCACCCAACTATCACCTCCAGAAAAACATGCTATACTATCAGGGCAGGGTGGTCATCCCCGCCCAGTCTGCTTGGAAGACAGTCATGATGCATGAGTTCCACTCTTCATCGACCGGCAGTCACGCTGGCATCCTCCGCACCCCCCAGCGGGCACGGGCAAATGTTTTCTGGAAGGGGCTACGGCGTGACATACAGCAATTTGTGCAACAGTATGACATATATCAGCGACAAAAATATGAGACTACTTCCCCCGCCGGGCTACTCACACCATTGGAGATCCCGCACCATATCTGGGACACCGTATCCATGGACTTTATCGACGGCCTACCTAAATCTCAAGGCAAGTCTGTTATCCTGGTAGTGGTGGACAAGTTGTCTAAATACGGACATTTCTTGGCCCTGAGACATCCCTACATCGACCAGTCAGTCGCCGATCTCTTCGCACGAGAAATCGTCCTCCTTCATGGCATTCCGCGGGCCATCATTTTCGACTGCGACCCGACGTTTGAGGGGCTTTTTGGAAGGAGTTCTTTCGCTTATAGGGGACCTACTTACGTTTCATCACCGCCCATCATTCCCATACAGATGGCAAACAAAAGTTCTCAATCGGAGCCTTGAGACATACCTTCGCTGTTTTATGATGGATGAGTCGCGGACTTGGACAGGTTGGCTGCATTGGGCCGAATACTGCCATAATAATTCTTACCATTCAGCCAGCAAATTGACCCCTTTCGAGGTCGTGTACGTCCATCCTCCGCCCTCGTTGCGCAGTTATGAACCGGGCAGTACAGTGTTGTCAGCAGTTGACCGGGCACTCCGTGATCGGGACCGCACCCTCGCCACTTTGCGGGATAACCTCCGGACAGCACAAGATCGCATGAAGACTCAAGCAGATAAACATCGCAAGGACTTGGAGTTCGCAGTTGGCGATGAAGTGTTTCTCAAGCTCCGTTCCTACAGGAGGTTGTCAGTGGCCCGCCTGACAAACCAAAAGTTGGTACCCCATTATTATGGTCCGTTCCATATCCTCCGTCGCAACTCTCGTGGGTCCTGTCGCTTACACCTTGGAATTGCCGGAAGGATCGCGGATACACACGACACTTCATGTGTCCCTATTGAAGCGGAAGATTGGCAACACAGTCCAGGCGAGTCCTTTCCTACCCGAGGCAACGGTCGCAGGCGAACTACGGCCGCTCCCCGAGGGCATCCTAATGATCAAGTGGAAACACTGTGGCGCAGAGTACCGTCCTGAGATACGTGTCAAATGGAAGCATCTCACAGCGGCTCACAATACTTGGGTGGATTTGATGGAGTTCCGGGAGCTCTACACGGACTACCACCTTGGCAACAAAAATTACATGATGGAGATGAAGAGTTGTTTTTTGTTCTAGAGGTATTCATCCAAAAGTAAGATTTAAATTTTCCATAAGGATGAGGCTAGATCCTTCTACAAATTTCTACAAATCTAAAATTTCCCGTACCATTCTAACAGCTATATCTTTCACACACTTCTAGAAAATTCTGCACACATCTTGAATCCCCTAAAAGTTCCAACGCAAGGCAAACACTAACAAGTCTTTTGTATTACATTCGAGACTAAACTAAAAGCTTTTGCATATATAATTTGTAAAATAAGACATGCAACCGGAAGAGTCATAATGAATGAGTGAACTACATTACCATAATAGCCCGCTCCCAAACACGTGTTCAACAAACTCATTTAGCCACTTCCAGCTCCTTGTCCCAACAAGAACTTAGACATGTTTGAAGATTCAAAAACAAAAACAACAAAAGCAAGCTCAATGAGCAAACATCATGCAATGTGAAATTAATTGTGACAACTATGTGTAAAGATATATTATGCATGTAACAAATAAATTATTTAAAAATGAAAATCATAATGTGATCAAAACTAATCAATTGTCTGTCAAACAACTTTTTTCGTTAAATTGTAATGAACTAGAGTCCAATTGTATTCAGAGATCCAAAGTAAAAGACGTGTCGGGCAAGCATGTTAATCAAAGTATAAAGCAAGACAAACAACATGCACAATGACATTAACTATTACACCTAAAAGGCAGCCCGGTGCACAAAGGCATCCCCAGGTACAAGGGTCCGGGGAAGGGTTCCACTACAAGGGTGAAATGTAGGCAAACCTTATCGTGCATTTTTGCAAGAGGCTGCTTCCAGGACTCAAACCCATGACCTCAAGGTCACACAACAACACGTCAACCGGTGTGCCAAGCCTCCCCTTCACATTAACTATTACACCTATTCATAAAAATATTACACTTGTTACAAACAAATATAATTAATCCTAGCATTCCTTATTTCCTTTTATGATAAGAACTAATTCAATTGTATTTTCATACAATTATTTTTGTTAAGTTTTAATAAGATATATATATATATATATAATACTGCTAAATTTTGATTGTGATGGTGTAATAATACTACAACAACAAAATTTATTGAATAAATTAAAAATAGGATAGAGAAACCAATACCTTAATTTTTCCGATACCACCCAAGCCAAAATAATTCTATCATATTGAATTTCTCTGCAGTTTGGACGATCATTATCTTCATCATTATGAAGTCCAACTTGAATAGAATGCGATCCTTGTAAAACTGAAATGATGTGCTAATTAGTGGAGAAAATGACACAAAATATTGGACGAGCAAGGGGATAGAGGTATTAGAGTTGTTGAAGTACTATAGTAGTTGTGTAAAACCCCAGATTGATGAAACAAAACTTTTTTTTTTTCAAAATTCGCAAAGGAGGTAGTATGTTATCTAAGCGCATTTCAAAACTTTTTTTTTTTTTCAAAAATCCATTACCCTTTTGCGCATGTTTGTCTTTGGAGTCCTAGTTCTTTCTATGGATCTCATAGCTTGAGATAATGGGCAGTTTGAGTGTGATATAGTAGATGAGCATAGTAAAGCTATGTAAATCGAAGCACATCTAGGAAAACAAACAAACTTCATAGAAATGTGGTTAGGACGAATCAGATCGGAAGAACACCACGTATATATGAATGCTAATCAAAACAAACATAATTTCCAAATATATTTCTACATACATAATCTTCTTTGTAGAGTACCTGTTTTATTGGACTCTCGAAATAAAAAATTAGAATCATGTTATGGTTTGTAAGCTACCTGAGAGAGCGGAGAGGTTTGGAGATGTCCAGTCTTGATGTTGAAGGAGTGGACTGGATCTCTGTCGGACTTCCATGTCTGCCATTAAAAATCACAGAATCCGAACCGGCCAGCCTCTCGGATTTATTGCTACAGAAGGGATTTGCGGGCCTGCGGCGATGGCGAGAGGGAGATGTGCGGCCTTGAAGAATCTGGGATGGATCCGGACGTGAGCAAACGTAGACTTAAAGAAAAGGAGGAGAATGCAGAGGTCATGCATGTAGGAGGCGAGAGCGGCGATATAAGACAAACATGCAGTCAATGGAAGCAGCAATGAAGTGAAGGAAGGCGATCGTAAGGTCGGTCGAGCGAACAGGTCGTGCGGCAGGCAGAAGGCGCCGACCTAATCGCGAGCAGGGAGGGAGGAGAAAAGGGTTTCAGGGAGAGGGAGAGGGAAGCTAGGGCTTGGGTTTGCGTGGGTTTATGAGGATGAGGGGCGTTTAAAAGGTTTTTTGAACGGTTATGATCCCACATTGAATGGTCATATTTTTTTGTTGGAATTTTGATTTATATTATGATATTTTTTGTTACATTATTTTTTAATAGTGAGGCCTGTAAATATGATAGTTTCAAAAATCCAGTAAATAATATGTCGTCGTGTTGGATATGTCTCAGAATTTTCAAGGCCGTCAGATCTGCCGCATTTTTCTTATAACTCCGGAATAATATTTTCCTAAACTCATTGTCTATCCTACACACTGCATTCCTCCCTCGGACGCAAGAAACATTCCCCATCTCAAAGCCTTGCTTCACCTTCACGACCTACGCGGCGCAATCCATCAAGTCATCGACGACCTCCACGTCCTGCCTTCTTTTTTTCGCCAGTCGCCGCTCTGGAATTCACACCATTGTCGGACTACAAAGACTTTGTCATGTAGGGGTAGGCTACGGGTGCACAAAACATACTACGTTAGGTTATAGTGCAAGGGTGACATGCTAATCTGAACCTAAATGCTATGTAATCGTCGATATCTCGACGAATAAATTTGAGCAATGATAATTCTAACTCCACGCAAATATTTGAAATTGAAAACAGTTAATTAATTTGGCAATTTATAATGGCTTCCTCCGCTCGGAGGGCCAAAGCAAAGTGTGCGGCAAATGTCTCCTCCTGCAAATTATTAGCAGACCGAAACAATTTCTACGAACAAGAATCACAACACATATATTTGTTCACCAATGAAAATGTCAAATCAAATAATCCAATACCACAAAATAAACTCACAAAGTCGGGCTGAATCGAGGCACTGAAGAATTAGGGTCCGGATGTGTAGATCGGCGATCGGAGGTAGAACCGGCGACGTGAAAAGGAGTGGCGGTGGTTGTCCTCGGCGGTGGATGGTAAGATCGGGCCGAAAATAAATAGATCCAGGCACGAGGGAGTAGATCCGGGCAAGGGAAGGATGGATCCGATATTTGGGAGCGGATTCTGGCAAAAAAGGAAATATGAATGGTGAAAATAACGGAACGGGGCTGAAATTCTCAGATCTGAATTTATCTAGAAAATTAGTGCGATTTAGAGGTGGTTCCACGAAGAGGAGTGGGCGGCTTGGAGAGGGGAGGCTGGCGGACTAGGGTGTAGGAAGGCAGCATGCCGCCGGGTTTTGGGAGTTTGGAGGGCTATCGGCGGATGGACAAGTGGTGTGAGGGGTGGAAAAGGAAGGCTAGAGGTATGGGAAGGGTTTGGGGAAGAGAAACCAACCTAAGAGTCATCATCTAGGGCTCCACAGCGTCGACACCGAGGGACATCGTTTATATCCGGGAAGAAGAGTCTCCAATTCTGCAATGATCTGAATTCAGCCCCCTACCACTCTTATTCATATTAAAAGAAGCACTATGGCATCTCATTCGACAGCTATGATTAGAGGGCGGAAAATGACTCAAAATACATGAAATAAAAGTTCAAAAAATAAATTAATATAAGATTCTGACACGCGGCATCGCTCTGGACGCAATCGCGGAGTTTGATCGTTGATCCGGACCTGTCATGCATGGAAAGTTGTCAAATCAGCCCCGAACGAGCCCAAAACGTGTCCTCGACTCTGCTCCGCATCAATCTCCCCGGCTTGAAAGAATTCATCTCCCGATGATTTGGGATCAGAATTCTCTCGTTGATCACCAGGTACAACTCAAAGAGGTCCACCGGAAGTCGTCCAAGTGTCGTCGGCGGAAGGGTGTCCTCGCCAATCAATTCCCCTTGACTGAAAAGCTATCATCTCTGGTGAATGGAGAAGGTTGTGCTGATGTCGAAGTCCAGGGGTGAATCGACCAAGCTCTGTTGTAAGTATCCAAGCATCATTTGCATCGAGGCGACCCTGTCAAAGTACTAAGTAGCGACGGTGTGGCCCATATGTGGTGGGAACAATCTGGTGGGATCTGATCTCCGTGATGCTCTCTTCTCTCATCTCTCGAAGGGTGGAGCCCGGTACGATCGGTGGTGCATTCGGTGAAACCAGGGACGAAGAATCCCCAGGTGGGTGGGTGTCAGCAATGGGTGTGTTGTAGTGGCCATCAGACGTGGGGGATGTACGAGAGTGGTAAGGCAATAAAAGTGGGGGTGGGGGTGGTTGGGCATCTCCACTATTCGGGTCCACATACTCTTGAGGCTCATAGTACGATGTCAAATCCTCAACATTAAACACCAGATGAATTCCCATACTAGTCGGGATATCGAGCTAGTAGACACTTGTTTTAATACGACTAATAATAGAGTACGGGCTCATTCGTCCGGCGCTTAACTTTTTAGCAGGCCCCGAGGGGAGCCTCTCTAGGTAGACTCGCACCATGACTTTATCGCCTCATTAAATACTTGTTTGAGCCTTCGCTTATCCGTATGAGTTTTATAGTTTTCATTGCTCGTAATTATTCGTCGGTGAACCGACTCATGTAACTCAAGTAAATGTCGTGTAAAAGACTTAGCAGACTCATGCAGGTAATGCAAATGACGCAAAGAAAACACGACAAACACAGTAAACTCCTCATAGGAAAATCTAATAATGTATTAGATGTCTCTAAAATGTGGTGTTCTATCAGGAGGTTCCTTTTGATTGAATATAAAAATATTCACATAGTGTGGGACGAGTGCTCAGATGATCTTGAGAGACAACTATACTCAAATACAAGCTCGTAACAAGCCAGATGTCTCTCAGTGAACGTAACACATCAGGGGCTCACGAGGAGGTGTGTACGACAAGTCATTGCGGATAAAATGACCACCTGGGTGAAAACTGTGCACACATACTAGAAGTCGTGACTCTAGAATATGGTGAGCGTCCCAGACAAGAAATAACTCATCGGGTGGTTCCACGGGTGGCGTGTCCCAAAACTCATCCAGAGTGTGAGGTGTCATAAGGTAGGTCCTCACAATATGAGTATGCTCAAGTGGACTCAAGGTAGACCCTACATATGTCATGCTCCACTCAAGGTCCCTTCTCTAGGGCAAGGCCAACGATGATAATGAAAGGGGCGTCATACCTGAGTGGCTCACCCGAGTCTCATCCTCACCAAGATGTGGCAGATCATCAGGAGGCTCAACAGGGGGCTTGTCATAGGGCACGTCACTAAGGTCAAGGTCCTCCCGATGAGCATCATCGAAAGGGGTAGTGCCTCTGTATATGGGGGCTAAATCCTGTTTAGGTAAGTGGCATGGCTGAATTTAATGGTTGAATCTTCCCAAAATTGCATGTCAGAGAAATACGGAGGTTTCCATCTTTTAGCGTGTAATCTGCATCGATTTGAATTTTGTATGACGTCAGCTAAATAGACATGACGTCATTTGACTTAGAATAATTTCTGAACTTCTGTACAGACGTTGAGTGCTGGAAGTAACATGACTTAGTCAAATTCTTGAACTCAGATGAAGCATTGAGAGACAGTACTGAACTCAACACATTTGTACTTTGACAACTTTTCCCTTTCTGCCGAAGCATTGAGTAAAGTCTTTCTGAAGAGGCGTCGAGTAACTGCAGTTAACTTAGCACATTCTATTTAGGCGTTGAGTCCAGTCTTATGTCTAAACACATTTGTACTTAGATAATTTTACTATTTCACTACTGAGGCGTTGAGTGAATGATCTTCACTTGACTCATTTGAACTTGGAATGAAACTTATCTCTTATACAAAGGCGTTGAGTGAAATACCTTCACTCGATGCATTTGTACTTGGTATGAAACTCATCTTTTTTACTGAGTCGTTGAGTGAAAGACCTTCACTAGACGCATTTGTACTTGGTCTGAAATTCTGCTCTTATACAGAAGTGTTGAGAGAGTGTCATTCAGTCAGTGCATAAGAGTCTTGAGCATCGAGTGATGTGAGATGACTCAACGCATTTGTACTTAGGCAGATTCTCTACTTCTCTTTTGAGGTGCTGAGTGAATAGCATTGAGTCAATGCTTATAAACCTTAAGCGTCGAGTGAAGTGAGATGACTCGACGCATCTGTACTTAGCAAATTTTCTTCACTACTAGAATATGCTGACTTACTCCCAAGCAGTTAGTCAAACAAATATTGATTTCAAGATCATGATAACTTGGAGAAAATGTCAAATACATATTTGTGTATATTATTAACTTATGAGGCTTCTTCAAATATAAGACATTGTAGCCAATGTTCCTAATAATCTCTCCTTATTTAAAGAAGTCGGAATCCTAGTTAATGATATACACCACTTCAAAACAGATAACAAGGAACAACTCAAGATAAGCAAATACTCAGACAAATAATGTAGAATAATTCAGATAGCATTAATAATAAAAGACAAGTAATGTCTACAATAAACATTCCACATTCTACAGCCATTAGGAATCTAAAATTTATAACATGGCTAAGAATCAGGTTCCCTAATTATAATGCCCCCGAGATTTCTTTGCGGTCTTTTCCTCAGCCTATCTTTTTTTTTGTCTTTGCCTTTCAAAGTAGTTATAGGGCTTTGCATGGTATCTGCAAGGTTCTAGGGCATCCACTGATACAGTTCCAGCTAGCTTGTCCTTTATGAATTTTTTCCTTCTTCTTGCTTTTCATACTTGGCTCATACTATAGAGCTATATAGCTTGGCTCTATCAGACTTGTTTTCTTTAATCTGATTCCAGACAACCAATATGATTGTCCTGCAGGTTGGGCTCCACTGTACATAATCAGACCTTGTTTTCAGTTCTTCTTTGTATCTTTTTTCCTTAACCTTACATCCTCTTCCTCATCTGTAACTTCTTTTCCCTTGCCCTTTGATATCTGTTGAGAGGTGGGGCTGAATGCAACTTCATTAGCAGAAACTACGGTGACAACATTAGCTTCAGTATCAGCTCCAACTTCATCTTCAAGAACTGCAAGCTCATTATACATGATGAGGTCTAGGCCTAGAGCTTCCCTGATAATATTGGAGGTCAAGATGACATGATCTCCACTTTCTCTAATCACTGACCTCTCCTCTTTTATGACTTCTTCTGTTAGTATAGTGCTCAGGGAGTTCTCGGAGAAGGATACCTTATTATCCAAGTAATTGACACCAACTATTATATGATTCTTAACTTCCAATATGTGATCATCAAGGATTTGGGTGCGGGCATCCATTATTCTTTCAACAATCTTGTTGTGCTCTTTCATGTGAGATTTTGTCACATTATGAACCATTTGCGTGTTTTCAGATGTAGCGCATTGGTTTGGAATGATATAACTCTGGCTTTGCTGAATTTGTTGAAGTTGAAGTGTTGTATAATCTACAGCTGGAGCAGTTCTCATGAAGAATTTAATTGTGTTTTCTCTCAGCTGATTGACCTCAAATCTGATGGAAGTGATTTCAGTTGAGAGATCCTTCTTTAGTTCTTTGACTGAATCATCTATATACATCTCAATCTTTCTCTTTGCTCATCCAGGAGTCCTTTGAGTTTTGACAGAAAGGAGGTGGGAATCTCCTCATTCAGCTGAGTGGATGATGGACAGCCAACCTCTTCATGTCTCTCCCTTACATTTCTTCCCATATCAAAACTAGCCATTTCATATTCAGAGTGGTCTGGAATTTCAGCAGTAGGGATAAACTCTTCTATCTCATGCTTAAGATATAAGACTCTATCTCCATTGTTTTCTCTTACAGAAACTTCCACCTCAGCTTCATCAACTTGAGCAGGGAGCTTAGGGTGAGTCTCCCCCTTAACTGTAGCACTAACTGTGTTGATCTCCCCCTAAACAACAACACTTATTATGATGTTCTCCCCCTCAATATGATCATCATTTTCTAAGATCTCCCCCCAGTATCAGCACAATTTTTTTCCACAACAGATGTTATTAGATCTTCAACATTTTTAATAATTGTGTCTCCTTCAACATCAGTAGGTGACACTCTCCTAACAACATCCTTGGCAGCAAGCTCAAATGAAATTGAGACTTATGCACTCACATCCCTTCTCTCAAAATCACTTGAACTAGAAAAATAGGGGGTGTGGGGTAGAGTTACTGCTGGTGCTTTTTTCAGTAATTATTTCAGCTACCTTTTTCTTTTTAGCTTACTGAGGGTGATTGACCAGCACCTTATCCCATCTATCAAATATCTTGACGTTCATTTTTCTCATGAGATGGATCTTTGCACTAGCCTCATAATAAAAATACCTGGAACAGTATTGAGGAGAAATAGAGACAGAATTCTTCCCATATTAGGCTTAGGGACGCACTCAATTATCTTATCAAACACCACCTTGCCCCAATTAGTTTTCTTAAAGAGAATTACTCTAGTCATTTGGTCAATCATCTTCCTTGAAATTTTTGTCATGAGATCCAGTTTTGCATATTAAGGCTTTTCCAATGATGTATGACAATAACTTACCCTCCAAATTCATGTCTTTCCTGAGTACAGATCCGGTGGTATATTTGGATAGACCACACTATTTGAAGGCAGACTTTATATCTTCTTGATATAGCTCATCTTCTTCCTTACTGGGGTTAAGCTTGGGGAGCTTCAGTGCCTTGCAAATCTTCCTAGCTGTGATTTTAAGCTTTTCTCCATTAATGGTTGTCTTGATCTTTGTGGAGGAAGAGTCCACCTTGGAATTAGCATACAGTTCTAATACTTCTCTTTTCTATACAGCACATGGATCTGACAGCAAAAATTCTAGTTTTGCGACTAATAGGAGATGAATGACCAATAATATTTATTTTGGAGCATCTCTGAATTACTTTGTACGAGTTCACAACCCTAAAACTAGAAGTCAGCACCCTTGGGAGCCATTGAATTTGAGAGATTGAGTCTAAGGTGCGAGATACAGAATTTCGAATGGGCAATAGAATGATAGACCGGCGAACTGGGATCAACCCTTGCTCAAATCGCCTTGCCATCACCAAGCACATCGTACTCGAGGCTACAATTAAAGGAGCGGGTCGGTTTCACCTTTCCTGTTCGGCAAGAAGCCTTTTAAGAGCTCGCAACTCACAATAGCCATAATGTCTGCCAAGGACTGGCTTCACAATCAAAAAGGGGAGTTATGCCAGCATCCTTTGCGGTTGCTTGACGGGTTCAACAGAACTCTCTATCTGCACTCAAACTCAACCCAAACCCTAGAGTTCCTATAGTGCCAAAAAATAAGTCTTTTATAGCATACAACACAAGCAATACGAGGGTGTTTTCCTGGATTTCCACTCCAGTACTTCCTGCTACTGCCCTTCACAGGTACAACTCATTGACCCCACAACTACACGAGTATACGCGGAGTATTCTACGGTGCGTAAATGGAACATCACCAATCCAGAACAACCTATCTAGACGGGCTTCACACATCATGCCTATCCCGTACTACACATTTCCGGGTCTAGATGTAGACTCAACCGGGGATAGCAACTATCAACCCACTAGGAACACTTACCCTTTCCACCTTTTGGTGGAGGATCCCATGCTCATGCATAAAGGAGGACTTCACATGTCCAAGAAGGAAGATCATTACCCTTGACGATCTCTTAGGAGCCATCAAAATTCTTGCTGGTTGGAAAGCACCGCAGCGGCTTTGCCTCAATAGAACTTGCCTCGAATATCGAATCGGAACTCGGGAGCTCCACCTGTGGCTTGATCTTCTTCTCCTTCCTCCTCTCCCTTCTCTCTTCTCTTTTAGAAAGAGAATAACTAAAGCATGAATGACACTTTCATTCAACTCCTTGACTTAACCCAGTAGGCAGAAACCTGCGCCATTGAATCTAGGATGAAGGAAACGAACGACCATAAATCTCCACAAAAGTCTAATATTTGGGCTGACACGGCCTGTGACACGCCCGTGTCACAGGCCGTGTACTTTAAGCGGTACACGAACCGACTCACCCAGACCAAAACACGGTCTTAGACACGCCTGGGTCAATCACCTGACACTCCCGTGTCACTTAGTACACGCCCGTATCGAGGGGCGTGTCTCTTAATTGACACAGGATCAACATTCCTGAAAAGAACACAGCTGGGGCACACGCCCGTGTCCTTGGCTGTGTGCCAAACACGCCCCTGTGACACGCCTGTATCATAGGCTGTGCACCACACTCAACGCCGCCTGGTTACCCACCCGAGCAGGATACGGCCTCAGACATGCCCGTGTCCCTAGCCATGTCATCTCTCGACGATCGTCGACTGCATGGCGTTGAGTGCTCGAGACAACACAGAGAAGGACATGCCCTGGGACACGCCCGTGGCCCAAGCAGTGTGCCTCACACAATGCTCTCTCGAGACCAAATTCACACCCGAGAAAACAGAGTATGACATGCCCTGGGACACGCCCGTGTCCCAGGCTATGTGTACTGGACATGCCCTGAGACACGCCCGTGTCCCAGGCCGTGTCACCCATCATGAACCCCATTTTGAGATTTTTGGGATTTTGGGGTGTTACAACCCTCCCCTCCTTACAATAAATTTTGTCCCGAAATTTGCTCACAGCAAGGAAACTAGTATTCACAGATGTTACAACAAGATGTATATGGTCAATAGTTTACATAAATAGCTCGGGAAATTTAGCTCGCATGGTCTGCTCTCGCTCCCATGTTAGCTCCTCATGGCCACAATTGTCCCACCGGACTTTGACCATCCCGATCTTCTTATTTCGCAACTATTTATCGGCTCGATCCTCGATCTGAATGGGTCTAACCATCGTCGTTAGCCTATACTTGACCGGTACGCGATCATTCTCAATCACTTGAGCTGGATCCTTGACGGCTTTTCAAAACACTGAGATGTGGAACACATCATGTAAGCCACTCAGTTCTGCGGAAAGAGCTAGCTGATAGGCAGCTTCCCCAACTCGCTCCACCACTTAAAAAAGACCAAGATATCTCAGACTTAGCTTTTTCAAACGCCGAATCCTAGACACGCCTTTGAAGGGTTTGATCTTCAAATAGACCCAATCACCCACCGCGAGCTCCACGTTCCGGTGCTTGGCATTGTAGTACTTTGCTTGTCGATCCAGTAGCCTCTCCCGAATAGAGCGTATTGTCGAGGTAGCTTCTTCGACTTCCTTATGCCCATACAGCTTGGATTCGCCTGCTTCTGCCCAAACTAACGGTGTATGACATTTACGACCTTACAAAGCTTCATACGGAGCCATACCAATGCTCGCTTGGTAGCTATTATTGTAGGCAAACTCCACCATATATAGATGATCTTCCCATCTCTTACCAAAGTCCAGGGCGCACGTTCGGAGCATATCTTCCATCGTCCTGTTGGCCCGCTCAGTTTGACCATCCGTTTGGGGATGAAAGGCCGCACTAAATGCTAACTTTGTTCCCAACAATTGATGGATTAGCCTCCAGTCATTTGACGTGAATAGCCCATCACGGTCACTGACGATGCTCCGGGGAACACCGTGCAATCGGACAATCTGCTCTACATAGATCTTTGCCAAGGTTTCCACTGAATCGTCCCTCTTATTCGTTAGGAAGTGAGCCACTTTTATCAACCGGTCTACAATCACCCAGATTTTATCATTACCGTGTTGAGATCTCGGCAATCTGTGCACGAAATCCATTGAGATATCATCAAACTTCCACTCCGAAATAGGTAACGACTTCAGGAAACCGCCAGCCTTCTGACATTCCGTTTTGACCAACACACAAGTTTGACACTTAGCCACATAATGTGCTATGTTTTTCTTTAGTCCTGGCCACCAGAATATTTTCTTCATATCCTTGTACATATTTGTGCTCCCAGGGTGAATTGAGTACTTTGTAAAGTGAGCTTCATACATCAACTCTTCTCTCAACTTACCCGTACTTGGGACGCACAATCAGCCATCTTTTCGTAATAAGCTGTCATCCCAGGAGAATTGGCCATCTAACCCATCCTTTACATAGCGTTGGAGACTTTCATCAAGCTCCGTTGCTCTCTAAACTCTGTCTGAAAGGTCATACTGTACCTCCGTCCAGTTCAAGCTTGCATCAGCTATGGATTGTCAACACAAGAAATCTCTAACACTTCCAACTCCTGGATCAGACGCTCATCATGCATCTGCAACCAACTTGCCCGTATCGGAGTCCTACGACTCAACGCATCAGCGACCACATTTCCCTTCCCGGGAGTACGGTGAATATCAACGGTATAGTCCCCAAGGAACTCCATCCACCTTCGTTGTCGCATATTCAAATCCTTCTAATCCAACAGATACTTTAGGCTCTTATGATCTGTATAGATATCCACCTTTACGCCATATAGATAGTGTCGCCATAATTTCAGCGCAAAGATCACCGCCGCCAACTCCAAGTCGTGGACGGGATAATTCCGTTCATGCACTTTCAACTGGCGTGAGCCATAAGCACTTTACCAAACTACAGAAGAACGCAGCCTAAGCCGCTCCCTGAAGAATCACTATAGATCTCATAGCCGTCTATACCACATGGCGATTTCAACACAGGCGCCGCTGTCAAACGACTCTTCAGCTCTTCAAAAGCTCGCGCGCACTCCGACGTCCAAACAAATTTCTGACCCTTTCTCGTCAACGTGGTCAGAGGTAAAGCAATCAGTGAGAAGTTTTCCACAAACCGTCTATAGTAGACTGCCAGTCCAAGAAAACTCCTGACCTCGACCACTGAAGACATCACTGGCCACTCTCAGATGGCACTTATCTTTGACGGATCCACTACTATGCCTTCTCCACTTACCACGTGGCCAAGAAAAGCCACCGATGACAGCCAAAACTCACACTTTGAGAATTTGGCAAAGAGCTTATTCCTCCGCAAGGTATGCAACACCAACCGCAAATGGTTTGCATGATCGGCTTCCGACTACGAGTATACTAGGATATCATCGATGAAGACAATCAAAAACAGATCTAAGTACTCTCGGAACATTCGGTGCATTAGATCCATAAATACTGAAGGCGCATTATATAAGCCAAACGACATTACAGTGAACTCATAATGCCCGTAGCGTGTTCCAAATGCTGTCTTGGGAATGTCACCTTCCCGAATTCTCAGCTGGTAATATTTAGACTTTAAATCCAATTTGGAATAGACGGTTGAGCCCACTAGCTTATCGAACAAGTCGTCTATCCGTGGAATCAGATTGTTGTTTTTCTTCGTCAGCTTATTCAACTCATGATAGTCAATACATAACCGTAAACTACCGTCTTTCTTTTTCACAAAAAGAACAGGCGCGCTCCAAGGTGACATACTTGGGCGTATGTATCCTTATTCCAGCAAATCTTGCAGTTAGACTTTCAATTCAGCCATTTCTTTTGGCGCTACACGATATGGCGAGCGGGCCACATATTTCACACCTGACACCAACTCAATAGAGAAGTCGATCTTTCGCTGGGGCGGTAACCCAGGAAGATCCTTAGGAAATACATCTACAAACTCCGACACAATCGGAACATCGCTCACACTGGCCTTTGGCTCAACAGCCTGAATAAGCATGAAGAATAACTCCGCACCTTTCCGAACAGCATTAACGACTTGGAGAGAAGACACCAAGATCCCGCTCACTCCTCGCAAACCAGCGAACTTAGTCTCAAGCTCGATATTCTGTCCCAGTGTGATCTCCTTTGAATTGCAATCAATAAAGGCACACTGCTCCGAGAGCAAGTCCATGTCAAAGATCACATCAAACTCTGATATCGGTAGCACAGATGTACTCAAACCGAAACCCCGACTTCCTATTTGAACTTCAACATCGCAAGCTCTATCCGCAAGCATCACACAACCATTCGGTAATAACACCTTTATACTATATATCATCACATGACTCGGTACTCCAAGTCGAGCTACGATGTCCTTAGATAGAAATGAATGCGAAGTACCCGTATCGAATAAGGCTCTCGCTGGGTTGTTCCGAATCAGGACAAAGCCTGCAACACACACATCATGCATAAGCTATATAGAAAGTATGCAATAAAAACAAAGCAAACAATAGCTTAAATCGTACCTGTGATGACATCACTTCGCTTTTATAACCTCCTGCTGGCCAAGATTATAAACTCTGGGCTGCGCCTGGGATGCAGAGGATTCTACCACTGCTTTTCCCTTCTCAACACAAGACGCACCCGTCTTCTTTTCCCCCTTTGGCTGAGCAACCCTACAATCACGGGCTATATGCCCTACTTTGCCACAGGTAAAGTAGGTACGAGACTCCTTCTTTGAAGTTGCTCCCGACGCAACTGTCGTAGAAGCTTGCCCAGAAGGATTGGACCTCTTGCACCACTTCTTCTGGTAGTATGATTTTCCATGGCGGGGTGCTTTGAACTCTGGCTTTGTCACAACCAAGTCCCTTTTTACTTGCGCCCGCTTCATGTCCTTCTCCAGCACATACGCAGTATCAACCAATGCCTGAAATCCTTGGTTCACTGAACTTGAAAGCAGGAACCTCAATTCATCCTGCAATCCTTCGTAGAACCGATTGGTTTTCCTTTGTTCATCCGCGAAGATTGACCCCGCATATCGTCCCAACCTTGTAAATTCGCGCAAGTACGTATCAACACTACCTTCGCCTTGCGTTAACCGTTGGAACTCATTTTCCATGGCAATCCGTTGTGCCGCTGGTAAGTTCTTTGCCAAAAACATTCGAGAGAACTCCTCAATCGAAACTTCCGTTAATGGCCTGCCCCTAAATGGTGTAACTCAACCTTATCCCACCATAACCGCGCCTCTCCTTCAACCATGAAGGTGGACAAGGTGACCTTCTGAGTTTCCTCCGTCCTGATCGCCGTCAATGTACGCTTGACTCGCGATAACCAATCCTCTGCCTGCGTTGGGGATCCCAGCCCCGTGAACGTAGGTGGATTGAAGCTCATGAATTGCTTCAGCTGTCGTTCAGCTGCTCGCGGATCCACAGCCTCAACCTTTTTGGGTCTTACACCAACACGATCTGGCACCAATGTCGGTTGCGCCTGCCCGGTCGGCTGAACCAATGCCGGCTGTACCGGCCCGGTCGGCCGAATCATGGCAAATAGTGCCTCAGAAACTAAGCGAACTGTTTCTGCAGATGGAGGAGGTGTGGGCACCTCAGCTGGTGCCGCACTCTCATCAGAATGCTGGGGCTCAGGCTGCCCAGCACCACTACGAGTCACCTATAGGTGAACAAGACACACATTAGCGACCTTGCACAAGAAATAACAACAATTAGGAACGCACAGGTTCCTCAAATAAGTGTATTTGCATTCCTTAGTGGAAATTCAAGAGTTCATTAATGTTACAGCGGTTCGCAATGACATGTGCTCGCCCCTCCCCCACCCCCCCCCCCCCACAAAAGAATTTGACCATGAATTCGAAAGAGGAAGACCAAGACAAGCTGATACAAAAATGTAACGACTCCACCCGTTGAATAACATATAATAGAAGGTCCGGCTGGGGCCCCACACTATATGCCACAAACAAATGACGAGGTCATAGGTTAATACCAAAACACCATCGCATCCTAACTCAGAGCATGCTAGCAGAAGATTTTAACAATAAAGATGAACTCATACTAGGAATGCCCACTATATATAAACCACAGTTATATATACAACCACCAGAAGGAATGTCCAGTAAATATAACCAGGTTGGCCTTAAGGCCTTACAGTTCCTCTTTTCATAGTATGGATTACATACATCGGCGCGCAGGTCGGCCATACATGAATAAAAGACAACACATTTCACTTAGCCTTCAAGGGCTAGCAGCACCAGCGGCAACAGCAGCAGTAGGGACTTCAACCCTTCCTTTTCCGCTCGGCTCTCAAGCACCTGCACAGGGACAATCTACCCAGAAGGTGGCAAACAAGGCAACGGTCAGCATTCAGCTGACCAATTTATAACAATCCTACCCCTTTCTCGGGACAGTGGCATTCCTTCCCTGCAGAGCCATGCATCAATAGATATAACATATCTTGTGCTCTTACGCACAAACAATCCATCACAACTGTCAGCCACCCGGCCCGACGATCCGTGCACTCAGACACACTTTGGGTACACAAGCGAACTGGGATCAACCCTTGAGCATTTAGTCTTGAAGGCGCGCAGGCCTAAGACTCTCATTATGCTACTGACGAAAACCCAATGCCTTGGCGCTCTCCTGTACAGTCAACATAATGCAGGTACAGATCCACCAACCTCGTTGCTCAAATCGCCTTGCCATCACCAAGCACATCGTACTCGAGGCTACAATTAAAGGCACGAGTCGGTTTCACCTTTCCTGTTCGACAAGAAGCCTTTTAAGAGCTCGCAGCTCACAATAGCCATAATGTCCGCCAAGGACTGGCTTCACAATCAAAAAGGGGAGTTATACTAGCGTCCTTCGCGGTCACTTGGCGAGTTCAACAAAACTCTCTATCTGCACCCAAACTCAACCTAAACCCTGCAGTTCTTATAGTGCCAGAAAACTGGTCTTTTATAGCATACAACACAAACAATACGAGGATGTTTTCCTGGATTTCCACTCCAGTACTTCCTGCTACTGCCCTTCACAGGTACAACCCATCGACCCCACAACTACATGAGTATACACGGAGTCTTCTCCGATACGTAAATGCAACATCACCAATCCAGACCAACCTGTCCAAATGCGCTTCACACAATATGCCTATCCCGTACTACACATTTTTGGGTCTAGATGCAGACTCAACTGGGGATAACAACTATCAACCCACTAGGATCACTTACCCTTTCCACCTTTTGGTGGAGGATCCCATGCTCATGCATAAAGGAGGACTTAACAGGTCCAAGAAGGAAGATCGTTACCCTTGACGATCTCTTGGGAGGCATCAAAATTTTAGCCGGTTGGAAAGCACCGCAGCGACTTTGCCTCCACAAAACTGGCCTCGGATCTCGAATTGGAACTCAGGAGCTCCATCGGTGGCTTGATCTTCTCCTCCTTCTTCTTCCTCCTCTACCTTCTCTCTTCTCTTTTAAAAAGAGAATAACTAAAGCATGAATGACACTTTCATTCAACACCTTGACTTAACCCAGCAGGCAGAAGCCTGTGCCATTGGATCTAGGATGAAGGAAACGAACAGCCACAAATCTCCACAAAAGTCTAATATTTGGGCTGACACGTCCTGTGACACGCCCGTGTCACAGGACATGTACTTTAAGCGGTACACGAACCGACTCACCCAGACCAGAACACAGGCTTAGACACGCTCGTGTCAATCACCTGACACTTCAGGGTCACTTAGTGCGCGCCCGTGTCGAGGGGCGTGTCCCTCAATTGACACAGGATCAACATTCCCGAAATGAACACGGCTGGGGCACACGCCTGTGTCCTTGGCCGTGTGCCAAACACGCCCCTATGACACGCCCGTGTCACAGGCCGTGCGCCACACTCAATGCCGCCCGATTACCTACCCGAGCAGAATATGGCCTCAGACACGCCTGTGTCCCTGGCCATGTCACCTCTTGATGATCGTCGACAGCATGGCGTTGAGTGCTCGAGACGACATCGAGAAGGACATGCCCTAGGACACGCCTGTGTCCCAGGCCGTGTGCCTCACTCAACGCTCTCTCGAGACCAAAGTCACACCCGAGAAAACATAGTATGACACGCCCTGGGACACGCCCGTATCCCAGGCCGTATCACCCAACCTGAACCCCATTTTGGGATTTTTGGGATTTTTGGGTGTTACAACCCTCCCCTCCTTATAATAAATTTCGTCCTGAAATTTGCTCACAGCAAGGAAACCAGTATTCACAGATGTTACAACAAGATGTACATGGTCAACAGTTTACATAAATAGCTCGGGAAATTCAGCTCACATGGTCTGCTCTCCCTCCCATGTTAGCTACTCGCGACCACAATTGTCTTACTGAACTTTGACCATCCCGATCTTCTTGTTTCGCAACTGTTTATCGGCTCGATTCTCGATTTTAATGGGTCTAACCTTCGTCGTTAACCCATACTTGACCGGTACACAACCATTTTCAATCACTTGAGCTGGATCCTTGACGGCTTTTCGAAGCACTGAGATGTGGAACACATCATGTAAGCCACTCAGTTCTGCCAAAAGAGCTAGCTGATAGGCAGCTTCCCCAACTCGTTCCACCACTTCAAATGGACCAAGATATCTCGGACTTAGCTTTTTCAACCGCTGAATCCTGGACACACCTTTGAAGGGTTTGATCTTCAAGTATACCCAATTGCCCAAATATTAGACTTTTGTGGAGATTTGTGGCCGTTCGTTTCCTTCATCCTAGATCCAATGGCCCAGATATTTTCCTGCTAGGTTAAGTCAAGGCTTTGAGTGAAGAGTTCACTCATGCTTTGGATTATTCTCTTTATCAAAGAGAAGAGAGAAGGGAGAGGAGGAAGGAGGAGGAGAATATCCAGCCACCGGTGGAGCTCCCGAGTTCCGATTCGAGATCCGAGTCCAGTTCTGTGGAGGCAAAGCTGTTGCGGTGCTTTCCAACCGGCTAGAATTTCGATGGCTCCCAAAAGATCATCAAGGGTAACAATCTTCCTTCGTGGACAAGTGAAGTCCTCCTTTATGCATGTGCATGGGATCCTCTATAAAAAGGTGGAAGAGTAAGTGATCCCCGTGGGTTGATAGTTGTTATCCCCAATTGAGTCTGCATTTAGACCCGAAAATGTTTAGTACGGGATATGCATGCTGTGTGAAGTCCATCTGGATAGGTTGGTCTGGATTGGTGATGTTACATTTACACACCGGAGAAGACTCAGCGTATACTCGTGTAGTTTGTGGGGTCTATGGGTTGTACCTGTGAAGGGCAGTAGTAGGAAGTACTGGAGTGGCAAGCCAGGAAAACACCCTCGTATTGCTTGTGTTGTATACTATAGAAGACCAGTTTTATGACACTTCAGGAACTGCAGGGTTTGGGTTGAGTTTGGGTGCAGATAGAGAGTTCTGTTGAACCTGCCAAGCGACCGCGAAGGATGCTGGCATAACTCCCCTTTTTGATTGTGAGGCCAGTCTGATGTAGGCCACGGGTTTCGACACCGTAACGGCTAAGGAATTCACACGCTCGCTTAATTATAATTACTATTACGCTCACACGAAGAATAAACACAGCCACTACGCAAGTTGCAACAATTAATTTAATAGGATTCGGGGGGGGGGGGGGGTTCGCTAGGCCCCTTAAGATAATATCAAGGCTATATGCCAAGATCCTCTCAAGCGAAATGAACCCACACGATTCGATCGAGCGTACGTTGTACCAAAAGAGACACCACCGAAATAAGGATTCGGATAACGGGTGGTTCTCTCCCAACGAAATAAAATGAGGGCCGTCACGCCTCACGAATTCAAATGGGAATCAAATATCAATAACAATAATTTAATAGATATTATCCACGAAAATTCTACCACTCACAAATCACACGATATGCTAAAGGCCTAAAGAAAAGATCTAAGAGAGAAACACACAAGAGTGGAGACGTTCGTTACCCAACCGGAATGGATGATTCTGATTTAACTCTCTTTGGATCGCTCCGTTCCGGATCCACCGAAAGCGTGCCGGTTGGAGGGAAACTCCAAGTTCTTCGTTGCCTTCCGACGCCGTTGAAGTTTTACAAGATTCATCACAAGCTTTGGCCGATTCTTCTCTTGGATTAGAAGATGGGGCTGATTTGGATCTCACCAAAGGAATCGGTTTTTGGGGAGAGGATATATGTGATGGTCGGGTTTTGTTGAGAGGGATGAGGACGGTTTTGTGGAGGAGAGGTGGTGGTCGGGTTGATGTTGAAAGGGGGCTCGGGTGTGGTGATGGAGGTGGAGGCCGGCGGCTAGGGGAGGTTGCAAGTGGTCGGCCTTCTTGAAGATGAAGAGGAGGGCTCGTTTTTTGGAGAGGGATTGAAGGTTATGGTTGATTATTGGAAAGGAGGAGGTGGAGGTAGAGAGGAGGCCGAAATAGGGAGAGGAAGGAGAGGGGTGGCCGGCGGCCAAGGAGGAGAGGGGGTAGGGGAGCCGAACTCCAAGAGGAAGAGGGAAGAGGGAACACCAATTTAGGGTTTCAATTTTATTTCATTCATTCACCAACTCAAAATCCAATACAACATAGCCTTATATAGGCTTTACAAAGACAAGGGTTATAAGCACCCCAAATGTGGCTAAACAAAGGCCAAAATGAAATGACAAATAATTAAAACTTTTGGCTAAACAAAGGCCAAAATGAAATGACAAATAATTAAAACTTTTGGCTAAACATTGGCCAAATAAAACATCATTAAAATCTGAAATAATATTTAAAATGACGCGGCAGAGATTTGACACGACATTAGAGGAGATGTTGACGCGGCCATGGCGGAGGATGTGACAAATCTTCATCTCGAGGCGGCGAAGGAACATCAAGCTTGAGTCGGCACCAACATAAACCGGGTCACCGTAATCATCTGGAAGGGGATCTTCTTCGGCAACATGACGTGGATCTTTGACATGTACCAGATCACCAACGTCGTCCGGTGGGGGACGCTCCAAGTCAACATGTCTGGGGGTGGCGGCGAAATCAATCCTCCCCCTCTCAAAAATACTCATCACTGATGAGTAGTCCCGGGTATAATCGTTAAGGAAGCGGAACCTGCAAAGCAAAAGGTGGTCTTGGGGGGACCTCAAAGACGCATTAGACAAATAAGAACAAAGTATTTCCACAACATCAACCAACATACCTCCGATGGAGACCGGAGAAGAGAATGATCCAAACAAACTATCACCACCCAACCCAATAGAAAGCATAGTGGAATATGTAAACGGAGAGATAGACTTTTCAAGGGGCATAGAAACATGACGCGTAAAGTATAAAAAGTAGAAAATAGGAGCGATGCCCCAATCAATGGAAAATTCTACAAGAAATGTCATGCTACTAAATTTCCCTAAGATTCGCAAATAATGGACTGGCCGGTACATAAATATTTCTTAGGTGCCCGGAGGCATCCGTTCAGGGACGAGACAAACAAAAACCAAATCACTTATATAACGGTAGGATACTCTCCGATTCCAACAAACAATCTTAGAACTGTGTGGGGAGAACCCATGTGCAACGTGACTTGCTTTAACAGTGGGCAGTAACGGGACCAAGTCAGGTGGCACGGGTGCTAATAAAGCAGTGGTGAAATCAACGCCATACAACGTCGTAGTTTTAGATTTAAACTTAAATTTAAATTTTAAAACATCATAAATAAAAGCTAACGGAAAACACTCATCACTATATATAGAACGGGGCGCTCCCGGAATTGACATTACGTGCGGGCAACACAACTTAACATTCGCAACTACGTTCACTAGCGTGTGCGTGCATGGGTCATCAAAAGGCGGGGGATAAATGCGTGCGACCGGGCTTGGAAAATAAGTTTGTCGAGGGGACATCACGTCATAAGGCACCATCGCCAAGGTACCACTAGTAATCTAATTCGAAACCTCAAAACACGGATTTGACTTCCAATAAAGATCATCCGGTCGCAACCCAATAAAGTCGTAAGAAAATTCAAACAGTGGATTCGCTCTTACGGAAAAATCATCCGACATGTCGTCTAAATCATGTGGGTAATCATGTATTTTAGATTTAGTGATCGGATCATAGATCGGCAACGCTACAACGAGATCAGGCGTTACAAACGGTAGAGAGTTAAAATCACTTTCAAGTTTAGGTAAAGGAGTTACCATTAGGGGATGCTCATCCGGTTCCACTTCAATATCGTATTCCAAAAGTTTAACTCCATTACTAGAACAATCTTCCAACACATCAGTCCTGACATCAGTTACAGTGAAAATCTCAGAAATGGGCACTTCGATACGTCTCGGACTAGAAATAGCAAGCTCATGTCCTAACAGATCGTCAAATGAATCACGACTGGGTAAGCTCTCAGCAGACTGTAACTCTTCTGACTCAGCTAGAATATCAATCGACTTAGGATCATCAAAAGGCTCCACAACAGTCAAAGGGGATGGCTCCAAAATATCGTCGAAAGGGAGTGGAGAGGGTTCCTCAAATGAGAAATCTTCATCCAAGTCACTCGGGTAACCAATCTCCTCATCGTCACTCATGTTGTCAACATTAACAGCATCTGCCTCAGTGACAGGCGTACTCGTAATCTCAAGCTCAGATACCATTTTCACGCTGATAGGAACACTCTCATAAACAGGAAAGGGTCTAGTGCCCAGGCGGGGAGAAATAAAATCATGAGACGTCCTCATACGGGAGTACGAGGGAACATGCTGGTTCGATGTAGGCAAAATCTTGGGCGGCGACTCACTCAGATAATCAGTAGATGGAGAACGGCAGTATGGAGGGTAATACTCATCCGTTAATAAATTCTTCATAATCTGCCAACCTATACGTGGGTCGACGGAGGGCATTCCTAAACGTCTTTCCTCATTGAGCCAGAAAGTATAGGCTCGACCAAATAATTGCAGTCTCGCAACGGGAATCCTGTGGGGATCCACAATACGATATTGCTCAAAATAATGCTCCATGTCGTTCACCCAACATAGAAACACTCGCGGTCCACCTAGCCCATCATATGTTGGAGCAGGAATCCTAACACGCCTAGAGGTGCGCGGTGTAACTTGATTAGCCTTTAGTTGGCGAATCAACTCCTTAATCTCTTCCACTACAGGGCAATGGACTAGCTTTCTAACTTTCATGACGGAACCTAAAGATTTCATTCGGGAAACGTGAACATCGTAGGCCATTTTTTGTTTTAATTTTCAGCGGGAAAATGGGGATAGACTACTCGGATTAAGTGCACAAATACAAAGAAATATAGTCTGGTTCTATTTAATTTTCAAAGATCGATTTGTTCCCGCTAATATTTCAAAATACTATATATATATTTTTTGATAGTCTTGCTGACAAAAATATGGAGATTATTAATAAATTTTTTATTTTTGAATTTTGCTGAAAAAATAAAGATATAGGCCGCTATTGGCAGACCAACTATTAAAATATAAAATAACTTAATAAAAAAAATGAATTAATGAAAAATAATTTTTTTTTTGGATTTCTTATTAAAAATAAGATAGAGAATTTCCAGAATTTTATTTTTTTAGATTTTGAGAAAAATTTGAAATTTAGAATTTGAAATTGGAAATTTGAAATTTAGAATTTGAAATTGGAAATTTGAAATTTTGAATTTTGAAATTTTAAATTTTGAAATTTGAAATCTTGAAATTTGAAATTTGAAATTTGAAATTTGAAATTTGAAATTTAAAAATTCGAAATTTGAAATTTCAAAATTTGAAATTTGGAATTTGAAATTTTGAAATTTGAAATTCGAAATTAGAAATCTGAAATTTGAAATTTAAAATTTGAAATTTGAAATTTGAAATTCGAATTTTGAATTTTAAATTTTGAAATTTGAAATTTGAAATTTGAAATTTGAATTTTGAATTTTGAATTTTGAAATTCGAATTTCGAAATTTGAATTTTAAATTTTGAAATTTGAAATTTATATTTTCTTTAGCCTACCTAAAAATAGAAGGATGGTGCCGATTAGGAAATCGACAATAACCTCCCTCTGATACCAAATTGATGTAGGCCACGGGTTTCGACACCGTAACGACAAAGGAATTCACACGCTCGCTTAATTATAATTACTATTACGCTCACACGAAGAATAAACACAGCCACTACGCAAGTTGGAATAATTAATTTAATAGGATTCGGGGGGGGGGGGGGGGGTTCGCTAGGCCCCTTAAGATAATATCAAGGCTATAGGCCAAGATCCTCTCAAGTGAAATGAACCCACACGGTTCGATCGAGCGTACGTTGTACCAAAAGAGACACCACCGAAATAAGGATTCCGATAACGGGTGGTTCTCTCCCAACGAAATAAAATGAGGGCCGCCACGCCTCACGAATTCAAATGGGAATCAAATATCAATAACAATAATTTAATAGATATTATCCACGAAAATTCTACCACTCACAAATCACACGATACGCTAAAGGCCCAAAGAAAAGATCTAAGAGAGAAACACACAAGAGTGGAGACGTTCGTTACCCAACCGGAATGGATGATTCCGATTTAACTCTCTTTGGATCGCTCCGTTCCGGATCCACCGAAAGCGTACCGGTTGGAGGGAAACTCCAAGTTCTTCGTTGCTTTCCGACGCCGTTGAAGTTTTACAAGATTCACCACAAGCTTTGGCCGATTCTTCTCTTGGATTAGAAGATGGGGCTGATTTGGATCTCACCAAAGGAATCGTTTTTTGGGGAGAGGATATATGTGATGGTCGGGTTTTGTTAAGAGGGATGAGGACGGTTTTGTGGAGGAGAGGTGGTGGTCGGGTTGATATTGAAAGGGGGGCTCGGGTGTGGTGATGGAGGTGGAGGCCGGTGGCTAGGGGAGGTTGCAAGTGGTCGGCATTCTTGAAGATGAAGAGGAGGGCTCGTTTTTTGGAGAGGGATTGAAGGTTATGGTTGATTATTGGAAAAGAGGAGGTGGAGGTAGAGAGGAGGCCAAAATAGGGAGAGGAAGGAGAGGGGTGGCCGGCGGCCAAGGAGGAGAGGGGGTAGGGGAGCCGAACTCCAAGAGGAAGAGGGAAGAGGGAACACCAATTTAGGGTTTCAATTTTATTTCATTCATTCACCAACTCAAAATCCAATACAACATAGCCTTATATAGGCTTTACAAAGACAAGGGTTATAAGCACCCCAAATGTGGCTAAATAAAGGCCAAAATGAAATGACAAATAATTAAAACTTTTGGCTAAACAAAGGCCAAAATGAAATGACAAATAATTAAAACTTTTGGCTAAACATTGGCCAAATAAAAACATCATTAAAATCTGAAATAATATTTAAAATGATGCGACGGAGATTTGACACGACATTGGCGGAGATGTTGACACGGCCATGGCAGAGGATGTGACAAATCTTCATCTCGAGGCGGCGAAGGAACATCAAGCTTGAGTCGGCACCAACATAAACCGGGTCACCATAATCATCTGGAAGGGGATCTTCTTTGGCAACATGACGTGGATCTTTGACATGTACTGGATCACCAACGTCGTCCGGTGGGGGACGCTCCAAGTCAACATGTCGGGGGGTGGCTGCGCCATCACAGTCCTTGGCGGACATTATGGCTATTGTGAGCTGCGTGCCCTTAAAAGGCTTCTTGCCGAACAGGAAAGGTGAAACCGACCCGCGCCTTTAATTGTAGCCTCGAGTACGATGTGCTTGGTGATGGCAAGGAGATTTGAGAAATAGGGGGTGGTGGATCTGTACCTGGTTATGTTGACAGTACAGGAGAGCGCCAAGGCATTAGGTTTTCGTCAGTAGCATAATGAGAGTCTTAGGCATGCGTGCCATCAAGACTAAATGCTCAAGGGTTGATCCTGTTTCACCGGTGTACCCAAAGTGTGTCTGAGTGCACGGATCGTCGGGCCAAGTGGCTGACAGTTGTGATGAATTGTTCGTGCGTAAGAGCACAAGATATGTTATATCTATTGATGCATTGCTCTACAGGGAAGGAATGCCACTACCCCGGGAAAAGGGTAGGATTGTTATAAATTGGTCAGCTGAATGCTGACCATTGCCTTGTTTGCCACCTTCTAGGTGGATTGTCCTTGTGCAGGTGCTGGAGAGCTGAGCGGAAAATGAAGGGCTGAAGTCCCTGCTACTGCTGTTGCCGCTACTGCTACTATCTCTTGAAGTCTAAGCAAAATATGTTGTCTTTTATTCATGTATGGCCAGCCTGCGTGCCGACGTATGTAATCCATACTTTGAAAAGAGGAACTATAAGGCCTTAAGGTCATCCTGGTTGTATTTGCTAGACATTCCTTCTAGTGGTTGTATATATAACTGTGGTTTATATATAGTGGACATTCCTAGTATGAGTTCATCTTTATTGTTAAAATCTTCCGCTAACATGCTCTGAGTTAGGATGCGATGGTGTTTTGTTATTAACCTGTGACCTCGCCGTCTGTTTGTGGCATATAGTGTGGGGCCCCGGCCGGACCTTCTATTATATGTTATTTAATGGGTGGAGTCGTTACATTTTGGTATCAGAGGGAGGTTTCGATACTCCGACCTGTAGATTATGGGCCCACCACGGTTCCGTTGCGCTGTTGCTACTAGCCCTTGTAGGCTAAGCTAAAAGTGTTGTGTTTTGTTCATGTGTGGCCTGCCTGTGTGCCGATGTATGCAATCCACACCATGAAAAGAGGAACTATAAGTCCTTAAGTCCAACTTGGTTGTATTTGTTGTACATTCCTTCTAGTGGTTGATATATAAATATGGTTTATATATAGTGGACATTCATGGTATGAGTTCATCTTTATTGTTCAAATCTTCCGCTAGCATGCTCTGAGTTATGATGCATTGGTGGTTTGGTATTAACCTGTGATCTCGCCGTCTATTTGTGGCATATAATATGAGGCCCCGGCCGGACCTTCTATTATACGTTATTTCACAGGTGGAGTCGTTATATTTTGGTATCAGAGTGGCGCAGCGGAAGTACGGTGAGCCCATAACCCACATGTTAGAGGATCGAAACCTCCCTCTGATACCAAAATGTAACGAACCGACTCACCCAGACCCTCCAACCTTAGGCCGACACGTGGCCACGCTGTTATAGCTTTGCTATCGCCGCACGATAGGATATTAGCACCTCGCGGTAGCTGGGGACGGTTACGACACGATAGTTCCTTCTACCGCTACACGATAGTTAGTACCGCCGCACGGTAGAAACCCGAGAGCTTCGATAAATAAATTATCAAGCTACCGCCTGTGGTATCACTACCGCCGGGCGATAATTTCTCGAGAACTCGGCCAATAAATTGGCTAGCACCGCGCGATAACAACATACCGTCGCGCGGTAGGCTAGGCATTGAGTCAACTCACACAATGCTCTCAACGCCTGACTCTACCGCCATGCGGTATCAGCCTACCACAGTGCAGTAACCAAAGCGTTGAGTCAACTCGCCTTACTCAGCGCTCTTGATGCCTGGAGTTATTGCGGTGTGGTATTGTCCTACCGTCACACGGTACCCTCTTTTCATGCCTACAGAAATTTTGGGTGTTACATTCTTAGCTATTGTAATGGCATTAGAAGAATCACGGAACATATGGGTTTTACTTAGGTGGATATTGTAATCCTGAAGTTGATGTTATATCCATAGGAGATGTGCACAACAACTCCCTACTGAGATGTATTCAGATTTTGCAGTGGAGATTGCTATACTAATTTGTTTTTTACTGCTCTAGGACACTAGAATTATCCCAAGAAATTGACAAGTACAAGAAGTACTCTTCCTATCCTCCTTGCATCCTGTAAAATCTGCATCTGAATAGCCCGTAGTTCAAAATCATCATTCCTAGGGTACTAAAGGACAAGATCTAGTGTTCCCTTAAGATATTTCAGAATCCTCTTTACAGTAGAGTAGTGGAATTTTTTAGTGCAAGCTTAGTACCTAGCACAAACACACGTAGCAAACATAATATCTTGTCTACTAGTAGTCAAATATAGGTGGGAGCCAATTATGTCTCTATAAAAGGTTTCATCAACTGACTTGTCATTCTCATCCTTGTTTAGTGACATACTTGACCCCATAAGAGTTTTCATGATGGAGGCACTCTCCATTCCAAATTTCTTGATTAACTCCTCAATAAACTTAGATTAAGAGAAAAATAATCCATCCTCAGATTGATTAACTTGGAGACCCAAGAAATACTCGAGTTCACTCATACTGCTCATCTCAAATTTCCCTTGCATAAGTTTAGCAAAATTTTTTGCATAGACCATCATTAGTAGACCAAAAAATTATGTCATCAACATAAATTTGGACTATGATAATCTTACCCTTAACTTCCTTTAGGAATAATGTCTTATCTGTTTTTCTCCTTGTGAATTTATTCTCAATGAGAAAGCTAGACAGACTTTTATACCAAGCTCTTGGGGCTTGTTTTAACCCATACAAAGCTTTTCTTAAATGAAATACATGATCAGGAAAAGAATGATTGATAAAACCTGATAGTTGCTCAATATAGACCTTTTCTTTTAGGTCCTCATTCATGGAGGCTGACTTCACATCCATTTGATAGACTTTTAATTTTTTTTAAGCAGCATATGCAAGGAACAACCTTATAGCTTCAAGTCTAGCTACTAGTGCAAATGTTCGATCAAAATCAATACTTTCTTCTTGCTTGTACCCTTTAACAATTAATCTAACTTTATTCTTGATTATAACATCATTTTCATCTAGCTCATTTCTATATATCTATTTAGTTCCTATGATATTATGTCTTTGAGGTCTGGGAAGCAGCTTCCAGACATTACACCTTTTGAATTGGTTCAATTTTTCTTGCATAGCCACTATCTAGAATGGGTCTATATTGACTTCTTCAAACCTCTTGTGGACAAGAAGCTGGAGTACATAACTAAATTGAGATTTTTGCTCCTTGTGATCACACCTTGCCTTGTATCTCCAATTATTAAATTCTCTGTGTGGTCTCTTAAATGTCTAATAGCTACTGTTAGCCTCTCTCCAGCTCCTTTATTTTTATCTTCAGTGGTCTGGGGTTCTTCTTTTATCTGCATTCTAGCTGGTCCTTCTAGGATGAGCACTTCATCATCCTTTTATTATTCAACTAGAGGTATGTCTTCAATGCTCAACTTGTCTATTCTTAATTCTACAACTACAGGACTAGAAGAGCTTGATAACTCATTATGAATCATAAAAGTTTCATCAAATACAACATTTATAGACTCTTCTATACGTTTATTTTTCAAGTTGTAGATTCTATCGGCTTTGTTGTGGCTAATATACCCAGCAAAAATGCCCTCACAAGATTTTCCAGCAAATTTGGTCAAGTAAGACTTCCCATTATCCAGCACAAAGCACTTGCTTCCAAAAATTCTGAAATATGCTAGATTTGGTTTTCTACCCTTCATTAGCTCATAGGGAGTCTTCTTATGATACTTGTTGATAGAGGCTCTATTTTGGACATGACATGTTGTATTCACTATCTCAGTCCAGAAATATTTTGGGAGAGAAATGTCACTCACCATGGTTTTCCAACCTCAAAGAGAGTTATTTTTTTCTCTCTGCAATTCTATTTTGCTGTGGTGTTCTTGGAGAGGAGAATTCTTGAAAAATACCTTGCTCTTTGCAGAAGTTTGTCGTGCTTTCAGATTGAAATTATATGTCATGGTCACTTTTGATTTTGACCACAATACATGCCTTTTCATTCTGAATTTGCTTGGCGAATGTCACAAAATTGTCTAAAGTATCAGACTTTCTCTTAAGAAAGAATACTCAAGCAAATCTAGAATAATCATCAACTATCACAAAAGTATAGACTTTCCTACCTAAACTATGATCTGACATAGGACCAAATAAGTCCATATGAAGGAGGTATTGACACCTCTCAGAATCCTTGAACCCAAAGCTATTGAAGGAAGCCTTTGTTTGCTTGCCCTTTCGGCATACAAAACAAATGCCCACTTTGGTGCATTTCAAATTGTGTCCATTTCTGACCAACCCTTCACTGAAGAGCTTACTGATAGACTTGTAGTTCAAGTGAGCAAGCCTCCTGTGTCATTGCACACAATAAGAGTCTTTCTCATTGGATTAGAATCTATACAAAGGAAATTAAGACAATAAATATTTCCACGACTAGTGTCAGTTATAATAATCTCATGGTCACTTGACCTTTTGATTAGACACTTATCCTCGTGGAAAATAATGACATGGCCTAGATCACATAGTTGACTTGTGCTAATCAGATTGTGTTGTAATCATTCCACATATGTCACTTTTGTGATGGTGACTATGCCATTAGTGATCATATCATAACCATTTGTCGCTCCTCTGTCTGAACCACAAAATATAACTTTGGGCTCATTCCTCACTATAGTGAAATCTTTCAGATGGCTTCTTATTTCAGTCATGTGCTTGAAACTTTCACTATCCAAATATCAGATAAGCATATGTTTGCTGCTTGGACATACCTCATCAAGATTAGATTTGTCTTGATTTTCTTCAATCATGGCCATGAAGTTGTAGTCTTATCCATCTTCAGAATCACTGTAAGTGAAGGATAGTGGTGCCCTTATGCCCACCTTGGCTGCTGGGTGATTTGTATCCTCTTTCATAGAGATTAGACTAATGTGGATATTTTCATCTTCATATTCTGAAGTCTCAGAATCACTATCAGATAGACTTGATTTCTTTTTTTTACTTAAGAAGCTCTTGTCAATATTTTTGTCCTTATGATATTTCTTATCATCAGACCTGTTGATCCCTTTCCTTTTAACAGGACAGTCAGCAATGGCATGTCTTGACTTGCTGTAGCAGTAGCAAACAACATCAGTTTTAATTTTTTTTTTTTAGACATATACCTTT
The DNA here is from genome assembly GCA_039513925.1 of Platanthera zijinensis. Lineage (NCBI taxonomy): Eukaryota > Viridiplantae > Streptophyta > Magnoliopsida > Asparagales > Orchidaceae > Platanthera > Platanthera zijinensis. The sequence continues at coordinate 65,999,787 of CM077093.1, forward strand.
CCCAATCAGCTCCTTTATGAATCTGTCATGGTTAGCTTTGGTCTTCCTTGAATTGGAGCCAGTGGTGGCCTTGTTCTTCCACTGTCTTGTTTTACTCAGCATCTTTTTGAACTTATTTGAGAACAAGGTTAGTTCTCAATCAAACAGCTCAACTTCTGATGAGCTGGGTGCAGAGCTTTCTGACTCATGAGCCCTTCTTAGGGGAGGAGTCTTCTTTCTGCTCCTTCTAAAAGTTTCAGCTATCAAGGCCACTGGCTTCTCTCCACTGAATGACTTGGCAGATTTTTCTTCAGCATTTCTTGAGTCCAGCTGAAGTTCATCTGGCAGCAACTTGCTAAACAAATTTTGTGGCAAAGTGTTGGCTAAGTTGCCTACCTCCCTTATAACACAAATCTTGATGTCCTACTCTTTGTTGAGTGACCTCAGGAATTTGTTATTCAGTTTATAGTTGGAGAATTGTCTGACATAAGTCTTCAGATTATTCACACTTCAAAAGAACTTCTCATAACACAGCTATGAAATCCTTCTTATCTTGTCTGAAAGCCCCATACTATTGATTTAGAAGGGATTTTATGTCATTTCTCACTTCCTCAGTCCCCTCCATATAGACAATCAGAGAGTCCTAAATTTTTTGTAGTCTTGCAGTGTATAAGGTTCTAAATGGTTGAGTCATCTATAGCAATAACTATAATGTTTTGGGCCCTCTAATCCATGGTAGCCAGACCACCTCATCCTTAGTCATTTCTGAGTATTTCTTTGAATTCTTGATGTTGGCATCTATTGCTGAGACCTTTATGGGAATGAAGGACCCCTTCTACTGTAATAAAGATCCTAGGGTCTGAGGCTGCCATGAACAACCTCACCCTTTCCTTCCATATTCCAAAGTTTTAATTCCTACAGATTGGAAGCTTTATAGAACTCATCTCTTTGTGGTTCTCACTAGAAGTCATGATGATTAACTTTTACTACCCTTGGAGATCTTGTTTAGACTGTTAGGTCTTTTTTGAATAACCTCTCTCTAATATCACTTGAAAGTCTTTTGAGGGTAGCTAAACACCTAGGTGTGAATAAGTTTCTTTAAGTCTTTTGAACCTTTTTAATGAAATACTTGATGTGTTACTATTAGCTTAGTAGATTTCAAGAATAAAAATAACACAAACAATTTATAGCGGTTCCACTATCTAAGGTACATCCACTTTCCCCCTTCACCTATCTAGCAGTGAGCTAGATTTAGTTAACCCCTTCAAAACTCAGTTCAAAAGATGTTTCACCTCAGGTCCTTTCCAGGATCCTACACCTCAGAGTGCTTTCACTCCTACAACTCAGACTACTCACAGTCCTACCTCAGAGACAACAACAAGTCTCCTACCTCAGGCTCACAAGGAAGCCCTACCTCGGCCTTTATAATACGGGCCTACCTAAGATTCTCCACAAAAATCCTATCTCGGACTTTAGAAAAAGTCCTACACTTAGCAATTATAATACATGCCTACACTCAGATCTCAGAAAGATCTTACAAAAGAAATTTAATGAATGTTACAATGACTATAGAACAAAAGCTCTGGAGTCTTCTACTCTTACTGTATCACCAAACAACTTCTCTTCACCACAACAATGGTAAATGATCTTCAATATAAGAAACATGTTGTGCTGTGTTGAACACTTGCAGAGATCTTCTTCTTCCTCAAACTTTTTGAACGATTGTTCTGTTGATTATTAAGCTTGAAGACAGTGAAAATTATTTTTCTCTCTGCTGGTAGCAACTTTTTGCGACTTAAGCTTTCAAAAAGCTTTTCAAAATTTTTTAAAAATTTTTCGTAAAAGGTTTTGCAAAAAGTCTCTCAAAAAGTCATGTGCACCTTTCTTTTATATTCCAGCAACTGCAACAGCTAAATCATGTTTAGGTAAGCAGCATGGCCGGCTTTAATGATTGAATCTTCCCAAGATTGCATGTTAGAGAAATATGATGGTTTTTGACTTTTAACGCGCAATCTACGTCGATTTGAATTTTGTATGACATCAGCTAAATAGACAAGACGTCATTTAACTTAGAATAATTTTTGAACTTCTGTACAGGTGTTGAGTACTTGAAGCAACATGACTTAGTAAAATTCTTGAACTCAGATGAAGCGTTGAGAGACAGTACTAAACTCAACGCAATAGTACTCCAACAACTTTTTCCTTTCTGCTGAAGCGTTGAGTGAAGTCTCTCTAAAGAGACGTCGAGTAACTGCAGTTAACTCAGCGCATTCTATTTAGGCATTGAGTCAAGCCTTATGTCTCGACACATTTGTACTTAGAAAATTTTACTGCTTCACTGCTGAGGCGTGAGTGAATGATCTTCACTCGATGCATTTGAACATGGAATGAAATGTAACTCTTTTACTAAGGTGTTGAATGAAAGACCTTCATTCGACCCATTTGTACATGCTATGAAACTCAGCTTTTTTATAGAGGCGTTGAGTGAAAGATCTTCACTCGACGTATTTATACTTGGTATGAAATTCTGCTCTTATACTGAAGCGTTGAGAAAGTGTCATTCATTCAGCACATATGAGTCTTGAGCATCGAGTGTTGTGAGATGACTCGACGCATTTGCAATTTGGCAGATTTTCTTCTTCTTTTCTGATGCGCCGAGTGAATAATATTGGGTCAATGCCTATAGACCTTGAGCGTCGAGTGATGCGAGATGACTCGATGCATCTGTACTTAACAAATTTTCTTCACTACTGGAATGCGCTGACTTACTCCCAAGCTATTAATAAAACAAATATTGATTTCCTACACATGATAACTTAGAGGAAATGTAAAGTACATATTTGTGTATATTATTGACTTATGAGGCTTCTTCAAATCTAGCACATTGTGGTCAATATGCCCAACAAAACATTATCCAAAAAAATACAATTGAATATAATAAGAGTTTTGCATAAACAGGAAAACAAACATCTAAACATAAAAATGCATTTCAGGAATAAAAGTCTGAAACCATAGCTTAAATGGATCAAACACGTAATAATTCTACTAAGAGAGTAGATCATCATCATCCAGGTCAAAATCTACTTTCTCTCCTCCATCTTCACCAGTGGATGCAAAGAATTTTATGAGTTTAGACTCTATGAATTCATAAGGATAAGTATTAACGTTATAAAGTAAACTAGCTTTACCTAAATAAGCTTAGTACTTGTAGTAGTAGTGAAGTAATACTGCCAACATCTCTATCAAGTCTAACTAGGACTGGTCAAGTTTTAATTTTAATAAATCAAACATTGTTATCTTACTCATTAATGATCATTATGTACCTTATCATTAAGTGTGGAATGATTTGACACAACATTATTTTCAATATTATCAAGTGTGGAATAATGTGCTATGATCATTAATGTTAAATTAACTTTTACAACAACTTTCTATTCTCAGTTGAATAATCCTCGAATCAACTTATAATGAGAAAGATGTTAAGTCATCAATTGTGGAATGACTAGCATCTAACCATCTTGGGTTTTTATCAACAAATTATTTGAGGTTTTTAGTCTGTTATTAGATGCTTGAATGTTGCAGTTATAGGTTCTTACCATCAAAACATTAACATAAGAGGAAAATTTAATCTTTTTATAAATTTTAATCTCATCTCCCTCGATGTTTTTATTATAAGAACTCTATTTAATCCTTTTGTCAAGATGTCTGTAACATATCCTTTGATCTCACATCAATCATGGTCACAATCCCTTGACATGTGAGGGAGGTCAGCCAAGTTTGTTTCATCCTTAGTTGCCTTCTTTTGCCATTCAACAAAATATTCGTAGCAACCATTTTTGTAGCTTGATTGTCGAAGTAAACTGCAATAGAACTTAGTTTCAGGCTCATCAGTGGAATGCCCATCACCAAATCTCTTATTCACTCTACTTCTTCTCCTACTGAAGCTAGAGCATAAAGTTCGAATTCTATAGAAGAAAGTGCAATGCATGATTGCTTCTTTGACTTACAGGCTATAGCTGCTCCTCCTAATGTGAAAATAAATCAACTAGTGGTCATGATGCATTAGAATATCCTTCAAGAACCGGAGAATGACCATAATAATATTAAACATACTTTTGGATGTGTTTTAAGTATCTCATTAGCCCATCGAGGGTATTCCAATGGCCTTGACCTATATTATTAGTAAATCTGCTCAACATGCCTATCGTGAAGGCTATGTCAGGTATGGTGCAGACCATAGCATAATGAGATTACCAATCAGTTTAGCATAGCCTAATTTTCTCATCACATCTCTTTCATTGGACTTAAGCGGTTATTGTAGTCATATGATGTCTCTATCATTTTACTTCCATTGTATCCTCACGTATCCAACATGCATTTTATATAGGGACTTTGACTTAGGAAAATGTCATTTTTTCCAAAACTCACTTGCATGTCTAGTATAATTTCAGCTACACCTAGGTCTTTAATTTTATATTCTTTTATTAGATCTGATTTTACGTCATTCACTTCAGATTGATCTGATCCTAGAATTAGCATATCATCTATGTACACGCATATTATAACGACTTTATTTGATCTATGATGTATGTAAAGGCATTTATCAGAGAGACTCGACATGAATCTCATGTCCTTTACACTATAGTCAAATTTCTTATGTATTAATTTCAGTGTTTATTTTAGTCTGTATAGTAACTTAATTTACTTATATACCTTATTTTTGTGCCCTTCTACTATGAAACATTCCGGTTGGCTCACGTATATCTCTTCGGTCAGATCTCTATTTAAGAACACAGTCTTAACATCCATTTAATGAATAATAAATTTCTCAATTGATGCAATAATAAAGAGAATCATAATGGTTGCTTGGTGACACACTGATAAGTATTCATTGAAATAATCTACTCCATTAACTTGTGTGAAATTTTTAGCTACCGGGCATGCTTATTAACCAACGTTCAGGTGTTATTCTAAAGTAGAGAGTTCATCTCTTAATCAATTGCTTCTTTCCAAAGTAGTGAATACATTGATCTCATCGCTTTTTTTATAGGTGGATGAATCAGGCTCAACGTGGTAAGTGTCAAAATCACTACTACATTTTTAGGGAGTTCTCTCTCTCTCTTAGAAGTTCTCCTAGACTCTAGGACAAGATTGTCTATAGGAATTAAATATGATCTGCTCGGTACTTATTCAGGATCTTCCTCAGTAATAGTTACTTGCATACCTAGGAGTGTCATGTTATTATCTTTAAAGAATTTATCTTCAAAAAATATTACATCCCTAGATTCTATAATTATATTATTGAAAATGTCAAAATCTATCTACAACACTATCCTCATCACAATCTAGGTAGACGCATATGTTGGTACTAGGTCCAATCTTAGACCTTCTAGGGTCGAAAACTCTAACATAGGCTATACAACCGTGAGTATTGAGTCAACTTATATTTGGGGGTCTCTTAAACTAAAGGTCGTATGATGTAACCTCTAACTTAGCATGAGGGACTTTATTTAGAATGTGATTTGCAGTTAATATTGCATCTCCATAATATGCAGTAGGCATACCAGTAGTCAGGAGCATGAAGATTAACATTTTTGTTAGTATTCTATTCTTTATCTTAACTATACCATTTAATTGGGATGAGTAAAAAATAGTGGTTTCATCTATGATTTCTTGAGAGACAATGAAACACTTGAACTCACTAGACATGTATTTTCCTCCTCTATCACTTCTAAACCTTTTGATTTTAAGGTCAAGTTGGTTTTCTACCCTGGTTTTGAAAATACAGAATTTTTCAAACGCTTCATCTTTCGTTTTAAGAAGATAAATATGACAAAACTTAGAACAGACATCTATAAAAGGGATCATATACTTCTTACCCCCTCTTGTGACAAAACTTTTAAAGTCACATATGTTGGAATGTATTAGCTTTAGGGGTTTTGTGCTCCTAGTAACCATACTAAAAGGTTTCCTATTAATCTTAGTCTGAGCACACACTTCACATTTCTTAAGTTGGTTTTTAGTGTCTAATGTGATCTGGTGAGGTCTAGCTATTTGGAACATCTTCTTATAGTTCACGCAGGCCTATTCTCTCATGTAGAGTCTTACAACTAATTAAGTTTAATTGAAATTGTTGGACTATTTCATTTGCTAGACTTAGCCGGTACTTTCTATTTTGGACGCATGCATAACCAAAATAGTGTGTATTAACTAACAATATTACTCTACCATTATAAAAATTTAAAGACATGCCATCATCATAAAATAAACTAATAGACACTAAATTAGCAACTAGTGAACACATAAATTTATCATTTTTCAAAAATTAATTTTACCTGAGTAGAGCGCCAAGGCAGCATTCCCAACATGGGTCACCTTGGTCTTTCCTCCATTACAGTTCTCCACCATTTCCATACTACTGTGACCTTAGATAGAAGATCATTTTCATTAGTCACATGGCAGGTAGTAGCGTTGTCCAACCACCACACAGAAGACCAGCATGTTGTAGTATTTTGTTTGGCTTCCTCTATCTTCTTTAGTCTGTCCATTTCAGACTTGAAGGTGAACTATTTATAAAACAATTTGCTTATGGTCATTATAAGGCGAGGATTCAGGAGATTTAGAAGGCAATCCCAGTAAACATCCATGTCTTTGCTCCACTAATATTCGCCCACATCCTCATGAATAGTGGCAAAAACTCTGAGCACTGTGCGGTAAATCTTCATTATTTCAAGTCAAGTTGAACACGAAGTTTCCACCCATGGAAATCAGTGGGATTAAAAGACTACAATTTTACTTTATCAGAAGTGCTATGTTTCAACATTGTAAAATGGAAAACGCAAATTAAAAAATATCACATGAACTGAGTAGAGTCTGAAAGGAGGGAGTTATTCAGATCTACTCTAGAGGGGGGGGGGGGGTGAATAGAGTGTTTAAAAACTTTTGGCTGATTTAAACTATTCTATAAAGAGTACTGAAAAGTGATACCAATAAATATATAAGCAGAAGGAAAACTAGAGAACTATTCCAAATATCACAGAAACTAGCAAGAGCAAAGAGAAAAGGTCCAACCAGACGACACAAGAAATTATAATGGTTCCCCAAATCTGGGTACATCCACTCTTCTACCACCCTGGTAGGAATCACTCTCAGGTTTTTGATCAGGTGACTGCCACTAAATAATATCTATTTCAAGGGAAATATTGCAACCCTTCTGGCTTTTGATCAGGTGCCGGAAAACCAACTTGGAAGTCTTTTGATCAGGTGACCTCAAAACCAAGAATTACTTTTGAAGGGAGTAAAAAACCTTTACACAGAGGGGGGAAGGAAAAGTTGAGTTGTCTTCTCTTTTCTTAAGCAAATGAGAGAAGACTTGAGAGTGTTCCTGACGGAGTCAAGGCCTGTCCTGTGATTTGAATGGTTCAGGAGATCAGAGCCTTGTACATGGTGTAGGATTTGAAATACAGAAAACTGAGACTGATTGAAGATGATTGTCTCCACAAGCTTCCTGAAAGAATTCTTGTTGTTAGAACTGAGAGCTGTTCTTCTTCTTTTTCTTGCAGCCTTGTTATCTCTTTTAGAAATCTGTTAACCGCATCAAGAAGAAGTCAGTCCGGAATAATAATTCTCTCTATCTTTTATTCTCTGAGTCCCTTTGAATAATTTAACACTGAATTTGAAAATCGTCCACACACTGATTGACTGCCGGAATCATGGGAACTTGTGCAACGGCTATAAGGGAATTAACTCGATTCCTAAACTATCCCGAGAAAGGATGTATAATAACTCTGTGAAAACCAGCAATTAATGCTTGCCAATGAACAACTATATTCAGTGAATATATGCATTAATCACTCAGAGTCATATAAGCAAAAGAATAAACAATCAATAAGGAAAATAATAACTGCAGGGAATAAAATGATGATCTGGCAGAAATCGTCGATCTGGTCCTGAGATCGTCGAGCTCAAACATCCTTTATCGTCAATCTGATCCCTGTGATCGTTGACCTGAAAATCTGCTTTCCAAACTGGGCTTCACGATCGTCGAACTGAGATGGTTGAACATCGATCTCAATCCTGAAAGTAGATCAGAGATCGTTGACCTGAGTTCAACAATCGTCGATCTCAGTATTTAGAGATTTAACTCTGAGATCGTCGAGCGCAGAACGAAGATCGTCGAGCTCTCTTCAGAGATCGTCGAACGACTTTTTACTTAGAAAAATTTCTGCCTTGTTTATTCTATGTTGTCTTCTAAGTCTCTGATGTCTTGGTCTTGTCTCACTGAGTTGTTGACCAGACTGACACCTAAGACACTAGACTAAACCCTAGCTATATAATGTAGGTCTAACTTAGCCTATATTAGTGAAACTAGCCCAAATCCAAACTAGGGATCCAACAATCTCCCCTTATTTGGGGTGAGGTCACTAAACAACAATTAAAGAAAACAACAGGAAAACTAAACAACTATATCTATCATGAAATATAAGAAAAGTTCAATAAATATTTTCAAAGATAAATACAGACACAAAAAGAAAATAGTTACTAAGACTTGTCTGAAGCTGGCTTAGCAAATCCAATTCTTATTTTTGGATCTACTGCTTGCTATCTTATCATTTTCAAATCTGCTTCACCAAGAACTTTAATTATAGCTGCTCTGGGAACAATTGCCTCAGGATGTACCTACATATCGGCATTAGCATCAAAGATATTCTTATCAATATTAAATTGTTCCAGCTCTTTCTCCCTATATTTAGACATAGTTGAGAATCTAGAAGGATTAGTTCCTTCTTTTCTAGCTTTGTTTATTTGGGAGAGACCAATCAATTCATGAAACCTAGCCATCCTGAAGTTAGGATCGAGCTCAGGTTCATACTGAGATGATTCTTCTATAGAGTTATGAGAGGTCTTCTGAAGATTTCTGTGCTTGATTGATTGTTCTTGGAATTTTGTTTCTGTTGTTATATGTTGAGAATGGTTGTCATGAAGATTTGAAGGAGGTCTGACTTGACTGAATTTTCCAGGAATTTTGAATCTCCTGCTAGAATCTGAAATATCTTCTCTGTCAGCCTGATCATACTGTCTACCTCTCCTTCTTGAATAACCCCTTAAAAAAGACCTGGATGGTCTGTTGTGTGAGTGAGGAGCATAAGAAGTCTGCTGATGGGAGGAGGTATCAGTCTTAGAAGCAATATTTCCACTAGCACCTGCTGAAGGAGGAGGAGGTGGATCCTTCCTGAAAACTTTGACAGGAGAGGAGCCGGTCTTTCTCCTTTTCTTCTGAGCCTTCATCTCATTCTTGGAAAATCTCATCCAGTGAGGAGAAGTTGATGTGAGAGTAATATTATGCCTGATGAAGTAAGGAATGTCATCTTGAGAATTAGACTTAGGCACTTCCTTCATTGGAGCTTTTATTTTCTTAGACAGTTTCTTCTTCTTGCTGACATCTGGATCTGAGTCTGAGTCTGAATCTGAATAACTATAAGATGAACCTGGTGGATTATTATACATATCATCAATCTCTTTGTTAATTAAAAGATCTTCAGCAGCATCAGCAACCATAATTTCATCCAAACTTGGGATTGGAGAAGTAGAACAAGCATGGGTTGGAGGAGAGAAGGCCTTGGGCTCAGGACTCTCAACCTCTGGCATACTGATCAGCTCAGGCACTAGAACTGCAGAAGGAGCTGCAGAAGGCTCAGGCTCAGGAGCATCCAAGAGCTCAGGAATTAGAGCAGCAATACTCTAAAGAAGCTGAAGTAAAAGATCTTTGCTCACAGGAGAAGTATAACATACTATATTTGAGCAAAATAGAAAAGCAGCAGGGGAAGACAATCTCTATACAAAAATCAAAAGAGCTTAGAACTGAAGTCAGTTAAAAAGATGGAGAGATGAAGCAATCTCCATGAAGGATGTCCAGGGGTTCTTCAGGGATTTCAAGATCATCTTCCAAAAATGCAATAACTTCTATATCAGGAATATCAATATCTGCATTCACTATAACTACCAAAACTGTATCTACAATCATCTCTGTATATACAGCTGTCAAACCTATGTCTGCCTCTGCCAAAACTGTGTCTGCCTCTACTGTTGCAACTGTTGGAGGAGGAGGGACTTCATCACTGGAAATCTCCCCTGCCTGGTAGCAATAATTTCTGCTGCCCGACCCCTAGATGTAGAAGGGCCAGAGAAAGAGGTAACAAAGGAATTAAAAGAGACTAATAGAGGTGCAATGGCATCCTCTACATTGGCTTTGATGGTACGGGTGAGGAGGGAAATGAGAGCAGATGGAGTAGATGATGTAGAAGGAAGAGAGGAAGTGGAATGACCACAATCTGTGCAGATGTTGGAGATGGTAGATTGATTGGTGGATTCAGGGATAGACACTTGTTCTTGATGGGGGAAACATGAGGTGAGGGTTTATGAATTGGTGAAGGAGTTGGTGAAGTGAAATGAAGATCAAAAGTTGGTGAGGTTTGTATTGAGATGTTGGAGGAGGGGATCTCTTCTAGATAATGTGGTAGAGGGGACACAGGAGTAGGAGTTCTTGGAGGAGGGCTTGGAGGTGGAGTTGGTTGATGTGACAAAGGGGAAGTTGGTCTAGCTTGGGAAGGAGGAATCTCTGGCTCATCTTATCTAGGGTGAGGAGTGACTAGAGCAATCCTTGTGTCCTCAGAAATCCTGTGGGTGGAGGGAGCCCTGGAGGGCTTTAAGATAGTCCTCTCCCACTTTCCAAAGAGAGCTGGGGTCAGCCTCTTGGAAGCATTGATGAATGTTGTTGGAAATGTCAACAACTTAGGACATTTTTCAGTGAGAAAAATTCCTAAAATTCTGCCAAGAGAGACCTCTCTCTTATTTGCTTTCTTCCTGATCAACTCAAACAAAAATTCAGCCTAATTCACTGATTTTCTGATTAACCAAAGCACTCATCAAAAGAAACTGGTGCCTGGATATATAATCATGGGCAGTGTGCTTCCCAAGCACCACTTTTCCCACAATATCTGCCAAGAACTTGTATTGAGGAGACAAGTTCTTTTTCAGAAGCTTGCTAGGGTTTGCCTTAGCATGACCCATTTTGGCAAGCATGGCAGCAAATTCCTCGTTATCGAAATCAATATCGTCTTCTCCATTAATGAAACCGAAAATTTCTGTAAGAACAACATGGGTTAGATGTACCTCCTGTCCAAAAATAGCTCCTGTCATTGTTTGTCCGTCTAAAAAAGAGGTATACGCCCATTCTTTAATTTCTGATACTGGTAACTTCATCCTGTTTGTCAGAAACTTCTATAACTTCGGTGCATTAAATATCTTCAACACATCCTGAAACATCTGATCACTATGCTTGAATGAGTCTAGATCTATATCAAAACCTGAATCGAACTTCATGCTGATCACAATCGCCACTGGAATTGCCATTGGAGAGTTCCTGCAGAGAAAATGAAGATCAAGTGCAGAAGGGAAATGGAAAGCACGAGACTATTTTCGTCTAAACCCTAGTTTATAAGGTTTAAAAAAACGAAGAGACGGAGTTAGCCAAGCGTATTAACTACTAAAAATGACTTCAAAACCAAGGTTGACGAAGTATTTTAATATAAAATGAGTTCGGTAACCTCAGATCGAAGAGAAAGAATAAACCGTCGATCTCAGGTCGACGATAAATTCTCTGAACCAAAAATCATCGATCTCTTTTCGACGACAATTGTTTCACTAAGAAGTGATCGTCGATCTCCGTTCGACGTTCAACTTCACGAGACGTTAGCAGATCGTCAATCTCAGTTCGACGATCTGTCAATAAATCGTCGAGCTCAGACAGAAAGTCAAATAATCTCATCTCCATTAATCATACCTAGCTGATTCATGTTTCTTTTCATCCAAGGGTTTGGTGAAAATATTTGCCCTTTGCAAATCAGTAGGGATAAAGGTGAGATTGATTTTCTTTTTGTCTACACACTCCCTAATGAAATGATGCCTTACATCTATATGCTTAGTCCTAGAATGATGGACTGGATTCTGTGTTATAGAAATAGCACTAGTACTATCACAAAATATAGTTGAATTATTTAATTTGTATCCATAGTCTAGTAGCTGATTTTGTATTCATAACATCTGAGAACAGCAACTTCCAGCTGTTATGTACTCAGCTTCTACAGTTGATGTAGACACAAATGTTTTCTTTTTATAAAATAAAGAGACAAGCCTAGCTCCCAGGAACTGGCATGTTCCAGAGGTACTTTTCCTATCTACTCTACATCCAGCAAAGTCAGCATCTGAGTATCCAGTCAACTCAAATTCTGACTCAGCAGGATACTAGAGTCCAAGATTTGGGCAACTCTTTATATATCTTAAAATCCTTTATAATAAAATAAGGTGAGATTCTTTAGGGTTCACCTGGAACCTAGCACAAAGACATGTGACAAACATTATATCTGGCCTATTTGCTGTGAGATATAACAGGGACCCAACAATGATCCTATATAATTTCTGATCAATAGGTTTCCCATGCTCATCAGAATCAATCACAACATTGGCAGCCATGGGTATTTTCTTAGCTGAGGCACTAGCCATCCCAAACCTTTTGATCAGCTCATTAGCATACTTGGATTGGGATAGGAAAATGCCATAAGGTGCCTGCTTGACTTGGAGACCAAGGAAGTAGGAGATCTCACCCATACTACTCATCTCAAACTTTGAATGCATAAGGTTGGAAAACCTCTTGCATGGTTGTGGATCTGTAGAGCCAAATATTATGTCATCTATATATATTTGTACTAACAATATTTTATCATGATGATGTTTAACAAATAAAGTCTTATCTACTATGCCTCTAGAGAATCTATATTCTAACAAGAAGCTAGCTAGGGTCTCATACCAAGCTCTTGGAGCTTGCTTAAGAACATAAAGAGCTTTATGCAACCTATAAACAAAAGAAGGTTGGGTTAGAGAGATAAAACCTGGTGGTTGTTCAACATAGACTTCTTCTTTACGTTCTCCATTCAGAAAAGCACTTTTAACATCCATTTGATAGACTTTAAATTTTTGAGAAGCAGCATAGGCCAAGAAGATTCTGATTGCCTCTAACCTTGCCACTGGAGCAAAGGTTTGATCATAATCAATGCCTTCTTCCTGCCTATACCCTTGAGCAACAAGCCTAGCCTTGTTCCTTATGATTGTTCCTTGTGCATCCATCTTATTTTTGAACACCCATTTTGTTCCAATTACTGCGTAGTTCTCTAGTCTTGGGACCATTTCCCAAACTCTACACCTCTCAAATTGGTTGAGCTCCTCTTGCATTGCAAGGATCTAGTGGGGATCTTGCTCTGCATCTTGAATGGATTGAGGTTCAACATGAGAAATAAAACAGACATACATCAAATCCTAGTGGAGCTGATGTTTAGTCTGCACACCTACTGATATGTCTCCAATCACTTGAGATACAGGATGATCTCTAAGTGTGACTAAATCAGCAGGAGGAGTTGATTGCTCAACAGCTGGTAGAGCTAATTCCTCTTGTGAAATTATTTTAGCTGCTAGGACACTATCAGTTGGCTCACTAATATCTTCATCACTGCCTTCAACTATTTGTGGAGATGATCGTGTAACAACCTCAGGAGAGAGTGTCACAACATCCAAATTCTCACACAAAGTAGGTACATGCAAGTTCTGACTGGTAGAAGTATTCTTCTCCTTATAAAACATGTTAGTTTAATCAAATGATACATGTACAGACTCTTCTATTTTTAAGGTAGATTTATTATAGACCCTATAAGCCTTGCTTACTTGAGAATATCCTAAAAAAATCTCATTTCAGACTTGACTTCAAACTTTCTAGTGTATTTTTTGTTGTTAATATTAATGTAACAAACACAACCAAATACTCTAAAATAGTCTACTTTAGGTATCTTCCCTTTGAGTAGCTCATAGGGGGTCTTAGCCTTTAGTTTATGTATTAAACTTCTATTCAGGACATGGTTAGCTGTGCTCACTACCTCTGCCCAAAAGGAAAGGAGCAAGTATGCATCAACAAACAATGTACCTGCAGCTTCAATCAGGGTTCTGTTTTTTCCTTTCAGCTACCCCATTTTGTTGAGGAGTTCTAGGAGCAGAAAACATTGCTTGATACCTTCCTTCTCACAGAACTCTTGCATAAGAAGAGACTCAAACTCAGTACCATGATCAGTTCTGATCAATACAACTTGAGTAGAGAACTCACTCTGTATGCACTTGAGAAAATCTGTAAGAACCTTGAAGTTATCTGACTTATTTTTCAAGAAGAACACCCAAGTGAACCTGGAGAAGTCATCTACAATAACCAAGGTGTAAGAATTCCCTCCTAGGCTTTGTACAACAATGGGTCTAAAGAGATCTATGTGAAGCAAATACAAAATCCTAGGTGAGTCACTCTTATTAATGGATTTAAACTATTTTTAGTTTGCTTGCCTAGTTGACAAGCCCTGCACAGGCTTTCCTTCTTATAGGGGTAAGAAGGAAATCCTCTTACAAGGTTGTCCTTAGATAGCCTAGCAATGTATTTTAGATTTACATGTCATAGTATCCTATGCCATAATTCATTTTGATTACATGATTGGTTAAATAAACAAATTTCATTTATGGCTGAATTGAAGTTAACAATATAAATGTTACCTACTCTAGAACCAGATAAAACAACTATGCTGTCAACTGAAGAAATAATGCAAGAAGATTGATTAAAAGTTACCCGAAATCCTTCATCATAAAGTTGACTAATTGAGATCAAGTAATTCTTCAATCCACTTATATATGCAACCTTCCTTAATGTTACAACACCTATTCTGATTTCTCTATAGCCTTCAGTCTGGCCAAAGTTGGAGTCACCAAAAATAACCTTAGGTCCTAGCTTTGACTTATAGTTGAATAAGTTGTCCTTCCATCCTGTCATGTGCTTTGAGCACCCACTGTCTAGATACCATTGCTAGTTGTATGGTGGAATGTTCTTCACCTACAATAGTCAAAATATTAATTGTTCTTGACCCAGGTTACCTTGGGTCCTTTGTTTTCTTGATAAGAAAAATTTGAGATAACAGACATGGTTGGCTGAGATTTATAGCCTAGTAGATGGTATCTCCTAGGTGGAATTTCCCAAAGGGTGAAAGGATTAATTGTTTATATATTCTGATTAGGGTTTCTGTTACAGTTAAAGGTTTTATTAATTCTCACTGGGTTCGACGATTAGAAGTGAGATCGTCGATCTGAGTTCGACGACATGGGTTGAGATCGTCAATCTCTACTCAAAGAAGGATAATATTCATTCTCTGTGCCCCATGTTTGTCGATCTCTACTTGATGATCCATACAGAAGTCATCGATCTGAGTTCGATGAAAACTGCTGAACATTGTTTTTGTTTTGATTTTGTCTGTTTCTATTTTTCCGTTTGTTAGGTTTGTTCTTATTTGCAGTTGAGGGTTTCTCATAGATTAGTTCTTTACCTTTTTCAAAGATGAATTTTACAGGGGTCCTTAGTGCATTTTTCTTGACCAGTGGTGGTTGGCTTGATGAAGCACCCAAGCCCAGTTTGCCAGTGAGTCTGGCATTAACAGTGCTTGTAATGTCCATCAGCTTGAGGCTTCTCCCATTAAGGGATTCTTTAAGTTGCCTTGCCTCAGCTAGTTCAGTTTTCAGTTTAATTATCTGTTCATTTGCAAGAGTAATTTCATCTTTTAATTTATGGTTTTCTGCAACTAAACTACTTTGATCATTCAATCGCTCTCTAAGTTGTTTAAATTCATTTTATGAACTAATTAGGTCCATGCACATAGTTTTGAATTCATGTAAAAAATCTTCAGAATTAAAGTCAAAAGAAGAGAGTACCTGATCCACTTCTGAAAGTGGTTGTTCATCATCTGATGAATCTTCTCCTGAATGAGTGCTGGAAGCATCAATTGCCATTAGGCAAACTTCCTTTGCCTTTGCTTCCTCCTCATCTTTATCACTGGAGCTAGAGGATGAGGAATCTTCTTCAGTATCACTCTAGGTTTCTGCTATAAAGCCTTTCTCTTTCCTCTTATGCTTGCTTGAGGAAGGCTTACTGTATTTCTATCTTCTGGAGTTCTTGTCCTTTCTTTTCTCCTTCTTTTGATTCTCTGGACACTCTGAGATGTAGTGTCCAGGTTTCTTGCAACCAAAACAAACAACCTCTTTAGTTGGTATTTTGTCATACCTGGGTTTATCTTCTTGTCTGGATGACTTCTTCCTGAAGTCTCTTTTTCCCATCTTGTAGAATCTCTTTGCTAAGTGACTCAAGAACTCTTCATTAACAGTAGGAGCTACTGTTTCTTCTGTAGCCTTAAAAGCAATGTTGTGCTCTTTCCTGACTTGAGTAGAAACCTTCTGCTCTGCCTCCCTAGTCTTTATCAAGTGCTCAAAGGATTTGAGCTTTCCCAGAAGTATTTCTGTGGAAATTTCTTAAATACTTCTTGCATTTTTGATAGGCCAGATTCTTGTGTCCCAAGAGCTGGGAAAACACATCAATATTTTGTCATTGATCTCTGTCAGTGAAATGCCCTTGTCCAATTTTCTTAGTTCACTGATGATGGCACTCAGTCTGCCATACATCTCTTTACCTGATTCAACATCTTCCTTCCTGAAATTCTCATACTTAGAGATAAGAAGGGATCTTCTATCTTTTCTTTCTTCTACTGAACCTGCCACCATTTGGTTCAAATAATCCCAGATGGCCTTTGCTGATGTGCAGTCAGCAACCTTTTGAAAAATATTATCTGACATAGTCTGGGCCAGTATATTCATGGCCTTGGCATCTGCAATTTTTGCTTTCTTTTGAGCATCAATCCAAGTTAGTGGTGGTACTGCATAAGTTTCAGTAGATGTAGATGCAACTTCAGTTGGTTGAGGGGGACCTGTCAAAATTGAGTTAAAAATATCTTCATCAATTGAGTTCATGTAAAGTCTTATTCTTGCCTTCCAGATACTAAACTTATTTAAGTTACAGACTGGAGGTTTTGTGCTTGCATAGTCCTTGTTCTGTGCCATGTGATAAATGAATAGTTAAGGAGAAGAAAATCTGAATAAGCAGGGATCTTGATTCAAGTGTTAGCTTGTACAACCAAAGAACCACAATCCTCTGATACCAATTGAAAGGAGGGAGTTATTCAGATCTACTCTAGAGGGGGTGGGGGGTGAATAGAGTGTTTAAAATTTTTTGGCTGATTTAAACTATTCTATTAGAGTACTGAAAAGTGATACCAATAAATGTATAAGCAGAAAGAAAACTAGAGAACAATTCCAAATATCACAGAAACTAGCAAGAGCAAAGAGAAAAGGTGCAACCAGACGACACAAGAAATTATAGTGGTCCCCCAAATCTGGGTACATCCACTCTTCTATCACCCTGGTAGAAATCACTCTCAGGTTTTTGATCAGGTGACTGCCACCAAATAATATCTATTTTAAGGGAGATATTGCATCCCTTCTGCCTTTTTATCAGGTGCCAGAAAACAACCTTGGAATTCTTTTGATAAGGTGACCTCACAACCAGGAATTGCTTTTGAAGGGAGTAAAAACCCTTTATACAGAGGGGGGAAGGAAAAGTTGAGTTGTCTTCTCTTTTCTCAAGCAAATGAGAGAAGACTTGAGAGTGATCCTGATGGAGTCAAGGCTTGTCCTGTGATTTGAATGGTTCAGGAGATCATAGCCTTATACAGGGTATAGGATTTGAAATCCAGAAAGCTGAGACTGATTGAAGATGATTGTCTCCACAAGCTTCCTGAAAGAATTCTTGTTATTAGAACTGAGAGCTGTTGTTCTTCTTTTTTTTGCAGCCTTGTTATCTCTTTCAGAAATCTGTTAACTGCATCAATAAGAAGTCAGTCCGGAATAATAATGCTCTCTGTCTTTTATTCTCTGAGTCCCTTTGAATAATTTCAAACTGAATTTGAAAATCGTCCACACACTGATTGACTGCCGGAATTATGAGAACTTATGCAACCGCTATAAGGGAATTAACTCGTTTCCTTAACTATCCCGAGAAAGGCTGTATAATAACTCTGTGAAAACCAATAATTAATGCTTGCCAAGGAATGGCTATATTCAGTGAATATATGCATTAATCACTCAGAGTCACATTAAGCAAAAGAATAAACAGTCAATAAGGAAAACAATAACTGCAGGGAATAAAATGATGATATGGCAGAAATCGTCGATCTGGTCTTGAGATCATCGAGCTCAAACATCATCTATCGTTAAGCTGAGCCCTGTGCTCGTTGACCTGAAAATCTGCTTTCCAAACTGGGCTTCACGATCGTCGAACTTAGATGGTTGAACGTCGATCTCAATCCTGAAAGTAGATCAGAGATCGTCGACCTGAGTTCAGCAATCGTCAATCTCAGTATTTAGAGATTTAACTCTGAGATCGTCGAGCGCAGAACGAAGATCGTCGAGCTCTCTTCAGAGATCGTCGAACGACTTTTTACTTAGAAAAATTTCTGCCTTGTTTACTCTCTGCTGTCTTCTAAGTCTCTGATGTCTTGGTCTTGTCTCACTGAGTTGTTGACCTAACTAACACCTAAGACACTAGACTAGACCCTGGCTATACAATGTGGGTCTTACTTAGCCTAGATTAGTGAACCTAACCCAAATCCAAACTAGGGATCCATAGAGTCGATCTAGCCCACTTCAGATCCATTTCAGGGATTTGTTTGCTCCTCCTTTCCGCACAGCACAGAACACCCTTATGGTGATGACAACAGCCAAAAGACTACTTTGCCCGCAACAATCATGGCAGAGATCGTTATCTGAATGGATCGGGTAAAATTCTTGACCATTAAACGGAGAACTTGTAGAATTTGAGCCTCCGAACCAGTTATATACTCAAATATACATTAACACAAAGGCACAAGAAATAAGGCGGGCGGTTTAGAAAACTGAAGTTCACACACATAGGCACAAAGAGCGGGCGGTTAAGAAAACAGAAGAACGTAGAGAGACAATAGTGGGAAAGAGGCAAGGCCAGAGTTCACAACCGAAGGATCAGTGTTAACTCTGATATCATGTGAGCAATTGAAATATAACTTGTGAGAAATTAAAAATAATTGAATTTTTTATTTCCCAAAAATTTGAATATTACATGGGTGCGCCCTCCTTTATATAGAATGAAGGCAGTGAGAGAATTTACAATTAGATAATGTGAGACTAACTACAAGAATCTACAGAAGTACAACAAGTGCGGTCAATGCGGTCATACAGGAGTTGAGTGCATAGGATATGCAGTTACGCATGGGTAAACACCCATACCAATCAACATCCGTGAATAGGTACTAAGGATGAATTTGTCGGTCTTCATTAGTAAGGCTTGCGAACAATCTATCTTCACCACGATCACCACACAGAGCGGTTACATAGGCGTAACCACCTATATCTATCAGTATGCATAACTTGCGGTTAGCACAACTTAATTGCGATGATCGCAGGTGCGGTTAGACAAGATTAACCACTCATACATTTGTATGTTATAACAATATCAAAAGTGATATTTATCTTAATTTGATTTATATGATGGTAGGAGTTTGAGAAAAGTCTAGAGCATCTTTCACACCAAATACCCCAAAAGCAACATATGGATGCATATGCAAATTTTCTTTTCATTGTTCTACTAATAAGCTCAGCATGATTAAATCATACATGACATCTATGTTGTCTGGTAACAATAATGTATTGATTAGGGAGAAGCAGAGAGTCGAAGTATCTCCAAACCACTAATGCCAAGGAGCTTGTTAAGAAGAGATGATCACAAGTTTCAACTTGAGAGATTATACAACAAGAACCTCTGGGGCTAAATAAATCTTAATTCTTTGATGATTGCTATCACAATTTAACCTCTTCATATAAGCAAGCCACATCAAATTCTCATTTTTGGAGGAGTTAAGTTCAACCACATCCAATACCATATTCTAGGAGAAGAAATGGGTTCATTTAGAGTTTCCTTAAGGAAGGAGATAGAGAAGATGCCATTTTGGGTATGCTTCCATTGCATTTTCCTTTGGTGGAAAGAGATATTTAATAGAAAATGCTCTAAGAACTTGAGGTTTCCTTTTCAGGCCCAGTAGTGAAGAAACAATGAAATATTATCATCATGCGTATAAAAGTATATTTAATGTAATTAGATTTTGATGAACTATTATATCCCCCCCCCCCAATTTTTTTTATATCTGAAAACCTAGCCCCCACCCCCTAAGCGATGTTTAAACTACAAGCTTTGTAATTGTAAGATAACCAATGGTGCTTAGAGTGATTATCTAGATCATTGTTCCATAGGAATTTAGTGATGTACTTATCAATTGTATTGAGAGTGGATTTTGGGATATTAGAGCAGACAACAAAGTAGATGCATGATGTGAGAATCATAAACGTAATGATATGTAATTTACAATCCATGCAAAGCAAGCTTTGCGGCGAACTCCCACATACGAGTGGATCTTAGGCACTAGAGGCTCATAGTCTGCAGTCTTGCATTTGCTAAAGAGTATAGAGACCCCAAGATAATTAATGGGAAAATGACCAATTTGGAACCCAATAACATCTAAAATGAGTCTTTTATTGCCAAAGGTTGGAAAGAAATATGCTACTTTTTGTTAGTTGACCTTTTGCCTCAAAACATTTTAAAACATATTATGACTTATTAATAGATTTTATGGTTGATAGATTTTTTCTAGGAAAAAGAATAGTATCATTAGCATTAAATGCCATGAGAAATTCTCGGTGCTTCTTTTATATGCATATAAATATAGGCGGTTGTTATACGTAGATCAATTTTGTCTATTCACAAACCAAACTTTTACCTATTTTAACACCTTTAGTATTCATTTTAAAATTCCTCACACTTTATCGGCAGCTATAACTTATATACACGCCTTTTGGAAATACGCCTTGTATGTGCATTTTCAAGAAAAGTGCTCAACACGAAAGTTGTAGAGTGAGATCTACAACTTTCGTGTTGGGCAATTTTCCTGGAAATGCACGTACAAAGCGTATTGGGGGGGGGGGTCGAAACCTGGGTGGAACTATTGCGAATTCGCAATAGTTCCACCTTGTACGTGCATTTCCAGGAAAAGTGTTCGACATGAAAGTTGTAGATCTCGAAGAGATCTACAAATTTTGTGTTGAATACTTTTCCTGAATGTTGATGCGAGAAATAGTGCACCTGTAGATAATGGGTGTTCGGTCTCACGAGTGAGGTGGAGAGATTGCGGAGGAGAAGAGACTGCTGAGTAGCTGATGCGAAAAATGTCTCTGCACGCTCGAGAGTGGAGCACGTTCGATCTAGGTTGCGGGGATAATGACAGGTTGATGAGGAACTATCAAGCAAGCGGTTAATTTAACGGTTAGGGATTTGCGGTAGAGGCCGAGAGAGAAGTGGAGTTGAGAAAAAGAGATGGGGTCGCTTGCAGTGGCAACATCAGACTTCGTCCGCAACAGCTTTAATGTCACTCTTGCGACGAGCTTTCCTTTGATTATAAATCAGTGTTACATCTTGAGTTGAGATCCTTTACATGAGAATATAAAGGGCACAAGGAGAAGCTGGCGGCTAAAGGAAAGAAGTGGCAGAGGCTGCCCAGTTTGGCCGAAGAGGCCGAAAGACTGCGCGGACAGCTGATCTCGCAGCTCGCTAAACAAGGCCGAGCGGACTGCGCGATCAGGCAGATAAGACCGCTAAGGTTGCTGAAGCTAAGGCCGGGAACCAGGCCGGAATGACTTAACCACGAGGACAGGAGATCAGTCCGCGAGCAGCACTAGCGGGCAGAAAAACTGAGGCCGCAGGATTTGCTGCGTGGGTTGGTCCTCGACTCTCGTGTGAGTCATTCTTCGTCGTGTGCATCGTGTCCCCCTAAATGAGAGGTATGCGGTCTATTTATAGGCTTGAGGAGGTGACGGTCTTGGTAACGTTACCCCCAATATAACGGTGAGTTGTGCAAGTAGACAAGGAATCCGCCGAGTCCGCGCCATATTGTGCGGATAGGAACTTGCCTACTTGAACTGATCAGCTGTTTGCAGACTAGGACAAGTACGCCTCTGCCACTCTAAGCGAGCCCGCGCCAAGCTATATGAGCTGAGGAGTAGTTCGCTTGCTGCTGGGAAGTGGCAAGTGCTAGGAAGCTGGAGTGCTCTTGGCGGACTGCATAATTAGTCCGCCTAGGTCGCGGCGGATAGGTTGAGTCCGCCTCTGCTGTTGGATAGAGCCAGTCCGTTACATTCTAGAGGGTAGAAGGAGCAGATCGCTCATGCTGGAGGAGTGAAATTACCACCTTCTAGCGGGATGGAGTCGTGTCCGCGTTGTATTGTGCGGTCTGGTGAAGAGTTGTCGGTCCTACTGCCAAGTCGTTTCTTAGGCGGACTGAGACCAAGTCCGCAACCTGCTGTCGGACTGAAGTGTTGGTCGTCCACTGGGCGACCTGGGGGACTGAAGGAGTAGGTCGCCCTTGCTGCTGAAGTCTATCTCCTGTTGGATGGACATGCTTGTCTCCCATGCTGGACGGCCTGAAGCTTGTCGCTTAGGCGACTTGAGGAGTAATCGCCTGTTGAGCGACCTGAAGCTTGTCTCTTGGGCGACCTGAGGTTTATGTCACCCTCTGTTGGGCGACCTAAAGCAGGTTGCCTACTTCTTAGCGGACTGGGATGTAGCGGAGAGCTGTCCGCACCTGTTGGAGTAGAGCAAACCATTGCGTGGTTAGCCGATCTAACCGCGCAGCCTGTAGGGGAGGACTGTGGAAGCAGTCTGCAGCCCCAACAGAACAAACAGTTGATACGTGACCTAGGAGGGAAGACTGGGGAGACCGCCCTAGCCGCGCGGCCTGCATGGGTAGAAAAGTTTATCCGCTAGGCCCAAAGAGGGCTGAGACAGGCCGCGGCCTCTACGGGGAACCTGGAGCAGGCCGCGACTTGCAAGCTAGCTACCTTGGAATGGATCACCATTTTCCGGTTAACATAATCTCCACACTTTTTAAAGTACCGAAGTGAACTTCAAAAAAGTAGGAGACCCACAAAAATCATTATCCTCCCCTCAGAAGAATAAGAGGTAAGGAGAGATGGAACCTGATGTCTCTCCTCAGAAAAGGTTTGTCTATGCCTATCTTTTTCCTACAAAGGAAAATTTAATGCAAGCGAAAAGAGGCACATCTTGTGTGTACATGAATTGCTTTTGCAAAATGAAGAAAACTTGAATGTCTTCCATTGAGTCTATACAAAACAAAGGTGAGAGGAAGTATAAAAGGAAAATGACTTGCAAGTACCTAAAGGAAACTTGCAAGCACCTGTTAACCTCTGCAAAAGGAAGAGTAAGAAGCAGATGTGAAAGAAAAGTAAGTTGCAAGTAACTGAAGGGAACTTGCAAATATCTGCTAATATCTGCAAAAGAAAGAGTGAGTAGCAGATATGAAAGAAAACTAAGTTACAAGTACCTGAAGGGAACTTGCAAAAATCTGCTAATCTCTACAAGAAAGAGTAAGCAGCAGATATGAAAGAAAACTAAGTTGCAAGTACCTGAAGGGAACTTGCAAATATCTGTTAGTCTCTGCAAAAGGAAGAGTAAGCAGCAAATGTGAAAGAAAACTAAGTTGCAAGTACCTGAAGGGAACTTGTAAATATCTGATAATCTCTGCAAAAGGAAGAGTGAGCAGCAGATATGAAAGAAAACTAAGCTGTAAGTACCTGAAGAGAACTTACAAATATCTACTAATCTATGCAAGAAAAGAGTAAGCAGCAGATATGAAAGAAAAGTAAGTTGCAAGTACCTAGAGGGAACTTGCAAATATCTGCTAATCTCTGTGAGAAAAGAGTAAGCAATAGATATGAAAGAGAAGTAAGTTGCAAGTACCTGGAGGAAACTTGCAAATATCTGCTAATCTCTGCAAGAAAAGAGTAAGCAGCAGATATGAAAGAAAACTAAGTTTCACGTACCTGAAGGAAACTTGTAAATATCTGCTAATCTCTGCGAAAGGAAGAGTGAGAAGCAAATATTAAAGAAAACTAAGTGGCAAGTACCTGAAGAGAACTTGCAAATATCTGCTAATCTCTGCAAGAAAAGAGTAAGCGACATACATGAAAGAAACCTAAGTTGCAAGTACCTGAAGGTAACTTGCAAATATCTGTTAATCTCTGCAAGAAAAGAGTAAGTAGCAAATATGAAAGAAAACTAAGTTGCAAGTACCTGAAGGGAACTTGCAAATATCTGCTAATCTCTGCAAGAAAAGAGTAAGCGGCAGATATGAAAGAAAACTAAGTTGCAAGTACCTGAAGGGAACTTGCAAATATCTGTTAATCTCTGCAAAAGAAAGAGTGAGCAGTAGATATGAAAGAAACTAAGTCAAGTATCTGAGGAGTTTATGGATAAATCTTCTGCTGAAAATTATTGCAATAAGATAGATATGATTAGATAGTAGAAGGAATATTTATCAAACCCTGCTATTGACTGAATGAGCAAAATCAAGTCGAGATCAAGCCACAACAATAATCTTCTTGCGTGGTCAGATATGTTATCCCAATAAGAAATCCTAATCAGTAAGATGAGAGCACTGACTAGACTTCAGCCAAATAGTCTATCAATAAAGAGAACCAGATTCTCTGACTATCAATTTGTGCCAGAAACATCCAATAAGAGTAGACATTGCTAATCATCATCTGATAGAGTTTATGTAAGCCGAGTATATAAAATGAGCATAAGCAAAAAAGATATGGGAATTCCTTTGGATAGGTTGGACTTAATTGGTTAACCTGTAAGAAGGCAAATGACAAAGGAGGTCTGTAACGACCCCATTCGTTAAATAACATATAATAGAAGGTCCCGTCGGGGCCCCACACTATATGCCACAAACAGGCGGCGAGGTCACAGATTAATACCAATACAGGTACGCATCCTAACACAGAGCATACTAGCGAAAGATTTTAATGTTAAACTGAGCTCAAACCATGAATGTCCACTATATATAAACAACCACATTTATATATACTCACGAAGGAATGTACAACAAATACTCAAGAGTTTGGCCTTACGGCCTTACAGTTACGCTTTACTAGTGTGGATTACAAACATCGGCACGAAGGACAGCCACAAATGAACATAAAAAAGTCTTTGCTCAGCCTTCAAGGGCCAGCAACAGCAGCAGGGGCTTCAACCCTCTATTTCCAGCTCGGCTATCCAGCACCTGTACAGGGCCCACCATAATGGTGGCAAACAAAGCAATGGTCAGCATTCAGCTGACTAATTTATAATGACCCTACCCCTTTCCCGGGGCAGTGGTATTCCTTCCTTGCAGGCATAACAGTTCACTAGCAGATATATCACGCATTGTGCCCTCACGCACAAGCAATACATTTCAAACGTCGGCCACGCATCCTGGTGCTACGTGCACTCAGGGTATATTATTGGTGTACCGGAATACACGGGTCCCACCACCGTTCAAGGTCCGAAACCCAACGGTAAAGTTTGAGCAAATTTGTCTTAATGGCGTGCAGGCCTAAGACTCTCGTTACGTCACTGACGAAAGCTCAATGCCTTGACTCTTTCTTGTACATTCGACATAATGCAGGTACAGATCAGCCACCCCCCGTTGCTCAAGTCATCATGCCATCGTCGAATACCAAAGTACTCATGGATAGTTTAGAGGCGCGGGTCGGTTTCACCTTTCTTGTTCGACACTAAGCCTTTTTAAGAGCACACAGCTCACAATAACCACACTATCCTCCAAGGGCTGGCTTCACAATCCAAAAAGGGGAGATAATGCCAGCGTTCCTCGCGGTCGCTTGGCGGGTTCATCAGAACTCTCTTTCTGCATCCGATCTCAACCCAAACATAGCATACAACACAAGAATCACAAGGGTATTTTCCAGGAATTCTACTCCAGTACTTCCTGCTACTATCCTTTAAAGGCATAACCCATCGACACCATAACATACACGTTTATACGCGGAGTCTTCTCCGGTGCGCAAAATGAAACATCACCAATCCAAATCAACTTGTCCAGATGGGCTTCACATAGAATGCCTATTCCATACTACACATTTTTGGATCTATATGCAAGACTGGGGATTACAAGAATCAACCCAAGGAAATCCCTCAAAAGCCACCTTTTTGTGGGGGAAATCCATGCACATGACAAAGAAGGACTTCACATGTCTAAGGAAGAAAGATCGTTACCCTTGACGATCTCTTTGGAGCCATGGAAATCTAGCCAGTTGGAAAACACCGCAGCGGCCTTGCCTGTTGGGTTTCTCTTGAGGGTGGCATAATAGTTGTGCACGCAGCGAAAATAATGAAATCAAGAACAACCAAAAAGAAATTTGGGATCGGGCCATGAATGTTGAATCAAGAAGTTAAGAAAAACTAGGTAAAGATTACCTTGGCGGTGTTGAGTCACAACTCAACAAAGATGCTCCAATGTATGAACTCTTATCGGCGGCGAGTCCCACGTAAAATAGCATCTATGTCTTTGCAGAAATCCACACGAGCGGGAGAACGCCGATCTTCGTCGCACGGAAAAATGGGAAGGGAGATCGACTGCACCTTGCACTCCCACGGACTGCTAGGTCCGCTCCAGGAAGACAAGCACCGACGACTATCGTCGGAGAGGAGGTCAGCGGAGCGGGTGAACCGGCGGAACACTTCCATCGGGCGAATCAGCGGAACACTTCCGTCGGGCCGTTGAGTTCTCTAGAATCGTTGATCCAAAACCCTATGTCCTTATTTATACCCGAAGCATAAACAGACCTAGGAAAAATCGCTATCCGCCGACCACAAAAAATTAGGGTTCCTGGAATAATCGTCGGGAATCAGCATTCGTCGAGAATCGAACAGTTCGATTCTCGACGAATCTCAACGATCGACGATACTTGATGATCGATACTCGGCGATTCTCGACGATCGATACTCGACGATTCTCGACGATCGATACTCGACGATTCTCGACGATCGATACTCGACGATTCTTGACGATTCTCGACGATTCTCCCATGGCAACATTTGCCGGACCCCATTCTGTATGGTGATTGGTAACCTTTACCAACACAGTCAATCTTCCAACTTCTCCACATGCTCTTATGTGCGACCCTGCAGGCTCATATTGCGTTTGCAGTGATATTACATGTTTGACCACTTCTAGATCACCATGGTAACTCCAACAGTCTCCCACTTGATCTTGAAAGTATCAAACCAAAAACCTCACAAACAATGAGAGGCATCTAGCAATGCATCATTGCTACCCAAGCAATAAGAGTTCATAACTCATAAGCCTTTATGAACAATGTTCCAGCGTTGTCTTTGTCCCTTTGTCCCTTACATCCGGAAAGAACTAGAGGCATGGACCGTGTCACCCTCATAATAGCGCAATCCAAGTATCTTGATCTAGAACGGACTTCCAGAGAATGGTGAGTCCAATATCACATATTGACTCAACCAAGCATGGCCATGCATTTCTCAGTCCAGTTCCATAAGGGGCCCATGGATGCAACCCCTGTCATATAGGAGGACAAATCCCATATCTGCTCACACATAAACACCCAAATGATTCATAACGTGCCCAACAACCACCCTTATCATCAACCTTTCTCAAGGAAGACATTAGATGACATCAAAGTACGTTTTTCCTCACTTGATGAATGTTGTGACTTCAGGTCAAAGGTCCACAACACCATTGTCAATTGAGACCTACTCGTGACACGATTAGATAATAATCCACAAAGTAGTCTCAGGTTGGGTCTGTCCAGTACAACTTGTTCATTAACAAGTACCCACGTGATGACTTAATATCATAATATCATGACCTGTGAGAACTAGTCATCAGTCAATGCACATGCTAGTCTTAATGTATCATCATCACCCTTATATTCTTTGATGATACTACGACCAGGGACCTTTCAAGAATGAAGCTTCAAATAAATCATAGGCTCTCACATTCAAATCACGTACTTGATGTCCTATGGAAGCGAACATTCTAAGGGTATTTATTATGTTAACATTTAACTATCGCATAGAGAAATCATTATAAAAGAACTTTCCATTAATTGTAAAAGAAATATTATGGTACACAATTCATCATATGAATAAATAACAAATAGCCAACAGAATATATGTTTACACGCAACCCACAAGACTCTCACTAGAGTTGATCATTTAGGTATCGCATACCCATTGATCTAGTATGACCATCATGCTTTCTCTGCGCGAGAGGCTTTGTTAGTGGATCCGCAATATTCTCCTCAGTCGGCACTATTCAAATGTTCACATCTCCTCGTTCGACAATCTCACGAATAAGATGGAACTGCCAAAGTATGTGCTTGGAGCGCTGATGGGATCTAGGTTCCTTAGATTGTGCAATTGCACCATTGTTATCACAGTAGAGAACTACGGGACCAACAATGCTAGGAACTACATCAAGCTCGCTGATGAATTTCCTAATCCATACAGCCTCCTTCCCTGCATTAGCTGCATCGATATACTCGGCTTCTGTTGTAGAATCAGCAACTATCTCTTGCTTGGAACTCTTCCAGCTCACAGCTCCTCCATTAAGGCAAAACACAAACCCTGACTGAGACTTTGAATCGTCCCTATCAGTTTGGAAGCTAGAATCCGTGTAACCACTTACAACGAGCTCTTCCTCTCCACCATACACCAAGAACACATCCTTTGTCCTTCTCAAGTACTTCAGGATATTCTTGACTGCAACCTAGTGACACTCACCGGGGTCTGACTGATACCTGCTAGTCATGCTCAAAGCAAAGGAGACATCGGGTCTAGTTCATAACATTGCATACATGAATGATCCAATTGCTGAAGCATATGGAATCAACTTCATGCGGTCCTTATCTTCACAAGATTTTGGACACTGGTCCTTAGAGAGATTCACACTATGAGACATGGGTAAAAATCCTTTCTTAGACTCAAGCATGTTGAATCGCTTCAACACCTTCTCGATGTATGTACTCTGGGTCAAACCCAGCAACTTCTTCGATCTATCTCTATAGATCTTAATACCGAGTATATAAGTCGCTTCACCCAAGTCCTTCATAGAAAAGCAGTTCCATAGGTTGTTCTTAACAACTTTCAGGGTAGGAATGTCATTCCCAATCAACAGTATGTCATCTACATACAATATCAGGAAGACAACAATGCTCCCACTCATTCGCTTGTAAACACAAAGCTCATCTTCATTCTTGATGAAACCTAACTCTTTGATTTTCTCATCAAAACAAAGATTCCAACTTCGAGAGGCCTGCTTCTGTCCATAGATGGATTTATTCAGCTTGCATATTTTAGTGGCTTCATTTGGGGATACAAAACCCTCGGGTTGTGTCATGTACACTTCCTCAAGGAGGTTTCCATTAAGGAAAGTCATTTTGACATCCATCTGCCAGATCTCGTAGTCATAATACGCATCAATATCAAGCAATATCCTTATGGACTTTACCGTGGCAATAGGGGAAAAGGTCTCATCATAGTCAATACCATGAATTTGCTTAAAACCCTTAGCCACCAGTCGCCCTTTGAATGTCTGTACATTCCCATCCATGTCGGTCTTCTTCTTGAAGACACATTTGCACCTTATGGGTCGTATCCCTTCAGGTGGTTCCACCAAGTTCCAAACTTGGTTTGCATACATGGAGTCCATTTCAGATTTCATAGACTCAAATCATTTGTCGGAGTCCGGTCCATTCATTGCCTCTTGGTAGGTTGCTGGTTCATCATCATGATCCATAAGCAGCACATTACCTATTTGAGACACAAGAAATTCATATCTCTCAGGCTCAAATCTTGGTCTACCAGATCTACGTAGGACTTGTGTTTCTTGAGCAGGTTCTCTAGCTACAACATCTTGTAGTCCTATCTCAGAATCCAATTCCGGTTCATTCATTACTTGTGGTTCTTGGACTTCTTCAAGTTCTACCTTTTCAATCTTTCTTGATAAGAATTCTCTCTCCAAGAAGACGCCAGACCTTACGACAAACACTTTGCCCTCGGACGGTAGGTAAAAGTAATACCCTTTTGTTTCCTTAGGATATCCCACCAGATAACATTTATCCGATTTGGGTTCCATCTTGTTAGGCATTTGACGTCGCACGTATGCCTCACAGCCCCAAATTTTAATGAACGACATACTAGGACGCTTCCCAGTCCATATCTCATATGGTGTCTTCAGAACCGTTTTTGTTGGAGAGCGATTCAGTGTCATTGCAGCAGTCTCTAAAGAAAAATCCCAAAAGGAAACAGACAAGTCTGCATGACTCATTATCGAACGTACCATGTCTAACAGAGTACGATTTCTCCTCTCAGACACACCATTATATTGTGGTGTTCTAGGTGGAGTGAGCTGTGATACAATACCACACTCTTTCAGATGATCACGGAACTCATGACTCAGGTATTCGCCACCTCGATCAGATCGGAGTGCTTTAACCCTTTTACCCAACTGGTTTTTCACTTCATTCTTGAACTCTTTGAACTTTTCAAAGGTCTCGTATTTTCACTTCATAAGATACACATATCCATATCTACTGAAATCATCAGTAAATGTAACGAAGTAGAAATACCTACCTCTAGCCATGGAGTTCATGGGTCCGCATACATCACTATGTACAATACCCAAGAGATCCTCAGCCCTTTCAGTATAACCAGTGAAAGGGGCTTTAGTCATCTTGCCTAACAAACAAGATTCGCATCGCTCAAATGATTCATAATCAAATGAGTCTAAAAGTCCATATTTATGGAGCTTGGATATGCGTTTCTTATTTATATGGCCCAAACGACAATGCCAGAGATATGTAGGGTTTGAGTCATTTGTTCTTAGTCTTTTATTATTTTCTACATTATAGATCAGATGGTCCAAGTTCAAAACATAAAGACCATTAAACAATTGGGCTACAACATAACAAACATCATTATTAAATATAGAACAACAGTTGTTCTTAATTATAAAAGAAAATCCAATCATGTCCAAGCATGAAATGGATATAATGTTTCTAGTTATGGCCGGAACGAAATAACAATTATCTAGGTCTATTACAAGCCCACTGGGCAAAGAAAGACAGTAAACCCCTACGGCTACAACAACAACTCTTGCTCCATTGCCGACGCGCAGGTCCACCTCCCCTTTACTCAGCAATCTTCTCCTTTCCAGTTCCTGCACATTTATACAAATGTGAGAACTACATCCGGTATCCAATACCCAAGATGAAGGAGCGGAAAGGTTTATCTCTATAACGTAAATATTTGAAGCGGAAGTCATACCTCCCTTCATTTTCTGCAGACCCTCAATGTAAGAAGGACAGTTTCTCCTCCAATGACCAGCCTTGCCACAGTGGTAACATTTCCCTTCCTTCACCGTGCTCTTCTTTTTCTTCAGTGCAGAAGACTTGGGATCAAGATATGACTTAGGTCCCACCTTCATCTTCTTAGAGCCCTTGGTCTTGCCCTTGCCCTTATGCACCATCAGTATGGGGCAGGCAGGCTTGACCTTCTTCATGTTGATCTCGGCAGTTCTTAACATGCCTAGGAGCTCGGGCAGTGTCTTGTCTATTTCATTCATGTTGTAGTTCAAGACAAACTGCTCATAACTGTCCGACAACGATTGCAGGATCATATCTGTGGCCAACTCTTGACCTAGAGGAAAACCCAGCCTTTCAAGGTTCTCTATATACCCAATCATCTTGAGTACGTGAGTCCCTACTGAGTGTCGAACTCCCATCTTGCACTGAAACAATGCTTTTGTGACATCGAATCTTTATTGACGAGCCTGCCCTTGAAACATTTTCTTGAGATGTTCGTCAATCTCCTTGCACCCCATGTTCTCATGTTGCTTCTGAAGCTTAGAGTTTATGGTGGCAAGCATAAGGCATTCAATGTCTAAGGCGTCATCAGTATACTTTTTATAAGTATCCTTATCAGCACGGGAAGAGTTCCCGGTCGGCACCTCGGGGGCTTCTTCTTCCAAGACATAGAGCTTTAGCTCTTACCTGAGAACAATTCTCAGGTTCCTGTACCAGTCCATGTAGTTGGTCCCAGTGAGCTTATCCTTCTCAAGGATGGCTCTCAGAGACAGAGTGGAGTGTGAACCACTTGCCATGGAATTCTACAAGAATTCATGCAGAATAATATCAGCACCAAAATTTCAAAATACAATTTATTTTTAATTTGGACTTCAATTAAAACTCCCACTATTTTATTCGAAATGATGACCCTCACTATCAATTCGGAGAGTTCATGCGAGCTACTCTCTTAGTGGACAAGATCCGTATTTCACCAACACAATGAGTCAGCTTTGGCTTTTCTCTCACGATGTGGTTATTTAGGTAGGCAACGCTTGCCAATTGCATCCTCATGCAATTCTTGTATGGTTGGTGAATAACTCCTTATTCGCATCCATCACATGATGCATGCCAACCCTATGCCTCTAGGCACTCAACCTTTGAGGTCACCTTGTTAAGTTAGACCCGATGTCGACAGTGGGATATCACAATTATTCGCTCGCACCCTTACCAAGATAGATTAATGCACTTTGCTTTGGCAAGCCCACACTTCATCAATCGAGGCAGAAAGAGTGTCATCCATCGGAAGGCATCCGAACACTTAATATTTGATGAAGGGATTTTTGATAATAGGTTAACAATTAACCATGATCAACATTTGATCAATGTGCACATTTACAGAAAAACACTTTTCTAAAATCCACATGCATCCCTTATGTGCACAACATGGTACTATCAACATTTGATGGAAGAAAGGGCTAAATCTGAACATCCAGACTCTTCCAAATCTTCAGATTTATATGCATTGGACAAAGGCAAAGGCAACTCGACTTAAAGCAGTAGAGAAGCTCGTCTCTCCTTATTGGATTCAAAATCCAAAACAATACACGGGTTCATTAACCACTCGAGGGACGGTTACTGTTAAGGAGACAACAATTTCTAACAATTAGTAATTACCACAAAATCCCAGACGTTCCTGGCCGGGTTCCAAACTCATCAACAATTGATGATCCAGGATTAAATATAGACATTTAGAACACTTCTAAATCCATACGTTTACACGTACTGGAATAACCTAACTTCCAATATAACAATCATGGATGAAACCTCGCTCTGATACCACTGTTGGGTTTCTCTTGAGGGTGGCACAACAGTTGTGCACGCAGCGGAAATAATGAAATCAAGAACAACCCAAAAGAAATTTGGGATCGGGCCATGAATGTTGAATCAAGAAGTTAAGGAAAACTAGGTAAAGATTACCTTGGCGGTGTTGAGTCACAACTCAACAAAGATGCTCCAATGTATGAATTCTTGTCGGCGACGAGTCCCATGTGGAATAGCGTTTACGTCTCTGCAGAAATCCACACGAGCGGGAGAATGCCAATCTTCGTCGCACAGAAAAACCGGAAGGGATATCGACTGCACCTTGCACTCTCACAGACTGCTAGGTCCGCTCTAGGAAGACAAGCATCGGCGACTATCGTCGGAGAGGAGGTCGGCGGAGCGGGCGAACCGGCGGAACACTTCCGTCGGGCGAATCGGCGGAACACTTCCGTCGGGCCGTGGAGTCCTCTAGAATCGTTGATCCAAAACCCTAAGTCCTTATTTATACCCGAAGCATAAACAGACCTAGGAAAAATCGCTATCCGCAGACCAAAGAAAATTAGGGTTCCTGGAATAATCGTCGGGAATCAGCATTCGTCGAGAATTGAACAGTTCAATTCTCAACGATTCTCGACGATCGACGATTCTCGACGATCGATACTCGACGATTCTCAACGATCGATACTCGACGATTCTCGACGATTCTCCCATGGCAACATTTGTCGGACCCCATTCTATATGGTGATTGGTAACCTTTACCAACACAGTCAATCTTCCAACTTCTCCACATGCTCTTATGTGCGACCCTGCAGGATCATATCGCATTGGCAGTGAGATTACATGTTTGACCACTTCTAGATCACCATGGTAACTCCAACATTGCCTCCACAAATCTGGCTTCGGATCTCGAATCAGAACTCTAAAGCTCCACCGGCGGCCGAATCCTTTCTCCTCTTCCTCCTTGCTCTCCCTTCTCTCTATCTCTTTTAGAAAGAGAATAGCCAAGATGAATGAGAATTATCTTCTCAATCCTTGGTCTTAACTCAGCAGGGAGAAGCTTGGACCATTGGATCCCATTTGACGGAAATGAACGACCACAATGTACCCTGACACCTATGTTTTTGGGATGACACAGCTTGTGACACGCCCGTGTCACAGGCCGTGTACCTTAAGCGACACACAAATTGACTTACCCTGAATAGGACACGACCATGTGACACGCCCGTATCACAGGCCGTGTGCCCTAACACGGCTTTGTACATGCCCGTGTCCAGCCCGTGTTCACTAGGCCTCAATGTCCTGGACAAATCGAGAGAAGGTCACGACCCTATGACACGCCCGTGTCATATGCTGTGTGCCTAGACACGGCTTCAGACACGCCCGTGTCCAACCCATGTTCAATAGGCCTCACAAACCTGGACAAAACCCGAGGAGGACACGACCTCAGACACGCCCGTGTTGCAGGCCGTGTATCCTCTCGACAAACGTCGAGAGCATTTCATTGAGTACTCGAGACAACACAGAGTAGGACACGACTTGGGACACGCCAGTGTCCCAGGCCGTGTTGCCCTCTCGATAAATGTCGAGTGCCTTTTGTCGAGCACTCGACAGGCTGTGTCAACTCGATAACACAGAGCAGGACACGGCTTGGGATACGCCCGTGTCCCAGGCCGTGTTGCCCAGCCTGCACTCACTCTTGAGATTTGGGGTGTTACAACCCTCCCATCCTTACAAGAAATTTCGTCCCGAAATTTTCACATAGTAAGGAAAACAACAATCAAGATGTTATAACTTCACAAAAGGTTGATACAACTTGACATGCACTGTACAACAGTTTAAAAAAATAGCTCGGGAAATTCAGCTCGCATGGTCTACTCTCGCTCCCATGTTAGCTCCTTACGGCCACAGTTGTCCCATTGGACCTTGACCATCCCGATTATCTTGTTCCGTAACTGTTTATCGGCTCTATCCTCGATCCGAATGGGTCTAACCTTCTTCGTTAGCCCAAATTCGACCGGTATATGATCGTTTATAATCACTTGAGCTGGATCTTTCACAGCTTTTCGAAGCACTGATATGTGGAACACATCATGCAATCCACTCAATTCTGCCGAAAGAGTTAGCCGATAGGCAGCTTCCCCAATTTGCTCCACCACTTCAAACAGACCAAGATATCTCATACTTAACTTTTTCAAGTGCCGAATCCTGGACACGCCTTTGAAGGGTTTGATCTTCAAATATATCCAATCGCCCAATGCATATTCCACGTTCCGATGCTTGGCGTTGTAGTAGTTGGCTTGCTTATCCTGGGCTATCAATAGCCTCTCCCGAATAGAGCGTATCGTCGAATTAATTTCTTTGACTTCTTTATGCCCATATAGTTTAGATTCGCCTGTTTCCCCCCAAGTTAACGGTGTATGACATTTTCGACCATACAAAGCTTCAAACAGTGCCATACTTATGCTCGCTTGGTAGCTATTATTGTAGGCAAACTCTACCATATAGAGATAATCTTCCCATCTCTCACCAAAATCCAGGGCGCACATTCGGAGCATGTCCTCCAACGTTCTGTTGGTCCTCTCAGTTTGGCCATCAGTTTGGGGATGAAAGGCCGTACTGAATTTTAACTTTGTTCATAACAACTGATGGATCAGCCTCCAATCATTCGATTTGAAGCGCCCACCACGGTCACTTACGATGCTACGGGGAACACCGTGCAATCGTACGATTTGCTCAACATAAAGTTTCGCCAAGACTTCCACTGAATCGTCCCTCTTGTTCGGTAGGAAGTGAGCCACTTTAGTCAACCGTTCTACGATCACCCAACCGAATCATTCCCGCATTGAGATCTCGGTAACCCGTGCATGAAATCCATCGAAATATTATCAAACTTCCATTCTGGAATAGGTAACGACTTCAGGAAACCTCCGGGCTTCTGGCATTCTGTTTTCACCAAAGCACATGTTTGATATTTAGCCACATAATGTGCTGTCTTTCTTTAACCCTGGCCACCAGAACAACTTTTTCATGTTCTTGTACATCTTTGTGCTCCCTGGGTGAATTGAGTATTTTGTAAAGTGAGCCTCATACATCAATTCTTCCCTCAACTTACCCATACTTGGGACGCACAAACGACCCTCTTTCCTCAAAAGGCCGTCATCCCAGGAGAATTTGTCATTTGAACCATCCTTTGCATAACGTTGGAGACTTTCATCAAGTTCCGTTGCTTGCCGAACCCTGTCCACAATATCATATTGTACCTCAATCCAGTTATAGTATGCATTGGCTGTGGAATTCTTGTCAACACAAGAAATCTCTAACGCTTCTAACTCCTGAATCAGACGCTCATCATGCATTCACAACCAATTTTCCCTTACCAGAGTCCTACAACTCAAGGCATCTGCGACCACGTTTCCCTTTCCGGGAGTATAATGAATATCAAAGGTGTAGTCCCCGAGGAACTCCATCCACCTCCGTTGTCGCATATTAAGATTCTTTTGATCCAACAGGTACTTTAGGCTCTTATGATCTGTAAAGATATCCACTTTTACGCCATATAAATAGTGCTGCCACAATTTAAGTGCAAAGATCACCGCTGCCAACTCCAAGTCGTGGACGGGATAATTCTGCTCATGCACTTTCAACTAGTGTGAGCCATAAGCAATCAACTTTCTAAACTGCAAAAGAACGCAGCCTAAACCGCTCCTTGAAGCATCATTATAAATCTCATAGCCGTATGTACCACATTACGATGTTAGCACAGGCGCCGTGGTCAAACGACTCTTTAGCTCTTCAAAAGCTCGCGCGCACTCCAAAGTCCAAATGAACTTCTGATCCTTCCTCGTTAATGTGGTAAGAGGCAAAGCGATCCGTGAGAAGTTTTCCACAAAGCGTTTGTAGTAGCCTACTAGTCCAAGGAAACTCCTGACTTCGGCCACCGAATACAACACTGTCCACTCTCGTACGATACTTATCTTTAACGGATCCACCACAATGACCTCTTCACTTACCATATGGACAAGAAAAGCCACTGACGACAGCCAAAACTCACACTTTGAGAACTTGGCATATTGCTTATTTCTCCACAGGGTATGCAACACCAACTGTAAATGGTTCGCATGATCCGCTTCAGATTGAGAGTATACCAAGATATCATCAATGAATACTATCACAAATAGATCCAAGTACTCTCGGAACGTTCAGTTCATTAGATCCATGAACACCGATGACGCATTACATAGTCCAAACAGCATTATAGTGAACTCATAATGACCGTAGTGTACTTCAAACGCTGTCTTGGGAATGTCACCTTACCGAATCCTCAATTGGTAATATCCAGATTTTAAATCCAATTTAGAATAGACGGTTGATCCCACTAGCTGATCAAACAAGTCATCTATCCGTGGAATCAGATACTTGTTTTTCTCTGTCAGCTTATTCAGCTCGCAATAATCAATACACAACCGCAGACTACTGTCTTTCTTTTTCACAAAAAGAACAGGTGCGCTCCAAGGTGACATACTTGGGCGTATGTATCACTGTTCCAACAACTCTTGCAATTGAACTTTCAGTTCTGCCATTTCCTTTGGCGCGACGTAATATGGCGAGCGGGCCACAGGTTTTGCACCTGACATTAACTCAATAGTGAAGTCGATCTCCCGCTGGGGTGGTAACCTAGGAAGATCCTTAGGAAATACATCAGCAAACTTCGATACAATAAGAACATCACTCACTCTGGCCTTTGGCTCAACAGCTTAAATAAGCGTGAAGAATAACTCCGCGCCCTTCCGAACAACATTGATGACTTGGAGAGCAGACATCAAGGTCCCGCCTACTCCTCGCATACCAGCGAACTTAGTCTCAAGCTCGGTATTCTGGCCTAGTGTGATCTCCTTTGAATTACAATCAATAAAGGCACGCTGCTCCGAGAGCCAGTCCATACCAAAGATCATATCAAATTTCGATATCGGTAGCACAGATGCGCTCAAGCAGAAATCCCGACTTCCTATTTGAACTTCCATATCGCAAGCTCTATTCGCAAGCATCACACATCAGTTCGGTAATAACACCTTTACGCTATCTGTCGTCATATGACTAGGTACTCCAATTCGAGCTACGAAGTCCTTAGACAGAAATGAATGTGAAGCACCCGTATCAAATAGTGCTCTCGCCGGATTGTTCTGAATCAAGACAAATCCTAAGACAAACACATCATACACAAGCAATACACAAGGTATGCAATATTAAAAGCAATCAATATTTTAAATCATACCTATGACGACGTCACTTGGCTTTATGGCCACTTGCTGGCCAAGATTATATTCTCGGGGCTGCGCCTGGGATGCAGAGGACTCTACCACTGCTTTTCCCTTTTCAGCATAAGACGCTCCCGTCTTCTTTTCCACCTTTGGCGGACCAAGCCGGCAGTTATGGGCTATATGCCCCACTCTTCCACATGTAAAATAGGTATGAGACTCTTGCCCTGAAGTTGCCCCCGACAGAACTAGAGAAGAAGCCTGTCAAGATGATTTAGACCTCTTGCCCCATCTCTTTTGGTACTTCGATTTTCCAGGACGGGGAACTTTGAACTCTGGCTTTGTCACAGCCAAGTCCCTTTTTCCCTGTACCCGTTTCATATCCTTCTCCAGCGCACAAGCAGTATCGACCAACGCCTGAAATCGTTGGTTCACCGAACTCGAGAGCAGGAATCTCAACTCATCCCGCAATCCTTCGTAAAACCTATTGGTTTTTCATTGTTCATCATTGAAGATAGACCCCACATAACGACCCAACCTTGTAAACTCATGCAAGTAAGTATCAACACTACTTTCTCCTTGCGTTAGACGTTGGAACTCATTTTCCATGGCGATGTGTTTTGCCGCATGTAGGTGCTTTGCCAAAAATAGTCGCGAAAACTCCTCAATCGAGACTTGTGTTAATTGCCTGCCCGCTAAATGGTGCAACTCTATCTTGTCCCACCACAACCGAGCCTCTCCTTCCAAAGAGACGATGGCCAAGATGACCTTCAGATCTTCCTCCGTCCATATCGCCATCAATATACGCTTGACGCGCGACAACCAATCCTCCGCATGCGCTGGGTTCCCACACCCGTAAACATCGGAGGATTGAAGCTCATAAAATGCTTCAACTGCCGCTCAGCTGCTCGAGGATCAACAACCTCAACAGGTTCTGGTCTTACACCAACCAATTCTAGCACCACTGCCGGCTGCGCTTGCCCAGTAGGCTGTGCATGAATCAGGACAAATAGCGCCTCAATAACTAAGCAGACTGTTTCCGCAGAAGGAGGAGGTGTAGGCACCTCAGCTAGTGCCGCACTCTCATCAGAATGCTGGGGCTCAGACTGCCTAACACCACTACGAGTCACCTATAGGTGAACAAGACACACTTTAACGATCTTGCACAAGCAATCACAATAATATAGGAACGCGCAGGTTCCTCAAACAGGTGTATTTGCATTCCTTAGTGGACATTCAAGAGTTCATTAATGTTAAAGCGGGTCGCACTTACACGTGCTCGCCACCCCACAAAAGAATTCGACCACGAATTCGAAAGAGGAAGACCGAGAAGAGCTGATACCAAAATATAACGACCCCATCCGTTAAATAACATATAATAGAAGGTTCGGTCGGGGCCCCATGCTATATGCCACAAACAGGCGGCGAGGTCACAGGTTAATACCAATACAGGTACGCATCTTAACACAGAGCATACTAGCGGAAGATTTTAATGTTAAACTGAAATCAAACCATGAATGTCCACTATATATAAATAACCACATTTATATATACTCACGAAGGAATGTACAACAAATACTCAAGAGTTTGGCCTTACGGCCTTACAGTTATGCTTTACAAGTGTGGAATACAAATATCTGCGCGCAGGCCGGCCACACATGAACATAACAAAAGTCTTTACTTAGCCTTCGAGGGCCAGCAACAGTAGGGGATTCAACCCTCTATTTCCCGCTCGGCTATCCAGCACCTGCACAGGGACAGCCCACCACAATGGTGGCAAACAAAGCAACGGTAAGCATTCAGCTGATCAATTTATAACGACCCTACCCCTTTCCAGGGGAAGTGGTATTCCTTCCCTGCAGGCATAGCAATTCACAAGCAGATATATAACACATTGTGCCCTCATACACAAGCAATACATCACAAACGCTGGCCATGCAGCCCGACGCTCTGTGCACTCATGGCACATTATTGGTGTACCAGAATACCAGGGTCCCACCACCGTTCAAGGTTTGAAATCCAACAGTAAAGTTTGAGCAAATAAGTCTTAATGGCGTGCAAGCCTAAGACTCTCATTACGTCACTGACGAAAGCTCAATGCCTTGACGCTCTCTTATACAGTCGACATAACATAGGTACAGATCAGCCACCTCCCATTGCTCAAGTCTCTATGCCATTGTCGAATACCGAAGTACTCATGGCCAGTTTACAGGCGTTGGTCGGTTTCACCTTTCCTATTCGGCACTAAGCCTTTTTAAGAGCACATAGCTCATAATAGCCACACTGTCCTCCAAGGACTGGCTTCACAATACAAAAAAGGGAGCTAATTCAAGCGTTCCTCGCGGTCGCTTGATGAGTTCAGCAGAACTCCCTTTCTGCACCCGAACTCAACCCAAACATAGCATACAACACAAGAATCACGAGGGTATTTTCCTGGAATTCCACTCCAGTACTTCCTTCTACTGTCCTTCATATGCACAACCCATCGACTCCACAACATACATGTTTATACGCGGAGTCTTCTCCGGTGCGCAAAATGAAACATCACCAATCCAGACCAACCTGTCCAGATGGGCTTCACACAACATGTCTATTCCGTACTACACATTTCCGGATCTATATGCAAGACTAAGGATTACAAGAATCAACCCAAGGAAATCCCTCAAAAGCCACCTTTTGGTGGGGGAAATCCATGCACATGCCAAAGAAGGACTTCACATGTCCAAGGAAGAAATATCGTTACCCTTGACGATTTATTTGGATCCATGGAAATCTAGCCGATTGGAAAGCACCGCAGCGGCCTTGCCTCCATAAATCTGGCTTCAGATCTCGATTCAGAACTCTGAAGCTCCACCGGTGGCCGGATCCTTTCTCCTCCTCCTCCTTGCTCTCCCTTCTCTCTATCTCTTTTAGAAAGAGAATAACCAAGATGAATGAGAATTATCTTCTCAATCATTGGTCTTAACTCAGCAGGGAGAAGCTTGGATCATTGGATCTCAGTTGAAGGAAATGAACGACCACAATTTGCCCTGACACCTATGTTTTTAGGCTGATACGACTTGTGACGCGACTTGTGACACGCCAGTGTCACAGGCCTGTGTACCTTAAGCGACACACAAACCGACTTACCCCGAACAGGACAGGACCATGTGATATGCCTGTGTCACAGGCTGTGTGCCCTGAAACGGCTTTGGACATGCCCGTGTTCAGCCTGTGTTCACTAGTCCTCAATGCCCTGGACAAATCCAGAGAAGGTCACGGCCCTGTGACACGCCCGTGTCACAGGCTGTGTGCTTAGATACGGCTTCGGACACGCCCGTGTTCAATAAGCCTCACAAACTTGGCCAAAACCAAAGGAGGACACGGC
The DNA here is from genome assembly GCA_039513925.1 of Platanthera zijinensis. Classification (NCBI taxonomy): domain Eukaryota; kingdom Viridiplantae; phylum Streptophyta; class Magnoliopsida; order Asparagales; family Orchidaceae; genus Platanthera; species Platanthera zijinensis. The sequence goes on from CM077093.1 coordinate 66,041,484, forward strand.
CTCTGACACGCCCGTGTACCCTCTCGACAAACGTCAAGAGCATTTCATCGAGTACTCAAGACAACACAGAGCACGACACGGCTTGGGACACGCCCGCTGTAACACCTCCCCTGTAATGACCATATAATATGGGTCCGGCCGGGGCCCCACAACATACAGACATCATAGCTTTAGTATTAAAAGATGATATGAAAACTACCCAATCTCAAAACTCCAGACAAACACAGCAGAAACAGAACGCTAATAGACAGAAGTTATCCACTAGCAGTAGAGTATCAAATGGCCTTAAGACCTTACACAATAATAGTCCAAATAAAAATGTGCCAAGCACTCCTAGGCTACCTCGGCATGCAAGCCGGACATAAACATAACAAGAGTAGCAAACACAAAAGGAAAATCCAAGCAAACCAACACGTCATGAGGCTTAGGTCTTTTCGCCCGGCGCGCTAGCTCCTGCATGCGATCCTTGCCCTGTAAGGATTTGAAGTAACGTGGGTCAACAAAGGCTGACCTCTACTGTGTAACAAACACATCTCCTCCCGGCCTTCCCTAACAGACCCCGGGGTACCACTCCACCTGCAAGTTAGCACTTCATATACAAAAAGAGCATATATATTAAAGCGGTAAAATAGGCGTGGATGTCTCATACAACATACATGTTTTCTATGTTTTGTACAAGGTGAAAGGGGCCTACTATGCAATATGAATGCAACCCGGGTTTCACCCAAGGCACCCTAGCTCGTATGCATCTAGCACAACATCAAACACTGGGTACTTCCGTTTCCCCATTGTCTTAAAGCCGCAAATAAAAGGGAACCACCATGTCCCTAACGGCACACACGCCGTCACACGGAACCTTGCAAAAGGCCCCACCCGCACAAGGGTCATAAACCCAGGGATTGCACGCACATTTTGACTTCGCACGTTAGGGTTCCGTCTCATACTGACCGATTCTAAGAAGCCTTGCTGGACCCCACCCGCTCATGGCTACATTGCCCGGGCTTGCCCTCCGCTCGACATTCTCATCAGTCTCACACAAGGGGCTAGTCTCGCCGGGACACTTTCCCCACATGACTTGCGTGTCATGGGACAGCCAGCCGACCACTGAGACATACCCGCGCCTTTGCACAGCACAAACCAAGGTTTCCCCACCCCAATCACCATTCGTACCGTATCTTTCCCATGCTCCAAGTAAACCATCTACCGCACAAAGCGGAGCTAACCTTGTCCGGTTCCGACTACGAGTACTCACTCAAATAAAAGGGGGGGAAAACGCATACACACAACGGCGTATTGCCGCAACGGATTTCTACCGAATCCCCGAAGCTCGCTATGCAACATCACCGGGTCGGACTAACGGTCGCGACCACGGCTTCACCCACAATGCCTAATCCGCTAACGGAGCGGATCTCTAATACAAAGCATGCCGGGATGAACATACTCAACTCGGAGGTTACTCTTGAACCTAGGTTACACGAATCCCTCTCATTTGAGAGATCCGGTGCTCAAAACACGAAAGGAAGGGGATGTTATTCATGCATCCTAAATCCTATAAACTGAGAGGAGAAGTGTCGTTACCTTCCGTCCCCTCTTCCTAGCCATGGAGAAGATTTGCTCGGTTGAAAACCACCACAATGCTCCCACCTTCGCGGATCTGAACTCCGCTCGCGAAACGGACCTCCGAAGCTTCGTCGGCGGCCGGAACTTGGCCTCCTTGCTCTCCCTTCTCTCTAGAACTTAGAGAGATAAAAGAAAGTGGGGAATGAGGGTTTGGATTTCTATTCCCGGCCTTAAACTGCCCAGGGAGGCTCCCCACCATTGGATCTTCCCAAGAAAAGAATGAACGGCCACGATCGGAACCCAAAATAAAAAATCTGGGCCGAACACGGGTTGCAACACGGCCGTGTGCAGGGCCATGTCAACCATTCGCCGTCATCCCAAAATTCCCAACCAGAACTCGGCCTGGAACATGGCCTCTGACACGCCCGTGTTAGACCCGACACGGCCGTGTCACTAGTCGTGTCAAGCCCGTGTACCAAACTCCTCCAAACTACCCGAGAAGGACACGTCCCTTGACATGTCTTCGAACACGCCCGTGTCACGGCTGACACGCCCATGTCAAGTCCCGTGTCACGGCCCGTGCCCCCCCCCTCAATGCCACAAAATCGTTGAGTGCTAGACACGCCCTGAGACACGCCCGTGTCTCAGGTGACACGCCCGTGTCTCAGGTGACACGCCTGTGTCGCACCTGACACGCCCGTGTCAAAGCCCGTGTTCTCACTCAACGATCGTCGACAGAAAAACGTCGAACTCGAGCACGACACGCCCTGTGACACGCCCGTGTCACAGGCCGTGTCAGCCTACCCAGAACCCAATTTGGCCAAAAACATAACGCCATCGGTTCCTCTTCCAAATTTTGGGGTGTTACAACTCTCCCCCCCCTTAAAAATAATTTCGTCCCGAAATTTTAAAACATGGAAAGTAAACAAAACTAAACGGTACCTGAGGAGAAAAGCTCGGGGTACTCCTCCAGCATGGCCTGCTCTCGCTCCCATGAGAGCTCCTCGCGGCCACAGTTGTCCCAACGAACCTGTACGAGTCTAACCTCCTTGTTCTGCAGATGTCGAACCTCTGAATCTTCTATCCCGATTGGACGAACTCGCGTCCTCAAATCTTCCTCTACCGGCACCGCCGTCGGCTCAATCACCATGCTGGCTTATAACAAAGCTTTCCTCAAGACGGAGACGTGAAATACGTTGTGTAATCCACTTAGCTCCGTGGACAACGCTAACCGGTACGCTGCCTCTCCCACTCGCTCGATGACCTTGAATGGTCCCAAAAATCTCGGACTCAGCTTCTTGAGTCGGCGAATCCGTGAAACGCCTTTGAATGGCTTGATTTTAAGATAAACCCAGTCGCCCACCGCGGACTCCACATGCCTGTGGCGAGCGTTGAAATACTTAGCTTGCCGATCTTGAGCTACCTTCATGCGCTCTTGAATGGTTCGCACGAGCTCCCTAGCGTCGGCTACCACCTTTTTTCCCAAAAGTTTGGTGTCTCCCGCCTCTGTCCAAGACATCGGTGTTCGACACCGCCTCCCATACAAAGCTTCGTATGGCGCCATCTTGATACTAGCTTGGTAACTATTGTTATAAGCAAACTCCACCATGAAGAGGTGATCCTCCCACTTCTTGCCGCAGTCGAGAGTACACATCCTTAGAATATCCTCCATAGTACGGTTCGTTCTCTCGGTTTGCCCATCGGTTTGAGGATGAAAGGCCATACTGAACTTTAGTTTTATGCCCAAGCTCTTTTGCACCAACCGCCAATCCTTAGACGTGAAACGCCCATCCCGGTCGCTGACTATACTCTTCGGAATCCCATGAAGTCGTACAATATTGCGGACGTACAACTCCACCAACTTTTCCACACCGTCCTCCTTCCGGTTTGGGATGAAATGTGCCACTTTGGTCAAGCGGTCCACAATCACCCAAATGACATCATTACCCTGCTGCGATCTAGGCAACCCATGCACAAAATCCATGGAGATGTCCTCAAATTTCCATTCGGGGATTGGAAGAGGCTTCAAGAACCCGCCCGGCTTCTGACACTCGGCCTTCACCAAGACACAAGTTTGGCACCGACTCACAAACAAAGCTACGTCCCGCTTCATCCCAAGCCACCAATAGGACTTCCTCAAATCCAAGTACATCTTTGTACTACCCGGGTGAATGGAGTACTTAGTGAAGTGGGCCTCAAACATCAAATCCTCGTGGAGCTTGCCGAATTGCGGTACACAAATCCTTCCGTCCTTCCTCAGAATCCCATCAACCATCTCCCAGGCGCTACCCTCGCCCTTTAGAGCTTCCTCCACGAAAGGTTGGAACTCCACATCCACACGGGTCGCTTCCCAAATACGATCGCATAAGTCACTCTGCATCTCAATCCAGTTTAGCTGAGCCACGCTAGACTCGCCTCTTACCACACATTCCAAACCAAGGGACTCCCAGTCCCGCCTCAACCGCTCATCATGAGCTTCGATCCAATTACCTTGCCCCAAGTATTTCCTGCTCAGAGCATCCGCCACCACATTGGCTTTCCCCGACGTATACTGAATCGCCACCTCGTAGTCCCCAAGGAACTCAACCCACCTGCGCTGCCGCATATTTAGGTCCTTCTGATCTAGGAGATACTTTAGACTCTTGTGGTCCGTGAAGATCTCCACCTTTGCACCATAAACGTAGTGCCTCCACAACTTCAAAGCAAAAATTACCGCCGCCAACTCCAAATCATGGACGGGGTAATTTCTCTCATGAGGCTTCAGCTGCCTCGACCCAAAAGCTATCACACTACCATGCTGCACCAACACGCACCCTAAACCGCATCCGGATGCGTCGCTGAAAATCTGGAATCCTTAGGTCCCCTTTGGTAGACTTAGGATCGGCGCCGTCATTAGCCTCTCCTTCAGGGTTCCAAACGCCTGATTGCACTCTTGAGTCCATACAAACTTCTGATCCTTGCGAGTTAGTGAAGTGAGGGGCAGAGCTATCCGCGAAAAGTTTTCCACAAACCTTCGGTAGTACCCAGCTAGTCCAAGAAAACTCCGGACTTACGCCACGGTCCTAAAAACTGGCCACTCTCTGATGGCTTCTGCTTTCGTTGGATCTACCGCCACCCCATCCCCACTAATCACATGGCCTAAAAACGCCACCTTCTCCAACCAGAACTCGCACTTGGAGAACTTCGCATAAAGCTGGTTCTCTCTCAATACTTACAACACTGTCCTCAAGTGCGACTCGTGCTCCGCTTCCGACTTAGAATACACCAAAATGTCATCGATAAAGACGACTACGAACCAGTACAAGTATTCGCGAAACACTCGGTTCATCAAGTCCATGAACACGGATGGCGCGTTCGTCAACCCGAACGACATCACCGAGAACTCAAAATGACCATACCTCGTACCAAACGCTGTCTTGGGTATGTGTTCGTCTTGAATCCGCAACTGATAGTATCCGGACTTTAAGTCCAATTTGGAGTACACCACCGACCCCACTAATTGGTCGAAAAGGTCGTCTATCTGAGGAATCAGATACTTATCCTTGACAGTCAATTTGTTCAACTCTCGGTAGTCTACGCACAAACGCATACTACCGTCCTTCTTCTTTACGAATAACACCGGCGCACTCCACGGTGAAGAGCTGGGTCTGATATACCCTTGCTCCAAAAGCTCCTGCAACTGAACCTTGAGCTCGGCCAACTCTTTTGGTGCTATCCTAAAGGGTGGACGCGACACCGGTCTAGCCTCGGGCACTAACTCGATGGAGAAATCAATCTCCCGCCGAGGAGGTGCTCCCGGTAGCTCCTCAGGAAATACATCTCCAAACTCCGCCACCACGGGCACTTCTCCAAGAGACAGCCTGGAAAGGCTAACCTCCAACAACGCTACTAGAGCTACACCTCCCTGGTAAACAGCTCGCACTAGTTGAAGTGCCGAAACTATGGAGCATGCCACCCCATGCAGGCCCTCAAACTTGACTTCCGCTTGCCCCACGCCCCTCAGGGTTACCACCTTGGACAAACAGTCGATACTGGCACGCTGCTCCGCTAGCCAGTCCATCCCCAAAATCACATCGAACTCGGACAACGGCAAGATCGCCGCTACCAACATGAAGTCGACTCCCTCAAGACTCCAACAAATCCGCCCTTTAGCCCTGGTTGTCATAGACGACCCATTGGGCATGCGCACTTTCAACTCTGAGTCCGTTGAGAAGGACTCAACTCCAATCCTCCGGATGAAACTTTCCGCAAGGAAGGAGTGTGACGCTCCCGTATCAAAAAGTACCCTAGCGGGGTACCCAGATACCACTACAAAGCCTACACACATGCAATAAACATAAAAAGGCTTGAAAGGAAGAAATCTAAGGTGCAGGTTGAACTCTCATACCTGTCACCACATCGGTTTGGCGGATTACTTCCTGCTGCCCAAGGTTGTAGGCCCTTGGCTGCACTGGTTGAAACCGGGAAGCACTCGACTCTGCCATCTTCCCCTTCTCTGCTACACTGGGGCCGGAGCGTACGGTCTGCTCCTGTCTTGGCTCTTGCTCAGCGCCCCCTTGGGTACAAAATCTTGCTATGTGGCCTGGCTTGCCACAATTGTAACACGTCTGCGGTCCCTTAGAGCGTGACCCTCCGGACGTCCAATTACTTTTCTCGCCCGACTTATATGGGGAAGGCTTCTTCTTCCATCGGCTCCCTTCCGCCTTTCCATGGGACTGAACAGGCTTCTTCTTTTCCCCCTGTTTGGGTGTGAAACCCTTGCGACGTTGGGATCGCTCCATGTCACTCTCCAAAATTCGGGCTACCTCCACCAATTCGTTGAAACCCGCACGTTTCATCGATATGAGGGGTTGTCTTAGATTCTCCATCAATCCATGATAGAAGAGATTGTCCCTCTCTTCATCGTCTGCCATGGTTGTTCCCGCATAACGACCCAAGCGAGTAAATTCCTGAACATATTCATCCACTGACTTGTCTCGCTGCACCAGATGTAGAAACTGCCTCTGGAGGGCTAACCTTGTTGATGCGGGAATGTACTTCTTCAGAAAGGCATTCCCAAACTCCTCGATGGACGGTATGCGTCCTAGAAACTGCCTGCCACTATGGCTCACCCACCATAACTTGGCATCTCCCACCAACATAAAGGCTGCGAACTCTGCCTTTTTCTCATCTGGCGCCTCTGCCGCCCTCAGAAGATCCTGAATTCTAGCCCACCAATCCTCTGAATCTGTGGGCGTACCGATTCCCTTGAAGGTTGGAGGGTGGAAACTCAGAAAGTACTTCATTTGCCGGTCCCCATGCCCGACAACCACTCTCTCGGCCTACGGCTCTTCCCGCCTGGCTTCCTCAACCGGCACGGTCGCTGCCGTGTCCGGGTAGAAGGAGTTGCTACTTGAGCAACGGGAGCTGCTACCTGTGCTGTCGCTACAGCTTGGGCCGCCACCATCGCTTCTGCAAGCATACGGCAGAAGTCGGCCGGTGTGACCCCCATCCCTAGCAAACCTTGCGTAGTCGCACTACTTGCCGAGAGCTCTTCTCTTGGCCTCGAGGTCCCAACCTCGTTGCTAGCACTCTAAACACAAGCAAGAAAACGCAAATCAGTCTCTAATCGCAAGACTCGAACACAGGGACACTCATGGTCCCGTGATACTCCTATGTGGATAACTTCTTATACGCGACTCGACTTATACTTTCGACCGCGAAACTTCTCATTGGAACGCTAAACCTCCCTTTGATACCAAATTGTAACACCTCCCCTGTAATGACCATATAATATGGGTCCGGTCGGGGCCCCACAACATACGGACGTCACAGCTTTAGTATTAAAAGATGATATGAAAACTACCCAATCTCAAAACTCCAGACAAACACAGCGGAAACAGAACGCTAACAGACAGAAGTTTTCCACTAGCAGTAGAGTATCAAATGGCCTTAAGGCCTTACACAATAATAGTCCAAATAAAAATGTGCCAAGCACTCCTAGGCTACCTCGGCATGCAAGCCGGACATAAACATAACAAGAGTAGCAAACACAAAAGGAAAATCCAAGCACAGCAACACTTCATGAGGCTTAGGGATTTTCGCCCGGCGCGCTAGCTCCTGCATGCGATCCTTGCCCTTTAAGGATTTGAAGTAACGTGGGTCAGCAAAGGCTGACCTCTACTATGTAACAAACACATCTTCTCCCGGCCGTCCCTAATGGACCCCGGGGTACCACTCCACCTGCAAGTTAGCACTTCGTATACAAAAAGAGCATATATATTAAAGCGGTAAAACAGGCGTGGATGTCTCATACAGCATACATGTTTTCTATGTTTTGTACAAGGTGAAAGGGGCCTACTATGCAACATGAATGCAACCCGGGTTTCACCCAAGGCACCCTAGCTCGTATGCATCTAGCATAACATCAAACACTGGGTACTTCCGTTTCAACATTGGCTTAAAGCCGCAAACAAAAGGGAACCACCATGTCCCTAATGGCACACACGCCGTCACACGGAACCTTGCAAAAGGCCCCACCCGCACAAGGGTCATAAACCCCGGGCTTGCCCGCACATTCTGACTTCGCATGTCAGGGTTCCGTCTCACACTGACCGATTCTAAGAAGCATTGCTGGACCCCACCCGCTCATGGCTACATTGCCCGGGCTTTCCCTCCGCTCGGCATTCTCGTCAGTCTCACACAAGGGGCTAGTCTCGCCGGGAAACTTTCCCTACATGACTTGCGCGTCACGGGACAGCCAGCCGACCACGGAGACATAGTCGCGCCTTTGCACAACACAAACCAAGGTTTCCCCACCCCAATCACCATTCGTACCGTATCTTTCCCGTGCTCCAAGGAAACCATCTACCGCACAAAGCGGAGCTAACCTTGTCCAGTTCCGACTACGAGTACTCACTCAAATAAAAGGGGGAAAACGCATACACACAACGGCGTATTGCCGCAACGGATTTCTACCGAATCCTCGAAGCTCGCTATACAACATCACCGGGTCGGACTAACGGTCGCGACCACGGCTTCACCCACAATGCCTAATCCGCTAACGGAGCGGATCTCTAATGCAAAGCATGCCGGGATGAACATACTTAACCCGGAGGTTACTCTTGAACCTAGGCTACACGAATCCCTCTCATTTGAGAGATCCGGTGCTCAAAACACGAAAGGAAGGGGATGCTATTCATGCATCCTAAATCCTAAAAACCGAGAGGAGAAGTGTCGTTACCTTCTGTCCCCTCTTCCTAGCCATGGAGAAGATTTGCTCGGTTGAAAACCACCGCAACGTTCCCACCTTCGTGGATCTGAACTCCGCTCGCAAAACGGACCTCCGAAGCTTCGTCGGCGGCCGAAACTTGGCCTCCTTGCTCTCCCTTCTCTCTAGAACTTAGAGAGATAAAAGAAAGTGGTGAATGAGGGTTTGGAACACTATTCCCGGACTTAAACCGCCCAGGGAGGCTCCCCACCATTGGATCTTCCCAAGAAAAGAATGAACGGCCACGATCGGAACGCAAAATAAAAAATTTGGGCCGAACACGGGTTGCAACACGGCCGTGTGCAGGGCCGTGTCAACCATTCGCCGTCATCCCAAAATTCCCAACCAGAACACGACCTGGAACACGGCCTCTGACACGCCCGTGTCAGACCCGACACGGCCGTGTCACTAGCCGTGTCAAGCCCGTGTACCAAACTCCTCCAAACTACCCGAGAAGGACACGTCCCTTGACACATCTTCGAACACGCCCGTGTCACGGCTGAAACGCCCGTATCAAGTCCCGTGTCACGGCCCGTGCCCCCCCTCAACGCCATAAAATCGTTGAGTGCTCGACACGCCCTGAGACATGCCCGTGTCTCAGGTGACACGCCCGTGTCGCACCTGACACGCCCGTGTCAAAGCCCATGTTCTCACTCAATGATCGTCGACAGAAAAACGTCGAACCTGAGCACGACACGCCCTGTGACACGCCCGTGTCACAGGCCGTGTCAGCCTACCCAGAACCCACTTTGGCCAAAAAAATAACGCCATCGGTTCCTCTTCCAAATTTTGGGGTGTTACACCCGTGTCCCAGGCCGTGTTGCCCTCTCGACAAACATCGAGTGCATTTCATCGAGCACTCGACAGGCTGTGTGTCAACTCGACAACACAGAGCAGGACACAGCTTGGGACACACCCATGTCCCAGGCCATGTTGCCCAGCCTGCACTCACTCTTGAGATATGGGGTGTTATAATGTCTATACCCGAAGATGACCAAAAAAGCCCGGATGCGCCCCATGTGTTCCCCCGGGGCCAAAGCATTGCCTGCCCAAGAAAGGTCATCAAGAGTGTTGTCCTACCTTGAGCAGACTAGCCACATTCCCTTAGAAGGGCACAAAAGAGAAAAATGCACAAAATCCTGAGAAGGAACAGTAGATACACTGCTCTCGTGCCTCAGGTTACAAACATCACTGATCAGTTAGACTAGGTGCGCCAAGTGGTCTATAACATTGCTTGTCTTTGGAAAGATCAGCGAAGTTGTGGGCCCCGCGAAAGCACGGATTGAGAGTACCATAGAGTATTCGACTACTACAATCATGAGATGATCGAAGAGACAAGGCTACACTTGAACGCCATTGTTTGTCAACTAAAGATCATCGTAACTGTAATGTATCCATAGTGGAGCACAACAGAGCTAACACACTGGGACCTCCCTTGATACACGATGTGTGTTAGATGCTGGCTGGGATCTGAAGCCCTGAAGTACACCAACATAGATTGGACGACACCCACTGCACATACGAGAACACTCCCCACTATATGTGGTAATCGCGGTCTTACGCCCGAGAATAATCTATGAAGGGAACAACAAGACTCAGCGATATCTCGATGGTTCAGCGTTCCCTTTGGCAAAGAGAAAACAAAGGAGGAGGCACTCCAAAAAGAGAAAAGTGTCAGTACGGGATCTCTGACGTAAAATTTATTGAAATGAATGAAAGAACTGTTGGGTATTGTATCCACAATTACCTGGATTTGAGGAAGCCTCCTATCTAGCTAAGATGAATCCACAATGTATTTGATGATATATTTCAAGTTGTGCTTGCAATTATTCCACGCTAAGTACACACCAATGTAAGGGTGCAGTGGGTCAATATACATGGGTCTGCGCAACGTAATCCCTCGTTGAGCAAATCAGTGTGCTAGCCTACGTGTACTCTCTCTATTGGAGTGTACTTACTTTCAAGTACAGGGCTGAGAAAGATCAAGAGCAGACAAGGAGCAAGGATGGGTCAAAGCAACTCACGGGAAGAAAGACGAAAATCGTCTAAGTAGAAATCGTCGAGAATCACTAAGTGATTCTCGCCGATTCGATGAGAATCACTAGTGATTCTCGCCGAATCGTCGAGAATCACTCGCTGATTCTTGCCGATTGCAGCCGGCTGTCTCAACGCCATTTTGATTTCTTCTTAAGGCAGAATCGTCGAGAATCACTAGTTGATTCTCGCCGAATCGTCGAGAATGACTTTGCATTCTCGCCGATTCGTCGAGAATGAATTATGATTCTCGCCGATTCTCTCTGGATGGCAAGATCTTCAGCCAGAATTCTGCCAAGTAGAATTCGGCGAGAATCATAAGTGATTCTCGCCGATTCGTCGAGAATCACCAATGATTCTCGCCGAATTTGCCTTAGGCGAATTTCTTCTGCTCGCTGGACCGGACCAAATATTCAGGCATTGTTTTGAACCGGATTTAGGGTTTCTTCTGGTGGGGCCCACAACAGTCATAAAGGAGTATTCTACTGTATAAATACACTCCTATTTTGAACGTAATCAGGAGTGAACCAAAATGAAAAAGGTCGGCCGCCGACTTGACCTAACGGATCGTAGATCGCCGTCCGCCGCCATCGCCGCTTGTGCAGGTTGTCGCCGTTGCTGATCGTGGTTTCTTCTCGATCTCGCGGCGACAGAATCTCACCCAAGCAACGCGTCTTACGTGTCTACCTAGAGATCCTTTGTCTCTTGATTTGTTGATTGGGAATACCTTCCCTTTCCGAATCGATCGAGACGATCGATCCTAGCAAGACCGTTGGTAGACCTTGCTAGCTTTGCTACGAAGGTTGGATCTCCAAAGCTCAGCCGCCGCACTCCGTTGCCGCCGCCGATCCTGACAGCTACGCCGCCGCACTTCTTGTCGCCGCTGGTTTCGTGGAGATTCTCTCTAAGAGAGCACCTAGGTCGTGGAATCTTCGACTTATTCAAGAACGCAATGTCGAACAAAGAGGACACCAAGGGCTCCAAAAGTAGTTTGTATTTTATACATTCAAGTTTTTTTGTTGTTGTAAAGGAACGTTGGTTCCTCTGTGTAAGGGTTGGGTGCAACCTGTGCTGGAGGAGTGGTGACTCCTTCGTGTGGAAGAGTTACTTCCTTAGTGTGAGGATTGGTTTTCAATCCTATTGGTGAAGTGACCGAGTCGTCCCTTGTTGGGAGATAGGTCGAAGGAGGAGAGTGGACGAACCCAAATCGAGGAACCACTATAAATTGCCTATGTCTTTCTGTGTTGTGTTGTTTTGTTTATTTGTGCAGGTATAGTTTTAATTCCGCAAAAACGCTATAAGACACCTATTCCCCCCCCCCCCCATAGGTGAAGGTAGTTGGCATTAGGTTGACTTTAAAGTGGTATCAGAGGGAGGTTACTCATCAAAGGGGTTAACACCTCGAGTAAGTTCCTGCCTCTAGTGTCAACAAGAAGATCAAACTCAAGCATGGAGTTGGATTATGATGTCTCTCCTCTAAGACTCCCTTCATGTACAAAGGAGTACTATCCTGTATGGAAGATGAGAGTACTATTTCATCTGGAGGCCATCGACCCTCGAGCATCACTCATTCTGGAAGAGGGTCCCTTCATTCCCATAAAGGCTTCCGGCTCGGGGAAAGATCTCCAAATCCCCAAGTGTCCCAAAGAGATGTCGGAGACAGAGCTCTCACTGTTCAACCTGGACAAGGTGATTCGTCAGATCTTCACTAATGTCTGGTCTGGACCATCTCGCTCTAGATTGGACAAGTGTAGTATGGCCAAGTTCATGTGGCAAACCATCTCAGACCTCATGGAGGGATCAGAGAAAGAAGGGACCAGTTGTCAGCAAGAGGATGAAGCCTATGTGGGGGTCCTCATTTCTGAAGATGAAGGGCATGATCAATCTGTCAGTATCAGGGCTCCTGTGTCCTTGTCAAAGACTGAATAAGAAGTTGAGGAAAGCCGTTCTGATGAAGCTGACTCAATAGTCTCTGCCGATCTTGACTGTAACCCTGAACAGCAAAGCCAGGAGCAGGTAACTTCTTCATCATGCCCCTCTCCTCTTGCAGTTCCTGAAGACGGGAATAGTTCAGAGGATTGTCCCTCTAGTGATGCAAGGGATATGGATAGCTTCAATCAGAAGATTGAAAATCTTAAATCCCTTCAGTGTGCCCTTCAGAAGAGCAACTTACTTGTTGAGGAGCAAGCTAAGGAGATTGCTCAGCTGAAGACCTTGATGAATATCCAATTGGAATCCATCAAGGTAAAGGACTCAAAGATCTTGGATATAGAAAGTCGTCTAGAGACCGAGAAGAGAATAGTTTCTAACTTTTCCACGATAGATGCTATCAAGAGAAAAGAAGAAAATGGGTGGATCTCCCGAATTATTAATTCATGGAGAAATGGGGAAACTGTGTTCAGACCCCCCACCCCGAGTAGGAAGGGCACTCATCATGCCTTCAGGTATGACCACAGAAACAACGTTGGTCACTACAAGAATGATCAGCCCTTAGGTGGAAATACCCACAGTGCCAGAGCTGTCATGGCTACCCATAAGAGAATACCCAAGGCTCATTCTGAACCCTTTGTATTCTCAGCCTCAGCCCAACTCATCATGAATATGCAGGAACCAGCTCTCACTGTAGTACTTTCCACCCTAGGACACAGGAAAGGGGGGTCAGGAAACATGTGGTAAGTACCCATGGGGCCTCTAGAAGTGTGCTGACTGAGAGGAAGGCACCACCTCCCAGGCCTCATGACACTCACCACATGAATTCTTTCCACCCTCCCACGTGTCACTGTTGAAAAGGCAATTTTGCGAGCAGAACTGGCTTTATCCCGTTTAGACCTAAGCTCATGACTACCTCAGTCAACAGATCAGGTCTGAAACGGCGATACAACATTCACGAATGTTGGTGCTGTGGCAAGGTGGGTAACTTTGTCGTAGATTGTTGGCACAATCCCTCTGTGCCAAGGGCAAGGGCATATCCACTTCCTCTGAGAAGAGTTAGCCTTCCTGACAGGATTCTTGTGGGAAGGCATTCGAGATTTTATACTGACAAGAACCTAGGACCCAATACATATTGGGTTCCTAAGGCAAGGTAATTCTCTTTTGCAGGGCAGTCTAGGTTCCTGTAAACATGATGGGAACTAGACAGGAGATGTTCCAAGAATGACTTGGAATAAGTACTTGGAATAAGAGCAGTGCTATCTACAATGACATACTCAAATTGAACACCTGGTGTGCCTCAAACTGAAGATCTGAATGATAAATCTTATGATCCCAGGTACTTGCATTCAGTTTCAATATTTGGGTCATATTATATTGATATTTATATATATATATATACTTATATATCCACACAAATTTGTGAATTCCTTCTCTAAAAGGTAAGTGGTTATGTGTCTATATACACATATATGTTTTCACACCTGAGGACAGAATGAATTTGTAAAATGAACTTAAAGTACTATCTGAAGAATTCTTTATAGTCACATATTTATATATGTGAAAAGGGATCTAAATAGGCATAAGTCAGCCCATTTGAAATTAAGGAATGTATGCCAATGGGTGGAACAAAAGATTACAATCTCTCACCTAGAAGTACTCTGGAATTAAGTATAGGGCTTATATTGTGTTCAAATCGATCGAGGTTACTTAATCAAGAAATGACTTGGAGGCAAATACTTATATACCTCGGTCATTGACTCGAGTGTAATAAAATTAACATGCCTCTCGGAGTTGTTTAGAAAATCCCGTCAAACTCTCCTAAATCATTGCTCCGTCTAAATCCCACTGCAATAGTCGAAGGAATCTATTAGAAAACCCAAACAGAATCCCGTCTAACCCGCCCGGTTCGTAATACTGTATATCGCGTAAATCCCTCCGACCCTTCGTATCCCGTTGATTCGCTTCCCTCCTTCGCAGTGTTCCATCGACTGGTCTCAGAGCGGCTTCAGAGTGGCATCAATCCCCGACATCCCATCGAATTCCCGGAATCGCATGCATCCTGACGGTCTCGGCTTCAAATCCCGGTGATGACTCGAATCTAGACTCCTTCCGTAGCTCGTCCAGGCGTTCCCGTCGATCCCGCCGATCCGTCACCGTCATCCCGACAAACCATTCTGCGTTAGGGTAACGTTTCTTCCTCCTTGCAGTGGCTTGTCTATAGTGTAGCTTCCTACTAAAGTTACTTATAAGGTTTAGACTTGGGTATTTCCTCCTTAGGTTTAAAATGGCTCCAAGAACCACCGCCGGCCTTACCACTGGATGCGAACTGCTTCGAACAGGCTTTTCTCATGCCTCGGATGAGTTCAGGAATATTATCCTCATGCTTGAAGAGGCCGGACTCACATTCATCCTGCAGCACCCTTGCAAAATACTGGATAAGCAGGTGATGGAATTTTTTGCAACTGCAAAACTTCGGCATGAAGATACTGTGATCAAGTGTAAGATTGCCGGTGTACGGATCAAAGTGTCTGCGGGGAAACTGACACAATATTTGCAGTTATCCAGCTCTTATCAGGAGGATTATCTGGATGAACAGGATCGAGCCAGGGCCCTTTTGTTCTGTGGAAGAGGAACCAAATCTATCAAGAGGAAGGAAATGAATGAGGAAGGGAAGCTTCTGTCAGACATCGTCGGGAAAGTACTGATCTGTAAACCAGGCTCCTACGATCATATCTCGGGTGAGATGTTCAAGATCCTAGTGGTAATTGTCTATCGGAAGAGATTCAACTGGGGGGCCATGTTATTTGAGAGAATAAAAGATACTCTGCGAACCCCCAGTTTTGGACGGATTATTAGTCTTTATCTTAACCAACTTGATGGAGACAAATTCGATATGAGTAAAGGAGTTCCCCTACACTATCTGAAGAAAATGGACTCTAGTGTCTTTGATAGATGGGAGAGAAGGATTGGGCAAGCTGCCGTAGGTGAAGAACGTGATGATTCCCCGGCTGAGTCCAATGGGAATGAGGACGATAGGACTCTAGCAGACTCCTTGGTTATACTCGGTGAAGTTCCTAATCTGCTGACTGCAGGAACTGAGGGGGAGTCTCTACTCGCTCCTGCTGATGTTAGATCTGACATCTCTCAGATAGCCAAAGAGGAAGTTAATACCCTGGCCACTGATCTAGGTGATGAGGAGGAAGACCAGGAGGATTTGGACGATGCTGTAGTTTAGAATGAGGATATGGAAGATGAGTCTGATGAAAAAGAGGATGATGAGGTTGAAGATGAAACAACCTTTAGGGAAAGGGTGGAGATGATGGAGCCTCAAGATGATGCTGAAGTTTCATCTGAGGAACAAGCTCCGGTGATAGATCATGAGAAATCTGGTGCACAAATGGAGGTGGAGTCCTCTCATCAACAATTGGTAAGCATTCCTGAGAAATCTACCAAGACTGCCAACATTCCCTCTGTAGAAACCGTGCAAGTGTCCAGCTCGCCTAGTGAATCTGCTGAAGAGCCAGACCAAGGCTGGCCTCAGGGTCATCCACTGCAAGCTAATCTAGCTAATCATACTGTGAACATTGTTCAAGGAATTCTGGATGAACTCAAAGTTACTTTTGAGAAAGCACAAGACAAAGTGCTAAAAAGAATTAAGGAATCTGAGGATCTGATGCTAAAGAACGTAGTTGAAATTAATCACAAGCTGGATGTAATGGAAAAGAAGTTCGAGGAAAAGTACACAGCAGCCGGCACAGCTGTCTCTCTTCTTATGCAAGGACTTAAAAAGAACACGGATGACCTGGCAGTGGTTAATCAGAATGCACATGTTGTGGCTAATAGCATCCAAAAATTTGATGCCAACATTGTGACTCTGGACGCGAATCAAAAGACCCTGCTGAATGAATTTTCAAAGACAGTAAAGCACATTGATGAGTCCCTGCACGCTTACGTAAACTCAATTGCTGTGGAAGCCAAAAAGGGGGAGGAAGATTATAAAGCTAAGATGGCAGGGCTTCAACAAGTAATACTCGACAACTTCGATCAAACTAATAGGTATGTCTAACAGATACTAATTGACAACTAAACTTTGATCAATCTAATAGATAATAATTGACAACTTCGATCAATCGAATAGGTATGTTTTTGAAACGGCCCACTGGTTAGTTCAACTGGCCTCAGGCATTCACGTTCCGGTTGCCCCTCCGGAAGAGACTGCTGCTGATGATGAGGAAGAAGTAAGGGTTGAAGAAGTTCCACTGAGTGAGGCTGAATCTAAGAAGGCTGCTATGGCTGCTGCAAGAGCTGAGCGCAGTGCCAGGTTTGACCAAGAAGCCCTAACAAAAGCTAAAGGAAAGAGAAAAATTCAAGAAGGGACATCCAAGGAAACGCAAACGGAAAAGAAAATCAGATTGAAGGAGGATGAGGTGAGGAACGAAAGGTGGAGTCCGGTATCAAGGCGTATCATTTTGGATACATTTATACTACAAAAGAGGGGGGAGATAAAACGGAATGACGTCTATAGTCAGTACGAGTGGGAGCTGCACAAGACCTTTGAAGCTAAACAGAACATCTTCTTCAGGTCCAACACTGTGGAGAATAAAGCTCCTCCCCCCAGATACTACCCCAAGCCAAAGGAATACTTCGAAAGACAAAGCAGGAAACACTTGGCGCAGCAACTAAACGATGAAATAGCTAAGGAGAAAGAGACCTAGGATTTTTGCTAATGTATTCCTTATTGTTTATCGTTCTTATCATGTTATCATATGAACAATTATTGTGGATATCTCTATATATATGTGTGATTTCATGATTGACTCTAGTATTGTTCTGTTTGCATTTATTGTTCTTCTCTTGATTTGCTGTATGTATTATTTGGATTGGTGAAATTCATCTTAGCTAGTAGGATTTTGGCTTCTTCAAATAGGAGGAGATTGTTGGGTATTGTATCCACAATTACCTGGATTTGAGGAAGCCTCCTGTCTAGCTAAGATGAATCCACAATGTATTTGATGATATACTTCAAGTTGTGCTTGCAGTTATTCCACGCTAAGTACACACCAATGTCAGGGTGCAGTGGGTCAATATACACGGGTCTGCGCAACGTAATCCCTCGTTGAGCAGATCAGTGTGTTGGCCTACGTGTACTCTCTCTATTGGAGTGTACTTACTTTCAAGTACAGGGCTGAGAAATATCAAGAGCAGACAAGGAGCAAGGATGGGTCAAAGCAACTCACGGGAAGAAAGACGAAAAATCGTCTAAGTAGAAATCGTCGAGAATCACTAAGTGATTCTCGCCGATTCGACGAGAATCACTAGTGATTCTCTCCGATTCGACGAGAATCACTAGTGATTCTCGCCGAATCGTCGAGAATCACTCGCTGATTCTTGCCGATTGTAGCCGGTTGTCTCAACGCCGTCTTGATTTCTGCTTAAGGCAGAATCGTCGAGAATCACTAGTTGATTCTCGCCGAATCGTCGAGAATGACTTTGCATTCTCGCCGATTCGTCGAGAATGAATTATGATTCTCGCCGATTCTCTCCGGATGGAAATATCTTCAGCCAGAATTCTGCCAAGTAGAATTCGGCGAGAATCATAATTGATTCTCGCCAATTCGTCGAGAATCACCAATGATTCTCGCCGAATTTGCCTTAGGCGAATTTCTTCTGCTCGCTGGACCGGACCAAATATTCAGGCGCTTTTTTGAACCGAATTTAGGGTTTCTTCTGGTGGGGCCCACAACGGTCATAAAGGAGTATTCTACTGTATAAATACACTCCTATTTTGAATGTAATCAGGAGTGAACCAAAATGAAAAAGGCCGGCCGCCGACTTGACCTAACGAATCGTAGATCGCCGTCCGCTGCCATCGCCGCTCGTGCAGGTTGTCGCTGTTGCTGATCGTGGTTTCTTCTCGATCTCCCGGCGACAGAAGCTCAGCCAAGTAACGCGTCTTACGTGTCTACCTAGAGATCCTTTGTCTCTTGATTTATTGATCG
This sequence comes from Platanthera zijinensis, assembly GCA_039513925.1. Classification (NCBI taxonomy): domain Eukaryota; kingdom Viridiplantae; phylum Streptophyta; class Magnoliopsida; order Asparagales; family Orchidaceae; genus Platanthera; species Platanthera zijinensis. The sequence goes on from CM077093.1 coordinate 66,060,258, forward strand.
GGAATACCTTCCCTTTCCGAATCGATCGAGACGATCGATCCTAGCAAGACCGTTGGTAGACCTTGCTAGCTTTGCTACGAAGGTTGGATCTCCAAAGCTCAGCCGCCGCACTCCGTTGCCGCCGCCGATCCTGACAGCTACGCCGTCGCACTTCTTGCCGCCACTGGTTTCGGGGAGATTCTCTCTAAGAGAGCACTTAGGTCGTGGACTCTTTGACTTATTCAAGAACACAATGTCGAACGAAGAGGGATACCAAGGGCTCCAAAAGTAGTTTGTATTTTATACATTCAAGTTTTTCTTTTGTTGTAAAGGAACGTTGGTTCCTCTGTGTAAGGGTTGGGTGCAACCCGTGGTGGAAGAGTGGTGACTCCTTCGTGTGGAAGAGTTACTACCTTAGTGTGAGGATTTGTTTTCAATCCTATTGGTGAAGTGACCGAGTCATCCCTTGTTGGGAGATAGGTCGAAGGGGGAGAGTGGACGTACCCAAATCGGGGAACCACTATAAATTGCCTGTGTCTTTCTGTGCTGTGTTGTTTTGTTTATTTGTGCATGTATAGTTTTAATTCCGCAAAAACGCTACAAGACACCTATTCCCCCCCATAGGTGAAGGTAGTTGGCACTAGGTGGACTTTCAAGAACACTTAAAAGTGTTTTTAGAAAGAAAATGTTTTAAGAGAGGAAAACAAAAAACAACCGGCCATGATTGTGAGGAGTTGTGGGGACTTTGTGATGTCCTTCTTCAGCTCAGAATATGTCTCCGAGGGTGTCTATACAGTCATCATCGATGCTTTCAGTGCCAAGACCAAAGTTCATGTTGTTGATTTGGTTTGCCCCATTTGAGCCGAGAGGACTGCTCATTACTTCTTTGCTTTTTGAAGCGGACGGGTCAGAATGGTCATTCTCCTGGAGCAAATGTTGGTATTTACCCTATTTCAGCATTTTGTCTACTAGTTGGTTAAGAGTTCTGCAATCTTCTGTCGAATGACCCTTTCTTTTATGATATTGGCAATATTGGTTAGAGTCTGTGACCTTTTGAACAGTAGGCTGATAAGATCCCTCATCGCTTGGTTTGCTCTTCATGACCTGAGTTTCCCCACCAACTGTGCTATCAATCCCGGATTCTTTACTTGGGAAGAAGTGTCGATGACGCTGGCCAATTCTTCCCTTCCTTGCTCGTGGTTGAAAATCCTTCCGAGAAGACCTCGGGGGTTGCTTGTAAGAAGAAGAAGAATCTCCCTTTATTACAAGCCTGGAGATATAGTTGGGATTACTCTCTTCAATGCGAATATATTAATTAGCGAGACTAATCATCTCCTTATATGTCTTTGGTTTTTGGAGGCAGGTTTCGAATTTTAGTGGTCCTTCTTGCAAACCAACCATCAAAGAGACTCTGTAGAATTCTGGATCAATGTTCTCAACTTCCGAGATCTCTTCTTGGAAGCATTTGACAAAGTGGGCCAAAGTATCGTTCTCACATTGCTTGATGTGGAATAAAGCTTATGGGCCTCTTTTCCTCTTAGTAGAAAACTTGGGCAGTTTTCTTGGGTGATTGGCAGAATAAGCCCTGGTTCGAGGACTTAGTTTGCAGAAACACTCCCTTTGTCCAGCAACTGGAGACTGCAAAGGGACTGCGGCCTTCCTAGGTGGGTAACTTGCCGGATAGGTATGAGGATCAACTGGCTGAAAAGTTGGCGGGTAAGAATGTGTTGGCAGTAAGAATGTGTTGGCAGGTAATAATGTGGATTCCCCACTGCTGGGTTGACTATAGTAACCTGCACTGCTGTAGGTTGTGAGTCTATTCATTGAATTATAGTGGCTAGGGTGTCGTTAATCGCTGCGACCTGCTGGGTAGATTCCCGACGTGTCAGCACGAGGGCTTCCTAGAGAGCATCTCCGTTGGTACGTGGAGTGTTTTGAGGGGGTTGGCGGTCTGACATGAGTAACCGTTGATTTTCTCCGTCTGTTCGAGATCTGAAGGTCGCATGTTAACTGTTGATGCAGGAAATGGCACACCAGCAGATAACGGGTGTTCGGTCTCACGAGTGAGGTGGAGAGATTGCGGAGGAGAAGAGACTGTTGATCAACTGATGCAAAAAATGTCTCTGCACGCTCGAGAGTGGAGCACGTTTGATCTAGGTTATGGGGATAATGGGAGGTTGATGAGGAACTGTCAAGCAGCCGGTATTTTTAATGGTTTGGGATTTGCGGTAGAGGCCGAGAGAGGAGAGGAGTTGAGAAGAAGAGAGGGGGACTCTTGCAGCGACAAAAACAGACATCGCCCACCGCAGATTTAATGCCACTCTTGCGACGGGCTTTCCTTTGATTATGAATCAGTGTTACAGCTTGAGTTAAGCTCCTTTACATGAAAATATAAAGGGTATAAGGGGAAGCTGGCGGCTAGAGGAAAGAAGTGACAGAGGCCGCGCGGTTTGACGGAAGAGGCCGGCACACTGCGCGGACAGCTGATCCCGCAGCTCGCTAAACTAGGTCGAGCAGACTGCGCGATCAGGCAGAGAAGACCGCTATGGTTGCTGAAGCCAAGGACGGGAACAAGGCCGGAATGACTTAACCGCGCGGACAGGAGATCAGTCCGCGAGCAGTACTGGCGGGCAGAAAAATTGAGGCCGGTGCCTCATGACTTCCTACCACAGATGATTGCCTATTTGAAATCTCTCACAAATCAACACTGAATGAAAATAAAAACAACCGCCCCTATTTATAACGAGAGTGGCAGTTGGGCACCCTGCGTGAATGGCTTTGATCGTCTGCTACGCTTGGTGTCTTAAAACCCTAATACAAATAAAAAAATACAAAAATGTAAAACAATGCTCCAGACGTGCTCGCAGTTTCGGATCGCCAATATGATCTCTGCATCTCAAGTAAATATGCAAAAACGGGTCCTGCCGAGTTTTGGCCCGATCTCCTCCATTGAACACGATCGTGCGGCCAATCCCCATCACAAATCTTGATATAATTATATTTCTAAAAAAGTTAGTTACAATATGTAGTACTTACATTTCTCTTTTCATTATGATGATGGTGTAATGAACAACTGATGTATGAATGTTCTTATTATTTTTATTGAAGTATTTATGTGTTTGTCCATTTTCGTGGAGTAGTCTAGGAGGCCTATCCTCATGTTTCATTTAAGATTTGGTGCATTGTTGTTGCAGAATTAAGTGTGGTGGCTACGCCATTTTTGAGGTGACCCACATAATAGTTTAGTTTGTGTTTTCTTGCATTAGTGTTGTAGCAACTCAAAACCCCCAATGAATCTGAAGATCAAGACACTTCAATCTCAAATCTCCTTTGGATGTTAAATCCACCTTTTCGTGCTCCGCGAGAGATCGATACTCGGGAGTAACTCCTCGTTTGATTATTACTTGATTACAATGGGTGCACCCACCCTGCCAGACATTAGCAACTCAAGTAATTAGACACCCAAACCAATTGACTCGCACCACTCTCCTCCTGAGTGTGGAGTTGAGGAAATTTCAGCCCTAACATGAGGATTCCCCTGTGAGGCCGTGAAAATCCCATTGATTGCTTGTGAACTCGTGCCCTTGAAGGCAGCATGTGGCGAAGAAGATACTACTACTTCACTCAATACACTCATTGTATAGTGTTTGATAGTGGTAGTTTTGATAAGTACGTCGTCTACAGGGAATGTGATCATTCAAGGGTATTGAGCTGCTGCACTGGGACCCAAGCATTATCACTCATACATATATATAAATAAATTTATTACATATTTTTTTTGCATAAAAGTTATTTAGTGTTATTGGTATGGATTTTGGGGAAACATTCTGGGTCTATGATTCACAACGTTTTAAAAACCGGATCGGAGATCGAACCGACAGAGGGAAAGGTTCAAGGTTGAACCGGTCCAACCGGTTTAACCGGGGTCAAACTGTTATTTTTAAATAAATAAATAATATATATAATTATATATAACAATAGTTAAAATAATAGCATATATATTTGTTATTTCTCATCGTTATATTTTTGTGCAAATAAAAATAATATATCACAACTTACATATGTTTTTTAATTACAATTTGAAGGATATATAATTACAAATAATTAATAAAATATAATTTTGTTAAGATAATTCAATATAAATAAATGAAATACGAAAAAAACTAAACATTATTTCATAAACATAAAAATTAAAAAAATAATTAAAATTAAAATTAAATATAATACTTAGTCAACAATGTATATAAGATAATAAAAATGACTAAGGGTATTGATGTATTATATTAATAAAGATGAACATTTGTTTTTAAATTAAAATGTTTGATGCTATTTACTAATAAATATAACTACATATATTATATGTATAATATGTTTCCCTGATTTTCAACAAAGACATTTTGGCATAGTGGAGGAGTGTTTTGGAATTATATTACCGGATTCAGGTTCGAATCCCTGCAACAACATTTTAATGCTAATTTTTAAATCCCAACTTCTTATTGGACTCGCCCGGTTCCGGGGAACCGGTCACGGTTCCCGGGTTTTCGGTCGACCCGCCCGGTTCCCCAGTTTTCGGGTGGTTCTTGGGTAAGCCGGTTTTGGAACCTGGACTGGACCGGATAGGTTACCGATTGGTGGTTCAACCGGTCCGACCGGCCTATCCGGTTTTCAAAACCTTGATGGTTCAGGCCCCTCCTTTGTCATCTTCCTCCACGTCCACTATCGCACAATCATCAAAATGAGAAGGATCGCCTTCACTAGTGATCACAAAGCCATTGGCCAAAGATTTATAAAATTAATCAATATAGTTTTCACATCTAAAATTATTTACTTGTGCAAGGCAATCACAAATAGATAATTGTAGAAGTCACGAAATGAACTTATCAATTACTTTACAAAGATATTATAAGAGCATCACTCATTAAATAGTAATCAATGTGGTAATTGGTACAACTCATTGAAGATTTGAATTCCAACCATTCCACGAATTTTAGAACATTGATAAGATGTGTTTCCATATTAATAGCCACAAAAAATAAATGTAATAACCTAATGGTTACAACAATTAATTCTATAAATGCATAAAAACTTGATTGTGTAGTCCATAATCTCTTCAGTCTAGTTATAGTAACTTTGTTTTTTGGAGTTCCACAAAAAATATCCATATTTCAATAATTTCAGTCTAATATTTATTTCTAGCTAGTAAAATTAATTAAGTCAAATATTGTATTTTGGTCCTTTTTTGCTGAGGAATTTAGTCTTAATATTTGAGATTATATTCCTACAAGTGCTCTTCAATTAGTTGCTTGATATAAGTAACTGTAGGGCTATTTCTGGATTTGACCTCCCGAACATGTAAGGAGTTGTGGGACTCTTCAATTAGTTGCTTTTCGAGTATGATTAGAAGTTGTGGGAATCTTTTTGTGTTTGACTTCCTTAGCATATAAAAGGATGTATTGTATTCAATTTTTTTGCTTAGTGAAATCCCCAAGAAGATAAGTACTTTAGTAGTTGTGGATGTAGGCCTAGATACAGAGTGTCCCAAAATAAATGCTTTTCTTTATGTTTAAATTTAAATTTCATTTGTTATCTTTATCATGTGATGCACTCATGCACATACAAAAGTTGTCCAATTTTCAATGTGCAATCTGCTCTCAATTTGAGTTGAAATTTTAACGGCTAGTTTTTGCACTTTAGTAACTCATATTTTTTCTTAATTGTTTTTTTCTCTTCATTTTGTCTAATAATATGAATACTTTATAATGGAATAATTTAATTATTATTACACCCTTTTGTAAAAACTTTTTAATCCTTTATTTACAGGAAATTACACATCACTTGGGTATAGGAGTTGGGAAAATAAAGATCAAGATGTTTTATGATAAAAAGATTGCTGTTCTATTACCGGATAATGTAGAAGGATGTAATGTTTTTTAGTGCAACCAACTTGTCCCCCAATCAACGATAATTTTATGGAGCTTTGCAATATGATTGATGTTTGTTGTGATGGATCTGCAGAAAAAATCACTGCAGTTATACCTAACTTTGGATATGCTAGGACAGATCAAAAGGTATAATTTTTGAGACTCTTTGATTAAATTTATTAAATCGAAGTATTTTTAGAAAACTCTAGCATAAAATTACGTTATACTATACTTATTCTTATATCAAGCAACTAATTGAATTTATTAACTCGAAGCATAAATTCTATTACGTTCATCATTGCCTGATTAGAAGGGAAATTACAAAGATGCGTGTAACATATATATTTTTAGAAAATTCTAGAATAATATTTAATGTCATTAATTTTCCCCTCTAAGTTTGTCTCACTAATATTGACATGAAAATGACCTATGATTGGCTTAAAATCATTCATTTTGATTTTGATCCATGCAAATCTTCATTATAACATTATTATTTTCTTTCTATTTGAGTCTTGCACTTCATTTTTTTCTTGATTTCTCATGAATTAATCCTCTCATTCCATTTTTTATTTCCTATTTCATATTCTTAATCCAACATTCATTATCTGTATGTAAACTCATAATTGCGTGTATACAAAAGTTTCATTTTTATGTATATAAATTAATGCACTCTATATGCATGATTGCTTATTTTGATCTAAACTTGACCTAGCTCGATATGATGCACTCTTCGGTCAATCAGGTTCGATCTTAGCAAGGTTTGGCTTATTACTCAAGCCAAAAGTCATTTCAATAAATTAATGCACTTTATTATTTTTGATCTTAGTAAGGTTCGATCTTAGCAAGTATAATTTTTTATTGTAAATCCATGTACTTTAGATTATTTTTGCGAATGTTTTCAATGATTAACCGACCCCACTATGGTGGGATAAAGACTTGAGTGTTGTTGTTTTCAATGCTTGAATTTGGACTCATCCAAAACAATTTATAAAATGTCCATTCTACAAAGCAATTTCATTTTTATTATTTAGATCATGCTCATGATTTTTTAGCACTTAGTTTTCATAAACTTTACTATTTATCCTCTCTTCTCCCTACTTCAAAGCCTCTTTTTTTTTCATTTGTCGGAACATATTTGATAATATTTTGATCTTTATGTGTATTAGTTCCTTTTTTTGAAGTTTTCAATTTCTTTTGTCAGTACAAAGATGGCGAATCAATTGCTGGTAAACTCATGTCAAAATTAATAACTCTTCAGCATCCTTATCTGAGCTAAACTCCACTTGTTCCTCAGAATCACTTGAGGACTCAACTTCCTCTACCACTACTTTCTTGCCTTTTACCTCCTTTCTCTTCTTGGGTTCTGGAGTTTCCTTAGATAAAACTCTGTCTCATCTTGACAGAATTCTCATGTCTATTCTCCTCATATAATTTATCTTAGATCCAATCTTTTGATTGATACTCTCTGGAATTACCTTTACCAGATACAGACTAAAAATTCTGCCCATATTGGGCTTCTGAATCCCTTCTGTAATCTTATCGAAGACTACCCTATTCTATTCAGTCTTGATTCTGAAGATAATCCTTGTTATCGGGCTAAACATAAATGTTGAAATCCTGTCATGTGCTCCAGTCTTGTAGAGGAGCACCTTTCCAACTACTTTAGATAGAAATTTTCCCTGGGAATTCGTTCCCTTCCTGTTTAAGGAACTGCCAAACCTAGTGGTTGGAGCTAGCCCACACCATGTTAAGGCCTCTGCAGTCTTGCTTGAATCAAGTTCATCTTCCTGTGCAGTTCTTAGAATTTGAAAGACTTTAGCCAGTCTTTTGATTGTGACCTTTACACTTGCTCCATTAACACTGGATTTGATCTTGCCTGGCATAGGGTTTAGTGAAGCATTGGAATTGAATTGAGATACCTCTCTCTTCAATATCTTGGTTAGTTCTGAAAGTAGATACTCAAGATCTGCCTCATTGACAAGGTCAATCACATTCTTTATTTCTTTTTGTGCGGAGATGAAGGCATTTCGCACCAGTTCGTAACCCTCGTTGATGTTATCGTCCATCTTGGGTGCCATTCTAGTTGAAAGAGCTTGAGTTTGAGAGGTGTCGACTTGGGATTTCTAGGTCTCGACACTCTGGGAATAGTCTCTCAAGAGTTTTGGTAAGCGTAGTCGACAACTCCTTACACTATCTATTTATAGTGACTGTCTTGTGAAGGCGAGAAGGTGCGCTGCATTGAGTAATTTTTGAAATATTGGGAAATATCTAATGTCGACATGGAAAACCTATTTTGTCGAGATGTGTCGACTTAAGTCGACACAATGTTCATGTCTCTCGACACATACCTCAAGGTCTCGACAACCTTATGTCTTGACACTAAACTATAATGTCTCGACACACTGTCGTAATCAATGTTGAAACATTGTCAGGTGTCTCGACACACGACTACTTATTGTGTCAACACACATTCTGGTGTCTCGACACAATACTACATATAGTGTCGACACACACTATGGTGTCTCGACACAATTCTTTGACTTAGACAAAATTTGTGTTCTGAATATAATTTCTTGACTTATATCATGTCTTTCTTGGTTGTAATTCTTTGTTGACCTTATTAGTCATCTTTTATATATTGTACAAGCTTTTGTTGCTACTAATTGAAAATATTTATTCAATGTTCAACATGACTAGTTCAAATTTAAAGTAATTGAACTTGCTTTAATCTAGGGGTTTTGTAAAGATATCAGCAACTTGTCTTTCTGTAGGAGTATACTATAAGCTAATATTATCTTTTTCAACATTCTCTCTAAGAAAGTGAAATCTAATTTCTATATGTTTAGTTCTACTGTGTGAAACAGGATTATTAGCAATAGAAATTGCACTAGTAGAATCACAAAACATAACAGATTTACTTAGTTTTACACTGTAGTCCAGTAGTTGATGTTGAATCCACAGCAACTGTGCACAGCGGCTTCCAGCAGATATGTACTCAGATTCTGCTGTTGAAATTGCAATACTTGTTTGCTTCTTGTTACTCCAACTTATGAGTCTTTTTACTAGAAACTGGCAAGTTCCAGATGTACTTTTTCTATCTTCTTTACACCTTGCAAAATCTGCATCTGTGTACCCCGTGAGTTCAAAATCACTATCCCTAAGATACCAAATCCCAAGATTAGGTGTGCCCTTAAGATATCTCAGTATTCTTTTTACAGTAGTATAATGAGACTCTTTGGGGGCAAGCTTGGTACCTTGCACAGACACATGTTGAGAACATAATATCTGGCCTACTAGCAGTCAAATACATGAGTGATCCAATGATGCCTCTATACAAGGTTTCATCAATTGGTTTCCCAGATTCATCCTTGTGTAGTGACATAGAAGAACCCATTGGAGTTCTCATGGTAGTAGAATTCTCCATACCATACTTATTAATCAACTCCTTAGTGAAATTAGATTGAGAGATGGATATACCATCCTCAGATTATCTAACTTGGAATCCCAAGAAGAACTTTAGCTCACCCATGCTGCTCATTTCAAACTTACCTTGCATAAGACTGGCAGATTTTCTACACAACTTCTCATTAGTAGACCCAAAAATTATGTCATCCACATAAACCTGGACTAGAATGCTTGAACCTTTGATGTCCCTAAGGAATATTGTCTTGTTTATCTTTCCTATAGAGAACTTGTTTTCTATAAGAAAGGTAGACAAAGTCTCATACCAGGATCTAGGTGTCTGTTTTAACGCATACAAAGACTTGTGCAATCTGAAGACATAGGTGTTGTGCTTAGGGTTGACAAAACCTAGTGTCTGCTCTACAAAGACTTCCTCCTTCAGTGTACCATTGAGGAATGGTGATTTTATATCCATCTGGTAGACCTTGTATCCTTTGTATGCTGCATGAGCTAAAAACAACCTTATGGATTCTAGCCTAGCTACAAGTACAAAGGTTTGGTCAAAGTCTATCCCTTTCTCTTGTTTATATTCTTTAGCCACTAATCTAGCTTTATTCTTAACTAAAACCCCATGCTTATCTAGTTTATTCCTAAAAATCCACTTAGTGCCTATGATATTATGATCACTAGGTCTAGGAACTAGACTCCAGACTTTGCATCTCTCAAATTGATTGAGCTCTTCTTGCATAGCCATACTCCAATTGGGCTCTGAATTGAATTCTTCAAACTTTTAGGTTCTATCTGAGAGAGAAAGCTAGAGTATAGAACCTCATTGTGATGTCTACTCCTAGTAGTCACTCCTAATCTGGCATCACCTATTATCTGATCAATAAGATGATCTCTAAGGTGTTTAACTGTTAATGGCAAGTGCCTACCATCACCTAGATCTGCAGGAGGATTAGAATGATTCTCTTCCTCCACCTGGGCAGTTACTGTATCTTCTATAGGAATTTCTACATTATTTCTAGTGAGTAACTCTAGATCAAGGGAATCACCTATATTTAACTTTTCCATCCTAGAGTCTACATCACCTAGACTAGAGTTGTTTGAGATCTCATTATATAAAACAGATGATTCATCAAAAACTACTTTAATAGATTCTTCTACAACTTGATGTTTCAAGTTATAGATCATGCATGCTTTGCTATGTAAACTATACCCTACAAAGATTCCTTCATAGGATTTCTCTAAGAACTTAGTTAGATAAGTTTTCCCATTGTCCAATACATAGCACTTACTACCAAAACTTTTGAAGTAGGACAGATTTGGTTTTCTGCCTTTCATTAGTTCATAGGGAGTCTGGTTATGATTCTTGTTGATCAATGCTCTATTCTGAACATAGCATGCTGTATTTACAGTCTCAACCCAAAAATATTCTGGGAGAGATGTATCACTCAACATTATTCTAGCTGCCTCAATGAGTTCTATTTTTCCTCTCAGTAATTCCATTTTGTTATGGTGTTCTTGGAGAGGAGAACTCGTTAATGATCCCTAGTTCCTTACAGAAATTTGTCATCTTTTCAGATTGAAATTCTGTACCATGGTCACTTCTAAGTTTGACCACAGAATATCTCATCTCATTCTGAACTTGTTTGACAAAATCAACAAGGATGTCTTGTGTTTCAGACTTTCTCCTTAAGAAGAATACCCAAGAAAACCTAGAGTGATCATCCACAATCACATAGATATAGGAATTCCTACCCAAACTAAGAACTTGCATAGGACCAAATAGATCCATATAAAGTGAGTAGAGACACCTCTCAGTGTCTTTGGACTGAATGCTCTTAAAGGAAACCTTTGTCTGTTTGCATTTTTGATATGCAGGACGTAAACCTTCTTTGAAGCATTTGAGCTGGAGACTGTTTCTAACTAAGTCCATAGAGAATAGCTTGCTCATAGCTTTATAGTTTAAGTGAGTCAGCCTCTTGTTCCATTGTACACACAAAGAGTCTTTATCACTAGCTACTAGACATACATGTGATTTTTCATTTATACTTAAGAAGTTTAGAAAATAAATGTTCCCACTCCTAGTGCCTGACAAGATGATCTCTTGATCACTTGAATTCCTTATCAAACACTTGTCATTGTGGAAAACAATTTCATACCCTATATCACAAAGCTTACTTATGTTTATCAGATTGTGGTTCAATCCTTCCACATAAGCCACTTTAGTTATGATAACTAGGCCATTAGAAATGTTACCATATCCCTTCGCGAGTCCTTTCTCTAACCCTCCAAAGATGACTTTTGGTTCATTCCTAACTGGAGTGTAATCTCTTAGCAAACTCCTTGTTCCAGTCATGTGCCTGGAACAATCACTATCCAAGTACCATATTGGCCTTCCCGTAGTACTTGGCTCCACCTACAAACACAAAATTAATTCACCTTAGGTACCCAAATAGTTTTGGGTCCTTGGTTCCTGTTAGGCTTTGTTGTGTGAAACACATCAGACTTTCTAAACAAACTAGGTTAAGTATTATATGAAGGTGCTGTTGGATTATACCAACAATCTAGGGCAAAATGCCCAACCTTACCCCAACACTAAAATCGATTATATCTTTTCTTTGGTTGCATAATTGAAGTTATTCTTTTGTGCAACACAGAATTATCATCCAACTTCCAAGGTAGTGGTGCAAAATTCACACCCTTACCTTTCAGATTTAGGTGAGGTGCATTGGGATCAGCTCCAAGAATTCCTTGGCTTCTTGGATAGATCACCTTTGTGGTGGTTTTTGGCCTATATTGCCTTTAGATGTCTGTCCCTTACAACAAAGCTCTTTATTGACCTTGCTGGTAGAGCACTCAGACATCATGTGTCCAGGAAAACATGATCTCAAGCATCTGTTAGAAGACAGATACTTGACTGGTTGCCTAACTGGACCAATTGGGGCTTTACCGTTAGGTAGAGACTTCTGTTTGAACTTTTTGTTCTTTCAATACCTTACACCACTTTTAAATGGTACAAAAAAGGTATCTATGACAGGTAGCACTAACTTAGGTTTTGAGAATTGAGTCAGGAGCCGTCTTTCCTGGGTAAGCTTTGCTTCCAGGTCCTTGACAATCTTGACCTGTTCTACTATTACCTCTTCCTTACTATTTATCTTGTTAGTTAGTTATATAAGTTTCAGTTTTTGTAGGTCTAACTGAAAGAATTGATTTCAAGAACCACTAAATACCTAGGGGGTGAATATGTTCAATTCAATAATTTTGGCTAGTTAAAAGTTTAACACAATGCTGCAAATTATACTACATCAATCTAAACACAGATAATCTACAAACACAGCAAATATAGTATACACAATATAGTACACATAGATTTATTATGGTTTCCCAATTTTTGGGTACATCCACTTTCCCCCTTAACCTATCTAGCAGTATACTAGATTCGGCCCAACTCCCTTTTTCTCAAATCCTCAGATCTTACAACTCAGAACCCCAAATGTCTCCTATAACTAAGACTTCTGCAAGTCCTACAACTCAGATCCTCTAGATCTTACAGCTCAGATTCTTCCCAAGGACCCTACCTCAGAATGAGTCCACACTCCTACCACTCAGGCAATCAAGCCCTACCTCAGCCCTTATAATTGCAGGCCTATAACTCAGAGAAATTACTTTCCTACACTCAGATCTATGAATAGATCTTACATAAAATTGAAAAGGTATATTATAAAATCTTCACCCAGATAGAGAGAGAGAGAGAGGTGAAGTCTTCCTGACCAGATCTTGAATGATCTATCTTCTTATGATCCTTGCAGCAAAGGATCTGATCTAACCTCACTTAGCTTATTCCAAGCTTCTTGAAAATAGAAAATTAAGGTTGATCTTCTTGAGAAATTGGAGTCGATCCACGATCCAGTTTCTTTCTCCCTACAGATTTGAATCTGCAAAACTCTGACAGATCTGATGAGATACTGTCTACTCTAGAAGTTCTTCTTGCTTTTTTGTTATGTGTTTTTTCTGATAGAACATCTCCTTATATAGATCCCGTCAGAGGTTACCGTCTGATCCGATTGATAACTGACATCTGACAGTTCTGACAGCTTTGACAGTTCTGGCAGCTGTCAAGTCCCCGATCTTGAGATCTGTTACTTAGAGTATTTAACTCAGCTGATAGTGTCGAGACACAAGTATAGTATGTGTCAACATTGATGAAGTATGTGTCAGCACAATTTCCTAGTTATCGACACAACTCCTTTGATGTTGTTGACAAACTTCAGAAATTATCGAAACAGCTCTTTATTCAGTCTCGACACAGTATTTGTAGAATGTGTCGACACAAGTCCTGTGTGTCGACACAGCTTCTCAATTTATAACTGATGTCAACCCAAGTCATGTGTGTCAACACAGCTTCTCCATTTATAACTAATGTTGACCCAAGTCCTGTGTGTCGACACAGTTCTTCTGCTAATGTCAGCACTTCAAGTCTAAGTGTGTCGACACTATTCCTTAGTGTCGACACAGCTATTGTTAACTCAAATTCTGTGTGTCGACACAAGTCCTGTGTGTCGACACAGTATTGCTTTTAGTCTCTACGCTGCTCCTTCAAAGGTGTCGACACATTATAAGTGTCTCGACACTTTTGTACTTAGAATATTTTTCTTCATTCTTTAGCCTGCACAAGTAAACTCAATATACCATCAAATACAAACTAATGTATATCATTGAATTAAGTGAGGCTTCTCCAAATCAGGTACACAATTTCCAATAAACCCAACAATCTCCCCTTATTTGGAGAAGTCATAACCCATAGTCAATGATATACACCATTACAATAAAGGTAATAAATATGATGTACATAGATATTTCAAAGACAGGGTTATACTTAAGCAGAAATAGCATGTTATGCATAAATATCCCAAAATGAAACATCATAAAGGAAAACATGCAACTTAAATACAGAATCATAAAAAAATGATATCATATATTCAGCCAATTAAGGAATTCTTCATTTCATAATGATCAGACTTAGAATTACAAGGTTTTTATAGAACAAAAAGTTACATAGTTCTCAACCTAGTCAATCTAAACCTAAGACTGATCAGGTTCCTTGATGACTATCCCCTTTCCAGGTTGAACAGTAGCTTTAACTTTTGTTTCAGTATCAACAGCTGGACTCTTCCCTTTGATGTCCTTTGACTCGAGTTGAGCAGCCTTAAGCTTTTGTCTCTCAAAGTAATGAAACGGCTTTGGGAAATATTTGCATGGCTCTGTTGAATTTATAGGAATAACCCCAGCCTTTAGGTCCCTCCTGAACTTGTAAATTTTATCCAATTGTGCAAGATATTTGTCCCATTCTTACTTGGAGTACCACTTGCCCCTGTCAAACTTATTATCCTTAATTGCCTTCCATGCAGTTAAAATGATGTTTCTAAAGGTTAGACTCCATTGCTCGAAGTCAGGCCTTATTTCTGCCTATTCTCTAAACCTTTTCTTAGATAGCTAGGTTTCTTTCTCTTTTTGTAGTGCTGACTCAGCCATCTCCACTTCTTCTGAAATCACTGGCAGTGTATTCAGAGGAGGGTTGTACATGTGCTGGACTGTCTGCTGAATTTCTTCAAATTCTGGAGGAGGATTAATGACTTGTGCCACTTCCTGTTGAATCCCCTCCAAGAGAGCAGGTTGGTAGGCAGAGTCTGCAGTGTTATCATCATCACACAGGGGTGGATATCCCAAGGTAGGTCTGATGCTATTAGATATCCATTTAGCATGGTCAGAGCTAGCTTTGACTAGCACTCTCTCCCTTTATGACTTCTTTTTCAATATGATCTCTTAGATCATTTTTCTGAAACCTGACTTGATCTACTACATGATTGTTGTCAGTTGTGTAGTAGTCCTTGAACTTCTTTACTTGATTAGAAATGGCAGTCTCAGAAGTCTGTATTGCAGTATTGACTGCTGGCAAATCCAGTTTTATCTGTACTTCTACAGCAGACATTTTGGTATCCATATGTGTTTGTATTGTAGTGGTTTGTTCACCCAATTTTGTCAGAGTGATTGAATGTATGTCAACCAAATTCTCATTCATTCTTTTCTTATTCTCTAGAATATAGCCTTGCTCGACTATTAGATCATCCACCTCAGTTTTAGTGTTTTGTTGCTGTTTGGCAATGTAGACTACAACATTGCCTCTCTTGTGGAAGCAATCTGTCATTTCCTTCTTTAGCAAATTTACTTCAAATCTTATAGACTTAATGTCATGTGCCAAATTGAATTGCAGATCCTTGTGGCTTTCATCCACATACTTTTTTAGAGCAAGCCTTTGCTCATCCAGCTTTACTTGCAGTTGCACCAGTAGTGAACTAAAGTCCATTACTGGAGCAGGAGATGTTGTTCCAGCCTTTAAGGCTTTCTTGTATCAAGAGATCTTCTTCCTTAGCTCCATAATTTTTATTTTCTTAAGGACAGAGGCTTCTTCCTCATTGTCTGAATCAGATGAGCTATCGAGTTCCACTGTATCTCCTGGAGCATCTACATCTAGTCTTGGGGCTAGGTCTGGCACCTCCCCCCAACCCTTACAGTTTGTTGATCAATAGAAATGTCTTCTTTGCTAACCTCATGTTGCTCCCCCTGGACATCAGTTGTCTCTTCTAGGTGAGTTTCTTTCTCAGGAACTTGGGGTTGAGCAGGAACTTGCACATCTTGTGCTTCTTTCTCTGTAGTTTCTACAGTAGTGTTGATTTCCATTACTACTTCCATGATAGTGAGATTAGCAGTCTCACTGTCCAAGGTTGCTTCATTGAAATCTCCCCCTAAGACTGATACAGCTTGGTTGTCTGTCTCTTGGACAGTCTCCCCCTAAATCTGAACTTCAGTACTAGGTGGAGGGCTAGGAGACTTCCTTGGTTGTTCAATGACTTCTTCATCAGAACTGAACTCTACCCTTTCCTCTAAATCACTGGAGTACTCAACATCCTTGGCTGCAGATTTATTTTTCTTCATTTCCTTCAGTTGTTGCTTTGGTGCAGGAGCATCTTTGGACAACACCCTGTCCCACCTAGACAGAATCCTGATGTCCATTCACCTCATATGATTTATCTTACAGCTAGCAATTTGGTTTAGTATCTCTAGTAATCTGGAAACCAGATACAGACTGAGAATTCTTCCCAGATTAGGCTTCTTAATGCCTTCCTTTATCTTCTCAAAGACAACCATTGTCTAGTCTGTCTTTACCTTGAAGATTATCCTTTTCATAAGGCTGGACATGTAGGAAGAGATCCTATCATGTTCCCCGGACTTGCAGAGAATGACTTTTCCTACAACTTCAGAGAGGAACTTTCCCTGGGAATTCATTCCATTTCTATTCATTGATGATCCAATCTTGGTGGATGATGTCAGTCCACACCACTTTAGTGCTTCAGCAGTCATGGATGACTCAATGTTATCTTCTTGTTTGATCCTGGGAAGATGGAGGTGCTTGCTCAGACTTTTGAGCAAGATTTTCACCTTTGATCCTAGAATAGTAGACTTGATTTTTCCTCCCTTCGAGTCCAGGGAAGAATTGGAGTAGAATTTGATTACTTCTTTCTTCTAGATCCTTGTAGGCTCAGAAACAAGAAATTCCAGACCAGCTTCATGGATTAGGTCAACTACATCCTTGATTTCTTGTACATCATCGTTGAATGCTTGTCGAAGAAGCTCATACCCATCATTAAAGGTATCGTCCATCTTTGGCACCATTGGAGGTGAAAGAATTCCACTTGAAGGAGTTGAAGGTTGAAGAGTGACGACTGGAGAATCCTTTGTCTCGACACTCTGGGTTCAATCTCTCGAAAGTTCTAAGGCGCATGGTCGACTAGTTCTTGTTGCCTCCTATTTATAGTATTTTATAAGTAAGGTCAAAAGGCACGCTAATAGTAGAATATTGCGTGTCGACACATGGTTACTTGTGTCGACACCGGCTACTAAAGTATCGATAGAGAATCTCAAGTATCGAAAATTCTCTATATTGACACAAACATCTGTGTGTCGACGCTTAAAACCTAAGGTCTTGACAACTTTTGTGTCGACACGAGCCTTTTCGGTGAACTTAGACTGGGATATGGACAAGCCATCATCAGTCTATCTTACTTGGAGTCCTAAGAAGAACTTTAGCTCACCCATACTGCTCATCTCAAACTTCCCTTGCATGAGTTTGGAAAACTTCCTACAAAGGTTGTTCTCAGTAGATCCAAAGATAATGTCATCAACATATATCTGTACTAGGATGATCTTGCCCTTGGATTCCCTTAGGAGGAGGGTCTTGTCTATTTTCCCCCTTGAGAATTTGTTCTCAATGAGGAAAGTAGACAATGTCTCATACCAAGCTCTAGGGGCTTGTTTTAACCCATACAGAGCTTTATTAAGCCTATAAACATAATCAGGAAAGTGAGGATCTACAAAACCTGATGGTTGATCAACATATACTTCCTCTTTTAAATCTCCATTTAGGAATGCTGACTTGACATCCATCTGGAAGACCTTGAATCCTTGATAGGATGCATAGACAAGGAATAGTCTTATTACTTTCAGCCTTGCTACTGGAGCATAGGTCTGGTCAAAATCTATCCCTTCTTCTTGCCTGTAGCCTTTTGCCACCAATCTGACCTAGTTTTTGATAATAATGCCATTCTCATCTAACTTATTCCTGAAGATCCACTTAGTCCCTATGACATTATATCCCTTTGGTCTGGAAACCAGATTCCAGACTTTACATCTTTTGAACTGGTTCAACTCTTCCTACATGGAACCAATCTAGTATGAGTCTTGGATAGCCTCTTCAAACTTCTTTGGTTCCAATTGTGACAAGAAGCTTGAACATAGAGATGAGTTCAAGCACTTGCTTCTGGTCATTACACCATGTCTTGCATCATCAATAATTTGATGAGCTGGATGGTCTCTTAGATGTCTCATAGCTGGAGGCAATCTTTCTTCAGCATGCTGTACTTCATTTCCTGCAGCTTGTTGTTCTTCAATGTCTTCAGCTGGATGTTCTTCATCCACAGCCTATGAGTCTTGAGATCCCCCTGAACAACATCTATCATCTTGTATATCCTATCCTACTAGAAGATCTTCCCTGATGGTCAGCTTGTCCATCTTATCATTTAAACCTGTAGAACTAGATGAAGTGCTTGGCAGCTCATTGTTAATTAACATAGACTCATCAAAAACAACATGGACAGATTCTTCTATAACTTGAGTAGTCAAGTTATAGATCCTATATGCCCTATTATTATTATTGTACCCAACAAATATCCCTTCTTGGGACTTGGCAACAAACTTAGTCACATAAGACTTACCATTATTAAGTACATAAGACTTGCTACCAAAAATCCTAAAATATGATAAGTTTGGTTTTCGGCCTTTCAGAATCGTATACGGAGTCTTCTTGTGGCTTTTGGTGATGGAAGCCCTATTGAGGACATGACAAGCAGTATTTACTGTCTCATCCCAGAAATATTCTGGGAGAGAAGTGTCATTTAATAAGGTAATACCAGCCTCAATCAGAGTTCTGTTCTTCCTTTTAACAATTCCATTCTGCTGGGGAGTTCTAGGTGAGGACAATTCTTGATGAATCCCAAGCCCTTCACAGAACCTTGTCATGCATTCAGACTAAAACTCAGTCCCATGGTCACTTCTGATCTTGACCACAGTACTGTCAAGCTCATTCTGAATCTGCTTAACAAATGTTTGGAAGACATCTGAGGTTTCAGATTTCTTTCTTAGAAAGAATACCCAAGCAAATCTGGAAAAGTCATCAACAACCACAAGGGTATAGACTTTCCTACCTAGACTATGAACTGCCATATGACCAAATAGATCCATATGTTGGAGGTATAAACACCTCACAGAGTCTTTGGTTTCAAGACTTTGGAAGTAAGTCCTGGTTTGCTTGCCCTTTCGACAAGCTGAGCAGATTCCTTCCTTAATGCACTTAACCTTAGGACCATTCCTCACTAACTTTTTACAAAAGAGTTTGCCTATGGTCTTGTAATTCAGGTGAGCTAGACTCTTATGCCATTGGACACAATGAGAAGTTTTCTCATCTGTAACTAGGCATAAAGGAGAGTCCTTACTTTCACACACAAAGTCTAAACAGTATACATTTCCTCTCCTAGTGCCTGTCAATATAACCCCTTGGTCACTTGACCTCCTAATTTGGCACTCATCCTTGAGGAAGGAAATGTCATAGCTAAGATCACATAGTTGGCTTATGCTAATCAGATTATGTTTCAAACCTTTCACATAGGCTACTTGCGTGATAGTGATTATGCCATTAGTTATCTTACCAAAACCTTTGGTTGCCCTTTTTTTTGAGCCACCAAAGATAACTTTAGGTCCATTCTCAATTGAAGTGTACTCCTTTAGCATACTTCTTGTTCCAGTCATGTGCCTGGAACATCCACTGTCCAAGTACCATATAGGGGCATAGCCACTTGGACCCACCTGCATAAAAAAAATTATCTATCCTTAGGACCCCAACTTTTATTAGGTCCTAGGTGCAGGTCAAACTGAAACTGAACATGCCTACCTGTAGTTTTTCTGGCAGGTAAGCTAACATAATTTCTCTGGACACTCTCATTATGCTAGCAATCTATGGCATAGTGGCCCACTTTGCCACAGCACCAATACTCATGCACATTGTACCTTCTTTTAAGGACTGGCATATCAGCATTTCTGTCAGCAACTCTTAAACCAGCTGGGACAACAGCCTTTATATTTAGGTGGCGTTTGACGCGGCTTATGCCCTCCGACGCGTTTCCAACGCACCGCACTTTTGCGAATAAGCACCATTTGGTGCGGCTTATTGTAGAAACAGCGGTTGTTTGTATCCGTTAATTCCTATTATACACCATCCGCGATTCTTTTCCCCGTTCAGCCGAGGTTTTCCTTCCTCCCGATAACCTAGCAAGCGGCGTAACTCCCGATTGACGACGCCGACCACCAGTCTTCCCCAATCGACGACGCCGACCACCGATCGCTACCGACGACTGGTGAATCTACGGTGCTTCCCGTCTACGAAGAAGGTCGGCGACCAACGACGCATTTTCCATCCACGAATCGCTCCACCTCTCCCACCGTTAACTCTTCCATTGAGGTATACTCCTTCTTCCTTCATCTCCTATGCAAATTTCGGGTTTCTTTAGGGTTTAGGATTCTTGTTATTCCTTCCCTCATCTCCAGCTTCCACCTTCCTCCTCGATGCACAACCCAATCCCGATTAGGGTTGTTCTCGAGCGGAGCTAGACTCAAAGCTAGACTCAAATGCCACCTATGTGTGTGTGTGTGATTGTTCTTGTGTGAACTGGACCTATTAACTTTGCTTGTTTAACAAACCGATTGTGTGTGCTTGTATATATGTATGTGTGTGTGTGTGAGTGTTGAATGTGTTTGTATATTTGTGTGTGTGTATATATATGTGTGAGTGTGTATATGTGTTTATGTGTGAGTGTGTATATATATGTGTGTGTGTGTGTGTATATTTGTGTGTGTATATATATGTGTGTGTGTATATGAGTATGTGTGTGTGTGTGTATATTTGTATGTGTGTGTATGTGTGAGTGTGTATATATGTGTGAGTGTGTATATGTGTTTATGTGTGAGTGTGTATATATATGTGTGAGTGTGTATATGTGTTTATGTGTGAGTGTGTATATATATGTGTGTGTGTGTATATATATTTGTGTGTGTATATATATATATATGTGTGTGTGTGTATATGAGTATGTGTGTGTGTATATATTTGTATGTGTGTGTATGTGTGAGTGTGTATATATATGTGTGTGTGTGTATATATATTTGTGTGTGTATATATATATATGTGTGTGTGTGTGTATATATATATATTTGTATGTGTGTGTATGTGTGAGTGTGTATATATGTGTGAGTGTGTATATGTGTTTATGTGTGAGTGTGTATATATATGTGTGTGTGAGCAATTCGTCCTTCACCATTGCCAAAGCACTTGAGAAGTTAGCAACTTACCATGAAGTGCAATCAGATAGGGAATTCCACTTCTTTGCCATCACCTATCTGATGGACAAAAATCATAGGGAGACCTTCATGTGCCTGCCAGAAAGTCTGAATGTTCAGTAGCTTCGTAGTCGCTATACTAGTGGCGTGTAGTTGTGCCTATCGTCTTTATTTCTGCGTTGTTTTGTCAGTGGATGCTATTATGTTTTTACCGCACTAGTATGGACATTAATATGTTATCTGCTTTATTATGTTTTTACCGCACTAGTATGGACATTGATATGTGGATGATCGCGCTACGTGATAGTATAACGGATCAGTTGTATGAATCGAGAGCATAGCTCGAGATTGTGGGAGTACCTGGATTTCTTGTATTATGTGTTTATTTAGCCTGTTGATTTTTTTTGGAAAAAAAAATTTAATTCAAAACCAAACAACTTATTCAAAACTCTGTTTTCAAAACTCCATTTCATCCAAACAGTTTTTAAACAAAACTCTGTTTTCCAGAATCAACACTTTTTCCATCAGCAGCTTCTCATCAGCAGCTTTCTATCAGCAACAGCCCAACCAAACGGAGCCTTAGTCTTCCAGCCATAGCTTCTTTAGGGATTTGTCTGGCAGCTGAGGTACTTGGGATATTTTGAACCCTATCTACAACTGCCTTCTTTTCAGAGTGCAAGCTCCTGATTGCTTAGAATATACCCAAGTTAGGTCTGCTGACAGACTTTCCTTTAGCCTGAAAGTGGACTGGCACGCTTTGTGAATGATAAGTTGCCTTCTTCTTGAGTGTTGGGGCTGGTACACCAAACACAAATGGTCCATGATGGGCTATTTAGGTTTTCTTATGGACTGCCCTATAGGCACTAACACCCTTACCATTCTTATCACCATGCTCACAGTGACCAGGATGCTTTCATGGTCATACCTGTTAGATGGTTGAACCACTTTTCAAAAAGGAATTGGAGGCTTGGAGGCTAGTGGCTGAACTGGAGCTTTGCCTTTCCTTTTGGAATTGGCAGCTCTTGTTCTTACCTTGAAGCCTAATCCCTTCTTACCCTTTTGGGAAGTGAAGGAATCTATCAAGGGTAGCACAGAACTAGGCTTTGAGAACTTTTCTACTAGCTCCCTCTCCTTTTGGAGTCTACCTTGAAGATTCCTAATGTGGTCATTTTTGAATGTAATTGTGTCCATCTGAATAACAGTTATGTTTTTAAGTTTACTAATCTCTCCCAATATCAGATCCAGCACTTTTGTTGAGTCTGTTGTAGCCAACTTCAGAGAGACAATCTCCTTTGCCTTCTGTTTGATTAGGAGTCTACTCCTTTTTAGTGCTTGTAGGAGCTCACCATAATCATCAATCAGTTGATTGATGTCTCCTTCTGATTCAGAGCTATCTTCATCTCTTGATGTAGATGCTTATGATTCTGGACTAGTAATATACTCAGACATTGTAGGTGAAGAGTGTTCCTTACTAGGACCAGGCTTCTCTTGGTTGTGTCCTTCCTCAGCTATAGCCATCAGCCCTAAGCATTGGCTGTCTTCTGTTCCATTGATGGCATCCAGCATCTGCAAGAATTCTGTCTCTACAGAATCTTCTTCAGTTGAAAACAACCCAATGTAGGCTTCAACTTCATCTTCTTTTTCTAACTCTGATGAAGAGGAGTCAGTCCAGCTCTTTTTCTTCTTGGTGATGCGTGGAAAATACGGCAAGCGCACCGGTCGCACAAGTAATAAAGTTTGGGAATAAATCCCCGAGTGTCGGTCTCTTGAGGAACACAGTAAGGGATGAGTTAATGTCGAGGAGGACTTGAGATTGAAGTCCTCGGGTCAGCTCAAAAAGGGGGGGGGGTTTGATTGTTACAGAAACAGGAAGTAAAATCTACAAGCTACTCCTATACAACGCCGCTATGCAATGCTTCGCCAGGCGGGATGGAAACTACACGGGCCGCTATGCACCGAATCGCTTGGCGGATGGACGAGTAGGCTAGCGGATGAGGTGGTTAGAATGGCGGAATGAGGGTCGTGAGCACCTCTTCGCAACGCACGCCACTAGCAATTGCTAGTGCGGCAAGGGTGGATGGTGGAGGATGGAATATGGCGCACCTCAAGTAAATATAACAAAAACACTAACTCACATCGACATGAATAAGAGTAAATGTTAACTACAAATAAGCATTCTTCATCAATACATGGAAAATAACTAAGCTAACAACAACAAGAGGAAGAGGTGTGCGAATCGACCGAATTCGAAGCCTTATTGAGGGTTCACGGTTGGAATCCCGGGTTGTCAATCCGAGTCCAAGCTCGGTCCTCAACTGCGTCCGGGGTAGAGGAGGCTGTCACTCACTCCAAATGGACCCGTCTTCTTCGTTGAAATGACCCGGTAGATTGCGGCTCCAGCTCCTCCTAGCTTGATGGAGAAAGCTCGGTCAAAACTCCGCTTGAAGCTTGGGGATGAAGGAGGAGGCCGAGGGGATGCTCCGGCTTTGATTTGGCGTTGAAGGCTTGACCGGAGCAACTCCCTATGGTGGAGGATGATGGAGGGCGGCGAAATCCCTCTTCGGAGCAGAAAATAGAGGAAAATCGCGGAAAGGGGCGATCTCTCGAAATTAGGGCGAAACCAGCGTATTTATAGATTGCAGAATAAACAGCGCGCACGACCACTGACGCACGACCAGTGGTCGTGCACGAACAATGTTAGCTCCCGTGCGGCCAGAACCTGTAGAGCCTGCAGTAAGAAATTAAAGCACGCGCACGATCAGCAGTGCACGATCAGTGATCGTGCGAGTCAAGCTGATGATCGTGCGAAAAAGACAGAACTTTGCAAAAAGGGCCATGACTGCGCACGACCGACAGCGCACGAGCAGTGATCGTGCGCGGTATGGCAAGTGATCGTGCGGAAGGTTCAAGACAGAGATTTCACAAATGAGGCTGGGCTGCGCACGATCAGTGATCGTGCGCCAAGAGATCAATGGTCGTGCGTGGGTAAAAACACACGACCACTGACTCCTTTGCCAAAAAATAGTGAAACGCCTATCCCGAATGCCCTCACGATCCCCAAACCTGCAGGAAAACTGCACGGGACATCGATCGTGGCAGCCACAGCAAACAATAATAATCATAGCAAGAATGAAATACATACACACACAGAAATAGGCTAAAGAGGGTGCACAAGACATGGAAAACCGTAGCGAACCAAAAGGAGTGCAAATGACGCTAAACGGTGTGCAAAGACAAGAAAATAAGCCTAGATGAGTCCGGAATTAAGTATAAAATATGGACTCATCACACCCCCAGACTTAACCGTTTGCGCGTCCCGAGCAAACAAAACCTAAGCAGACGGGGAAGATGAACTAGATAACAAAGAAATTGCAAAACGAAGTACCATGCGAAGTCACATGCTCGCGTGCATAAAAATAAAGTCGAGGAAATTTTTAAGTATACAAAATATTTTATATTTTTCACAATGCGTATCAAAAATTTATTATTACTCAAAAGTGGAATCACGGTGAATCATCCGGTCCTACGCATGGAGAAAGTAGACAGGCCACTAAGGTGAGCATTGCCGAAGACCGGGGCTTAAGATTACCCCCAAAGGAATCCACCAATGTCGGAAACCATAAGCTTGCCCGTTCGCACTCTCTCCACGGCACTAGCCAACTCAAGCGCAAGTCCGTAGGACTTCGGGTAATAATGGGGCTTGGGTTACGGTGAGGAAAACAAGGATAAACATGAAGGGTATGCACCTAACCCAAATGAGCTAACGTACAAAACTAGTACCCGCTGCCCACAAAATAAATACGGGTGCACCACACCCCCAGACTTAACTTTTATTAAATGGGTGTGTGCACCGCCTACTCCAAATCCAAATCATCTCAAATAAAGATTTTCAATCAAACTTTTTCTTTCTCTTTTTCTTTTCTCTTTTTCTCTTTTTCAAATATTTTTCTTTTAAATATTTTCTTTTTCTTTTTACAAAATCAGCACATTTTTCTTTTGGGCACAACCACATATCACAAATACGAATCACCACATCACAACCCAACATAAAATGTAAACTACTAAGGCTCGAATTGGGTGTGCGACTAGGATCGGCTATGAGGCTTTGGCGAATATAGTGGAGCTGAATCAAAAGGAAGGGTAAGCACAAAGGGGCTAGCAAGGGCGATGTTAGGAATGGGTACAAAGCTCAACCGGGCCAAAAGGTGGCCTACATCACTCTCACGCTAGACTAACCGTGTACCAATGCTTCAAGAATAGCTTGGGGCAAGTTCTTAGCAACCGAGAAAGATAATCCTTCCTCCCGACTCAAGCAATACGAGTCTAGTGGCGGCTACACACATTCCTACGCTACCGTTTGATTCACACCGGATTCACCAACTTTTGAGTAGAATAAGAAATATGTACGCAAATAGAAAAATATAGAACTATAAGCATACAAAAAAAATTAAATCTACACAAATTTCTATACAAAACGAGAGCAGTTGACTAGAAACACAGCAAGGCCAACATTTTACTCCGTCGCACAATCCTAAACTAGCACAGAAATTTTCCAAATCTAACAAAGATACAAGTTCAACTCGTGGCACGCTAACAGCTAAGCTCGCGCTCATGTGGGTGCAGTGGTGTGCGATGCAATGAACATAAACAAAATAAAATACGAAAAGCTTCTAGTATGCAAAAGAAATGTGCACGTGCAAAAGGTAAACATGCTCTCCCCCAGACTTAAACTAAACAACACATCAAATGATAGAGAAATTAAAATCAGAATGAGCTAAGGGAAGATGTTACCCAATGCTTAGCTAGTGAGCATACCAGAAGACGCGTGGAAAGTAGCAGCAGGCCCGCCAAACGAAGAATCACAACCTCGCCAGAATGAATTCACAATGGAAACCTGCAGGGGTGAGCTCCGCAAAAACAAAACAAAAGAAAAACAAAATACATATAAATTCTAAACTAAGCTAGACATAAAAAGTAAAATGCAGAAATTTAAGATAACTACTGGGGTTACTGTCATCCCAGCATGACTTATTCGAAGCAGAAAAGCCTTAGCTAATGGGCCTATGGAAGAGAAGATGAACAAGTAACTGTTCTAATATCCGTTGCGGTAACGGGTACCGATACGGCGATAGAACAGTTACCCCTCTACCTAGATAATAATACCTGAAAAGCTCAGGTAGAGGAAGCAGGAAATAAGATAAGGAGGCGACCTGGTCCTCGCTCATCTCATCACAAAAAGAATTCTTGCCTAGCAAGGGGTCATCCCACATAGGTGCGTAGGAGTCAACGACTTGAGCACACGGCTCATCGTCATCCCAGCACACCAGCGGAGAATCAACCCGCACAGGCTCAGATATGGAAGGGGGATCAAGGAATAAAAGAGAAGAAGGACAAAAATAATCAGAAATCGGGGGAGTGATCCCGGTATCACCCCCAGCATGATCCAAACAATGATCATCGTCAGTGTCATATGAGTCGTATTGGGGAGAATCCGAGAACTCGAAGTTCGCGGTGGAAAGGGGGACCGCCTCGTCAGATAGGGAGGTGCAAACCTCCGCATCCGAAAGGTAATACTCCTCGTCCCACCGGGGTGCGTCATAGTGGTCCGAAGATCCACATTCTCCATCGGAGATAGCAGAATCGTCATCCCACTTCGGCACAACCTCAGGCACCGAATCATCCACAATAACGGCCTCATCAGCCGACTCACAAGAAAAAGGAGTAGAAAACTCCGGCAAATACTGCGTAGGGGCAAAGCTGCTCTCAAAATCAGGCAAAGAATGCGCAGGCCCCTTCACAACATCATCCGCAGATGCCACCCCGTCGACGACCGGAACACTCTCATCGTCCCATATAGGATCGTCCATGAGTTCCCGATCCACTCCTTGCGGGCTAACATGTGAGAGTGATCACTCAAAGGAAGCTTGTAAAAAGGGGTTGAGGAACCCATGAAGGAACTATATGCGGCGAGAGATTCTTCCGGAATCTCAACGGGCAAAGATCAAGCAAGGTGCGCCATGTCAGTGTATGGGCCAGGCAACACCCTGGTAGGCCCATCCACAGTAGTCTCCCGCGAACAGGGCACTGCTGCGGATGCGTCCACAGAGGTAGACGGCTTGCACAAGCGAGGGCAATCCTTCAACATATGGCCCACACCTTGACATAGAATACACCGAAAATAGTGCTCGGCATTAGAAACAGCCATGGCATCGATGCAACTCCGCAAAGCGTCAAAAATACGGCACTCGGCAGCAGAATACATCGCGAACAGAAATATTTACCGGAAATTACTACACACAAGAATAAAACAACTCAGATCTGCAAAATTAAAAAAAAACAAGGAAGGGACAGAAAAAATAAAGTAAACAATTTCAAAAACTAAAATAAAGACAAAACAGGGTATGAACAAATGGACAAGGGCGACTATCTCGCATCTACCTCTTCAAAAACTCAAACGACTGTGTTCCCCGGCAACGGCGCCAAAAACTTGATGCGTGGAAAATACGGCAAGCGCACCGGTCGCACAAGTAATAAAGTTTGGGAATAAATCCCCGAGTGTCGGTCTTTTGAGGAACACAGTAAGGGATGAGTTAATGTCGAGGAGGACTTGAGATTGAAGTCCTCAGGTCGGCTCAAAAAGGGGGGGGGGTTTGATTGTTGCGGAAACAGGAAGTAAAATCTACAAGCTACTCCTATGCAACGCCGCTATGCGATGCTTCGCCAGGCGGGATGGAAACTACACGGGCCGCTATGCACCGAATCGCTTGGCGGATGGACGAGTAGGCTAGCGGGTGAGGTGGTTAGAATGGCGGAATGAGGGTCGTGAGCACCTCTTCGCAACGCACGCCACTAGCAATTGCTAGTGCGACAAGGGTGGATGGTGGAGGATGGAATATGGCGCACCTCAAGTAAATATAACAAAAACACTAACTCACATAGACATGAATAAGAGTAAATGTTAACTACAAATAAGCATTCTTCATCAATACATGGAAAATAACTAAGCTAACAACAACAAGAGGAAGAGGTGTGCGAATCGACCGAATCCGAAGCCTTATTGAGGGTTCACGGTTGGAATCCCGGGTTGTCAATCCGAGTCCAAGCTCGGTCCTCAACTGCGTCCGGGGTAGAGGAGGCTATCACTCACTCCAAATGGACCCGTCTTCTTCGTTGAAATGACCCGGTAGATTGCGGCTCCAGCTCCTCCTAGCTTGATGGAGAAAGCTCGGTCAAAACTCCGCTTGAAGCTTGGGGATGAAGGAGGAGGCCGAGGGGATGTTCCGGCTTTGATTTGGCGTTGAAGGCTTGCCCGGAGCAACTCCCTATGGTGGAGGATGATGGAGGGCGGCGAAATCCCTCTTCTGAGCAGAAAACAGCGGAAAATCGCGGAAAGGGGCGATCTCTCGAAATTAGGGCAAAACCAGCGTATTTATAGATTGCAGAATAAACAGCGCGCACGACCATTGACGCACGACCAGTGGTCGTGCGCGAACAATGTTAGCGCCCGTGCGGCCAGAACCTGTAGAGCCTACAGTAAGAAATTAAAGCACGCGCACGATCAGCAGCGCACGATCAGTGATCGTGCGAGGCAAGCTGATGATCGTGCGAAAAAGACAGAACTTTGCAAAAAGGGCCATGACTGCGCACGACCGGCAGCGCACGAGCAGTGATCGTGCGCGGTATGGCAAGTGATCGTGCGGAAGGTTCAAGATAGAGATTTCACAAATGAGGCCGGGCTGCGCACGATCAGTGATCGTGCGCCAAGAGGTCGATGGTCGTGCTTGGGTAAAAACACACGACCACTGACTCCTTTGCCAAAAAATAGTGAAACGCCTATCCTGAATGCCCTCACGATCCCCAAACCTGCAGGAAAACTGCACGGGACATCGATCGTGGCAGCCACAGCAAACAATAATAATCATAGCAAGAATGAAATACACACACACACAGAAATAGGCTAAAGATGGTGCACAAGACATGGAAAACCGTAGCAAACCAAAAGGAGTGCAAATGACGCTAAACGGTGTGCAAAGACAAGAAAATAAGCCTAGATGAGTCCGGAATTAAGTATAAAATATGGACTCATCACTTGGCAACAAAGGATTTCTCCTTCTTGCCCTTTTGCTAGTTTTTCTTCTTTTCACCAGTCTCCTTTCTCTTGGCAGACAGTCTGCTATAATATGTCTTGGCTTGCTGCAACAATAACAAAAAACTTTAGAAGAAGTTTGTTTATCATGTTTAGAACCATAACTTTCCTCTTTAGAGGATTTTTCTTGCCCTTATAGTAGTCATCCTTGGAGTAAGAAGAATTGGATGACCTACTTCTCCAGTTATTTTTCTTCAGGAATCTCTGGAATTGCCTAGAAAAGGTAGCAAAATCCTCATTAGAGTTATGACAGTCTGATGTGCTGGAGTCTGAACTTTCTGAGTCAGTTCCATCAATTTTCCTGGGAGGAGAAGGAGTCTTTCTCCTGCCCTTCCTTGTGACTTCAGCTTTGAAGGTCACTAATATATCTTTGACTAAAGACCTATTGCTTTTCTCCTCTTCCTTTCTGGCTATTAGCTGCATTTCATAAGATAACAATTTTCCAAACAAAGTTGGTGGAGGAGTATCTGTAAGTCTGGCTACTTCTCTGATGGCACAAATTTTTGTGTCCCAGTCTTTGGTTAATGATCTAAAAAACTTGTCATTTAGTTCTATATGTGTTGAAGACTCTGCCATAGGTCCTCCACTCATTTAAAATTCTAAAGAACTGGCTATAGCACTCAGCTATGCTTTCTGTCTTGGCTTGCCTAAAACTCTCATATTCTTGATTGAGCATAGATTTCCTATCCTCCCTTACTTCTTCTGTCCCCTCCATATAGACAATCAATGTGTCCCACATCTCCTTAGATGTTTTGTAGTGGACTAAATTCTGAAATGTAGAATCATCTATGACACTAACAATTATGTTTTGTGCTCTCTTGTCCAAAGTGGCTAAGATGATCTCATCTTTGGTCATCTCAGAATAACTCTTTGAAGTTTTCAGATTTGTATCTAGAACTGATGTCTTCATATGGATGAAAGGCCCTTCTTGAGCTGTGATGTAAATTCTAGAATCAGACGCTTCCATGAATAATCTGACCCTCACTTTCCATATGCCAAAAGTTTCCTTTCTACAAATAGGAAGCTTCATGGATCCAAGTTCTTTGTGATTTTCTCCTGAACCCATCTTGGCTTTCTAATAACTGCCTTGGAGATCAGCTCAGATTGTTAAGTCTCTTTTTGAGCAACCTCCCTCTGATACCACTTGAAAGAATTGATTTTAAGAACCACTAAACACCTAGAGGGGGGGGGGGTGACTAGGTTCAATTCAATAATTTTGGCCAGTTAAAAGTTTAACACAGTGCTGCTAATTATACTACATCAATCTCAACACAAATAATCTGCAAACACAACAAACATAGTATACACAACATTATACACACAGATTTATAGTGGTTCCCCAATTAATGGGTACATCCACTTTCCTCCTTCGCCTATCTAACAGTATATTAGATTCAGCCCAACTCCCTTTTTCTCAAATCCTAAGATCTTACAACTTAGAACCCCAATAGCTCCTACAACTCAGACTTCTGCAAGTCTTACAACTCAGATCCTCAAGAGCTCAGATTCTTCCCAAGAACCCTACCTCCGAGTGAGTCCACACTCCTACCACTCAGGCAATCAAGCCCTACCTCAGTCCTTAAAATTGTAGGCCTACAACTCAGAGAAATTACTCTCCTACACTCAGATCTATGAATAGATCTTACATAAAATTGAAAAGGTATATTGTAAAATATTCACCCAGATAGAGAGAGAGAGAGAGGTGAAGTCTTCCTAACCAGATCTTGAATGATCTGTCTTCTTATGATCCTTGGTGTAAAGAATCTGATCCAACCTCACTTAACTTATTCAAAGCTTCTTGAAAATAAAAAATTAAGGTTGATCTTCTTGAGAAATTGGAGTCGATCCACGATCAAGTTTCTTTCTCCCTATAGATTTTAATCTGCTAAACTCTGACAGATATGATGAGATACTGTCTACTCTAGAAGTTCTTCTTGCTTTTTTGTTATGTGTTTTTTTGATAGAACATATCCTTATATAGATCCCGTCAGAGGTTATCGGTTGATCTAGTGGATAACTGACATCTGACAGTTCTGACAGCTTTGACAGTTCTGGCAGCTGTCAAGTCCCCGATCTTAAGATCTGTTACTTAGAGTATTTAACTCAGCTGATAGTGTCGAGACACAAGTATAGTATGTGTCGACATTGATGAAGTATGTGTCGACATAATTTCCAGGTTATCGACACAACTCCTTTGATGTTGTTAACAAACTTCAGAAACTGTCGACACAGCTCTTTATTCAGTCTCGACACACCATTTGTAGAATGTGTCGACACAAGTACTGTGTGTCGATACAGCTTCTCCATTTATAACTGATGTCGAACCAAGTCTTGTGTGTCGATACAGCTTATCCATTTATAACTGATGTCGACCCAAGTCCTGTATGTCGACACAGTTCTTCTGCTAATATCAGCACTTCAAGTCTAAGTGTGTCGACACTAGTCCTGAGTGTCGACACAACTATTGTCGACTCAAATTCTGTGTGTCGACACAAGTACTGTGTGTCGACACGGCCTTGCTTCTAGTCTCGACGCTGCTCCTTCGAAGGTGTCGACACATTATAAGTGTCTCGACATTTTTGTACTTAGAATATTTTTCTCCATTCTTTAGTCTGCACAAGTAAACTCAATACACCATCAAATACAAACTGATGTATATCATTGAATTAAGTGAGGCTTCTCCAAATCAGGTACACAATTTAAAATGTACCCAACACCAACTTTATGTTGGCCCTTTCAAACTGAAAAAAATACTCCCCTCAGAGATTCTAATTCTTTGGCCTGATCCTTAGCAAGCTATTTGCTTGCAATCAAGGCCTTTAGTAACTTCCCATATTTATTGATAAGGGAGTTAAAATCAGCTTCAATGTCTGAATCATATCCTCTATTATTAGAGGAGTGTGAATATGATTAATTTTCTGATGAAGAAAAAAAATCTGAGACTAAACTATGAGAGATTGATTTTACCTTAGCAGAATCTGAACAATCATGTTCTTCTTCTCCTGATTGGGTCTCCTCAATAGCCATCGGGCCCATGAGAGCCTCCTTCTCTTTTGATTATGATAAATCAGACTCACTATCAGATAGTGTAGACTGTCTCTTTGCCAAGAGGCTTTTGTCAGCCTTCTTGTGCTATCCATCTTTCTGATTCTCTGAATTTTTCTCCTTTCTTTTAGTTGGGCAATCAGCTATCCTTTTCTGTTGCAACAATAACACACTATATTAGTCTTAATATATTTATTCTATGAAGAACCATACCTGTCCCCCAATTTCTTCTTTCTGGGTTTATCTGAATGATTGATCTTCTTGAGAGAAGAGTCTCCAGCTGGTCCCTTCTAGTTGCCTTGTTTTCTTCTCCTCAACATCTTCTTGAACTATCTAGAGAAGAGAGACAGTTCCTCCTCAGTCAGGTCTCCTTCTGATGAGGATGATTCTGAACACTCAGAAGCTATTTCCAGTCTTTCTGTGAGTGTTGACTTCTCTCTGACTTTATTTGGATGACTCAGCCATTAAGGCCAAGGTCTTTTCTTTATTGTGTTCTCTAGCTGAATCTTCTTCAGACTTTTTGAGATTGAGCTGTAACTCATGGGACAATAGTTTGCCAAATAGAGTCTGGGGGTTTATGTTGGCTAAGTTCCCCATTTTTCTTATGACACAGATCTTGATGTCCCATTCCTTGTTCAGGGACCTAAAGATCTTGTCATTAAGTTCATAATTAGTAAAGATCCTTCCATAAGTCCTCAAGTTGTTTACAATTCTGAAGAACTTTTCAAAACAATCAGCCACTGAATCTTTCTTATCCTCCGGCAAATCCTACACCTCAAGTTCTTCCCAAGAACTCTACCTCAGAATGAATCCACACTCCTACTCCTCAGGCAAATCCTTCCCTACAACTCAGAGAAATACCTACTTCTCCTACCTCAGGCAATCTCAGCCCTACCTCAACC
This sequence comes from Platanthera zijinensis, assembly GCA_039513925.1. Taxonomy (NCBI): domain Eukaryota; kingdom Viridiplantae; phylum Streptophyta; class Magnoliopsida; order Asparagales; family Orchidaceae; genus Platanthera; species Platanthera zijinensis. The sequence continues at coordinate 66,093,662 of CM077093.1, forward strand.
TTTATAATACAGCTTTATAACTTAAAGAGAATGAATCTCCTACACTCAGATTTATAGGTAGATCTTACACAATTAATGAAGGTAAAAGAAATAGATTCAGAAAATGTCACCCAATAAGAGAGAAATGAGTGACAGCTTCTTGATCTGATCCTGATGTGTTTGCTTCCTTTGATCTTGCCAAGATAGATCTGATCCAACCCTTTAACTTTTCAAAGCTTCTTGAAGTTGAAATTAGGGTAGATCTAGGCTGGAGAATGTTGAAGATGATTCTTGATCTGGCTTCTCTCCACATTCTAAATTATAGCTGATGCTTCTAAGATCTGTCTTCACCAAATTGTTCTTGTTACTTTTTCTGAAGAGTTGATCCCTTTAAATAGGCTCTATTAGGAGTAACTAGCTGATCCGGTTAATAACTGACATCTAACAGTTCTGACAGTTTTCAGTACCTCCATCTTAATTTCTGCACTTAAAAAACAAATCTGCTTGAAGTGTTGAAGCTTGATTGTTGAATATGTCAACACAAGTCCTGGGTATCGACACTGCTCTTATTGTGGTGTCGACATACTTCTGAATGAGTTGACACAGCTCTTCACCTTGTCTTGACACAACTTATGTAGAATGTGTCGACACTAGTCGTGAATGTCGACACAGCTTGCTTCCAGTCATGACTCAGCTTGTGAAGTGTGTCGATACTAGTCCTGAGTGTCGACACAATTGTCTTCAGTCTCGACACTGCTTGTATAGAGTGTGTCGACACTTGTCCTTAGTATCGACACAACTTCTCTTTGTCTCGACACAACTTGTTCAGTATGTGTTGACACTAGTTCTGAGTGTCTCGACACTATTGTACTTAGCTTTATTTGCATGCACACATGAACTTAACATCCATCAAATATAACTATGTGTATATCATTGAGCTGAAAGGACTTCTTCAAATCAAGTACATTGTGACCAATGTACTCAACAATCTCCCCCTATTTGGAGAAGTCATAACCCCAATTCAATGATATACAACATGATATCAAAATATAATGATAAAGACATTAAGAATACAGTGCAATACTATATGTGAAATACCACAGATAAAAACACATATTAAAAACAATAATGCAAATCAGAAGATAAGGTAAACAATTGCAATCCTAATTTACAACACATGAAATGTTGAGTAAGCCAAGATTTTCATTAATTATTTATCACAAGGTTTACTGCTACAAGCTTTGGTTACACAATAGTTATAGATCAAGTTTTTCATATGACATTTGAAACTAAGAACATTCTAAGGCAACTCTGGTTTTTTTATAACTATGCCTTTTCCAGAGTGTATCTTTTCTTTCACTTCAGGCACCTTATCATCAACAACCTCCTTTCCTTTACCATTCATAGCTTTAGCTTTTGCAATTGCTTCTTCTTTCAGCTTTTGTCTTTCAAAATAAGGGTATGGCTTTGGAAAATATTTGATGGGCTCAATTGACTTAGCAGAAATCTTTCCTTTCTTCAGATCATATCTGAACTTCTGGATAACTTACTGCTGCTTAAGATGTTTGTCCCATTCCTGTTCATTATACCATTTGCCCCTATCTATGACATTAGCATTTACAGCCTTCCATGCAGTAAGAATTATTGATCTGGAGGTTGGACTCCATTGCTCAAAATCTGGTCTAGTCTCAACTTATTCTCTAAACCTTTTCTTCGATAGCTGGGCCTCTATCTCCGAAGCAGTAGAAGACTTGTTAACTTTATCAAAAATTACATTCTGATCTAAACCTTGAGGAGGACTGTATAGGTGTTGGACAGTTGCTTGGATAGACTCAAAAGTAGCTTGTGCAGCAGGATGATTATACATGGTGTGTTCGTGATCAAAGATTCCGCAGCATGAGGTGCTTCAAGTTGAGGTGGTTGACAACCAGACTCAGCAGTTTGATCTCCATCATACCATAGGGGAGGAAAGCCTAAAGTGTCTCAGATATTGTTTGATATTTAGGTAGCATGTTCAGAATTAGCCTTAATCATTACCCTCTCCCCCTTTATGACTTCTTGAAATCTCACTTAACCATCTAGATAATTAATTCCTGATGTTACTGTGTTCTTAAATCTTAGTAAATCGTTGTCCAAACTCTTATCAGAAGCCTTAATGTCCTTAAGAAGAGATTCTGAATGATTTTTCAGTTTGGTGTCTATATCTGTGGCAGTGGAATTAAGTTTTGTTTCCAAAGCAGTGGTTTGATTCTTTATTTCTCCCAATGTTGAATCATGCATAGCTATCATATTTTCATTCATTCTATTCTGATTCTCAAGGACATAGCCTTGATTGATTGCCATATTGTCCTTTAGTTGTTTGTCTTCCCGTTGTTACTTGGCGAGGTAGACAACAACATTTGCTCCTTTCTCAAAGAACTCAGTCATATCTTTCTTTAATAAGTTTACTTCAAATCTTATTAACTTGACGTCTTGTGCCAGCTGAAATTACAACTCCTTATTTCTTTCATCTACATACTTTTATAGGTCTTGCCTTTGTTTATCAAGCATGATCTATAGTTGAACTAGCAGGGAGCTAGAATCCATTACAGGAGCTGATGATGGTCCAGATTTAAGATACTTCTTGTAACTCTTACTTCATTTTCTTAACTCAGATAGTTTTCTTTTCTTAAGTTATGAAGCTTCCTCTTCCTCAGAATCTGATGAACTGACCATCTCAATAGAGTTTTACTATTTTGTACCTTCAATATTTGTATTAAGACATTCCAAAGGAACATCTGCATGCTGAATTTTAGCATCAGGCATCTCAATCTGGGAATTTTCAGCTATCTCCACCTGGATGTTAGATACCTTAGACAAAAGAATTTCTTTTCCAGTCTCTTTTGGATTCTCTTCCTCCATCTCTTTTTCAGACATTTCATGTTCAGGATATTTTGATTTTTCTAGGTACTGTACAACATCCATTATAATAATAGTAGTTATATCCATTAGCAATTCACAGAGGTTTTCCCCCTCAATTTGTTCTCTTTCTGGAATGTTCTCCCCCTGCACCTGTACACTAGTTCCAGGTGAGTACCTTGGAGATCTGCCTTGTTCTTCTTTAGCATCCTTATCAGAACTGAAGTTCACCTCTTATTCAGAATCACTAGATGATACAACTTCCTCTACCACAGATTTCTTGCTTGTTACCTCCTTTATCCTTTTAGGTTCTAGTGTCTCTTTAGATAAGAATCTATCCCATCTAGACAGAATTCTTAGGTCCATTCTCCTCACATGATTTATCTTAGATCCATTTTTCTGATTGATACTATCTGGAAGGACCTTTACCAGATACAAACTAATTATTCTGCCCATATTGGGCTTCTGAATCCCTTCTGCAATTTTATCAAAGACCACCTTGTTAAAGTCAGTTGTGATTCTGAAGATAATCCTTGTCATCAGGATAAACATAAATTTGGAAATCCTGTCATGTGCTCCAGACTTGCAGAGGAGAAACTTTCCAATTATTTCAGATAGAAATTTTCCTTGGGAATTTATTCTCTTCATGTTTAAGGAATTGTCAAATATAGTGGTTGGAGCTGGTCCACACCATTCTAAGGCCTCAACAGTCTTGCTTGAATCTAGTTCATCTTCCTGTGCAGTTCTTGGAATTTAAAAGACTTTAGATAGTCTTTTGATTGTAACCTTTACTCTTTCTCCATTAACACTGGATTTAATCTTGCCTGACTTGGGGTTTAGTGAGGCATTAGAGTAGAATTCAGATACCTCTCTCTTCTATATGTTGGTTGGTTGTGAAAGTAGATACTCAAGACCTGCCTCATTGACAAGGTCAATCACATTCTTTATATCTTCTAGAGCGGAGATGAAGGCATTGCTCACCAGTTCGTATCCCTCGTTGATGTTATCGTCCATCTTGGGTGCCATCCTTGTTGAAAGAGCTTGAGTTTGAGAGGAGTCGACTATGGATTTCTAGGTCTCAACACACAACGATCAGTCTCTCAAGATTTCTGGTAAGTGAAGTCGACAAATACTTATACCTCCTATTTATAGTAACTGTCTTTTGAAGGTGAAAAGGCGCGCTGCATTTAGTAATTTTCTAACTATTGGGAAATATCTAGTGTCGACATGGAAAACCTATTCTGCCGAGATGTGTCGACTTAAGTCGACACAAGGTTCATTTCTCTTGACTCAGACCTCAAGGTCTCGACAACCTTATGTCTCGACACACTTTCGCTAATCAGTGTCGATACACTGTCAAGTGTCTCGACACACGACTACTTATAGTGTCGACAGACATTCTGGTGTCTCGACACAATACTACCTATAGTGTCGACATACACTGTGGTGTCTCGACACAATTCTTTGACTTAGACAAACTTTATGTTTTGAATATAATTTCTTGACTTAGATCAAGTTTTTCTTGGTTATTTAGATTTGTAGACCTGGTTAGTAATCTTTTTAAGAGTTGTACAAACTTTTGTTGCTACTAATTGTAAATATTTATTCAATGTTCAACATGCCTAGTTAAAATTTAAAGTAATTGAACTTGTTTTCATCTAGGAATTTTGTAAAATTGTTAGCAACTTGTCTTTCTGTTGGAGTATACTGTAAGCTTATATTTTCTTTTTCAACATTCTCTCTGAGAAAGTGATATCTAATTTCTATATATTTAGTTCTACTGTGTGAAACAAGATTATTAGCAATAGAAATTGCACTAGTAGAATCACAAAACATAACAGATTTACTTAGTTGTACACTATAGTCCAGTAGTTGATGTTGAATCTACAGCAACTGAGCACAGCAGCTCCCAGCAGATATGTACTCAGATTCTGCTGTAGAGATTGCAACACTTGTTTGCTTCTTGCTACTCCAACTTATAAGTCTTTTCCCTAGAAACTGACAAGTTCCAGAAGTACTTTTTTCTATCTTCTTTGCACCCTGTAAAATCTGCAACTGTGTATGTAATGCCCCCGATTTTTTGATGATTTTATTTGAATGGGTATCATCATATTTATGACGTCGTGGCGTTACTTTTAACATCGTGTTGACGGCGCAATGCCGTAAAGACATTTTCGCGTCCATTCGGTCGAGTCGGCCAAATTCTTGAATTCATCTTGTAATTGAGAAATTTTTCATTTGGAAATTAATTTAAATAATTTTGGACTTGTTCGTCAAGTTTCGTCGTGATCCGAGCGATATTCGGGCCTCGACGATTTGCCGAAGTTTTGTAGAATTTATGTTCGTCGTAGACTTTGAAAATTTATATCTCGAGAATGGATTGTCGGATTTTTGTTTGACTTCGCCGTTGGGTTCATAGCGTTAGTGTTCGCCTTCGGTGCGAGTTTCGTTTAATTCGGCGCGCGTTTGGGCCTCTGTTTTGGACTTATGCTTCCTTGTTCAAAATATATAAATATGATTGTTTTAATATTAAAACACTATTCAAAAATGTCTTTTAATATTCATCTCTATAGTTTGATTTTGGATATTTTTGCAAAAAACACTATTCATGAGGACAAAAACGAACTGTTCTGCAAATTTCTTCTTGGCTAGTTCTCGAGTTCACCTTTGCTTCTTTCGAGTAGTTCTTAGGTGGTTGTCGAGTACTGCCTGCTTTCTTCTCGAGTAACTATTTTAGTACTCGAGTAATACTTTAGTACTCGAGTACTGATGTTTCCTTGTTCTCGAGCACTAAATTTTAGTACTCGAGTAGCCTTTTTTCTACTTCTCGAGTACCTGTAATCTTGTTCTCGAGTACTGTAGATTCATCCCGAGTAGTCTGTTACAGTTTGTGTTCGGGCGTCTTTTTTAGGATCAAAACGGTGTCGTATAAGAAAATGGTTAACATAAAATTTGTTCGTATCGACGAGATCTACAACTTTCATGTTGGGCACTTTTCGATTTGAAGCCATCCTAAATCTCTATTTTTGTTTTCCGCGCGCCCGCTCTCAAATATTTAGTTTTCTTCGTTTTAGATAGAACTTTTTATAAAAAATGTGTGTATATATATATAAGTTTATACTTATACTTAAAGACAATTAGAAAAGAAAGAAAGAACTTCATCTTCTCCGGATTACCTCCCGAACCAGAGCGGCGTGAGCGAGAGAGAGAAAGTTTTTCGTGAATCTTCTGGTGACCGCCGACGGTGCTCCGGTGCTCCAAATCTTCAACCGAATATAGATCCGGAAAACTCTCGACGAGAGCTACACCATCGTGGTAAAACTTTCCCCATTCCTTGAGTTTTATCGTTAGGGTTTTTCGGCCCTAACTTCTATTTCAGCCATTTTTGTTCAGATTTCGACTCCTCCCGTCTTCTTTTTCCCCGATCTGCGACGTGGAGTGATTTGGAGGATTTTTTCTTGCAAAACCAAGGCAAGTGGTGGTTTACCCTCGTTTCTTCTTGTCCGGTTTGATGGAAACTGTTAAGTTTTTATGTTCTTTAAAACTTCTTGCACTTTTGTCTTCCAAGTTATTTCTATGATTAACCTTTCTTGATGATCACTTGATGTTGTAAGATTTTGTCATGGGGAACTCAATCTTGTCAGGTTATGTTTAATCATTCTTGAAGTATCTTATTGATGGCTTTAATCGTCTTATCTATCATTGTTGAACGCGTTAGAGTTTATATAGGATTGTAAATCGTTCCTAAGGGTTGATCAACCGCGTCTTGAATCTAAAAACGTCTAATAGAATCCGATGTGCCAAGTCTCGAGATATATGTGTTATTTTTTTGGTTTTTCTTGATTGCGGAAGTTAGTGGACGAAACCACCTCCGTAATGTTTGTTTCCTTTATTAGTACCTTGTGAAAGTTTACTAGATTTTTGGGCGTCTGCGGTGTATGGTGGAGTGTATAAGTCTCCCCCGCAGTTAGATGGATATTATATTCGTGAGGGTGTGTCCAGTTGAGTGACCACCTCCCCCGTGTTTTTGGTAGAGTCGACCATAGGTGCCTAATAAAGGTTATACAATTTCTTCCTTATGATTTACTCATGTTTGTTACCTTATAGTCTTATGCATATGGTTTATTTGTGATGTACGTGACGATTCACGTAAGTGTTCTATTCCTGTTTGATGCTTTACTTTAGTACTTTTGGTCTTGGGTTGGTACCCCATTTGACCCTTTGTTTATGTTGGCTTATTTTTCTGCCACCATTTGTACATTCTTGCTGAGGTGTTCTGTCTTTGGAATGCCTCAGGTTCAGAGCAATAACAGATAGTGGAGCAGGTTTTGGAGTTTCTAGGCAGCAGTGTTGGTTGTGGTTTTCACCTCGCCGTAGTGAGGTAGTTTGTTATTTTAGTTTGCTTTCTTAGTTCAAACATACTTCTGTTTTATATGGGTTCGTGTCAGATTGTTGACGCCCACATGATAGACGGTTTTGGATACCTTGCTAGCTGATAGTTGTTTTCTTTGTGATGGATTGCTTGCTCTCTGGGATGATTTATGCTAGGAATGCATGTTAGGTATTTTCAAGTATAAAATCTACTATTATTACTTAGTGCATTGCATAATTTAAAACTCTAACTTGTTACATTTAGCGATCGTAAAACCTATCTTTACTACTATTATAAATCTAGGGTCTTGTATAGCATGAGTTGTCCTTTGGGGATGTTTATACTCATGTAGGATGTTGGAGTCAATCTAAATAAGTATCTTTCGCAGCGTATAATTATATTTTGATTCGTGGACTAGTTGGTCCACTAAGCCGAGGGATACAGCTAACTGCTTAACTTAAACTGGATTTTCCTCTAAATATCCTAAAGATATTTCTTTATGCATTAAGTAGGAGTTTTGCCTGTGCGTCCGTAGTTATCCCCTGCTGGTGTGGCATCATGACGCGCATTTTCCCTCACTCTGATATATTATTTAATGCGGTGAAAATGCAGGTTGTGATAGTTTTTATCAGAGGGAGGTTACTTGACAATTGGTCGGGCAACCTTCCCTTGCTAGTATTAGTTATTTAGTGACATTTCATACACACATCGATGTATCATCAGTACATCTTAGCTGAAACATAGTCACTACACTCATAACATGATAAGAAGTATACAGGGCATATTATGTAGTATGAGATGCATAATATGTGTTTGTATATGGATCCACCATATGTGGCAACATGTGACGGTTATGTAGTATGGGATGCATAAGCACCATCACATGGGTGCCCATTAGCATATTTTCTTTTCTCGTTGCATGTGATGTTATGTAGTATGGGATGCATAACATTTCATGTGTACGTCGCTCATAATTTGTATTAAGGCCTTTTTAGGATGCATAACACTGCATACATAACATATCACTGCATAAACACGCGTGCTAAGTTAAGGTTTACATGATGACACATGTACACACATGATTTTAAATAAGAGTAAAGAATCCATGCATTCATATCATAGACACAAGAGTCAATTGGATGAGAGGATATCATCCTAAGTAGGCCATATCATCATTATAAAATCCCAGAGCAAGTTGCAGCATAAGCAAGTGTCTTTTAAGTATGGTCAGAACTAGTTGTGTGGCCTAGTTGTAATCTAGGATTTTGATGAGTTATTCATTTATTTTTTTGAAATGCCGCCAAAGCGTATTACGACCAGGTCAACTCCCCAGTCGGAGGGTGAGTTGTCAGGTGCGCAAAGTGATGTGTTGATCGAGAGTCTGCGTCAGAGCAATGAGGCTCTGTCGAGGAAAGTAGTTGTGATGCAATCGCAAATTCAGTCCTTGTTGCATACCGCTCCCGCGCAGCAACCCTTAGTATAAGAGCCTGCCTTGGGCCAAGCCGTACCCGATACTCCTGCTCCTCTGGTGCCCCCAGTGACGCTACCACCAGAGATGAATTTTATCTCGCATTTTCAGCGGTTAGGACCTCCCACCTATGACGGGAGTGCCAACTTTATGATTTTAGATGATTAGATCATCTCCATCGAGGAGATGTTTTCCTATTCAGGGATTCTAGAAGTTCAGAAGGTAATGATTGCAGCCTATCAGCTAAAAGGCCTGTCAAAGAGTTGGTGGATTCAGGAAAGGGAGAGTCTGAAGGAAGGCTATTCTTGGGAATCTTTTAAGAAGATACTGCTGAAAAAGTTTCTACCCTCGGTCGAACAGGACTGTTTTATGAATAACTTCCTGCATCTGAAGCAGAGACAACCCACAGTGAGCGAGTATGAGATTGAGTTTGGTAAACTGAGTAGGTTTTCTCCTGATTTTGTAGCTTCTGAGGAGGGTAGAGTGAAACATTTCCTGGGAGGACTAAGAAGTGATGTCCAACAGTGGGCATGTGCTTATAGAGCTGACAGTTATGTTGTGGCAGTGGAAGCCGCACTGAAAGTGGAGGCGATTAAAAATGCCAAGAACCGCGGTGCTGGGGCGAGGAAATAGAAGAGGAAAGGTGTTGAGGATGGTAGCTCTAGGGCATCCGACCCTCCTTCGAAAAAGAAAGGTAGTGAAATTTGCAGCTTCTGTGGTCGATCCGGCCATCCTTACGAAAGGTGTTTCAAGAGGGTTGCCACACTAAAGCAGCAGTAGGTGTTCGTCATCCAAGGCGCACCCAAGGGAGAGATGGTATGCTCGTTCTGCTCAAAGAAGGGGCATGATGTGAGTTGTTGCTGGATAAAAGAAAGGACTTGCTTCCAGTGCGGCCAGAAGGGGCACCGGAAGTCTTCGTGCCCCCAGGCTCAGTCCCCACTACAACCTGCCACGCTTCGAGCTCTGCCGCCGCCACCAAACCAAGACAAAGTAAAAGGAAAGCTAAATGTGGTGACTAGAGAGGATGCTCAGACCTCTTCAAAAGTGATATCAGGTTAGATTCTAGCTTGACATTTACTCTCCATTGTTTGTTATAGTTTTCATTCGTTTAGTTACATATTCTACGGTTATAGGGGAGTTTAAGGTGCGGAATAGGTGGATGTGCATTCTTTTCGATTCGGGTTCCACCCATTCCTTTGTGGCGCAGAGTTTTGTAGATAGACATCATTTGGATATGGTTCTGTTAGAGGATTTCTTCAACGTCAAGCTATTCTAAATATCACAGCAAGTAGCGAGAACAATAGGAGAAAGAGAAACCAGACGACACAAGAAATTATAGTGGTTCCACAAATCTAGGTACATCCACTCTTCTACCATCCTGGTAGGAATCACTCTCAGGTTTTTGATCAGGTGACTGCCACCAAGAAATATCTATTTCTAGGGAGGTATTGCAACCCTTCTGGCTTTTGATCAGGTGCCAGAAAACTACTTGAATTCTTTTGATCAGGAGATCTCACAACCAGGAATTACTTTTGAAGGGAGTATGAACCCTGTACACAGAGGGGGGAAAGAAAGAGTAGAGTTGTCTTCTCTTTTCTCAAGCAAATGAGAGAAGACTTGAGAGTGATCCTGATGGAGTCAAGGCTTGTCCTGATGATCTTGATTGGTTCAGGAATCTAAATCCTTGTACATGGTGTAGGTCTTGGATTCTAGAAAGCTGAGACTGATTGAAGATGAATGTCTCTACAAGCTTCCTTGATGAACACTTGTATGAAGAACTGAAAGCTGCTCTTTTTTTCCTGTCTTGTGTTCTCTACAAAAATTGTTCTATCTCTTCTGCATAATAATTCTCTGTCTCTTTTATTCTCTGAGTATCTTTTCTTTGAATAATTCCAAACCTAATTTGAAATGACACACATTGATTGACTGCAGGAATCACGGGAACTCGTTCAACAGCTATAAGAGAAATAACTCATTTCCCTAACTATCCTGAGAATGGCTATATGATGACTCTGTGAATACCAGTAATTAAAGATTGCCAAGGAACGGCTATATTCAGAGAATATATGCATTAATCACTCAGAGTCATATAAGCAATATAATAATCAGTCAATAAAAAAATAATAACTGCAGGGAATAAAATGTTGATCTTGCGGTAATCGTCGATATGGTCTTGAGATCGTCGAACTCAAACATCCTCTATCGTCGAGCTGAGTCCTGTGATCGTTGACCTGAAAATCTGCCTTCCAAACTGGGCTTCAAGATCATCGAACTGAGATGGTTGATCATCGATCTTTATCCTGAAAGTAGATCAGATATCGTCGAACTAAGTTCAGTGATCATCGATCTCAGCACTTAGAGATTTAACTCTGAGATCGTTGAACGCAGAATGAAAATCGTCGAACTCTCTTCGGAGATCGTCGAACGACTTTTCTGCCTTGTTCAGTCTCTGCTGTCTTCTAAGTCTCTGATGTCTTAGTCTTGTCTCACTGAGTTATTGACCTAACTGACACATAAGACACTAGAATAGACCCTGGCTATACAATGTGGGTCTGACTTAGCCTAGATTAGTGAACCTAGCCCAAATCCAAACTAGGGATCCAACAATCTCCCCCTATTTGGGTGAGGTCACCAAGCAAAATAAAAGAATGCAATAACAAAACTAAACAAACATACTATCATGAATGATAAGAACAATTCAACAGATATTTACAATAAGATATATAAACACAAAAAGAAAACAGTACTAAGACTTGCCAGAAACTGGCTTAGTAAATTCAATTATTCTTTTTGGATCTTCTGCTTGCTGTCTTGTCATTTTCATGTCAGCTTAACCAAGAACTTTTATGGATGCTGCTCTGGGAACAATTGCCTCAGGGTGAACCTGCATATAGGCATTAGCATCAAAAATATTCTTATCAACATCAAAAAGTTCAAACTCTTTCTCCCTGTACTTGGACATTGTTGAAAATTGAGAAGGACCAGCTCCTTCTTTTCTAGCTTTGTTTATCTGGGAGAGAGCAATCAATTCATGAAACCTAGCCATCCTGAAGTTTGGATCTAGCTCAGGTTCATACTGTGAAGAATCTTCTTTTGAATCAAGAGAGATCTTTAGATGCTTCCTGTGCTTGATTGACTGTTCTTGGAATATTGTTTCTATTGCTGTATGCTGAGACTAACTGTCATGGAGATTTGGAGGAGGTATGACTTCACTGAACTTTCCAAGAATTTTGAATCTCCTACTAGAATCTGAACTAACTTCTCTGTCAGCCTGATCATGTTGTTTACCTCTCCTTCTTGAATAACCATTAGAGTAAGACCTGGATGGTCTACTGTGAGAGTGAGGGGCATAAGAACTCTACTGCTGGGAGGAGGTATCAGTCCTAGAAGCAACATTCTCACTAGCACCTGTTGAAGGGGGAGGAGGAGGAGGTGGATCCTTCCTGAAAACTTTGACAGGAGAGGAACCAGTCTTTCTCCTTTTCTTTTGAGCCTTCATCTCATTCTTGTAAAATCTCATCCAGTGAGGAGTAGTTAATGTGAGAGTAATATTGTGCCTGATGAAGTAAGGAATGTCATCTTGAGGATTAGACTTAGGCACTTCCTTCACTGGAGCTTTTCTTGGTTACTTTCTTCTTCTTGCTGATATCCGGATCTGAGTCTGAATCTGAATCTGTATCTGAATCATTATCAGATAAGCCTAGTGGATTATCATACAAATCATCAATCTCTTTAATAACTAAAAGTTCTTCAGCTGTATCAGCAGCCATAACTTCATCCAAGTCTAGGACTGGAGAAGTAGAACAGACATAAGTTGGAGGAGATAAAGTCTTGGGCTCTGAAATCTCAACCTCTGACATACTGATAAGCTCAGCCTCTGGAGCTACAGAGAGCTCAGGCACTGGAGCTGAAAGACTCTGAAGAAGCTGATGTAAAATATCAGTGCTCACTGGAGTAGTATAACATACAATATCTATACAATATGGAGGAATTCTAATAGAATGAATTGTGCTGAAAGAGAGATCAAAAAGATCTAAGATAGCAAACAATTCTTCTGAAGGATGTACAGTATGTCCAACAGAAAGAGTTTCTACTTCCAAAGAATTCAAAGAATCATCTGTCAGAAATGTTTCAAGCTCTGCATCTATTAACAATGTATCCTCAAGCTTTGTATCTATCAAACCTATATCTACAATCTCCTGAAGGATGTACAGTATGTCCAGTAGAAAGAGTTTCTACTTCCAAGGAATCCAAAGAATCATCTGTCAGAAATGTTTCAAGCTCTGCATCTATTAACACTGTATCCTCAAGCTCTGTATCAATCAAACATGTATCTACAATCTCTGTATCTACAACTGCCAAAACTATAACTGCTGGAGTAGGAGGGACTTCTTCACTGGACATCTCCCCCTTCTTGGTTGCAGTATATTCTGCTGCCAGGCCCCTAGATGAAGAAGGGCCAGAGAAAGAGGCAACAAAAGAATTGAAAAAGGCTAGTAGAGGTGCAAATGCATCCTCAACAATGGTTTTGATGGTAGGGGTGAGGAGAGCAGTGAGATAAGATGGGTCAGATGATGTGGATGGTAGGGAAGAAGTAGAATGTACACAAGCTGTACAGATGGTGGAAATGGTAGGTTGAGTGGTTGATTAAGGGATAACCATTTGTTTTGGATGGGAGTTAGGAGGGGAAGGTTCATGAGATTCATGATATAATAAATGAGTTGGGGAAGGGGAAGGTGAAGGATTTGGTGTTGAAAAGTTAAGATCAAAGGTTGGTAAGGTTTGGATAGAAATGTTAGTGGTAGGGATCTCTTTTAGAAAATTTGGTAGAGGGGATAATGGAGGAGGGCTTGGAGATGGAGTTGATGGATGTGAAAAGGGAGAAGTTTGTCTGGCTGGGGGTGGAGAAATAGGTCTAGCTGGGGATGAAAGAGGAGGAGGAGGAATCTCTGGCTCATCTTCCCTAGGGTGAGGAGTGACTAAAACGGTCCTTGTGTCCTCAGAAGCCCTAAGGGTGGAAGGAGCCCTGGAGGGCTTTGAGATAGTCCTCTCCCACTTTCCAAAGATAACTGGGGTCAGCCTCTTAGAAGCATTGATGAAGGTTGTTGGGAATGTCAACAGCTCAGGGCATTTTTCAGTGAGAAAAATCCCTAGAATCCTGCCAAGAGAGACCTCTCTCTTATTTGTCTTCTTCCTAATCAACTCAAACAAAGTTTCAGCCCAATTTACTGCCTTCTGATTAACCAAGGCACTCATCAAAAGAAACTGGTGCCTGGATATGTTATCATGGGCAGTGTGCTTCCCAAGCAGCATTTTACCCACAATATCTGCCAAGAACTTGTATTGAGGGGACAAGTTCTTTTTCAGAAGCTTGCTAGGGTTTGCATCAGCATGACCCATTCTGGCAAGCATGCCAGCAAATTCTTCTTTATCCAAATAAATATCAGCTTATCCATTAACAAAATAAAAAATTTCAGTAAGAACGACATGGGTTAGACTTACCGCCTGTCCAGAAAAAGTTCCTACCAATGACTGTTCGTCTGATGATGAAGTATAAGCCCATTCCTTGATTTTTGTCACTGGCAACTTCATCCTTGTCGTCATCAACTTCTGTAACTTCGGCGAATCAAACAGTTTCAACACGTCCTGAAAAATCTGATCACTGTGCTTGAATGATTCCAGATCAATATCAAAACAAGAATCGAATTTCATGCTTGACAAAATCGCCGCTGTAAGTGCCATTTGAGAGTTCCTGCAGAGAAAAACAAAGATCGAGTGCAGAAGGGAAATGGAAAGCGCGGGACTATTTCAGTCTAAACCGTAGATTATAAGGTTTAAGAAAACAAAGAGACGAGATTAGTCAAGCGAATTAACTACTAAAACAACTTCAAAATCGAGGTTAGTGAAATATTTTAATATAAAATGAGTTCAGTAACCTCAGATCGAAGAGAAGGAATAAATCGTCGATCTCAGATCGATGATAAATTCTCTGAACCAAAAATCATCGATCTCCGTTCGGCGATAATTGTTTCACTAAGAAGTGATCGTCGATCTCCGTTCGACGATCGACTTCACAAGACGCTAGCAGATCGTCAATCTCCGTTCGACGATCTGTCAATAAATCGTCGAGCTTAGACAGAAAGTTAAATAATCTCATCTTCATTAATCATACCTAGCTGATTCATGAAGAATAGATGTTTCTTTTCATCCAAGGGTTTGGTGAAAATATCTGCCCTTTGCAAATTAGTAGGGATAAAGGTGAGATTAATTTTATTTTTGTCTACACACTCCCTAATGAAATGATGCCTTACATCTATATGCTTAGTCCTAGAATGATGGATTGGATTCTGTGCTATAGAAATAACACTAGTACTATCACAAAATATAGTTGAATTATTTAAGTTGTATCCATAGTATAGTAGCTGATTTTGTATCCATAACATCTGAGAACAACAACTGCCAGCTACTATGTATTCAGCTTCTACTGTTGATGTAGACACAGATGTCTGCATTTTACAAAACCAAGAGACAAGCCTAGCACCCAAGAACTAACATGTTCCAGAGGTACTTTTCCTGTCTACTCTACATCCAGCAAAGTTAGCATCTGAGTATCCAGTCAACTCAAATTCTGACTCAGCAGGATAACATAGTACTAGATTTGGGCAACTCTTTATATATCTCAAAATCCTTTTAAGTAAAATAAGGTGGGATTCTTTAGGGTTCATCTGGAACCTAGCACAAAGACATGTGTCAAAAATGATATCTTGCCTACTTGCTGTGAGCTATAACAGGGACCCAACGATGGCCCTATATAATTTCTGATCAATAGGTTTCCCATGCTCATCAGAGTCAATCATAGCATTGGTAGCCATGAGTGTTTTCTTAGCTGAGGCACTAGCCATCCCAAACCTTTTGATCAGCTCATTAGCAAACTTAGATTGGGATAGGAAAATGCCATCAGGTGCCTGCTTGACTTGGAGACCAAGGAAGTAGGAGAGCTCACTCATACTACTCATCTCAAACTTTGAATGCATAAGGTTGGAAAACCTTTTGCATAATTTGGGATCTGTAGAGCCAAATATTATGTCATCTACATATATTTGTACTAACAATATTTTGTCATGATGATGCTTTATAAATAAAGTCTTATCTACTATGCCTCTAGAGAATCTATGTTCTAACAAGAAGCTAGCTAGGATCTCATACCAAGCTCTTGGAGCTTGCTTGAGGCCATAGAGAGCTTTATGCAACCTATAAACAAAAGAAGGTTGAGTTGGAGAGATAAAACCTTGTGGCTGTTCAACATACACCTCTTCTTTTAGTTCTCCATTTAGAAAAGCACTCTTTACATCCATTTCATAGACTTTGAATTTTTGAGAAGCAGCATAGACCAAGAAAATTCTGATTGCCTCTAACCTTGCCACTAGTGCAAAGGTTTGATCATAATCAATGCCTTCTTCTTGCATATACCCTTGAGCAACAAGCCTAGCCTTGTTCCTTATAATTGCTCCTTGTGCATCCATCTTATTTTTGAACACCCATTTTGTTCCAATTACTGGGTAGTTCTTTGGTCTTTGGACCAATTCCCAAACTCAACATCTCTCAAATTGGTTGAGCTCCTCTTGCATTACAAGGATCCAGTAGGGATCTTGCTCAGCATCTTGAATGGAATGAGGTTCAACTTGAGAGATGAAATAAGTATGCATCAAGTCCTGGTGGAGTTAATGTCTAGTCTGCACACTTGCTGATATGTCTCCAATCACTTGGGATATAGGATGATCTCTAAGTGTGACTAAGTCAGTAGGAGGAGTTGGTTGTTCAATAACTGGTGGGGGTAATTCCTCTTGTGGAATTATTTCAGTTGCTGGAACAATATTAGTGGGCTCACTGATTTCCTCATCACTGTCTTCAACTACTTGTGGAGATGATGATGTAACAGCCTCAGGGGTGAGGGTCACAGCTTCCAAATTCTCACACAAAGTAGGTACCTGCAAAGTCTGACTGGTAGAAGTATTCTTCTCCTTATAAAACATGTTAGTTTCATCAAAAGATACATGTACAGACTCTTCAATTTTCAAGGTAGATTTATTATAGACCCTATAAGCCTTGCTTACTTCAGAATATCCTAGAAAAATTCCCATTTCAGACTTGCATCATACTTTCTAGTGTATTTTCTATTGTTAATATATATGTAACACACACAACCAAATACTCTAAAATAGTCTACTTTGGGTTTCTTCCCTTTGAGTAGCTCATAGGGGGTCTTAGCCTTAAGCTTATGTATTAAACTTCTATTCAGGACATGGTTAGCTGTGCTCATTGCCTCTGCCAAAAAGGAAAGGGGCAAGTATGCATCAACAAGTAATGTACCTGCAGCTTCAATCAGGGTTCTGTTTTTTTTCTTTCAGCTACCCCATTTTGTTGAGGAGTTCTATGAGCAGAAAAACATTGCTTGATACCTTCCTTCTCACAGAACTCTTGCATAAGAAGAGACTCAAACTCAGTTCCATGATCACTTTTGATTAATACAACTTGAGTAGAGAACTCACTCTGTATGCACTTGAGAAAATCTGTAAGAACCTTGAAGTTATCTGACTTGTTTTTCAAGAAGAACACCCAAGTGAACCTGGAGAAGTCATCTACAATAACCTAGGTGTAAGACTTCCCTCCTAGGCTTTTTACATCAATGTTTCCAAAGAGATCCATGCGAAGAAAATACAAAATCCTAGGTGAGTCACTCTTATTAATGGATTTGAAACTATTTTTTAGTTTCCTTGCCTAGTTGACAAGCCATGCACATGCTTTCCTTCTTATAGGGGTAAAAAGGCAATTATCTTACAAGGTTGTCCTTAGATAGCCTAGAAATGTATTTTAAGTTTACATGTCCTAACCTCCTATGCCATAGTTCATTTTGATTGCAAGATTGGTTAAATAAACAAATTTCATTTATGGCTGAATTGAAGTTAACAATATAAATGTTACCTACTCTAGAACCTGTTAAGACAACTATGCTGTCAGCTGAAGAAATAATGCAAGAGGATTGATTGAATGTTACCTGAAATCCTTCATCATAAAGTTGACTGATGGAGATCAAGTTATGTTTCAATCCACTTACATATGCAACCTTCCTGAATGTGACAGCTCCTATCCTGTTTTCTCCATAGCCTTCAGTCTAGCCATAATTGGAGTCACCAAAGAAAACTTTAGGTCCTAGCTTTGACTTATAGCTAAATAAGTTGTCCTTCTATCCAGTCATGTGCTTTGAGCACCCACTGTCCAGATACCATTGCTGGTTATATGATGGACAGTTCTTTACCTACAACAATTAAAAGATTAATTGTTCTTGACCCAGGTTACCTTGGGTCCATTATTTTCTTGATAAGAAAAGCTTGAGATAACAGAACAAGTTGGCTGAGATTTATATCCTAATGGATGATATCTCCTAAGTGGTAATTCCCAAAGGGTGAAAGTGTTAACTGTTTCTCTTTTCTGATTAGAGTTTTTGTTAAGGTTAGAATTTCTGTTAAGGTTAAAAGTTTTATTACATTTTACTTTGTTCGACGATTGGAAGTGAGATCGTTGATCTGAGTTCGACGACATGGGTTGAGATCGTCGATCTCTGCTCAGAGAAGGATAATACTTATTATCTGTGCCCCAAGTTCATTGATCTCTGCTCAATGATCCATACAGAAATCGTCGATCGCAGTAAGACGATTGATTATAGTAAAAATTTCCGTTAAAAGATCGTCGATCTGGGTTCGACGATTTGTTCACATTTCGTCGATCTGAGTTCAACGAAAATTGCTGAACATTGTTTTTGTTTTGATTTTGTCTGTTTCTATTTTTCTGTTTGTTAGGTTTGTTCTTATTTGCAATTGAGGGTTTATCATAGATTAGTTCTTCACCCTTTTCAGAAATGAATTTTACAGGAGTCCTTAATATATTTTTCATAACCAGTGGGAGTTGGCTTGATGAAGCACCCAAGCCCAGCTTGCCAGTGAGTCTGGCATTAATAGTGCTTGTAATGTCCATCAGCTTAAGGCTTCTCCCATTAAGGGATTCTTCAAGTTGCCTTGCCTCAGCTAGTTCAGTTTTTAATTTAATTATCTGTTCATTTGCAAGTGTAATATCATCTTTTAGTTGATTGTTTTCTACAACTAAATTACTTTGATCATTTATTTTCTCTCTAAGTAGTTTAATTTCTTTCTCTGAGCTAATTAAATCCATACACATAGTTTTGAATTCATGTACAAAATCTTCAGAATTGAAGTCAAAGGATGAGAGTACCTGATCCACTTCAGAGAGTGGTTCTTTATAATCTGATGAGTCATCTTCTGAATGAGTGCTGGAAGCATCAATTGCCATTAGGCAAACTTCCTTTTCCTTTGCTTCCTCTTCATCTTCATCACTGGAGCTAGAGGAAGAGGAATCCTCTTTTGTATCACTCCAGGTTTCTACTACAAAGCCTTTCTCTTTCCTCTTATGCTTGCTTGAGGAAGGCTTGTTGTACTTATATTTTCTAGAGTCCTTGTCCTTTCTTTTCTCCTTCTTCTGATTTTCTGGACACTCAGAGATGTGGTGTCCAGGTTTCCTGCAACCAAAATAAACAACTTCTTTAGTTGGTGTTTTGTAATACCTGGGTTTATATTCTTGTCTGGATGACTTCTACCTGAAGTCTCTTTTGCCCATCTTGTAGAATCTCTTTGCTAAGAGACTCAAGAACTCTTCATTAACAGCAGGAGCTATTATTTCCTCTATAGCCTTAAAAGCAATATTCTACTCTTTCCTGACTAGAGTAGAAGCCTTCTGCTCTGCCTCCCTAGTCTTTGTCAGGTGTTCAAAAGATTTGAGCTTTCCTAAAAGTGTTTCTGTGGATATTTTTGTAATACTTCTGACATCCTTGATTGGCCAAATCCTTGTGTCCCATGAGCTGGGAAGATACATCAATATCTTGTCATTAATCTCAGTCAGTGAAATGTCCTTATCCAATGTTTTCAGTTCACTAATGATGGCACTCAGTCTGTCATACATTTCTTCAACTGTCTCTGCAACTTCCTTTCTGAAGTTCTTATACTTGGAAATGAGAAGGGATCTTCTATCCTTTCTTTCTTCCACTGAGACAGCCACCATCTGGTTCAAATAGTCCTAGACGGCCTTTGCTGATGTGCAATCAACAACCTTTTGGAATATGTCATCTGACATAGTCTGGGCCAGTATGTTCATGGCCTTGGCATCAGCAATGTTTGCTTTATTCTGTGCATCAGTCCAATTTGGTGGTGGAACTGCATGAGTGTCAGTAGATGTAGAAGTGGCTATAGTTGGTTGAGGTGGACCTGTCAAAATGGAGTTGAAGATGTCTTCATCAATTGAGTTCATGTAAAGTCTAATTCTTGCCTTCCAGATATTGAACTTATTTAAGTTACAGACTGAAGGTCTGGTGCTTGCATAGTCCTTATTCTGTGTCATGTGATAAATGAATAACTAAGGAAAAGGAAATCTGAATAAGCACGGATCTTGGTTAAAGTGTTAGCTTGTTCAACTAGGAAAAACAACCCTCTGATACCAATTGAAAGGAGGGAGTTATTCAGATCTACTCTAGAGGGGGGGGGGGGGTGAATAAAGTGTTTAAAACTTTTGGTTGTCTTATACTATTCTATCAGAGTTAAAATAGGTGATACCAATAATTAAATGAATAAAAGAAAACTAGTGAGCTATTCTAAATATCAAAGCAAGTAGCAAGAACAATAGGAGAAAGAGCAACCAGACGACACAAGAAATTATAGTGGTTCCTCAAATCTGGGTACATCCACTCTTCTACCACCCTAGTAGGAATCACTTTCAGGTTTTTGATCAGGTGACTGCCACCAAGAAATATCTATTTTTAGGGAGATATTGCAACCCTTCTAGCTTTTGATCAGGTGTCGGAAAACCACTTGAAGTCTTTTGATCAGGAGACCTCACAAACAGGAATTACTTTTGAAGGGAGTAAGAACCTTGTACACTGAGGGGGGAAAGAAAGAGTTGAGTTATCTTCTCTTTTCTCAAGCAAATGAGAGAAGACTTGAAAGTGATCATAATGGAGTCAAGGCTTGTCCTGATGATCTTGATTGGTTCAGGAATCCAAAGTCTTATACAAGGTGTAGGTCTTGGATTCCAGAAAGCTGAGACTGATTGAAGATGAATGTCTTTACAGGCTTCCTGGATGAACACTTGTATGAAGAACTGAAAGCTGCTCTTTTTTTGCAGTCTTGTGTTCTCTAACAAAATCTGTCTATCTCTTCTGCATAATAATTCTCTGTCTTTTATTCTCTGAGTATCTTTTCTTTGAATAATTCCAAACTAAATTGAAATATCACACATTGATTGACTGCAGTAATCACGGGAACTCGTGCAATGGCTATAAAAGAAATAACTCATTTCCCTAACTATCCCAAGAATGGCTGTATAATGACTCTGTGAATACCAGTAATTAATGCTTGCCAAGGAACGACTATATTCAGAGAATATATGCATTAATCACTCAGAGTCATATAAGCAATATAATAATCAGTCAATAAGGAAAAAAATAACTGCAGGGAATAAAATGTTGATCTGGTAGTAATCGTCGATCTGGTCCTGAGATCGTCGAACTCAAACATCCTCTATCATCGAGCTGAGCCCTGTGATCATTGACCTAAAAATCTGCCTTCCAAACTGGGCTTCAAGATCGTCGAACTGAGATGGTTAATCATCGATCTCTATCCTGAAAGTAGATCAGAGATCATCGAACTAAGTTCAGCGATCGTCGATCTCAGCACTTAGAGATTTAACTCTGAGATCGTCGAACGCAGAACGAAGATCGTCAAACTCTCTTCAGAGATCGTCGAACGACTTTTCTGCCTTGTTCAGTCTCTGCTGTCTTCTAAGTCTCTGATTTCTTGGTCTTGTCTCACTGAGTTGTTGACCTAACTGACACTTAAGACACTAGACTAGACCTTGGCTATACAATGTGTGTCTGACTTAGCCTAGATTAGTGAACCTAGCCCAAATCCAAACTAGGGATCCAACATTCTGGGCATGGACTGGTTGTCCAAGTATGAATCAGTCATCCAGTGCAAGACAAAGTGATTGGACTTCAAGATGGACAACGACCAACCTATGATTGTCTATGGTTTTCAGGGCAATGGTTCCCTCCTTATTTCTGCGATACGTGCTTATTGAGCTATTGAGTCTGGTTACGAGGCGTATCTTGTTTCTATGATGGCTTTGGAAACAGCTTTTGTTACACCACATCTTAAGGATGTCTTAGTGGTACGAGAGTTTCCAGATGTCATTCCTGATAGTCTTCCAGGACTTCCTCCTGAGAGAGAGGTGGAGTTTGTGATAGACCTCGAGCTAGGTACTCGCCCGATTGCTAAGGCACCATACCGTATGTCTCCGTGTAAGTTAGAGGAGTTGTGCACTCAGCTGGATGAGTTGCTGCAATGTGGTTTTATTAGGCCGAGTTCTTCTCTGTGGGGTGCCCCTATTCTGTTTGTTAAGAAGAAAGACGGTTCTATGAGGCTCTGCATAGATTATCGAGAGTTAAACAAGGTAACCATCAAGAACCGATATCCGTTGCCTCGTGTTGAAACAAAAAACTTGGTCTCTCGTGGAGTTCGGGGTCCCAAACGAGGGGTGACCTCACACTTACTACACTCGGGGGAACGTCACGGGACGAAGACTTAGGAAACTATGAACAGACCCTCGGCTCTAGCGTGGAGGTCCCACCACACATCCGGAAGGTCACAGGAACTCTTCCCCTCCCTTACCAAAGGGCTAGGCTGGGCGCCTTGGAGAGCTCTCTCTCTACTCTACCAAGAAGAAGCTAAGGGAGGAGGAGGTAAGGAAAAACTCATCCTCTCCAAAGGAACCCAAGGGGGTCTATTTATTGTTTTTCCAAGTCCTGGGGGCTGAAATGTCAAAAATACCTTTAAGGCCAAAAAGGCCTCGGGCCAATAGAAAATCTCCACACCGGGGGGTAAAGAGGTAATCCCCCCCTCGAGGGCATAACGGTAAAAATACGGCCCAAAGGGGTCCGGGGGGCCGAACCATGCTCCCCCACCCCCTCTGAAGGAACCATCCGCAGGGCAGGCTGCCCGGGCGAGCAGTAGGTCGCCGGCCTGGCTCGCCCGCAGGGCAGGCCGCGCGGGCTAGCTGCAGGCCTCAGGCCTGGATCGCCCACAGGGCAGACCTCCCGGGTGAGCCACAGGCCGCAAGCATGGCACTCCCGCAGGGCAGGCCGCCTGGGCGAGCCGCAGGCCGCAGGCCTGGCTCGCCCGCAAGGCAGGCCGCCCGAGCGAGCCGCAGGCCGCAGGCCTGGCTCGCCTGTAGGGCAGGCCGCCCGAGCGAGCCGCAGGCCACGACCTGGCTCGCCCGCAGGGCAGGCCGCCCAGAAGAGCCGCAGGACACGGCCTGGCTCGCTTGCAGGGCAGGCCGCCCTGGCGAGCCATAGGCCACGACCTGGCTCGCCTGCAGGGCAGGCCGATGCGCCTGTCTCGCCGCTCCTACCTCGCATAAAGGCAAGCTGGGGGGGACCGTCCATCTTGCCACACTCGCCCAAAAAATGGACCGGGGGGGGAGGTAGATTTTCCCTTCCCCTACTATTATATTTCCAAGGCCAAGCCAAAATTGGCCACCAAGAGTGCAAAAACTCTCCAAAAGCTTAAAAACTTAAAGTTGGTCCTATGCCTGCCTGTAGACCCTACTCTACGAATACGAGGTTGTACACAATCCCCGCTTTTTTAGAGGTTGGCACAAGCTCGGAAATAAACATCCAACCAAACGTATTCGCTGAGTGGCCTTCATGGGGCCGAAAATACTCGGTCTCTCCGAGGGGTCAACCTGTCATGCCAGCTAATGGGATCCTAGGTGACGAGACGACCTCGGGGTGAAAACACTTAGCCTCCTGAGGGGTCAACCTATCATGCCAGCTAATGGGAGCCTAGGTGACGATACGGTCTCGGTGTGAAAACACTTAGCCTCCCGAGGGGTCAACCTGTCATGCCAGCTAATGGGAGCCTGGGTGACGAGACAGCCTCGGGGTGAAAACACTTAGCCTCCCGTGGGGTCAACCTGTAACACCCCTACCCGTTACGTGCAACATAGTAGAAGTTCCGGCCAAGGCCCCACACCATATCTTACAAACAGGAGGAGACGTTACTAAATCATACCAAAAACGCATCCTATCACAGAGCACTCTAGCGGAAGTTTAAAGTGTTGCAAGAATGAACTCAAACATCAACACAGAAGTCCACAGCTAAACCTAACATGCCATAATATAAAACCACAAGTACGACCTTATGGCCAATTACAGTGTTTCGCTTTATACAAGAAGGTATCTTTCATACATCGGCACGCAGGCCGGCCATACATGAGTTCTTACACAAGGTACAAAAATAGCCTTCGAGGGCTAGCACTTAGCAGCAGCTGCTTAGGGTCTTCCACCCTCATCCCTGCTTGGCCCTTCTTAACCTGCACGCAAAAGGTCCACCAAGCGATGGCAAACAAAGCAACGGTCAGCATTTGGCTGACCATTTATAACGACCCTGTCCCTGGCACGGGACAGCGGAATTCCTTCCCTGCATAGCACTTATATACAATCAAAACAGTATACTTTAGCACATCACACTTGTACGCCCGTACAAGTTATCATCCATCACAAACGTCGGCACGACGGCCCGACGTTCCGTGCTCTCAGGGCATATTATCGGTGTACCGGAAAACCAGGGTTCCACCACCGTTCAGAGGTTCCATACATGACGGCAATTCGTGAGCATTCCAATCCTCCATGGCTCAAATAGCCGGAGAGATTCTCATTCTGTGATCCTAACAGGGCCTTAAGCACCCCACGGTTAGACAACCAGAATGCGGGTACAGATCAGCCTTTCCCATAGCTCACATACGTCAGACGTCAATCAGGACTGACACGGGTACAGCTTCACCTTGCCCGTTCGCCGCACAGGCTTTTCCACAATTGCAGCCCCACCGGCTCAACAAGTAGCATTCACAACTACAAGGGTTGAGATCACACAGCATCAACCCCCCCCCCCCCAAAGTAGCACTCACAGCTACATGGGCTGAGATCACACAGCATCAACCCATCCACATAATATCCTGCTGCACCAAGCTGCAGGTGTCCACCAAGAACATCACACGCATCACAATAATACAGAGTCTTACTCTGATATGCATACAATCATCACAAATCTGGACCAACCTGTCCATATGGGCTTCACACAGCATGCCTACCCCTACTTCTCGCTTCCGGGACTACTCCAATAAGAATCAAGGGATGGAGTTCAACATCCCAAGAGAATTCAACTCTATCTTTGTAGAGGATTCATGCATATGCAAAAAGGAAGGATTTCACATATCCAAGGAGGAAGTCATTACCCTTGGAGGACGTTTTGGAGCCATGGCAAGCACTGCTTCGAGCTCTACCTTCTCGAATATGGCCTCCGATCGCGAATCCGAGCTTGGACTAGCTGGATCTCCCTCTCCTTCCTCCTTCTTCTTCCTCCTTCCTTCTCTCACTTAAGAAGATAAAGTGAGGATAAGTTTGCTGGTTCGGGGTCTTAAAGGGGCTGGGAAAACTGAAGACCACCAGATCTGGAAAGAGGGAAACAAACGGCCGAGATCTGAAGAAAATAATGTTTTCGACCCTGGCACGCCCTGTGACACGCCCGTGTCACAGGCCGTGTCCCTTAAGCGGCCCTTAAGCGGCAAAGAACTGCCTCACCACACGGGTTGAACACGCCCGTGACCACCGCCTAACCTAACAAGGCCTGAGACACGCCCGTGTCTCTGGCCGTGTCGCCTTTCTCGACGAATCTCGTCGATCGCCGAGAATATTCTCGCCGATCGTCGACATGATCTCGCCGATCGTCGAGAAGGACACGCCCTGTGACATGCCCGTGTCACAGGCCGTGTCGCCTCTTCTCGTCGATCGTCGATCACGATGCTCAACGATCGTCGAGCGCGCGACCTGCAGCAACCCGAGGAGGACACGCCCTAGGACACGCCCGTGTCTCAGGCCGTGTCACTCCAAAAACACCCGAAACCCAACTTTGAAACTTACTCGAGACCAGCTCGAGAATTAACTTGACACGCTCTGGGACACGCCCGTGTCCCAGGCCGTGTCACTTGGCCTGAAAACCAAAACTGGGTTTTGGGGTATTACACAACCTGTCATCCTTGCAGAAAATTTCGTCCCGAAATTTGAATTACTGAAAAACTCAATAAAGTACATATTTATTGATTCTTCTAAGGTCTAATACACAACCAATTACAAAAATAACTCGGGAAATTCTGTCTGCATGGTTTGCTCACGCTCCCAAGTAAGCTCTTCTCGGCCACAATTGTCCCACCAACTTTGACCATCCCGATTGTTTTGTTCCTCAATTGCTTCTCAGCGGCATCTTCAATCCGAATGGGCCTAACCTTCGTAGTTAGCCCACTATCGACTGATACCCGATCTACAACTATCACTTGCGACGGCTCTTTTATTGCTCTCTGCAGCACCGATACATGAAACACATCATGCAAACGGCTTTACTCAGGCGGTAGCAGTAACCGATAGGCTGCCTCACCGATGCATTCAATCACCTCAAAAGGTCCTAGATACCGCGGGCTCAACTTTTTCAGACGCCGTATCCTGGACACACCTTTAAAAGGCTTGATTTTCAAATATGCCCAATCGCCCATCGCAAACTTTACGTCCCGGTGCTTGGCATTATAGTATTTGGCCTGCCTATCTTGAGCGATTAACAACCTTTCACGAATTTTACGTACTGTTTCATGAATATCAGTCACATCTTGCCGCTTGTAAAGCTTCGTTTCACCCGTCTCCACCCAAGATAATGGTGTGCGGCACTTCCTGCCGTACAAAGCTTTGAAAGGGGCCATATGAATGCAGGCTTGGTAACTGTTGTTATAGGCAAATTCAATCATGAACAAATGATCTTCCCAGCGACTTCCAAAATCTAGCGTACACATCCGGAGCATATCTTTCAACGTCCTGTTGGTTCTTTCAGTTTGACCATCCGTCTGGGGATGAAAGGCCGTACTGAAATGCAACTTTGTGCCCAACAGCTGATGAATTAACCTCCAATCTCCTGATGTGAAGCATCCATCTCGATCGCTAACAATGCTACGGGGAATTCCGTGCAATCGTACGATCGAATCTACGTACATTTTAGCCAATTTGTCGACTGGATCATCTCTTCTATTTGGAATAAAATGAGCGACTTTTGTTAACCGATCCACAATCACCCAAACCGCATCATTACCCCGCTGAGATCTCGGCAATCCATGCACGAAGTCCATGGAAATATCATCAAATTTCAACACTGGGACCGGTAACGACTTCAGGAATCCTCCTGGCCTTTGGCATTCCGCTTTCACCAGAGCACATGTATGGTACTTAGCAACATAACGTGCTATATCTTTCTTCATACCCGGCCACCAGAAGTTCTTTTTCAGATCCTTATACATTTTTGAACTTCCAGGATGAATCGAATACCTTGAAAAATGGGCTTCGTACATGATTTCTTCACGAAGATTTCTCTGACCAGGAACACACACTCGATCGTCTTTTCTCCAAAGTCCATTGTCAAAAGAAAACCAAGAGCTCTTATCTTCCGTTGCATAACGCTGCAAACTATCATCCAATTCCGTCGCTTGGCGGACCCTATCCATTAGGTCATACTGTACCTCTGTCCAATTCAAACACATGGTCGCAGTAGTGTTTTTCTCCACACAAGTAATATTCATCTGTTCTAGCTCGTGGATCAACCGTTCATCATGGTATGACAACCAATTCGCCCTTGCCGGAGTCCTACGACTCAGGGCATCTGCGACTACATTCCCTTTACCAGGAGTGTAATGACTTTTAGCCACGGTTTCTTTTGCCACGGGGGAAAAATCGTGGCTAATAGTGAGTATTAGCCACGGTTTTTATTCCGTGGCTAAAAGTCTAGTATTAGCCACGGTTGACTAATCCGTGGCTAATACTGGACTTTTAGCCACGGTTTGCCTGAACCGTGGCTAAAAGTCTAGTATTAGCCACGGTTTGCCTGAACCGTGGCAAAAGGTCGTGGCTACATTTAGTCCCACACCGCCAAAACAAAATGAAATTTTGGGTTTATAAGGAATTTATTTCAATTAGTATTTGAAATAAATATGGCGGCGGCCGGGCGGCGGCGGCTGCGGCGGTGGCGGCGGCGGCGGCCGGGCGGCGGCCGGGCGGCGGCCGGGCGGCGGCGGCGTGCCGGCGTCGGCCGGCCTGAATTTTTTATGTTATGAGTGGCCCTTTAACCACGGCAATTAAACCGTGGCTAAAAGTCCAGTATTGACTTTTAGCCACGACAATCAAACCGTGGCTAAAAGTCCAGTATTAGCCACGGTTTTGGACTTTTAGCCACGGTTTGGACTTTTAGCCACGCTCGCATTGCCCACGCCCATTTTCCGTGGGTAGACCGTGGCTAAAAGTCTTTAGCCACGGTTTTGGACTTTTAGCCACGGCAATCTGCCGTGGCTAAAAGTCAGTTTTCTAGTAGTATATCCACCTTTACACCATATAAATAATGATGCCACAACTTAAGTGCAAAGATGACTGCGGCCAATTCCAAATCATGGACTGGATAGTTCCGCTCATGGGCTTTCAACTGGCGCGAACCATATGCTATCACCTTACCACGCTGAAGGAGAACGCAGCCTAAGTCGCTACCCGATGCATCACTGTACACCTCAAAACCATCTATGCCACAAGGTGTTGTCAAAATTGGGGCTGTAGTCAACCGACTCTTTAACACTTCAAAAGCTCGTGCGCACTCGGGCGACAAAACGAACCTTTGTTCTTTCCGCGTTAGGGTAGTGAGAGGCAATGTTATTCTTGAGAAATTTTCCACAAAATGCCTGTAGTAGCCTGCAAGTCCAAGGAAACTCCTGACTTCGGCTACCGACAAAGGAACAGGCCACTCCTGCACAGTAACAATTTGGCAGGATCCACTGCAATGCCTTCTCCACTAACTACATGGCCCAGAAAAGCCACAGATGACAACCAGAAATCACACTTAGCAAACTTGGCATAGAGTTTCTTCTCCCTCAGGGTTTGCAACACCATCCTCAAATTATTTGCATGCTCTTCTCTGGATCGGGAATACACTAGGATATCGTCGATAAAGACGATCACAAAGAGATCATAATATTGCTTAAACGTTCGGTGCATCAAATCCATAAACACCGAAGGTGCATTAGAAAATCCAAAGGGCATCACCGTGAACTCATAATGCCCGTAGCGTGTGCCAAACGCCGTTTTGGGTATGTCACTTTCCCGAACCCTCAGTTGGTAATAACCTGATTTCAAATCCAGCTTAGAATACACCGAAGAGCCCACTAGCTGATCAAACAAATCATTGATCCGTGGGATCGGATACTTATTCTTCTCTGTCAGCTTGTTCAGTTCTCGATAATCTATGCATAGACGCAAGCTGTCATCCTTCTTTTTCACAAAGAGAACAGGCGCACACCAAGGTGACTGACTTGGCCTTATAAAACCTTGATCTAGCAATTCTTGCAACTGAACCTTCAGCTCCGCCATTTCCTTTGGCACTACACGATAGGGGGAACGGGCCACAGGTTTTGCACCCGATACCAGTTCTATCGTGAAGTCGATTTCTATTTGGGGTGGTAACCCCGGAAGGCCTTTTGGAAACACATCCAGGAATTCCGACACAATAGGTATCTCATTCACACTAGCCTTTGGCTCTACCGCTGCTACTAGCATGAAGAACAACTCGGCACCTTTTCTAACGGCCTTCCGAACTTGCAGAGCGGATATCAACATCTCATTTATCCCCTGCATGCCGCTAAACTTTATTTCGTGTTCGATGTTCTGTCCCAACACAACTTCCTTAGAATTACAATCAATTCGAGCATGCTGCTTTGACAACCAATCCATACCGAAAATTATGTTGAATTCCGAAATCGGCAGCACTTCTTCCAATCTGAAGTCCCAACTTCCTATTTTCCCTTCTACACACCTAGACGGATCCGTACACAAAACACATCCGTTAGGTAAGAGTACCTTCAAACTTTCTATCATGCCTCGTATCGGCGCGCCAATGCGCAATACGAAATCCTTTGACAGAAACGAATGTGACGCACCAGTATCAAACAGTGCTCGTGTCGGATGCTCCCAAATTAGGATGAAGCCTAACATAGCAACATCACAATAAACACAGAAAACATAGCAGCACGACACAAAGGGAAAAGAACTCAGAGATCACGCGCACCTATGACGACGTCGGCCTGCTTAATGGCCTCTTGTTGTCGCAGATTGAAAACTCGAGGCTGCACTTGCGAAGCAGAAGACTCTGCCACCGCCTTCCCTTTATCCGCATAGGACGCGCCCGGCTTCTTATCACCTTTCGGAGGACCAACCCGACAGTCCCGAGCACGATGTCCCGGCTTGCCACACGTATATCAAGTGCGGGAGTCATAGCCCGACGACGCTTCCGAAGTAACTGATGAAGGAGCTTGCCCAAAACGTCTGGACTTCTTACCCCATTTCTTTCGAAATCCACTTCTCTCCGGACGCGGCGGTTTGAACTCCGATTTTGCAACAGCCAAAGGTTCTTTAGATTGTCCTCGCTTCAAATCTGCTTCCAATGCCCTCGTAGTGCAGACCAGAGCTTGAAATCCCTGATTCACGGAACTCGAGAGTAAATGCCGCAACTCATCCCGCAGTCCCGCATAGAACTGACTGGTCTTGCGCTCTTCCTCGACAAAGATAGCGCCCGCATAACGCCCCAAACACGTGAACTCATGAAGATACTCATCCACATTGCTCTCCTTTTGAGTCAACCGCTGAAACTCCAATTCCAGAGCAATCCATTGCTGCAACGGCAAATGCTTTCCCAAGAACAACCGAGATAACTCGTCCATAGAGACTCCCGTCAACTGTCTGCCTGCCAAGTGGTGCAGTTCTACCTCATTCCATGACAGCCGAGCTTCTCCTTCAAGAAGAAAAGTGACTAACGTGACTTTCTGTTCTTCCTTAACCCGAAGGGCGGTCAAGATGCGCTTGATCCGAGCAAGCCAATCCTCTATTTGAGCTGGGGAACCCACCCCGGTAAACGTCGGAGGATGAAAGCTCATAAACCGCTTCAGCTGCTGATCTGCGGCATGCTGAACCGCTATGCCCACCGGTTCTTGACGCACTGCCACAGGCACGGGAGCTTCAGGCCGAGCTTGCCCTGCCTGCTGAGCATTCATCACCGCAAGTACCGTTTCTGTAATCAAACGTACAATTTCGGCTGATAAAGGAGGGGTGGGCACCTCTGCCGGTGCCGCACTCTTAGCAAAATGCTGAGGTTCTGACTGACCCGCAACACTTCGCGTCACCTATATGTGTCAAACCACACAATTCAGTGACAAGCCACACAACAAACAGTCAAAACAAACACACAAGTGTAACACACCAGTGCATTTTAATCCTATGTGGACATGTTTGAGTTCAATTTAATACACTCACACACGAGCGCGCCACCCCACAAAAGAATTCGTCCACGAATTAAGAGGAGGGAACCAAGGAATCTGATACCAAATTATAACAACCCTACCCGTTACGTGCAACATAGTAGAAGGTCCGGCCGGGGCCCCACACCATGTCTTATAAATAGGAGGAGACGTTACTAAATCATACCAAAAACGCATCCTATCACAGAGCATTCTAGCGGAAGTTTAAAGGGTTGCAAGAATGAACTCAAACATCAACACAGAAGTCCACAGCTAAACCAAACATGCCATAATATAAAACCACAAGTACGGCCTTATGGCCTATTATAGTGTTTCGCTTTATACAAGAAGGTATCTTCCATACATCGGCACGCAGGCCGGCCATACATGAGTTCTTACACAAGGTACAAAAATAGCCTTCGAGGGCTAGCACTTAGCAGCAGCAGCTTAGGGTCTTCCACCCTCATCCCTGCTTGGCCCTTCTTGACCTGCACGCAAAAGGTCCACCAAGCGGTGGCAAATAAAGCAACGGTCAGCATTTGGCTGACCATTTATAACGACCCTGTCCCTGGCACGGGACAGCGGAATTCCTTCCCTACATAGCACTTATATACAATCAAAAGGGTATACTTTAGCACATCACACTTGTACGCCCGTACAAGTCATCATCCATCACAAACGTCGGCACGACGGCCCGACGTTCCGTGCTCTCAGGGCATATTATCGGTGTACCGAAAAACCAGGGTCCCACCACCGTTCAGAGGTTCCAGACATGACGGTAATTCGTGAGCATTCCAATCCTCCATGGCTCAAATAGCCGGAACGATTCTCATTCTGTGATCCTAACAGGGCCTTAAGGACCCCACGGTTAGACAACCAGAACGTAGGTACAGATCAGCCTTTCTCGTAGCTCACATACGTCAGACGTCGATCAGGACTGACACGGGTACAGCTTCACCTTGCCCATTCGCCACACAGGCTTTTCCACAGTTGAAGCCCCACCGGCTCAACAAGTAGCATTCACAACTATAAGGGTTGAGATCACACAGCATCAACCCCCCCCCCCCCCCAAAGTAGCACTCACAGCTATATGGGCTGAGATCACAAAGCATCAACCCATCCACATAATATCCTGCTGCACCAAGCTGTAGGTGTCCACCAAGAACATCACACGCATCACAATAATACAGAGTATTGCACTAATATGCATACAATCATCACCAATCCGGACCAACCTGTCTAGATGGGCTTCACACAGCATGCCTACCCGTACTTCTCACTTCCGGGACTACTCCAACAAGAATCAAGGGATGGAGTTCAACATCCTAAGAGAATTCAACTCTACCTTTATAGAGGATTCATGCATATTGAAAGTCCACCTAGTGCCAACTAGCTTCACCTATGGGGGGAATAGGTGTCTTGTAGCGTTTTTGCGGAATTAAAAACTGTACCTGCACAAATAAATAAAACAACACAGCACAGAAAAGACTCAAGCAATTTATAGTGGTTCCCCGATTTGGGTACGTCCACTTTCCCCCTTCGACCTATCTCCCAACCAGGGACGACTCGGTCACTTCACCAATAGGATTGAAATCCAATCCTTGCACTAACGGAAGGAACCCTTCCACACGTAGGAGTCACCACTCCCACACCACGGGTTGCACCCAACCCTTACAACTAGGAACCAATCGTTCCTTTACAATGAAATTGAAAATAAAATGTATTAGAAATACAAACAACTTATGGAGACTAAGGTGTCCCTCTTCGTTCGACGACGTGTTCTTGAAGTCAACGAAGAGTCCACAACCCTAGATCTCTCTTGGAGAGAATCTCCCCGAAACCGGAGGCGACAAAGGGCGGCGGCTTAGCTCTAGGGATTGGCGGCGGTAACGGAGTGCTGCGGCGATGTAATGGAGATTCAACCTTCGTAGCAAAGGTAGCAAGGTCTTCCAACGGTCACACTAGGATCGATCGTCTCGATCGATTCGGAAGGGGATGGTTTTCCCGATCTACGAATCAAGAGACAAAAGATCTCTGGTTAGACGCTGTGCTAGGCTAAGCTCCTGTCGCCGGAGATCTGGAAGAAATCGTGATCAGCAACGGCGACTAACTGCACGAGCGGCGACGACGGCGGCGGAGCAAGATGCGCGATGTAGGTCACGTCGGCGACTCGGCTTTCTTCGTATTTCTGTCCGTCAGGTCTACTATTCAAAATTACAGATGTATTTATACATTAGGTCATCAAGATGACCGTTGTGAGCCCCACCAAGAAGAAGCCCTAAGTCCGGTTCGAAATAACCTAGTTAACTTGGACCGGTCCAGAGAATAGGCGAAAATTGCCTAAGTCAAATTCGGCGAGAATCAACTACGATTCTCGCCGAATTCTACTTAACAGAATTCAATCTCTACTGATAACACAGGCCGGTGAGAATCGGCGAGAATCACAATTGATTCTCGTCGAATCGTCGAGAATGCAGAGTCATTCTCGACGAATCAGCTAGAATCACTTCGTGATTCTCGACGATTCTTCCTTAGAAGAATTCAAGGCGGCTTCGAGTCAACCGACAGCAATCGACGAGAATCAGTTCGTGATTCTCGACGATTCGGCGAGAATCACTAGTGATTCTCGTCGATTTGTACTTAGACAATTTCGTCTTTCTTCCCGTGAGCTGGTCTTTGGCCCATCCCTTCTCCTTGTCTGCTCTTGATCTTACATAACCCTGTGCTTGAAAATAAGTACACTCCAATAGAGAGAGTATACGTAAGCCAACACAATGATCTGCTCAACGAGGGATTACGTTGCACAGACCCGTGTATATTGACCTACTGCACCCTGATATTGGTGTGTACTTAGCGATGAATAACTGCAAGCACAACTTGAAAACAAGTAATCAAATACATTGTCAATTCACCTTATCTTGTTCAGGGGCTTCTTCAAATCAGGTACATTGTGGATACAATACCCAACACATATGCAAAAAGGAAGGATTTCACATATCCAAGGAGGAAGTCGTTACCCTTGGAGGACGTTTTGGAGCCATGGCAAGCACTGCTTGGATCTCTGCCTTCCCGAATATGGCCTCCGATCGCGAATCCGAGCTTGGACTAGCTGGATCTCCCTCTCCTTCCTCCTTCTTCTTCCTCCTTCCTTCTCTCACTTAAGAAGATAAAGTGAGGATAAGTTTGCTGGTTCAGGGTCTTAAAGGGGTTGGGAAAACTGAAGACCACCAGATCTGGAAAGATGGAAACAAACGGCCGAGATCTGCAGAAAATAACGTTTTTGGCCCTGACACGCCCTGTGACACGCCCGTGTCACAGGCCGTGTCCCTTAAGAGGCCCTTAAGCGACAAAGAGCCGCCTCACCACACGAGTTGAACACGCCCGTGACCACCGCCTAACCTGACATTGCCTGAGACACGCCCGTATCTCTGGCCGTGTTGCCTTTCTCGACGAATCTTGTCGATCGCCGAGAATATTCTCGCCGATCGTCGACATGATCTCGCCGATCGTCGAGAAGGACACGCCCTGTGACACGCCCGTATCACAGGCCGTGTCGCCTCTTCTCGTCGATCGTCGATCACGATGCTCAACGATCGTCGAACGCGCGACCTGCAGCAACCCGAGGAGGACACGCCCGTATCTCAGGCCGTGTCACTCCAAAAACACCTGAAACCCAACTTTGAAACTTACTCGAGACCAGCTCGAGAATTAACTTGACACGCCCTGGGACACGCCCGTGTCCCAGGCCGTGTCACTTAGCCTGAAAACCAAAACTGGGTTTTGGGGTATTACACAACCTGTCATGCCAGCTAATGGGAGCCTGGGTGACGAGATATCCTCGGGGTGAAAACACTTAGCCTCCTGAGGGGTCAACCTGTCATGCCATATGATGGGAGCCTGGGTGACGAGACAGCCTCAGGGTGAAAACACTTAGCCACCCGAGGGGTCAACCTGTCATGCCAGCTAATGGGAGTCTGTGTGACGAGACAGCCTCGGGAAAACACTTAGCCTCCCGAGGGGTCAACCTGTCATGCCAGCTGATGGGAGCCTCGGTGACGAGACAACCTCGGGGTGAAAACACTTAGCCTCCCGAGGGGTCAACCTATCATGCCAGCTGATGGGAGCCTGGGTGACGATACAGCCTCGGGGTGAAAACACTTAGCCTCCCGACGGGTCAACCTATCATGCCAGCTAATGGGAGTCTGGGTGACGAGACAGCCTCGGGGTGAAAACACTTAGCCTCCTGAGGGGTCAACCTGTCATGCCAGCTAATGGGAGCCTGGGTGACGAGATAGCCTCGGGGTGAAAACACTTAGCCTCCTAAGGGGTCAACCTGTCATGCCAGCTAATGGGATCCTGGGTGACGAGACAGCCTCAGGGTGAAAACACTTACCCTCCACGAGAGATCAACTGGCCTTGTCAGCTAGTGAGAGCCTGACAGCGGAATAATCATCAGAGCAAAGGAATTGGGCTTCCTCGAGAGATCAACCGGCCTTGTCAGCAAGTGAGAGTCTGACAGCGGAATCATCATCGGAGTAGAGGAACTGGGCTTCCATGAGAGATCAACCGGCCTTGTCAGCTAGTGAGAGCCTGACAACGGAATCATCATCGGAGTAGAGGAACTGGGCTTCCACGAGAAATCAACCGACCTTGTCAACTAATGAGAGCTTGACAGCAGAATCATCATCTGAGCAAAGGAACTGGGCTTCCACGAGAGATCAACTGGCCTTGTCAGCTAGTGAGAGCCTGACAGCGAAATCATCATCGTAGCAGAGGAACTGGGCTTCCACGAGAGATCAACCGGCCTTATCAGCTAGTGAGAGCCTGACAGTGGAATCATCATCAGAGAAGAGGAACTAGACTTCCATGAGAGATCAACCGGCCTTGTCAGCTAGTGAGAGCCTGACAGCAGAATCATCATCGGAGCAAAGGAACTGGACTTCCACGAGAGTTCATCCGGCCTTATCAGCTAGTGAGAGCCTGACAGCGTAATCATCATCGGAGCAAAGGAAGAAATGAGCCACCCTCCGAGGCACTCTCGACCCTGCCAACTGGTGTGAGCCTGGTATAAGGAGATCCTCTCGGGGGTTGGGAGCTGGACATGTCACCTAAGCTTTTTCAATTCTAACATCCTCTAACGGGGGAAAAAAGATGGGTTACATGACCCCCCCCCCCCCCCGACTCTATTGGTCGAGGGCTGGACTCATTACAACATAAGAAAAAGATACAAGACTCTACCTAGACAAGACTTCTTCAAGGGGCGTGGGCCTGATGGCCATCGTTCGATTCCTTCCCCTCGGACACTTCCATCCTGCTCAGGCTCTCCATTATCTTCTCCATCTTCTCCGCCTTGGCAACCCAAGAGATGGTGTTGACAGCCGTGACGTAGCACTGTCTCGCCATCCTGGAGTCTCCCTCGATCCTGATCTGAGTCCCCTCTGAGTTGAACTTAAGGCACTGGTGGAAGGATGAAGGCACACACCGAAAAGTACTGATGAGGGGCCTTCCGAAAATGGCATTGTTGCTGCTTGGAGCGTCAATAATGACGAACCTGCAGTTTCTTGAGGTCCCCCCTAACTTCACCTGGAGTCCGACTCCGCCTTCCACCTCCTTTCTCTCCCCTGAAAATCCAAATAGGTGTCCGTCCAAAGCCAAGACCCTCCTTGGCTCTACCTTCATCCCGTCAAACGCTTTCTTGAAGACGACGTTGAAGGAGCTTTCGTTGTCAATCAAGATCCGGGAGACGATAAAGCCTTCGATGGATGCCTGGATGACCAGGGCGTCACAGAATGGATCCTCGTGCTCCGGCATGTATTTTGATAATAAGGTGATCTTTTCTTCCAGGGGCGGGGTCTGGGACGTCGAGGCGACACTCCGGCTATACATGATGTGGAGGCTCGCCTTCTGAGTGGCCTCGATCCCCACCCCACCGTGGATCACTGTTATTCCTTCTCGATGTCCTACATCAACCCGGTCCTCGCATACATCATCACCCCCTCCTTAGGGTAGAACTTCAATCCGCTCTGGTGGCAGTTGCTGGGTTAGACCCCTCGCCCCCCTTACCTCTAGGAACTCGGGGCAGGTGGCTGTTGCGTGCCCCTCCACCTGGTGGAAGTCACAGTACAGTAGTGCCCTTTCTCCCCTCTTTCGGCGGGCTGGGCGATCTCTCATATTGCCTCTTCCTCCTTCACCTATTGCTAAGGCCTGTTGGGGTGGGGGCAGGAGCTGCCTAGGGGCTTGCCCCTTGAAGTTGTACATACCTTGGCCCCCGTGGAAGTTCTCTCCACCTGGGATGAGAGCTCTTCCTGAAACCTTGGGCAGGTCTTCCCTGCTGCCTCCAGCCTGGTTCCGGACCCTCCTGTCCCTGGAAACCCTGAGCTCTCGGCTCCTCCCTCCTTCTTCCTTCATGATGCCTTGGGCCACCTTGCTCCTTTGACTCTGTCTCTGTTAGCTTCGCCAACTTCTTGACGAATGCCGGGTTGGCCGCCTCCATGGCTATCTCCTCTACCGCCCTTTCCATCAGCTCCTCTAAGGAAAGGGGGGCCTTCAGAATCAATCTCATATTGAAGAAGCCCTCCTTCAGCCCAACGGTGAAGGCCATCTGGAGCGCATACCCCGGTATCTCCTGGATATCTAGGATCTCTTCCTAGAACCTGTCAACGTAGTGGGCCAGCGACTCCTCGGCCCTCTGCCTTATCAGGAAGATGGATTCAAGACTCTTCTTCTTCTTCTTGGAGGTGGAGAAGCGGAGCTGGAAGCTTCGTCTCAAGTCCTCGAACCCATAGATCGACCTCGAAGGGAGTTGATGAAACCAGTCTCTTGCCTTCTCCTTCAACGTGATCGTAAAGAGGCGACACTTGAAGGCATCCATCATTGGCCTAATGGAGATGGCATCCTCGAACCACTGCAGGTGTTGGATGGGATCATCCTTACTGGTATAGTAAGCCATGTCCGTCTCTATGAACCCCTCAGGAACAGGAGATGAGACGATCAGCTCACTGAAAGGTGACCCCCTGAGGGGTGCTCTCGCCACCTCTACTCGCGCGACCTGCTCGCCTGGAGGGCTAGCACTCGCTAGGATGGGGAACAACTCCCGGCCGAGGAGGTCTCGCTCGACCCCCTCTCCCATCCTTTCCTTCCCAGGTCGCCTACCTGGTGCACTTCTTTATCCCCCTGCTAAGGTCACCTCGCCTGTACCCCTGGGAGGCAGCTCGCCGAGACCACTCTAGGTAAGCTCACCGGGACCCCTCGGAGCCAGTCCCTGGGGGGGTGGGGGTTGAGCTGTCAGCCCAAGGGGCAATACTTCTAAGCATCCCCATGATGCATTGGATGGAATCCATGAACTCCTCCCTTCCCACGAAGGGTCCGGGGTTGGGGAGCTCGCAGAGATCATCACTACCTCCCTGATCTCCTGCCATGACACTCTCCTGAGATCTTCTGTGCTGGTCACTCACCACGCTCACCGCACCAAAATGTTGAAACCAAAAACTTGGTCTCTCGTGGAGTTCGGGGTCCCGAAAGAGGGGTGACCTCACACCTACTACACTTGGAGGAACGTCACAGGCCGAAGACTTAGGAAACTATGAATAGACCCTCGGCTCTAGCATGGAGGTCCCACCACACACCCGGAAGGTCATAGGAACTCTTCCCCTCCCTCACCAAAGGGCTAGGCTGGGCGCCTTGGAGTGCTCTCTCTACTCTACCAAGAAGAAGCTAAGGGAGGAGGAGGTAAGGAAAAACTCATCCTCTCCAAAGGCACCCAAGGGAGTCTATTTATAGTTTTTCCAAGTCCTGGGGGCTGAAATGTCCAAAATACCCTTAAGGCCAAAAAGGCCTCGGACTAATAGAAAATCTCCACACCGGGGGGGGGGGGGGGGTAATGAGGAAATCTCCCCCCCCCCCACCCTTGAGGTCATAACGGTAAAAATACAGCCCAAAGGGGTCCGGGGGGCCGAACCATGCTCCCCCATCCCCTCCGAAGGAACCACCCGCAGGGCAGGCCGCCTGGGCGAGCAGCAGGCCGCCGACCTGGCTCGCCCGCAGGGTAGGCTGCCCGGGCGAGCCGCAGGCCGCAGGCCTGGCTCGGCCGCAGGGAAGGCCGCCCGAGCGAGCCGCAGGACGCAGGCCTTGCTCGCCCGCAGGGCAGGCCGCCCGGGAGAGTCGTAGGCCGCAGGCCTGGCTCGCCCGCAGGGAAGGATGCCCGGGCGAGCCGCAGGCCACGGCCTGGCTCGCCCGCAGGGCAGGCCGCCCGGGAGAGCCGCAAGCCACAGCCTGGTTCGCCCGCAGGGCAGGCCGCCCGGGCGAGCCACAGGCCACGGCCTGGCTCGCCCACAGAGCAGGTCGATGCGTCTGTCTCGCCGATCCTACCTTGCACCAAGGCAATCTGGGGGGGACAAGCCATCTTGCCACACTCGCCCAAAAAATGGACTGGGAGGGAGGTAGATTTTCCCTCCCCCTACTAGTATATTTCCAAGGCCAAGCCAAAATTGGCCACCAAGAGTGCAAAAACTCTCCAAAAGCTTAAAAACTCAAAGTTGGTCCTACGCCTGTTGGGAGGGCCCTACTCTGTGAATATGGGGTTGTACACCTAAGATTAATGAACTATTTGATCAGTTGTGGGGATGCGCTGTGCTTTCGAAGATTGACCTTCGTTAAGGCTACCACCAGTTGAGAGTCCGTGAGACTGATATACCACAGACGGCTTTTCGTTTCTTGCACGAGCATTTTGAGTTCTTGGTGATGTCCTTTGATTTGACAAATGCACCATCTGCATTCATGGACTTAATGAATAGAGTGTTTATAGATTTCTTGGACCATTTTGTAATTCTGTTCATAGATAACGTCCTTGTGTATTCCCGCAGTGTTGAGGAGCATACTCAACACTTGCATTTAGTTTTGTCAACCCTGAGGGAGCACAAGCTCTATGCCAAGCTGAGTAAGTGTGAATTTTGGCTACCCCAGGTGTCCTTTTTGGGCCATGTTGTGAGCAAGGACGGTATTTCCGTAGACTCGACCAAGATTTCTATTGTGATGGAATGGAAGAGACCTTCTACTCCTAAGGAGATTAGGAGCTTCTTAGGTCTAGCCGGTTATTATATAAGGTTTGTGGAAGGGTTCTCTGTGCTGTCTACTCCGCTAACTAGACTTACATAGAACACCACATTCATTTGGAGCGATATGTGTGAAGAAGCCTTCCAAGAGTTGAAGAAGAGATTTTGTACTGCTCCAGTTTTAACCTTGCCTACTGAAGGACTTGAGTACGCTGTATTTATGGATGCATCACACATTGGACTTGTGTTTTGATGCAAGAGGGAAAGGTGATCGCGTACGGATCAAGACAATTAAAGATTGATGAAAGAAATTATCTTACGCATGATTTAGAGTTTGCTGTTGTTATTTATGCACTGAAGCTTTGGAGACATTTATTGTATGGCACACTGTGCAAGATCTACACAGACTATAAGAGTTTGAAGTACGTCTTCACTCAAAAGGAGCTAAATCTGCGCCAACGTAGGTGATTAGAGTATGTGGTTGATTATGATGTAGAGATCATGTATCACCCGGGAAAGGCTAACGTAGTAGCCGGTTCCTTGAGTAAGAAGACCGCCAAAATCTTTAATCTGTCGGTGCAGTCTCTGGTGGAAGAATTCTTGTTGATGGACATTGAAGTTGGGAGTAGTACTGTTCCTGCTAGTTTGGAAGCAGAAGAGCCCTTTTGGATTTCCCTCACTAGAGTGCACCAGAAGGATGATCCTTATTTATTGCATCTCCGGAATAGAACTGTAAAGGGCGAGTTACCTGATTTCTCTTTGGGCGAGTTAGATACTCTGAAATATCGAGGTAGATTTTGTATGCCCAATTTTGGTGACATTCGGGCAAAGATTTGTAATGAAGCTTATTGTTCCAGTGTTGCCTATCATCCTGGTTCCACCAAAATGTATAAAGGTCTGAAGAAAATTATTTGGTGGCTAGGAATGAAGTAGGATATAGCAAAGTTTGTGTCAGAATGTTACACGTGTCAGTGTGTTAAGGCAGACCATATAAGGCCTGGTGGTAAATTATCACCGCTTGATATTCCAAGTTGGAAATAGGAGAGTATTTCAATGGATTTCATCACCGTTCTACCGAAGTCTCCTCGTGGGCACGACTCTGTGTGGGTAATAGTCGATAGACTAACAAAGTGTGCTCACTTTGTGCCCTTTAATATTAGGTATTCTATAAAGAAGATAGCTAAGCTATATCTTGAA
This sequence comes from Platanthera zijinensis, assembly GCA_039513925.1. NCBI lineage: Eukaryota > Viridiplantae > Streptophyta > Magnoliopsida > Asparagales > Orchidaceae > Platanthera > Platanthera zijinensis. The sequence continues at coordinate 66,135,165 of CM077093.1, forward strand.
GAGGTCATCAAATTACATGGAGTGTCTGTTAGCATTGTTTCAGATCGAGACTCCGGATTTACGTCTCGCTTTTGGAAGAGTTTACAGGAGGGGTTGTGTACCGATTTAAGGTATTCCACCTTCTATCATCTGCAGACAAATGGTTAAATGGAGCGAGTTAATCAGATCGTGGAGGATATGATCATGTGCTACATATTGGGTCATAGTGGCGCTTGGGATGAGTGTCTCAGACTCATGGAATTTGCTTAAAATAATAGTTATCAAGAGAGTCTGCAGATGGCCCTGTTTGAGGCCTTGTATGGGAGGCAATGTAGGACTCCTTTGTTTTGGGCTGAGGCTGGTGAGAGACCATTGTTAGGTCTGGAAGCCCTTGAAGAGATGAATTGCGCTGTAACTCATATTCGAGAGAAGCTCCGTGTAGCACAAGAGCATTATGAGAAGTATGCTAATCGATGAAGGGTCGATCTGGAGTTTGTCGTTGGGGACTTGGTTTTTCTGAAAGTCTCTCCGATGCCAGGTGTTAAAAGGTTTGGAAGGAACCACAAGATAGACCCCCGATATGTGGGGCCTTTCCAGATTCTTGAGCGCATCGAAGTGTCAGCTTATAGGCTGGAATTGCCTGCTACCTTCCCCGGTGTCCATGATGTGTTTGTTCCATGTGAGCCAGTTGCGGAAGTGTGTTCGTTGTGGTCGTCAAGTCCTTGACTCGGTGCCTCAGATTCAGCCCAACCTCTCGTATGTGGAAGAGCATGTTCGTGTTTTGGAATCTCAAGAGCGTGTGTTGCGGAGAAATACCATCCCCATGATCAAGATTCTTTGGAGAAATCAAGACGTCGAGAGCACGACGTGAGAATTGGAATCAGCGATAAGGGAATCTCATCCGCATCTCTTCTCTTAGTTTCTGGTATGTCTCTATGTTTTGGTTGTGTTTGATTTTCTCATTTTTGGTTATGTTTTGTAGTTATGTTAAGTTTCGGGACGAAACTTCTTTTTAGGGGGAGTGACTGTAACGCCGCCGATTTTTCGATGATTTTATTTGAATGGGTATCGTCATATTTATGACGCCGTGGCGTTACTTTTAACGTCGAATTGACGGCGCAACGCTGTTAAGGCATTTTCGCGTCCGTTCGGTCAAGTCAGCCAAATTCTTGAATTCATGTTGTAATTGGAAAATTTTGCATTTGGAAATTAAGTTAAATAATTTTGGACTTGCTTGTCAAGTTTCGTCGCGATCCGAGCGATATTCGGGCCTCGGCGATTTGCCGAAGTTTTGTAAAATTTATGTTCGCCGTAGACTTTGAAAATTTATATCTCGAGAATGGATCATCGGATTTTGATTTTGACTTCGTCGTTGGGTTCGTAGCGCCAGTGTTTGCCTTCGGTGCGAGTTTTGTTTAATTCTGCGCGCATTTGAGCCTCTGTTTTGAACTCATGCTTCCTTGTTCAAAATATATAAATATGATTATTTTAATATTAAAACACTATTCAAAAATGTCTTTTACTATTCATCTATATTGTTTGATTTTGGATATTTTTGCAAAAAACACTATTCATGAGGACAAATGAACTGTTCTGCAAATTTCTTCTTGGCGAGTTCACCTTTGTTTCTTCTCGAGTAGTTCTTAAGTGGTTGTCGAGTACTGCCTGCTTTCTTCTCGAGTAACTATTTTAGTACTCGAGTACTGATGTTTCCTTGTTCTCGAGTACTAAATTTTAGTACTCGAGTAACCTTTTTTCTATTTCTTGAGTACATGTAATCTTGTTCTCGAGTACTGTAGATTCATCCCGAGTAGTCTGTTATAGTTTGTGTTTGGGAGCATTTTTGAGGGTCAAAACAGTGTCGTATAAAAAAATGGTTAACATAAAATTTGTTCGTCTCGATGAGACCTACAACTTTTATGTTGGGCACTTTTCGATTTGAAGACATCTTAAACCTCTATTTTTGTTTACGCTCGCCCTCTCTCAAATATTTCGTTTTCTTCGTTTTAGACAGAACTTTTTATAAAAAATTTGTATATATATATATAAGTTTATACTTATACTTAAAGACAATTAGAAAAGAAAGAACTTCATCTTCTCCGGATTATCTCCCGAACCAGAGCGGCGTGAGCGAGAGAGAGAAAGTTTTTCGTGAATCTTCTGGTGGCCTCCGATAGTGCTCCGGTGCTCCAAATCTTCAACCAAATATAGATCCATATAGCTCTCGTCGAGAGCTGCGCCATCGTGATAAAACTTTTCCCATTCCTTGAGTTTTCTCGTTAGGGTTTTTCGGCCCTAACCTTTATTTCGGCCATTTTTGTTCAGATTTCGACTCCTCCCGTCTTCTTTTGTCCCGACCTGCGACGCAGAGTGATTCAGAGGATTGTTTCCGGTAAAACCAAGGAAAGTGATGGTTTACCCTCATTTCTTCTTGTCCGGTTTGATGGTAACTGTTAAATTTTTATGTTCTTTAAAACTTAATGCACTTTTGTCTTCCAAGTTATTGCTATGATTAACCTTTCTTGATGATCACTTGATGTAAGATTTTGTCATGGTGAACTCAATCTTGTTAGGTTATGTTTAATCGTTCTTGAAGTGTCTTATTGATGGCTTTAATCGTCTTATCTATCGTTGTTGAATGCGTTAGAGTTTATCTAAGATTGTAAATCATTCCTAAGGGTTGATCAACTGCGTCTTGAATCTAAAAACGTCTAGTAGAATCCGATGTGCCAAATCTCGAGATATATGTGTTATTTTTTTTTTGGATTTTCTTGATTGCGGGAGTTAGTGGACGAAACCACCTCCGTAATGTTTGTTTCCTTTATTAGTACCTTGTGGAAGTTTACTAGGTTTTTGGGCATCTGCGGTGTATGGTGTTGGTACCCTAGATTGGATTTGAGTTCAATCTTCTCTTTTAGTCTCTTGACCCAAGATTTATCTATGGTCAAAGGTTAGTTGTTTAGTTAGATTACTCTAGTTGTAGAGTTGTCACTTATCCAGATGAAAATTTGGTTAAGTTGTTTTTGGTTTGACTATGGTCGAACGCCGCTCGACTATCGTCGATCAACTATTCGACGATCGTCTATCAGTTGGTCGACTATCGTCAGTCAGCAGATCGTCTATCTCTGAGTTAGTTCAACTCTTGTTAGCTCGACGTTCTGTGGAATCTGCCTCGTCGATCGTCGAACCCCGCTCGACTTCTTTTGACAAGACATATTTCTTGATAGTTCAACTATCCGCTTGGATAGTTCAACTATCTGATAGTTCGACTATCTGTTTGATAGGTCGACTATCTGTTTTGCTTGATAGCTCGACTATCTGTCTTGATAGGTCGACTATCTGTTCTGTTTGATAGTTCGATTATCTACTTGGATAGTTCAACTATCTGATAGTTCGACTATCTGTTTGATAGGTCGACTATCTCTGTTGTTTGATAGCTCGACTATCTGTTTGATAGGTCGACTATCTGCTCTGTTTGATAGTTCGACTATTTTCTTGGATAGTTCAACTATCTGATAGCTCGACTATCTGTTTGATAGGTCGACTATCTGTCTTCTTTGATAGTTCGACTATCTGTTTGATAGGTCGACTATCTGTTGTGTTTGATAGTTCGACTATCTGTTTGATAGGTCGACTATCTGTTTTGCTTGATAGCTCGACTATCTGTCTTAATAGGTCGACTATCTGCTCTGATAGGTCGACTAGCTGTTGTGGTAGTTCGACTATCGTCTTTGATAGTTCGACTATCTGTGTTGTTCGACTATCTGTTCTGATAGGTCGACGATCTCTGTGCTTCGGTCGACGATCTCCGAGGGTCGTTCGACGTTCTTCTGTCTGTCTTTAGTAATTTTGTACTCCTTCTATTCTATGATTTAATTCCTGTTTATTTAGCTCATTTTATTAAAAGATTATTTCATTGATTTTGTGCATACATCTCAAGGCAATCTTTGCCCCATCCTTTGTGCATAAGTCAAGCTTTATCTGACAAAGTTCTTTGTCTTATTAGTTGAAATATCTTTTTGCTTTATCTGCCATGCTGTCCTTTATAGCCGTTAGACTCAAAAAGTCTTCTTTGGCCGTAAAGAGTTTAGTCTGATGTGACTTTCTTTAGTACTCCTTTTATCAGATTGCATTTGCAGCTTCTTAGAAAGCTTTATCCCCTTATAGCATGTCTGCCTGCAGGATATGTTTTGCTTTATGCTTTTTGCAGCCCAGTTTGCAGATCTCAGAAGAAGACAAAATTCAAACCAAGTTTAGAGCCGTTGCAAAGGCACATATATAAAGAGCTTCTTTTGAAAGAAGAAATAATGCACAATAACAAGAGACACAAGATATACAGATTCAAAGCAAGAAGAGATACAGCTCTCAGTCATTGATACATTCAACTGAGAAGATCATCCCTCTTCAACATTCTTCTTCAATCCTGAGTCCATCCTGCTTACAGGAACATTCACTCAGTGCCTCAAGAAGAAGAAGAAGAAGAAAGAAAAGCCATTGAAGAAGAAGAAAGAAAAGCCATTGAAGAAGAACAATCATTCCACAATCAAGAGTCTTCTTCAAGCTTCTCCTTCAGAACTCCTAGACAGTTCTTTGTCTCAAGTTCAGAAGAGTTCCTGCACCCTAAAGCAAGACTTCTTCCTGGATATTCTCTAAGCCAGGGGGAGCCTTGATTCTTTAGAGCTTTCTAGCTCTGTGCAATCCACTAGCCTCTCTAATCTGTTTTAATAATAGAGAAGAAACTTAACTCTCTCAACCTCATGTATAAAGGGTTATTACTCCCTTCAAAAGTGAACCTTGGTGGCAGGGCACCTGATCAAAAACCTGTGTTGGATTTTGAGCTCCTGATCAAAAGCTTAAAGGGTCTACTTGATCTACCTGAAGAAGATCAGTTGGTGGCAGAGCACCTGAACAAAAACCTGTAGTGGATTCCTACCAGGGTGATAGAAGAGTGGACGTACCTATTTAGAGGGAACCACTATAAACTTCTTGTGTCGTCTGTGTTGCTCATTTAATTTATTGAACTGTGGCTGTGAGTAGAAATAACTAGGATTGCTAGTTGTTGTGATAGGACCAAAGCTCAACTGTAATTATAGTTAGCTTTCTCTAGTGCACTTCACTTTGTGTTAGGCTCTAGGGTTTCAAATATCTATAAACTCATTCCGCAAATTAACTCTAAGGGAGTTGAGTAGGGTGTCATAATTTTTGAATACTCTATTCACCCCCCCCCCCCCTCTAGAGTTGTATCTATCATCACTTTCAATTAGTATCAGAGGGAGGTTGACTGACTGTACAGGCTAACACCTGAGTCACAAGATCCTGATAGATACCAAGCTTATAGATATTCACTTCATGGCCCAGTCCAAGGATTACTATAGCACCAGACCTCTTGCTTTCAACTTAGCTAAGTTTAGCATCTGAAAGGCAAGAATAAAATTATATATGAACTCTATTGATGAAGACATTTTCTCTTCTATTTTGACAGGACCTCCAACACCTCCTGCTGCAGCCACTGCTACAACATCTACAAATCTCAGTGCAGTGCCTCCTCCAGACTACAATGATGCCTATAAGAAGGCAAAGATAGATGATGCCAAAGCTATGAACATTCTGGCTCAGACTATGTCTGATGAAATCTTCTAGAAAGTGGTTGATTGCCCCTTTGCAAAAGCCATGTGGGACTCACTGAACCAGATTATAGCTGGTTCAGCTGATGAAAGGAAGGACAGAAGGTCCAACCTTATATCCCAGTATGAAAACTTTAAGAAGACTGAAGCTGAATCAGTTGAAGCCAAGTACACAAGGCTCAGCTCAATCATTAATGAGCTGAGAACTCTTGATAAGGAGATTACATTGACAGAGGTCAATGATAAGATACTGATGTGCTTCCCCAGCACATGGGATCTTAGGATCTGGCCCATCAAGGAGGCCAGAAGTACAAATGAAATCTCAACTGAAGCTCTCCTTGGCAAGCTCAAGTCTTTTGAGCAAGTGCTGAAGACCAGGGAAGTTGAGGCTGAAGCAAAGACTCCAACTCCAGTAAGAAAAGAGCAAACTCTTGCTCTCAAAGCCGCTGATGCTTCTGAAGGAAGCCAATCCAATGAGGAGCTGATGGCACCCTTTGACAAAAGGTTTCTCAAGATGGTAAGAAAAGACTTCAGAAAGAAATCTTCAAGATATGAAGATAAACCAAGGTATGACAGATCTCCTGGTAAAGAAATTATTTGTCATGGTTGTAGGAAACCTGGACACATTCTACCAGAGTGTCCAGAGGAAAAGAGCAAAGAAAAGAGAAAGGAAAAAGAACATCACAAGAAACACTCCAAGTCCTCCTCCTACAAAAATAAGAAGAAGAAGAAAGGATTTGTTGCTGAAACCTGGAGTGATTCTGATGGGGAATCTTCCTCCTCAAGCTCCAGTGAAGATGAGGAAGAGAAGAAGACAAAGGAAATCTGCTTTATGGCAATTGATGCCTGCAGCAACCACTCAGCTGCAGAGAGTTCTGATGATGATGAAGAAATGCCTACAGAAGATCAGGTATTATCTTCTTATGATTTTTCTTCTTCTGAATTTAAATCTGAATTTAAATCCCTTTGCTTAGATTTAATTAGTTCAGAAAAGGAAATTAAGGAACTTAGAAATAAGTTAGCTGAATCAGAATCTATTTCTAATGAAAATGCTAGGTTAGAAGCAGAACTCACTAAGTCTATTGAAGAAATAAAGTTTCTTAAAAATGAACTAGCAAAGTCCAAGTGATTAGAAGAATCTTTGAATGGTAGAAGCCTTAAGCTGCTAGAAATCACTAGCATGACAAACACTAGGTCAGGCAATAATAAGCTAGGCTTAGGAGCCTCATCAAGTGAGGCCCCTTTGGTTCTTAAAAATCATCTTTCAACTCCAGTGAACTTTATTTCAGCTGATGGAATAAATAACACTGAGCAAGTAAAACAAGTTAATCAAGCCTTAAATAAAGCTAAGAGAGAAAAGAGAAAGCAAAATTTTAAGGAGCTACAAAAAGCGTCGAACGCTGCTCGACGATCGAAGGCTCAATGGTCGAACGAAGCTCGACGATCTGAGCATCCATCGTCGAACGCTGATCGATGATTTCAATTTGATTTTCAAAATTACAACCAGAACTTTAGAAACCCTAATATAAATAGAAACCCTAGGTTTGTGGACCCATTAACTGCTTGGAGTATCCTACCTAGGAGATCTTACCCTTTAGGATATAAACCTCAACCTGCTTATTATTTTATTTCAAGTTTTCATAATGTGAAGAACAATGGACCCAAGGTTACCTGGGTCCACAATGTCTAATTGTCTATTCTGCAGGTGAAGACCTATCTATATACTAAAGACAAATGGTATTTAGACAGTGGCTGTTCCAAACACATGACAGGAAATAAAGACAATCTGTCAAGATTCAAGGCCAAGCTTGGACCAAAGGTGATCTTTGGGGATTCTAGCTGTGGTCAAACTGAAGGATATGGTAGGATTACCATTGGAGCAGTAACCTTCAAGAGAGTTGCATATGTAACTGGAATGAAGCACAACCTTATCTCAGTAAGCCAGTTATGTGATGCAGGATATCAGGAATCTTTCACTAACACTCTCTGTAATATTACTTTAAATAGTAATGTTGTGTTAGTAGGCATTAGACAAGGTAATATTTATTTAGTAGATTTTAATTCAACCCATTCTGAAATCTGCTTATTTAATGAAGTAACAAATAACAACACATTATGGCATAGGAGGCTTAGCCATGTTAACCTCAAGAACATATCTAGGTTATCTAAATACAACCTTGTTAGAGGTTTACCTTCTTGCCCCTACAAGAAGGAGAGCCTATGCAAGGCTTGTCAATTAGGCAAGCAAACCAAAAACTCATTTTAATCTGTAAATAAAAGTGATTCACCTAGAATCCTGTATTTATTACATTTGGACCTTTTTGTCCCAATAAATGTACAGAGTCTAGGAGGGAAGTATTACACTTTAGTAATTGTAGACGACTTCTCCAGGTTCACTTGGGTGTTCTTCTTGAGAACTAAGGCTGATAACTTCAAAGTTCTTACAGACTTTCTACTATGTGTGCAGACTGAGTATTCTACTCATGTTGCCTTGATCAGAAGTGATCATGGTACTGAGTTTGATTCTCTTCTCATGCAAGAATTCTGTGAGAAAGAAGGTATCAAACATAGCTTCTCTGCTCCTAGAACTCCCCAACAAAATGGGGTAGTGGAAAGGAAGAATAGAATCCTGATTGAAGCTGCTGGTACATTATTGGCAGATGCTAACATGCCTCTTTCTTATTGGGCAGAAGCTGTTAGCATAGCTAATTATGTCTTGAACAGATGTCTTATACACAAGCTTAAGAGTAAAACTCCTTATGAGTTGCTTAAAGGAAAGAAACCTAAAATTAATTATTTTAGAGTATTTGGTTGTGTAGTATACATTCATAACAATAACAAAGAATACCTTAGAAAGTTTGAAGCAAAAGCTTCAATGGGAATTTTTCTTGGATATTCCCAAGTAAGCAATGCTTATAGGGTATTTAATAAATCATCTTCTAAAATTGAGGAATCTGTACATGTTTCTTTTGATGAATCTCAGATGTTTTATAAGAAGAAGGAAACTTCCCCTTCCTCAAGTTCATTGCAGGTACCAGAATCTAATAAAGATGTCACTCAAGAGATTCTCCATCTATCAACTCTTCATATCACTTATTCAGACAGTGATGAATACTTTGCAGAAGTTGTTGTTGTACCACCAACAGTTGATCCAATTCCACCTGAGCAATTAATCCCAACTGTTGCTGAAGATCACATCCCACCAGCTAATCTTATCACACTTAGAGATCATCCTACATCTTAAGTGATTGGAGACATATCAGCTGGTGTACAAATAAGACATCAATTAAGACAGGATGTGATGCATGCTTGTTTCCTTTCTCAGGTTGAGCCCCTCACCATAAAATATGCTGAGTTAGATCCCCACTGGATCATTGCTATGCAAGAGAAACTCAATCAGTTTGAAAGATGTAAAGTATGGACTTTGGTTCCTAGACCAAAAGGCCAACTGATCATAGACACCAAGTGGGTGTTTAGAAACAAGTTGGATGCAAATGGAATTATTGTAAGGAACAAAGCTAGGCGTGTAGCTCAGGGCTACAGACAGGAGGAAGGTATAGATTATGACCAAACCTTTGCTCCTGTTGCAAGGCTAGAGGCAATAAGGATCTTTCTAGCCTATGCAGCCTATATGAAGTTTAAGGTCTTTCAGATGGATGTCAAGAGTGCCTTCCTAAATGGTGAGCTAAATGAAGAGGTATTTGTTGAACAACCTCCTGGGTTTGTCTCTTCAACTCATCCCTCATTTGTGTATAAGTTGCAAAAAGCTCTTTATGGACTTAAACAAGCACCCAGAGCCTGGTATGAGACTCTAGCTAGTTTCCTGTTAGAGCACAACTTTGTTAAGGGAGTAGTTGATAGAACCCTTTTCGTTAAGCACCACAAGGACACAATCATGTTAGTTCAAGTGTATGTGGATGATATTATTTTTGGCTCCACTGATCCCAAACTGTGCAAAAAGTTCTCTGACTTGATGCATTCTAAGTTTGAGATGAGTAGTATGGGTGAGCTGTCTTACTTTCTTGGTCTCCAAGTAAATCAAGATGTTGATGGCATCTTCATCTCCCAATCCAAATATGCCAAGGAATTGGTAAAGAAGTTTGGGATGGCTGATGCTTCAGCAATGCATACACCTATGGCTACTAATGTAGTTATAGATTCTGATGATCAGGGTAAGCCAGTTGATCAGAAAAACTATAGGGCCATTGTTGGTTCCCTGTTATATTTAACTGTAAGTAGACCAGATATAATGTTTATTGCATGCCTATGTGCTAGATTCCAGGTCAACCCCAAGGAATCTCATTTGATTCTTCTCAAGAGAATTTTGAGATACCTGAAGGGATGTCCAAATCTAGGACTATGGTACCCAGCAGAATCAGAATTTGATTTAATTGGATACTCTGATTCTGACTATGCTGGTTGTAGAGTTGATAGGAAAAGTACCTCAGAAACTTGTCAGTTCCTGGGAGAGAGATTGGTCTCTTGGTTCTGTAAGAAGCAGGCTTCTGTCTCAACTTCAACTGCAGAGGCTAAATATATAGCAGCTGCTAGTTGTTGTTCACAGATCCTGTGGATTCAAAACTAGCTTTTGGACTATGGGTACACACACAAAAACACAAAAATCATGTGTGACAGTACCAGTGCTATCTCCATTGCACAAAATCCTGTGCACCACTCTAGAACCAAGCACATTGAGATTAGACACCATTTCCTGAGAGATTGTGTGGAAAAGAACAAGATCAGCCTTGAGTTCATATCCACTGACCTTCAGAGTGGTGATATTTTCACCATGCCCTTAGATGAACAGAAACATCTGTTCTTTTTGGTTCAACTAGGCATGATTAATGGAAAAGACTAAGTGTGACTTATGCCTTTGTTGAAATCTGTTTGAAGATCGTCGAACGACGTTCGACGATAGTCGAACAGGTTGAGCCTATCGTCGACCTACGGGTGACGACAGCTTATTTGTTTGTGAAGACAGAAATAGTCGAACGATTGATCGACTACTCTACTTCAGGAAATGATCGTCGAACGACCGTTCGACTATCTTCTCCAGTATCTATTAAAATAGATCGACGATTGCTGTTTTAATATAAAACCGATGGTCGACCTAGGTTAAGAGATCGTTCTTTTTGTCGTCGACGGAGATCGTCTTTTCGTATTCCGTCTTTCTGCTTGAGCCCTGCCTCGCGCTCTCTGCCGTTTCGCCTTCGTCGTCTCTCTCGTCTTCTCCAACCCAATCAATGGCGATTGCTCCAGCCCTTCTGTCAGTAATGAAGTTCGACGCCGGCTTCAGCGTAGATTTTGACTCTTTCAGCGCATGTGATTCTGAGATAGTAGAAATCCTCCAGCTCTGCAAGGAACAAGGATTGGAAAGGCTAATGTACACAAGGATCAAGATAAACGTCCCAGAGATTAAAGAGTGGGCCTTCACTTTGTCTTCTAGTGACGAATCTATGACTGGAACGATTGGCGGCGAAGAGGTAATTCTGACTCCCGCCGTTTTAACTGATATTTTTGGATTACTGAATGGTGAAGAAGAATATGAACAAGATACTCCAGAGTTTGGGAGGATGTTGATTGAATTAGGACATGCCGAAGGCATTCCTTCTAAGCTGCTAAAGGTTAATTTTCCGTTGAGGATAAAGTTCTTGGCTGAACTAGTCGGAAAAGTGCTTCTGGGCAAGCACTCTGCTCATGATAACATAACCAGACAACAGTTTGCCCTGATGTGTGCAATAGTAAATAAGAAACAGATAAATTGGGCAGGAGTCATGTTTGATTTGATAAGAAAGAAGAATAGCAAGAAGGAAGTCACCCTGGGTAGGGTACTTGGGATATTTCTAAGAGAGAAATACCCCCAGCTGTTGGTTACAGTCTCTACATCCATCAATGCCAGCAAGAAGATGGATCCAACATTGTTTGTTAAGTGGAAAAGGAGTTTTCAGAAGCCTCCTCCAGCAGGGGTAGCTCTAGTTGTGTCTGAGAGCAAGGACTGTTTCAGTCACTCCCCACCTACCTGAAGCAGGCTCATCCATTCTCTCCATTCCATCCACTTCTTCTGCATTACCATCAACTTCCACTGAAGTGCCATCCACATCTGCATTACCATCTACTCAAATTGAAGTTCCATCTACTTCAATTGAAGTACCATCTTCTGCCTCTCTTCTTCTTGAGTCCTCCACAATTCTCCATGCATCACCAGCATCTCCTCTCCCTTCTTATCTTGCTAGGATTTCTCATCCTAGTTTTGATTTATTGGTTTCTCAGCTATCCACTCCTCCTCAGTCACCAATTCCTCATTCAGATCATATTGATATTCTTGCATCCACCCATCAATCACCAGTTCACTCTCCATCTCATCAGGAGAACACCATCCCTGATGATCATCCATCTACTGTGATTCCCCCACCTTCATTTGAAATAACTCCAGCCTTCATTTCAAGCATATTGGGGTTAATTACTCCTTCAATCAAAACTATGATTGAAGAAGCAATTGCCCCCCTCGTCTCTTCCATTTCTTCCCTGACTGCCTCCATCCAAGCTCTCTCAAAAACTGCTGAGCCCTCTTCATCTAGGGGCCTGGTTTCAGTATCCACTGAAATCAGGCAGGGGGAGATGTTTCATGAAGATACCTTTGAACTGCCCCTGGCCTATCCTCCAGCAGAAATTACTCAAGCAGAGACAGAAACTGTTCCTAAAGAGATAGCAGTCCCAGCTCTAGATCCCATGGCATCTGATGTTATATTGCATGCGGAATTTGCTGTTAAAGTATGCCTCGAAGAAGCTTCTACTCCCTTTGTTGCCCTTTTTCTAGAAGGAGTCATTACCTCCTTTCTAGTTGACTTATGGGAGTTAGGAAATTTTGAGGAAAATCCTGAAGGTAATTCATTTACTCATTTTCTTGACATGTTAACTGACATGCTAGTCTATGAATACCTAGAAGGGATGTTTCAATTTCATTTAGCAAATCTGTGTTCCTGATACTACAGATCTAGTGGAAGAAGTTTTAGCTATCCAAGAACCTGTTCAACAATCTGCTCAAGAACCAGTGCAAGAATCTGCTAATCAAGAGTCTGTATCTTCCCCTCCAGTTCAGGTAGTTGTGAATGATGAACTGGTCCTCATGACAGTTGCAGCTGAGATAGAGAAAGTTTCAGATATTCAAGAAGAAAAGTCTACAGTCTGGGATGACATCCCATGACTGGATCTAGATACTCTTCTGACATAGGATGCCTTGGAAGAAGAGATAGAAAAAGCTACTTTAAAAGATAGAGAAAAAGCTGTGCAAGAAGCTTTTGATCCTTATGATCATCCCCATCATCTAATTCTGAGGATGAGGATGACTCTGATGACTCAGAAGAATCTAAGAAAAAGAAATCTGCTAAAAGGAAAAGAAAAGCTGTTGCTCCTCCTCCATCTAACCCTGACCATGATATTCCTTATTATATATTGAAAGGAATAGATCCCAAGTCCAAGGAATATCAGCACTGGATGGGATTCTCCAAGAATCAGCAAAAGCAAAGGAAGAAATCCAAAAGATATGATACTCCAGCACCTAAATGGACGCCTAGAGGTCCTCCTCCTCCACCTCCCAGTACAGGAGCTTCTGGTAATATTTCTGCAAATCCTTCAGCCCCGTCTGCCAGATTCACTCCATCTCAATCTCATCAAAGGAAGAGCAATTCTGGATATCAAAGGCAAGATGATGATTCAAGAGAACAAGTAAAGGAGGTAGTTTATCAGAAACCAACTTTTTCTCCTCCTCCTTCTCCCAAAAGAAGAGCATCTCCTTCCAAAGAAACCAAGAGCATATCTTCCTCAAAGCCAGCTCATGCAAAGAAAACTGATTCAAAAGGTAAAAGGATTATTTTCTCTGAAAAATCTAGTAAGAAATATGCTGAGTTTGTTCCTCCTTCTTCATTAGTTATTCAAGAAAATAGAGAACCAGCTGCAAGCATGTTAGAACTTTCTACTAAATTTAAAGCTGTAAAACCTTTAGATCCAACTTGTGAAAATGAATATGAAAGTCAAGAGCTTAATCCTGATTTCAGGATGGCTAGATTTCTTGAACTAGTTGGATCAGCCCAGATTAGAAAAGCCAAAGCAGAAGAAAAAGATATTGCAGGATTAACGACTATGTCTAAATTCAGAAAGAATGAACTAGATAAATTCCAGGTTAGACCTGAGGACTTTGATCCTTCAAAATATATGGAAAAGCATCCTAAAGCAGTAGTTCTAAGAACAGGAGAAACTAGAATTATTGGAGAACAAGATCTAAAGTTATCAAAGAAAGAAGTTTTAGACCCTTTTAGAAAAATTTCTTTTCTTCCTGGTTCCTCTGTATCTAAACCAGATTCTGATGCTTCTTAAATTTCATTGATTGACAGTTATTTATTTGTCTGTTTGATTGATGTTATCTGCTGCTTAGATATTTCCTTTCCTGTATTATATTTATTTCCAGTAGTTTGTTTTGTTTATTTTGTTTTGAGAGACTTAACCCAAATATGGGGAGATTGTTGGTACCCTCAATTGGATTTGAGTTCAGTCTTCTCTTTTAGTCTCTTGACCCAAGATTTATCTATGGTCAAAGGTTAGTTGTTTAGTTAGATTGCTCTAGTTGTAGAGTTATCACTTATCCAAATGAAAATTTGGTTAAGTTGTTTTTGGTTCGACTATGGTCGAACGCCGCTCGACTATCGTCGATCAACTATTCGACGATCGTCTATCAGTTGGTCGACTATCGTCAGTCAGCAGATCGTCTATCTCTGAGTTAGTTCAATTCTTGTTAGCTCGACGTTCTGTGGAATCTGCCTCTTCGATCGTCGAACCCCACTCGACTTCTCTTGACCAGACAGATTTCTTGATAGTTCAACTATCCGCTTGGATAGTTCAACTATCTGATAGTTCGACTATCTGTTTGATAGGTCGACTATCTGTTTTGCTTGATAGCTCGACTATCTGTCTTGATAGGTCGACTATCTGTTCTGTTTGATAGTTCGACTATCTGCTTGGATAGTTCAACTATCTGATAGTTCGACTATCTGTTTGATAGGTCGACTATCTATGTTGTTTGATAGCTCGACTATCTGTTTGATAGGTCGACTATCTGCTCTGTTTGATAGTTCGACTATCTGCTTGGATAGTTCAACTATCTGATAGCTCGACTATCTGTTTGATAGGTTGACTATCTATCTTCTTTGATAGTTCGACTATCTGTTTGATAGGTCGACTATCTGTTGTGTTTGATAGTTCGACTATCTATTTGATAGATCGACTATCTGTTTTGCTGGATAGCTCGACTATCTGTCTTGATAGGTCGACTATCTGATAGCTCGATTATCTGCTCTGATAGCTCGACTATCTGCTCTGATAGGTCGACTATCTGCTGTGGTAGTTCGACTATCATCTTTGATAGTTCGACTATCTATGTCGTTCGAATATCTGTTCTGATAGGTCGAAGATCTTTGTGCTTCGGTCGACGATCTCCGAGGGTCGTTCGACGTTCTTCTGTCTGTCTTTAGTAATTTTGTACTCCTTCTATTCTATGATTTAATTTCTGTTTATTTAGTTCATTTTATTAAAAGATTATTTCATTGATTTTGTGCATACATCTCAAGGCTTTGCCCCATCCTTTGTGCATAAGTCAAGCTTTATCTGACAAAGTTCTTTGTCTTATTAGTTGAAATATCTTTTTGCTTTATCTGCCATGCTGTCCTTTATAGCCGTTAGACTCAAAAAGTCTTCTTTGGCCGTAAAGAGTTTAGTCTGATGTGACTTTCTTTAGTACTCCTTTTATCATATTGCATTTGCAACTTCTTAGAAAGCTTTATCCCCTTATAGCATGTCTGCCTGCAGGATATGTTTTGCTTTATGCTTTTTGCAGCCCAGTTTGTAGATCTCAGAAGAAGACAAAATTCAAACCAAGTTTAGAGTCGTTGCAAAGGCCCATATATAAAGAGCTTCTTTTGAAAGAAGAAATAATGCACAATAACAAGAGACACAAGATATACAGATTCAAAGCAAGAAGAGATATAGCTCTCAGTCATTGATACATTCAACTGAGAAGATCATCCCTCTTCAACATTCTTCTTCAATCCTGAGTCCATCCTGCTTATAGAAACATTCACTCAGTGCCTCAAGAAGAAGAAGAAGAAGAAGAAAGAAAATCCATTAAAGAAGAACAATCATTCCACAATCAAGAGTCTTCTTCAAGCTTCTCCTTCAGAACTCCTAGACAGTTCTTTGTCTCAAGTTCAGAAGAGTTCCTACACCCTGAAGCAAGACTTCTTCCTGGATATTCTCTAAGCCAGGGGGAGCCTTGATTCTTTAGAGCTTTCTAGCTCTGTGCAATCCACTAGCCTCTCTAATCTGTTTTAACAATAGAGAAGAAACTTTAACTCTCTCAACCTCCTGTATAAAGGGTTATTACTCCCTTCAAAAGTGAACCTTGGTGGCAGGGCACCTGATCAAAAACCTGTGTTGGATTTTGAGCTCCTGATCAAAAGCTCAAAGGGTCTACTCTATCTACCTGAAGCAGATCAGTTGGTGGCAGGGCACCTGAACAAAAACCTGTAGTGGATTCCTACCTGGGTGGTAGAAGAGTGGACGTACCCTATTTAGAGGGAACCACTATAAACTTCTTGTGTCGTCTGTGTTGCTCATTTAATTTATTGCACTGTGGCTGTGAGTAGAAATAACTAGGATTGATAGTTATTGTGATAGGACCAAAGCTCAACTGTAATTACAGTTAGCTTTCTCTAGTGCACTTCACTTTGTGTTAGGCTCTAGGGTTTCAAATATCTATAAACTCATTCCGCAAATTAACTCTAAGGGAGTTGAGTAGGGTGTCATAATTTTTGAATACTCTATTCACCCCCCCCCCCTCTAGAGTTATATCTATCCTCACTTTCATATGGTGGAGTGTATAAGTCTCTTCCACAGTTAGACAGATATTATATTCGTGAGGGTGTGTCCAGTTGAGTGACCACCTCGCCCGTGTTTTTGGGTAGAGTTGACCATAGGTGCCTAATAAAGGTTATACAATTTCTTCCTTATGATTTACTCATGTTTGTCACCTTATAGCCTTGTGCATATGGTGTATTTGTTATGTACGTGATGATTCACGTAAGTGTTCTTTTCCTGTTTGATGTTTTACTTTTGTACTTTACTTCGGTACTTTTAATCTTGGGTTGGTACCCCATTTGACCCTTTGTTTATATTAGCTTATTTTTCTGCCACCATTTGTACATTCTTGCTGAGGTGTTCTGTCTTTGGAATGCCTCAGGTTCAAAGCAGTAGCAGATAGTGGAGCTGGTTTTGGAGTTTCTGGGCAGCAGTATTGGCTGTGGTTTTCACCTCGCTGTAGCGAGGTAGTTTGTTGTTTTAGTTTGCTTACTTAGTTTAGACATACTTCTGTTTTATGTGGGTTCGTGTTAGATTGTTGACGCCCACAAGATAGATGGTTTTGGATACCTTGCTAGCTGATAGTTGTTTTCTTTGTGATGGATTGCTTGCTCTCTGGGATGATTTATGCTAGGAATGCATGTTAGGTATTTTCAAATATAAAATCTACTATTATTACTTCATGCATTGCATAATTTAAAACTCTAACTTGTTACATTTAGTGACCGTAAAAGCTATCTTTACTACTATTATAAAGTTAGGGTCTTGTATAGCATGAGTTGTCCTTTGGGGACGTTTATACTCATGTAGGATGTTGAAGTTAATCTAAACAAGTATCTTTCGCAGCGTATAATTATATTTTGATTCATGTACTAGTTGATCCCCTAAGATGAGGGATACGGCTAACTGCTTAACTTAAACTGGATTGTCCTCTAAATAACCTAAAGATCTTTCTTTATGCATTAAGTAGGAGTTTTGCATGTGCATCCGTAGTTATCCCCTACTAGCGTGGCATCATGACACGCATTTTCCCTCACTCTGATATATTATTTAATACGGTGAAAATGCGGGTTGTGACAGTGTACCTTGTGAGTTCAAAATCATTATCCCTAGAATACAAAATCCCAAGATTGGGTGTGCCCATAAGATATCTCATCATTCTCTTTACAACAGTATAATGAGACTCTTTGGGGGCATGCTTGGTACCTAGCACAGATACATGTTGAGAACATAATATCTGGCCTACTAGTAGTCAAATATAGGAGTGATCCAATGATGCCCTATACAAGGTTTCATCAACTGATTTCCAAGATTCATCCTTGTGTAGTGACACAGAAGAACCCATTGGAGTTCTCATAGTAGAAGAATTCTCCATATCATATCTCTTAATCAACTCCTTAGTGAACTTAGATTGAGAGATGGATATTCCATCCTCTGATTGTCTAACTTGGAATCCCAAGAAGAACTTTAGCTCACCCATGCTGCTCATTTCAAACTTGCCTTTCATAAGCCTTGTAAATTTACTACACATCTTCTCATTAGTATACCCAAAGATTATGTCATCTCCATTAATCTGGACTAGGATGATTGATCCTTTGATGTCCCTAAGAAATAGTGTCTTGTATATCTTTCCTCTAGAGAACTTATTCTCTATTAGAAATGTAGACAGAGTCTCATACCAGGCTCTAAGTGCCTGTTTTAACCCATACAAAGCCTTGTGCAATCTGAAAATATAAGTGTTGTGTTTAGGGTTAACAAAACTTGGTGGCTGCTCTATATAGACTTCCTCCTTCAGTGTACCATTGAGGAATGCTGACTTTACATACATCTGGTAGACCTTGTATCCTTTGAATACTGCATGAGCTAAAAACAACCTTATGGCTTCTAGACTAGCTATAGGTTCAAAGATTTGGTCAAAGTCTAATCCTTCCTCTTGTCTATATCCTTTAGCCACTAATCTAACTTTGTTCTTGACTATAACCCCATACTCATCTAATTTATTTCTATAAATCCACCTAGTGCCTATGACATTATGATTACTAGGTCTATGAAATAGACTCCAAACTTTGCAACTCTCAAATTGATTGAGCTCTTCTTGCATAGCCATAATCCAGTTGGGGTCTGAATTGGCTTTTTCCAACCTTTTAGGTTCTACCTAAGAGAAAAAACTATAGTATAGAACCTCATTGTGATGTCTACTCCTAGTAGTTACTCCTAATCTAGCATCACCTATTATTTGATCAATAGGATGATCTCTAAGGTGTCTAACTGCTACTTGCAGGTGCCTACCATTACCTAGTACTGTAGGAGGATTATGATGATTCTCTTCCTCCCCCTGGGCAGTTGCAATATCTTCTATAAGAATTTCTATATTGTCTCTAATGTGTAACTCTAGATTAGGTGAGTAACTTATTTTTAGCTTTTCCATTCTAGAGTCTACAACACCTAGACCAGAGTTGTTAGAGATCTCATTAAATAAAACAGATGATTCATCAAAAACTACATTAATAGATTCTTCTACAATTTGATGTTTCAAGTTGTAGATCTTGTATGCTTTGCTATGAAGACTATACCCTACAAAGATTCCTTCATAAGATTTCTCTAAGAACTTGGTTAGATAAGTTTTACCATTGTCCAAAACATAGCACTTACTACCAAAATTTTTGAAGTAGGACATATTTGGTTTTCTGCCTTTCATTAGTTCATAGGGAGTCTTGTTGTGATTCTTATTGATTAATGCTCTATTCTGAACATAGCATGTCGTGTTTACAGTCTCAGCCCAGAAATATTCTGGGAGAGATGTATCACTCAGTATTGTTCTAGCTGCCTCAATAAGAGTTCTATTTTTCCTCTTAGCAACTCCATTTTGCTGTGGTGTTCTTGGAGAGGAGAACTCCTGAAAGATTCCTAGTTCCTTATAGAAATTTATCATCTTTTCAGATTGAAATTCTGTACCATGGTCACTTTTAAGTTTGACCACAGAACATCCCATCTCATTTTGAATTTGTTTGACAAAATCAACAAGGATGTCTAGTGTTTCAGACTTTCTCCTTAAGAAGAATACCCAAGAAAACCTGGAGTGATCATCCACAATCACATAGGTATAGGACTTCCTACCCAAATTAAGAACTTGCATAGGACCAAATAGATCCATATGAAGTAAGTAGAGACACCTCTCAGTGTCTTTGGACTGAATGCTCTTAAAGGAAACTTTTGTCTGTTTGCATTTTTGACATGCATGGCATAAGCCTTCTTTGGAGCATTTGAGTTGTGGACTATTTCTAACTAAGTCCATAGAGAATAGTTTAATCATAGCTTTATAGTTTAAGTGAGCCAGCCTCTTGTGCCACTATACACACAAAGAGTATTTCTCACTAGCTACAAGGCATACAAGTGATTTTTCATTTATACTTAAGAAGTTTAGAAAATAAATGTTCTCACTCCTAGTGCCTGACAAGATGATCTCTTAATCACTTGAATTCCTTATCAAACACTTGTCATTGTGGAAAACAATTTCATACCTTATATCATAAAGCTGACTTATGTTTATCAGATTGTGGTTCAATCCTTCCACATAAGCCACTTTAGTGATGGTAACTAGGCCATTAGAAATGTTACCATATCCCTTGGTGAGTTCTTTCTCTGACCCTCCAAAGATGACTTTTGGTCCATTCCTAACTGAAGTGTAATCTCTTAATAAACTCCTTGATCCAGTCATGTGCCTGGAACAGCCACTATCTAAGCACCATATTGGCCTATCTTTGGTACTTGGCTCCACCTGCAAACACAGATTTAGTTCACCTTTGGCACCCAAATAGTTTTGGGGCATTGGTTCCTGTTAGGCTTTGCTGTGTGAAACACGATAGGCTTTCTAAATAAAGCAGGTTGAATCATATATGAAGGTGCTGTTAGATTATACTAACAATCTAGGGCAAAATTCTCAACCTTCCCACAACACCAACACTCAAATCGGTTGTATCTTTTCTTCCAACTTGTCATTCAACTTCCAAGATAGTGGTGCAAAATTCACACCCTTACCTTTCAGATTTAGGTGAGATGGACTGGGACCAGCTCCAAGAATTCCTTGGCTTCTTGGATTGATCACCTTTTGTGGTGGTTTTTGGCCTATATTACCTTTATATGTCTGATCCTTCCAGCACTCTTTATTGACCTTACTGGTAGAGCACTCAAACCTCATGTGTTCAGGAACACATGATCTCAAGCATCTATTAGAAGGCAGATACTTGACTGGTTGCCTAACTGGACCACTTGGAGCTTTACCCTTGGGTACAGACTTCTTTTTAAACTTCTTGTTCTTATCATATCCTACACCACTTCTAAATAGTGCAGAAAAGGTATCTACGATAGGTAGCACTGACTTAGGTTTTTAGAATTGAGTCAAGAGCTGTCTTTCCTGGGTAAGCTTTGCTTCCAGGTTCTTAACAGTCTTGACCTGTTCTACTATTACCTCTGCCTGGCTATCTATTTTGTCAGTTAGTTCTATAAGTTTCGGTTTTTGTAGGTCAAACTTTATGTTGGCACTTTCCAACTGAAAAGATACTCCTCTCAAGGATTATAATTCTTTGGCCGGATCCTTAGCAAGCTATTTGCTTGCAATCAAGGCATTTAGTAACTTTTCATATCTATTGATAAGGGATTTAAAATCAGCTTCAATGTCTGAATCATGTTCTTTATTATTAGAGGAGTATGAACATGATTCATTTTCTGATGTAGAAAAAGAATCTGAGGCTAAACTATGAGAGATTGATTTTACCTTAGAAGGATCTGAACAATCCTGATCTTCTTCTCCTAGTTGGGTCTACTCAATAGCCATCAGGCCCATGAGAGCCTCCTCTTCTTATTCTGATGAATCAGACTCACTGTCAGACAGTGTTAACTGTCTTTTTGCAAAAGTCTTTTGTCAGCCTTCTTGTGTTGTCCATCTTTCAAGTTCTCTGACTTTTTCTCCTTTATTTTTGCTGGGTAATCAGTTATGACATGCCCTTTTCTGTTGTAATAATAACACATTATATTAATCTTAATATATTTATTCTGTAAACACCCATACCTGTCCCCAGATTTCTTCTTCCTGGGTTTTTTTGGATGATTGGTCTTCTTGAGAGAAGAGTCTCCAGCTAGACCCTTCCAACTGCCCTGCCTTCTTTTCCTCAACATCTTCTTGAACTGTCTAGAGAAGAGAGACCGTTCCTCCTCAGTCAGGTTTCCTCCTGATGAGGAAGATTCTGAACACTCAGAAGTTGTTTCCAGTCTTTCTGTGAGTGTTGACTTCTCTCTGACTTTTCTGGATGACTCAGCCTTTAGTGCCAAGGTATTTTCTCTACTGTATGCTCTAGCTGAATCTTCTTCAGACTTCCTGAGATTGAGATGTAACTCATGTGACAACAGTTTGCCAAATAAGGCCTGTGGGTCTATGTTGGCTAAGTTCCCCATTTCTCTTATGGTGCATCTTGATGTCTCATTCCTTGTTCAGGGACCTCAAGATCTTTTCATTAAGTTCATAGTTAGTAAAACTTATGCCATAAGTCCTCAGGTTGTTTACAATTCTAAAGAACTTTTCAAAACATTCACCCACTGAGTCTTTCTTGTCCTGTTTGAAGGCTTCATACTGTTGGTTTAGAAGAGATTTCCTATCATCTCTAACCTCATCAGTTCCTTCCATGTAGACAATCAGAGGCTGCCACATTTCTTTGGCTGTCTTGTAATGAATCATATTCTGAAAAGTGGAATCATCTATTGCACTAACTATAATATTTTGTGCCCTTTTGTCCATAGAGGCAAGAATGATTTCATCCTTATCCATCTCCATGTAAGTCTTGGGTGTCTTGATGTTTGCATCAAGAACTGACACTTTCATGGGAATGAAAGGTCCTTCAATCACTGCGATGTATATTCTTGGATCTGCTACCTCCATGAATAATCTGACTCTCTCATTTCATATTCCAAAGTTTTCTTTGGAGCAGATAGGGAGCTTAATGGAATTGTTTTCCCTCTAAGCCATGATATATCTTTCTCTGCAATCCTTTGGATTCTCACTAGGCTGTTATTCTTTTTAAGTGAACCTCTCTCTGATACCAATTATAAATGTTTGCTTTAGGATTGAGAATGACCTAGAGGGGGGTGAATAGGTCCAATTTAAACTATGGCTACCCATTTAAAAATTCAGAGTTATACTTTCTTTATGTTGATTAACACAGTCAGATAAATAAGATAATCTTAACAGCAATTTAAAAATTATCACAGCACAACAATCACATCACAATGCACACAGATTTATAGTGGTTCCCTAATTTATGGGTACATCCACAATCCCCCTTCGCCTATCTAGCAATGAACTAGATTCAGCCAAACTCCTTCTCCTTCCTTTACTCAGATCCTCAGATCTTACAGCTCAGAGCCCAGCTGGCTCTTACAACTCAGACTATACAAGTCTTACCACTCAGATCACCAAGATCCTACACCTCAAGTTCTTCCCAAGAACTCTACCTCAGAATGAATCCACACTCCTACTCCTTTGGCAAATCCTGCCCTACAACTCATAGAAATACCTACTTCTCCTACCTTAGGCAATCCCAGCCCTACCTCAGCCTTTATAACACAGGCTTATAACTTAAAGAGAATGAATCTCCTACACTCAGATCTACAGGTAGATCTTACACAATTAATGAAGGAAAAAGAAATTGATTCAGAAAATGTCACCCAATAAGAAAGAAATGAGTGACAGCTTCTTGATCTGATCCTGATGTGTTTGCTTCCTTTGATCTTGTCAAGATAGATCTGATCCAACCCTTCTTACCTTTCAAAGCTTCTTGAAGTTGAAATTAAGGTAGATCTAGGCTGGAGAATGTTGAAGATGATTCTTGATCTGGCTTCTCTCCACCTTCTAAATTATAGCTGATGCTTCTAAAATCTGTCATCACCAAATTGTTCTTGTTACTTTTTCTGAAGAGTTGATCCCTTTAAATAGGCTCTGTTAGGAGTAACCGGCGGATCCGGTTAATAACTGATATCTGACAGTTCTGACAGTTGTTAGTACCTCCGTCTTGATTTCTGTACTTAGGAAACAAATCTGCTTGAAGTGTTGAAACTTGACTATTGAATGTGTCGACACAAGTCCTGGGTGTCGACACCGCTCTTGTAGTGGTGTCGACATACTTCTGAATGTGTTGACACAACCCTTCACCTTATCTCGACAAAACTTATGTAGAATGTGTCGACACTAGTCCTGAGTATCGACACAGCTTGCTTCCAGTCATGACTCATCTTGTGAAGCGTGTCGACAATAGTCCTGAGTGTCAACACAGTTGTCTTCAGTCTCGACACTGCTTGTATAGAGTGTGTCGACACTTGTCCTTAGTATCGACACAGCTTCTCTTTGTCGTTACACAACTTGTTCAGTGTGTGTTGACACTAGTCATGAGTGTCTCGACACTATTGTTCTTAGCTTTATTTGTCTGCACACATGAACTTAACATCCATCAAATATAACTATGTGTATATCATTGAGCTGAAAGGACTTCTTCAAATCAAGTACATTGTGACAAATGTGCTCAACAAGGGTAGATCTAGGCTGGAGAAAGTTGAAGACGATTCTTGATCAGGCTTCTCTCCACCTTCTGAATTCTAGCAGATAGCTTCTTAGATCTGGCTTCACCAAATTTTTCTTCCTACTATTCTTCTTAAGTTTTCTGAAGAGTTAATCCCTTTAAATAGGCTCTGTCAAGGGTAACTAGCGATCTGGTTAATAACTGACATATGACAGTTCTGACAGTTGTCAGAACCTCTGGCTAGATTTTTGCACCCAGGAAACAATTCTGCTTGAAATGTTGAAACTTGACTATTGGATGTGTCGACATACTTCTGAATGTGTCTACACAACCTTCACCTTGTCTCGACACACCTGATGTAAAATGTGTCAACACAGTTGTCTTCAGTCTCGACACTGCTTGTATAAAGTGTGTCGACACTTGTCCTTAGTGTCGACACAGTTGTTCCTTGTATCATAGTGTCGACCAAGTCCTGGGTGTCGACACAACTTTCTCCTTAACTCATCACTTCAGGTTTAAGTGTGTCGACACTAGTCCTGAGTGTCGACACAGCTTTCTCTTTATCTCAGCGCATCTTTGACAAAAGTGTCGACACTGGTCTAGTGTCTCGACAGTTTTGTACTTAGCTTTATTTTCCTGCACACATGAGCTTAACATTCATCAAATACAACTATATGTATATCATTGAGTTGAAATGACTTCTTCAAATCAAGTACATTGTTAACAATGTACCTAACAGGGAGCTTTAGCGGCTGTGGTTTCGTTGGGTAGCGGAGTGATGCCTGTAGGCGAGACGATCGCAGCCAATTCAGGATGCTCTCTCGGGGCCGTGTCATTTGCGGTATGTGCACTCCTTGTCATTGCTGCTAGCTGGAAGAATGCCTAGACTTGTTAAATCTTCTGGGAACACCTTCCCACAGACGATGCCAAATTGTTGCGGGTCGCCCGGTATTTCCCCGGTCCGGAGAAATCGGATCGCCTTAGCTTGGAATCAGACCGGGCGCACAAACAGTTAAAGTAAACCACAACAAATGACAAGAAGGCTTTATAACATGAAAACCCCGGAAAAGGTGAAAAACCACGAGATTGGATCTGTGCCGAGCCAAAATCCACTAGTTCCTTGGAGATTATGGAGGTAGAGGTTTGATCTCGGAGAGCAACAAACTGCTACTCCATTACAAGTGTAAGGTACAAAAATGAGGAAAAACTGCTAAGACATCGGAGCGTCGATGGAAGCGCTACGACATCAAGATGGTGTTGAGCTCGCAAAAACATGGTGGGAGTGTTCCAACTGGAAATTTTTTTAAGCCCACGGATCTTCTGGAAGGAGCGCTCCCATTGATGCGGAGCCTTGATGAGAGCTCTCTCACGGAGATGATTGTCACGACTTGAAGCTTGTTGGAACTTTAGCGCGAGGAAGAGAATGGAGAGAATTCCTGAGCGGAGAATCGGCCCAAGTCCACGATCTCGCCGAAAAATCTTAGAGCTCTCTCTTGCCTTTGGAGTTGTTTGTCTACAAATGAAGGTCTGAGGGCCTAATTATAGTTTTCTGGACGGTTATGATGGTAATTGCACCAGGGTGTAATTCGTGCTAGCGAATGACGTCGCTCCATTTCGATCACCTGAATCACCAATTTTGCCGAAATGACGGAGGTACCCCCGGGCGACTCGGGCAGTGTGCCCGGAGACGGCGGCAGCCAGAGACAGCGAGGATCGCCGATGACGGAAGCCGTCGGCGCGCGGCCGCACGGGTTGGTCGGCGCGTGGCCGCACGGGTTGGCCGGCGCGCGGCCGCGCGGGTTGGCCGGGGAGCGGCCGCGCGGGGTACGGATGCGTGTGTGTTGGTCGCATGCCTGTACACGTCCATGCGACCCCGTCGTGCATGTGCGCGGATTTTTGGTCTCCTCAGATGCTTATGGCTTTGCACGCGCCACTGGTTTTGTCCGGCTTATGCGTACTCGAATTGTTTTGACTCAGAAATTTTAGGAGGACCCCATCAAATATCAAATCAATTTGAAAGGATAAGATACTATTTTAAATAAATAAATAAACACAAATAAACTGAATTATAAAAATCATTAAAAAGAAGGGAATTGATATTCACACTGAACAATTGAATATTCATACCCAAAATAATACAAATTTTAGCATTTTTTCTCTCTAAACCTACCTGATATTTGTACTAAACACAAACTTCGTTTCTGTTTCTCTCAAGCCCTAAACTCTTGCAGCCGAACCTTCGCTTCTCCGCCTGCAGTCTCTCGCCGGCAGTTCGATAATATCTCGCCATCTGTGGCGCCCTCTATTCCGCCGCACCTTCCGCCCATCTCTGCGTCGTCAGTCAGCCTATAAATAGTTCATTTTAGGGTGTATGTGTATGTTCTAGCATAATAACAGAGTATGCTAAGTCCAATAACTCACTCCCAAGTCTACGAGTTAGAAGCTAAAGACACATGATGCCGGTTGGCGCGGCGGCGGCAATGATAATTTACGCGATGGCGGCGATGACGGTTTCGGTGCTGCGTCGGTGATGGCGGTTTGCGGCGACGGCGATGGCGGTTGGCGAGGCGGCGACGATGATGGCGGTTTGCGGCGACGGCGATGGCGGTTGGCGATAATGATGGCGGTTGACGCGGGGGCGGATGACACAAGCTGTTGACGCGGCGGCGGTGATGGAGATTGGCGCTGCGGCGGCGATGACGGTTGGCACGACTGTGATGATGGTTTTGGTGCGGCGTCGGTGATGGCAGTTTACAGTGACGGCGATGGCGGTTGGTGAGGCAGCGACGATGATGGCGGTTTGCGGCAACAGCGATGGCGGTTGGCGGCAATGATGGCGGTTGACGCGGTGGCAGATGACGCGGCGGCAGATGACGCGGTGACGGTGATGGCGGTTGGCACGGCAGCAGTTTCGGTGTAGCGTCGACGATGGCGGTTGGCGGAGACGGCGATGACGGTTTGTGTTAAAAATTTTGAAGTGAAAGTGGGGGGTTATCAAGCAAACCGCGGGGCCTTGGCGGACTGATTGTGCTGCCTGGGCGGACTGATGGTGCGGTTTGGGCGGCCTGGTTTTATGGCCTGATGATGATTACCGTCAGTTCGGTTGGTGTCTTGGAGTTGGTTGTTCCCTAGTGTAACCTTGCGGATAGGTGGAGTATTCGTAGAAGGGCAGACTCATTATGAGTCCGCGGAGTTCCCTCTATGCGGACTGCTCTTGGAGCTTGTTAGTTCGACTGATTGCCTTGCTCTGGTGGAGCGGTTTGTTGGCGGTTTGACTGGGAGCTGGCGGACTGGGTTCTTGTCCGCCGAGCTCGCGTCAGGTTCTTGGTTGGTTGCTTGACTTGGTCACAATCTGTGACAAGTCCAGGGTGATTGCAGAGTCCGCAATGTCCGCTGGTTGATCAGGCGATTTGTGCCTATTGGTCGTGGACTTGTGTTGCGGACTGTCTTGTGATAGCTGCGGGCTGGGGTGGTGATTCTATCCACTAGGGCGGTGACCACACTTTTCTCCGCGCCTATAAATAGGACCCCCCATCACATTAATAGTAACTGAGGAATAGTAAGCTGAGCGTTGGTTAATTACTGTGACCTCGGTTTTCTTGTCCGCGCGGTTTAAGAAGGTTAACTGGTTGATATTTGCAGGTTGTGCGGCTAGCACTGTGAAGCCAGGAGTCTGGTTCTGACTGCAGTTAGGAATCAGTGGAGCTCGCGGTTAACAATCGGCGGTTTCAGCATGTCACATTTGCGGCCAGCCTGTCTTCTCCCCTTTAGAAATTTCTAAGTTTATAACCTGTCTGCCGGTCTCGGTGGACTAGGTGGTCTGTTCTTTTAGTTCGGCAGCGGCTTGCAGAGCAGTCGTTCAGCAGAATAATGGATAGTCCGTGGACTTCGCGGACTCCGTAGTTCAGTTGGTGCAGCAGCGGCTTGGCGGTCTTGACAGACTCGGCAGTTTCAGCGGTCTCTAAGGCAGTCCGCCCAACTTGTTTCTTCTTATTTGCTTGTTTGCTTCTCCCTTGTACTTGGCGAAATCATGTCTCACCATGTATGTCTTGCCATGTAAGAAAGATAGTTGATATTACAAGATTTATGTTTGCTCTCTGTTGTCTTCGATTTACATAGCTCAGTTTATGGTTGGAGTGTTCCTGTGCCTAGTTCCTGTTTCCGTTTGATCAAGTAGTTAGCTTGATAGCTCTGAAAGTTTTACTTGGTATAAGAACTATCTTCTATTCATCTTGTGAAATTTCAACATGGTATCAGAAGGAACAGTGGCTTGAGCAGTGATCAACCTCAGTTATGCTCGGCACTTCTGGAATCTTGTAGATCAGCGGTGTTGCAATGGAAGGAGCTTTCGCAAGGGGTCTTGGTATTGAACTTCTTACAGCGACTAACTTCAAGAAGTGGAAGTCATGTATGAAGAGCTATCTTATTGGTAAGGAGTTGTGGGAGGTCGTCAGTGGTGACGATAAGCAAGAAGTGACTGTTGCTACTAGTACTGCTGAACAAGTGAGAGCTTGGAGGAAGACTAATGCAAAAGCAGAGTTTGCTCTCAAGCGGGCTGTCTCACCTGAGATCTTTGATCACATCTTAGGATGTGAGTCTGCTGCTGAGATCTGGACATCCATTGATGGATTGTTCAACAGGAAGAATGTAGCGCAGCTACAATTCTTGGAGAAAGAGTTGACTAAAGCAACTCAAGGAGATCTTTCCATCTCAAGATTCTTTCTTAAGATGAAGAACCTGTGCGCTGAAATATCAGCTTTGGATCTTGATGAGCCCATTTCTGAAGCTAAGTTGAAGAGGCACATAGTCCGCGGGCTGCAGAAGGAATATGTGGCCTTTGTGACTTCTGTTCAAGTGTGGGCGACTCAACCATCCTTATTGGAGCTGGAGAATCTGTTGGCGTCACAGGAGAGCTTGGCTAAGCAGATGGTCAGAGTTACTATCTCTGAAGGAGGTAGTGAAGCTCTCTTCACTGATAAGAAGAAGAAGAGATGGGAGAATAAGAAGAAGCCTGCTGCTGCGGATGTGCCTTCAAATTCCTATCAGCGAGATAGGAGCGATGCTCCTAAGAAGAATTGGAAGAATGAGTTGAAGTGTTACAGGTGTAATCAGCCAGGGCACTTCAAGCGTGACTACAAGGTCAAGCTGCAACCTAGGCATGTTGTGAACAAAGAGGGAGCTGGTTCCAGTGCTGAGGAAGCCGGATGGGGAGGAGCCTTCTTGAAGAGCACTTGTGTTCGTGATCTCTCTACCGTCAACTACCAAGATGACTGGATAGTTGACTTGTTCATCACCTCACTGGAGATGAGTTGAAGTTCTCTTCACTGCAGACATTCTCAGGTAATGAAACTATTATTACATCTAATGATTCTGTTCATACTGTTGAGAAGGAGGGTGTTATTTCTTTAGATAGTGCTCAGGATCCACTCACGTTAAAGAGTGTGTATCACGTACCTAGAATGAAGAAGAACCTCTTCTCTGTGACCAATGCGATTGATGCGGGCTATCACGTTCTGTTTGGGCCAATAGAAGTGAAATTTCTCCGCAACATATCAGTGGTTAAGGCTGATGTTGCTCATGTAAGGAGAAGGGTTAAATACTTATTTGTTTTATCAACAAGATCTTATGTTGATCGGATGAGGGTCAACGATAGCGCTGCTATTTTGCATGAGAGGTTAGGGCACGTAGGGATGGACAAGCTAAAAGCTATGGCGATGAGAAGCCTTGTGAAAGTCTTGCCAAAGTTGTCATCCTACAGAGATGGCTATGTCTGCGCAGGATGTCAGTTCGGAAAGGCTCATCGCCTTCCGTTTGACAAGTCTCAGACAAGGAGCAAGGCACCATTGGAGTGCATCCATGGTGATTTGATGGGGCCAACTGCTACTGCTTGTCTTGGAGGCAACAGATACATGCTGGTGCTGATTGATGACTAGTCTAGATACACTTGGGTGTATTTCATGAAGGAGAAGTCAACTGCTTTCTAATTGTTTGTGGAGTTCAAAGAGGTGGTGGAGGGCCGGCTTGGCCTGCGGATCAAGAAGTTTAGATCACACAACAGTAGTGAGTTTGTATCATCCGAGTTTTCTAACTTCTGCAGGAAGCACTGGATATAGAGAGAGCTAACTTGTGCTCATACTCCACAACAAAATGGAGTGGCGGAGAGGAAGATCTGTCATTTGACGGAAACCTGCAAATGTTGGCTTCATGCAAAGGGCATTCCCAGGTCCTTTTGGGCGAAAGGAATGGTCTGCGCAACTTATGTCATCAGTCAGATGCCTCTGAGTCCAATCAACATGAAGTATCCTCATGAGCTGATGTTCAAGGAGAAGCCCAGTGTTGAACACCTTCGGGTGTTTGGATCAACCTGCTACGTGCATGTCCCGGATGCTCTGAGGACCAAGCTTGATGCAAAGGTAAAGAAGCCTATCTTTGTAGGCTACGATGAGCGGAAAAAGGGATGGAAGTGTATGGATCCTGCGATAAAGAAGTTCGTTGTATCAAGAGATGTTGTCTTTGATGAACTGAAATCGTATGGAGGTGGCTCTGTTGAGCTGCAGGAGAGCAAGGTTGATGAAGGGCAGAAGGAGGCTGCTGAAGATCTTCAAGTGGAGTTGCCTATGTCACCAGGAGCTCCAGGTGTTTCAGGCTCTGGACCAGAGGCTTCTAGTTCAGGAAGAAGGGGGAGCGATGCTCCTAGTGTGCCCAGGAATGGAGATAATTCTGAAGAAGCAGCGGAGGTGGTTAGCAAGGATCAGACTCTTCGGAGATCAAAGAAGACCATCAAGCCACCAGCTCGTTATTGTGAAGGGAACACGGTGAGCTTTGTCTCTTGTTTCTTCACAGGCCCCCTGGATGAGCGGGAGCCTTCTAGCTTTAATGAAGCCACTGGAGTCAAGGAGTGGGAAGATGTCATAGATGAGGAGATGGCTGCTCTCAATAAGAATGAGACTTGGGACCTTGTGCCCAAGGTTAATGGCATTACTCCTGTGACTTGCAAGTGGGTGTATAATTTGAAGAAGAAGACGGATGGGAGCAACGGGCGGTACAAGGCTCGTCTTGTTGCTCGAGGATTCTCTCAATAGTATGGCAAAGACTATGAAGAGACGTTCAGTCTCGTGGCAAAGATGACTTCAGTTCGAGTGATGATGGCCTTGGCGGCTTGCCAAGGGTGGAAGATATGGCAGTTGGACGTAAAGAATGCTTTTCTTTATGTGGAGATTGACAAAGACATCTTAATGGATCAGCCACTAGGGTACGTTTATGAAGATCATCCGGACAACGTCTGCAAGCTCCAAAAAGCTCTCTATGGGTTGAAGCAGGCTCCTCGAGTTTGGTATGGGAAGATTGCAGAATACCTCTAGTTCTTCGATTATCTTGCTTCAAACTCAGACTCGAGCTTGTTCGTTAAGAAGAAGGGGGAGCTTCTAGTCTTGGTGTTGTTGTACGTGGATGACATGATCATCATGGGAAACTCCAAGGAGGAGGTAGCTAGGCTCAGGGCAGAGCTAGCAATAAGATTCGAGATGAAGGGCTTGGGTGAGCTCCACCATTTCCTTGGACTCGAGGTGGAGAGGAAAGAGAGCGGCATACTCGTGTCCTAGAAGGGCTATGCGGAGTGAATAGTTCAGTGATTCGGCATGCAAAAAGGGAAGAGTAGCTCTACTCCTTTTGATTCGGGCATCGAACTTCGGCGGGATGAGGGAAGGATTCTTCCAGATCCTTTGGTGTTTCGGGCTCTGGTTGAGAGTCTTATCTAATTGACGATTACAAGGCCAAACATTGCTTATGTAGTTGGCCGAGTAAGTCGGTATATGATGGAACCTAGGAAGCCTTATCTGATGGAGGCGAGGAACATTCTGAAGTACATGAAGGTCACTTCTGATATGGGTCTCCTTTATAGGAGAGGCACAAGTTTTGTTCTTCAAGGATACTCGGATGCTGATTATGGAGGAGATTCAGACGACCAGAAGTCAACATCTGTTATGTCTTAACATGCGGATCAGCTAGTATCTCTTGGTGTAGCAAGAAGCAAGACTCGATGTCCGTCTTTACTACGGAAGCAGAGTAAAGGGCTTCGGCCTTGGCAGCTCGGGAAGCCATTTGGCTCAGGAGACTAGTAGAAGACGTCTATGAAGAAGTGCGCGGTCCAACTCTACTGTGCGGTGACAATGAAAGCACCCTGAAATTGGTGGATAATCCAGTTTGTCACGCACGGACCAAACATATAGAGATTGAGCGCCACTTCATTCGGGAGAAGTTGTTGGAGGGATCTCTTATGGTAGAGCATGTGCGGAGTGAGGACAACATCGCGGACATCTTCACGAAGCTGCTGCCGAAGGTGCCATTTACTCATTTATGGGGACTGCTAGGCTTGGTCACCACTTCTCACTTCAAGGGGGAGTGTTGAAAATTGAAGTGAAAGGGGGGGTTGATCAAGCAGACTGCGCGGCCTGGGCAGACTGATTGTGCGGCCTAGGAGGACTGATGGTGCGGTTTGGGCGGCCTGTTGTTACGGCCTGATGATGGTGACCGTCAGTTCGGCTGGTGTCTTGGAGTTGGCTGTTCCCTGGTGTAACCTTGCGGATAGGTGGAGTATCCGCGGAAGGGCGGACTCACTATGAGTCCGCGGAGTTTGCTCTATGCGGACTGCTCTTGGAGCTTGTTAGTTCGACTGATTGCCTTACTCTGGTGGAGAGGTTTGTTGGCGGTCTGACTTGGGAGCTGACAGACTGGGTTCTTGTCCGCCGAGCTCGCGCCAGGTTCTTGGTTGGTTACTGGACTTGGTCACAACTGTGACAAGTTTAGAGTGATCACAGAGTACGCAATATTCGCTAGTTGACCAGGCGGGTTGTGCCTGTTGGTTGTGGACTTGTGTTGCGGGCTGGTGCGGTGTTCGTGGCCTGTGCGGACTGGTGCTGTGTCTGCGTGTACTGTGCGGACTGCTACAGTGTGTGGGCTGTTATTGTGTCCGCATGCTGTGCAACGTACAGACTGGTGCGGTGTCCTCCGGGTTGCGGGCTGGCTTCCAGCCTTGGTGCCAGGCGATTTTGGTTGGCTTGTTCGGCCTTGTCCTTACGGACTCGGCAAACTATCTTGTGTTAGCTGCGGGCTGGGGTGGTGATTCTATCCACTAGGGCGGTGATAGTTTTACTTTCAAGACAACCTAAAACACCTAGAGGGGGGGGTGAATAGGTTATAATTACTTGTTTATACTTTTAGGCAGAATTCAATCACAAAATTAAAACAACCAGCACAGCAATCACAGAAATTTAATCATCACAGATTGCACAATGTTTTATAGTGGTTCCCCAAAGTTTGGGTACATCCACTTTCCCCCTTCACCTATCTAGCAGTATGCTAGATTCGGCCAAACTTCCACTATTCTCAGATCCTCAGATCCTACAGCTCAGAACCTGGATAGGTTCCTACAACTCAGGCACAATAGCCCTACCTCAGCCTAGCCACAAGGCCTACAACTCAGAGAATAACCTTCTCCTACACTCAGGCAAACAGCCCTACCACTCAGAGATCAACTCTCCTACACTCAGCCTTTATATCACAGGCTTACAACTCAGATCTGTGTAAAACAGATCCTACAGAAATTTAGAAAAGAAGTTTTAATGTCTTGCCTTTGTTGAGAGAGAAGAGGACAAGACAATTCTTGATCAGCTGATGAAATCAACTGAATCTGAGCTTTCTTCAAAGCTTCTTGAATCTGAACTTAGCTGAGTTGATTTCCAAACAGCTTCTTGAGAAACCACTGATGGCTTCCTTCTTCTTCTTCAAAATGGGTGGATCCCTCTCTATCCAACACCTTTGATGATACTTCTGAATTCTTGTTAGAACTCTTCTTAGATCGATCCTGAGATCGTCTTCTTAGATCTTCTGATGAAGATCTTCTTTAGTGTATTACTCCTTCTTGATTTGATTTCTCAATTTGATTGCCAAAGTTCAATCTCTTTTTCTTCCCTCTGAATCTATCTATTTATAGACCTTCTTAATGGTAACCGGCTGATTCGGTTTATAACTGTCTTCTGACAAGTCTGACAACATCAGTTAACTGGCTGCAACCCACAGCTGTCAAGTCTTCAAACAGATCCTGTGCCTTAGTCTTGGTCAGCAATGTGTTGAGACAGACTGTCAGGAAGTGTCGAGACCAACTGTCTATATGTGTCGACACAAGTAACTTTGGTGTCGACACAACCTTTGATGATGTCGACAAGTTTGTCTTTAAGTCGACACAGCTTCTTCAGAACTTTATTTTGAGAATGAGTCGACACAGAGAATTTATATCGACTCAACACTTCATCTTTCTTCAGAAAATAACTTGGTCTTGACTTTGCCGTGTGTCGACACAAGTCCTGTGTGTCGACACAGTTGTTGTAGATTCAGAACTCAGTATGTGTCGACACAGCCTTCAGGTGTCGACACATCAATTGTTGACTCTGCCAAAATGTGTCGACTTAGTTTCATTGTGTCGACTATCTCCTTCTGCGTCGAGGTCGACTATCTTTTAGTTAGTTGACACTGCTTCCCAGTGTCGACACAAATGTGGTCGACTATCTTCCTGTGAGTCGACACTGCTTCCCAGTGTCAACACAAATGTGGTCGACTATCTTTCTCTGTGTCGACACAGCTTCCTTCAAGTGTCGACACAAATATTCTGAAGTGTCAACACTGTTTCTTCAGGTGTCGACACATGGACTTAGAATATTTTTCTGCATTCTTTAACACTTCTTCACCTGCACATGTCAACTTAAAACAACATCAAATACACCTTGATGTATATCATTGAGCTAAGTTGGGCTTCTTCAAATCAGGTACACATTTTCCAATGTACCCAACAATCTCCTCCTATTTGGAGAAGTCATAACCCTTATAGCCAATGATATACACCTATTTATAAAAAGTATAATATGATGATATATGACATAACAGGAATACTTAATATAAACAAAATATGAACAATCCATCACAGAGTGAACATTATATGATTCCAAACAAAATTTTGTTTATAACTTGATAATGTTTGATTACAGAGTTTTACATTGAATGATTTAATCAAAACATTACAAAACACATTTGAAAGAACTTAAAACTAAGACTGATCAGGCTCTTTTATGACAATTCCTTTGCCAGATTGGATTTGAGCCTTCACAGGAGCTTCAGCAACTTCAGCTGGCTTCTTGCCTTTTAGCTCAGCTTTCTTCTGTGCTTCTTCCTTGAGCCTTTGCCTTTCAAAGTAATGAAAGGTCTTTGCAAAGTACTTGCTTGGCTCCTGAGCATCTGGTGGCAGCCTTCCCATCTTGGCTTTTCTCCTGAACTGTACTATGGATTCCTGCCTAGCTTCAAATTTTTGCTATTCTATTTCATTATACCACTTTCCTCTTTCATGTTCTTTGTCCTTTACAGCCTTCCATGCAGTTAGTATAATATTTCTTGAAGTAGGGCTCTACTGCTCAAAATCTGGCTTAAGTTCAGCCTGCTCTCTAAATCTCTTCTTAGATAGTAGAGCATCTTGCTGTTCTTTCAAATTGGCCTCAGGCTTATCCACTTTCTCAATAACAACTCTGTTAACCTCCTTTGGAGGGCTATACATATCTTGAACTTGCTGATCAATCATATCAAAATCTGGAAGAGGGTAAATGACTTGGGCAACCTCAGGTTGATTGCCTTCAAGTAGACCTGTTTGTATTTCTGACTCAGCCACCATAGCATCATCACACAAAGGTGGATATCCCAATGTGGCTCGAATACTATTTGTCACCCATTTGGTGTGCTCTGAGCCAGCATGAACTAACAACCTCTCCCCCTTTATGGCTTCTCTGGTAATATGATCTCTTAAATCTTCCTTCTGAAATCTGATTTGACCATCCAGATAATTCACACCCTCTTTAAAAAATGGTTTTAACTTTTGAAGCTTGTCAGATATGTCCTTTTGAGAGGTAGTGATAGCAGTTTTAACTGATTCAATAGCATCTTGAAGTTTCTTATCAAATTCTTCCATCTCCTTTGCTCGAGCTTCAGTCAGCCCTGGAGTAGTCTTTTTCAATTCATTAATAATTTCATGATGAGATTCAGTTAAATTGTCATTCATCCTCAGCTGATTCTCCAAAACATAACTTTGCTTTAAAACAATATCATCCACTTTAGGGATGATGGACTGCTGTTGTTTAGCCAAATACACCACAGCATTACCTCCCTTATAGAAGCAATCTGTCATCTCCTTCTTATGCATATTGATTTCAAATCAAATTGACTTTATATCCTGAGCCAAGTCAAATTGAAGGGACTTATTGCTCTCATCAACATATTTTTCAACTGCCAATCTATGTTCATCTAGCTTAACTTGCAAATCAACCATAAATTTGTTATAATTAAATTCAGAATGAGATGGTGGAGTTGTAGTCTGTAGAGCCTGCTTATAACCTTTGCTCCTTCTCTTGAAGACAACAAGTTTTCTCTTCTTAGCCATTCTGGCTTCTTCAGTTTCAGATTCAGATGAACTATCAACTTGAACTCTTTCTTGAGGAGGTGGAGGAATATCTATCTCAGTGCCATGTTGTTCAGCCTCAACATGCACAGACTCCTCCTCAACCACTTGCTCCTTCTCAATTTCTATCTCCATGTCAAGGGCCTTTTCAATATCTTGCTCCTCTTCTACTCTATCAGTAGCAATATCAACATTTGGAAATAACTCAGCTAGAGTATATTCCTTCTGAGCTTGAACATAAGATGTATCAATTAGATCTTCTATATTCAGATCTTTGGAGATATCAATTTGTACTGCCTCTTGCACTGGGTCTGACATCCTCTCCCCATGTACTTGTTCAGTATTGGTAATGTCCTAGGCAGGTGAGTACACTTGCTCCCCCTGCACCTGTGCAGAAATTGAAATATTAGAAATGTCTTTTATAAGAAAATACACCAGCTCCCCCTGCAACTGTACCTGGTTAGGAGTAGTTGCATTCTGGGCAGGAGAATGAGCTTGCTCCCCCTGCATCTGTGCAGGTATAGTGTCTTGCTGGGCTGGAGTAGACGCAGGGTGATCTTCATCATGCTTCCTCTCTTGTTCTTCTTGAAGCTGCTCAGTATCTAGAGCATGAGAAGAGGATTTCACTGGGGTGTCCTGCCTGCTCTCATCTGGCACATCCTTAGACAGCACCCTATCCCACCTAGAGAACAATCTCATGTCCATCTTTCTCATGTGATTGATTTTTGTTCCTGGCAGGTGTTGCATTACCTCAGGGATTACTCCATTCAGATATAAACTCATAATTCTAGCCAGATTTGGCTTCTTGATTCCTTCCTTGATCTTGTCAAAGATTACAGCTGACCAATTAGTTGGAATTGTAAACACAATTCTGGTCATGAGGCTGAACATATAGACTGAAATCCTATCATGTCCCCCTGGTTTGCACAGAATCACCTTGCCAACTACTTCAGACAGAAATTTCCCTTGCTGATTCATCCCTTTCCTGTTGAAAGCAGCTCCAATCTTCAGAGTGGGATCCAATCCGCACCATTGGATAGCCTCCCTTAACTTAGAAGCAGGGACTTCTTCTTCATTCTCAATTATTGGTAAATGTAGAATCTTCCTTAGACTTCTTGGGGTAATCTTCACTGGCGATCCATGAACAGTGGACTTGATCTTGAGAATATCTGAACCTATTGATACAGAGTTAAAGAATTCATGCACCTCCTTCTTCCATATCTTAGAAGGTTCAGATACTAAAAACTCTAATCCGGATTCGGAAATAAGAGTGATAACTCGTTGAACATCTATCGGGGCTTCGGCAAAGGCATTCCTTACCAACTCATAACCTTCATTGACGTTGTCTTCAATCTTCGGCGCCATTGTTCAGGTGAGAAAGCTTGAGAGAAGAGAGAGAGAGAGAGAAAGTTGACACAGGGTTTCAGTCTCGAAAACCTTGTAAGCGTGTCGACTGAATAAGTTCTTGACCTATTTATACCTTCTATTGAAAGAAGATCAAAAGGCGGGCAAAAACAGTCTATATGTGTCGACACAGATGGAATGTGTCGACACAAACTTCTATTGTCTCGACAACAAATTTGTCTACTATGTGTCGACACCAATTGTGGATATGTCGACACCTGAGTGATATAGTAGAGTATCAGAAAATCTGTGTCGACTCTTAGGGTAAGTGTCGACACAAAATTTGTAAGTGTCGACATCACTATTCTGGTGAAGTCGACACTACATTCCTGGATAAGTCGACAATTTAATTCTTAAGTGTCAACACATATTCTCTGTGTCGACACAATATTTCTGACTTATTGACATTACTTTATTGAGTCGACACATTATCACTGAATGTGTCGACACTATTTTACTTAGTTAATTTCTGTTTTTGTCAACACCACTTGAGACTATTTGATAATCTAATATGTTACTTGTAAGTTTGTTGATAATCTAATCAATGGTCAGCATACCTAATTCAATTTTAAATTTATTGAATTTTGTTTCATCCAGAGGCTTAGTGAATACATCTGCTATTTGATAATCTGTTTTAACAAATTCCAATGTGATGTCTTCTCTTTCTACATGATCTCTAAGAAAATGGTATTTAATTTCTATATGCTTAGTTCTACTATGAGAAACAGGATTATTAGCAATAGAAATTGCACTCTTAGAATCACACAAAAGAGGTGTTCTACTTACTTGAATACCATAGTCTTTAAGCTGATGCTGTATCCACAGTAGTTGTGCACAGCAGCTGCCAGCAGCAACATATTCTGACTCAGCTGTAGATATAGCCACACTGGTCTGCTTCTTACTACTCCAAGATATCAATCTTCCTCCCAAGAATTGACAAGTACCTGTTGTACTCTTCCTATCCTCTCTACAGCCTGCAAAGTCTACATCTGAATAACCTGTTAGTAGAAAATCTCTATTCCTAGGGTACCAACGGCCTAGATTAGGTGTGCCCTTAAGATATCTCAGAATCCTTTTGACTGCAGTATAATGAGACTCTTTAGGACAGGCTTGGTACCTAGCACAGACACATGTAGCATATATAATATCTGGTCTACTAGCTGTGAGATATAGTAGAGAACCAACTATTCCTCTATACAAAGTCTCATCAACAGGTTTACCTGCATCATCTTTGCATATAGGCATACTTGTTCCCATAGGAGTTCTCATGATGGAGGATGACTCCATACCATACTTCTTAATTAATTCTTTGGTAAACTTTGACTGGGATATGGACAAGCCATCATCAGTCTGTCTTACTTGGAGTCCCAAGAAGAACTTCAGTTCCCCCATACTGCTCATCTCAAACTTTCCTTGCATAAGTTTGGCAAACTTTTTACAAAGGTTGTTTTCAGTAGATCCAAAGATTATGTCATCAACATAGATCTGAACTAAGATGATCTTGCCTTTGGATTCCCTAAGGAATAGAGTTTTGTCTATTTTTCCTCTTGAGAATTTATTCTCAATAAGAAAAGTAGACAGGGTTTCATACCAAGCCCTTGGGGCTTGCTTTAACCCATACAAAGCTTTTTTAAGCTTATAAACATAATCAGGTTTAAGAGGATCTACAAAACCTGATGGCTGCTCTACATATACTTCTTCTTTAAGATCACCATGCAGAAATGCTGACTTCACATCCATCTGGTATACCTTGAAGTCTTGATAGGTTGCATAGGCAAGAAACATTCTTATTGCCTCCAGCCTTGCTACTGGGGCAAAGGTTTGATCAAAGTCAATCCCTTCTTCCTGCCTGTATCCTTTAGCAACCAATCTTGCTTTATTTTTCACTATTACTCCACTCTCATCCAACTTGTTCCTATAGATCCATTTTGTCCCAATTATATTGTGGCCTCTTGGTTTAGGAACAAGCTCCCAGACATTGCACCTTCTGAATTGATTCAGCTCCTCTTGCATAGCATCAGTCCAGTGCTGGTCTTGGATGGCTTCTTCAAACTTCTTAGGCTCCATTTGTGACAGGAAACTTGAATGCAGAACTGTGCTTTGACTTCTGCTTCTAGTCTGCACTCCCTGTCTTAGATCACCTATTATCTGATCTGTTGGATGGTCTCTTAAATGTCTTGTAGCTGGAGGAAGATTCCCTTCTGGTTGAATATCTCCAGCTCCTTCATTATGCTGAACCCCTTGGTTTTCTTCATCTTCTATAGAATCTTGTACTCCCCCTGGACAATAGCCTTCATTTTCCAATACTCCATCTTCCCTTGAAGCTTCTACAATGGAGAGCTTGTCCATTCTTTTGCTTATACTTGTTGAGTCATTTGATCTACAAGACAACTCACAGTTGATTAATCTTGTTTCATCAAACACAACATGCACAGATTCTTCAACAACTTGAGTAGTCAAGTTGAAGATTCTATAGGCCTTACTATTTGTGTTGTACCCAACAAATATCCCATCCTGGGATTTGGCAGCAAACTTAGTCAAATATGACTTACCATTGTTAAGTATATAGCATTTGCAACCAAAGATTCTGAAGTAGGATAGATTTGATTTTCTACCTTTCATAATCTCATAGGGAGTCTTTTTGTGGCTCTTGGTGATAGAAGCCCTATTGATCACATGACAAGCAGTGTTTACTGCCTCAGCCCAGAAATATTCTGGTAGAGAGGTGTCACTCAATAGAGTTCTACCAGCTTCAATTAATGTTCTATTCTTTCTTTCAGCAATTCCATTTTGCTGAGGTATTCTTGGTGAGGAGAACTCTTGGAAAATCCCAAAGTCTTCACATAACTTTGTCATGCTTTCAGATTGAAACTCAGTACCATGATCACTTCTGATCTTGACCACTGTACTATTCAGTTCATTCTGAATTTGCTTTACAAAATTAAGTAAGACACTTGGGGTTTCAGATTTCTGTCTCAGAAAGAACACTCATGTAAATCTAGAATAGTCATCTACAACCACAAAAGTGTAGACCTTCCTACCTAGACTATGAACTGGCATAGGACCAAAAAGATCCATATGCAAGAGGTATAAGCACCTCACGGAATCCTTGTTTTCAAGGCTTTGAAAGAAGGATTTTGTCTGCTTGCCCTTTTGACAAGCTGAACATATCCCTTCCTTCATACACTTAACTTGAGGACCATTCCTCACTAACTCTTTGATAAAGAGTTGGCCAATTGTCTTATAGTTAAGATGAGCCAATCTCTTGTGCCACTTAACACAATGAGAAGCATTGTCATCAGCTACAAGACAGATGGGAGAAGTCTTATTCTCACATACAAAATTAAGACAATATACATTTCTCTTCCTATACCCAGTCAAAATGATCTCTTGATCACTTGACCTTTTGATATGACATCCATCCTTAACAAATGAAATGTCATATCCTAAATCACTCAGCTGGCTTATGCTTGTTAGATTATGTTTCAACCCTTTTACATAAGTCACTTGGGAGATAGTAATTAGGTTAGAAGAAATGTTACTAAATCCTTTGATGACTCCTTTTTCAGATCCACCAAAGATCACTTTAGGTCCATCTTTGACAGATGAATACTCCTTCAACAGCCTCTTTGTTCCAGTCATGTGCCTGGAACAACCACTATCCAAGTACCATATAGGGGCATGGCTACTTGGATACACCTGCAACACAGATTTACTTTCCCTTAGAACCCAAGCAAGTCTTGGGTCCTTGGTTCAAGTTAGCATAAACAAAGCTACCATTATCTCTTCTAACAGGTAGACTATTGTTCTTTCTAATACTTGTGTTATACCAGCAGTCTAGTGCAAAATGGCCTCTCTTGCCACAGCACCAACATTCAAACCTATTGTATCTAGTTCTAGATACATCCTTGACAAAAGAATTTCTGTCCATTGTTGGTGCTGCAGCAGCTTCACCCACTGATTTTTTATAACCATTGGGTTTATGAACATGGGTAGGCCTGTTGGCATTTACACCTTTGTTTTTCAGAACATTAGTCTTAATATGACCATGAATATTTTCATGATCATATTGATTAGAAGGCACTTGCACCTTTCTAAACTTAATAGGGACTGAAAAGTTTGGTGGCTTGACAGGAGCTTTGCCTTTCCTCTTGAATTGGCCAGCCCTGGAGTTACCTTTGAATCCTAATCCTGCCTTACCCTTTTGATTCACAAATTCATCTATCAAGGGTAAGACAGACTTTGGCTTGGAGTAACTAGCCACTAAATCTTTTTCAATTCTTAGTCTGGCCTCCAGACTCTTCACTTGATCATTGGTATAATTAATTGTGCCCATCTGAATAATAGTTATATTTTTTAGCTTGGCAATTTCATTTAACTTCTGATCAATTACTTTCTCTAACTCAGTTGCAGCTACCCTTAGTTTAGCAATTTCATGAGCCTGAAGTTTAACCAGGTTCTTGCTTTTTTTAAGGGCCTGCAACAAGTCCCCATACTTATCTATCAATTGATAGACATCTCCTTCAGATTCAGATGTATCTACATCACTTGATGCAGATGTAGCTGATTCTGTACTTGTACTACAAACAGATTTCATAGAAGGACATTGTACCTTATTAGGACAAGACTGATTCTGGCATATGTCCTCTTCTGATCCTGCCATCAGTCCCATGCACTGATGATCTTCTTGTTCATTGATGGAGTCTAGCAACTGCAGAAACTCCTCTTCTTTAGATACAGCATATAGTCCAATATATGCTTCTGCTTCAGATTCAGACTCTGAAGTTGACTGATCTGTTAGGCTCTTATCCTTCTTTGCAACAAAGGATTTCTCCTTCTTGCACTTTTTATGAGTCTTATTCTTGTCTGAAGACTCCTTTCTCTTATCAGGACAGTCATCCACTACATGTCCAGGTCTATTGCAACAATAGCAGACAATCTTTGAAGTAGTAGCCTTGCTGGGCTTTGATCTGCTCTTTTCTTTCCTTGATGACCTTTTCTTCTGATAATAGTCATCAACTTGCTGTGAAGTGGAGGGCTTAGACTTCCACTGCTTCTTCTTTTAAGAACCTCTGGAATTGTCTTGTGAATGCAGCAAAGTCTGCATCTGAATCACAGCTTTCTGAACCCTGATTATCTGAATTTTCTGAACTGACTTCTGCAATTTCCTTAGGAGGGGATGGTGATATCCTCCTATTCTTTCTGATGGATTCTGCATTGAATGCCACAGTCTTTTCTCTATGCTCTCCTCTTGAATTCTTTTCCTCCTCCTTCCTCACCATAAGTTGCATTTCATAGGACAGTAGCTTTCCAAACAAGGTGGGAGGAGAGATTTCTGCCAATTTAGCCACTTCTCTTATGGCACAGATCTTTGTGTCCCAATCCTTTATCAAGGATCTTAAGAATTTGTCATTCAGTTCATAGGTACTGAAGACTCTTTCATAGGACATTAACTCATTCACAATTCTATAGAATTTCTTATAGCATTCAGTTATGCTATCAGTTTTTCCTTGTCTAAAACTTTTATATTCCTGGTTGAGCATAGACTTCCTATCCTGTCTTACTTCTTCAGATCCCTCCATGTAGATAATCAAGGTGTCCCACATTTCTTTGGAGCTCTTGCAGTGAATCAGATTCTGAAATGTAGAATCATCTATGGCACTCACAATAATATTCTGAGCTCTCTTGTCCATGGTTGCCAAAATGACTTCATCCTTGGTCATTTCAGAATAACTCTTTGGAGTTTGAATATTAGCATCAAGAACTGATACCTTCATT
The DNA here is from genome assembly GCA_039513925.1 of Platanthera zijinensis. Taxonomy (NCBI): domain Eukaryota; kingdom Viridiplantae; phylum Streptophyta; class Magnoliopsida; order Asparagales; family Orchidaceae; genus Platanthera; species Platanthera zijinensis. The sequence goes on from CM077093.1 coordinate 66,178,913, forward strand.
GGAATGAAGGGTCCTTCCTGAACTATGATGTATATTCTTGGGTCAGATGCTTCCATGAATAATCTGACTCTTTCTTTCCAAATTCCAAAGATTTCCTTCCTACAGATGGGTAATTTCATTGACCCTAACTCCTTGTGATTTTCTCCAGAACCCATCTTCTTGAATCTTGATTCTGCCTTTCAGATCTACCTCAGACTGTTAAGTCCTTTTTTTTGGGAGTAACCTCCCTCTGATACCACTTGATAGTTTACTTTCAAGACAACCTAAAACACTTAGAGGGGGGGTGAATAGATTCTAATTGTTTGTTTATACTTTTAGGCAGAATTCAATCACAAAATTAAAACAACCAGCACAACAATCACAGAAATTTAATCATCACAGATTGCACAATGTTTTATAGTAGTTCCCCAAGGTTTGGGTACATCCACTTTCCCCCTTCACCTATCTAGCAGTATGCTAGATTCGGCCAAACTTCCACTATTCTCAGATCCTCAGATCCTACAGCTCAGAACCTGGATAGGTTCCTACAACTCAGGCACAACAGCCCTACCTCAGCCTAGCCACAAGGCCTACAACTCAGAGAAGAACCTTCTCCTACACTCAGGCAAACAGCCCTACCACTCAGAGATCAACTCTCCCACACTCAGCCTTTATATCACAGGCTTACAACTCAGATCTGTGTAAAACAGATCCTACAGAAATTTAGAAAAGAAGTTTTAATGTCTTGCCTTTGTTGAGAGAGAAGAGGACAAGACAATTCTTGATCAGCTGATGAAATCAACTGAATCTGAGCTTTCTTCAAAGCTTCTTGAATCTGAACTTAGCTGAGTTGATTTCCAAACAGCTTCTTGAGAAACCACTGATGGCTTCCTTTTTCTTCTTCAAAATGGGTGGATCCCTCTCTATTCAACACCTTTGATAATACTTCTGAATTCTTGTTAGAACTCTTCTTAGATCGATCCTGAGATCATCTTCTTAGATCTTCTGATGAAGATCTTCTTTAGTGTATTACTCCTTCTTGATTTGATTTCTCAATTTGATTGACAAAGTTCAATCTCTTTTTCTTCCCTCTGAATCTGTCTATTTATACACCTTCTTAATGGTAACCGGCTGATTCGGTTTATAACTGTCTTCTGACAAGTCTGACAACATCAGTTAACTGGCTGCAACCCACAGCTGTCAAGTCTTCAAACTGATCCTGTGCCTTAGTCTTGGTCAGCAATGTGTTGAGACAGACTGTCAGGAAGTGTCGAGACCAACTGTCTATATGTGTCGACACAAGTAACTTTGGTGTCGACACAACCTTTGATGATGTCGACAAGTTTGCCTTTAAGTCGACACAGCTTCTTCAGAACTTTATTTTGAGAATGAGTCGACACAGAGAATTTATGTCGACTCAACACTTCATCTTTCTTCAGAAAATAACTTGGTCTTGACTTTGCAGTGTGTCGACACAAGTCCTGTGTGTCGACACAGTTGTTGTAGATTCAGAACTCAGTATGTGTCGACACAGCCTTCAAGTGTCGACACATCAATTGTTGACTCTGCCAAAATGTGTCGACTTAGTTTCATTGTGTCGACTATCTCCTTCTGCGTCGAGGTCGACTATCTTTTAGTTAGTTGACACTGCTTCCCAGTGTCGACACAAATGTGGTCGACTATCTTCCTGTGAGTCGACACTGCTTCCCAGTGTCGACACAAATGTGGTCGACTATCTTTCTCTGTGTCGACACAGCTTCCTTCAAGTGTCGACACAAATATTCTGAAGTGTCAGCACTGTTTCTTCAGGTGTCGACACATGGACTTAGAATATTTTTCTGCATTCTTTAACACTTCTTCACCTGCACATGTCAACTTAAAACAACATCAAATACACCTTGATGTATATCATTGAGCTAAGTTGGGCTTCTTCAAATCAGGTACACATTTTCCAATGTACCCAACAGGCGGTGACCATACTCCTCTCTGCACCTATAAATAGGACCCTCATCATATCAACAGTAGCTCAGGAACAGTAAGTTGAGCGTTGGTTAATTGTTGCGGCCTCGGTTTTCTTGTCCGCGCGGTTTGAGAAGGTTAACTGGTTGTTGTTTGCAGGTTGTGCGACTAGCACTGTGAAGCCAGGAGTCTGGTTCTGACTGCGGCCAGGAATTAGTAGAGCTCGTAGTTAACAATCGACGGTTTCAGCATGTCGTATTTGTGGCCAGCTAGTCTTCTCCCCTTCAGCAATTTCCAAGTTCATAACCTGTCTGCCGGTCTCGGCGGACTAGGCGGTCTGTTCTTTCAGTTCGGCGGCGGCTTGCAGAGCAGTCGTTCAGCAGAATAACGGGTAGTCCGCAGACTTCGCGGGCTCCGTAGTTCAGTTGGTGCAGCAGCGGCTTGGCGGTCTCAGCGGACTCAGCGGTTTCAGCGGTCTCTGAGGTCTCTGAGGCAGTCCACACGGCTTGTTTCTTCTTGTTTTCTTTTTTGCTTCTCCCTTGTACTTGGCGAAATCATGTCTCGCCATGTATGTCTTGTCTTGTAATAAATATAGTTGATATTACAAGATTTGTGTTTGCTCTCTATTGTCTCTGATTTACATAGCCCAGTTTATGGTTGAAGTGTTCCTGTGGCTAGTTCCCGTTTCCTTTTGATCATGTACTCAGCTTGATAGCTCTGAAAGTTTTACTTGGTATCAGAGCTATCTTCTGATCAGCTTGTGAAATTTCAACAGTTTGCGAAGACGGCGATGACGGTTTGCGGAGACGGCGATGGCGATTTGCGAAGACGGCGATAGCGGTTTGCGGCGACAGTGATGGCGGTTGGCACGGACGCGGCGATGATGGCTGTTGGCACGGCGGCGGCGAAAGCGGTTTGTGGCGACTACAATTTTGGTTACGTCGGGGAGGTTCGGATATCCGCACCTCATGCATGGTGTGCGGGCTCGGCTAACGCCTCTGAAGAGATCCCATAACTTTTCTTAATACTAGTATGTATGAGTACAAATATCTATTTTGAGTACAAATATCAATGAGTTACTAATAATCATTTATAGGGTACCAATAACAATTCCCAAAATAAATAAATAAATAAATATTTTATCAAAATAAATTTTTACCCATAGATATTAGATATATATAATTTGTCTATATATATAATTCAAAGTTTGACATATGTACACATAATATGCTACAAATAATAAGAGAACTGTATTCTTAAATGAGTTAATTTGGGTGCTCATGCAAAAGTAAAATTAGGAGTATTTTAATTTAACATGAGATAAATGAAAAAACTCCAAAAACTTATTTTATACAAAGGTCAATTAAAATCTTCACAAAATTTAATTTATTTTTTCTATTATTTTTTATTTTTGCAAGAAAATACGGAAGCTGAAGAAAAATTGAAAAGAAATTAATGAAAACAAAAGTCTAAATCAAGATTTAGGATCTATTTGGCAAGAATGTCGTGGTTACCAACCAGAAACCTCGCCTAAAGAATTCTTAACCACTTATGTTCAAAGTTGGTTCTTTTTTCTTCGTGGTGACGATAACAGTTGTCATGTCAAACATATATTTTATGACCGTGGTGTTTTTATCCAAACTCACTGGAGCAAAATTGCGGTGCCAAATGGACCATTAAAGGTGCAAGAATTGGAGAAACTAAAACTGGCGAAGGTAATTCTATAACAATCAGTATTAAACAATGGGTAAAAGCACGCCAACAGGCAATGTTCACAACAATATATATTAGAGATGGAAAGATTTTTGAATACGGGTCTCTCATAAACATCCAGGTGATCTCAATCAATCATGGGCGACTATCCCCGGTATCTAAGGGAGAAAAATTAGGTCCGGTTGGTGGACCTTCCTCTAGGTCACCACCAATAGAAAAGAAGAGAAACTTGTAAATATGTGTGGTCCGCAATACACAATTAATGTAGGCATGTGGGACCCATCACAATACAAACTTTTTATTGGTCATCCCGATCTTCCTTTATGTCTGAGTGGCGGACCAAAATTTTTTCAGTATGTGAGGCTTGGATTCCAAAACTTCATTAAATCCGGAGGTGAGAAAAAATAATAAAATAAAACGTTCTCCTTGTCCAACTTCATCATTGAAAGAGGCTGCTCACAGATAATTTATTATGAATACGCCATATAACTTCTGCGATAAGGTTCGCAACTGAGAGTACTGTTAGCTGAGGAAAATTTTTCTCCGCCAAATTTGAAATAGTGTTTGTGGTGATCACTTCCTGAAATAAACCACTAGACAACCTCTCAATTGATGGAGGGCTGTAAAGAAAAAAAATGATGAAATAACATAAGAAAAAAAAAGAAAGAATGCCCATTAGAGCAACATATGAAGAGCAAGTTTTTTCCAACCAATATTTTTCAAATAATCGAAATACGACACCTAAAGACAGCATGCGTGCTGCATGCATAAACCTCTCTTGCACCGGCTTCTTGCAGTAAAGCTGCACCTTTAGCCATTGTGCCTGAAATCATCAGAAATTATATCAAGCATCTCGTCCTACTGAGAGAAATGAAGCTACAAAATATATTTTGGGGGGCTTTTCCGCTGCGCTCGAGTTCAAAAATGGAAGTTGATATGGTGAAAAAAACACTACTGGAGTAGAAATGAAATACCAAACAGAATCTTAAAACATGAAGACAGAGACTTCATTAAACAATACGTATTCATAATGAAGATAATGATGTCTAAGGATACAAGATTAATGTGACGCAAAAAGTTACATACCTGCCGTATCAATTATATCATCAACCATAACGGCTACTTAGCCTCTGACATCTCCAAATAAATTGATAGCCTGAAACATTAACAGCATTTCTGAATAGATTGATACTATTTTGATAAATTAACACTTCAAAGCAATAGGAAGATGCTGATTTTTTTTAGTTAAGCAGATCTTAGTTAATCCCTCGGATATAGCGGACAATTAGTAACGAATGAATACTGACGTCCCGTATTTTTTGAATGTAGCAAATCAACAACAACATTCAAGCCTTTATCCCACTATAATGGGGTCGGCTATAAGGATCCTTTGTCGTCATTGTGCCCTATCTTTTGTCATAATCTCACTAATGCCTAAGTACATCATGTCTTTCCTTACAGTTTCATTCCAAGTGTTTATCGGTCTACCCCTCCCTCGTTTAACATGCCTAGTGACTAGACTCTCACAACGCCTAACATGTGCCTCTAATGGTCTCCTTTGTACATGTCCAAACCATCTTAGACGAGCTTCTCGCATCTTCTTTGCAATTTGTGCTACTCTTGTCTTATCCCCGATACTTTCATTCCTAATTTTATCCAATCCCGTGTGTCCGCACATCCACCTAAACATTCCCATCTCCGCAACTCTCATTTTTTGCTCAAGTACACAATTCACTGCTCAACACTCAGAACCATAGAGCATCGCGGGTCTAATTGCAGTACGATAAAACTTGCCCTTAAGTTTTAGTGGTACTTTACGATCACATAAGTTCCCTGACGCGTCTCTACATTTCAACCAACCCGCTTGGATTCTACGTGTTACATCTTTATCAATACCTCCATTGTTTTGAACTATCGATCCTACAACCCTGCTCAACCTAAAACCCTTCTTTTCAAAGTGTCACGCCAAGATTCAAGTTTGTGTTTACATCCCTGCGCGTCTCATCGACCAAAACTATATCATCCGCAAACAATAAACACCAAGGTATTGCTTGTTGGATATGTCCGGTGAGATCATCTAAGATAAGGGTAAAGAGATAAGGGCTTAAAGTTGAACCTTGATGTAAGTCAACAGTGATACATAATTCATGTGTTAATAATCCAGATGTCATCACCCTTGTCACTGAATTTATATACATATCTTTGATTATGTCAATGTATAATACATCTACACCTTTCTTTTCTAAGACTCTCCATAAAATCTCTCTCAGAACTTTATCATAAGTCTTTTCAAGATCGATAAATAGCATATGTAAATCTTATTTTCTTTTTCGGTAGTCAACGAGTCTCCTCAAGGGATGTATAGCTTCCATGGTCAACCGCCCTGGCATGAATCCAAATTGATTCTCCGAGATGTTAGTCTCTCATCTTAATCTTCTTTTTATTACTCAGTCTCATAGTTTTACGGTATGACTCATCAATTTAATTCCTTTGTAATTAACATAATTTTGAATATATCTTATGTTCTTATACAAATATACAAAGATACTTTCTCTAAATAGGTCTGACATCCTCTTTGACTTCAGTATTTTATTGAAAAAACATGTAAGCAATAAAATTCCTTCATTTTCTAGACATTTCCATACTTCGATGGGGATATCGCCTGACTCAACCGTCTTTCCATTTTCCATTTTCATTGCGACATCATTTACCTATGATACTTGAATTTGACGATAAAACGTTATGTTCGTATACTCTCCCGATTTACTTAAATCTTTGAAGTTCAATTCATTGTCTTTTGTTTCATTATAGAGTTGATAAAAGTATTTTTTCCATCAATTTTTAATATCCACATCTGTCAAAATTGTATATGTTTCATCCTTTATGCATTTTACTTAACTTAAATTTCTTGTCTTTCGTTCTCTAGTTTGAACAATTATATATATGTCACGCTTTTCATATTTGCTATCTGATCGCTTATAAAATTCTTCATAAGCTTGATTTTTTTTGTTTTACTTACTGCATGTTTAGCATTTTTTAGCGACTTTATCTGGCTAAGTTTTCATAATTCCTACAAGGGTAGAGTGATTTATAGTTGGCCATCACTCTATCATGCACTTCCGCGTTCCACTATCAAGATTCTTTATTTGGGAGTGCACGACCTTTTGATACTTCAAGTACGTTTTTTTCGCTTGTCCTTAAATGTGAAAACATAACTTCTCATGAGACGCTAGAATCAACATAAAGGTCATCAACTATTTGTTGTCTAACAGTTGCTTGAAAACAACCTCTTTTTCATATTCAAGTTTCACCACTAAATTTTTGGCAATATTTTTATCTGTCTTAAATTTATTATATTTAATTTGTATGTTTAACACTGCTAACCTATGTTGTGTAGCCAAATTTTCTCCCGGTATGACTTTGCAATTTTTATAAATCATTTTATCCATTTTGCGAGTCATAAAATCAATTTGTGACTTATTTGGTATGTTTTTAAATGTAATTAAATATTTTTCCTCTTTATGAAAATCATATTGGTCGCAATCAGCTCATGGCTACGGCAAAATCTAAAATGGTTCGTCTTTCTTCATTTCTTTCTCCATATCAAAATCTTTCATAAGCGGTTGTATAATTTACATTTTCTTTTCGTCCATTTAAATCCCCTCCTATGAAAATCTTTCTTTTTATGAGATTTTTCTTACTAAATCATCTAAGTCTTCCCAAAATTGCACTTTAATAGCTTCATTTAATCCTACTTGTGGGACGCAAGCACTAATCACATTAATAGTTTACTTTCCTATAACCAATTTAAGAGCTAAGATTCTATCACTTTTTTTATTTATCCTAACAACTTCATCCCTCCAAGTAGCATCCACAATAATACCTACTCTTTTACTTATTTTTTTTGTGTACCATAATCTAAAACCTGAATTATTTAAAATTTATATTTTTCACTCACTCATCTAGTCTCTTACATGCATAAAATATTTATCATTCTCTTAATCATCGTATCCACTACTTCATTATTTTTCTTATTAACGTACCTATATTCCAACTTTCAAGACTAAGTCGGTCATTATTCCAACGATAAACTTTTCTATGACGTTTAATATGTGAGAACTTTTGTCTATTTAACACTACACAAAAGTCCTCTTGGAGGTGAAGCGGTCCTTGTCAATTTAAGAGCTAAGATTCTATCACTTTTTTTACTTACCGTAACAACTTCATCCCTCCAAGTAGCATCCACAATAATATCTACTCCATTATTTATTTTATTTTTTCCTGTGTACCATAATCTAAAACCTGAATTATTTAAAATTTAATTTTTTCACTCACTCATCTAGTCTGTTACATGCATAAAATATTTATCATTCTCTTAATCATTGAATCCACTACTTCATTGTTTCCTTGTTAACGTACCTATATCCCAACTTCCAAGCCTAAGTCGGTCATTATTCCAACGATAAACTTTCCAATGACGTTTAATATGTGAGAACTTTTGTCTATTTAACACTACACAAAAGTCCTCTTGGAGGTGCAGCGGTCCTTGCCAAGACACCGCATTCGGACCATACGACGAGGCCAAATGCATATTTAACACTACACCCAAGTCCTGGAGATGCAACGATCCTTGCCAATACGTCGCATTCGGACCATGCGACGCGTTCCTTAGGGAGAACAACCTAATTTTTGCACAATTTCTCAAATAATTCATATTCATAAGGGTGACTAAATTTTATGTTGGTCGTCTACCTAACACAACCCTCACCATTTTTCATCTAGGCTTGGGACCGGCATAGGCTGCTTTATTATTAGAATCTTTATTTAAAAAAATTTATCATGCTTTTTCGAGTTTAGAAAAAACAAACTTTTTATTTATCTCATTACAAATGATAAAACTATGAAAAAATTTTAATAATTTCCAATATTTTAGCTTAAATATTTTCTCTAATTATAATATTTAACCATTTAAATTTTAAGCATTTAAAAAAACTAATTTTGAATTAAGATCTTTTAAAAATATCAAAGTATTTCAAAATTAAATATTTTCTCTCTTTAAAATTAAAGCTATTTTAAAATCATTTTAGTACAGCAACAACACTCGAGCTTTTATGCCACTATAGTGGATCCTTTGTCGCCATTGTGCCCTATATTTTGTCATAATCTCACTAGTACCTAAGTACATCATCTCTTTCCTTATAGTTTCATTCCAAGTCTTTATTGCTCAACCCCTCCTTCATTTAACATGCCTAGTTACTAGATTCTCACAATGCCTAACAGGTGCCTCAAATGGTCTCCTTTGTACGTGTCCAAACCATCTTAGTTGAGCAACTCGCATCATTGTTGCAATTGGCGCTACTCTTGTCTTATTCATGACACATTCATTCCAAATTTTATCCAGTCTCGTGTGTTCACACATCCACCTAAGCAATCTCATATCCACAACTCCCATTTTTTGCTCATGTACACAATTCATTGCCCAACACTCAGAGTCATTGAGCATCGCTGGTATAATTGCAGTACAGTAAACCTTGCCCTTAAGTTTTAATGGTACTTTACGATCACAGAAGATCCCTGACGCGCCTCTCCACTTCAACCAACCTGCTTGGATTCTATGTGTCACATCTTTATCACTGCCTCTGCTTTTTGAACTATTGATCAAAGATAGGGAATTCATGTGTTAATTCTCCGGATGTTCTCACCCTTGTCACTAAATTTGTATACATATCTTTGATTATGTCAAAATGTATAATACATTTACATCTTTCTTTTCTAAGACTGTCCATAAGATCTCTCTTGAAACTCTATCATAAACCTTCTTAAGATCGATGAACAACATATGCAAATCTAGTTTTCTTTCTCGGTAGTTGTCAATGAGTCTACACAAGAGATGTATAGCCACACTGTTATTTTGTTTTCTTTCTCGGTAGTTGCAAATCTTGATTTTTTTTTTGCTCTGGTGAGATCCGTAGTAGTGTGATGTTCCGCAACCCCTTTGTGAGACTCATTCGGTAACTTGTTTCTATCTCTATTTCTTGGTGTGAAATTTGTCAACATCTTCTTCTTGCTAGTAATTTTGGTGGAATGAAAAGTTTGGTGTCATCTACAAATTTTTTTAATTAAGCGCTTGTAATTTCTGCGTGAGATTGACTTCTTAATTTTTACGAATTTTAAAAGACGATTTAAATCTTTTGGTTCTCTTCATGTTGGGGGAATGTTTTACTAGATCTGAATCTTCCATTTTAAAACGGATCATTCTCTTGCATGTTTTCATTTTACTAAAGATGTTGTTGCTAGCGATCTTATTTCAATGTAAAGGCGTTGAACATGTTCTTGTTGAGAAAATCTTAATTTTGTAACATTCAAAATCATTGGGAAAAAGATCTATATCTACACAAATTTTAGATCTACATCACAAATTATCAATATGTTTTGAAGGAATACGTGTTATAAGAACAGAGAAAACTCCGAAATTTTTTACTCCCAATAAAGACACATGTTTTAAATGTTTCTTTTAAAAATTTTAAACGATATCTTTGATATTAATTTTAAATTGTATAGTGTTAGTCAGATTCTATCAGGTGATATTAATGAAGTAGCTGATTTTGGTCTAGCAGACACTCGTAGATGCCTAGCGGGAAAGCATTTGATGTGATGTGATTTAATGGTTTCATAAGTCAAGCCTACTTGATTACCTTGTTTGATCGATCCCCACCCTCCCTCACTTTGTGATAGCCGTCCTTTTGATGCTCAAGTTTTTAATGATCATTTAAATATTATGCAAAAAATTATGACTAATAGTTCGCGAGCATCATCGAAAACTATAATTTCATGGTTAATTTTATCACCGGGGATTATATTTTTCTGAATGAGAATGGTTTCATGCATTTTTTAGAAAAGGGAGTTTTCCTACAAGTCACAAGCAACAGGAAAGGATCCATCCTTGGTTTCACTACCTACCACAGTCTAAAGTATCTCACACCCCATTTCAATTTTCAAATTTAACATAATGACATTTGCTCAAGTCTTGATTACTCAGTAGTTGACAGTACTGGAATAGCTTTAGATCGACATTTGGAATTCTTAAATTCAGGCTACATTACCTTCTCGACGGGGTCGAGATCTTTCAACACAGGGAGATATGATGCAACCTAAGACGCACCAATATGGTATTTTTATTTCTTGTATCTTTAATTATGTAGCGCATGACTTTGCGCACATTTATTTATTTATCACAAATATTGTTATTTATGATCACACATGTAATTGTTTACTTTTTACCGCGCACCTCACTTGCGATCGTTGTTACACTTATTGGAGTGATCGTCGAGTATGATCCTAAATAAAAGATCCATCAAATTTGTTACCGAAGACCAGGATGAGGGACCACCGTGGAGGGTATACGTGCGGCGAGCTCGTACGACAGAGCCAGGCGGCGGGAAGGTGGCGTTATCGTCGGGCGACACTCGCGGCGTTAGCACCAGCAGAGACGCGGCTACGGGAGTCCCGGCGGCGAATCCTCTTGAGGAGTAATTTATTATTTTGGCAAGGGCACTTTAGTATTTTGGTTGTAATGGAGCCTCATTATATAAGAGGACTATTGTAAACCCTAGAATCATCTTTGGATCACTTAACAAGTTTGAGGGCTGCTCCCTCCTTTCTTCTTCGTGCTATCTCTCTCTCTCTCTCTCCCCTAGCCGGCCTCCTCCCCACCGGGTTCCCTTTCTCGTAGTGTTAACAAAATTACATAACACAATAATTATTAAAGCAAGCAATGAAATTAAAATTTAAAAACAAATATTTTAGACAATTTAAATAATCTTGAAATAAAATATCTTTTCATTATTATTTAGGGATTATTCCAAAAGAGATTATTTAGAATCCCCCACATGAATATACCAATTAAACCTTTAATATTCTTAAAGTAAGAAATTGTTTTCTTATCAAGTAATTTATTTCAAACCAAATAAAATCACTACCTATTAATTTCTTATAAAAAATTTCGGGCACTCCTCATTCAAACAGACTGGAACAAAACTGATAGAGGAACCTTGCCTCTGTTCGGTATTGTCTAGCACAATTCCTTGAACTACACCTCCAGCCACCCGCCATCAATCTCCCCGCGTCAATACCGTCGCTAAAGCCTCTCCAAGGCCGGGTGACCTCTACTTTGTTATTCCCCAATGGATTCGGTGAGTCCTACGTCGGCTCGGTCACCTTTAGTGCTCGACACTACTACCTAAAGATCTCCCCATTCCTGGTGCCTCCTACGACATCCTTTCATGTCGGCAAACTCTCCTCGCCCATCCAAAAGCCGCGTTGATTACCTGGTATTTCCACTTGTCGACACGTTAACCGAGCCCTAACCCCAAGTGAGCCTACCTACCCAACATCAATTCTTGTTGCCCTAGGCCAGTCCTGCACCCGATTTGGACCCTCCATCGCATGAGTCCTTCGGTATATTTCGTATCATTCTTGCTCAGACATTAATTATAGTTGTATGCTCATGTTTATTGTGATCATTCAAAATTTTGGAGCTTGCCTTTAATTATATTGGAATTCGTGTGTCGTTAATTTGAAAACCTTTATTGTTTGCCTTTTATATGTGTGTGGATGATCTATGTCATATTAATAGTTACGTTGGATTGCAAGGCTCTTGTGCGCATCTTATGCGGCTTTGGTCAAAAAAACTAATTTTATTGTCCGTGGAGTCGAGCTTCATTATTATATTCAAAATGATCTCAAATCTTTTTTTTTTTAAATCACAAAGAGATCCCCGAATTACATCAGGTTAGGTATACCTTTGTGACTTCTACTAATCTAATAATAACAAAGTGGAGTCGTTAAAACCATTGGTGGAAGAAATAATGAGTAGGAGGGAAACAGGGAGATAAGAACTCACTTGAGTAGTTCAATTACTAACTAAAGATAACAAAGCTTTTTCTAAATGTAAACGGTCCCTTGTCTCTCTCTCTCTTTGCTCTTTCTCCTCACTCTCCATCTCAATACCCGCCTCCTAAATTACTATCACTACCATTAACATAAACATAACTCTGATCATATGCCTATTTATAAATAGACATGATTACCAAACCTTGCGTTTATTAGTTTACAAGAATATTCCTAAGCACTCATGTTTAGGAATTGTTTAGGAGGGTTTTTTCAAAAGATAAGCTTTAGGAATTGTTATACGCAGAGCGAAATCACTTATCGGTACACTTTTACTATTCGCAATTCTAAAGGTAACCATAATTATTATCCGTGTATATCATTGTACAAAAAAATAGAGGACATTCATTCTTGCAATTACACAGTACTTAGTCTTACCAAATAGTATTGAATTTTCTTAATACAATTAGTCAGTATATATATATTTACTTAGAAGTCTCGAGCACTGAAAAATAACTACTATACGCACGCATAAAATCTTAAAATAAATAAAGTGATTTCAAAAAGAACCCTCTGCAAGTGGGGGAGGAGCTACTGTTGAAACCATCAACCGGTCCCAAAGAGAGTTCGGACTCAGAGGGGGTATTCTGCACCTACTTATCCCGAACTAAGTTTATGGCCAAAGATTTTGAACTAGGAACAGACCCTGAGCTGCAGCGCGGAGGTCCCGCCATACACCCGGAAGATCTGAGAGAGCTTCGCCTCACAAGCCAAAGCTGAGTTGGGCACCTTGGAAGACTCTTGAACCCAACCAAAGCAAACCAGAGGAAGAAAGCTAGAGATCGATCCCCGCCAAAGGTGGCCTTAAGGGTCTATTTATAGTTTTTTTGACTTGGCTTGCCAATAGCGCAATCCCGCCTTTTGGAAATATTATGCGCAGCCTAGATGAGTCTGCCAACAACCAAACTCCGCTATTTGGAGAGACTATTAACAGACCAACAAAGGTATTATGATAAAAAACACTAATAGGTGAGTGGTTCTTATGGCTACCACTCGCCTGGAACGGCGAGTGCTTAGATGAGGCTAGTCCTTGCTGCCACCTCGGGGCAGAAGGCGAGTGAGGGGCTGTTTACCCCACTCGCCTCACTCCTTTCTATGCCCGGGGGAGAATGCGGGCCTATATGCCCCACTTGCCTCCTGCTAACCCTTGGCCTGGTATACAAGCGGGCCAGGTGGGACCTGGTCACTCGCGAGCTGGGCGAGATCCCAGTCACTTGCCCTCTCGGCTTGTCTTAGCCTGATCGATCCTTTTTGGTCTCGACTCCATCATGGGGGTCCATTTGCCAAATACGGTATTGTACACAATCTCCGCTCTTTGCAAGATTGCCCAACCTCGTAAAGAAGAGTGCAACCCCGGGTATTTGGCGAGTGAACACTTACTTCTGAGAGAATCTTACGGGGGGTCCCCCAATGATCTATATATACGCTGGACTAAGGGAAGCAAGGTGAACCCTGCTTACCATCTCTCCTTTTCCTCGTTTCCGACCCTTCCTACGAAATGTCACTTCCAAAAGATCTCCAAGATAAACTTGCGATGGTTCGAGAGCGAAACAAGTCGGGAACTACTGGGCTCATGCCCTGGCTTTCTCGCAAATCCTCAGGCTCTCCATTGAGACGGAAGTTGACCAAGAAGGTCAGGTTTAACCTAACAGCTGGCGAGCCCTCCACTGTTAGCGCGGTTGTCGTCACTCCTAGTCATGAACTATCTCCTCCCAACGAAAATCAGGTTCCCTCAACTCTGCTCATGTGTGTCACCTGGAAGGCCGGGATATGACCTTTCTAGAAATTCTTGCAGGAGGGTCATCCACTGGATTTAGGGGAGGTCCTGGCGGATCAGGGCAAATCCCCTCACGGCGACTCCATCCATCCGACGATCCAGACAACTTCTCCTGCTGATGACGCAAGCACCCACGCCACCCCCGCTAATCTCGGGCGGGTGTCAGGGGGTTAATGAGTTGACAACCTGCCACACGTTTTTCATACTCGTCGAACTAATCTCAAATTGTTCTCTGTAGCCTACACCTTTGGGGTCACTGGCCTGGACAGTCTGCTTCCAAAGACGCCGACCATCGTTCCCCCCGAGACGTTACTCCCGGCTCAGCTCCCGCGACGAAAGGTGCTTTCGAAGTTCTTGTTCTTTCTTATTCCTTACTCCCTGACCAGGAATGGTCTCGCCCGGGTCTGGGAAAGTCGGTTGTTCTCCCCTTCAACGAACCCTTCACAGATCAGTCGAGTTCCTCTCGCCAAACCCTGGAGAAGGAGCTGGCCACCCCGTGAGGTTAGTCGGAATACTCGCCCCCTCCTCACCCCTCATTTGTTGTGTTGAAACTCATTTTCCATGACCTCGACTTCTCGCGGGCCTCTAAAGCTGAAGAAACGTCTGAAATAGAAGTCAACTCGCCACCGCCCTCCCCCAACATGGTCGAAGGCTTTTTAGGGGACTCGAGTGATCATGAAGGAATGAAGAGGCGAATGGCCGACGTCCTTCGGAAGTACGGGCTCATACTGCGAGAGATGCAGGAGGAAAGGGTTGTTAGCGAGCAGCAGCTGAGCCACCTTGAGCAGGAATACACGCGGCTCGTGATTGAGGTGAGGCGAGGAGCAAGTGGTGAGTCGACATCCCCTGAACCGCTAATAGATCGGATTGAGGAGCATCTGCGTCTTGTGCAGCTTGATCTTAGCTCTGTTCGCGAGTACAATAATCCTCGCCGACCACCAGGGATGGGGGCGCGAGGTCGGGGAAGATTGAAATGGCTCCCCTTCTGAGCCTACCAGCTTTCGCTATCCCCCTTCCCTGTTGGTCGTTTTTTTAATGTTTTCATCTTTCTTTATTGAATTTTTAGACTTGAACATTCTATGATATAATGTATATATATTCCTTTTCTATTCCTCTCGGCGCGCACTTTGAACTGAGATTGGTACTTGTACTCGCCTTAGGCGAGCACGATGTCTCGCTTTCGTTTCCTGTTTTTATTTCACTTTTCGCCGTAATGCCACTCTAGGGGAGGGCTCTCCAGAGGGTAGGGAAAAGTTTGAGAGTCTCCCTGAGGTCGCGAGTCTGGGGTAGCGAGTCGACCACCCACTTCCCAGCAGCTTGCCTTGATTCCCTCGGGGCTTCCTCTATAAATAACACCCCCCGTTCTACCTGACCTACCGCATTTATTGATTTCCGACTCTTTGCATCTACCTACCTTTCACACTCGCAATTGACATTCACACTCTAGTTCTCGCTCGAAATGACGGGTGATGACGCAACGACTGAGGGCAGGTTGAAGTGTGCGAAACGGTTCGATGACTACCTCTTCCCCAATGGCCGCTTAACCGAGGGGGAATATTTGTCGTTCGTAGCAGATTACGTCCCGCCGGGGTTTGTCACACGCACCCCCCGTCCAGATGAAGCGATCAACACATTTTATGACGATGAGCTCGCGTTCCCCATCTCGCACTTCGAGGTGGGTTACGTCTTCCGCTATGGCCTGAAATCCGCCAAATCCTCAAGTACTTCGGGGTCGTTCCCGCTCAACTCAACACCAACGTTATTTCCATGATGGTTGCATTCTCCTACTTCTTACGCGAGGAGCGAATCGAATTCAACTTGACCGTCTTCCGCAAACTCTTCATCTTCCGGGCGACAAATGACGACGTCGCGTTCTTCTCTGGCACGCACTTTAAGGTGTGCGAGACTGCCAACAAGCACCACCACTGGGTGACGAAAATCGTGTTCGTCAAAGGGAACCTGGGCAACATCCCGTATTCGCCGACTCAACAAGACGAGACAACGTACCGCACCCCGCCGGTGGGAGGACAGGATGCCGACCTCTACAAATTCTTCCTCAAGGAGAATTTCGAGGTCGCCTACTTGAGGCGACATATCGACTCGCTACCCCATGTGCTCCCTAGCGAAGGTATGAGACTCTTCCTCTTCTTCCTTGATTTCGTTGCCAATTCCTTCTTCAGCTCTTCCTTAGAGGTGTCATGATGCAGGGGAGAGGTTCCTTCCTCGGAACCAGTCTTTCGCGAGTGCCACGGCCTCTGGGCTCGCCCTTGATGAGACTGACGCAACAACATGCCGCAAAGAGCCGGAGGTACCCGCCTCAAGCAGCCGAAAAAGGGACAGACCTGACGATGTCGTTCTCCCAAGGGCCTCGCTTCCTCAGAAGAAGGCCAAGAAGATGGCGACTTCCAAGGGGAAAGAAACCAAAAAGGACCCCCGGAGTAGAGGTCAAAGCGCAGAAGTCCTTCATAAAGAGGGTCAGATCGCGGGAGGCAAGCTTGAGCCTTCAGAGCCCCGAGAAGACAGAGAGCTTAAATCCCATCGCAACTTCGGATTGGGCCAGAAAGTCGAGGACAACACTGGTGAGCCGCTGGTTTTATGGGACGAGGCGGCGAATAGAATATCAGTTTCCACGCTCCTCCTTCCTTGGTCGGAGCGGCGGGCACGCCTATGCATTCGGCTTCGGGCTATATGGGCGCGAAGACGCTACGACCTATGACGACCTGACCATGCAGAGACTTGCCCACGAGAGCTCGCGAGCTCAGATGTGTTCCCTGGAGCTCGCGCAAATGGTCGTGCGTCGAGGTTTTTCCCTGACCAGGAAATGGAACGACGCAGAGGAAGCACGTGCACTCACTGTGGATGAGTTACAAGACACGAAACGAAGGTTGTAGGTCATTGGGGGAGCACTGGTGGGGTGGTGAGTGTCATTCCCCCCACCCCACCCCTTTCCTGTCTCTGAATAATTAACCCATCCTCTTTGTTAAAATACTTTCACTATTTGATGCCGAGACCGCCGACCGATTGTGGAAGCGCGTCGCTGACTTGGAGGGCCAAAATAAGGAACTCAAGGGTGAGCTCACTCGCCTCCTTGACAACATATTGCCTCCCAGTCACGGCGAGTCAACGAGCAAAGGTTGTGGACCAAAGCAATTCAGCGAGCGAGAAGTCGATGAGATAATGAGAATCAACTCCATGAAGGCCGCTGAACACATCCTCAAAATGATGCAGGATCAGGAGGTGATGAAACCCGGCTACGAGAAGGTCACAGCTAAGGAACTAATCCCGGAGCTGTTCGTGCCTCTTGATTTCTCAGAAGACGAGTTCAGCTCGCTATTCGGAGATGAAGTCAATGACTCGGGGGGGGGGGGGGGGGGGGGGGACCTTAGAGATAGCTTAGAAACTCTTCGTTTTGTACTCGAGCCTTGAAAATTATATTGTAAATTTGCAGGTCATGGCATCGCCTTTTGTAAAGACTTAAATAATAACAATTTTTCAAACCTTTTCCAGCTTCTTTTCTTGTTTTTGATGCACTCGCCAGCTGTGTTTGAAACGTGACCTCATTTTCCATGGTCCAATGCCGACTGTTCGTCCATACGAAACGTCTCGCGTAACCAAGCCAGACCATCAACGCCCACCACTCGCTAGATCCACCCTGATCCCGCTCTCTCATCGCTCATAACTGTTTGCGTTGTTGACGGAACTCGCAGTTAATCTTTATTTTTTGTAGAGTGCGAGTTCGACCGGCGAGTGGTCCTGGGTTCGACCGGCGAGTGGTCTTGGGTTCGGCTGGCGAGTGGTCGAGCACTACTCCCACTCACCTAAGTATCGTCACTTCTCCAGTCTCCTCCTGCCGACGAGTGGTCTATCGGACTTGTCGGCTAGTTGGGAGCCCGGTTTGTGGGTCTGCTTGGGGTCTATATTTCAACAGCTTTTTACTTTTCATTCTACCACCGAGTGAGCCTTCGGACCTGCTAGCTAGTGAGAGTCTGGTCAGCGGGTCTTTTCGGGGCCATTTTTTCAATTAACCTTCAGCCTGCCACTGAGTGCCTTCCAGCACTGCCAGCTAGTGAGAGCCTGACAACGGGATCTTCTTGAGGCCCTTATTCCAACTTTCGGTCTGCCACCGAGTGCCTTCCAGCCCAGCCGGCTAGTGAGAGCCTAACAGCCGGATCTTCTCGGAGTGAACATTTCAACTTTCTTTCAACCAGCCACCGAGTGACTTCCAGACCTGTCAGCTAGTGAGAGCCTGACAGCGGGATCTTCTCGGGGTCAACATTTCAACTTTTTCTTTCAACCAACCACTGAGTGACTTCCAGACATGTCAGCTAGTGAGAGCCTAGTCAGCGTGATCTGCTCGGGGTCAAACTTTCCTTCCGCCACCGAGTGACTTCCAGACCTGCCAGCTAGTAAGAGCCTGGTCAGCGGGATCTGCTCGGGGCCAAACTTTCCTTCCGCCACCGAGTGACTTCCAGACCTACCAGCTAGTAAGAGTCTAGTCAGCGGGATCTGCTCGAGGTCAAACTTTCCTTCCGCCACCTAGTAACTTCCAAACATGTCAGCTAGTGAGAGCCTGATCAACGGGATCTGCTCGGGAACAACATTTCAACTTTCTTTCAACCAGCCACTGAATGACTTCCAGACCTGCAAGCTAATAAGAGTTTGACAGCGGGATCTTCTCGGGGTCAACATTTCAACTTTCTTTTAACCAACAACCAAGTGACATCCAGACCTGCCAACTAGTGAGAGTCTGGTCAGTGGGATCTGCTCGGGGCCAAACTTTCCTTCCGCCACCGAGTGACTTCAAGACTTGTCAGCTAGTGAAAGTCTGGTCAGCGGGATCTGCTCGGGGCCAAACTTTCCTTGCGCCGTCGAGTGACTTCCAGACCTGCCAGCTAGTGAGAACCTGTCAGCGGGATCTGCTCGGGGACAAACTTTTCTTCTGCCGCCAAGTGACTTCCAGACCTGCCAGCTAGTGAGCGTCTCACAGGGATCTACTCGGGAGCAAACATTCCTTCTGCCACCGAGTGACTTCCAAACCTGTCAACTAGTGAGGGTCTGGTCAGCGGGATCTGATCGGGGTCAAACTTTTCTTCTGCCACCGTGTGACTTCCAGACATGTCAGCTAGTGAGAGCCTGGTCAGCGGGATGTGCTCGGGGCCAACATTTCAACTTTCTTTCAACCAGCCACTGAGTGACTTCCAGACCTGCCAGCTAGTGAGAGTCTGACAGCGGGAACTTCTCGGGGTCAACATTTCAATTTTCTTTCCGTCACCGAGTGACTTCCATACCTGTCAGGTAGTGAAAGTCTGGTCAGCAAGATCTGCTCGGAGCCAAATTCCTTCCACCACCAAGTGACTTTTAGACCTGCCAGCTAGTAAGAGCCTAGTCAGCGGGATCTGCTCGAGGCCAAACTTTCTTTCCGCCACCGAGTGACTGTCCGACCTGCCAGCTAGTGAGAGCTTGGTCAGCGGGATCTGCTCGAGACCAAACTTTCCTTCCTCCATCGAGTGACTTCCAGACCTGCCAGCTAGTGAGAGCCTGGTCAGCGGGATCTGCTCGGAGCTAAACTTTCCTTCTGCCACCGAGTGACTCACAGACCTGCAAGCTAGTGAGAGTCTGGTCAGCGGGATCTGCTCAGAGCCAAACTTTTCTAAGTCACATACATTATATATCAGTAATGAAAAATACTTTGGACAAGAGACAACAATAAGCACTGCTCTCTGTGCTATCCTTAGTCACTAGCACAGTTTTTTTTCTTCTTCTCAACACTCTATTATTGTACCAACAGAACTCTTTCCCATCATTCAAACATTTTGGAGTCTATTCTTCTTATGTGGTGAATCTTTGTTCCTAGCCTCATGTTGAGGATCCCTGGAACAGTACAATGCAGATAAAGAGATAAAATTTTTCCCAGGTTTGGTTCTGGGATACATTCCACTACTCTATCAAACAGTACTTTACCCCAGTCAGTTTTCTTAGAGAGAATAATCCTGGTCATGAGTTCAAACATCTTCCATGTTAAGTTATCATGAGAGACAATCTTGCAAAGCAGAGTCTTTCCAATTATATCTGCTAGAAACTTTCCTCTCAAATTCATCTCTTTTCTCAACACAGAACCAATGACATGCTTAGAAAGTCCACACCATTTGAGGGTAGTCTTTATATCATCTTGAAATAAGTCTTTGTCGTCATCAGACTGCTTCACCTTGGGTAGATAGAGTGCTTTGCATAATCTCTTTGGAGTAATCTTGATCTTATGCCCACTGATGGAGGATTTGATTTTATTTGAAGCTGAGTCTACAGTGACATTTGAGTATAGTTCCAGAACCTCTCTCTTCTAAATCAAAACTGGCACGGACAGAACGAAACCTAGGTCAGCGAACTCCAGTAAGTGTAGAACTTGCATAACCTCCACGGGAGCATCCTTAAAACCGTTGTGTACAAGCTCAGAGCCCTCAAATAGGAAATCCATTCCTTTTGGCGTCATGAATTAACTGAGTTTCTGAAGGTTTGACGAGCTTTCGTCGCAATGAGACAGCAGGTCGCAAGGGCTAGGAATAGTGTTTTTTATTCTAAGCACACTCTGTTCTATTTATACTTGCCTCTAAGTGGAGAATGTGGAGAGACGCGTACCTGTTGCTATAATCACGAAGTGATCAACGACTAGGATTAAAAGCCGCAATTTAGAGTCCCTAGGCGAATGCGTTGAGTGATCTCGACGCACTAGACGCTTGAACTCAGCGCACTCAACGCTTGGGCAGTTAGTTCATTACTCCTTTGTTATCCTGCAGAGACCAAAGCTGTCTGCAACTAAAAATGCTTGAAGAGCTATTGAAGCTATACTAAGTTCATCATACCCAATTCAAATTTAAAGGTGTTGAACTTGGCTTCATGAAGTGGCTTGGTGAAAATATCAGCCACTTGTTTGTCAGTGAGGACAAACTCAAGTCTAATATTCTCACATTCAACATGCCCTCTAATGAAATGATACATAATCTCTATGTGCTTAGTCCTACTATGTGAGACAAAATTCCTAGCAACAGAGATTGCACTAGTAGAATCACAAAATATTGAAGTTCTACTTAGCTTGAGATTGTAATCCTGGAGCTGATGCTGGATCCAAAGTAGTTGTGCACAGCAACTTCCAGCTGAGATGTACTCTGATTCAGTTGTTGAGATAGCAACACTTATTTGTTTCTTGCTTCTCCAAGAGACCAATCTTTCTTCTAAAAATTGACAGGTGACAGATGTGTTTTTCCTGTCTTTCCTGCAACCTACAAAGTCTGCATCTGAATACCCAGTTAATTCAAAGTCATTATTCCTAGGATACCACAGACCAAGATCAGGTGTGCATTTGAGGTATCTCAAAATTCTTTTTGCTGCAGAATAATGAGATTCTTTAGGGCTAGCTTGGTACCTAGCACAAACACATGTAACATACATAATGTCTGGCCTACTAGCAGTAAAGTAGAGGAGGGAGCAAATTATGCTTTTATACAAGGTTTCATCAACGGGTATCCTAATTTCATCCTTGTCATTGACACACTTGACCCCATAGGAGTTTTTATTATGGAGGCACTCTCCATTCCAATTTTTTTAATCAACTCCTTGGTGAACTTAGAATGAGAGATGGATAATCCATCCTCTGATTGTCTAACTTGGAAGCCTAAGAAATACTTGAGTTCACTCATACTGCTCATCTTAAACTGCCCTTGCATAAGTTTAGCAAACTTTTTGCAAAGTTCATCATCAGGAGACCCAAATATTATGTCATCTACATAAATTTAGACTAGAATAATCTTACCATTAACTTTCCTTAGAAATAATGTCTTGTCTATCTTTCCCCTTGAAAATTTGTTCTCAATGAGAAAGCTAGACAGAGTTTCATATCATGCCTTAGGGGCTTGATTCAACCCATATAAAGCTTTTATAAGCCTAAAAACATAATCAGAAAAGTTAGAATTAATAAAACTTGAGGGTTGTTCAACATAGACCTCTTCTTTTAGGTCACCATTTAGGAAAGCTGACTTCACATCCATTTGGTGGACCTTGAATCCTTTATGTGCAACATATGCAAGGAATAGTCTTATAACTTCCAATCTGGCTACTGGTGAAAAGGTTTGATCAAAATCAATACTTTTCTCTTTCATGTATCCCTTGCCCACCAGTCTAGCTTTATTCTTGGATATAACACCATTCTCATCAAGTTTATTCTTGTAGATTCACTTGATTCCAATGATGTTATGTCCTTGAGGTCTAAGAACCAGCTTCCAGACCTAGCATCTCTTGAACTGGTTCAGTTCCTCTTGTATAGCTACAATCCAAAATGAATCTATGTTGGCATCTTCAAACCTTTTAGGTTCAACCTGAGACAGGAAACTGGAGTACATAGCAATGTTGAGGCTTCTGCTCCTTGTTGTAACCCCTTGGCTAGCATCTCCAATGATCTAACTTCTAGGATGATCCCTCAAATGCCTGACTGCAGGAGGCATTCTTACTTCAGCATCATGAACTTCAGTGGCTGGATCCTGCTGGTCTTCAGCCATATACTGTGTACTTTGTCCTTCTTTTGGAATGTACACACCATCACCTTCTTCTAAGGTAGTTGGAGAAGTGTCCTTGATGGCTAGTTTATTCATCTTCATCTCTACACCTACAGATCTAGAGGAGATAGGTAGCTCACTGTTAATCATTGATAATTCATCAAAGACTACATTCACAGACTCTTCTACAACTTGATTTTTCAAGTTGTAGACTCTATATGTTTTGCTATGATTGATGTATCAAACAAATATCCCTTCATAGAATTTGGCAGCAAACTTAGTTAAGTATGACTTCCCATTATTAAGCACAAAGCACTTACTACCAAAGATCCTGAAATAGGCTAGATTTGGTTTTCTGCCTTTCATAATCTCATAGGGAGTCTTCTTGTGGTACTTGTTGATAGATGCTCTATTCAAGACATGACAAGCAGTGTTCACTGCCTCAGCCCAGAAGTATTCTGGGAGAAAAGTGTCACTGAGCAGTGTCCTGCCAGCCTCTATGAGAGTCCTGTTTTTCCTCTCAACTATCTCATTTTGCTAGGGTGTTCTTGGAGAAGAAAACTCCTGACATATTCCTAGTTCTTGACAGAACTTTGTCATGCCTTCAGACTGAAATTCAGTACCATGCTCACTTCTGATTTGACCACAGAACTATCTTTTTCATTCTGAACTTGCCTAACAAAGGTCATAAAGATGTCTAGGATTTCAGAATTTTTCTTTAGAAAGAAAACCCAAGCATATCTGGAATAGTCATCAACTATCACAAGTGTATAGACTTTCCGACCTAGACTATAAACTAGCATAGGACCAAACAAGTTCATATACAGGAGGTACAAACACCTCACTGAGTCCCTGGCCCCAATGCTCTTAAAGGATGCTTTGATCTGCTTGCCCTTTTGACAAGCAGAGCAAATGCCCTCCTTTGTGCATTTTAAATTGGGTTCATTTCTGAATAGTCTTTCACTGAAGAACTTGCTAATTGACTTGTAGTTCAAGTGAGCAAGCCTTTTGTGCCTTTGCACAAAGTAAGAGACTTTCTTATTAGCTACCAGACGTACTGGAGTGTCAGCTTAAACATAAAAAGTTTAAACAGTAAATATTCCCACTTCTAGTGCCTGTCAAAATGACATCTTGGTCACTTGACCTTTTAATTAGAAACTCATCCTTGTGGAAGACAATGGCATAATCAAGATCACATAGTTGGCTTATGCTTATCAGGTTGTGTTGCAACCCTTCTATATAAGTCATTTTTGTGATTGAGACTATGTCATTGGTAATCATACCATAGCCCTTGGTGACTCCTTTTTTTGAGCCTCCAAAGATCACCTTAGGTCCATTCTTTACTGAATTACATTCCTTTAGATGACACCTTATTTCAGTCATATGCCTGGAACATCCACTGTCCAAGTATCATATTGGTGCATGGATACTTGGACTATCCTGCAAACACAGTTTAGTTTACCTTAGGACCCCACAAGAGATTGGGTCATTGGCTCTTGTTAGCTTGAAACTGAACATTTCTACCTACAGCTCTCCAGACAGGAAGACTCACCCTTGCCCTTGACACACTAGGGTTGTGCTAACAATCTATGACAAAGTTTCTCACTTTACCATAGCACCAACATTCATGGATGTTGTATCTCCTTTTCTGAACAGCCCTTGAGGAGTGCAAGGAGTCAACAACTATCTGTTCAGAAGGGAGAGCAGCGGCCTTTTTCTTGTTTCTTTCAACAAGAATCTGACTGAATGTGAGTCTGCCAATAGATGTACTTGGCTTACTCTGAGTTTCTCCAACAGCAGTCTTATTTTCAGTAGACAAGTTATTGATGGCATCAGAGATGGCTAAGTCAGGCTTACCGATTGACTTACCATTGGTCTTAGTTGTTGCTGGAAGAACCTGAGAATAGGCCACTGCCTTATCCATGAGTGAGGGGGCTGGAGTGTCAAACAGAAATGGTCCATGATGGGTCATCTGGATTTCTTCATTGGTAGCCTTAAAGGCACTCAAACCCATGCCCTTCCTTCCACTATAATTGTGAGCATTTTTGTTCACACTATTGAATCTTTCACTCAGCCAATGATCATATATACTCTCTTGGTCATACTTGTTAGATGACAATAGAATTTTCTCAAAAGAGATATCAGGGGAATTGGATTCTTGCCCTTACTCCTATTCCTTCTTCTAGTATTTCTCTCAATGTACCCCATCCCCTTCTTATCAGTTTGGGAGGTGAAGGTATCAATGAGTGACAATACAGATTTAGATTTGGAGTATTGAGCCACTAACATCCTCTCTTTGAGGAGCTTCTCTTCAAGAACTATAATGATCTTGTTTTTCTGGCTGATGGTCCCAATCTGGATGATTGAGATAGTCTTCAGTTGGCTGACTTCCCTCCTCATCTAATCAAGCAAGGGTGTTGATTCAGACTGCAGGAAAGCAGCTAGCTGTAGGGACACAATCTCCTCAGCAAATTTCTTGACTAGCCTCTTGCTCTTTTTCAGAGCATCCAGAATGACACCATACTTGTCAATCAATTGATTGATATCCTCTTCAGAATCTGATCCATCATCCCCACTAGAGGAAGTGGATGTATCAGAGTCTGAGCCAGACTCATAGATAGAAAAAGAGCTTGGGATAGAATGTACCTCATCAGGAACAGAAATGTCCTGATTATCTTTTGATAGAGCCATGAGGCAGAATTCCTCATCCTCATCACAGTCACTGTCAACTGAGGAGAGTGGGACCCTGATTCCTATCCTTGCAACTGAATATTTCTCATCCACTTCAGCAACAACAGCATCAAACAACACTATATAGGCTTCATCTTCTTCTTCAGAGTCAGAAGATGTTGAGTCAGTTTGGATCCAACTTTTTTCATTCTTGGCAATGAAGGTCTTTTCCTTCTTGCCCTTGTGGTGGTGATGCTTCTTCTCACCTATCTCTTTTCTTTTGATTGGGCAATCAACAATGACATGCTCAGACTTGCTACAACAATAACAAACAATTTTAGAAGAATTATGTTTGCTGGGTTTAGAATCATACAGGTCTCCTTTGGAAAACTTCTTCCCGGATTTGTTGTGATCCTTTTTGTAATGTGAGGAGGGGGAAGAATTGTTCTTCCACTGCCTCCTCTTTATTATCTTCTAGAATTGCCTTGAGAAGGCAACAAACTCTCTATCTGATATATTACTGTCATATGAGCTGGATTCAGAGCTTTTTGAATCAGCTGACCTCTTTGGTAGTGAGACAATCCTCTCCTTGCTCTTCTTAGAGCTCTCAGCCTTGAAGGCCACTGACCTCTCCTTGGCATGAGACCTGATGGTGGTCTCCTCCTTCCTGGAAGATAACTGCATCTTATAAGAAAGCAATTTTCCAAATAAAGTGTAAGGAAGAGTTTCAGCAAGCTTGACCACTTCTCTGATAGCACAAATTTTTGTGTCCCAATCTCTGGTTAGAGATCTTAGGAACTTATCATTCAGCTCATAATTGCTGAAGACCCTCTCATAGGTCCTCAGCTCATTGACCACTCTGAAAAACTTTTCATAGCAATCAACTATGTTGTCCTTGCTATTTTTCCCGAAGGCCTCATATTCCTGATTAAGTAGGGATTTCTTGTCTTCAGTGCCCTCCATGTATACAATCAGGGTGTCCCACATTTCCTTGGTTGTCTTGCAGTGAATAAGATTCTGGAATGTGGAGTCATCTATGGCACTGACAATTATGTTTTGTGTCCTCTTGTCCATGGTTGCCAGGATGACCTCATCCTTGGTCATCTCAGTGTACATCTTTGGGGTTTGGACACTGGCATCTAGGACAGAAATTTTCATGGGGATGAAGGATCCTTCCTGGACAGTAATGAAAATCATTGGGTCAGAGGCTTCCATAAACAACCTGACCCTCTTTCCAGATACAAAAATTTTCTTTTCTGCAGATTGAGAGCTTCATGGAACCCAACTCTTTGTGATTCTCTCCTGAACTCATAAGGATAATCCTTAGCAACCCATGGAGATCTGTTCAAACTTCAAACTGTTAATTCCTTTTTGAACAACCTCCCCCTGATATCACTTGAAAGTCTTTGTTTCAAGAGTAACTAAACACTTAGAGGGGGGTGAATAGGTTTTTGTGTCTTTTAATGACTATCTTTTTTCTTTTGTGTGTTGTGATTTAATATTAAGTTAGCTTTCAAGAACACACAACAACACACAAGATATTTATAGTGGTTCCCCAAGGTATGAGTACATCCACTGTCCCTCACACCTTTCTAACAGTGTGTTAGACAATGCCAACTTCTTCAATCTCAGCTCAATGAGTTTACAACACAAAACCCTCAGGATCTCTCAGACTCCTCCAAATCCTACCTCAGGCCCAAGACTCTACACTCTCCGCCCGGACGACATTTCACTGCCGTCACGCCCAACTTTGGATTCTTCCCCATCCATTCCCGGGCTGCAACCCGGACTCTGGCCGCCCGATCAGACCTCCGGCTCTGACTAGTCTACCGTGTTGCACTATGTACAACTGGATTTTCTAATATTTGGGGGGTCGCGAAGACCCCTTACCGCGGTTGACTCGCTGTGAGCAATTCTTCGTCACGCAACGTACTCCTTAGGAGGATTGGCTCAATGTGGTCTCCTTCCACCTCATGGGTTCGGCATAACTATGGTTCTCTCAACTTCAACGGGAGAAGCCCGACCTCACTTGGGGAGACTTCAAGGACCAATGCACCCTCCACTTTGGACCATCGATCCGGACGACCTGATCTCCCTAAGGCAGCCCCGCTTTATCGATGACTATTCAAAGCAGTTCCAAGTGCTCCTCGCTCGCGCCCCCTCGATTCTTGCGGCCACCAGGTCGTTTTCTTCACTGCGAGCTTATAGGAGCGGTTCTGCATGGACGTTGAGTTTCAGAACCCACCGGATCTGACTTCGGTGATGAGCCTGGCTCGCCTATGCAAGAAATGCATTCTCATGGATCTCTCATATTTGGGTCATCGTAGAAGTGAGAGCTCTTTTCAGACTTCCAGGCAATCTCAACCACCATCGAGTGGCAGCCTCCACTAGGCGAAAGACGGAGAGCACCCCTCCACCATCTGGCGTCTATCGACCAAAGAGGTGGTCGAACGATGTGCAAAGGGGCTTTGCTTTAACTGCGACGAGACCTCGGCCTGCATCGGGGTCTGTCGAAACCTCCCCTTCATTGTGGAGGACTATCACTCTTATGTTAATTTCTTTGTTATCGCCTTGCGGGGATTCGAAGTGGTGTTGGGGACTCGTTGGCTGCGTACCCTTGGTTCCATCTTGTGGGATTTGGAGAGCCTGACGATGACTTGGGGTCTAGGATCCCACCAGACGGTTTGGCAGGGTCGTCCAACAGCAGATTCGAACCGTGCTTGTTCCCTCCAGCTTGAGCATGTAGTGCAGCCCGATCTTTCGGCTCTTCTTCGCGAGTAGGGTGACCCCATGGTCGCACTGACTGGGCTTCCTCCCTCGCGCCGTCAGGACCACCGCATTTGCCTTCTTTCGAATACCGCCAAGGTAGTTGTCCGTCCCTACCGCTACCCCTTCCTACAGAAAGATGAGATTGAGCGACAGTGTGCCGATATGCTTCGTCAGGGTATCATCCGCCACAGCGTCTCGCCCTTCTCCTCCACGGTTCTCTTGGTTCAGAAAAAGGATGACTCATGGCGCTTCTGTGTGGACTACTGCGCCCTGAACGCGGTTACGGCGAAGGATAAGTTTCTCATCCCGGTGGTCGAAGAATTGTTGGATGAGTTGCATGGTGCTCGCTACTTCTCCAAGCTTGACCTCTGCTCGGGGTACCACCAGGTCTGAATGTTTCCAGCTGATGTGGAGAAGAAGGCGTTCTACACGCATCATGGCCATTTTGAGTTTCTCGTGATGCCCTTCAGTCTCACAAATGCCTCATCTACCTTTCAGGCACTGATGAATGAGGTATTCCATACGCTTCTTCGTAGATGCGTGCTTGTTTTCTTCAATGATATTTTGGTGTACAGCAAGACCTGAGATGCTCATCTCAATCACCTCTGCACGGTCCTCCAGCTGGTCCGCTCTCATCAGTTATTCCTTAAGCAGGCCAAATGTTCTTTCGGCACTGACAGTGTGGCATACCTGAGCCACATCGCCGACCATTCGGGCGTCTCTGCGGATCCATTCAAGATTCAAAGCGTTCTTGATTGGCCCCTTCCCCATACTCAGTGAGAGTTTTGGGGGTTCCTCGGGCTAGCCGGCTACTACCGCAGATTCATCTAGGGGTACACAGTGATCTCTGCTCCCTTACTGTCCCTCTTGCGGCGCCAGTGCTTCGTGTGGAATGACGTCTCCATGGCGGCCTTTCGGGCTCTACAACAGGCCTTGGACTCGGCCCCTGTTTTCCAACTTCCAGATTTCGAGAAGTATTTTCAGGTGGAGCGTGATGCCTTCGAACACGGGTGTGGGGAGGTTCTGCAATGGTACGGGCACCTGATTGCTTACTTCAGCCACACGACAGCTCTCCACCATCGGAAGCTTCTGGCCTACGAGCAAGAGCTCATCGGACTGGCTAAGGTCGTCCACCACTGGCGACCGTATTTCTGGGGGCGGGCCTTCGTGATCCGCACGGACCATTTCAGTCTCAAGTACTTGTTAGAGCAGCGCCTGACAACCGTGTCGTAGTAGTGCTGAGTGAGTCAACTTTTGGGCAACGATTTTCAGGTGGAGTTCAAGGCGGGCCACCTGAACAGTGCGGCCGACACTCTCTCACATCGCGACTCTTCCGGTGCACTCCTCTTCGTCGTGTCCACGTCATTGTCTCTTTTTTTGCCCCGCCACCGTCAAGAGATCCTCAACACTCTGGACATGCGCGAGCTACTCCACCGAATTCAGGACGGACGCCTTCCGCCGCACTGAACGGTCGAGGACGGACTTATTTTGTACAAGGACCGCTTCTTCGTGTCTGACGCCTCCCCGCTAATTTCCGACATTTTGGCGGCCGTCCATGGCCATACACATGAGGGGTCCACAAGACCGTTCATCACATGCGTGTCGAGTTCTTTTGGCACGGGCTCAAACGGAGCGTCCAGACATTCATCACAAAATGCCTTGTTTGCCAACGCAACAAAACAGAGTCTCTCTCGCTCGCGGGTCTCCTACAACCCCTTCCGGTTCCGACGCAGATTTGGGTTGATATATCGATAGACTTCATTGAGGGAATGCCTCCTTCTCGGGGCAACTCTGTCATCTTCGTCATCGTCGACCGCTTCTCCAAGAGGGCACACTTCATTGCCATAAGCCATCTTATCACCGGCCCCGCAGTTGCTCGCGCCTTCTTTGATTAGGTGTTTCGTATTCATGGAGTACCGGAGAGCATTGTGTCCGACAGGGACAAAGTCTTCACATTGCAGTTTTCACAGGAGCTCTTTGCCCTCTATGGTACGAAGTTGGCCCTCTCCTCCGCCTACCATCCTCGATCGGACGGCCAGACCGAAGTGGTCAATCGGACGCTCGAGATGTACCTCCGCTGCATTACAGGGGATCGCCTCAAGGAATGGGCCCGTTGGCTTCCATGGGTAAAGTATTGTTACAATACCTCCTATTATACGACCCTTCAGACCACTTCATTCCGCCTCATCTACGAACGCAATCCTTCACGCCTCCTTACCTACAAGAGTGCCTCCGCCCACTCTGTAACGGCCCGGTTTAGAGCTCAGAGGCTGCCGCACCCAACCATGAGCCGCACAGCGTGTCTCGCCCCGTGGCCCGCTACAGGGCTACAGCCCAGTTCCACCCCAACCCATCTCCGGCCTGTTTCTAAACACAGCAGGTTGTTGAGGGCAGGTTTCGAACCCGACACCTCCTTAACAAGGCGCCTTCAACAACCCTCATCACCAACTGAGCTCTCCTTAACAAGGCGCCTTCAACAGCCCTCATCACACCCTGAGGTGCAGCTCAGTTGGTGATGAGGGATGTTGAAGGCGCCTTGTTAAGGAGGTGTCGGGTTCGAAACCTGCCCTCAACAACCTACTGTGCTGAGAAACAGGCCGGAGATGGGTTGGGGTGGCGCTGGGCTGCAGCCCTGTAGCGGGCCACGGGGCGAGACACGCTGTGCGGCCCATGGTTGGGTGCGGCAGCCTCTGAGCTCTAAATCAGGCCGTTACACACTCTGTCACCGTTGACACTGAGCAACGCTCGCGCTTTGAGTTTCTGCTTCTTGCACGTGATCAACTTCTTCAGGTCCAGGCACACATGGAGACCGCTGACAATCAGAGCCATCGTGTGTTGTTTTTCGTGCCCGGGGATTGGGTCTGGCTGAGACGCCTCCCCTACCGTCAGTCTACCGTCTCCAAGGGGGCCTACAAGAAACTGGGGCCCAAGTTCTTCGGGCCCTTCGAGATTCTACACCGGATTGGGGATGTGGCTTATCGCCTTCGTCTTCCCACCGACGCTCAGATACATGATGTCATCCACGTGTCCCAGCTGAAGGGCTTCATCGGTGAGCCGCTAGCCATGCCCTTAGTTCCTCTTCCGCCGGAACCAAAGGACAAGCTTGATGTCGAGCCGAGTGGAGATGTTACGGATCTTCAACGGGGAATCACGTACAAACGCCACGAGTCTAGAGTGGCATCCGCCTAATTTATCTTATTTCTCATATTCTTATTTTATGCATGATTTGAAATTTTACCCTCATGTTATGCCTTAGTGAGGGTCCATTTTCGTACTTTTATTGGAACTATTTTCCCACCATATATATGTGGGTTTTCTTTTGGTAATAGACAAGCAAGAGTTAATTTCCAATTTATCTCTCTCTAATTCTCTCTCCCCCCCCCCCCCTTTCTCGAAACCGTCCGCCGAACCCTAGCCGCAACCCCACGAAGCAGCAAGTCGCGATCGATGACTCCTCCACGCCGACTCCCCTCCTCGCCACCATTGCTCCCTGAGGCTCCAAAAAGTCTCTCTCTGACCTCGAGGACTTCCCTCCACTTCCCCCTTGTACGCGCTCTCAATCTAGGGCACGGAACACATAATTACTACATAGGTACCTACAAATTCATCAAGTAAAACAAAAGCATATTACCTCTGCAACATTGTGAGCAGAACGACTTTTCTCAATTATGGCAAAAGGTGCATCTGACATCTTTTTTGCAAATGCTCGTGCTCTTTTAACACCACCAGCATCGGGAGAGACAACAACCAAATCATTTGGGAATAAGGATTTGCTTGCCAAGTAATCAAGGATCACAGGCTAAGTTGCATGCAGAAGAACATAGTAAAAATAATAAGATTGGTCAATCCCATGAACAAATTATATAACACTATTTAAACTCAGTTGAGTATATACAGGAGTTTTTAAAACAGTTATTGTTAAGATATGTTGCCTGGACATATATATTATTAATTGGAATATCAAAAAACCCCAGTAAATGTTCTGAATGAAGATCGCATGCAAGTACACGGTCTGCACGAGCTCTAGCTATTAATTTTGAAACAAGTCTAGAAGTAATTGATTCACGGCCTTGATTCTGACAAAACAAATTGAAAACTTAATAACAAAGAAACTTATTGGCATATAGAATAAAATCAAAGTGATTCACACCCCTGTACAATTGAAAGGCAAAGAATTGTGATGAAGCAGGAATAAGAGAGAGAATACAAAGTAAAGGTTTAATAAAACAACCCAAGTGCTAACAAATATTATGTCCACAATCTAAATAACAACAGAACACTCAAGCCTTTATCCCACCATAGTGGGGTCGCCTATATGGATATTGTCTCCATTATGTCCTTAGTCATAGTCTCACTAATGCCTAAGTACGTCATGTCTTTCCTTACAGTTTCATGTCAAGTCTTTTTTGGTCTACCCCACCCCATTTAACATGTCTAGTGTCTAAACTCTCACAACACCTAACAAGTGTCTCTAATGGTCTCCATTGTACGTG
The DNA here is from genome assembly GCA_039513925.1 of Platanthera zijinensis. Taxonomy (NCBI): domain Eukaryota; kingdom Viridiplantae; phylum Streptophyta; class Magnoliopsida; order Asparagales; family Orchidaceae; genus Platanthera; species Platanthera zijinensis. The sequence continues at coordinate 66,211,765 of CM077093.1, forward strand.
TCTGAACCATCTTAGTTGGTGTTTCTCGCATATTTTTTATAATTGGTGTCACTCCCGCCTTATCAGAGATATATTCATTCCTAATTTTATCCATTCTCACTTCTCCACATCAATCAAAGCATTCTCATCGCCAGAACTCTCATTTTTGCTCATGTACATGTCCACAATAAAAATACAACACTCAAGCCTTTATCCCACCATAGTGCGGTCGGCTATGTCCACAATTTAAATAATATTAAAAAATGTTGTGTAATAAGCATTCTAGAAACTGTTCTTGGGGAGTCATAAAATCTAGAATGGATAACATGCATGCAATTAATATAACTAGAACCATTAATTTAGCTTAAAATTCAAAACCATCGAATATTGAATTGGTCCTCGACTCAGATAGAGGTTTATAATCTGACTAATGAGTAAATCCTAGGTCGGATCAAAGCTACTGGGTCGAGTAACAAGTCAAACCTTTCTCAGCTCAAACTTCATTGACTGAAGCTTGGAACATATTAATCTAGATCAGCTCAGTGCTCAGTTTAAAATGTATATGCATGCATGTATACAATGTACTAATACATATACATATGTAAAAAAAGAAATTTATGTATGTTTGCATATATATAATGAATGCGGGATTAAGACTAAGACTCGAGAGATTGAAAATGGAATGAAAATAGATTAACCGATTAGAAATCAATGTAAAAACAATGTATTTAACCAATCAAGATCACATAAAAAAATCTTAGATAAAGGATTGACTTGGATCAAAATAGAAATGAATGATTTTAAGTCAATCTTGGGTTATTATCAGCTTAGCTCGAGATCAACTAGACTTATTTGCACCAGTGTACTATTTCCTTGTATTCGCTCACTCCTATATAATAAAGAGTGTAGCCTTAATTATTATTACAAAAATTTAATTTCCAACATGGTATCAAAGCCGGCCTAATCCCGATCCCTCCCCACTCTCGCTCTTGCATCACTCGCTTCGATTTGCCACCCCCTAGCGATCCTAATCCCTATCTTTTCCACTCTCGCTGTTGAGCTAATCCTGATCCGCCGCTCCACTTCCCTTCCTCCTTTGCTCGTTCGCCGTTTCTCTCTCCTGCAGTCGTTGACCACGGTTTCTGTCAACCATGACTTACGGGAGCCGTATGTATGGGGCTATGATTCCCTTTTTTGGCATCTGATTCTCCTTATTCTTGAGGGGATGAATCTTCCTCCTCATTCCTATAGCTGATTTGGTTCTGTCATTTGGTTCCATTGTTGGAATCGACTTTGGTTTCTGCTAAAGAGATCAAAGCCTACCCCCGCTTTATGCATAGTCATCTGTCTGATCCATCGAGTTAATCCACATCTTATTATGCTCACCAAGGACTTCCATGTGCAAATTTTGCAACCACCCGCTCCTCCACTCAATGGATCAATGACTCCGGAGCCATAGACCACATGACTGGCTCTGCTCCATGTTTTGTGTCCTAATTTCCTCTCTGTGGTAAAGACAAAGTGAGCAATGTCGATGGATCTTTCTCCGCTACTGCAGGAAAAGGATCCAAACCATGCTCCTTCCTCACTCTCTCTTATGTTTTCCATGTCCCTAAATTTATTAGAAACCTCCTCTTTATTAGTCACTTGACTAACTCGATGAATTACTCGGTAACATTTTTCCCACCTCTTGTATTTTTTAAGACCTGAAAATGGGACGGTGATTGGCTTTTATAGACAGTGTGAAGACCTCTATGTGTATGACCCCTCCAGCTCCGCTTCCCCTCTGAAAGCTATTCATTTGGATCAGTATTTTGAATTGGATTCCTGGAACTGTCGCCTATGACATCATTTTATCTCTACTAGAAAACTTTTGATTCCTAATATGTCCAACTCTTTGTTTAATGCTTTTAATTGTGATGTTTGTGAACTCAGTAAACATCGATGTGCTTCATTTACATATGTTTCATTGCCCATTGCCCAGTGCTAATGGGTTTACCCGATGAAAATAAAAAATGACGTGTTTTCGCTCTTTCAACGTTTCCATAAAAAGATAGCTACTCAGTTCAATGATACCATTAAAGTCTTGTGCAATGACAATGGTCGTGGGTACATTGACTCTCAGTTTGACTGCTGCCTTAGTGACCTGGGAATTATTCATCAAACCTCATGTGTCTACACTTCCGCTCAGAATGGAATAGTTGAGCGCAAGAATCGATACCTTCTTGAGGTCGCTCAATGTCTCTTACTTACGATGCACCTTCCTAAATATTATTAGGGGATGTTGTTCTGACCGTCGTATATCTCATTAATTGCATGCCTACTTGTGTCCTTGGACACAGAACGCCGTTGGACACCCACCACAATTATTCACCAAACCTCATGTGTCTACACTTCCGCTCAGAATGGAATAGGTGAGCGCAAGAATCGATACCTTCTTGAGGTCGCTCTGTGTCTCTTATTTATGATGCACCTTCCTAAATATTATTGAGAGATGTTGTTCTGATCGTCACATATCTCATTAATTGCATGCCTACTTGTGTCCTTGGACACAGAATGCAGTTTGACACCAACCACTTTACTCTCACTCAAATTCCTCCTCGTATCTTTGGATGTGTGTGTGTCATCCATGTGCATCACAAATCCAAACTGGACTCTCGTGTGATGTAGTGTCTTTATTGGATATTCTCCATCCAAAAAAGGTTATAACTGTTTTCATCTTGTAACCAAAAATACCTTTGTTTCTATGGGTGTCACGTTTCGAGAATCTGGAGTTTACTATAGGAACTCATTTAGGGGGAGTACTTTACAATGGAAGTGAGCTCTCCTTCTCTTCCTCTACCTATTTCTCCTTGATATCAACCTACTACGCCTACTCTTAATGGTCAGGTGGTCTTGCCTCCTTTACAGATTTACACTCCGAAATGCAGAGTCATAAACACACGGGCTTTGTCCATGATACCAGATCCAACACCATATCCATTTTCAGTACTCAAGGTAATTGTACTTCTACCCAACATCCGCTATCTAATTTTGTTCCCTCTGATCAGCAGCTAGCAGGCGTTGTCACTAAGAGATTGAGTCTGAGTGCCTTTGGAAGAATTGTGGGTAAGTTGGGCATGACAGATATCACAAGTCCAACTTGAAGGAGAGTGTTAGAGTTTATGAATTAATCTTGTATTATTTACTTATTTGCACCAACGTATTATTTCCTTTTATTCGCTCACTCATATAAATTAAGGAGTGTAGCCTTGATTATTATGACAATGTAATTTCCAACAGTTCCTAATTAGAAGTTAGCTCGTGAGAATGTAGAAGGGCAACATAAATGTCATTGAATTTTATATTATTCTATTAAAAATTTGTTTGAAACAAATTTATAGTTCCCTTTCCATTTAAGCACTGAACTACAAAACAAAATTGCTAACATCATGAATCAATGTTTGCTCACAAAAGAAAAAGGCAATTGAACTTAAACACTACTTCGAGTTGAAAGTTCTTTCAAAGAGTTTTAGAGATTATACTGGTTTATCTGCCCTAGAATACCCAAAGTAAGGTATAACCACAGTGATATCCTTTGCAGATGCTTTGCGACAAGCATCAATCATAAAGTTAAGCTCCATAAGATTCTCTTCTACTGGGTGACAAGTTGGTTGCACTAGAAATACATTACATCCTTCTACACTCTCCAGCAATTCAACATCACACCACGTAATCTTTGATTTTCCTAAGCTTAAGCCCAAGTAATATGCAATTTCCTGCAAATAAAAGATGGAAATAAAGTTAAAAAATTGTTGTGCAAGTCACAATGACCCATAAGAAATTCATATTAGTGGAGCAAATAGAAAAGAAAGAAAACCAAATAAGAAAAACCTATGGGCTACTAAAGAACAAAATTGGGTTGTTCAAATTTCATCTAAAATTGAGAGCAGAATACAAATTGAAAATTGTTCAAAATTTGTAGTTGCAACACAAGATAAAAGACAACAAATGAAGTTTAAATATAAACATAAAGAACAGTACCATTTACATTTGGTCAATCCTTAGACAAGCCTACATTTCTTCTTATGAATTCTAATAGATTCATTTCTTTAGTAACAATATGCAGAAAAACTAACTATTCTTATTGTGAAAGTTAAAAAAAATTGTTACATTATTAGAAGGACATAAAATAAAATTCTAGATAATAAAAAATGAGAAAAAACGTCCCCGACTTGTTCACGAATATAATTTCTTTGACTCATCTTCCTTCCATGTATTCATTAAGTCTTTTCCTTCCATCAAGTACTTGCCCATTCATGTATTCACCAAGACTTTTCCTTCTTGAGTGGGCAAGCATAATCTCCTGATGAAGCGGGGTCCTGTGAAATTTGCATTGAGCATACAAACAACAGTTGATCTTCTCGCAGTGTCACCTTCTTCAAGACTGTTAAAGCTTGTTTAGAGCACATGTATTTTGGCTCTTACGACCATGGTTATCAGGATCGCGATCCGGATCATAGGATCTTACGATCCTATGATCCCAATTTTGTAAATCGATCCGGATTTTACATAGGATCTAAATCGGCACATCTACGACTGGGATCGCGATCCGGATCTTAGGATCTTTAGGATCGCGATCCTGACCCGATTCTACCAGTCTGACCAAAGGTAACAATAAACATGTCCAACCATATTCTGACCCCATTCAACCGGTCCAACACCCATAACTCATTGTTTAACCTTATCCTAATCCCGCCTCATACTACATCACAAAATCATATCATGCTATTTTACCGTATCTCAAATGTCGATTGCCGACTGCAAACGGAGGCCAAGAGCGGATTCTTCGGTCGCTTCCAGTCTAGATTTGTTTTTATTGTTAGTAAACATTTAGTATCTTACCTGAAATTGAAATTGAACTTAATATGATATTATCTTTTTTATTTAATTATTCAAAAAAAATTATTATAGTTATTCACATACTACTCAATTTATTGATTTTTTTGTTAATTGAGCATGAAATTTAATAATACAAAATTCAATTTTATTTTTTAATCTTAATTTATGAATGTTGTAGGATCTTGCGATCCTCGATCCAATCCTACGATCCAACCCACCCTCAAAACGATCTCACCTAGGATCTTGATCCTGACAACCTTGCATACGACCCTACTTCACTTAGCCTCTTATAGTCCCACATCTCATATTGCTCTTCCCACAACCCTTTCGAGTGACTCGGAAAATCTTAGGATTGCTCTTAGGCCAGAATTATCCTGATTATAGTGTTTCCTTAAACCTTTTTTTTTTCATTCTTGTAGAGAAAGCTCCAAACCTTGTATATACTTCTTGAATTGATAATTACAAGTATGAATACAGTTATATAGGAGAAGAAGAAAGAGAGAAATCTCAAACCAAGATGTGGGACTAATACAAATAGAGAGAGAAGAGAGAAGAATGGCCCCCTAGATGGGCCATAAAGTAGGCTTTTCTAACACTCCCCCGCAAGCTGGAGCGTACAAGTCGTAGGCACTAAGCTTGGATAAAAACTGGTAGTATAGTGGCCGGGAGAGAGCTTTAGTCAGGATGTCAGCAACTTGTCTTGCAGCAGGAACATGCTCCAAATCTATCTTCTTTGCATGTACCTTTTCTCGGATAAAGTGACAGTCAACATCAATATGCTTTATGCGTTCGTGAAAGACTGGATTCTTGGCAATATGGATTGTCGCTTGACTGTCACAAAATAGGGTCGCTGGTGATAAGAGAAGAACACTCAAGTCTCTCAGAAGGCTCTCAAGCCAAGTTAACTCGGAAACAACAACAGCCATAGCGCGGTACTCAGCTTCAGCAGAAGAGCGAGCAACAACATTCTGTTTCTTGCTACGTCAGGTTATGAGATGTCCACTGAAGTAGGTACAAAAACCTGTTGTGGAACGCCTATCATCAATGGACCCGGCATAGTCAGCGTCAGAGTACGCGACAAGGGATAGAGATGCGGATGGCTTGTACACAAGCCCTTGTCCTGGAGCGATCTTGAGATATCGAAGAATGCGCTCGACAGCTTGAAGGTGAGATGTTCGAGGAGCATGCATAAAACGACTTACGATTCCCACAACAAAAGAGATATCTGGTTGAGTGACCGTAAGGTAGATCAGCTTCCAACCAAGCGTCTATAGTATTCTGGATTTGTAAGGAGCTTGTCGAAGTCAGAGCTGTGGGCTGAGAGTTTGTGATTTGCATCCATAGGAGTATCCGCATGTTTGCATCTAGAATAACCGGCATCATGAAGGAGGTCCATACAATACTTCTGTTGGGTTAACACAAGACCATCAGGGCGTCGTGCAACCTCAAGCCCAAGGAAATACCGAAGGTTGCCAAGATCTTTGGTCTGAAAAGTGGAGTTTAACTGCATCTTGATATGTTGTATCCATGTAATATCGTCGCCAGTAATGAGGATATCGTCAACATAGACAAGTAGGATCACAGTTCCGGTTGACCGGTGTCAGGTGAAGAGAGAAAAATCAGCCGAGCTCCGAATAAAGCCACTATAACAGACAATCTTGCTGAATTTTTCAAACCAAGCGCGCGGGGACTGTTTGAGACCATAAATAGATTTCCGAAGATGACAGACCCGAGACTCCTCCGTGGTCTCAAACCCGGGAGGTTGGTGCATGTAAACAGTCTCCTGCAGATCTCCGTTGAGAAACGCGTTCTTAATATCCAGCTGATAAAGTGTCCAATGACGATGAACAGCCAGGGAGAGAAGAACGCGGACCGTGTTCAATTTTGCCACCGGAGAAAAGATTTCCTCATAATCAAGGTCATGTTGCTGAGTAAAACCCCGGGCCACGAGGCGGACCTTTAGACGCTCAACGGTGCCATCCGCCGCATGTTTAATAACAAAGATCCACTTGCAGCTAACACAGGATTGACCTGCAGGAAGAGGAACCAGATCCCAAGTTCGGTTAGCCCAGAGAGCCCGCATTTCATCTTCCATGGCCGCCCGCCATCCGGGGTGGTGAAGAGCCTCCTGTACAAAATTAGGGGTGGAGATAGAGGATAAAGAGAGAGCACTCTGACGGAGTTCCGGAGAGAGGCAGTGAAGAGAGACAAAGTTGGCCATCGAGGGGACAGTGGAAGCAGTTGTCGGATCCGCAAGTTGCAAAGCATCATTAGAGCGGGGCAGCTCTCGTAGGGTAGTAGACCGGGCGGATAGAGAAAGACCAGGCCGCAGCAAGAAGAAGCCAGCGACAGCAAGAACCAGGCCGCAGCGGGAAGGACCAGACTGCAGCGAGAAGGAGCAGTCGACAGCGAGAAGCAGGTCGCACCAAGAAGAGGCAGAGCGGGAGGCCGCAGCGAGAAGAGGATCAGTCCGCGCGGGCACACCAGCGATTAGGCAGATCGCGACCAAAATGCGGAAAGGGAAATCCGCACGGTCAGGTGGACAGCCGCGGATAGAGATAGAGAGGAGAACTCGCATCGGTAAGGAAAGGTCACAGCGGGAAGCAAGATACTGCGAGCTAGGAACTCGAGCGGTCAGGAGACGAGACCGCGAGTAAAAAACAGCTCAAAGCAGTAAGAGGAAGGGCCCGCAGCGGACAGGAAGAGAGACCGCGACGGGTAGACAGAAAGGTGGTCCGCGCGGGTAGAGTAAGCGACGAGTCGAGGCCGCGAGAAGAGGAGGCAGGTCACGGCTAGAGTGAAGAAACAACCACGCGAGCAGGCGAGAGGAGAGGAACTCGCGGAAGACAAGAGAAGAGCCCGCTGCGGTGAAGGAGAAGTCCGCGAGTAGAGAAGCTCGAGCGGACAGAAGAAGAGACTGCGCGGTTAAAAGGAGTGTCCGCAACGGATAAGGAGAGAAGCTCGCAGCGAAGAAGAGGAGACCGCGAGGTTGAAGAACTCAAGCAGCAAGGAGACTGCAGCGGACAAGAGGAGAGTCCCCGGCGGATAAGAGAGGTGGGCCCCACGGGTCAGAGCAGAAGATGGCTATAAGAAGCCTGAGGAGGGTGGAACCACGGAGAGGGAGAGGAGAAACGGATGCAGAAAGTACAGGCCGCAAAAGCCGCGCGGATAAGGGAAGAGCGGACAGACCCGCAGTCCGCACAAGAGGAGCCCGCGGAGACAGGCGGGTAGGAGGGAGACCGCAGAGCAAGCTGCGGACAAGAGGCAGGGCAGGCTGGGCGGTCAAAAAAGGGGAAACCGCAGGCGTCGAACCGGTCCCTCTGATACCATGTAGTCATGTAGAGAAAGCTCCAAACCTTGTATATACTTCTTGAATTGATAATTACAAGTATGAATACATTTATATAGGAGAAGAAGAAAAAGAGAAATCCCAAACCAAGATGTGAGACTTATACAAATAGAGAGAGAAGAGAGAAGAATGGGCCCCTAGATAGGCCCTAAAGTAGGCTTTTCTAACAATTCTCAACACAAAAGTCATAATTTCACTGACGCTCCGCCTAATCCTGTGTCTCCCCACTTCGCCGATTGGGATGCCAATAATGTCTTGTTGTGTACATGGCTTGCCTACAGTCTCTTTGATGCATGTTCGTCAATCATCCGTCATGACGACATTGTCAAGGCCGCTTGGGATCACCTTGCTGCTCTTTACTCCAAGGGTGTTAAAACTTCTCGTATTTACACCTCTACTCTGATCTATTCGCTCGAGATACTCTCTCTCTCTCTCTCTCTCTCTTGATGCAGTTTATCAAGAGGTTTAATCTCCCGACGATGAGATTCTCCAGTATCGTCCCTTCTCTGCAGACATCGCCACTAAGAAGAGTTACTTTTATTGATGATTTTTGTCGATGCACTTGGGTATATATCTTTTAAAAGTCCGTTCTGAAATTTTTTCATTTTCTCTATAATTTATAATGAAATCCGTACTAAGTTTGATAATGTAATTAAAATTATTAATACTGATAATGCTAAAGAATACATGAGTCAGCAATTTGTGTCTTTCTGCCATCCAACGTCATTATTCACCAAACAAACTGTGTGCACACCTCCCAACAAAATGGGGTTGCAAAACGGAAGAATCGCCAACTCCTCGACATCAAACCCTTCTGTTCAGATGAACATTCCACGCTCCTATTAGGATCATGTGCTTCTTCTTTCTTGTGTTCTCATTAACTGTTTGCCTTCTAACACTCTGCAAGGCAAGACTCCTTTCTCCCTTTTATATCCGACTAGCACTCCATTTCCCCTGACCTCGAGGGTCTTTGGAAGCACTGTTTTTGTTCATACTCTGAACTCGTGTCATGATAAACTAAGTGCTCTCACAACCAAATGCATCTTTGTGGGATATTCTAACTCATAAAAGATACTGATACTTCGACCCCCTCTCCAAACATCAATAGGTTTATGCTGATGTAACCTTCTTTGAGTCTATTCATCCATCATCAACGAGTGATTTTATCTAGATTGTTGTCCTATTTTACTTTCAACTACTGTTTCGAATGTAAATGGACTACCTATATTTCCAAGGTCACTGACCCTACTCTTCTGATTCATCCTTCAGTTTCTCCTCCCACCAAACCATTTCTCATTATTCATGCTACATCCCCATAAGCCCCACTGATACCCGCTCAGCTTGCGCAGCACTCTCTTGTCTCTCCCTTTCCTTATCATTAACATCGTCGGTGTGCTCCTCCACCTATCCTCGCTATGTCCACTCCAAAGACCCCGCCCTAGGGCCAACGGTCTCCTCTTCGGAAGGTCACATTGCCACTGCCAACTCTGACCAGGATGTTCCCATTGCATTACGGAAAGGCGTACGGGGGAGTACACATCATCCTCTTACTCATGTTGTCTCCTACACCCATTTAAGTCCCTCCTACAGCAAGTTCACATAGCGCTTTCTACAACCATAATCCCTACTTCCTAAGAGGAAGCTCTTCGAATCCCTTACTGGAAAGCGGTCATGGTTGAGGAAATCTTTGCCTTATCTTTACGGGATACTAGGACTCATATCCTTACACCTTTTATAGGTGATGTCCTTGATTATTGTTCGGACTTTGTCATGAAGTTTCACTCGGATAGCATTGTGGACCGCTACAAAGATCGTTTAGTCGCAAAGGGCTTCGCTCAAACATATGGTGTTCATTGTTCAATATTTTTCTCTTGTTGCTTGTATCAGTACTATTCGAGTATTCCTCTCTGTGGCAGTCAATCGACAATGGCATATGCCACAACTTGAGGTCAAGAATGACTTTTTCAATTGTGATTTATCTGAAGAAGTATACATGGAGCAACCTCATGGTTATGTTGCTCAGGGGGAGTCTCAGGTGTGCAAGTTTCACTAAAAAATTTATGGTCTTAAACAAAGCCATCGTGCGTGGTTCGATATGTTCAGTTAGGTCGCCTCTACTATTGGCTTCTCAAAAAGCAATGTTGATCACACTCTCTTAATATGAAAGACCGACAAAGGACTAGTTGTTCTTGCAGTCAATGTTGATGACATTCTTCTTACTGGAGATAGACTCCTCTAGGATAGAGATCACAAAGAAACATCTTAGAGATTACTTCATGATGTAGGCTAGGGTTAGGTTTTTAAAACATTAGATATTTTAACCAAAAAAAAATTGTTTGCCTTAAATTATTATTAGTACTTTGAAAATAAAATGATTTGTTTGTTATTTTTTTAAGAGGGGCCGAACGGCCAAAGTTGAGATTTTTGCACAAATTACCCATATCGTTGAGCTTCGCGAGATCGTAATTGTTAGAAAAACCCATGTAAAGAGCCCATTATTGGGCCCATTTTTGCTTTTTCTCTTCTCTCTTCTTTAGTCCCACATCATCTATAGGATTGTTCTCTCTCTTTCTTCCACCTATATATTTGTATTCTCTCTTTGTATTTAGACACACAAGAAATACATACAAGTTTCGAGCTCTTTATACATGGTATCAAAAGGAGGTTGTTGCCTCCCGAGGACTCCACACTCTATCCGCCTTCCTCTGATCTTCTGCGGTCTGCGACCTCCTGCGGCCTGCAGAGTCTATCCGCTCTTCTCCCTTAGCCGCTTGGCTAACTGCGGCCTGCAGTCTTCTGCGGCTTGTATTTCTGCATCCGCTTCCTCTTTCTCTCCGTGGTTCCACCCTCCTCCTCGGGCTTCTTATAGCCTCCTCTCTCTGTCCCGTGGGGTTCACTTCTCCCTGTTGTTCTATCTCAGTCCGCTGCGACCTCCTCTAATTCAGTCCTCCCCTGCTCTACTTCTCTCCTACCTTGTGAGCTTCTACCCCAGTCCAGACCGAGCTCTCTTCTCGCTCGTGGTCTCTTGGTAGATCCCGCCGCGGACTACTCCTAACCGTTGCGGGCTCTCTTCTCGCGCGTTGTTCAAGGCCCACTGCGATTTCCCTTCTTGCGAACTGCTGCTGTCCGCCGCGGTCTCTTGGTACTGCTTGTTTATCCACCAGTCCGTGCTGGATCGTGGACTCAGGTGTCACTCATCACATTACCTCGCGACAGCCTGCCCAGTACTCGGATTCTCCTTATCCGAAGTCTATCAATGTGGCCAATGGGGCGACGGTTCTCGTTTCCGGCTCGGCGGATCTTTCTCTCAACCCGTCAATCTCCCTTCGCTCGGCTCTTCATGTTCCGAGCTTCCCGTTCAATTTACTTTCTGTCGGATGCCTTACTAGTGATTGCTCTATCATATTCACCTCTTCTTCTTTTGTAATACAGGATCGGCAGACGCAGACTAGCATTGGTAAAGGCACACTGCGGAACGGGCTCTACCTTCTCGATGAATCTCCCACCATTCTCTCTTCTGTCTCTTCCGCTGAGTGGCATCGATGTCTTGAGCATGCCCATCTGCCGGTCCTCCAGCGGGCTCTTCCTGATCTCTCTCTTCATCCGTTTCAGTGTGAGTAATGTATCTTCGGCAAACAGCCGCGTTCTTCTTTTCCTGCGCATTGTACACGGAGCGTTGCTCCGTTTGATTTAGTTCATTCCGATGTATAGGGTCCTTTTAAGATTACAAGTATTTCTGGTTTTCGGTACTTTATCACATTTATTGATGATTACTCTCGCACTACGTGGCTATACTTATTTCGTGATCGCTCGGAGTTCCCCATATTTTTCGGGTCTTTGTTCTTGAGACCCGTACACAATTCCACACCACCCTAAAAACATTGCGTACCGATAATGCTCTCGAATACACCGGTCAAAGATTTACAGATTTGTGCTCTGAATTCGGGATTATTCATCAAACATCTTGTGCCTACACACCCCAGCAAAACGGCATTGCCGAAAGAAAGAACCGTCACTTACTCGATGTAGCCCGCTCCCTATGCTTCAAATGCATGTTCCCAAACCTTACTGGAACTTTGCGGTCTCCACTGTCTGCTTTCTCATCAACCGTCTCCCATCCTCCGTCCTCCACTATGCTACTCCGTTCAGCCTACTCTTTCCCTCCACTCCGACCTTTCCTCTCCCACCTCGTGTCTTTGGCAGCACCTGCTATGTCCACCGTCTGAGGCTGTCCTCGGATAAGTTGGATCCCCGGGCGGCTAAACACATTTTTGTCGGCTATTCGCGCACCTAGAAGGGCTATGTCTGTTATTCTTCAGCTTCTCGAAAGATCTCGGTCTCTGTTGATGTTACCTTCCGGGAAGATCAACCGTTTTTTTCATGCTCCTTTACCCGCTCATCTACCACCAGCTCCTCTCCCGCCATCCATCCCACGATTGGTTATCCCCGTTACTGCACCACCTTCACCGGTTCCACCTGCACCGGCTCCTGCTCCTTCTATACCACCTGTTATCCGTGTCTACACACGTCGCCCTCCCGATTTCATGGAAATGTAGTTTTTGTGTGTGTGGAAAACTTTCCTCTAATCTAGGAGTGTGAAAAAGTACCCCCTTCAAGAACTAGAAATGATTACAACAAAATAAAGATGGTTAGGGATCTGGAGAATCAGTTTTTTTGATCCAATGCACTTTGATTTTATAGTATTTATAGAGAGACTATGATAACATCAAGTAGCTAGGATTAGTATTTGTCGATTTTAATGAGTAAGCATGCCAAGTTAGTGGAACGAGATTTGGTATAGCATTTGGAGTTATGATTCACGATCTTCAAGGGCTAATATGAAAATACTAATTTGATTAGTATTTAAGTCAAGAGACAGTTGTTGTTATAACCTTTTGTAGACTAATAACTGTTGAGCTTGTTTTGCACGAACGGAGCCTTAGAGCTTCTAAGTTGTCACACATATTTAGGGTAGTCATGATAAATGTTAAGAAACTTGTTAAACAAATATTTTCTGAAAGGAATAGGTAGGTGGCCGTCTCCATAATCAGCGGAAAATGAAGAGCATTGAACGGTCAGCCCAACTTTAAAACGCCAGCAAGGTTTAGGCCCTCCGGTGTGTTGGCAGGGCAGCCTTTGCGAAGGCCACAGCATAAAAATATTATCTTAAACCTAAACATGGACGTGGTTCTAAGCGTGGGGTCGGATATTCATTGGGTTCACAGCCACCACGGCAGCGTCAAACAGACCGCTAATGACCCTTAATGATGTATAACTACTTACTTGAGAAAGAGCGGGATTAGCTGTGCCGGAGAAAATACGCAGCCATGTGTCAGTTCCAGTGTCAAGCCCATGCAGCACAGGTATAGGTACTGGTGTTATAGGCAGCGATTGATCTTTGGGCAACGGAGCGGCGCTGCTAACAAGCCTCTGATCGGATATCCGGCATTGCTGTATTAGGAGAAGAGCAGAATCATGAAATTTTTTTGCAGAAAATCTTTGAAAAAACATCGGGGGAAGAAGAGGCGACGATACTAACAATCGTTGGGAAAGAATTGGTGATGGAAGCGCGACGATGATAGCTTTGCGCGGGAGATGCAATGGTTGAAGGACAGGAGATCGAGAAAGAGGACGCCATCTAGCGTGACGAAAAGGAGCCGGACAACTCCAACGAAACCATCCCTCGATGTGGCCGCAATGCGAGTTTTACCGCTCGAGATTTCTAGGGCTTAGCTTCTCGGCGCCGGCGCCATTTATGGATGTTTAAAAACTTTTTTTAAAAAAAACAAATAAGCATTGGGCCTCCTCAAAGGATGAGTCCACCAAAATCGCAGTTAAAAAAACTTTTTTTTTAATTTTACAATCAAACATTAACTTCCTCCAAGCATGAGCTGAAAATGTCTTTTTAACCGGTTCGACCAGTGAAACCAACCAATAAGTAGAACCGAAGAAAGTAACAAGGTATTGTGATATTTAGAACTAAGTTTTTATGCATACAAACCAATATTATGTACAAATTAAAAGATATTTAAAATTAAAGAATCACTGAAAAAGAATCTAGATATCTAGAAAATAGGTCTTTAGTGAGAGTAATTTTGTGACGAAATTTATTTTGTCATTAAATATGTGTCTTTAGTAAAGAAATTTATTTCGTCACTAAAGACGTGTTTCAGTGATGAAATATATGTTCAGTCACTAAGGGTCCGTTCGTTTGCACCGTTTTCACACAGCGTTTTCGTTTTGAGTTTTCACTGACCAAATGTAGGCGTTCGTTTGGCTATGTTTTGCATCGTTTTTGTTTTGAGATGAAAACATTGTGTTTTCGTTTCTTCTAAATTTGCCTAGCTCCAAAACACACTTCAAGAGGTGCGTTTTGCTGTGTTTTTAGAATAGACTGTTCTCTTCTTCCCTTCTTCCCCAGCGATTTTGTGCAAGGAGGGGTCGGCGTTGTCGGCGGCGGCGGCTGCCCAGCTCGAGGACCGTAGCTGGGAGGAAACGGGGAGGAGGAGGAGGAGAATAGACTGGCAATATTCATACTGGAGCTTCCGTCACTGCTGTCGGCGGCGGCGGCTGCCCAGATCGCCATTTTTGGCATGGAGAAAGGGCGGTGAAGGGCTTTCCAGTGAGGTTGATCCGCTCCAGCGAGGGGGTGAGAAAGGATGGGGCTACGATTAGAAAGAGGGAGAGCTTTTCAATTTTAATTTTAAGCCTTATTTTATGGCGAGCAAATAACAATTATGTGTGTGCAGCTGCTTTCCAGCGAGGTTGATAGGCTCCCACTAGATTTTCTTCTCCACATCTCCTAGAAAAAAAAATTTTCTAATATATTGCAGGATGAGTAAGTTGTTTAATTTATTTGGTACATATGCATACCTGTATGTTTGATTTTTTTGGCTCTTAGCCCCGTGAATGTTACAAACGAACATTAGTTTTTGTTTTGGTCTAAAACGAACACGAAAAACATTCTCCAAACGAACATAAGTTTTCGTTTTACCCCAAAACGAAAACTCATGATTTTTCGTTTTGGGTCAAAACGAAAACCTTCCCATGAAAACTTGCAAACGAACGGGCCCTAAAGACATATCTTTAGTGACCATATATAAGTTTTGTCACTTAAGGTACATCTTTTGTGACGATATATAAATTAGGTCACTAAAGACACGTTTTTATTCACAACATATAAGTTCGGTCACTAATTTTACGAGCAAATATAATTTGATTATTAAATTTGGACTTTCCCTCCCAATATTTTTCCCGCCTAAATAAAATTTATTTTATAATAAAATATAACACTGCTACCCATAAACCTAATCACATCCCACGCATGACAACAAGTGAGTCGTGACATCCCCGTAATTCCCACCTCTGCTCAACGACGGCCAGCAACATCACCAATTTTGTTCCTCCTCCGCTTCAATAACATCCCTAATCCCTTATCAGTGGAATCTCAAATCTTTCATCGGTCGTCGGATTCCTCAACTTGGAGCTTGCAGACATCCTCGAGGTAGTTCCTCTCCATATCTCTTCTCCCTGACGTATCTGTTGATGCAGGTTTATTCTGTTCTAATCCCTCATTGAACTTAAAGAAAGTCGACGCCCAGATTCACTAGGTGAAGGGAAGTAACGCAACGTTACAAATCTGTCTTGCCTTTCACTTCACCGTAATGGTTTCATCAGTAATTACTGCTGTTTCCACTAATAATATTAATTCTTTGGCCTGATGAGCTACTATCGAAGATTTGTGGAAAAAAATTCTCTGATTGCGTTGCCTCTCACGCCGTTGACTTGCAAGGAGCGCAAGTTAGTATGGACGCGATAATGTGTTTGGGATTCCAATGCTTGAAGGAGAGATTGATGATCACTCCAATCATTAGTCTCTCAAGAGGGTCCGATGGGTTTAAGATTTCCAGTGATGCAACTAATTGTGATTTGGGGTGCGGTTTGGTTCAGCATGACAGGGTGATTCCTGATGGATCGAAGTAGACGAAGCCTCATGAAAGGAATTACCTCGTGCGACTTGGACTTAACGGCAGTGGTTTTTGACTTGAAACTGTGAAGGCACTACATGCATGGAACCAAGGTGAAAATTTTTACTGGTCATAAGAGTCTGAAATATCTCCTTGATTATAAAGAGTTGAATATGAGACGATGTCAATGGATCGAGTTTCTTGGGAACTATGAGGTAGAGATTCAGTATACGTGTGGGAAGGCAAATGTGGCGGCCAATGCCCCAAGCCGAAAGTACTCATGACAGAACAACTGGATCAAGGCGCATTATATACATAACATTGAATGGTTGGATATTACATGTGTATTTCGTGGGGCGCGCGCAAGGGGATCACGTGCTCGTCCCCGTACGCGCGCACCTGTTGGCCACGTGTCTGCGCACGATTACAGGCCACATGTGCACCATAGTCGCGCACACACAAGCCGCAGGCGCATCCCTAACAACCACACTCGCACCTAGTAGCCACGCGCGCCTATGTCGCGCAAGCACACAACATTTGCGGGAATGCGTCACGGGAGAACACGGGCGCGCCACGGGAAAACGCAGGCGCAAGAATTGCAACCCTTTTTTGGTGCAAATAACAACAAGGCAAGGAAGATATTACTTACAAGTCGAGATGAAGTTCCATTAAGAAAATAATAAAGGAACCTTGATCAGAATAAACTCAAACAATAACAATCCAAACTCTTTAACAACTTGAACGCACTCCCAAAACTTGCTACAAAAATTACATGATGGAGATGAAGAGTTATTTTTCTGTTATATAGGTATTCATCCAAAACTAAGGAAGATTTAAAACTTTCCGCAAGAATGAGACTAGATCCTTCTACACATCTAAACTTCCGCGTACCACTCTAATAGCTATATGAATGTTCAATCGTTGCAATATTATGAGTAGTGACTTGGAATATTTAAGTAAGAATCCACAAAATAAAGCTTGCATGCAAAACTTTTCTTAATAAGAGAAATGGGAAAATTAGTGTCTTGTATTCCAAAGTTTTGCAATATTAAAATTCATTATTGGAAAACAAAGTTGAGATGTATTATTTTGAACAAATCTGAACAGAGTTTAGATATTTACGTATAAACAAGAATTTTGATCTACTAAATATTATTATATTGTATACTCATCAAAGTACACACCTTCACATTTGACTATATATGTTCACACGTATTCTCAAATCAGCCCAACCAATAGAGCAGTGCATAAGCTACGTACCAAAAAAATTCATAGACAAGCAATAGCAATATTGCCTCACTAATTAAAACAAAAACCATTATGTAATAAAAGGCGAGCATTCACAATAACAATAAGAGCTGCTTTCGTAAAGCATAATATCATTCTCCAAGTAAAAAACTTTGTTTTACATTACCGATTACTATTCCCATGTCCTTAAAATTTTCTATTTAGTTTAGTCCTATTTCATGGGAAGAAGAGATATATTGACATTTTTTAATAAAATCTTAAATAAAGCATAAAAAAATTAAGAATTAGGCGCGCACAATATCCGCCACTTCTTATCAAGAAATAGATCAAACAATATCTATAAGCTGAAATATGAGGTTCATATACAACCTAATGGTGAAAAAAATTGTCACAGAGAAGTATAGTCAGAGTGTTAGCATAAACTGAATCAATTTGTGAATTTTCATAAATAATAGTTCACTTCAAAAAATTATAAGAAACATGCTCACAGGTTGCGATTGTTGATGAATGGAGGGTCAAATCAAATAGAGGCGAGAACAAAAGAGAAATGGTGCTCATCGTTGAAACAAATCATGAACACGCCATATGGTTTCTCCAAGAAGATTTGCAACTGAAAGTACAGTGAGCTGAGGAAAACCAGTCTTCTCTAAAATTGGAATAGTATCTGTAGTAATCACTTCCTTAAACAAACCACTTGATAACCTCTCAATTGCTAGAGGGCTGCGATGGAAAAAAAAAAGTTATGAGATAGAAAAATCTGGTGAATAAGGGGGTTGATTTTTACTTTCAAATATTGATTTAAAAGAAAAAAAATGGCAGTAAATTGAAAGCCAGCCTAACACTTGTACATTAATGGTTTGTCTTTCTCTTGTTAAAATTAGCTAAATACATGATAGAATGTTCGTGTGTGTTGAACCAAATTCTCTTTTTTCTCACATTGAATTTTGTAATTTTATTCTCCATTTTGTTTGTCTTGTCTAATCATTTTAAAATATTCTTCTCATTTTTATTCTAACAAAATTTGCAGCAAAGTCCTTTAAAATAATGGAAATATCAGATAATTTAGCATTCTTTTTATTTCAACCAACAGAACATATATCATATAAAGGGTATAAAGAATGACACCTAAAAACAGCATGAGTGCAACAAGCATAGACTTCTCTTACACCCTTTTTGTGCAATAAAGCTGCACATTTAGAAATTGCACCTGAACCATCAAAAATTAAAAAGTGAATGACAAATGATTGAAATACCTTAATAGGAAAAAAAATTTAAAAATCACTGAAAAAGAATCTAGATATCTAGGAGTACAAGGCCTCCTTGACCGGACGGATTCACATGAAAATCTAGTGGAACGTTGTTGCAAATTCGTGCCCAGTTGGCAAAGTTTGTAGACCGCGCGGTAAGAAAATCCATAGATTCTTGCTTCGAACTTGGGGACATGGTTGTGGTCCAGCGACCGCAGATTCGCATCATATGTGATATGTTGGGCCAAACAAGAAATAAAAATGCTATTTAAAGTGATATTCAGTCAATGAGGACCACAAATAGGCATTATAATGTAAGAAGATATATATTAATGAGAGGAAGGAAGATTGAAAATACATTTTTTGTAAACAGCAATAATATAAAGGAGCATTAAAATGAGGCTAAAAGCTATATACCTGCTGAATCAATCATATCATCTAACACAATAGCTACTTTACCTCTGGCATCACCATCTACATTCATCACCTGAAAATTTAACATTCTTGAATAAAATCTTAACACTTCAATAAAAAAAATAAAAACTGTTTTTCCAAATTTAGCAAATGAAAGTAGAAATTTACTTGCATTTAATTTGGTCGTTTGACCACTCACCCTTTCTGAGGGTCATCAATGGTTGCATGACTAGATCCATGACCCATTAGGAGTTTGGCTTATCCTGTATAGCTTATGATTGTGATTTGTAGTTGAGGTGTCACTCCTTACAACTATAAATATGTTTACGTGTATTGGTATTCGATAACCAAAATAATAAAATATATACTTATGTTGCGTTCTCACATTGTATCAGAACAAGTTTGTGATCCCTAAAAGCTCGTTTCTCTCTATCTTGGTCGCCCAAGTGATTGAGCCCCGGCTCTCGCGTTGCTTGACCTTGCATTCTTAACCACACGTGGTTTGAACTCCTACAGAACTCACTGATCAGATCCCAACCAGAGCTCGCGCTTTCTCCAACCTCTCAAACATGATCTAGCTTTGAGACCTCGCCGATCATACTGAGGCTCGCACGGCTCACTCCTTGTTTTTGTTCTTGTTGCTTCCAACTACTTTAAGAGGTCATCAATCATACCAGATCTCATTGAATAGCTTGAACTCACCCATCCTGGCAGTCACCGGCCCTCTTGTAGGTATGCTCCTTGCTTTCTCGCTTGAGCTCACAAGTTCAGACCCCGTCTACCAAAGCTTACATCTTCTTCTCAGTCTAAAATCTACCTGCTAGCAGAAGCTAGCAAGGATCTATCTTTGATTTCGCTTGAGCTCATTGAAGTTCGCATGTAATCTCCACAAGTTCACAAAACTTATCGCCAATTGTACAATGGGGACAAATGTTGCTTCATCCTCGACCACACTCCAGCTCATCCGCTCCCATATATGAAGTCAGAGATGAACTGAACATTATAATTATTTCTCTCACTGGGAAGAAAAACTTTATTGAGTGTGTCAACTCGGTGCACTGAGTACTTCAAACTAAGAGACTTTTTCATGATCAAACTCGAGAAGTCTGAATGAGCCCACTGAGCAATGATTTCGGGATGATGGTCGAGTTTAGTCTTGAATACTGAACTCTATAGAAAGTGAGTCCTTCGGACTGTTCAATCTATTTTGAGACCTCCAGACCTTCAACACATGTTCAATCAATTCTGAGACCTACAGACTGTTTAATCTGGCTCAAATGTCAATTTGGCATAATTCTTAGCGCAATATAAGACTCTAATCGAGGTATGAATTCAACAAGAATCTCTTACTCTAAGAAATATCTGAGATGACCTGAATACCTAAGAAATATTTGAGATGACCCAAATCTTTGGTATGAAAGAGAGGCCAAGTGATTCTTGATCATGGAGTTACCATTCAAATCATCACCTATAATTATGATATCATCAGCTTACACAAGGACAATCAAAGTACTCTCTTGACAATGATGTGTAAATAAGGATAAATCCACCGAGCTTCAAGTAATGCACTATTGATATCAAGTTAATGTAACTATTGATGACGATTGGATGCCAATTGGATCAATATCCGAACAATATTAAGTTTAGATTCTGGTGAGAATGTTTCTTATATTCAATGTCATATTGTTGAGGAAATCTTCGAGCCATAAGACATGCATTGAAGCATTGTCTGGGAGGAAGGGAAACAATGTCCCACTTGGGATTGTTCGGGAGGAAGGGAAACAATGTCCCAATTCCTATTTACCGATTAGGCTATCATTTCATCATTGCATGCCATCCCGAATGTTGGGCAACCTTCTGTACAAAAATATGGGTGGATATAGAATACAACGAAGTTGTAACCTATAAAGAGTTGAAGATAATCGATGAACGGAGACATATTGAGAAAGAGGGAGAGCAAATGATGAGTGTGGATCATCGTGGAGAGTTGTGGGCGGATCAGTTGAACCAGGGGCGACTGTCCTAGGCATTTTGATGAGTTCGACGATGAGTATACATGCTTAGAGGAGGGGGTGATGTCAGTATAACAATGGGCATTTGATAAGGACTGGGGGTGGCAGTGGTTAGATGTCAGGTGTAGACAAGGAATAGAAGAGTTGATTCTTAAGGAAGGTAACATCTCTTATCGATTATCACCAACTCTTTTTTTTAGTCTGTGCGGGCTCCAAAAAAAATATACTGGAAATCGCAAAGACAGCGACTCGATTTCCGTGCCGCCCGAAATCTATAAATGGTGAAGAGATGGACCCACTTTTCCACCCATACCTCCTCAATTTCCTGTTCCGCGATCTCCATCCCTAGGAATGTCTAGCCAAAACAAGTTGAGGCGAGAAGAGTCGGCGAACTCTCGTTCGGACTCTGACATTGCAACCGCTTACCGAAGGAGCACCTGGGGAGACAACCGTGGGGGCTCTTGCTGAAGACGATGACTAAGAGAGCGCCCTATCCGAATGCATTCAAATACCGTGAATGCTCCTTTCGGGAGTGCAGAAACAACTAGAAGTACACTAAGAGTCGTGACTAAGAGAGCGCCCTATCCGAATGCTTGCAAATACCATGAACGCTCCTTCCGGGAGTGCAGAGAGACCCCATTATTTGTGATGGTGCCGAAAAAGAGCTCATGACGAAGGCGCCTTCCCTCCTGCGGGTGGTCGGCAACTCCCCGACTGCTGGGAGTTTGCCATTGGTGAAAGAAGCTGTGCGGATATTAACCCGTGGCGTTCCCGAAAAAGTGTATGCCCGTAAATAACTAGAAAGGGTGGAGGGAAAAGGTGTAAAGAAGAGGCCGCGGTGAACGAGGCCCAACTTCGGATGGCGCGGCGAGAGGAAGAAGTCGCACTTGTACCCGCAAAAAAGAAGATAGGATGTGCATCTGAAGGAGACCACCGTCGAAGCAAATGAGGCTGGTGGAATCTCCCCGCGGTTCGGGCGATGGCGAGAAGCCGTCGGTGCCCCGGGGTGACTTCGTCCCAACACTGTAAGTTGCCGAGGCGTTGGATCAAATGGGCTCCTTTATGGAAGAGTTGGTGGGTGATCGTGAGGGAGTGGTAGCTCGTCCACAAAAGACCAGAGCGCGGTTTACTGCGCCCTCCCGGCGTGAGTCAATCGTCATTCCACCTCTCACAGAGACCTTACTGGGAGATCGGTTGTAGTCCCACGGGCAGTTGCAGGCCATACGCAAGTGAGGGGAGGTCTTGCATAAGGTGTACCTCAAGCTGACAGACCTCGAGCGGGCCAAGTCCCCAATATTTGGGCCCGTGCGGGTACCCGTCACCCCCTAGATTGACTTCGGCTTGCTTAAGGGTGACGCTCCCGTGGTTGGCGCGATTGACCTAGTGACCACCTTGTCCTTTGTGTTCAGCGACGAGAAACTAGAATCTGGGGAAGCATCGGCTTTCATGCCACAGAGTATGATTCTTCTCCTGCATTATCACTTAAATGAGATTGCTAGAAACTTACTTTGTTCCCGGAGGTAGTTGTTACTGAGTCCTCGTAGGAAGAGCACGAGCTTGGGATGAGCATAGACGTCATGCGTGACACGATAGGGCGAATGCAGGAGCGGATTACCGAGTTGGAGGCGGGACTGGGATAGTTTAATAAGTTATTCATTGGCGGGCGGTCGTGGCCATGCTCGCCATTATGTGTTAGACAAGTTTTTGTGTATTTCCCTTGTAATTGATTCAAATTGTAGTTATTAACCGTGCAAACATTCGATAGTCTTTAATTTCTATGCCCCACGTTTGATTTTTATTTCTTGTATCCTTGTTCTTGCAGGTTCTTTTCTGGGAGTGTGCGCTGGATATGGTTGTGAGGAAACCTCCCTAAGGCCGCGACTGCGAGCGGATGGTTGTAGGAGAGGGCGGGCGCCAGCGTTGTTTTGTCTTCCAAGGTGACACTATAAATAGGGGGCATAAGATTTTCATCACCAAGGGCGTGGAGACCTGACCCAGAGGATGGGGCGAGCTCCCTCCTCACTCTGTTCCGAGTAAGCGCTAGCTTTCCTGAGTGACGAACCGCCCCTCCCCGCGCTTACAAGCCTCACTATGTTTGAGGATGAGCTTGTGATCCCCTTCGATCACCTCGAGGCGGGGTGAATGTTTCCCATCTTTCCAAAGGTGGCGAAAATACTGAACTTTTAAGGGGTGGTGCACGCGCAACTGTCGCCAGATTTGATGTCCATAGTGATGTCATTCGTAACTTATCTGCGGACACAGAAGATTTGCTTCTACCTAGAAGTATTACGTTTTGTGTTTCAAACCGGGGCCCATAAGCGCGGACAACTGAATTTCTGCTCAGACGGGATGTGCATCCTGAATCTGGCGGGTAGGGTTGCAGAGACTGGAGGGCACACTTCACCACCTTCAAAGGCGATCTCGGTGAACACAGCACCATCGCAGATCTTCATGATGAAGCGGTTTTCTTGCCTCTTGAGCTCTCCACTGCTGGTTCGCGGATAGCGCGCTTCTTAGATAAGGAGTGTCGGGGTAATCCTTTGATTTGTAGTCGTTATGATGGTGCCCGGCTCAAAACTGGATACTCCGTCTGGGAACGTCTTGGTCGTAACTGAGAAACGAGGCGCCCGGCGTCGGCAAAGGACAAATGTTGACACGTTCTCCCAAGCGCCCCCAAGAGGATCTTCTAGACGAGGCAGAGAATTCGCTGATCAACTTGGGATCAGAGTCTGTAACGCTCAACGTTGGGCTTCCATCGTGGAGGGAATCCGCACGGGTTCTTCCTCATGTCACGGCGATTGCAGTTGTTACCTGCGGCCCAGAAGATCATCAAGAAATTGAGGCCATTCCAGTGGAACAGCTCCCAGCGAGGGCTGAGGTGACGAGAAGACGACGATGTATAATCCGAGATTTCGCATGAAGTTAGCTCATCTTGGCAAGCGTTCAACAAAGATAACGCTTTGTATTTTGAAGAAAAAGGTGCTTTGAAGCCAGAGTATGCGGACATTAACTATGCGACCTTATTTGCAGACTATGACGATGTCGTGATCTCTTGCTCGGAGTTGGACTCTGTCAAAGAGTGACCACCTATTTTATTCCTGCTCTTTGAATTTCTGCAGTAGATGTAAGAAAAAAATATTCATATAGGGAAATTCATTGGGTACCTTTCACATATTTCTCAAAGTTTTGGTTGTGTATATATATACATATATATATAAACGAATGATAGTGCATGAGGCCCCTCGTGCCGCGTGCGACAGCGGGCTCCGCCCCGCCCCTGTTGCCACCGCCCGCCCTCGTCGGCCTCCTCCCGCCACCGGCGGCCTCCGCCGACAAAGAGGGGTGTCTGCCTATCGAGGGAGTACGACTTCTTCCGCAGACATTCGCTAGGAGATCCGTTTCGGGTGTTCGCCTATTGAGATTCGATAGCGGGGAAGTGTGCGAATTTTTCGTGCGGGCACTCGCTAATAGGGCCAGTGAGTGTGCGAATTTTTTGTGCGGGCACTCGCCAATAGGGTCTGGGCAGCGTGTGTGAATTTTTCGAGCGGGCACTCGCCAATAGGGCCAGGACGGAGTGTGCGAATTTTTCGTGCGGGCACTCGCCAATAGGGTCATGGCGGAGTGCGAATGTTTCGTGCAGGCACTCGCCAATAGGGTCAGGGCGGAGTGTGAATTTTGTGTGCGGGCACTCGCCAATAGGG
Organism: Platanthera zijinensis; assembly: GCA_039513925.1. Lineage (NCBI taxonomy): Eukaryota > Viridiplantae > Streptophyta > Magnoliopsida > Asparagales > Orchidaceae > Platanthera > Platanthera zijinensis. Next base: position 66,236,563 of record CM077093.1, read on the forward strand.
CCAGGGCAAAGTGTGCGAAATTTTCGTGTGGGCACTTGTCAGTAGGGTCAGGGAAGAGTGTACAAATTTTTCGAGAGGGCACTCGCCAATAGGGTCAGGGTGGAGTGTGTGAATTTTCGTGCGGGCACTCGCCAATAAGGCCGGGGTGAAGTGTGCGAATTTTTCATGTGGGCACTCGCTCGTAAGGCCTGGGCGGAGGGCACCATACTTACCCGCTGCGGCGGGCAATATTATTGCACTCCAGAAATGAATACAAGGGGAAACATGCGAGTATAAGAGTGAGACAACAAAGAAAAGCGAAGGAAGCTGAGAAACGAACTTAGTAACCGCTCCTACAACAAGGTAGATTCTTGGCTAAGTTCTACGTCTCCCTTCGAGCACCCCTGACCTCTTATTTATACTTAAGGGTAGGCTGCTCAAATGGTTAGAGGCATTTAAGGTTGTATTAAATGCGCAACCACCAGAGTCACACAAAGAGTCGGGTGTCGGGGGTGAGATAAGAGACTGCACGGTAACCGCACGTATTGTTGTCGAGGAGAGGAGTTTGCACAGGCACCTGGAGAGTGCCCGTCGTTGCTTCTCTGGAGAAATGTTGAAGGGGCTTCCGGGGAGGACCCGCGACCTCTGCAGAGCTTCGCTGAATGTGTGTGGTCTCCTGAGGTGTGCCCGCAAGTGCCTTAGAGTAATCGCCCGGTGCTTTGTGACCGACGTCGGTTGATGCCGTCCCCCATGGCAGGATTTGGGGTAACACACTTGACTGAACAAAATGGGGTCACATAATTAGAATTTAACGGTCCTTAAGGGTAATATCGTCACGGATTCGACCACACTTTCGACTTGAATACTTGTGATGATCAAGGAGTGCAACTACGGGAAAACATGAACCGCATGTAACGCCTCGTTTTCCTCCTTCTCAACTATGTAATAGTCTAATAGATGTTTAAAACCTTGTATAGGCTTATGAAGATGTGCACAGTTTGATACACGGTCGTGTACACGACTATACAAAACATGCTTATGCCAGCCGACGCATGGCTTCAGATCAACACACAACAGGTACAAGGCTGAACAGATACCCGTGTTTAGGACTTTTCGTCGCAGTCTGACTTTTAGTCGACGTAGAACCCTTTGAAGTCAGAGCACAAGGTACATGGCCAGTGACACTGTAGTGTAGGGAACGTGTACACGACTAGTTGACATACTTAAATTTATACTATTCGATGCACGTCGAATTGTCCTAGGTTATGGAAGAGTTTACATGTCATGGTACACAAATGTGTACCACGACGTGTACAGGTTCCAACCAAGACCCGTTTCTAGGAAAGGCAGAACATGGACATGTACAAGTCATGTTTTGCCTAGCTCACCAACCATCTTTTGAGCAAAGCAAGTTTTTTCCACTGCCACTACACAATGCTCTTGAGATCGAGAGGGAGAGAGAGAGAGATCGAAAGAGATCGAGAGAGAGAGAGAGAGAGAGAGTCAAATCACAGCTACATAGGCCTCTTGCGACAATCATCGCCTCCGATCAACTAAGCTCCATCACAAGCCTCTATAGCTCAACACCCACACGAGAAAACACTTGGGGCAAACATAGCACACAGATTCACATGTGACACCTGTTAAATATGATCTACTTTATGAGTGGTAGCGTTAGCTTAGAGTCAACACAGGTGTTATGATCACCCTCTCTTGTACATATATATGTACTCCCTTTGTTCAACTGTGAATATAAAAAAATCTATTTTTCCTATCATGGTATCAGAGGCCATCTAGGGTTTCTATGGATCTCTCCCTCCTCTCAATCCCGGGCTGGTGTCGTCGCTGTTCTCGTTGCTGATCCCGCAACTGTCGCTTCCGCAAACCACCGATCTCGTGCCGCCACCGCAGAGGTCTTCGTCGATCCCATGTCGATCGATCCCGTGTCGATCGATCACAGGCCGAGCCCTTCGCAACCTGTCGCAGAAGTCGCGATCGATCCTTCCTCAACCCGTCGTCTTCTCCAGCGCCACAAGCGGCCCTCCAGCAGCAATCCATCACAGCAGCGTCGCAGCTCGCAGATCGTCGTCCTCCAACGCTTATCACAGCTCGCAGATCGTCGTCCTCCAGCGCCTCAAGCGTCCTCTAGCAGCGTCGAAGTCACAGATCGTCGCAGTTCTTCTGCAGCAATCGATCCCGCGTTCTCCAGCGCCGTGCAAACCAATCCCGATCCCGATCTACTCCAGCATTGTCGCCCGTGAAATCAGCGATCCTGCCTGCTCCAAGAAGTTTTCTGATCCAGGAACCGATCCTGTCTGTTGTAGTTGCAGGAACCGATCACATACTTTCTGCTGCCTCCTGCAGCCCGCATATCACTACCAATCTTCTTCACTGCCTCTAGCGGCCCGTCGGACACCGCCGCCCTTCTCCATCTTCTATTGCTTTGATGGCATCGTCTCGCATTGCCTCTGCCTCTCAGTCGGCCGCCTCCGCCCCTGCAGGTATCTCTCCCTCTGATTGGTTGCTTGACTCTGGAGCGTCTTTTCACATGACTTATGATGCTACACACCTTGTGTCCTGTCAGCACATCTCCTCTGCCATTAGTATCATGGTAGCAAACGACACCATTCACCCCATCACCAGTCGTGGCCTCCTTCATACCAGTCATTTTCATATTCCTGATATTGCTTACATACCTAAGTGATACATGAACCTTATATCCGCCAGCCAGCTCACATCTCATGGTTGTCTGGTTACCTTTGATGAGTTTACATGTCGTGTGCAGGATCATCTGACTGGGGAACTCCTTGGGGATGGTCGTCGTCGTTGCGGGGTGTACGTCCTTGATCGTCTCCACCTTTCATCCACAATTCATCGTCACCTGCAGCTTCCTCCCCTTGTCTTCCTTTAGTGGATTTCTCTTAATGGCACCACCGTCTTGATCATCTCAGTGGTTCACGTCAAGCTTCTCTCATTAGTCATGGTTTCCTTGGTCGTGTTTCTATTGATCGTTCTCACTCATGTTTGGGTTGTAAGCTCGGTAAACAGCTACAACTCCCCTATCCGTCTAGTGAGTCCAGGTCTCAGCGTTCCTTTGATTTAATTCAATATGATGTCTGGGGACCCTCACCTTTTGTATCCAAAGGTGGACACCGGCACTATGTTTTTTTCGTTGATGACTACTCTCGTTATTGTTGGGTCTATTTTATGCATTCTCAATCTGAATTTGTTCAGATCAATGTTACTTTTTCTGCTATGGTGCGCACACAGTTTTCTACTTCTATACGCATTTTCCATTCTGACTCAGGGGGAGTATCTCTCTCAAGCCTTTCGAGATCTGCTGGCTACCCACAACACTCTCTCTCAGCTTGTCTGTCCCAGTGCACACACTTAGAATGACACCGCTGAAAGGAAGCGTCGTCATATTATTGAGACAGCTCCCACCCTTCTTATCTCCTCCCACGTCTCTCCTCACTTCTGGGTTGAGGCTGTTTCCACTGTTGTCTATCTTATTAATCTGCAGCTCTCCACTTTCCTTTAGGATCAGTGTCCTAGTGAGTGTCTGTACTCTCGACCCCCACGTTACACTCATCTTCGTGTTTTTTGTTGTTGATGTTATATTCTACTCTCTCCACGTGAACGTACTAAGCTCTTTGCTCAGTCTGTTCTTTGTGCCTTTCTTTAGTACAGTACTGAGCATAAATGTTATCGATGTTATAACCCTGTTGCACGTCGACTTTGCATCTCACGTGATGTCACTTTTGATGAGTCCCACCTTATTGGGTTCATTGATCTCAATGTCCTAGATTTGAAGAATACCTAGGAAACAATGTATACACATGCGGTAATCTAACTTGCGTTTAAGTTGAGTGATTGCAGAATGAATACTGTGCATTGATTGGACAAGTTGCTTATATGACCAAGTCAGGTAAACACTTACCTAAGAAGTGGGCTGACAGAAATCTGTCTAAGTCCACAGACGTTGAGTGAAGGTGACTCACTCAACGCCAGATGACTTATAGCGCTGAGTGAACCTATACAGTCAAAGCCAAAGAAATGGCAAGCTGAGAAAGTGGCTAAGTCCACAGGCATTGAGTGAAGTCAACTCACTCAAAGTCATGCAACTAAAAATAGAAATATGGCTAAGTAGTTTGGCGTTGAGTGATGAAGACACACTCAACGCCATACAGTAAAAAGGCTATGAGTTGAACTGAATTCTGAATTAGTTGAACTAAATTCAGAATTCGTCGAACTCAGTTCATTGTTCGTCGAGCTAAGCTCAACGTTCGTCGAGCTACTCTTAGATTTTGAGATTCTGAGTTAGTCGAACTTAGTTCAAAATTCGTCGACCTGAGTTCAGAGTTCGTCGAACTGAGCTCACCATTCGTCGAACTCAGTTCAGTTTGTCGAACTAAGCCCAGAAAATTGGCTAAGGCAAAACGCGTTGAGTGAGACATGCTCACTCAACGCTCTCAACGCCTAAGATGCTTCAGAGGCAGAAAATTGGCCAAAGCAAAAAGCTCTCAACGCTCTCAACGCCAGGCATACAGAAAAGGCTGCAGATTTGTTTAAGGCAAAAAGCGTTTAGTAGAGCTTGTTCACTCAACGTTGTCAACGCCTAGTTAAACAAAATTTTGTCTAAGTGTTTTGGCATTGAGTGAAGCTCATTCACTCAACGCCTATACTACTGATGCTTGAATTTTGACTAAGTCTTCAGGTGCTAATGTCAGCAAGTCAAAAAGTAAACCATATTCAAATTATGAGCGGCAAAGCCACAATACATGACAAAAAGCGCTGGAGGCCTACTGTATGGCAGTTAGGCGTTAAAGCAAAGATGCTGCAAGCATTAATGGTGTGGGACCCACTGCTAAAAGAGTCGTTGGGTTACATTAAATAAAAGGAGAAGCTCTTTATAGAAAGAGCAGCTGTTACAGTAGTTCTTCGAAATCGCCATTGTTGTGGTTGTAGCTGAAGAACAGAGAGCCCAAGACAGGCAAGTCTAGAGGCATATCAAGTTAGTTGTTGATATCAAAATCTTCAACCGCAAGATTGATGGTGTCATCTTCATCTGCATCAGCTAGCAAGCTCAGGGTGATTCACTGAGAAAGAGATAGCAGCTAGGGCCGACCCTTGCTGCAGGTGCTTCACAGATCCAGCAAACAAATCATTCTCTTGGGGAGTAGTGAAGAAGGAGATAGGGCTGAACTTTTGGTTCAGTTTAGAAAGGGGCAGAATAGTCTTCTGCATGTCACTTCAAGCTCAAGTGGACATACTTGTTGCTGTGAAGTAGTTGGGACTAAGGAGTTCTTAGTCCAGAAAAGTAGACTCAGGAAAATCATTCCTGGAGTCAAAGTTGGGTTGAGTCAAACTCAGTCAAGGTAGATTGGCACAGAGAAATTTCTTTTGTGTCCAATCAAGAACCTTATCAACCCACTTCCACCTTGTAGGATACTTTATGGATCTGAGTGGTAAGAGCAAACTTGCTGAGGCAGGATCCAGAAGTGGATCTGAGTTGTAGGGAAAATTTGTCTGAGCTGTAGGAGAGGGTTCCTCTCTGAGTGTAAGATCCTGCTGGGATCTGAGGTAGGTGAATTTTACTCACTGAGAAGTAGGGCACTTGTGCCTGAGGCAGATTCTGGGTGCAGATCTGTGGTAGGGATATCCTTCATAGCCTGAGTGGTAGGGCTTAATTGTCGGAGGTAGGTGATACTTGTATCACTGAGTTGTATGCCCTTGTGGCTGAGGTGTAAGTCTTAGAGGAGACTGAGAGATCCTGAGGGATCAGAGGTATAAGCTCTTTGAGCATTGTTTTGGAGAAGTGTCTTGACCAATATGAAGTTGGCTAGGTGGGAGGAGAGTGGATGTACCCAAAGATTGGGGAACCACTATAAATCTGTGTATATTCTGTGTGTTGTTTTTCTTTGTGCAGGTAGCTTGTCTTGAAAGCAAAACTTAATCTATCTAATAAAGCAGCTAACTAAGAAAGATTCAAATATAGTCACTAAGGACTAAGAAACCTATTCACCCCCCCCCCCCTCTAGATGATTTAGCTATCCTTGAAATAAAGACTTTCAAGTGGTATCAGAGGGAGGTTACTCAAAAAGGACCTAATAGTCTGAGTAGACCTCAAAGGATAGCTAAAAAGGTTTTAACTTATGTGTTCTAAAGTGAACCATAAGATGTGGAGATCAATGGAGCTTCAAATCAGCAAAAATGATAAGAAGACCATTAGACTACTGGCAGCTCTTGCAGAAGACAAAGTCTATCCAGATACAAGAGCAAAGATCAAGGCCTCTCTGTCACATTCAGATAGTGACTCAGAGGTGGATGAAACTGAGGAAGGTGAATGCAAAAGTTATGAACTGACAGCTACACCAAAAGAAGAATTCTTCCAGGAGCAGCCTGGACAAAGTCAGGTATATCCCTCACCTAGTTCATCCTCAGAGTCTGGATATGAATTATGCTCAGGCTCTGATGCTTCCTCATCAAGTGATGATGAGAGTCCTCTATCAGAAGGATGACATCAATCAATTGATTGAGAATCATGCTGCACTTTTGAAAGATTTCAAGGAAAGCAAGTTGCTTGCTAAGAAACAAGCAGAGGAAATTGCCTCCCTCTAGCTAGTTGCTTCCCAGCAACATGAGACTTCATCCTTGTTATCTCTGAAAGAGAGGGAAGTAGCTTATCTGAAGATCATAGTAGATATCCATGTTGAGTCCCTCAAATATAAGGACTCTATGATCAAGGTTCTTGAAGAGAAACTTGAAAGTAAGAAAAGGATAGTGGCCAATTTCTCTAAGATATATGCTACCAAGAGAAAATCTGAATCTGAGTGGATTTCTAAAGTTATCCAATCTCAGAGGAGATGTCAAGCTCCTGTTGTGCCACAGTCAAGCTTTCATAAGGTAATCCCCCCTTCTAACAGGCATGACCACTACTGCATGGATGGTCACTGTAAGAATGAGAATTCTTCCTTTAAGAACACAAGTGTATCTTACAATGGGAGAAGAAAGGGTAGGGGAATGAGTGCCTTTAAGGATCCTCATGAAAAAGTACAAATGGTCCATGCTGGACCATTTATATTTGGTGTCTTAGCCCCAACTCACAAGGAAAAGGCAGTGGCTTTCCCTCAAGTCCATCCAGCAAAGACTCAGACCAAGGGTCGGTCTACCAGCAAGCCTAACTTGGCTAGTTCTGATGATATAAACAACTTGTCATCTGCAGAGAAGACAACTATAAATACCATTCTGGGCAAGCAAAGGAAGCTTGCTGGAAGAATAACCTTCAGTCAGATCCCTGCTGAAAGGAACCTGAAGAAAGTTGCTGCTCGTCTTCCTTCTGTTCAGTCAGCAGTTAACCACACTGCAAGACCTGCTCAGAAAAGAAGATACAATATCCATGAGTGTTGGTGTTGTGGTAAGGTGGGGCATTTTGCCCTAGATTGCTGGCACAATCCTTCTGGGTCTAGAGCAAGAGTTAGTCTACCTGTCAGAAATTCTGCAGGTAGGCAAGTTAGATTTCAGTCTAATCAAAATCTAGGACTCAATACCTATTGGGCTCCTAAGGTAAGATAATTCTGTCTTGCAGGATAGTCCAAGTAGCCATGACCATTTATGGTCCTTGGACAGAGATGTACCAGACCTAAGTCTTGGTACAAGGAATGACTCAACTAATCATAGTGCACAAAATGTCAAAGACATGTGCAACTGTTGAGGGGGAGCTTGCAAAGAAAAACCAGATGCACATCAAAGGCTAAAGATAAGAAGCAAGGTTGCCGGTATGCTCAGAGACTGTGAATCAAGTATGGGCTTAAAGTCTACAGAGCAGAGATAAGTAGAATTCACCCAGCTTTTAATTTTACTATTTAATTGATATATTGATTATGCTTGTTAGAGATAAAGAAATTGAAACAAATGTATGAGAAGATGTGAAAACATTTGTCAAAACAATTCTTCTAAATAAATATGTTAGTGGCTCACATCCACTATGCCACAAGAAGAAACTAGTCCCATCATACCCAAAGACACATATTACATGTGCAATACTAGGATAGATAAGTATCAAAATTTAGTTTAAATCAATTGAGCTTGGAGGCTAACACACTCTCAGTTGAAATTAATTTAAGGATTTTGAAATTATGTCTAATTCCACCCCACTATAACACATTAATGTGTACTGCTGGACAACCTTATCCCTGCAAGTTAAGCCAACACAGTTACGGGCTAATGCAATCTAATTACTAAAGAAAACAGATGTTGAGCAAAATAAGCTTACTCAACAAAAAAAAGTAGAAAAGATGGCCTGCAGATAAGTGACGGGACTCAATTCTGGCCATTGATCAAAATTAATCAACAAAAGAGGATAGTGACCTTCCACCTTCTTTTTAGGAATAACTATAAATAGAAGGGCTTGTGCAATAAGCAAAGTCATTGTTCCTTACCCTCTCCCGCTCGCATTCGCCAAATCGACGGAAAGCCGTTCTCGCTAGGTATTCAATATTTTCAAGCAAAATGGCGCCCAAGGGACCGGATTTCCTCTTCGAAGGCTCGGAATTGGTGAAGAATGGATTCAAGGACGCTCCAGAAGAGATACAATTTGTTCTTCATCTTCTCCAGTCTTTTGACCTAGAATTCGTCCTGTCAGAACCTTGTCTTCTGTGGAAAAGGGAAGTGCTGAAGTTGTTCGCCAATGTCAAGGGAAATGTATCTGCTGGCAAGCTTAAGACAACTGTGAGTGGAATGAAATTCAAGATAACCCCAAGGAGGCTGAGCAAAGCCCTGAAGCTGCCCAAGTTCTCTTCCGCAGACGACGAAGACGAACTGGCCCAGGATGACATCAAAGCTGCAATAAAATGGTGTGGACTGTCCAAGCACACCACCGGCTCCATCCTGAGGAAAGAACTTAACCTGAGAGGTAAGTTTTTGGCCGATGTCATTGGAAAAGCCTTGCTCTGCAAGACAGGGTCTCATGACAAAATTTCAAAGAAGATGTTTGAGTTGATGGCGCGGGTCATCCTGACCAAGAGGACTGACTGGGGAAGGATAGTGGTTGATCGAATAGTGGACTGCATGGCTGAACCGAATTTGGGAAAAATCCTATCACTATTTCCGCGTGAAACAGTCCCAGAAATTCTGAATCAGAAGTTTGGTGCAAGGATACACCACATGAGAAGAATGGACATCAAGATGCTGGAGAGGTGGGACAGGGTACTTCAACCCCATGGACCATCAGCCGTGGAAGGGAAAGGAAAGAAGATTGTTGCTACTAAGCCCAGCTCCTCTAGCAGCTCATCTGAGGAAGAGCCTCGTAATCCAGATCTATCATCATCTGCTGAAGTGTCCAGGAGGGACATGAATATTCAGGTATCTGCCTCTTATGATCTTACCCCCTCTTAGTCGTGTAAGCAGACCAGAGTCAGATATTGTCCCTGAAGATGATGAGCCTGCTACTGAGATGGCTGGATCTGTTGCAAAGGAAGGAGGTGACAGGATATCTGCAAGGATGGATGAAGATGCCTCCAGATTGGATGATGCAGATAGGCATATGCCTGTGTCTGATAATGATGATGCTGCTAGACCTCAGAGTGAGGGGGAGATCAAACTTGCTTCAGATAAAGAGACAGTTATGTCTAAAGAAGAACATCCTCTGGATAAAGATATGGAAATTCCAAGTGCTGAGAAAAGGAATGCTCCAATTGAGGGGGAGCAGCTGATACAAGAGATAATGCAAGATGCATTATTTGTAGGGGAGCAACTAAAAGTCCCTCCAACAGTGGCACTGTCTGCTACAGCTGATAAAGAGGTTGTTGCTGCTGTTGACCTGCATACAAATGAAAGCATGGCAGAGTTTAAGGGGGAGATACCATCTGATCTCCCTGCTCGTGAAGTGCATGATCTAGTTTCCTCAGAATCAGAGGAAGAGGAATCTAGTCATGAGAAGGAACAATCCTCAGCCCATACAGTGGATGACCCCGCTCTAAGAACAGGGGTCAGGCAAGCCCAGCAGACCCAAAACGAAGCCACATCAGCTGGAACAGATCAAATTTCACCAATGCTCCTGGCCCAGCTGAAAAGCTTATTAGATGAGCAAAGAAGAACCCTGGAAAATTTTTTAGATGATGCTTTAAAGAACATCAGGAATGAACTGATTACAGAAATCAAATTAATTCGATTTGAAGTAAACTTACTAAAGGGTGAAACTGTGAAGTTTTTCACCAGGGCTGCACCAGCTGTCGACTATACAATGGAAAAGCTGGATGACGCAAACAAGAATGTGGTCATTACCATACAGAATCAAGATATTCAGGCCCAGAACTCATTGGTTGTACACAATGCTACCCATGTATTGTTGAATAACCAGACTGCTGTTATACTAACCAAAGCAGATGAATACACCAAACTGCTAGATGACCACTTACTGGTGGTCAAAAATAATGTAATTGCTGGAGTTAATCATCTGGAGCTCAAGAGATCAGAAGCTAGCACCTCCCAGACTACTCAAGTAATTGAAGAAGTCAAAAAGGGAGAGAGAAATGTCATCAAGACAAATACTGAGAATATGGTCTGGGCTACAAATGTTGTGAGAGACTCATCGGGAATGGAGCCACTGCAATATAATAACATCCCAATGATGCCTAATCATGTACAAGAAGCCTTGAACAATATGTATAGTACTACCCAAGTTCAAGACAATCAAGAATATGTTCAGTACATTAAAGAGGGAGATAGTGCTGGTGCTCAGTGGGGAGAGCAACTTACTGCTGCTGAATTACCAACATTCAGCCCCACTGTAGACCAGGCTGCCATAGATACACATGTTGCTGAGGAACAAATCAGAATGAGGAAGAAAAAATACAGAGAAGAAATGGAACAGAGGCCTGATTTTGAGGTATGGAGCCCAGAATCCAAAGCCATCATTCTGACGACTTGGGATCTTGTCAAAAACAAGACTGCAGACAGAGGAAAATGGTATAGCTCCTCAGAATGGGAGAAAATGGAAAAGAGGAATACTTCTAGGAGAATCTACTGAAAAAACAAAAATGTCAACCATCTGAAGCCTGGTGAGGTTGAGCCCACCAAGTATTTTCCAAATCCCTTCAGCTATTTCAAAAGGCAAAAAGCTAAGAGAGAAGAAGCTGAAGCAACAAAGAAGAAGGTAGTTGATGAAGCAGATAAGGCTGATAAGAAGGAAAAGAAGTCAGCTGATGCAGAAGACAAACCGGCAAAGAAGACCAAAGGCAGTGGAATAGTTATAAGGGAACCTGAAACTTGAAAATTTTCAGGTTCTTCTTATAGGGCTTAAGGAACATGTTATTTTCTTTCATGCACAAACAATATAATTTTTCATATGATAAATGAAATAGCCTTTGTTCTGTCTGTGTTCATTTTGTATCTAAGTTATACAGTTTAAATTGCTTACTGTATAGATTGCATAGGTGTGTTAGTGTATACAACGTTTTAGAGTTTTGACTTCTTCAAATAGGGGGAGATTGTTGGGTCAATTGATCCCAATGTCCTAGATTTGAAGAAGACCTAGCAAACAATGTATACACATGTGATAATCTAAATTGTGTTTAAGTTGAGTGATTGCAGAATGAATACTATGCATTGATTGGATAAGTTGCTTATATGGCCAAGTCAGGTAAACACATACCTAAGAAGTGGGCTGACAGAAATCTGTCTAAGTCCACAGACGTTGAGTGAATGTGACTCACTCAACGCCAGATGACTTATAGCGCTGAGTGAAGCCTATACAGTCAAAGCCAAAGCAGTGGCAAGCTGCAAAAGTGACTAAGTCCACAGGCGTTGAGTGAAGTCAACTCACTCAATGTCATGCAACTAAAAGCAGAAATATGGCTAAGTAGTTTGGCGTTGAGTGATGAAGACACACTCAACGTCATACAGTAAAAAGGTTGTGAGTTGAACTGAATTCTGAATTAGTTGAACTAAATTCAGAATTATTCGAACTAAGTTTATTGTTCGTCGAGCTAAGCTCAGTGTTCGTCGAGCTACTCTCAGAGTTGGAGATTCTGAGTTAGTCGAACTTAGTTCAAAATTCGTCGACCTGAGTTCAGAGTTCGTCGAGCTGAGCTCACCATTCGTCGAACTCAGTTCAGTTCGTCGAACTAAGCTCAGAAAATTGGCTAAGGCAAAAAGCATTGAGTGAGACATGCTCACTCAATGCTCTCAACGCCTAAGATGCTTCAGAGGCAGAAAATTGGTCAAGGCAAAAAGTGTTGAGTGATGAAGACACACTCAACGCTCTCAACATCAGGCATGCAGAAAAGGCTGCAGATTTGTTTAAGGCAAAAAGCGTTGAGTAGAGTTTGCTCACTCAACGCTGTCAACGCCTAGTTAGACAAAATTTTGTCTAAGTATTTTGGCGTTGAGTGAACATCATTCACTCAACGCTTATACTACTGATGCTTGAATTTTGACTAAGTCTTCAGGTACTGATGTCAGCAAGTCAAAAAGTCAACCATATTCAAATTATGAGCGACAAAGCCACAGTACATGCCAAAAAGCGTCGGACGCCTACTGTATGACAGTTAGGAGTTAAAGCAAAGATGCAGTAAGCATTAATGGTGTGAGACCCACTGCTAAAAGAGTCGTTGGGTTACATTAAATAAAAGGAGAAGCTCTTTACAGAAAGAGCAGCTGTTACAGTAGTTCTTCAAAATCGTCATTGTTGTGGTTGTAGCTGAAGAACAGAGAGCCCAAGACAGGCAAGTCTAGAGGCATATCAAGTTAGTTGTTGATATCAAAATCTTCAACAGCAAGATTGATGGTGTCATCTTCATCTGCATCAGCTAGCAAGCTCAAGGTGATTCACTGAGAAAGAGATAGCAGCTAGGGCCGACCCTTGCTGCAGGTGCTTCACAGATCCAGCCAACAAATCATTATCTTGGGGAGCTGTGAAGAATGAGATAGGGCTGAACTTTTGGTTCAATTAGGAAAGTGGAAGAACAGTGTTCTGCATGTCATTTCCAACTCAAGTGGACATACTTGTTGCTGTGAAGTAGTTGGGACTAAGGAGTTCTTAGTCCAGAAAAGTAGACTCGGGAAAATCATTCCTGGAGTCAAAGTTGGGCTGAGTCTAACTCAGTCAAGGTAGATTGGCACAGAGAAATTTCTCTTGTGTCCAATCAAGAACCTCATCAACCCACTTCCACCTTGTAGGATCCTTTGTGGATCTGAGTGGTAGGAGCAAAGTTGCTCTGAGATAGGATCCAGAAGTGGATCTGAGTTGTAGGTCAAATTTGTCTGAGCTGTAGGAGAGGGTTCCTCTCTGAGTGTAGGATCCTGCTGGGATCTGAGGTAGACGAGTTTTACTCAAAGAGAAGTAGGGCACTTGTGCCTGAGGCAGGTTCTGGGTGCAAATCTGTGGTAGGGCTATCCTCTATAGCCTGAGTGGTAGGGCTTAATTGTCTGAGGTAGGTGATACTTGTATCACTGAGTTGTAGGTCCTTGTGGTTGAGGTGTAAGTCTTGGAGGAGACTGAGAGATCCTGAGGGATCTGAGGTGTAAGCTCTTTGAGCATTGTTTTGGAGAGGTGTCTTGACCAACAGGAAGTTGGTTAGGTGGGAGGAGAGTGGATGTACTCAAAGATTGGCGAACCACTATAAATCTGTGTGTATTCGGTGTGTTGTTTTTCTTTGTGCAGATAGCTTGTCTTGAAAGCAAAACTTAATCTTCCAATAAAACTGCTAACTAAGAAAGATTCAAAGATAGTCACTAAGGACTAAGAAACCTATTCACCCCCACCCTCTAGGTAATTTAGCTATCCTTGAAATAAAGACTTTCACACCCTTTTTTTGCATCCTCTGTATCCTCGACCTTAAACACATCTGTTACTCCCTCTGACGTGCAATTTCTCACTCTTCTCATCTCTCTGCTTCATGTATCCTCCCCTCGGGTATGTCCACCTCCTCTTCCCTTACCACAGTGTACTCCGTCACCTCCTCCCTTGTTGCAGTTTACTTCGTCTCCTCCTCTTGTCATGTCACAGTCTACTCTGTCACCTCCTCACTCCTCTCCTCCATCACACACTTCTCCCTCTGATGAGTTGTCTACTTTGGACCGTGTCTCTACTCGTCCTTATCACTATACTCGGCATCCTCTCATCCTATCTCCTCGCCTCCAGTGCCCCTAGACTCAGTGCCTACCTCCTCCAGCTAGTGTCATGTGGATGATCCTCCTGTGCGTCGCAACCCACCTCGTGAGAGTCATCCTCCCAACCATCTTAGCCTTGTTACCCTACCGCTGGACCTACCTGTCCTTCCTGTTACTACCTGCAGTACTCTAGAGCCGACTTCCTACCGTGAGGCTTCCCAGATACTTGAGTGACAGGTTGTTATATCTGCTGAGTTGGAGGCGTTTGAGCACACTCGTACATGTGAGCTTGTTCTTCTTCCACCTGATGTTGTTCATATTACTTGCAAGTGGGTTTTTAAGGTCAAGACTCACTTTGATGGCTCTGTGGAGAGTTAAAAAGCTCGGCTAGTTACTCGTGATTTTCAGCAGGAGCAGTGGAGAGACTATGACGAGACTTTTGCTCCAGTTGCTCACATGACTACAATCTGAACTTTTATTGTTGTTGCAGCTGTTCGACATTGGTCCCTATCACAGCTCGATGTGAAAAATGTCTTTATTCACGGCGATCTTCAGCATGAGGTATACATGCTTCCTCCTCCAGGTATATCCTCTCCTCCAGGCCTTGATTGTCGCTTGAGGCGAGCTCTTTATGGGCTCAAGCAGGCGGCCCGCGCGTGGTTTTCATGTTTTAGTTCAGCCATTACAGTCGTTGGTTTCCAGTCTTATCCACATGATCCAGCTCTGTTCGTACACTCCTCCTCTAGTGGTCGGACCCTTTTGTTACTGTAAGTGGATGATATGATTATTACTGGTGATGATCCTTCTCATGTAGCCTTCCTCAAGTAACACCTTCAGCAGAAGTTTCAGATGACTGACCTTGAACAACTGAGCTACTTCTTGGGTCTTGAGGTCAGCTCTACAGATCGCGGGTTTCAGCTCTCTCAACAGCGCTACACATCAAATCTCCTTGCTCGGACTGCTCTCTGTGACTCTCGTACAGTGGACACCCCTATGGAGCTCCACCTTCAGCTACGTCCGGAAGATGTGGTTCCACTCTCTGATCCTACTCGATACCGCCACCCTGTGGGAAGTCTCGTATATCTCATCATTACTAGGCCCGACATTGCCTATATTGTTCATGTGTTGAGCCAGTTTGTTAGTGTGCCCAACTCTGTGCATTATGGTCATCTTTTGCGGCTCCTGCTCTATCTCTGGACGACGACCTCTCGTGGTCTCTTCTTCTCCAACAGTAGTTCTCTACAACTGCGTGCTTACTTCGAATCCACCTGGCCTAGTGATCCTGATGATCGTTGCTCTGTCACTGGTTTTGTGTCTGTTTTTGGGTTCTTCACTTATTGCATGAAAGTCCAAAAAATAGACTGTGTTTCTCATTCCAGCACTGAGGCTAAGCTTCGAGCCATTACTACCACCGCTGAGGATATTATTTGACTCCGTTGGCTTCTTGAGGATCTTGATGTCTCTTCTCCAGATCTCACTCTTATATACTGTGATAACACCGATGTCATTCAGATTACTCAAAACTCGGTGAAGCATTCTCTCTCCAAGTATTTCAAGGTGGATGTTTTCTTCCTGCGTGAGCACTATGGTCGTGGCACTCTTGCACCTTTCTTTATCTCTTCTGAGCAGCAGATCGCAGACTTGATGACAAAGCCGCAGACGAGGACCCAACATGCATATCTACTGTCCAAACTCTCGGTGTATGATCCTCCGTGAGTTTGTGGTGGGTGTTAGATATGATGTAATTTATGAGTGGAAGTGTTAGCTTAGCATCATTACGGGTGTTATGATCACCCTCCGTTACACATGTATATGTATATGTATACATAAATCGATTTTTCCTATCAACACCATGTCGTCCTGCTAGTCGAAACCGCCAACAAGCATTGCGCTCGCCTTCAACTACAACGCGTATTTCCTTGAACCCATGCTTGCAGCCCCGCTAGTTTCCAACCTTCCAGATATACTCGTCAACAAATCTATATGGAGCCTCCGCCAAGCAATCTACACATCCTAGAAAACATATCCGAACTGACACTCTCCAAGTGGCGCTCCACTGCAATCCATCGCCTTTCGCCACACACACTTTGTCATCGCCACCACAGCGGGTCGCGTCATGCGACATCAACACCAGAAATGGCCGTATACGGCGTTTTCATGCAACAACAGAAATCTGAAGCCCAAACAGTAACCTACCTCCATCTCCTTTCTGCTTACAACCTTTATCTTCGGCTACTGTCAGCTGGCGGTGGCAATAGTTCTCAGTCGTCTAGTTAAAGGAGAAATAGGTGTGTCGATGCTACCTGGGGGAGACGGGTCTGGAATGGTTCGCCTCCCATTCACCGTTCAGTCATACAAGCACCGTCGATGAAAACGTGGGCGGCTTCGACAATCACCCCACTGACTGGCAGCTCCGCCCAAGCTCAAAACCAAATCTCCTAAGCGGTTGCAATTTGTAGTATCGAAGAAGTTCTCTTTAGATTTGTGAGTTTGCAACTCTTTTCAAAGGAAAAAATGTGCATGATCGAACCAACATTTTCACAGACTTGATAGGAATTAATTTTTCCTTCATTTTTCACGTGTTATAGGCATGATCGGACCAACATAACGTCAAGTGTGGGCGGTCGCCCGCACTGAATTTTAAAAACTATTTTTTCAATAATAAGAAATGGGTTATTTGTCATGATAAATAAGATATCATCAAATATATAAAATAAAAAATATTACACAAAAAAGACAAATTTGTCTTTGTAGCTTAGTTGGTGGAGTAGTTGTCTTTTATTCATGTGGTATTGGGTTCTAATTGTAGAGATGAATATGTTTAAAAAAAAATTTATAAACAAATTCATTATTATGACATTGTTTAGAAAATTATTTTGTTATAAACAAATTCGTTGTTGTGTGTTAGATTTACCAATTATATTTTTGTGGCTTTTTTCTTTATTGTATTTCCCTCATATATAGGAGGGAAACCCCCTTTATGCAATAACACTTTTCATTCTCTTCGTCAACACTATGTTTAAATTTTTATTTTTTTATAAAAACTCATTATTATGTCATTGTTTAAAAAATACTTTTTATAAACAAATTCATTGTTATGTTCTTATTTAGAGTTTACTTTTTATAAACAAATTCACTATGTTCTTGTCGATTTTGAATAATTTGCAAACAAAAATGAATAATTTTGTGCTTTGTTCACACCGAGTAAAACTCTTGCGTCCACCACTGGTTATGGGGTTGGGGTAGGTTGGAGTTGGCTTCTTCTTCCATGTAGTGTTAGGTAGCATGTAATTATTACTATTTATATAATAATATATATGAATATGAGACAAGCCACTGATCCGGCACCAAAATACTATAAAATTTTAACACGACTTAATTCATCCCATTATGAACCTCTCAATGTTTGTCGCCCCAAGTTTCTCGGCCAAACAGAGAACCGGAAATCCAATAAATATAGGCTCCGTTTGGGGGGACTTATTTTCACCGGTCAAGCGGTTACGACCGCATGAATCAGACCTTAATTAAGGTCCGGTTCATGCGGTCGTAACCGCTTGACCGGGGAAAATAAGTTCCCCCAAACAGAGCCATAATTGCTAATTAGAGATAAGAATACAAACCTCCCCCACCCCAACCCCCCTGAACTGTCCCTATCTCTATTCCGGCTCTATGCTATTTCTCCACATTCCTACTCTATGCTATTCCGGCTTTAATCCTACAGCTCTCATCCTTTGCTATGCTATCCATATATAAACAAAAGTAATAAACATTGCATTATTAATTTAATAAGAGAATGTTTAACCAATTATTTAAAAAATCAGATCAAATACAAACATATTACCTCTGCAGCATTGTGACCTTGCAACTCTTCATCATTTATGACTAAAACTGCGCCTGACAAACTTTTTGCAAAAGCTCGTGCATTTTCAACACCATAGTGGCTAAGACAGACCACAACTAAATCATTCGGGCAAAAGGTCTTGCTAGCCAAATAATCAAGGATCACGAGCTGATATTCAAGCAGAATAATACATCAGTCAATCTTATAGCAATGAATAAATGATAAAACTACATATAAACTTGCAATTGATGATATTAAAGAATTAATAAAACTAGAAGTGTAAGGTATGTTACTTGTCCACAAACATGATCAATTGGAATATCTAAATCTGGCATTGATTGTCCAAAATGAACACATGAAAGTACGCGATCTACACCAGCTTCATCAATATAATTTGCAACAAGTTGGGCAGCTTTTGACTCGTGTCTTTGATTCTAACAAAACAAATTGAAAAATCCAGAACAAAGAAACATACATGCATAAATAACATAATTAAAATCATGCATGACGTGAAACTTCAAAAGCAGTGAAATGTAACTATGAACGGGTAAAGATAGAGATACGGCCCCCATGCCCACGCCTGACGCGTCGCATTCCACGAGGAAGGGCTAGGAGAAGTCCGGCATTGCTAACACAGGGGCACAAACCAGAACTTGCTGAAGAGCGACGAAGGCGGCGGAGGCCGCTGCCGACCACTCGAAGGGGCCCTTGGCTGACTTCTTCAAGAGCTGAGAGGCCGGGCAATCGTGTTGTAGCCCTGGATGAACTGTCGGTAGTACCCTGTCAGGCCCAGGAACCTGCGAACATCGCGGAGAGATGATGGGGTTGGCCACTGGAGAACCGCCTCGATCTTGTCGCTGACCATCGCGACTCCTGCAGCGGAAATGGTGTGTCCTAAGTAACACACCTCTGGAACCCCAAAAGAGCACTTTGTTGGGTGGAGCTCGAGGTGGTGGTGTCGGAGAATAGCCAATGTCTGACGGACATGCTGTAGATGCTCCTGCCAAGAAGAACTGTAGACCAAGATGTCATCAAAAAAACAAGTACATGCTGGCGAAGTACCGGTCGAAAGATGTCGTTCATCGTGGCCGGGAAGGTGGCCGGCGCGTTGGTCAGGCCGAATGGCATAACCAAGAACTCGTAGTGGCCATCATGGGTCCGGAAGGCCATCTTGGCGACGTCAACTGGCCGAACGCGAATCTGGTGGTAGCCCGCACGGAGGTCCAGCTTGGTGAAAACAGTAGCGACGTGGAGCTCGTCCAAAAGCTCCTGGATCACTGGGATCGGGTACTTGTCTGGGACTGTGACCTTGTTGAGATCCCGATAGTCCACGCAGAAGCGCCAACTGCCGTCCTTCCTGACCAAGAGGACCGGGATGGAGAAATGGCTTGCACTGGGGCGGGTGAGGCCCCCCATCAACATGTCGTGTACGAGCCTCTCGATCTCGTCCTTTTGCACGTGCCCGTAGCGGTACGGGCGGACCGAAACTGCCGCCACGCCGGGCTGAAGAGGGATGGCATGATCGTGTGGTCGGGCCGCCGGTAAACCGGACGGTGCTGTGAAGAGATCGTAAACTCGGGCAGGAGGTCCTGCATAGCCGGTGGTGGTGACGGGGTCGGTGGCGCCGCGTCCGAGATGGACCAGAGCCATGTCGTAAAACCGATGTTCGTCATCCTCTGGATCGTGCGGGAGGAGACGGGGGAGCAGAGCAGCGCAGTATCTCCCATTAGACAGCACTCACGTCCGTCCTTGAGAAACCGCATCGTTATGGATCCCCAGTTGACCCGTACATCGCCCAGCGTGTTGAGCCATGCTACGCCCAGGATGGCGTCGATCCCGCCAAGGCCGAAAACGTAGAAATCTGCTATCACTGAGTAAGGTCCCACTGAAATCGGAACGGATGGGCAACGACCTTGAATCGAGCGTCGGCGGCCATCGCCCAAGCTGACCGTGAAGTCCGGCGAAGGTTCCATCGGCAGGTGGAGTTGTTGGGCCAACTGAGAGCAGAGGAAGTTATGGCTCGCCCCGCTGTCGACAATGATGACGATGTGGCGGTCGTCAAGCTTGCCCGCTAACTTCATGGTTGGGGCCCTGAAATGTCGTCCACGAAAAAGCACAGAAATTCCAACTAGTGAAGTCCCGCGTCATTAGCGCCCTCGGTGGAGTCCTCGCGGATTTCGAGGTCTTCGAAATCCGCCAAAGCGATCTTCGGCTCGGGGTCACCAATGATGGCGCGAAACTCTTTGACCGCGCAGACGTAGGTCGGAGAGTAGGGCTGCCGGCAGCGGAAGCAAAGCCCTTTGTGTCAGAGATCGTCGAACTCGCGGTTGGAGAACCGCTGGGGGGCGGGCAGCCGGGCTGGCTGAGCGGCTGGAGGAGGGCGAGGTGCCTGTGGCTCTGGAGTAGCGGGTTACCATGGTCGGCCCCCTAGCGGGGGTCTTCCTGGAGGTGGCGGGTTTTGCGGCGATAAATCTGCATCCACGAGGCGGGCCATGTCGAGGGCCTCGAACACCGTCCAGGGGTGATGAGTGTGAAGTCGGGAGCGGATGTTGGGCAGAAGGCTCTGCATGAAGAAGCTGATATAGTGATCCGGCGGTAAGCCCGGAACATGGGTGACGAGGGCCACGAATTCATCAATATAATCATCCACTGTACTAGTTTGGCGTACCCCACACAGTCGTTCGATGGCGGAGCCGAAATAACGGATGTCGTAGCGGCAAATCATCTCCTGCTTGATCTCCGGCCAGGAGATTGTTGGGTTGGACTGTCATAACCAGCGGGCCCAATGTAGGGCGGAGCCGTCAGTCCCAGGACGGCGGTGGAAACCTTGTCCTGCTCGGGAGTGTGGTGGAGGTCAAAGTACTGCTTTGTCATTGCGATGCACCCAATCGGGTCCACACCGGCGAAGGTGGGGAGGTCCAAAGCAAGTGCGGGATGGTCGGGGGCAAACGAAAGGGCGGCTTCCTCGTTGTGCGGAAGAGGTGGCGTCCCGAGTATGGACGTGCCATTGGTCGGGCATGTGGATCCGCTGGAGGACGCGGCGGCAGAAAGTTGGAGAGCGTCGAACTTGGCGTGAAGGGCGAGCAGGAAGGCATGCATGGAGGCCACGTGGGACTCCTGGGCTTCGACACGGCGAAGGAGGGCATCGTTGGCGCCTTCCGGTGGGGTCTCGCCGTGGAGCGGGTCGTCGGAGACATGGTGCAGCGGAAGCTTGGCGAAACTGGTGTGGCGCGGGATGCGGCGCGGGATCGTGGTTGCTGAGGCTGGTACTCCGGCGGCCGGCGGAAACGGCAGACGGACCAAATTAATATGGGCTCGATGGACGAGGAAGGTAGGCGGCTGAATTAAGACCGTGAGAGAGAGAGAGAGAATGAGGGAGAGAGAAAGAGAGAGTGAGTGAGGGAGAGAGAGAGAGAGAGAGGTTAGGGTCAAAAATTTAGAAGAGGAAAGAAGCATACAATCATCCAACATGACGATTACAACGTTCGCGCGCCATCTTATAGAGATGAGGGGCGAATACAAAAGAAAAACGGGAAATACTAAAATTGTGATATCCAAATATAGAATAGAATAAATGTTAAATATAGAATAGAATAAACGTTAAATATTCTTTGTGATCTCGGTGAGCCCATGTGATATTCTCGCCCGGCGCGTGGAGACTTGCCATTTGGGCTTGTTCTCATGTATATTCGTAACATATATACATGCATACAATCATACATATATATATATATATACGAGCATCTTCGCACGGGCTACGTCTGTGCTCGATGCTCTCGGGCGGCCTTCGGCAGCATCCAGGCACGCTTCGCCCGCCTTTGCACGGGCTTCGCCCGTGCTCGATGTCTCGCTGCGGGCTGCGCCCGCATCAAAACAGGCTATACCTGCAACATATACATATGAGTACTCAAAACGACCATAAAAAAATATAAATCAAAATTACAATTTTTTGTTTTTTAAAAAATGTACGTTTTGCCGTAAAAAATTTAATTTCTCTCTCGCTCTCTCTCTCTCTCTCTTCATCTCTCTCTCTCATATAGCTTTAAGAGGTCTAGTAATATTTTTTTCTCTCTCCCCTCTCCCTCTTCAATCTTTCTTTCTCTCTCTCCATGTAAAGGATGAGATTTAACATACCCTTTGATCAAACGGTTGAGAGGAAGTTTTTGGTGTGCTTGAAGATATGCATATTGATATATATGGTAGAGATATGTATATATACATACATAGATACATGTATGTATATATACATACATAGATACATGTATGTATATATACATACATAGATACATGTATGTATATATATATACACATACATGTATGTATATATATATACACATACATGTATGTATATATACATATGTATCTATAAATATATGTACATATATACATACATGTATATATATATACATGCATACATGTATGTATACATACATGTATGTATATATATACATGTACATATACATACATACATATACATACATACATGCATACATATACATACATACACATGTATGTATATATACATGTATGTATGTATTTAAATGTATATACATGTATGTATGTATTTAAATGTATATACATGTATGTATGTGTATGTATGTACATGTATGTATATATATATATGTATGTATATATGTATATATATGTATGTATATATATACGTATATATATGTATCTATATGTATGTATATATATATTTATGTATATATATGTATGTATATATATATATATGTATGTATATATATACGTATATATATGTATCTATATGTATGTATATATATATTTATGTATATATATGTATTTATGTATCTATATGTATGTATATATATATATATGTATGTATATATATACGTATATATATATATATATGTATCTATATGTATGTATATATATATTTATGTATATATATGTATTTATGTATATATATGTATTTATATATATATATGTATGTATATAAAATTATATATATATATATATATCTTATATATATAAAGCAATATACATATCTTGAGGCACATCATACTTTAAGTTTTGACCATTAGATCTCATCAAATAAATCTTATCCCAACATGAGAGAGAGGGGGAGGAGAGAGAGAGGGAGAGAGAATATGAGAGAGATAGCGGAAGGGAGAGGAGAAAGGGGCTGAGAGAGGGGGAGGAGAGAGAGAAGGAGAGAGAAAGGGAGAGAATAGGAAGAGAAAGAGGGCCAGTAATTAATGTTTTTACGTCAAAACGTAAATTTTTTTATAAAATAAAATTTGTAATATCGATTTATATTTTTTTACGGTCATTTTGAGTACTCATATGTATATATTGCGGGCGCTGCCCGCAACGACTCATTGAGCACGGGCGAAGCCCGTGCAGAGGCGGGTAAAGCCTGTGCGGAGGCGGGCAAAGCCCGCCTAGATGCGGTCGAAGGCCTCCCGAGAGCATCGAGCACGGGCGTAGCCCGTGCGAAAATGCTCGTATATATGTATGTATGTATGTATATATATATGTATGTATATATAATTATATATGTATGTATATATAATTATATATATATATATATGTGTATCTAGATACATAGATATATATATATATATATATGTATGTATATATAATTATATATATATATATATGTGTATCTAGATACATAGATATATATATATATATATATATATATATATATATATATATGTTAAGCCCTAACTAGGAGAGAAACTAAGAGAAGATGTAGAGGAAGCTAGAGAAAGAGATTAGGGTTAGGGTTGAGAGAAGAGGAAGAACCTGAATATATTCTTGCATGCCATCCAAAGAGAGGGGTCCGGATATTTATACCCCCGGACCCAAGACCGGCTGGCCAAGGGGGCCGGCCGGCCCAATGGGGCTGAACCCGGCGTGGTTCAGCCCCCCCCCCCCCCCGAGCCATATATTTAAGAAGAGGGGGCTGAACCCATTGGTTCAGCCCCAATAACGCCACGTCCGTGCCGCCGCCGCTTGTAATGTTGTCCAAACAACCGAGTCTCGTCCGGGGGCGTAACATTCCCTGCCCCATCAAAAGTCAACTTGTCCCCAAGGTGATAGTCCGGGTAAAGCTCCTGGAACTCCAGTAAATCGACCCAAGTATTGTGCTCTGCCGAGAGATCCTTCCACTTAACCAATAGCTCTGGACAGTACGCCGCGCCACGGCGTTTCCACTTAACCAACAGAACATCCTCCGGAAGCGGGCGAAGCTCGCCACCACTAGTAGCCTCGGGCAACACGGGGGAGACCGGAACAGCAAGCCCCAACTTTCGCTTCAGCAAGGAGACATGAAAGGTAGGATGAATCCGGGAGCTCGCCGGTAAGGCTAAGGTATACGCCACCGGCCCGACACGCCGCGTGATCCGAAATGGTCCATAGTAGCGGGGTGCCAGTTTCTGATTTGTCCGCTGGGCCACCGACAACTGGCGATAAGGACGAAGTTTGAGGAAAACTTCATCCCCCACCTGAAACTCCCGCTCGGTACGATGACGATCGGCCTGAAGCTTCATACGATCCTGTGCTGCTCGAAGGTTCTCCCGTAGGGTGGTGAGAGTCCGATCACGATCACGGAGCGCCCGATCAACTGCTGCCACGGCCGTACTCCCGGGCTCATAACTGCTCAAGGTAGGAGGTGGACGCCCATAGACGACCTCAAACGGCGTGAGTTTACTGGCCGAGTGATAAGAAGTGTTGAAACAGTACTCCGCCCAATGTAGCCAACTAGTCCAGGTCCGCGGCTCATCCATGACAAAACAGCGAAGGTAAGTCTCGACGCCCCGATTTAAGACCTCGGTCTGGCCGTCAGTCTGGGGATGATGAGCCGTGCTGAAACGTAAGGAAGTCCCCTGCAAGCGGAATAGCTCTGTCCAAAATCGGCCTACGAAGGTCGGATCACGGTCGGAAATGATCGCGCGGGGAACACCATGCAAACGAACAACCTCCCGCACAAATAAGGTCGCAACAGACTCCGCGGTGTAGGGATGGCTCAGAGCAAGGAAGTGCCCATACTTGGACAACTTGTCCACCACTACCAAGATCACTGTTTTCCCCTGCGACTTAGGTAGCCCATCGATGAAGTCCATAGAAACCGTGTCTCAGATCTGATGTGGAATCTCCAAGGGAGTGAGGAGGCCGGCCGGAGAAGTAGTCTCATATTTTTGTCGTTGGCACACCTCACACGTCTGTACGAACTCCTGAATGTCGCGGCGCATGCCCTTCCAAAACACGTTGGCCCGAGCCCACTGAAGGGTGCGAAGAACGCCGGCGTGGCCGCCTGTCGGCGACGAGTGAAACTCATGCATCATCACCGTGCACCAAGCAGAATGAGCAGGAATGACCACCCGGCCGTGATAGAAGAGTCGGTCATTCTGTAAATGGTAGCCTGGAGTTGTCGCATGACCTTGCTGCAAGTCCTCCACAATAGCCCGTAACTCGGGGTCGCGCTGCACCGCGTCTTGAATTTCATCCATCGACTCCAACTGCGGCCCGGAAATGTGTGCCAAACCCCCTTCGGGTAAGCGAGAGAGGGCGTCAGCCACCCGATTATCCTTCCCCGGTCGATATTCGATCGCATAATCATAGCCCAACAGCTTGGTGACCCACTTTTGTTGCAGGGGGGAAGAGATCCTTTGCTCCAAGAAATGCTTCAAACTCTGGTGATCGGTCCGGATCGTAAAATGACGCCCAAGTAGGTAGGGCCGCCAGAGAGCCACCGCATGAATCACCGCCAGCATCTCCTTTTCATACACTGAGAGACCCAGAGTCCGGGGAGCCAAAGCCTTACTGTAAAAGGCGATCGGCCGCCCCTCCTGCATCAAAACCGCCCCCACACCCACGCCAGAAGCATCTGTCTCGACCACGAACCGTTTGGTAAAGTCCGGGAGTGCCAACACTGGAGTCGTCGTCATAGCTCGCTTGAGCGCCTGGAAGGCGGTCTCGGCCTCAGCGTGCCACTCAAAAGCATCCTTCTGTAGCAGCTGTGTAAGTGGCCTAGCAATCTTCCCGTAGTCCCGTACAAAGCGTCGGTAGTACCCAGTGAGGCCTAAGAACCCCCGCAGTGCCCGAATGGTCAACGGTCGGGGCCACGACAGCATATTCTCGATCTTCCGTGGGTCTGCCTTCACCCCTTCAACAGAAACTAGATGCCTCAAATATTCCACCTCAGGTTGTCCGAAAGAACACTTAGACCGCTTAGCATATAACTGGTGTTGCCGAAGAGTAGAGAAGACCTGAGCCACATGAAGTAGATGATCCTCCCAAGTAGCACTGTAAATCAGGATGTCGTCGAAAAAAATCAGGACGAAGCGTCGCAGGAAGGAACGGAAAATCTCATTCATATTGGCCTGAAAGGTAGACGGCCCCCCAGTCAATCCATTGGCCATCACTAAGAACTCATAGTGACCGTCATGAGTTCTGAAGGCAGTCTTATGCACATCCTCCTCTTTCATCAGGATCTGATAGTAGCCGGACCGCAGATCCAGCTTGGTGAACAGGGTCGCCCCATGCAACTCATCCAACAGCTCCTCGATCACGGGAATCGGAAACTTGTCCTTCACAGTTACACTGTTCAAGGCCCGGTAGTCCACGCAAAAACGCCATGATCCGTCTTTCTTCTTAACCAAAATAATCGGTGCGGAAAAAGAACTGGTACTAGGCCGTATGATACCTGCATCAAGCATTTCCTTCACACTGCGTTCAATCTCGGCCTTCTGGATGTAGGGATACCTGTACGGGCGGATGTTGGGCGGTTCCGCCCCAGTCTGTAACACAATCTGATGATCACGGAAACGTGACGGTGGAAGGGTACTCGGCTCCTGGAAGATGTCATCATACTCCTCTACAAGCGGCCGCAACTGATCTGGCACCTGTGTTAATCCCTCCTCGTCCGACCGCACCCCCAGCAGGATTGCCATCAAGCTACTAGACTCCTCCAGCTGCTGCAAACTGCGAAGGGAAATCTCCTTAACTGGAGACGATCTGAGACCCGTCAAACAGAACTGTCGTCCGCCTTGCATGAATTCCATCGTCATCTGATCCCAATCAAAAGTAACCCGCCTCAGCTGCTGTAACCACTGCACTCCCAAAACCATGTCTGAGCCTCGGATCGGTAAGAGGTAGACGTCCGTGCACCCCACATATTCCTGCATCCGAAGCTCTACCGCCTTCAACATCCCCTGGCACTGTAACTTGCTGCCGTCTGCAACCATGACCTGAAAGGCTGCACCCGTGTCGATCTGTTGCCCCACCTTCCTTGCTACATCAGGATGAATAAAGTTGTGGGTGCTCCCACTGTCGACCAAAATCGTCACCCTCTCACGCCGAACCCGTCCAACCAACCGCATCGTAAGCGGGGGGGGATTGCATCCCTCCATGGCATGTAGGGAAACGCCCAACTCCGTCAGGTCTAGGTCTCCCCCAAACTCCACCTCCTCCTCTGGTAACACGTCCTCCTCGAGCTGCTCCTCCTGCTGCAACATGAAAACCTGGACCTTCTGGCACTTGTGACCGGGGACGAACTTCTCATCACAATTAAAGCATAAACCCTTCTCCTTCCGAGCCGCCAACTCGCTCCAAGACAACCGAGTCACCGTTGGCTTGGTACCCGTGGGGGGCTCCCGTCGTGCTGCCATCGTCGGGCCCAAAGCTGGTCTACTCGTGTTACGTGCCCGTTGCCTGTTGAACCTCTCCTCCTGAATACGTGCCAACGTAATGGCATGGTTCAAGGAACGGGGCATGAGTGCCTGAACCTCATCCCGAATATGCTCCTTAAGACCGGATATAAAACAGCTGTAAAGCGTCCTCTCTGGCCACTGAACCCGATTCGCCAACTTCTCGAACTCGGTCCGATACTCCATCACCGACCCCTTCTGACGAAGCTTCTGAAGGAGTGCCTCAAAGTTCTCATACTCCAGTGGCCCAAACCGGGCCGTAAATCCATCCACGAACTCCCCCCAAGGCACGTACTCCCGTCCCCGCAAGAACCACTGTGTCCATTGGAAGGCATCATCCTTCAGATGGAAGGACGCTAGCTGCACCCACTGGCCTTCAGGCACCTCCTGGTACTGGAAGAATAATTCGGCCTTGTGAATCCATTCCAGGGCGTCGCCGCCCTCGAACTCTGGAAAGTACATACGCGTTAACCCGGGGGTCAACCGTTGTGCTCCTGGACCTCCGTCCCTCCTTGCGTGTTCCCCATGCTCAAAACCCCCGTACCCGTGCGGCTGTCCCGCTCCCCAAGGCGGAGGCTGCGGGTGCTGCGGCTGGCCGCCCCACCCTGGGCCAAATCCGACCCCTCCTGGTGGCCCAAACCCGCGTGGAGGAGGAAGGAGCCCCCCCCTTTGCTGTCCCACCATGTCGGGTGGCCGCCGGAGCCCCAAAAGCTCCTCCCCGCCTCGGCGCCACTCTTCCGGGGCCGATCCCAGTCCTCCGAAGCCTGCTGCAGTGAATCCGGGCGGAAACGGCCCCGCCGGACCCCCGTAACCCGCTCCCGAAGCCGCAGGAGCCCCGTATCCCGCCGATCCCGTGTCGCCGACCCCTCCGTGCCAGGCCGCGCCGGCCGGAGCCCCTCCCGCAGGCCGAACGCCCCCGACGCCTTCCGCAGCCCGCGCAGAGACGGAGCCGGCTGGATCGGCTCCCGATCCGGCCGAATCCTCGTTGGCCGGGCCTTTCCCCTTCAGTAGGGTCTTCAACTCCTCCAAACGGGTCTCCAGACGCACTTCCAACGCCGTCATGGAATCGGTAAGGCCAACAACATTCTCCTCTAGGGTTTCCATCCGCGAGGATTCCTCTTGATTGCGAGTATTCACCATTGCCGCGAGAATCGACTCCTCTGATACCAATTGTTAAGCCCTAACTAGGAGAGAAACTAAGAGAAGATGTAGAGGAAGCTAGAGAAAGAGATTAGGGTTAGGGTTGAGAGAAGAGGAAGAACCTGAATATATTCTTGCATGCCATCCAAAGAGAGGGGTCCGGATATTTATACCCCCGGACCCAAGACCGGCCGGCCAAGGGGGCCGGCCGGCCCAATGGGGCTGAACCCGGCGTGGTTCAGCCCCCCCCCCCCCCCGAGCCATATATTTAAGAAGAGGGGGCTGAACCCATTGGTT
Source organism: Platanthera zijinensis (assembly GCA_039513925.1). Taxonomy (NCBI): domain Eukaryota; kingdom Viridiplantae; phylum Streptophyta; class Magnoliopsida; order Asparagales; family Orchidaceae; genus Platanthera; species Platanthera zijinensis. The sequence continues at coordinate 66,265,606 of CM077093.1, forward strand.
CAGCCCCAATAACGCCACGTCCGTGCCGCCGCCGCTTGTAATGTTGTCCAAACAACCGAGTCTCGTCCGGGGGCGTAACAATATATCTATACTAATATAAACCGAAACGTTTGGTTGCTACAGCGCCAAGAGTCGGTTACATTTGATCTCCCGAAAATACCCTCCCTCCGCCAGCGATGCTTTTTATTATAAAAAAAACGCACCGTCGTCGCCGCCGGAGCCGACGTTGGCCTGATCGGACCCCACCGACGAGGTCGCCGGACAACAGCAACCCCGGCGGGGGTAGGTCGGAGGCGAACCGGCAGGGCCACCGCCGGCTACGGCCCTGCCCGTGAGTCCCAGGCTTGGGGCTCGCGCGGCGGCGGACCTGTCGGTTCGCCTCCAGCAAACCCCGTCGGGGTCGCCCGCGTCCGGCGGTTGGCCTGCCCCCTCCTCCTCCTCTTCTTCCCGTACACTCCTCCCCCCCACCCCCCCCCCCCCCCCCCCCGCCCGATTTAATTTCTTGTTCTGAACTTTAAGTCATAAGTTTTAATTTTATTTATATTATATTATTATGTTATATTCTATTATACTATTATATATTATTCTATTCTATTATTATATATTATTCTATTATATTATTATGTTATAGATTATATTTATATTATTATACGAGCATCTTCGCACGGGCTACGCCCGTGCTCGATGCTCTTGGGCGGGCTTCGTCGACCTGCACACGGGCTTCACCCGTGCTTGATGCTTTGGGGGGACTTCGGCCGCAACAGGGCTTATGTAAATTTAGTTTCTCCTGCTTTTCAACATTTTTCTTTATTGCTGTTTTTTTTTGTTTTTTGTTTGTTTTCGAGACTTATTCATAGTCCAAGAACTCAGGTTGTGGATTAAATCAAGTGCCTGTTAAGCTCAATGTAGACAGGAAATATCTGTCAAAAAGCGTCGTGTCATGTCTTAATTAGCTTTCTAAGTAAAAGCGTTGTGTATTTTGTTAAGAGTAGAGTATTCTCGACGTCAAGACTTTGGAGTGTTGTCGGTTGTCTGGCGTCATGTATCCTTGCTTGGCGTTGAGTGCTCTCGACGCCAAGACTTTGGAGTGTTGCTTGCTGTCTGGCGTCATGTATCCTTGTCTGGCGTCGAGTGCTCTCGACGCCAAGATCACTCAACGCAAAACCGATATTGGCGTCGAGAGCACTCGACACCAAGACTTTGGAGTGTTGTTGGCTGTCTGGCGTCATGTATCCTTGCTTAGCGTCGAGTGCTCTCGACGGCAAGATCACTCGACGCAAAACAGATCTTGGCGTCGAGAGCACTCGACGTCAAGACTTTGGAGTGTTGTTGGCTGTCTGGCGTCATGTATCCTTGCTTAGCGTCGAGTGCTCTCGATGCCAAGATCACTCGACGCAAAACAGATCTTAGCATCGAGAGCACTCGACGCTAAGCAAGGATACATGACGTAAAACGGCCAGCAGCACTCCAAAGTCTCGGCGCCATTTATCCTTGCTTAGCGTTGAGTGCTCTCGACGCCAAGATCTGTTTTGCGTCGATTGATCTTGGCGTCGAGAGCACTAGACGCTAAGCAAGGATACATGACGCCAAACAGCCAACAACACTCCAAATTCTTGCCGTCGAATGCTCTCGACGTCAATATCTGTTTTGCGTCGAGTGATCTTGGCGTCGAGAGCACTCGACGCTAAGCAAGGATACATGACACCAGACAGCCAGCAACACTCCAAAGTCTTGGCGTCGAGAATACTCTACGCTTAACAAAATACACAACGCTTTTACTTAGAAAGCTAATTAAGGCATGGCACGATGACACGACGCTTTTTGACAGATATTTCCTGTCTACACTGAGCTTAACAGACACTTGATTTAATCCACAACCTGAGTTCTTGGACTATGAATAAGTCTCGAAAACAAACAAAACAACAATAAAGAAAAATGTTGAAAAGCAGGAGGAACTAAATTTAGATAAGCCCTGTTGCGGCCGAAGACCACCCAAAGCATCAAGGACGGGTGAAGCTCGTGCGCAGGCGAGCGAAGCCCGCCTGATGCGGTCGAAGGCCGCCCGAGAGCATCAAGCACGGGCATAACCCGTGCAAAGATGCTTGTATTTATATATATACATATATAATATATATATACATATATAATATATATATACATATATAATATATATATACATATATATGTATGTAGATATATATACATATAAATGTATGTACATATATATATATATATATATATATATATATAATAATTACAAAAAACTCTCCTCTAATTTTGCTGAATTACATGGACATCTCTCATCTATCTTTTAAAATTACGAAAAGCTCCTCTCTAAGTTTACATTATTTACATGTACAAAAAAATTTTGAATAACGCTCCAAGGGAATTGTTTTGTACGTATATGTTAACAATGTAAAAGTGGAGAAACTTTTGTAATTTGGAAAAATAAAGGAGAGGTCCGTGTAACATACTTCAAACTATTCTTTTAAAGATTACCTTTATGTCTGCCTTCGCATAACCAAAATAAGGTATGACCGCATTGACATTCTTGGCAGATGCTCTGCGGCAAACATCAACCATCATCAAAAGCTCCACAAGATTAACATTTTCTGTGAGACCGATTGGTTGTACAATAAAAACATTACATCCCCGTATACATTCTTGTAACTGAACAAAAAACTCTCCATCCGCAAATCTCTTTCTCTTTACTTTTACTAATTTTACTCCCAAATGATCAGCAATTTTCTGCAAATAAAGGATATAAATGAAGTTACAGAAGAATATTAACAAAAATTGACATTATAGGAGCAGAAACATCAAATTGAAACACGGACAAGAAATAAACTACTGTTTATTCAAGTACAAAAAATAGTGTCTTAATAATTTTACATTTAGCACAAGATAAAAAATAGAGAAAATATTTAAATATGAAACTAAAGAACAATATTGTTTACAGTGGCTAACAGATCTTAACATAACCTATATCTAATAATGAGGCACCTTTCTTTCTGAGAATCCTAATAAATCCCCACGCAAAGATCCTCCTTTCACATGTCAATGAGGAGAAACAAGTTCATGCAGGCAACAATCACGCCACTCCTACAAATCAACATTTACAACACCTAAAATGTATATAAATCTTCATAAACGCAAAGAGCGGTTTAGTTTAAGATACTTGTTAATTTGGAAAGATAAATTTAAATTTTCCATAGTGTAGAAATGAAAGCCAAACCTTATATATCCTTCTTCCATTCTAAAATACAAGTATGAGTACAAATATATAGGAGAGAAGAGAGAGAAAGACAACTATCAAAAAGATGGGGGACGAAACTAGAATCCTAAATGGGTCATATCAATGGGTCTTTACATCAACTTTTCATAATATTCTCTAACACTCCCCCGCAAGCTGGAGTGTACAAGTCGTAGACACCAAGCTTGGATAAGAACTGATGGTACATTTGTCGTGGTAATGTCTTGGTGAGAATGTCGGCAACTTGCTCAGATGCAGGAACATGCTCCAGCTCTAACTTCTTCAATTGAACCTTTTCACGGATGAAGTCACAGTCAACTTCAATGTGTTTGGTCCGCTCATGAAACACAGGATTCTTCGCAATATGAATTGCAGTCTGACTATCGCAAAACAAAGTTGTTGGTGAGGATAGAGTGACCTCCAAATCACCAAGAAGACCATCAAGCCAGGTGAGTTCAGATACAACGGCCGTCATTGCTCGATACTCAGCTTCAGCAGAAGAGCGAGCAATCACAGACTGGTTCTTGCTATGCCAAGTGATAACATTCCCTCCAAAGTAGGTACAGAAACCCGTAGTGGAACGTATCATCCAGGGAGCACGCATAGTCCGCATCTGAATATGCAATAGTAGATAGAGAGGAGGATGACTTATATATCAATCCTTGTCCAGGAGCTGACTTCAAATATCTGAGGATGCGTTCTACTGTCTAGAGATGAGAGATCCGAGGAACATGCATAAATCGGCTGATCACCCCAACAACAAAAGAAATATCAGGTCTTGTAACTGTCAGATATATTAGTTTTACTACAAGACGCCGATAATACTCGGGGTTTGTAAGCAGAGAATCGGATTCAGTCTCATGAGCACATAACTTGTGATTGGCATCCATCGGGGTTTCCACGGGTTTGCACCCAGAGTAGCCAGCATCCTGAAGGAGATCAAGACAGTACTTTTGTTGTGAAAGGACAAGACCATCAGGCCGTCTGGCAATCTCAAGTCCAAGAAAATATCGGAGAGCTCCCAGATCTTTTGTTTGGAAGACGGAGTTTAGGTGTTGCTTGATTTTGTGTATCTCCGTGGAGCCATCACCAGTAATCAAAATATCATCCACATAAACTAAGAAAATGACAGTTCCAGTTGATTGATGACGAGTGAAGAGAGAGAAATCAGCTGAGCTCATCTTGAATCCAACTTCGTGAATGGCCTTACTAAATTTATCAAATCAAGATTTGGGAGATTGTTTGAGAGCATAAATAGATTTCTGAAGATGACATACACGAGACTCCCACGTGGTCTCAAACCCGGGAGGTTGGTTCATGTAGACTGTTTCTTGAAGATCGTCATTTAAAAAGGCATTTTTGATATCCAGTTGATGGAGAGGCCAGTGACGATGAACAATTAAGGAGATCAGCACCCGAACAGAGTTCAACTTGGCGACGGGAGAGAAGGTTTCATCATAATCAAGTTCCTGTTGTTGATTAAACCCCCGAGCCACAAGTCGGGCTTTGAGTCGTTCAACTGTCCCATCTGGAGCATGTTTGATAGCAAACACTCACTTCTAACTGACACAAGATTGCCCAGGAGGAAGAGAAACCAAATCCCAAGTATGGTTAGACCAAATAGCGGTCATTTCCTCATTCATAGCCGCACGCCACCCCGGCTGAAAAGGGGCCTCTTGCACAGAGTTAGGAATAGAGATGGAGGAGAGAGAGAGAGAGAGAAAAAACTTGCGTAGAGGTGGAGACAGGCGATGCAAAGATACATAATTTGCCATGAGGTGAGCGGTAGATGTTGATGTTGGATCGTCAATTTGCGGGACAGCACCGGTGGAGGGGGCTGTTGTAGAGCTCCAGAGACTGGGGTACGACGAGTGTATACGCGAAGAAGAGGCGGTTTGGGTGGTTTAGGTGGAACAGGTGCCAAAAGTGGAGTGGAAAGAAGAGGTGGTAGGGAAGACGTGACAGGAACGGTTGGACGAGGTATGAAAGGGGAGAGAGAAGCAAAAGCAGAAGGTGAGTCATGGAATGGTTGATCCTCATGAAAGGTGACATCGACTGAGACAATCACTTTGTCAGTAGTTGGAGAATAACACATATAGTCTTTTTGAGTCCGAGAGTACCCAAGAAACATACATTTCCTGGACACGGGGGAAAAACTTATTTGTGGGCGAACCAAGATTGTGAACATAACAAGTATATCCAAACACACGAGGCGTGAGAGTAAACGGGGATTGCGACGGAAATAGAAGACTAAACGGAGTGGCAAAGTCGAGCACGGAGAATGGCATGCGATTGATGAGGCGACATGCTGCGGACACATCAAAGTTCCAAAACAGAGTGAGAACCTGCATTTAAATCATGAGTGACCGAGCAACATCAAGAAGATGACGATTCTTTCGCTCTACCACACCATTCTGTTGAGGCGTATACGCGCACGAGGTTTGATGTATAATGTCGAACTCTGTGCATAGGTTTGAGAATGCCCGGCTAGTGTATTCCTGAGCATTATCAGTGCGAATGATTTTTTAAAGGAGAGCTGAACTGAGTACGGGTTTCCATAAGATATGCACGAAATGTAGAGGTCAGTTCAGCACAATCTCGAAGTAGGTATAATCAGGTTAAGTGAGTAATTTTCAATAAAAGTAACAAAATAACGATAGCCAAACATACTAGGGGTTTTATAAGATCCTCAAATATCATAGTGCACTAATGATAGAGAAGTATCACTCTGAGTACAAGTAGGATGAAAGGAAATACGATGTTATTTGCCAAAGATACCAAGATTCACAAGAAAACACATGCAGGGAGACATCCGAAAGAGGTTTCTTGAGAATCTGGAGGGGAGCATGCCCAAGACGACGATGTCAATCAGTAATGGAGACGACGGAGAGAGCAGAAGGAGGAACATCGAGGAGGTAGAACACATTCGACAGCAGCCCGATACCAATGATATTCTGTGTTTGTTGATCCTGCACAACAAAGGTAGAGGGTGAGAAGGTAACACAGTAATTAAGATCTTGAGTAAGGGGACTAACAGAAAGCAAGTTAAATGGTGAGCCTGGAACATGAAGAGCAGAAGACGGAGAGAGAGTGGGTGTGAGAGGTATATCAGCAGTGTCGGATACGGGGGTGGTATCACCATTAGCTACAGTAATGAACTTGGGGTGGGCATCCATCGAATATTGCGGAGGGCACTGCGAAGTAATATGGTGGGTGGATCCCAAATCCACAATCCAATGGGAACCCTGTGAGAGACAAGATATACCTTTATTATAAATAGACGCAACAAATCAAGAGGAGCAAGAGATCACCCCTTGTAGTTGTTGGAGCAGAGTGCGTAAAGCATTAATGTCTTCCTGAGCAGAGGCTGCAGAATCTGTGGCAGGAGAAGTGGGAGGATCAGCTATAATAGGAGCAGCAAGATGTAGAGGCAGATCATGTTTGCAATAGCAGGTGGCCTCAAGATGACCATCCCGACCGCAATACGTGCACTTAAACAGAGATCTGTCAGACCGGCCACGTCCCTAAGACGTGTTGCGTCCCCCGCAGGCCGAGGAACCTCGAGCTGGCAGAGCAGGTGTAGGTTGTTGTAGAAGAGCTAGAGAGAGAGTCACAGGAGCATCCTGGGGCGGTGTAACCTTCAGAAGCATAGAGCAAACATCTGACAGAGATGGAGTGGTAGTAGAAGAGAGAATCTGGGCCCGAACACTATGCAGGTGAGAAGGAACTCGGGACATCATCATCGCAATCCCGATCGCTTCTTTCTGGGCCCTTTGAGTAGTCAGATCTGTAGTAGGAGGTTGATGTTGGATCCAGAACTCAACCAGTCTTGGCTTTAGCAACAAAGGAGATCATATCACCGGGAGCCCCGGATCAAGGTTTTGAAGATCCGAGAGGATGTCGAACAAGTGTTGAAGACTATTCTGTCCAGAGTAAAAAAGAATAGAGCTCATCCCACATGGCCTTTGTCGTGTCATGATAAATAACCATCTTATAGGGCTCGATGCCCATGGAGTTGAGCAGTCATGACTAGACCCGTCCATCATCCCGAAGCAACTCATCGGTGGGGGCGGTAGGAGTGACTCGAGTCAAGTGATGAAGAAGTCCTTTCGTCTACAATACTCAACGAGCTGAGTGCACCCATCCCACGAAATTTCGCTTCCCACTGAGGGAGATAGTAGTAATCTGGAGTTCATCGCGAAGCTCGGGAACCGGAGCCGCAACACGAGCAGGCAGAGCGGGGGTGGCATTAGAATCCTCTGAAGCCATGAGCCCGCAACGGTTAAAGTAGGCTACCGCGACTAAGAGGAAGAGTCCGCAGCAGTCACGGTGACCTAGCACACGAGCGGGTAGAAAAGAACCTGCAGCGGTCACGGCGACAACACACCAGCAGCAAGAGAGGCCACGACTAAGAAACAGAGCCGCGGCGGTTAGAGTGGGCTGCAGCAATTAGGAGCACACAAGTCGCAAAGAGGCAGCACAGACAGATACTCAGCGACTAGGTAGGAATACCCCAGACCGTGAGTAAAGAACCCGCAGCGGCAAGAAGAGCCGGACGAACATACGTAGCGGCCAGACGCAGTGACTAGAGGCAGCGGACAAACGCGGCGGCTAGAAGCAGCGGACAGGAGCAGCGGCTAGAAACAGTGGACAGGTGTAGCGGCTACAAACAGTGGACAGGTGTAGCGGCTAGAACCCGCGGTCAGAAGCAGCGGACAGAAGCAGCGGACAGGAGCAGCGGCTAGAAACAGCGAACAGGTGCAGCGGCTAAAACCCGCGGTCATAAGCAGCGGATAGACAAGAGCATTACTCGGCACAAGAGAGGCCAAAGAACAGACCGCAACGATCTAAGACCAGACCGCGCTATCAAGGGAGAAGGCTGAAGTAATAAGGAGATTGCGTGTTAGGGAGAAAAGACCGCAGCGACAAGAGAGAGATCGGGGTAAGCCGTCAAAAAGAAAGGCAAACCCTAGCGGAAAGAGAGCAAACCGCAGCGGTAAGGAGAAGCAACCCGCGGTCAGATCGCGCGGCAAGATTAAGTCGGCAAGAGGAAAAGACCGAGCGGTAAGGGAGAGAGAGAGGGGGACCACGGAGCAGACTTGAGAGGTTATAAAAGGGGGGAAGGTGGATCCACGGGAGAGAAGGAAAGAGGCGGGTAGAAATGAAGAGACGGCAGACAGGGTGCGGTTAAAGAAAGCAGAGACCGCAGACAAGGTGTGGTTAAGGAAAGCAGAGTCCGCCTGGCAGACCGGAAGGTAGTGGGCGGTTAGAAAAACACAGGCCGGATCTTTCACTTTGATACCATGTAGAAGTGAGAGCCAAACCTTGTATATCCTTCTTCCATTCTAAAATACAAGTATGAGTACAAAAATATAGGAGAGAAGAGAGAGAAAACAACTATACAAAAGATGTGGGACTAAACTAGAATCCTAAATGGGTCATTAATGGGCCTTTACATCAACTTTTCCTAATATTCTCTAACACAGCATGCAAACGATTAGACCTTACTCATCATTTGCTTATGTTCCCCATTTTCCAATTATTGAAGCACAATGAAGAAATTCAATCGTGAAGGCCCACATATCTCATCCTTATATATAGTTTTATCCCACATTGTCTAGGATTATGTATACTCTCTCCATGTAGCTATATATATACATGTACTCCCTTCAATAATAAATATATATAAATTACGGTTTCTTCATGGTATCACAGAAAGACAAAAAATTCTCACTCACGCCAATAGTCGTGAGTTCACCAAATTACCCTCGTATTTGCCACTTGATAACTCTCTTGCACAAAATAATCCAAGCCTATCCATCTTGGTGTGCGCATTCCAGAACTCGTTGTGAACCCCCTGGAAAGAACCCGCGAGCACCCTCCCATCCCACGAGCTCTCTGGTTCTCGCGAGCGTCCTTCAAACCCACGAGGACTTTCCCAAACCACTCTCCTGGATCTCGCGAGCTCTTTCGTTCTTGGGTTGGTTCTATCGAATCTCGCGAGCTCCGATACCCTCACTGATCCCATAAACTCTTCTCAGTCTCACGAGCTTCCTATGACCCCATGAGCTCTCTTGGGTCCCGCAAACCCTCCTCATTACCACGGGCTCCTTTTGAACCTGTGAGCTCATCCCCCCCCCCCCGATCCAAACGTCTATTCCAGCTCACACGAGCTCAATACAGCCCGCGACTATGGTCTCACGATCAGAGAACCCCAATGGTGCCTTTCTCGGAAATTATATCATGGTTGATGGAGGGAGAGGGAGCTCATTCCTCTTGGAGGTATCAATCTCAGTTAGTGAGTGAGAATGAGAGAGGGAGAGGGAACTCATTCCTCTTGGAGGTATCAATCTCAGTTAGTGAGTGAGAATGAGAGAGGGAGAGGAAGAAAGAAGGGAAAAAATGATTTAGGGCAAAAAACTTACTCCTAGTCTTTCAATTTTTCTGATTAATAATTCCCCCTTATAAATCCTAATAACTCAATAAAAACTACAGATAGAAAATGTTGAAATTAAAAATTTTGTGGAACGAAGCCCAAGATGTTAAAACCCACCTAGGGGCTCATTGTATTTTTTTTAATTCACTTGTATTTAGTCTCACATCACCAATTGTATATTCTCCTATCTCTACTCTATAAAAAGAGGGGGTACTCCCATGTAATACTCTAGATATTTTGAAATAAAAAATCTCATTATTACAAGTTCTCACATGGAATCAAAACCAAACCTAATTTTCTCGTAACTCCTTTTCGCGAGAAAATCTTTTCCGATTTTGCGTAATTGTCTCGACCTCCTAGGAAAGCTATCCTCTCGCGTGAATTATCCCAGCCTCGCACAAACTCTCTTCGAGTTCGTGTGATCTGTCTCGACCTCATGCGACCTCACCTATTGCCTAGTTTGAAGTTCTCGCACCCTCTAGTCAAGGTACTCGCCACTTTTAGCTCGACCGATCTGTCTCCAACCCCCCCCCCCCCGCCAGCGGGGGCTTGTAGTCTCTGTTACAAACCGACGATCTCATTGTCATATCGTTCGTGAGCTTCTACATTCTTTGCAAGTTCATTCTGCATCATCGTCATCCGGATTACGGGCTTTCTCATAGACCTTCCAATTGTGAGCTCCTCTGCATTGTCTGCGACTTCCTCCTCCAAGCTCGCGAGACCTCCGATTTCCCGTATATCTGATAGCCCATATCGGTACCACTATACCTATAACTTCTGCCTCGCTAACCATTCAACAATCAGAGTCTGATAGCTAGCTCTCTTTTGCAGATATGAAAGCTCCCTATAATGTCTCCAAGTCTTTTGCTCTGTTGCAACTTTGTCAGGTGATGGCACGTAACACCAATGCAGGTCTGTTCCCGCGGGAGGTGGTGATCCACTACCCAGTCGGACGATTCGAGTCTGTGATTGCGTCTGGATGGTCGATCTGAGTCAATTTCATATATTACTTTTTATGATTTGAGTTGTATTTGACGCCTGATCATCCCAAACATTATGAACCCTCTGATTCAGATGCTTATGTTGGTTTTAGGATTATAAATAGTGGAAGACAACAGTTCATGGGGGACCAAAGGCTTGCAACAGATTTGCAACCGTCGGTCTCCTCCTTCTGGTGCGACACTGGAAAGGATCCTTCCCTCCTGGTGCAACTCCGGGGTAAGCCCACATCTCCCTCCTCTTCTCCAACCAGTCCGCCCCCTCCTGTAGCTGCAGCCCCTCCCTCCACCCCCTGCATTCCCTCACGTCGTTCTCCCCAACCAAAGCCGATGTCGTTGAAGCCACTTCCTCTTGTCGCATCAAGCTCGATGATTCCCGTCACCACCACTTCGTCATACACGCAACACCTCTGTGAGCCCCTCCTTCTCCGCCCTACCCAAACCCAACATCCTCCCACTCTCTCGTTTCTTTACTGCCGAAACACTCCCCAGAATCCATCGTGACCCCCCCCCCCCCGAATCTAGTCCCTCACATACCTCCCTTTACCCGAGCCCGCATTGGTCCAGAAAACTTCATCCTAGTTCAGTCGTGGATCCCACCCGCCTGGTTCTCCCCATACCCCTATCTGAATCCCTCTTTGCCCCAAAAGTCCTGCCCGGCACCACCCAAAATTTCAACAAGCTTGGATGCGCACGATCAAACGTTGTTATTCTGCCGCCTGCACAAGTCACCGGTAATTTGGAGTTATTATTTTCTATTGCGAGTGCATGGCACCATATATTTGAGGATGTTATTATTGATTTTTATTAGTATTGAACTCTGTATGATTTGCAGGGCCGATTCTGCATACGCTTGAAATATTTGTGCCTCGTAGTTTGGTGAACAGGGCTTGTTGTAATTTTGAGCGGACAACTTTCTGCATTGACATTGCACCTCATCGCATATAGGATTGCATTTAGTGAGTTGACCCCGAGCCGACCTGCCACTACATCAAATTGGAATCAGAACACCAGGTTAGAGCCACTTGCATGTTACGCAGTGGTAGGGATTATCATCAGTCCATGTCAAATCAAAATCACGCCGACGATAAGACTGCAAGTTCATAGTCGGACATGACGTCTGCTGAGTTTCTAAGACTTGTTCTCAATCGATTTGATCGAATGAGAGCCCAATTCGAAACCCTCAGGGGTGATATCGCTAGGGTTAGCAGGGGTGATATCGCTAGGGTTAGCACAAGGGTTGATCAGTTAGAGACCCCAAGAGGACGAGCGACTCCCCCTCCCCCTTACGAGAAGCCTCTCGAGGATCCCCGAGATACTACACCTCCTCCTGAGAGATGTAGTAGAGACATCCCTCGCCAAGACCCCCCCCCCCCCTCCTGCGAGAGGGAATATTCATCGTGGTTACGAGTAACAGCAAGATCCAGGGAGGAATCATCGTCTTCCTGATGTGTCACATCCCCCACCCCCACCTGGTCGTAGAGATTGAGCCCCGCCCGCACGACACGGCTATGACTATGATGACAAGTATGGTGACTACCGTGAGCTACGACGTGGGATGAATACCGAGGAGGACGACATCACCCAGTGAATCCGCATTGACGCGCCCTCCTTCGATGGTCACCTGGACCCGAAGGCATTTAGTGATTGGCTTATGGACATGAATCACTACTTCGATTGGTTAAGCAGCGCTTGAAAGATAATACCTCCCAACTTCGTATCGTAATCAACTTTACGTATGGCGTCAGGGGACTCTCTCCGTCACAGATTACATGTCACGATTTGACGAGCTATTAGTCCGCAGTGATATTTGCAGGGACCCATCGCCACAGAATCTCGCTTCCAGACTTGACTTAAGGCTCACATTCGAAGGGAACTGATTCCCCATAGGATTGAGACAGTTGAGCAGGTTTTTCAGCTTGTGTTAGAGTACGAGCATTATTTACACAATGCTGGTCGAGACACGCCACCTCTCGACCCGATGCCTCCACAGCTAGGAGACCCACTCCTGCCATGACCACTGCCACCCCTCGAGCTCCCGCAGACGCAACAGGGAAAGCAACTGTATCTGGAGGCCCCAAACCTGGGGGAGTCTAATGTTATCGATGTTTTGGCATATGGAACTTCGCAGCGCAATGTTTGATTAGGAATTTACTGATTGAGAAGTAGGGCGAGCCCAACATTGAGGCTAAGGACGTCATCGTCGAGGAAATTACGGCCATCGTAGAAGGCAGATAGGAGATCAACGTTGAGAGGTCGCTGGAGTTAGGTGTCCTCCGTCGCCTTCTGCACACTCCACGAGCCGAGAAGTACGGGCGCCGCGCCACTATCTTTTTCACATATTGCTTGAGCGCAGGAGGCCCTTGCAAGCTCGACATTGATAGTAGTAGATGCGTAAATATAATCACCAAAAAAGGGTAAGAGAGGATGCAGCTCACTGCTGAACCACATATGCATCCTTACCGTGTCCTATGGGTGGACAAGTCCACCATCTAGATTACACAACGATGTCTGGTTTCGGTTTGCTTATGACCACTGAGGAGCATGTTTGGTGTGGTGTTATCATCATGGATGTCGCACACATTCTTCTCAGGCGACCTTGGTTATACAATCGTAATGCTACGTGTTATGGCCGACCCAACACGTGTGTTTTCTTCGATACAACAACAATAACACTCAAGCCTTTATCCCATTATAGTGGGGTCGGCTATATGGATCCTTTTTCGCCATTATGCCCTAATGCCTAAGTACATCATGTCTTTTCTTACAGTTTCATTCCAAATCTTTATTGGTCTACCCTTCTATCGTTTAACATGCCTAGTGACTAGACTCTCACATCGTCTAACAAGTGCCTCTAATGGTCTCCTTTGTACGTGTCCAAACTATCTTAGACGAGCTTCTTGCATGTTCTCTGTAATTGGTGCTAGCCTTGTCTTATCCCTGATACTTTCATTCCTAATTTAATCCAATCTCGTGTGTCCACACATCCACCTAAGCATTCTCATCTCCGCAACTCCCATTTTTGCTCATGTACACAATTCACTGCCCAACAGTCAGAACCATAGAGCATCGCGGGTCTAATTGCAGTACGGTAAAACTTACCCTTGTGTTTTCTTCGATAAAGGTCGAAAAATTACCCTTACCCCAACCCAGCCCAGGGATCCTCCCAAGGACAGGGTTGAGTCATCTGTTAGTGCGGGGTCATTGAGACCTCTCCATATTTTGAGGAATGGTGACTTCCTAAGAGAGAGTTTATAGACAAGGGTTATGTTTATTGTGGCGGCCACAATGGAGACTGAGGCTTCTAGCGAGACTGAGGTTACTGATCTGGAGGTTCGTCGATTGCTGGATGATTACATAGATATTATGCCCGAGGAGCACTTTGATGAGCTCCCACCGTTGAGAGACAATCTCCCACATTATCGCTTGAATTCGATTGAGCATGGCGAGCTGAAACGACAAGTTGATGATCTTTTGCGGAAGAAGTTTATACGAGAGAGTCTAAGTCATTGTGTTATACCGGCCCTTCTTACTCCGAAGAAGGAAGGATTTAACGCATGTGCATTGATAGTCGTGTCATAAATAAGATCATTGTCAAGTATCGTTTTCTCACTCCCCGCCTCGAAAACCTCTTGGACTCGATGGTCGGTGCCCAGATCTTTTTGAAGATTGACCTTCGTAGTAGCTACCAACAGATTAGAGTTAGAGAGGGGGATGACTGGAAGTCGACCTTCAAGACGAAGGACGACTTGTATGAGTGGTTAGGTATGTCGTTCAGACAATCGAACGCGCTCAGCACATTCATGAGGGTGATGACCCAGGTTCTGCAGCCCTACATGGGCAAATTCCTAGTAATGTATTTTGACGATATATTGATATACAGTCAGGGCCGCACCAAGCACTTGCACCATATTTGTCTGGCGTTCGATCTCCTACAGAAGGAGCACCTTTATATCAATCGGAAGAAGTGTTTGTTCTTGTCTGCATCTGTTCACTTCTTGGGATATATAGTTTCTGCCTATGGTATTTAAATTGACCCTGCCAAGGTAAAATATATTTGTTAGTGGTCTATTCCGACGAACATTCATGAGCCTTGTAGTTTTCATTGATTAGCCACCTTCTACAGGAAGTTTGTGCATGCCTTCAGCTCGATTATGGCCCACATTACGAGCTACCTCCATAAGGGTGATTTTGTTTGGACGAAGGCAGCCACTCGAGCATTCGAGGAGATTAAATAGAGATTGTTTACTGCTCCTGTTTTACGCTTACCTGATTTCCCCAAAGACTTCAAAGTAGCCTCTGATGCATCAAGAGTTGGCATCGGTGTGGTACTTAATCAGAAAGGACATCACATTGCATACTTCAGTGAGAAGTTGAATGACGCACAACATAAGTATTCGAATTATGATCGAGAGTTTTATGTCATTGTGCAGGCACTGTGTTACTGGCGTTATTATCTCCTGCAAATGGAGTTTGTTCTGTATGACCATCAGGCGCTGAGATATCTCAACTCACAGAAGAAATTAAGTCACTGTCATGTGAAATGGGAAGAGTGTATGCAGAAGTTTCATTATGTTCTCAAGCACCGAGCGGGTGTTGAGAACAAACCGGTTGACGCTTTGATTCGCCAAGTCAGTATTCTTCACACCATGAGCACTCGAGTAGTGGGTTTTAAGTGATTAACTTACGAATATCCAGAGTGTTCAGATTTGGGAGACATTTACTCCGCGTTATCGAGGGACCCTCCTGACCTTCGTGAGGGTTATACGATTTCAGACGGGTATTTAATTATGGGCTCGCGCATCTGTGTTCCTCAGTCGTCTCTTCGAGATTTCCTTATCTGAGAGCTACACGCAGGCAGAGCAACAGGGCACTTCGGGCGAGACAAGATGATTGTGTTAGTCGAGGATCGCTTCTTCTGGCCTGGCGTGAAGAAGGACGTTGTTATGTTGGCAGGCATTGTCGAGTCTGTCAGAACACGAAGGGAAACGGATAGCCCACTGGATTGTACACTCCACTAACCGTCCCCCAGAGGGCTAATTTGTTTATAAGCTTGACTTCTTGCCTTACTGTCTGTTTAACTTTTTTTTGTCGTCTTTATACCTGGCTAAGTTTTCATCATTCCTACAAACGTAGAGTGATTTATAGCTGGCCCTCTTTGTCCTCACTTTGTCTTGCACTTCCTCTTTCCACCACCAACATTCTTTATTTGGGGGTGCACGACTTTTTGATACTCTAGGTATGTTCTTTGCACTTATCCTTAAATGTGAGACATAACTTCTCATAAAACATTAGGATCAACATAAGGGTCATCAACTAGTTGTTCCATAAATGTCGTCTTGAAAGCAACTTGTTTTCCATCTTCAAGTTCCACCACCGAATTTTTTGCAACATTTTTGTTCTCGTCTTAAAGTTATTATATTTAATTTGTACATCGAAATAAAGATACAACGCAACAACAACAACAGTCAAACCTTTATCCCACTATAGTGGGGTCGGCTATATGGATCCTTTGTCTCCATTGTGCCCTATCTTTTATCATAATCTCACTAATGCCTAATTATGTCATGTCTTTCTTTATAGTTTCATTCCAAGTCTTTATTGTTCTACCCCTCCCTCGTCTAACATGTCTAGTGACTAGACTCTCACAATGCCTAACAGATGCCTCTAATGGTCTCCTTTGTACGTGTCCAAACTATCTTAGACAAGCTTCTTGCATCTTCTCTGAAATTGGTGCTACTCCTGTCTTATCTCTGATACTTTCATTCCTAATTTTATCAAATCTCCTGTGTCCACACATCCACCTAAGCATTCTCATCTCCGCAACTCTCATTTTTTGCTTATGTACACAATTCACTGCCCAACACTCAGAACAATAGAGCATCGCGGGTCTAATTGCAGTACGGTAAAACTTGCCCTTAGTTTTAGTGGTACTTAACGATCATATAAGATCCCTGATGCGCCTCTCCACTTCAACCAACCCGCTAGGATTCTTTGTGTCACATCTTTATCAATACCTCTATCTCTTTGAACTATCGATCCAAGTTATTTAAAACACTCACTACGGGAAATATCTTGATCACCCAACTTAATAACGAAGTCATATGTCCTTCTTGTACTGCTAAATTTAAGCTCCATATACTCTGTCTTTGCCCTGCTCAACCTAAAACCCTCATTTTCTAAAGTATCTCGCCAAGATTCAAGTTTTGTGTTTACACCCTCGCGCGTCTCATCAACCAAAATGATATCAGCCGCAAATAATAAACACCAAGGTATTGCTTGTTGGATATGTCTAGTGAGCTCATCTAAGATAAAGATAAAGAGATAAGGGCTTAAAGCTGAACCTTGATGTAATCCAACAGTGATAGGGAATTCCTGTGTTAATCCTCCAGATGTCCTCAACCTTGTCACTGAATTTGTATACATATCTTTGATTATGTCAATATATGATGCATTTACACCGTTTTTTTCTAAGACACTCCGTAAGATCTCTCTTGAAACTCTATCATAAGCCTTCTCAAGATCAATAAACAGCATATACAAATCTTGTTTTCTTTCTTGATAGTTGTCAATGAGTCTCCTCACGAGATGTATAGCTTTTATGGTCGACCTCCCTGGCATGAATCCAAATTGATTCTCTGAGATGTTAGTCTCTCGTCTTAATCTTCTTTCTATTACTCGTTCTCATAGTTTCATGGTATGACTCATCAATTTAATTTTTCTGTAATTAACACAATTTTGTATATCTCATTTATTCTTATACAAAGGTACCAAGATACTTTCTCTACATTGGTCTGACATTCTCTTTGACTTCAGTATTTTATTGAAAAAATATGTAAACCACAAAATTCTTTCATTTCCTACACATTTCCATACTTTGATGGGTATATCGTCTGGTCCAACCGTCTTTCCATTTGTCATCTTATTTAGAGTATCTTTTACCTCTGATACTTGAATTTTACGATAAAACGTTATGTTCTTCTACTCATCTGTTTTACTTAACTATTTCAAGTTCAATTCATTGTCATTTGTTTCATTATAGAGTTGATAAAAGTATTTTTTTTCATCGCTCTTTTATATTCACATCATCCGTCAAAACTGTATAGGTCTCATCGAAATGAAAATAATATACAAAAAATGCTTTTTTTAAACTACTTTTACAATTACATTTTAGTATTTTACACTAAAAATGCAATCCATTTGTAACTATATTTTACGTTGCAGTTGTATTTTACACTGAAACTGTAGTTCCGCAAGATCTTCCGGGTGTGTGGTGGGACTTCCGTGCTGGAGCCTTGGGTCTGTCCCCTGTCCCAAATCTTTGGTCTTTTAACTCACGGGAGGGAAGTAAGTGTGCGACCACCCCTTCCCCAAGAGCGAACTCCACGGAGACCGAATTTTCGGTTTCAACATTTTTGATGCGGTGAGCGTGGAGCGTGGTCAGCACCGAAAATCTTCAGCAAGCTCGATGACTGGAGAAGAAGGGCAAGGGTCAGGCAAGGCCAACTCGCCACCCCCACCTCCCCCTCTCGACACTGTCGGCATGTTGGACGAGTTCAGGCAGTAGATGCTCAGCCTCGTCAGGATCGTTCTCAGCGCGCGTGCCGAGTGCTCGACACCAGCAGTTCCAGTGATCGCCTCCCCAGCCCTGGGCGAGGACGCACCCAACAGGCGAGCCGGGAAGGAGGTAGCAGATGGAGGAGGCGAGCGCGAGCTGCAGGGGCGTGCGCACTTCCCCTGCTCGGCATCTGAAGGCCGGTTCGGTGAGATGGGGACGCGAGATCCCCCTACTTGCCCAGCAGAGAGGGGCAGCCCCTTCAGCGAGTTTGTTTCATCAGCCCCAGTTCCAGAGGGGTTCCGGGAGCCGGAGATGTCCTACTACACCGGGAAGGGCGATCCAGTTCAGCACGTCCAGAGTTTTGAGGATGTGGTCTCGATCCGACAGATGTCGGATGGGTTCAAATGCAGGCTCTTCGTCATCACCCTCAAGGAGAAGGCGAGAGATTGGTTCCACCAACTCCAGGCCGGCTCCGTCTACTGTTTTGAGGACCTGCGCCAGGGGTTCATGTTGAGGTTCACCACCTCTAAGAAGAGGAAGGAGTCGGAGTCCCTGTTCCATATCAAGCATGGGATGAACGATACCCTGGGGGGCTACGTGGATCGGTTCCAGGAAGTGGTCACCCAGGTCCAGGAGATGTCAGGGCACACCCTGATGATGGCCTTCACCTTGGGGCTACAGCAGGGTTTCTTCAGAATGGAGCTGAAGAGGGTGTCACCTCTCTCCTACGAGGAGCTGATGGAGAGGGCGGCAAGGGAAGTCGAGGGGGAGGCGTCAAACCTCGAGTTTGCGAGGAAGCTGGCCAGATGGGCCACGGAGGAGGAGAAGGGGCCAGGAGGTGGCTGAGGTCAGGAGGTGAGGAGAGCTGAATCCCGGCAGCGGGAACAACAGCAGCAGGTGCAGCAGCAGCAGCCGAGGTGGGGGCGCCAAGAGCCGAATAATCGGCTCGACTGGAGGCAGCAGGAGTGGAAGGATCAGGGCCAGCGGAGGGGTTTCCACGGAGGAGACAACCGTCAGGGGGGCAGGGTCAGTTCCACCCCCCAGGCTGGAGGCAAGGGCAGAGACCTCCTCTCCCCGATCAGCATCAGGCTATGACGATAGCCATGCAGAGGAGGAGGGGTCAGCAGAAGAGGAGGGAAGTCAGGGTGGAGTTACCCTATTGTGACTTCCATCAGGAGGAGGGGCACGCTACAGCCACGTGCCCGGAGTTCCTCGAGATGAAAGAAATAGGGAGCAGCAGCAGCAGCAAGACCGCCGGGAAGTGCGGATTGAAGAAGTCATGCCTCGGGCAGAGGAGGACAGGTGTGAGGACCGGGCCGATGTTGGGGCCCGAGGAGGGATCGGAGTGATCCATGGGGGGGTGGGGGTCGAGGCTTCCCGGAAGGCAAGTCTCCACACTATGTATCGTCGGAGAGTTGGCTCCACATCCCAGACCCCACTCACGGAGGAGAAGATCACCTTCTCAAGGAATGACATGTTGGATCATGAGGATCTCTTCTGCGATGCGTTGGTCATCCAGACCGTGGTCGAAAATTTCACCGTTTCCCGGATCCTCATCGACAACGGGAGCTCCGTCAACGTCATCTTCAAGAAGACGTTTGACGCGATGAAGGTGGAGGCCAAGAGGGTGCTGGCCTCGGTTTGGGTTCTTCGGGGAGAGGAAGGAGGTTGAAGGAGGAGTGGGGTTGCATGTCACTCTAGGGGGGCAGTCCCGAAACTGCAGGTTCGTCATCGTGGATGCCCCCGGCAGTTACAACGTCATCTTCAGGCGGCCTCTCATCAGCGTCTTCCGATGTGTCCCCTCATCCTTTCATCAGTGCTTGAAGTTCAACGCCGAGGGGATCCAGGTCCGGGACCGAGGAGACCCCAAGGTAGCGAGAGAGTGCTACGTCACTGCGGTGAACTCCATCTCTTGGAAGGAGGAGGCCGAGGAGATGGAGCGGAGGATGGAGGTAGAGGAGAGCCGCACCCAGGTGGAGATGATGGAGGGAGTCCGGGAGGAGCTGGCCGAGGCAATGACCGTGGAAGAGGCTGAGGAGGAGGTCCTTGTCCCGGGAGAGGGGGACGTTGGAGAATGGGAAGAGCAGTCTCGTTTGGAGGCTGCAGAAGAGGTGGTAGAGATGAAAGTTCTCACCCTTTGGAGAAAGGTGGAGAAGGGGCACATCAGCGTGGGGCTGACCCCGGCGGACCAGGAGAGGATGCTGGCATGCCTCCAGAAGAACGTGGACATCTTCGCTTGGAGCACCGCGGAGATGTCGGGGATCGATGTGGACATTGTTTGCCACCGCCTTAACCTGGACCCAGAAGCTCGCCCCATCCAGCAGAAGAAGAGGTCCACGACGGACAAGCTGGCCGAGCTCATCAGGGAGGAAGTGGCCAAGCTCCTGAAAGCAGGATTTGTATCTGAAATTCAATACCCCGGCTGGGTCTCCAATGTAGTAATGGTAAAAAAGGGAGACGGTAGGTGGAGAATGTGTCGATTTCTCTTTGCTTAATAAATCATGTCCTAAAAATTGTTACCGCTTGTCTCGAATCGATGCGCTGGTTGACTCAGTCGTCGGTTTTCCTGTAATGAGTTTCTTAGAAGCTTTTTCAGGTTATCATCAGATCAGGATGCACCACCCCGATGTAAAAGATGTCTCCTTCATTACTGGGGATGGGTGCTACTACTACAAGATGATGCCCTTTGAGTTGAAAAATACAAGGGCAACGTACCAAAAGATGATGAATCGGGTCTTCCAGGAACAAAAGGGGAAGAACCTGGAGGTTTACGTGGATGATCTGATGATCAAGAGCCGGGAGGTGGACTCCAACCTCCAGGATTTGGAGGAAACCTTCGGCACCTTGCACAAGATGAGGCTGAACCCCTTGAAGTGTGTCTTCGGGGCCAGCAAGGGCAAGTTCTTGGTCCACCTTCTCACCCCTGTAGGGGTGGAGCCGAATCCTGACAAGGTCAAGACGATCATGGATTTGGGGTCGCCTTGGAATGCTAAGGAGGTGCAGCGGTTGACAGGGAAGTTGGCAGGGCTAAGCAGGTTCCTTTCCCGGGCTGGGGAGAAGTGCTCCCCCTTCTTCAAAGCATTAAGGGGAGGCAAGAAGTTTGAATGAACTAAGGAATGGGAGGAGGCGTTCCAGACCTTGAAGAGACAGTTAACTCAGACCCCCCCCCCTGCTCCAAGGGCCAAAGGAGGGGGAGGACCTATCTTTGTATCTCGGGGTCGGAGCAGAGGCCTTGAGCTCCGTCCTAGTTCGGGAAGAGGGGAGGAAGCAGCTGCCTATATACTACGTGAGCAGGGTCCTGAGGAAGGCAGAGCTCCGATATCCCATCTTGGAGAAGCTAGCATTTGCTCTGGTCATCTCGGCTCGGAGGCTCCGACCCTATTTCCAAGCACACTCCATCTGAGTTGTGATTGACCATCCCCTCCGCAACATCTTCGAGGGGGTGGAGCATTCGGGCAGGTTGGCCAAATGATCGGTGGAGCTGAGCGAGTTCGACATCTCCTTCGTCCCACGCCTCTCGATCAAGGCCCAAGCGATGGCCGACTTTCTGGCTGATTATATGGTCGAGGTGGCGGAGGTGGAACTCACTCGCCCGGTCCCTTGGAAGGTGATGGTGGACGGCGCTTCGGGAAGACATTCCCTGGGGGTGGGGGTGATCTTGGAAAGCCCCCAGGGAACGAGGATCGAGCAAACAGTTGTGGTGCACTTTCCCATCACTAACAACCAAGCCGAGTATGAGGCCGTGATAGCAGGATTACGCCTAGCCAGGGAGCTGGGGGTGCATGATGTGGAGGTCCTCACTGACTCCACGGTGGTGGCCTCTCAGATCAACGGGGAGTTCGAGGTAAGGGAGCCTACTCTCTAGTTGTATTTGGCAAAGGTGAAGGGGGTAATCGGCACGTTCCAAACCTTCTCCATCTGACATATGTCGCGGGAAGAAAATGAGCAGGCTGATCAGCTAGCCAAGCATGGGCCCCGGGTAGGGGGTACCATCACTGATTTGTTTCGTCCGTCCATCCAAGAGGGTAAGCTGATGGAGGTGGACCAACACCCCTCTTGGATGGACCTGTTCGCAGCGTTCCTTTCCACAGGGAAGTATCCGAAGGGGATGGACAAAAAGAAGTTCAAGTACAAGTCGGCATATTATCTCATCCGCGACGGGCAGTTGTATCGAAAGACTCTCTCGGGGTTGTTGGCTCGTTGCATGGCCAAGAGGGAGGCCCGGAGAATCTTGGAAGAGGTCCACTCCGGGGAGTGTGGGAGTCACTCCGGGAGTCGGGCCCTGGAAGGAAGGATTGTCAGGCAAGGATACTTATGTCCTACCCTGGGTCACGACACTGCAGAGTTCACGAAGAAGTGCCACAAGTGCCAGTTGTTTGCCCCCCTCCAACTACAACCAGCCCAGCGCCTCAGAAGCATCACAGCGCTCTGGCCCTTTGTCATCTAGGGAATGGATTTGGTAGGACCCTTCCCCCAGACCAGCGGACAGACGAGGTTCCTGTTAGTGATGATTGACTATTTTTCTAAGTGGTTAGAAGTGAAGGCGCTGGCAAAGGTGACCTCCCAAGTAATCAGAAACTTTGTGTGGGGGGAGATCATCTGTAGGCATGGGTTACCCCTGGCCATTGTCACGGACAACGGGCCTCAGTTTGTCAGCACTGAGTTCATTAGTTTCTGTGGGAAGCTCAGGATTGACCTCAGGTTCGCGTCGGTCCATCACCCCAGGAGCAACGGGCAAGTGGAGGCGGCGAACAAGATAAGAGTGAACCTCCTGAAGAAGAAAGTTGAAAACTTGAAGGGGAGCTGGGTGGAGCAGCTTCCCTCGGTCCTCTGGGCTCTGAGGACCACCCCCAACACAGCCACGGGGGAGACTCCCTTCAAGCTCTCTCATGGCTGCGAAGCAGTACTCCTCGTAGAGTTTGAAGTCCAAACAGCTCGGGTGGCAGACGCCCGGGAAGGCAGGGAAGAATGGAGAGCCGAGAACGAGGAGGAATTGCGGCTCTCCCTAGACATGGTAGAGGAGCTGCGTGACCTGTCCGCCATCCGGCAAGAAGAGGTCAAGCGGCGGATGACTAAGTATTTTGACAAGCACATCCGGATCAAGCAGTTCGCGGAAGGGGACTTGGTCCTGAAAAAGGCGGACGCGGCAGGGAGGTCAGCCGCTGTCGGAAAGCTCAACCCCAACTGAGAAGGTCCTTACATTGTACCAGAGGCGCTGAGGTCAGGGGGCATCGTCTCTGGGGTGTGGAAAGCGAGACCCTGAGTCATACCTGAAGCGGTGATGACCTGAAGCGCTTCTATCCATGAAACTCGTGCGTACCTCCCCCTTATGAATAAAAGATTTTTTGTTCTTTTAGCTTTTGTTTGGCAATAACATCTATAACAGGTGGAGCTCACATAGTGATCATCTGGGGTACACCCGTCGTCAGGCTCTCACTTAGCTGATCGGGCCGGTGGTAGCACCCGGAGGATGGTCGTGGAAACTTAAGTTTCTCGCTCTAGGGTTAGGTCTCGGGATGCCCCGCTGTCAGGCTTCTACCTAGCTGGCAGGGTCAGGGCCTTGATGGACGTCGTTATGACCCTGGGGCTGAGTCCGGAGGATGTTCAACACCCGTCGTCAGGCTTCCACTTAGCTGATTGGGTCGGTGGTAGAACCCGGAGGATGGTCGTGGAAAGTTAAGTTTCTCGCTCTGGGGTTAGGTCTCGGGATGCTCCCGCTGTCAGGCTCCCACCTAGCTGGCCCTTCAGGGCCCCGATGGACGTCGTTATGACCCTGGGGCTGAGTCCGGAGGATGTTCAACACCCGTCGTCAGGCTCTCACTTAAGTTGATCGGGCCGGTGGTAGCACCCGGAGGATGGCCGTGGAAAGTTAAGTTTCTCGCTCTGGGGTTAGGTCTCGGGATGCTCCCGCTGTCAGGCTCCCACCTAGCTGGCAGGGCCAGGGCCTCGATGGACGTCGTTATGACCCTGGGGCTGAGTCCGGAGGATGTTCAACACCCGGCGTCAGGCTTCCACTTAGCTGATTGGGCCGATGGTAGCACCCGGAGGATGGCCGTGGAAAGTTAAGTTTCTAGCTCTGGGGTTAGGTCTCGGGATGCTCTCGCTGTCAGGCTCCCACCTAGCTGACAGGGTCAGGGCCTCGATGGACGTCGTTATGACCCTAGGGCTGAGTCCGTAGGATGTTCAACACCCGTCGTCAGGCTTCCACTTAGCTGATTGGGCCAGTGGTAGCACCCGGAGGATGAGCATGGAAGGTGACAATAAGCGAGCTGACTAGTCAAATAAGGCGAGCTGAGGGTGCTCTCGGTAGCCACGTCCTACCCTCTCAGATGAGTTGGAACTCGCGGGCTCAGCTCGGCAAGTAGCCAGGACCTATTACCGTGGGGTGATGTCATCAAAGCAAGGCAGGGTGAGGGGGACGGCGAGCCGAGTATTCGACATCTACCGAGGAAGGCGAGAAGGCGGGCCTCGGCGGCGCTATCCACCCCCTCCGGATTTTACTTGTGAATTTTTAACAATTTCAGTTTAACATTGGCAAGAAAGAAGGCAGCTCGCGGGCGACCTGGGAGGCGGCAAGTCTAGCGTGGCGAGCAGTCCGCCTCCGGATGGCCTAGGGCTGGCGAGCTCTCCAGATCTACTCTCGGGTACGAATCCTAACTCATGCATTCTAACGGCAAGTTCTATCCTGACAAGGTCGCCCAAGGGGAAGAGCTCGCAGGTGAGTGCATCACAAAAAGAGAGTTCAAGAAAAAGAAGATAGAAAAAATCCATGCCAAGACCATTCTTCGTTAAGTAAAACATTTCTTGCAAAATGGGAAGCTCGCCTCGACGAGGTTACAAAAGGGGGGGAGAGAATTACAGAAGAAAAAGAGAAAGAAAGGAGTGTGAGTTAGCTCTCGCCTCTCCCCCCAGACTGGCGGTCCTCGCCCTCTCCTCCGGATAGATGATCATCCTTGTAATCCTTCCCAAAAAGCAAGTCGAAGCTGTCCTCCTTCTCGCAGGGCGGAGTGGACGGGAACAGGCTCGGGATAAGGTCCCGGGCCGTGATCTCTTCGCAGCCCTCCACCAGCACCCCCGTATCCTTCATGATTTGCAGGATGCATTCGGCGAACTTGATCGAATTGACCCACAGCCGCTCCACGACCTCAACCTCGCCGAAGACTCTTGGCCTCTTGAACGGGAAGGAGGGCTCGCTGCCGCCCGGGGGGAGGAGGACCTCCGCCTGGCGAATGATCTCGCCGTGGAGCCTCTTGTTCTCCTCCTTTAGCTTTGCGTTGTCCACCTTCAGCTCGGCGGCGCGAACCTCCAGCTCGGCGGCGCGAGCGCGCAACTGGGTATTTTCCTCCTCCAACCCGACGGCGCGAGTTCGCAGCTCGCTCGCGTCCTCGGCATCCTGTGAAGCAAAAAGGTAAGCAAACCTATCGCAGGACTGGTACTTACCATCCTGTAAAAAGAGAGAGGAGCAGCTGGTACTTACCGACCCGCCGGCAGCCTTGGCGAGTAGGTCCTCGGTAATACCGAGTTGCCTCGCCAGGTCGGCAGCTTTATCCTTGGCGACGTCGCGCCCCAGCTCGGCTTTTAGCAGGAGGTGGCTGAGGTTGAAGCCACGGCAGACCATCATGTGGTGAAGTTCCAGGGCCCGCATGTGGGCTTGCAAGCCCTCATGGCCGAGCTGGCGCAGGGTCATGCCCTTGTAGGCCTCGGCATCCTCGCGTCCATAGAGGCCAAAGCCAAACGCATAGGCATGCCCGGTGGGGGGTTGGCGATCTGTCCAGGAGGGCTGGAGGGAGGAGATGGAGACCCGGTGGGCCTGCTCGTCTCATTGGACCATCGGCTCGCCGGCCGAGTCCTTCCACCTTCCCCCGGAGCCGAAGAGGGGATGGCTCTTCGGCAGGCCGGCTCGCGGGCCACGGTCTTCTTTGCAGCAGGAGCGGAGGACTCGCCACCCCCTGTTCTTTCCCTGATGTCTCCTTCAGAGAGCTCTCTGGCGATCCGTCCGAGGCGAGCTGGACCCCGCCTTGGAGACCACCACCGCTTTCTTCATCTTCTTTTGGGGCGGGGGCGCCGAGGCGAGCTGGACCCCGCGAGGTCGGGTCGCCCCTTACTAGAAGAGGGCTTGGATGCCGCCAGCTCAGCTCGGCAAGTTGTTGCGGCTGCCTTCTCGCGCGCGAGCGGGTCAGGGTGGAGTCCCGAGTCCGCAAAGGGCGGATTCTCGGGAATCAAACGCTCCCCTGCATGAAAAGACTTGGTTAGAAAATACTATTGACCTGACGAGTTCGGCAAAGAGAGAAAGGGAGAGGTATACCTTCGCCGGGAAGGACGGGGCGGAGCGAGCCGATGCCCCTTCGGAGGAAGGCGACCTCAAAGTCCTTATGGAGGAAGAACTTGTGGAGCTCGGCATCATTGTCGGATACCGCAGGGGGCCGGTACACCTCCTCACCTTTTCTGTTGGGGCGAGTAGGGCGCATTGCTGAGATCACCCTTGATGAAGACGATCTTGGATATCCAGTTGTGGTTTTTGTTCGTGATCTCGCGAACCTTGATGAACGAGCCCCCGAAGTAGGCAACACCATCTGGAGTCGCCTTGTAGGTGAAGAGCTTCCTGAAGACGGTCAAACTGAACTCTATCCGCTCTTTGCGGAGGAAGAACGCGAATGCGACCATCATGGCGATGGCGTTCGAATTCAGCTGCGCGGGCACCGTGCCATAGTACTTGAGGATCTGGCGGATCTCCGTCCAAAGGGGTAGGCGCAACCCCACCTCGAAATGCGAGATGGGGAAGGCGAGCTCGTCAAGGTAGAAGGTATTGATGGATTCGCCCTCTCTGGGCCAGCGCGCCTCAAAGCCAAGGGGCACGTAGTCGGTTACGAACTCCGCGAGTTCCCCCTCGGTAGTGTTTCCCTCGAAAAAGAGGTGCTCGGCAAAATGCCGAGCACACTTGGAGCGACCGTCGGCGTCAGGGTTCGTCTTGCCCATGCCCGCAGAATGATTGAGATGCGAATACAGGTAGTAGAGAAGGCAGCGAGAAGTGGTTCGAAAGCAATAAAGGCGATGGAGTGGGGTTGGTAGGGGGGTCTATTTATAGAAAAAGGAATCTGAGGTCGGGCCGACCGATCAGTCCGACTCGCCTGCCCCAGCTCACCAACCCCAGCTCGTCGGCCCCCGTGACTTGTTCTACCTTATGGCGAGCCAAACCTAAAAGGCAATATATCGGGCAATCAAAAACATTGAAATCTAAGAAAATGTTTAAGTTATTATAAGCAGGGGGAGTCGTTGTTCAAGAGAAGAAGAAAGCACAGGAAAGAAAGTTCGAAGACAAGATGTTCAAGTTATTGCGATGCACGCGAGCTGAGGGGGTTGGGGGCGAGTACCGGTAAGCTCAGTAAGGGAGCCATTTCTACCTACCCCGGTCTCACGCCCCTTTCCCCGCAGGTCGGCGCGAGTTGTGGAACTCACGGATCTGCCCATGTTCCTCTGAACGGCCCGGAGGTTTTCGTCAATCTCATCCATGAGATGAGTAGGGGATGCCGCCTCGCCCGCCGAGCCGCCCCTCACCTCGTCCACGAGCCGCACATAATTTCGATGCAACGCCTCATTGTCCTTCTGGACCTCGCGCAGCCCGCGCACTAACTTCTTGAAGATCTCGATTCCTCGCCTCGTCAGCTCGTCGTTCTCCACCAAGGGGTCAAGGTAGGTCTCTATCGAATTGGGGGAGGGAAGGGGCGAGTAGCGATCCGACTCCGAGGACCCGCCGGCATCGGACTGGCTGGGAACATCTACAGAGGAAATTAGTCAACTCCACGTAGAGGGCGAGTACTACAAGGACATTGGGCGGTACAGATCAATATAAGCAGGAACCTACCTTGCGAGCTCGGATCCCCCAGGGAGGTGCGAGGAAGGGGAAGCCTCAGATTCTTGCCACGGCCCGGGCGATGAGTTTTAGGGAGAGGAGGTCGAAGCCCGGGACCGGGATGGTTTCGTCGATTCCCCCCGCAAGTTCAGGAGCGGGAGAAGGTTGCCGAGAAGGGGTGCGAGCCGGCGACTTCGGCTTCTGCAAGTCCAGCCCCAGGGTCCCAAAGGGGGGCGACGGGTCCCGCAGGCGAGTGTCCGGAGTCTGAGGCCGCGAGTTGTCATGAAGAGTATTAACTCGCGGAAGGGAGGACTCGCCGTCATTCAGTTGGCTGTCCAGGTCGACGGAGAGAGTAATGACCTCCTTGATCTTCTGCTCGGGGGTATGCCGAGTAGAGGAGCCGGCCCCGTTATCCAGGGCGATTTTCAGCCCCTGATAAATGGGTTCGGCTGTCTTGGGAAGCGGCTTTGCCTTTTTGGCAGGGCTGGATTTGGTCAGGATGCTCGGCAAATCACTAAGGGATACGTCGGTCAAGCTGGCAACGCAAATGGAGGCGACCTCGCGAGCTCGGGCAAGCCTCTCTTGGATCTCTTTGGGGATAGGCATCTCGGCAAGGTTTGAGCAAAAGGAATGGTAAAGGTCGCCCAGGTATGCAGGCGTATATATATAGCCGATGGTAGACCCCACCAAAAGATTATCTCTGACCCCTGCCGAACTCGCCGAATCCTGTGGGGTTGGATGATTCTTTCCGAGCTTGTTTCAACCTCGCAAAGAGCGGGGATTGTGTACAACCCCGTATCCGGCGAGTGGGATCGACAGGAGCCAGGTCGGCCAGATCAGACAATCCAAGTCCCGGGCGAGTTGGCCAGGGGGACCAGAGCTTGACAGCCTGATCCTGTGTCTCCCCACTGACGCTCCGCCTGATCCTGTGTCTCCCCACTTCACCGATTGGGATGCCAATAATGTCTTGTTGTGTACATGGCTTGCCAACAGTCTCTTTGATGCATGTTCGTCAATCATCCGTCATGACGACATTGTCAAGGCCGCTTGGGATCACCTTGCTACTCGTTACTCCAAGGGTGTTAAAACTTCTCGTATTTACACCTCTACTCTGATCTATTCGCTCGAGATACTCTCTTTCTCTCTCTCTCTTGATGCAGTTTATCAAGAGGTTTAATCTCCCGACGATGAGATTCTCCAGTATCGTCCCTTCTCTGCAGACATCGCCACTAAGAAGAGTTGCTTTTATTGATGATTTTTGTCGATGCACTTGGGTATATATCTTTTAAAAGTCCGTTCTGAAATTTTTAATTTTCTCTACAATTTATAATGAAATGCGTACTAAGTTTGATAATGTAATTAAAATTATTAATACTGATAATGCTAAAGAATACATGAGTCAGCAATTTGTGTCTTTCTGCCATCCAACGTCATTATTCACCAAACAAACTGTGTGCACACCTCCCAACAAAATGGGGTTGCAAAACGGAAGAATCGACAACTCCTCGACATCAAACCCTTCTGTTCAGATGAACATTCCACGCTCCTATTAGGATCATGTGCTTCTTCTTTCTTGTGTTCTCATTAACTGTTTGCCTTCTAACACTCTGCAAGGCAAGACTCCTTTCTCCCTTTTATATCCGACTAGCACTCCATTTCCCCTGACCTCGAGGGTCTTTGGAAGCACTGTTTTTGTTCATACTCTGAACACGTGTCATGATAAACTAAGTGCTCTCGCAACCAAATGCATCTTTGTGGGATATTCTAACTCATAAAAGATACTGATACTTCGACCCCCTCTCCAAACATCAATAGGTTTATGCTGATGTAACCTTCTTTGAGTCTATTCATCCATCATCAACGAGTGATTTTATCTAGATTGTTGTCCTATTTTACTTTCAACTATAGAACTACTGTTTCGAATGTAAATGGACTACATATATTTCCACGATCACTGACCCTACTCTTCTGATTCATCCTTCAGTTTCTCCTCCCACCAAACCATTTCTCATTATTCATGCTACATCCCCATAAGCCCCACTGATACCCGCTCTGCTTGCGCAACACTCTCTTGTCTCTCCCTTTCCTTATCATTAACATCGTCGGTGTGCTCCTCCACCTATCCTCGCTCTGTCCACTCCAAAGACCCCGCCCTAGGGCCAACGGTCTCCTCTTCGGAAGGTCACATTGCCACTGCCAACTCTGACCAGGATGTTCCCATTGCATTAAGGAAAAGCGTACGGGGGAGTACACATCATCCTCTTACTCATGTTGTCTCCTACACCCATTTTAGTCCCTCCTACAGCAAGTTCACATAGCGCTTTCTACAACCATAATCCCTACTTCCTAAGAGGAAGCTCTTCGAATCCCTTACTGGAAAGCGGTCATGGTTGAGGAAATCTTTGTTTTATCTTTACGGGATACTAGGACTCATATCCTTACACCTTTTATAGGTGATGTCCTTGATTATTGTTCGGACTTTGTCCTGAAGTTTCACTCGGATAGCAATGTGGACCGCTACAAAGATCGTTTAGTCGCAAAGGGCTTCGCTCAAACATATGGTGTTCATTGTTCAATATTTTTCTCTTGTTGCTTGTATCAGTACTATTCGAGTATTCTTCTCTGTGACAGTCAATCGACAATGGCCAATGCCACAGCTTGAGGTCAAGAATGACTTTCTCAATTGTGACTTATCTGAAGAAGTATACATGGAGCAACTTCATGGTTATGTTGCTCAGGGGGAGTCTCAGGTGTGCAAGTTTCACTAGAAAATTTATGGTCTTAAACAAAGCCATCGTGCGTGGTTCGATATGTTCAGTTAGGTCGCCTCTACTATTGGCTTCTCAAAAAGCAATGTTGATCACACTCTCTTAATATGAAAGACCGACAAAAGACTAGTTGTTCTTGCAGTCAATGTCGATGACATTCTTCTTACTGGAGATAGACTCCTCTAGGATAGAGATCACAAAGAAACATCTTAGAGATTACTTCATGATGTAGGCTAGGGTTAGGTTTTTAAAACATTAGATATTTTAACCAAAAAAATTTGTTTGACTTAAATTATTATTAGTACTTTGAAAATAAAATGATTTGTTTGTTATTTTTTTAAGAGAGGCCGAACGGCCAAAGTTGAGATTTTTGCACAAATTACCCATATCGTTGAGCTTCGCGAGATCGTAATTGTTAGAAAAGCCCATGTAAAGAGCCCATTATTGGGCCCATTTTTGCTTTTTCTCTTCTCTCTTCTTTAGTCTCACATCATGTATAGGATTGTTCTCTCTCTTTCTTCCACCTATATATTTGTATTCTCTCTTTGTATTTAGACACACAAGAAATACATACAAGTTTCGAGCTCTTTCTACATGGTATCAAAGGGAGGTTGTTGCCTCCCGCGGACTCCACACTCTATCCGCCTTCCTCTGATCTTCTGCGGTCTGCGACCTCCTGCGGCCTGCAGAGTCTATCCGCTCTTCTCCCTTAGCCGCTTGGCTAACTGCGGCCTGCAGTCTTCTGCGGCTTGTATTTCTGCATCTGCTTCCTCTTCCTCTCCGTGGTTCCACCCTCCTCCTCGGGCTTCTTATAGCCTCCTCTCTCTGTCCCGTGGGGTTCACTTCTCCCTGTTGTTCTATTTCAGTCCGCTGCGACCTCCTCTAATTCAGTCCTCCCCTGCTCTACTTCTCTCATACCTTGCGAGCTTCTACCCCAGTCCAGACCGAGCTCTCTTCTCGCTCGCGGTCTCTTGGTAGATCCCGCCGCGGACTACTCCTAACCGTTGTGGGCTCTCTTCTCGCGCGCTGTTATAGCATTTGGAGTTATGATTCACGATCTTAAAGGGCTAATATGAAAATACTAATTTGATTAGTATTTAAGTCAAGAGACATTTGTTGTTATAACATTTTGTAGACTAATAACTGTTGAGCTTGTTTTGCACGAACGGAGCCTTAGAGCTTCTAAGTTGTCACACATATTTAGGGTAGTCATGATAAATGTTAAGAGACTTGTTAAACAAATATTTTCTGAAAGGAATAGGTAGGTGGCCGTCTCCATAATCAGCGGAAAATGAAGAGCATTGAACGGTCAGCCCAACTTTAAAACGCCAGCAAGGTTTAGGCCCTCCGGTGTGTTGGCAGGGCAGCCATTGCGAAGGCCACAGCATAAAAAAAAATTCTTAAACCTAAACATGGACGTGGTTCTAAGCGTGGGGTCGGATATTCATTGGGTTCACAGCCACCACGGCAGCGTCAAACAGACCGCTAATGACCCTTAATGATGTATAACTACTTACTTGAGAAAGAGCGGGATTAGCTGTGCCGGAGAAAATACGCAGCCCTGTGTCAGTTCCAGTGTCAAGCCCATGCAGCACAGGTATAGGTACTGGTGTTATAGGCAGCGATTGATCTTTGGGCAACGGAGCGGCGCTGCTAACAAGCCTCTGATCGGATATCCGGCATTGCTGTATTAGGAGAAGAGCAGAATCATGAAATTTTTTTGCAGAAAATCTTTGAAAAAACATCGGGGGAAGAAGAGGCGACGATACTAACAATCGTTGGGAAAGAATTGGTGATGGAAGCGCGACGATGATAGCTTTGCGCGGGAGATGCAATGGTTGAAGGACAGGAGATCGAGAAAGAGGACGCCATCTAGCGTGACGAAAAGGAGCCGGACAACTCCAACGAAACCATCCCTCGATGTGGCCGCAATGCGAGTTTTACCGCTCGAGATTTCTAGGGCTTAGCTTCTCGGCGCCGGCGCCATTTATGGATGTTTAAAAACTTTTTTTTAAAAAAACAAGAGTGGTGTTACGGGCACAGCTAAAATGGCTATGGGCACACCAATAAACTCAAAAAATCCCACCCTAAATTCATTTTATTTCCTTCTCTATGTACAGCCAAACCCGTATTGCGCCTATTCCATTCGCGCCTCCAGCCGATTAGGGTTTCGGAATACCGCTCGCCGCTCCTCGCCGTCGCTAATTGCCGTTCGCCGCCGCTCGCCGCCGCTCCCAGCCTCCGGAAGCCACCTTCATTTCCTCCTCCCTAAGGTATTCCACCGTCTCAGAGCAGTCCGCGCCCGCCTGCAGATTTCCGCGCCCGCCTGCTCGCCGCTGCTCGCTGTCGCTCATCGCCGCTCGCCGCCGCTCCCAGCCTCTGGAAGCCACCTCCATTATAATCGCTGAACAGGGAGAAGCTAGTGGTCGGTGATTCCCGAACCGCCGAGGTGAAGCTGGTGCTTCCGAGTAGGTTTTTATTTTTTCTTCCCTTAGATTTCTTCATTCCTGATTTTGCCCTAATCTTGCTCTAATTTTCTAGTTTTTAATTGATTGATTGATTATATTGATTCCAGTGTTTTTTTGCTTCACATGTTTGAATGTCTCTTATAAAGCTCTTTTTACTAATACATCTGCTCCTTCCTCTATATCTTTTCCGCTACTCTTTTGGCACGACTTTGAATAATCTGAGTTCTTTTTTAACAGGAGTACGTCAAGGTCCTCACAGGAAGTGTAGGCTTACTCTTGACGAACAAAGAACATCGGTTGGCATGCTAGTTGTAGGGTGGGTACTTGAGTCAAGCTGACTCGTGAACTAATCTCAATGTGCAAATGTCAAGCTTGAGTTAGTCTCCTGCAGCAAAATCTGGAGCAAAATCTGGAGGTATCATTGTAGTTCGTTTTTTTTGTTGTGTTAATGTGTTAGTATGAATCAAGAGCACAAAACCTGATCATTGTAGTTCGTTATTTTTTGTTGTGTTAATGTTTAAGTTAGAATGAATCAAGAGCACATGTTGTTGTTAACGAGTGGCTCACCTAATGCCGATCAGGTTGACGTTGGAATGCATTTCATGACTGACACTATATTTCGTTCAAAAGATGAGTTGACTGATTGGTCTCGCAAAATCGCCAATGGATTGGGTTTTGTTATTGTCGTTCATAGAGCGGATAAGCTTGATGGTAGGCCTAAGTCAAGAATTTTTTTGGGTTACGATAGAGGAGGTTGTCCGCGTATTCATTCAAATAGAGTGAAAAATTTTTTTAAGGAAAACTAGCTCAAAAAGATGTGGATGTCCGTTCTCTTTATTGGGCCAAATAAATGCATATGCCGATGAGTGGAAAATAGAAGTTAAGTGTGGATTGCATAACCATTCTTTTGTTCACCTAGAGGCTCACAGCTATGCTTGTCGATTGAATGAAAATGAACGAAAGACTGTTGAAGAGATGTATGCATCCGGTGTGAAGCCTAGAAAGATACTCACTACTTTAAAGAAACGAAATCCTTCAAACACTTCGGTTATGAGAACCATTTATAATGAGAAAATGAAATTGTACAAGAAAGAGTTGAATGGTAATACTCCTATCCAATTTTTGTATAAATGTATTAGAGACGCGGGATACACAAGCTATAATCATGTCGACAGTGTTAGTTATGCTTTGGACAGCTTATTCTTCGCTCATCCAACTTCAATTCAATTGAGCAATATGTTTCCAGACGTTTTTATTATGGACTGTACCTATAAAACTAATCGTTACAGATTGCCTTTGCTTTCCATAGTTGGTCTCACATCCACAAATTTAACATTTTTCTCCGCTTTTGCATTTATATCAAGTGAAGCTGAAGGTAGCTACAGATGGGCCTTAGAATGTTTTAAAGGTATATTTAATTCAAAGTCTATGCCGGGTGTGTTGATTGTTGACAGGGAGATAGCATTGATGAATGTTATAAAGGATGTCTTTCCGGGTGCAAAAATTATATTATGTCAAGTGCATATTAGCCGTAACATATTAGCTCATTGCAAGAAGTTTTTCAAAAATGGAAAGGACTGTGAAAGTTTTTTGATTGAATGGCAAAAATTAGTTAACTCGCCAACATTACATGATTACAACACATGTTTGAACATCTTATTAAGTAAATATTCCGAAAAAAATCCTGCCGTGTTACATTATGTGATGACTACTTGGATAGAGCCTTACAGAGAGTATTTTGTTTCAGCCTAGACCGATAAACTATTGCATTTCGGTAATTGCACCACTAATCGAGTGGAGAGCGGACATAGTCATCTTAAGAGATTTCTTGAAGTTTCTGTTTGTAACTTGTCATCCATTTGGAAAATTTTTGATTAAATGCTCACTTTGCAACATACGAAGATTAAACGATCTTTCGGACAGAGTTCAATACAAGTTAATACCGGTTTTAGAGGATCATTGTATGCAAATTTGGTTGGTTATGTTTTGATTGCAGCTCTTGAGGGAATTAAAAGAGAGGAAGAAATGATCAAAAATGGTTATCCAGAGGCAACCGAATGTCTACATAAAATGCGAAATACAATGGGTTTATCGTGTGTTCATGAGTTGGTGCCTTACATCAACCAATCTTTGGGATACCCTCTATGGATGATCCATAAACATTGGCGCCAACTCACTTTACAAGCAACCAAAGAGGGGGATACAAACATAAAAGAGGAGGATGAAGAAATGAAAATCATACAAATGGACTTAGACGGTGTACTAAGAAAATACACTAGTATTACCGATTCTCAAAGAAGCGAAATGAAACGAAAGTTGCGCGAATTATTGGAGCCCACGACCACTCAAACTAAAGAACCAGTAATGCCCTCAAGGTTGAAAGGAAGACCACCAAAAAGCTATAAAAAATTTAAAGATGATGAAAAATCAACAAAAAGAGAACTCTCTTTATTTGAGCATGTGTTGATTGCGGAACAACATGAAAAACGTCAAGTAAAGAAGCTTACTCCAAGAAGAAGAGCGGGAAAGAATAACTTTGTTGAATGTATTCGTCAGGATATGCCGCCATATATATCCAATCATATAATTGATGCCAAAAATGTAATTGGTGATGGGCATTGTGGGTATCGAGTGGTAGGACATGCACTTGATATGGGTGAAAATTGGTTAAAAGTGCGAAAAGACCTTGCAAAGGAAATGGAAAGTTACGAGTTTTTGTACAATACACTATTTGGAAATGTGAGACGAGCCGAACTTCTATCATCCTTGGATTGTGTTGCAGTACCGGCTCCACTGGACAAATGGATGACAATGCCGGACATGGGATTAGTGATCGCATCGTGCTATAATGTGGCAGTTGTCCATTACTCCAAGTTTCAATCTTTTACATTTCTACCTTTACATTCTGCGCCTCCTGCGATCCGAAAGACTATATTTATTGGATTTGTGAATGATAATCACTTCATTCAATTATTGGTGCGGGAGGATTGCCCGTTACCTCCAATAATCAGTACATGGCGGAGATATCATGCTACCATTGCAGAAATGTGGGACTTGGATTACAATGCAAGAATTAGAGAGGTTGTTAGCAAGGAACAAGTCGAAGGAATTATTAATTTGACAAATCCATTACAAGGTATGCTTAATTTTGAATTATTAGTCAAATTTACGTTGCTAAATATAATTACTAATTGTCATATTAAGGTTTTTGATGCAGATAAATGAGGTTTAAAGGTTGAATGGATAATTAGCATTACTACTTATCATCGAATGATGTTAGGTACAAATTTTAAATTTTAAATTTATATTTTAATTCGAACATACTCTCATGTTTTATAATTTTACTTTGATGCAGGATGCGGGAATGAACGCAAAACTGTTGCTTGGAAGATTTTGTAATTTTAGATTTTTAAAAATATATTACATTTGACTACAGTCAAATTCTTATTTTGGACTTGATTAGATTTCTCTTCGATTATTAGTGTATTTTGGACTCTTTATAATTATATATTGAAATGCCAACATGCTCTTTTGGAAATTTCTTAATGTTTTAGTGCAAATGGTTCTTTTTTATAAATGGTGTGTCCATAGCCAGTTGGTATGTACATAGCTGAAGTGGGTTGTCCATAAATTTTGGCTGTCCATAGCCAAAATTGGTGTGCCCGTAACACCACTCAAAAACAAATAAGCATTGGGCCTCCTCAAAGGATGGCCTAAATTTTTTGTGCGTTAAACGCACGAGGAGGACCGTGGGAAAAATATAAATTTCTCATATGTCTTCTATTTTTTCACAAAATAAATCACGAAATATTGAACTATGCATTTTTATGCTCATTTTAAGTACTCATATGACTATGTTTTGGGGTGAAAATCCAACTGTAAAAAAATTGTTTTTTTGAACTAAAAATCTAGTCCATTTTTCGAACTAAAATTCAACTAGATTTTACAATCAATGAAAATCCAACTGTATTTTTGAACTAAAAAAAGGTCCCGCACAATTCTCTCGTGCGTTGCACGCACAGAAAATTCTCTCAAAAGGATGAGTCCACCAAAATCGCAATTGAAAAAACCTTTTTTTTAATTTTACAATCAAACATTAGCCTCCTCCAAAATTGAGCTGAAAATGTCTTTTTAACCGGTTCGACCAGTGAAACCAGCCAATAAGTAGAACCGAAGAAAGTAACAAGGTATTGTGATATTTAGATCTAAGATTTTATGCATACAAACCATTATTACTTACAAATTAAAAGAAATTTAAAATTAAAGAATCACTGAAAAAGAATCTAGATATCTAGAAAATAGGTCTTTAGTGAGAGTAATTTTGTGACGAAATTTATTTTGTCATTAAATATGTGTCTTTAGTAAAGAAATTTATTTCATCACTAAAGACGTGTTTCAGTGATGAAATATATGTTCGGTCACTAAAGACATATCTTTAGTGACCATATATAAGTTTTGTCACTTAAGGTACATCTTTTGTGACGCTATATAAATTAGGTCACTAAAGACACGTTTTTATTAAACAACATATAAGTTCGGTCACTAATTTTACGAGCAAATATATTTGATTATTAATTTTGGACTTTCCCTCCCAATATTTTTCCCGCCTAAATAAAATTTATTTTATGATAAAATAAAATATAACACTGCTACCCATAAACCTAATCACATCCCACGCATGACAACAAGAGAGTCGTGACATCCCTGTAATTCTCAACTCTGCTCAATGACGGCCAGTAGCAGTTTTGTTCCTCCTCCGCTTCAATGACATCCCTAATCCATTATCAGTGGAATCTCAAATCTTTCCTCGGTCGTCAGATTCCTCAACTTGGCGCTTGCAGACATCCTCGAGGTAGTTCCTCTCCATATCTCTTCTCCCTGACGTATATCTTGATGCAGGTTTCTTCGATTCACTAGTTGAAGGGAAGTAACGCAATGTTACAAATCTGTCTTGCCTTTCACTTCACCGTAATGGTTTCATCAGTAATTACTGCTGTTTCCACTAATAATATTAATTCTTTGGCCTGATGAGCTACTATCGAAGCTTTGTGAAAAAAATTTCTCTGATTGTGTTGCCTCTCACGCCTTTGACTTGTAAGGAGCGCCAGTTAGTATGGATGCGATAATGTGTTTGGGATTCCAATGCTTGAAGGAGAGATTGATGATCACTCCAATCATTAGTCTCTCAAGAGGGTTTGATGGGTTTAAGATTTCCAGTGATGCAACTAATTGTGGTTTGGGTGCGGTTTGGT
The DNA here is from genome assembly GCA_039513925.1 of Platanthera zijinensis. Lineage (NCBI taxonomy): Eukaryota > Viridiplantae > Streptophyta > Magnoliopsida > Asparagales > Orchidaceae > Platanthera > Platanthera zijinensis. The sequence continues at coordinate 66,304,189 of CM077093.1, forward strand.
TCAGCATGACAGGGTGATTATTGATGGATCGAAGTAGACGATGCCTCATGAAAGGAATTACCTCGTGCGACTTGGACTTAACGCCAGTGGTTTTTGACTTGAAACTGTGGAGGCACTACATGCATGGAGCCAAGGTGGAAATTTTTACTGGTCATAAGAGTCTGAAATATCCTCTAGATTAAAAAGAGTTGAATATGAGACGATATCAATGGATCGAGTTTCTTGGGAACTATGAGGTAGAGATTCAGTAAACGTCTGGGAAGGTAAATGTGGCGGCCAATGCCCCAAGCCGAAAGTACTCATGACAGAACAACTGGATCAAGGCTCATTATATACATAACATTGAATAGTTGGATATTACATGTGTAGCTTGTGGGGCGCGCGCAAGGGATCACGTGCTCGTCCCTATACGCACGAACCTGCTGGCCACGTGCCTGCGCACGGTTACAGGCCACGTGTGCACCATAGTCGCACACACACAGGCCGCAGACGCATCCCTAACAACCACACTCGCACCTAGTAGCCACGCACGCCTATGTCGCGCAAGCACACAACATTCGTGGGAATGCGTCACAGGAGAACGCAGGCGCGTCACAGGAGAACGCAGGCGCGTCACAAGCAAACGCAGTTGCGAGAATTGCAACCCTTTTTTGGTGCAAATAACAACAAGGCAAAGAAGATATTGCTTGCAAGTAGAGATAGAGTTCCATTAAGAAAATTATAAAGGAACCTTGATCAGAATAAACACAAACAATAACAATCCAAGCTCTTTAATAACTTAAACACACTCCCAAAATTTGCTACAAAATTAAATGATGAATGTTGGGTATTGTATCCACAATAATCTAGATTTGTACAAAGTCACCCTTGAACTAAGTTGAATTAATTATGTATTTGATATTATTCTTTAGTTGAGTGCTTGTATGTCATTATTGCTGAGTGTAGACCAATGTCAGTTTACAATGAGTCACTAAACACAGGACCATACAATGTAATCCCTCATTGTGTGACCCATGGTGTTGACTCATGTGTAACCTCTCTATTGGGATGCACTTCATTTTCAAGTACTAAAGCAATGGAAGAAAGGAATGGTTGTTGGTTTTCAACAAAGAAGAATTATTTTTTCAGAAAAATTTTCTAAGTGTATTTCTCGAGAATATGAAGTGAATTTCTCGAGAAGTCTAAGTATAGTTCTTGAGAAAGCAAAGCTGTTCTCGAGAAACCTTAAGACTTCTCGAAAAATTCTCAGGAACAGCCTTTTAAGTCCTTTTCTCGAGAAAGCTCCGAAGAATTCTCGAGAAGTCAAGTATAGTTCTCAAGAAAGCAAAGCAGTTCTCGAGAAGTCAAAATTGTTTCTCGAGAAACCAAGTATTTTTTCTCGAGACATCAAGTTTCTTCTCGATGAATCAGTTCCTCAATTCAAAGAATTTGCGTTAAGCATTTTCTCGAGAAGGCTATGACCATTTCTCGAGAAACCAAATTCTTCTCGAGAAATCATATCTCTTTTCTAGAAATAGAGTTACAAAAAAAATCTTTTTAATCTGTCTAACGGGATTTCGATTTAACCTAAGTATCTCATGATTGGTCCACGTGGATCTTTCCTTATTGATTTCAGACCGTTAAACTATGTTCTATATAAAGTCTTTTCAGAGGAATCGCTAACCCTAATTACAGTATTCAGAATCGCACCACAATTTCAAGATCGGGAGAAGCCGCGTCGTCATCGTCATTCTTCCTTGTCGCTCCTCTCTCGATCCAGGGATTCCAAGAAGAAAAGATTCGACAGATCATATATTCAATTTCTTTAAACATCTACTTGATCGTGTCGGGTCCTAAGCTTTTCAGATCCAAGTTTTCTCGGGATTTCTTCCTCAACTTCTTCATAGAGATTTTCATTTTTCAAGAAGGAAGAACCTTGAAGATTTCAGATCTGAGAGTATAAAGTTTTCATTGTTGTTGTACAATTATTTTAACTATTGTAGGAGCTTTCTATCAGAGTTTGTAGGAGCGTTGTTCTCCGAGTTTGTATGAGCTTTGTTCTCCGAATTTGTATTAGTTGTTATCTCCGATTTGTAAGAGCGTTGCTCCGAGTTATAGGATTGTTGCAATTTGAGATTTAGTGAAGTAGTTGAGGCTAGCCGTGGTGCTAGATAGGCGAGGTGGAGAATGGACGTACCCAAGATTGGGGAACCAATATAAATTCCTTGTGTCGTCGAGTTATGCTTGGTTATTTTCTGTGTTGATTTATCTCAAGTTTTTATTCCGCAAAAAACACAGAACTCACCTATTCACCCCCCTCTAAGTGATTTAGGTAGGCAGCTAGATACTTCAATTGGTATCAGAGGAAGGTTGTTCACAAAAAGGTTCATACCTTGAACATATCTACTTCTAGTTGTCGTAGAGATTATCAAGCATGGACAGATCCAAGGATTTCGCAAAGCTTCCGGTGTGCACCAAGACTAACTTTCCCATGTGGAAAGAGAGAGTAAGATTCTTCATGGAAGCTGGTTATCCCCGCATCTTCATGATAGTGGAAGAAGGTCTCTATGTTCCCATGATTGCTTCCACTATCGATCCAACAAAGAAAGTGCCAAATAAACTGATGGATCTTGACAAAGATGAGATTGCCCTTGTCTTTCTAGACAAGAAATCCAAGAATATCATCGCAAGCACAGACGATGATTCAATGTTGCAGAACCTGATATACTGCCAATCTATCAAGGAAATGTGGTAGTCTCTGATTGTTTTGATGGAAGACACCGAAGAAGTAAGGGATGATAGAAGATCCCTTATGAACCAGAAGTATGAGGCCTTCAAGCAAGGCCCCAAGGACACAATAGCTGATACATATGAGAACTTCTTCAAGATCATCAACGGCCTGAAGAACTACGACCGAATTTTCACAAATGGAGAACTAAATGACAAGTTCCTAAGATTCTTAACTAAGGAATGAGACAATAAGATTTATGCTATTAGGGAGTTTGGGAGACTGGCCGACACTGACCCCCAAAACCTCTTTGGGAAGCTTATGTCCTATGAGCTTCAAATAAACTCCAGAAAAACTGAAGAAGAGGGTAGCAGATCTTCATCAAAGGAGAAGTCTGTTGCACTGAAGGTATATAGCTCAAGAAAGGCTAAAGCAACATCTCCTGCTCCCACTTAGGAAGAAAGTGAAGAAGAAGACTTAGATCCAAGCTCCTCGGGCTCAGAGTTATCTAATGGAGAGTTCTCTCTTCTCTCCAGACAGTTCAAGAAGTTTCTCAGTAAAAAGAAACAGATGAGAGGAAAAGACTCCTCATATAGAAGATCACGTCATGATGGTGATCATCAAAAGAAACGTCACATAAATGACAGGTATAAATCTAAGCAGAACAAACATAATTCTGCTAACATTGTGTGTTATTGTTGTAATATGTCAGGTCACGTGATCGCTGACTGCCCTCATAAGAAGAAGGAGGGTGGAAGAAGAGAAGAACATAAGTCCTCTCACAGCAAAAAGAAGGAGAAGAGCTTAATGGCAAAAAAGCAGAAGAGCTTCAGTGACACTGACTCATCCAAGTCAAGTGAGGATGATGAAGCCTACTTCGGGCACATGACTCACTCCGACAAAGAAGAAGCTGACCCCCAATTTCATGGGGAGGTAAATTCTCACACCATTCTTTCAGAGTCTGATGCTCCAAACGATGTTCATGAGGACTGTTCCACTGATGATGAATAAGAACTCATGGCTCAGTATAAAGAGCTGATCAAGGCCTATGACCGGTGTAGAAAAGTTATTAAAACTCAGGCCAAGAAGATCAAATCCCTTAAGGCTGATAAGGTCACTCTGAGGGAGGAAATTGCAAGAATGAACTCACTCAGAGAGGAAATCCATGCCCTGGCCGATGATAACAATAGTTCACACGAGCTCCTTAACCAAAAAGTTAAAATCGTCGAGAAGTTGGAAGGACAGCTTGCCGCTGAAAAGAGACTTGTTGAAAGTTTCTCCAAGCTCAAGACAATCCTTTCGCTTGTTGCTGAATTCACTGCTTAGGCTAAAGGAGCTGGCTTAGGTCATGTGGCTACTCCTAGTAAATCTTCTAGGAGGGCCAAGGCTAAAAGGAAAATAAGGCTGCTACAAAAGCAACCGCCGAAGAGAAAGGGAAGGTGCCTATCAGTCAGGCCACGTTTAAGAAGGTTATTTTTCCTTCTAACGAATTTGATTTTGATAGCTCCTATGGTCACTTGACAAGACCAATTCAGTTTAAACCTGTCAAGGACTATAAGGGGTGGATTCGTCCCCAAAACTTCGGTGCAAGTGTCTTCAAGGCACCTAATGAAGAGATCACTCTTCAGAGCTTTGGTCCTTATGTTCATGGTCCTAATGATAAGAAAGCTCCAAGAGTAAAACCCATTGTTCAAAATCCACTTGAGAAGAAGAAGCCATATGAGTGCTATCATCATGAGGCTTCTACCTCTAAGTCAGCCGCTCCGGCTAGACCACACGTTCATAAGGTCAAGCAAGAAACTTGGAAAAGATACAACATGTTTGACTGTTGGTGTTGCGGTAAAGTTGGTCACTTTGCTGTGGATTGCTGGTTTAATCCCAGAATTATTGTAACTCCTCAAGTTAATCATATGAGATAGACCACTCGTAGTGTTAATACTCGTAGGGGGAGTATGCTAACAAGGAACCAAGGACTCTGTTGGAACCCCACCTATGTTTAGGGTTGATTTGGGCTAGGTTCACTATTAGGATTATTAGATGACCCAACACGTATAGTCTAGGGTCATAGGTTTTTATCAGTGTTAAGGTCAAGTCAACAAACCTAGATTGATTGGTTCTCCCTTCAGAAGACTTAGAGACAGAAGGACTCTAGAGAAAAGCAGTTTTCTAAGAGACAGAAAAGGCGTTCGACGATAGCTGAACTCAACTCGACGATCGTCGATCTCAGATCGACAAACTCAGAGTTCCTTCTCTGAGTTGAGCTCGACGAAAGTCCAGCTGAGATCGACGATCTGTAAGCTTATATCAGATTCTCAGCTCGACAAAGTGCCTTCTCAGTTCGACGAACTTGGAGCTCAGACTGGCTAGTGTATTTTTTGCTCGATGAACTTGGAGCTCAGATTGGCTAGTGTATTTTCTGCTCGATGAAATTGGAGCTCCATTCGACGATCTTCTACCTCTTAATCTGCCATCTCAGATCGACGATCAAGCAGTTTTCAGTTCGACGAATTTGGATCACAGGTCGATGAAAGTTTGCTGAGTTCGACGATTTTCTCCCAAGTTCAGTTCGACTATTCTCTGATGATTTCAGTTCGACTAAGGCAGAAGAATTTCAAATTATGTTATAATATGTCTGTAATGCTCTGGTAATTAATGCTCAATATTCTTATCAATATAGCTGTTCCAGGACAGCATTAATTATAGTTTTCACAGAGTTATTACTTGGCTTATTTACTGGGATGGTTGAGGAAATCCATTTAAGACAAATTTCTCGTTGTTCAACTCCCAAAAATTTTTGCAGTCAATCAAGGAAAGGAATTCAAATTTCAAATGTTAAAATCTGTAAGAAATATATAAGAATTTCTTTTCAAGGTAGATAGTAACAAGACAGGAATAGACACAGAGAAGGCTTTCAAGAGGCAATCCATCAACATCTGTCTAAAAGCTTCCTTAAGATCTACAAGCATTCTGAAGGCCTACACCCTAAGCAAAGCTTCCACTCTCCTGAACTATTTTACATCTCAGGGGGAATTTTGACAACATCAACAAATCCACTAGTCTTCTCTCATATTATTGACAAAGAAGAACAACATCATCTTTATTTTCATTCACCACTGTAAAAGGGTTTTTTGTTGGGTTTTCTCGTGAGGGTTGGCACAACACTTTGTGCACGCAGCGGAAAAGAAAAGTACGAGAACAGCCCAAGAGAGCTGGATCTGGCCATGATCGTTGTATCAAGAAGTAAACACATAACTAGGTAAAAATTACCTTAGTGGCGTTGAGTCACAATTCAACGGAGATGCTCCAAGCTTCGTGTCCTTGTAAGTGGCGAGCTCTACATGGAATGATGTCCACGTCTCTGCAGAAATCCACACGAGCGGGAGAACTCTCGAGCTTCGTCACACGAAGGATCGGGTAGAAGAACGACCGCACCTCCGCACTTCCACGGACTGCTAGGTCCGCGCCAGGAAGGGCAGCACCAGCGACTGTCGCCGGAGAGGAGGAGGTCGGCGGAGCGATTCCGGCGGCGGAACTCTTCTGCCCGGCGGGATTCGGGATTCGACGGAGCGAACGAGCGGCGGAACGATTCCGTCGGCTTCGATTCGGTCAAAGGAGAAAAACCCGATTCATTCATTTTCCCAAAACCCTAAGAGTCTATTTATACCCAAAGCATAAATAGACTTAGGAATACCGCTATCCGCAGACCACCCAGATAATTAGGGATCCAGAATCGGTGAGAATCATCCAGCAGATTCGGTGAGAATCAATCGGCGAGAATCACATAGGATCGGCGAGAATCAGTCGGCGAGAATGACCTGACAGAATCGTTGAGAATCGAGGCCTTAGTCGGCGAGTCATACTCGGCGACTTTCCCGTAGTCGTCGAGACAATCTCGACGACTCTATCTCGACGATCCTGACTTGGTCGTAGTCCTAGTCTTAGTCGTCGAGACATTCTCGACGATCTAGACTCAGTCGTCGAGACATTCTCGACGACTCATTCTCGATGATTTTCGACGAACCATCTTGGCAACATTTGCCAGACCCCATATCTATGGTGATTGGTAACATTTACCAACACAGTCAATCTTCTAATTTCTCCACATGCTCTTATGTGCGACCCTGCAGGCTCATATCGCGTTGGCAGTGAGATTACATGTTTGACCACTTCTAGATCACCATGGTAACTCCAACAGTCTCCCACTTGATCTTGAAAGTATCAAACCATAAACCTCACAAACAATGAGCGGCATCTAGCAATGCATCATTGCTCCCCAAGCAATAAGAGTTTATAACTCATAAGCCTTCATGAACAATGTATCAGCGTTGTCTTTGTCCCTTTGTCCCTTACATCCGGAAAGAACTAGAGGCATGGACCGTGTCACCCTCATAATAGCTCAATCCAAGTTTCCTGATCTAGAATGGACATCCAGAGAATGGTGAGGCCAATATCACATATTGACTCCACCAAGCATGGCCATGCATTTCTCAGTCCAGTTCCATCAAGGGGCCCATGGATGCAACTCCTGTCATATAGGAGGACCAATTCCATATCTGCTCACACACAATCATCCAAATGATTCGTAACGTGCCCAACAACCACCCTTATCATCAACCTTTCTTAAGGAAGACTTTAGATGGCATCAAAGCATGCTCTTCCTCACTTGATGAATGCTGTGACTTCAGATCAAAGGACCACAACACCATTGTCAATAGAGACCTACTTGTGACACGATTAGATAACAATCCACAAAGTAGTCTCTGGTTGGGTCTGTCCAGTACAACTTGTTCACTAACAAGTACCCACGTGATGACTTGATATCACAATATCATGATCTGTGAGAACTGGTCATCAGTCAACGCACGTGCTAGTCTTCATGTATCATCATTACCCTTAGATCCGATGATGATACCACGACCAGGGACTTTTAAGAATGAAGCTTCAAATGAATCATAGGCTCTCACATTCAAGTCACGTACTTGATGTCCTATGGAAGCGAACATTCTAAGGGTATTCATTATGTTAACATTTAACTATCATATAGAAAAACCATAATAACGGAATATGCCATTAATTGTAAAAAGAAAAACTAGGTACACAATTCATCATATGAATAAACAATAAACAGCCAACAGAATATATCTTTACATGCAACCCACAAGACTCCCACTAGAGTTGATCATTCAGGCATCGTATACCCATTGATCTAGTATGACCATCATGCTTTCTCTGCGCGAGAGGCTTTGTCAGTGGATCCGCAATATTCTCCTCAGTCGGCACTCTACAAATGTTCACATCTCCTCGTTCGACAATCTCACGAATAAGATGGAACCGCCGAAGTATGTGCTTGGAGCGCTGATGGGATCTAGGTTCCTTAGATTGTGCTATTGCACCATTGTTATCACAGTAGAGAACTACGGGACCAACAATGCTAGGAACTACATCAAGCTCGCCGATGAATTTCCTAATCCATACAGCCTCCTTCGCTGCATTAGCTGCAGCGATATACTTGGCTTCCGTTGTAGAATCAGCAACTGTCTCTTGCTTGGAACTCTTCCAGCTCACAGCTCCTCCATTCAGGCAAAACACAAACCCTGACTGAGACTTTGAATCGTCCCTATCAGTTTGGAAGCTAGCATTCGTGTAACCACTTACAACGAGCTCTTACTCTCCACCATACACCAAGAACACATCCTTAGTCCTTCTCAAGTACTTCAGGATATTCTTGACTGCAATCCAGTGACACTCACCGGGATCTGACTGATACCTGCTAGTCATGCTCAAAGCAAAGGAGACATCGGGTCGAGTACACAACATCGCGTACATGATTGATCCAATTGCCGAAGCATATGGAATCAACTTCATGCGGTCCTTATCTTCACAAGATTTTGGACACTGGTCCTTAGAGAGATTCACACCATGAGACATGGGCAAAAATCCTTTCTTGGACTCAAGCATGTTGAACCGCTTCAACACCTTTTCGATGTATGTGCTCTAGGTCAAACCCAGCAACTTCTTTGATCTATCTCTATAGATCTTAATACCAAGTATATAAGTCGCTTCACCCAAATCCTTCATAGAAAAGCAGTTCCCTAGGTTGTTCTTAACAACTTTCAGGGTAGGAATGTCATTCCCAATCAACAGTATGTCATCTACATACAATATCAGGAAGACAACAATGCTCCCACTGATTCGCTTATAAACACAAGGCTCATCTTCATTCTTGATGAAACCAAACTCTTTGATTTTCTCATCAAAACGAAGATTCCAACTTCGAGAGGCCTGTTTCAGTCCATAGATGGACTTGTTCAGCTTGCATATTTTAGTGGCTTCATTTGGGGATACAAAACCCTCGGGTTGTGTCATATACACTTCCTCAAGGAGGTTTCCATTAAGGAAAGCCGTTTTGACATCCATCTGCCAGATCTCGTAGTCATAATACGCAGCAATAGCAAGCAATATCCTTATGGACTTTACCATGGCAATAGGGGAAAAGGTTTCATCATAGTCAATACCATGAATTTGTCTAAAACCCTTAACCACCAGTCGCCCTTTGAATGTCTGTACATTCCCATCCATGTCGGTCTTCTTCTTGAAGACCCACTTGCACCCTATGGGTCGTACCCCTTCAGGTGGTTCCACCAAGTTCCAAACTTGGTTTGCGTACATGGAATCCATTTCGGATTTCATAGCCTCAAGCCATTTGTCAGAGTCCGGTCCATTCATAGCCTCTTGGTAGGTTGCTGGCTCATCATCATGATCCATAAGCAACACATTACCTATTTGAGACACGAGAAATCCATATCTCTCAGGCTCAAACCTCGGTCTACCAGATCTACGTAGGACTTGTGCTTCTTGAGCAGGTTCTCTAGCTACAACATCTTGTAGTCCTGTCTCAGAATCCAATTTCGGTTCATTCACTACCTGTGGGTCTTGAACTTCTTCAAGCTCTACCTTTTCAGTCTTTCTAGATAAGAACTCTTTCTCCAAAAAGACGCCAGTCCTTGCGACAAACACTTTGCCCTCAGACGGCAGGTAAAAGTAATACCCTTTCGTTTCCTTAGGATATCCCACCAGATAACATTTATCTGATTTGGGTTCCAGCTTGTCAGGCATTTGACGTCGCACGTATGCATCACAGCCCCAAATTTTAATGAACGACATACTAGGACGCTTCCCAGTCCATATCTCATATGGTGTCTTCAGAACCGTTTTCGTTGGAGCGCGATTCAATGTCATTGCAGCAGTCTCTAAAGCAAAACCCCAAAAGGAAACAGGCAAGTCTGCATGACTCATCATCGAACGTACCATGTCTAACAGAGTACGATTTCTCCTCTCAGACACACCATTGTGCTGTGGTGTTCTAGGTGGAGTGAGCTGTGATACAATACCACACTCTTTCAGATGATCACAGAACTCATGACTCAGGTATTCGCCACCTCGATCAGATCGGAGTGCTTTAACCCTTTTACCCAACTAGTTCTCTACTTCATTTTTGAACTCTTTGAACTTTTCAAAGGTCTCGGATTTGCACTTCATAAGATACACATATCCGTATCTACTGAAATCATCAGTAAATGTAACAAAGTAGAAATACCCACCTCTAGCCATGGAACTCATGGGTCCGCATACATCACTATGTATAACACCCAAGAGATCCTCAGCCCTCTCAGTATAACCAGTGAAAGGAGCTTTTGTCATTTTGCCTAACAAACAAGATTCGCATCGCTCAAATGATTCATAATCAAATGAGTCCAAAAGTCCATCCTTATGGAGCTTGGATATGCGCTTCTCGTTTATATGGCCCAAACGACAATGCTAGAGATACGTAGGGATTGAGTCATTTGTTCTTAGTCTTTTATTATTTTCTACATTATAGATCATATGGTCTAAGTTCAAAACATAAAGACCATTAAACAGTTGGGCTACAGCATAACAAACATCATTCTTAAATATGGAACAACAGTTGTTCTTAATTATAAAAGAAAATCCAATCATGTCCAGACATGAAATAGATATAATGTTTCTAGTTATGGCCGGAACAAAATAACAATTATCAAGTTCTATTACAAGCCCACTAGGCAAAGAAAGACGGTAAACCCCTACGGCTACAGCAGCAACTCTTGCTCCATTGCCGACACGCAGGTCCACCTCCCCTTTACTCAGCAATCTTCTCCTTTCCAGTTCCTGCACATTTGTACAAATGTGTGAACCACATCCGGTATCCAATACCCAAGATGAAGGAGCAGAAAGGTTTATCTCTATAACATAAATATCTGAAGCGGAAGTCATACCTCCCTTTATTTTCTGCAGACCCTCAATATAAGAAGGACAGTTCCTCCTCCAATGACCAGCCTTGCCACAGTGGTGGCATTTCCCTTCCTTCACCGTGCTTTTCTTCTTCTTCAGTGCAGAAGACTTGGGCTCAAGATGTGACTTAGGTCCCACCTTCGTCTTCTTGAAGCCCTTGGCCTTGGCCTTGCCCTTATGCACCATCAGTATGGGGCTGGCAGGCTTGGCCTTCTTCATATTGATTTCGGCAGTTCTCAACCTGCCTAGGAGTTCGGGCAGTGTCTTGTCTATTTCATTCATGTTATAGTTCAAGACAAACTACTCGTAGCTGTCCGGCAACGATTGCAGGATCAGATCTGTGGCCAACTCTTGACCCAGAGGAAAACCCAGCCTTTCAAGGTTCTCTATATACCCAATCATCTTGAGTACGTGAGTCCCTACTGAGTCTCGAACTCCCATCTTGCACTGAAACAACGCTTTCGTGACGTCGAACCTCTCTTGACGAGCCTGCCCTTGAAACATTTTCTTGAGATGCTCGTCAATCTCCTTGCACCCCATGTTCTCATGTTGCCTTTGGAGCTCAGAGTTCATGGTGGCAAGCATGAGGCATTCGATGTCTAAAGCATCATCGGTATACTTCTTGTAAGCATCCTTATCAGCACGGGAAGAATTCCCGGTCGGCACCTCGGGGGATTCTTCTTCCAAGACATAGAGCTTTCGCTCTTGCCTGAGAACAATTCTCAAGCTCCTGTACCAGTCCATGTAATTAGTCCCATTGAGCTTATCCTTCTCAAGGATGGCTCTCAGAGACAAAGTGGAGTGTGAACCACTTGCCATGGAATTCTACAAGAATTCATGCAGAATAAAATCAGTACCAAAGTTTCAAAATACAATTTATTTTAATTTGGACTCTAATTAAAACTCCCACTATTTTATTCGAACTAATAGCCCTCACTATCAATTCGGAGAGTTCATGCGAGCTACTCTCTTAGTGGACAAGATCCGTATTTCACCAACACAATGAGTCAGCTTTGGCTTTCCTCTCACGATGTAGTTATTTAGGTAGGCAACGCTTGCCAATTGCATCCTCATGCAATTCTTGTATGGTTGGTGAATAACTCTTTATTCGCATCCATCATATGGTGCATGCCAACCCTATGCCTCTAGGCGCTCAACCTTTGAGGTCACCTAGTTAAGTGGGGCCCGATGTCGACAGTGGGATATCACAATTATCCGCTCGCACCCTTACCAAGATAGATTAATGCACCTTGCTTTGGCAAGCCCACACTTCATCGATCGAGGCAGGAAGAGTGTCATCCATCGGAAGGCATCCGAACACTTAATGTTTGATGAAGGGATTTAAATTATAGGCTAACAATTAACCACGATCAACATTTGATCAAAGTGCACATCTAAAGAAAAACAATTCTCAAAAGCCACATGCATCCCTTATGTGCACAACAAGACACTATCAACATTTGATAATATGAAGGGCTAAATCTGAACATCCGGAATGTTCCAAATCTTCAGATTTACATGCATTGGACAAAGGCAAAGGCAACTCAACTTAAAGCAGTAGACAAGCTCATCTCTCCATGTTGGATTCAAAATCCAAAACAATCTCGAGGGATGGTTACTGCTAAGGAGACAACAATTTCTACAATTAGAAATTGCTACGAAATCCCAGACGTTCCTGGAGGGGTTCCAAGGGTCAAGGGGCAGAGCCCCTGCGGGGTGCGGGGCAGCGCCCCGACCAAATTTTGCAAAATCACCACCGATTTCCCTTGGAAAAATCATCAACAATTGATGTTCCAGGAATAAATCTAGACATTTAGAACACTTCTAAATCCCTAGGTTTACACGTGTTGGAATTCCCTAACTTCCAATACAACTATCATGGCCGCAACCTCCCTCTGATACCACTGTTGGGTTTTCTCGTGAGGGTTGGCACAACACTTTGTGCACGCAGCGGAAAAGAAAAGTACGAGAACAGCCCAAGAGAGCTGGATCTGGCCATGATCGTTGTATCAAGAAGTAAACACATAACTAGGCAAAAATTACCTTAGTGGCATTGAGTCACAATTCAACGGAGATGCTCCAAGCTTCGTGTCCTTGTAAGTGGCGAGCTCTACGTGGAATGATGTCCACGTCTCTGCAGAAATCCACACGAGCGGGAGAACTCCCGAGCTTCGTCACACGAAGGATCGGGTAGAAGAACGACCGCACCTCCGCACTTCCACGGACTGCTAGGTCCGCGCCAGGAAGGGCAGCACCAGCGACTGTCGCCGGAGAGGAGGAGGTCGGCGGAGCGATTCCGGCGGCGGAACTCTTCCGCCCGGCGAGATTCGGGATTCGACGGAGCGAACGAGCGGCGGAACGATTCCGTCAGCTTCGATTCGGTCAAAGGAGAAAAACCCGATTCATTCATTTTCCCAAAACCCTAAGAGTCTATTTATACCCAAAGCATAAATAGACTTAGGAATACCGCTATCCGCAGACCACCCAGATAATTAGGGATCCAGAATCGGTGAGAATCATCCAGCAGATTCGGTGAGAATCAATCGGCGAGAATCACATAGGATCGGCGAGAATCAGTCGGCGAGAATGACCTGACAGAATCGTCGAGAATCGAGGCCTTAGTCGGCGAGTCATACTCGGCGACTTTCCCGTAGTCGTCGAGACAATCTCGACGACTCTATCTCGACGATCCTGACTTGGTCGTAGTCCTAGTCTTAGTCGTCGAGACATTCTCGACGATCTAGACTCAGTCGTCGAGACATTCTCGACGACTCATTCTCGATGATTTTCGACGAACCATCTTGGCAACATTTGCCAGACCCCATATCTATGGTGATTGGTAACATTTACCAACACAGTCAATCTTCTAATTTCTCTACATGCTCTTATGTGCGACCCTGCAGGCTCATATCGCGTTGGCAGTGAGATTAGATGTTTGACCACTTCTAGATCACCATGGTAACTCCAATATTTTTAACTCCCTTCAAAAGTTATCTTTTTGGTTGTTAAGTCTCCTGATCAAAAGACTTAGTTTGGTTTTCGAGCACCTGATCAAAAGCTCAAAGGATTGTTAGATCTCCCTTGAAAATAGATCTTCTGATGCAGGGCACCTGAGAAAAAACTTGTGGTGGCAGGGCACCTAATCAAAAACCTGTAGTGGATTCCTACTAGGGTGGTAGAAGAGTGGATGTACCCAAGTTTTAGAGGAACCACTATAAAATCTTTGTGTCATCTGGTTGCTCTACTAGTTATTTTCTGTGCTATGATTTTCTGTGTTTTTATTTCTGCATATTTACATATAGATATCACTTATTTTAATTCACTATACAAATTAATCAAAAGATTTTTAATACTCTATTCACCCCCCCTCTCTAGAGTTAGTGTGATCTATCCCTTCACTTTCAATTGTTATCAGAGGATAAGGTTGTTTGGTTTCACAGGCTAACACCTGAACCAAAAGATCTTTGATAGATCCCATTTACTCTAGTGTCTTTTTATATCATGGCACAAAATAAGAAGTAATCAAGCACCAGACCTCCAGTGTGCAATCTTAACAAGTTTGCACTTTGGAAGGCAAGGATCAGATTATATATGAATTCCATTGATAAAGACATTTATAATTCTATTTTGACAGGTCCCCCTACTCCATCTGCAATAACCACTATAAGCACCAGTGTTGTTCCACCACCTGAGTGGACAGATGCTCAGAAGAAAGCTAAGGTTGCTGATGCCAAGGCCATGAACATTCTGGCTCAAACCATGTCTGATGACATATTTTAGAAGGTTGCTGAGTGTACTTCAGCAAAGGCCATCTGGGATTCCCTATATGGGATGGTAGTAGGATCTGCTGATGAAAGAAAAGACAGGAGATCATATCTGATCTCTCAATATGAGAATTTCAAGAAAGAAGAAGCAGAATCAGTTGCTGACATGTACAATAGACTCAGCCTCATAATTAATGAGCTGAAAACTCTGGACAAGGACATAGGACTCTAGGATCTGGCCAATCAAGGAAGCTAGAAGCCTAAATGAGATCTCCACTGAAACCTTGTTGGGCAAGCTCAAATCCTATGAGCAGCTCATTAAGACAAGAGAAGCTGAACAAAGGACCACTTCATCTTCAACAAAGAAAGAGCAATGTATTGCTTTCAAAGCAAGTGAAGAAGCTAAAGCCACTCCAGATAGTTTGCTAAGGAAGGACTTCAGAAGAAGATCTTTCAGAAAAGATGATAAGTCATGGTATGATAAAACCACTATTAAAGAGATAGTTTGCTATGGATGCAGGAAACCTGGACACATACTACCAGAATGTCCAGAGAACCATAAGAAATATAAAAGAAAGGAGAAAGACTCCAAGAAACTTTCCAGCAAACCATCCTCCAGCAAATACAAAAAGAAGGAAAGAGGATTTGTTGTTGAGACTTGGAGTGAATCTGAGTCAGAATCTTCATCCAGCTCCAGTGAGGATGAAGAAGAGGCTAAAGCCAGAGAATATGCTTGATGGCAATCAATGCCTCTTGCAGCAATTCTGAAGCTACAAATTCAGAAGCAGACAACTTAGAAGTTGAGTCTGTATCAGAAGAAGATCAGGTAATCTCATCTTTTGACTTTACTTCAAATCAATTTAAAACTGAATTTAAGGTATTATGCAATGTAAGACCCCCATTTTTTTTTTCTTTTTCGACACCGGGGTCTTAGGCCCAGAACCGCCGCCTTGCGGTGATACCTTCGCACCCGGGAAGGTCGTCACTACAAGTCGCCGATCCTGCCGGCCAAATCGATCATCACAGTAGCAAGAATAAGAATATGCAGTCCACAATAATTATCACATATAATAAGAACTCCATGAAGGGAGTGTCCACAGGTAGTACACATAATAAAAATCATGGGCTTATGCCCGGTACATCAAGTCCTCACTACATTTCACTCATCGCGGAAGCAAACTAATACAACTACTATAGATCGGGACTCACTATCCCTGCTGTCTGGACTCCAGTGCTAGACTGTCCGATCTCCAAGCGTGCCGACCTCCGGGGCTGCTCCTCCATGCTGGGCTCCGTGGTCCCCTAAATGATGTGGTTCGAAAACCGTTAGTCTAAAAGACTAAGTCCTATCGTCCCCCACCCCTTCCCCCATAGCTCCTAAAGCACCGAGCGGGGAGAAGGAAAGGGAAGGACATGAAAGTGGAGAGTATTCAAATTTCAGGTGGCAGCGGAGCTAAACTAACAGTGTAAGCATGATAATAATCGTACAAGATAAATAAGTAACCTTAACTTATGCGAGTACACATAAGCTAAGGGGTCTTTTGCAGGGCTCCTATCGTATAAAAAGTCCCATACCGATTTATACGATAGGGTGTCGGTTCTATTAGCAGGTTTATAATGTTGAAAGAGAACCTTGACTTATAAGCACGCTCACACGAACTTATAGGCCAAGGGGTCGTTTTGCAAGGCCTAATGTATAGAGCGTCCCATACCGCTTATACATTAGGTGTCAGGTTATATGCGATGGTTATGCTATGAAATGCATTTATGCCATGATGTGAACATGCATGTGCAACTCACCCACTCGACTCTGTGTACACAGACCTTTAGTTCCCCCTTTCGGAGCCGTTACCTCCCAGGATACCTCCGTAGTGGCAGACGGAAGCGGTGGGTTGGGCCTTGCCCACCTCAAAACCAGTAAAAGCACCACTGGTCTGACCTATCGTACGCCTCAACGCTTGGTGCACGAAGCGGACTCCTGCGTACTCTTGCCGGCTGGCGCACCGGACTTAACCTTGGCTAAGTGCTAGTCACCTTGCCGAGTCAACGATATCGGTGTCGGTGCAATCGAACTCCCCGATATCGAGAACCCACCACCTTAATCCTTCCTATCTTTATGCACATGCAACATGTTCGATATATAACCATTTAAAGTGTCAAACTTATAGACTAAACCGTCCGTATTAATCACAACCGAGACTAAGCTCACCGGACTAACTCGTCCGTCATAATCTACAACCGAGCCGAAGCTCCCCGGACTATCCCGTCCGTCATAACCAACAACCGAGCCAAAGCTCACCGGACTAGCCCGTCCGTCATAAATCCAAACCTCATCCTTAGAACACCACAGGACGGCTTAACTCTAACTAATGAGTGTGTGCAATGTGAATCCCTATTAGGCTAATTACTCTTTCGTTTGTTTCAAGATTTACGTTAGCCCAGGACTGCCCCCGGCATACCCCGTGAAGGGCTCTCAAAGGGCACTAGGAACCAAGACGGCGGCATTACGGCCCGAAGTTCCCTTTCGCAAGGCACTTATTGTTATTGGTTGTTTTTCCCTTACCTGTTTCCCCCTATAAATTGCATCAAACTAAACCTAGAGTGAATTTGACTCTTCACTCTTACGGGGAAGACGATCTTTCGTCGATCCCAAACACCACTCAACACTACCGACTCATATCCCACTACTTAACCTAAACCTCTAGGATGACCCATCCACATCTACAATATCTAACAAGATGACTGACTCCAACTATGCCAAATCATTTTCTTTCAACAATTTACTAAATGCAGACCACAAGGTTAAATGTCATGTATAATGGGGAGTACGTCAAATAATCTTCCAATACCCCTATAATAATTAATGGAGGTCCATTATGACCTTTAAGCCCTAAATCCAGAGACCCAAAATTTTCCTTATTTATTTAATAATTTATATAATTATTCTGATGACTAAAATTTCCAATAATGAACATGAAGTACCATTTTCATTCAAGATATCATTCTACATATTTTATATGTTATTCAAAATAAGGATATAACTCATCTTCCAAAATATCTAAATTTTTCAGCAAGGTTTTATCCCCAAATCATTATTTTATTTTAAACCTTAAAAATTCATTTAAAGATATAAAAAATACTATATGGCTTCCAAAAATTCAGAGAAAATTCAAGTATGAATCTAATGGCATTTAAATGGTTTGGGCCAAATTTCATAATTTATTTATCAGTATATGGACTAATTTAAATTATTGAGTAATTCCATCATTTATCAAGCTTGTGAAGTAAGTATCTCAAATATATATCCAAAATATTTCATAAATTTTATATAAGCTTATAATGGTTCAAAACATCCTCTGCCAAATTTTCATGACCTCCCAAGGGTCAGAGGGACCATAATAATTATTTTATTAAATTGAGGCATCCCTTGTGTTTCAAATGAAGTACCATAAATATTATCCCAAAATTCCCAAATAAATTACCAGAGACTAATAATATCCTTTTTACAATCATATCAAAATTTCACCTTATTTGGAAGAGTTTAACTAGCCTATTCTAACCCTACAAAGTTTGTGCCCTAAACTAGGGTTAGGGTTTTGTGGGTCCCAAACTTTCCAGAACACCCTAAGACTTTTACCAGAGGGTTATAGTTACCATAATACCATACCTTCAACTTTTCATGGCCATACAAGGTGTTTTGGCCATATGCCCTTCACAAGGTACAAAAGCCCTTCCTTAGGGTTTGACCTAGGATCTTGGGCCAAACCAACTCCAATGCCCCCAAGTTTTCATTGGAAGGTGTATAAAGTCATGCCAAGTCAGTGTCCCAAATTTGAACCTCTGTTGAGGTGAATTGGACACTCAAACCCAAAATTACATTTTTGGACCAAAATGCCCTTCTTAAGGCAAGGCTAGGGTTTGCTTGATTCCCATTCAAATCAACCCCAAACTTAATAAAATTTTAACCAGAGGTCTATATTGACCTCATGAACATCCCACCAAAATTTGGGTGAATATGGACTTCATTTGACCCATAATTTAATTCACCCTAGCATAATTAAATTATTTACAAAACTATAGGAAAATTATTCCCAAAAATTCCCATTTTTGGGCAGGGTCTAGATATAGGGTAGTGTGACTCCCTGCCAAAATTTCAGACCATTAGGACTAAGGATGAAGTGTGGGCAACAAATTTAATGTCTGCCTAGTCATTTGTATAGACCCCACCAAAAAGAGTGCCCTGGTCAAACCAGTCACCCAAATTGGTTCAAATAAATTTTGTCAGACAGTAGACACATAGGGCTACCTTTTATGTGTTGACCATTTTCTCTGAAAATGGCTCCAAATATTTTTAATAATTAAAACCAAATAATACAATATCTGTGACAGATAATAAAAATAATCAAACCCTTATACTATAGTATCTTATCATTAGCGGCACGAATCTTGGCGCAAGATAGACGGGATCCGGTTATCTCCTTCCTCCAGCCGACGGCCAGGATTTCTCCCGCCTGGGCCGACTTCCAGCGGCTGCCGCCGTCGCTCCGGCCACCTCCCCGGCCGGCCACCGCCGCCGACACCTTCGTGGTGGTCGGGGCTACCTCCAGGCGGCGGCACGGCCGCCGGGAAGCCCTACTCCGGCGAACCCGACGGGATGAAAAATCATGGAAAATCCATGATTTTGAAAATCCGATTGGGCTCAATTGAGCTCCAACCTTGGTTCTATTGATTCCTACGATCTACCCATGAGAGATGGAGTGGAGGAGGACCTGTTTGGCGGCCTGAAGTCGGGAGGATCGTCGGTTTGGCATGGTGGTGGCCGGTGGTGGTCGGATTGCTCAAAGATGCAGGATATGGCTCGGTTTCTTCAGGAAAAAGGTGGGGATTAATCCTTGGATCTCACTGAAGCTTTTAAAGAGGTGAGGGGAGGTGTTAGGTGGCTGAAATGGCATGTGCCATTTTTGGCCATGGTCAAGGTTGGCGGCTAGGTTGGTAGGGGGGGTGGAGCTTGCTCAATTCAGTCCACAATGACTGCTGGACTCCCCCTTGTCCCTCTGAAATGAATGGGGAGGTTGGGGAGGGGGAAGGAGGAGCACAAAGTCCTCCTTCCTTCTTCTTTCTTCTCTTTCTCTCTCCTCCATGGGTGACTTTCTCTCTCCTAGTCACCAAGCCTGAATTTTTGGCTCCTACATGACCCATGGCAGCCCACAAGTCCATTTGGTCACTTAAGTCATGGTTAGCCCAATTGAAAATAGGCTTGAGCTTGAGTTAGCCCATTTGGGCTAACTTGACCCAAAGTGGGACTAGGGCCTACCTAGGTCAATTTGATCCTTGATATTTCCTTAATAGGTCCTTGGTGACCCATTAGCCTCCCCTAGGGTCATGGTGGGGTTGTATTGGCCCTTGAAGGTCACTTGGCCCTTAACTAGGGCATTTTGACCATTTTAGGTTAAGGGTTGACTTTGGTCAAACTAGCCCCTTTGATTGGTCCCAATGGGTCCTTGGTGACCTATTGGCCTCTCACTAGGCTTATGAGGGTAGAGGTGGTGTCTATTGGGCTAAGGGACTGCAATTGACCCTTGTGTAGGTCAATTTGACCCAATTAGGGCTATAGTTGACTTTGGTCAACTTAGCCCCATTGACTGCTCTCCATGGGTCCTTAGTGACCCATTGACCTCTTCCTAGGGTTATAAGGGTATTGGTGGGGTATATTTGGCTAATGGACTGAAATGGACCCCTGTGTAGGTCAATTTGACCTAGCTAGGGTTATAGTTGACTTTGGTCAACTTGGGTCTGTTGAATGCCCTCCATGGGTCTTTGGTGACCCATTGACCTCTCACTAGGTCTATGAGGGTAGGGGTGGGGTCTTGGAGTCTTAGTGAAGCCTCATGATCACTTTTAAATCAAGGTTCAGGGATCTGCTAAGTGCAGACCATAGAGGCCCTATTCACACTACCAGGTCCACTTGTCTCTTCCTTGGGCTTTCTAGGGTTTTGTCATGACAAAACCACTCCCAGGGGTCTAGTTGGAAATGGGATGTTACATGCAATGATCTAATTAAATCTGAGAAGGAAATCAAACTTCTCAGAGAAAAATTAATTGAATTTGAAAATATTTATTCTGAACACTTAAAACTTAAAGAAGATTTACAAACTGGTAATAACCAAATAATTTTTTTAGAAACTAAATTAAATGAGGCTAAAATATTTGAAGAATCCCTTAATGGGAGAAGTATCAAATTGATGGACATCACAAGCACAGTGAATGCTAGAATAACTAGCAAACTGAGCTTGGGTACTTCATCAAGTCAGCCTCCTATTCTTCAGAAAAATATTTTATCAACCCCCATAAAATTCATCTCTGCT
Source organism: Platanthera zijinensis (assembly GCA_039513925.1). Taxonomy (NCBI): domain Eukaryota; kingdom Viridiplantae; phylum Streptophyta; class Magnoliopsida; order Asparagales; family Orchidaceae; genus Platanthera; species Platanthera zijinensis. Next base: position 66,325,335 of record CM077093.1, read on the forward strand.
AAAGAAAAAGGAAAAAAAGTTTTACAACTTACAGATAAAAATACTGAAATCCTACCAAAGAACAAATCAAAGAAACATAAAAAATCTCATAAAAATAATGTTCAACAAAATTTGTCGAACTCAGATCAACGAAATCAGTATTATGCGTCGAATGGCGATCGAAGAACTCTGAACCCAAAATTTGGGTATGATTACTCAACAATGGGTGCTCGACTAAATCAATATATTTTGTCGAACATAGATCGACGATCGTGGAACGCAGAACATGAGTATTATCATTCTGTGAACCGAGATCGATGAAATCAATACTTTTCGTCGAACTCAGATCGACGAACTCAACTAAATTCGTCGACCTCAAATTTTCAAAACAGAGATTTTAATCCTTGTAAAAATAATAATCAAAAACCAAAATTTGTTAATCCTTTTACTAAATGGATAATTCCACCTAGAAGATTTCACCCTTTAGGATATAAAAATCAACCCAAATTTTCCTTCATTTCTAATTATAAATTTGAGAAGAATCAAGGACCTAAGGTTACCTGGGTCAAGAACACCTGATTAATTTTCATGCAGGTGATGGACTATCCTACCACAGTGCAATAGTGGTACTTGGATAGTGGGTGTTCAAAACATATGACATGCAGCAAGGGAAATATAACTGATTACAAGTCAAAGCATGAACCAAAGGTGATCTTTGGAGACTCCAACTGTGGCCAAACAAAAGGATATGTGAATATCCAAGTTGGAGCTATCACCTTCAAGAAGGTAGCCTATGTGAGTAGTCTCAAGCATAACCTGATATCCATAAGTCAGTTATGTGATGAAGGTTATCTGGTAATCTTTAACAAGTCTTTATGCATTATCTCTTCTAGTTCAAAAGAAATTGTTTTAACAGAAACAAGAGTAGACAACATATATGTAGTAAATTTTAAGTCTGCTATTTTAGAAATCTGTTTATTTAATCAAATTAATAATACTAATGACTTATGACATAAAAGACTAGGACATATAAATTTAAGAAATATTGTTAAACTATCTAGGGACAACCTTGTTAGAAGATTGCCTTCTGACCCCTACAAGAAGGAAAGTCTTTGCAGGACTTGTCAGTTAGGCAAGCAAACTAAAAATAGTTTTAAATCAATTAATAAGAGTGATTCACCCAGAATCTTGTATTTGCTTCACATGGATCTTTTTGGACCCATTGTTGTACAAAGTCTGGGAGGGAATCTTATACTCTAGTATTGTAGATGACTTCTCTAGATTCACTTGGGTGTTTTTTCTGAGAAACAAGTCAGATAACTTTAAAGTTCTTACAGACTTTCTTAGGAGCATAAAGATTGAGTACTCTACTCCAGCTGCATTGATCAGAAATGATCATAGCACTGAGTTTGAATTTCTTCTTATGCAAGAATTTTATGAGAAGGAAGGTATCAGGCATTGTTTCTCTACTCCTAGAACTCCTCAACAAAATGGGATAGCAGAAAGGGAAAATAGAACCCTTATTGAAGCTGCAGGGACATTGCTTGTAGATGCTTACTTGACCATATCCTTTTGGGCAGAAGTTGTAAGCACAACAAATTATGTTCTGAATAGGAGTTTAATACATAAACTTAAGGGCAAGACTTCCTATGAATTGCTTAAAGGAAAGCAATCTAAAATAGATTATTTTAGAGTATTTGGTTGTAGATGTTACATTCACAATAATAACAAGAAACATCTTAGAAAGTTTAAAGTCAAGGCTACAGAGGGAATTTTTCTTGGATATTCCCAAGTCAGCAAGGCTTATAGGGTATTTAACAAATCAACATTAAAAATGAAAGAATCTGTACATATAACTTTTGATGAAGCTAATATCTGCTACAAGGAGAAGGACTCTTCTACCAGAAATACATTGCAGATACCCCTTCTGTGTGAGAAATTGGATGACTTAAATCTCACCTAAGAGGTTACATTACATCCCTCTCCACAGATTGATGAAGAGAGTGAAGAAGAAATTGTTGGAACAGTTGAACTAGCATCAGCTAACATAATTCCGCAAGAGGAATTAATTCCCCAAGCTGTTGATGAACCAACTCCTCCTACTGATCTTGTCACACTTATAGATCATCCTATATCTCAAGTGATTGGAGACATATCATTTGGTGTGCAAACAAGACATCTACTCAACCAAGATTTGATGCATGCTTGCTTTATATCTCAGATTGAACCTCAATCCATAAAAGACGCAGAGCAAGATCCTCACTGGATTATTGCAATGCAAATGGAGCTCAATCAATTTGAGAGATGCAAAGTTTGGGATTTAGTTCCAAGACCCAAAGACTACCCAGTCATTGGAAATACATGGGTTTTCAGGAACAAATTGGATGTACAAGGAGCTATTGTAAGGAACAAAGAAAGATTGGTAGCTTAAGGCTATTCTGAGGAGGAAGGAATTGATTATGACCAGACTTTTGCCCCTATTGCAAGGCTGGAGGATATCAGGATATTTCTTGCCTATGCAGCATTCAAGAAATTCAAAGTCCACCAAATGGATATCAAGAGTGTCTTTCTCAATGGTGAACTCAAAGAGGAAGTCTATGTGGAGCAACCACCAGGTTTTATCTCTCCAACTCATCCCTCTTTTGTTTTCTAATTACATAAAGCTCTTTATGGTTTAAAGCAAGCTCCAAGAGCTTGGTATGAGACCCTAGATAGCTTTCTTTTAGAGCATAAGTTCACTAGGAGCATTGTAGATAGAACTTTATTTATTAGGCATCATAAAAATAAAATTTTGCTAATACAAATATATGTAGATGACATCATTTTTGGCTCTACTGATTCCAAACTATGCAAAAGGTTTTCTGACCTGATGCATTCCAAGTTTGAATTAAGTAGCATGGGTGAGCTTTCCTACTTCCTTGGTCTTTAAGTGAAGCAATCCCTTGATGGCATTTTCATCTCCAAATCTAAATATGCTAAGGAGCTAGTTAAGAGATTTGGGATGTCTGATGCCTCAGCTATGAAAACACCCATGGCTTCTAATGCTGTGATTGATTCTGATGAATAGGGCAAGCCAGTTGATCAGAAAACATATAGGGCTATTGTTGGGTCCTTGTTGTATCTCACAGCTAGTAGGCCAGATATAATATTTGCTATATGTTTTTGTGCTAGGTTCCAAGTGAACCCTAAAGAATCTCATCTTATTTTACTTAAAAAAATTTTGAGATATATAAAGGGTTGTCCAAATCTAGGACTCTGGTATCCAACTGAGTTAGAATTTGAATTAACTGGATTCTCAGATGCTGACTTTGCTGGATATAGAGTTGACAGAAAAAGCACATCAAGAACATGACAGTTCTTTGGTGATAGGCTTGTGTCTTGGTTTTGTAAGAAACATACATTTGTGTCAACTTCAACTGCTAAAACTGAATATATAGCAGCTGGCAGTTGTTGTTCACAAATTTTGTGGATTCAAAACTAACTCCTGGATTATGGTTTCAATCTAAATAATTCAACTATATTTTGTGATAGTACTAGTACAATTTCCATTGCACAAAATCCAGTGCATCATAGTAGGACCAAATATATAGAAATTAGACATCATTTCATTAGAGATTGTGTAGACAAAAATAAAATTAATCTTGTCTTTATCTCTATTGATTTACAAAGAGTAGACATCTTCACCAAACCCTTGGATGAAAAGAAATATCTGTTCTTCTTAAACCTGCTAGGTATGATTAATGGAGAAGTTTAATTTGATTTCTGTCTGAGGTCAAAGAATTAATCACCCTTCGTCGAACGGAGATCGACGATCTGTGAACTCTTCTTGAGATGAGATTGGCGAAATCTCTTTGAGAAACTTTTTTTGTCGAATAGAGATCGATGATTTTGCTTCAGAAATAATTTCGTCGTCCTGAGAAGGACAAAATGTTTTCCCCCTCTTCAAACTGAGATCGACGCTTTTTATTTCTTCATGAAATTTTTCGTCGACCTGAGTTCGAAGTTGTCCTTTTGCATTGGATGGAGTTCGTCGTTTCACCTTCTGAAAACTTATAATAGGGTTTTCATCGAACTCCATCCCATGCTTTCTTGTTCTTTTGCACTTGATCTCTCTCTCATTTTTGCAGGAAAATAATGGCAACCTTGGCGGCGACCCTTTCTGCAATGAAGTTCGATGCAGGTTTCGACATTGACGTCAACTCCTTCAGTCACTCTGATCAAATTTTCAAAGACATCCTTCAGTTGTTTGAAGGACCTCAGTTAAAAAAGTTCATGACCTTCAGAATCAAACTTCCAGTGGCTGAAATCAAAGAATTGGTATTTACAGCAACATCTCCAGAACAAACCATCATCTCAGGATCAATTTCTGGAAACCAGGTTTTTCTTACTCTTAATGTTTTAATAAAAGTTTTTGGTTTTATAAATGGATAAGATGATTTTAAATTAACTAGCAATGAGTTTGAGGACATGCTAGTTATAATGGGTTACTCCCAGAGAAACCCTAACAAGTTATTGAAAAGAACTTGTCAGTTGAATACAAGTTTCTAGCAGATGTGGTTGGAAAGGTCATCCGGGGCAAGCACTCTGCCCATGAACATATTACCAGGCATCAGTTTGACTTGATGAGTGCCTTGGTAAACAAGAAATCAGTGAACTGGGGCAGGATTATATTTGATTTGATCAAAAAGAAGATAATAAAAAAGGATGTGAGTTTTGGAAGAATTCTGGGAATTTTCCTCTAGAAAAAGGTTCCAGAATTATTGGTCTCCCAGACCATTTCATTAATGCATCAAAGAAGCTTACCTTTGCCCTATTTGGCAGATGGGAGAGGACTATCCCCAAGCCCTCCAGGGCCTGCTCCTCTAGGATTACTTTAGAGGATATAAGGGCTAAAACAGCTACTTCTCCAACCCCAGAAGAAGCTCCTGCTCCTCCTCCTCCTCCATCTCCACCTCATTCTATATTTCCTTTATCAACTCCACTTCAACAACCTTCTACCTCCATTCATCCAGTCTCACCATCTCAACCACCATCTCAACCACAATCACCAATTCATATCCATATGGATACACCACCATCTCCACCTCCTCAATCACCTCAACCATCACATATTGATGATCTCCCATCCTCATCTACTCATCCAGGTCAACTTATATCATTCCCTACATTCAATCTGCTCTTATATCCATCTCCTCAACCATCTCCACAACATTCACCTGTTCAAGATGAACTTCCTGATGCCATCCCTCCATCAAATCTTCCACCAACATTCCCAACCTTCCTACAATCAGACTTCCCTCAAGGATTCTCTGTCTATTCCAACTGTGGTCACCAATCCAACTATACCCAATCTACTCCTGAACCCATTTATCTAAACTTCTCTGACATAGATAATGATCTTCTAAAATTCATCACTCCCTCTCTGAAAAAGCTAGTAGAGGAAGCAGTTGCCCACTTATTTCTGTCATTGCTGATCTTTCTTCCCAAATTACTTCCTCCTCTTCTGTCCCTTCTTCTAGGGGCCTGGGTTCAGGTATCTCTGAATCCAGGCAGGGGGAGATGTTCAATGAAGAAGCTCCTTCAGCAGCAACAACTCCAACAATAGCAACAATTCCAACAGAGATTATTGAAATTCTTGATGAAGATACATAAATGATTTGTTTTGAAGAAGATTCAGTAGATACATCAATAAAAACTGTTGGTGATTTCATTATAAATCCCACAGTTGATATTCTTTCCTTATTACATTCTTTTGATTCAATGCATAGCTCAAATCTACCAACTTTTGTTGATACAGTTTCAGATTTTTCTAAAGCTATAGTTTGCACTCAGCCCCAAATAGTCCTAAAGTTTTGGAACAACTAAGGACAAGTTTTTCAGTTACTGATATTATTATAGAGCCAATAACTGATACAGAGCCAAAGGCTTTCTCACCTCCAACTTATAGCTGGGCTAAGTCTCCCATGCCAGATCTTGATGAGATTATGTTTCAAGATATGGAAGAAGAAAGTGACTATAATAAGGCTCAAGTTGTTACATAAATTGTAGAGCCAGAAGTTCAAGCACAGTCTAAGGCTGATATAAAAGATACAAGTTTACAGCCACAGGCTCATCCTATACTTTTTGAAGAAATGCTTCAAAGGATTCATGCCCTTTATGACAATCATGTCAGTGAATTTGATGATGACAATGAGTCAGATGATTCAGAAGACTCCAGTTCTAAAAAGAGAAAAGCTAAAAATAAGGCTCCTCCCAAAGCTGCTCCCAAACCTACCCCACTGTTGACACTCCCTATTACATCCTACACAACATAACTCTCACTCCAGACACCCCTAACTGGATGAGATATTCAAAGAATGAAATGAAAGCTAGGAAGAAGAGTAGGAGATACTCTCCTCCACCTTAGTTTAGAAGAAGTCCTCCTCCTCCTCCTACTGTAACTGGTTCAGCAGACAGTGTTTCTCATGCTGAAAGATCTGCTTCTCGCTCCTATCAATCAAGATCAACTCACAACAGTAGATAAAGATATTTTAGGTCAGATACTCAGTCTAGCAGACAATAGAGAAAATAGCAGCAGCAGCATGGAAGTCAGCCAGCAGAACAAGGCAATCAAAAAGACAAATCCAGTCCAGAAAGGCAACTATCTCCAATGTGTGATCCAAAAATGGATTCTAATTCAAGGATGGACAAATTTAAAGAGCTTATAAGACTGTCTCAAATCAAAAAGGCTACATGATCTTTTTAATGTTGATACTTACATGTCTTTACATCCTAAAGCACTTGTGCCAAGAGCTGCTTTTGTGATAATTCTTGGAGCTGAAGACATGAAAATGACATAACTATAAGCAGCTGACCCCAAAAGAGAAATATTCTTCACCAAACCATCTACTAAAACTTCACAGGATGCAACAAAGAAAGTTTGACAGTTTTTCCTTATTCTGCTTTTTGAACTTAACGGTTATTTGTTGTAAAAATTTCACAAGGCACATTTTGTTTATATCTGCTGAAACATTATAATTCTGCCAGATATTGTTTTATGCTGTGATTTTTCTTTTATGTTGTTCATAGTGACCTCATCCAAATAGGGGGAGATTGTTGGAACCCCACCTATGTTTAGGGTTGATTTGGGCTAGGTTCACTATTAGGATTAATAGATGACCTAACATATATAGTCTAGGGTCATAGGTTTTTATCAGTGTCAAGGTCAAGTCAACAAACCTAGATTGATTGGTTCTCCCTTCAGAAAACTTAGAGACAGAAGACATCCAGAGAAAAGCAGCTTTCTAAGAGACAGAAAAGGCGTTCGACAATAGCTGAACTCAGATCGTCGATCGTCGATCTCAGATCGACGAACTCAGAGTTTCTTCTCTGAGTTGAGCTTGACAAAAGTCCAGCTGAGATCGATGATCTGTGAGCTTATATCAGATTCTCAACTCAATGAAGTGCCTTCTCAGTTCGACGAACTTGGAGCTCAGATTGGCTAGTATATTTTCTGCTCAACGAACTTAGAGCTCAGATTAGCTAGTGTATTTTCTGCTCGATGAAATTGGAGCTCCGTTCGACGATCTTCTACCTCTTAATTTGCCATCTCATGTTGAAAATCAAGCAATTTTCAGTTCGACGAATTTGGATCTCAGGTCGACGAAAGTTTGCTGAGTTCGGCTATTTTCTCCCAGGTTCAGTTCGATTATTCTCTGATGATTTTAGTTCGACTAAGGCAGAAGAATTTCAAATTATGTTATAATATATCTATAATACTCTGGTAATTAATGCTCAATATTCTTATGAATATAGCCGTTCCATGACAGCATTAATTATGGTTTTCACAGAGTTATTACTTGGCTTAATTACTGGGATAGTTGAGGAAATTCATTTAAGACAAATTTCTAGCCGTTCAACTCCCAGAAATTTCTGCAGTCAATCAAGGAAAGGAATTCAAATTTCAAATGCTGAAATCTGCAAGGAATATATATAAGAATTTCTTTTCAAGGTAGATAGTAGCAAGACAGGAATAGACACAGAGAAGGCTTTCAAGAGACAATCCATCAACAACTGTCTAAAAGCTTCCTAAAGATCTACAAGCAGTCTGAAGGCCTACACCCTAAGCAAAGCTTCCACTCTCCTGAACTATTTTACATCTTAGGGGGAGCTTTGACAACATCAACAAATCCATTAGTCTTTTCTCAGATTATTGACAGAGAAGAACAACATCATCTTTATTTTCATTCACCATTGTAAAAGGGTTTTTAACTCCCTTCAAACGTTATCACTTTGGTTGTTAAGTCTCATGATCAAAAGACTTAGTTTGGTTTTTGAGCACCTGGTCAAAAGCTCAAAGGGTTGTTAGATCTCCCTTGAAAATAAATCTTGTGGTGATAGGGCACCTGAGCAAAAACCTGTGGTGGCAGGGCACTGATCAAAAACCTGTAGTGGATTCCTACCATGGTGGTAGAAGAGTGGATGTACCCAAGTTTTAGGGGAACCACTATAAAATCTTTGTGTTGTCTGGTTGCTCTACTTGTTATTTTCTGTGCTGTGATTTTTTGTGCTTTTATTTCTGCATATTTACATATAGATATCACTTATTTTAATCCACTATAAAAATTAATCAAAAGATTTTTAATACTCTATTCACCTTCCCCCCCTCTAGAGTTAGTGTGATCTATCCCTTCTCTTTCAGACCCAAATCTTATTGGGTTCCTAAGGTAAAATGATCTATGATTGCAGGTATGTCCAAAGAATATCAAAACGCCTATCTGATATTTGGACAGTGGATGCTCTCGGCATATGACCGGGGCAAGAAGCCTACTTCAAAACTATACTCCACTCAAAGACGGTCCAAAGGTTATCTTTGGTGGCTCTGATCGGGGAATTACAAAAGGCTACGATATGATTTCTAATGATGTAGTCTCATTCACTGATGTGGCTTATGTGAAAGTATTAGAACATAATCTGATTAACATAAGTCAGTTTTGTGATAAAGGCTTCATTATTACTTTCTCTAAGGATCAGTTGTACAACCCCATATTCGCAGAGTGGAACCTAAAAACATGAGACTCTAGCTTCGAGCTGGCTTTAAGCATATTAGGTCAGATGAATAGAACAGGCGGAAGGGTTCCCTCCCGGGTCATGCGGGAAGACTTGCGCCTGGGCAAGCGAGAGGCCCCCGGAAGGGGCGTTGAATAATGCTTATCCATTCAACGCCCTTTGGTTTTTGGCGTTGAGTGATGTTTCTCCACTCAGCGCCCTTTGGTCTTTTTGCTCCCGCCTGCGATAGGGGGGAAGGCTAAGGAATGAGAGGGTTCCCCTCTGAAAGTGCTAAGTTGGTAGCCTATATCACCTAGAGGGGGGTGAATAGGTGAAATGCGTGTCAAAAGCGGAATTAAAAAATTTAACACAGCGCACATCAAGCAATCACAGAAGACAAGAGATTTATAGTGGTTCCCCAATCTTGGGTACGTCCACTTTCCTCACCGATCTAGCAAATCACTAGACTCGGCTACTCCACTATCTCGGATTGAAAACAATCCTACACCTCGGAACCACGTTCCTACAAAACTCGATCCAACTGGATCTACAAAACTCGGAAGAAAGGTCTTCCTGCAAATCTCGGAGAAAAACTCCTACAATGAAATTTTGGTTTGAGAATAAAAAAAATCAAAACAACAATCTCAGATCTAGATCTTTGACGGTCTTCTTCTTTAGGAACTTCGGCTTGATCAGAAAAGGCTGAAGATGACTTGAGAAAGATCCACGAATCTGAAAACTAGAACCACCTCGATCGAGAAGATAGATCTGAAATCTTTGAGGCTCGGCGAGATCGAGTGATTCACTTTTGTTTGGATCGCTGGAGAAATAGTCGTTGAAGACGGAGATCGGCGATCCAAAGCTTCTTCCGCGAACAATAATGGCGGCGGCGTGAGAATTAGGGTTCACGGAAATTTCTCTTTCTTAAAAAGAATATCTCTGTAATCTTGTTAATTAGTCAATTCTGAAATGACCTATTTATAGGTGGATTCCAACGGTCATAATCTTAATTAAGGATGACACGTGGACCAATCAGAAATGACGGATTCAAAATACTTATGGCGAATTCGAACTTAGAAGAATTCTGGAATAGAGAACTGCTATACTCGAGTAAGAGAAGATATACTCGAGTATGGAAAGTTAGATACTCGAGTGACAAAGAGGAGTATACTCGAGTATGAGAAGAGAAATCTACTTGAGTGAAAAATGAACTACTCGAGTATCAGAAGAGATATACTCGAGTATCAGAAAAGATATACTCGAGTGAAAGGGGAATTACTCGAGTATCAGAATATGTATCCGGGAAACATTCACTTACTCGAGTTATGAAAGTCAATTACTCGAGTATAGAAATACTTACTCGAGTATTAAAATCAACTACTCGAGTATCGAATAATTTACTCGAGTATCGAATAATTTACTCGAGTATGAAAATCAATTACTCGAGTACAGAAACACTTACTCGAGTATGAAAAGAAACTACTCGAGTATGACTACTTGAACTTGCAGAGAAGAGAAGAAATGGATCTACTCGAGTATGATACATGATTTACTCGAGTGATTAAGTTACTTACTCGAGTATGAAAAGAACTTACTCGAGTGACTAACTAACTACTCGAGTATAGATTTATCTACACGAGTATTCAGAGCCTACTCGAGTAAGTCTAACTGATTACTCGAGTATGTCTAACTAACTACTCGAGTATGTCTAACTAGCTACTCGAGTATTAAGTCTGATACTCGAGTATAAAAAAGGGTTACTCGAGTATTTTGGACTTAGAAATATTTTTCTGAGGAAATTAGCTCCAATGCTTCTGTCCATCAATCCACGTGCATGAATGAGAAGTGTATCCCAATAGAGAGGCTATACATGGGCCAACACTTTGGATCACACAATGAGAGATTACATTGCATGGTCCTGTGTTTGGTGACCCATTATAGACTGACATTGGTCTACACTTGGCAATTAGAACCTGCACACATACAACTCAAACACCACATCAAATACATCTTAATTCATCTTAGTTCAAGGTCTGACTTCCTACAAATCTGAGGTATTGTGGAGACAAACCCCAACAATCTCCCCCTATTTGTAGATGTCAGCACTCTCTATACTAAGGTGAATTACTTAAGAGTAAAAGAACAACATGCATATAACAGGAGAATAAACTAAACTAAAGCAGGGTAAACAAAACATTGCCATAATCAGAATTAAATATATATATATATAGAAATGTTTTAAGCACAGAAACAAAAGTCCAATTCCACATTCTCAGTTCAACTCAAGATGGGGCATCCTTGTGCATCCTTTCTCTTTTCAGCTCTTGCCTCTCTAGGTAGCTGAAAGGTTTTGGAAAGTAAGTCTTGGGCCTAGGAGGAGCAGCTGGGTTGTTGTGCCCCCAATTTCTGTCATGCAACCTGATCTTTATCTGAGATGCTTCATAGGCTTTCCACTCTGAATAACTGTAGTGGTTGTCTCTGTTCTCCCCAAGATCAGTCACTAACCTCAAAGTATCAAGAATCAGAGACTTGGAGGTAGGACTCCACACTTCAGCATGAACAACAGGTGGTCTACCTTCAGAAGTTGGCTCTTTCCTGGGTGCAGAACGGCTGGCAGAAGCGCCGTCACCATATTTTCTTTTCTTCTTAGAAGGACCTTGAGAACTGGATGGAAAATCATCTTGCCATGCTTCAGTAGGATAGGGGAGGCTCAGTCACATCACCCTCAGGTCTGGGTGAGAAGACTGGCACACCTCCTTGAAAGGTTGCTTGAGCTGAGACATCTGCTGGAGGCTGTTCTGCAAGAGGATCTAGATGCTGAGGTATAATGGTAGGGTCCAGTTGAAACTCAGGAAATTTTTGATTATGCAGCCAGACAGCAGTGTCATAGGTATAGAATTTGACAGACTGGAGCTGGGAAAGAATGGATTCTTTCAATCCTTTTACTAGATCTCTTATAGCCTCTTGAGATTGGGTAGATAGTTGTTTGACCTGGGCTTCAGCTTGTTCAGAAAGTTTTTCAACTTGTTCTTTTACAATCTTCTCCCCCTTGCTGATATCTATGGATAGCTGGGCAATTGCTTCATCTCTGAAGGTGCTCACTTCATTACATACTTTCACAACATTAGTTTCAGCTCTCTCATCTAGCTTGAGCTGATTGTGAGCTACTATCTCTACCTGGTTTCTTAGCTCACCTATGCTTGTGATGGTGTGATCTATGGCTTTGCCTCCAATCTTGAACAGCTGCTTGAGTGTGTCAGTGTTTGCTTGAATTTCAGCAAAGCCTCTGCTCATCTCCTTTTCAAGAGCAGAGACCTTGGAGTTGACTGACTGCAGAGAGGCATCAAAGTAATCTCTCTGTTCTTTGAGCATAAGCTCAATCTTGCTAACTAGATCTGAAGAGGAGGAGGAAGAGGGAGCTGAGGTTAATGCAGAGACTGGTAGAGCAGTAGCAGTCCAAGGGGGGATCTCTTCCACAACCACTGAGCTTACAGATCTCTTGGTTTGGATTATCTCAATGGAGTCACAGGGATCAGAGAAAGAGGGGAGAGGGAAATCAAGTGTCCTCAGAGGAGGGTCAACAGGGTCTGGGGAATCCTCCTCGTCATCGGACAGAATGATACCATCATGAAGATCTGTGGCATCCAAAGGGGAGTGAGCTGGAGATGGAGATGGTTCTGCTGCTGGGATCTGTTCTTCTGTGATTATCTCTGGTTCTTTATCTTGACTTACAGTATCTGCTGGAGGAGGGGAACTGGTATCTCTCAGTTCTTCAATCATGCTGGCTATGTCTGCAGCTGATGATAGAAGCTCCTGTTGAATCTGGGTGTCTGGTGGACTTGGAGGAGAAGGATCTCTGATAGTGTGGACTGGTATCTCTGAAGTCTGTACCTGAAGGGTGGATGAGGCAGGCTCCCCCTCAATTACTGCACCCTGAGTGTCAGCAATTTGATGTTGAGGAGGAGATGGAGTCCTGATCACAGCCTGATGTCTGGGAGCATCTGCTGTTTGGGAGGCCTTAGAGGATTGAGCAGTGTTCTGAAGCTTGATCTCGTATCTTTGTATAGAGGAGAGGGTGACTTTCTTCATGTGATGTAGGGGAGTACCTTTAGAGAGGTCAAATACTTGAGGATTTATCTCATGGAGAAGGAGAGAGATAAGCCTTGCAAAATTGGGTTGCTTGACGCTTCCCTGAATCTTGTCCAGTAGCATCATTCCAAACTGGAATTTCTTTCTGCAGACGATGGCTTGCATTATTTCAAACATGTTATGTGAGATTTCTCTGATTGAGTAGGTCTTGCAGAGGATGACTTTAGAGATTACATCAATCAAGAACTTCCCTTCTCTATTGCAATCGGCCCGGCTGAAAGTATCACACTCTGGATCAACTCCACAGTACAAAGCTGTCCGGTCTAAATCCTCAGGAGTTAGGTCATCTTCTTCATCGACTACAGGGAGTCGGAGCAAGGTGGAGATAGAAGTTTTATCGAGACGGATCTTGATTCCACGGACCTTAGTTTTCAGAACTTTCCCATTCCTTCTTACCTTGAGATTACTGTAACATTCTTCAACTGCGGGAATGATTGCCCTGCACGGCGTCTGGAGGAGAAAAGTTAATCCGGCGGTGTCGAATAAGATGAGGAGGTTGCGGAAGTCATCGGAAAGGTCGGCAATCCCCTCTGGGACGAGTTCAGAGCCTATTCCGATCTTCGATGAAGGAGGAGCCATCTGTAATCTGGAGACCTTGCGGCGATGGAGGACGAAGAACAGGGTTCGGGAATACGAGAAGTCGGCGGCTACTTGAGTGAATGAGGAGTGGAAAGGACTTTTTCGTTTTGAATATATATATAAATAATCCTAATTAGGTTTAAAAAGGATTAAGTATAATGACATACCTGATCGAGGCGGCAATTGCTTGGTGCGAATAGAGATTTTGAAAATCCAGAAAAAATTCCGAGTACTCGAGTAGAGGATGACAGCATACACGAGTATGGGGTTTAGTATACTCGAGTAGGTCACAACATACACGAGTAATCAAGAGTTCATACTCGAGTATGTAATTAGCATACACGAGTATTAAGTCCTTGACGAATTTTCATACTCGAGTATAAGACGTTCATACACGAGTATCTGTTGGATTACTCGAGTATATGAAACTTTTTACTCGAGTAGTTAGCCGTTTACTCGTGTAAGTGTAACGATGCTCGAGTCTCTAATATTTGAAGGAATTTCCCTGGTAGATGTCTAGTTCCACTGAAAAACTGTACCTCTGAGCATCCAACATTGCTGATATCTTCTTAATTTGAGAGTCCATCACTGGTCTTCTTTGTTGAGCAGTCCAAGCTCAGTTTTGAAGAACGAGAACTTGGACTCGTCCAGCGGCTTGGTGAAAATATCTGCAACTTGCCTGTCTGTGGAGACATACTGTAGATCTATATCTCCATTTTCCACATGCTCCCGGATGAAATGATAGCGAAGCTCTATGTGCTTGGTCCTGCTGTGGGAGACTGGGTTGTTGGCTATTACTATGGCGCTGGAAGAGTCACAGAACAGGGGAATGTTCTGGAACTTCATGTTGTAGTCTTCAAACTGATGCTTGATCCATAAAAGCTGTGCACAACAGCTGCCTGCAGAGATGTACTCTGATTCAGCCGTTGAGATGGCTACACAGTTCTATTTCTTGCTGCTCCAGGAAATGAGTCTCCTTCCGAGAAATTGGCAAGTCCCGGAGGTACTTTTCCTGTCATCTTTGCTACCTGCAAAATCTGCATCTGAAAATCCAATTAGTTCACTATCATTACTTCTTGGGTACCATAAGCCAAGATTTGGTGTACCTTTGAGGTATCTCAAGATTCACTTTGCAGCGATGTAGTGAGATTCCTTAGAGTTCACCTGAAATCTAGCACATACACATGTTGAGAACATTATATCTGGTCTACTTGCAGTGAGGTAGAGCAAGGACCCAATTATGCTTCTGTACTTGGTTTCATCAAAAGGTTTCCCTTTCTCATCCTTGTCCAGAGACATAGCTGAGACCATTGGAGTCCTCATGGAGGTTGCATTCTCCATTCCGAATTTATTAAGTAGCTCTTTGGTGAACTTGATCTGTGAGATGAAAATTCCATCCTCAGATTGTTTCACTTGAAGCCCTAAGAAATACTTTAGCTCTCCCATACTGCTCATTTCAAACTTCCCTTGCATAAGTTTAGAAAACTTCTTGCAGAGGTTGTTATCCGTAGAGCCGAAAATAATATCGTCGACATAGATCTGCACTAGCAAAATCTTGCCTTTTATTTCCCTAAGAAATAATGTTTTGTCTATCTTTCCTCTTGTGAACTTGTTCTCAAGAAGGAAGCTAGACAGAGTCTCATACCAAGCTCGAGGAGCTTGTTTAAGACCATATAGTGCTTTTTGCAATAAGTATACATAATTAGGATGAGTTGAATCAACAAAACCTGGTGGTTGCTCTACGTACACTTCTTCCTTTATGTCACCATTCAGGAAGGCGGACTTTACGTCCATCTGATAAACGGTAAAGCCCTTAAGTGCAGCGTAGGCAAGAAATAACCTGATCGCCTCCAGTCTTGCTACTGGAGCATAAGTCTGGTCGAAGTCGATTCCTTCTTCTTGACGATATCCCTTGGCGACAAGTCTGGCTTTATTCTTTATAATTGTTCGATCTTCGTCCATCTTGTTCCGGTAGACCCATTTTGTCCCGATGACGTTCTTGTGCTTGGGTCTAGGAACAAGTGTCCAGACTTTGCATCGTTTGAACTGATTCAATTCTTCTTCCATGGCTAGAATCCAGGATGCGTCGGAGTTGGCTTCCTCAAATTTCTTTGGTTCCACCTGTGAGAGAAAACTTAAGTGTAAATTCTCGTTAGTTGTACCTCGACGAGTTCTGACGCCATCCCGAGGATCTCCTATTATTTGGTCAACAGGATGATCCTTCAAGTGTCTGAACTCTAAAGTCCTTGCATCTGGGATCTCTTCAGCCACTGGAGTTGCATCTTCAGCTGGGATGTCTTCTTCATCTTGATCATCCACCTCTCCAATGGTGGTTGTAGAGGGGACCTTGATGAATGTCTCATCTTTATCTTCACTAGGTTCATCCAAGCTAAGTTCTTTCAACTTTGTACCTGCATCTACAATAGGCACACTAGACGAGTTGCTTTGCAACAGACTCGTCTCAACAAATACAAGATGTATCGACTCTTCCACCACCAGAGTTTTTCTATTGAATACTCTATAGGCCTTACTATGGCTACTATATCCTACAAAAATACCTTCAGAGCTTTTCTCGCTAAACTTTGTAGTGTGATACTTGCCATTGTTAAGTACGAAGCACTTACAGCCAAAGATTCTAAAGTATGAAATGGTTGGTTGCCTGCCTTTTAGAAGTTCGTAAGGAGTCTTATCATAGTTCTTGTTGATGAGTGCTCGATTTTGCACGTGACAAGCGGTGTTGACGGCTTCAGCCCAGAAATACTCCGGAAGTGAGGCATCACTCAACATGGTCTGACAAGCCTCTATGAGTGTTCTGTTCCTTCTCTCAGCTACTCCATTTTGCTGTGGAGTGCGAGGAGAGGAAAACTCATGAAAGATACCTTGAATTTCACAAAATTCTGTCATGGCTCCAGATTTGAATTCCGTTCCATTGTCACTTCTGATTTTGACTACGGAACAGTTGTATTCATTCTGGATCTGCCTCACAAAATTAGTGAAAATACCGAAGGTATCTGACTTGTGTTTCAGAAAGAACACCCACGCAAAGCGCGAGTAATCATCCACAATAACCAACGTATATTCCTTACCTCCCAAACTTCTAACCTGCAGTGGACCAAACAAGTCCATATGGAGAAGCTGCAAACTTCTATTGGAATCCTTGCCTATTATGCTTTTAAACGAACTTCTTGTTTGCTTGCCTTTGATACAAGCGTGACAAGGACTGTCCGTAACGCACTTGACATTAGGTGCATCACGCACTAAGTTTTGAGAGAATAATTTATTAATAGTTTTGAAATTAATATGTGCTAGTCTCTTGTGCCATTGGTCAGCAAGAGATGCACTACTTTTTGCTAACAAACACACTGGTGTCGAAGAGTCTATACAGATGAAGTTTAAGCAGAAAATATTTCTGCTTCGAGTGCCAGATAAAATAGTTTCCATGTTGTCAACCGATTTTATCAAACACTTGTCAGCATGAAATTCAACTACGTATCCTTTGTCGCATAGTTGGCTTATGCTGATGAGATTGTGTTCCAATCCTTCAACATATGCTACATTCGAAAAGGATACGCTACCATTAGAAATCATACCATAGCCTTTAGTGATTCCTCGATCTGAACCTCCAAAGATGACCTTTGGTCCGTTGCAGACTGAGGTGTAATTCTGTAGTAGGCTCCTTGTCCCGGTCATATGCCGAGAGCATCCACTGTCCAAATACCAGATTGGCGTTTTGGTGGCCTTTGGACATACCTGCAATTACAATCATTTAGCCTTAGGAACCCAAACACGTTTGGGTCCTTGGTCTCGAGTTAGAATACTCCCCCTACGAGTATTAGCCTCATGAGTGGTCACTCTCACGTTGCTAACTTTAGGGGTTGCAGCATTTTCAGGATTGAACCAACAATCACTGGCAAAATGACCAATTCTGCCACAGCACCAACAGTTGAACCTGTTGTATCTTTGCCTTGTGTAGTCCTGCTTGACTTTCTGGAATGAAGGTCTAGCAGGAGCTTTACTCTTGGAGGAAGAGGCTTCATGATGATGGCAGTTACATGAGGTCTT
Organism: Platanthera zijinensis; assembly: GCA_039513925.1. Classification (NCBI taxonomy): domain Eukaryota; kingdom Viridiplantae; phylum Streptophyta; class Magnoliopsida; order Asparagales; family Orchidaceae; genus Platanthera; species Platanthera zijinensis. The sequence goes on from CM077093.1 coordinate 66,343,131, forward strand.
CTCCTTCATAGGCTTTTCTACAATGGGTTTTACTTTTGGTGTCTTTTTGAAATTATGACCATGAGCATAAGGTCCATAGCTTTGAAGCTGAATCTCCTCATAAGGTGCCTTGAAGACACTCTCGCCAAAGTTACGAGGACGAGTCCAACCTTGGTATCTTGACTTAGGCTTCTCAGGGATCGGCCTAGAAAAGTGTCCGTAGGTGAACTCATAATCGAGTTCGTTCGTGGGAAAGATAACTTTCTTGAACACAACAGGTTCCAAGGGAGCTTTCCCTTTTTCTTCAGCTAGAGCCTTCCGGGCAGCCTTATTCTTTCTCTTGGCCTTGTTTCTCCTAGAGGATTTACTAGAAGAGACAATGTGGCCTAAACCAGCACCCTTGGCCTTAGCAGAGAATTCAGCAACGATTGGAAGAACTGTCTTAGGCTTAGAGAAACTCTCAACAAGCTTCTTTTCAGCCTCGAGTTGTCGTTCCAATTCTTTGATGATTTCCTCTTTAAGGTCGATGTGCTTGAGAGCTTTATTGTATTCCTCCATAGCTACATTGAGGTTCTCTTGAAGAGAGTTAGTCTTATCGACTTCTTCTCTCAAGCTGCTCTCACTAGCCTGTAGAGAATTTATCTCTTTGGCTTGAGTTTTCATTATTCTACGACATTTTTCGTAAGCGGTGAGTAACTCCTTATACTGACCCATGAGCTCAGATTCATCTTCAGAGGAATATCCCTCTTGCTCATTGTCATCATCAGAAGAGAGGAGTGTGAGATTTTACCTCCCCAGTAAACTGGGGGACTTGTTCATCATCTGAGTGAGCCATGAGCCCAAAGTAAGCTTCCTCTTCTTCACTCGACTCAGATGAGTCAGAGTCGCTGAGAGTTTTGCTCTTCTTGGCTACTAAGCTTTTCTCTATCCTGTTCTTATGGTGTGAGGATTTCTTTTCCTCTCTTCTTCCACCCTCTTTCTTTTTGTGAGGGCAGTCGGCGATGACATGACCTGGCTTATTGCAGCAATAACAAATGATGTCAGTCAAAATCTGTTTGTTCGGTTTAGAGTTGTACCTGTTGTGACTGCTTGAGCCTTTCTTTCTCTGATCATCATCACGTCGTGATCTTCTGAATGACGCATCTTTGCCTCTCCATTGCTTCTTCTTATTTAAAAATTTCTTGAATTGTCGGGAGAGCAAAGAGAACTCTCCTTCAGATAGTTCTGAGCCTGAGGTGCTTGGCTCGGAGCCTTCTTCTTCACTTATTTCTTGAGGAGGGACTGGTGAAGCAGCTTTGCCCTTTCTTGAACTGTCTGCCTTCAAAGCAACTAACCTTTCTTTTGAAGAGAAGCGACTGTTCTCTTCTTCAGCTTTTCTGGAGTTGATTTGCAGTTCAGAGGACATCAGCTTGCCAAATAGGTTCTGAGGATCTGTCTCAGCTAGTCTGCCAAACTCTCGGATGGCACAAACTTTGTTATCCCATTCTTTGGTGAGAGATCTCAGAAACTTGTCATTCAGCTCTCCATTTGTGAAGACTCGGCCATACACCCTTAGGCCATTGACTATCTTGAAGAAGTTTTCAAATGTGTCGGTTATAGCCTCCTTTGGTCCTTGCCTAAAGGCTTCATACTTCTGGTTCAGTAGGGACCTACGATCATCCCTCACTTCTTCAGTACCTTCCATCAGAGTCACTAGGGATTGCCACATCTCCTTAGCAGATTGGCAATGAATCAGATTTTGCAGCATTGAGTCATCGACTGCACTTGCTATGATATTCTTTGCTTTCTTGTCCATAGAGACAAGTGCAATCTCATCCTTGTCTAGATCCATCAATTTCTTTGGTACCTTTTTGGTTGGATCTATTGTTGATGCGGTCATAGGAACATGAGGAACTTCTTCAACAATCATGAAGATCCGAAGGTCTACAGCTTCCATGAAGAATTTGACCCTTTCCTTCCACATAGGAAAGTTGTTCTTAGTGCAGATAGGGAGCTTGGCAAAATCCTTAGTCTTACTCATGCTTGATACTCAACTTAGAAGGATACGATCAAGGTGTTAACCTTTTAACGATCAACCTCCCTCTGATACCAATTGAAAGTGCTAAGTTGGTAGCCTATATCACCTAGAGGGGGGTGAATAGGTGAAATGCGTGTCAAAAGCGGAATTAAAAAATTTAACACAGCGCACATCAAGCAATCACAGAAGATAAGAGATTTATAGTGGTTCCCCAATCTTGGGTACGTCCACTTTCCTCACCGATCTAGCAAATCACTAGACTCGGCTACTCCACTATCTCGGATTGAAAACAATCCTACACCTCGGAACCACGTTCCTACAAAACTCGATCCAACTGGATCTACAAAACTCGGAAGAAAGGTCTTCCTGCAAATCTCGGAGAAAAACTCCTACAATGAAATTTTGGTTTGAGAATAAAAAAAATCAAAACAACAATCTCAGATCTGGATCTTTGACGGTCTTCTTCTTTAGGAACTTCGGCTTGATCAGAAAAGGTTGAAGATGACTTGAGAAAGATCCACGAATCTGAAAACTAGAACCACCTCGATCGAGAAGATAGATCTGAAATCTTTGAGGCTCGGCGAGATCGAGTGATTCACTTTTGTCTGGATCGCTGGAGAAATAGTCGTTGAAGACGGAGATCGGCGATCCAAAGCTTCTTCCGCGAACAACAATGGCGGCGGCGTGAGAATTAGGGTTCACGGAAATTTCTCTTTCTTAAAAAGAATATCTCTGTAATCTTGTTAATTAGTCAATTCTGAAATGACCTATTTATAGGTGGATTCCAACGGTCATAATCTTAATTAAGGATGACACGTGGACCAATCAGAAATGACGGATTCAAAATACTTATGGCGAATTCGAACTTAGAAGAATTCTGGAATAGAGAACTGCTATACTCGAGTAAGAGAAGATATACTCGAGTATGGAAAGTTAGATACTCGAGTGACAAAGAGGAGTATACTCGAGTATGAGAAGAGAAATCTACTTGAGTGAAAAATGAACTACTCGAGTATCAGAAGAGATATACTCGAGTATCAGAAAAGATATACTCGAGTGAAAGGGGAATTACTCGAGTATCAGAATATGTATCCGGGAAACATTCACTTACTCGAGTTATGAAAGTCAATTACTCGAGTATAGAAATACTTACTCGAGTATTAAAATCAACTACTCGAGTATCGAATAATTTACTCGAGTATGAAAATCAATTACTCGAGTATAGAAACACTTACTCGAGTATGAAAAGAAACTACTCGAGTATGACTACTTGAACTTGCAGAGAAGAGAAGAAATGGATCTACTCGAGTATGATACATGATTTACTCGAGTGATTAAGTTACTTACTCGAGTATGAAAAGAACTTACTCGAGTGACTAACTAACTACTCGAGTATAGATTTATCTACACGAGTATTCAGAGCCTACTCGAGTAAGTCTAACTGATTACTCGAGTATGTCTAACTAACTACTCGAGTATGTCTAACTAGCTACTCGAGTATTAAGTCTGATACTCGAGTATAAAAAAGGGTTACTCGAGTATTTTGGACTTAGAAATATTTTTCTGAGGAAATTAGCTCCAATGCTTCTGTCCATCAATCCACGTGCATGAATGAGAAGTGTATCCCAATAGAGAGGCTATACATGGGCCAACACTTTGGATCACACAATGAGGGATTACATTGCATGGTCCTGTGTTTGGTGACCCATTATAGACTGACATTGGTCTACACTTGGCAATTAGAACCTGCACACATACAACTCAAACACCACATCAAATACATCTTAATTCATCTTAGTTCAAGGTCTGACTTCCTATAAATCTGAGGTATTGTGGAGACAAACCCCAACACCCTCCCAGGGCATGTAAGAGGGCTTGCGCCACAGGATAAGTGGGATGCCCGTAGGATCAGCGAAAAGGATTCCGCCAGGGAGAGCCTAGAGGTGAAATTACATGGGTACCCTTAGGTAAAATTACCTGGATGCCCTTGGGTCAGCATTTAGCTCCTTAGAACAGCGGAGTTTGGCTATTGGCAGACCAACCCAGGGTATTTCAGTAATTTCAGGGTAGCAGAATTATGCTTTTGGCAGACCAGATACTTGAAACCTATAAATAGACCTATAGAGCTCCTCAAAAAGCAGGCTTTGGAAAAAACTCTCAAGTCTTCTAGTGCTTTCTGAGGTGCGTCTAGCCTAGCAATTGGCTTAGGAGGGGAAGCGCTCAGAGATCTTCCGGTTTAGAGGAGGGACCTCCCAACTGAGGCTTAGGGTCAGTTTCAGGTTCTTTGTTACTAGTCAGGGGACTGGGTTGGGGAGAAGTAGGTGCTGCCTACACCTCATGGTCTGAATTCTCGTTGAGGCCAGTTTTTGGCTTCAATATTTTTGGTGCGGTGAGCGTGGACCGTAGCTGGTATAAGAAAATCTCAAGCTAAATCTCATGGATGGAGGCGAAGGAGAAGGAGCTGGTTCAGGAGGTTCTCCCTCTCAGGGAAGTGGGGTGATGTTGGGTATGTTGGAGGACTTCAGGCGGGAAGTCTTGCAGACCATCCACCTGGCCATCTCGGCAAGGAGCGAGTGGGCCACACCTCAGGTCCCGATGGCTGCCTTTCCATCACTAGGCGAGAACGCTCCCGGGCAGCGTCCCAGGAAGGAGGTTCCAGCAAAGGTTGCCGAGAGGGATCTCGCCTGGCGGGAGCTGTTCCCCGGGAAGGTCAGTGCCGATAGGGCTAGCGAGCCGAGGCAGCGGGAGGAGCCCTCTCGGCAGGCTGGGGGCGAGAGCCCTTTTAGTGAGCTTATCATCTCGGCTCCTGTTCCAGATGAGTTCCGGGAGCCATACATGTTCTACTATACGGGTAGGGACGACCCCACGTAGCATGTACCGTTGTTCGAGGATGTCGTTTCCATAAGGCAGATGTCCGATGCTTTCAAGTGTCAACTCTTTGTCATCACTCTGAAGGAGAAGGCAAGGGACTGGTTCCATTAACTCACCACGAGCTCCATTTACTGCTTTGAGGATTTGCATCGGGGGTTTTGTTGAGGTTCTCGACGTCAAAGAGGAGGAAGAAGTTAGCGGAGTTCTTGTTCGCCATCAAGCAGAATCCGAAGGAGACTTTGGGGCGCTATGTCAATAGGTTCCAGGAGGAGATTCTGCAGGTCCAGGAGATGCCAGGGTATACAGTGATACTTGCCTTCACCTTGGGATTGAGGCTCAGTTTCTTTAGCATGGAGTTGAAGAGATTTCCCCCCTCTACTTCGAGGAGTTGATGGAGAGGGAGGCAAAGGAGATTGAGATTAAAGCGGCCAATCCGGCATTTGCCAAGAAACTGGCCAAGTTGGCGGAGGATGATGTGAGGGAATCAGGAGCAGGGAGGCAGAGGGAGCAGATAGAGGAGAGAAGAAGAGAATAACCCCGAGGGAAGGGGCAGCACCAAGGTTGGGTGTAGCGTGAGCCGAACAATAGGTTTGTCTGGAGGCCCAGGAAGGTCACCCTACGGGGCAGGGTGGTGGTTTCAAGGAAGGGACAACTACCGCGAGCAAAGGAGGTTCAATCAGCTGGCCTGGAAGCAGGGACAGAGGGCCCCCCTCCCATCGCAGCAGGAAGCTATGGAGATCGTGAGAGGAAGAGGAGGAAGGAGAGGAGCTCGAGGATGAGCGAGGAGAAGAGAAGGTAGGGTGGCGTTGCCCTTCTGTAACTTCCACCAGGAAGTGGGTCATGCAACGGCCACCTGCCCAGAGTTTTTGGAGATGAGAGAATATAGGGAGCAAGCTCAACACCAACCGCCCACGAGGATTGAAGAAGTTCTGCCTGGAGGAGGAGAGGATAGATGTGAGGACCGGGTGGATGTGGGAGCCCGAGGAGAGATCGGGGAGATCCACGGGGGAGTAGGGATAGAGGCTACCCGCAAGGGGAGCTTCCAAACCATGTACCAAAGGAGTGTCGCCTCGACCTCCCAGACCCCCCCCCCAGGAGGAGGAAAGGATCACCTTCTCATCGAAGGATATGCCAGACTATGAAGACATATTCTGTGACGCCTTGGTGATCCAAACTGCGGTAGAAAATTTCACGGTCTCCCGGATCTTGGTTGATGACCGGAGCTCCGTAAATGTGATCTTCAAGAAGACCATCGACGAGATGAAGGTGGAGTATCGGAGGGTGTTGGCCTCCGATGGACCATTGTTTGGGTTTTCGGGGGAGAGGAAGCAAGTTGAAGGATGGGTAGGGCTGCATGTGATGATGGGGGGGGGGTCGAGGAACTGTCAGTTCGTCATCATTGATGCTCCGAGCAGCTACAACACAATCTTTGAGCGCCCCCTCATCAACGCCTTTCATTGTATCCCCTCCTCTTTCCACCAATGTCTCAAATTCAGCAGTGGGGGAGTGCAAGTTCGTATCAGGGGAGATCCAAAGGTGGCGAGGCAGTGGTATGTGACTGTCGTCAACACCATTTCGTGGATGGCTGAGGCAGAGGAGCTGGAGAAGGAGATGGCGGCGCAAGAGGAGGATGTCGAGGAGGAAGAAGCAAGTCTGGGAGGGGAGTAGAGAAGGCTGAGGAGGAGCAGGGAGAAGGAGAAGCTGGAGGCGAGGCCCGGGGAGGCATAGAGATGGAGCTGCAGGAGAGCTTGTTGGAGGTGATGGAGGTCGAAGGGGCAGGGGGAGAAGTAGAGTATGGGTAGGAGGAGGAGCTGGGGACCGGCAGGGAGTAGCCCTGGCTTGAGCCAGTAGAGTAGGTCGTGGAGATGGAAGTCTTCACCAAGGCGGGCGAGGCGCAAAGGGTGTGGATCAATGGCAGCTTGAGCCCTAAAGACCAAGCGAGGATGCGGGAGTGCATCCAGAAGAACCTTGACATCTTTGCTTGGAGCACGGCGGACAGGCCAGGCATTGATGCAGATGTGGCCTGCCACCGCCTGAACCTGGATCTCAAGACGCATCCGATCCGCCAGAAGATGAGGACCATCACCACCAAGTTGGAGGAACCCATCTACGAGGAGGTCAAGAAGCTTCTCGATGCAGGTTTCATCTCGAAGATCAAACATCCAGGCTGGGTCTCCAATGTGGTAATTGTAAAGAAGGGTGATGGGAATTGGCACATGTGTGTAGATTTCTCTTTATTAAATAAATCATGCCCTAAGGATTGCTACCCCCTGCCTAAGATCGACGCGCTGGTTGATTCAGCCGTTGGTTTTTCTATTATGAGATTTTTGGATGCCTTTTCATGTTACCACCAGATTTTAATGCATCCCCCCCGATGTCAAGGATGTTTACTTCATCACCAGAGAAGGGTGCTTCAGCTACAAAATGATGACCTTTGGGCTTACGAACGCAGGGGCAACCTACCAGCGCATGATGGAACGGGTTTTCCAAGGCCAAAGGGGTAAGAACCTCAAGGTCTACATTGATAATCTCTTGGTAACGAGCAGAGATGTGGGTTCACACCTACTTAACTTGGAGGAGACGTTTGCGACCCTGCGAAAGTTCAAGATGAGGCTAAACCCCCAGAAGTGTGTCTTTGGGGCAAGCCGAGGCAAGTTCCTTGGACATCTTCTAACCCCGGCAGGGGTCGAGCCTAACCCGGATAAGGTGAAGGCAATCATGGAGCTTGAGTCCCCACGCAATGCCAAAGTGGTTCAGCGTCTAACGGGAAAGCTCAAAGGGCTTAGTAGATTTCTGATCTCTCTAGCTGGGGAGAAATGTTCACCGTTCTTCAAGGTGCTACCGGGAAACCAGAAGTTCGAATTGACTAGGGAATGCGAAGAGCCCTTCCAGGCGTTGAAGGGTAAACTTTCCCAAGCGCCTCTCCTTCAGAGCCTGAAGGAGGGGGAGGACCTAACCTTGTACCTTGGGCTAGGTGCAGAGGTCGTGAGTTCCGTGTTGGTCAAGGAGGAGGGGAAAGTAGCAGTTACTAATCTACTATGTTAGCAGGATCATGAAGAAGGCAGAGCTTCGCTATCCCATCCTAGAAAAGCTAGCTTTCTCCCTAATCGTCTCGGCCAGAAAGCTTAAGCCGTATTTTCAAGCCCACTCAATCCGGGTGGTGACGGACCATCCCCTGCGTAAGATTTTCGAAGGGGTGGAGCATTCGGGACGGCTAGCCAAGTGGTTCATCGAGCTCAGTGAATTCGACATCTCATTTGTGTTGAGGCTTTCCATTAATGCACAAGTGGTGGCTGATTTCCTGGACGACTACGTCATTGAAGTCGGGGATGAGGAGCCATGGTCGTGGGAGGCTTGGAAGATGTTGGTTGATGGAGCTTCGGAGAAGCATTCCCTTGGAGGGAGGGGTAGTGTTGGTAAGCCCTCAAGGGGTCTCCATAGAGAAGGCAGTGGCGCTGCACTTCCCGGTCACAAACAATCAAGCAGAGTATGAGGCCATCATCGCTGGGTTGTGGTTGGCTAAGGAGCCCGGGGTACATGACGTAGAAGTGTTCACGGATTCGTTGGTGGTGGTGTCACAGATTAAGGGTGAGTATGAAGCCTGGGAGCCTACCCTCATGAAGTATTTATCCAAAGTAAGGGTGATAGTCGGTGGATTCTGGACGTTCTCAATCCAGCATGTCCCCGGGAAGGAGAACGCAACAATGGATCGATTGGCTAAGTCCGGACCCCGGGGAGGGGGAACCTTGACTGAGCTGTTCCGACCAACGATCGAAGATGGGGAGTTGATGGGAGTGGATCGGTGACCCTCGTGGATGGATCCCTTCATAGCCTTTTTTACTACCGGCGAGCTTTCTGAAGGGACCAAGGATGCAAAGGGCTTCAGGCATAAGACGACTCATTATCTAATATATGAAGGAGGGTTGCATTGAAAGATGTTGTCAGAGCTCCTATCAAGATGCGTGGCGGAGGAAGAGATCCCTGAGATCTCAGAGGAAGTGCACTCGGGCGAGTGAGGCGGTCACTCAGGGGGAAGAATCTTAGAAGCAAGGGTGGTCAGGTAGGGGTACTTTTGGCCATCCCTGAGGAAGGACACAAATAAGTTCGCAAGAAGGTGCCAGAAGTGTCAAGTACATGCTCCCCTCCAACTCTTGCATGCCCAAAGGCTCTAAAGCATCACGGCGACATAGCCTTTTGCCATTCGGGGGATGGACTTAGTTGGAACTTTCCCTCTAGTAAGTGGGCAGAGAAGGTTCCTCCTAGTCATGATCGACTATTTCTCGAAGTGGTTGGAAGTAAAGGCATTGGTCAAGGTGACCTCCCAAGTCATCCAGAATTTTGTTTGGGGAGAGATCATATGCCGACATGGGTTGCCTCAGGCCATAGTCACAGATAACGGTCCCCAGTTTGCCAGCAAAGAATTCATTAGCTTCTGTACCCAGCTAGGGATAGACCCCAGGTTTGCCTCCATTCACCACCCCAGGAGCAAAGGCCAGGTGGAGGCGGCAAACAAAATCATCGTGAACTTGCTTAAAAAGAAGGTAGAGAACTTGAGGGGGAGCTGGGTGGAGCAACTCCCCTCAGTGTTGTGGGCCTTGCGGACGACCCTAAACACGAACACTGGAGAGACCCCCTTCAAGCTTTTGCATGGGTGCGAGGCGGTCCTGCCCGTAGAGTTTGAGGTTCAATCCCCGAGAGTTGTAGCCGCTAGAGAAGGAGACGAGGCATGAAGGGAAGAAAATGAAGGGGAGCTACGACTCTCATTGGACATGGGAGAGGAACTTTGCGACGTTGCCGCCATCAGGTAGGAGGAGGTCAAGCGGCGGATGGCAAATTATTTTGACAAGCACGTACGGATCAAACAATTCGCCGAAGGAGATCTAGGGTCTGTTTGGGACAGCTCTGGAGGGTGGAAAAGTTCTTTTCCAGCCGCTAGAGCTGTTTTTAAGATGTTTGGAATGGGAACTCTTTGAAAATTGCGATTGCCAATACGCTCTTTTATCAGCTTTTGGAGCGCTGCCCACCCTCCCGCTTTTGCTCCCAAAAAATCGCGCTCTATTTTTTTTATTTCTCCTTCGCCATTCTTGTCGACAGGATTCTCTCTCGTCTACTTCCCAATGATGAAATCCACCCTGTCGGGCATTCGTGTGAGAAAGACGAGGCAGCCAATCACCATCCACCTCCTTCCCCTCTGAACTAGGGTTTAGGGAAGCTTCTCCCCTTTCATGATGTCGCCGAACTTGGGGTCGATCACATTGAGGAGGCAGAGTTTCATCTCCTCCTGGCCGACAATGGTGAAGAAGTGGTAGACCGGGCACTGTACATCCTTGGAAGCTAATTTCTTGGCCCAGGGTTGAGAGTTTCAGTTTTTAACAGGGTTTTCGTAAAGGGGAAATGGAAATGGGAGGTATCTGGGTGGTCGAGCTGACTTCAAATGTCGTGACATTGGAGATGCGGAGGCAGCAAAAACCCCTTCTAGAACTGCTTCTTGCCGACGGGAGAAAACTAATGTTGAGATCCAAACAAAATCCAGTCTTTTTTAAACAACTTCTCAAAAATCTATCTTCAATCAGCTCTATTTGATCAGCAGATTTTTAATCCGCAGTATCTCTCTCAAATAGAGCCCTAGTCCTAAAGAAAGTTGACGCTGTCGGAAGATCGGCCCCAGTTGGTAAACTCAACCCCAATCGGGAGGGGCCTTACATTGTTGAAAAAGTCCTGGGGTTGGGGGGATACGACCTCCAGAATATGGAGGGGGTGTCCATGAGCCACGCCTGGAGCAGTGATGACCTTAAGCGCTTCTAACCATAGTTAGGGTGAAGCTGTACGCTCAAACTTTACATTTAAATTTTACCATAATAACTTATGTTGGCTTGCTTCCATTTTTTATCTTAAAGCTGGTAGGGAATGCGAAATTTGCAATACCCTGAGAGGATCCCGCTGCTCAGGCTCTCATTAGCTGGCAGGGCTGGAAGGCATACTCGGCCCCGAGTAGACCCGCTTCCAGGCTCTCACTAGCTGACAGGGTCGTAGGCTCGCTTGGTGGGAAAGGAAAGGGAGATGGAAATTTGCAAGACCCCGAGAGAATCCCGCTGCTCAGGCTCTCATTAGCTGGCAGGGTTGGAAGGCGCACTCGACCCCAGGTAGACCCGCTGTCCAGGCTCTCACTAGCTGACAGGGTTGTAGGATCGCCAGGGGGTAAGGGAATACCCCGAGAGGATCCCGCTGCTCAGGATCTTATTAGCTAGCAGGGCTGGAAGGCGCACTCAGCCCCGAGTAGACCCACTGCCAGGCTCTCACTAGCTGGCAGGGTCGTAGGCTCGCTTGGGTGGAAAGGGAGATGGAAATTTGCACGACCCCGAGAGGATCCCGCTGCTCAGGCTCTCATTAGCTGGCAGGGCTAGAAGGCGCACTCGGCCCCGGGTAGACCCGCTGTCCAGGCTCTCACTACCTGGCAGGGTTGTAGGCTCTCCTGGGGGGTAAGGGAATACCCCGAGAGGATTCCGCTGCTCTTGCTCTCATTAGCTGGTAGGGCTGGAAGGCGCACTCGGCCCCGAGTAGACCCGCTGCCAGGCTCTCACTAACTGGCAGGGTCGTAGGCTCGCTAGGGGGAAAGGAAAGGGAGATGGAAATTTATAAGACCCCGAGGGGATCCCGCAGCTCAGGCTCTCATTAGCTGGCAGGGCTGGAAGGCGCACTCGGCCCCGGGTAGACCCACTGTCCAGGCTCTCACTAGCTGGAAGGGTTGTAGGCTCGCCTGGGGGGTAAGGGAATACCCCGAGAGGATCCCGCTGCTCTAGCTCTCATTAGCTGGCAGGGCTAGAAGGCGCACTCGGCCTTAAGTAGACCTGCTGTCAGGCTCTCACTAGCTGGCAGGGCCACATGCTCACTTGGGGGGGGGGGAAAGGAAATGTAGAGGGTAGTTTGCTAAACCACGAGCAGACCTGCTGCCTGGCTCCCACTAGCTGGCAGGGTCGTAGGCTCCTTAGGGAAGAAGGGAAAAATATTGCGCGGAGCTTCACTAGCAGGCTGGCGGATGGTCGGTAGCGACTCTAAGTCTGGAGGGAGGATTTCATGGCCACTTGGCACATAGCATCTCGGCAAGGGCCTTTTGGCAAAAGTCTTTTTGGCAGGTTCTATTCGATGAATTGTTGCTCGACAAGAATGGGTTCGCAGTTCTCGCCTAAAAGCTTAAGGTCCTAACGGGAGTGCAGAAGTATTCCGTGACTGACGGACAAGAACGAGAAGAGAAGAAGAAAGGGCGCAATTATAAAGCATTCTGGCAAAGGCTAAAGAAAATAAACTTTTTGCTAAATGTATCTCCAAAAATTACATAGTCTCAAGGGGTCTCACCCCATGCACCTTTGAAAATTCAAAAAGGAAAATTACAGTGCAAGAGAAAAAGTGGCGAGAGGCTATCGGGCAGGGCCGCTGGAGGTTCCGCTGGAGGTCCCGCTGGATGCTTCGCTAGAGCTCTCGCCGGAGGTTGTTGAATTTTTCGGATCTTGGAATGAGCATGAGTTATCTCAACTTAGAATGCTAAACACAACCAGAGACACATGCAGTAACAAGAATCTTTATTGATCACAACAATCTTCTTACAAGGCGAGACATACATGGCGAGACATGATTTCGCCAATGTACTAAGCAGAACAAAAATACAAGGAAAATCTAACCGCGCGGACTCAAGGAGTAGCCGCCGATTCTACTTCACTACGGAGTTCGCACAGACTGCCTAGTCCGCCAAACCGCGAACTAACCGAGCAGACAGACCATTATTCCAATGCAAGCTCTACTTGTCGATCAGCAAGCCGCCTAGCTGCCTGACCGCGCGATCTGCTGTTGTCGAACTGAACAGGTTGCCTGAAGCAGACGACTTATTGAACCCCAAAACAAGTTGCCAAAGAGAAGACCGCCTAGTTGCTGTCCGCGACCTACTGTTTACCGCTGGTTGCTTAACCGCAGAGTCCGCACTATCCCTGACCGAAATCAGAGTCATGTCCTTGCTTTCCAGCACTATCCGCACAACTGTTTATTCTCACTACACTTGACGTGATGGAGGGGTCCTATTTATAGGCACGATGAGGAGTGTGGTCACCGACCTAGCCGATAGGATCACCGCCACCATCCCGCAATGAACACCAAGCAGTCTGCTTAGTCCGCCGCGACCTTGTGCGATAACCAGCTTGCCTCAGCATCACCAAGGCTGGACTGACTTCCCAGTCTGCCTTATCGCCAAAGGACGCCAGACTTGGTCGACATCCCGCAAGACTCTGCATCAACATTGCCTGTCCGCCATCCTGCGGAGACCGCACAGTCCGCTCCCCCCAAGTTCGCAGCTAAGGAACCAAGCCAACTGCCAAACTCGACGGACAATGAATGCAGTCCGCCCGCCTTGCGGACACAGCATTAGTCCGCATAACTCTGAGTCCGCATCTAGGCATCAAGCTGACAGCTGTCGGACTCAGCGGACAAGGCTCCAGTCCGCGCGCCGAGGCGGACACTTCTCTAGTGAACATTCGCCAAGCAAGCAGCCAACCCACAGGGCAACACCTGCCGAGCTTGGTGGACTGAGAAGCAGTCCGCGCACTACTGCGTGATATCCCCGGACTGAGCCAACCAAGGACTTGGTTCAGAACCAAGTCCACACCACTGGCCATCAGGGCCAGTCCACACTTAATGGCGGACACTGGTACCAGTCCGCCAAGCTCGGCGAACTCCAGTATCAATCCGCCCTAACCAGCAAACCCTCCGGCTACCACCAGCCGCACCACAAGAGCTAGACCAAGGCATCTGCATGCTGGTCTACCGAGCTCTAGTCTAGTCCACACCTTGCCGGACACCGCGGATAGAAAACCTATTCGCTCGGTTACTATCTGGGAACATCCTGCTGTCTGAGCAAAAACTAGTCTGGCTGGCCGCCGCCTCTGTTCGCACAGACCGCGCGAACAGACTGCCAAGGACGCCACTTCGAGCACATCCGCATACTTGATTAACTGCCAATCCTGTCCGCGCAGTCCGCGCGGACAGATCACCCCGATTACCTGACCATCAGCTTACTACTGCCTTATTGCCGACCTGCTAATTCGCCTATCCAGAACGCACAGGCCGCGCGGATAGAATTCCCAAGTCGCGCAATCTACCACTTTCAGTTCACAATTTTCAACACTCCCCCTTGAAGTGAGAAGTGGCAAGCAACCCCAGAAGTTCCTGTAACCATGCACCTGGTCCCTCTGATAGTGCCTCCGAGAATATGTCCAAGACATAATCCTCGCCTTGCCTATCCTGGACATAAGGGATCCCTCCAGCATCTCCCAAAAAGAGTCATGCTTCCATCTGCCTTCTTTAGCTTTGACCTCCACTTATGTGTCACAGGAGTATCACCAACGACCTTGGGCACAAGGTCCCAAGCCTCGTCTCCCTTGAGAATAATCACATCCTCAACCTTGGTGTCAACCACCTCCTTGACTCCAGCGGTGTCCTCACAGCTAAAAGATCCTTGCTCGATCTGAGGGCCTGCAAGGAAACATGAGATGAAGCTCACCGAGTTTCCTTCACTGTATCGAGTTGGTGGGTTGGTGATCCTCTTCGATCTCCGAAGACCTTGATCACGGCTAACCACCTCCGCTGCAACTCTTGAACCAGCTCCAATCCCGGGCAAACCTATAGCATCGCACCCCTTGCTATCTATACAAGAAGCCACCACCTTGGAACTAGAAGCACCTGGAGCATCGCTTCCCCTGCTTCCTGAACCACAGGCACCTGGAGTATAACTCCCCTTGCTTCCTGAACCAGAAGACACTGTCTTCGAACCAGAAGCACTTGGAGCATCGCTCCCTTGCTTCCTCAACCTGACGACTCTGCCCTGGAGCTAGAACAACTTGGAGCTCCTGGTGACTCATGCAGCTTCAACTGTACCTTTGCAGCAGCCTCCTCATGCCCATTATCTAACCTGTTCACCTCTAGCTCAACATGTGAGCTATCCCAGTATGACGTCAACTCATCGAAGACAACGTCTCTCAACACGATGAACTTATTTGTTACTGGATCCATGCACCTCCATCTCCTCTTCCACTCATCATACCCAACAAAGACTAGCTTCGTCTTGAGAGCACCAGGAGATTGTACATAGCAGGTAGAGCCAAACACTCGAAGGTGCTTCACATTGGGCTTTACCCCGAACATCAGCTCATACGGAGTCATCACATTAATCGGATCTAGAGGCATCTGATTGATGACATGCACCGCGCAGGCCATCCCTTCTGCCCAAAAGGCCTTAGGAACGCCTTTGCATCGAAGCCAACACTTGCAGGTCTCCGTCAACAAACAGATCATCTGATCTACAACACAATCTTGTTGCGAAGTATCTCCACAAGAGATCTCTCTCTGGATGTCATGCTTTCTGCAGAAGTTAAAGAACTCGGCAGAACCGAAACCACCTCTGATTCCTGCTCTCAACTTCTTGATCCGCAAGTCAAGCTGACCCTCAACAAGCTTCTTGAACACCACAAACAAGCGAAACATGTTCGACTTCTCCTTCATGAAATATATCCAAGCATACCTTGAGTAGTCATCAACCAATAACAGCATATACCTGCTGCCTCCAAGACTGGCAGTGATAGTCGGCCCCAGTAACCTCCCATGGATAATCTCCAATGACCTTTTGCACCTTGTTTGTACCTTATCAACCTTGAAGCGATCAGCTTCTCGGGGTTGACATTCTGTGCAACCACGACCGTCCCCGAAGGATAACAAGTTAGGCAAGCCTCCTACAAGACTTTTCACTGCCATTGCTTTCAGCTTATCCATCCCCACATGCCCAAGTCTTTCATGCCAGATAGCTGCACTATCAATGGTCTTCATCCGATCAGAACTTGTTGACGTCTCAACTAATTTCTTCCCCTTACTCCCAAAATGAGCAACGTTCGCGGAGTGAAGGATAACCTTACACTCCTTCCTGATGTGGCCTAGCTGCTTGCACTTATAGCACCTTGATCCTTCCTTCCTCTTTGAATCACACCTAGGAGAAACACTCCTCTTTTGCTGATCTAAAGTAGAAGAATCAACCTCTGCAGCCACCTTCCCTTCCTTGTTGAACAACCCAACAAGAGAAATCCACATCTCCGCAACTGACCGACATCCGTCGATGTGGTCCAAGAGCTCCGATGAGATCAACTGCTTGAGGATCCCTTCCGCTTTCGCGTTTCTCTCCTCCCAAGCTCTCATCGCATCAGCATTGCCAGTGATAGTTGTAATTCTTTGCCTTTTTGCTCCGCAAACCACCTCACAGAGGTCCTCACCCAGAAGAAAGCTCTCCACACAAGCCACTTCTTGAAGTTCGTCTGAGTTAGGAGATCAATACCAAGATCTCTTGCTAGTCCTGCTTCCATGGTCCAACACTGGTTTCCTCTTCACAAGAGCAATAACAACTTCGAGTTGATCACTGCTTAACCATTCCAACCTCCCTCTGCAGTGAATTTTCCGGATCTTGGAATGAGCAGGGGTTATCTCAACTTAGAATGCTAAACACAACCAGAGACACATGCAGTAACAAGAATCTTTATTGATCATAACAATCTTCTTATAAGGCGAGACATACATGGCGAGACATGATTTCGCCAATATACTAAGCAGAACAAAAATACAAGGCAAATCTAACTGCGTAGACTCAAGGATTAGCCACCGATTCAACTTCACTACGGAGTCCGCACAGACTGCCTAGTCCGCCAAACCGCGAACTAACCGAGCGGACAGACCATTATTCCAATGCAAGCTCTACTCGCCGATCAGCAAGCTGTTGGGTTTTATATCCACAATATACCTGATTTGAAGAAGCCCCTGAACAAGCTAAGTTGAATTGACAATGTATTTGACGATCTTCTATCAAGTTATGCTTGCAGCTATTCCATGCTAAGTACACACCAATGTAAGGGTGCAGTGGGTCAATATACACGGGTCTGCGCAACGTAATCCCTCGTTGAGCAGATCAGTGTGTTGACTCACGTGTGCTCTCTCTATTGGAGTGTACTTATTTTCAAGTACAGGGTCGAGATTGATAAAGAGCAGAAGAGGAGCAAAGATGGGTCAAAGGCCAAGTTCATAGGAAGGAAGAGAAAAATCGTCTAAGTCAAAATCGACGGGAATCACTAAGTGATTCTCGCCGATTCGACGGGAATCATTAGTGATTCTCGCCGAATCGTCGAGAATCAGTCAGTGATTCCCGCCGACTTCATCCGGCTGACTGTCCTCCTACAAGAATTCTGCTAAGGCAGAATCGACGGGAATCACCAAGTGATTCTCGCCGATTCGACGAGAATCACCTTATATTCCCGCATATTCCCTCCGGATGACCAGATTTCCAACTAGAATTCTGCCTAGGCAAATTCGACGGGAATCGTGAGTGATTCCCGCCGACTTCGACGGGAATCACCAGCGATTCTCGCCGATTTTTCCTTAGGCAGAATTCCAGTTTGCTGGACCAAACCAAGTTTGATGTGCGCCGTTTTGACCGGGACTAGGGCTTTTCCTTGTGGGCCCCACAACGGTCTTTTAGGGTTGGCTCGGGTATATATACTTGCGTATTTCGAACCTCTACAGCAACTCATTCTCGCAAAATCACAAAGCCGACGTCGTGCCCTAGCAGATCGCGAAATACCGCTGATCGTTGTCGCCGCTCGCAAGCTAGTCGCTTTCGCTGATCTCAGAGGTTCTCTGATCTTCCGACGACAGTACTGAGGCAAGCCCTGCATCTCACGCTTCTCTCTCGAGATCTCTTGTCTCTCGATTTGTTGAACAAGGATAGTTCTTCATTCCGAATCGATTGAGACGACTGATCCGATTAAGATCGTTGGTAGACTTTGCTTGCTTCGTCAAGAAGTTTGGATCTACAAAGCATCGCCGCCGCAATCACTTGCCGCCTCCGATCTTGACAAGATCCTCTCCAAGAGAGTACTCCGGTCGTGGACTCTTCGTATCTTTCAAGAAAGCATCAACGAACGAAGAGCGACATCGGATTCTCCACAAGTTTGTTTGTATTTCTTGTACATTCAATTTTTGTTTTGTTGTAAAGGAATTGTTATTCCTAGTTGTAAGGGTTGGGTGCAACTCGTGGTGGAGGAGTAGTGACTCCTTTGGTTGGAAGGGTTCCTTCCGTAGTGTGAGGATTGGATTTCAATCCGGTTGGTGAAGTGACCGAGTCGTCCCTTGGTGGGAGATAGGTCGAAGGGGGAGAGTGGACGTACCCAAATCGGGGAACCACTATAATTGCTTGTGTGCTTTTCTGTGCTGTGTTTGTTTATTTGTGCAGGTAATTTAAATTCCGCAAAAGACTGCACGACACATATTCCCCCTCCCCCCCATAGGTGGACTTAGTCGACACTAGATACTTTCAAGTGATATCAGAGGGAGGTTGCTCATCAATAAGGTTAACACCTTGAGTAAGATCCCGTGTCTAATGTCAAGAAGAAAGAAGATCTCTGAAATGGAAGTACTCAAGTATTCAGGGAAAATTCCAGTGTGCACCAAGATGAACTTTCCTATCTGGAAGGAAAGGATCAGGTACTAAATGGAAGCAGTCGACCCCCGACTCTTCATGATAGTGGAGGAGGGACCATATATCCCCACTAAGGCCTCCACCATTGATCCAACCAAGAAAGTGCCCAAGAAACTCTCCAAAATGGATAAGGATGAGATGGTTCTTGTCGGACTTGACAAGAAAGCTCAGAACATTCTAGTAAGCGCCATCGATGATTCCATGATGCAGATTTTCTGCAATTGTAGGACTGCTAAGGATATATGGCACTGCCTGATCATCCTGATGGAAGGCACAGATGAAGTAAGGGATGATCGAAGATCCTTCTGAACCAGAAGTACGAGGCATTCAGGCAAGGTCCCAAGGAAGAAATCGGAGTGACATTCGAGAACTTCCTGAAGATCGTCAATGCCCTGAAGGGTTATGGCAGAGTATTCACTGATGGTGAACTAAATGACAAATTCCTTAGATCCCTTACTAAGGAATGGAACACCAAGATCTGCGCCATCAGAGAATTTTGCAAGCTGGCAGAAACTGATCCCCAGATTCTGTTTGGGAAACTTTTGTCCTATGAGCTTCAGCTGAACACCAGAAAAGCTGAAGAGGAAGCCGATTAATCCGCTGCCAGAGAAAAGACTGTGGCCCTAAAAGCCAATCACTTAAGGAAAGGCAAGGGTGCAGCCTCGTCCCGCTCTCGGAAAAATGATGAGGAAGAAGACTCTTATCCATGCTCTTTCGGCTCAGAGCTATCTGAAGAAGACTTCTCCCTCATCACTCGAGAGTTCAAGAAGTTCCTCAAGTTGAGGAATCAAAGAAAGAGAGACGACTCCTCCTCCAGACATCAGAAGAAAAATTATTCTTCTGACAGGTATGAATCCAAACCGAACAAACATCGCTCTGATGACATTATTTGCTTTGGATGCAATAAGTCAGGCCACGTCGTTGCTAACTGCCACCAAAGTAAGAGAGATAAGGGGAAGGGAGAGGAGCACAGGTCCTCTAAAGATAAGAAGAAGGAGAGGAGATACATTGCTAAAAAGCCAAAGACACTGAGTGAATCTGATTCTTCAGACTCCAGTGATGATGAGGAAGCCTACTTCGGGCTAATGGGTCGTTCCGACTCAGAAGGAGACTGCCCCCCATTTACTAGGAAGGTAAAAGATCGTACCCCCCTCTCTGACTCTGACTCTGAGTCTCCTGATGATGATCTCGAGGACATCCCATCTGCCCGTGAAGCTGAGCTCCTCGAAAAGTATGAGCTTCTGCTCAATACCTTTGAGGAATGCTGCAAGAGGTTGAGGGATCAGAAAAAGGAAGTCAAATTCCTTAAGTCTTAGGGTGTGTCTCTAAGAGAAGAGATCACTAGCTTGATCTCTCTCCGACAGGAACACCTGGACCTGACTTCTGAGCACTCAGAGTCTCTAAGGCTCCTTGACCAAAAACAGGAAGAAATCAACAAGTTGGAAGAACAGCTTGCGGCAGAAAGGAAGATTGTAAAAAATCTTCTCCATGCCCAAGACCGTTCTTCCTCTGGTTGATGAATTCTCTGCTCAGGCTAAGGGGGCTGGCTTAGGGCATGTGGGTGTGCCTGGTAAATCATCCAGGAGAAACAGAAAACAGAGGAAAAATAAGGCTGCTAGGAAGGCCTCTTCTGCAGAAAAGGGAAAGGCCCCACTCGATCCTGTTGTATTCAGAAAGGCTAGCTTTCCTTGCAATGAGCAGGACTTTGAGTCAACCTATGGCCACTTCTTCCGGCCCTCGGTTGAAAAGCCCAAGAGCCGGTATGATGGTTGGACCTTCCCCCAAAACTACAGTGAGAGTGTCTTCAAGGCACCTTATGAGGAAATCCAAGTGGAGAATTATGGCCACTTCTCTAGCGGCCATAATAGGAAACAGACACCAAAAGCCAAGCCTGTTATACTGAAGGAACAGGAAGTGAAGAAATCATGTGACTGCTGTCATCATGATGCCTCCACCTCCAGATCCAAGGCCCCGGCTGGACCCACCGTTCCAAGGGTGAAGCTGGAGCCTAGGAAGCGGTACAACATGTTTGACTGTTGGTGCTGTGGCAAAGTTGGTCACTTTGCCATGGATTGCTGGTTTAATCCAAGATTCAACGAGACTCCTCATGTTAGCAATGCGAGGACGACCACTCGTAGGGTTAACCACCCGAGGGGGAGTGTGCTAACAAGGAATCTAGGACCCAAGTTCGATTGGGTTCCTAAGGGAAACTAATTCTGTTTTACAGGTATGTCCAAAGTCCACCAAAATACCAATCTGGTACATGGACAGTGGATGTTCCCGGCATATGACTGGGACAAGAAGCCTGTTGCGTGATTACTCCCCAGTCGAAAATGGACCCAAAGTCATCTTTGGAGGATCTTATCGAGGAGTCACCAGGGGTTATGGTATGATTTCCAACGGTGTATTCTCTATCACTGACGTGGCCTATATTGAAGGTTTAAACCATAACCTGATTAGCATAAGCCAGTTGTGTGATAAAGGATACGATGTTAAGTTCTGCAAGGATAAGTGCTTGATAATATCGTGTGCCTCTTCGGAGACGGTATTAACTGGCATTAAGAGCAGAAATATCTCTTGGTTAGATTTTCTTAGCTTAGATTCTTCTACCCCCGTGTGCCTAGTAGCAAAAGGCAGTGCATCTCTTTGTGAACAATGGCACAAGAGATTAGCACATATTAATTTCAAGACAATTAATATGTTGTTTTCCAAGAACTTAGTAAGGGATGCCCCTACTATTAAGTGCATCAAAGATAGCCCTTGTTCTGCATGCCAGAAGGGCAAACAGACTCGGGCTACCTTTAAGGGCATTGCAGACAAAGACTCCTCCAGATGTCTTTATCTTCTGCATATGGACTTGTTTGGTCCAGTGCAAGTTCATAGCTTAGGAGGCAAATTGTATAAGCTAGTGATTGTTGATGATCACTCTCGGTTTACGTGGGTGTTCTTCTTGAAACGAAAGTCAGATATGTTTGACATCCTCACTAATTTTATCAAGCAGATTCAGAACGAACTTAACTGCTCCGTGGTCAAAATCAGAAGTGACCATGGAACAGAATTCGAGTCTGGTGCTATGACAGAATTCTGTGAAGAACATGGTATCTTTCATGAGTTTTCCTCCCCGCGTACTCCTCAGCAAAACGGAGCTGCGGAGAGGAGAAATAGAACGCTCATTGAAGTATGTACGACAATGTTGAATGACGCTTATCTTCCAGAGTACTTCTGGGCAGAGGCTTTCAATACGGCTTGTCATGTACAGAACCGAGCTTTGATCAACAAGAATCATCGTAAGACGCCTTATGAGATATTGAAAGGCAGGAAACCGACCATGTCCTATTTAAGGATTTTTGGCTGCAGATGCTATGTACTCAATAATGGGAAGTACCCACGTACTAAATTCGGAGAAAAATGCTTCGAAGGCATCTTCATGGGCTATAGTAGCCATAGTCGGGAATATAGGGTCTTCAATAAGAAAACCCTAGTGGTAGAGGAGTCCATTAATGTTATTTTTGATGAAGGAAGCTTGCTTCATAGCAATTCTTCTAGTGGCATTCTTGAAAATGCACGTGCAAGGCTTGAACAGCTAAGTCTCGATGAGACTGCAAAAGGTGCAACTCCCAAGTACGTCAAGGTTTCTACCTCAACGCCAACTGGAGAAGTTGACGATCAGGATAGAGAAAATCTCCCAGAAGAAGGAGAAGCCCGAGAAGCTGTTAGAGCTCCAGATGCCAGACTCCTAGAGCTCCGACACGTGAGGGATCATTCCAGAGATCAGATCATAGGAGATCCTCGTGACGGTGTCAGAACTCGGAGAGGTACAATTAACGAGATTTTGCACCATAGTTTTCTGTCACAAGTTGAGCTAAAGAAGTTCGACGAAGCGAACAAAGATACGTCATGGATATTGGCCATGCAAGATGAACTGCATCAATTCGAATGATGCAACGTCTGGACTCTTGTTCCCAGACCAAAGAACCAGAATGTGATCGGCACCAAGTGGATCTTCAGAAACAAACTGGATTAACACGGTGTCATCATCAAGAACAAGGCCAGACTGGTTGCACAAGGCTATAGACAGGAGGAGGGGATGGACTTCGATCAAACCTTTGCACTGGTTGCAAGGCTCGAGGCGATTAGATTGTTCCTGGCATATGCCTCTCACAAGGGATTCACGGTCTATCAGATGGACGTGAAATCTGCGTTCCTAAATGGAAATTTGAAAGAGGAAGTATATGTCACGCAACCTCCAGGTTTTGTTAATCCATCGCTCCCTAATAATGTCTATTTTCTTAATAAAGCATTATATGGCTTAAAACAAGCTCCTCGAGCTTGGTATAAGACTCTGTCTAGTTTTCTTCTTGAGAACAAGTTCTCGAGAGTTAAAATAGATAAGACATTGTTTCTTAGGGAAGTCAAAGGCAAGATCTTGCTGGTGCAAATCTATGTCGATGACATAATATTCGGCTCAACGGACAACAATCTTTGCAAGAAGTTTTCTAAACTTATGCAAGGAAAGTTTGAAATGAGCAGCATGAGAGAGCTAAAGTATTTCTTGGGACTTCAAGTGAAACAGTCTGAGGATGGAATTTTCATTTCTCAAACGAAGTTCACCAATGAACTCCTCAAGAAATTCGGAATGGAGAATGCAACCTCTATGAGGACTCCAATAGGATCCAATGTGTCTCTGGACAAGGATGAGAAGGGAAACTTTTTGATGAAACCAAATATAGAAGCATAATTGGATCCCTGCTCTTCCTTACTGCTAGTAGACCGGATATTATGTTTTCCACATGTGTTTGTGCCAGATATCAGGTTAACACTAAGGAATCTCATTATGTCGCTGCAAAGCGAATTCTCAGATACCTTAAAGGTACACCAAATCTTGGCTTGTGGTACCCAAGAAACAATGATGTCGAGCTGATAGGCTTTTCAGATGCTGACTTTGCAGGAAGCAGAGATGATAGGAAAAGCACTTCCGGGATGTGCCAATTCCTCGGAAGAAGGCTTATTTCATGGAACAGTAAAAAGCAGAACTGTGTCGCAACCTCCACGGCTTAATCTGAGTACATCTCAGCAGGCAGCTGTTGCGCACAACTTCTATTGATAAGAAATCAACTCGAAGATTATGACTTGCAGTTCAGAGAAGTTCCTATGTATTGCGAGTCCTCGAGCGCCATAGTAATTACGAATTATCCTGTGTCGCACAGCAGAACAAAGCACATTGAAGTGCGCTACCACTTCATTCGGGAGCATGTGGAAAACAAAGATATCTCTCTCTATTATGTCCCCACGGATAAGCAGATTGCAGATATCTTCACAAAGCCCCTAGACGAGGTCAAGTTCAGTCTCTTAAAAACTGAACTTGGCATGCTTAACTATGAAGATTGAAGGGCTCAAGGCTCTTGGATCAAGGGGGAGCATCAGCAAGGAACTCAAGATCGAGAACGGATGCAAGAACTGAGGGGGAGCATTTGGCTCCAAGTGAAGTCCCAGATTTGTAGAAGCCTAAAAGGGGGAGATTACCCTCTCGGCTAAGGCTAAGGTGGCTACCAATGTTAAGTATGCTCTCAGGAAAATGGTAATGAATTTCACTCTCAACTGAATTTTTAGTTTATGATTTTCATTCCCATCTGGTCTATTCACATTAGCTTGTAGGGTTTAGGCTTCTTCAAATAGGGGAAGATTGTTGGGTATTGTATCCACAATGTACCTGATTTGAAGAAGCCCCTGAACAAGCTAAGTTGAATTGACAATGTATTTGACGATCTTCTATCAAGTTGTGCTTGCAGCTATTCCATGCTAAGTACACACCAATGTCAGGGTGCAGTGGGTCAATATACACGGGTCTGCGCAACGTAATCCCTCGTTGAGCAGATCAGTGTGTTGACTCACGTGTGCTCTCTCTATTGGAGTGTACTTAATTTCAAGTACAGGCTCGAGATAGATCAAGAGCAGAAGAGGAGCAAAGATGGGTCAAAGACCAAGTTCATAGGAAGGAAGAGAAAAATCGTCTAAGTCAAAATTGACGGGAATCACTAAGTGATTCTCGCCGATTCGACGGGAATCATTAGTGATTCTCGCCGAATCGTCGAGAATCAGTCAGTGATTCCCTCCGACTTCATCCGGCTGACTGTCCTCCTACAAGAATTCTGCTAAGGCAGATTCGACGGGAAGCACCAAGTGATTCTCGCCGATTCGACGAGAATCACCTTGCATTCCCGCCGATTCCCTCCGGATGACCAGATTTCAAACTGGAATTCTGCCTAGGCAAATTCGACGGGAATCGTGAGTGATTCCCGCCGATTTCGAAGGGAATCACCAGCGATTCTCAACGATTTTTCCTTAGGCAGAATTCCAGTTCGCTGGACCGAACCAAGTTCGTTCTGCGCCGTTTTGACCAAGACTAGGGCTTTTCCTTGTGGGCCCCACAACGGTCTTTTAGGGTTGGCTCAGGTATATATACTTGCGTATTTCGAACCTCTACAACAACTCATTCTTGCGAAATCACAAAGCCGACGCCGTACCCTAGCAGATCGCGAAATACCACCGATCGCTGTCGCCGCTCGCAAACTAGTCACTGCCGCTGATCTCAGAGGTTCTCTGATCTTCCGACGACAGTACCGAGGCAAGCCTAGCGTCTCACGCTTCTCTCTCGAGATCTCTTGTCTCTCAATTTGTTGAACAAGGATAGTTCTTCATTCCGAATCGATTGGGACGACTGATCTGATTGAGATCGTTGGTAGACCTTGCGCCCTTCGTCAAGAAGTTTGGATCTATAAAGCATCGTCGCCGCAATCACTTGCCGCCTCCGATCTTGACAAGATCCTCTCCAAGAGAGTACTCCGGTCGTGGACTCTTCGTCTCTTTCAAGAAAGCATCAACGAACGAAGAGCGACATCGGATTCTCCACAAGTTTGTTTGTATTTCATGTACATTCAATTTTTGTTTGGTTATAAAGGAATTGTTATTCCTAGTTGTAAGGGTTGGGTGCAACACGTGGTGGAGGAGTAGTGGCTCCTTTGGTTGGAAGGGTTCCTTCCGCAGTGTTAGGATTGGATTTCAATCTGGTTGGTGAAGTGACCGAGTCATCCCTTGGTGGGAGATAGGTCTAAGGGGGAGAGTGGACATACCCAAATCGGGGAACCACTATAATTGCTTGTGTGCTTTTCTGTGCTGTGTTTGTTTATTTGTGCAGGTAATTTAAATTCCGCAAAAGACTGCACGACACCTATTCCCCCCCATAGGTGGACTTAGTCGACACTAGATACTTTCACAAGCCGCCTAGCTGCCTGACCGCGCGATCTGCTGTTGCCAAACTGAACAGGTCGCCTGAAGCAGACGACTTATTGAACCCTAAAACAAGTTGCCAAAGAGAAGACCGCCTCGTCACTGTCCGTGACCTGCTGTTTACCGCCGGTTGCTTAACCGCAGAGTCCGCACTGTCCCTGACCGCAATCAGAGCCATGTCCTAGCTTTCCAGCGCTATCCGCACAACTGTTCATTCTCACTACACTTTACGTGACAGAGGGGTCCTATTTATAGGCATGATGAGGAGTGTGGTCACCGCCCTAGCCGATAGGAACACCGCCACCATCCCGCGACGAACACCAAGTAGTCCGCTTAGTCCACCGTGACCTTGTACGATAGCCAGCTCACCTCAGCATCACCAAGGCCGGACTGACTTCCCTGTCCGCCTTGTCTCTAAAGGTCGCCAAACTTGGTCGACATCCCGCAAGAATCTGCATCAACATTACCTGTCCGCCATCTCGCGGAGACCGCACATTCCGCTCCCCCCAAGTTCGCATCCAAGGCACCAAGCCAACTGCCGAACTCGTCGAACAATGAATGCAGTCCGCCCTCCTTGGGACACAACATCAGTCTGCATAACTCCGAGTCCGCAGCTAGGCATCAAGCTGATAGCTGCCGGACTCAGCGGACAAGGCTCCAGTCCGCGCGCCGAGGCAGACACTTCTCCAGTGAACATTCGCCAAGCAAGCAGCCAACCCACAGGGCAACACCTGCCGAGCTTGGCGGACTGAGAAGCAATCTGCGCACTACTGCGTGATATCCCCGGACTGAGCCAACCATGGACTTGGTTTAGAACCAACCAAGTCCACACCACTGGCTACCATGGCCAGTCCACACTTAATAGCGGACACTGGTACCAGTCCGCCAAGCTTGGCGAACTCCAGCATCAATCCGCCCTAACCGGCGAACCCTGCGGCTACCACCAGCCGCACAATAAGAGCTAGACTAAGGCATCTGCCATGCTGGTCTGCCGAGATCCAGTCCAGTCTGCACCTTGCCAGACACCTTGGATAGAAAACCTATTCGATCGGTTACCATCTGGGAACATCCTGTTGTTTGAGCAAAACCCGGTCTGGTTGGCCTCCTCTGTTCACACAGACCGCGCGAACAGACCGCCAAGGCTACCACTTCCAGCACATCCGTAGACTTGATTAACTGCAAGTCCTGTCCGCGCAGTCCGCGCGGAGAAATCGCCCTGGTTGCTTGACCATCAGCTAACCGCTGCCTTATTGCCGACCTGCCTATCCACCTATCCAGACCGCACAGACAGCGCGGATAGAATTCCCAAGTCGCACAATCTACCACTTTCACTTGACAATTTTCAATAGAGGTCTCGCTGGAAGAGCTGCCGCCAGACTCATCATTCAGGTCAAGCTCCGTCGCATCTCTGACCGCATCTTTGACCGGAGAGTCATTCTCTCCCACGGGCTTGGGGATGGGCTTAAACAACCAGGGAAAGATCCCTCGCGCCGTGAGAGTCTCGTCACCTTCGTTCAAAAGTGTCGATTCCCGCAGCACCTCGATGACCATTTTGGTGGTGGCTTGCACGTTATCATAAACTATCACATCGATCTCGTACGTCGAGTAATGACGGCGCTCGATTCTCTCCTCCAGTGACGGCCTGGCCCAGGCCAGGGCCAGGTCCCCCTTCAGGCGCTTCACCTCAACTTTCAGCAGGTAGTTCTCGCACTCGATGCCGGCCAACCTAGCGTGAGACAGTTTGGCTTGTGCGGAGTCCTGCGAGAAGATCCTGTTAAGCAAAAAAAAAATATATATATATATACTAAGAGGGCAAGAGATATTGAAGGGTATCGGTTGCCTCGGCGGCCAGGCGAAGTGAGAGAAGTTGTTGGGAAGCCGCCAAGTCGGCCTTCAGGTTGGCCACTTCAGCCGCAGCGGCATCCCTTGCGTTGAGCATGTCGGCAAGGTTGTGCTCGATGGTGAGGGTGCGATGCCCAGACATATGCGAGAGCTGGACCGCACGAAGTTGGGCTTAAGCGGCGTCATAGACGAGTGACCGAGTAGTCGACCGGTCGAGCGAGTCGGCATCCTCCTGACTGTAGAGCCCATAGCTCAGCGCAAAGGCCTTGCCAGTGATCGTGTCCTGCTCCCTCCAGGAGGGGAGGAGTGTTGAGACCGCGACACAGTTGGTGGTAGGGTCCCACTGGAGCAAGGGCTTGCCCTCCGCATCCAGGAACTTCTCGCCGAAGCCAAAATTTCGGTGCCCTTTTGACATCGGCTTGAGTGGGATCTCGGCAGGGGTCTCGGAGACTGGACCAACAACACCCGTCTCTCCTGCGACTGACAAGGTTTCGGCGGGAGTCAGTACAATGGATTTGCCCTTGTCCGCTGCTGACAGTTTTGGTTTTTTAAGAGGGGCGGTAGGGAGGGAGATGTGTTTCCGCTTCTGGGCACTCAGTTCGGAAGAGGGTCCGGACTCCTCCCGGCAGGCGGCGGTGGCAGACTTGGTGAGAGCTAAGGGGTTGGAGAGCACCCTGGTATCGTCAAAGGGTTGGTAAAGTGGGGATTTCGCGTTCACCTGCGAGACCCATAGCTAATTAACCCTACATCTTGAAACAAAAGGTTGCAAGGTTAGACAAAAATTATACCTTCGTCGGGAGGTACCGTAGGAGGGTATCCAGGTCTCGCCGAAGGAAGGGGACGTCAAAAGTCTTGGTCCCGAAGAATTTGACGAGGGCGCCCTCGCGCTCCCCGAGAGCGGGAGGCTTGTAGGCTGTGTCGTCGTACTGAACTGGTGTAAGCAGGATGTTGCTAAAGTTACCAGAGACAAAAACAAACTTCTGCCCCCAATGGTGGTACTTGTTGGCAAGACCGCTCGTCTTCACAAACTTCCCTGGGAAGAAGAACACCCCACCTTTTGCACGGAAGTTGAACAGCTTCCGGAAGATGGGCAGGCTGAACTCGATCCTTTCCACCCGCATATAGCAGATGAATTCCACCAGGATTGCGACAGAATTTTGGTTGAGCTGGGCCGGTACCACCCCATAGTACCGAAGGGCCTGGCGCACTTCCGGCCAGAGGGGGAGGCAGAAGCCCACCTCGAAGTGCTCTAAGGGGATGGAGATCTCCCCAGCCAACGCGAGATTGACCCTATCGTCGTTCCCAGGGTTCCGCGCAGCAAACCCGGTAGGGATGAAGTTGGCGGTTATCGCGTCGTACTCATCCTAAGTCAACCGACAGGGAGGGAATTTGTGTTCTAGGAAGGATTACGTGTTGTTGGAGCGGCCTTCGCCCTCGCCAGGCATCTTGAAGAGAAGGCGAGAGGAGAGAAAAAGGCAGGTAGGCGAGAGCCTTGGCATTGCAGAGATCGATGAGAGAAATCGGGAGGAGGACGAAGGCTTGGAATCAGAGAAGTGAATGCAGAGAAGTAAATGTGGTAGGTGGATCGACCTATTAATAGAAAATTCAGTAGTTATGAGTTTTTTCCTAAATGTAGCGGGGGTATGGTCAACAAGTCCCGATGTCCCGACTCCTCATCTTCCATCCTGCCTCGCCGGCTCTCCCCGGGCCTGCAGAAAGCGAGAACCTCCGAGAAGAGCCCAGGGTAAAGTCAAACATTGGCAGCAGGCGAGAAGGGATGAGCAGGGCGTGAAAATCAAGCGTTCGCAAAGCATTAGAAATGAAAGCATGAAATACAGACAGAAAGTGAAAGGCAACGTAAAGGGGCTCTCGCTGGGCAAGATTCGCGAAATAATACCAATAATAAATATAAATAATTGTTCATTGTCGTGAGGTGCAAGGGGTTAAAAGAGAGAAGGGTAGGCTGGGAGGTTGGGTAAAGAAGAGGCGAGCCCCACAGGGCTCAGTACTGCTCCCACCGCCAATGACCCTGGCCTCACCTCCCTGACCTCGGAGGTACTCGCAGATTGAAAAAGGCGGTAAGGGCGGTCAGCCCCAGGTTGGCCAGGCGAAGCATATCTCGAATCCACGCGATGTATCTTCCTGGGGAGGTCTCATTGATAAGCGTGTCCTGGCGCTCTGTCTCGCTAATGAGGTGGGTGTAGTCCCGCTTGACAATCGCCAGCCGCCGCTCCATCGTCCCATGAATTCTCTTCACCACTACGAAGTTGGCTCGCTGTCGCCGCGCGAGCTTTGACAAGATTGCCAAAACCCTCTACCTCCACGTCTTGCCACTACCAGAGGCCTCAAGAAAGTCCTCCATCTCGCTAGAGGAGGGGAGGGGAGAGTCTTCCCCGTATTCTTCTTCTTCATCTTCATCTTCTTCAGCTTCCGCCCCCTGCACCTTCGGATCTGGAGGACAGTTTTTAGTAAGATTGGGGGGAGCAAAAGGAAAGATGGAAGGTTCTCGCATACCTGAAGAACGATGGGGAACTTCCCCCGATGGCTGGAGAGAAAGGCCGGGTTGCCTCTCAGAACCTTTTCCGAAGAGCAGGTGGAGCGGCTTGCCCCGA
Organism: Platanthera zijinensis; assembly: GCA_039513925.1. NCBI lineage: Eukaryota > Viridiplantae > Streptophyta > Magnoliopsida > Asparagales > Orchidaceae > Platanthera > Platanthera zijinensis. The sequence goes on from CM077093.1 coordinate 66,373,291, forward strand.
CCCGGATAGAACGTCCTGCGCTCCGAGGTCTCGGTCTCGGCCAGTGGGGGGACAGAGGCGCCCTATCTCGTCGGAGGCTAGGATCCCGGTGCAGGTGCTGATGCCTCGATGACAACCCCTCCGGCAGGGAAGGTGAGATCATGCGCCAGATTGGTAGGATTTTCGGGGGGGGGGAGTCCTGGGCCCCTGACCAATAAGGTTTGGGCTCCCAAGAATAGGTGCTGCAGAGGCCAGGTCAGCGAAAAGGAGAAACAGATCATCTTAAGCGGAAGTCGGGCTAGCAAAAGGGGTAAATACCAGGAGTGCTTGGGGGATCGGTTGGGGTAGTCGGAGGGGCAGCCCCAGAGACAGGCCGTGCAGCCCCCAAGACTGATGGCGGATCCTCGCTGAGAAGGCGGATCGTCTCGGTATCCGCCAGTAGAAAGTCGGCGACGTCTTTCGGAACCATCCCCTGCGAGAAGAGCGATACATCAGTACACAACCCCATTCTTTAACAGTTCGTGCCATTGGGCGAGGCAAGAAAAGTACCTCTGGTAGGGAAGAAGGGTTCTCGTCGTGGTTAGGGGTCGGTGTAGGAGAGGCTTGGTTCTCTTTTGAGCGGTCTCACTTGACCGACTTGGCCTTCTTCTTTTTATTTGGGCGGGAGATCACGTCGGCTGGCCTCTTAGAAGGATCGACGGCTGGCCTCTTGCCCATCAGCCAAGGAGCAACCTTGGCGCAGTTGGCACGAGCCCGCGCCTGGGTCGCGATAAGGCGAGCCTGAAGTTCTTGCGAGAGCAGTTTTTCGGCATGTTCGTTGCGCATATTCATAGCCTTGCGAGAGCTCAAGCAGAAGGCAATAATGACAGGAATGGCCTGAGAACAGACTCAGCAGTGTATATATAGAACTGAGGTGGGGTTCGCAAAAAGATTCCCTGCCAGGTCAGCAAGCGACCAACGAATATTAGGGGTTGGACGTGTCTTTTCGAGCGCATGGCTAGCTCGCAAAGAGCGGGGATTGTGTACAACCCCATATTCGCCGAGTGGGACCGAAAGGCCTGGGACCCTAGCTTCGACCTGGCTTTAAGCTAATTGGGTCAAAAAAATAGAACATGCGGAAGGGTTCCCGCCCGGGTCATGCAGGAAGACTTGCGCTTGGGCAAGCGAGAGGCCACCGGAAGGGGCATTGAATAATGCTTCTCCACTCAATGCCCTTTATTTTTTGGCATTGAGTGATGTTTCTCCACTCAGCGCCCTTTGGTCTTTTTGCTCCCGCCTGCTGTAGGAGGGAAGGCTAAGGAACGAGAGGGTTCCCCGCCCAGGGCATGCAATAGGGCTTGCGCCATAGGATAAGCAGGAAGCCCGCAGGATCAGCAAAAAGGCTTCCACCAGGGAGAGCCCAGAGGTGAAATTACCTGGGTACCCTTAGGTAAAATTACCTGGATGCCCTTGGGTCAGCATTTAGCTCTTCAGAACAGCGGAGTTTGGCTGTTGGCATACCAGCCCAGGGTATTTCAGTAATTTCGGGGTAGCAGAATTACGCTTTTGGCAGAACAGATATTGGAAACCTATAAATAGACCCATAGAGCTCCTCAGAAAGCAGGCTTTGGAAAAAACTCTCAAGTCTTCTAGTGCTTTCTGAGGTGCGTCTAGCCCATCAATTAGCTTAGGAGGGGAAGCGCACAGAGATCCTCCGGGTTAGAGGAGGGACCACCCAGCTAAGGCTTAGGGTCAGTTCCAGGTTCTTTGTTACTAGTCAGGGGACTTGGTTGGGGAGAAGTAGGTGCTAGCTACACCCCAAGGTCAGAACTCTCGTTAAGGCCAGTTTTTGGCTTCAACATTAGTGCCTGATAAAACTGACCTCTACTATGGAGACAGTATTAATAGGCATTAGGAGTAAAAATATATTTTGTCTTAATTTTCTATGTTTAGACACTCTACACGAGTGTGTTTTGTTGCAAAAGATAGTGCATCTCTTTGTTACCAATGACACATGAGGCTTGCACATATTAATTTCAAAACTATTAATATATTATTTTCTCAAGACCTAGTATATGACGCACCAACTATTAAGTGCATTAAAGAGAGTCTATGTCGTGCATGCCAAATGGGCAAGCAGACAAGGGCTACCTTTAAGGGTATTGCTGATAAAGATTCCTCAAGGTACTTGTATTTACTACACATGGACTTATTCGGTCCAATTCAAGTTCATAGCTTAGGAGGTAAGTCATATATGTTGGTAATTGTTGATGATCACTCACGTTTTACTTTAGTGTTCTTTCTGAAATGAAAGTCAGATACCTTTGATGTGTTCGCGAATTTTGTCAGGCAAATTCAGAACGAATTGAAATGTTCAATAGTCAGAATCAGAAGTGACCATGGAACAGAATTGAATCTGATGCCATGACAAAATTCTGTGGAAGTCTAGGTATCTTTCATGAGTATTCCTCCCCGCATACTCCACAATAGAATGAAGTTGCAGAGAGAAGGAATAAAACACTCATTGAAGCATGTACCATAATGCTCACTGATTCCTCTCTACTAGAGTACTTCTGGGCTGAGGCCGTCAATACAGCTTGTCACGTGCAAAACAGAGCATTGATCAATAAGAGTCATCGTAAGACTCCCTATGAGCTACTAAAAGGCAAGAGACCGACTGTGTCATACTTTAGGATATTTGACATCAAATGCTATGTACTTAATAATGGGAAATATCATTGTACAAAGTTTGAAGAAAAATGTTTTGAAGGTGTTTTCGTAGGCTATAGTACCCATAGTAAGGCTTATAGAATTTTTAATAAGAAAACTCTGGTTGTAGAAGAATCTATTAACGTTGTATTTGATGAGACGAGAAGGCTACAAAGTAGCTCTTCCAGTGTTTTCGTTGAAGATGCAGGTTCAAGGCTGAAAGAGTTAAGCTTGGATGAGACAGTTGAAGAAAATGCTCAAAAGTTCATTAAGATCACTCCTCCAACCTCAATTAGAGAGGGAGATCACAAAGATGAAAAAGTTATCCAAGTTGAGGAAGACACTCCAGAAATAGAAGAAGCTCCCGATGCAAGAACCTTAGAGCTCAGACACTTGAGGGATCACCCGGTTGATCAAATCATATGAGATCCTCGTGATGGTGTAAGAATTCGAAGAGGTACTACTAATGAAAATATGCACTTGAGTTTTCTCTCGCAGGTTGAACCAAAGAAATTTGAAGAAGTAAATGAAGACGCATCTTGGATAGTTGCAATGGAAGAAGAACTTAATCAGTTCAAGCGCTGCCAAATCTGGAAGCTTGTACCAAGACCCAAAGGCAAAAATGTAATCAAAACTAAGTGGGTCTACAAGAACAAGTTGGATGAAGATGGAACCATCATCAAAAACAAAGCTAGACTTATAGCTAAGAGATATAGACAAGAAGAAGGAATTGATTTTGATCAGACCTATGCTCCAGTGGGAAGACTCGAAGCCATCAGGTTGTTCCTCACATATACTGCTCTCATGAGTTTCGTTGTCTATCAAATGGACATGAAGTCGGCCTTCCTCAATGGTAAATTAAAGGAAGAAGTGTATGTGGAACAACCCCCAGGTTTTATGGATCCAAACCATCTTGATTATGTTTATTTATTATTTAAAGTATTATATGGTTTAAAATAAGCTTAAGGAGCTTGGTATGAAACGATGTCTAACTTTCTTCTTGAGAACGTGTTTGTTGGATACATTGGAAAATGTGTACCAGATTTGGAGAAGCCTCATATTAGTCAATTATATGCATCAATTTGTATTTAATGGATGTTTGAGTTACATTGTGCAGGTTTAAGCATTTGAAGAAAATTCTCTAAGTACAAGTGTCGACACTTGTGAAGAAGCTGTGTCGACACCCAGAAGCTGTGTCGAAACTTATGAAGAACTTGTGTCGACACTCTGAAGTTGTGTCAACACTTATGAAGGTATTGTGTCGGCACTCAAGTTGTGTCGACTCTTATGAAGAAGTTGTGTCGACACTCAAGCTAAGTCGACATTTCTGAAGAAGCTGTGTCGACACTCAGAATTGTGTCGACACCTGACCCAGGAGTTATGTCGACACCAGAAGTAATTGTGTTGACACACAGGACTTGTGTCGACACACACTCAACGCCGTCTAGATACTTTCAATACTATCGACATTCATTCAACGTCGTCTGTCGACAACAGTTATGTCGACACCAGAAGTAATTGTGTCGATACACAGGACTTGTGTCGACACACACTTAACGCCGTCTTGATACTTTCAACACTGTCGACATTCACTCAACGCCGTCTGTCGACAACAGCTATGTCGAGACCAGAAGCAGCTGTGTCGACACACAAGACTTGTGTTGACACAAACTCAACACCATATGCCAGCAACAGCTGTATCGACACCGAAAGTATTTGTGTCGACACACAGGACTTGTGTCGACACGTTCAATAGAAGATGTGTTGAGAGGCAGAAGTATGTCTGTGTCGACACTTGGAGTATTGTGTCAACACCATGAAGACTTGTGTCGACACTTGGCCAATATGTGTCGATACATATGAAGCAGCCTGCTGAGTGTTTTATACTGAGTTAGAATGACTCTGAAGAATCTACTGACATGTCTGGTGACTTGACAACTGTCATATCCAACCGGTCTGACACCTCTGACAGATCTGTCAGTAGTTTATTAGAAACCGGATCAGCCGGTAACCATGAAGCAAACTCTATATAAGAGACAGATCGGAAACTTCAGAAGGGTGGAGAAAAAGGAAAAAGAGAAACAGATTCAGAATTGTTCTACAAGAAAGATTCAGATTCCAATCTGAATTTAAGGAAGAAGCTGACTGAAGATCAACTTCAACAACAAGAAGATCCACCTTATTTTGTTCTATCAAGAATCTTTGAGAAGCTAAGTCAGGTTGGATCAAAAGGATCAGTTCAGTCAAGAACTGATCAAGAAGGCTACACCAACAGAGGAATATAGCTGGTGAATTTGTTTGTTTCTTATTATATTCTATTTCTTGTAAGATCTATTATCAGATCTGAGTCGTAAGCCTGAAATTATAAAGGCTGAGGTAGGGCTGTTAGCCTGAGGTGTAGGACTTGTGGAAAGTCTGAGTTGTAAGCCTAGTTATAAAGGCTTAGGTAGGGCTGAGGCCTGATGTAGGATTCTGGGGAAGAATCTGAGGTAGGACTTGTTAAGTCTGAGCTGTAGGAACCATTTTGGTTCTGAGATTATAAGATCTACGGATCCGAGCCAGTGGAAGGAAGTTAGGCTTAATCCAGTTATCTACTGGATAGGCGAAGGGGGAAAGTGGATGTACCCATATCTTAGGGAACCACTATAGATCTGGTGTTTGCTGTGATGTCTTAATATTCTGTGATTTGATTTATCTGTATTGAATAATTATCTAACAGTTTGCCTAAAAAGGAATTTAAAAGATTAGAACCTATTCACCCCCCTCTAGGTGTTTAGGCTCTTGAAATAAAGTCTTTCAAGTGGTATTAGAGGGAGGTTACTCAAAGATTGACTTAACAGTCAGAGTTATTCTCCAAGGCAAATAACAAATATCAAGAATGGGTTCAAATGAGAATCAAAAAGAATTTGGATCTGTGAAATTACCTATATGCAGGAAAGAATCCTTTGGCATTTGGAAGGAAAGGGTCAGGTTGTTTATGGAAGCATCTGATCCACGAATTTATATCACAGTACAGGAAGGCCCCTTCATTCCAATGAAGGTATCAGTTCTTGATGCAAACATTCAAACTCCAAAGAACTATTTTGAAATGACCAAGGATGAAATCATCCTGGCAATACTAGATAAAAGAGCACAGAACATTATTGTAAGTGTTATAGATGATGCCACTTTTCAGAATCTGGTGCATTGTAAAACCTCCAAAGAAATGTAGGACACATTGATTGTCTACATGGAGGGCACAGAAGAAGTCAGAGAGGACAGGAAGTCTATGCTGAACTAGGAGTATGAGAGCTTTAGACAAGCTAAATCTGACAGCATAGCTGAATGCTATAAGAAGTTCTTTAGAATAGTGAATGAGCTGATGACCTATGGAAGGGTCTTCAGCACTTATGAACTGAATGATAAGTTTCTTAGGTCTCTAACAAAGGATTGAGACACTAAGATATGTGTCATCAGAGAAGTGGCCAGGCTGGCTGATACACCTCTACCTACACTATTTGGAAAGTTGTTATCATATGAAATGCAGCTTACTGTCAGAAAAGAAGAGGAAAAGGGCAGCAGATCTAAGTTTAAGGAAAAGTCAGTGGCCTTCAAAGCTGAAGGCTCAAGAAAGTGTAGGAGAAAATCTCCTTCTCCACCCAGAAGGAGTGTTGAGGCAGAAGAAGGAATTTCTGACAATAACACATCAAATAGTCATACTTCTGATGAGGACTTTGCTGCCTTTACAAGGCAATTCCAAAGGTTTATGAAGAAAAAGAAATGGAGAACCAGGCCATCATCTTCATCCTATTCCAAGGATGAGTACTACAGGAAGAAGAAGACACCCAAGGAGGACAGTTATGCCTCTAAACCTGGTAAACAATCTAATACTAAGATTGTGTGTTATTGCTGCAACAGGACTGGACATGTCATAGCTGATTGTCCTGACAAAAGAAAGGAGTCAAAGGACAAGAAGAAGTAGTAGGTCAAAGGTAAGAAGGAGAAGTCTCTAGTTGCTCAGAAGGAGAAGAGTTGGACAGACTCTTCATCTTTAGAATCTGGAGAAGAAGAAGCAGAAGCATATGTTGGACTATTCTCAACAGAAGAGGAGTCTAGAGAACTAGAATTCTTATAGATGCTGGACTTCATAAATGGAGTTGAAGAATATTATTGTAGAGGGCTGATGGCTCAATCTGAAGATGATTAGTGCCAGGATCAGCCTGGACCAAGTAAGGTAAACTATTCTCCCTTAGTTTCAGATTACTTTACAGGATCAGAATCAGAAGCATCTACTTCAAAAGAAGTGAATGGATCTGAGTCTGAAGGTGATGTACACCAACTCATTGATGAGTATGGTTGGTTGTTGCAAGCTCTGAAGAAGAGCAAGTTTCTTGTTAAAGTGCAGGCCAAAGAGATTGAGTCTCTTAAGCTGGCTGCAGCAGATTCAGCTAAGATGTTTGATCTAAAATTGAATGAGGTTGACAAATTGAAGAACATTATAGTTATTCAAATGGGCACAATCTCTTTCAAAGAGAATCATATCAAGAAACTGGAGGCAAAACTTCAGCAAGAGAGAGAGAGCTATTGGCTAAATTCTCCAAGCCAAAATCTGTCTTACCCCTAATAGACAATTTTATTTCACAAAAAAGGAAGACTGGTCTAGGCTTTAAGGGAAGAACTAGGGCTTTCAATTCACATAGAAAAGGTAAGGGCCCAGTTCAGCCTCTAGTTGTTGAACCCCCTATTTTTTTTAGGAGGGTGGTGAATCCTACTAACAGGTATGATCATGACACTACACATGGTCACTGTGAGCATGGAAATCACATGGGCAAGGGTGCAAATGCTTATAGGCCACACTATAAGCATGCCCATCAGGTTCAAGAGGATTTCTTGAAGAGTGGTGCTCCAGCACCAATACTCAACAAGACTGTTGGCAACAAAGCAGTAAAGTCTTTACCTAAGAAAAGGTATAATAGGTTTGAGTGTTGGTGTTGTGGCAAGATGGGGCACTTTGCCATGGATTGCTGGTTTAACACTAGTATTAAAACCAAGAGTAGTTTTATGTTAGAAAAGTTGCAGGATTTCAAACTAACAAGGACCTAGGACCCACTAGCAAGTTGGGTTCTAAGGGTAAGTAATTCTTTATGTGTTGTAGGTGAATCCAAGTGACCATACCCCTATATGGTACTTGGATAGTGGTTGTTCCAGACATATGATAGGAACAAGGAGAATGTTGAGGGACTATGTGCCCATAGAGAATGGACCCAAAGTTATCTTTGGTGGATCAGAAAATGGTATCATTAAAGGATTTGATAACATTACTAGTGATTCAATTACTGTCACTAAAGTGGCTTATGTAAAAGGTTTAAAACATAACCTAATTAGTATAAGACAACTTAGTGATATTGGTTATGTCATTTCTTTTCTCAAAGGGGAGTGCCAGATAAGAAGGTCAAGTGATCAAGAGATCATTTTGACTGGCACTAGGAAAGGAAATGTGTATTGCCTTAACCTAGATTGTGAGTTTAACAACTCACCAATTTGTCTGGTTGTAGGAGAAAAAGCTTCTCTATGTGTCAAATGGCATAAGAGACTAGCTCATCTGAACTATAAGTCTATAGGACTGCTGTTCAGCATGGGATTAGTGAGGAATGGTCCTCAAATTAAGTGCATCCAAGAGGGTGTGTGTTCAGCTTGCCAAAAAGGCAAGAAGACTAAGTTCTCTTTTCAAGCACTTGACATCAAAGATTCAATGAGATGTTTGTATCTCATTCATAAGGATTTATTTGGTCCTATGTCAGTTCATAGTCTTGGTAGAAAAGTATACACGCTTGTTGTTATGGATGACTATTCCAGATATACATGGGTTTTCTTCTTGAGGCAGAAATCCGAAACCCCATCTGTTTTTCAGACTTTTGTTAGACAAATACAGAATGAATACAACAGTTCAGTGGTCAAAATCAGAAGTGACCATGAAACTGAATTTCAGTCTGAATGTATGACAAGATTCTGTGAAGAACTTTGGATTCATCATGAATTCTCTTCACCTAGAACTCCTCAGAAAATGGTGTTGCTGAAAGAAAGAATAGGACTCTAATTGAGGCTAGTAGAACTCTATTAAATGATACTACTCTCCCTGAATACTTCTGGGTTAAGGCAGTTAATACTGCATGTCATGTGCTCAATAGAGCCTCCATCAACAAGAAACACAAGATGACTCCCTACCAGATTTTGAAAGGAAGAAAACCAAACATATCTTACTTCAGAATCTTTGGTAGCAAGTGTTTTGTACTAGTCAATGGTAAGCACTACCAAACTAAGTTTGCTGCCAAATCCCTAGAAGGGATATTTGTTGGGTATAGCAACCAAAGTAGAGCATACAAAATCTACAACTTGACTACCCAAGTTGTAGAAGAATCTGTGCATGTTGTATTTTATGAGTCAAAATTTATTAACAATGAATTGTCTAGTTCTTCTGTTAGCTCTACAAGTCTAACAGATAGGTTGGACAAGCTGACCATCAATGAAGATGCTCCTGCTAGGTTGGATGAAGATAAAGATGTCAGCTATTCAGGGGGAGAACAAGTCTCTCTAGATGAAGAAGACAGTGTGGAGCATCAAGTTGAGGAAACTGGAGAAAGCCATAATGCTGACAGATTTCCTACAGCAAGGAGATACCTGAAGGATCATCCAGTTCACCAAATCATTGGTGATGCAAGTCAAGGTGTTCTAACAAGAAGCAGGAGCATGAACACAGTTATATGTTCTAGCTTCCTATCTCAAATAGAACCCAGGAAGATTGAAGAAGCAATGCAAGACACCAACTGGATTGATGTAATGCAAGAAGAGCTCAGTCAGTTCAAAAGGTTTAAAATCTGGGAACTGGTGTCAAAACCTAAGGATCACAACATAATATGAACTAAATGGATCTACAGGAACAAGCTTGATGAGAATGACGCCATAGTCAAGAACAAGGCTATACTGGTAGAAAAAGGCTACAGGCAAGAGGAAGGTATTAATTTTGATCAAACCATTGCTCCAGTGGCAAGGATGGAGGCTATAAGGCTATTCTTGGCCTATGCTGCCTATCAAGGGTTCAAGGTATACCAGATGGATGTTAAATCAGCATTTCTGAATGGTGATTTAAAAGAAGAAGTCAATTTTGAACAACCCTCAGGTTTTGTAGACTCTCACTTTCCTTATTATGTATATAGGCTTAGGAAAGCTCTATATGGTTTGAAACAAGCTCCAAGGCTTAGTATTAAACCTTGTCTGCCTTCCTTATTGAGAATAAATTCTCTAGAGGAAAGATAGACAAAACTCTATTCTATAGGGAATCATAAGACACGATAATACTAGTCCAGATATATGTGGATGATATTATCTTTGGTTCTACTGAAAACAACATTTGTAGGAAGTTTGCCAAACTTATGCAAGGGAAGTTTGAGATGAGAAGTATGGGTGAGCTGAAGTTCTTCTTGGGACTTCAAGTTAGACAGATTGAGAATGGATTGTCCATTTCCCAATCTAAGTTCACCAAGGAGTTAATTAATAAGTATGGTTTGGACTCAGCTTCTACCATGAAAACTCCAATGGGAACAAGTATAACTATAGGAAAAGATGAGGCAGGGAAACCTGTTGATGAGTCTTTGTATAGAGGGATAATTGCCTCTCTACTCTATTTGACTGCTAGTATACCTGACATCATGTATTCAACATATGTATGTGCTAGGTATCAAGATTGCCCTAAGCAGTCTCATTATACTGCAGTTAAGAGAATTCTGAGATATCTTAAGGGTACACCTAATCTAGGCATTTGGTATCCTAAGAATAGAGATTTCCTACTAACTGGTTTCTCAGATGCAGACTTTGCTGGATGCAAAGAAGACAGGAAGAGTACCACGGGAACTTGTCAATTCCTTTGTGGGAGGCTGGTGTCATGGAGCAGCAAGAAGCAAACTAGTGTAGCTATATCAATAACTGAATCAGAGTATATAGCTGCAGGTAGCTGTTGTGCACAATTGATGTGGATAAAGCATCAACTAGGAGATTATGACATCCAGGTAAGTAGAATTCCTCTATTTTGTGATTCTAGAAGTGTTATTTCTATTGCTAAGAATCCAGTATCACATAGTAGGACCAAACATATAGAAATTAAGTTTCATTTCATCAGAGAACATGTAGAGAAGGAAAATATTAGCCTAGAATTTGTGAAAACCGATAATCAAATAGCTGATATTTTTACAAAATCTCTGGATGAAACTAAATTCAATTATTTTAAAATTGAATAAGGAATGTTGAACCTAGAATAAGTTAGCATAAGTATCCCTAAGATGAATATGTAAGCATCAAATTTCTTTGGAAATTTGTCTAAGTACAATGTTTGTGTCGACACAAACAAGCTGTGTCGACACACTCAATATGTTGTGTCGACTAAGTAAAAGGAAGTGTCGACACAGAAACAGTATCTGTGTCGACAGGAGAATTGATGTCGACACAACTTTGTCGAGATCATATATCGAGAGGATTCACATGTCAACACACAAAAGCAAGTGTCGACACAAGTCTGTCGAGACTTAAGTAGTAAGTGTCGACACAGACACAAGTGTGTCGACCAGACACAAGTTTGTCGACACATAAATATGTCGACTTAAGATGAGTTGTCGACTCTGACATTAGTATGTCGACACATAGTCGTGTTGACTTAAAACACGTATTGTCGAGACCTAGGTCATTTCTGTCGACACGTATGAAAACTTGTCGACACTGGTACGTATTATGACCAATCCTTACACTTATACTATAAATAGGTGAAACCAAAATCTGGTCGACTACGCTTTCAGTATTCTTGACTTTCCTCCTGACAAGGCTTTTCTTTTCTCTTCTCTTCTCTTCCAACTCTTACGCCAATGGCTCCTCGTCAAGAAGACAAAGTCAAAGAAGGTTATGAACTGGTTCGTGAAGGTTTCACAACAGCTTCAAATGAAATTCAGGGTGTTATTGCCCTAATTTCAGAAAATGGATTGGAGTACTTGGTTTCTGAACTAACAAAGATATGGAAGAAGGAAGTTCTGGAGTTTTATTCAACCGCTATAGTGGATTCTGCAGACAAGAAAATTAAAGGGACTATTCAAGATTCCCTAGTGAAACTCACACTAAAAACTATCAGGAAATCACTTCAGCTTCCATCAGTCAAGGATACAGATGAAATAACCCCTTCCTAGATTACAGAAGCTTTAAGCTGGTGTGGGCTGAGCCCCAATATTAAGATTGGATCGTCTATTACCAGAAAAGGGATGAATTCCCAAGGAAAATTCCTATCTGAAGTAGTTGGCAAAGTGATTCTTTGCAAAACTGGTGGACATGATAGAATCTTTGTCCACATGTTCAATCTTATGGTAAGGATCATATTCAAGATAAGCACTGACTGGGCAACAATAGTGTTTGATAAAGTTCATGAGGGAACTAAGAAACCAAACATGGGAAGAATTCTGAGTTTATGCTTGTCTGCTGTAATACCAGATGTATTGAAATAAGTGGCTGGATCAAAAATAAATCATATGAGGAGGATGGATGTAAAAATTCTATCAAGGTGGGATAGAGTTCTAACCAATAAAGTCCCTGCTCCTCAGGAGCAAACTAAGAAAGATAAGAAAAAGAAAAAAGTGGTTCCACAGGCTGGATCCTCCAGTGATTCTGAGGAGGAAGTGGTCTTCAGTTTTGATGAAGACCAGCAATAAAAGGATGCACAAGAACAAGTGCAGGGCCGTTTACCCTAAGAACAACAAATGGACACAACTCTAGGGGGAGAACACATAGAACAAGCAACCGAGTTGCCTGCCCAAGGGGGGGGGCATTGATGATGTAGTCTTAGAAAGTGACTTGGCTGCAGATACTGTCATGAAAATAGCATCTGAAATCAACATTGCAGCTCAAGAAACTGTTGAGACAGAAGCTCAAAATGAGCCAATGAGCAGGAATTAACCATGGATGACCTATTCTCTGATCTTCCTCCTGCAAGGACTAAGGGGAGCAGATTGCACAAGAAAAAGATATTCCAAGGACTGAGGGGGAGCATACTGCACAAGAAAAAGATATTCCAAGGACTGAGGGGGAGTTGTCTAAGGATGCCCCAGCTGAAAAGAATATAGTTGATATTGAAAGTACAACTGAATCTTCTGAAGATGAAGAAGCCACAATGGCTAAGAAAAGGAAACTAGCTGCTTTGAAAAAAAAGAGTTCTGGATATAAAAAGGCATTTCAAATAAGCACAACACCATTTGCACCAAGCTTGAACTTCAGTTCTTTACTGGTCCAGATGCAGATTAAATTGGATGAACAAAAACAATCTATAGAAAAATATGTGGATGAAACTCATAAAGAGTTACAGTTTCATATGGCCTAGGACATCAAATCTATTAGATTTGAAGTGAATCAAAATAAGAAGGAGATGACAGATTACTTCCATAAAGGAGGTAATGTTGTGGTGTTCCTGGCCAAGCAACAACAAGCTATCACAGTTAAAGTGGATGAACTTGAAGTAAAGCAAGGATATGTACTTGAAAATAAGATAAGAATGAATGACAATCTTAAAGATTCACACTTTGTTATACTGTCAAAGATAAATAATTTAGCAACTACTGTGAAAGATGAAGTTTCAAAGCAAATCAAGGAAGATATAGCTGCGATTCAGGCCACCTTTCAGGCTTCTCAACAGAATATATCTGATTTCTTGATAAAATTCAGAGATTACTTTAAGGAAGGAATTGATCATGTTGTTAATCAGGTCAGGTTTCAAAAGGATGATTTGAGAAGTCATATTGAAAGAGAAGTCATAAAGGGGGAGAGATTACTAGTCAAAGCTAGCTCTGACCATGCTAAATGGATTTCCAATAACATCAGAGCCACTCTTGGATATCATCCTCTTTGTGATGATGATAATGTAGCAGAATCTGGGATACAACCTGCCTATCTTGAAGGAGATCAGCCTGAAGTTGCTAAGGTGATCTACCCCCAAGCAGACTTTGAAATGGTTTAAGAAGAAGTGCATAAAATGTATAGTCCTCCACAAGAGGCACAAAATGTAATTCTGGAAAAAGTAGAGATGTCAGAAGCTGCCTTAGAAGCTCAGAAGGAAGCTCAATTATCCAAGAAGAGATTTAGAGAGCAGGCTGAGCTGAAGTCAGACTTTGAGCAGTGGAGCCCAACTTCTAGAAACATTATACTTACTGCCTGGAAAGCTGTAAAGGATAAAACCCATGATATGGGTAAATGGTATTCAGAACAGGAATGGAATAAATACCAAGCTGGACAAGAAGCCATTCTTCAACATAGAAGAAGAGCTAAGGCTGGGAAGCTACTTGCTAATTCTCAGGAGCAAAACAAGTACTTCCCAAATCCATTCCACTATTTTGAAAGACAGAAAATTAAGGCTGAAGAACTAAAGAAGAAAGCCCTGAAAGGGAAGAAGCCTACTGAAGATGCTGAACCTTCTGTACAGGCAAATACCAAGACTGGCAAAGGAATTGCCATTAAGGAGCCTAGTCAATAACATGATAGATAGGCTTATGTATTAGAACAATATAACATTTTGTGTTTTGATCTACAAAGAAATCCTTGTAAACATGATATTTTTTAAAAAAAATTGAATGAAATCAGTTCAGTTTTAATTTCTTTGTTGTTTACAATGATTATGCGTTTACCTAATGTACATTGAATGTTCATCTATTTCTATTTCTGTTTTATTATGAGAGATGTATGTCTTTGACTAAGGGTTATGACTTCTCCAAATAGGGGGAGATTGTTGGGTACATTGGAAAATATGTACCAGATTTGGAGAAGCCTCATATTAGTCAATGATATGCATCAATTTGTATTTAATAGATGTTTGAGTTACATTGTGCAGGTTTAAGCATTTGAAGAAAATTTTCTAAGTACAAGTGCCGACACTTGTGAAGAAGTTGTGTCGACACCCAGAAGCTGTGTTCACACTTATGAAGAACTTGTGTCGACACTCTGAAGTTGTGTCGACACTTATGAAGGTGTTGTGTCGATACTCAAGTTGTGTCGACTCTTATGAAGAAGTTGTGTCGACACTCAACCTAAATCGACATTTCTGAAGAAGCTGGGTCGACACTCAGAATTATGTCGACACCTGAGCCAGGAGTTATGTCAACACCAGAAGTAATTGTGTCGACACACAGGACTTGTGTCAACACACCCTCAACGCCGTCTGGATACTTTAAACACTGTCTACATTCATTCAATGCCGTCTGTCGACAACAGTTATGTCGACACCAGAATTAATTGTGTTGACACACAGGACTTGTGTCGACACACACTCAACGCTGTCTGGATACTTTCAACACTGTCGACATTCACTCAATGCCGTCTGTCGACAACAGCTATATCGAGACCATAAGTAGCTGTATCGATACACAGGACTTGTTTCGACACATACTCAAAGCCATCTGACAGCAATAGTTGTATCGACACTGGAAGCATTTGTGTCGACACACAGGACTTGTGTCGACACATTCAACAGAAGATGTGTCGAGAAGCAAAAGTATGTCTGTGTCGATACTTGGAGTATTGTGTCGACACCATGAAGACTTGTGTCGACACTTGGCCAATATGTGTCGACATATATGAAGCGGCCTGCTGAGTGATTTGTACTGAGTTGGAATGACTCTGAAGAATCTAATGACATGTCTGGTGACTTGACAGCTGTCATATCCAACCAGTCTGACACCTCTGGTAGATCTGTCAGTAGTTTGTTAGAAACCGGATCAGCCGATAACCATGAAGAAAACTCTATATAAGTGACAGATCGGAAACTTCAGAAGGGTGGAGAAAAAGGAAAAAGAGAAATAGATTCAGAATTGTTCTGCAAGAAAGATTCAGATTCCAATCTGAATTTAAGGAAGAAGCTGACTGAAGATAAACTTTAACAGCAAGAAGATCCACCTTATTTTGTTCTATCAAGAATCTTTGAGAAGCTAAGTCAGGCTGGATCAAAAGGATCAGTTAAGTCAATAACTGATCAAGAAGGCTACACCAACAGAGGAATCTAGCTGGTGAATTTGTTTATTTCTTATTACATTCTATTTCTTGTAAGATCTATTATCAGATCTGAGTCGTAAGCCTGAAATTATAAAGGCTGAGGTAGGGCTGTTAGCCTGAGGTGTGGGACTTGTGGAAAGTCTGAGTTGTAAGCCTGGTTATAAAGGTTGAGGTAGGGTTGAGGCATGAGGTAGGATTCTGGGGAAGAATCTGAGGTAGGACTTGTTAAGTCTGAGCTGCAGGAACCATTTTGGTTTTGAGATTGTAAGATCTGCGGATCCGAGCAAGTGGAAGGAAGTTAGGCTGAATCCAGTTATCTACTGGATAGGCGAAAGGGGAAAGTGGATGTACCCATACGGGAACCACTATAGATTTTGTGTTTGCTGTGATGTGTTTATGTTCTATGATTTGATTAATCTGTGTTGAATAATTATCTAACTGTTTGCCTAAAAAAAGGACTTTAAAAGATTAGAACCTATTCACCCCCACCCTCTAGGTGTTTAGGCTCTTGAAACGAAGTCTTTCAGTGTTCACAAGGGGAAAGATAGATAAGACATTATTTCTAAGGGAAGTAAAAGGCAAGATTTTGCTAGTGTAAATCTATGTCGACGATATTAGATTTGACTCTACAGAGTTGCAAAAGAAATTCAGAATGGAGAATG
The DNA here is from genome assembly GCA_039513925.1 of Platanthera zijinensis. Taxonomy (NCBI): domain Eukaryota; kingdom Viridiplantae; phylum Streptophyta; class Magnoliopsida; order Asparagales; family Orchidaceae; genus Platanthera; species Platanthera zijinensis. Next base: position 66,389,661 of record CM077093.1, read on the forward strand.
CAACTTCTATGAGGACTTAAATGGGTTCAGCTATGTCTCTAGACAAGGATGAGAAAGGGAAATATTTTGATGAAATCAAGTACAAAAGCATAATTGGATCCTTACTCTATCTTACTGCTAGCAGGCCTGATATAATGTTTTCAACATGTGTGTGTGCTAGATATCAGGTGAACTCTAAGGAATCTCACTACACTGCTGCAAAGCGGATTTTGAGATACCTTAAGGGAACATCAAATTTTGGCTTATGGTACCCAAGAAGTAATGATAGCAAACTAATTGGATTTTCAGATGCAAAATTTGTAGGTAGCAAAGACGATGGAAAGAGCATTCCCGGACTTGCCAATTCCTAGAAAGAAGGCTCATACCTTGGAGCAGCAAGAAACAGAATTGTGTTGCAATCTCAACTGCCGAGTCAGAATATATTTCTGTAGACAGTTGTTATGCACAACTTCTCTGGATAAAGAGTCAATTTGAAGACTACAACTTGAAGTTTATGGACATCCCCAAGTTTTTTTACTCCTCTAGTGCTATAGCAATTGTCAATAATCCAGTTTCTCACAGCCAGACAAAGCACATTGAATTGAGATATCATTTCATCTGAGAGCATGTAGAGAATGGGGACATTAACCTCCAGTATGTTCCAACAGATAGGTAAGTTGCATATATCTTTACGAAGCTGCTGGATGAGGCCAAGTTCTCCTTCTTCAAGACATAACTTGGTATGTTTAACAAGGAGTCCTGAAAAGTTCACATTTGAAGAAAAGAGAAGATTATGCAATCAACCACTCAAAAAATTCCAAGAGATTTCGCACTCAGCATGTACAACCCCATATTCGCTGGGAAGGACCCAAAGGCTTCAACAGTCAGGATTGGGTTAGTCTCAGGCTAACCTCGGGTTAACCCTGAGGCATGATTGTGGAGTTCTCGTCCTGTAGGAGCTCTCGCCAAGGGCAGGCGAAAGCTGAGGAAACCAGGGCTGATAGTCGAGCTCTCGGCAGGAGAGATCGTCGACCGACCAGGGCTGATAGTCGAGCTCTCGGCAGGAGAGATCGTCGACCGACCAAGGCAGATGGTCGAGCTCTCGGCAGGAGAGATCGTCGACCGACCAAGGCAGATGGTCGAGCTCTCGGCAGGAGAGATCGTCGACCGACCAAGGCAGATGGTCGAGCTCTCGGCAGGAGAGATCGTCGACCGACCGAAGCAGATGGCCTGACTACGGAAGCTCCCGCCTTAGGGAAAGCTCCCGCCCAGGGCATGCGAGAACGCCTTAGGAGAGCCTTCATTCGCAAGGGCAGCATGACTACCTAGCGCGAGAACCTTCCTGGCAGAAGCTCTCGCCAAGGCGGGCCTAGAGGGGACCCAGCGAGAGCCTTCTAGGCCGGGGGTCTCGCCAAGTGGGCCCACGGGGTGGGACCCGGAGTCCAGAGGAGATTATTTTATTATTATCCCGAGGTAAAATTACCCAAATGCCCTTGGGAGGACAGCGGGATTTGGCTATTGGCAGACCCCTCAGGGGTATTTCAGTATTTTCCGGTCAAAGGAAGACTATAAAAAGACCCATAGGGGCTCTTTGGAAGGCAGGACTTTTCATTACTCTCCAACTCTAGTGCCTTCTGAGGAGCTCCCAGCCCAGCATTTAGCTTTGGAGGGGAAGCTCTCAGAGATCTTCCGGGTGTGTGGTGGGACCTCCCAGCTGAGGCTTTGGGTCAGTCTCTGGACCTTAGCAGCCAGTCAAGGGTCGAGATAAGAGAGAAGTAGGCATCGGCTGCACTCTGGTTTGTGAACATTCGTTGGGGTCAATTTTGGCTTCAACAGTTCTGGTGCGGTGAGCGTGGAAGCAGCCGGTGTAAGAAAATCTCGAGTTAAGTCCCATGGCAGGAGGCGAAGGTGAAGGATCAGGCGCAGGAGGATCCCCCACCCGGGTGGACGAGGCGACGAAGAAAATGTTTGAGGACTTCAGGCGGGAAGTCATGCAGACGATCAACTTGGCCTTCTCGGCAAGGAATGAGTGGGAGACGCCGCAGGTTCCGGTGGAGGTGATTCCGCTGCTAGGCGAGAACGCTCCAGGGCAGCGCCCCGGGAAGGAGGTCCCGGTGGAGGCAGGCGAGAGGGACGTAGCCGCGCGGGAGCTTTTCCCAGGCCAACGTCTCGAGAAGGAGCTTCCGGCGGATCTGGGCGAGAAGGAGGCGACGGTGCGGGAACTCTTCCCTGGGCATGGTCTCGCGGACCGGTCCAGCCAACCGAGGACGCGAGACGGGCCTTCTCGCCAGGCTGGAGGCGAGACCCCCTTTAGTGAGCTCATTGTCTCGGCTCCAGTGCCGGAGGGATTCCGGGAGCCGGACATGACCTACTACACCGGGAAGGATGACCCGGTTCAGCACGTGCAATGGTTCGAGGACGTGGTGTCCATCAGGAAAATGTCGGATGCCTTCAAGTGTAGGCTTTTCGCCATCACTCTGAAAGAGAAGGCCAGGGACTGGTTCCACCAGTTGCCGGCGAGTTCCATCTACAGTTTTGAAGATCTGCGCAGAGGTTTCTTGTTGAGGTTCTCGACTTCAAAGAAGCGGAAGAAGGAGGCTGAATGCTTGTTTGCGGTGAGGCAAGGGCCGGAAGAGACGCTGGGTCACTATGTCGACCGGTTCCAAGAGGAGGTTCTCCTGGTCCAGGAGGTCCCGGGGTACGCGCTGATGCTTGCCTTCACCCTGGGGCTGAGACCAGGGTTTTTCAGCATGGAGTTGAAGAGAGTGCCCCCTCTCTCTTTTGAGGAGCTCATGGAGAGGGCGGCGAAGGAGATAGACTTTGAGAGGGCAAACCCTGCGTTCGCGAGGAAGCTGGCCAGGTTGGCCGAGGACGACGTGAAGGAGCCGGTGGTGGGAAGGCAGAGAGAGCAGAGAGAGCAGAGGGAGCCGAGGGAAGATAGGAGAAGAGAAGAGCCCCGAGGGCAGGGGCAACAGCATGGGGGGGCCAGGGAGCCAAACAACCGACTGGGTTGGAGGCCTCAGGAGGGTCGCCCCCAGGGCCAGGGAGGGCTTCAGGGAAGAGATAACTTCCGGGAGCCCAGAAGGCTGGAGCAGGGAGGATGGCGACAAGGACCAAGGGGTCATTTCCCACCGCCGCAGGAGGCTATGGAGGTGGGAAGGGGAAGAGGAAGAAGATTTCGGGGAGCCGGGAGAAGGGGAGGAGGAGAAGGAAGAGGGGGCAGAGTGGGGTTGCCTTATTGTGACTTCCATCAGGAGGAAGGTCACGCAACGGCCACATGCCCAGAGTTTCTGGAGATTAGAGGGGCCAGAGGGGCCGGAAGGCAGGATCCGCCTGTAAGGATCGTTGAAGTACAGCGGGAAGAGGTGGAAGACAGATGTGAAGACAGGATTGACGTGGGGACCCGAGGAGGGATCGGAGTGATCCACGGGGGAGTAGGGATCGAGGCAACCCGCAAGGGGAGCCTTCAAACCATGTTCCGCCGAGGGGTCGCCTCGACCTCCCAGGCTCCCCCCCAGAGGAGAAGATCACTTTCTCATCCGCGGATATGCCAGACTACGAGGATCCGTTCTGCGATGCGCTTGTGATCCAAACAGCGGTGGAGAACTACACCGTCTCCCGGATACTGGTGGATAATGGGAGCTCGGTGAATGTGATCTTCAAGAAGGCTTTCGATGAGATGAGGGTGGAAGGAAAAAGGGTCCTGGCTTCTGACGGACCGCTTTTTGGCTTCTCCGGCGAAAGGAAAAAGGTGGAAGGAGGAGTAGGCCTGCATGTGAGGCTTGGGGGCGTCTCACGGAACTGTCGGTTCGTAATCGTGGACGCCCCGAGTAGTTACAATGCCATCTTTGGGCGCCCCCTCATCAGCGCCTTTCGCTGTGTACCCTCCTCGTACCACCAATGCCTCAAGTTCAACAATGGAGGGGTGCAGGTTAGGATCAGGGGGGATCCGAAGATGGCAAGGCAATGCTATGTGACTGCGGTTAATACCGTGTCGTGGATGGCGGAGGCTGAGGAGTTGGAGAAGGAGATGGCTGAGCAGGAAGGGGTTGAGAAAGGGGAGGTAAGCCTGGGAGAGGCGATGGAGATTGTTGAGGAGTTGGCAGAGGTGGAGGAGATCAGCCTAGAAGAGGTGAGAGGAGTGATGGATGAAGAAGAGCAGAGGCAGGAGGAGAGCCTGGAGGAGGCGATGGAAGTTGATGAGGTGGGGGGAGAGGAGCTCGAGTTTGAGCGGGAAGAGGCAAGGGTAAGTTGGGAGCGGTCGGGGCTGGAGCCGGCCGAAGAAGTGGTGGAGATGGAGGTGATTACAAGAGCGGGGGAGGCGCAAAGGATTCGGATCAGCGGAGGCTTGAGCCTCGAGGATCAGGAGCGGATGCGAGCCTGCATCCAAAGCAACGTCGACATCTTCGCTTGGAGCGCAGCAGACATGCCGGGCATCGACGCGGACGTGGCCTGTCATCGCTTGAACCTGGATCCCAGAGCCCGCCCCATACGCCAAAAGATGAGGGCCATCGCCACCAAGCTAGAAGCCCCCATCCGAGAGGAGGTCCAAAAGCTCCTGGACGCAGGCTTCATCTCAGAGATCCAGTATCCAGGCTGGATCTCCAATGTGGTAATGGTGAAGAAGGGAGGAGGAAAGTGGCGCATGTGTGTTGATTTTTCGTTATTAAATAAATCATGTCCCAAGGATTGCTACCCCTTGCCTCGAATCGACGCGCTGGTTGACTCAGCCGTTGGTTTTTCTCTTATGAGTTTTTTAGATGCATTTTCAGGTTACCACCAGATCCGGATGCACCCTCCTGATGTCAAGGATGTTTCCTTCATCACGAGAGAGGGATGCTTCAGCTATAAGATGATGCCCTTCGGATTGAAGAACGCAGGGGCGACGTACCAACGCATGATGGATCGAATCTTTCGAGATCAAAGGGGAAGGAACCTGGAGGTCTATGTGGATAACCTCATGGTCAAGAGCAAGTGTGTTGATTCCCACCTGCGAGACTTGGAGGAGACATTTGCCACCCTGCGAAGGTTCAAGATGAGGTTGAACCCCTTGAAGTGCGTCTTCGGGGCTAGTCGCGGGAAATTCCTCGGACACCTCTTGACTCCCGCGGGGGTAGAGCCTAACCCCGATAAGGTTAAGGCTATCCTAGATCTGGAATCGCCTCGCAGTGCCAAGGAGGTCCAGCGCTTGACCGGGAAGTTGGCCGGGCTGAGCAGGTTCCTCTCTCGGTCAGGGGATAGGTGTTCCTCTTTCTTCAAGGTATTTCGTGGCAACCAAGCATTCGAATGGACGGTCGAGTGTGAAGAGGCATTTCAGGGGCTGAAGAGACAACTCTCCCAAGCTCCGTTACTTCAAAGCCCGAAGGAAGGGGAGGACCTAGCCTTGTATCTCGGAGTAGGGGGAGAGGCAGTGAGCTCCGTCTTGGTTAGGGAAGAGGGGAAGAAGCAATTACCCGTCTATTATGTCAGCCGAATCTTAAAAAAGGCGGAGCTCCGATACCCCATCCTAGAGAAGCTAGCGTATGCTTTGGTCATCTCAGCTAGGAAGCTTCGCCCTTACTTTCAAGCACACTCGATTAGGGTGGTAACCGACCATCCCCTTCGCAAGGTCTTGGAGGGGGTGGAACATTCAGGAAGATTGGCAAAGTGGTCCATCGAACTAAGCGAGTTCGACATTTCTTTCGTCCCGAGGCTCTCCATCAAGGCCCAGGCCGTAGCGGATTTTCTGGCGGACTATGTTACCGAGGCCGAGGTTGAAGAACCAAAGCCGCAAGAAGCGTGGAAGATGGTGGTCGACGGGGCCTCAGGAAGGCACTCCCTGGGAGGAGGTGTGGTGTTGGTAAGCCCTCAGGGAGTTACCATAGAGCAAGCAGTGACTTTCCATTTCCCTGTAACCAATAACCAAGCGGAGTATGAGGCTGTGATCGCTGGCCTTCGCTTGGCAAAGGAGCTGGAAATCCAGGATGTGGAGGCCTTCACCGACTCCATGGTGGTAGCATCGCAGATCCGAGGCGAGTTTGAGGCCCGGGAGCCTACCCTCGCAAGATATCTATCAAAGGTAAGAACTATTATTGGAGGTTTCCGTTCTTTTTCTATTCAACATGTTCCCAGGGAGGAAAGCATGGCAGCTGACCGGTTAGCAAAGTTCGGGCCTCGGGGTGGAGGTACCCTAACCGAACTATTTCGGCCAGCCATTGAAGAGGGAGAGGTGATGGAGGTGAATCGGCGGTCCTCATGGGTAGATCCGTTGGTGACCTTCTTGACCACGGGAGAACTGTCGGAAGGAGTTAAGGATGCAAAGAGCTTTAGGCACAAGGCGGCTCATTACCTGATGCTGGAGGGGAGCTTGCATCGGAAGATGCTGTCAGGGCTCCTCGCGAGATGCGTAACCGAGGAGGAAGTCCCGAGGATCCTGAAAGAGGTGCATTCTGGAGAATGCGGCAGTCATTCAGGGGGAAGGACATTGGAAGCAAGGGTGGTAAGGCAGGGATATTTCTGGCGGACCTTAAGGAAGGATACAGCTGAATTCGCAAGGAGGTGTCAGAAGTGCCAAGTACACGCTCCTCTCCAGCTCTTGCCCGCCCAAAGGCTTCGAAGCATCACAGCGCCATGGCCCTTCGCCATTTGGGGAATGGATCTGGTTGGACCCTTTCCCCCAGCTAGCGGGCAGAGGAGGTTCCTCCTAGTTATGATTGATTACTTCTCCAAATGGCTGGAGATCAAGCCGTTAGCCAAGGTAACCTCCCAGGTCATCAGAAACTTCGTTTGGGGGGAGATCATTTGCAGGCACGGATTGCCCCAAGCGATAGTGACGGACAACGGTCCTCAGTTTGCCAGCGAAGAATTCATTAGTTTCTGCACCCAATTGGGAATTGACCTCAGGTTCGCCTCTGTCCATCATCCACGGAGCAATGGCCAGGTGGAGGCGGCAAACAAAGTCATTGTCAACTTGCTCAAAAAGAAGGTGGAAAACCTGAAGGGTAGCTGGGTGGAACAGCTCCCTTCTGTCCTGTGGGCCTTGCGAACAACTCCGAACACGGCCACAGGAGAGACCCCCTTCAAGCTCTCTCATGGGGTGAGGCCGTCCTCCCTGTGGAGTTCAAGGTTCGGTCCCCGAGGGTCGCGGCCGCAGCTGAGGGAAGCGAAGCTTGGAGGGTGGAGAATGAGGAAGGGTTGCGTCTCTCATTAGATATGGTGGAAGAGCTGCGGGATGTTGCCGCCATCAGGCAAGAAGAAATAAAACGGCGAATGGCCCGGTACTTCGATAAGCATATCAGAGTCAAGTAATTCGCCGAGGGGGATCTAGTACTGAAAAAGGTCGACGCTGCGGGAAGGTCGGCCGCGGTTGGTAAGCTCAACCCTAGCTGGGAAGGGCCTTACATAGTAGAGAAGGCTCTGGTTAACGGAGGCTATTATCTCCAGGATGCGGAGGGAAGGACCTTGAGTCGCACCTGGAATGGTGATGACATGAAGCGCTTCTACCCGTAAGAGGGAAAGAAGGATTGTAATGTTGTAAACAACTATTGCATTTTCAATAAGTTATTTCAGAATGTTGACTATCGCTGAGTGAGCTATCTTTACGTTTTTGTTTTGACTGACTATGACTCCTCGTCTCTGTGATAGGATAGGCCTGGTTGAAGGAATCTTCATCAACACCCCGAGCTCGGCTCGGCCCCAGGTAGACCCGCTGCGCAGGCTCTCATCTAGCCGGCAGGTCCGAAGGCTCGCCTGTGGGGTAGAGGTTTGGTTATCTTCATCAACACCCCGAGCTCGGCTCGGCCCCAGGTAGACCTGCTGCGCAGGCTCTCATCTAGCTGGCAGGTCCGAAGGCTCGCCTGTGGGGGAGAGGTTTGGTTATCTTCATCAACACCCCTAGCTCGGCTCGGCCCCAGGTAGACCCGCTGCGCAGGCTCTCATCTAGCTGGCAGGTCCGAAGGCTCGCCTGTGGGGGAGAGGTTTGGTTATCTTCATCAACACCCCGAGCTCGGTTCGGCCCCAGGTAGACCCGCTGCGCAGGCTCTCATCTAGCTGGCAGGTCCGAAGGCTCGCCTGTGGGGTAGAGGTTTGGTTATCTTCATCAACACCCCGAGCTCGGCTCGGCCCCAGGTAGACCCGCTGCGCAGGCTCTCATCTAGCTGGCAGGTCCGAAGGCTCGCCTGTGGGGGAGAGGTTTGGTTATCTTCATCAACACCCCGAGCTCGGCTCGGCCCCAGGTAGACCCGCTGCGCAGGCTCTCATCTAGCTGGCAGGTCCGAAGGCTCGCCTGTGGGGGAGAGGTTTGGTTATCTTCATCAACACCCCGAGCTCGGCTCGGCCCCAGGTAGACCCGCTGCGCAGGCTCTCATCTAGCTGGCAGGTCCGAAGGCTCGCCTGTGGGGTAGAGGTTTGGTTATCTTCATCAACACCCCGAGCTCGGCTCGGCCCCAGGTAGACCCGCTGCGCAGGCTCTCATCTAGCTGGCAGGTCCGAAGGCTCGCCTATGGGGGAGAGGTTTGGTTATCTTCATCAACACCCCGAGCTCGGCTCGGCCCCAGGTAGACCCGCTGCGCAGGCTCTCATCTAGCAGGCAGGTCCGAAGGCTCGCCTGTAGGGGAGAGGTTTGGTTATCTTCATCAACACCCCGAGCTCGGCCCGGCCCCAGGTAGACCCGCTGCGCAGGCTCTCATCTAGCTGGCAGGTCCGAAGGCTCGCCCGTGGGGGAAAGGTTGGCTCCTGTAATACCTTGTTCTTAACCACTTCTACGACACCCCGAGCTCGGCTCGGCCCCAGGTAGACCCGCTGCGCAGGCTCTCATCAAGCTGGCAGGTCCGAAGGCTCGCCTGCGGGGGATAGGTGGAGTCCTTGACTTTTTGATCCCGGGTTCTTGGTTGGTAGTTACTACGTTACAACGAGCTCGGCTCGAACCCCGGTAGACCCGCTGCGCAGGCTCCCATATAAGCTAGCAGGTCCGACGGCTCGCCGCTGGGGTAGGGGTTTAATTGGTTGGAAAAATACGAGGGAAGGGCCCTGACCTAGACTGAAGGCAAGGCCCTAAAGGTCTCGGCCAGTAAGGGTCTCGGCTCCAAGGTCGCGGCCAGTAAAGGTCTCGGTTGAAGGGGGGGTTCTCGCAAAAGGAGGCTCCCGGCGGACCTGGGCAGGACGACTTAATCAACGGCGCAAGGTTCCCGCCTAACTGATATCTAAGGAAGGTCACCCTAAAGAGACTAAGGGTCTCGGCGGGAGCTCGCGCGGAAGCCGTTCAGTAGAGTAATATACGTTTAAAACACAATGACAGTGAAAAATGAAACATTACTTTGTATAAAGTTAATTACAGAAGTGAGGAGCTTCTCGCTCATTACAAAAGGGTATTCAAAATAAAAGACACCTTAAGGGGACGCGCTGTAATCCCCACTGGTGCTCTCGCTGGAGTCATCGCCAGAGCCCTCTTCGGATGTCTCGCCAACGGCGATAGAAGTCCTCGGGGCGTCTGAGAGAGGCGAGTCCGGCGCGCCCGGAGGTTTAGGAACTGGATCGTAGAGCCAAGGTAGAAGCTGGCGAGCGTCGATGGTCGCGCCGTCCTCCCGAAGCAGCTTGACGTCTCGCAGCGTCTCAAGCGTCAGCTTGACGGTTGCCTGAGCATTGGCTTGGAGCAGCTTGTCAACGTCGTACTCCGAGAGGTAGCGACTCCGCAGCCTCGCATCTAGCTCCGGAGGCGGGACCTTCGCCAGTTCTGCGCGAAGCTGTTCCCTCAAGAGGACGCTCTCGCAGCGCGCGTTGGCCAGCTCTGCGCGAAGCTCCCTGACTTGGGCAGAATCCTGTGAAAAGAAAAAGAGGGTTCAGCCTGAAAACATCGCGCCATCATAACTTTGAAAAACGAAAGCAAGGGTTCGGGAGGGTCTCGCTTACCTCAGCCGCAGGGCGTAGAGACAGCGCCAGTCGAGCATCCGCAAGCTCTTGTTGAGCTTTCGCGAGTTCTTCTCCCGCGGCGTGCGCTCGAGCCATCGCGTCCTCCCTCGCCTTGCGCATATCGGTGAAATTCTTGTCAAGGGTGATGCTTCGGCGCGCACACATATGCGTGAGCTCGAACGCGCGCAATAGGGCCCGGGTGGCGTCGAAGGCTAGAAGGCGGGTGGACATCTGGTCAAACACGCCGGCATCCTCCCGGCTGTAGAGACCATACCCAAGCGAGAAGGCCTCGCCGGTCACATTCTCCCCCTCCGCCCATCTGGGAAGGAGGGTTGAAACCCTGATCGAGTTTGACTCAGGGTCCCATTCCATCTGAGGCTTCCCCTCCGAGTCGGCGTATCTAACGCCGAAGCCAAAGTTCCGGTGCCCTCTCGGCACCTCCGGGGGCGGGACGCTGGCGGAGGTTTCGGCGGCGACCACTTCTCCACCAGCCTCGCTTGCGGTCGATATATTCCTGGCGGAAGCCTCGGCACGGCTCTTGGCGGCGGCATCCATCTCGCTGGCCATCTGAAGGATCGCTTCAAAGGACCTGCCCTCGGGAGGAGGTTGGACAGGCGGGACGGCCGGGGCTTTTCCCTTCTCAAGGGCAGAGGGTTTCGGCCTCTTCAGCGTGCGGAGAGAAGGAAGGGGGACCTTTCGCTTCTTGGCCGGTGGCGGCATGGAAGGAGCTGGATCTTCTCGGCAGGCGCTGGCGCTAGCTTCCGCGGGCGCAAGGGAGCCTCTCGCCGCCAGACCCTCAACACCCCGGCCTTCAGCGAAGGGTTGGCGCAGAGGGACCTCCCGCTCTCCTGCAAAGTTAAAACGCTTTAGCACTTCAGCGCAAGAAAATCTTTGATAAAAAAGGGAATCTGAGGCGAGACCGTACCTTCGCCCGAGTGAACAAGTGGGAGGGAGTCGACGTCCCGCCGAAGATAGGGGACGTCGAACTCCTTGGTCCCGAAGAATTCCAGGATTGCGCTCTCGCGCGATCCCAGAGCGGGCGGCTTGTAGGCTGCGTCTTCATACTGGACGGGCTGAAGCGGGACGTTGCCGAAGTCCCCGCTGACGTAAACAAACTTCTCGCCCCAATGGTGGTGCTTGTTGGCGAGACCGGTAACCTCGAGCTGTTGTCCAGAGAAGAAAACTACCCCCCCTTGGCACGGAAGTTGAATAGCTTCCGGAAGATGGGCAGGCTAAACTCGATCCTCTCGGATCGCATATAGCATATGAATGCTATAAGTATTGCGACGGAGTTCGGGTTTAGCTGGGCGGGAACCACCCCATAATAGCGGGGAGCTAGCCGAACCTCCGGCCAAAGGGGGGGGCGGAAGCCCACCTCGAAATGCTCAAGGGGGATGGCAAGCTCTCCCGCCCCGGGAGTATTCACCCTATCGTGATTCCCCGGGTTCCGCGCCGAGAAGCCGGCGGGAACGTAGCGGTCGACGATCATGTTGTATTCATCAAGGGTGAGCTTGCAGGAAGGGAAGAGGTGTTTCTGGAAGGCTTCCGCACAATGGGCGCGACCCTTGTTCTCGCCAGGCATGGCTAGTTCGTGAGTAAGAGCGAGAGCTGGAGCGAGAGCTGGAGGGGGGTCGAAGCGGAAGCAGGAACGCGAAAGCAAGGAGGGAAGGCTGAAGTTCCGGATCGAAGAAGTAAATGCGGTTGGTAGACTTCTCTATTTATAAGAAAACGTAATCATCATGAATTCATCCGACGGAGAGAGAAAGTGACGGCGGAGTACAGCTGTCAGAATCCGGGCTAACGACGCCTCGGTTCTCCCCCTCGGGATGACAGCGGTCAACGGTCGCTTCGGGTTTCGACGCGACTACCTGGATTGGCGCAAACCTCCTAGATTGGCGCAAGCCTCCTAGATTGGCGCAAGCCTCCTAGACCGGCGCAAACCTCCTAGATTGGCGCAAACCTCCTAGATCAGCGCAAGCATCCTAGATTGGTGTAAGCGTCTTAATTAAAAAGTCTCGCAGAGCGATAAAAAGAAAAAGGAAAAGAGAGACATGAGTAGAAGCGGGATTCTCGTTATCGCAAGCAGGATAAAACTTAATTAGTAATAATGTTTATTACAGACATTGAAAAAGAAAAAAAAGAAGAAAAAAGAGATACATTGAGATTCAGAGCGTGAAGGCTAGTAGGGCTTCCAACTCCATCATCCCCGTTCTCGCCGCCTGGTTCTTGGGGGCGCCAACGGGTTGAAGTAAGACGATAGCGTGGTACACCCGAGGTTGATCCGTCTGGCGTAATCCCGGATCTGCGAGATGCACCTCCCTGGCGAAGACTCGGCGGAAGGCCCGCGCGGGCAATCAGTCTCGCCCAAGAAGAAATCCCGCTCCAGAGCCTCCAGCCTTTGCTCCACAGATTCGCGGAATGCTTTCGCCGCGGCGGTATGGGCACGGTCTCGCCGGACAAGCTTGGCCAGGATGACCGAGATCTTCCTCCGTCTCCCCTTCGCGCTCCCAGCACTGTTCAGGGTTTCCTCTATCTCGCCAGACGAAGGGAGGGGGGACTCTTCATCCTCTTCTTCCTCGTCTTCTTCTTCCTCTTCTTCTCCTTCCTCATTGACTCCCGACCGCAAGCCAGGATCACCTGCAGAAGAAACACACGAGAATTTTGGTCAAGGCATGATAATCGACAGTCCAGAAAAGTTTTCGCATACCTGCGGCTGGGCGAGAACCGTCAACCAAGGTTGGACGAGAAGGCCCGACCCCTCCATTGGTTCCATAAAGTAGGTGAAGAGGCTAGCCCAGCCCCGGGCGGAAGGGCTCGCGCACGATGATCCCGGCCTGGCCGGAAGCATGAGGGGAGTTGTCTTCTCTCAAGGGACGATCAGCATCCTTGAGAGTAGCGGAAGGTTCAGAAGCCGCCCCTCCCGCCTGCAGGATAGGATTGGCCACCGCGGGAGGCACTTCGACGGTTCTCGCTTCATCTTCCCGGGTGGTTAGACCCGGGTCGGCGGGAGCTGGCACTGCGAGAAGACGGTTCAGAAAAGAGCGTCGGGTTGAAATATTGACAAGGGAAAATGTACCTATCGTTCCGGTCTCGGCTGGAGGAATCCTCTCCGAGACCCGTGTTTGGTCCTCTAGGGGATGAGCGGGTAGGTTCGAAGGGCTGGGCGGAAGTTCGGCGTCATTATTGGGAGCGGACTCCTGTGAAAGCATACTTTAATCATCGAATCTAATGCACAGTCAGCTCGGTAGACACGGGCGAAAGGCTTACCTTCTGTGGGGAAGGATCTCCCGCAGGATTGGGAGTGGGGGAAGGAGGATCCCGGTTCTCGCGAGAAAGGTCCCGCCGGACCGCCTTCGCCCTTTTCTTTTCCTTCTTCTTCGGCTCCGAAGGCCCAGCGGTTGAAGTCTTTTTCGCTAACCATGGAGCCACCGCCGCACAGTTAGCCAAGGCCCGCGCTTGGGCAGCGGCTAACCGGGCTTGGAGGTCTTGCGGAAGCGGTTTGGCAGCGCGTTTGGGATGCATGGTAAGCTCGCGCGAAAATCCCTGAGGCGAGAGCTCAGTTGGAAAACCGTATTTTAAGGGCAGGGCGTATGGACGCCTATCAGTGCATATTTATAGCCGCAGTGGGACCCACCAAAAGATTCCCTCGATAGGCGGGCACGTGTCCAGCGAATATTTTGGGGGTTGGACTTGTCTTGTCGAGCGCAGGGCTAGCTCGAAAAGAGCGGGGATTGTGTACAACCCCATATTCGCTGGGAAGGACCCAAAGGCTTCAACAGTCAGGATTGGGTTAGTCTCAGGCTAACCTCGGGTTAACCCTGAGGCATGATTGTGGAGTTCTCGTCCTGTAGGAGCTCTCGCCAAGGGCAGGCGAAAGCTGAGGAAACCAGGGCTGATAGTCGAGCTCTCGGCAGGAGAGATCGTCGACCGACCAGGGCTGATAGTCGAGCTCTCGGCAGGAGAGATCGTCGACCGACCAAGGCAGACGGTCGAGCTCTCGGCAGGAGAGATCGTCGACCGACCAAGGCAGATGGTCGAGCTCTCGGCAGGAGAGATCGTCGACCGACCAAGGCAGATGGTCGAGCTCTCGGCAGGAGAGATCGTCGACCGACCGAAGCAGATGGCCTGACTACGGAAGCTCCCGCCTTAGGGAAAGCTCCCGCCCAGGGCATGCGAGAACGCCTTAGGAGAGCCTTCATTCGCAAGGGCAGCATGACTACCTAGCGCGAGAACCTTCCTGGCAGAAGCTCTCGCCAAGGCGGGCCTAGAGGGGACCCAGCGAGAGCCTTCTAGGCCGGGGGTCTCGCCAAGTGGGCCCACGGGGTGGGACCCGGAGTCCAGAGGAGATTATTTTATTATTATCCCGAGGTAAAATTACCCAAATGCCCTTGGGAGGACAGCGGGATTTGGCTATTGGCAGACCCCTCAGGGGTATTTCAGTATTTTCCGGTCAAAGGAAGACTATAAAAAGACCCATAGGGGCTCTTTGGAAGGCAGGACTTTTCATTACTCTCCAACTCTAGTGCCTTCTGAGGAGCTCCCAGCCCAGCATTTGGCTTTGGAGGGGAAGCTCTCAGAGATCTTCCGGGTGTGTGGTGGGACCTCCCAGCTGAGGCTTTGGGTCAGTCTCTGGACCTTAGCAGCCAGTCAAGGGTCGAGATAAGAGAGAAGTAGGCATCGGCTGCACTCTGGTTTGTGAACATTCGTTGGGGTCAATTTTGGCTTCGGCTGCACTCTGGTTTGTGAACATTCGTTGGGGTCAATTTTGGCTTCAACACAGCAAACCTTCAAATAAATTCAAGCTCAGAACTGGATTTGTCGAAAAATTATTGGATTTCTCGGCAAATTAATAGATTTCTCGAGAAATAACTAGCTTCTCGAAAAATTAACTTATGCTTCTCGAGAAATCAGCCAACATAAATTTTCTAGAAGAATTCGAACCGCCATTCCTCCAGTACGTGTTTCTTAATTCTTGAAAATTTTCAATTTTATATAAATAGAAAATTCCATAGAAAGTCCAAATCCACTCTTTTAAAAAAGCCCTTTCCCGAGAAAGACCCTTGAGTTCCGCCGAAGGCCTCCGCCGTTCTTCTCGCAAACTCTGTCATTTCTTTTCGAAAAAGTCGAAAATCTCTCATCTTCTTCAATCGATGGCTCCCAATGCAAAGATTGGTGTCGGCAGTGAGTTTGTTCGCACAATGATAGAATTAATTTCAAGATAACCCAAACACCTAGAGGGGGGGTGAATAGGTTCTTTTCCTTTTTTACTTAAGGCAGAATAATTATTAAGATCTTAACATAGAATCAAACTATTCTACAGCAATCACAACACAAAAATCACAATCACACACACATCATAGATTGCACATAGGTGTATAGTGGTTCCCCAAGGTCTGGGTACATCCACTTCCCCCTTCACCTATCTAGCAGTGTGCTAGATTCGGCCTAACTTTTTCCTTCTTCTCAGATCCACAGATCTTACAACTCAGAACCCTGAAAGGTTCCTACAACTCAGAACCCTATAAGGTTCCTACAACTCAGAGTGTAACCACACTCCTACAGCTTAGGCTAACAGCCCTACCTCAGCCTTCCCACAAGGCCTACAACTCAGAGAAAAATTTCTCCTACACTCAGGCTCAAAATCCCTACCACTCAGAAATCTATATCTCATACACTCAGCCTTTATAATATAGGCTTACAACTCAGATCTATGAAAAGATCCTACAAAATTTGATAAGTGTTTAGATGGACTCTTACCCTTGTTGAGAGAGAAGGGATAAGAGGTTTCTTGATCAGTTTCTTGATAAGACTGATGGCTTAAATCAACCTGTTCTTAGCTTTCTTCAAAGCTTCTTGAATCTGAACTCAGTAGGGTTGATCTCCTTTGAAGTTGACTGGCTGCCAACTTCCTTCTTAGAATCCAGAAATAGGTCTGAATCCTTCTTAGCAGATTAGTTCAAGATCTGCTTCTTAGGAGACTTGTAAATGTCTCCTCCTTTACTTCAACAGTTGAAGATCTCTCTCTCTCTCTCTCCAGAACTTTTGAAGTTTCTTCAGAATTCTTGCTTGAATTCTCCTTAGATCTTCTTACGAAAATCTTCTTTTGTGTGACGTGCACTTTCTTGATAATTGATCAATAATTCAATAGTTGTTCCTGTTATTCTACTTGTTCACCTTGTGTCATTTTTGATTAGACAGAATCCATATATATATATAGACTTCATCCATGGTAACCGGCTGATCCGGTTTCTAACGAACTTCTGACAGGTCTGACAGCTTCAGCAAACTTGTTGGAATACACAGCTGTAAGGTCTCTAGTCAGTTCTTGAACCTTTGTCTTTGTTAGCAAAGTGTCGAGACTGATTGTCATTATGTGTCGACACAAGTAGATTAAGTTTCGACACAAGCTTTGGTGATGTCGACATAGCTCCTTTGGTGTAGACACTTCTTCTTGACACTGCATCTGTAGAGTGTGTCGACACCGCTTCTTTGTGTCGACACAGACACTTCTCTTCACAGTAGACAACTTTGCTGAAACTCTGCTGTGTGTCGACACAAGTCCTGTGTGTCGACACAATTGATATAGTCTCAGAATTTGTGTGTCGACACTGCCTCCAGGTGTCGACACAGTTGATGTCGACTAGAACTTCTGTGTGTCGACACTGCCTCCTGGTGTCGACACAGTTGATGTCGACTAGAACTTTTTGTGTGTCGACACAGTTTCTTCTGGTGTCGACACTACTTCTCCAAGTGTCGACACAGGCTTTCTTAAGTGTCGACTCATGGACTTAGAAACTTTTTCTGCATTTTAGCAAATACTTAACCTGCATATATAAACTCAAAATAACATCAAATACACCTTGATGTATATCATTTAGCTAAGTGAGGTTTCTCCAAATCAGGTACATATTTTCCAATATACCCAACAATCTCCCCCTATTTGGAGAAGTCATAACCCTTTAGTCAATGATATACATCACTTATAATAAACAAATATGATGATGTATATAATAAATGACAGGGTAACTTATAAACAAAATATATAACCAAGTCACATCACAGAATAAGAATGCAACTTGAATGAACATGAAACATTGTTTTGTTTATACTTTATCAAAAAGTTTCTTAACAATTGATTACATAGATTTCTTTTAAAACTAAAAATTACATTGCTCTTACAAAATTTAGTAAATCTATCCTAAGGATGATCAGGCTCCCTAATGACTATGCCTTTTCCTGGCTTAATCTGAGCTTGCACAGGAGGTTCTGCATCATCAATAGGCTTCTTTCCTTTTAATTCTGCCTTCTTCTGAACTTCAGCCTTAATTCTTTGCCTTTCAAAATAATGAAAAGGCTTAGGAAAGTATTTGCTAGGCTCCTGAGCATTAGGAGGTAGCTTCCCAATCTTAGCCTTACTTCTATGTTGCACAATCGCTTCCTGCCTTGCCTCATACTTTTGTCATTCTTGTTCATTATACCACTTGCCCCTTTCATGAACTTGATCTTTCACAGCTTTCCAGGCTGTCAAAATTATATTTCTTGAAGTGGGGCTCCACTACTCAAAATCAGGCTTTAACTTAGCCTGTTCTCTGAATCTTTTCTTTGAAAGTTGAGCTTCCTGCTGAGCTTTCAAGGCAGCTTCTGGCATTTCAACTTTTTCTATAATAACATTTTCAACTTCCTGTGGAGGACTGTACATTGTCTGAACCTATTGTTGAATCATATCAAAATCTACTGGATGGTAGATGATCTGAGCAATTTCAGGTTGATCACCTCCAACATAAGCAGGTTGCACACCAGACTCAGCAACATTGTCATCATCACAAAGGGGTGGATATCCCAGAGTGGCTCTAATTCTATTGGATATCCATTTGGCATGATCTGAGCCAGCATTGACTAACACTCTCTCCCCCTTTATGGCTTCTCTTACAATGTGATCTCTTAAGTCATCTTTTTGAAATCTTATTTGGCCATCAAGAAAATTTACACCATCTTTATAAAATGATTTTAACTTAAGAAACTGATCAGAAATTGTTTTCTGAGAAGTAGTAATGGCTGTCTTAAATGAATCTAAGGCATCCTGTAACTTCTTATCAAACTCTTCTTTCTCTTTAGCTCTTTCTTCAATCATTGCAGTAACTGCATTCTTTATTTCAGTGACTATCTCATGGTGAGATTCAGTCAGATTGTCATTCATTCTAATCTGATTTTCAAGGACATAGCCTTGTTTAACAACAATGTCATCCACTTGAGCCTTGACTTCTGCTTGCTGTTTTGCTAGAAATACTGCAGCATTGCCCCCCTTATGGAAGCAATCTGTCATCTCTTTCTTATGGAGATTGACTTCAAACCTTATGGATTTAATATCCTGAGCCAAATCAAATTGAAGTGATTTATTGCTTTTATCCACATACTTCTCTAGAGCCATTCTCTGCTCATCCAATTTAACTTGCAGAGCCACCATTAATGAGTTATAATCAGCCTCTGGGGCAGGTTGTGGAGTAGTAGTTTGCAAAGCCTTCTTATAGCTCTGGCTTCTTCTCTTAAAAGCCATCAGTTTTCTTTTCTTGATACTTGCAAACTCCTAATCTTCTGAAGCAGAGGTACTGGCTATATTAACTCTTTCTTTAGAACTAGGAGGCAGCTCCTTCTCAGTCCTATGTTGCACCTCCTCAATGTCAGTCTGCTCCCCCTCAATCCTTACTTGCTCCTCCTTATCTGCTGCTCCCTCAATGTCAGGAAACAATTCTTCTAGAGTGAACTCCTGTTGAGTGTGAACTGGTGATACAGCATTCTCAGGAGCATCAACAACTATATATGTATCCTCCATGATCACATCTAGTGCTGGACTGTTGATATGAGGTCTCTCAAGAATAGATTGAGAATCCATTTCACTTGCCAAGTGAATTCTCTCTTCCCCTTGTACCTGTGCAGTAATTTTCTCCCCCTGCACTTGTGCATTCTCAGTCAGGTCCTGTACTTGTACACTATCTATCTCCCCTTACACCTGTGCATGATCAGTTGTGTCCTGTGTAGGTGATCTCTTAGCATCTTCTTGGCTTGCTATACCAGGTATGTCCTTGGTGAGGACCCTATCCCATCTGGAAATGATCCTGATGTCCATTTTTCTCATATGATTGATTTTAGATCCAGGGATCTTGTGCATGACTTCTGGAATGGCTCCAGCCAAGTACAAACTCATCAGTCGAGCCAAATTAGGCTTCTTTATACCTTCTTTAATCTTCTCAAACAGTACTACAGACCAATCTGTGTTGAGTGTAAAGATTATCCTTGTCATGAGGCTGAACATATAGGCTGAAATCATATCATGTCCCCCTGGCTTACACAGAATCACCTTTCCAACCACTTCAGATGGAAATTTACCTTGTTGATTCATCTCTTTCCTGTTTATAGTTGTTCCAATCATCATGGTGGGATCCAATTCACACCATTGTAGTGCCTCCCTTGTTTTTGATACTGGTACTTCTTCTTCATCCTGAGTTCTTGGAAGATGAAGATTTTTTCTCAAACTTTTCAAGGTCACTTTGACTCTTGCTTCATGAACTGTTGATTTAATCTTAAGTCCTGTTGAGTCTATTGCATCCGCGCCATAAAACTCAAGAATCTCCTTCTTCCATATCTTAGTTGGTTCGGATACCAGAAACTCCAAACCACTGTCAGTAATTAGGGTAATTACTCCTTTAATCTCCGAGTCAGCATCATCAAAGGTATGACGAACCAACTCATATCCTTCGTTAATGTTATCTTCAACCTTTGGTGCCATTGGGATGGTGAGAAAGCTTGGATTGAGAGAAGAGAGTTTGTCGACACAAGGGTTTAGTCTCGAAAATCTGGAGAGCGTGTCGACAGAATATTTTCTTGACCTGTTTATACCCTTCTAGACAAAGAAGGTCAAAAGGCGGGCAAAAACCGTCTAAATGTGTTGACACTGTTGAAATGTGTTGACACATACTTCTATTGTCTCGACAACGGCGTTGACTACTATGTGTCGACACCAATTGATGATATGTCGACACTAGACAAACATAGAAGTTCATTAAAAATTCTGTGTCGACTCTATTTGTAAGTGTCAACACAATTTCTGGATGTGTCGACACCACTACTATGGTTGTGTCGACACCACTTACTGAAGTGTCGACACCACTTCTCTGGATGTGTCGACACAGATTTACTGAAGTGTCGACACCACTTCTCTGGATGTGTCGACACAGATTTACTTAGCCAAATCTGTTAAACTAATCTATGTTCAACATTCCTAATTCAATTTTAAATTTATTGAATTTAGTTTCATCTAAAGGCTTAGTAAATACATCTGCAATTTGATAATCTGTTTTGACAAATAATAGTGAGATGTCCTCTTTTTCTATATGTTCTCTAAGAAAATGGTATCTTATTTCTATATGCTTAGTCCTACTATGTGAAACAGGATTATTAGTAATAGAAATAGCACTAGTAGACTCACAAAACAAAGGTGTTCTACTTACCTGAATACCATAGTCTTCTAGATGGTGCTGAATCTATAACAACTGTGCACAGCAACTTCCTGCTGCCACATATTTAGACTCAGCTGTGGAAATTGCCACACTAGTCTGCTTCTTACTACTCCAAGACACCAATCTTCCTCTTAGAAATTGACAGGTGCCTGTAGTGCTTTTTCTATCTTCTTTGCAACCTGCAAAGTATGCATCTGAATAGCCTGTCAGTAGAAAATCTCCATTTCTAGGATACCAAAGGCCTAGATTAGGTGTGCCCTTTAGGTATCTCAAAATCCTTTTTACTGCAGTGTAATGAGATTCTTTAGGGCATGATTGGTACCTAGCACAGACACATGTTGCATACATAATGTCTGGTCTACTAGCAGTTAGATATAGAAGAGAGCCAATTATTCCTCTATACAAAGACTCATCTACAGGTTTACCTGCATTATCTTTGCATATAGGCATACTTGTTCCCATAGTAGTTCTCATGGTGGAGGATGATTTCATACCATATTTCTAAATTAACTCCTTGGTGAACTTAGACTGGGATATGGACAAGCCATCATCAGTCTGTCTTACTTGAAGGCCCAAGAAGAACTAAAGTTCTCCCATGCTGCTCATCTCTAACTTCCCTTGCATAAGTTTTGCAAACTTCTTGCAAAGGTTGCTTTCTGTAGACCCAAATATTATGTCATCTACATAAATCTGGACTAAGATTATCTTTCCTTTGTATTCCCTTAGGAATAGAGTTTTGTCTATTTTTCCCCTTGAGAATTTGTTCTCAATAAGGAAAGTAGACAGGGTCTCATACCAAGCCCTTGGGGGTTGCTTTAACCCATATAAAGCTTTCTTAAGTCTATAAACATAATCAGGTTTAAGAGAATCAACAAAACCTGAGGGCTGCTCTACATAGACTTCTTCTTTTAGATTTCTATTTAGGAATGCTGATTTTACATCCATTTGGAATACCTTGAAGCCTTTATATGATGCATAGACAAGGAACATCCTAATTACTTCCAGTCTTGCTACTGGGGCAAAGGTTTGATAAAAGTCAATACCCTCTTTCTTCCTGTATCCTTTTGCAACAAGTCTTGCTTTGTTCTTCACAATGATCCCATTCTCATCCAGTTTATTCCTAAAGACCCACTTTGTTCCAATGATGTTGTAGTCTTTTGGTTTAGAAACTAACTCCTAGACCTTGCACCTTCTGAACTGATTCAGCTCCTCTTGCATAGCATCAATCCAATGTGGGTCTATAATAGCTTCTTCAAATTTCTTTGGCTCTAGTTGAGATAGGAAGCTTGAGTAAAGCACTGTGTTCAAGTTCCTGCTTCTGGTTTGCACTTCATGTCTTAGATCACAATTATCTGATTTGCTAGATGATCCTTTAAGTGTCTAACAGCTGGAGGTAGACTATCTTTTGGTTGAACACCTCCAATCTCTCCAATATGCTGCACCTCTTGGTGTACATTTGCATCTAGAGAGTCCTGTACTCCCCCTGGACAGTAGCCACCATTTTCCACTTCCTGCTTTTCAGTTGTTTCTTCTGTAATGGTAAGCTTGTCCATTTACTCATTAATACCTGTAGAATTGCATGAGCTACAAGGCAACTCACTGTTAATAAGTCTTGTTTCATCAAAGACAACATGTACAGACTCTTCTACAACTTGAGTAATCAAGTTGTAGACTCTATAAGCCTTACTATTGTTGTTGTACCTAACAAATATCCCATCTTGGGATTTGGCAGCAAACTTAGTTAGATAAGACTTGCCATTGTTAAGGACATAGCACTTGCAACCAAAGATCCTAAAATAGGATAAGTTTGGTTTTCTACCCTTCATGATCTCATAGGAGTATTTTTGTGGCTTTTGGTGATAGATGCCCTATTGATCACATGACATGCAGTATTTACTGCCTCAGCCCAAAAATATTCTGGGAGAGAAGTGTCACTCAATAGAGTTCTACCAGCCTCAATCAATGTTCTATTTTTCCTTTCAGCAATACTATTTTGCTGTGGTGTTCTAGGGGAGGAGAATTCTTGAAAAATCCCAAATTCTTCACACAGTTTTGTCATACTTTCAGATTGAAATTCAGTGTCATAGTCACTTCTAATTTTGACCACTGTACTGTCAAGTTCATTCTGAATTTGCTTGACAAAACTATATAAAACACTTGGGGTTTCTGATTTTTGTCTCAAAAAGAACACCCAGGAATATCTAGAATAGTCATCTACCACCACAAAAGTGTAGACCTTCCTACCTAGACTATGAACTGGCATACGACCAAAAAGATCCATATGTAAGAGGTATAGACACCTCACTGAATCCTTGTTTTCAAGGCTATGAAAGGAGGATTTTATCTGCTTGCTTTTTTGACAAGCTGAGCATATCCCATCCTTTATACATTTAACTTTTGGATCATTCCTTACTAGCTCTTTGCTAAAGAGTTGACAGATTGTTTTGTAGTTAAGATGGGTCAGCCTCTTGTACCATTTGACACAATGAGAGGCTCTCTCATCAGCTACAAGACAAATAGGAGAACCTTTGTTCTCACACTCAAAATTAAGACAGTACACATTCCTTTTTCTATATCCTGTCAAAATGACCTTTTGATTACTTGATCTTTTGATATGACATCCATTCTTAACAAATGAAATGTCATATCCTAAATCACTCAGCTGACTTATGCTTATAAGGTTGTGTTTCAAAGCCTTCACATAGACCACTTGAGTGATAGTAATCTGGTTACTAGAAATGTTACCAAATCCTTTGATGATTCCTTTTTCAGAGCCACCAAAGATTACTTTAGGCCCATTTAAGATAGGTAAATACTCCTTCAGCAATCCCTTTGTTCCAGTCATGTGCCTAGAACATCCACTGTCCAAGTACCATATAGGGGCATGGTAACTTGGACTCACCTGCAATAAAGAATTACCTTCCCTTAGAACCCAAGTAAGTCTTAGGTCCTTGGTTTAAGTTAGCTTCATACTTAACAAATCTACATGCAGCTCTTCTAACAGGTAGACTGTTGTTCTTCCTGACACTAGTGTTGTGCCAGCAATCTATGGCATAATGACCTGTCTTGCCACAGCACCAACATTCATACTTGTTGTATCTATTTTTAAATACATTCTTGACAGTCTAGTTGACAGCAAATCTTTTGTATTGTGTTGGTACTACTGCAACTACACCCACTGTTTTCTTAAGAACATGGGGTTTATGAACATGGGCTGCCTTATTGACATAACCACCCTTGTCATTCAGAACTTCAGTCTTACTATGACCATGAGTATTCTCAAGGTCATACTTGTTAGAAGGCATTTGTACCTTTCTAAAAACTACAGGAACTTAAAAATTCAATGGCTGGACTGAGACTTTGCCCTTTCTCTTGAATTTGATAGCCCTTGTGTTACCTTTAAAGCCTATTCCAGCCTTACCCTTTTGAGCCACAAACTCATCTATTAAGGGTAAAACTGATTTTTGCTTGGAATAACTAGCCACCAAATCTTTCTCCTTTTGAAGTCTGGTTTCCAGACTTTTAATTAGATCATTTTTGTATGTGATTGTGCGCATCTGAATAACAGTTATAGTTTTCAGCTTGGCAATCTCATTCACTTTTTGATCCAATTCTTTCTCTAAGTCAGATGCAGCCATCTTAAGATCTGCAATCTCCTTAGCCTGAGTTTTGGCCAGGTTTTTGCTTTTCTTTAGTGCCTGCAACAAGTCCCCATATTCATCTATCTACTGATGAATATCACTTTCAGATTCAGACCCATCCACATCACTTGATGCAGATGTAGCTGACTCTGTACAGTACTACAATCTGAATTTCTAGAAATACATTATACCTTACTAGGACCAGGCTGATCCTGGCACTTGTCTTCTTCTGATACAACCATCAGTCACATACACTGATGGTCTTCTTGTTCATAGATAGAGTTCAACAATTGCATAAACTCATCTTCTTCATCTACTGTATAAAGACCAATGTATGCCTCAGCTACAGATTCAGACTTGAAGTTGATTGGTCTGTCAAGCTTTTCTCCTTTTTAGTAACAAAGGATTTCTCCTTCTTGCTCTTTTGTCGAGTCTTCCTTTTATCAGCAGGCTCCTTTCTTTTGTCTGGACACTCAGCCACAACTTGTCCAGGCCTATTACAGCAGTAGCAAACTATCTTTGAAGTTGTAGATTTTCTAGGCTTAGACCTGCTCCTGTCCTTCCTTGATTACTTCCTCTTTTGATAATATTCATCCACAGGATGAGATGTAGAGGACCTAGAATTCCACTTCTTCTTCTTCAGGAATCTCTGAAACTGCCTTGTGAAGGCAGCAAAGTCTTTATCTGAATCATTACTGACTGAACTTTGGTTGTCTGAATTATCTGAAGTAATTTCAGCAATAATCTCAGGAGGTGATGGAGACATCCTCCTATTCTTCCTAGTGGCTTCCACCTTGAGGGCCACAGACTTTTCTTTATGCTCCCCTTTAGCATTTTTCTCTTCCTCTTTCCTAGACATCAACTGCATCTCATATGACAGCAACTTTCCAAACAAAGTTGGAGGAGAGATATCTGCAAGTTTGGCCACTTCCCTAATGACACAAATCTTAGTGTCCCAATCCTTTGTCAAGGATCTTAGGAATTTATCATTCAGTTCATATGTACTGAATATCCTTCCATAGGACATCTGTTCATTTACTATTCTATAGAACTTTTTATAAAACTCAGTTATACCATCTGACTTTCCTTGTCTGAAACTCTCATATTCCTGGTTCAGCATAGATTTTATATCTTGTCTGACTTCTTCAGAACCCTCCATGTAGACTATCAAAGTGTCCCATATTTCCTTGGAGGTCTTGCAGTGAATCAAATTTTGAAAGGTTGAATCATCTATGACACTTACTATGATATTCTGGGCTATTTTATCCATAGTTGCTAGGATGATCTCATCCTTAGTCATCTCAGAAAAATCTTTGGGAGTTCTTTGATTTGCATCTAGAACTGACACCTTCATTGGAACATAAGGACCTTCCATTACAGTAATGTAAATCCTTGGATCAGAAGCCTCCATAAAAAGTCTGACCCTTTCTTTCCATATTTCAAATATCTCTTTCCTGCATATGGGTAATTTCATAGAACCTAGTTCCTTATGATTTTCTCTTGAACCCATTTTCTTGATCTTGAATCTGCCTTATGGATCTTACTCAGACTGTTAAGTCCTTCTTTGAGCAACCTCCCTCTGATACCACTTGATAGATTTAATTTTAAGATAACCCAAACACCTAGAGGGGGGGGGGGGGTGAATAGGTTCTTTTCCTTTTTTACTTAAGGCAGAATAATTATTAAGATCTTAACATAGAATCTAATTATTCTACAGCAATCACAGCACAGAAATCACAATCACACACACATCACAGATTATACACAAGTTTATAGTGGTTCCCCTGGGTTTGGGTACATCCACTTTCCCCCTTCACCTATCTAGCAGTGTGTTAGATTCGGCCTAACTTCTTCCTTCTTCTCAGATACACAGATCTTATAACTCAGAATCCTGAAAGGTTCCTACAACTCAGAACCCTATAAGGTTCCTACAACTCAGAGTGTAACCACACTCCTACAGCTCAGGCTAACGGCCCTACCTCAGCCTTCCCACAAGGCCTACAACTCAGAGAAAAATTTCTCCTACACTTAGGCTCAAAAGCCCTACCACTCATAGATCTATATCTCCTACACTCAGCCTTTATAATATAAGCTTACAACTCAGATCTATGAAAAGATCTTACAAAATTTGATAAGTGTTTAGATGGACTCTTACCCTTGTTGAGAGAGAAGGGATAAGAGGTTTCTTGATCAGTTTCTTGATAAGAATGATGGCTAAAATCAACCTGTTCTTAGCTTTCTTTAAAGCTTCTTGAATCTAAACTCAGTAGGGTTGATCTCCTTTGAAGTTGACTGACTGCCAGCTTCCTTCTTAGAATCCAGAAATAGGTCTGAATCCTTCTTAGCAGATTAGTTCAAGATCTGCTTCTTAGGAGACTTGTAAATGTCTCCTCCTTTACTTCAATAGTTGGATATCTCTCTCTCTCTCCAGAACTTCTGAAGTTTCTTCAGAATTCTTGCTTTAATTCTCCTTAGATCTTCTCACGAAAATCTTCTTCTGTGTGACGTGCACTTTCTTGATCAATGATCAATACTTCAATAGTTGTTCATGTTGTTCTACTTGTTCACCTTGTGTCATCTTTGATTAGACAGAATCCATCTATATATATAGACTTCATTCATGGTGTTGGAACACCCTATTACTAATTTGGGCAAGGATCACTATGTTTTTAGGAAATCAGTTTGACCTAGATGTATAGTTGGAAAGGTCAACAATAGAATGTGTCTAGGGCTTAGAACTTAGGTTTGAAACTGCCCCCAGGACCATTCAAGGATTCAGACTTAGAGCTGAGACAAAGACAATTATCGTCGAGCTTAGGTCGATGAAACGTCGAACTCCGTTCGACGCTCTCTGAGCTCAACTCTGCTAAATCGTCAAACTCCGGTCGATGATCTTCGAGCTCAGATCGACGATCTGCCTTCAGCTTGTTTCCAAGTCTCTGAGCTCAGGTCGACGATCGTAGAGCTCAGGTCGACGTTTTCTGTCTGATGTTCAATCCAATCTCTGAGCTCAGGTCGACGATCGTAGAGCTCAGATCGATATTTTTCTGAGAGATCGACGACTTTGAGGATTCAAATTCAGTCAGCTTTTGGAATATTTTTCAAATTCTCTCATCATTTATTTTAAGAGATTTGCTAGCCATTTTCATTTATTCTGGAGCAAGTTTCAAGGGATTTATCAGAGAATGTTTATTGGACTTTCCTCCAAAAGACAAAACATTTATGGAAGACATTTATTGACTGCTAATGACTATCTTGGACAGAGGATCTTCAGAGAATAAAACATCTTTCTTCTCTAGTCTGATATACAATACAACAAGATACTACACAAGGATAGACAATCTACAACAGGAGAAAAAGAAAAAGAAATTCTCAGTACAGATTCACAGGATAGTGAGATCAAGTCAGAAAAATCAAGTGATCAATCCTGGAGAATTAGTTGAACATTGGCATACTGAAAAGTGATCATAGCTTCAACATCAAGGACTCCAGACAATTCATATTTCAGCCTTTGCTGAAACCATCTTCTGCTGGAGATCTGAAGCTTCTGAAGACCTATCACCCTAGCAAAGCTCTCATCTCTGAACCATCTATATCTCAGGGGGAGCTTTGACAACACAATCAATCCACTAAGTCTTCTCTCAGTGATTAAGACAGAGAAGACAACTTCACCTCTTCCTTTTTCTTTTCCTGCTATAAAAGGGTTATCAAGACTCTCTTCAAAAGTTTTGATTTTGGTTCTGAGAGCCTTGTCAAAACTCAGTGGCGGCAAGACACCTGATCAAAAAATCCAGTTTGGTTTTTGAGCACCTTATTAAAAGCTCATTGGTGCCTAGGACACCTGATCAACTCATCCTGCAGTGGATTCCTACCAAGGGTGGTAGAAGAGTGGATGTACCCAGGTTTTTGGGGAACCACTATAGTTCCTTGTGTCTTCTGGTTTCTTGTGCATATTCTTTGATGTGTGTTGTGGTTTTTATTTTACTACTTTAGTTTTATTTCTACATCAAAGCAGCTTACACCTATACATAAATTAAGCCTTTACTGCTGTGCAATTTTAAATTGTAAATTTACTTTAAAATACTCTATTCACCCCCCCCCCCTCTAGAGTTAAGATAGATCTTACCCTCACTTTCAATTAGTATCAGAGCAATGTTGGTTGGTTGTTCATACAGGCTAACACATAAACCAAAAGATCCTTGATTAGATCAATCTCTTAAGAGGGTTATTTTCATTATATCTAATTATATATAAAGACATGGCACAGAACAAAGATTATGCAAGCACCAGGCCTCCAGTGTGCAATCTATCCAAGTCTGCACTTTGGAAAGCAAGGATTAGACTTTATATGAACTCTATTGATGAAGAAATATTTAATTCTGTTTTGACAGTATGCCCAAGTCCACCAGCAAGCTCAAGTACAAATGCTGTTCCACCTCCTTCAGGAACAGATGCTGAAATAAAGAAGTGGAAGACTGCAGATGCCAAGGCCATGAATATCTTAGCTCAGACAATGTCTGATGAGATATTTTAGAAGGTAGCTGAATACAACTCAGCCAAAGGAATTTGGGACAAACTTTCTGAGATTGTCTCAGGATCTGCTGATGAGAGAAAAGATAGAAGATCCCATCTCATATCCCAATATGAGAACTTCAAGAAATGAGAAGCTGAGTCAGTTGCAGACATGTACAACAGACTAAGTCTGATTGTCAATGAGTTAAAGACTCTGGATAAAGAAATCTCATTGACTGAGCTGAATGACAAAATCCTAATGTGCTTCCCCAGCACTTGGGATTCAAGAATCTGGCCAATCAAAGATGCCAGAAGTCTAAATGAGATTACAACTGAAGCTCTCCTGGGCAAGCTCAAATCTTATGAGCTGCTCATTAAAAATCGAGAAGAAGAACAAAAGGCTACTTCTCCAGTCATCAGAAAGGAGAAGACCATAGCCTTCAAAGCTACAGAAGAGGAGCCTGAAGATAAAGCTACAGGAAATGATGAGCTCCTAAGTCTACTAGCCAAAAGATTCTACAAAATGGCAAGAAAAGACTTCAGAAAGAGATCATACAAGGGACATGATAAGACAAGGTATGATAAATCAAATAACAACAAAGAAATTATATGTTTTGGTTGCAGGAAACCAGGCCATATTATGCCTGATTGTCCAGAAAATAAAAATAAGGACAAGAAAGATTGAAGAGAAAGAAGAAAGGAGAAAGACTTCAAGAAGAACACCTCAGACAAACCCTCCTACAGCAAGAACGCACATACAAGGAAGGGATTTATTGCTGAGACATGGAGTGAAACTGAAGAGGATTCTGAAGCCTCATCCAGCTCCAGTGATGATGAGGATGATGCTGATGAAAAGGAATTTTGCATAATGGCTATCAATGCCTCTCAAACAGATTCAGAAGCAGAAGAGTCAAAATCAGATTTAGAAGTTCAACTAGAAGAAGATCAGGTAATCAACTCATTTGATTTCAATTCTGAGGACTTTAGACATGAGTTTAAAGTATTATGCCTAGATCTATTGGAGTCTGAGAAGGAAATCACTTCCCTCAGAAAACAACTGTCTGAGTATAGCACTTTAAAATCAGAGAACCTCAAACTCTCTGAAGAGTTAGAATGCTATAGGGAGGAGATAGCTTCACTAAAGAGTGAACTATCCAAGGCCAAGCAGTTTGAAGAATCCCTTAATGGGAGAAGCATCAAACTGATGGATATCACAAGCACAGTGAACTCTAGACTTAATAGTACACTGGGCTTGGGAGCTTCATCCAGCCAGCCTATAGTTCTGACAACTCCAATCAAATTTATCTCTGATAAAGGGAAGGAAGTTGTAGAGGTAGCTAGGAAGAATACAGATTTGCCAAAGAAAGATATAGTTCAACAGAATGCGTCGAACTCAGCTCGACGACACCTGAACCCTGAACCTTGAACTCCAGGACAGTCGATCTTCGAACAGAGATCGACGATCTGACCCAAGATCATCGACCTCAGCTCGACGATCATCGAACAGAGATCAGGACCTTGAACAATCCTTCAAAGGTACATCTAGATTCAATCCTAGAAGTCCTACATCCCAAGGTTTCAACCCCTATACTAAATGGATAGTACCTCCTAGGAGATACCATCCTGAAGGTTATAAGAGTCAACCTGGGATGTCTTTCATTTCTGAATTTAAGGGATATAAACCTAGGCCCAAGGTAAACTGGGTCAAAAACATATAAGTTGTTTATGTGCAAGTGAAGACCTATCCAACATCAAACCAGCCATGGTATCTGGATAGTGGGTGCTCAAAGCACATGACAGGGAACAAGGACAACTTCACATCCTTTAAAGCCAAGCTTGGACCCAAAGTAATCTTTGGTGATTCAAACTTTGGAACAACAAAAGGATATGGTGCAGTCCAAATTGGAACAGTCACCTTCAAGAAAGTAGCTTATGTTGAAGGACTCAAGCACAACTTGATAAATATCAGTCAACTTTGTGATGAAGGATATCAAGTGACTTTCAACAAAGCTATATACAAGGTCAAGTCAGAGGACAACACAACTGTGTTGACAGGTAACAGAAAAGGTAATATTTACTTAGTAGATTTTCATTCATCTAAAGTAGATATTTGCCTGTTCAATTCCATATCTAGACCTAATATACTATGGCATAAGAGACTAGGACACATTAACCTTAGAACCATTGCTAGGCTATCCAAGGACAACCTGGTTAGAGGACTACCTTCTGGCCCCTACAAGAAGGAAGGACTTTGCAAGGCATGTCAATTAGGCAAGCAAACTAAAAATAGTTTTAAGTCACTTAACAAGAGTGATTCACCTAGGATTTTGTATCTGTTACACATGGATCTTTTTCGACCCATTACAGTACAAAACCTAGGAGGGAAATCCTACACTTTAGTGGTTGTAGATGACTTCTCAAGATTCACATGGGTGTTCTTTCTGAGGAAGAAGTCTGATAACTTCAAGTGTTTGACAGAGTTTCTCAAATGCATACAGATTGAGTTCAACACTCACATTGCCCTGATCAGAAGTAATCATGGGATAGAGTTTGATTCTCTTCTTATGCAAGAGTTCTGTTAGAGTGAAGGGATCAGACATACATTCTCTGCTCCTAGAACTCCTCAACAAAATGGGGTAGCAGAAAGAAAAAATAGAACCCTAATTGAATCTGCAACTACATTGTTGTCAGATGCTCACCTTCCTCTATCCTTTTGGGCTGAGGCAGTGAACACCTCCAACTATGTACTGAATAGAAGTTTGATACATAAACTGAAGGGCAAGACTCCCTATGAATTACTCAAAGGGAAGAAACCTAAAGTAGATTACTTCAAAATCTTTGGTTGCATTTGTTATATTCACAACAATGACAAGAGATATATAGCAAAATTTCAAGCAAAAGATGATGAAGGAGTGTTTCTGGGATACTCCATGATCAGTAAAGCTTATAGGGTTTATAATAAAACTACTCTAAAAATAGAAGAATCTGTTCATATTTCTTTTGATGAAACTAATATGTCTTTCAAGGAGAAGAATGCTTCTACCATAGAACATTTGCAGGTATATTCTCTAGCTGAAGACTTGGATAGATTGCAAGTTACTAAAAAGGATGAAAGTAGTGAAGATGAAGAAGCTGCTCAACATCTAGAAGAAAATCTTCTTGAAGAGCCAGTTGCTGTTCCACAAGAGGAAATAGCAACACAGGTTGGTGAACAATCAACACCCTCTGTTGATTTAGTAACATCAAGAGATCATCCAATCTCCCAAGTGATTGGAAACATCTCAGCTAGTGTGCAAACCAGAAATCAGGTCAACCAAAACCTGATGCACACTTGCGTTCTCTCTCAAATTGAACCTCAATCCATTCAAGATGTAGAGCAAGATCCACACTGGATCATTGCAATGCAAGAGGAGTTGCATCAATTTGAAAGAAACAAAGTCTGGGAACTAGTAGCCAAAGGATCATTCCATTGTTAGAACAAAATGGGTGTTCAGAAACAAATTGGATGATCAAGGAATTATTATAAGGAACAAGGCAATGCTAGTTGCTCAAGGATATTCTCAAGAAGAGGCGATTGACTATGACCAGACTTTTGCACCAGTTGCAAGGTTAGAGGCCATAAGAATCTTCCTGGCTTATGCTGCTCACAAGAGATTCAAAGTCTACCAAATGGATGTGAAGAGTGCTTTTCTCAATGGGGAGATCAAAGAAGAAGTCTATGTCAGACAACCCCCAGGTTTTGTCTCTCCAACTCATCCTGATTATGTTTTCAAACTGCATAAAGCATTATATGGTCTAAAGCAAGCTCCTAGAGCATGATATGAGACCCTAGCATGCTTTCTTCTGGAAAATGATTTTATTAGGGGGAGAGTAGACCAAACTCTTTTTATTAGAACCCATAAGTCCCATACCCTACTAGTACAAATTTATGTAGATGATATTATATTTGGTTCTACTGATTCAAACTTGTACAAAAAGTTTTCCAAGCTTATGCACTCTAAATTTGAAATGAGTAGCATGGTTGAGCTATCCTTCTTCTTAGGATTGCAAGTCAAACAATATGCTGAAGGCATATTTATTTCTCAAACTAAGTATGCAAAAGAACTGGTTAAGAAATTTGGTATGTCTGATGCATCATGTATGAAAACACCCATGCCTACCAATGCTGTATTGGATGCTGATGAACATGGGAAACCAGTTGATCAGACAATATATAGAGCAATGATTGGCTCTTTATTGTACCTTACAGCTAGTAGGCCTGATATAATGTTTGCTACATGTATATGTGCTAGATTCCAAGTTAGACCTAGAGAGTCACACTTGACTTTAGTAAAGAGGATTCTTAGGTATGTTAAAAGCTATCCAAATCTAGGACTCTGGTATCCAAAAGATTCAGCATTTGACTTAATTGGATTTTCAGATGCTGATTATGCTGGATGCAGAATAGACAGGAAAATTACCAGTGGAACTTGTCAGTTTCTTGGTGATAGACTTGTCTCATGGTTTTGTAAGAAACAAACATCTGTGTCAACTTCAACTGCTGAAGCTAAATATATGGCTGCAGGTAGTTGTTGTTCACAAATCTTGTGGATTCAAAATCAACTCCTAGACTATGGTTACAACTTAGAGAAGTCTAAAATATTTTGTGACAACACCAGTGCTATTTCCATTGCACAAAATCCAGTCCTCCATAGTAGAAAAAAACACATAGAAATTAGGCATCATTTTCTAAGGGATAATGTTGAGAAAAATAAAATTGAACTTCAATATATCCCAACTGATTTGCAAAGGGGAGATATTTTCACCAAGCCTTTGGATGAAAAGAAACACAACTTCTTCCTCAATCAGTTAGGCATGTTAGATGGAGGAAGCCTAAAATAAATTACAAGATTTTGAAAAGCTAAAAACAGACCAAGATTAGGCTAAAAACTCATTTTTTTTTGTGTCTGTAGGATAGTTTCTGTCTCTGAACTGCGCTCGACGTTTTCCCCAGAAATCGTCGAACGTCGATCTACGGTTTCCCGAAAAACGTCGAACGGAGATCGACGTTTTCCCAAAACATCGACCGGAGTTCAGAGCTTGTCAGATAGTTGTATACTATCTCTTTCAGGCCTTCGATCGTCGAACTGAGCTCGACGTTCTCTAGATCGTCGAACTGAGATTTACGATGTTGAAGACCTTTCCGCTTCCCTTAGGAGTCCTGATCGTCGAACGGAGATCGACGATCCTTCCTTTTTCGCATCGAACCCTAATATAAAATCATTTTTCGGCCGCCGCTCGTCGTTTACGCTTTCATACTCTCTGTAAATTTTTCTCTTTCCCTCCAAACTCTCTACACTTGGTCGTGTTTGTTGAATCTTTGCAGGTACAGATGGCAGTATCGGTCACTGCTCTTTCCAAAATGAAATTTGATATAGGTTTTGACATAGATATGAACTCCTTCGATGGCAGCGATCAGCAGTTCAAAGATATTCAGAATCTTTTCCGCGAACAGCAGTTAGTTCAGTTGATGACCACCAGAATAAAGATTGCAGCAGATGAAGTAAAAGAATGGGTTTTTACTGCCACCAATGAGAATGAAAATTCTATAGTCGGCACCATCAATGGAACTCAGGTACCAATGTCCCCCGCTCTTTTGACAGAAGTATTCGCCTTAAGTACTGGGAATGACTCCATTGATTTGTCTGGAGAGGAATATGATTCGTTGTTAGATCGAATGGGTCACTCTGCTGTGAACCCTAATAAACTGCTGAAAAAGAATTTATCAATTGAATTTCAATTTTTGGCTGATGTTGTTGGAAAAGTGCTTCTGGCAAAGCACTCAGCTCATGATACAATCTCAAGGTATCAGTTATGCTTAATGGGAGATTTAGTTGATAAGAAACATCTGGATTGGGGATCTATCTTCTTTAATTTGATCAAGAAGAAAATTAGCAAAAGCTGTGTCAGTTTGTGGAGGATTATAGGGGTTTACCTACATTACAGGTGCCCTGATCTACTGGTTTCAAGTGGGATGCACATCAATGCATCCAAAAGGCTCACCTGTGCCCTTTTCAGCAGGTGGGACAGGCAGATTATCAACACCAATAGGGCTGTTGCAGCAACATCTGCTTCAGGCACAAGGACTGCCTCAGTCACTCCTCCTCAGGTCTCTACCCCAGCAGAAGATTTGCCTGTTTCTCCTCCTCCTCCAATTGTCTCTGCCTCAGTCTCCACATCAACCACACCAGTCATATAAACCTCACCACTCATCTCAACCATAGCCATATCTTCCCCCATTACAATCTCATCACCTATTTTACCTCCTCCAGCCACTACCTCAGAACCATTCCACCCTCTATACTACTATCCACCTGTCACCACTCCATCATTTCATCTTCTGGATGACTCCTTCATGGATGATTCTCCTCCCACTCCTCCTGAGATTCCATTTACATCTTCCTACCAACAACTTATACAGGACATACTCTCTCAATCATCCTTCACCCCATCCTTTTCCTCTCCCATATCATCCATCTCCACTCCAGTAACATCAATCTCAATAATTCCTACTACTGAGCCATCCATCCCTATACCTCCTACCTCCACACCATCTATTCCATCAGTTCCAGCCAACATCATTCCAACTACATCAACTCCTACCTCTACTCAAGCCCCTCTTGAGCATGTAGATCTTTCAGCTTTGGCAGACAGGTTGTATGAGCTGCTAGCCCTCAGGCTAACCTCATTACTGGAGACCACCTTGGCTCCACTTCTGAAAAATGTTCAGGAGCTGTCTACCAGGCTATCTCCCTTCCTCTCCTCTCAGGCAATCCCTTCCTCTGGGTGCCTTGATCCAGTTTTCACTGAATCCAGGCAGGAGGAGATGCCTAATGAAGCTCTGGATTTGCCTGAGGCTGCTGAAGTTTCAGAACCTGCTCCAGTATTTGCAGTGGATCTTCAGAGCCTGCTATCAGTTTTTGATACTGTGTACTTCAATTCTCTACCAGTTCAACAAGTTGAAGACCTTATTAAGGTCATTGTGCCTATTTTAGAATGTGATCCCAGCCTGATTGCATCATATGTCAACTCTTTCAAGGCTGAGGATGTTGTTGCTTCTATTTTTTTTGCTGCTGCTGCTGCTCCTGCTCTGACTCCTGAACAACTGAAACAACAAGAGAAGTACATCAAAAGCATTGATGATCTGTATGATAGACCCCAGAGCTCAGAAAGTGATCAGTTTCACACTAACTCTGATGACTCTTCTGGTACCATTGCAAAGAAAAGGAAGGACAGAAGCAAGGCCATGATGAAGGTCCCTCTTGCTAAGGCCAAGGATGCTAATGATATACCCTACTATATTCTGCATGATTGCCAGATAACTGAACCATGGATGTAATATTCTAAAAACCAACTAAAGGCCATGAAGAAGAAAAGAAAGTTTGATAAGTATGAGAAAGGTTTATCCCAGTTTCAGCCTCCTCCTCCTCCTCCTCCAGATTCAGGATCAGGTGGAGGCTCAGCTTCTCTAACCTCTGCTCCAAAGTAAATCCCCTCCCAATCTTCACAAAAATATCATCCCAGAGGGCAATATCAAAGGGGTTATCAGTCCAGAAGGGGACAATATAGAGGAAATCAAAGAGAACACAGATTTCAAGCAAGGGAAGGACAAAGACACATGGACTCAACTCAAGGTCCTTTCCCTTATAAACTTAGAGAAACTGTTGATACAAGAACTCCTACTGCTTCAGAAACTGTCAACAGATATGAGCCTGCAGTTCCTTTTGAAGATCCAGAGAACAATCCATTATCATGGACTGCTAGGATGAAAGAACTTGCTACCTTAGATCAGCTGAAGAAGGCAAGAGAACAAGGGAAAGACACTTCCAACATTACTACCTTGTCAGATCAAAGAAAGGCAGAACTGGAAAGGTATGCATCAAGGAAATTCTTTGACCCAGTAGACTACATGAAACTGCATCCTAAGTCTGTGGTTCCCATGCCAAGATCTCAAACCTCCTTAGGTGTAGATGATGATAGAAGGTCAAAGAAAGAAGCTCTAAATCCCAACAGGGAAATCTTATTTAAGAAGGGAAGTGAAAAGAAATGACATATGTAAGCAGACAGTATACTCATTTTGAACATTTGCTGATATTCCATCTGATTGCTGCTATGTTGCATGATCTGCTCTATTGTGTTAGATTTTTGTTTTTCTGTATGTTGATTTTGTATTTATTACTGAGTTCTGTAAATAGTAATCCTAACCCAAATAGGGGGAGATTGTTGGAACACCATATTACTAATTTGGGCAAGGATCACTATGTTTTTAGGAAATCAGTTTGACCTAGATGTATAGTTGGAAAGGTCAACATTAGAATGTGTCTAGGGCTTAGAACTTAGGTTTGAAGCTGCCCCCAGGACCATTCAAGGATTCAGACTTAGAGCTGAGACAAAGATAATTATCGTCGAGCTTAGGTCGAAGAAACGTCGAACTCCGTTCGACGCTCTCTGAGCTCAACTCTGCTAAATCATCGAACTCCGGTCGACGATCTTCGAGCTCAGATCGACGATCTGCCTTCAGCTTGTTTCCAAGTCTCTGAGCTCAGGTCGACGATCGTAGAGCTCAGGTCGACATTTTCTGTCTGATGTTCAATCCAATCTCTGAGCTCAGGTCGACGATCGTAGAGCTCAGATCGACATTTTTCTGAGAGATTGACGACTTTGAGGATTCAAATTCAGTCAGCTTTTGGAATGTTTTTCAAATTCTCTCAGCATTTATTTCAAGAGATTTGCTAGCCGTTTTCATTTATTCTGGAGCAAGTTTCAAGGGATTTATCAGAGAATGTTTATTGGACTTTCCTCCAGAAGACAAAACATTTATGGAAGACATTTATTGACTGCTAACGGCTATCTTGGACAGAGGATCTTCAGAGAATAAAACATCTTTCTTCTCTAGTCTGATATACAATACAACAAGATACTACACAAGGATAGACAATCTACAACAGGAGAAAAAGAAAAAGAAATTCTCAGTACAGATTCACAGGATAGTGAGATCAACTCAGAAAAATCAAGCGATCAATCCTGGAGAATTAGTTGAACATTGGCATACTGAAAAGTGATCATAGCTTCAACATCAAGGACTCCAGACAATTCATATTTCAGCCTCTGCTGAAACCATCTTCTGCTGGAGATCTGAAGCTTCTAAAGACCTATCACCCTAGCAAAGCTCTCATCTCTGAACCATCTACATCTCAGGGGGAGCTTTGACAACACAATCAATCCACTAAGTCTTCTCTCAGTGATTGAGATAGAGAAGACAACTTCACCTCTTCCTTTTTCTTTTCCTGCTGTAAAAGGGTTATCAAGACTCCCTTCAAAAGTTTTGATTCTGGTTCTGAGAGCCTTGTCAAAACTCAGTGGTGGCAAGACACCTGATCAAAAAATCCAGTTTGGTTTTTGAGCACCTTATCAAAAGCTCATTGGTGCCCAGGACACCTGATCAACTCATCCTGTAGTAGATTCCTACCAAGGATGGTAGAAGAGTGGATGTACCCAGGTTTTTAGGGAACCACTATAGTTCCTTGTGTCTTCTGGTTTCTTGTGCATATTCTTTGCTGTGTGCTGTGATTTTTATTTTACTGCTTTAGTTTTATTTCTACATCAAAGCACCTTACACCTATACATAAATTAAGCCTTTACTGCTGTGCAATTTTAAATTGTAAATTTACTTTAAAATACTCTATTCACCCCCCTCTAAAGTTAAGATAGATCTTACCCTCACTTTCACATGGTAACCGGCTGATCCGGTTTCTAACGAACTTCTGACAGGTCTGACAGCTTCAGCAAACTTGTTGGAATACACAGCTGTCAAGTCTCCAGTCAGTTCTTGAACCTTTGTCTTTGTCAGCAAAGCGTCGAGACTGATTGTCATTATGTGTCGACACAATTAGATTAAGTGTCGACACAAGCTTTAGTGATGTCGACATAGCTCCTTTGGTGTAGACACTTCTTCTTGACACTACATCTATAGAGTGTGTCGACACCGCTTCTTTGTGTCGACACAGACACTTCTCTTCACAGCAGACAACTTTTCTGAAACTCTGCTGTGTGTCGACACAAGTCTTGTGTGTCGACACAGTTGATATAGTCTCAGAATTTGTGTGTCGACACAGTTGATGTCGACTAGAACTACTGTGTGTCAACACTGCCTCCTGGTGTCGACATAGTTGATGTCGACTAGAACTTTCTGTGTGTCGACACAGTTTCTTCTGGTGTCAACACTACTTCTCCAAGTGTCGACACAGGCTTTCTTAAGTGTCGACTCATGGACTTAGAAACTTTTTTTGCATTTTAGCAAATACTTAACCTGCACATATAAACTCAAAATAACATCAAATACACCTTGATGTATATCATTGAGCTAAGTGAGGCTTCTCCAAATCAGGTACACATTTTCCAATGTACCAAACACACAGGTATTGAAGAAATCTCCGACGATTTCTGTAATGTCATTCTACTTCTTGAAACCGCCGGTCTCTCTTTCATTCTCGAGCATCCTTGCAAAGTTTTGATTCCAGAAGTTGAAGAGTTCTTCAGAAATGCTAAGCTTAAAAAGAGTGGGAAATTATCGAAAAGTTCTGTCAGAGATATGAAGATCAAAATCAAGTCGTCCTCCTTAACAAAATTTTTGAGGTTACCCTCCATTGATGAGGAAGATTACTTGGAAGAACCTGATTACTCCAGGGCTCTTTCAATTTGTGGCCTCTCACAATCCACTACCTCTATTAGCAGACAGCACATGAATGATGAAAGCAAGCTTTTGGCCGACATTCTTGGAAAAGTTCTCCTTTGCAAGACAGGTTCAATTGGATATATCTCCTCCGACTTCTTTTGCATGATGACTGTTGTGGTGTGTCGCTAGAAGTTCCAATGGGGACACATATTATTTAATAAGATTGAGGAAAGCATGAAGACACCTAATTTTTCAAGGATCATCTCTCTATATCTTAATCAAGTGCACCCTGAAATTTTTGACTTGTCCAAAGGTATGTCCATTCACCACCTGAAGAAAGTCACACTCTAATCCATCAACAGATGGGAAATCAGAATTCCAAAGCCAGGCCAAGCTCCAACAGTTCCAAGGACTGTAGTTGATGAGGACATGACCCCATCTCCCCTTCATATTGATACAGTTGGCACATCTGTTGTAGCTGTTGAGGGGGAGCCTGCTCCTTCAGTTCATGAGGAAGATCAGCAAGCTCAGGTTCCAGACAGAGAGTTTCAGCCAGATGTTCTTAAAGATTAGGTTATAAAAAAATTTCTTGTTGTTGATTTGGCAGTGGAGAAGGAAAACAAAGCTCAGTCTGATAATGAGAGGAGCACCTCTGTGCATGATAGTGTCTCATGTATGAATATTGACTACTCTGATCAGAATAATCTTCATGATGCCCATGTAGATGCTGAAGAGATTCCAGAAGATTCTCAGCCCAAGGAACAAATTGAGAGGGAGAATGTTGTTATGCTCTCTGATGAGGATGAAGTTACCCCAGAACCTACAGAACCTCCACTTAGAAATTTAAATTTCTCTCTACCTATCATTCTTGGTGAGGAAGGGGATGTGATGACATCTACCCAAAGAGGCAAAAGATCAATTATTATTGAAGAACTACCAGTTTAGATAGCTCCAACACTATCTCATCCACTTCCTCTAGTTGAAGTCATTCCTGATGATACCCTTTTAGGTAAGATTGAGTCTATGTTGACAAAGCAGAGAGAGTACTTTGACAAGTCTCTCAAAGATGTAACTAAAAGAGTAATTGCTCTCCAAAAAGAAATGAGCAGAGGATTTGCTGAAATTCAAAGTAATATAGATGAATTCAAACAACTGCTCAATATTGGTGGCAAGGCTTATGACCACACTATCACTAGTGTTGGTGAAGTAATGAATCAGGCAGTTATTATGGCTAACAATCAGATACTCTTGCTGAAGAAAACTGAACAATAAAACTTCAAAACATGTGAAGAGGTCAGGAAATTCAAGGAAGATGTCATATAGGGAGAGGATAAGGTGAAAGAAAATCTAGAACACAAAGTTCAAGAAATGAAGACTCAGTGGGCTAATCAACGGAAAGAGATCAATACAAATGTAGAAACACAGATTAAGGGTGTAAACATCTATACTTATGAGACTGCTGTGTGGATGCACAATCAAATTTTTCAAGAGTTTCAAGTTGATCCAAATGAGGCTCCACCCCCTCATCTTGATCCCAATGTCTGTAAGCCTATATTTTCTCCCAGACCTGAACAATATGGAGTTCCTCCTAAAAATTATTCTCAAGTCTGGACTTTTGATCAGCTAGAGATACCTCAGGACCTACCTCCTGAGGTGTTAGTGCCTAAGAAAAGAAAATATGGTGATGGTGCTTCAGCCAGCAGATCTATCCCAAGTCAAGAAGCTGCCAAAAGGAAAGAAAAGGAATTTGCTGAAATTTGGAGTCCAACCTCCAAGTCTTTAATACTAGACACTCTGAAGTTATTTGTGTAACTTCATGATAATAAGGATGATCATTACAGTCATAAGGAGTGGGAGCTATATGAGAAATCTATGACAAAAAGAAGGATTTATGATCGTGAATATGGCCGCAATAATCCTAATGTTCCTCCTCGTCCTCCAAAGTACTATCCCAAGCCCTTCAGCTACCCAAAAAGGCAACAAGAGAAGAAGGAATGACAACACCAGCAACAGTTCAAATGATTTTTGATTGTCAGTGTTATAGAAATATGTGGACCTGGATATTTCTATGGACAAATTCTCTATATATATAATTTTGAATTTTGATGATCTAATTATCTCTTAACTGCCATTACATATATTGTTTTATTTGTTATTAATTCTTTTATTATCTAGATATAATTCACCTTAGTATAAATGATGGCGGCAACCCCCAACGTGTTAAAGTTGAAGATGATGACGGTGACAGCGACGGCGTTATCCTACATGTTGAAGATGATGACGGCGACGGCGTTATCCTACATGTTGAAGATGATGACGGCAACGGCGACGGCGATGGCGTTCTCTTACATGTTGAAGATGATGACGGCGATGGCGACGGCGTTCTCCTACATGATGAAGATGAAGACTACATGATGTGGAGTTATATGAGATGAAGGCTTTTAAACATTATTTAGTTTATTTCGATTCTCATTTTTATTTTCATCATGTAATGTTTAAAATATTTAGTATTGTTTTTATTTTCTTTATGTGGGCTGCATATAGCCAAGGTATGTTGTAAAGCCTATATATAGACATGGACTTTCATGGTTTTATTTAGAGAATGAAAAATTGAAAACCAAAATTCAAAATTTGAATTTCCCCCCTCCTCTCTCATCCCCTCTTGGAAACTTCGTTTCCTCCTCTCCTCTCCTCCTGTCCAAAATTTCGGCCTCCCCCTTTCTTTCCCTCCTCTCTACCTCCTCCTCCTCCTTTTCAATATTCGTCCAAAGTCTTCCCCCTCACCCAAAAAAACCGATCAACCCCCTCCATCAAGAGCCCCCAAATCAGCCCTTTTCCATAGTGAAATCGAACAAGATCAAGGTGTTTTCTCCCTTTGTGGTTTTCCTCCATCCCGGCGTGAAGCAAAGGAAGCGGACAAGTTTTCTCTCCGGTCGGCGAAACTCCAGCGGAGTCGTGGAAGAACGATCCTTGAAAGTGAACCGGAATCATCTATTCCGGTTGGGTAACGAGATCTTCT
The DNA here is from genome assembly GCA_039513925.1 of Platanthera zijinensis. Lineage (NCBI taxonomy): Eukaryota > Viridiplantae > Streptophyta > Magnoliopsida > Asparagales > Orchidaceae > Platanthera > Platanthera zijinensis. The sequence continues at coordinate 66,431,925 of CM077093.1, forward strand.
ACCTCTTGTGTGATTCTTATTTTTTTAGATTTTCATTTGGTGGAATACCTTTGTGTTACTTTGGAATCGTTTTTTCGTTCGTGGTTTATCTTTCCGATTGTATGTGTTGTTCTTTCTAGTTATTTAATTTTCCGAGAGGTTTGGCGAGCCTCGCTTTCGTTTTGTTGGGAGAGATCTACCATTTCCGAACCGAACTTTTCGGTAGATCTCTTTTGGTACAACCATCGCTCGTTCGGACCGGGTGGGTCCTTTTAGCTTGAGAGAACGACGACCTATTGTCGTTTGTTCGATCTTAAAACGGCGTGGCTACCGTACGTTAGTAATAGTTGATAACGTTGTTCGTGAGTGTGCTGCATTTAATTATTGTGTGAGCGTAATAGTGGAAATAGAGAGGCGTACGTGTAATCCCCTTAGCCATTATAGTGACAAACATAGTGGCCTACATCAATTTGGTATCAGAGGGAGGTTGTGTCAATTTCTTAATTGACACCATCCTATTTAATTTTAGTAGGCCGACACGCACGTGCACAAAATTTTTCAAACAATAAAAAAGCAAAAAAATATTTTTTGTGGTCTGTCAATAGCAGCCTAAATTTTTATTTTTTAGCAAAAATTAAGAAAAAAAATTAATTAATAATCTCCATATTTTTGCCAGCAAGAATATCAAAAAATATATATATATTATTTTGAAATTTTAGCGGGAACAAATCTATCTTTGAAAATTAATCAGGATCAGACTATATTTCTTTGTATTTGTGCACTTACTTCGCGTAGTCTATCCTCATTTTCCCGCTGAAAATTAAAACAAAAATGACCTACGATGTTCACGTTTCCCGAATGAAATCTTTAGGTTCTGTCATGAACGTTAGAAAGCCTTTCCATTGTCCGGTAGTGGAAGAGATTAATGGGTTGATTGGCCACCTAAAGGTTAATCAGGTTGTACCGCACTCATCTAGGCATGTTAGAGTTCCAGCTCCGACCTATGATGGGCTAGGTGGAACTCAAGAGTTTTTAAGCTGGGTAAAGGCTATGGAGCGCTATTTTGAGAGATATCAGATAGTGGACACCCAGAGGATCCCCATCGCGAGACTTCAATTATTTAGTCGAGCCCAGACCTTCTGGCTCAATGAGGAGAGACGTTTTGGGACATCCCTCGAAGATTCACCTGTAGGTTGGAATATTATGAAGAATTTATTAACGGATGAGTATTACCCTCCCCACTGTCGTTCTCAGTCATCTAAAAATGTAAGTGAAATGCCACCTATAATTATGCCTACACCGTACCAGTATGACACCCCGTACTCCCGTGCTAGGACGTCACATAAGTTTACTTCTCCCCGCCAGGGCACTAGACCCCAACTTGATTATGAGAGTGTTCCTATCCTCGTGGGTAGTCAGGCGATCAAGACACGTGAGACTAGTGAAACGACTGGGTTTGGCACTATCGATCATTCTATTCTGACTACGCCCGTAGTCTCCTTAGAGTCGCCCCCTGAGCTGTCAAATCTAGTTATTGACTCCCCTAATGAGTCTGAGGCTGATTCTACGATTGCGCCCATCACCGAGGATGAGGTTATTATCACTGACGAGTGTAACGACATTGAGGAGATTGGTTACCCTAGTGACCTTGATAAGGATTTCTCTTATGAGGAATCATCTCCACTCCCCTTCGACGACATTTCGGATCCATCCATCTTGATCGTAGTGGAGTCTTTTGATGACCCTAATTCGATTGACAAGCTGGCTGAATCGGAAGAGTTATCTTACGCTAAGAGCTTACCCAATCGTGAGTTAGATGATGTTTGGGATGATGATAGTTTGACCTGTGAGAGTATTACTTTGCCTATTACTAGCCACACTAGCGTTGTGACTGATCACCCTAGTGTTGAGAGCCCTCTCCAAAATACAAGCCTCGACGTGTTAGAGGCTACGATTACACCTAATGAGAATATCTCTGATTTTCCTGAGGATCTTGTAAGTGAGGATGTTCTAGTTGATTTCTCTAATCACGAATTAATGGATGCCCCAACTGATTTGGAAGACTTACTATATGATCAACATTTATTGTTGGAAGAACTTTCGGATGAGTTGGTAGAGTCCTCCTGTGAGGAGTGTTATTCGGAGAGTGAGTTGGGTGATGATGAGCCAAATGAGTTTATCGTGAGGGAAAATCTTTTGTTTGATTTTTCGGTAGAGTTTGATGGCTTGCACCCGGAGGATTTTACTTGGACGATAAATCCATATTTTGACACTGGGTATGACGTAGCCCCTCCTCCGGAATCTATCGATGCGCCCATTCCTGAGATTTCTACTGCTACTGATGTCACAATTTATGAGTTGGAAGAATTTCCAAGTGAGAGAGTTATACTTTTGGAGGTCGTTATTGAGGTAGACCCGGATAAGCGTCCCCTTATGCTAACTCCATGGCGTGAATTTAAATACAATCTTAACTCTTTCTCGTTGTTAGTGCTACCGATAATCCCTCCTGATATGTTGACCCGACCACCGGATCCTTTGGGTTGTGCGTTTAATTTGCCTGATTTGAGTCAATTAGTTTTACCATCCATGCTGGACCCTCCTTGGGACATGTCGCGTCGTGTGTTATTAGATGTTGTGTTGGGTCATGATGACAGTCTCGTTAATTCTGTACCCTCTCAATTTTCTAAGATTCACCAAATCTCTGAGAGCACGTTAATGACGTGGTCATCTTTTGTGCCATCGGACTGCATGCAGTTAGTACCACCTGATTTCATTCTACTAGTGCCTCCTGATGTAGTTCCGCTAGTGCCACCCTATTACTTTCCGTTTGCACCACCATATTTATTTCCGTTTGTGCCACCTTATGTAGTTCCGTTACCGCCATTTTCTATGACAAGTCAACATGCACTAGTATTTGCCTCTTTTGTTCTTAATTTACATAAGCACGGTAAGGAAGCGTTAGTCACACACATGTCTTCTTATCAATATATCGCTAACTTACATAAGAGGGTGTCTCCTTATAAGGTTTTTGGTTTACTCTTGGTGCGTCTCATCCCAGAACGGATGCCTTCGGGAACTATAGAAACGTTGGCGATTTGGCGAGTTAGAACTTTTCGGATTTTTAATCAATTAAGAGAAACAACATATCTGTTGAAGTTAACCACTGAATGGGGTAATTCCCCTAGTTTAAATGTTTCCAATTTCACGCATTGTGTTTTTCCACCTTTTGAAATATCTAACTCTACGTTTGGTGCCACTATATTTTCATTTGGGTTGGGGGGTGAGCTTGTTCTTGGATCGTCCTCTCCATCGGTCTCCAACGGAGGTACGTTGACTGTTGATGAAGAAGTTTTTCCTCTTTATTTGCCTAATGCTTTTCCCAGTTTCCCCAGGACAATCTTTTTGCTAGACAGGTTCATATTTGGTTTTTTGCTCTCCTCTCCAAGCGGTGGTATTCAGCGTTATGTGATACGATGGTGTGCTCGCCCGGTCTCCGGTGACCCTTGGATTTTGGACTCGGCGATGGTTCTTTTGGATGATGTTCTTCGGCGCCAGCACCTCCATGCCAACTCATCGGTGATGAGTTATTTTGAGCGGGGGAGGATTGATGGCGGCAACCCCCAACGTGTTAAAGTTGAAGATGATGACGATGACGGCGACGGCGTTATCCTACATGTTGAAGATGATGACGGCAACGGCGACGGCGATGGCGTTCTCCTACATGTTGAAGATGATGACGGCGACGGCGACGGCGTTCTCCTACATGATGAAGATGAAGACTACATGATGTGGAGCTATATGAGATGAAGGCTTTTAAACATTATTTAGTTTATTTCGATTCTCATTTTTATTTTCATCATGTAATGTTTAAAACATTTAGTATTGTTTTTATTTTCTTTATGTGGGCTGCATATGATGGCGCGTCCCCCCCGCCACTCATCGATGATGAAGACCCGGCTGCCGAGGCGCTGCAACATAAAGATCTGCGGCGTCGTGACGATGATGGAAGCCCGCGTTATAATCTCCGCCCGCGGCGTGACAAGGCCGCCAAGAAATATTGAACTTTTAATTCATGCACTTTTATTTTATATTAATAAATATAAAATTATTTCATGTTTGATGATAATTTTATATTTATTATAATGGTTGTATTTTAATTTTAGAACTCTTTATTTGATTTTGGTGTGTACTTAACCATACGGATGGATGAGATTTCATCTCCATCATGGATGGTTAAGATGTTTTTGTAACTCCTATTTAAGGAGGTCTTTATGAAGGAATGAGGAGATGAAAAATCAAACCCTAACCCTTCCTAAATTGGAAATTTCGGCCATAGGAGTTCCTCCTTGCCTCCCCTCTTGGTGTGACTCCAAGGCCGCCGCCTCCCTCCATCCTCTTCGGTGCGACTCCGGCGAGACTTCCGTGGTGTGACTCCAAGGAAGAAGGGTTGCTTCTCCGTTCGGTGCGACGCCGGCGGAACCGTGGAGAGAGAGATTCTCCCACAAATCTATCTTGAGTGCATGCTTGATCTTGGTTGGGTAATCTCTTTCCTCTCTAGTGATTCTTCTAAGCGTTTGTGGAGGTTTTGTCGAATCATTTTATCCGTGATCTTAATTTTTCGCGCTTGCAAAAATCTGAACTAAAAGTGTTGTTATTAAACCTCTTGCTAACCGGATTGGAACGATCCATGCCATGTTAACAAGGGAGTTAATCACCACTAAATCTTTCGTCGCCGCTTGAAGTTTATCACCGCTCCGCGAATATTGCCGCTGCGTTTTGCTAAAATCATTTGATGGAATAGATGCTTGTGTAGGTGCGGTGAGTTGTGTGCTTGTTGGAGAGGTAGGTCCTAAGGACGTGGTATCGAGTCCGCTAAACGGTGAGATGTGTGCTTGTTGGAGCTAGGTCCTAAGGACGTGGTATCGAGTCCCGAATCTTTGGGAGCCAACCGACCCCTTTTCGTTCGCTTTTGGTCGGAGCCCTCTCTTTCTTTATTTCTATGTTGCGTTGTCGCGGTGACCCCTACATCAATTTGGTATCAGAGGCGGTTTGTTTCAACTTCCACGTTGCAAACATCCTCGCTGCGATCTTTGTTGGTCGATCCGGTCGTTAGAGAAAATCTGAAATTTTCGGATTGGTCTGCGTTTAGTAAAAAAAAAAATCCTAAATTTTAAAAACTTGTCCAAAAAATCTGAAAAAAATTCTGTAGCTTCCTGCACTTATTTCCAGCAACTTTAAAACTGAAACTTTTTCGATTCGTCCTCGTTAGGTCAGCCTAAAAATTGGAAACGTCGTAATTCTGTCCAGGTGGTCTGCAAATAGCGGGCTAACATTCTCAGTTTTTGTCGAAAAATTCAGAAAAAAAAATTCTGAATATCCTACCCTTTAGTGTCATCCCTAAATCTATTTTCTGTCAAATTTTAGGGTCGTTTAAGTCCTTAGTTTTGCCCGCACTCGCATGCGCACTAGACTAGGCACAGAGTACACATTACCTTCAACATCTGGGATGGATGCGAATCAGCACAATGATCCCAACACCGAGGCCATAGCAGGTCTACGTACGGAGATGACTGAGCTTAGGACGATGTTAGAACAAATTTTACGGAATCAAGGTGGTCCACCGCCACCACCCGGTGACGTTGAAAGGCCCAACCGGCACCAACCGGTCACTGATTCGGATTCTGATGAGGGCTATCCCCGAGTGCCCCCTCGTGAACGCCGCCCCGAGCGTGGCTTCGAAATCACTAGAGCCATCAAGATTGATGCCCCCACCTACGATGGCATGGGAGACCCCCAAGTCTTCCTTAGCTGGGTAGTTGATATGGAATGTTACTACCAGTGGCACAATCTCACGGACATCCAAAAGGTCCAAGTTGCCCGCATAAAGTTGACTGATCGTGCGAAAACCTTTTGGTTGAATGAGGAAAGGAGGTTGGGAGCCGGAGAGGGAATCCCACCTATCGGATGGGCGGTGATGAAAAATTTGCTCACCGACCAATACGTTCCCGCTTACCACCGAACACAGATGTTCGATGAACTAGCCACCCTGCGGCAAGGTTCAAAGTCAGTAGCCGAGTATATGGGAGATTTGAAAGACCGAATGGTGCGTTGAGAACTTAGGGAACCCCCGGAGGTCACATTATCTAGGTTTCGTAAGGGGCTTCAACCCGATATCCAGCGGAAGCTCTTGCGCTATGGGCACACAGATCTGAATGCCACCTTCAATGCCGCCCTAGACATTGAAAAACATTTAGCCGCCAAGGCTCACTCCCGTACTTCCTACACGAAGACTAAGACCAATGTTGGAGCGTCTTCTTCCACCTATCCGGACAAGGGAAGGTCGAGAACCACCGAGTCTAAGTCCGTCGTGATCATCGCTAGGAACACTAGAAACCCCACGAGTGAGCGAGTGCCCATTGGGAAGGTTAGCAAGGCCAATACCACGTGCTATTCTTGCGGTGTTCAAGGCCACTATGCCTTTGAATGCCCAACTAAGACTAAGGCCGTTGCCCTCTTAGATATGGCAGCTGATTCTACGGATTACGTCTACGAGGCCGCCGAGGAGAGCGACCCGGAAGGGGTTCCAAGCGATATGGAAGACGATCACCACCTCATGGTGATGCGATGTATTCTGACCACTCCACGTCCGCTAGATGACTGGAGGAGGACGAGTATATTCTCCCTGATCTTTAAGAGTGGTGAAAAGTTGTGCAAACTCATTATAGATAGCGGTAGCTGTGTGAATGTCATCTCTGAGAACGCCGTGACACGTATGAATCTGACCACTGAACCACACCCAACACCCTACCAGGTAGCTTGGATTAGCAAGGTTACTGTCCCCGTTAGCAAGCGTTGCCTGGTTCCCCTTACCTTCAAATCTTACACGGATGAGGTCTGGTGTGACGTCCTCCCCATGGACGCGTGCCACGTGTTATTAGGCCGCCCTTGGCTTTATGACCGTGACGTCACACATTTCGGTCGAGCCAATACATATGAGTTCAAATTCAACGGCAAGACCATCACCCTGAGACCGACCGCTCCAAAGGAGCCAGTAGTTATGGCTAAGGACACCATCGTTCCGGTAGAGAGAAAGGCGTTGAGCCTAGTTGGTAAGAGAGAGTTTGTGAGAGATCCCTTTCTGGACGGAGTTATGTATGCGTTAGTTCTTATGAGTTCGAAGGGTGATTCGGAAACGTTGAGAGAGCTTCCTAGAGCGTTACGAGTGCTTCTGGACGAGTACAAAGATGTATACCCAGAAGAGCTGCCTTCGGTGTTACCTCCACTGAGGAACATACAGCATGCGATAGACCTCATCCCAGGTTCATCCTTACCGAACCAACCCCACTATAGGCTTCATCCCGCGGCCCACAAAGAGCTACAGACTCAGATCGAGGATTTGATGAACAAAGGATTCATCAGGCCTAGCATGAGCCCTTGCGCGGTGCCAGCCCTTTTGGCCCCCAAAAAGGATGGTACGTGGCGGATGTGTGTTGATAGCCGCGCTATCAACAAGATCACCATAAAGTACCGATTTCCCATACCACGCCTAGATGACCTCCTAGATGTCTTGGCTGGCGCCACCATATTTTCTAAGCTAGATTTACGAAGCGGCTATCACCAGATAAGGATCCGCGAGGGAGATGAGTGGAAGACGGCGTTCAAATCCAAGGACGGGTTGTACGAGTGGCTTATGATGCCCTTTGGGCTATCCAATGCCCCTAGCACCTTCTCCCGCATGATGACACACGTCTTTCAGCCATTCATGGGAAAGTTTGTGGTAGTTTACTTTGATGATATCTTAGTATATAGCACCACCACGATCGAGCACATCACCCACCTAAGAGAGGTTCTTTCCACCCTTCGGAAGGAAACTTTATTTCTTAATCTCAAGAAATGCACGTTCCATGTTACAGAAGTAGAGTTCTTAGGATACATTGTTGGAGCGGAGGGCATTAGAGTTGACCCTAGCAAGGTCAAGGTCATTGAGGACTGGCCCGAGCCGACCACGATACGTGAGGTAAGAAGCTTCCATGGGTTGGCCACTTTCTACCGCCGCTTCATCAAAGACTTTAGTAGCATTATGGCCCCCATTAGTGACTGCATGAGAAAGGGTGAGTTTACTTGGACGAAGTCCGCCACCTTCGCTTTCCAACGCATCAAAAAGCTTATGACGGAGGCACCTGTCCTACGTCTACCAGACTTCTCCAAAGTCTTCGAGCTTACTTGTGACGCTTCGGGCGTGGGAATAGGAGGTGTCCTGAGTCAGGAGGGGCACCCTGTGAGTTTCTTTAGTGAAAAGTTGGCGGGCGCTAAATTAAATTATTCCAACTACGATAGGGAATTCTATGCAGTTATTAGATGCTTGCACCACTGGAGGCATTATCTCCTCTCTAAGGAGTTCGTGATCCTCTCCGATCATGAAGCGTTACGATTTATTAATGGCCAACACAAAATCAGCCCGCGTCACGCCAAGTGGGTATCCTTCCTACAGGGTTATACGTTTAATCTCAAGCACCTCAAGGGAGCGGACAATCGGGTTGCGGACGCTCTTAGTCGCCTAGCCCTTTTAGTCACCACTATGGAGGTTAACGTTGTTGGGTTCGAGCGCATCAAGGATGAGTACGCCACATGTCCGGATTTTCAGGATTCTTATCTCTCAGCCCAGGATAGTTCCCCCACCACTATTACCGCGTTCGTTATTAGGGATGGTTACCTATTTAGGCACGGGAAGTTGTGTATCCCGCAGTCCTCCTTACGTCTCCATATCATCTGGGAACTGCATAGTGGCGGGTTGAGTGGCCATTTCGGTAGAGATAAGACTATCACTCTGGTTGAGGAAAAGTTTTATTGGCCAAAGTTAAAGGCAATGGTAGGGCGAGTAGTGAGTAGTTGCCGTGCTTGCCAAGTCTCTAAGGGTACCAAAACCAACGTAGGGCTATATACACCGTTGCCTATTCCGTCCACACCTTGGGAGGACGTGAGCATGGACTTTGTCCTAGGATTACCCATCACTTTTCGTCGTCACGACTCCATCTTCGTAGTTGTGGATAGGTTCTCCAAAATGGCATATTTTATACCGTGTACTAGAACCAACGACGCGTCTCATATTGCAAAGCTATATTTTAAGGAAGTCGTTAGTCACCGGGGAGTGCCGAAGACAATAGTCTCGGATAGGGATGTTAAGTATACGAGCTATTTCTGGAAGACACTTTGGACCCTAATGGGTACCAAGCTATTGTTTTCCTCCGCCTATCATCCTCAAACCGATGGGCAAACTGAGGTGGTGAACCAGAGTCTAGGAAACCTTCTTAGATGCCTCGTGAGTGATCATAAAGGCACATGGGATCTTCTTCTTCCCCACGCTCAGCTAGCCTACAACAATTCCAAAAATCGGTCCACTGGTCTGTCACCTAATGAGATTGTCCACGGATACAAGGCCCATGTGCCTCTTGACTTGGTTCCCTTGCCCCCAACATACAAGGCAAGTCACTTTGCACAATCCTTTGCCCAACATATTCACGACCTTCATGCACGTATACGAGCTACCTTGACTGCTCAGTATGATTCTTATCAGGCACACGCCAATACACACCGGAGAGCGTCACACTTCAAGGTTGGCGATTTGGTTTTAGTCCGATTAGTTCCCGAGCGTTTGCCATCTGGCACCGTTAAAAAGTTAGCACCTAAGCGCGCCGGCCCTTTTCGGATTATCAAGAAAATAGGTGACAACGCTTTTATTTTATACTTGCCTGCCGAATGGGGAATCTCCCCTATTTTTAACGTCTCGGATTTAACGATGTTCGTATCGCCTCCACATGAGTTGAGTTCCTTGCCGTTTTCTTCTTCCACCAAATCTTCTAATGGGTTGGGGAGTGGTAGTACGGATGACCTCTCTCTGTCGGTTCCCACTGGTATTTCATCGGATGGTAAGTTGCATACTTTTATTCCTACTGCTGATATGTTCCCCAGGTTTCCGAAGACTTTCCTCACTCCGGCCATGATACTTGCTGCGGAGCCACTTACTACCTCGGAGGGTGCTACTTACCGCTTCCTCATCCGTTGGCGCGATCGCCCTCCTTCTGACGATTCCTGGATCCTCGCGACGGAGCTTCAACGACTGGATGCTGCTCTTCTCCGCCGCTACCTCTCGGACCACGCATCGGAGATGCTTGATTTTGAGTGGGGGAGGATTGATGGCGCGTCCCCCCCGCCACTCATCGATGATGAAGACCCGGCTGCCGAGGCGCTGCAACATAAAGATCTGCGGCGTCGTGACGATGATGGAAGCCCGCGTTATAATCTCCGCCCGCGGCGTGACAAGGCCGCCAAGAAATATTGAACTTTTAATTCATGCACTTTTATTTTATATTAATAAATATAAAATTATTTCATGTTTGATGATAATTTTATATTTATTATAATGGTTGTATTTTAATTTTAGAACTCTTTATTTGATTTTGGTGTGTACTTAACCATACGGATGGATGAGATTTCATCTCCATCATGGATGGTTAAGATGTTTTTGTAACTCCTATTTAAGGAGGTCTTTATGAAGGAATGAGGAGATGAAAAATCAAACCCTAACCCTTCCTAAATTGGAAATTTCGGCCATAGGAGTTCCTCCTTGCCTCCCCTCTTGGTGTGACTCCAAGGCCGCCGCCTCCCTCCATCCTCTTCGGTGCGACTCCGGCGAGACTTCCGTGGTGTGACTCCAAGGAAGAAGGGTTGCTTCTCCGTTCGGTGCGACGCCGGCGGAACCGTGGAGAGAGAGATTCTCCCACAAATCTATCTTGAGTGCATGCTTGATCTTGGTTGGGTAATCTCTTTCCTCTCTAGTGATTCTTCTAAGCGTTTGTGGAGGTTTTGTCGAATCATTTTATTCGTGATCTTAATTTTTCGCGCTTGCAAAAATCTGAACTAAAAGTGTTGTTATTAAACCTCTTGCTAACCGGATTGGAACGATCCATGCCATGTTAACAAGGGAGTTAATCACCACTAAATCTTTCGTCGCCGCTTGAAGTTTATCACCGCTCCGCGAATATTGCCGCTGCGTTTTGCTAAAATCATTTGATGGAATAGATGCTTGTGTAGGTGCGGTGAGTTGTGTGCTTGTTGGAGAGGTAGGTCCTAAGGACGTGGTATCGAGTCCGCTAAACGGTGAGATGTGTGCTTGTTGGAGCTAGGTCCTAAGGACGTGGTATCGAGTCCCGAATCTTTGGGAGCCAACCGACCCCTTTTCGTTCGCTTTTGGTCGGAGCCCTCTCTTTCTTTATTTCTATGTTGCGTTGTCGCGGTGACCCCTACATCAGCATATAGCCAAGGTATGTTGTAAAGCCTATATATAGACATGGACTTTCATGATTTTATTTAGAGAATGAAAAATTGAAAACCAAAATTCAAAATTTGAATTTCCCCCCTCCTCTCTCTTCCCCTCTTGGAAACTTCGTTTCCTCCTCTCCTCTCCTCCTGTCCAAAATTTCGGCCTCCCCCTTTCTTTCCCTCCTCTCTACCTCCTCCTCCTTTCCAATATTCATCCAAAGTCTTCCCCCTCACCCAAAAAAACCGATCAACCCCCTCCATCAAGAGCCCCCAAATCAGCCCTTTTCCATAGTGAAATCGAACAAGATCAAGGTGTTTTCTCCCTTTGTGGTTTTCCTCCATCCCGGCGTGAAGCAAAGGAAGCGGACAAGTTTTCTCTCCGGTTGGCGAAACTCCGGCGGAGTCGTGGAAGAACGATCCTTGAAAGTGAACCGGAATCATCTATTCTGGTTGGGTAACGAGATCTTCTACCTCTTGTGTGATTCTTATTTTTTTAGATTTTCATTTGGTGGAATACCTTTGTGTTACTTTGGAATCGTTTTTTCGTTCGTGGTTTATCTTTCCGATTGTATGTGTTGTTCTTTCTAGTTATTTAATTTTCCGAGAGGTTTGGCGAGCCTCGCTTTCGTTTTGTTGGGAGAGATCTACCATTTCCGAACCGAACTTTTCGGTAGATCTCTTTTGGTACAACCATCGCTCGTTCGGACCGGGTGGGTCCTTTTAGCTTGAGAGAACGACGACCTATAGTCGTTTGTTCGATCTTAAAACGGCGTGGCTACCGTACGTTAGTAATAGTTGATAACGTTGTTCGTGAGTGTGCTGGATTTAATTATTGTGTGAGCGTAATAGTGGAAATAGAGAGGCGTACGTGTAATCCCCTTAGCCGTTATAGTGACAAACATATTGGCCTACATCAATAAATGGTTTTGACTTCTACAAATAGGGGAATATTATTGGGTATTGTATCCACAATAACCTATATTTATGTGAAGTCACCCTTGAACTAAGTTGAATTAATTATGTATTTGATATTATTCTTGAGTTGAGTGCTTGCAGGTCATTATTTTTAAGTGTAGACTAATGTCAGTTTACAATGAGTCACTAAACACAGAACCATGCAATGTAATCCTTCATTGTGTGACCCATTGTCACAACCCACATTTTCTCCGTATTAAATAATACGTTAGAGTAAGAGAAAATACGTGTCGTGATGTCACGCCGTGCAGGGGACAACTGCAGACGCTTAGGTGACTCATCCTCACATTTACTTTATGTAAAAGACTTATGAAATTAAGTTAAAAAAATACATATAAGTTCTTTGAGTTTACTAACCGTGTCCCTCGGTCGGGTGGATCACTAGTCCATAGGTGAGAAAATATATAAGTTTACGCAGCGGAAAATACTTAGTTTGATTCATTTGTTATCCTATATGAGAATTAAAGCCTAGCATAATGTAATGATGATGTGACTTCTACATTTAATATAAATAAAAAAAATACTTTTATAGCGCTTAAAAGTAGTAAGTTTTGCAGTTAAAAAGTTATGTCATGTCAATATTCCAAAATACAGTTTTGTATACTTAAAAGTAACTATATGTATCCTAACATAAATCCTTCCCAGAGAGCAAGCATCAAACTATCAAAAGTAACCGCAGTAAAAGCAGCAAGTAGTCTAACACATAAAAGTCTAAGACTATGGGCGGCAACAACTGACATGAACCCATAGGAAAATCTGACAAGTCTAAACAAAGATAACTACCTCAATGCTCTTAGGTGGAAACAAACGGCCGAAGCAACTCGCAGTACCAGAAGCACAACTCTGTCAGCTAAACCTGCTACTGCTCTGGACCCGAGGCATTCAAAAGGAGAACACCTCAGAAGTAAGTTACAAATGATGCAAAAAGTAAAGGTATACCAAACAAACCTCAAGGTGAACAAAAATCTACAAGACTACTTCAACCAAAGGTCAGTAGCAGAGCAACATAAACAAAACAGTAAATCTAGCTGAGCAAGAAAGGCTAATCACAACGGGACAGAACAGAGTGTCAAACATCAGAAGTTCATACATTCATCTTTCTTTATTATTCATGTTATTCATCATTTTTAAATGAGACTGACCAGCTCAACAAAAAAGAGTACTGTGCCGGAAAAAAGGTCCACAAAGCGCACAAACTCAGCCAAAAGGCACTATGCCGAGGGAGAAACCCCAACACGCATAGACCAACAACTAAGTTAATATGCCCGGGATGAAGGTCTACAACACGCACAGACTCAACCATAAGGCACTATGCCGAGGGAGAAAACCCAACGCGCACAGACTATCAGAGTTTTTTTTAGTTACATAATTATACACACAGAGTTTCTTTTATTCATCATAGACTAACGGTCAACAGACTATAAATCGACTCTTAATGAGACCGACACATCAAAAGAACACTTACCAACTAGGACTTACCCGACGAGATTTCAAAGAGAGTCAACAAACGACTTGGATTGTATAAGGACATTGCAAGGGTTAAGCAAGGTGCGGCGCGATCAAAACAACGGGACACACAAGGGATCACAACGAACAAAATGACTCGATAATTAAAGTGACACGACCACTACATTTGTTTACCCACCCTACGGGATAAAAATTGGGAGTAATGGTTCTAGGTGAAACACACTTCATAATCCAAGAAAATAAATTAGAAATTCAAAGACAAGTTTCTAGGAAATTTAAAAATGTCAAACTCACAAAATATGGCTAAATATTTGAAGAAAAGAGCAAGAGGGGGAGCAAGAACACAACTTGCCTCAGCTTCTACTACAAACGGTCCTCCAAATTAACTCACGTCATGGATCTAGCCAAAAGAAGGCGTGGGTTAGGGTCGAAAACCCTAGCAAAAAACTTCCACGAAACGAGAAATACTTACCACGATCATGAAGATCTCGGCTAGAGCTTTTCGGATCTATGCTCGGTTTGCGATTCCGAGCACCGTAGCTCTGTCGGCGGCGATCTGAAGCTTCACGAACTTAGAACCCTCCCTGTCACTCTCGCTCTCTGGTTCGGTCTAGTCTCAAGGAAGAAGATGAAGTTGAATAGAAGAACGTGGGGCCAGTTCTATTTATTTATATGTGTGTGTGTGTGTGTGTCTATATATATATATATATATATATAGGGGGTTACTCTAGTGCGGGCGTACGGGCGTACGGGCAAGGGTCAAGGAGGCTTCAAATCAAAAAGTGATCAACATGAAAGTTGTAGATCTCGGCGATCCGAACAACTTTCATGTTGATCACTTTTTGATTTGGAGCCATCTTGGACCTCGATTTGGGCCCCGAAATCTGGGGCGGCGGAACTGCTACAGTAAAGCGTCCGCCGCCCCAGATTTCGGGGCTCAAATCGAGGTCCAAGATGGCTCCAAATCAAAAAGTGATCAACATGAAAGTTGTTCGGATCACCGAGATCTACAACTTTCATGTTGATCACTTTTCAATTTGGAGCCTCCTTGACCCCCAAAACGCCTTACCCGTACGCCCGCATATAAGCCTGCCCGCATTTGAGATCTCCCCATATATATATATATATATATATATATATATATATAGGGGGCACTGAATATGCGCGCAGCGCGTTTTTGATAAAAAACCGCGCTCCCCGGAAAAATGAAAAAAACACCATCTTAACAGCATTTTTAGAAAAAGTGGTCAACATGAAAGTTGTAGATCTCGTCGAGATCTACAACTTTCATGTTGACCACTTTTTCTAAAAATGCTGTTTAGGGGGTCTATTTTCAAAAGGCGCGAAGGGGGGTCCGCGCAAAAAATAAAAATCGAAATAATTACCGGGCGGAACCCCCTTCGCGCCTTTTGAAAATAGACCCTCTAAACAGCATTTTTAGAAAAAGTGGTCAACATGAAAGTTGTAGATCTCGACGAGATCTACAACTTTCATGTTGACCACTTTTTCTAAAAATGCTGTTTAGGAGGTGTTTTTTCCATTTTTCTGAGGAGCGCGGTTTTTTATCAAAAACGCACTGCGCGTTTTTACAGTTTTCTGATATATATATATATATATATATATATATATATATATATATATATATATATATATATATATATATATATATATATATTTCTTTACTACTATAATAGAAATACTGTGCTCTGCAGATAACATGAGTTCGAAATTAGAGGGTAATTAGGTGGCCGTCGGATTCAGATTTTTGATCATGAACCGTTGGATCAAACCAACCCTCTATCCAGACTTTTTTATAGGCCTCTTAAACCTACTTTAGGACAGTCCTAAACCTACTATAGGACAGCAAAAAAATTGGCGGACCTGCAACCGGCGAGCCCGCAAACAACCAGCAAGCCCATCCCGCGAAAACCTGCAAGCAAGCCCGCCCGCAAGTCAGCCAGCCAATATATATATCTTTACTACTATAATAGAAATACTGTGGTCTGCAGATAACATGAGTTCGAAATTAGAGGGTAATTAGGTGGCCGTCGGATTTCAGATTTTTGATCATGAACCGTTGGATCAAACCAACCCTCTATCCAGACTTTTTTATAGGCCTCTTAAACCTACTTTAGGACAGTCCTAAACCTACTATAGGACAGTCCTAAACCTACTATAGGACAGCAAAAAAATTAGCGGACCTGCAACCGGCGAGCCCGCAAACAACCAGCAAGCTCATCCCGCGAAAACCTACAAGCAAGCCCGCCCGCAAGTCAGCCAGCCAACATTACTTCAAATATCTAAAGCTGAATATTGAATATATATCCCCAAAAATCCGAAGAATGGACGGTGTGGGACTAAACCCGCCTGTTTAGGCACGGGAATCAGATTTTTCGGGGCCCAATATGAGGGTCAAGATGGCTCCAAAATGAAAAGTGGTCAACATGAAAGTTGTAGATCTCGGCGATACGAACAACTTTCATGTTGATCACTTTTTGATTTGGAGCCTCCTTGAACTTCGATTTGGGACCCGAAAAGTCTGCGAGGCGAGACTGCTACAGTAAAGGCACGGAAATCAGGTTTTTCGGGGCCCAATATGAGGGTCAAGATTGCTCCAAAACGAAAAGTGGTCAACATGAAAGTTGTAGATCTCGGCGATCCGAACAACTTTCATGTTGATCACTTTTTGATTTGGAGCCTCCTTGACTTTCTATTTGGGACCTGAAAAGTCTGGGCGCAAGACTGCTACAGTAAAAGCACGGAAATCAGGTAAAATAATAATATATATATATAAAACAGCCCGGGTGCGGGCGAAGCCCGCCGGGGGGCGGGCGAAGCCCGCCGGGGGGCGGGCGAAGCCCGCCGGGGGGCGGGCGAAGCCCGCCGGGGGGCGGGCGAAGCCCGCCGGGGGGCGGGCGAAGCCCGCCGGGCTGCGGGCCATTTAGGAGCAGGAAGGAGGCGGGCTGCGGGCCATTTAAGAGCAGGCGCACAGAAAACAAAAATAGAGGCTAAAGATGTCTCCAAATAGAAAATTGATCAACACGAAAGTTGTAGATCTCGTCGAGATAAACAAAATCCATGTTAACTATTTTTCCATATGATGCCGTTTTGACCTTCAAAACCGCGCCCGAAAGCAGGCTGAAACGGATTTCTCGGGATGAACTTCGAATTTCTCGAGAGCAGCATAGGATTTCTCGAGAAGGGGGCAGGGATTTCTCGAGAACAAACATAGAGTTCTCGAGAACTAGCTTCAGGATTTCCCGGGAAGGGTTTTAAGTTCTCGAGTACAAGTTTCAGGCTTATCGGGAAGGGCTGCATACTACTCGAGAGGAACAAACAGCTACCCGAGAACTAAATTGCATGAATAGTGTTTTTTTGTCCTCCCTCATAATAATGGATTTTGCAAATATACCATTGATCAAACTTTAGGGATGAATAGTTCTTTTCATTTTTGAATAGTGCTTTAATATTATAATAATCATATTTATATTTTTTAAACAAGAAAACACGAGTTCAAAACGGAGGCTCAAACGCGCGCCGAATTAAACGAAATTCGCACCGTTGGCGAACACTGACGCTACAAATCCAACGGCGAAGACGAAACCAAAATCCAACGAGCCGTTCTCGAGATATAAATTTTCAAAGTCTACGACGAACATAAATTCTACAAAACTTCGGAAATTCGCCGTTGCTCCAATATCGCTCGGATCGCGACGAAACTTGACGAGCATGCCAAAAATTAATTAATTTCCATTTTCGACAAGGATTCACGAATTTGGCCGACTCGGCCGAACAGACGCGAAAACGCACTAACGACGACGCGCCGTCAACTCCACGTTACTGTAACGCCCCTTACATCATTATGACGTCGCCAAGAGGATTAAATAATTGTCGGAAAATCAGGGGCGTTACAGTCACCCATCCAAAAAGAAAGTTTCGTCCCGAAACTTGGAACACGAAACGAAACAAGTGGGCAGAGGGAGAGCTAGACATGGTAGAGGAATTCATTAAACAATAATACTAAC
This sequence comes from Platanthera zijinensis, assembly GCA_039513925.1. NCBI lineage: Eukaryota > Viridiplantae > Streptophyta > Magnoliopsida > Asparagales > Orchidaceae > Platanthera > Platanthera zijinensis. The sequence continues at coordinate 66,449,690 of CM077093.1, forward strand.
CAGGGAAGACTAGGAGAATAGATGAGGATGAGATTCTCTCATTGCGGATTCCAATTCCCAAGTTGCACTTCTAGCGTCCTGATTGCGCCAGAGAACCTTAACCATCGGAATTGTCTTCTTTCTTAGCACACGATCCTGCGTATCCAGAATACGGACATGCTCTTCGACATACGAGAGATTAGTCTGCAACTGGGGTACTGAGTCTAGGACATATCGATCACTACGAACACACTTTCGCAATTGGCTCACGTGAAACACGTCGTGAACACCAGGGAAAAAATCAGGGAATTCCAGTTTATAGGCAGAAACTCTGATGCGCTCCAAAATCTGAAAAGGTCTCACATACCTGGAATCTAGCTTATGGTTCCTTCCAAATATTTTAACACCTGGCATCAGAGAGACCTTTAGAAATACCATATCCCCAACTGCAAATTCTAGATCAACTTTGCGCTGATTTGCATACTTCTCGTATCGCTCCTGAGCCAACCTCAGCTTTTCACGAATATGCGTCACTGAAATGCTCATATCCTCCAGCGCTTACAGACCGAGCAAAGGCTTCTCACCAACTTCTGCCCAAAACATGGGAGTTCGACAACGCCTCCCATATAAAGCTTCAAAGGGCGCCATCTGCAAACTCTCCTGATAGTTATTATTGTACGCGAACTCCATCAGTCTGAGGCGTTTATCCTAAGCTCCACCATGGTCCAAAATATAACATCTAATCATATCCTCCAAGATCTGATTCACTCTCTCCGTCTGACCATTTGTCTGAGGATGATATGTAGTAGAATACCTAAGGTCAGTACCTAGAGCTCCTTGCAAGCTTTGTCAGAAACGAGATATTAACCGGGAGTCTCGGTCTTACACAATACTCGTAGGTACACCATGCATCTGATAACTTCGTCCAAGTAAAGCTCAGCAATATTCTCCACCGAATAGTCAATCTTGAAAGGCACAAAGTGGGCACACTTGGTTAGTTTGCCCATGATAACCCACACTACATCATGCCCTCTAGGAGATCTCGGCAAACCGATTATGAAATCCATGGATAAACTCTCCCATTTCCAACTTGGTATGTCTAAAGGCGTTAACTTACCACCCGTCCTTCTATGATCAGCTTTGACACGCTGGCAGGTATAACATTTAGATACAAATCTTGCGATGTCGTTCTTCATACCTGACCACCAAATAATCTGCTTCAAATCTCTATACATTTCGTAGAACCAGGATGATAAGCAACACTTGAACCATGCGCTTCACTGCATATTCTTGCTCGGATGTCCCCAACAGCAGGAATACAATATCTGCCGCGGTACTTTAGGGTACCAACGTCGTCAATTGAAAATTCAGGTAATCCCCCTTTCTCAGTCCTACTGCGGAGGTGCTGCAAATCAGGATCGTCTTTCTGATGTAGCCTAAAGAGAGTAATCCACGAAGGCTCTTCCACCTCTAAGATACTCGGTAAAGCATTATTCCCTACGGTTATGTCCATGATCAAAAACTCCTGTACAAGGGATTGCACCGAGAGGTTTAAGATATGTGTGGGCTTTCGGCTTAAGGCATCCGCTACTATAGTAGCCTTGCCGGGATGATAAAGGATATCAACTTCGTAGTCCGCAACATATTCTAACCATCTACGCTTGCGTAAATTCAACTCTTTCTGAGTTAAGACGTATTTAAAACTTTTGTGATCCGTGTATATTTTGCATAACACTCCATACAGAAGATGCCTCCATAACTTCAAGGCATAAATGACGGCAACAAATTCTAAGTCATGTGTAGGATAATTCTTTTCATGGACCTTCAGTTGTCTCGATCCATATGCAATCACTTTGATGTCCTGCATCAGCACGCAACCGAGTCCAACTCGCGAGACGTCCACATAAATAACATACTCTACTCCTTCCATTAGCAATGCCAAAACCGGAGCAGAACGCAGTCTTCTCTTGAGCTCTTGAAAGGCTCACTCACAGCCATCACTCCAAACAAAAGCTGTGCTCTTTTGCGTAAGCTTGGTTAATGGCACAGACATCACTGAGAATACCTCCACAAATCTTCTGTAGTATCCAGCCAACCCTAAGAAGCTCCTTATATCCTTAGGCGATGTAGGTCTCTTCCAATCCAAGACTCCGGCTATCTTTGCGGGATCCAATGAGATACCGTCCTTGCTTACAATGTGTCCTAGGAATGACACCTGAGACAACCAAAACTCACACTTGCTAAGCTTCGCATACAGCTTGTGCTCCCTCAAAGTAGCCAAGACCAAATGCAAGTGCAAAGTGTGCTCTTCTGCATTTCTGGAATATACCAGGACATCGTCAATGAATAAAACCACGAAATTATCCAGAAAGTCCTTGAACACACTGTTCATCATGTCCATAAAAGCTGACGGTGCGTTCGTTAATCCAAACGACATTACCAGAAATTCAAAGTGACCATATCGGGAACGAAAAGCAGTTCGCAGAACGTCTGACTCGCGGATTCTTAACTGATGGTAGCCCGAATGAAGGTCAATCTTCGAGAACACAGAACTACCCCATAACTAGTCAAACAAGTCCTCGATCCTAGGCAACGAATATCTGTTCTTGATGGTCACCTTGTTTAGCTCTCTATAATCTATGCACAGCCTCATCGTTCCATCATTTTTCTTCACGAAGAGGACTGATGCACCCTAGGGGGAAGAACTGGGTCTAATAAAATCACACTGCAATAACTCATCCAGTTGAGTACGCAGCTCCTCTAACTCACGCGACGCCATGCGATACATTGCTTTTGCAATAGGGCGAGTACCTGGCTCAAGATCTATGATGAACTCCACCTCTCTCTTAGGAGAAAGTCCAGGAAAACAAACAGAAAAGACATCCGGAAACTCACGCACCACAGAAATTTCCTCAACCCGAGGCACAACAGGTGTAGCTTCCAGAACAGAAACGGAAACAAGGAAAGAATCGCAGCCAGACTCTAGAAATTTACAAGCACGTACCGCAGAAATGATTGGATATTCCTGACGCGGTAAACCATACACACTCATGGGCTGGCCTTTGTTTCCTTTGAAGTCCAAGCGCTTGTGCTTGCACTGAATGATGCCATCATAGCTGGACAGCCAGTCCATGCCCAAAATCACGTTGAAGTTATCCAAGTCTAACACCTTCAGATCAGCAAAGGCTAGAAAATCACCTACGAAGATAGGGCATTTTTGGATACCCTAACATGATATCACCAACTCTCCTGAAGGGAATTTGACGTTCAGAGAAGTGTCTAACTGGCCGAGAACCCAGCGATATCGGTCTACAAAACTCCTTACCACAAAGGAGTGAGTAGCACCCGAATCAAACAGAACGCGCGCCAACTTATTCTTCACCTTAAATTCACCTAAACACATTGCGCGCGCAACTAAAATGCAGAAACTATAAATCTAACATAAGAGATTGTTAGCTGAGTCAGAGACTAACCTGAGATCACTTGAGCCGATGATTGGGCTTCCTCCTTGGTCAGCACATTAAACTTTCCTTTTCCCTTGTCCATGTGAGGCGGGGGCGGAGGTAGAGTCTGCAACAGAACTGCATGCATCGCAGGCTAGCTCTGTGGGCAATTATCCCTCATGTGCCCTTTCTGGCCGCAGAGGAAACAGGCTCCAGCCTTCTTACGACAACGGGCCGCATCGTGCTCACTCTTTTGGCAATAAGTATAGACAGGGCCTCCCTTTGGTGCATCCTGGATCGCGTGTACCTGAGACTGCTTCTGCGCATCTAGTCTCTTAAAGAACTTTTCAAAAGGGTGGCTTGGCTTACCACAGAAGCTACACGCTTCCCTTCTATCCTTCTTCGCTGCTGGGCCAGATACCTTAGTACTTCCACCATCATCATATTTCCTCTTTTCCTTCTTTACATGCAATCCCCGATTCTTCGCATTATCTATCGCCTCAACCTTCAAGGCGACTTTTACTACTTCTGCAAAGGTATCAAATTTGTACGCGCTAGCCAACTGCTGAATGTCATACCTCAGACCACCCAGGAAGAGTTTTACTCTACCTTCTTCGGATGCTACCAAATCTGGGGCAAAACAACCGAGCTTGCTAAACTCGATCTCATACTCACTAACAGTGAGTTGCCTTTACTTCAGGTGTAAAAAGTTGTTCATCAGACGGTCTTGCTCGACCGATGACAAAAACTTCTTCTATAACATACTCTTGAACGCATCCCAAGAGCACCCATCAGTAAGATTCTCCTTTTCTCTAATCCACCAACTCTTCGCAAGTCCTTTGAGCTGGTACGCCGCAATCATCACCTTCTGATTGGAGGAAATACCAGAATAAGAAAACATTTCTTTGATGGTGATGATCATCCAATGCTATGAAGTCTGCCCTACCATCATATGTATGGGGTCCTAGTCGCTTGAAGTGAGAAATGAAATTCATCTCTAGTGGCAGTGCAACTAGGGGTACTAGAGAACTAGGAGGAGTAGGGACTGTTTGACTCACAGCAGGGTCCTATGCTCTAGTCTGCTGCCCGACAACGACAGCCAACAACGATTGTATCTGTGATTGCATGTCCACCATCTACCTTGTCAGGGCCTCATTACTCTGTCGTAGCCCTTCAATCACTGCTTCACTCTGGGCACCAGAAGACTCACCCTCCAACTGGGGAGTCGACCTCATCGCAACACGCTTAGCCGATATTTCTACAGAACAAACAGATATTTCGCCAAAACCTTGTCTAAGACATCACAAACTGGGAAGATACGCCCTTAACAAAACTATTTCGGGGTCATATCCTACCGATACGAACAAACGACTTATCAAGGACCTAGATTAAGACACCTAAGCTAGTAAACTCGAATATACTAACCCAGATCAGATCAGAAACAAACAGACTCAAATCAGATCGAGAACGAACAGATACTTACTCTTATTGTTACCTTGCACTGGAAAACCATGAAATGATGATATGCTTCTAACTTGTGCATATAATATGAATGCATGAATGTTTAAATTTCATTTCAAATCATGGGTATAAATATGTCATCATGCAGATTTTTAACTTGGCATGTGTGCTTATGCGATGATATCTTATGTATGTAGTGCTATGCATTCTAAAAAGGCCTTAGTGCATATTATGAGCGGCGTACACATACAATGTTATGCATCTCATACTACATAATATTGTATAACGAAAAGTAAAATGTGCTAATGGGAAGCTATGTGATGATGGTTATGCATCTCATACTAACCGTCACATGTTGCCACCTATGGTGGATCCATATACAAACACATATTATGCATCTCATACTATATAATATGACACGTATACTTCTTATCTTGCTATGAGTGCGGTTTTCATGCTTCCATCAAGATCTATTGATGATATATCGGTGTGTGTATGCAATGAAATGATACGATTTGAGTTTTGCTTAAGGGAAAGTTGTCTAACTGGTTTGCCAACCCAACCAACCCTCTTGCAAAACCTCCCTTTGATACCGACTGTCACAACCCGCATTTTCTCCGTATTAAATAATACGTTAGAGTAAGAGAAAATACACGTCGTGATGCCACGTTGTGCAGGGGATAACTTGTAACACCCTCATCCGTCACATGGGATATAACAGAAGGTCCGGTCGGGACCCCACGTCATACACCACGGATAGTTAGTGGAGTTACCTATTAATACCAAAATACTACCATAGGAATTCGAATCTTAACTCAGAGCATTCTAGCTGAAGCTTTTTAAGACAGTTATAAGAACCCATAAACAACACTTGAATGTCTACTACAATCACAATAGGAATGAAAGAACATACACAAAAGTCTTGGCCTTAAGGCCTTACAATAGATTGCATAAACAATAAGTGTTTTACATACTTTGGCACGCAGGCCGGCCACACAAGACAATAGTAAAGAAAACACTTCGCTTTGGCCTTCAAGGGCCAGCACAGCAACAAGCTACTTGCCACTTGGCTCACCAGTTCCTGCATAAGAACATTCAACCACACGGTTGCAAAACAGAGCAAAGGTCAGCTAAAGCTGACCAAATTATAACGATCCCACCCCTTATTCGTGGTGGCGGTGCTCCTTCCCTGTATTTCTTTAGTATATCCAACCATGGTATAGAAAGTACAATTAAAGTACACTTAACCACAGGAGTGGGCACGTACAGCCACACACCCCGTGCTCTCAAGGCACATTCTCAGTGAATCTGGTACATTCCGACGCTTCACCATCGCCCCCGGGATGGCAAACAATGCGAGCATTTCAGTATTTCCGGCCGAAGCCTAAGACTCGCCCTCTATGCCCCCGGTAAGTGCCACGTACATTAGGGCTCTTTAACCGAACCACATAGAGTGGGTACAGTTCAACTCAACCCGTTGCTCACATCGTCATGTCAATTTAAGTCATCGACGCGGGTCAGCCTCCCCGATTCCAGAAGAATTGATCATACAATAATACATAACCCGGTTATGCATAAGGTCGGCTCTCAGGCAACCAAGTTGGGCTCATAGAGCTCTCAGCCCCACATACTAGCCCCCGGGTCTCCGCGAGACAGGCCCCACAACAGCTCTCTCACAGAGCTACCGCCGGCGATAACACTACCGAGGCGCGGTACCTGGCAGAAATGCATTTCTGCCCAGTTTTCTGGGTGCTCCTTGGGGTCAGTCCCCAAAGTTCCCTGCTGTAATCTACAGCGTAAAAACCCGAAAAAAATACAGCACGAAGTTTTCTCCGGCAATTCATGCATAATGAAAATATCATCAATCCAGACCAACTTGTCCAGATGGGTTTCACACAACATGCCTATGTCCGTACTACGATTTCGAACTCTATATGCAAAACTACGGGGATAATCCATATCTACCTGAAGGAATACCTCACGCTCACCGCACACTCGCGGGAGAGGGTTTCTTATGCAAAAATGAAGAGGACTTCGTCTATCCAGGTAGAGAATCATTACCCTTTGCGATTTCTTTGGTGCCATGCCAAAGATCTAGACGGATGAGTATGACCGCAAAGCTCTTGCCTCCAGAGATCCGGACTCGGCTTGCGAATCAGAGCTTCAGAACTCCAATGGCGGCGGGATCTCTTCCTTTTTCTTCCTTCTTCACTCTCCCTTCTCTCTAGTACTTAGAAAGAGAAAGCCAATGAAGAAATGAGTTGGGAAAACCTAACTCCTGGCCATATACCCGCAGAGGCACGCACCAACCATCGGATCTATAAGTAAAACCAGTGGACGAACAAGATTCGTCCAAGAATTCAGTTTATGAGAGCTACCACCGCGCAGTAGGAAGTTATCGCCGCGCGGCACCTCAATCGTTTAGCTTCTTGAGGATGCCACCGCCCCTAAACTCGAATTGGGCATTGACACGCGGACGCGTCATAAATGCTATGCTACCGCACTGCGGTAAGGCTAACGTTGTGCGGTAACTTTCCGAGAGCTTTGCCAAATTGATAGTTTTACTTTCAAGACTACCTAAACACCTAGAGGGGGGTGAATAGGTACTTTTCCTTGATTTAACTTAAGGCAGAATATAACTACAGTTATTTAAATAAATCAGATATTTCTATAGCTAACACAGCACAGCAATCACAATCATACACACATCACAAATTGCACACAGATTTATAGTGGTTCCCCAAGGTCTGGGTACATCCACTTTCCCCCTTCACCTATCTAGCAGTATGCTAGAGTCGGCCTAACTTCTTTCTTTAACTTAGATCCTCAGATCCTACAGCTAAGAATCAAGAAGGATTCCTACAACTCAGGCTAACAAGCCCTATCTCAGCCTTGTCACAAGGCCTACAACTCAGAGAATACCTTCTCCTACAACTCAGGCTAACAAGCCCTACCTCAGCCTTGCCTCAAGGCCTACAGCTCAGAGAATACCTTCTCATAAACCTTAGGCATAAACAGCCCTACCACTCAGAGAATAAATCTCCTACACTCAGCCTCTATAAAATAGGCTTACAACTCAGATCTATGAATAGATCCTACAGAATTTGATAAGGAATTTTTGTAATCTCTTACCCCTGTTGAGAGAGAAGGGATAAGAACTTTCTTGATCAGCTTCTTGAAGAGGCTGATGGCTGAAATCAACTTGATCTTCACTTTCTTCAAAGCTTCTTGAATCTGAACTTAGTTGGGTTGATTTCCTTTGAATAAAACTGACTGGAAACTTCCTTCTTAGACTTCAGAAATAGATCTGAATCTTCTTGACAGATTAGTTCAGTATCTGCTTCTTGAGAGACCTGTGAATGTCTCCTCCTTGTCTTCAAATAGCTGGATCTCTCTCTATCCAAACCTCTTGAAGATATTTCTAAATTCTTGATTGAATTCCACTTAGACAGAATCTGAATAGTAAACTACTTCAGATCGTCTTCTTAGATCTTCTCACGAAGATCTTCTCCTTTGTTACTTGTACTTTCTTGATCAGAGAATAATCTCTAATTGTGTTAGTGGTGACAATACTTCTTCTCTATATGTTGTTTTTTGTTCTTCTTCTGAATCCGTCTATTTATAGACTTCATCCATGGTAACCGACTGATCCGGTTTATAACTAACTTCTGACAAGTCTGACAGCTTCAGTAAACCTCCATAACCCACAGCTATCAAGTCTTCAAACAGTTCTTGAGCCTTTGACTCTGTCAGCAAAGCGTCGAGTCTGTCTGTCATAAAGTGTCGAGACCATCTATCAATATGTGTCGACACAAGTGACTTAAGTATTGACACAGCCTTTGGTGATGTCGACAAAGCTGCCTTGATGTCGACACAGCTTCTTGATACTGCATCTTGAGAATGTGTCGACAATGATTATTTGAGTCGACACAAACACTTCACCATTCATCAACAATCAACTTGGTCTAGACTCAGCTTTATGTCGACACAAGTCCTGTGTGTCGAAACAGTTGATGTAGACTCAGAATATAGTGTGTGTCGACACTGCCTCCAGGTGTCGACACAGTTGTTGTCGACTCTGCCTCTGTGTGTCGACACTGCCTCCCGGTGTCGACACAGTCGATGTCGACTATAATCTTCTGTGTGTCAACACTGCCTCCCGGTGTCGACACAAATTCTCTGAAGTGTCGACACAGTTATTTCCAAGTGTCGACACAATCTTACTGAAGTGTCAACACAGCTTCCTCAGGTGTCGACACATGGACTTAGAATATTTTTCCTGCATTCTAGCACATTCTTAACCTGCACATATAAACTCAAAATAACATCAAATACACCTTGATGTATACCATTGAGCTAAGTGAGGCTTATCCAAATCAGGTACACATTTTCCAATGTACCCAACGCAAATAAATCGCCACAGCTATTGCCGGCGTTAAAACTACCACCGCACGCTAGCAAGAACTGAGGCATTGAGAGCGTTGAGATATCCGAGCTACCGCCACGCGGTAGTCATTACCGCTGCGCCGTAACGTCTTTCTCGAGAGCTCGACGTTTTCTCCGCCTGATGAACGAAAACCCTGGAGTTACCCTAGCGCGGTAACTAGCTACCGCCGGGCGGTAACCCCCAGGGAAGCATCTCATGTCTCAAGAAATTTGGGGCGTTACAAATCTCCCCCACTTAAAGAAATTTTGTCCCGAAATTGATATTATAGGGATATAAGAAAACAAACAATACAACTGATTATCTTAGAGAAAAAAGCTCAGGGAATTCCTCCCTCATAGATTGCTCGCGCTCCCAAGACAACTCTTCTCGACCACAGTTGTCCCAAAGAACCTTGACCATTTTAATGGACATACTACGCAGTTGTTTGACTTCTACGTCCTCAATCCGAATGGGCTTGAATTTCGTCGTCAATCCACTATCAACCGGCACTTGATTTGCAGCAACCACTTTAGTAGGCTCTTGAATAGCTTTTCGCAGCACCAAGATGTGAAACACATCATGCAATCCGCTCAACTCCACCGAGAGAGCCAACCGATAAGAGGCGTCACCAACCCGCTGCAAGATCTCAAAAGGCCCAACGTACCTCGGACTATGCTTCTTTAAGCATCGAATCCTTGATACGCCATTAAACAGCTTTATCTTGAGGTATATCCAGTCACCCACCGCAAACTCCACGTTTCGATTCTTGGCGTTGTAGTACTTGGCCTGTCTATCTTGAGCAATCAGTAGCCGTTCCCGAATAAACCGTATCGTTGAAGTAGCATCTTCAACTTCCCTCCGCTTGTACAATTTCATTTCTCCCATTTCTACCCAAGCCAAAGGTGTACGACACCTCCTCCCGTATAAAGCCTAAAAAGGCGACATCTGAATACTGGCTTGGTAGCTGTTGTTGTAAGAGAATTCAATCATGTAAAGATGGTCCTCCAACCTTTTCCCAAAATCTAATGCACACATACGAAGCATATCTTCCATTGTTCTGTTCACCCTTTCAGTCTGACCGTCTGTCTGTGGGTGAAAGGTCGTGCTGAAATGCAACTTGGTACCCAAAAATTGATGAATGAGCCTCCAGTCATTCGACATGAACCGACCATCTCGGTCACTAACAATGCTTCGGGGTACGCCGTGCAAACGGACTATGCTGTCCACATAAAGCTTTGTTAGCTTCTCCACTGAATCATCCTTCCTATTGGGTATGAAGTGTGACACCTTCGTTTAACAATAAACAATCACCCAAATGGCATCATTCCCCTTGTGCGATCTCGTTAAACCGTGCACGAAATCCATGGAGATGTCATCAAATTTCCACTCCGGTATTGGCAAGGACTTCAAAAATCCACCAGTCTTCTGGCATTCGGCCTTTACCAAGACACATGTCTGACACTTCGCCACGTATAACGCTATGTCTTTCTTCATACCTGGCCACCAGAACAGTGTCTTTATGTCTTTGAACATCTTTGTGCTCCCAGGGTGAATTGAGTACTTGCTAAAATGCTCCTCGTAGATCAATTCTTCTCGCAACTTCCCAACATTAGGGACGCACAATCGACCACTATTCCATAACAGGCCATCAACAACAAAGAACTGGCCATTCGACGCATCCACGGACTCTGCCAAATGACATCTCAAGCTTACGTCCAACTCCAAGGCCTATCGAATCCTGTCCGCGAGGTCGTATTAAACCTTCGTCCAACTCAAGCATGCGTTTGCACTAGATCCCTTGTCAACACAAGAGATCTCCAAAGCCTCCAAATCACGAATAAGCTGCTCGCCGTGCAAGTGCAACCAGTTGGCCCGTGCAGGAGTCCTACGACTCAGCGCATCTGCCATGACATTTCCCTTCCCGAGAATATAATAAATCTTAAAAGGTGTAATCCCCGAGGAACTCCATCCACCTTCGCTGATGCATGTTCATGTTCTTCTGATCTATCAGATACTTCAGGCTCTTATGGTATGAATAAATATCGACTTTTACCCCATACAAATAATGCCTCCAAAGCTTGAGAACGAATACCACGGCCGCCAACTCCAAATCATGGACCGGGTAATTCCTCTCATGTACCTTCCACTTGCGAGATCCATAGGCTATCACTTTCTCGTGCTAGAGCAGAACACAGCCTAACCCACTCCCAGAGGCGTCACTGTAAATCTCATAGCCCTCTGAACCACATGGCGAACCTAAGACAGGCGTCGTGGTGAGACGACAGTTTAGATCTTCGAAAGCTTGTGCGCACTCCGGAGACCAAATAAACTTTTGGTCCTTCCTTGTCAGAGTAGTGATGGGCAACACTATCCACGAGAAGTTCTCCACAAAGCGCCTGTAATAGCCGGCAAGTCCCAAAAAACTCCGGACTTCCGCCACGGTAGACAACACAGGTCACTCGTGTATCGCAACTATCTTTGTCGGATCCACCGTAATTCCTTCACCGCTAACTACGTGACCAAGGAATGCTACTGATGACAACCAAAATTCACATTTGGAGAACTTGGCATACAATTGGTTCTTCCTCATGATCTCCAATACCATGTGTAGATGCTTGAAATGATCATCCTCGCACTGCGATTACACTAGTATATCGTCGATAAAAACTATCACGAATTGGTTCAAGTATTCTCTAAACGTCTTGTCCATCAAATCCATATACATGGATGGCGCATTCGTCAGCCCAAACGGCATAACGGTGAACTCATAATGCCCATAACGTGTGCTGAAAGCCATCTTGGGAATGTGACTTTCCCTTATCTGTAGCTGATAGTATCCGGATTTCAGATCCAACTTTGAGTATACAGTTAACCCGACTAGCTGGTCGAACAGATCATCAATCCTTGGGATTTGATACTTATTCTTCTCCGTTAGCTTATTCAACTCCCGGTAATCAATACATAGTCGTAAGCTTCTGTCCTTCTTCTTAACAAAGAGGACCGGCGCGCTCCAAGACGATGAACTCGGACGCACATAACCTTGTTCCAACAGCTCTTGAAGTTGTACTTTCAATTCCACCATCTCCTCAGGCGCTAACCGGTACAGAGAGCGTGACACAGGCTTGGCACCTAGCACTAGCTCAATGGTGAAGTCGATCTCTCGCTGAGGTGGAGCTCCAGGGAGATCTTTAGGAATACGTCAGGAAACTCAGATACAACTAGGATGCTGTCCAAACCAGGCTTAGAGTTCAAAGCCTCCACTAAAGTGAAAAACAGATCTGCACCACTACGAACTGCCTTAACCACCTGGAGAGCAGACATCAAAGTCTTGCTTGACCCCTTCATGCCTGAGAACATCGTCTCACGATCTGTATCCAGTCCCAGTATGACCACCTTAAGGTTGCAATCAATGTACGCACGCTCCTCCGAGAGCTAGTCTATACCAAGGATCACATCAAACTCCACTATCGGAAGTAGTGACGCTTGCAAGTCAAACTCTTGACTCCCAATCCATACCTTTACGTAACAAACTCTATCCGCACACATAGAGCACCTGTTAGGCAGCAACACATCCAATTTGTCCCTTGCCATCGAAGAATGTACTCTGATGTGCGATGCAAATTATTCGCCCAAAAAGGAATGTGAAGCTCCCATATTGAACAGTGCTCTCGCCGGATAATCAAGGATCAATACAAATCCTAGTACAACCAGTCATAAGCTAACACGCATAAGGCAACGAGTATATAAAGCTAAACTGCTATTAATTAAAGTCATACCTGTTAACACGTCAGCCTGTTTTATGGCCTCCTGCTGGCCAAGGTTGTACACTCTAGGTTGGGTTAGAGCATAGTGGGATGCGGTTGACTCTAGCGCCTTCCCCTTCTCCACGTAAGTTGCTTCAGGCTTTTTCTCGGGCTTCGGACGTCCGCTCCAATAGTCTTGGGCAAAATGTCCCGATTTTCCATAGTTATAACAAGCGCCATGGTCTCGGCCTGTAGTTGCCTCGGACACGCCCGAAGAAGGGGCTGGACCCGAAGTCCTAGCCTTCTTATTCCACTTACGGAACCCGGACTTTGAGGAGTTCGGCACTTTAAAATCTGTCTTCTTCGCACTCGAGTCCTTCTTTCCTTGGACTCTCTTCAGATCTTTTTCCAGTGATCAGGTCGTATTGACCAGGGTTAGGAAGCCTTGCATCATAGGCCCAGAAAGTAGTAGCCTCGGGTCATCACGCAGACCCTCGTAGAACCGGTTGGTCTTACGCTCCTCATTAGCAAACGTAGAGCCAATATAATGACCCAACCGCATAAACTCGTGGAGATACTCATCCGTGCTACTAGCTCCCTGCGTTAGTATCTGGAATTGATTCTCCATATCGATCCTTTGTGTCGAGGGAAAGTATTTTGTTAAGAATAACCTCGAGAATTCCTCCATCGAGACATCAGTGATTTGCCTTCCAACCAAATGATGTTGCTCCAACTCTTCCCACCACAATTTTGCCTCCCCATCGAGAAGGAAAGTGGTTATGGTGGTCTTCTGTCATTCCTTCATTTCAATGGCCATCAATACTCTCTTCACCCGAGAGAGCCAATCTTCGGCCTGAGTTGGGGTTCCAGTCCCCGAAAACACGGGAGGATTGAAGCTCATTACATGATTGAACTGCTTCTCTGTTGCTCTATTGGTACTAAAGGCCATATCACCACTTGTTCCACCATTCTAGGTTCCGGTACTCGAAGCGGTACCTGCTCCCCTGCAGGGGCAGGATTCTGCACTTGCCTTCCTGGCTGGGTGTTTAGCATCGCAAACACCGCCTCAGCCACAAGTCTTATTGTTTCTGCCGAAGGAGGGGTTGCAGGCACGTCATTGGGTGTACTAATTTTCTCAGAAAGCGGGTGTTCTGACTGCCCCGCGCCACTCCTGGTCACTTATAGTCGTATAACACACCATTAAGTGACCAAACAAAATTACAAAAAGCAATCATATGAATACGCAGGTTCCTCAAATATGTGTATTTTCATTCCTAAGTGTACATTTATGGGTTCTTTTCATGTTATAACGATGATGCACATACATGTGATCACCACCCCTTAAAAGAATTCGTCCACGAATTCAAATAAGCAAGACCGAAACCGTAGCCTGATACCAAATTGTAACACCCACATCCATCACATGGGATATAACAGAATGTCCTACCGGGGCCCCACGTCATACACCACGGACAGTTAGTAGAGTTACTTATTAATACCAAAATACTACCATAAGAATTCGAATCCTAACTCAGAGCATTCTAGCGGAAGCTTTTTAAGATAGTTATAAGAACCCATAAATAACACATGAATGTCCACTACAATCACAATAGGAATGAAAGAACATACACAAAAGTCTTGGCCTTAAGGTCTTACAATAGTTTGCTTAAACAGTAAGTGTTTTACATACTTTGGCACGCATGCCGGCCACACAAGGCAATAGTAAAGAAAACACTTCGCTTTGGCCTTCAAGGGTTAGCACAGCAACAAGGGCTTCAACCCGCTACTTGCCACTTGGCTCACCAATTCCTGCATAAGAACATTCCACCGCACGGTGGCAAAACAGAGCAACGGTCAGCTAAAGCTGACCAAATTATAACGACCTCGCCCCTTATTCGGGGAGGCGCTGCTCCTTCCCTACATTTCTTTAGTATATCCAACCATGGTATAGAAAGTACAATTAAAGTACACTTCACCACAGGCGTGGGAACGCACGGCCACACACCCCGTGCTCTCAGGGCACATTCTCGGTGAATCTGATCCATTCCGAGGCTTCACCACCACCCCCTAGGACGGTAAACAACGTGAGCATTTCAGTCTTTCCGACCGAAGCCAAAGGCTCTGTTTGGTTGGGCTGTTGTTGATGAAAAGCTGCTGATGAAAAGCTGCTGATAGAAAAAGTGTTGATTCTGGAAAACAGAGTTTTGTTTAAAAATTGTTTGGGTAAAATGGAGTTTTGAAAAAGTTGTTTGGAAACAAAATGAAGTTTTAAGTGAAATTTTTTTACCACAACTTTTAATTACACAACACACATATACATACACGCAACACACATCCATTCTCAAATATCATGAATAAAACACACAAATTTCTGATCCAATTTCTCAAATAATCACATACAATACACACATCTATTCACACACACAAAGCAGATCATCAATAAAAAAAGTGCAAAAGGTGATTCGTAAAACAGGACAAGTAGCAGGCACCATCAACACAACTGAAAATATTACTCACGGAACAATATCTGGCAGTAATTTTGGCAATGCCCCAAGAAAATCCTTCTTCTTCTTCCTTTTCTTCTTCTTCTTCTTCTCCTCGCCAGTATCATCGAGATCCTCCCGTGTCCTCTTCAACACCTTCTCCATCATAACATCCACCCCATCATGCTCTTTAGAAATCTCAACAGGAACATCAAACACCATGGAGGGAGATCCATGTTCCATCTTATCTCAACTAGTTCTTGTTTTGATGAATAATCAGGGGGAAGAAAGACCTCCACTCCAGGTTTGTGCTCGCTTGAAAGATCAGCGGGCATGGATGAAAATGGAGGCGGCAACGTATCTCTCTTCTGGAAGAAATAGTTGGATTCCAAGAGGGAAACCGACAGTTCACCGCCAGAATCCGGCAAGGATGGAAGGAAGTCATGATGCGGAGGCTGGGAAGACGAAGGCACGCCAGGGTGAGCGCTACTCACGGCGGGAGATAGAACCTCCCGACTGTTGGCCTCTGAGGGAGAAGAGGAAAATCGTCATCGGGGAAGACCAGAATCGATATCGAGGAGGTGTGGGCGTCGGAGCGATCAGCTTCTCCGGTTCACCGCAGAAAAAAAACTGTGGTCGAGGGTTATAAGAAAATAGCTGAATAAATAAAACGGGGGTTTGGAAATAAGTTGTCCCAAACACAGCTTATACAAAAACCTGCGGTGCGTCCCATCCGCACAGTAGCCAAACCGCTCAACCAAACGCCACCTAAGACTCGCCCTTTACGCCCTCGGTAAGTGCCACGTACATTAGGCCTCTTTAACTGAACCACATAGAGAGGGTACGGTTTATCTCAACCCGTTGCTCACATCATCATGTCAATTTAAGTCATCGACACGGGTCAGCCTCCCCGATTCCAGAAGAATCGGTCATACAATAATACATACCCCGGTTATGCACAAGGTCGGCTCTCAGGCCACCAAGCTGGGCTCCCAGAGCTCCCAGCCCCACATACTGGCCCCTAGGTCTCCGCGAGATAGGCCCCACAACAGCTCTCTCACAAAGCTACCGCCAGCGGTAACACTATCGCGACGCAGTACCTGGCAAAAATGCATTTCTGCCCAGTTTTTTGGGTGCTCCTTGGGGTTAGTCCCCAAAGTTCCCTGCTGCAATCTACTGCGTAGAAACCCGAAAAACATACAGCACGGAGTCTTCTCCGGCAATTCATGCATAATGAAAACATCACTAATCCAAACCAACTTATCCGGATGGGCTTCACACACCATACTTATGTCCGTACTACGATTCCGAAATATATATGCAAAACTACGGGGATAATCCATATCTACCCGAAGGAATACCTCACGCTCACCGCACACTCGCGGCAGAGGGTTTCCTATGCAAAAAGGAAGAGGACTTCACATTCCAAGTAGAGAATTGTTACCCTTTGCGATTTATTCGGTGCCATGCCAAAGATCTAGACATATGAGTACGACCGCAATGCTCTTGCCTCCACAGATCCGGACTCGTCTTGCGAATCGGAGCTTCAGAACTCCAATGGCGACGGGATCTCTTCCTTCTTCTTCCTTCTTCACTCTTCCTTCTCTCTAGTACTTAGAAAGAGAAAGCCAATGAAGAATGAGTTGGGAAAACCTAACTCCCGACCATATACCTGCAGAGGCATGCACCAGTCATCAGATCTCTAAGTAAAACTAGTGGACGGACAAGATTCGTCCAAGAATTCAGTTTACGAGAGCTACCGCCGCGCGGTAGGAAGTTACCGCCACGCGGTACCTCAATCGTTTAGCTTCTTGAGGACGCCACCTCCCCTAAACTCGAATCGGGCATTGACACGCGGACGCATCATAACTGCTATGCTACCGCTCCGTGGTAAGGCTAACGCCGCGCGGTAACTTCCCGAGAGCTTTGCCAAATAAATCGCCACAACTATCGATGGCGTTAAAACTACCTTCGTGCGCTAGCAAGAACTGAGGTGTTGAGAGCGTTGAGAGATCAGAGCTACCGCCACGTGGTAGTCATTATCGCTATTGCGGTAACGTCTTTCTCGAGAGCTCGACGTTTTCTCCGCCCTACAAACGCAAACCCTGGAGTTACCGCCGCGCGATAACTAGCTACCATCGGGCGGTAACCCCCAAGGAAGCATCTCATGCCTCAAGAAATTTGGGGCGTTACACAACTGTAGACGCTAAGGCGACTCGTTCTCACATTTACTTTATGTAAAAGACTTATGAAATTAAGTTAAAAAAATACATATAAGTTCTTTGAGTTTACTGGTTGTGTCCCTCGGTCGGGTGGATCATTAGTCCATAGGTGAGAAAATATATAAGTTTACGCAGCGGAAAATACTTAGTTTGATTCATTTTTTATCTTATATGAGAATGAAAGTCTAGCATAATGTAATGATGATGTGACTTCTACATTTAATATAAATAAAAAAGACTTTTATAACGCTTAAAAGTAGTAAGTTTTGTAGTTAAAAAGTTATGTCATGTTAATATTCCAGAATGTAGTTTTATATACTTAAAAGTAACTATATGCATCCTAACATAAATCCTTCCCAGAGAGCAAGTATCAAACTATCAAAAGTAACCACAATAAAAGCAGCAAGTAGTCTAACACAGAAAAGTCTAAGACTATGGGCGCCAACAACTGACACGAACCCATAGGAAAATCTGACAAGTCTAAACAAAGACAACTACCTCAATGCTCTGAGGTGGAAACAAACGGCCGCAGCAACTCGCAGCACCAGAAGCACAACTCTATCAGCTAAACCTGCTACTGCTCTGGACTCGTGACATTCAAAAGGAGAACACCTCAGAAGCAAGTTACAAGTGGTATAAAAAGTAAAGGTAGACCAAACAAACCTCAAGGTGAACAAAAATCTACAAGACGATTGCAACCAAAGGTCAGTAACAGAGCAACAGAAACAAAACAGTAAATCTAACTGAGCAAGAAAGGCTAATCACAACCTGACAGAACAGAGTGTCAAACATCAGAAGTTCATACATTCATCTTTCTTTATTATTCATGTTATTCATCATTTTTAAATGAGACTGATCAGCTCAATAAAAAGGAGTACTGTGCCAGAAAAAAGATCCACAACGCGCACAAACCCAGCCAAAAGACACTATGCCGAGGGAGAAACCCCAACGCGCACAGACAAACTTAGAGTTCTCGAGAACTAGCTTCAGGATTTCCCGAGAAGGGTTTTAAGTTCTCGAGTACAGGTTTCAGGCTTATCAGGAAGGGATGTAGACTACTCAAGAGGAACTAACAGCTACCTGAGAACTAAATTGCATGAACAGTGTTTTTTTGTCCTCATGAATAGTGTGTTTTGCAAATATACCCTTGATCAAACTTTAGGGATGAATAGTTCTTTTCATTTTTGAATAGTGCTTTAATATTATAATAATCATATTTATATTTTTTGAACAAGGAAATAAGAGTTCAAAACGGAAGCCCAAACGTGTGCCGAATTAAACGAAATTCGCACCGTAGGCGAACACTGACGCTATGAATCCAACGGCGAAGACAAAACCAAAATCTGACGAACCATTCTCAAGATATAAATTTTTAAAGTCTACGGCGAACATAAATTCTACAAAACTTCGGAAATTCTCCGAAGCTCGAATATCGCTCGGATCGCGGCGAAACTTGACGAGTGAAAGTCCACTTAGTGTCAACTACTTACACCTATGGGGGGAATAGATGTCTTTGCAGCGTATTTGTGGAATTAAAGTTTTACCTGCACAAGAAAACAAAACAACACAGCACAGAAAGTACACAAGCAATTTATAGTGGTTCCCCGATTTGGGTACGTCCACTTCCCCCTTCGACCTATCTCCCAACCAGGGATGACTCGGTCACTTCACCAACAGGATTGAAATCCAATCCTTGCACTAAAGGAAGGAACCCTTCCACACGTAGGAGTCAACACTCCCACAACACGGGTTGCTCCCAACCCTACAACTAGAGACCAATCGGTCCTTTATAATGAAAGAGAAAATGAAAATAGCTTGTAAGAAATACAAACAACGTGAAGATCCAGGTGTCCCTTTTCATTAGACTACTTGTTCTTGTAGACAACGAAAAGTCCACAACCCTAGATCTTTCTTGGAGAGAATCTTCTCTAGATCGATGGCTTCAACAAGAGAGGCGGTGATGCTATGTAGATCCAATCTTCTTAGCAAAGTCGGCAAGGTCTTCCAACGGTCATACTAGGATCGATCGTCTCGATCGATTCGGATGGGGAAGGTTTCCCGATCACAAATCAAGAGACAAAAGATCTCTGGATAGACGCGTGAGACGCTGTGCCCGACTAGGCTTCTGTCGCCGGGAGAGGTAACGAAAACCCCGATCAACGGTGGCGAGCAACCAGCGAGAGGCGGAGAAGGTCGGCCGAGCTCGCTTCCGATCTAGGGCTTGACGGCGGCTTGTTTTTCTTCGATCTGTAATCCGTTTCTTTATTGTTCACAAATACAGCATATTTATACCTTAGGTCATGAAGATGACCGTTGTGGGCCCCACCAGCAGTAAGACCTAAGTCCGGTTCTGTCGAAGTATGAGACCGGGCGGTCTGGCGGATTGAGGTTGGCGGGTTGATTTCCAGACTGTTGCTGTGTGGTATCCGGCGGTCTGACGGCTTATCTCCGGCGGCTTGGAAACCGGCCGGTCTAGCGGTCTCCTACCGCATCTCTCTCTTGGTTCTGGTATTGCCGAGCGGTTAGAACATTGTCTAACCGCGCGGCCTGTTCCGGTCTCTTATTCTAGCCGCCCAGATCTGTTGTATAGCTTTAGTCCCACATTATTAGTTTGTATTCTTCTCTCTCTCCTCCATTCTATAAAAGGGAGGCCATACCTTTGTAAATCTTATCTTTTGGATAATAAAATTTCAATTATTCAAAGTTCCGGCTTGTTTTCTAGTCGTTTATTCTCTGCTCTAGTCGTTTGTTCGCTACTTTTAACATGGTATCAGAGGCCTCGATCTTCTCCTCCTGATTCTGTGCGCCCTGTCCGCGCGGCTTGCCCCTTCTTCTCGCGACCTGTTCTTGCTGTTTGCGCCCTGTCCGCGCGTCCTCTTTCTCCTGCCTTTCAGTCGCAGCGACCTATCTCCTTGTTCGTCGCGACCTGCTACTTTATTCGCCTTGTCCGTTCGCGCCGTCTATCTTCTAGCCGTTCGACCTCTTCCCCGTCTTGGACCTGCGGCTTGGTCGTGGCTTCTCTGGCCGCTGGTGTCTAACATCATGACCGCCGCAGCTCTTCTTCTTTCTATCCGCACGGCTTATATTCTAACCGCGTGGCTTCTCGCAGTTCTCTCCTATGGCCCTTTCTGAAACCTCCACCACCACCACTCCTATCGCCACTCCGGCGCCGCTTCCTACTCCCTCTGGCAACCTTGGCACGGTTTCTAAACTTGTTGGCTCCAACTATCCGGATTGGAGCGTCTCTTTCACATTTCTTCTCCACTCTCAGCGCAAACGTCATCACCTCACCGATGACCCTCCTCCCTCAGACTCTGCTGAATTTGATGACTGGGATGCCAGTGATGCGCTTGTCCGCACGTGGTTGGCTAACAGCCTCTCCGATGAATGTCTTCCTGTCATACGCTATGATGAGACGGTCAAGACTGCGTGGCTTCACCTTGCTGCTCTCTACTCAAAGGGGGCCCAGACATCCCGCATTTATACTCTCTACGCGGATCTCTTCGCTCGCCCTTCATTGTCTCCTACTGCGGCTTATCAGCAAGTTCAGGCTCTTGGAGCCGAAATCCTCCAGAATCGCCCCTTCTCCGCGGACTTGGCCGAACAGCACAAACACTTCCAGGAACTCCTGGTTGTTTGTTATCTTCTACGGCTTCCTGAATCTTTTGATATGATCCGCCAGCAGATCTTGGGCGAAGCCGAGTCTCCCACCTTGGATGCCACCGCGGCTCGCATCGCCGCTGTTACTTCACTGCTCCAACGTCCTCTATTGTCCTCCCCTCCTCCACCGGACTCCTATGCTCACCAAGTCCAGCGGGGTGGCAATAGTGGTCGCAGCCAATCTGGCACGCGCGGTCCGTCAAGATTCCTCTGCTCTCACTGTGGTCGTACCGGCCACTCTGTTGACCGCTGCTGGCAGAAACATCCTCATCTTCGTCCCTCCGGTGATACTTCTTCCTCAACCTCCGCCTCCTCTCGGCCATCTGCTTCTGTGGCCACCACCTCAGGTAGTGCACACGTCGTTACCCAAGGTAAATGGCTGATTGACTCTGGTGCTACAAATCACATGACCGGAAACCCTCACTGCTTCTCTCTCCTAGAGACGCATGATCGGTTACCCCCGGTCCTCGTTGCGAATGGTTCGCCTTCCCCGGTTCATGGGACGGGCATGGTTCAAGTCACTCCCTCGCTTCGCTTAGCGGACACTCTCTATGTCCCGAAGTTCCCTTGCAATTTACTCTCAGTTACTACTTTATGCAAGCAACTTCAGTGCTCTGAATTATTTACTCCTACTTCTTGTTGTTTTCAGGACCCGAGGACCCAACGGACGATTGCTACTGGGACTGAGAGCGGCGGCCTCTACTTCCACGACAATGTTTCCGCTCTGTCCGCCTTCTCTTCCTCGTCTACTGATCTGCTTCAATGGCATCTTCGCCTTGGCCATCCTCCTCCTCGGATTCTTCGTCAGCTTCTTCCCCACTTACCTCAAACCAGTCCTCCGCTCAACTGTGATGCGTGTCAGCTTGGCAAGCATCACCGCTCCTCCTTCCCGCAGAAGCAAGGCCGTGGTTCCTCCCGCCCTTTTGATCTCATTCATTCTGATATCTGGGGTCCTGCTCCTACTCCCACCGTTGGTCGGGGTAGTTTTTACTTTGTAACTTTTATTGATGATTTCTCCAGATGTACCTGGGTGTATCTATTAAAAGACCGCTCTGAACTCTTATCTGTATGGCAATCTTTTTATAATATGATTAAAACTCAGTTTGTTATTTCAATTAAAGTATTGCGCTCTGATAATGCTAAAGAATATCTCAGTCATGAGTTTTCATCTTTTTGTATGCAACATGGTCTTATTCATCAGACCAGCTGTGTTTACACCTCCCAACAAAATGGGGTGGCAGAACGTAAAAATCGTCATCTCCTCGATATTGCTCGCACTCTGATGACACAGATGCAGGTGCCTCGCTCCTACTGGGGCTATGCTGTTCTTCTTGCCTGCTATCTCATCAATCGCATTCCCTCTTCTGTTCTTCACGGCAAGACCCCCTTCTCCATTCTCTACCCGAGCAAGGAACCCTTTCCTCTTCCTCTCCGTATCTTTGGGTGTACGGCCTTTGTGCATGCTCCGTCTGCTACCCGCGACAAGCTTTCCCCCCGCTCCACCAAATGTGTCTTTTTTGGTTACTCGACAACTCAAAAAGGCTACTGTTGCTTTGATCCCGTTCTGCGCAAACAGTTTGTTTCCGCAGACGTCACCTTCTTTGAAAATGCATCCTACTTTTCTTTCCCATCTTCACCTCCTCCTGCTGTCTCTGACTCTCCTCCATCTCTCTGTGAGCCTTCCACACATGTCGACGTCTCCCCTCCTATGCCGTCTCCTCCTCTCCCTATTATCTCCCCTCCTTCCTCTCCGCAGCCGTCTCTCTCTAGTCCCGGGCCAGCCTTCTCTGCCACGGATGCTCCGGTCCCTGAGGCACAAGATGACCTGGATCTTCCCATTGCCCTTCGCAAAGGGGTGCGGGCGTGTACCCAACACCCGCTTGCGGCTGTTGTTTCCTATGATCGGCTTACTCCCTCTCGCAGGTGCTTTGCTTTGGCCATCTCGGCTACTACCACTCCCCGCACTTACCAGGAGGCTCTTGTTATTCCTCATTGGAAATCTGCCATGGATGAGGAAATTGCCACTCTTACTGAACGAGGTACCTGGACCCTTGTTCCTCCACCGATCGGTACTGATGTGGTTGGCTGCCGCTGAGTGTTCGTTGTGAAGTTTCGCCCGGACGGCACTGTGGATCGTTACAAGGCCCGACTGGTGGCCAAAGGCTTTACTCAGACTTATGGAGTTGACTATTTTGACACTTTCTCTCCGGTTGCTTGCCTCAGCACCATCCGGGTTCTTCTTTCTGTGGCCGTCAACAGGGAGTGGGAAATTTCTCAACTTGATGTCAAGAATGCTTTTCTGTATGGGGAGCTTCAGGAGGACGTCTATATGGAGCAACCTCCAGGGTATGTTGCTCAGGGGGAGACACGAGTATGCCAGTTGAAGAAGGCCATCTACGGCCTAAAGTAGAGCCCTCGGGCGTGGTTTGACAAGTTTAGTGGCATTGTAGCTGCAATTGGCTTTGCAAGAAGTTCCGTCGATTACTCATTGTTTATTCGCAAAACCGCATCTGGCCTTGTGGTTTTGGCGGTGTATGTGGATGATATCCTTCTTACCGGCGATGACCAGGCTAGGGTGGACTTGACAAAGAAACACCTCCGTCAACACCTTGTCACGAAGGATATGGGCTCCCCGAAATATTTTTTGGGGATAGAAATCTCTCGGAAGCCCGACTCGTTGGTTCTCTCCCAACGGAAGTATGCGCTTGATCTTCTACAAGAGGCAGGATTGACCGGGGCCAAACCGGCCCGGTATCCCATGGCCACTGGAGAAGACAAAACATGGACAGATGACTCACCTCTTATATCCGATGCCATGAGGTATAGACGTCTGGTGGGCAAACTCATTTATCTCACGGTGACCAGACCCGATATCGCCTATGCTGTAGGCAAGGTCAGTCAGTTCATGCAAGCTCCCAGGGAATGTCATCTTCAGTCTGCCTTGAAGATACTAGAGTATGTCAAAGCAGCACCAGTGAAAGGGCTACTCTTTCAGAAGCATGGTCATCTGAGAGTTGAAGCCTACTCAGACTCAAGCTATGCGGATGATAAAGGTGACCGTAAATCTACATCGGGTTTCTGCACATTTGTTGGAGGTAATCTTGTGAGCTGGAAGAGCAAGAAGCAGTCTGTTGTCTCAAGGTCCAGTGCAGAAGCCGAATACCGGAGTATGGCGTCAACCACGTGTGAGTTAAAATGGTTGCGGGCTCTCATGCTTGACCTAGGAGAGGTCTACAACTATCCTCTGCCTATGTTCTGTGACAACAAAGCCGCTATATACATATCCAAAAATCCGGTCTTCCATGAGAGAACGAAACATATAGAGGTCGACTGCCATTTCATCCGAGAAGAGGTCTTGAAGAAACAGATTTGCACTCCGCTCGTCACCTCCGACAAAGAGTTGGCTGATATCTTCACCAAGCCGGTTTCTACTTCCTTCTTTCACATTTGTGACAACCTGGGCATGATTGATATTTATGCTCCAGCTTGAGGGGGAGTGTCGAAGTATGAGACCGGGCGGTCTGGCGGATTGAGGTTGGCGGGTTGATTTCCAGACTGTTGCTGTGTGGTATTCGGCGGTCTGACGGCTTATCTCCGGCGGCTTGGAAACCGGCCGGTCTAGCGGTCTCCTACCGCATCTCTCTTTTGGTTCTGGTATTGCCAAGCGGTTAGAACATTGTCTAACCGCGCGGCCTGTTCCGGTCTCTTATTCTAGCCGCCCAGATTTGTTGTATAGTTTTAGTCCCACATTGTTAGTTTGTATTCTTCTCTCTCTCCTCCATTCTATAAAAGGGAGGCCATACCTTTGTAAATCTTATCATTTTGGATAATAAAATTTCAATTATTCAAAGTTCCGGCTTGTTTTCTAGTCGTTTATTCTCTGCTCTAGTCGTTTGTTCGCTACTTTTAACAGGTTCAAAATCCCGCAGATAACGTGGACCTGTCCAGACAGAGTCGGAAAAATATCCAAGTCAAATTCGGCGAGAATCGTGGGTGATTCTCGACGAATCGGCGAGAATCACTTACGATTCTCGCCGAATTCTACTTAGAGAATTCTGGCTGCACAGGTTATAGAGGCCGGGGAGAATCGGTGGGAATCACCTTGGATTCTCGCCGACTCGTCGAGAATGCAAAGTCATTCTCGACGAATCGGCGAGAATCACTTGGTGATTCTCGACGATTCTGCCTTAGATGAGTTTTCTGACTGCGTCGAGACAGCCGGCCAAACCCGGCGAGAATCAACTAGTGATTCTCGACGACTCGTCGAGAATCACTAGTGATTCTCGACGAATCGGTGAGAATCACTTAGTGATTCTCGACGATTTACACTTAGACGATTCGCGTCTTTCAACCCGTAAGCTGGTCTTTGGCCCATCCTTGCTCCTTGTCTGCTCTTGCTTTATCATAGCCCTGTACTTGAAATTAAGTACACCCCAATAGAGAGAGTACACGTAGTCCAACACACCGATCTGCTCAACGAGAGATTACGTTGCGCAGACCCGTGTATATTGACCTACTGCATCCTGACATTGGTGTGTACTTAGCAATGAATAGCTGCAAGCACAACTAGAAGAAATTCATCAAATACATAGTGAATTCATCTTAGCTTTGATAGGAGGCTTCCTCAAATCCAGGTAATTGTGGATACAATACCCAACAACGAGCATGCCAAAAATTAATTAATTTAATTTCCTAACGTGAAGTTTTCCATTTTCGACAAGGATTCACGAATTTGGCCGACTCGGCCGAACATACGCAAAAACGCACTAACGGCGACGCGCCGTTAACTCCGCGTTACTGTAACGCCCCTTACGTCATTATGACGTCACCAAGAGGATTAAATAATAGTCGAAAAATCAGGGGAGTTACACCCATAGTGTTGACTCATGTGTAACCTCTCTATTGGGATGCAGTTCATTTTCAAGGACTAAAGCAATGGAAGAAAGGAAGGGTTGTTGGTTTTCAACAAAGAAGAATTATTTTTTCAGAAAAATTTTCTAAGTGTATTTCTCGAGAATATGAAGTGAATTTCTCGAGAAGTCTAAGTATAGTTCTCGAGAAAGCAAAGCTGTTCTCGAGAAACCTTAAGATTTCTCGAAAAATTCTCAGGAAAAACCTTTAAGTCCTTTTCTCGAGAAAGTCCTGAAGAATTCTCCAGAAGCAAAGTATAGTTCTCGAGAAAGTATAGCAGTTCTCGAGAAAGCATAGCAGTTCTCGAGAAACCAAGTATTTTTCTCTCGAGACGTCAAGTTTCTTCTCGAGAAATCAGTTCCTCAGTTCAAAGAATTTGTGTTAAGCATTTTCTCGAGAAGGTTATGACCATTTCTCGAGAAACCAAATTCTTCTTGAGAAATCATATCTCTTCTCGAGAAATAGAGTTGCATAAAATTTCTTTTTAATCTGTCTGACGGGATTTTGATTTAACATAAGTATCTCATGATTGGTCCACATGGATATTTCCTTAATGATTTCAGACCGTTAGACGATGTTCTATATAAAGTCTTTTCAGAGGAATCGCTAACCCTAATTACAGTATTCAGAATCGCACCGCAATTTCAAGATCGGGAGAAGCCGCGCCGTCATCGTCATTCTTCTTTATCGCTCCTCTCTCGATCCAGAGATTCCAAGAAGAAAAGATTCAACAGATCATAGATTCAAGTTCTTTAAACATCTACTTGATTGTGTCGGGTCCTAAGCTTTTTAGATCTATGTTTTCTCGGGATTTCTCCCACA
Source organism: Platanthera zijinensis (assembly GCA_039513925.1). Lineage (NCBI taxonomy): Eukaryota > Viridiplantae > Streptophyta > Magnoliopsida > Asparagales > Orchidaceae > Platanthera > Platanthera zijinensis. Next base: position 66,476,840 of record CM077093.1, read on the forward strand.
ACTTCTTCACAGAGATTTTCATTTTTCAAGAAGAAAGAACCTTGAAGATTTCAGATCTGAGAGTATAAAGTTTTCATTGTTATTGTACAATTATTTTAACTCTTATAGGAGCTTTGTTTTCGAGTTTGTAGGAGTGTTGTTCTCCGAGTTTGTAGGAGCGTTGTTCTCCGAGTTTGTAGGAGCGTTGTTTTTCGAGTTTGTAGGAGCTTTGTTCTCCGAGTTTGTAGGAGTTGTTATCTCCGAGTTATAAGAGCGTTGCTCCGAGTTGTAAGATTGTTGCAATTCGAGATTTAGTTAAGTAGCCGAGGCTAGCCGTGGTGCTAGATAGGCGAGGTGGAGAGTGGACGTACCCAAGATTGGGGAACCACTATAAATTTCTTGTGTCGTCTGAGTTATGCTTGGTTATTTTCCGTGTTGATTTCTCTCAAGTTTTTATTCCGTAAAAGACACAAAACTCACCTATTCACCCTCCTCTAGGTGATTTAAATAGACAACTAGATACTTCAATGGAGATGAAGCGTTGTTTTCTGTTCTATAGGTATTCATCCAAAACTAAGGAAGATTTAAAACTTGTTGGTACCCTAGATGTGATTTGGCTTATGTGATCCCCTTGCAGCCCTCTCTTGATCTATATAATGTATATATGATCCTGTTTAATTATTGCTTAGTCTCCCTAGGGCAGTATATAAACTGACCTAGAGCTTAGGTTAGAAGTTCTAGATGTTTTTGTGGTTAAGGCTTTTCCGTTCGACCATCGTCGAACGAGGCCTCGCGATCGTCGATCAATGGTCGACGATAGCAGGGCTATTGAATCATTGAAGTCAAGACAATTATCGTCGACCGTTGGTCGACGATCTCAGAGCAAGCTTACTACGCTCTGAAGGATGGTCGACGATCTGTCATCATCAGGTCGACGATCGTGTTCTTGCTTCACGATTTCTGTCTCGACAGATATTTGCCTTAGCTGGTCGACGATCTGTTCGCTGGTCGACTATCTGTTAGCCGGTCGACGATCTATTAGCTGGTCGACGATTTCTGGTCGACGATTTCTGTTCCGACAGATTCCTGCTATTAGTCGACGATCTGTTTGCAGGTCGACGATCATCGAACTCCTGTTCGACGTTTTCTGTCTGCTTTTATCTGTTCGTATTTATTTTATTCCTTGGTTTATTTCCAAGTGTGTTAGCTTGTGGTTAGAAAGATTTTCTGAAGAATGTTTGTGCTAATTTTTGGCTTAAATTCAAATGAATTATTTACAAAATATGTCAAGCATAAATTACGGGATTCAGTATTCTTGATAAAGCATTTTTGTCTTATTATACAAAATATATTGCCAGGCTGTATTCTAGCCGTTGGCGGTGTATGCTATTTCCAAGAACGATAAATCTTTATGCTGAGATATTTTCCTATTCATTTATTTCCTTATTGGGACTGACAGAAAGTTAATAGGTCATTCTATTCCTATTGCTATATTCTATTTTGAGATAATCTGTTGCAGGGCTCGAGAATTCAAATCAATAGAGCCGTTCCAAAGGAAAAACGTGAAGACATATTTAAGAGAGATTCTTCTCTCAGCAAAAGAAGAAGACACAGACACAGAGAAATATTATTCATTCGCTCAAGCATCATCAGAGCAGCTCTTCACAATCTCACAACAAGAAGAAGAAAAGTTTTCCTGAAGCAAAAGCCCAGAGCAATCATCTTTCTTTCTCAAGTCTCCTGAGCATCTGCTTAGAGTTTTCAAGACTTCAGAAAAAGCTCCAGTTCTGCTTCAAGTGCTCCAGAATCTTAAGACCTGATAAAAATCAGTCTTCAGATCTCTGAGGATTTAGTTTCAGCTTATCTGAAACTCCTTCATCCTGAAGCAAAGGCTTTCCCTGGACTTTCACTAAGCCAGGGGGAGACTTTGATTCTTTAGAGAATCCACAAGTCTTCTCTAATCTGTATTCACAACAGAGAAGATAATCTAACCCTCTCAACCCCTTTGTAAAAAGAGTTTGTTCACACCTCTTCAAAAGTGAACGTTGGTGACAGGGCACCTTATCAACAACCTGTGGTTGAGCATCCTTATCAAAAGCTCAAAGGGTCTGTTTGATCTACCTGAATCAGATCATTGGTGGCAGGGCACCTTAGCAAAAACCTGTAGTGGATTCCTACCAGGGTGGTAGAAGAGTGGATGTACCTATTTAAAGGGAACCACTATATATCCTGTGTCCATCTGGTTATCTTGCTTATTCTTTTTATTCTGTGGCTGTGATAGAGCTACCTAGGTTTGCTAGTTGCTGTGATAGGCTTATAGTTAAACTGAAATTTCAGTTAACTCTCTCACTTGTGCACTTCACTGTGTTAGGCTCTTAGGGTTCAAGTATCAGATTATTTTATTCCGCAAATCAACTCCAAGGGAGCTGACTAGTTATTCATAAAATTTGAATACTCTATTCACCCCCCCTCTAGAGTAGTTTACAACTTATCCCCTCACTTTCAATTGGTATCAGAGGGAGGTTAGCTGTTCATACAGGCTAACACCTGAGTTAAAAGATCCTGTGATAAGTTGTTTCCTGATACCATTCACAAACACTTTCACACATGGCCCAGTCTAAGGATTATTCAAGCACCAGACCTCCTGTATGCAACTTGTCCAAGTTTGGCATATGGAAGGCCAGGATAAGACTATACATGAATTCTATTGATGAAGATATCTTTTCTTCTATCTTGACAGGACCACCTGCTAGGCCTGCTGCTGCTTCCACTTCTGCTGATCTCAGTGCTGTACCACCACCTGACTACAATGAAACTTACAAGAAGGCAAAAGCAGCTGATGCTAAGGCAATGAATATCCTAGCTCAGACAATGTCTGATGAGATATTCCAGAAGCTGGCTGAATGTACCTCAGCCAAAGCTATGTGGGATTCCCTCAACCACATAGTTGCTGGCTCAGCTGATGAGAGGAAGGACAGAAGATCCAATCTTACCTCTCAGTATGAAAATTTCAAGAAGGATGATGCTGAAGACATTGACACAATGTACACAAGACTCAGTTCAATAATAAGTGAACTGAGGTCTTTGGACAAGGAGATAACTTTGTCAGAAGTCAATGACAAGATCCTGATGTGCCTTCCCATCTCATGGGACTCAAGGATATGGCCCATCAAGGATGGAAGAAACACTGTGGAACTCTCCACAGAAGCTCTGTTGGGAAAGCTCAGGTCATATGAGCAAACCTTAAAGAGTAGAGCTGCTGTAACTGAAGTGAAGACTCCCACTCCTACAAAGAAAGAGCATTCTCTAGCTCTTAAGGCTGCTGAGACTTCTGAAGGAAGTCAATCAAATGAGGAGTTACTGGCACTCATTGCCAAAAGGTTCTTCAACATGGGAAGAAGAGACCTCAGAAAGAAGTTCTCCAAGCATGAGGACAAGCCAAGGTATGACAAGACTCCATCTAAAGAAATCATTTGTTATGTTTGCAGCAAGCCTGGACACATTGCCCCAGATTGTCCAGAGAAGAAGTACAAGGAGAAGAAACATGAGAAAGAATACAGGAAGCACCACTCCAAGTCCTCATCACACAAATACAAGAAGAAGGACAAGGGATTTGTGGCTGCTACCTGGAGTGAAACAGAAGAGGATACCTGCTCCTCTAGCTCCAGTGATTCTGAAGAAGAAGAAGAGAAGAAAGCCAAAGAGGTCTGCCTCATGGCCATTGATGCCTGCAGCTCTCTGTCAGCTGCAGAGAATTCTGAAGAAGAAGGAGACAATGAAGAAGATTCCTTTATGGAGGACCAGGTAATCGACTCATTTGACTTCTCATCTCCTGAGTTCAAACTAAAATTTAAAACTCTATGTTTAGATTTACTATTATCTGAAAAAGAAATTAAGTCACTTAGACTAAAAATAATGGAACTAGACATGGAAGGTACTGAAATAATCAGATTAGAAAAGGAATTAGAGAGCTCAAAAGAAGAAATAACATTCCTAAAATTAGAACTAGCTAAATCTAAGAGGTTAGAAGAACAATTAAATGGCAGAAGCCTTAAATTATCTGAAATAACCTGTATAGCAAACACTAGGGTTGGTAATGATAAACTAGGCTTAGGTGCTACACCTAGTGAACCCATCCTCCTCACAAAGGAGAGATTTAGCACTCCAGTAAAATTTGTTTCTGAATCAGGAATAGAGAATACTGAGGAAATTGAAAAATGCAAGAAAATTCAGAATAAGATTAAGAAAGAGAATAGGAAGAAAAAATTTCTAGCTTTACAAAAGTCGTCTACCAGTGATCGACGATCGTGGAATCCAGAACATCGTTCTACCATAAATGATCGACGGTATGGCTTGCGATCGTCGACCATTGATCGACGATCTGGACTTAAGCTGGAAAATAAAAATCAAACTTCCAGAACTTCAAATCCTAATCACCACCCCAGGTTGTTTAATCCTTCAACTGAATGGATTATCCCACCTAGGAGATCACACCCTTTAGGATATAAATCTAAGCCTGCAAAATCTTTTATATCTAGTTTTTCTTTTGTGAAGAATACTGGACCCAAGGTAACCTGGGTCCACAATGTATAACTGTTCTTTCTGCAGGTGAAGACCTATCCAGTCATACATGACAAATGGTATCTGGATAGTGGATGCTCAAAGCATATGACAGGAAAGAAGAAGAACCTGTCAGGTTTCAAAGCCAAGCTGGGACCAAAAGTTGTATTTGGGGATTCCAGCTGTGGACAGACTGAAGGGTATGGCAGCTTCACCATAGGAGCTGTAACCTTCAAGAAAGTAGCCTATGTCTCAGGACTAAAGCACAACCTAATCTCTGTAAGTCAAATGTGTGATGCTGGGTACAAGGTATGGTTTACTGACACTGCTTGCAATATCTCTTTAAATAATACTGTTGTGTTAGTAGGTATTAGAATTGGAAATGTTTATATTGTAGACTTTAACTCATCCAAATCTGAAGTATGCTTATTTAATGAAGTAACCAGTAATAATACCCTTTGGCATAAGAGACTTAGTCATGTAAATTTGAAAAACATTTCTAGGTTGGCTAAATACAATCTTGTACGAGGTTTACCTTCTTGCCCCTACAAGAAGGAAGGCCTTTGCAAAGCTTGTCAATTAGGTAAGCAAACAAGAAATAGCTTTAAATCAGTTAATAAAAGTGATTCTCCCAGGATTCTGTACTTGCTACATTTGGATTTATTTGGTCCTATTGCTGTACAGAGTCTTGGAGGAAAGTCTTACACCTTAGTAATTGTAGATGACTTCTCTAGGTTCACTTGGGTATTCTTCTTGAGAACTAAGGCTGATAACTTCAAGGTTCTTACAGATTTTCTAAAGTGTATACAGAGTGAGTATTCTACTCAGATTGCCTTGATCAGAAGTGATCATGGTACTGAGTTTGAGTCTCTTCTTATGCAAGAATTCTGTAAGAAGGAAGGTATCAAACATAGCTTCTCTGCTCCTAGAACTCCTCAACAAAATGGGGTAGTTGAAAGGAAAAACAGAACCCTAATTGAAGCTGCAAGTACATTGTTGGCCGATGCTAACATGCCTCTGTCCTTTTGGGCTGAAGCAGTCAGCACAGCTAACTATGTATTGAACAGAAGTCTGATACATAAACTTAAGGGTAAGACTCCCTATGAATTACTTAAGCAAGTGAAACCTAAAATAGACTACTTTAGAGTATTTGGTTGTGTTGCTTTCGTTCATAACAATAACAAAGAATACCATAGAAAATTTGAGGCAAAAGCTTCAATGGGAGTTTTTCTAGGATACTCTCAAGTAAGCAAAGCCTATAGGGTCCTTAATAAATCCTCTCTTAAGATAGAAGAGTCTGCACATGTCTCTTTTGATGAGACAGTCATGTATTATAAGGAGAAGGACTCTTCCTCTAATAGTACAGTGCAAGTCCTAGGAGTAAGTAAGGATTTGGAAGGTTTGAGACTCACACAGGAGAATCATCCCCAACAAACTCCTCAGGTTGCCCCCTCAGATTCTGAATCTGATGTAGAACTTTTTCAAGTTAAAGCACCTGTTCCAACAGTTGATCAAATTCCACATGAGGAATTAAATCTTGAAACTGTTGAAGATCAGATCATTGTTGAACCTACTGATCTTGTCACACTTAGAGATCACCCTGTATCTCAAGTGATTGGAGACATTTCAGCAGGAGTCCAGACAAGACATCAACTCAACAAAAATGTGATGTTTGCTTGTTTCCTTTCTCAGGTTGAGCCCCTAACCATTAAAGATGCTGAGCTTGATCCCCACTGGATTATAGCAATGCAAGAGGAGCTTAACCAGTTTGAAAGATGTAAAGTTTGGACCTTGGTTCCAAGACCAAGAGGCCAACGGATCATAGGCACCAAGTGGGTGTTTAGAAACAAGCTTGATGCCCAAGGCATAGTAGTTAGAAATAAGGCTAGGCTAGTAGCTCAAGGCTATAGACAGGAGGAAGGCATAGATTATGATCAGACTTTTGCCCCTGTAGCTAGACTAGAAGCCATTAGGATTTTCCTAGCCTATGCTGCCTATAAAAGATTTAAGGTCTTCCAAATGGATGTGAAGAGTGCCTTCCTCAATGGAGATTTAAAGGAAGAAGTGTTTGTTGAACAACCACCAGGGTTTGTTTCATCAACCTTACCCACTCATGTGTTCAAACTCCAAAAGGCTCTATATGGACTTAAGCAAGCTCCTAGAGCTTGGTATGAGACCTTAGCAAATTTTCTTCTAGAACACAAGTTTGTGAGAGGTGTAGTAGATAGAACCCTGTTCATTAGACATCATAAGGACTCACAACTGTTAGTTCAAATCTATGTAGATGACATTATATTTGGCTCTACTGATCCCAAACTATGCAAGAGGTTCTCTGAACTAATGCACTCTAAGTTTGAGATGAGCAGCATGGGTGAGTTATCCTATTTCCTTGGTCTCCAAGTGAAACAGAGTGTTGATGGCATTTTCATTTCTCAATCAAAATATGCCAGAGAGCTGGTTAAAAGATTTGGAATGTCTGATGCTTCATCAATGAGCACACCTATGGCCTCAAATGCAGTTATTGATTCTGATGTTAATGGCAAGTCTGTTGATCAAAAGAACTATAGAGCCATTGTTGGTTCCCTGCTGTATTTGACTGCAAGTAGGCCTGACATAATGTTTGCTACATGCCTATGTGCTAGGTTTCAGGTCAACCCAAAGGAATCTCACTTAACTCTTCTCAAGAGAATTTTGAGATACCTTAAGGGATGCCCTAACTTAGGACTGTGGTACCCAGCTGAGTCAGGATTTGAATTAATTGGATATTCAGATGCTGATTATGCTGGTTGTAGAGTTGACAGGAAAAGCACCTCAGGGACTTGTCAGTTCCTGGGAGAGAGACTTGTCTCTTGGTTTTGCAAGAAACAGGCATCTGTGTCTACTTCAACTGCTGAGGCTGAATATATAGCAGCAGCTAGTTGCTGTTCACAGATCCTGTGGATTCAAAATCAGCTAGTGGATTATGGGTACACACACTCAAACACAAAAATTCTGTGTGACAGTACCAGTGCAATATCAATTGCTCAAAATCCTGTGCACCATTCCAGGACCAAGCACATTGAGATTAGACATCACTTTCTGAGAGATAATGTGGAAAAGAACAAGATAGTAATGGAATTTATATCCACAGACCTGCAGAGAGGAGATATTTTCACTAAGCCCCTTGATGAACAAAAGCATTTGTTCTTCCTGAACCAGCTTGGCATGATTAATGGTTCAGATTAGTGAAAATTTGGTTAGTTTTGTTTTCTGTCTAAAATCGTCGAACGACTGATCGACGATCTTCAACCAGGTCAGAACTATCGTCGACCAACCGTCGACGACAGCTCGTTCTGTAGTAAGGCAGAAATCGTCGACCAACTGGTCAACGATCTCTCCTTAGGTATCTATCGTCGACCAATGGTCGACGACAGATTTTCTGTGCTAGGTGGAGAATCGTCGACCATCATTTATTGATCGACGATCGTGGTAATTGCGTGTAGGCGGTCGATGTTTACCATTTAGTCAAACATTGACTATCGTCGGTCTGTGTTCGACGACCGATTTTATTCCAGGATCGACGATCGCAGATTTGTTTCTAATAGTCGATTTAGGTCTGGAGATCGTCGTCCTTCCGCTCCGTCTTTTCATATTCCTTCTTCTGGCTTAGAATTCGCTCTCGAACTCTAATCCCGCGCGATTCTCTTCTCCCCTGTTTTGCTTCTCGATTCGCCATCTTCTCTCAAATCCTATGGCGATTCCTTCTGCTGTTCTCTTCGGAATGAAGTTCGACACTGGTTTCTGTGTCGACTTTGATTCTTTCAGCCGATGCGATCAACCAATCCAAGATATTCTGCAGCTATGTGAAGACCAAGGCCTCAAGAAATTTATGTCGTTCTCTCCTAAGATTCATATACCAGAGATTCGTGAATGGGTATATACTTCGTCCTCCAGCGACGACGCCATGACAGGAAAGATAAATGGCGAGGAGGTCATTCTGACTCCTGAAGTATTGACTGAGCTGTTTGGACTGCCAACCGGAACTGATGACTATGAGCAAACTACAGAAGAATATGGCCGCATGCTATCTGTGATGGGCCATGCTGAGGGTGTTCCAGCTAAGTTGCTAAAGATAAACCTGTCTCCAGAGTACAAGTTTCTGGCAGACCTGGTGGGCAAGGTTGTTTTGGGAAAACATTCTGCTCATGACAACATCAACAGGCAACAATTTGCCCTGATGTCAGCTTTGGTGAATAAGGCACAGATTGCCTGGGGAAAAGTTCTGTTTGAACTAATAAGGAGAAAGAACAATCAGAAAGAAGTAAATCTTGCCAGGGTATTGGGTGTGTTTCTATATGTGAAAGCACCCCTGCTGCTTGTGTCTGCACCCTCCGCAGTCAACGCCAGCAAGAGGTTGGACCCCCCTCTCTCTTCAAGAAATCTCAGAGGATTATCAAGAAGTCAGCCTGGGTTGATCCTAACCCTCCTTCAGACACAAGGGCTGATTCGGCCGCTCTCCCGCTTACTGGGGAAGGCTCAGTAATCCCTCCGTCCTCCCTCTCTATCCCTGCATCCTCTTCTCATGCATTACTTTCCTCTACAACACCTGCAGTGCCACCACAACATGCATCCTTCATTCCACCTGCATCTCCACACCAGTCACCAACACCACAACATCTGGCAGCTTCAGCCAGTGTTGACATGGTGACTGCTACCATCCTCACGCATCTTTCTCAACATGAATCCCACACTCATGTTGATGTTCACCCATCTCCACATGACTCATTTGATCATGTGGCAGATCATCCTGTTTCCATTCCATCCACCTCCACATCATCAGCATTTCAGATAACTCCTGAATTGCTTGCACATATTGTCGAGCTCATTACTCCCTCCATCCAAAAAATGATTGAGGCTGCCAATGCCCCTCTCATTGCATCCATCAATGCTCTTACTCAAGCCATAAAATCATCTCATCCCTCTGCTGAGCCCTCTTCTGTAAGATGCATGACTCCAGTTCCCACTGAAGTCATGCAGGGGGAGATGTCTGTTGAAGTGGTCTCAGGTGATGCCCTGACCCTTCAGGACAATTCCTCTCTTCCCCTTCAAGGATCTGTAGAAGAACCTCAAGAGATTCCAGAGAAAGAACTAGAAGGTAAACCTTAAAATTCTTCCTTCAAAGGTTATAATCAGGACTTCAATTTGATATTTGTATCTAACAAAGACATTCACTCCCTAGTGAATCTAGCTTCTGAGGAAGAAGTTCCTGAAAAAGAAAATGAGGAAGTTCCCATGGACACCTGTGAGTATGATGCTTCTCAACCTGATTGTATAGCTTTATTTAAGATTCTAATTAATTCAACTCCATCTTAGAGTTAATTTCTTATCCCTTCCTTTCCATCACAGCTGCTGATGACCTTACATCAGTATTGCAAGTTGATGCTGTTAAGTCCTTTGATTCTGATAAAGACTTGGAATCATTTCTTAACTCAGACTGTGAGTTCTCACTCACATCTACTCCTTTTGTTCTTCCTCCTCAAGAGATAGTGGTCCCTTATAGACCTGAGTACCTTGATGACCCCTTAGTCAAAGATACTCTTTTCTTTTCCTGTATGGCACTCCTCTTGTGTCTTGCAGAGGTGTCTATCCCTGATGTCACTGAACATCTAGAAGGAATTATAACCTCCTTCCTAGATGCAAAGTGGTATCCTGTGTAAATCTTCAGGTAATCCTATCTATTACCTGTTGTTTGTTCACCTTGGGGGGAATATTTTATTCCCACTTGGTTGTTAACCTATCTTTCTTTGCATGTAGGCACAACCATAAATGCTGCTGCTGCTGAAGACATCAACATCCCTGCTGATGCTGCTGCTGAAGAAATTGAAGATGTGCAAGATAGGGCAGACAATGCTCCCAAGATGACTGAAATGGACTCAAGCTCAGGTACTCTAAACCTAGAACAATTTATAGCCTTTGTGGCTGAGAATATTGCCTCTGAGTACATTGAAGGGTTGGCTAATTATCATTTGGATTCCCTAGCCATCTCTCTAGAGAAAGCATCTGCCCCTGCAGATATCGTCATCTTTTCTCCACCTATCCTTACCTATCCTCTATCCATTCCTTCTATTGCAGAACTGGTCCCCAAGACAGTTCATGAGTTGTATCCAGAATCAGAACTCTGGAAGAGGTCTCCAAATGTGGATCTTGATGCCCTCCTTAGGCAAGATGCCATTGAGGAAGCTAAAGAGAAAGAAGAAAGAGAAAAGAAAGACAAAGCTGAACTTGCTGCCAAAGATCCATCAGAACTTGACTTTGATGATTATGCTGGGAAAGACTCATCTCATTCTGATGATGATGATGATGACTCTGATGATTCTGACTCCACTAAGAAAAGGAAAAGAGCTGCTTCCAAGAAAAGAAAAGCTCCTGCTTCTCCTACTGCCAATCCTAACAAGGATGTTCCCTATTACATTCTGAAGGGAATAGATCCTAAGAGCAAGGAATTCCAACCATGGATGAGACTGTCAAAGAATCAGACTAAAGAGAAGAAGAGGACAAAGAGATATGACACTCCTGTTCAGAAATTCCCCCCCAGAGGTCCTCCTCCACCTCCTGGTGCTGGAGCCTCTGGGAGTCTCTCTTCTGCCCCCTCTGCAAGGTCAGCCAGTTCTAACACTTCTCAGACCTACCAAAGAAGGAGTAATCAAAGCCAGGGAGGCCAAGATGTTTCAGGACAGGGAAGAAAAAGAAATGACAATGCTCTCGTGGAGCAAATAAAGGAGATGACTTTTCAGCAACCTACCTTCTCTCCTCCTCCCTCTCCTAAAAAGAAAAATTCAGAATGGAAACCTTCTCCTCCCAGGAAAGGTCCATCCTCTTCTTCAAGAAAACCTGCTGCTGCTGAATCATCTGAATCAAAAGGAAAAAGAGTGGTCCTTTCAAAGAAATCCCATAAGAAGTTCATTGAACTTGCTCCTCCAAAATCTCTATATGCTGAAACTGATCCTAAGAAGGCTGTGCAGATTCCTCTTGATTCAAGCAAACTTGCTACAGCTCTTCAAAGGAACATGGAGATTGCAGCTCATACAGATACTGATAGACCTCCCTCTCCATCAGATAAAACTGAAGCTGAAAGGATTGCCTCTATGGCAAGATTCAAAGAGTCTATTGCACTAAGCATGATGGAGAGAGCCAAATCTCAAGGACTAGATCCTACAGCTTACTCAACAATGTCAGAATTCAGAGAAAAGGAACTCAGCAGATTTCAAGTCAATCCAGAAGCTTTTAATACTGAAGAATACATGAAGCTACATCCTGCTGCAGTTCTACCAAGCTATGCTGAAAAGAAAATCATTGGTGAACATGACCTAATGCTATCTAAAAGACAAGCGGCAAATCCTAACAGAGAGATTATTTTCAAACCAGCTGCAATACCTAAAAACTCATCTGATGCAAAAACTGCTGATAAATCTGCTTGATACATTCCATTTCTGCTGATTTATGCTTGTTATATTTTCTGTGTATTGCCTGTGTGTTAACATTCTGGTTAATCTTTAGATTTGTTGTTGTCTGCTTTAGCCTTTAAACTGGATTGGATAACATAACCCAAATAGGGGGAGATTGTTGGTACCCTAGATGTGATTTGGCTTATGTGATCCCCTTGCAGCCCTCTCTTGATCTATATAATGTATATATGATCCTGTTTAATTATTGCTTAGTCTCCCTAGGGCAGTATATAAACTGACCTAGAGCTTAGGTTAGAAGTTCTAGATGTTTTTGTGGTTAAGGCTTTTCCGTTCGACCATCGTCGAACGAGGCCTCGCGATCGTCGATCAATGGTCGACGATAGCAGGGCTATTGAATCATTGAAGTCAAGACAATTATCGTCGACCGTTGGTCGACGATCTCAGAGCAAGCTTACTACGCTCTGAAGGATGGTCGACGATCTGTCATCATCAGGTCGACGATCGTGTTCTTGCTTCACGATTTCTGTCTCGACAGATATTTGCCTTAGCTGGTCGACGATCTGTTCGCTGGTCGACTATCTGTTAGCCGGTCGACGATCTATTAGCTGGTCGACGATTTCTGGTCGACGATTTCTGTTCCGACAGATTCCTGCTATTAGTCGACGATCTGTTTGCAGGTCGACGATCATCGAACTCCTATTCGACGTTTTCTGTCTGCTTTTATCTGTTCGTATTTATTTTATTCCTTGGTTTATTTCCAAGTGTGTTAGCTTGTGGTTAGAAAGATTTTCTGAAGAATGTTTGTGCTAATTTTTGGCTTAAATTCAAATGAATTATTTACAAAATATGTCAAGCATAAATTACGGGATTCAGTATTCTTGATAAAGCATTTTTGTCTTATTATACAAAATATATTGCCAGGCTGTATTCTAGCCGTTGGCGGTGTATGCTATTTCCAAGAACGATAAATCTTTATGCTGAGATATTTTCCTATTCATTTATTTCCTTATTGGGACTGACAGAAAGTTAATAGGTCATTCTATTCCTATTGCTATATTCTATTTTGAGATAATCTGTTGCAGGGCTCGAGAATTCAAATCAATAGAGCCGTTCCAAAGGAAAAACGTGAAGACATATTTAAGAGAGATTCTTCTCTCAGCAAAAGAAGAAGACACAGACACAGAGAAATATTATTCATTCGCTCAAGCATCATCAGAGCAGCTCTTCACAATCTCACAACAAGAAGAAGAAAAGTTTTCCTGAAGCAAAAGCCCAGAGCAATCATCTTTCTTTCTCAAGTCTCCTGAGCATCTGCTTAGAGTTTTCAAGACTTCAGAAAAAGCTCCAGTTCTGCTTCAAGTGCTCCAGAATCTTAAGACCTGATAAAAATCAGTCTTCAGATCTCTGAGGATTTAGTTTCAGTTTATCTGAAACTCCTTCATCCTGAAGCAAAGGCTTTCCCTGGACTTTCACTAAGCCAGGGGGAGACTTTGATTCTTTAGAGAATCCACAAGTCTTCTCTAATCTGTATTCACAACAGAGAAGATAATCTAACCCTCTCAACCCCTTTGTAAAAAGAGTTTGTTCACACCTCTTCAAAAGTGAACGTTGGTGATAGGGCACCTTATCAACAACCTGTGGTTGAGCATCCTTATCAAAAGCTCAAAGGGTCTGTTTGATCTACCTGAATCAGATCATTGGTGGCAGGGCACCTTAGCAAAAACCTGTAGTGGATTCCTACCAGGGTGGTAGAAGAGTGGATGTACCTATTTAAAGGGAACCACTATATATCATGTGTCCATCTGGTTATCTTGCTTATTCTTTTTATTCTGTGGCTGTGATAGAGCTACCTAGGTTTGCTAGTTGCTGTGATAGGCTTATAGTTAAACTGAAATTTCAGTTAACTCTCTCACTTGTGCACTTCACTGTGTTAGGCTCTTAGGGTTCAAGTATCAGATTATTTTATTCCGCAAATCAACTCCAAGGGAGCTGACTAGTTATTCATAAAATTTGAATACTCTATTCACCCCCCCTCTAGAGTAGTTTACAACTTATCCCCTCACTTTCAAAACTTTCCACAAGGAAGAGACTAAATCCTTCTACACATCTAAACTTCCACGTACCACTCTAACAGCTATATCTTTAACATTTCTCTAGAAATTTCTTCGCACATCTTGAATCCTCTAAAAGGACCAACGCAAGGCTAACACTAACTAGTATTTTGTATAACAATCTAGACTAAACTAAAAGCTTATACAAAGATAATTCGCAAAATAAGACATGTAGCTGGAAAAACCACGATGAATGAGTGAACTGCATAATCGTAGTAGCCCGCTCCCAAATTCGTGTTCAACAAACTCATTTAGCCACTTCCAGCTCCACGTTCCAACCAGAATCAAGACATGTTTGAAGATTCAAAGACAAAAATTAGAAAAGTAAGCTCAATGAGCTAACATAATGCAATGTGAAATTAATTGTGACAACTATGTGTAAAGATATATTCTACAAGTAACAAATAAATTATTTAACAATGAAATTCATACTGTGATAAGAACTAATCAACTCGGTGAATTTTGAGGGGATGGGCTGTTACAAACAAGCATAATTAATTCTAACATTCTTTTTATAATAAGAACTAATTCAATTGTATTTTCATAAAATTATTTTTGTTAAGTTGTAATAACATATATACAGTGCAGCTGAATTTTGATTGTTATGGTGTGATAATACTACAACAACAAAATTTATTGAATGAATTAAAAATAGGATAAAGAAACCAATACCTTAATTTTTCTGATATCACCCAAGCCAAAATCGTTCTATCATATAGAATTGCTACGTAGATGGACTGTACAACCTCATATTCGGCGAGTAGTGGTCGACATGGGGCCAGATCGGCCATAGTCCAGCAGCCCGGCTCTCCCAAATGAGGGAGGATCGTTGGAGGGGCGAGTGGAGCAGGTCGGCTCGCACTCGCCCCAGGGGCCCTGCGAGCAGCGGATGAGTGGAGCGGGTCGGCTCGCACTCGCCCCAGGGGTTCGGCGTGCAGCAGGCGAGTGGGGCAGGCCAAGCCCACACTCGCCCAAGGCTGGCAGAGGCGGCGAGTTCCAGCTCCATCGAGCCCACGCCGCCCACGCCGAGCGGAGGCTCCATAGGGCCACTCGCCCAGTCTCTTGTGGTGTATTTTTACTATTTTACCCCCGCTGGCCTGTCTATAGCCTGTTGGAACAGCGGAGTTGCGTTGTTGGCAGACCCGGTTGGGTTGCACGTAGCTGTTCAAAACATTGGAGGTTGGTTATTTGAAGACCGTTTTTAGAAATCTATAAATAGACCACATGGGGTACCTCAGAAGACACGTTTTACTGGTGCCCCGGCCTTCTTGCGCTTCTTGAGGTATCTTTAGCTCGGCATTTGGCTAGGGAGGAGAAGCGCTCTAAGATCTTCCGGGTGTGTGATGGGACCTTCACGGCGAGCCCTTGGGTCAGTTCCCTGTTCTTTCTCCTTAGTTGTTTTGCTCGCGAGAGAGAAGTAAGTGTGTGATCACCTCTTCCCCATGAGTGAACTTCACGGAGACCGAGTTTTCAATTTCAACATGGACGATCATTGTCTTCATTATTATGAAATCCAACTTGAATAGAATGTGAGCCTTGAAAAACTGAAATGATGTGATAATTAGTGGAGAAAATTTTAAAATATGGGACGAGCCAAAGAGGTATTAGAGTTGTTGAAATACTATAGAAATGGTACAACTCCAAGATTGATGAAACAAAACTTATTTTTTCCAAAGTCATAAAGGAGGTAGTATGTTATCTAAGCGTACTTCGGAAAGAAATCTTTAAGTATAATGGAACCAAAATGAAATAGAGTTAAGCTTATCGCTCCCAAAAAATAGGTAAAGTGAACACATTATCAAATGCATAAACCAATAATTGTGAATTTATTCATAAACAATAATAATATTCAATAACCTAAAGCAATTCATAGACATAGCTGCTGTAAATATTTCATATTATGTTAAGATACACGACGAAAGAATAAGTGCCCATAAGTTTTCAATTCCCAATTGATAGTGTTCCGCTATTAGTAAAAAATGGCACTTGATTATAGTTTTTTTTTTCTGCTCCATGAAAACAAAGAAAAACCATTTGTTAACTTGAATAGTTGAATATGAGTAAATAAGTTTCCCGTGTATGGAAAAATCTAAAAATAAAGATTTAGAAAAAAAATCAGGTTTTTCTAAGATTAAACCATATGTTTAATCTTATGGTAACACAAGAGCTTACTTAAATCATGAGTAAGATTTATACAAATTTTATTATAAAAAAAAAAGAATTTTATCTCCTAACTATATTTAAAAAATTAGTAATTTACTCGTGTATTGAAATGCTTTGAGAGTTTTTTATAATGGAACAAAGATGCATATATATACTAAAACAAAATCTTTATACGACAATATTTGTTTATTCCGTTAAGGACGATTTATACGAGTCAAGATAATTTTTGTATGAATGTACGATAGGTAGTTTATCTGCAGGAGCTTATTGCAACATATTAAAAAAATGTCATGATAGGTAGTTTATCTATCACCACCAGTAAATATGAGACATGAGTTTTAAATGTTAATTCAATTTATCAATATTAATATTTAGCGCACATCATTTCTAAAGGAGTTTTCAAAATCATACATAAAAAGCCATACATTTGGGTGTATTAAAAGGTGCATAATATTATTATTTAATATTTTTTACCTAAAATGATTATAACAATCAGAAAAGATATAGTTCTTAATAAGAAACACTTATGCTTCAGAAATTCACATGATTACTTGATTTGTATTATCAATTTATTATAACATGAAGTTACAACAGAGATATATGAGATAATAAAAAGGGAAAAATCCAATCCATAATCACATAAAATCACAAATTTAGCAGAGAAGACATTCAATTATCTTATCTTGAATAATACAACTCTGATGAACACTAGAAGGAAGCACAACCCTGATGATTTTGGTTGTATCTTATCTTATTTTATCTTGTATTTTGGTAGAACACCGGAAGGAAGCACAACACTGATGATTTGCATATTCAATTATCTTATCTTGAAGATAAGGAGTGATCTTTGTGTTTGAAGGAGTGACTGTTGGAGGATAATCCAAACAGCAGCATTAGAGATATTCCCCCTCCTAATCAAGATGATATTGCAGAGCTTGAAGAACAGATCACTGGCCCCATCCTCACTTCCCCGTCGCTTCAGATGTGACTTGGCCGCTTGTCAAAGTTATTATCTTTGTACTTTCTTTTCTTGAGCCGTGTGTCCAGTATGTGTCTCCTCTGTAGCTAGTGGGCTTGCAGTTATAAAAGCCCATCTGCTTGCTGCTTCGTAAGGGAGATAACTTGGTAGAATATCTGTGTTCATCAAAGTTCATGTACTTTGTGTGTTCATGTGATATTAGTAATTGACTCACTGGTGTTGCTTCTATTCAATCTTGTGTGTTTAAGCTCAACATGGTATCAGAGGCAGGTTCACGCTGAGGGGGCGTGTTGGACGGTCCAGCATGAACCCAAAGTTGGCATGTTGAGATTAGTCTCACACCGCCTACCCAGACGGTCCACTCGTACTTATATTAGCCCCGCCCCTCCAACCTAAAACCCGGGTTTTAGAGTGGGAAAAAGGGTGCGAAGGTTCAACAGTGACATCCCTAGTCTTTGTTACCTTTAAGCATGAGAATACAAAGGATGGAGAATAGGAGTTTGAGTATGAGGACATTGCGGGATACATAAGACATTTCCTAAATTATAGCGTACTCAATCATATTTTAGAGAATGCTAATGCATGATCAAGCAAGGAAAGCTCAAAAAGCTGTATGCCAAATAAATTCACAGAAGAGAAGAAGGTAAAGAGGAAGATCTGTTTAAGAGAAGAGGTCGGCGGAAGCTTCAGAGCTGTAAATCATCGGCAGTGGATGCACTGCTAGGAGAGGAACGCATGAGAGGGGTTGGAGTTTCACCAACTGGAGGCTGGGTTTTGTTCTCTGCACACCAGCTGGAGGCTGGGTTTCACCAGCCGTTGGACAATGGAGAAGAGGAAGGGGATTCGACGGAAATAAATTCAGGAAAATTCGTCCGAGACATGCTTTTTTGAGTTCACGAAATTTTGATTTTTTACCAAAATTTCAATTTTTTACTTCTGGCCGAATTTATAATAAATAATTTATTTACTCAAAATTGTAAAAATAGACCGTCATTCCTTCCCCTTTATTTATCGTTTTCCTTTTTTTACGTTATTCAAATAATGTCATCTCCTTTTTTTCGATTGATTCATCACGTTCTATCCCCAACGTTAGTCTTAGGGTCCGTTTATTTCGGCGGTGGCGTTGGCCAATGAAGCTGTGGGAATGACGCTGTGAGAATGGAGCTGTGGGAATGGAGCTGTGCAGAATGGAGAAACAGTTTGGTTAAACAGCGGTGACAGGGCTGTTCAGAAAGGAGAAACGATTTGGTAAAACAGCGGTGGCGTTTTTATTTATAATATTAATAATATATAATAATAATAAATATATAATAAAAATAATATATAATAATAATAAATATATAATAATATATAGTAAATATATAATAATAATAATTTTATAATAATATATAATTATATATATATTAATAAATAAGGATATATATATATATATATATATATATATATATATATATATATATATATATGAGAACGCCAAAAGCTCCGTTGAAAAGGAGATCCTGGCGGCTTTGGCAAAGGAGCAGTGCCACTGGTATTTTGGGTCCAACGTTGGCAACTCAACGCCAAAGCTAACAGCCTAAAAATAATTTCCACGTTGCGTTGGCACTGGAATGGACCGGCGACGTCGAAACAAACGGACCTTAGTTCTGATCTGAATGTTGCTTTTCCAGCGTTGTCTCGAGTTCCTTTTCAATATTTCGTTTGCATTTCTCCACTCTTGTGCTTCCCTCTTGGTGCACACGAACAACCAATGAAATTTTCCAACCGGTGACCTGCTCCAACCAGTAACCCTAAGCTTCTTTCCCCAATTTTTAGGCCTTTTAATTCCCTCCAGGTGAAGAACCCTGACTGTTGAGACCGGGAAATTCCCCGCTCTAAATTTCAGATCAAGGCAGAAAAAGGTTACCGGTTCAACGGTCGGGCTCGACGGCTAACGGGTCAGGACAAAGAAAAAGACGGACAACAAAGAGGACCTCATGTGCTGCGGCAGAGAGTGTTGAAATTTGTGAAGTGAAAGTGGGGGTTGATCAGGCAGACTGCGCGGCATGGGCGGTCAGTCCTACGGACTGATGGTGCGGCCTGGGCGGTCTAATGTTGCGGCCTGGTGATGGAAACCAGCCAGTTCGGCTAGTTGTTCAGCAGTTGGCTAGTTCCCTGGAGTAATCGTGCGGATAGGTGGTGTATCCGCGGGAGTGGCGGACTCCTTCTGAGTTCGCGGAGTCCGCTTGATGCAGACTGTATGTGGAGATCGGGAGGACAGCTTTGGCTTGTGCCCTTTGCTCTGGTGTGGGGTTAGGAGGTAACCGCTGAGTTCGCGGGTTGGCGGACTGCCTTGGGAGCTGGCGGACTGTGTTCTTGTCTGTCGAGCTCGCGCCAGAGTTTCTCTGGTTTGGAACTTGGTCATCCGTGACAAGTTCGGTTCTTTGATCGCAGAGTCTGCAATGTCCGCTGGTTGACCAGACGGCTTGTGCCTTTGGTCGTGTACATTGCTTATTGCGGGCTGGTGCGGTGCCTGCTGGCATGCGGACTGGCTTCCTATCCAGCCTCCTTTATTAGTAGGCGGATAGGTTGGTGTCTGGCCTTGTCCATGCGGACTGGGCAGACTGCTTGGTGCTAGCTGCGAGCTAGGGTGGTGTTTCTATCTACTAGGACGGTGACCACACTCCTCTCAATGCCTATAATAGGACCCCCCCCCCCCCCCCCCCCCCGTCACATCATAATTAACTGAATGAATAGTAAGTTGAGTGTGGGTTAATTACTGCGGCCTCAAATTTTCTGTCTACGCGGTTTGAGAAGGCTAGCCGGTTTGCTGTTTGCAGGTTGTGCGGCTAGCACTGAGAAGCCAGGATTTTGGTGCTGACTGCGGTCAGAGATCAGTGAAGCTTGCAATTAACAATCAGCGGTTTTGCAACAAATCGCATTTGTGGTCAGCCAGTCTTCTCTCCAGCTTTCCCAATTCAATAACCAGTCCGCCGGTCTCGACGATCTGTTCTTCAGTTCCGCAACGGTTTGTTCGCGGACACTGGCAGCTAGGCAACTTCTGCGGTCAGGCGGCTTGCAGAGAGCGGACAAGGTGTTCAGTAGAATAATGGGTTGTCCGCGATCTACGCGGACTCCGTAGTTCAATTTGGTGCAGCAGCGGCTTGGCGGTCTCGGCGGACTCGGTGGTCTCTGAGGCTGTCCGCCCCGCTTGTAGCTCTTGCTTGCTTGTATGCTTTTCCTTTATACATTGGCGAATTATGTCTCACCATATATGTCTTGCCTTGTAAAGAAAATTGTTGATATTACAAGACTTGTTGTTGCCTTCTATTGTCTCTGATTTATTGAGCTTAGTTTATGGTTGGAGTGTTCCTGTGTCTGGTTCCTGCTTCTCGCTTGATCAAGTTGTCATCTTGATAGCTCTGAAGGTATTACTTGATATCAGAGCTATCTTCTGGTCATCTTGAGAAATTTTTACATGGTATCAGAGGGAACAGTGGCTTGTGCAAGTGATCAAACTCAGTTGTGCTCGGCGCTTCTGGAAGCTTATAGATCAGTGATTGTTGCAATGGAAGGTGCTTACGCAAGGGGTCTTGATATTGAGCTTCTTACATCGACTAACTTTAAAAAGTGGAATTCGTGTATGAAGAGTTATCTTCTGGGCGAGGAGTTGTGGGGAGTCGTAGGTGGTGATGACAAGCAAGAAGTTACTGCTGCTACTGGTACTGCTGAACATGTGAGAGCTTGGAGGAAGACCAATGCGAAAGCAAAGTTTGCTCTCAAGCGGGCTATCTCACCTGAACTCTTTGATCACATCTTAGGATATGAGTCTGATGCTGAGATTTGGACATCCATTGATGGATTGTTCAACAGGAAGAATGTAACAAGCTATAATTTCTGGAAAATGAGTTGGCTAGAGCAACTCAAGGAGATCTGCCCATCTCAAAATTCTTTCTTAAGATGAAGAACCTGTGCGTTGAGATCTTAGCGCTGGACCCTGATGAGCCCATTTCTGAAGCCAAGTTGAAGAGGCATATAATCCTCGGTTTGCGGAAGGAATATGTGGCCTTCATGACTTCTGTTCAAGGCTGGGCTACTCAGCCACCTTTGCTAGAGCTGGAGAACTTGTTGGCCTCGCAGGAGAGCCTGGCTAGATAAATGGCTGGGGTTACTATCTCTGAAGGAGGTAGTGAGGCTCTCTTCACAGGTAAGAAGAAGAAGAGATGGGAGAAGAAGAAGAAGACTATTATTGAGGATGGGCCTTCAACTTCCTATCAGCAAGAGAGGAGCGCTGCTCCTAAGAAGAACTGGAAGAAAGAGTTGAAGTGTTACAGGTGTAATCAGCCAGGCCACTTCAAACGAGATTGCAAGGTTAAGTTGCAGCCTGGGAATGTTGTAGATAAGGAGGGAGCTGGCTCCAATACTGCGAAAGCCGGGTGGGGAGGAGCTTTCCTGATGGGCACGCGTGTACGTACTCTTTCCACCGTCGACTACAAAGATGAATGAATAGTTGACTCGGGGTGCGGTCATCACCTCACTTGTGACGAGTCAAAGTTCTCATCGCTGCAAGCATTTTCAGGTAATGAAGCTATTATAACCGCTGATGATTTTTTCATACTATAGAAAAGGATGGTGTAGTGTCTTTGGATAGTGCTCAGGGTCCACTCATATTAAGGAGTGTCTATCACGTAACTGGCATGAAGAAGAACCTCTTCTCGGTTACCAATGCGGTTGATGCGGGCTATCACGTTCTGTTCAGTCCAACAAGTGAAATTTCTCCGTAACGTATCAGTGGTAAAGGCTTTTCTTACTCATGTAGGGAGAAGAGTTAGAGATTTGTTTGTTTTATCAACAGGCTCTTATGTTGATCGGATGAGGGACAATGATAGCGCGACTATCTGACATGAAAGGCTGGGGCACGTAGGGATGGAGAAGCTAAAAGCCATGGCGGTGAGGAGCCTTGTGAAAGGCTTGCCTAAGTTGTCATTCTACGGTGATGGTCACATTTGTGCAGGATGTCATTATGGAAAGGCACATCGCCTTCCGTTTGACAAGTCACAAACTAGAAGTAAAGCACCATTGAAGTGTATCCATGGTGATCTGATGGGGCCAACACTCACTGCCAGTCTTGGAGGGAGCAGGTATATGCTCATGTTGATTGCTGACTATACGAGGTACACATGGGTGTATTACATGAAGGAGAATTCAGATGCTTTCCGGTTGTTTGTAGAGTTCAAGGAGCTAGTGGAGGGCCGGCTTGTCCTACATATCAAGAAGTTGAGAACGGACAACAAAGGTGAGTTCGTCTCTACTGAGTTTTCTAACTTCTGCAGGAAGCAAGGCATCCAGAGGGAGTTTACTTGTGCACATACTCCGCAACAAAATGGAGTGGCAGAGAGAAAGATTCGTCATTTGACGGAAACATGCAAATGTTGGCTTCATGCAAAGGGCATTCCCAGGTCTTTTTGGGTGGAAGGAATGGCATGCACAACCTATGTCATCAATCGGATGTCTCTGAGTCCGATCAACATGAAGTCTCCTCATGAGCTGATGTTCAAGGAGAAGCCTAGTGTTGAACACCTTCGGGTGTTTGGATCAACCTGCCACATACGCGTCCCGAATGCTCTGAGGACCAAGCTTGATGCAAAGGCGAGAAAGTTTATCTTTGTGGGCTATAGTGAGTGGAAAAGGGATGGAAGTGTATGAATCTTGCGACAAGGAAGTTTGTTGTATCAAGAGACATTGTCTTTGATGAACTGAAGTCGTATGGAGATAGCTCTGTTGAGCTGCAGGAGAGCAGGTCTGATGAACGACAGAAGGAGGCTGTTGAAGATCTTCAAGTAGAGCTGCCCGTGTCACAAGGAGCTCTAAGTGTTTCAAGCTCTGAGGCAGAGGCTTCTAGTTCAGGAAGCAGGGGGAGCAATGCTCCAAGTTTACCCGAGAATGGAGTTGATTCTGAATAAGCAGTAGAGGTGGTGAGCTAGGGTCAGACTATTCGGAGATCAAAGAAGATCATCAAGCCACCGACTTGGTATAGTGAAGGAAACACCGTGAGTTTTGTCTCCTATTTCTTTGCAGGCCCCCTGGATGAGCGGGAGCCATCTAGCTTTAATGAAGACACTGAAGTCAAGGAGTGGGAAGATGTCATGGATGAGGAGATGACGTCTCTAAAGAAGAATGAGATCTGGGACCTTATGCCCAATGTTGATTTCATTACTCCTATGACTTGCAAGTGGGTATGTAAGATGAAGAATAAGGTGGATGGAAGCATCGAGCGGCACAAGGCTCGACTTATAGCTCGAAGTTTTTCACAACAGTACAATGAAGACTATGAAGAGACGTTTAGTCCCGTGGCAAAGATGACTTCAGTTGTAACGACCCCATCCGTTAAATGACGTATAGTAGAAGGTCCGGCCGGGGCCCCACACTATATGCCACAAACAGACGGTGAGGTCACAGGATAATACCAAACCATACGAATCCTAACTCAGAGCATTCTAGCGGAAGCTTTAAGTTACAACTTTGAACTCTCATCCAGAATGTCCAAATATATAAAACCATCTTTATATATCAAACCATGGAATGTACAACTGATACAAGAGTTTGGCCTTAAGGCCTTACAGTTCCTCTTTACATACAACATGTTTTACAAACCTCGGCGCGCAGGCCGGCCATACATGAGTAAAAGAGAACAACCAAAACATTTGCTTAGCCTTCAAGGGCTAGCAGCAGCAACAGCAGTTCACTTACCACTTGGCTCTCCAGCACCTGCACGGGAACAATCCACCCAACCGGTGGCAAACAATGCAACGGTCAGCATTCAGCTGACCCAATTATAACAATCCTACCCCTTTCTCGGGGCATGAGCATTCTTTCCCTGCAAGCATGGCATCATCAAAGAGCAACTATGTGCGCGCAGGCACATTCAAGCCATCACAACTATCGGCCACGCGGCCCGACAGTCCGTGCACTCAGGGCACATTCTTGGTGCACCGGAATACCAGGGTCAACACCACCGTCTACACGGTATTTGAGCATTCTAGTCTTTCCGGCGCGCGGGCCTAAGACTCTCATTAGGCGCTCCAATAAAACCTATAACCAGGCTTCCAAGTCGGACGGACCTAACGCAGGTACGGATCAGCCACCCCCCGTTGCTCAAGTCGTCGTGCCACCTCGAATACAGAAGTATCCATGGCTATTTATAGGCGCGGGTCGGTTTCACCTTTCCTGTTCGGCAATCTGCCTTTTCATCGAGTTGCAGCCCAACGGCTCAACCACTCACAAAGTGGCAACGCATGGCCACAAGAGTTGCATCCAACCCTATTCATTTCCTGGACATCGTCCAGTACTTCCTGCCGCACCAAGCAACAGGTAGGAACAAGGCATCACAAGCCATAGGCATCACAAGCCATAATCACGGAGCCTTCTCCGATATGCAAACAAGCATCACCAATCCAGACCACGTCCAGATGGGCTTCACACAGCATGCCTAGAGCCGTACTCCAATTCCGGCCTCTAACAAGGGGGACTTCACATATCTACCCCAAGGGACACCACAACCCACCGCACACTCGCGGGGAAGGGTTTTCCCTATGCAATGCAGAAAAGAAGGACTTCACATGTCCAAGGAGGGAGATCGTTACCCTTGTCGATCTCTTCGGTGCCATCGAAAACGAGCCGGTTAGAAAGAACCGCAGCAGCCTTGCCTTCACAACGCCGGCTTCAGATCACGAATCGGACCACGGGAACTCCGCCGATGGCTTGCTCTCCTCCTCCTTCTTCTTCCTCCTCTCTCTTTCTCTCTTCCTTAAGCCAAATGAAGAATGACTTCTTCATTCTTCCCTCACGTATTAATCCAGCCAGGAAACCACCTTGGCCCTTGGATCAAAAGAGAGAAAACTGCACGGCCAAGATTTTCCCAAAAAACCAATTTTTGGCTGACACGGCCTGTGACACGCCCGTGTCACAGGCCGTGTACCCTTAAGCGGCACACGCTGAATTGAACCGACTGAACAACACGGGCATCGACACGCCCGTGTCGAACCTGACACGCCCGTGTCATTCTTGAGACACGCCCGTGTCTCCTGCTACACGGTACTCACCGATTTCCAAAACCAGTACACGGGTCGGAACACGGCAACTGACACGCCCGTGTCCAGCCTGACACGCCCGTGTTCCCGGCCGTGTTCAAGGCCGTGTGCGGCTCTGACTTGAATAGGCCAAATTCGAAAAATAATTCGAACACGCCCTGGGACACGCCCGTGTCGAAGGCCGTGTCCCAGGCTCGACGATCGTCGACTCTCAAACGTCGACTAGCCTGAACACGCCCTGGGACACGCCCGTGTCCCAGGCCGTGTACACCCGACACGCCCTGGGACACGCCCGTGTCCCAGGCCGTGTCAAACAGCCTGCTACTCAAACATCATGTTGAGTCTTTTTGGGGCCTTTTTGGGGTGTTACATCAGTTCGGGTGGTGATGGCCTTGGCGGCTTGCCAGGGTTGGAAGATGTGGCAGCTAGACGTAAAGAACATCTTTCTTTACGGCAAAATTGACAAAGACATCTTCATGGATCAGCCACTGGGATACATATCTGAAGAACATCCAGATTATGTTTTCAAGCTCCGGAAAGTCTTTTATGGTTTGAAGAAAGCTCCTCAAGCTTGGTATGGGAAGATCGCAGAATACCTCCAGTTCTGTGGTTACCTTGCTTCTAATTCAGAGTCGAGCTTGTTTATCAAGAAGAAGGGGGAGATTCTGGTCTTGGTGTTGTTGTATATGGATGATATGAAAATCACGGGTAACTCTAAGGAAGAGGTAGCTAGGCTCAGGGTAGAGTTAGCTATAAGATTCGAGATAAAATACTTGGGTGAGCTCCGCCACTTCCTTGGACTCAAGATGGAGAGGAAAGAGAGTTGTATACTCGTTTCTCAAAAGGGCTATCCAGAATGGATCATTCAGCGATTCGGCATGCGGGAGGGGAAGAGTAGCTCTACTCCATTTAACTTTGGCATCAAACTTCGGCGGGATGAGGGGAGGATTCTTCCAGATCCTCTAGTGTTCCGAGCTCTGGTTATGATTCTTATCTACTTGACAATTACAAGGACAGACATTGCTAATGCGGTTGGCCGAGTAAGTCGGTATATGACGGAACCCAGGAAGCCTCATCTGATGGCGACAAGGAACATTCTGAAATATGTGAAGTCCACTTCTGATATGGGTCTCCTTTATGGGAGAGACACGGATTTTACTCTTCAAGGATACTCGGATGTTGATTATGGGGGAGATTCAGATGATCGGAAGTCAACATCCGATTATGTCTTCACGTGTGGATCAACTAGTATCTCTTGGTGTAGCAAGAAGCAATACTCGGTGTTCGTCTCTACTACAGAAGCAGAGTACAAGGCATCAGTCATGGCAGCTCGGGAAGCCATCTGGCTTAGGAGACTAGTAGAGGACGTCTATGAAGAAGTGTGTGGTCTAACTCTACTTCGCAGTGACAATGAGAGTGCCCTGAAACTGGTTAATAATCTAGTTTGTCACGCGAGGACCAAGCATATAGAGATTGAGCGCCACTTAATTCGAGAGGTGTTAGAGGGATCTCTAATGGTTGAGCATATACGGAGTGAGGACAATATTGGGAACATCTTCACGAAGCCGCTACCAAAGGGGCCATTTTCTCAGTTACAGGGACTGCTGGGCTTGGTCACCACTTCTCACTTCAAGGGAAAGTGTTGAAATTTGTGAAGTAAAAGTGGGGGTTGACCAGACAGACCGCGCGGCCTTAGCGGACAATCCTGCAGACTGATGGTGCGGCCTATAGGGTCTGATGTTGCGGCCTGGTGATGGAGACCAGCCAGTTCAGCTAGTTGTTCAGCAGTTGGCTAGTTCCCTGGAGTAACCGTGTGGATAAGTGGTTTATCCGCGGGAGGGGCGGACTCAATCTGAGTTCGCGTAGTCCGCTTGATGCGGACTGCATGTAGAGATCGGGAGGACAGCTTTGGCCTATGCCCTTTGCTCTAGTGGTGCGTTTAGGAGGTAACCGCGGAGTTCGTGGGTTGGCGGACTGCCTTGGGAGCTGGCAGACTGTGTTCTTGTCCGCCGAGCTTGCGCTAGAGTTTCTCTGGTTTGGAACTTGGTCATCCGTGACAAGTTCGGTTCTTTGATCGCAGAGTCTGCAATGTCCGCTGGTTGACCGACGGCTTGGGCCTTTGGTAATGGAAATTGCTTATTATGGGCTGGTGCGGTGTCCGCTGGCATGCAGACTGGCTTCCTGTCTGACCTCCTTTGTTAGTAGACGGATAGGCTGGTGTTCGGCCTTGTCCATGCAGACTGGGTGGACTGCTTGGTGCCAGCTGCGAGCTGGGGTGGTGTTTCTATCCACTAGGGCGGTGACCACACTCCACTCCGTGCCTATAAATAGGACCCCCCATCACATTATAATTAACTGAATGAACAGTAAGTTGAGCGTGGGTTAATTGTCGCGGCCTCGGATTTTTTTGTCCACGTGGTTTGAGAAGGTTAATCGGTTTGTTATTTACAGGTTATGCAGCTAGCACTGAGAAGCTAGGATTTTGGTGTTGACTGCGGTCAGGGATCAGTGAAGCTTGTGGATAACAATCAGTGGTTTTGCAGTAGGTCGCATTTGCGGCCAGCCGGTCTTCTCTCCAGCTTTTCTAGTTCAATAAACAGTCTGCTGGTCTCGACGGTCTGTTCTTCAGTTCGGCAGCGGTTTGTTCGCGGACTCTGACAGCTAGGCGACTTCTGCGGTCAGGCGGCTTGCAGAGAGCGGACAAGATGTTCAACAGAATAACGGGTTGTCCGCGGTCTACGCGGACTCCGTAGTTAAGTTCGGTGCAGCAGCGGCTTGGCGGTCTTGGCAGACTCGGCGGTCTCTGAGGCTGTCCGCCTGGCTTGTAGCTTTTGCTTGCTTGTGTGCTTTTCCTTTATACATTAGCGAATCATGTCTCGTCATGTATGTCTTGTCTTGTAAAGAAGATTGTTGATATTACAAGACTTGTTGTTGTCTTTTGTTGTCTCTGATTTATTGAGCTCAGTTTATGGTTGGAGTGTTCCTGCACCTGGTTCCCATTTTTCGCTTGATCAAGTTGTTAGCTTGATAGCTCTGAAGTTGTTACTTGATATCAGAGCTATCTCCTGGTCATCTTGAGAAATTTTTACAGAAAAGTCCCACCACGTACCCGGATGCTTAGAAGAAGCTTCCCCTCCATAACCAAAAATAATCGATCTGGGTACGAGGTAGACTACCTGACAACAAAGTCACGATGACTAAGATATATAGCCATAAACTCGTGATCTGTCTCTCTAAATAAGGGATCCAAAGGCTCAGCTCGAAGTCTTGGAAACGAGGTGCTCGAAATCTTTTGGGAGATTCTTAAGTCTGTCTCCTGGTACCCCCAAGATCCTATTTATAGGCAAATCCAAAGAGGGGGGGTTTACTTATAGCCCCTCCCTCGACGACTAGGAGACTTTTTGGGAGAGCTCGCTCGGCTGGGCAAGTAACTGACCTAGTTTCCTACCTGATGAGTATGTAAGGGGAGCTCGCATACTTGCTTAGGACTACTATCGTCTTGCATGTTGACTCTGAATTCAATCTTGACTTGCTGACTTTTACCCTTGCTGACGTGGTTCTGGAGGGGTCCACCCTCGATGAATATGAGTTGTACACAATCCCCGCTCTTTTCGAGCGACGTACGAGCTCGGAAAGAAACATCCAACACTTATTCGGCGAGCTGCTAGAGCGAGTATCTGTGTAACTTACAACCGATGGATGCCTGCTGAACTCTATAATTAAGGGGGTGGCTGGTCTTTGAGGCATGCCTTTTGATCTCACATGCGATGTCGAAGTCTGTCGAGAAATTCTACCAAGGGAGTCTTGTCGCCTTGTACAGATTCGTCAAGCCTACAAGGCCAAAAAGGTCACAAGAAGGTGAGGTCTCTACCGATCTTCCTACCCTCAAGAAGAAGAAAATAAAGAAGTTGAAGAAGTCACTCTCTTCCAAGTCTGCCAACTCACATCCGCCTACTGAGGATGTCACCTCCTCGGCCAACCATCCTGAAATTTCAACACACACTCAAAAGCTCCTCGACAATCTCGGGTTAAGCGACCTTCCCCAGCAATCTGCTCTTGAAGATGCTTTCCCTCCTTCGTCGTCTTCTCCTCCTGTCCCGAAACTCACCGAGTCCCAAGCTGTTGGGTCCATTGCCCACAATGTCCCAGACTTGTAGAAGTCAGATTTATAAAAGTTAAACATATCAATGATATACAGAAAATTGTGTTTGATGTATGTTCAAGTTCATGCATACAGGTTGGTCCTTGTAACATTGATAGGACGGGTATTCAGAGTGACGTGATAGGGGGTCACAAAGTAATAGAGTGGAGAGATAAAAAATTGTCTAAGTCCACAGGCGTTGAGTGAATACAGTTCACTCAATGCCAGATACAAAGGAGGATGCTGTGTAGGCTGAAAATTGCCTAAGTCCATAGGCGTTGAGTGAAGCCAGTTCACTCATCACCAGATACCAAAAAGCGCTGAGAGAAGACCAGTCAGTCAAAGTCTTGGCCTTGATAGTGATGAAATTTGGCTAAGTCCATAATCATTGAGTGAGTATAGCTCACTTAACGTCAAAAATGGAGGCATCATGTAAATATAAAACTCAAAGAGATAGACAAAAAATCTGTCTAAGTCCCGAGGCATTGAGTGATGACAGGTCACTCAATACTCTCAATGCCTCAGCAGCTGGCAGTCCAGAGAAGCAGTCAAGCAAGAAAGCGTTGAGAGATGAAGCTTCACTCAACACTCTCAACGTCAGGTAGATAGAGATAGTTGTAGCTAAGTCCAAGGGCGTTGAGTGATTTCAACGCACTCAACGCCTCACATTGCAGAAAGTTTAGCCAAGTCCAGTGGCGTTCAATGAAGCCAAGTTCACTCAACGCACTCAACACCTGATGGTGCAAAAAATTCTTCTAAGTACAGATTCGTTGAGTGAAGATATTTCCACTCAACGCACTCAATGCCTGGAGTGAATCTGAGAAATTATCTAAGTCCATAACTGATGACGTCAGCCAAAGTCAACAAAAGTCAACAAAGTTCAAATTACTTGCAGGAAAGCTACAGAACACGCCAAATAGCGTCGGAGGCCTACTGCACGTCTTCTTTCGTTAAAGCAAGTAGCAGCTGTCAACTGTAGGTGGTCCCCACTGCTTCTTGGAGTCGTTATTCGGCGGAAGATAAAAGGGACAACTTCAGAGGAGCAAATAAACTTTTAGGGTTTTATTCTCTTTCAAAAATTGCGGTTGTACTTCATCTTCCTCCTCATTGTTGCTGAGCCAAAGCTTGAAGTTGATCCAGCAAAACTAAAAGTTCATTCCAGATAGCTGTTGTAGATTCTTCTGCTATAGTAAGTGCAGATTAGCTTCTAATAAAGAAAGAGATGAAGAGCCTTCAATTTTCTACAGGTTCAAGTCAGCTGTTTGAAGAACTCAAGACCTAACAAATCTCCAGTCTTCTTTAGCAAGTTCAGAAAAACATTTCTGAGATACTTCCAGCAGAAGCAGCCATTTACTAAAGATCATTTTTCTGCTGTTGTGAAGAAAGTTAGGGCTGAGATAACTCACCTTAAGAGAAAACATAAAAATTTCTCTGTGCCAAAATAACACAAATCTATTTCATTTCTATAGGATCCTTTTGGATCTGAGTTGCAAGGCCTTTGTGCTTGAGGTAGGGCAGATTTGCCTGAGTGTAGGATCCTATTTTTGGATCTGAGTATAGGATCCTATTTTTTGATCTAAGTGTAGGACCTTTGGGTCTGAGGTAGGATCCTTTTAGATCTGAGTTGTAGGGCTTTTGAGCCTGAGGTAGGGCATTTTTGCCTGAGCTATAAGAGAGTCATACTCTCTAAGTGTAGGACCTTTGGGTCTGAGTGTAAGATCCAGATTTGGATCTGAGGTAGGGCCTTATGCCTGAGCTATAGGAGAGTCATTCTCTCTGAGGTAGGGATATCCTCCATAGCCTGAGTTGTAGGACTTGAGTTCAAGTTTGAGGTAGGTGATCATTTGATCACTAAGTTGTAAGAGCAAGTTTCCTCTAAGGTTGGACTTTGTTCCTGAGTTATAAGTCTTGGAGGAGACTAAGAGATCTTGAGGGATTTATGGTACCACCAAAGCAAACCTGGAATAGTCATCAATCACCACATGGGTGTAGACTTTCCTACCAAGACTATGAACTGATATAGGACCAAACAAGTCCATATGCAAGAGGTATAAGCACCTCACAGAGTCTTTGGTATCAATGCCCTTGAAGGAGGCTTTGGTATGCTGAGCAAATGCCCTCCTTGGTGCATTTTACATTAGGACAATTACTAACTAGCTCTTGACTAAAGAGCTTGCCAATAGTCTTGTAATTCCAATGAGCTAGCTTATTGTGCCATTGGACACAATCTAAGACTCTCATTTCCCACTAGACAAATAGGAGAGTCTGCATCTAGACACAGAAAATTTAAACAATAAACATGTCCACTCCTAGTGCCTGTAAAAATGACCTCTTGGTCACTTGACCTCTTAATCTGACACTCATCCTTGTGGAAGACAATGGCATAGCCAAGATCAGAGAGCTAGTTTATGCTTATATGGTTGTATTACGACCCTTCAATATAATCCACTCTTGTGATGGTGACTATGTTGTTTGTAATCTTACCAAAGCCTCTTATTACCCCTCTATCTAAACCACCAAAGATAACCTTTAGTCCATCTTTCACTAGAGTGTACTCCTTTAAGTTTCTCCTTGTCCTAATTATGTACCTAGAACAACTACTATCCAAGTACCATATAGGGGTATGAGCACTTGGACTAACCTGCATCACACAATTTATTTTACCTTCGGACCCCAATATCTATTAGGTCCTAGGTACATATTAGTCTGAAAATGAACTTGTCTACCAACAACTTTTCTGACTGGTGGACTAACAGCTGCTCTTGGCACACTTGGATTGTGCCAGCAGTCTACAACAAAGTGGCCCACTTTGCCACAGCACCAATATTCAAGAATGTTGTATCTTCTTTTTTATGCAGGCCTTGTAATGTGGTTAACTACTGACTGAACAATAGGAAGAGGAGCAGCAGCCTTCTTCTGATTCCTTTCAGCAAGGATCTGACTGAAGGTAAGTCTTCCAGCTAACTTATTTGGCATGTTCTAAGGGCCATCAACAATAATCTTCTTTGTAGAAAATATGCTCTTGATAGTATCAGAAATGCCCAAATCAAGCTTGTTGATAGACTGACCCTTGGTCTGAGTCTTAGCTATATGGTTCCAAAACATGGCTACAACCACATTCTTGAGAGTGGGGGTTGGAACACCAAAGACAAATGGTCCATAATGGGCCATTTGAATTTCTTCATGAACAGCCTTAAAAGCACTCACCCTGCTATACCTTCCACCATGACTGTGAACATTTTGTTCACACTAGTAGATCTTCCATTCATCTTATGACCATATATGCTTTCTTGGTCATACCTATTTGAAGGCCACTGAACTTTCCTAAAATGAATGAGAGGCTTGGAAGCAAGAGGCTTAGCCGGAGCTCGAGCTGGAGATTTGCCCTTCCCTTTGGAAGGGGCAACTCTTGTGCTTCCCTTGAATCTCAATCCCTTCTTACCCTTCTGAGAGGAGTCTATCAAGGGAAACATAGTACCTGAGAAAAGAATAGCTAGCCACTATTCTTTTCTCCCTCCCTAGCCTCTCTTCAAGATCCCTGATGAGACTATTCTTGTACTTGATGGAGCCTATCTGGATGAGATTCATGACCCTAAGTTGCCTAAGTTCCATGTCCTTCTGATCTAGCAATGATGATGTCTCAGCCTGCTGGGAAGCAGCAAGCTGAAGGGAGGATATCTCCTTAGCCTGCTTCTTAGTCAACTTCTTGTACTTTTTGAAGACATCCAAAAGTTCTCCATACATGTCAATTATTTGATTGATATCTCCTTCAGATTTAGAATCATCTTCACCACTGGATGAAGATACTTCTATACAAGGACTAGTCTCATACCCAGACTCGAAAGAAGAACTAGATAGAGTCTGTACCTTTCTTTAACCAGGCTGATCCTGGTTGGATTCCTCATCAGTCATTGCCATCAACCCATAGTAGCTGAAGGCATCTTCGTCATCTTCATCATCCACCTCAAAATCATTATCTGAGTGTGACAGAGGGCCCCTGATACCTACCCTGGTAGCAGGATAGTCTCCATCTGCTGCTATAGCTTCTTGTTCAGCAGCAGCAGCAACCAGCCCAATATAGGCTTCCTCTTCTTCAAACACAGATGAAGATGAGTCTGCCCAGCTCTTCTCTTTCTTAGCAATGAAGTACTTCTCCTTCTTGCCCTTGTGTTGGTATTGTTTCTTCTCACCAGTCTCCTTCCTCTTCACTGGACAGTCAGCTATCACATGCTTTGGTTTGCTGCAATAATAGTAGACAACTTTAGATGAATTATATTTACTAGATTTAGAATCATGCATGCCAGCCTTAGAGCGATTCTTTCTGTGATGAGAAGAGGTGGAAGGTCTGCTCTTCCACTGTCTCTTCTTCACCAGCTTCTAAAAATTCCTAGAGAAGACAACAAAGTCCTCATCAGACATGTTGCAGTCTGATATATCTGATTCTGAGCTATCTAACTCAGCTTGAATTCTTAGAGGAGAGGTGATCCTCTCCTTACTCTTCCTAGTACTGTCTATTCTGAAGGCCAAGGACTTTTCCTTGGCTTGAGATCTGTTGGTATCCTCCGCCTCTTTCCTGGCAGCCAGCTGCATCTCATACGAGAGCATCTTTTCAAACAATGTTTGGGGAGAAGTATCAGCAAGCTTAGCCACCTCTCTTATGGTAAAAATCTTAGTATCTATGTCACTAGTGAGAGACCTTAAGAACTTGTCATTTATCTCATAATGACTGAAGACCCTCCCACAGGTCCTCAATTCATTTATGATCCTGAAAAATCTTTTATAGCAAGCAGCTATGTTCTCTTTTAGGGATTGCCTGAAAGCCTCATACTCCTGGTTGAGCATGGACTTCTTATCTTCTCTTAACTCTTCAGTACCCTCCATGTAGACCACAAGAGTGTCCAACATCTCTTTAGAGGTCTGGCAGTCGACCAAGTTCTGAAAGGTTGAATCATCTATGGCACTAACAATAATGTTTTGTGCCGTCTTGTCCAATATAGCTAAGATGACTTCATCTTTTGTCATCTTTGAATATGTCTTAGGTGTTTGGACATTGGCATCCAGAATTGAGATCTTCATAGTGATGAAGGGTAACTCCTTGATTGTCACAAAAATCATTGGGTCATAGGCTTCCATGAATAGCCTGACCCTCTCTTTCCAGATTCCAAAATTCTCCATTCTGCAGATGGGGAGTTTCATGGAACCTAGCTCCTTATGTCTCTCTCTAGAACCCATAAGAAAAGAACTGTAGTTACCCTTGGAGATGACTCAGACTGTTAAATCCTTTTTTATTAACCTCCCTCTGATACCACATGAAAGTCTTTAATTTCAAGGTAGCTAACAACTTAGAGGGCCGGGGTGAATAGGTTTTCTAGTTTATTATAATTATCGTTTGCTTAATGTGTTTTGAGTTAGTAGTTTTAAATCTTTCAAGACAAAACACAAAGAACACACATAATTTATAGTGGTTCCCCAGATTATGGGTACATCCACTCTTCTCCTACTTTTCTAACTTCTTGTTAGACAAGACACTTCTCCAAAAACTCAGCTCCAACCTCAAGAAAAAGAACGAAACCCTTGATATCTTCATATTGTTTGTCAAGAAAATTTAGAATGAGTTTAATAGTACATAGGTCAAAATCAGAAGTGACCATGGGACTGAATTCCAGTATGACAACATGACAAAGTTCTGTGAAAAGCTAGAGATTCATCGAGAATTTTCTTCTTCAAGAACACCCTAGTAAAATGGGATTATTGAGAGGAAAAATAGGACTCTCATAGAGGCTGGAAGGACATTGTTGAGTGACACATCTCTCCCTAAATATTTCTGAGCTGAGGTAGTAAATACTACATGTCATGTCCTCAACAGAGGCTCTATCACCAAAAGCCACAAGAAGGCTCTCTATAAGATCTTGAAGGGAAGAAAACCAAACCTGGGCTATCTTAGAATATTTAGTAGCAAGTGGTATATGCTTCACAATGGGAAGTCCTATGTGACTAGATTTGCTGTCAAGTACTTTGATGGGATTTTTGTTTGGTATAACAATCATAATAAAGCCTATAGGATCTACAACTTGAAAAGCTAAGTTGTAGAAAAATCTGTACATGTAGTCTTTGATGAGTTTACTATAATTAACAGTGAGCTGCCAAGCTCCTCTTCTAGTACTGCAGGTACAGAACAAATGATGAACCAACTTACTATCAAAGTAGCTGCTCCAATAGTCCAAGATAAAGCTAATGGAATGGACATTCTAGTAGAAGGACTGCAAGACACAAGTGATGTGGATGATGATCAGCAAGAAGTTGCCCTTATAGCTAATACTGAAGCAAGATTGACTCTAGTAGTCAGGCATTTAAGGGATCATCCAAGACACCAGATCATTGGTGATGTCATCCAAGGAGTGGTGATCAGGAGCAAAAGTATCAACACAGCACTATACTCAAGCTTCCTGTCACAGGTTTAGCAAAAGAAATTTGAAGAGGCTAACATAGATCAGTTCTGGATTGTTGCTATGCAAGAAGAACTGAACCAGTTTAAAAGATGTAAGGTCTGGAAGATGGTTCCCAGACCACAAGGACATAATATCATTGGAGTAAAGTGGATTTACAAGAATAAATTTGATGAAAATGGCATTATAATCAAGAACAAAGCAAGACTAGTAGCTAAGGGGTACATACAAGAAGAAAGGATTGATTTTGATCAAACTTTTGCCCCTGTAGTAAGATTGGAAGCCATCAGACTATTCCTTGCATATGCTGCACACAAGGGATTCAAGGTCTACCAGATGGATGTAAAGTCAGCCTTCCTGAATGATGACTTAAAGGAAGAAGTCTATGTTAAGCAGCCTCTAGGTTTTGTTGTTCCTAACTCATCTGATTTTGTTTATAGACTTAAGAAAGCTCTATATGGCTTTAAGCAAGCCTCAAGAGCATGGTATGAGACATTGTCTAGCTTCCTCATTAAGAACATATTCTCAAGGGGGAAGATAGACAAGACCATATTCCTAAGGGAATCTAAGGGTATGATCATCATAGTCAAGATCTTTGTAGATGACATAATCTTTGGATTTACTGATGACAACCTTTGCAGGAAGTTTGCTAAACTTATGCAAGAAAAGTTTGAGATGAGCAGTATGGGTGAACTTAGGTTCTTCTTGAGTCTCCAAGTAAAACAAACTGATGATGGTTTATCCATATCTTAGTCTATGTTCACTAGGGAGTTAATAAAGAAGTTTGGAATGGAGAATGCCTCCACCATGAAAACTCCTATGGGGTCAAGTATGCCTATAGGCAAAGATGAGGCAGAGAAACCTGTTGATGAAACTTTGTATAGAGGGATAATTAGCTCCCTTCTATATTTTATTACAAATAGGTCAGACATCATGTATGCTACATGTGTTTGTGCTAGATATCAGGCTAGCCCTAAAACATCTCACTACTCTGCTACTAATAGGATTTTAAGGTATCTTAAGGGCACACCAGATCTTGGCCTATGGTACCCTAGAAATGGGGAGTTTGAACTAACAGACTATTCAGATGTAGATTTTGTAGGATGTAAAGAGGACAGGAAGAGCACTTCTGGCACCTATCAGTTCTTGGGAGGAAGACTAGTGTCTTGGAGCAGCAAGAAGTAAACAAGTATTGTAATCTCAACTACAAAGTCAGAGTACATCTCAGTAGGTAGTTACTGTGGTTAGATGTTGTGGATCCAACATCAGCTCTAGGACTATAACCTCCAAATAAGTAGAAATCCTTTATATTATGATTCTACTAGTGCAATCTCAATTGCTAGGAATCCTGTCTCTCATAGCAGGAATAAATATATTAAGATTAGATATCATTCAATTAGGGAGCATGCGGAATGTGAAGATATCAACCTTGAGTTCGTCCGTACAGACAAGCAAGTGTCTAACATCTTCACTAAGCCACTAGATGAAACAAAGTTCAACACCTTCAAGTTTAAGTTGGGTATATTGAACATAGTATAGCTTCAGTTGCTCCTCATGTTATTTTTTTGTTACAGGATGCACTATTTCTTGCAGGTAGAAAAGACCTTCAGTCAGTTGAAGATCTTTTAACTGGTATACCTTAATTGGTATCAAGTTTTGCAAATGTATTAAGTGGTACAAGTGATATCTAATCTGGAATAGACTAAAGTGTCTACCAAGAAGTATGATAGAGGATGCTTCAATTGAGGGGGAGCAAGTCCAACACTTGCAGGGATAGATTCAATTTCCTATAGATAAGGAGCAACACACCTTCATCACTCTCAAGTGGTTCAACTACTGCAAGGGTTGATTATATGTACTCACAAAGGGGGAGAAGATAATCAGAGATCTGCACCTCCATGACTATTTACATAAGTCAAAAAGGGGGAGGAGAAGGACATAACTAGAAGGATATAAGTGATATCAAATCTATGAGAAGGAGATGATCAAAATGATCAAGGCCAGACAAGGTAGTAGCAATTCATGAGGAGCATGTGTGATGATAGGCAAGGAAAGTGTGGTAACTATAACTTATTATCTTGTTATATGTTTTCAAAGTTAATGTTTTATTGCTGCATTTGTTAGTGTATGTCATTGACTCAGCATTTTGATTGAGGGTTTTGACTTCTTCAAATAGGGGGAGATTGTTGGGTCCATTGTCCACAATGTCCCAGACTTGTAGAAGTTAGATTTGTAGAAGTCAAACATGTCAATGATATACACAAAGTTGTATTTGATGTATGTTCAAGTTCATGCATGCAGGTTGGTCCTTGTAATATTGATAGAACATATATTCCAAGTGATTTGACAGGCGGTCACAAAGTAAAGGAGTGGAGAGACAGAAATTTATTTAAGTCCACAGACGTTGAGTAAAGCCAGTTCACTCAACGCTAGATACAAAGGAGGATGATGGATAGGCTGAAAATCGCCTAAGTCCATAGGCGTTGAGTGAAGCCAGTCCACTCAACGCCAGATACCAAAAAGCACTGAGAGAAGACCAGTCAGTCAAAGCCTTGGCCTTGACAGTGAGGAAATTTAACTAAGTCCATAATCATTGAGTGAGGACAGCTCACTCAAGGCCAAAGTTGGAAGCATCATGTAAAGCTAAAACTCAAAGAGATAGACATAAAATCTATCTAAGTCTTGAGGCGTTAAGTGATGACAACTTACTCAACGCTCTCAATGCCTCAGTAGCTGGCAGTCCAGAGAAGTAGCCAAGTATAAAAGCGTTGAGAGATGAAGCTTCACTCAATGCTCTCAATGTTAGTCAGATAAAGATAAATGCGGCTAAGTCTAGGGGCGTTGAGCGATGTCAACGCACTCAACGCCTGACATTACAGAAAGTTTATCCAAGTCAAGTGGCATTGAGTGAAGTCAAGTTCACTCAACGCACTCAACGCCTGATGGTGCAGAAAATTCTTCTAAGTCCAGATTCTTTGAGTGAAAGCCGTTTCACTCAACGCCTGGAGTGAATTTAGAAATGAGCTAAGCCCATAATTGATGACGTCAGCCAAAGTCAACAAAAGTTAATAGAGTTCAAATTACTTGCGGGAAAGCTACAGAACATGCCAAATAGCGTCGGAGGCCTACTGTACGTCTTTTTCCGTTAAAGCAAGTTGCAACTGTCAACTATAGGTGGTCTCCACTACTTCTTGGAGCCGTTAATCGATGGAAGATAAAAGGGACAGCTTCAGAAGGAGCAAATAAATTTTTAGGGTTTTGTTCTCTTTCAAAAATTATTGCTGGACTTCATCTTCCTCGCCATTATTACCGAGCCAAAGCTTGAAGTTGATCCAGCAGAACTAAAAGTTCACTCCAGATAGTTGTAGCAATTTATTCTGCTACATCAAGTTTAGATTAGCTTCTTATAAAGAAAGAGAAGAAGAGCCTTCAGTTTTCTGTAGGTTCAAGTCAACTGTTTGAAGAACTCGAGACCTAGCAAATCTTCAGTCTTCTTCAGCAAGTTCAAAAACACATTTCTGAGATACTTCCAGTAGAAGCAGCCATTTACTAAAGATCATTTTTC
This sequence comes from Platanthera zijinensis, assembly GCA_039513925.1. Taxonomy (NCBI): domain Eukaryota; kingdom Viridiplantae; phylum Streptophyta; class Magnoliopsida; order Asparagales; family Orchidaceae; genus Platanthera; species Platanthera zijinensis. Next base: position 66,516,298 of record CM077093.1, read on the forward strand.
TGCTGCTATGAAGAAAGTTAGGGCTTAGATAACTCAGCTCAGGAGAAGGCACAAAGAAATTTCTCTGTGTCAAAATAACTCAAATCTATTTCATTTTTATAAGATCCTTTTGGATCTGAGTTGTAAGGCCTTTGAGCCTGAGGTAGGGTAGATTTGCCTGAGTGTAGGATCCAGTTTTTGGATCTGAGTGTAGGATCCAATTTTTGGATATGAGTGTAGGATTTTTGGGTCTGAGGTAGGATCCTTTTGGATCTGAGCTGTAGGGTTTTGGATTTTGAGGTATGACAGTTTTGCCCAATTTGTAGGAGAATCATACTCTCTAAGTGTAGGACCTTTGGGTCTGAGTGTAGGATCAAGATTTGGATCTGAGGTAGGGCCTTATACCTGGGCTGTAGGAGAGTCATTCTCTCTGAGGTAGGGATATCCTCCATAGCCTGAGCTGTAGGACTTGAGTTCAAGTCTGAGGTAGGTGATAATTTGATCAATGAGTTGTAGGAGCAAGTTTGCTCTGAGGTTGGGCTTTGTGCCTGAGTTGTAAGTCTTGGAGGAGACTGAGAGATCCTGAGGGATCTGTGGTGTAAGCTCTTTGGAGCTGAGTTTTTGGAGAAGTGTCTTATCTAATAAGAAGTTAGAAAGGTGGTAGGAGAGTGGATGTACCCATAATCTGGGGAACCACTATAAATTCGGTGTGTTCTTTGTGTTTTGTCACGAAAGCTTAAAAACTACTAACTCATAACACATTAAGCAAACAATGATTATAATAAACTAGAAAACCTATTCATCCCCCTATAGGTTGTTAGCTATCTTGAAATTAAAGACTTTCACAGGCGCAGCTGCAGCCAGATCTCGCTGCCTCATAAGGTTGTTATCTTGTCGAAAATAGTATATTGCTGATCAATCTGTTTCTACCATGCTAACTTGTTTTCTGTACTCGCAGCTCCTTCACCGATTACTGCAGGAGAGCCTCTGGATGTCGCTCCTCTGTGAGAAACACCACTGGTCGCTCTCAAATATCGACAATAGCCTCGATCCGGGCACAATGTTCGGATCAATGTCGGACCCAAGAAGGGCCCTAAAAAACATGTCCCTAAGGTGATGAGAAAGGTTCTCCCAATGACGAAGACCTCGCAACCTGGGGAAAGTAAAGCCCCTCACTCAACTACCACCTCGTCGCTGCCGACGGTGAGCACTCCTTTGCCGCCTCCACCTTCTCCTCCGGCCAATCCATTACATCTGAGGGTGAGCACTCCTCTACCACCGTCGCCTCCTCCGGCGAGCTCACCACAATCGAGGGCGAGCACTCCTCCACCTCCACCACCTCCTCTGCCGCTGATTAACAAAGCTTGCCCTGAAACCACGATTCCTCGGCTCTTGTCGAAGAGCTCGACGCGAGATCTAAAAAGAAGGCGGTCGAGATACTTCCCACCGAGGACTGGAGTTCGCAACCTTGGAGATCGCAATAGGGGCAGGTTGTAGAGCGCCCGGGAAGCTCGTCGTCAGGCCAGCGAGAATCATCTCGTAGCAGCCCGTCCCCTCGCTGATCTTGATCCCCTCGGCAAGGTAGCTATCCTACTACTGACTTGGTCTAACTGGTGATATTGACTTCTAGCTGATTCAACGACTTTCTATTGTCTTGACAGGTCGCCCAGCTACCCCTGGAGCACCTTTCATCGATGCCCTCAGGATCTCTGCTCACGAATACCGTCATGCCGCCGCCCGCGCCTACATCTAGCTAGAGGCCAAGTTCGACTAACTCGCCATCTGTGAGCCTCATCGCCGGATCTTGGCATTGGAGGTGAAGATGGCGAAGATGGAAGACTGCAGGACCGGTTTTTGGCTTACGAGGCACGCTTCCACTTGATCAACAAGGGTGATCGGCGACTATCGATGACCAATCATCACCTACAGCTGCATGATGAGGATCTGGCTGGCATACAGGCGAGTATGGGAATAGTTGGGCGACTTGTAAGGATGGAGGATCAGCTGCGGCGGGGCGACAATACGATGGCGGTGACTAGCGAGCACTATCGGCGAGCATGCAAGATGGGCTAGGTCGGGCGACATCCATCTCTTCCCGAGCAACGGCCTCCTAGGACTTAGATTTTTTCTTGTTTTTCTCTTTTCTATTTTTCCTCGCCACTAGTGACATTGTACTGAACTGAAAAATTCTTTGATTTAATGTGGCGAGGTTATATCTCGCAAGTGTCTTGCCGATTTGTTTGTGTTGATGCCTTTTGCTCTGTGTTGATACTCGCCTTCTTTCTGCGATGTCTTAAGTTATCTGTACCGGTTTTGGCGACCTGGCGGTCATTTGAATGACGTTGCAGGAGATAAGACTCGTAACTAGGATTGATCTCTCAGTTGGTATGCAACTTAGGCTGATACTCGCGTGAGGTTGATATACCCCCTGGCGTCTGCCTATAAATAGAAGGGGTAGGTGAGCCTTTAGTACGTTGTTGCGATTTCTGAACTTTGCTCGTGAGTAGTTGTTCTTGTTCGCGCCCTCCTTCTCGCCCAAGCCTTCGTCATTGTTCCTCACTCAAAATGGTTAGCGATGATAAGCCACGCGATTAACTTCATCGAAGCCGTCTTCAAGAAATCTGTCGCGACCAAGCGAGATCTAGAAGACTTCCGCAAAAGGCATCTACCCGAGGAATACTCGGCCAGGCTCCCCACCCAGATTGAGCGACAAAACACCTTCCTCGAGGGTGAGATAGTACTGCCCCTTCACCACTTCGAAGTCGGCATGCGACTTCCATTGTGGCTGGAGAACTGCCAGATCATGCGGTACTTCGGTATCATCCCCGCCCAGAACAACCTAAACAGAGTAGCGATGATCATGGGATTCCTCTGCTTCTTGTGGGAAGAGAAGATTGCTTTTGACCTCTATATCTTCAGGAAGGTCTTCGCCTTCGACACGACTGCCGAGGGTGTTTTCTTCTTCAGCAACCATGTCTGCACCCTGGTCGGCACGACGAACAAGGTACACCGGTGGGTGAATACCTAGTCATTGTCGTCGATGAATTTGAAGGGATTCTATGCAGGCCGCACCAACCGCCTTCTTGCCACTCATCGTTGAGGGTGCATTTGAGAGGCTCTTCGAAGCCTTCCGCGGCCGATGATTCGATGTCATCCACTAGCATCTGAATGTAAACATGCTGTACGAGGTATTCCCCGGTGAAGATAAATCATGGCAAGATCTCACCATACTCGTCGAATTGATTCTGATCATTGTAGAGATTTTACTAACTATTTTTCCACATCTGCAGTTACTCGCGATCTTCTGCAAGAACTACTTCCTCCGACAAAGGAAATCGCTTCATTGTGCCAGGTTTTTGTGAGCCCACCATTTAAGGTAGAGGAGATCCTGCCTCCCACGGGCACCAAGATCCAATCGCGAACTGTCGACAAGGAGGGCTCGTCATAGAAGAAGCTCGACAAAGGGAAGGAAAAGGTTAAGTCCCCTGATCATGCGAGGAAGCGAGCAAGGGTCTCCCACAAGCTCTTTGATGGGAGGGAGTCGCCTGTTGATGTCAGGGAGCCTTACTTCCACTCGAACTACAACCTCGGGCGCGACGACAAGTATGCCTTCGGATACTCGTTGGTGTCCTGGGCTGAAAGTGAGCACAAGGTGACACGGAGCACCAACCTACCCACCTGGTAGGAAGACTTGAGGGAAAAGGTGGAGGCTTATGATGTCATCTTAGCTCTACACGGGCGAGCTGACGCTGAGATAATACTGGATCTAAGCCCAGAGGGGATCGCCCACCAAACATCTTGCGCGCTCCTGCGAGCTACTGAGATGGGCCATCACACCGCGAAGAGGCTCCTCGAGTCGCAAGAGGCGCTGATGATCGTCACGCAGAAGGTGATTGAATTGTGGATACAATCGGTCCGGTGGAATGAGTATGAGGTAGCTTGTAATTCCCTGCGCGACTTTGTCGCCATTTCACTTGGTGATTTTTCTGAATGCTTGTAGTTGATACTCGCAGGCTGCCGAGATTGAGACAGTGAAGAGGATCTCCAAGCTCAAGTAAGAGCTCGTAGGCTTTCGAATTTGTATCTCGTAAGTGTCTTACCGAATTTCAAACTTTTTAGCCTCGGATAATGTGTTTTCTAAAGATACTATTTGTTCAAAAGCAATTTTCAAATCATCTTTAAGTTTTATGTTTTCAGAAGATAGATTATCTAATTAAGTTAATTTCTCTCTGAGAAGTTTTATTTCCTTCTCAGATTGTATTAAATTTTTACATAGTAACTTAAAATCTATTTTTAACTGATCTGAAGTAAAATCAAATGTAAAGATTACCTGATCTTCTTCATATTCTGATTTAGACTCAGAATTGCTGCATGATGCATTAATTGCCATCAAGCAGACTTCTTTAGCCTTTGCTTCTTCTTCATCTTCACTTGTGCTAGATGAAGACTCATCATCTGATTCACTCCAGGTTTCAGCTACAAAACCTCTCTCCTTTTGTTTGTGTTTACCAGAAGAGAGTTTGTTTGAGTGCTTCTTGTAGTCTTTCTCTTTCTTCTTGTCCTTCTTCTGATTCTCAGGACATTCTGGAAGGATATGTCCCGGCTTCCTGCAACCATAACACACAATTTCTTTAGTGGGTGTTTTGTCATACCTTGGTTTGTCATTGTTTCTAGAAGATCTTCTCCTGAAGTCTTTTCTTGTCATTTTGTAGAATCTCTTAGCCAAGAGACTTATAAGATCTTCATTCTCTGGAAGAACTTCTGCTTCTTCTGTTACTTGGAAAACTATGCTCTTCTCTTTCCTTACTAAAGGTGAAGTCCTTTGTTCAGCTTCCCTTGTTCTAATGAGCTGCTCATAAGATTTTAGCTTGCCAAATAAGGTCTCTGTTGTAATCTCATTTAAACTTCTGGCTTCTTTGATTGTCCAGATCCTTGAATCTCATGTGCTAGGGAAACACACGAGGATCTTATAATTAACTTCTGTCAATGTGATGTCCTTCTCTAAGGTATTCAGTTCATTAATAATGAGACTGAGTCTTGTGTACATTTCAGCAACTGATTCAGATTCTCCCTTTTTGAAGTTCTCATATTGAGAGATAAGGTGTGATCTTATGTCTTTTCTCTCATCAGCAGATCCAGAAACCATTGCATTGAGGGAGTCCTAGATAGCTTTAGCTGAGGTGCATTCAACAACCTTTTGGAAAATGTCATCTGACATTGTTTGGGCTAAAATGTTCATAGCCTTTGCATCAGTAATTTTTACTTTCTTCTGGGCTTCTATCCATTCTGGAGGTGGTACAACACTGGTACTTGTTGTTACCACTAGTAAAGGTGGACCTGTCAAAATAGAGTTGTAGATATCCTCATCAATGGAGTTCATATAAAGTCTAATCCTTGCCTTCCATAGTGCAAACTTATTTAGATTGCACACAGGATGTCTAGTGCTTGAATATTCCTTATTTTGTGTCATGATAAATTTCTAGGTAAAAATAAAATCTATCAGATCTTATGGTTCAAGTGTTAGCTTGTAAAACCAAAGAACCAACCTCTGATACTAATTAAAAGTGAGGGATAGATCAAATTTACACTAGAGGGTGGGGTGAATAGTATATATTTAAAACTTTAATTTATTTTTATAACAGATTTAAAGTAAGTGATATATATATATATAAAGCAAAAATCACAGCACAGAAATAAAGAAAGTAAAGCAATCACAGACGACACAAGAAAATTTATAGTGGTTCCCCAATAAATCTGGGTACGTCCACTCTTTTACCACCCTGGTAGGAATTCAATACAGGTTTTTGATCAGGTACCCTGCCACCAGAAGATCTATTTTCTAAGGGAGATCTAGCAACCCTTTGACCTTTTGATTAGGTGCCCAAAAACTAAGCTTTAGTCTTTTGATCAGGAGACTTAGAAACAAAAAGATAACTTTTGAAGGGAGTTAAAAACCCTGTACACAGTTTATGAAATAAACTAAAAAGGTGATGATGTCTTCTATGTCAAGATTCTCTGAGAAGACAAGTGGATGTTATAAGCAAAAGGCTCCCCCTGATTTGTATAGAGATTATGATCAGGAGAGGGAGATTTTTCTTCAGGGTGTAAGCCTTCTTGAAACACTTCACTGCCCAGAATATGTTTCTAAGAGATATGAAGTTGAATCTCAGATTGAAGATTTGTTCTTCTGGAAGAAGCTTAAAGCAGAATATCTTATTCTCTATAAAAATAAATCTGTACAGTCTAACCCTGAGGCAGAAAACTTCTGTCAATATATAAAGAATGCCTGAGAGGAATTCAAACATTTGAATTCATTAATTCTAAAATGGCTGAGGCATTCCTTGAGAATTGTAACTGCCTTGGAGATTGATTAGAATTAAACTTTGTGATAAATCCATAATTAATGCTGTCTGGAACGACTATATTCATTAAGAATATTTAGCATTAATTATCAGAGTGCCTGAAATAAAGCTTGAAATCATTCTGCCTCTGAATAAATATAACTGCTTAAACACTGTAAGGAATTCGTCGAACTCAGTAAACCTTTCGTCGACCTGAGCTTGGAGTTCGTCGAACTAAATATGTCGTTCGTCGAACTGAGCCTTGTTATCGTTAAGCTGAGCTGCTAAGTTGAGGTCAGAGTTCGGCGACCGGAGCTCAGCTTTCATCGAGCTAAACTCAAAGGTAGACCTCTGAGTTCGTCGAGCTGAGCTCGGCGATCGTCGAACTGCGCTCAGCTTTCATCAAACTGAATTTTTGCTGGAATTCTTTTGAGGCAATAACCCTGGAAATAACCTATGATCCTAAATTATACAAAATGGGTCAAGCTAATCATCATAAACAAATGATAGTGATCCTAGCCCAAATAAGTAATAGGTTTCCAATAGAGATCGCTTCCAGCTCTACCGCCTGACTATGAAGGCCAGGGTACAAGCAAAGGGAAATGGCTCTCGGGGGGTCCTATAGGACACACACTCGAGCCTGTCATCCTTCCATAGACTTATACCTTCCAGAGCTTAGTTTCCCAGCTGCTTTCAAAAGCATGGCGGGTTATCCCACCTTTGCAACAATAGAGACGCGTCCTGCTTTATTGGACCAACAGTCGCAACAAGCGGGTCTTTTAGTTTTCTCAAAAACCGATGACGCCTTTGCATAAGGTATCACTTTGTGAGGTCGATCCTTTATCGGATTTAGGAGGTTAGCATCCAGAACTGTTCCAGATAGTTCCTCCAATCGGAGGAGAGATGCAATTGGGGGTAGCTAGGCTAACATATAAGGGGGAGATGATCTCGATTGTCAATGTAGGGGCTTAGTCTTACAAGGATGCTTAAATCCGGATACATCATCCCATCATCCGCCCTGGGTTTTTTAAGAGAATCAAGTCGAATACTCGTTTCCCAAACCGATCATGGAGATGGACTTCACTGCTTCTAGCTAAATTGAGACGATCAGAAAAAAAGATAACTCGCACCTAACCGTGCCTCCGGGGGGAGAGAAAATGTATAAATAGCATATAAATAATATTACAGATATTCAGTACATGTTACCGCTAGGGGTAGAACCTTTTCTGGTCATCCCCGCTCTATGTACTTCCCAGCAGCTCTCCTCCTTGATTTTATAGGCGATAGCCTCCAGTGATAAAAGCTTCTTGGACAATGAAAGGTCCTTCCCAGTTAGGATTCAGCTTGCCAACGACAGCTATTGAAAGTATCTAGTGTCAACCTAAATCACCTAGAGGGGGTGAATAGGTGTGTTCTGCGTCTTTTTGCGGAATAAAAATTATTAGGTATTGATTTTGATCAAACATTTGTACTAGTAGCAAGACTTGAAGCCATAAGATTATTCCTTGCATATGCTGCTTATAAAGAATTTAAAGTCTATCAAATGGATGTGAAGTCAGCCTTCATGAATGAGAACCTAAAAGAAGAGGTCTATATTGAGCAACTATAAGGTTTTATCAATCCTTCTTTTCCTGATCATGTATTTCATTTAAGAAAAGCTTTGTATGGGTTAAAACAAGCCCCAAGGGCTTGGTATGAAAGTCTGTCTAACTTTCTCATTGAGAACAAATTCTCATGGAGAAAGATAAACAAGACATTATTCATAAGGGAAGTCAAGGGTAAGATTATCGTAGTCCAAATTAATGTTGATGACATAATTTTTTGGTCTACTGATGATGGTCTATGCAAAAAGTTTGCTAAACTTATGCAAGAGCAATTTGAGATGAGTAGTATGGGTGAACTCAAGTATTTTTTGGGTCTCCAAGTTAATCAATCTGAGGATGTCTTATTTATCTCTCAATCTAAGTTTATTAAGAAATTTGGAATGGAAAGTGCCTTCATTATAAAAATTCTTATGGGGCCAAGTATGTCACTAAACAAGGATGAGAATGACAAGCCAGTTGATGAAACCTTGTATAGAGACATAATTGACTCCCTCTTATATTTGGCTACTAGTAGACCAGATATTATGTTTGCTACGTGTGTTTGTGCTAGGTACCAAGCTTGATCTAAAGAATTTCACTACTCTGCTGCAAAGTGGATTCTGAAATATCTTAAGGGCACATCAGATCTTAGCCTTTGGTACCCTAGGAATGATGATTTTGAACTACAGGCTATTCAGATGCAAATTTTGCAGGTTATAAGAAGGATAGGAAGAGTACTTCTGGTACTTGTCAATTTCTAGGGAGAAGGCTGGTGTACTAGAGCAGCAAAAAACAAACTAGTGTAGCAATCTCCACTGTAAAATCTGAATACATCTAAGTAGGGAGTTGTTGTGCACAACTCTTGTGGATATAACATCAACTTCAGGATTACAATATCCAGCTAAGTAATACCCTTATGTTCTGTGATTCTTCTAGTGTCATTTCAATAGTTAAGAATGTAACACCTAAAATTTCTTTAGGCAGGAAAAGAGGGTACCTTGTGGCGGTAGGCCAATATCGCGCCGCGGTAGCACCAGGCATCGAGAGCGCCGAGTAAGGCGACTGGACTCAATGCTTTGGTTACCGCGCGTCAGTAGGCCGATACCGCGTGGCGGTAGAGTCAGGCGTCGAGAACGTTGAGTGAGGTGAGGTGACTCAACGCCTAGCCTACCGCGCGGCGGTATGTTGTTATCGCGCGGTGCTAACCAATTTATTGGTCAGGTTCTCGGTAAGTTATCGCCCGTCGGTAGTGATACCGTAGGCGGTAGATTGACAATTTATTTGTCGAAGTTCTCAGGTTTCTACCGCACGGCGGAAGTAACTATCGCATGGAGGTAGCGAGAGCGGTCGTGTCGTAACCATCCACAGCTACCGCGAGGCGCTAGCATCTATTGTGCGGCGATAGCGAAGCTATAATGACGTAGCCACGCGTTGGCATATGGTTGGAGGGCCTGGGCGATTGCACACGAATCGACGTGTCGATTAACGATACCGCGCGGCAGTAGCTAGTTACCGCGTGATGATGGATCTGTTTTTAGTGTTGGTCTAGCCGTTTTCTCTTCATTTCTTTTAGAGTTTGAGAAACTTGGGCTGGACATTTGGAGGAGGAGAAGTAGCGTCGGAGAGAGAAGATCTCGCCACCATTTGAGATTCGGAGCTTGGATTCGCAAGGCGAGTTCAGATCTACATAAGAAAAGCCATAGTGGTCATTTTCATCCGGTTAAAATCTCTTCTATGGCAACGAAGCAGACTTTTAGGATAATGATCCTATTCCTTGGACATGTGAAGTCATTTCTTTCTGGCATTAGTGAGTAAACACACCATGGATACGCGGATGTGGTTCTCCCGACGGGTAGATCTGTGTATCCCCGTTAGTTTTACATTTAGATCCGAAATCAAAGTACAAAATATGCATGTTGTGTGAAGCCCATCAGGACAGGTTAGTCTGGATTGGTGATGTTTGTATGTTTTTGTATGTCGGAGAAGACTCTGTGGTTATCGCGTAGATTTCAGAGTCGCGGGGTGTGCAGATGACTGTGTTGAGAGTACTGAATGTAGACTCCATGAAAACACTTGAGTTGGAAGAAGAATCGATATTCTTTCCCCCTACCGCGCGGCGGTAGCGCTACCGCCGGCGATAGCTTCCAGTGAGCGTTGTATTGTTTATTGAGGCTTGTTTCTTGGAAACCTTGTGGCCGTTTGTTGAAGCCTGTCTTTGGGAGACCTGTGGGCTATTTTGTGATGGCCTATCTCTCGAAGACCTGTGGGCCATTTTGTGGAGCGTGAGCTTAAGTTGCTCAGCTTTGGTAGCTATGAGTGCTAGCCTAGGATCCTTATAGAGTTATGGATCATGCAGAAAAGGGAAAGGGGATGTCGACCCGCGTCAGGCCTGCGAGCTGGAAAATTTGAGCACAAGATATGGTTGAACTGTACCCTCCCCTATGGAGGTCGACTTGGAGTAATCAAAGTGTAAATCATATGACTTATCGTAGCATTGGAGCATTGTCTCTGGCCTCGGCCCTTATGAGACTGAAAACTCAAATGTTGTTTACCATCACAGAGAATAGTGGTGCGACCCTTATGATCCTGTGCACCAAGAATGTGCCCTGAGACCATGGGACGTTGGGCGTTTGCGCCAACGTCTGTGGCGAATGATGCTTAAGTTGCACGTTTTAATTGCAATATATGATTATACTAATGCCTATAGGGAAGGAGCACCGCCATCCCGAATGAGGGGTGAGATCGTTTTAATTTGGTCAGCCAATGCTGACCGTTTCTTTTGTTTGACACGTGTAGTGGAATGTTTCGTGCAGGTACAGCCGAGCCAAGCGGGAAATAGCGGGCTGGAGCCCCGGATTGTTAAGCTGGCCCTTGGAGGCCAAAACAAATTACTCGCATATTTTATTGTTCATGTGTGGCCGCTCTACGTGTCGATGTATGCAAGACATTTTAATTTGAGTTGAACAATGTAAGGCCTTAAGGCCAAGACTATTTGTGTATTCGTTTATTCATTCCTACTTTTGTGTTAGTGGATATTCAGTTGGTTGGATTTCTGTTAACCTTTAAATTACTTCTGCTAGAATGCACTCTGTGATAGAATGTGTGTACACAGTTTTTTGTTTCAATTAGTAACTCCTTCGATCTTTCTTAGTATATGGCATCGGGCCCCGGCCGGACCTTCTGCTATATGTTATGTGACGGACGGGGATGTTACAAAGTTAGTATCAGACTCTAGTGTCAGTCTTTCTTATTTAAATTTGTGGGCAAATTCTTGTAAAGGGTGATGAACACATGTATGTGTGTTACCATTATAACATAAAAGAACACATGAATGCCCACTTATGAATGAAAATACACATGTTTGAGGAACTTGTGTGTTCCTATGATTGCTTTTTGGCAATTGTTTATTACCTAATTGAGTGTTTCACGGTTATAGGTGACTAGGAGTGGTGCAGACCAGTCACAATGTCAACACTCTATGGAGAGTAGTGCGCCCAATGATGCGCCTGCGACCCCTCCTTCTGCTAAAACCATTCGTATGGTAGATGAAGCAGTGTTCGGTATGATTAATGCCTAACTAGGGAGGCAAGTGCAGCCTCCTGCTCCTGGATTAGGTCATGTAGCGCTTGGCATAGCGGAACCTATGATGGCAAATCAAGTAGTGAAAGAGCCCATAGTGCAAAGGAGAGCAACTGAGAAACAGCTAAAATACGTGATGAGCTTTAATCTACCAGTGTTTTTGGGGACTGAGACCCCAACGCAAGCTGAGGGCTGGCTTTCTAGGGTTAAGAGAGTCATGTCTGTAACAGAGACTGGGGAGTGGCAGAAGGTTACGATAGCTACTTTCTTTCTAAATATTGAAGCAAGGTTATGGTGGGAGGAGTTAGAGCTACATTATTTCGCTGAGAGGCAACTTGCTGATATCTTGATGGAGGAGTTCTCAAGATTATTTTGGCACGGTTCATCTCATTGCGCAAAAATAGCTATGGAGAATCAATTCCAGAGACTGACTCAGGGTGACAGTAGCATGGACGACTGCCTTCATGAGTTCACGAGATTGGGGCGTTATGCTGGCTCCATTTTTATTGATGAGGAGCGCAAGACCAACCGGTTCTACGAAGGACTGCACGACGATCTGAGGTTGCTACTCGCAAGTCCTATGATGCAGGGCTTTCTAGTATTAGTCAATAAAGCCTGATCTCTGGAGAAGGATCTGAAGAGAGTTCAAGGTAAGATGGACTTGGCAATGAAGAGATCAGACTTTAAAGTTCCAAGTTTGTCGAAGTCTAGGTATCAAAAGTGATATAAGAAGCCCAAAGCTTCTAGACCGACTACTTCGTCGATTAATACCGGAGCATCTTCTGGGCGAGGATGCCCAAATCTGTGTTATAAATGTAACAAACCGGGGCATACAGCCCGTAAATATTGGAGTGTCAAATCGGAGAAGAAGGCATCATCAATGTATGCTGAAAAAAGGAATGCGGTGGAGTCAACCAAATCCCATCAAGCTCCAGCCCAACCAAGATTCTACAACCTTGGCCAGCAAGAGGCCATTGAGCAGGGCAATATGCTGACAGGTATGTGTTAGATTTTAGCCGTAATACTTTGCATACCTTGCGTATTATGCTTTGGTCATATAACTGTTGTGTTCTAGGCTTTATGGTGGTTATGTACTATCCGGCTCAAGCACTATTTGATACAGGAGCTTCACACTCTTTCTTATCCGAGGGTTTTATGTCACGTATCAGAGTGTCCTCTTTTGTGGCTAAGGATAGATTGGATGTGCTACTACCTAATGGGTATTCGATGCGTGCGGATAGAGTCTGTCGCGTTAAAGTGCTGATAGGAAGTCAAACTTTTGACCTTGAAGCGTCACTACTGCCGATATTAGAGTTTGACGTGATCTTCAACATGGATTGGCTCTCAGAGCAGTGTGCGTACATCAATTATAGTTCTAAGACTGTTAAACTGGGGTTAAATACAAGCAAAGAAACTACTTTCTCTTGTATGAAGGGATTGAGCAAGACGATGATGTCTGCTCTCCAAGTAGTTAAAGCAGTTCATGTGGTGCAGCCGAGCCAAGCGTGAAATAGCGGGCTGGAGCCCAGGATTGCTAAGCTTGCCCTTGAAGGCCAAATCGAATTACCCATTTATTTTATTATTCATGTGTGGCCGGTCTGCGTGTCGATATATGCAAGACATTTTAATTTTAGTTGAACAATGTAAGGTCTTAATGCCAAGACTATTTGTGTATTCGTTTATTCATTCCTACTTTTGTGTTAGTGGACATTCAGTTGGTTGGGTTTCTGTTAACCTTTAAATTACTTCTGCTATAATGCACTATGTGATAGGATGCATGTACATAGTTTTTGGTTTCAATTAGTAACTCTTTCGACTGTTTGTAGTATATGTCGTCGGGCTCCGGCTGGACCTTCTGCTATATGCTATGTGACGGACGGGGATGTTACCAAGAATCTTGTATCACAAAGCAGGACCAAGAATATTGAAATTAGATATCACTGTATAAGAGAACATATTGAGAAAGAAGATATCAGCCTTGAGTTTGTCCCTACAGACAAACAAGTGACTGACATCTTCAATAAACATCTTGATATTGCCAAGTTTAATATCTTTAAGTTTGGATTGGGGATGTTAACCTTGAAGTAGCTAGAATTTTTTTGACTATAATCATTACTTTTATATATGTGCATTTGAAGACTAACCTTTTGCAGGAGAACATAAAGAAGAAAAAGGTCAACTGACTTGACATTGAATGAAGTATCAAGCTTTGAGTCAACATCGGGCGTCGAGTGAGATGTTCAAGCGTCGATTGAGACATTCAAGCGTCGAGTGGACACCTCAAGCTTTGAATGGACTCGAAAAAACATTCTAACAGGTCGAAAAGCATCAAATCTATCAAGGTAAATCACAACCATCCATCAAAATTGTAAATCACGACAAGGTACGCGCCTCTCCACCTTCTCGAATAGAATAAGGTATAAATAGAAATCGTGCCTAGAATAAACTCTATCATTCTATTGTCCTTTCGGAATTATGTATCCCGCACCTTATATTTCTTGCATCGTCTTCTCCTCCTCGTTCAATCTCTCGGATTCAATGGCTCCCAAGTGTGTTGACTTCCTGTTTGAGGGTTGTGAACTCGTATGAAAGTGATTCAGAGATGCTCCAAAAGAAATTCTATCAGTCATTCATCTCCTATCGGTCGCAGAACTAGAATTTTTGTTGTCAGAGCCATGTGCTGTATGGAAAAGAGAAGTATTAGAATTGTATGCTAATGCCAAGGTGGACTCTTCCTCCACAAAGATCAAGACAACCATTAATGGAGAAAAACTTAAAATCACAATTAGGAAGATTTGCAAGGCACCGAATCTCCCCAAGCTTAACCGTAGTAAGGAAGAAGATGAGCTATATTAAGAAGATATAAAGTATGCCTTCAAATAGTGTGGTCTATCCAAACATACCACTGGATCTGTACTCAGAAAAGACATAAATTTGAAGGGTAAGTTATTGTCATACATCATTGGAAATGCTTTAATATGCAAAGCTGGATCTCATGACAAAAATTTCAAGGAAGATGATTGACCTAATGGCTAGAGTAATTCTCTCCAAGAAAACTGATTGGGGCAAGGTGGTGTTTGAAAAGATAATTGAGTGCGTCCCTGAGCCTAATATGAGAAGAATTCTATCTCTATTTCTCTACAATATTGTTCCAGGTATTCTGAATATGAGGCTAGGTGCAAAGATCCATCACATAAGAAAGATGAGCATCAAGGTGTTTGATAGATGGGATAAGGTGTTGGTCAATCACCCTTAGTAAGCTGAAAAGAAAAAGGTAGCTGAAACATTTGCTGAAGAAAGCACCAGCAGTAGCTCTACCCCACACCCCCTCCTTGTCTAGTTCAAGTGATTTTGAGAGAAGGGATGTGAGTGCATAAGTCTCAATTTTATCCGAGCTTGCTGTCAAGGATGTTCCTAGGAGAGTGTCACCTACTGATGTTGAAGGAGACATAGTTATGAAAAATGTTGAAGATCTAGTAACATCTGTTGTGGAAAGGATCTGTGCTGATGCTGGGGGAGATCCTAGAAAAGGGTGATCATGTTGAGGGGGAGAACATCATACTAAGTGTTGTTGTTAAGGGGGAGATCAACACAATTAGTGTTGTAGTTGAGGGGGAGACTCACCCTAAGCTCCCTGCTCAAGTTGATGAAGCTGAGGTGGAAGTTCCTGTAAGAGAAAACAAAGGAGATGAAGTCTTATCCCTCGTTGAGGAGCATGAGATAGAGGAGTTTATCCCCGCTGATGATATTCCAGACTACTCTGAATATGAAATAGCTGATTTTAATATGGGAAGAGTTGTAGGGGAGAGACATGAAGAGGTTGACTGTCCAACATCTACTCAACTGAATGAGGAGATTCCCACCTCCTTTTTATCACAACTCAAAGGACTCCTAAATGAGCAAAGATAAAGATTGAGATGTATGTAGAGGATTCAGTCAAAGAACAAAAGAAGGATCTCTCAACTGAAATCACTTCCATCAAATTTGAGGTCAATCAGCTGAGAGAAAACACAGTTAAATTCTTCATGAGAACTGCTCCAACTGTAGGTTATACAACACTTCAACTTCAACAAATTCAGCAGAGTTAGAGTGATAACATTCAAAACCAATGTGCTACATCTGAAAACACGCAAAAGATTCATAATGTGACAAAATCCCACATGAAAGAGCACAAAAAGATTGTTGAAAGAAGAATGGATGCCCGTACCCAAATCCTTGATGATCACATGTTGGAAGTTAAGAATCATGCAACAGTTGGTGTTAATCACTTGGATAACAAGGTATCCTCCTCCAAAAACTCCATGAGCATTATAGTAACAGAAGAAGTCATAAAGGAGGAGAGATCAATGATAAGAGCAAGTGGAGATTATGTCATCTTGACCTCCAATGTTATCAGGGAAGCTCTAGGCCTAGATCTCATCCTGTATAATGAGCTTGCAGTTCTTGAAGGTGAAGTTGGAGCTGATACTGAAGCTAAAGTTGTCACCGCAGTTTCTGCTGATGAAGTTGCATTCAGCCCCACCTCTCAACAGATATAAAAGGGCAAGGGCAAAGAAGTTGTAGATGAGGAAGATGATGTAAGGTTAAGGAAAAAAAGATACAGAGAAGAACTGAAAACAAGGCCTGATTATGTACAGTGGAGCCCAACCTGCAGGACAATCATACTGGTTGTCTGGAATCAGATTAAAGAAAACAAGTATGATAGAGCCAAGCAACACAACTCTATAAGTGGGCCAAGTATGAAAAGCAAGAAGAAGGAAAAAAATTGAGAAAGGACAAGCTAGATGGAACTGTATTAGTGGATGCCCCAGAACCCTGCAGATACCATCCAAAGCCCTACAACTACTTTGAAAGGCAAAGACAAAAAAAGAGAGAGGCTGAGGAAAAGACCGCAAAGAAATCTGGGGGGCATTGTAATTAGGGACCTGATTCTTAGTAATGTTATAAATTTTAGATTCTTAAGGGCTGTAGAATATGGAATGTTTATTGTAGACATTACTCATCTTTTATTATTAATGCTATCTGAATTTTTCTACATTATTTGTCTGAGTATTTGCTTATTTTGAGTTGTTCCTTATTATCTGTTTTGAAGTGGTGTATATCATTAATTAGGATTTTGACTTCTTCAAATAGGGGGAGATTATTAAGAACATTGACCATAATGTCTTATATTTGAAGAAGACTCATAAGTCAATAATATATACAAATATATATTTGACATTTTCTCCAAGTTATCATGCACATGAAATTAATATTTATTTAACTAACATCTTGGGAGTAAGTCAGCACATTCTAGTAGTGAAAAAAATTTGCTAAGTACAGATGCGTCGAGTCATCTCACTTCACTCGACGCTCAAGGTCTATAGGCGTTGACTCAATTCTATTCACTCAGCGCCTCAGAAGAGAAGCAGAGAATCTGCCTAAGTACAAATGCGTTGAGTCATCTCATATCACTCGACGCTCAAGACTCTTATGCGCTGACTGAATGACACAATCAACACTTCTGTATAAGAGCATTATTTTAGACCAAGTACAAATGCGTCGAGTGAAGGTCTTTCACTCAATGGCTCGGTAAAAAAGTTGAGTTTCATACCAAGTACTAATGCGTCGAGTGAAGGTCTTTCACTCAATGTCTCGGTAAAAGAACTAAGTTTCATTCCAAGTTCAAATGCGTTGAGTGAAGATCATCCACTTAACGCCTCAGTAGTGAAGTAGTAAAATTGTCTAAGTATAAATATGTCGAGACATAAGACTTGACTCAACGCCTAAATAGAATGCGCTGAGTTAACTGCAGTTACTCGATGCCTCTTCAGAAAGACTTCACTCAATGCTTCGACAGAAAGGGAAAAGTTGTCAAAGTACAAATGTGTTGAGTTCAGTACTGTCTCTCAACGCTTCATCTAAGTTCAAGAATTTGGCTAAATCATGTTACTTCCAACACTCAATGTCTGTACAGAAGTTCAAAAATTATTTTAATTCAAATTACGTCTTGTCTATTTAGCTGGCGTTATACAAAGTTCAAATCGACGCAGGTTGCTCGCTAAAATACAGAAACCACCGTATTTCTCTAACATGAAATCTTGGGAAGATTCAACTATTAAAGTCAGCCATGCCGCTTATCTAAACCGGATTTAGCCCCTATGCACGGGGGCACTACACCTTTCGATGATGCTCATCGGGAGGACCTTGACCTTAGTGACGAGCCCCCTGTGAGCCTCCTAATGATCTGCCACATCTTGGTGAGGATGAGACTCGGGTGAGCCACTCAGATATGACGCCCCTTTCATTATCATCTTTGGCCTTGCCCCAGAGAAGGGACCTTGAGTGGAGCATGACATATGTAGGGCCTACCTTGAGTCCACTTGAGCATACTCATATTATGAGGACCTACCTTATGACACCTCACACTCTGGATGAGTTTTGAGACACGCCACCCGTTGAACCACCCGATGAGTTCTTTCTTGTCTGGGACGCTCACCATATTCTAGAGTCACGACTTCTAGTCTGTGTGCACAGTTTTCACCCAGGTGGTCATCTTATCCGCGATGACTTGTCGTACACACCTCCTCGTGAGCCCCCTGATGTGTTATGTTCCCTGAGAGATATCTGGCTCGTTACAAGCTTGTATTTGAGTATAATTGTCTCACAAGATCATATGAGCACTCGTCTCACACTAGATAAATATTTTTATATTCAAACGAAAGAACCTCCTGATAGGCCACCACATTTTAGAGACATCTTAGACATTATTAGATTTTCCTATGAGGAGTGTATCGTGTTTGTTGTGTTATCTTTGCATCATGTGCATTATCTGCATGAGTCTGCTAAGTCATTTACACGACATTTGCATAAGTTACATGAGTCGGTCCGCTGACGAATAATAATGAGCAATGAAAACTAAAAACTCATACTGATAAACGAAGGCGAGAACACATATTTAATGAAGGCGAGAAAATAAAGGTGCGAGTCTGCCCAGAGAGGCTCCCGTCGGGGCCTGTTAATAAATTAAGCGTCAGACGAATGGGACCGTACTCTATTATTAGTCGTATTAGAACAAATGCCTACTGGCTCGATATCCCGGCTAGTATGAGAATTCATCCGGTGTTTAATGTTGAGGATTTAACGTCGTACTATGAGCCTCACGAGTATGTGGACCCGAATAGTGGAGATGCCCAGCCACCCTCACCCCCACTTTTGTTTCCTTACCACTCTCATACATCCCCCACGTCTGATGTCCACTACAGCCCACCTATTACTGACATCCACCCACCTGGAGATTCTTCGTCTCTGGTTTCACCGCATGCACCACCGATCGTACCGGGCTCCACCCTTCGAGAGATGAGAGAAGAGAGCATCACAGAGATCAGATCCCACCAGATTGTTCCCACCATAGATGGGCCGCGCCGTCGCTACTTGGTACAATTGCGGGGCCGCCTCAATACAAATGACGCTAGGATACTTACAACAGAGCTTGGTCGATTCACCCCTGGACTTCGACATCAGCACGACCTTCTCCATTCACCGGAGATGACAGCTTTTCAGTCAAAAGGAATTGATTGGCGAGGACACCCTTCCGCCGACGACACTTGGAGGACTTCCGGTGGACCTCTTCGAGTTGTACCTGGCGATCAACGAGAGAATTCTGATCCCAATTCATCGGGAGATGAATTCTTTCAAGCCAGGGAGATTGATGCGGAGCAGAGTCAAGGACGCGTTTTGGGCCAGTTAGGGGCTGATTTGGCAACTTTCCATATATGACGTGCCCTGATCGACAATCGAACTCCGTGATTGCGTCCGGAGCGTCGCCGCGAGTCAGAATCTTATATTACTTTATTTTTTTGGACTTTTATTTCATGTATTTTGAGGCATTTTTTGCCAGTCAATCATAGCTGTCGAATGGGATGCCCGAGTGCTTCTTTTATTATGAATAAGAGTGGTAGGAGGCTGAATTCAGATCATTGCAGAATTGGAGACTCTTCTTCCCAGATTCCAGCGATCAACCCTCGGTGTTGACGTCGTGGAGCCCTAGATGACGACTCCTAGGTTGGCTTCTCTTTCCCAAACCCTTCCCCTACCTCTAGCCTTCATTTTCCACCCCTCACACCACTTGTCCAGCCGCCGATAGCCCTCCAAACTCCTCCCAAAACCCGTCAACTTATTGCCTTCCTGCAGCCCAGTCCGCCAGCCTCCCCTCTCCAAGCCGCCCACTCCTCTTCGTGGAACTACCTTCAAATCACACTAATTCTCTAAATCAATTCAGATCTGAGAATTTCAGCCCCCGATCCGTTATTTTCACCATTCATATTTCCTTTTTTGCCCGAATCCGCTCCCAAATATCGGATCCATCCTTCCCTTGCACGGATCTACTCCCTCGTGCACAGATCTATTTATTTTTGGCCCGATCTCGCCATCCACCGCCGAGGACAACCACCGCCACCCCTTTTCACGTCGCCGGTTCTACCTCCGATCGCCGATCTACACATCCAGACCCTAATTCTTCAGTGCCTCGATTCAGCCCGCTACTTTGTGAGTTTATTTTGTGGTATTAGATTATTTGATTTGACATTTTCATTGGTGAACAAATATATGCGTTGTGATTCTTGCTCGTAAAAATTGTTTCGGTCTGCTAATAATTTGCAGGAGGAGACATTTGCCGCGTACTTTGCTTTGCCCTCCGAGCGGAGGAAGCCATTATAAATTGCCAAATTAATTAACTGTTTTCAATTTCAAATATTTGCATGGAGTTAGAATTATCATTGCTCAAATTTATTCCTCGAGATATCGACGATTACATAGCATTTAAGTTCAGATTAACATGTCACCCTTGCACTATCACCTAACGTCGTATGTTTTGTGCACCCGCAGCCTACCCCCTACATCACAAAGTCTCTGTAGTCCGACGATGGTGTGAATTCCAGAGCGGTGACTGGCGAAAAAAAGAAGGCGGGACGTGGAGGTCGTCGATGACTTGATGGATTGCGCTGCAGAGGTCGTGAAGGAGCAGCGAGGCTTTGAGATGGGGAATGTTTCTTGCGTCCGAGGGAGGAATGCAGCGTGTGGGATAGACAATGAGTTTAGAAAAATTGTATTTCGAAGTTATAAGAAAAATGCGGCAAATCTGACGACCTTAAAAATTCTGAGACATATCCAACACGACATATTATTTAGTGGATTTTTGAAACTATCATATCTACGGGCCTCACTATTAAAAACATAATATAACAAAAACATATCATAATATAAATAAAAAATTCCAACAAAAAAATATAAGCCATTCAATATCAGATTTACAACCGTTCAAAAAACTTTTAAAGCCCCCCTCATCCTCATAAACCCACGCAAACCCCAGCCCTAGCTTCCCTCTCCCTCTCCCCGAAACCCTTTTCTCCTCGCTCCCTGCTCGCGATTAGGTCGGCGCCTTCAGCCTGCTGCACGACCTGTTCGCTCGACCGGACCTTACGATCGCCTTACTTCACTTCATTGCGGCTTCCGTATATAGCCGCTCTCGCTCCTACAGGCATGCCCTCTGCATTCTCCTCCTTTTGTTCAAGGCTACGTTTGCTCACGTCCGGATCCATCCCAGATTCTTCAAGGCCGCACATCTCCCTCTCGTCATCGCCGCAGGCCCGCAAATCCCTTCTGTAGCAATAAATCCGAGAGGCTGGCCGGTTGGGATTCTGTGATTTTTAATCGCAGACATGGAAGTCCGACAGAGATCCAGTCGACTCCTTCAACATCAAGAGTGGACATCTCCAAACCTCTCCGCTCTCTCAGGTAGCTTACAAACCATAACATGATTCTAATTTTCTATTTCGAGAGTCCATTAAAACAGGTACTCTACAAAGAAGATTATGTATGTAGAAATATATTTGGAAATTATGTTTGTTTTGATTAGCGTTCATATATACTCTACAAACCATAACATGGAAGTTTGTTTGTTTTCCTGGATGTGCTTCGATTTACATAGCTTTACTATGCTCATCTACTATATCACACTCAAACTGCCCATTATCTCAAACTATGAGATCCATAGAAAGAGCTAGGACTCCAAAGACAAACATGTGCAAAAGAGTAATGGATTTTTGAAAAAAAAAAGTTTTGAAATGCGCTTAGATAACATACTACCTCCTTTGCGAATTTTGAAAAAAAAAAGTTTTGTTTCATCAATCTGGGGTTTTACACAACTACTATAGTACTTCAACAGCTCTAATACCTCTATCCCCTTGCTCGTCCAATATTTTGTGTCATTTTCTCTACTAATTAGCACATCATTTCAGTTTTACAAGGCTCACATTCTATTCAAGTTGGACTTCATAATGATGAAGATAATGATCGTCCAAACTGCAGAGAAATTCAATATGATAGAATGATTTTGGCTTGGGTGGTATCGGAAAAATTAAGGTATTGGTTTCTCTATCCTATTTTTAATTTATTCAATAAATTTTGTTGTTGTAGTATTATTACACCATCACAATCAAAATTTAGCAGTATTATATATATATCTTATTAAAACTTAACAAAAATAATTGTATGAAAATACAATTGAATTAGTTCTTCTCATAAAAGGAAATAAGGAATGCTAGGATTAATTATATTTGTTTGTAACAAGTGTAATATTTTTATGAATAGGTGTAATAGTTAATGTGAAGGGGAGGCTTGACACACCGGTTGACGTGTTGTTGTGTGACCTTGAGGTCATGGGTTTGAGTCCTGGAAGCAGCCTCTTGCAAAAATGCACGATAAGGTTTGCCTACATTTCACCCTTGTAGTGGAACCCTTCCCCGGACCCTTGTACCTGGGGATGCCTTTGTGCACCGGGCTGCCTTTTAGGTGTAATAGTTAATGTCATTGTGCATGTTGTTTGTCTTGCTTTATACTTTGATTAACAGGCTTGCCCGACACGTCTTTTACTTTGGATCTCTGAATACAATTGGACTCTAGTTCATTACAATTTAACGAAAAAAGTTGTTTGACAGACAATTGATTTGTTTTGATCACATTATGATTTTCATTTTTAAATAATTTATTTGTTACATGCATAATATATCTTTACACATAGTTGTCACAATTAATTTCACATTGCATGATGTTTGCTTATTGAGCTTGCTTTTGTTGTTTTTGTTTTTGAATCTTCAAACATGTGTAAGTTCTTGTTGGGACAAGGAGCTGGAAGTGGCTAAATGAGTTTGTTGAACACGTGTTTGGGAGCGGGCTATTACGGTAATGTAGTTCACTCATTCATTATGACTCTTCCGGTTGCATGTCTTATTTTACAAATTATATATGCAGAAGCTTTTAGTTTAGTCTAGAATGTAATACAAATGACTAGTTAGTGTTTGCCTTGTGTTGAAACTTTTAGGGGATTCAAGATGTGTGCAGAATTTTCTAGAAGTGTGTGAAAGATATAGCTGTTAGAATGGTACGGGAAAGTTTAGATGTGTAGAAATGTGTAGAAGGATCTAGCCTCATCCTTATGGAAAATTTAAATCTTACTTTTGGATGAATACCTCTAGAACAAAAAACAACTCTTCATCTCCATCATGTAATTTTTGTTGCCAAGGTGGTAGTCCGTGTAGAGCTCCCGGAACTCCATCAAATCCACCCAAGTATTGTTAGCTGCTGTGAGATGCTTCCATTTGACAAGTATCTCAGGATGGTACTCTGTGCCACAATGTTTCCACTTGATCATCAGGATGTCCTCGGGGAGCGGCCGTAGTTCGCCTGCGACCGTTGCCTCGGGTAGGAAAGGACTCGCTTGGACAATATTGCCAATCTTCCGCTTCAATAGGGACACATGAAGTGTCGTGTGTATCCGCGATCCTTCCGGCAATTCCAAGGTGTAAGCGACAGGACCCACGCGAGTTGCGACGGAGGATATGGAACGGACCATAATAATGGGGTACCAACTTCTGGTTTGTCCGGCGGGCCACTGACAACTGCCTGTAGGAACGGAGCTTGAGAAACACTTCATCGCCAACTGCGAACTCCCGGTCCTTGCGATGTTTATCTGCTTGAGTCTTCATGCGATCTTGTGCTGTCCGGAGGTTATCCCGCAAAGTGGCGAGGGTGCGGTCCCGATCATGGAGTGCCCGGTCAACTGCTGGCAACACTGTACTGCCCGGTTCATAACTGCTCAACGACGGTGGAGGATGGCCGTACACGAACTCGAAAGGGGTCAATTTGCTGGCTGAATGGTAAGAATTGTTATAGCAGTATTCGGCCCAATGCAGCCAACCTGTCCAAGTCCGCGACTCGTCCATCACAAAATAGCGAAGGTATGTCTCGAGGCTCCGATTGAGAACTTCTGTTTGGCCATCTGTCTGGGAATGATGGGCGGTGCTGAAACGTAAGTAGGTCCCCTATGGCTATAAGCGAAAGAACTCCTTCCAAAAAGCCCCTCAAACGTCGGGTCGATGTCGAAAATGATGGCCTGCGGAATGCCATGAAGGCGGACGATTTCTCGTGCGAAGATATCGGCGACTGACTCGCCGATGTAGGGATGACTCGGGGCCAAGAAATGTCCGTATTTAGACAACTTGTCCACCACTACCAGGATAACGGACTTGCCTTGAGATTTAGGCAGGCCGTCGATGAAGTCCATGGATACGGTGTCCTAGATGTGGTGCGGGATCTCCAATGGTGTGAGTAGCCCGGCGGGGGAAGTAGTCTCATATTTTTGTCGCTGACATATGTCACATTGTTGCACAAATTGCTGTATGTCACGCCGTAGCCCCTTCCAGAAAACATTTGCCCGTGCCCGCTGGGGGGTGCGGAGGACGCCAACGTGACCGCCGGTCGGTGAAGAGTGAAACTCATGCATCATGACTGTCTTCCAAGCAGACTGGGCGGGGATGACCACCCTGCCCTGATAGTATAGCCTGTTGTTCTGGAGGTGATAGCCGGGTGCAGTGTCGTGTCCCAATCGAAGAGCTTCCACGACGGTACGCAGCTCTGAATCACGCATGATCTCCTCCTGTATGTCGTCGAGGGAGTCGACCAAGGGGCCCGATATTTGAGCAACGGCGCCCTCCGGTAAGCGAGATAAGACGTCGACAACCAGGTTCTCCTTGCCCTGCCTATAGAGGATCTCATAATCATAGCACACTAATTTCTTTACCCACTTCTGTTGGAGTGGAGAGGAGACTCGTTCCAAAAGATGCTTCGGACTCTGGTGGTCGGTGCGGATCTTCAAGTGTCGCCCCAACAGGTACAGCCTCCACAGGGCCACCGCATGAATGATGGCCAACATTTCTTTCTCATATGTGGAGAGTCCCAACGTGTGGGGTGCCAATGCTTTGCTGTAGAACGCTAGGGGCCGGCCCTCCTGCATCAATACGGCCCCAATGCCCACGCCCGACGCATCGGTCTCAAGCACAAATTCCTTGGTGAAATCTGGAAGAGCAAGAACCGGTGTGGACGTCATGGCCCCCTTGAGGGACGGAAAGACTGCCTCGGCCCCATCCTGCCAAACAAAAGCATCCTTCTGTAGCAACTGAGTAAGGGGCCTGACGATCTTACCATAGTCCTTCACGAATCTTATGTATTAGCCGGTGAGGCCCAGAAAGCCCCGCAATGCTCGCACAGTCTGGGGCCGTGACCACGACAACATGCTTTCGATCTTCTTGGGGTCCGCCTTGACGCCCTCCGCCGAGACCAAATGACCCAAGTACTCGACTTCCTCCTGTCTAAAAGAACACTTGGACTGCTTGGCATAAAGTTGGTGTTGGCAGAGGATGGAGAAGACCCGCTCCACATGACCGAGGTGCTCTTCCCAACTAGTACTATAGATGAGGATGTCATCAAAGAATATCAGCACGGAATGGCGGAGAAGAGGTCAAAATATCTCGTTCATGACTGCTTGAAAAGTTGAAGGGGCGTTGGTCAGCCAAAGGGCATCACGGGGAACTCGTAATGCCCGTCATGTGTGCGTAATGCGGTCTTGTGAATGTTGGCCTCCTGCATGCGAATCTGGTGGTAACCCGACCTGAGGTCGAGTTTGGTAAAAAGAGAGGCGCCGTGCAGCTCATCCAGTAATTCTTCGATCAACGGTATGAGAAACTTGTCCTTGATGGTCGAACTGTTCAGGCCGCAGTAGTCCACGCAAAAATGTCAGGATTCGTTCTTCTTTTTGACTAGGATGATGGGAGAGGAGAAAGAACTAGTACTTGGATGGATGAGTCCAGCGGAGAGCATTTCCTGGACGCTGCGCTCAATCTCGGTCTTCTGGATGTAAGGATAGCGGTACGGCCGAATATTAGTGGGTTCTGCTCCGGTCTTCAGCTGGATCTGATGATCTCGGAGCCTTGAAAGTGGGAGGGTCCGAGGTGTCTGGAATATGTCCGCATACTGAGTCAGTAGTGCCCGCATCTGCTTGGGCACTACTAGGGGTGTTCCGGAAGTCGCCGTAATCTCCATAATCATAGCCATCGTACTGCTCTGCTCCCCCAGACGTTCCAGGCTGCGAGATGAGATCTCCTTCAGCGGAGACATTTTGAGGCCGCCCATACAATATTGCCTTCCTTCCTGGAGGAACTCCATAGTCATCTGGTCCCAATCGAAGGTCACCCTGCGCAATTGCTGCATCCACTGTACCTCGAGCACCATGTCTGACCCTCTGATGGGTAGGAGGTAGACGCCCGTGCGCCCTGTGTACCCTTGTATCCGTACTTCCACCCCCTTTATAACCCCTTCGCACTGACGTTTGCTCCCGTCGGCCACCATAACTTGAAATGCAACTGCCCTATCAATCTCGTACCCCATCTTTTTCGCCACATCCGGATGAATGAAGTTATGAGTACTCCCGCTATCCACAAGAATAGTCACCCGCTCCTGGCTGACTTTCCCTGCCATCCTCATCGTGAGAGGCGCGTTGCATCCCTCCATCGTCTGCAAGGACACGCCGAACTCCGTCAAGTCCAAGTCTTCGTCCCACTTGGACTCGGCGAGGCATCCATCCCCTGTATCCTCATGAAGCATAAATACTTGTATATTCTGGCATTTGTGTCCCGGTGTGAACTTGTCATCGCAGTTGAATCACAAGCCCTTCTCTTTTCTGGCCTGCAGTTCGGCCCATGAGAGTCGGGTCACTGTCGGTTTGCCACTCGTTAAAGTTTCCTTTCTTACGTCGGTTGGGACAGCTGTCGGTCTAGTGGTGGTACGGGTGCGTTGCCTGTTGAAGCGCTCCGCCTGAATGCGAGCCAAGGCGATGACATGATTTAGGTTGTGGGGCATGTGTGCTTGCACCTCATCGCACATGTGCTCCTTGAGTCCCGAGACAAAACCTCTAAGCAGCGTTCTTTCTTCCTAGTGCACCCTGTTCGCCAATTTTTCAAATTCCGTGCGATACTCCATCACCGTCCCCTTCTGCTGCAACTTTTGGAGAAGAGCCTCGAAATCCTCGTACTCCAAGGGTCCGAATCGGGCCGTAAAGCCCTCCACAAATTCTGTCCACGACACAGTCCCGACCTCGCAAAAACCACTGTGTCCACTAAAAGGTGTCGTCTTCCAGGTGAAACGACGCGAGTTGCACCCACTGTCCTTCAGGTACATCTTGATAACTGAAGAAAAGCTCTGCCTTCTGCACCCACTCCAACGCGTCCCCCCATTGAATTTAGGGAAATTCATGCGGGTTAATTTTGGGGGAATGTATGTCCACGGAGCGGCTTGTCCGTGCCACCCTTGCTCATGCCCATAGTCCGCTGGTCTCCTTTGCTCTCTCGGTTCAGGATAATCGCCCAGATACCCGTGTTGATGCATTCCCCCCAACGGAGGATGTAGGCCGCCCCACGGAACGCCATCTCCGACGCCTCCTTGCGGTCCAAAACCCCGTGGGTGGGGGAGAAGCCCTCCCGTTCCTCCCGGAGGAAACCCGGCCTACCCTTGAGGCCGCCCGACCCCTCCCGATTCTTCCCCGCCACGCCGCCATGGAATGCGGCCTGCGAAGAGGTCTCCGGTTCCGCCCTAGGACGTTCCCGCGCCGATCGGGTTCAGGAGGAACCGGTCGCCGGCCACGCCCTGCCAGCCGCGGCCCTGCCCAGCCGCGGTCGCCGTTTCCGCTCCCATCGGAACTGCCGGGTGGGATCCCGCCGTCTTCGGTCCCGATTGCCGAGAACCGCCGGGTTCTTCACTCGCCGTTGCCTTCCCCTTAAGAGTTTGCGCTAGCAATGCCTTGATTTCATCCATCCGAGCGTCGAACCGTTCTTCCCATCATTGCGTCGACGCCCTCATATTTTCCTCGATGGCGGCCACCGAGTCCGTCAATCCAACGTAGTTTTCTTCTAGGGTTTCCAATCAGTTGCTTTCCTCTTGCGTGCGTGTGGTGACCATGACGGAGGAGCGAGCCCCTGATACCAAATGTTATGAAGGAGATAGAGATCTAAAGGGAGAAGAGGTAGAGATCTAAAGAAGAGTTAAAAATTAGGGTTTGAAGGAGGGAGGAGAAGAATACCTTGTACTTGCATGATGAACCTAGAGAACCACCCCGGGGATATTTATACCCGGGGCCAAGTGGGGGCCGGCCGACCCCCCCACACATGGGGCTGAACCGGGTGGTTCAGCCCCAACCCGTCGGCTTAGTGAGAGGGGACTGAACTGGATGTTTCAGCCCCGTTGTTGCTTGTCTCCTCTTTCCGCCTACGCGCATATTGACAACCAAATAGCCGGACGCCATCCGGGGGCGTAACAGAAACACTCAACAACGAAGAGCTTAGTCGGATATAACCCTGCTCCATTAACCCCTGCAATTGCACCTTCAGCTTGGCCAACTCTTTTTGCTTCATTGAGTAAGGTGCTCGTGACACTGGTCTCGCACCCGACACCAACTCTATTGTGAAGTCAAATCTCCCTCTGGGGAGGTGCTCAAAGAATTTTGACAAGAAAAAAAATCTTCAAATTATTCCACTATAGGCACATCACTAATGGCTAACTTCAAGGAGTGAATCTCTAACATGGCTATGAACACCTCACCACCTTGGTTTATAACGCGCATCACCGACATGGAAGAAATGAGAGATGATGCGATGTCCTCCACTCCTCAAAGTTACCATTTTAAATTGCAGTCAATATTAATTCATTGCTTTGTGAGCTAATCCATCTCCATAATTACATCAAACTCCGCCAACTGTAGTACTGTTAAGTCAAAGTCCTGACGTTCAATCCTCAAGATAATGCGACCTCTCATACCTATGCTCATGATTGATCCATTCAACATTCTTATGTTTACTTTTACACCCACGCAAAAGGACTCCACTATAATATTTTTTTATAAATTTATCCGCAAGAAAGGAGTGTGATACTCTCGCCGTCGCAGGTATTTTGAACACTAGAACCATTCTTAATAACATGCACAATACAAGTTAGGTAATTGTAACTTAATAACTTCATATGTATAATCACTAATATGTGAAATTCTTAAAATCTCCTTACCTGTCACCACATCAGATTGACAAGCGAACTTTCACTGACCAGGTCCATAAGCTCTCTGGGCTGCACCAGTGCAAAGCTTGAGGAGCTAGAGTCAACT
This sequence comes from Platanthera zijinensis, assembly GCA_039513925.1. Taxonomy (NCBI): domain Eukaryota; kingdom Viridiplantae; phylum Streptophyta; class Magnoliopsida; order Asparagales; family Orchidaceae; genus Platanthera; species Platanthera zijinensis. The sequence continues at coordinate 66,545,301 of CM077093.1, forward strand.
GCCTTGCCCTTCTTCACATAGCTAGGCCGTGAATACTTAGTTCGCTCTTATGTCCTCTCTTACTTGGGTGCTCCCTCCTGGCTCTTGTGGGTTATGTGGCCCTTTTTGCGACAATTGTAATAATTAGGTGATGTAGGCTAAATTAATAATATTTGGAGAAATTTTAAAACTGTGCTATTAGTCTAGCCGCACTCAGCCTCAAGAGAGAGGGGCCCTTACATATAAATCTACACTCGCAACAATTTGATTAAATGAGTAGCGGAGTATTTTAAGCAAAATTTATTCTCGCCCCAAGGGAATCTCAGCTGATGTCTAGCTGCAAAGTAAATTAAAATCTGAGAAAATTATGCCAACGGAAGAGAGAGCATGTGGGTAAATGAGGGCGATTAGTCCATAGTCAATAATTATATAGAAAATTTTCAAATGATTCAATTGTTTTAAACAATGAGTACAATGTTTAAATGTAAATAGTGAACTGATTATGTAGGCTTCATTTTTTATGCATACAAAAAGTATAGCTAAGATCATCAAATTTTTTTATATTTTATTTTGTTTGCTGATGAAATTCTACTTTACTAGGAAAATTATTCAAAAATAGAAAGGCCAGACGCAATATCACTGAGCTTGAAGGGAGGGGCTTTAGTGATACATGAAGTTGATGTCACAAAGCTAAAATCTCATATTGATCTAAAGCAAAAAATTTTTGATATGATCATTTACAATTTTCCATATGCTGGCTTCCATGGCGAAGAAAGTTCGCGACGTGTGATCAAGTATGTATTTCTTTGTGTCTTTCTTCACGCACATATAATCTTTTAACAAAGTATCAAGTATTAAGTCTTATTTTTAAAAAATTTTGTCCATCTTTATGTACATGTTTAATTGTTTAGCAATTTTTATCATTTATTTTTATTGTGTTTCTTGAGTACATCACAAAATATACAACTCCAGGAGAATATCCAAATGGTTTGTATTTTATAATTTTTTTCTATTTGACCCCCCCCCCCCCCAAAGCCCTTTTTTGATTATTGTCGGGAACCACCTCCGGCTACCACCACTTCCCCTTAACTTCCTAGTGACTACCCCACTACCTCATAACTACTATAACCGCCAATAACCATCTCCATCATCACAAAACCACAATAACTACCTACCCAACTATTCTCCAAACCGATCCCCCACTCACACGGCCACAAGTAGCCCTTGCGTTGTCCCTCTTCCAAGCTCATCTTCATTGCTACGTTTCTGTCCAAAGGAGAAAAACAATCACCTATTTCCTGGAACCCCTTGCAACCCACCGGATTTTGCAGATTCCAGCCTCTGTCACCGTCCAAAATCAATTCCGAACTCCTCAACTCTGCTTCCTGGTACTGAATCAACTCTGATGCATCCTGTTGTGCATCGTTAATTTATTTAAAAAAATTGTAGCGCATGTCGTTGCACAAGTTGTCCTTTATTTTTTCATGTTTTGTTGTGCTTTGTACCGCTTCCTGTGTACGACTTATTGTTGTGACCGGCCAATAAAAACTTAAATAAATTAGTTCGTCAGATTAGGACTAGGGTTAGTTTGGGCAAAGAAGAAATGAAGTTATTAAATAAAAATAAATCTGAAATTAATAAATTAAAAATAATAAGTTTATTTAATATTAATTTCAGATCATTTTGTTTCCAATTAAAACTCCTCTCATTAACCTCTTTGAAACCTATAGCCGGCCACTTCAATGTCCTTTAATTCTCGTCTTTTTAAACTCCCCCATTTTTAAACCTATAGCTGTCATTTCTTGTTGAAAAAGCTGAAAACTCCTTTTAATATTATTAGTATGGCCGGCCGGCCCACTCCTTCTTTTAGCCTTATTAATACTCATTTTGAAACTGCTGCCTGCCCCTTAAAATCTTTTTATACTCATGTGAAAGAGAAGGGGGACGGGTATTGAATCGGGAAACAAAGAGTTTGACTCTGCTTCCCGGTAACGCTCGCATAGCCCCGCTGTCTTCGTTTTCCCACGCCCAACGTTGGATTTTTTCCGACCGACCCCGCCGCCAGAAGCTCCAGAAGTACCCGTCGACTACATCTGCACCTGCCGCCAGCCTTGACGGCGAGTCCAGGCCCGCCGCCTCCTCACTTTTCCAGCGCCCACTGCCGCAGGAGCTCACCCCCGCCCTGCATCCGCCACCTACGCTCATTCCTTGTAGACCCAGGCAGCCAAACACCCCTGGCCGCCGGCTTCTGCCCTGCCCCCTTGCCAGTTGGCCCTCTGTTGAACCTTAGCGGGCTTGACCTTCCTTCAGAGCTTTTCCCCTTCCCAGAACCGGGCCTAGTGGTTGCCGCCCCTTTCTCTCCACTCCTACTCAGCGGGGGCTCCCTGTCGCACTTGTCGGTAAACTCTTCACCTCATTTCGCATTTTCGATTACACTTGGTCTAATTTTCATGAATGCATGTTATAGTTAATAATTTTCAGAGCTTTTTTCCCAACTTAACTTTGCTCCTGTTTGTCGTCAATTTGCTAACGTTGGGGTCACTATCTTTTATTGAGAAACTTGTGGACGAGTTAATTGTTTTGTTTCATGCGGTCTAGCGTTAGCAACCTGTGGGGTTTTACAATTTTTTGATTAAACTATCACATGTCTAGGCTCGTGAAGTCTAGATTTCGCCACTAATCTTTAAGTTGAACACAACTAATTTTTTAAAATCAATTACAAAATTTTAGGATGCATCAAACTCCCAGCCGACGTTTCCCCTGCACATCATCCATCCCCGTCCTCCTGAACCTCGGCCGCCCCCTGGAACTGCACAACCAGCTACCTCTTTGTCATCTTGTAGCCCCCACCTTCAGTGATTACTCTCCCTGTCCCTGCTGGTACTCCAAACAGCCAACCCGCACCTTAAATTCCCACTCCTCTCTGCTGTTAGCCACTGTCCAGCACTCCTTCCCGGTTGTCTACACTGCTGACAACCTTCACCAGCCGCCACACCAGCTCTTGTCAGCCTCCAGCCACCTCTAAAAAGCATACCCGACTCCTCCCAGCAGCATTCCATGCTCACCCAGCCCTTGCTGCATCATTATTTAGCTAACTGAGTTTATTTCGGGGTCCCAATGCAGTTTATTGCCTCTTTCCCGGCACCTGAGACTTTCTGAATACCCACCAAGTCCTCAACTCCATAGTCGTGAAAGTTTCCAAGTTGGGCGTTAATTTTTTCATTGAATTAGTGTTTATTCAAAACTCTAGTTATATTTGATTTGCAATCATTGTTACCGAACTTTTGAGACTATTGTTTGTCCTCATTTACTTGTAATTTAATTGTGTGCACTCTCGCATTATTACTACATCATGTATTCTCTCATCTATAGATTTTTCTTCTATTGTCGTTATGTCTTGCGTTTTTTTTATAAATCTTATTGTTGCAAGTTAAGTCATCAGAACTGTGTGCATTTTGTAATCATCCATTAGCCACTTTGAGGTCCTTCCTGCTTCACTTAGTCTTGCTGATAACTCTCTGATAACTCTCTTTCTTCTATTTATGAAAAATACATCATTCCACATTCTTCTTGACTTACTTTGTCCTCTCTTCATGTTCCTAGTTTTTCTAAAAACTTATTATCTATTAACTAGTTAACCAAAAATATGAGTAGTTCTGCTATTTCTTACCCCTCTTATGTTTTGTTACATGATCCTGGTATCTTGTAGGATGACCTATATTTTCTGGATAGTTCTGTGCAACCTTTGTCTCATGCTCATGCTGACACCTTATCCTTTTCTACTTGTCATAGACGTCTTCGACAATTGTTTCCTCTGTTATGAGACGAATGCTTCGTTTATTTCTCCTAAAATTTTCGAACATTTTAAATGTGATGAATGTGAATTTAGCAAAATCGTCGCGTTGCTCTTTCTTCTACTGCTTTTTCTAGTATTGTGCCTTTTGATATTATCCATTTTAATGTCTGGGGACCTTGTTCCTTTACTTCTCTTGCTCGTCATAGGAAGTTTTTTTACTTTTATTGATTGCTTATCATCTGTCACCTAGTTCTATTTGAAGCATAGTAAAAAATGAAATGTTTACTTGTTTTAAGCATTTCCACAACCTCGTTTCCTGTGCCATTACTCCTCAAAATGTAGTGACTAAATAAAAAACAGACATCTCCTTTAAGTTACTAGAACCCTTCTGTTCACTACAATAGGCATTACCGGGGCGATGTTTTCCTTACTACATCTTATCTGATCAACAATAACAAAGCCCCCATTTATGTCACTTGGAATCCAGTTCATCATGATTATACTAAACATATAAAGATTGTTATAAATTTTATAAAAGAGAAGATTCACATTGGTTCATTTTGTATTCCTTTTGTTGAACCTGAAGACCAACTTGCAAAAGTTTTTACTAAGGGGTTAAGTGTTGGGCATGACTAATCTCCATACTAAATTTTAGGGGGAGTGTTAGAGTATGCTTATAGTTATGTGTTACAGACGTGTACGTCGATGGGATGTCGTGGAGGGTCTACATGTGTAGGAGGACGTCACCATCTATTCCACCTGGAGCAGAAGAGACCGAGGGCATGTGATAGACTTGCTTATCCTTATTTTATAGGTTGTCTTTGTTTTTCTATTGGCACACCGAACTGGTGTTATTCGCACCCCTGCAGTTATAAAGGGAGGGATGTATGGGTTCATTAAGGATATCTTTTGGATGTATGAGATTTAGGGTTGCTCCCTAACTATTTTCTTCTCGATCCTTCCTCTCCATACCTCCACCGACCCCTCCCATGTTGGGTTCTTTCTTGAGTACGTGGCATTTGGTCCGACCTGCCATCACCGTCCGCCAAGCTTGCCGCCGATGCCTTCCAGCCGCCGTTTGTAGTCTTCAAACCCGATCCTGCTTCGATCTGTCGCTTCCAGCCATCGGGCTCCATGTTTTTCCATCCCGAGCCGTCGATTTCCGGCCACTCCGACCGAATGGTGCGCGCACTCGCCGATCCACCGCTCCTAACCAATGCGACAGCCACTTCAAGCCTCGATCCGACGAGTCCAGCCCCAATCCGACAAGTCCAGCGTCGATCCGTCGTGTCCAACCTGATCTGCCTCCGCCAAGCCCAGCCATATCCACCCCATTCTGGCTGCCGTCCGATGACTCCTGCCTCATGGGTCCAACACTCGCTCCTCTGGTGACCTCGTTCCAGATACCACCTCTGTCGCCCAGCTGTGGAGTCGAGGCTTAAGAGCAACTCGTCGCCTCCATGTGTGACTCTCTCCTTTCCCTCCACTACAAGATCGACTCCCTCTAAGCGTCGGCCGCCCCCTCCGCTGCTTCTGGCTATGGCTCACCTGGGAACGGGGGATCCCTCCACGCGGTGCCACTACGCTCCGGCCCTGAGACTGTCTATCCGCTCCTTCCGTGTCATTCCGCCTTTTACCTGAACATTTCCTCTTTTATCGGTGTCGACCCGATGGGATGGATCGCCAAGGCGGATCAATACTTCAACCTTAATCTTACCCCAGAGTAGGCTAAGGTGTCCACTGCTTTAGTGGGTCTGGAAGGCTCAACACTTCAATGGGCGGGGTGGATTCGATAATCCAACAAGTTTCTCTCCTGGCCCGAGCTAAAGCAGGAGATGATCGGGCTGTACGACACCTGCTATTCAAGTTTCGCTATCGAACGACATTGCGACGGTCTCCAGACCACCGACCTTGACGATTGTATTGATGAGTTCGTCTCCCTAGTCACCCACATCCCCGGGCTGCCACTCGATCTTTATCTGAGCTTCTTCATGTCGGGCTTGCTGCCCCACATCCGCTCCCGTTTCCGCAAACACCACCAATGGACCGTCTCCTACACCCCGAACATGATGCTTTTGGTGGAGCCCGACCTCTCTCCCTAACCACCTTCCCCAGTGTTCGGCCAACCCCAGGGTCAGCTACCTTGGAGGCCACCTGCCCAGGGCTCCATGCAACGACCGCCCCTGGTGGGAATCGGCTCGGCCGCCCTCCGCCCACCCAGTGCATCTCCAATCGTGAATATGTTGACCTTCGTAGCCTGGAATTCTGCGGCTTCATCCATGATTTGGATTTCCTCCTCTGGTAATGAGGTGGTCACTTCCTCACAAAGGAAAAGATCCTCCTCAACAGGACTGGGCACCACACAAAAGTCCTCTACCTCATCTTGCATATCATTCTCAAATAGGTCATTAGGAGCAACTGTAGTAGGTGATTGCACAGATAAAGAAAGAGTAGTGCTAACTATAGAATCATATCAGTCATGCACATGCTCCACTTTAAGTAATGAACCCACATGCGATGACAAGTCTAGAAGGGAGACATGCTCAACCATATCAAGACATGGATCAACACTAACCTCGATGGGCATATCTCCAACACTCCCATCAAAACATGATTGCGATGCAAATAGACCATCAAAAGCTGAAGGGGTGCTGTCAGAAACTGGCGTAGAGATGATCTGGATATCTGGTTCATCATCTTCCTCCATTTGGCGTTTGTACTCAGCACAATCCTTCAATACGTGATCCGTGCTTCGACAGAACATGCATTGTTTTCCATTTCTCTTCGTCCCTTCCGGGGCCCGAGAGGAATAAGAAATCAGTGCTTGCGGTGGAAGCGCGTAGCCATACGAATTAGGCGCATTGTATGAAGTACCGTAAGATGATGGTTCTCTGTACGATGAGCCATATGAATTATATCTGTGATCTCCTTTGTAGCATTCATCACTGGAATGATAATAATCTCCACACTATCGACACCGAGAATACAAATTTGAATACATGGTGCGAAGAGGAAAAGATTTAATTACTCAAATCAATGATACTATGCACAATCCACAACATCCGATAATATTTTGCCAAACAACCTATGATTTTAAAAAGAGAAGAATGAAAAGGATAAAATAATTGAAACGAAAGAAAATGCCTTACAATTACTTTTCTAAAAAAACACAGAGTCAACTGCATTCCCCGACAACTGTGCCAAAAACTTGAAGCGCTAACGACAAGTGTACCAGTCGCTCAAGTAATATAAAATGAGAGTGAATCCCCAAGTATCGATCTCGAAGGAATGCAGGTTGGAGCTATGGTTCGATTGTTTAGAGAATTAATTATAAAATAAAAAACAATGATTTGGGATTGTTTGGTGGTGGTGATTAATTGCAAGAAAGAAATATAGTACTATTGTGCGGGTCGTAATCACCGCTTCGCAAGGCGTGGGGATTATGCAAGCCATTAGCACAACTTCGCTTGTGAATGGACGAGTGCGCAAATGGATGGAATGAAAACAATGGCGGATTTGAGGGTCGTGTTCACCTCCACGCACGACACACACCTAGCAATTGCTAGTGTGGCTATCTCTACTCATCACAACACAAGCATGAAAATGAAGGCGCATCTCAAGCATTGCTAACATACAAGGAATTCCATATAAATGGAATTAATCATTTTAAAAAAATATTAAGCAAGCCACATCATCAATGTTATGGAAATACTAGCTATAATCATCTAGATTTGTGGGGAGAAAAGCAAGAACTACAGCCGAATTCGAAGTCTCGTTGGAGGTTCTCGGTAGGAATCACCTGATTGTCACTTTGCGTCCTAGCTCGGTTTCTAACTGCGTGCAAGATCCAGAAGAGTGTCACTTTCCCTTGAAATGTTTTTATTCTCCGTCTCACGACCGGGCCACGTTCGGTGCAAAGCTATCCTAGTTTGGCGATGAAGGTAGGGCTAGAATCTCCTCTTTGGAAGCTCCGGATGGTGCGAAACGGCCACAGGCAAAGCTTTAGCGATGGGGGAAGAAGGAACGGAGCCGGAGCTCCTCCCTGCAAAGTGCGGCGAGTTGGGCGGAGCGGAGCGGGAGAAAAATTGGGATTCCAATTAGGTCATAATCCTGCGCTTAAATACAAGAATTGTGAGATATTGGTCACGCACGGTAGATCACACGACTGTGCGTGCGAAACGTGCGATAATAATTCCCTCAGATTTCCATGTACAATGACAATGGGCCCGTGCGATTTTACTCGCACACAGTTGGAATAACCGTGCACGAAGAAAACGCATGGGCCTGGACAAGGCTTCGATTTTCCAGCACAAAAGATTACTCGTGCGATTTTCTTCACGGGTGACAATTGACATAAAATATTTAGACAAAACAGGTTGCTCGTGTGTCTTGCTCTCGCACGGTTGGGATAATCGTGCACAAAGGAAACGCATGAGCCGCTGCATGCCCCTCATTTTAGCATAATGACTGCGCGTGGTCGGAGAAACCGTGCGCGAAGGAAATTCATACGGTCATGCGATCATGAAGATCAGACATCTCAACCAGGTCGAGGACACGCACGGGCAAAACACTCGTGCAAGAAGGAAAACGCACGATTGTGTGGATTGCACAGAATGCATAAACAGATTGGGCACTGCCCCTGAGTGTCCTAAACCAAAACTACGGGGCCAATGATCACCGACAAGCACAGGCATTATCAAAAATATAGTAAAAGAGAGATGGGGAGTGATGGCGCCGACCCGCCATTGAATGAAGATATCCGCCGCTATAATCTCCGCTCGCGGCCGCGTCGCCGCAACAATCAATAAAACGAAGATATCCGCCGCTACGACCTCTGCGCATGGCCACGTGACGCCGCATAGCTCTTGGCTATTTCTGATGCTGAGTTTAGTTTACTTTTTGTTTAAACATCAAGTTTAATGTTTCTTATTTAAGTTTTAAAGCTTAATGTTTTGTTTAATTTTTTTTAATTTAATGTAAACATTATATATTGGATGAAGTTTAATGTGAGGGATATATGCTTTGAGAAAAGAAAAAAACTCTCGTGAAGAGCTTTGTTCCTAGGGTTCGCCCCTGTTCGCGAGCAGTGCGACACTGCCGCCGCCCCTCGGGGGCCTGACGTATGACTCGCCACCTCCGTCCGTCGGTGCGACTCCAACGACCCTCCTTCCCTGGTGGTGTGACTCCTCCGTCCCTGCGTGCGAAGAGTGGAGCTGCTACCTACCCGAGCTGCTGCCCGCCCCCAACCCGCGCCCCTCCGTCCCGATTCGCTGCCCGCCGGGACTCATCGGCGTGGTTCCGTGGAGATTGGCGAGTCTTTGTCTCCATTCAGCGTAACTCCGGTGGAACCGTAGTAGAGCGATTTGCCTGATGACAACCTCGAGTGTGGGTAACGAATTTCTTTCCTCATCTCGTGTGTGATTCATCTCTTATACATATTTCTTGTGAAGAAAACGGTGGCGTTAATTTTGAAATCGAGATAGCATCGTGATTTTTTTCTCCGGATTATTCGTTGTTGAAACTCTTGATTTTTCGGCATTCAAAGGATTTGGTTTTTCATTGTTTTCCTTTTGTTGGGAGAGATCAACCACTTTGGGGCATCGATTTTTGGTGGATCTCTTTTGGTACAACACAACCGTTCGGATCGTGTAGGTCCATTTCACTTGAGCAAATATTGACAAATAGCCCTTATTTAATCTCTAGAGGATTGACGATCCTTCGTGTTGGCGTGCGAATGATAACAACGCGATTCAGTGTGGTTACGTTTTAGTTGTGTGTTATGTTATTGGAACGTGAGAGAGTGATTTGTGAGTTTTCCGATCATCTCAGTCGCGTCGGTGGGACTAGCCTGCATCAATTTTGGTATCAAGAGGGAGGTTGGCCAATTTCTTAACTTGGCCCCGGTCCGCACTAATTCACCTAGGCTTTACGTGTGCACAAATTTGTTTTCTATAAAAACAAAATTTTTTTCCCAACCAATCGCATGCCCACTAGGTCCGGTCACGAGTATCACACCATTTCCGGTCACGAGTATCACACCATTTCCGATCACGAGTATCATACATCCACATCCAGTATGGCCGATGAATGCCACCCAAATCAAAACCCCTCTCCGGTTGATGATCTTTGTTTTGAGATGAATCAACAACTGGGGGAACTCCGAGGAATGATGATCCAACTTTTGGCCAACTGAGCCCCCTCATCACCTATAGGTCATAAGCCACTCAATCGTCACCACTACGAGGACGACGACCACAATGATTTGCCTCCACATGCTCTCCCACAACATCGTCGCCCCAAACAGGACGCCGAACTTACCCGCACAATTAAAATAAATGCCCCCACCTACGACGGCTTAGGGAAGCCCCAAATTTTTTAAATTGGGTTATGGATATGGAGTGCTATTTTGATTGACATCGCCTAGTGGACCCACAAAAAGTTCAAGTGGCTAGGATGAAGTTAACGGGACGAGCCAAAGTATATTGGTTAAATGAGGAGCGACGTTTCGGAGCTGAGAATGGTGTCCTCCCTTTCGGTTGGCACGTTATGAAAAATCTTCTCAAGGATCAATATGTTCTCGCCTATTATCGCACCCAAATGTTCGTTGAGTTAGCCACCCTTCGGCAAGGAGATAGGTTCGTAGCCGATTATATGTGAGATCTTAAGGATAAGATGGTCCGATGTGAGGTCCAAGAGATGCCGGAAGTTACACTATCTAGGTTCCGTAAGGGCATTAGCTACGATATCCAAAAGAAGCTCTTATGCTACGGTCACACCGATTTGAGCACCACCTTCAACGCCGCCCTAGATATTGAAAAGCACTTAGCCGCTAAGTCCAAACCTAAACACAACTCATATAAAGGTAAAGCTACGTTTAACTCTTCCGCCTCTACCTATAAGGACACAGGAAAATTTAAGACTAAGGATTCCGCTAACATCGTTATTATGGCTAGGGACGTTAAGAGTCCCATAGGGGAGCGCATTCCCATAGGCAAGATTAGTAAGACTAATGCCACTTGTTATGCTTTCGGGGTAACCGACCATTACGCCGTTGAATGCCCAACTAAGATAAAGACCTTGGCCGTAGTCGAGCTTACTAGTGAAACACCCGAGTTTATCTACGAGGCTATAGATGAATCGGAACCGGAAGGATTTCCTAATGACATGGAAGATGACAATAACCTGATGGTGATGCGCTGTATCTTGTCAACCCCGCGTGTGACAGATGATTGACACCACACCAACATCTTCTCGTTGGTTTTTAAGAGTGGTGAGAATCTTTGCAAGTTGATTATAGACAGCGGTAGTTGTATGATTGTCATTTCGGAGAAGGCGGTTACACGTATGTCGTTATCCGCCGACCCGCACCCACATCCCTATCACGTCGCATGGGTTAATAAAACCTCCCTTCCGATCTCTAAGTGTTGCCTAGTTCCTCTTACCATCAAAGCTTATTTAGAACAAGTTTGGTGTGACGTTATCCCCATGGATGCTTGCCACGTGTTATTGGGTCGTCCATGGCTTTTTGACCACGTGTTATGCATTTTGGACGTGCCAACGTCTATGAATTTAAATTTAATGGAAAAAAGATCACTCTTAAGCCCACCCCACCTAAGGACCCCACTGTTCCTTCCAAAGACACGGTTATCCCGGTAGAGAAGAAGAATTTGAGTTTGATCGACAAGAAAGAGTTTGCTAGAGATTCCTTTTTGAGTGGAATGCTATATGCGTTGGTTTGTTTGCAAACTAAGGATGAAATCTCTACTTTGACGAGTTACCCGTAGCGTTGAGGAAACTTTTAGAAGAATTCAAAGATGTCTATCCGGATGAGTTACCTTCCATGTTACCCCCCATGCACGATATCCAACATTCGATAGATTTCATCCCGGGTTCCTCTTTGCCCAATCTTCCTCACTATAGGTTGAACCCATCCGCACATCATGAAATCATGAATTACAAACACAAATTTCAGATTTATTAGCTAAGAGACTCATTCGACATAGAAAGAGCCCGTGTGCCGTTCCCGCCCTATTAGCCCCAAAGAAGGACGAAACGTGGAGGATGTGCTTAGATAGTAGAGCTATAAACAAGATCACCGTTAAATATAGGTTTCTCATCCCTCGTTTGGATGATTTGCTTGACATGTTAGCGGGGGTCACAATTTTCTCCAAGTTGGATCTTAGGAGTGGTTATCACCAGATCAGGATTAGAGAGAGGGATGAATGGAAGACAACTTTTAAATCCAAAGATGGAGTGTATGAATGACTAGTAATGCCGTTTGGACTTTCTAATGCTCCAAGCACTTTCTCAAGGATGATGACTCATGTGCTACAACCTTCATGGGCAAATTTATTGTGATATATTTTGATGACATCTTAATTTTTAGCACTACTCCGCATGATCATGAATCTCACTTAAGAGTACTCCTTACTACGTTAAGGTCAGAAAAATTATTTGTTAATATAAAAAAATGCACGTTTTCTGTAAGTTTCGTAGAGTTTCTTGGTTATATTGTGAGTTCAGAGGGTATTCTTGTCGACCTAAATAAGGCCCAAGCCATTAAAGATTGGCCCGAGCCCACCACCCTACGTGAAGTGAGAAGTTTTCACGGTCTGACCACTTTTTACCGTCGCTTCATTCGTGACTTTAGTAGTATTATGGCGCCAATCACAGAGTGTTTAAAGAAAGGAGATTTTAAATGGTTTGCTTCGGCCACTAAGGCATTTAAAACTATTAAGAATTGAATGTCGGAAGCACCTGTCTTATGATGCATCCGGGGTAGGCATTGGGGGTGTCTTGAGTCAGGAGGGCCACCCGATTGGGTATTTTAGTGAGAAACTTGCTGGTCCTAAGTTAAACTATTCTAATTATGATAGAGAATTCTACGCAGTAATTCGATGCCTCCAACATTGGCGACACTATCTCCTCCCCAAGGAGTTTGTTCTCCTTTTAGATCATGACGCGTTGAGGTTTGTTAACTCACAAAGTAAAATTAATCCACGTCATGCTAAATGGATTTCCTATCTACAAGAGTGTACTTTTATCATTAAACATCTTAAGGGGACTCTAAACCGCGTAGCTGATGCCCTTAGCCGTGTATCCTTATTATTATCTACATTACAAGTGAAGGTTATCGGGTTTGAGAGGATCAAGGATGAGTATGTTCAATGTCTTGATTTTAAAGATATTTATTTATCTGTTCAAAGCGATTCACCAACCACTATTTCAGCATATTATATTAGGGGCGGTTATCTATTTAAGCATGCGAAGTTGTGCATCCCACGATCTTCTTTGCGCCACCTTATTGTGTGGGAGTTGCATAGCGGTGGCCTTGGTGGTCACTTTGGTCGTGACAAAATTATCACATTGGTAGAGGACAAGTTTTATTGGTCCGGCCTCAAACCGTTGGTTAGTAAAATCGTTAGTAGCTGTGGTGTTTGCCAATTGGCCAAGGGGAATAAGAATAATGCGGGTCTATATACACCTCTTTCGATCCTTTCCATTCCGTGGGAGGACGTGTATGGATTTTATCTTGGGTCTACCAATCACTTTTCGACGTCATGATTCCATCCTAGTGGTGGTAGATCATTTTTCAAAAATGGCCTATTTTATTCCATGCGATAAAATCAATGATGCATCTCATATCACTAAATTGTATTTTAAAGAGGTTATCGGACATCGTGGCGTTCCTGAAACTATAGTTATTGATAGGGGCGTTAAATTTACTAGTTATTTTTGGAAAACTTTATGGAAGTTAATGAGCACCAAGCTTGTGTTTTCTTCGGCCTATCATTCGCAAACTGATGGTCAAACGAAATTGGTAAACAGAAGTTTGGGAAACTTATTGAGGTGTCTTATGGATGACCACAAGGGCACTTGGGATTTACTTCTCCCCCACGCCCAACTAGCTTATAACAACTCCAAAAATAGATCTACTGGTTTGTCCCCCAACGAGATCGTGCATGGTTATAAGGCTCCCGTGCCACTTGACTTGATTCCCTTACCACCATCGCATAAGTCAAGTCAGTTTGCACACAAGTTCGCTCAACATGTTCGCGATTTGCACAAACACATTCAAGAGACGTTGGCCACTCAATATGCGTCTTATCAATCGAACGCAAACTTGCATCAGAGAGTAACTCACTTCAACATTGATGACTTGGTTTTGGTTCGTCTCATTCCTAAACGGTTGCCTACGGGCTCCATAAAAAAATTAGCTAACCAGAGAGCCGGTCCTTTTCGAATTGCAAAGAAATTGAGAGACAACGCTTATCTTCTGGATTTACCCACTGATTGGGGTATATCCCCTATTTTCAATGTTTCAGATTTAACGCTATATGTTTCTCCGCCACCTGAAATATCTTCCCCTTCGTTCACGTCTTCTTCCACTTCTACTACTGGGTTGGGGGGTGAGATTATTCCCGGATCGCTCTCTACTACGACTTCTACCGAAGGTATGCTGGATGTTGATTTTGCTAACGTTTTTCCAAGGTTTCCCAAAACCTCATTTGTGCCTGACAGGATTCTGGACGATGAAGTTGTTGCCTCCGCAGGCGGTGGTCTCCACCGCTATCTTGTTTGTTGGCGTGGCCGCCCCGCTTCGGATGATTCTTGGCTTCCCGAGGCTGATTTGGAACGCTTGGATGCTGCACTCCTCCAACACTATTGCTGTGACCACTCACCGGTGATGAATGCTTTTGACCGGGGGAGGATTGATGGTGCCGACCCGCAATTGAATGAAGATATCCGCCGCTATAACCTCCGCTCGCGGCCGCGTCGCCGCAACAATCAATAAAACGAAGATATTTGCCGCTACGACCTTCGCGCATGGCCACGTGACGCCGCATAGCTCTTGTCTATTTCTGATGCTGAGTTTAGTTTACTGTTTGTTTAAACATCAAGTTTAATGTTTCTTATTTAAGTTTTAAAGCTTAATGTTTTGTTTAATTTTTTTAATTTAATGTAAACATTATATATTGGATGAAGTTTAATGTGAGGGATATATGCTTTGAGAAAAGAAAAAAACTCTCGTGAAGAGCTTGGTTCCTAGGGTTCGCCCCTGTTCGCGAGCAGTGCGACACTGCCGCCGCCCCTCGGGGGCCTGACGTGTGACTCGCCACCTCCGTCCGTCGGTGCGACTCCAACGACCCTCCTTCCCTGGTGGTGTGACTCCTCCGTCCCTGCGTGCGAAGAGTGGAGCTGCTACCTACCCGAGCTGCTGCCCGCCCCCAACCCGCGCCCCTCCGTCCCGATCTGCTGCCCGTCGGGACTCATCGGCGTGGTTCCGTGGAGATTGGCGAGTCTTTGTCTCCATTCAGCGTAACTCCGGTGGAACCGTAGTAGAACGATTCGCCTCGTGACAACCTCCTCGAGTGTGGGTATCGAATTTCTTTCCTCATCTCGTGTGTGATTCATCTCTTATGCATATTTCTTGTGAAGAAAACGATGTCGTTAATTTTGAAATCGAGATTGCATCGTGGTTTTTTTCTCCGGATTATTCGTCGTTGAAACTCTTGATTTTTCGACGTTCAAAGGATTTGGTTTTTCGTTGTTTTCCTTTTGTTGGGAGAGATCAACCACTTTGGGGCATCGATTTTTGGTGGATCTCTTTTGGTACAACACAACTGTTCGGATCGTGTAGGTCCATTTTGCTTGAGCAAATATTGACAAATAGCCCTTATTTAATCTCTAGAGGATTGACGATCGTTCATGTTGGTGTGCGAATGATGACAACACGATTCGACGTGGTTACGTTTTAGTTGTGTGTTAGTGTATTGGAACGTGAGAGAGCGATTTGTGAGTTTTCGATCATCTCAGTCGCGTCGGTGGGAGTAGCCTGCATCAGGGAGCAACGAGTGCTTACCCCCACAACGACAGAGTGCGCAATTGCACATTAAAACATGCTAAAAAGTACACTTCGTACGTCAATCATGCTCTCAAGTGAAATAGAAGTGAATTTCCATAAGAAATTAAGTGTTTGAGTGAAAACAATCCCAGATGAGTCCGGAAAACACTATATAAATCAAACTCATCACCTCGTTCTCGCTGTTCATCATTGGTCGCCTATTCTTCAAGGGCCGCCTCACCCTCGCCTCGTCGTACCCGAGCATTCCACGCCTCCTCGCCGAGTTCTACACCTCGCCCTCTGGAGGGCATGCATGGGCCTTCCGTACGTACCGCCGCCTGTCGATATCTCTATTGACCCCTCATGTTTCGATAGGTCAATGATTTCGTGACTGCTTGCCTCGTCTTCCAAAAGGCCAAGTATGAAGCGACGTTTCCAAGCGAACTTCGTCAGCCCATACCCATTCCGAACCACATTTGGGAGGACGTGTCCATGGATTTCATTACCCAGCTACCACGCTCGCAGGGGTACGACTGCATATTGGTCGTGGTGGACAAATTGTCCAAGTACGACCGCTTCATTCTCCTCCTCCATCCCTACATTGCCGCCACCGTTGCGGAGAGCTTCATCAGCGGTGTCGTGTGTGTTGAAACAAAAACTTGGTCTCAGGAAGAGTTCGGACCCAAGGGGTGTAGCCCACACCTACTTCTCCCGAACTTGCACTCCTGGCCGGACACTTGAAACTAAGGAACTGACCGTAGGCTTCAACGCGGATGTCTCACCCCGGAAGATCTTAGAGCGTTTCCCCTCTCAAGCCAAAAGCTAAGCTGGGCACCTTGGAGGGCACTCGAAACCAACTAAAAACAGCCTGAGCAGGAAGAAGCCAAAAGAACTGGATCCCCCTCCAAAGGTGCCCACAAGGTCTATTTATTAGTTTTCCAAGTCTGGTTTGCACATAGCAGAATCTCCACATTTTGGTTATATTAGACGCACCCCAAATTGTTCTTTCAATAGTCATACTCCGCTGTTTGGAAAGGCTATTGACAGACACAAACAAGCATAATGTTCTATGAAAAATTCTCTAAAATAAGTCAATGATGAGGCCTCACTCTCCGGGGGTGGCGGGTGCCCGATGCAGCAGACACTAGACAGCCTTTAGCTCACCTCCTGGGGCTGGTGATAACCTGTCTCCCGACTCGCCACGCTCGGCCCGACGAGTGCCTAGTAAAACAGACATTCGCCAACCCCTTACTCCTTGCCTGGGGCGAGTGTAGACCTACTCTCCGACTCGCCCTGTTCGGAGTAGCGAGTGCCTGATGAAGCTAACACTCGCCAGCCTTTCACTCCTTGCCTGGGGCGAGTGTGGACCTACTCTCCGACTCTCCCTGTACATGTCTGCTGCTTTGGGCGAGTGTGAGCCCACCGCCTTACTCGCACATTCAACTCGTCTAGGACTGAGGGTCCTTTTGCGCCTTGAAATCTTCTGGGCCACCCACTCGGCAAGTGCCTCAAGCTCGGAAAGAAAAGTCCAAACAGGCCTGTGTTCGGCAAGTGCCTGCTGACCTGGAGGGAATCTTTTCGGTGGGCCCCTCTTCTGCGCTATAAATTCTTCCAACCAAGGTGGGTGGGGGTGGGGGGGCTTCGTGACTTCCCCCCTTTCTTTCATTTCTTTCTACTTTGGCTGCACAATGTCGCTTCCAAAAGAAGTCCAGGATCGCATCGACGCCGCGAGGGAGGAGAATAAATCCTTCATTGTGGAGTTCTCTCCTTGGCTTGCCCGGCGAACCTCGCGCCCGTCTTTCAAACTAAAAAAAGCTAAGATGGTCAGGCGTGACTAGACGGACGGCGGTTCTACCCTCCCGAATCCGCCACTCGTCGCTGAGCTTGCTCCTCAGGTACGCGTACTTATTACTTGATTCGCCAGCTGCCAAGATAGATTGGCTCAAAGCACCTTGGCTGCTCGTAGGAAAAGCTTCCTGAGAAAAGGGATGCAAGAGAAGAATCAGCGAATGTCGACCTACACTCGCGCGAAGGAGGAAGTGACATGATGGCCACAAAGACCCACCTCTAGGTCTTCCAAGGCAATCCCTCGCGCGCGCCTGGTGAGCCATTTGCCACCTTCCCGCCGACCCCTCTTTTTTTGACCTCCGATTTTTACCTCGCCTTGTTTCTCGTAGCCACCACCTTCGGGACCACCAACCTATTTATTCTGCCGCTGAAGTCGTCGGTTCGCTCGATCACCCTTGTCGTTACCCCAAGCTCTGGGCTCCCGGCCGAAGGGACGCCCGGTCATTCGACTCCTGCCGCCCACCGACTTGCCGACTCCGCGCCATCGTACCCCGGATTGGGGAAATCGATCACGCTAACCTTCAACGAACCCTTCCAAGGGCGACCCAGTCCATCTTGCCAACGCCCCGACTAGGGGGTTGTGTCCTCGCCGGGTTATCAAGGGCATTCGTCTTATCCTCACTGAGTCCTGGTTTCGTTATGCTAACCCCCTCCTTTGCAGGCTATTGAAAGGTCTCGTCCACTGAATTTGAAATATGCGAGGTGTTCTCTCCTCCCCCCTCTCCTGATGCGATCGCTGACTTTCTGGGCGACCCGAAGGACGTCGTGGTGCTAAAAAGGCGAATGACCGAGCTGTTTAGAAAACACAGCCTCATGCTGCATGAGATCTACGGCCAGGTCCAAGTGAACAAGACGCCACTGAGCAACGACTGCGCGGTCTCGAATGGGACTATGCACAACTCCTCGATGAGATGCGGCGTGGAGTTGCCAGCGAGGAGACCTCCCCAGGGGTTCACATCTCGCGGGCCGAAGATCAAATGCGTTTAGTGCAATGGGAGCTCAGTGCCATCCGCGAGTATCACTACCCTCTCAAATTGCCGAGGTCGGGGAAGATGCAAATGGCTCTAATATTGAGCCTACTAGTGACTCACTCTCCCCTTTCCTTGAACCCTACTAGCTTTATTATTTTTAATTCTGTAATGTTGACTTTCGACATATACGAAACATTCGCGAGTAGCTCTGTTGGATTCTCGCCATGTGTGAAATTGTGTTTTATTCGCGCCTTGTGATGCTTTGTTTTTCTCGCTTCGCTGTCCTTGAGATTTTGAATGGAACGCTGGCTTTGAATTGCTGGCGAGTAGGAGGGAGTGTGGGGCCGGCCCAAGGATCGAGGCGGGGATTGATGTTTTGCTACCCGCACCCCTGGATCTCTCATGCCCAATCATTTATTATAAATAGGCCCCTCCCCTCTTTTTTCTTCACCTACCGTATTTATTACCGCCCGTTCCCTGTCTTTCTTCGCTTCTTAGCGCTTGCCCTCAAGTTCTTGCACGAGCACTCACATAATGGGCGGTGATGGCGTGGATGCTGACGGCAGATCGAAGTGCGCTTGGGCCTTCACGAACTATCCCTTCCTTTACTGCAACCTGACGGAGGGCGGTGGTTGTTTGGCGGAGTACATCTCGCCCGGGTTTGTCGCTCGCCTCCTGGGAGAGTTTGACTCAATTAATAACTTCCACCCATATGAGCTCGCAATCTCCATCTCGCATTTCGAGGTGGGGTTGCGACTACCACTCTGGCCAGAGGCGTGCCTGGTCCTTAGGTACTTGGACGTGGTACCGGGTCAACTAAACCCTACCTCCATCGCCATGCTGGTGGCCTTCGCCTGCTTCATGCATGAGGAGCGTATCGAGTTTAGCCTCGCCGCCTTCCGCAAGCTCTTCGCCTTCCCGATCAACAAGGATGAGACCGCTTTCTTCTGCAGCTAGCACGCCAAGGTTCGTGAGACAGCTAAAAAGAAACACAATTGGCTCAAAAAGTTTGTATTCGTCAAGGGTGACTTCAGCAACGTCCCCTTCTCGCCAATCCAATAGGGCGAGACGACCTACCATTCCCCCTCAGTGGGAGGTCATGAGGCCGATCTCTTCAAGTTCTTTGTTGGGAAGAATTTTGAGGTCACCTGCCTGAGGAGGAATATCGACTCGCTCCTCCTCGTCCTCCCCGGAGAAGGTACTCTCGACTGCCCCCCTCTCTAGACTTCGCTCCATTTCTACTTACGAACTTTGCATCTAACACTGAAACAATCGCAGGGATGCGAGTTCTCCCCCTGCACCCATCGTACGCGAGTGCCAGGGTCACCACCACCGACCTCACCCGCATCGAATCCGCCGCGGCCGCATGTAGAGACGACCTAAGCACCTCATGCGGGCCCAACAGTAAGAAGTGGACCGGTCCCACGGACCGCGACTCGCCCCTTCTCAGCTGGCTCCTAAAAGACCGAAGACCAGAGTCCCCGCCAAAGACCGAAGACCAGAGTCCCCGCCAAAGACCGAAGACCAGAGTCCCCGCCAAAGACCAAAGACCGGTCCCACAGACCGCTTTCTTCTGCAGCCAGCACACCAAGGCGGTGGAGCATATGCTCCAGATGATGCAGAGGTCCGACCTCTTGAAGAGTGACAACGAGATGGTCACCGTAAGGGACATTGTTCCAGAGCTATTCCTCCCCATCGACGAATCTGAGGATGACGCCGACTCGACCCTTCACGAGAGCGAGAAGCCTGAAGCGTGGTCCGGGGGTCCGCCTGAAGCGTGGTCCGGGGCCCTTCTTAAATTTTGCCCGCCCTCGCATTTTTTGTTTATCCCGTATTTCTGGGCGAGACCCTTTATTTTATATAATTATGTATTCTTATGGGCGAAACCCTTATTGTAATTTTGCTCATTCTTCTGTGCTTTCTTATAACCTTTCTCTTTGATTATCCTTCGCACACACGTTATGAACCCGCACGCCACAGGCTCTTAGCGCATCGGTAGATATAAAAATGCAACTCTGTATAGGCCACCTTGCGAGAGTGAACCACCTTTATATTGCTTTGCGCCCCCTGGGACTTAGACAAACTTTGTTCATCTCAGTTATCTACGCATCCACGCCTGGCGGGACTCAGAGCTCGGGCATCTCGACCTACTGTCTAGGCACGAGTGCTGAGTACATGTGAGCGAAACTTCGGGGACTTAGTCCCACTTCTTGCTTTGCCTTCGTGCCGCGAGGAAGCTTTGCTTCCCCCATCGGTCCGCGAGTGCCTAGTGCAACAGACACTCGCCAACCCCTCGCCCTTTGACTGGGGCGAGTGCGGACCTGCACTCGCCAACCTCTTTGCCTTGCCTCTAGGCTGCTGGGCGTTTTGCTTCCCTCTTCAGCCAGCGAGTGCTCGATCCACGGGACTGTCCAAGGCTCTTTCACGACCATTTCCCTTTTTACGATCGCCTGCCACCCGAGCGACCTGCTTGCCCTGCCGGTTAGTGAGTGCCCGGTCAGCGGGATCCAATCAAGGGCGTTCACAAACAATCTTTCTTTCTCATCCACCATCCGAGCAATCTGCCTGTTCTGGCAGCTAGTGAGAGCCCGGTCAGCGAGATTCAATCGGGGGTGTTCACAAACATATGAAGCGTGAATACTTCCGCGAAGGCAGCGTACCCGTACCTGATACGTATATGGTACCGGTACGTACCTGATACTTGACAGATACACCTATGTGGACATATTTGAACTTGACTTATCATTCTGCATATTGTGATAGGAGTTTGTTTTTCTAGAGTAAACAAAAGTTGGCTCTATGCTAGGAAATGTTAGTACGTCCAATTAAGTTCCGTATCTGTATCGAGTATGTTTCTAGTACTGGTACGTTGCTGTTACAAGTATGTGTATTGAACGTGTTGATACGACGCACGTTATTAACAAAATGACTAATTTTTCTCTGGACTAACCGGAGATTGAAGATGTTGGTCTCCAACAATGAAGAAGAAGAAGAAAAAAAAAGACGGATGAATAGATTTAAGTTTAATTTTATCTTTTTTTGTTAAATATATAAGATTCTAAATTTTGTAATATTTATGAATACTTAATGTTTGAAAACTTCATGTTATGTTGCATTGATTTGTGGACTTGTACTTCAAGTTATGATTTATGTTTAATGTTTCGATGTTTTGAGAACTATTTATTGCACTTGTGATATATATATAATATTTGTTATAACGTATCATGTCGTACCTGTATCCTTGTATTTTAAATTTTACTGCACCGTTGTACCGGGTTCGTATCGTACCCGGTGCCCCGTACCAGTACCAGTGCTTCCTAGTCACAAACAATCTTTCTTTCTCATCCACCACCCGAGCAACCTGTCTACCTTGTTGGCTAGTGAGAGCCCGGTCAATGGGATCCAATTGGGGGTGTTCACAAACAATCTTTCCTTCTTATCCACCACCCGAGTGACCTTTCTGCCTCGCCGGCTAGCGAGAGCCCGATCAGCGGGATCCAATCGGGGATGTTCAAAAACAATCTTTCTATCTCATCCACCACCCGAGTGACTTGCCTGCCCTGCCGACTAGTGAGAGCCCGGTCATCGGGATCCAATCGGGGGTGTTCACAAACAATCTTTCTTTCTCATTCACCACCTGAGCGACCTGTCTGCCCTGCCGGCCAATGAGAGCTCGGTCAGCGGGATCCAATCGTGGGTGTTCACAAACAATTTTTTTTCTCACCCACCACCCGAACGACCCGCCTGTTCTGCCGGCTAGTGAGATCCCGGTCAGCGGGATCCAATCGGGGGTGTTCACAAACAATCTTTCTTTCTCATGCACCACCCGAGCAACCTGTCTGCCCTGCCGGCTAGTGAGAGACTGATCAGCGGGATCCAATCAGGGATGTTCACAAACAATTTTTCTTTCTCATCCACCACCCGAGCGACTTGCTTGCCCTGCCGGCTAGTGAGAGACTGGTCAGCGGGATCCAATTGGGGATGTTCACAAACAATCTTTCGTTCTCATCCACCACCCGAGCGACTTGCCTGCCCTGCCGACTAGTGAGAGCACGGTCAACGGGATCCACTCGGGGGTGTTCACAAACAATCTTTCTTTCTCATCCACCACCCGAGCGAACTTCCTGCCCTGCCGGCTAGTGAGAGCCCGGTCAGCGTGATCCAATCGGGGGTGTTCACAAACAATCTTTCTTTCTCATCCACCACCCGAGCGACCTGCCTGCCCTGCCGGCTAGTGAGAGCCCGGTTAGCGGGACGGGATCCAATCGGGGGTGTTCACAAACAATATTTCTTTCTCATCCACCACCCGAGCGACCTTCATGCCCTGCAGTCTAGTGAGAGCCCGGTCAGCGGGATTCAATCGGGGGTGTTCACAAACAATCTTTCTTTCTCATCCACCACCCGAGCGACCTGCCTGTCCCGCCGACTAGTGAGAGCCCGATCAGTGGGATTCAATCAGGGGTGTTCACAAACAATCTTTCTTTCTCATCCACCACCCGAGCGACCTGCCTGTCCCGCCGACTAGTGAGAGCCCGGTCAGCGGGATCCAATCGGGGGTGTTCACAAACAATCTTTTTTTCTCATCAACCACACGAGCGACCTGCCTGCCTTGCCGGCTAGTGAGAGCCCGGTTAGCGGGATCCAATCGGGGGTGTTCACGAATAATCTTTTTTTTTCATCCTCCACCCGAGCGACCTGCATGTCCTGTCGGCTAGTGAGAGCCTGGTCAGCGGGTTCCAATCTGGGGTGTTCATAAACAATCTGTCTTTCTCATCCACCACCCGAGCGACCTGCCTGCCCTGCCAACTAGTGAGATCCCGGTCAACGGGATTTGATCGGGGGGTGTTCACAAACAACCTTTCGTTTTCATCCACCACCCGAGCGACCTGCCTGCTCTGCCGGCTAGTGAGAGCCCGGTCAGCGGGATCCAATCGGGGGTGTTCACAAACAATTTTTCTTTCTCATCGACCACTTGAGCGATCTGCCTGCCCTGCCTTCTAGTGAGAGCCCTGTCAGCGGGATCCAATCGCGGGTGTTCACAAGCAATCTTTCTTTCTCATCCACCACCCGAGTGACCTGCCTGCCCTGCCGGCTAGTGAGAGCTCGGTTAGCGGGATCCAATCGGGGGTTCTCATTAACCATGCACATCATATGAACTTGTAAAAAATGCGGCTATGAAAGAAACCAATAATATATTGAAATTGATTGGTCAATGATAGAAACGTTTCAAATCATCGCCGCTCCAAGCGTAGCTGAGGGATTACCCCTTCCACATTCCGGAGGTGGTACCCTCCCGACTTCAAAGCTTCTTCTACTATATGAGGGCCCTCCCAGTTGGGATTGAGCTTCCCAACCGTTGCCCCCCTCCCTACTTCATCGACCTTCTTGAGAACAAGATCTCCTTTTGCAAATTGTTTGGCCCGGACGTGCTTGTCGAAATACCTGGTCATTCGACGCTTAATTTCTTCTTGCCAAATGGTTGCCAAGCCTCAAAATTCTTTTACTAAATCCAGTGAGAGCCTTTGCTTTTCTTCATTTTCCATCCACCATTCCTCGTCTCCCTCTCCCGCGGCGACCACTCACGGGGACTTCACTTCGAGCTCTATTGACAACAAAACTTCAGAACTATAAGAAAGTTTAAGGGGATTTCACCCGTGGCTGTGTTCAGTGTAGTTCGCAAGGCCCAAAGGACTGAGAGGAGTTGCTCCATCTTGTTACCCCTCAAGTTCTCGACCTTCTTTTTCAGCAGATTCATGATTATCTTGTTCGCCGCCTCCACCGACCCATTACTCCTAGGGTGGTGGACCGACACGAAACAGAGATCTATACCCAACTGGCTGCAAAAATTGACGAACTCCTCGCTAGCGAACTGCGGCCCATTGTCCGTGACTATAGCTAGATGTAGTCCATGTCGATAGACTATCTCCCCACATACAAATTTTTTGATAACTTGAGAGGTTACCTTAGCTAACGCCTTTACTTCCAGCCACTTCGAGAAGTAATCGATCATGACCAGCCGGAACTTCATTTGACCGCTAGCCTGGGGAAAAGGACCCACCAGATCCATTCCCCATATTGCAAAGGGCCATGAGGTTGTGATGGTTCTGAGTCTCTGGGCTGGTAGGAGCTGGAGGGGAGCGAACATTTGACACTTGTGGCACTTTCTTGCAAACTCTGCCGCATGACCCGCATCCTTGCTGATGCTCGACCAGAAGTAGCCTTGCCTCGACACCCTTCCTTTCAGGGTCCTGCTCTCAGAGTTACTGCCCAATTCCCCAGAGTGGATCTCCTTCAGGACCTTTGGAACCTCCTCTTCTGACACACATCAGGATAGGAGCCCTGAGAGGGTTTTTCGGTACAATCCTCCCTCATGCAATAAGTAATACACCAACTTGTGCCTGAATCGCCTCTTGTCCAAGTCCCCCTCCAGGAACTTGCCCAAAGTTAAAAAGACGATGAAGGGATCCATCCACAACGCCCGCTGGTCCACTCCCATCGACTCCCCTTCCTCAATAGACGACCGAAAGAGCTCTGTCACCGTACCTCCTGCCCGAGGGACAAACTTGGCCAGATAGTTTGCTGGGGCACTCTCCTCCCTTGGCACGTGCTGAATTGAGAAAGTGCGGAACTGCCCTATGAGTCCTTTGACCTTCACAAGATATCACTGAAGAGTTGGCTCTAACATTAAACTCCTCTCTGATCTGACAAGCCTCCACCATTGAGTCCGTCGAGACCCTTGTGTTTTGCACCCCCAACTCTTTGGCCAGGCAGAGCCCCACGATCACAGACTCGTACTTGTCCTAGTTGTTGGTGAGTGAGAAGTGAATGTCTTCCGTTTGCTCGATCTTCGTCCCCCGGGGGATTACTAGGACCACCCCTCCCCCAAAGGAATGCTTCCCCGATACTCCGTCCACCAACATTTCACACGCCGTCGGGTGGAGAGACTCAGGCTCTTTGACCTCGGCCACATAATCTGCTAAGAAATCTGTCGCTGCTTGGGCCTTTATTGACAACCAGGGGACGAACGAGATGTCGAACTCACTCAGCTCTACTGACCACTTTGCCAGCCTCCCCGAGTGATCCACCCCTTCCATGATGTTGTGAAGGGGGTGATGGGTCACTAACTGGATCAAATGCGCATGGAAGTAAGGCCGGAGCTTCCTAGCCGAAACAACCAGGGCAAACACTAGCTTTTCAAGGATAGGGTACCTGATCTCCGCCTTCCTTAGGACCCTGCTGACATAATAAATCGGGAGCTGCCTTCTCCCTTCCTCCCGTACCAGGACAGAGCTTACTACCTCTGCCCCCACTCTCATATGTAGGGCTTGGTCCCCCCCTCCTTCGTACCCTGAAGTAGTGGGGCCTGGGTGAGTTGCCTCTTCAAAGCTTAAAAAGCCACCTCACACTCGGGGGTCCACTCAAACTTCTTGTTCCCGCGCAACACCTTGAAGACGGGTGAGCACTTCTCCCCCGCCCGGGAGAGAAACCTGCTTAGTCCCGTCAGCTTCCCCGTGAGGCGCTGGATCTCCTTCGCATTCTTTGGCGACTCCAGTTCCAGTCTCGCTTTCACTTTGGCAGGATTGGGTTTTACCCTCACTGGGGTGAAGAGATGACCTTGGAACTTTCCCCTGCTAGACCCAAAGACATATTTCTGGGGGTTGAACCTCATCTTATACTTCCTCAAAGTACTAAAGGTTTCTGTCAAGTCCTGGAGGTGTGACCCGATGTCCCTGCTTTTGACCATAAGGTCATCTATATAGACCTCCAGGTTCCTTCCCTTCTGCTCCAGGAAGACCCGGTCCATCATCCTTTGATACGTTCCCTCCTGCATTCTTTAGCCCGAAGGGCATCATCTTGTAGCAGTAACACTCATCTCCTGTGATGAAGGAGGCATCCTTTATGTCAGGCGGGTGCATGCAGATCTGATGGTAACTTGAACAAGCACCTAAGAAACTCATTAGAGAAAAATCGACCGTCGAGTCTACCAGTGCGTCAATTCGGGGCAAGGGATAACTATCCTTGGGGCATGCTTTATTAAGTAAAGAAAAGTCCACACACATCCTCCACCTTCCATCACCTTTTTTAACCATCACCGCATTGAAGACCCAGCCTGGATACTAGATCTCTGATACAAACTCAGCCTTGAGTAGCTTATCCACCTCCTCCCGGATGGACTCGACCAACTTGTCGGTGACAGATCTTTTCTTCTGTCGGATGGGGCCGACATTTGGGTTGAGGTTGAGACGATAACACGCCACGCCCGCATTGATCCCCGACATGTATGCCGCACTCTAGGTGAAAACGTCCACGTTCTGCTGGATGCATGCCTGGATCCTCTCCTGGTCCTCCGGGCTGAGCTCCCCGCTGATCTTCACCTTCTCCGTCCTACCATCTTGGGCCGGGACCTCCTTCTCCACTACCTCCTCTGCTACCTCCAACAGAGATTGGTCCACCTGCTCACTTTCCATCCTCCTTTCCCGAGCGAGGATCTCCCCTTCTTCCCTTCCCTTATCCATCTCCATCACCTCCTCCTCCATCCCCACCTGATCCACTATCTCTTCCTTAA
This sequence comes from Platanthera zijinensis, assembly GCA_039513925.1. Taxonomy (NCBI): domain Eukaryota; kingdom Viridiplantae; phylum Streptophyta; class Magnoliopsida; order Asparagales; family Orchidaceae; genus Platanthera; species Platanthera zijinensis. The sequence goes on from CM077093.1 coordinate 66,572,306, forward strand.
CCACTTCAACCACGTCCTCCTTCCTTGCCTGCTCCTCCATTACCTTCTCCACTTTCTCAGCTTCCGCCATCCAGGAGATGGTGTTGACGGCTGTAACGTAGCACTGCCTTGCTACCTTCGGGTCTCCTCGCACCCTGATCTGGACTCCTCCTACGTTGAACTTCAGACACTAGTGAAATGAGGAGGGGACGCATCAGAACGCGCTGATGAGGGGCCGTTCGAAGATGACATTGTTATTGCTCGGAGCGTCGACGACGACGAACCGACAGTTCCGGGACTGACCCCCCAAAGTCACATGAAGTCCGACTCCCCCTTCCACCTTCTTTCTCTCCCCGGAGAACCCAAACAGCGGCCCGTCCGAGGTCAACACTCTTCTCGATTCCACCTTCATTTTGTCGAACGCCTTCCTGAAGATGACGTTGACCGAACTTTCGTTGTCGACGAGGATCCGTGAGACGGTGAAGTTCTTGATGCTGTCTGGATCATTAGTGCATCACAGAACGAATCCTCGTGGTCTGGCATGTCCTTCCGGGAGAAAGTGATTTTCTCCTTCGGGGGTGGGGCTTGAGACGTCGAAGAAACCCTCCGGCGATACATGGTATGGAGGCTTTCCCTGCGGGTGGCCTCAATCCCCACCCCTCCGTGGATCACCCTGATCCCCCCGGGTTCCCACGTCAGCCCTGTCCACGCATTGGTCCTCTTCCTCCGCTCCTCCAATCACCTCCTCAATCCGCACTAGCAGTTGTTGCTCTCTCGGCCCTCACACCCTCCTGACCTCCAGGTACATGGGACAGGTGGCCGTCGCGTGATCCTCCTCCTGATGGTAGTCATAGTAGGGCAACGCCACTTCATCCCTTCTCCCCTCCACGGGCTGATTCCTCCTTCTGCCTCATACTCCTCTTCCTCTACCTCTTCCCCGACCGATCGCCATAGCTTGTTGCGGCGGGGGTAGGAGCGGCCTAGGGCCTATTCTCCACCCCTGGGGGTTGAAACTCCCCTGCCCTCCATGGAAGTTTCCCCCTCCCTGGGCAAACCCTCTTCCTTGACCCTGAGCGGCCCCTCCTTGCTGCCTCCAACCTGGTTCCTGACCCCCGCGAGGTCCCTGATACCCTTATGCTCTTGGCTCCTCTCTCCTCCTTCCCTCCTGCTGTCTTTAACCTCTCTTCTCCGTCGACTCCGAGTCACTCAGCCTTGCCAACTTTTTGGCGAACGCCGGGTTCGCCGCCTCTACTTCGATCTCCTTTGCCGCCCTTTCTATCAACTCTTCGAAGGGCAAGCGGGGCTTCCTGTTCAAGCTCATCTTGAAGAATCCCTGTCGCAACCCCACAATGAACGCGAGCTGGAGGGTAAATCCCGGCACCTCCGGAATGAGCAAGATCTCCTCTTGGAACCTATCCACGTAGCTGGCCAGCGATTCCTCCGCCCCCTGCTTGATCAGGAAGAGTGACTTAACACTCTTCTTCCTCTTCTTGGATGTCGAGAAACGCAGTTAGAAGCTTCGACGCAAATCTTCGTACTCGTAGATTGATCCCAACTGGAGCTGGTGGAACCAGTCCCTTTCTTTCTCCTTCAGTGTAATATCGAAAATACGGCATTTGAACACGTCTGACATCTGCATAATAGAGACCGCGTCCTCGAACCACAGTAAGTGTTGGATGGGGTCGTCCTTGCCGGTGTAGTATGTCATCTCCGTCTCCCTGACCCCTCTGGAACTAGTGCAGAAACGATCAACTCGCTGAATGAGCTTCCTCCACTTGCCAGTCTCGCCGGCTTTACTCATGCGATCAGCTCGCCGGCCGGGCCAACACCCGCCAAGCTGGGGAAAAGCTCTCGCCCCGCGAGATCCCGCTCGAACCCCTCACCCGCCACTTGTTTTCCTGGCTTTTTCCTGGGGCTTTCTCGCCTAGGGATGGTGGCGCGACCACCAGGTCAGAAGGGGTTGAGCACTCGTCACGCGCGGCGAATGCATGATGAATGGTATCCAGGATCTCCCTCTTGAAATCTTCGAACATCCTGACTGTAGTTGGTGCCGCGGGTGGTGGCGAGTCGCCGTGGTCAGTACCTTGTCCTTCACCTCCAGCCATGGAACTTGCTTAAGATTTTCTTGTGCAGGCTACGGTCCACGCTCAACGCACCAAAAATGTTGAAACCAAAACTTGGTCTCAAGAAGAGTTTGGACCCAAGGGGTGTAGACCACACCTACTTCTCCCGAAGTTGCACTCCTGACCGGATACTTGGAACTAAGGAACTGACCGTGGACTGTAGCGCGGAGGTCCCACCACATACCCGAAAGATCTTAGAGCGCTTCCTCTCCCAAGCCAAAAGTTGAGCTGACCACCTTGGGGGGTACTCGAAGCCAACCAAAAACAACCTAAGGAGGAAGAAGCCAAAAGAATTGGATCTCCTCAAAAAGTGCCCACATGGTCTATTTATAGTTTTTCAAGTCTGGTCTGCACATAGCAGAATCCCGTCTTTTGATTTTACTAAGCACACCCCAAATTTGTCTGCCAATAGCCACACTCCGTTGTTTGGAAATGCTATTGGCAGACACAAACAAGCATAATGTTCTATGTAAAATTCTCTAAAATAAGTTAATGATGAGGCCTCACCCTTCGCGGGTGGCGGGTGCCCGACGAAGCCGGCACTCGCCAGCCTTTGGCTCGCCGCCTGGGGCAGGTGCGAACCCGTCTCCCGACTCGCCACGCTCGGCCCGACGAGTGCCTAGTAATACAGACATTTGCCAACCCCTTACTCCTTGCCTGGGGCGAGTGTGGTCCTACTCTCCGACTCGCCCTATTCGGAGTGACGAGTGCTTGATAAAGCTAACACTCACCAGCCTCTCACTCCTTGCCTGGGGCGAGTGTGGACCTCCTCTCCGACTCGCCCTGTCATCCGCACGTCTGCTGCTTTGGGAGAGTGCGAGCCCACCGCCTTACTCGCCCATTCGACTCGTCTAGGACTGAGGGTCCTTTTGCGCCTTGAAATCTTTTGGGCCACCCACTCGACGAACACGGGGTTGTACAGTGTGCCTCCATGAATTTCCTCGGTCGATCGTTATCCTCTCTTCTTCAACACCTTCTGGACCTCACAATTTTGGCTACAGGTTACTCCCACATGAGCACCGTTTACCACCCACAGGCGGATGACCAATCCGAGATTCTCAACCGATGTTTGGAGACGTGCATTCGCTGTTACGTGATGGAGCAGCCTTGGGGTTGGGCCAAGTTGGGCGGAGTACTCCCACAACACTGCCTACCACCACGCGGCTGACACCAACCCATTTGAGGTTGTCTATGGTCGTCCGACACCCTCTATTGTCCGCCATCTATCGATGGAATGCCAGGTAGAGTATGGCAACCGCTCTGTGGGTCCTGGATACTATCCTTGATCACCTGAAGCACCACCTTCGACGGCCCAACAGAAGATAGCGTCCTTTGTGAACCAGAAGCGGCGCGACCTCTCCTTTCATGTGGGAGAGAAGGTGTTCATCAAGCTGCACCCACACCGCCGACTGTCAGTGGCCCGCTGGCCTTGCTCGAAGCTCGCACCTAGGTTCGCGCGTATCGACGAGGTCGCCTACCGCCTTCGCCTCCCCGCCGGGAGCCGCATACATCCAGCCTTCCATGTTTCTCAGCTGCGTCGTGTGGTGGGCGAACATGCCACCACAGATCACATCCCGACCAATGTTGACCTCTCAGGAGAGGCGCCATACTTCCCGATCAAGAAACTCTATCGTCGCTGCCTCATTTCTGGAAACCCCACCTTAGTGGAGGTCCTTGTCGCTTGGGCTAATCTTCCAAACTTCGATGCTACATGACTACCTCGGGACAACATCCGCCGTCAATTTGCCGATTACTGTCATGAGGACAAAACACATTCTCTAGATGACGACATTGTTACAGACGTGCACGTCGATGAGACACTATGATGGGTCTACACACGTAGGAGGATGTCAGTATCTATTTCACCTTGAGCGGGAGAGACCAAGGGAGCATGATGGACGTGCTTATCTTTATTTTTCTATTGGCACACCAGACTGGTGTTATTCGCACCCTTGCAGTTACAAAGGCGGGATGTATTAGTTCATTAAGGTTATCTATTTTTTTTGAAGCTGACCTTAGCCTATATATATATATATATATATGCTAGCATCTTCGAACGGGCTTCACCCGTTCTCGATGTGGCGCTACGGGCTTCGCCAGTAACCAAGTGGGCTTCGCCCGCCACCCGACATTTATTTAAAATTTAAAAGTATTATAAATTTAATTATTAGAATTTTTAATAATGTTATTAATTATTAAAACAATATAAGTTATTTAATAATTTATTAAAATAAAAAAATGGAATAAGATTTTTTTTTTAAAAATCACCTGACACCCCCCTTCCGCTTTCGCCTGCCTCATTCATTGCCTCCCTCTGCCGCTGCCGGCGACCTGCCCGACGCCCACCGCGGGGTTTGCCGGCCTCCGACGAACCCGCCGGGGGTTGTCCGCCGGCGGGCGGTGTCCTTGCCCGTGAGACCCGATCTGGGTTTCACGGGCAGGGTCACCGCCGGCGGTGGCCCTGCCCGCCCGCCGCCGGACAACCCCCGATGGGTTTGTCGGCCTCCGGCGAGCCCCTCGGTGGGCGCCGGGCAGGCCGGCGGCAGCAGAGGGAGGTAGTCAGTGCATTATTTTTGGCGGAACTGGTGTCGGGAAATTCAGGAGTTGGAGGGAACGTTTTTTTGGAGGAATAGCTAATGGCAGTCCGCATCCATTCAATCCAACGTCCATTCTTTGAAGCAGCTTGATCCAATGGTCCAAATCAATAGATTGGCGTGCCTCCAAATATGACTATTGTTTTATATAATAAATTCAATCAGTCGTGCACGGGGGACCCCGTGGGTGCGACATTCGTCGTGGGTGCGACATTCGTCGAGGGGGCGACATTCGTCGAGGGCGCGACATTCGTCGTGGGCGCGACATTCGTCGTGGGGGCGACATTGATCTTGGGGGCGACATTGGTCGTGGGGGCGACAAATGTTGCCGGGGCGACATTCGTCTTCGGGGCGACATTCGTCGCGGGGGGGGGGGGGGGGGCATTCGTCGCGGGGGGCCACATTCGTCGCGGGGGGCGACCTTCGCTGAGGGGGGCGACCTTCGTCGCATGGGGCAACCTTTGTCGTTGGAGTGACGTTGGTTGTGGGGGGGTGACGTTCGGCGTGGGCGGCGACGTTCGGCGTGGACGGCGTTTTTCGGCCGGGGAGGAATATATTCATGAATACAGATTATTTAGTCAACAATGTTTTTGAAGCAGTTGCATTCATTCTACAGTTTGATTTGTTATCTTCTACTAATTCTATTAATACCGCTACAGATCTTCAAAATAAGTAAGAACAGGTGTATCAATTCTAGTAAGAACAGGTGTATCAATTCTAGTAAGAACAGGTGTATCAATTCAAGTAAGAACAGGTGTATCGATTCAATTAAGAACAGGTGTACTAATTGTATTAATATCTTAATCAATGAACAGTATCTTAATTCATGAATATTTTCTTAGTGATAGTTCAAAAAATTGTACAGAAAATTTTATACAAAAGCTTTTGTATCAATTCAAATGTGTTCAGAAAATTGATACAGAAAATGTGTTCAGAAAATGGATACAGAAAATGTGTTCAGAAAATTGTATACCAACACGTTTGAATTGTACAGAAAATTGATACAAAAGCTTTTGTACAGAATTGAACAGAAAATGTTAAATTTTCTGAACACATTTGAATGGATACAAAAGTAGGAACCCAGAACATTTTTTGGAATTTATGTGGAGCATTGAAATTTCTATCAAATCTTTGAATTTAGTAATTTATGTGGATTCCATGGAGCAACATAATTAGAAATGAAGTGAAAATCATTGATCTGAGTACCTTGTGTTGAGCTCACCAATACCTTAGGAGAAATAGCTTAGCAGATTCCCAGTGCCTAGTGCCTTGTTTTCATAGCGATCAAGCAAACTTCACCTCCCAGCACGTGCATCCAAAACTTTAAACTCCATGAAACTGCATTGCATTGAGCGTAGCAATTATGGACCTCCTCCAAATTTAACATTTGAATGATAGTTCTGTGCAGAATAATTAACAGGAAGATTGTTAGTCAAAGAGCTTATTTTATAGCTTATTTTAACAGGAATAATTGACAGGAATAATTCAAAACTTAATAGCTTATTTTATTAACATGAATAATTTACGGGAAGATTGTTAATCAAAGAGCTTATTTTATAGCTTATTTTAACAGGAATAATTCAAAACTTAATAGCTTATTTTATTAACAGGAATAATTAACAGGAAGATCTGAGTTCCGACAATTTTGAATGATAGTTCTGTGCAACAATAGACCAACAGGCAACAATAGACCATTAACAGGAAGACGGCTAAGTTAAAATATTGAATGCAAAAAGAAATTGTATAAGCTATTAAGTGGACGGGTAGCCAAATTAACTTGTAAATAAAACGCGTTTTCTCAATTCATTCTTGTCATTGATAACGCGTTTTCTTGATTAGTGCGCTGATTTCAACTTGCAAGAAAATACAAATGGATAGTAAATAACACGAGTTGCTTCCGGGGGCTGATTTCTAAACTGACAATCATGATGCAGATCCATGAACAGATGAGGTCTAATTTTGTAAACAATGTTGTTCTACTGACATCAGATCAGATCCAGGTGATTGTTAGTCAAAGAGCTCCCATTTCCAGGACATAAGGATGGCAATTTACTGATCATGATTCCTGTTTTTCATCCTTGTTGCTTAAATGGAAGATCGAACTTTCAAAAACAAATGCTTCCCAAGCAAAAATATGAAACATGCAATTCAAAATCCCAACATAAATTAAGGATGTGTTCAGTTCTATTTTTTTATCAGTCTCTCTTCTCCTTCATCTTGATGACCTGCAAAAGCTTTTGGGCCCCAAAAGCTTGAATTTTAGTTATCTTTTCTTCCCTAGTGGGAGGCCATGATACATGAATCATTGTCCAAAAACAATGAATGGTATGAATCATCAACAAGTCAATCTGCTTTCGCACGTGTCAGCACATGCATCTTCCTCTTTTATAAACACTTTTCTCCCATTAAAAGGAAACTATATATATATGAAACCTTTAAATTTCAAGTATACACAGATTTCGGTGGCTCTACAAATTTTAAGCATACACAGATTTCAAGTATATATATGGCCTCCAAATTTAAAGTATAAATGGAACCTTTGATTAAATATTGGAACCTTTAAATTTCTGAAATAACAAATTATGAACAGACATTGAATGAAAAATTAAGGTGACTCTACTCAATTAATTAGATACCCAACACATAGTACACAAATTTCGGTTTGCGAGATCATCTGAACAAACCTACCTCTATTCATTTATTTTGAACAATGTGATTGTCCGAAGCTATGCTTCCATTCCTATAAAAGCTATTTACTTGAAATCCGTGAGATTGTTGATACAAAAGCTTGAAAACCATAGAATGTGTTGGTTGTAGCATAGCTTGATACAAAAGCTTGAAAACCATAAATGTTAAATTTTTTCTGAACAAAAGCTTGAAACAAAATCTTGAAAACCATATAAAAGCTATGTTTGATACCAACACATTCAAGAAACACGTGGCATGAAAATTTTATAAGCTCACCAAACCTCCAACCTTGGTTGTAGCAGACCTTGGTTGTAGGCGGAGGCAGTTGCACCTGCATCGGACAATGCACCTGCTTCTGTTCTAAGTTATCGGACAATGCACCCTTGCCGGCGAACAGAGAAAAGATGGCGTAGTGTTTGCGACGGTAAATAGGGGAAATAGGGCTTGCGAGCAGAAAAAAGATGCACCTGTGGTTGTTGGGTAAATAGGGGAGGAACAGGCGAAGGAGAGGAGGTGTGAATCCTTAGAGTGGAAGAAATCACGTGGAAGAAGCTTGCGATGGCATAGGGCTTGCGATGACGACGGGCTTGCGACGACGACGGGAGGCGACGCTGGGTCGTGGGGCGAGGCGAGGCGGGTGAATGGATCGATCGACCAATGGATGAAGGCGAGGCGAGGCTGGGTCGGGGATCGATCGGCCAATGGATGAAGGCGAGGCGAGGCTGGGTCGTGCAACTTTGATCGGGAGAGTGAAGAGACCGGCTTTCGTGATTTTGAGGAGATGGTGCCCTAGCTGCGCAGAAGAAGAGGGGTATCGGGAATTTGAGGCAGGTGAACAGTGCCGACATGTTTTAATTAAGTCCTAATCCGGTCAAAATGACCAAAATACCCCCAAATTAACTCACCAAAACAGTTTTTATGAGGACATTTTTGTATTAAAATGTTACACCATGCCCTCATTAGGTTTTCCCTTATAGTATAAAGATATATATATATATATATATACACACGAGTGACAGGCACGGGCCTTCGGCCCGATGGCCACGCGCCACAGTACCCGGCGGCGGAGCCGCCGACGGCTTGACCGGAGACACTCGACGGGTTCACCGAGAGCAGGCGAACCTACCGGTGGTAATCCGGCGGTGCTCTGGCGGGGCCACCGTCGGCGGTGGCCCCGCCAGAGCGCCCCCGGAATACCGCCGTAGTGTTCGTCGGCTCCCGGTGAACCCGCCGGAGGTCTCCGGTCAGGCCGGCGGCGGCGGCGGAGAAAACCGAACTATGGGGGGGGGAGCGGAATGTTGCTGTCAGGTTTGAGGAGAGAGAAGAAGATGGTTTTTGGGGATTTTTTTTATTGGGAGACCCAATCCGATATTTGCAGCCCCAGATCCAACGGTTCAGGATCAAAACACTCAAATCCGACGGCCACCTATTTTCCCCTATTTTCGAACTCACGCTATTGGCAGACCACCATATATCTTTTTAATATTGTGTGTGTGTGTGTGTGTATATATATATATATAAAACAAGAAAGAAAGTTACATAGGCAGTAAGTCCTGGGAGAGGATAAAAGAGAGACCTTTAAGGTTATCTTTTGGATGTATGGGATTTAATATTCCTCCGTAACTTTTTTCTTCTCGATCCCTCCTTCCTCTCCCTACCTCCACCGGCCCCTCCCTTACCGGGTTCTTTCTTGAGTACGTACCATTATGTCTAGGGTATACTTGTAATTTTGTGGTTGGATCTCCTTTATTAGGATTACTTGTAACCTCATTCTTTGCAACATAGAATTTTTCTATTCTACATTTATTATTATCCCTAATTAGTCTATATATAATTCAGGACTAATTATGAGAGGATGAATGAATTAGATCAGATTCAATTATTGAATTTTATTATTTATATTATATAGAAAGAAACGAGGAGATTTAGATAGTAACAATTTCTGCAATATTTTAAGAGGTGTATATATCTCCTTGTATCTCTGTTGGAGTGAATCTTTTTCAACGTTTGAATCCATAGCTGTCAGCCAACCTTATTATGCTGTGAGAAGTGGTTTCTCGGGCAAGGTGTTGAGTGGAGTAAATGACAAGCAAGTTTTTTTTGTTATTTTGAAGAAATAAAGATCCTTGCTGACGTGGAACCTGAAAAGGATTGAGTTTACATGTCTACTTTCGTCAAATAATTTAAAATTAAGTTTTTTTTGGTTAGCTGATGATGTTGATTTAATCCATATGCTTTTCTTGATATATCTAGCTAATAATGATGATCAATTTCATGAAAATATGATATGCTTTAACAAAATGTTTTTGTGATTTACAAGTAGAATTAAAATTTCTAATCAAATTCATGAATGATCTTTATTTGATAAAGTCTCTTAATCATTTTCATGAAATCATAATTTCAGCGATGTTCATTCGTGACCAAGTGATTAATCTCTGTAGTTGGGATACATTTATGTTAAATGATGTAAATTCTGCTTGGTACTGAGAAAAAATAGTATTTTATATTGACCTAAGGAAAGTAATGATGGTAATTGTATATATTAAGATTGAATTTATAAAATTTATGTGAAAAATATAATTTTTGGTTTTAAAATATGAATGGTTAAACTAAGCTTACACTGTGAGGTTTGAACTCTTAAGTGTTTAATAAAATATAAATTAATTAAGTTATTTTAGTTGGTCTTTGGCAATCTCTGTAGAATTCAAGGATGGGTTAGCTTTTTATTATTTTTTGATTTGGTCCTATAAGGGTCAACTAACCTTAGAGAAGAAAAATTTAGACTCCTTAGCTTTGGGATTGTACCAAGCACTATCAAACTGATGGCTAAGAACCTTCATCGCTTGGATTGTTCAAGCCACCACCAGGTCCACAAAACTACACCACCACCATCACTTGATCTCCATTCATTTCAGTTTTCAGATGATCGTCGAAAATCACCTTCGACCACCACCACCGGTGATCCCCTCCGGCAACCCTTGGCTGGCCACCTTCATCCCACCACCATCCCCACTCCCTAGCCAACCCCCACTACCCCACTATTACAACATAACACTTCCTAAAAACAAGGGCTACTACTACATTAATTCATCCCCTCCGATTTCCCCACTCCCCCACAATTCTCTCTACCCATTCATGTTGAACCGCTTCCCCCTCATCCCAACTGAACCTCCATCATTCCCAACCAGCTGGCCACTATCTCCTCTAATTTCCCAAGCTCCAGAGCACTCTGGCCCCTGTTTGCCGCCTGAATCATCCAGGAACAGCAACAGTCCAGCCCGTGGAATTTAGCCTCTGCTGGCCGATTCCCTGCTCCTCAGCTCTCTCCGGCCCCAAGAGCTTCCAGCTGGTTCCTGAGACTGCTCATCCAGTTGCCTCTTGCCATTTCTCTGCCCATATTTCAATTATTTTCCCTTCCAGCCCTCTGCCTGCACCTCAACAGTCGGTCTGCACTCAACCCCCCCCCCCTGCCCTACAAGCAGCTATTGCCCAGCACTCATTCTCCCCACACTGCATGCGGCCTAAGTACACAGTTGAGGAGTAATGTTTCTGTGATTGTTATAATTGGTTCAGGATATTTTATGTATTAAGTGCTGTATGTAAAATTTAATATTTTTGAGTCAATGATTGCTTTATACAATCTAAGATCAGGTTGTCTTTGATGAAAGGCTAATTCTGATTTACAAACACTAGGTCTCAGGAGTATTAATAATGCCACTTATAGTGGATCACCACAGAGATACGTTGATACTTCAAATATTTTATAAGGCATGGTTGATTGTTGTATGAAGCAAGTGTTGTAATACATATGTTGTATGAAAGCTGAATTATTGTAATTAACTGATGATTACTGTTTTGCATGACTTAATTGGAAATGGATTGAAATAGTGTTGAAGTACAACTATGTTAAACATAGTTTTATAATGTGGATTTGAGAAGTGGTTAGATTGATTGTTTATTCGTGTATCATGTTTACTCGTGTTGTTTACTACATATTATTTATATGTCAAGTCATTATTATTTATTTGTATCATGGAATCACTATGCCTATTATCTTTGAATCTATTTTTTTCCTATAATAAACATGCATGGCACAAAATTCAACTTTAATTCATCATGCTTTATGATTTTAATAATTTGTATAATTTCCTTTTCAGTCTACACAAGAAGCTTGTGTTAGGATTCTTCCGTAATGCTATTCATCTGCTGCTCCCATCCGGTGAGATACACATCACTCTTCAGACCGAGTACCCTTACTTTAAATGGAAGCTCAAGAAGTTGGCTTCGAGATACTTGCTGAAGCAGATTGAGTGCGCCAATTTTGTCGCAAAAGACTATCCTGGATATAAAGTCAAGAGAGGAGGCGGGCGGAGGTGTGATAGTCCCTTTGATATAAAATCCGCTGCCACCTTCAAGTTTATTTCCCGCAAAAAATAGGTGGTTATCAAATCTTGTAATTCAGATTGATTTTTTTTTAAAAATTTCTCATTCAGATTGATTAGATAAGTACACTTGCATTATCCTTTATAATGATTAGATAAGTACACTTGGATTATCAAATATATGTCGAATACATACTTTCAGTGCTATCAGATCCTCAACAGGCATAAAATGCAAGCCACCTTCCTAAATCAGACAGAGTCGGGGATTTATACCCAAGTCCAATGCCCTATGGTAGTAAAGTTATCTTACGGGCCACTCTTTTGTCACATGACGGTTTCCCTATCAGGCTAATCATCATCACATCACAATACATGTGTAATTAAGTAGAAGTTAAACAAATTTGCCACAAAATAAAGGAGATAAATGCAGGTATATAGAATCATTAGGTACAAAATATCTAGGGACATATAGGCAGACCTAAAATGGGATTTGAATATGTTTGTGCAGGTAATCAAAATAAAATACATATAAGACATTTCTACTAAGCTCACATCTCTCATCACTGGTGGTTGCGTCTACCGTAAGTAGGTGTGACTAACTACTTGAGCAAGTAATAAATTAAGCTAGTATTCACTGGCGGCAACTGCATGTGGCGATTGGAGGAATCGTTAAATGGGGCGGGGGAGACGTCGGCTAGGGTGCCAAAAGGCAGTTGCAAATAGTATTTTTAGGAGGTTTTAATTAAGGGTGTTATTTAAGTTATTTGCAGTGCCGATAGCCAAAATTGCGGTGCCTATAACAATTCCCATTATTTATTTTTAATTTTTATTTTGTTTGCTACTAAAATTCTATTTTTCTAGATAAATTATTCAAAAACTACAAAAAGGCCAGTTACAATGTCACAGAACTTAAAAGGAGAGGTGCTTTAGTGATACATGAAGTGGATGCTATGAAGCTAAAATTTCATGTTGATATAAATCTATGAAATTTGACATGATTGTTTACAATTTTCCACATACCTGCTTCTGTAGCAAAGAAACTAAGCCACATCTGATCAAGTGTGTATTACTTCATACTTTTTGATGCAGAACGACGCGTAGAGTTTGCGCGTCTGTCGACGATTTCTAGGAAACTCTAAATGTATGTAATGCTTAATGAATTCTGAGCGGGCGTTGCACACACTTTAATAAATTAAGCAACTTTTATTTTTGTAAAACAAAAAACTAACTATTTCGTTTCAAAACTGAAATCACTTGAAAATGTTCAATTTTAAATCCAAGAAAAGAAGGTTCACAACTTTCGTTCGTTTCCCCTTGTCGTAGTAAAATGAAAATCGTGAACTCCAAATATGTTTCTGTTTGGAGTTTTCGACGTAGCGTTCGCTGACAAAATCCGGGCGAAAACCCAACAATGCATCTAATTAACCAAAGAGAAAATTTAGACGCACACATAGGAAGAGAAAGAAACAAGTTACGAAAAGATGCGTCTTTCCGTAATCGAAGTCGATGACGATCTCGCGAGGAATTTTCTCGTCACCTTCGATCTCCCGCTCCAAGGTCGGTCGCTATCGCACAGTGGCATCAGAGAGAAATTTCACTCACTCTCACATGAAAGTGATTCCACGGAATTTCAAACATTTAACAATGTAAGGAAGTGACAAACTAAACAACCTAAACTCACTCTCTCATAAGAAAGTGGTTCCACGTAATTCTCTAATACAAAAACTAAAATTCACTCACTACTCACACAAAGAGGCTCCACGTAATCTCTAAACACTCTAAAATTAACTTCTCTTTAACTGTTTTGGGAAAATTCAACAAAACACAACACTCTCCTATCAAGGAAATGGCTAATTTTGACTCACCACTTCAACAGGTCTCAAAATGGAAGGAATCAAACGGAAAACAACAATTTAATGTTACTGTTCATCGCCTAACTCACAACAAGTAAATACAGGTAGCAATTACAATATTCAAACAATCTACGCCAACTTCCCTAAATTGGAAGCAAACACTACTCATTGGAATTTCATCACAACATCATCTCTACAACTCTCAAACAGGGAATCAAAGTGAACAAAGAAGCAAACCTGAAATCTCATATACGACTCTACGACTCTGACAGGAAACCATCACAAGCTTCAATATTTTATTTTCACAACTTTTCATCAATCATCAATCACCACCAACAAAAATTATAACAATCCCCCTTTTTATATTGCACTTATGAAACAACACAGGTCCAACAACTTGGACGTGGGCTGTAACCACGGGCAGGGTGTCGTGGGACTGAGATCCGCAGGGATGAGCGCGGTCTCCGAAGTCGACATTGGCGGGATGGGCTCTTGCGTGCCATACAAAGAAAGATCAGTTGATGAGATCATGGACAGTTGGAGGGGATCATGGACTGGTTCAGCGCCAAAGTCGGGGAAGCTGCAACGTTGATCCATTAGGGAGAAGAAACGGTCCGAGGGTGACCTAAATTCACGAACTTGACTGAATCGGGAGCCACGTCGTAACTGTCCTGCTACCGCCGTGCGGTACCTCCCATCATGGGATGACACGTGGCCACACCGTAACTGTCCTGCTACCGCCGCGCGGTACCTCACTACCGCCGCACAGTAGACGATGCGTCGCATCAACGCACCACTTACGAAGAAAAGTCATTATCGCCCCGCGGTATCACTACCGCCGCGCGGTACCACTACCGCCGCGCGGTACCTCACAGAGAGGTATTCCTAATAAACCAGCTTCGCTACCGCCGATGTTAACCTTGCCGTCGGGCGATCACTCACAGAGAGCTCTGTTGATAAATCGACCATGCTACCGCTGCACGGTATTAACCTACCGCCAGGCGGTAACTCACTGAACACTCCTACTATAAATCCAGCATACTACCGTCGGCGTTAACCCTACCGCCGGACATTAGCTCACAGAAACCATCTCCTTCTACGGGAAACTTGGGGTGTTACACATACGACACCACATCTTGAATTTAATGTTGAGTACATACTCAGACCCCATTGCGTGGAGCAATGTGAACATCAAAATCCGAGATGTCATTGTTATCAGATCCTTCCAAAGAGGAGTGTACTAGCCTGAGAACTAGTAGTGGGAGTCTTGGAGTAAACAAAAGTAAGGTTGAAGGAAAAGGAGAAAGTGATAGCGCGATCGAAAGTTGAGGCGGTGGCGTGTTCGATAGAGGAGCATGGACAATATGAATCGAGGCAGTAGAAGGAGGAGTATCCCGATGGATGAGAAAAGTTAAGTTGGAGAAATGTGGATAAAACTCAAAAAATGTAATACCATCCGATACAAAATGTCATTTGAAAAGAGGATCATAAAAGTGATAGCCCTTTTTGGCCGGAGAGTACCCGATGAAGATACACTTGATTATACGAGATGAGAGTTTGTTGCGACCAGATGCAAGAGAGTGAACATCTAAAATACCCGAGAGGTGACGGAGAATAGAGAGATTAGGATGCAAAATGGAAAAGGTTTCTTTCCTTGAAAAGAGGTAGGGGATACAATTGATGAGGTAACATGAACTAAAGATGGCATGCCCCCAATAAGAGTGAGGAACATGCATTTGGTAGAGAAGAGTTCGCGCAACAACAAGAAGATGACGATTCTTTCTTTTAGCCATTGTAATATTTTGGGAATTATACACACAATTGGTCCAATGAATGATACCATTAGACATGCACAAAAAAATTAACAATCACATACTCTTTAGCATTATTAGTGTAAACAACCTTTAAAGAATTGCCGAACGGTATACGAATTTCAGTATAGAAAGCAATGAATACAAATAAATTTCAGAGCGTTCTTTAAGAAGATACACTTAGATACATCTATAAAAGTCATCAATAAAGTTACAAAATATTGATTACCCCTACCAATATACTTGGTAGGAAAAGGACCACATGTCGTTGTGAACAAGGTCAAATAGACAGGCAGAACTTTGACAAAGCATGGCGAGGTAGGAAGAGTGATGATGCTTGCCAAATTGATAAGCCTCACAATCTAAGGCAGTGGCATCTCTTGAGCGAGGGAGGGAGTTGGTGTAGCAACCATAGGGGAGAATGACCAAGACAAAAATGCCATTGGAGGACAGACTCGGGGATGAGAAGTGTAGAGAAAGCAGACACAATGTCGAGGAAGTGGAGATCCCCACATTCAGTCCTAGTCATAATGATTCTCATGTAGTGAAGATTCTTAAAATAATAAGTAGCTAGTTGGAGTAAATGAGACAGAGCATTGTAATTGTTGGCGAGGGCATAAACTGATAACAAATTGCAAGGAAAAATAGGAACACAAAGAGTGTTGTCAAGTTTGAGAGTGGAGGTGGTCTGGACCACACTAGTGCCACAAACAGGAGATGAAGAGCCATACACAACATAAACTGGTGGTGGAAATTATGTTTCTCAAGGTGAGAAAAGACAAGTGACTTTCCAGTCAAATGATTGGTGGCACCCAGTCGATGAGTCATTTATCGTGTGGAAACCTATGCGCTACCTAAAGAGGTGGTAATATAGGTGGATGGTTTGGAGGCATGAAGTAGGGCTTCAACGTTAGTGGAAGAGAACCACCGGTTGGAATCATACGACATAATATAAGAAGTTGGAGGTGTTGTAGACTTTAATGTATTAAAGTGAACCACAGGGCAGTGATTAGGATGTATTGCAAAACATTGCTCAAAAGTATGACCATCTTTACCTAAATGGGAGCAAAGGTGCGGCTTACTCCACAACCCCATAGTGGCCACCACGACTGTGAGAGGAGCCACGACCTACCGAATGGGAAATTTGTCAAATGGCGGAGAGAACACAAGCGTAGTCCACTAAAGAAGGGCAGCAGCCACAGAGATGCAAGGATTAGCGACATCTAATGTTGGAGAGTCAGCTTCGTCGAGAATTTGCTGACGAATCATATCATAGGAGTCCGATAATCGAAGGTGTTCATAAAACATCCCACAAGATTAATAATATAATTGCCAATTTTAAACTAGTCTACAATGTGAAAATAATAGTTGGTTCCCTACATTTTTTATGTTGGGGATTTCTCTCAAAATCTATACAACCTTCAAAAATTCATTTGAAGATGATTGACCAATAATGTTAAATGCAACCCACAATTAATTCATCAAATGATTAAATAGGTGTATATAATCCTTTTGCGCCAATCTAGATGCACATCTGATGGTAGAGAAGCATGGTGCATGAGAAGTGACCCCCCCACAACTGATACACGGTTGTTACAGTGTGGGGGAGAACAATCATTAGTTCAGCGCGTTTAAAGATATCAACGATGCATGTTTGTCCTACTGGTCTAAATTAGTGACAGATGTAAGCTGCTGTCAGGACCGATGCTCCATGGATTGCGGGCTCTGCCGCCGGTGCTCCTATGGTTGTGGCGGAATAACCCTACTACCTAACAAGTCCGGGGAGTGGCAGTCCATGTGGCGACGGCCCTATTCTCGACCACCGCCGACGATTGCTGGATGGTTTAAAATTTTCAAGATAATGTTTTCCATTGGCGGATCTCGATTTTTGGTGGTTGTGGAGCTTCAAGGTCCGTCGAGGAAGCTCGAAAAATGCTTATTCGATCTTGTAACACCACCTATAGAGCATATAAAGGATTGAGCTGGTTGCTACTTCCAAGAGTGGTCCGATATGGGCGATTGGGTGGTCGGGAAGTCTCCATCGACGACTGGTGTAACAACCCACTTTTCAATCAAACCATCTAGGAGTCTAGTTGGTTCAATTGACTTGCATGAGAAGTCTAGTCTAGTCTAAGTAACTCATTACTCGACTATGACATGAACCTATCAGTTTCTCACGAGTTAGGTAAATGAACTCAAACTCGATTTCAGTTAGCGTCCTTACACTCGTAAAGTGTATACGAGTCCAACACAGTCGACCACACTCAGTTTTGATGAATATCAGAGAATTTGTCGTGCCGCCACAATTATAAATTATTTTTTTACCCCAAAAATAAAAATGGAGTAAATTACCTCAAAATCGATCTACGTTAGTTTCATTAGACTCTTAAAATCAACATGAGTCCAACATGGTCGACCTCGCTCAATTCCGATGAGTATCACAAAAATTGACATGTCATCGTGAGTTTTAAGTAACACAATAATTCAAAAAAGTTAAATCGAGCAAACAGCTTTGGACCTCTGTCAGTTGTGTTTGACTCTGACTCCTAATGATAATACAAGTTTAACAGAGTCATCAGTTTTTAATTCCAACTTCGTTAGAAGAGTTTTTAATGTGTAAGTAAATTAGATCGCAAGGGATATAAACAGCTTAAAATGAGCAAGTTCAGAGTTGACCTTAAATCATTTGAATGGATGCTTATTAATGAGAGGATTGTAATTCTATTTGACGCTCCTTAATTCCCAACAAAGTTACTTGTCATCCATTCTAAATTTATTATTATACAAAAAAATAGTTTTGATATATTGTATCGACGAAAGTCATCATCCAAGCCAGTATTCCTCCATTATTCCGCCGCCCGATTTCGGTGTTAGGGCATCAAATTTGCGTGAACTCTCCGCCACTTCGTATTTCTCACGATTCCCCATCCGACCTGCGACTTCTTCGCTATTGGGCATCTCCCCCTCCCGACTCGCCAACATCTCCCATACGTCACAGAAGCTCTCTCTGCATTAAACTTCTCCACCGTTCTCCCGAGTTGTTCTCCAAAGACTAACCTCAGAAGCTCTCACTGCTCCTTCACCCAGACTTCTAGGGCATCTCCGACCAGGACTACTTCTCCATCAGGCAGTTTCGATGAGGCCAATGGAAAAATGCTGGTAAGTCTCAATCTTCCAAGCTCTTTGATCGTGCTGAATGATTTCGGTTTCAATGATTTCCCTTTATTCTCGATCTTCTAAGCTCTTCGTTCTTCCCAAATTTTCAGACCGTGCTTCAATCTTCAACCTCAGAAACTTGGAATATCCTACCCGCATCCTTGCAGAGCCTTGGAACCTACAAACACTTCAGCTACTCCAACTAATCCTCTGCTACAGGTATTAAGGGATCCATTACTCAGGAATACATTTCTGTTTTCAATGGACAATTGTTTTAAAACTGTTTGTATGTTTTAAAATAATTGCGGTTTCTATAATAAAGACACTTTCGCTGAATGATTTCGGTTTTAACAATATATGCTGTCCTTTATAATGCCTAAGGGTAAAAATATACAAAATCTTGTATAATATACTATATTCACATAACATTTTCTATGCGCTAACGTTTAAGTGTTAACTCGAGGGATATTACAATCTGTAAAGTGTGATACAAACATTCATATTGTTGTTGCAGGAGATAAATTGTAATATTTACTATTGTTGTTACTCATTTTTTGGGGAGCAATAAGCTTAACTCTATTAAATTTTGGTTCCACTGTACTTAAAGTTTTCTTTCCCAAATACGCTTAGATAGCGTACTACCTCCTTTGCGACTTAGGAAAAAATAATTTCTGTTCCATCTGTTTGGTGTTTTGTACAACTACTATAGTATTTCAACAACTCTAATAGCTCTATCCATCTCTCGTCCAATATTTGTCTTTTTTTCTACTTATTATCACATCATTTCAGTTTTACAAGGCTCACAGTCTATTCAAGTTGGACTTCATAATGATGAAGACAATGATCGTCCAAACTATAGAACAATTCTATATAATAGAATGATTTTGGCTTGGGTGGTATCGGAAAAATTAAGGTATTTGTTTCTCTATCCTATTTTTTATTCATTCAACAAATTTTTTGTTGTAGTATTATAACACTATGAAGTATTATACATCTTACTACAACCTAATAAAAATAATTGTGTGAAAATACGGTTGAATTAGTTCTTATCATAAAATGAATGCCATAATTAATTTTATATATTTATAACAATGTAATATTTTTTATGAATAGGTGTAATGATTGATGTCATTGTGCATGTTATTTGTCGTGCTTTATACATTGATTAACGGCTTGCCTGTGTTTTTTTTGCTTTGGATCTTCAAATATAGTTGGACTCTTGTTCATTACAATTTAATGAAAACAATGATATGCCAAACGATTGATTAGTTCTTATCATAGTAAGATTTTCATTGTTAAATAACTTACCCCGCTCTCTCTCTCTCTAATCTCTCCCGATTGCAGCCCTAGCAGCAGCCGCATCCCGGGTTCGGGATTCCGCCGACGCCAGGCCCGCGTTCCTCTCACCGCCCTACTTCTCTTCCTCTCCCTCTCTCGATCTCTTCTTCTTCTTCTCTTTTCCTCTTCTTTTCCCCTTCTTAGGTTCCGGTAACTTCCAACCATAGCACCGTCGAGGGATTCGGCCCCCCTCCACCGGGGAACTCCTCCTCAGTTGGTCCTCTCACGAGATTCAGATCAGGAGGCCATAACATGATGAAGACTGGGTTGAGTCTACAATTGACAAACATTCCACCACATGATGTTGGGTGGAAATGTTGTAACATGGAGATATAAGAAGTGGCCACTGACCAGTTATTGCTAGTTCAAGTGCAGATGTTATATATAAGGTCATGTTGCTTAGAATTTGTGAAAGCATATGAATTAGGGGCCCTAATGATGGATCTGAGGATGTTCTCAGTTCATCATGTTTGTTATTTTGTGATAACAAAGCCCTTATTTCTATCACCCAAAATCCAGTTCAGCATAATTGTACTGAACATATAAAGATTGAAATAAATTTTATAGAAGAGAAGATTCACAGTGGTTCATTCTGGATTTCTTTTGTTGTACCTGTTGGGGATTTTTCTTCTAATGTAATTATGTTTGACATGACTAATCCCCAACTAAATTTTAGTTGGGAGTGTTAGGGTATACCCCTAGTTATGTCTATGGTATACTCAGTGTTGTGGATATCCGCCGACATGAAGGTTTGGGAGCAAGAACGACACAAAACAGTTTTAAATTTGGGCCGTGACGTTTTGAAAAAAACGGGCCGATATGTCGGTTTTAACTGACATATCGGCCCCAAAAAACCGGCATATCGCCCGTTTTTTCTAATTAAATTTTATTTATTTATTTATTTATTATTTTAATAATGAAATGAGCGGGGTCGGGCTGCAGTTTTAACTCCCCGAACCCGCTCATTTCATCTCGTCACTCCTGCCCTAGCTCTCCCCATCGCTCCTGCCCTAGCTCTCCCTCACGCGCTGTCGGCTCTCTAACTTCTCTGGTTCTCCGGTGCTTTCCCTCTCTCATGCGCTATCAACACTCTATCTGGTTCTCTGTTGCTCTCCCTCTCTGGTTCTCTGGTGCTCTCCCTCTCTGGTTCTCTAGTGTTCTTGATGGGGGACCATCGGGCGCACTTCGGCGCAAGGCGGACCCCACCTTCGTATATTCGCGCCGACGGACTTGATCGAACCGGCGATCCGTTACCGTGGATGCGTCCGGCTCGTCGTTTAGATTCATTTTCATATATAGCACTTTGTATTTCAGATATTATTTTATATAGTTTTGGGGACGGAACCGCCGGCCGATCATAGCCGTCGATTCCGGTTGCCCTAGCTTGGCTTTCTTATAAATAGAATAGGAGGGCTGCAGGAATTGGCATTGCTGAAGTTTGGAAAAGGTCTTCTTCCTTCCTTCCGGTGATCATTCCGCGGTGCCGACGCCGTGGAGCCCCTTGGTGCCGACGCCTCGGGTAAGTTCCTTTGCTTTTCCCCCTCCCTCCTCCTCTTCCCCATCCAACCCGCCAGCCCCAACTGGTTCTCCGCCTGAACCAGTCAGCCGCCTGAACCAGCCCGCCATCCCACGCCAGCCCACCGCCTGAACCAGCCAGCCGCCCTCCGCCAGTCCGCCGCCTGAACCTTTTCCGCCCAGATTTGGGCTGCCTGAGCCCTTCCCCACCGCCCAGCATACCACCATCCAATCCCCCCTACCGCTGCCCCTTACCTTCCCCTCCACAGCCACCAAACTCAGCCCCCACCAGCCACATATTCAGCCCTCACCGGATCTGGACAGATCCGACCAGATCTGTCCAGATCGGGCTGGATCCCGCCGGAACCAGTCCGGCAACCCCAAACAGCCCTCCTCCACCCCCCAAACAGCAGCCCTTTCATTCCCCCACGTGGATCCACCTTCCCCCTTGCCCGATCTCGTCTCAACACCACCCGGAAGTCCATCCAAGCCTCCGAAATTTCAGATCTATACTGATTTTCTGCAGCCTCAACTTTTAATTCAGAAATTTTGTTATTTGCTTTTGGGATTTGTATGTGTTGTTTGGTTTGGAATATTGTATGCTTTGTGGAACTTGTGCCGTATTGGAATTACAGTCTGTTATCATTTGCTTGTGAAGATCTCTAACTTGCAGGTTGCTTAATTCGCCGCGCGCTAATTTTAGGCCTCCGTGCGGAGGAGTGCTTTTGCCTAACGCCTAAGGAGTTTGCTCTGCCGCCTAATGAATAAATGCCTTGTTTAATTTAACATTTTGTTGCTTAACTTGATTAGCTTGCTTGATCAATATTGAGTCGGCATATAGGCATTGCTTAGGGTGAGTTCACCCCTCACGACACTAGCGGGCGTCTTAGGAGTTCACCCCACAGCCTACCCTACATCAGTGCGTCTTAGGAGTTCACCCCACAGCCTACCCTACATCAGTTGGTATCAGAGCCAGGTTGGGCTATTTTGCATGCTCCGTAATGGTAGGACATTTAGAGGCATGGTAGATCCGCAAGTCACCCACGAGCGAGCGGCCGGCTCGAATTCGAGCGCCGCCACCACGGATTTTGAGCGCCTTATCTTAGATCGCTTTGATGCCCTAGGCACCCAGTTGGAGACCGTGCGACACGATATCACTGCGGTGAATCGCCGCCTAGATCGGCTAGAGCACGCTAGGGATGCTCCTTCCCTACATGACGATGAGATCGCAGATGACCCAAACGACTCTCCCCGTCGCGGCCAGCAAGTCAGAGATGACCCGCCGCCGGCAGACTGCTATCGTCGTGAGATTCCTGCGAGAGCCCCCACCCCGCCTGCGAGGCGGAACCCAGAGCCAGCACGTGGCCGACCACCGCCCCCGCGGGAAGATTACCGCATCCCACGTCAGCCGGGCCCTAGGAACCGTGTACCTCCCCACGATCGCTATGACCAGCGTCGAGACGAGTATTATCCACCGGGTCGACGCGAGCGCGGACCCCCACCCGCTCGGCACGATTATGACCGCGACGACGATCCTGACGATTATCCTGACCCGCGGAGAGGCGACCGCGCCTTTGATATTACCCGTAGGATTCGTCTTGATGCCCCGACCTTTGATGGCTGCCTAGACCCGAAGGTCTTTAGTGATTGGCTCCTAGACATGGATCACTACTTTGATTGGTACGATATGAGTGACGATCGATGTGTCCGGTTTGCCAAGATGAAGTTAGTCGGGCAAGCCAAGGTGTATTGGATTAGTGTGGAGCGAGCCTTAGAGCGTGATGGTTATTACCCCATCACCAGATGGGATGATATGAAGGAGAGGCTTAAGGATAAGTACCTTCCTGCCTCCTACCGTGATCAGCTACTTGACCAGCTGCAGTGTTTACGCCAGGGGACGCTTTCCGTAGCCGAGTATATGGCTCGATTCGACGAGCTAGTCGTTAGGAGTGATATTTCGGAGGAGCCTATTGCCACTGCCTCTCGATTCAAGGATGGCCTCCAATCGGATCTCCGGAGAGAGCTGGTTCCCCATCGTCTGGAGACCGTGGATCAGATATTCCAGCTCGCCCTCGAGTACGAGCAGTACCTTCGTACACCTGGTACGAGGCAGTTCCCCTCCCGGACGGAGTCATCGACGCTTAGGAAGCCCGCTCCAGCCCAGACGGCTACAGCCGCCCTACCCTCACGGGTCACTACTGACTTGAAGGGCAAAGCTGTCGCTACTGAGGGCCAGAGGCCTGGGGGTATCCAGTGTTTTAGATGTTCGGGCAGAGGACACGTGGCGGCCCACTGCCCCACGAAGAGTCTGTTGATCGAGGATGAGGAGCAAGGAGTAGAGGGAGAGGAAGAGGTTACCGAGGAGATCACTACCACCATTGAGGAGGGATGGGAGAGCGACGCTGAGCGTTCATTAGAGGTGGGAGTGGTCAGACGCCTCCTACACACCCCCCGTGCCGATGAGGACTGGCGCCGCACCACCATTTTCTACACGTATTTCCCGAGTGCAGGCGGACCCTGCAAGTTGGCTATTGATAGCGGGAGTTGCGTGAACATCGTGGCCCAGAAGGGTCTACACCGTATGCAGGTGAAGGCGGAGCCTCACCCACATCCTTATCGTGTCATCTGGGTTGATAAGACAGCTATCCAGGTTACCCAGCGCTGTCTCGTTCCTATCACCATCGCATCCTTCGAGGACCAGGTTTGGTGTGATGTCATCCCTATGGACGTCGCCCACGTTCTACTAGGCCGCCCTTGGCTATTTGATCGCGATGTCACGTGCTTCGGTCAATCGAACACGTGTGTCTTCTATGACAAGGGGCGGAAGATCACTTTATCTCCCACCCAGCCCAGAGAGAGGCCTAAGGGCCGGGTCGAGCCGTCCACTAGCACGATTGCCTCGAGACCCGTGCATATCCTTCGATGTGGTGAGTTCCTGAGAGACAGCACTGATGCTGGTATCATGTATGTGGTGGCCGCCACTATGGCATCTGATGGCCCCACATCTGAGGCTCCTCCTTCCGTGCGACCTTTGCTAGATGCGTTTGCAGACATTATGCCAGAGGAGCTCCCTGACGAGTTACCCCCTTTGCCGGACATCCAGCATGCTATAGATTTAGTCCCGGGGGCCTCGCTCCCCAATCTGCCGCATTATCGTATGAACCCTGTTGAGCACGCTGAGCTCAAGAGGCAGGTTGACGAGCTTCTTCGGAAGCAGTTTATCCGTGAGAGCCTGAGTCCATGTGCCGTACCCACCCTTCTTACCCCTAAGAAGGACGACAGCTGGCGTATGTGCATTGACAGTAGAGCTATCAACAAGATTACGGTGAAGTATCGTTTCCCGATCCCCCGTCTAGACGACCTATTAGACACGATGTCCGGAGCCCATATCTTCTCGAAGATCGATCTCCGAAGCGGGTACCACCAGATTAGGGTCCGAGAGGGAGACGAGTGGAAGACGGCGTTTAAGACGAAGGACGGTCTGTATGAGTGGCTGGTCATGCCATTTGGGCTCTCGAACGCCCCGAGTACGTTTATGCGAGTCATGACCCAGGTCCTACGGCCCTACATGGGCAAATTCCTAGTCGTCTACTTCGACGACATTCTGATCTATAGCCACACCGAGCCAGACCACCTCGAGCACTTGAGGCTTCTATTTGATATTCTCCGAAAAGAGAAATTGTTTATCAACTTGAAGAAGTGCTCCTTCCTAGCCGAGTCTGTCCATTTTTTGGGATTTATTATCTCCTCCTCAGGCGTGTCAGTTGACCCTGAGAAGGTCCAGTCCATCCGCGAGTGGCCCATACCATCGACCATTCATGAGGCCCGTAGCTTCCACGGACTTGCGACCTTTTACCGGAGATTTGTTAGGGGCTTTAGCTCGATTATGGCCCCATTCACTAGTTGTCTGCGCAAGGGAGATTTTCAGTGGACCGCCGCGGCCACTCGAGCATTTGAAGAGATTAAGGACAAGCTGACGTCCGCCCCCGTTTTGCGACTCCCCGATTTTAGTAGAGCCTTCGAGGTCGCGTGTGACGCGTCGGGCGTAGGTATTGGAGGAGTGTTGAGTCAGGAGGGACACCCGGTTTCTTACTTTAGCGAGAAACTGAATGAAAGCAAGCAAAAATACTCGAATTACGATCGAGAATTTTATGCTATTGTCCAGTCGTTGCGGTATTGGAGACACTACCTCCTTCCCCGGGAGTTTGTGCTATATTCGGATCACCAGGCCCTACGCTACCTCGACTCCCAGAGAAAGCTGAGTCATCGCCATGCGAAGTGGGTAGAGTATTTACAGGATTTCCACGACGTTCTCAAACATCGCGCCGGTGTTGAGAACACCCGCCGACGCACTCAGTCGTCGAGTCTCTCTACTTCACACGTTGATGGCCCAGGTGGATGGTTTCGAGAGGGTGATTTTGGACTACCCCACTTGTCCAGATTTTGCTGAGATTTACACCGCGTTATCGAGGGACCCTCCAGATCCTGTTGAGGGGTTTCAGATTATTGATAGGTATTTGTTCCGGGGCTCCCTCTTGTGTGTGCCCAATACCTCATATCGTGATTATTTAGTTTGGGAACTACACGCCGGGGGTGCCGCCAGCCATTTTGGGCGAGATAAGTCGATTGCTATTGTAGAAGATCGTTTCTATTGGCCGAGTCTGAAGAGAGATGTGGCTCGTATCGTTCGACACTGCCGTGTGTGCCAAACGGCCAAGGGAACAAAGCAGAACACGGGTCTATACACTCCTTTACCCGTTCCTCATCGTCCTTGGGAGGACATTAGTATGGACTTCGTGTTGGGACTTTCGCGCACCCTGCGGAAGCATGATTCTATTTTTGTTGTGGTCGACCGGTTCTCTAAGATGGCGCACTTTATTGCGTGTAGTAAGACCGCCGATGCCCCCCGCGTCGCGGCCTTATTTATGAGCGAGGTCTTTAGATTACACGGTCTCCCAAAGTCCATTGTGTCCGATCGGGATGTGCGGTTCGTCAGTTACTTTTGGAAGACGTTATGGCGGAAGACCGGGACCACACTTAAGTTCTCTTCCGCATACCACCCTCAGACGGACGGTCAGACTGAGGTGATAAATAGAAGTTTAGGTAACCTGCTGAGGTGTCTAGTTGGTGAGCATGCGTCTAGCTGGGATTCCGTGCTCCCTATAGCTGAGTTTGCATACAATAGTTCCATCAATAGGTCGACCGGTCTGAGCCCGTTTCAGGTAGTGTCCGGTTATGACCCTAGGAAGCCTATTGATCTTATACCAGTCCCGACTGAGTCACGTCCTAGTGAGTCTGCTGAGTCCTTCACACGTCATTTGCATGAGTTGCATGAGTCTATCAGGCGTAAAATCAATTTAAGCAACGAACATTATAAAGAACTGGCAGACAGACATAGGCGAGAGAAACATTTTCTGGTTGGCGAACAGGTGATGGTGCGAGTTCGCGCGGAGCGGCTCCCTCAGGGGCCTGCTAAGAAACTGAGCGCCAGGCGAATTGGGCCCTACACTGTTTTGAGGCGGATCGGGTTGAATGCTTACGAGCTGGACATTCCTGCGATCATGGGTATCCACCCTGTGTTCAATATTGAGGACCTGACACCTTACTTTCCACCCCACGAGTACCCCGATCCCTACCTTGGCGGCCCTCTCGAGCCTCTACCACCACCCCGTTCTCCCACCACCCAGCCTCCCCTTGACTCCCACTTCCCCAGGAGTTCACCACCTGTGGCTTCACCTGTGGCACCACCACCATCACCGGACCACTTCTCCCGAGAGCTGAGGGTCGAGCAGATTACAGAGATTATTGCACATGAGTTCGTCCCTTCCACTGACGGACCCGTGTGCCGCTACTTGGTTCGCTGGCTTGGACATTCTTCATCCGACGATACTTGGGTTATTGCAACTGAGCTTGATCGACTCGCCCCCGAGCTTCGACTACAGTACGACCATCTCCATTCATCGGAGATGAAGGCTTTTCAGTCGGGGGGAGTTGATGGGGGACCATCGGGCGCACTTCGGCGCAAGGCGGACCCCACCTTCGTATATTCGCGCCGACGGACTTGATCGAACCGGCGATCCGTTACCGTGGATGCGTCCGGCTCGTCGTTTAGATTCATTTTCATATATAGCACTTTGTATTTCAGATATTATTTTATATAGTTTTGGGGACGGAACCGCCGGCCGATCATAGCCGTCGATTCCGGTTGCCCTAGCTTGGCTTTCTTATAAATAGAATAGGAGGGCTGCAGGAATTGGCATTGCTGAAGTTTGGAAAAGGTCTTCTTCCTTCCTTCCGGTGATCATTCCGCGGTGCCGACGCCGTGGAGCCCCTTGGTGCCGACGCCTCGGGTAAGTTCCTTTGCTTTTCCCCCTCCCTCCTCCTCTTCCCCATCCAACCCGCCAGCCCCAACTGGTTCTCCGCCTGAACCAGTCAGCCGCCTGAACCAGCCCGCCATCCCACGCCAGCCCACCGCCTGAACCAGCCAGCCGCCCTCCGCCAGTCCGCCGCCTGAACCTTTTCCGCCCAGATTTGGGCTGCCTGAGCCCTTCCCCACCGCCCAGCATACCACCATCCAATCCCCCCTACCGCTGCCCCTTACCTTCCCCTCCACAGCCACCAAACTCAGCCCCCACCAGCCACATATTCAGCCCTCACCGGATCTGGACAGATCCGACCAGATCTGTCCAGATCGGGCTGGATCCCGCCGGAACCAGTCCGGCAACCCCAAACAGCCCTCCTCCACCCCCCAAACAGCAGCCCTTTCATTCCCCCACGTGGATCCACCTTCCCCCTTGCCCGATCTCGTCTCAACACCACCCGGAAGTCCATCCAAGCCTCCGAAATTTCAGATCTATACTGATTTTCTGCAGCCTCAACTTTTAATTCAGAAATTTTGTTATTTGCTTTTGGGATTTGTATGTGTTGTTTGGTTTGGAATATTGTATGCTTTGTGGAACTTGTGCCGTATTGGAATTACAGTCTGTTATCATTTGCTTGTGAAGATCTCTAACTTGCAGGTTGCTTAATTCGCCGCGCGCTAATTTTAGGCCTCCGTGCGGAGGAGTGCTTTTGCCTAACGCCTAAGGAGTTTGCTCTGCCGCCTAATGAATAAATGCCTTGTTTAATTTAACATTTTGTTGCTTAACTTGATTAGCTTGCTTGATCAATATTGAGTCGGCATATAGGCATTGTTTAGGGTGAGTTCACCCCTCACGACACTAGCGGGCGTCTTAGGAGTTCACCCCACAGCCTACCCTACATCAGTGCGTCTTAGGAGTTCACCCCACAGCCTACCCTACATCAGTTCTCCCTCTCTCTGGTTCTCTGTGGCTCGTTGGTGCTCTCTAGCTCTCTGGTTCTGTGGTTCTCTGTTGTTCTCTCTCTCCCACGCGCTGGCAACACTCTATCTTGTGCTCTCCCTCTCTGGTTCTTTCCCTCTCTCTGGTTCTCTGTGGCTCACTGGTGCTCTCTAGCTCTCTTGTTCTCCGGTTCTCTCTAGCTCGCTGGTGCCAAGGTAGTCAGGATCGAGATCTTAGATGTGATCGTTTTGAGGTTGGATTGGATCAGATCGTAGGATTGGATCGAACATCACAAGATTCTACAACATTCATAAATTAAGACAAAAAAATAAAATTTAATTTTGTATCATTAAATTACATGCTCAATTAATAAAAAAATCATTAAATTGAGCAGTATGTGAATATCTATATTAATTTTTTTGAATAACTAAATCAAAAAGATTATATCATATTAAGTTCAATTTCAGTTTCAGATAAGACACTCAATGCTTACTGACAATAAAAACAAATATGGACTGGAAGCGACCGAAGAAGCCGCTCTTGGCCTCTATTTGCAGTTGGCAATCAACACTTGGGATACGGTAAAGCAGCATGATATGATTCTGTGATAGGGGTTGAGGGCGGGATTAGGATAAGGTTAAACAATGGGTTATAGGCGTTTGATCGATTGAATGGGGCCAGGATAGGGTTAGACATGTTTCTAGTTATCTTTGGTCATACCGGTAGAATCGGGTCAGGATTGCGATCCTAAAGATCCTAAGATCCGGATCTCTATCCCAGCCGTAGATGTGCCGATTTAGATCCTAGGTAAGATCCGGATCGATTTACAAAATCTGGATTCTACGATCCGGATCGCGATCCTGATAACATGGGCTGGTGCTCTCCTCTCTCTCGCGCGTTGGTGCTTTCTTCTCCTTACCTCCCCCTCTCATTCTCTCGCTCTGCAGTTTGGGTTTTTTTGTGTTGGTTGTTGTGCTAGATGCTGCCATGTTATCTGTTGGATCTAGTGGCCAACCTTAGGGGGGGGTGAATAAGGTTTACGACGTTTATTAGAAATTCGAAATTTTTCAAACTAGAAAAACTAGTTCAGAAAGCTACCGCGGGGCGTTAGGTAGCTAACGCGCGCCAGTATGTCACATAACTCATTTTTTCTGGACAGATTCCTCCTTGGAGATATATGCACCCTTCAGAAACTCATATGCTACCAATCACTACGTTATACGCAAGTAAAGAAACTGAAAATGAATTTCATTGCAAACTGAATCAACAACTGTTTGTAAAGATTACAAAAACTTGATCTCCGTGACGCCGGAGATTGAAAGCAGTGAATGAAAACAACTTTTGATTTCTATACCGATCCGTTCCCCGGACCGGTTGGCTCTCTTCCTTTCCCTCCATGAAATGTCTTCGAGCCGACTCTTCACCCTCACGCAAGGAGGTGTCTTAGAGTCCCACTAGATCCCCCGATCTAGACGTCCCTTCCCCGGTACGATTTCTCACGGAATCCTTCCCGGATCCCAAGACCTTCACCGGTCGATTTTCCTCACCACAAGAATACAAAGAAAAAAATACACAAGAATATAAAAAGATTAAAGTTCAAATCTCCCTCAATACGACTCCTCCGTTGAGCGATCTGTGATCAGTGTTAGAAATCTTCGTGGGCTTTCAAACGATCAACTCTTCGTAGGCTTTGTTGTTCTTGGCTCGCCGGAGTTCTTCGTGCACGAATGGGAGGGAGGCAGTGTTCTTTTCCTTCGACGGAGACGGCGGAACGGACCACAGAGAGGCGGCCGAACCCTAGGAATCAAATAACTCAGTCTCTTTTCGTCTTTGTAAGGAATCCAGAAAACGAGACGCCTTTTTTACATCTTTGTGAAAATAGGTTATCGCCGGTGGTAAGACTAGCGCCCGACGGTTGGTTCACGCGCTTGATGCTAACAGCTGTGCTCCAAATTTGGAAAAATATTCAAAACGAGTATTTTTCTTTTGATCATGCTAGCGCGGCGCGGTAGGTAGTTAGCGCTTCGCGGTAGTCCAGTCATCTCGACGCTTCCCTCTCGATGATCGTTGAACGGGCTAACGCGGTGCGGTATCAAGGTATTGCCCGGCGGTAGTCCAGTTGTCTCGACGAATCAATCAGTCTGGACGATCGTTGAGTGGGCTAACGCAGCGCGGTATCAAGGTATCACCCAGCGGTAGTCCAATCATCTCGACGAATCAGTCTCGCCGATCGTTGAGTAGGCTAACGCGGCGCGGTATCAAGGTATCGCCCGACGGTAGTCCAGTCGTCTCGACGAATCCGTCTCGCCGATCGTTGAGTACTAACGCTCTCGGGAACCTGCCGCGCAGACGCTAACTTCATACTGCGCCTGACTGAAATAATTCCTTGAGCTAGCGCGGGCGGTAGTACTAGCGCGACACGGTAGAATCCCGAGCGCCATGTCCATTTAATTCAGGCTACCGCCCGGCGGTAACGTCTATCGCTCGACGGTAGGTGCCATAGGAGAGCTTCTTGCATCGCTTGGACCTATAAACCTGCACACTCTACCAAACACAAGATGTGATCAAATACAATATGAGAATTGATATTATCAAACTGAGAATATGTGAACCGCCGGCTCCAACAAACTTCTCCTTTTGATAATATCAAATCTCGTTCATGAGATATAATAATGAAATGCATGATACAACGTATATATAAGAGATAATCTGTAAAACTCAGGTTTCACGATGATTTTCATGTTTGATTTGTAAATTTTCTCCACGGATCATGGTCATTTTCACGGATCTATCTTTTGTAAGCTTGGATCTCGCTCCCTTAACGTTTTCAAGTGAACAATTTTCTTAACAGTTTGAGTTTTTGTGGTGATCCGGAAATGAAACCTGATCCGGGGAGATTTAAACCGTTTTCCAAGTTTGATTTGTGATTTTTCTCCACGGATCTCGTTTGTTTTCACCGATCTACTTTGCATGAACTTAGATCTCTCTCTTTTACACGTTTTTGAGTGGAAATCGTGAAAAAAATGAAGTTTTGGGGAAGATCCGGCGGAGGAAGATGAATTGCAGTCTGTCATGCTAACGCGCGGCGGTAATAGATTACCGTGCCGCGGTAGGATCCAGAAGTCAATTATTGTTGTTTTTTTTCGTTTTTTACTGAAAAATTTCGTTTTTTTGTCAGGTTATGACTTCATCAAGCTCCCAACCCCCTCACCGCAGTTTCTCGAAACACTCTCGAGTGCCCGCATCTACATTTCCTGCTATAGACGAGGCGACAGTAAGCGTGCCAACGGTCATTGATATCGATGATCGGTATGGTCACATCTATGGTTATTTGGAGAACTCGGGCGTACTCTCTGTGATTTCCTGTGGTGATTTGTTCTTCTCGGTCGTCACTCGGGAGTTCTACAACAACCTTAAGGATCCTTCTCACACGCAACTGGGTGGAGGAGTGCAATCCTGTATCGGGACTGAAATCGTGACGATACTCCATGCGGATCTCGAGCGGAAATACGTCTGGACTCCCAATTCTCCGTACCTCGACATCGTGGAGTCCTTCAAAACCAGCCGGAACTGGAGAGATATCAATGAGGTTCTCCACGGTGTGGAGGACCGTACAGATCTCATTACTACGGTGGATACGCTTACTCCTGTTGTTCTCCGTCACTCTCTGATGTTCAAGGCCGGGGATACCAAGAAAATCACGGCCTAGCTCTCAATGGTGATATACTGTATCCTAGCTGAGAAAGCCTTCAGTGTCTCGCACTGCCTTTGGGTGGTGTGATCCAGAACATCATAATGGAGAAGTACCCTGCCATCGATTGGTCGGCGTACCCTACAGATAGCTTCCCTCCGATCTACAAAGTAGTTGAGATTCCTACTACCTTACGAGCGTGGCCCTCTGCAGCACAACCTCCGTTACACCGTACAGGGTCCCGCAGGGAAACCAGTCAGGACATCTACGGTATGGTGGAGGAACAGGGCCGGGAGATTAGGCAGACGACGAAAGAGGCAAAAGTTATGAAGATCAAGAAGATAATGAGCAAGTTCAACATTTCGCCCACTTCTTCCGAGGAGTAGCTTCCTAAGCTATATTAAATTTTTTATATATTTTATGTTGTAATATAAATAGGTTTAACACATGTGCCAGTAGTTAATTTCCATTTTGAGATTAGTTTTACTTCGTTAAATTAGTTCTGTGTTATCACCCTGCTTAACATGATTCTTTACCATTCTTTTTTTTTTCGAGACTACCTATCGGGCTGAAAAAAATCGTGAAGCAAAGACATTATACGTACTGAAATAAACATTCTTCCTAAAAACAAAAAAGAAAGAAAAGGAAAAAATAGTAGGCATATCGTGAAGTAAGATATAGTGTAGTTCGTTTTAGAACTCACTTCACGCATATTGTCGATGTTATGGGATATGTGGCTTAGGTATACAAGTGCGACCCCGTGGGGCGGTTCTCTTGGATACCCAAACGCTGCGTGATACACCTGAGGATGATACTGGTGAGTGTGCCCTGCCGAGTAGTGTAGGTCCGTCATTTTTAACTAAGAGCCTCTATTCATACTTCGATTTAAGTTTACGTTTATATTTCAAATTTTCATTTAGCTTTCTACGAGTCTTTATGTAATGATCTTTACTTGAGTAGTATTGCGTTGGAGGTTTATAAATGTTGAAGTAGTTCTCCAAGTTACAATCTTCTGGCTTAACATAAGGACTCATCACATAGTAGTTGATTACCGAAAATCTACATTCATTTGTTTTCGAGTGTGGAGTAATTTGTCTTTCAGAGTGAAATTGATTTCTATAGTTAAGAGTTTCACCTGCTCTAACTTGAGATTTTTTGCTCCCTTTGATTAACTCAACCTTTGGTGGTTCATATTCAACATGCTTTTGGCTTTAACATGCAACTTATGAGTTAGGCTTTGCGAGTTGTTAAACATTATTTCCTTAAGCACGTTGATTTTTATAATTAGTTTTTTGTTTTTCAGTTTAAGGTTATGTCTAGCTTTGTTGTATGCGATTGTGCTGTTTTTGAGGGTAGAGACTATCGATTCGATATGAGTTTTGTATTTACTCCTAAATTCATCAAAAGTCTCGTTCATCTCTTTAATTTCAACTTTATAATTCTTGCATTCAACACAATCTCTTGTTAATGATAAATTTTCTAAGCATAGTTTATTATTTTGTTCTTTTTGCAAAGTGGAGCTCTTTTTCAAG
The DNA here is from genome assembly GCA_039513925.1 of Platanthera zijinensis. Taxonomy (NCBI): domain Eukaryota; kingdom Viridiplantae; phylum Streptophyta; class Magnoliopsida; order Asparagales; family Orchidaceae; genus Platanthera; species Platanthera zijinensis. The sequence goes on from CM077093.1 coordinate 66,606,269, forward strand.
GAGCTTATATTTTTCTTCTACTTCATTATAGTCTATACACGATGTAGGAATGTAACCTAACGCACATGCAGGTGAACTAGACACAACAACGATGAGCTCTCTATTAACTCTTGTTTTCAAGTGGTTATTTTCTAAACGTAGTTTTGAATTAATACTCAACAATTTCTTAATTCTACGCTTTGCCCTATCTAGTTCATTCAATGCAGAAATAGAATTGCATACACGAAGATAATTCGATTTTCTTACAGCGCTCTTGGGTGAGATTTCAGCTTCCATTTCCCGTGACGTGGTTGCCATGTCCTTTTCCATGAGCACGTCTCCACTCGGTTCTTCACTTGGATCCATGAGAAATTTCTCTAACTCGTCATCTGCTGAAAGAGGACTATAAGAAGACTCAAGAAATTGCCATATTTCATAGGCAGTGGGAAAAGCATAAATGAGTTTAAAAATTTCTTTACCAAGCCCACAAAATAAACTATTCATAGCTTTATCGTTTATATGACACTCGTGCTTGGTTAAGTTATGTGGCGGCTTAATACACGTCATGTTCCACACCTCTATGTCTAAACTTATAAGGAATTTTCTCATCAACACTTTCCAAACTTCATAGTTTTTACCTAAAAATAGTGGTGGTGCTAGTGATTTTTCAGTGTACCAATTTTTATCCACACTAGTTAATTCGAGACTAGTGTTGGCCATTATTTTCGGTGGTGAAACCGTTTTGGAATAACCTCCCTCTGATTCCACTTGTTGGATCTAGTGGCCAACCTTAGAGGGGGGAGGGGGATAAGGTTTACGACATTTATTAGAAATTCGAAATATTTCAAACCAGAAAAACTAGTTCAGGAAGCTACCACGAGGCGTTAGGTAGCTAACGCGTGGCGGTATGTCACAGAACTCGTTTTTCTGGGCTGATTCCTCCTTGGAGATCTATGCACCCTTCAGAAACTCACATGCTACCAATCACTACGTTATACGCAAGTAAAGAAACTAAAAATGAATTTCATTGCAAACTGAATCAACAACTGTTTGTAAAGCTTACAAAAACTTGATCTCCATGACGCCGGAGATCGAAGACGGTGAATGAAAATAACTTTTGGTTTTCTATACCGACCCGTTCCCCGGACCGGTTGACTCTCTTCCTTTCCGTCCAAGAAAGGTCTTCGAGCCGACTCTTCACCCTCACGCAAGGAGGTGTCTTAGAGTTTCGCTAGACCCCCCGATCTAGACGCCCCTTCCCCGGGATGATTTCTCGCGGAATCCTTTCCGGATGCCGACGACCTTCACTGGTCAATTTTCCTCACCACAAGAATACAAAGAAGGGAAAAATACACAAGAATATAAAAAAGATTAAAGTTCAAAGCTCCCTCAATACGACTCCTCCGTTGAGCGATCCGTGATCGGTGCTAGAATTTTTTGTGGGCTTGCAACTGATGAACTCTTCGTAGGCTTTGTTGTTCTTGGCTCGTCGGAGTTCTTCGTGTGCGAACGGGAGGTATACGATCTTCTTTTCCTTCGACGGAGACGGCGGAACGGACCACAGAGAGGTTGCCGAACCCTAGGAATCAAATAACTCGGTCTCTTTTCGTCTTGGTATGTAATCCAGGAAATGAGACGCCTTTTTTACGTCTTTGTAAAAATAGGCTACCGCCGGCGGTAAGACTAGTGCCCGGAGGTATGTTAACGCGCTTGATGCTGACAGCTGTCCTCCAAATTTGGAAAAATATTCAAAGCGAATATTTTCCTTTTTAACATGCTAGCGCGACGCGGTAAGTAGGTAGCGCCTGGCGGTAGTCCAGACATCTCGACGCTTCCCTCTCGACGATCGTTGAGCGGGCTAACGCGACGCGATATCAAGGTATCGCCCGACGGTAGTCCAGTTGTCTCGACGAATCAATCAGTCTCGACGATCGTTGAGTGGGCTAACGCGACGCGGTATCAAGGTATCGCCTGGCGGTAGTCCAGTCATCTCGACGAATCTGTCTCACCGATCGTTGAGTAGGCTAACGCGACGCGGTATCAAGGTATCGCCTGGCGGTAGTCCAGTCGTCTCGACGAATCCGTCTCGCCGATCGTTGAGTAGGCTATCGCGGCGCGGTACGAAGTTAGCGCCTGCACGGTAGGTTCCCGAGCGCCTGACTGAAATAATTCCTCGAGCTAGCGCGGGCAGTTGTACTAACGCGGCGCGGTAGAATCCCGAGCGCCATGTCTATTTAATTCAGGCTACCGTCCAGCGGTAACTGCTACCGCTCGGATGTAGGTGCCATAGGAGAGCTTTTTGCATCACTGGACCTGTAAACCTGCACACTCTACCAAACACAAGACGTGATCAAATACAACATGTGAATTGATATTATCAAACTGAGCATATGTGAACCGTCGGCTCCAACATTATCTTGTTGCCTTCTGCCCTGCTGCCTTATTGGCCAGCTGCCCTACTGCCTTGCTCCCTGTTGCCTTATTTGGTAGCTTTAGCATGGTTACTGCATTGTGGGTTATTGCAATCAATGACCCGTTTAATTGTTGGTGGTTGCGCTGTTGCCTTATTAGTTCAGCAAGGTATGGTGGCTGCCTTGTGGCTGACTTGCTGGTTGTAGCATGATGGCTGCCCTGTTGCCTTATTAGTTGCTGCCTTATTTTTATTTGACTTGTTTATTAGTCAACAAATGATTTGAAATACCTCTATTAATAGTTATTTATCCAACTTCATTTTGCAATCAATGATGCAAGTATATCAAATCTCATTTTTAGTTGTCTTGCTGCTTTGTGCCTTTTGATAAATAAAATGTGGGATGTTTTGAAAGTTTGAATGATACTTGAATACTTTGTTCCTTTTGTTGGATACTTTGAATGATAGTTTTGACTTTGTATACTAATATACTACTGAGGATGCAAAATGTTGTTGGATAAATAAAATGTTGTATGGATAATATAAAAGATGTCTGAAGATATAACGATCTAATGAAGTTATGAGACTTTTCTGATGTTGATTTTTTTTTTCAACTAATAATTTTTCTCGTAATGTAGTCATGCATAATATTTATTTCATTTCATCTAAATAATATTACTTTCATTTCTTGTCTTATTAGAATGACTTCTTCTACTGGATCAAATGAGGTTCTCGTATCACTGGTACCAGCTGATAGAGATCCGTTTTGGGCATTTGGTGAGAATTTGGTTGCAAACGACACAAATCGAATCAAATGCAACTACTGCAAGCAACTAGTGAATGGTGGAATTACACGTTTTAAGCATCACTTGGCTGGGTGGAAGGGTAATGTTTAGCCATGTCCTCAGGTTCCCGCCGACGTTAAGGCTAAGGCAGAGTCGGTCCTAAACTCAAATTTAGAGAGTAAGAGAGCTAAGAGTGCTAAGTTTTAAGCAATCTTGAATGCAGTGGTTGTTGGAGGAGTCAATGATGATCAAGAAGAGGACACTAGCATGCGTAGGAGCACAAGTTCCACGGGTTCAATGGACCAATTTGTTTATTCAGCTGCCGAGTCTACTAAGAGAAAAGATTCCCAACAGAGCACGATAGAGAGTAAGTATAGAAAGAAAGCTAGAGATGATGTTGCCGTGTACATAGGTAGATGGACATATGAAAACGGGATCCCGTTTAACACCATATGTAGTTCATCCTTCCAGTAGATGGCTCATGCCATTAGGTTATGCGGACTTCGGATGAAGATCCAAATATTTTATGAGTTGAGAGACTGTTTTGTGAGGGGAGGTGGAGAGGACGAGGAAAATGTTGGGCACATTCACGCAGACCTGCAAATTGAATGACTGCATTATCATGATCGATGCGTGAACAGATCGGAAGGGTAGGAGCGTGATGAACATCATGATACATTGTAGTTCCGGAGTGACATTCTGGCTTTCGAAGAATGTCTCCTCTACACACGATGGAAAGTTCATCTTTGACTTCTTGAATGAGACAATTTATAGCCCCGAGAGCCCAAGAGAGGACAATATCTTGCAGATTGTGACAGATATTGCGTCCAATAATATGGTTGCTGCAAAACTTATGGCTTTGAAAAGGCCTAAACTTTTTTGGACTAGTTGTGCGGCTCACCCTATTAATCTACTGTTACAAGATATAGAAAAATTGAAGCCAATAAAGAGTGCTATCTCCTTGGACCGCCAACTCTGTATCTTCATCTATGATCACACCAGCTCTCTCGACATGTTTAGAGAGTCAACAAAGGACTTGCACTCTCATGAGCTTATTCGACCAGGTATGACTAGATTTGCTACATCGTTTCTATTTTTAGAGAGTATCTTAGTGAAGAAGAATCAATTGAGGGGCCTATTCACATCTACAAAGTGGACTGCAATAAAGTTGGTTAGTAGTGCCGGGGGAAAGCAGGTAAAACCATCGCATCTTTATTCATTTCATTTAAAATGTATGTTTGCAACTGACGCTTTATAGTATTTTCTTGATAATTTATTTTTCATATGGTAGACTGCAATGATAGTGATGAGCGCTAGATTTTGGGCGAATGTCGAACTGCCTGCTGGTATATTCACACCATTTGTGAAAATTTTGAGAAGAGTCGACAGGGATACACCATCCATGAGGTGGTTATATGAGGATATCAAAAAAACTAGGGAAGAGGTTGATGTTGTTCTCAATCACCAAGAGAACAAATATCTTCCTATATGGATGTTGATTGATAGCAGATGAGAGAAGAAGATGAGCATCCCTCTTCACCTTGCAGGTTATTACTTAAACCCAAATTTTATTATTCTTGTCGAGTGGAGATTGAACAATTCTCTGTATCTTGCAGGTTATTACTTAAACCCATATTTTTATTATTCCCGTCGAGTTGAGATTGAGGCTCACAAAAGATTTATGAGTGGTTTTGTTGTCTCCCAAGGATATATAAGAAAGATCCTTCTATACAGGATCACATCAGTGCTGAGCTTGATGTTTACCAATACCAATAAGGGTTATTTGGTAAAGATATGATAACGAGACAGTTATAAAATTCCAACTTAAATCCAGGTACATTTTAATATATATTTATTAATTTTAATGATGTATTATTATTTATGTATAATAATTAATACATTATGTTGTCATTTTAATTTTCACAGTACATTGGTGAAGGCTTAATGATGCTGATATGCCGTACCTTAAAACTATGGCTATGAAAATTTTAAGTCTGACTACTTCATCCTCTGGCTGTGAGAGGAACTGGAGCACCTTTGAAATGGTATGCATTAATTTAGTTATTTAGTTAAACATTAATATCTTATTATATGATTGTATGCATTATTTATCTTTTTTTTAAAATTTTGTAGATACATTCTAAAAAGAGGAATAAACTCGATAGCAAAAGATTGAACGATTTAATATTTGTAAAGTTTAATGCTTTGCTGAAGTCGAAATATTTAGAGACATCTCGAGATCCATTGACAGCTAAGAATATTGATTTTGGAATGGTACAAGAGTGGATGATGAATGTTGATCTTGAGGAGGATGAAAATGAAGATGGCAATGCTGAAGTCTTTCCTGAAGATTGGCTGACATGAGCGCAAATTAGCAATATATTCGACACTGATCTTGATAAAAGGAGGCCTCAAAGACTAGCTACAAGCCAAGAAGTGACAATTAATTATCAAATAAGGAGAAAGAAAAAAGTATCTGAGGTGGACAAGGGAGATCTAGAGGGTTCATCAGATGATGATCATATTCTATCTACTCTGCCGACTATAGATGAGTTTTTAAGTGATGAAGAATGAGGTATGTTTGAAATTTGATTTTTGAAATTTTGATCTTAAAATCACTAGTTTTACAAATTTTCATCAAGTGCTGTATGTTAAATGTTACATATAGCTTTTAATATTTAAAAGTTCAATAGGTTGTGAAATAGGTAGTATTGTGGCATGTATAAAAAAGTAACATTTAATTGCAGATATAATTAATTAAATATTAAAATCTGATATATGAAATATTCCTAATATATCCACTGATATATAAAAAACTGACATGAAAACCCAAACCGACGTGTCCTGACATCCGACATCTGCAACCTTGGGTATACTTGTAATTATGTGGTTGGATCTCCTTTATATGGATTACTTATAACCTAATTCATTGCAACATAGAATTTCTCTATTCTACATTTATTATAATCCCTAATTAGTCTCGACAATTCAAGACTATTTATGGGAGGATGAATGAATGAATTAAGAATTAGATCATATTCTGTAATTGAATTTTATTATTTATATTATATATAAATAAATGTGGTGATTTAGATACTTACAATTTCTGCAATATCTTAAGAGGTAGCTTTTGTCTCTTATGAATGAAGTGTTTAATTTCATGTTTTGACACCTAGCTTCAATAGATGACTCACCCATTTCTTTGAATCATTATATATCTCCTTGCATCTTTGTTGGAATGAATCTTTTTCAATGTTTGAATCCATAGCTGTCAGCCAACCTTATTATGCTGTGAGAAGTGGTTTCTCGGGCAAGGTGTGGAGTGGCGTAAATGACAAACAAGGTGATGTAGCGCGAGTCTATAGGTGGGGAACAACGGATACCTTAACTCAAAGTGCAATGCAAGTGAACACAACACACTCAGATTAAGTTACAATCCACTCTATAGTGGCATGAGAGTATGCAAGCGATCCAATAATATGCGACAACAATGCAAGTGTTACTGAATTGGTCCGATGGCAAATTACAATAATTAATTAAATAAAATAAATACGGTTCAAGCACATTCGTTCGTAGCAAATTTAATTGGAGTAACAAACGTGAATTCACAAATAAATGAGGCACAAATAATTTAAAGTGTTTGCCAAATAAGTAATTCAAATTCAATGATTTCACAATAATAAAAACATATGATCTTTGATCCAACAAAATAAAGTCCTAGTACACAATAATAGGAAGACAAACAAACTCCAACTTACGCATGCAGGCGGTGGTGGGGAAGTACGACGGCGATCCCGTCGCCCGTCGGGGGCTGAAGGTGGCTGGAAGGCGGTGTGTGGGGGGGGGGGATTCAGGAAGTGCAATAGGGCTGGTTGGTGGCGATGATTAACGGGAAGGTGGGTTGCGTGCTGTAGGGAAGGCGAACAAGACTGCAGCGGGTAAGAGGAAGAGTAATGGTTTGGGGCGTGGGATGGAGGAGTTATCATGCTGGAGATTTTCGTTAAGGGGAAACAGAGGTTTGGCGGTGGAAGGAAACAACAGAAGGAGAAAAGAGATGAGTCGTTGGGGTCGGATGGGAGGTACGAGCTTGGATGTAGAAGTATGAATTGGGTGCAGTTCGATACAGAAGTATTTGGTCTGCAGGAAGGTTTCTGGACTGGTTGGAAGCGACAATGAAGAGGGGTCGATGATTAAACCTGGGGGGCTAGTCGAGGGAAGAACGGTGGGGAGTGAAGAACGCAGGGGAGGAGAGGATGACTTACGACAAGGGAGGGGCGGTGGGCTAGCGGGATGAAGGAGAAGTGGTGAAGCCACCGTGGAGTCAAACCAAAGTGGGGGTTCTCCGGTGTCGCCCCAGAGAAACAGGACCACAGTTTCTGAATGGAAATCCAAAACCCACAATACTTCCCTCAATCGAACCCTGTATGTATTAGTACTCTTAAGCTAAATTGGGGCACCCAGATCGGACGACTCAGAATGCTTGAGCCAATTGGGTGTCAAAACAACACAAAAACAAATAATAAATTCATTAAATCGACTCGAAACAATTATCTAGACCCACTAGTGGACTCTGATCGTCCGAATGAGTAGTTGATCTTCGCGATCTCCATCAATTCCCCCCGGTTTGAAAACACACATCTCTGGTGAGTGAGGGTAGTCGTGTTCTCGATGTAGCCCGAAGACGAGTAGCACAAGCTCCTCTGGGAAAGTCCAAACAACATATAGACATGGGTTGCAGCTCCAGTGGACAAGACATCACAGTATCTCTCGCTCACCCACTACGGTGAGTCATATGTACTAATTAGAAGTAAATCTCCGACGGTAGCTGGTGACTCTGAATAAGATGTATCTCCATCAAAAAGCTAAAGTGGTGGAACTAGTGGACTTGTTGGTGGTGTAGAGTGGTCCTCACGGTGAAACTCATCAGGCTGAGGATGGGATGAAGTGTGAGGCAATAAAGAAAGCTGCGGCTCAAACATGGGATGAAAAAGTGGGCCACATACACACACTCATCATAGTAAGGTTTCAAGTACTCTACCATGAATACTTGGTTTGTATCTATATTTTGAGGGATGTCAAACTCATGCATTTGTACCAATCCATCATATGATTTTATAGGGACCCATTCGACAAACACTTGATTTTTTTGCTGTTCCCGTTGGGAACCTCTCACATCATGTGTGTATCACACTTTACTCCCCAATGTCAAAAATCTGATCCTTTGTGTATTGGTCTGCCAGGTTTTTCTAATAATCAATGTTTATTGCAATTGCACATCGGAAAAATTCATGCAGCTTATGCGAATGATGCAAAACATATGGACTCAAATCATGCAACATAGGTGAGTCGTGCATTATAGGAGAATACACATACAACAAATGCAAATTAATGTCAACTAATACGGCAGACAGACTAAATGTATACACTATATAGCAACGAAAGTCTCTAAGGATGGTTGGTTGATCTAGAGGCTCTTTGGGAGGGGTGTAGAAAAACATAATGACTTTACGGTGACCACCCAACTGACTGAGACACCGACGATGGGTTGTGAAATCACGGTATACCAAATATCCCCTAAGGGATGTAAATCATCGGGAGGCTCACCGGGCAGTCGATTGAAAAATTCGACGCGAATGTCGCCATCACCCAAAGGATTGTCATAGGTGGTGACAAGAGAGTACGACGCACGAGTGTGATGGATACCTTTCAAATGATACGACCCGTCTGGTGGCTCTCCAGGAGGTGTATATGAAAAATCATCACGTATGTGATGGTCACTAGCGTGGAGACACGGCCCATCTATGATGCACGGATACTTAAAAATGGGCAACGTATCGACTCGAACGCGTACCGGATACGGGAAACGCCCGGAAACTCGCGGAAACGCGTTTCCGAAACTGCAGGAAACGCACTTAAAAATAAAAAATAAAAAATATTTAGGATTCGCGTATCCCGCTGGGGGGATACGCGTATCCCGCTGGGGGGATACGCGAATCCCGCTATTTCAATCCCGCTAATCTACCCGAATCCCGCTAGGTTTTCAATCCTGCGCTGCTCCCCTCTCCCGATCCCTCTCCCGATCCCGGCGCTGCTTCTCCCGATCCCGATCCCGATCCCGGCGCTGCTCCCCTCTCCCTCTCCCTCTCCCGATCCCGGCGCCGCTCCCCTCTCCCGATCCCGACGATGCTGATCGACGCTGCTCCCCTCTCTCGATCGACGTTGCTCCCCTCTCCCGATCTCACGGTAAGCTTCTTCATTAGTTTCAATTTTTGTACCAGAATATATGTAGAGTATTTCATTAGTTTCAATATTTGTACCGGAATATATGTAGGACATTTCATTATCTCTGTTAGTATGATCTCTGTTAACTGTATGTAGAACATTTCGTTAGTATAAACAATTTGTACCAGTATAAGATTTTTCTTAAGTAATATTTTTAGTTGTTAACTTTTTCTTACGTAGTATAAGCTAATTAACGTTGCTCTAGTAGCTTTTTTTTGTATGTATGTTGTTAAATCCTAATTGTTATGATTTCATTACTGTTTAAATTAGGTTTCAAATTATGTAATGATATATTAATGTGGACATGTGATAGAATGTTTAATTTATGGTTTATATGTACAAATAGTTTATTAGTTGTCTTATTCTTATATTAATTAGTATTTATATTAAAATAATTAAAAATAATTAAAAACGTTTCCCGTATCCTTATTTTTTAAAAATCACGTTTCCCGTATCCGTTTCGTATCGTATCCCGTATCCTGTTTCCGTCCCAGTGCATCATAGCGGCCCATCACTAAAGTGCATGCCTTTCAGGAGGGGAAGTTCGTCAAATGAGCCTCTCGGGTACTTAATCCCGGGGAGGTCTGCAATGACATGATGACCCTCCTAGAGAAAACCACTAATAACGATGGTGTGCATGGAAACAAGTAGGACACCCACAACAAAGTCAATGATATCCCCATGACACTCACAAGGGAGGGAGGGCCCATCAGGAGGTTTGTCATGGGGTTCATCAAAGCATCCATCTATATGGTTATGATTCGTCATATGAATATCGTCAAAAGTGGCGGTGTCCCTAAAAACTGGTGAGGTAACCACTAAGAGATCCACACTAGGCTCTCGGCTCATAGTCATGATGCAGCTCGAGGCAATGCTAAGGGAAGAGTGAGAAGAGCCCCTACTCAAGTGTGGGTCAATCGGTAGAGTGTCGAAAATCGGGTCCCTGTCCAAAGGGGACACTAGGTCTAAGTGAGGTGTGAAGGATGGATATACCATCACAATGTCACTGGGTCGCTCGTCCTCACTCACGTGACCACGCTCACTAGTCATACTAGTATCACTCTCCACCGGTATTATAAAATCATGTTCATATTCAATCTCAAGATCACGTGGGCACCGATTCTCATCAAAATGAGAAGTATCAAAATCAGGTGTCGGGTCTCTCATTTCGATGAGAGCACTACTCAACGCATCAGTGGATTAACCTAAACCCTTATACTTTTTTTCATGGATTCTTATTAAGGAATTCGATATGTGAACCAAATCAGCATCCAAGCGATTAAATTGGTCAAGAACTAATTGTTGAAATTCGGCCTTAGCTATCTCTATTTGCGGAATATTATGAGGGTCTTGACATTGGATGTGATAATGGCAATGGTGGCCTCTATAGAGCTCCTGAGGGTCATCTAGATGGTCATCCCTAACATAATCAGTTCGTTCTCGTGGGCGGACGTGAGACCTACGAACATGCAGTGGTGGTCGCGCATATTCCCACTTAGGTCCCTCAAATAAAAGAGATGTGTAGCGACGATGACCCGAATGAAACTCAACATTGCCATCATAAGGTCGTGGAGAAGTGTAATGATGATAACGTGAGAACCTATCATCACGGCAGTCTTCTCTAGCATAATGGAATTGTCTCGAAGGATCGACACAATCCCCGAAGGTGGTATGCCGTGCAGGAGGATAATCATCGCAATAATAATAAGAGTGCCTCTCTTTTGAAGGCGAGGGATAACAATATTTGTTTGACATAGAGCAAAGTCTATAGACTCAATAACTGTGCATTAATCTAAAGCCCGAACCTGGGGCTCTGATATCAATATGATGCAACACGAGTCTATTGGTGGAGAAAATCTGATGCCCTAACTCGAAGTGTAATGCAAGTGATCACACGACACGTACGGATGAAGTTACAGTCGACTCTAACTTGGCATGAGAGTATGCAAGTGATTCAATAATATGCGACGTCAATGCAAGTGTAGCTGAATTAGTCCAATAGCAAATTACAATAATTAATTAAAATAAATATGATTCAAGAACATTCGTTCACAACAAATTTAATTGGAGTAACAAACGTGAATTCACAAATAAATTAGGCGCAAATAATTTAAAGTGTGTGCCAAATAAGTCCTCAAAATCCAACGATTTCACAATAATAAAAACACATGATCTTTCATGCAACAAAATAGAATCCAAGTACACAATAATAGAAAGACAAACAAACTCCAAACTACAACTTACGCATGCAGGCGGTGGTGGGAAAGTACGACGGCAATCCCTCCCCCGTCGGGGGCTGAAGGTGGCTGGAAGGCGGCGTGGAGGGGGGACTCTGGTAGTGGAATGGGGCTGGTCGGTGGCGGTGATTAACGGGAAGGGGGCTGCTGGCTGTAGGGAAGGTGAAGGGGAAGACTGCAGGTAGATGACGAGGAATGGTTTTGGGGGTGGGATGGAGGAGTTATCGTGCTGGAGTTTTTTGTTAAGGGGAAACAGAGGTTCGGCGGTGGAAGAAAACAACAGCAGGAGAATGGGGATGAGTCGTGGGTCGAATGGGAGGTACGTGCTTGGATGTAGAAGTGTGGAGTGGGAGGGGTTCAGTACAAAAGGATTAGGGCTACGAGAGGGTTTCTGGACGGGATAGGCAGCGACAATGAAGAGGGGTCGATAGTGAAACATGGGCGGCTGGTGGAGAGAAGAACAACGAGGAGTGAAGGATGCAGGGGAGGAGAGGATGACTTACGACAAGGGAGTGGCAGTGGGCTAGCGGGATGGAGGAGACGAGGCGAAGCCGCCGTGGAGTCACACCAAAGTGGGGGTTCTCCGACGTCGCACTAGAGAAATAGGACCACACGATTTCTGAATGGAAATCCAAAACCCAAGATACTTCCCTCAACCGAACCCTGCATGTATAAATACTCTTAACTAAATTAGGGCACCCGAATCGGACGACTCAGAATGTCCGAGCCAATTGTGTGTCAAAACCAGTGTTGTAGATATCCTCCGACCTGATCGACATGTTGACCGACATTAAGGTTTCATGGACAAAACATGTTTCTGATATATTTTTGCAAAATATCCTTCGGAATATTTCCTCTGATATGTCGCTATTGACCGATATATTCACCGATATATCGACCGATATGTCCCGACATTTTATCAACTGTTTTTTTTCAATTTATTTTAATTAGTGTGTATGGTCTAATAGACAAAAGACCAAAATTGTTTCATTGTTTATGTTGCTGTTTTTCTCTTTCTCTGGCTTTCTTCCTTGCACAAGTCCATCATCAACTTCAATAATGCATGATTTTTGAATTATGGACTAAAGATTCCTTATCTTCCATGCGTTATTTCATGCGTTATACTGTTATCGACAACTTCCTGATATTCTGCTTCTTGTTTTATTTCATGTGTTATACCATTATTACTTGTGTAACACAAAATGTTTGTATTAGTTTAATAAATTTAGGAATTCAATAAATATCAAATTACTAATATATTTATATATATATATATATTAAAAAATGATTAAATTTATAAATAATTACACATAAATAATTAATTATTAAAATCCGATATATGAAATATTCCTGAAATATCCCCCGACATATTAAAATGGCATGAAAAAATTAAACCGACATATCCCATATATCCGACATTTATAACATTGGTCATTACGATACAAAAATATAAAATAAATACATGAAATCAACTCAAAACAATCATACATACGCATTTGTGGACTCGAATCGTAACGATGATCTCCATCACAAGGTTTTTTGTTATTTTGAAGAAATAAAGATCCTTGCTGACATGGAACCTGAAAAGTATTGAGTTTACATATCTACTTTCATGTAATTTTAAATTAAGCTTTTTAGGTTACTCTTTGACGTTGATCTAATCCATAAGGTTTTCTTGACATGTCTTTCTAATATTGATGATCAATTTCATGAAAATATGATAAGCTTTAACAAAATGTTTGTGATTTACAAATATAATTAAAAATTTTAATCATAATTCTTGAATGAGCTTTATTAGATAAAGTCTTTTAATCATTTCCATGATATCATAATTTCAGCAATGTTTGTGACTAAGTGATTAATCTTTTGGTAGGGATACAATTATGTAAAATGATGTAAATTCTGCGTGGAGCTGTGAAAAATTAGTGTACAGATTGAACCTAAGGAAAGTAATGATGATAATTGGATTTATTAAGATTGAATTTAAAAAATTTATGCCAAAAATAGAATTTTTGGTTTTAAAATATAAGTGGTTAAACTAAGCTTACAATGTGTGGTTTGAATTCTTAACTCTTATGTGTTTAATAAAATATAAATTAATTAATTTATTTTAGTTGGTACAATCTCCGGAGAATTGAAGTATGAGCTAGCTTTTTATTCTATTTTGATTTGATCCAGTAAGGGTCAACTAACCGTAGAGAAGAAAAATTTAGGCTCGTTTGCTTTGAGATTGTTCTAAGCACTATTAAACTAATGGCTAAGAACCTTCATCGCTCGGATTGTTCAAGCCACCACCAGTTCCACAAAACTGCACCACCACCACCAGTTCCACAAAACTGCACCACCACCACCACTTGATCTCCATTCATTTCATTTTTCTGACGATCGATGAAAACCACTTTTGATCACCACCACCACCACCACCTCCGATGATCCCCTCCGGCAACCCTTGGCTGGCCTCCTCCATCCCAACACCATCCTCACTCCCTAGCCAACCCCACTACCCCACTACTCCAACATAACACTTCTTAAAAACAAGGGCTACTACTACTACTACTACATTCACTCACCCCCTCCCATTTCCTCACTTCCTCACAATTTTCTCTACTCATTTATGTGGAACCACTTTTCCCTCATCCCAACCGAACCACTGTCATTCCCAACCAGCTGGCCACTATCTCCTCTAATTTCACAAGCTTCCGAGCACCCCAGCCCCTCTGATTGCCGCCTGAATCATCCAGGAACAGCAACAATCCAGCCCTGGAATTTAGCATCTGCTGGCCGATTCCCTGCTCCTCAGCCCTCCCGGCCTCAAGAGCTCCCAGCTGGCTCCTGAGACTGCTCATCCACTTGCCTCGTGCCATTTCTCTGCTCCTATTTCAATTATTTCCCCTTCCAGCCCCGTGCCTGCACCTCAACAGCCAGTTTGCACTCAAAACCCCCACCTTTCCCTACAACCAGGTACTGCCCAGCACTCATTCTCCGCACACTGCAGGCAGCTTAAGTACACATTTGAAAAGGCATAATGTTTGTGTGATTGTTGTACCTGGTTCGAGATTTTTTATGTATTAAGTGCTGTATGTAAAATTTAGGCTCTATTTGTTTGGGCGTTTCGCTGCTCCGTTTTGGGCAAACGCCGCCGGAAGGAGGGTAAACAAATGAACCTCCAGCGGCGTTATGCTCCGTTTCCACCCGCCCGCCTTGAGAAACGCCCCAAAAAGCTCCGTTTGGAGCAGCTACCTCCCTCCTCCGGTTCGAACACTCCGTTTCCACCCGCCGAATCGACCTGCCACCGCCGAACCAAATAGAGCCTTAATGTTTTTGAGTCAATGATTGCTTTATACAATCTAAGGTCAGATTGTGTCTTTTGATGAAAGGCTAATCCTGATTTACAACCACTAGGTCTCTGGAGTATTAATAATGCCCCCATATAGAGTCACTACAGAGATAGGTTGATACTTCAAATATCTTATAATGTATGGCTGATTGTTGTATGAAAGCAAGTATTGTGATACATACGGTGTATGAAAGCTGAAGTAGTGTATTTAATTGATGATTACTGTTAGTATGGAAATGGATTGAAATAGAGTAAGTACAAATATGGTAAGCATAGTCTTATAATGTGGAATTGAGAAGTCTGTAGATAGATTGTTTTTTCGTGTATCGTGTTTACTCGTGTTGTTTTACTACATATTATTTATATTTCAAGACATTATTATTTATTTGTATCACAGGAATTGCTATGTCTATCATCTTTGAATCCATTTTTTCCTATAATAAACATACATGATACAAAATTTAACATTAATTTATCATGTTTTGTGATTTTTTATTTCTAATAATTTGTATAATCTTCGTTTCAGTCTACACAAGAAGCTTGTATTAGCTTTCTTCCATAATGTGAGACATCTGCTACGTCCTTCCGGCCAGATATATGTGTCACTCACCGGACCAACTACCCTTATCATACTTGGAAGCTCAAGAAGCCGGCTTCCACATTTTCGCTCAAGCAGAATAGAATTAAAGTACAACTATGGTAAGTATAGTCTTATAATGTGGATTTGAGAAGTCTTTAGATAGATTGTTTATTCGTGTATCGTGTTTACTCGTGTTGTTTACTACATATTATTTATATTTTAAGACATTATTATTTATGCATCATGGAATTGCTATGCCCATCGTCTTTGAATCAATTTTTTCCTGTAATAAACATTCATGACACAAAATTCAACATTAATTTATCTTGTTTTATGGTTTTCATTCCTAATAATTTGTATAATCTCCGTTTCAGTCAACACAAAGAGCTTGTATTAACTTTCTTCCATAATGCCAGACATCTGCTACGTCCTTCCGGCCAGATACATGTCACTCACCGGACCGGCTACCCTTACTGTACTTTGAAGATCAAGAAACTGGCTTCCACATGCTCGCATAAGCAGAATAGAGTTAAAGTGCAATTATGGTAAGCATTGCCTTATAATGTGAATTTGTGAAGTCTTTAGATAGATTGTTATTCGTGTATCATGTTTATTGGTGTTATTGTTATTGTTACCATTGTGATCTAGAAGTGGTCAAACAAGTAGTCTCACTGGCAACACAATATGAGCCTACAGGGTCGCACATAAGAGTATTGGAGAAGTTGGAGAGGAATGTGTTGGCCTTGTTCATATGCGATATGAGTGAAGGACCAAGCCTATTGACATGGAATTGGAATTAGATCAGCCAAAGGACCTGAATTATGAATTCGAGGGGCCTTCTGGAAATCGTCGAAAAGGTAAGTCAGTTTGTCGAGTATCCTCGACGAATTCGTCGAGTATTCTCGATGATTTCGTCCTGTGCACTCGACGAATTCGACGTGACAGTTTATGTTCGTCGAGACGGTCTCGACGGATCCTTCGAGAGTTCTTCCTATTCGTCGAGTATACTCGACGAATTGCTCCAGACGAATCTGTTACGATGAATCTGATATTTGACGAATCCGTCGAGTGAACGTGTCGTTCGTCGTGTTTACTCGACGAATTGTTCTCGACGAACTGTTCTCGACGAACTATTCTCGACGAACTGGCGCAGGTCTGTTTTTCTGTAAGTTCCTTTTCGGTCTGGTCTGCGGGTATCGTCTGTTTCGGTGTTGGAGTATATATATATTGAAGAGATAATTGTTATCTCTAGATGCCCGACCTAACCGATCCAGATCGTGACTGTAACGACTTCTTCCTCCCAACGGAAGTGTTCCGAAACATCGAATTTGCAGCCGCCGATCCGTTGCCGCCGACCATTCCGACCCCTTGCCGTCTCCTGAAAGCGTTTCCTAAGCTTCGTCTTCGTCATCGCCGCCTCTCCTTTAACGGATCTAGCAATCCGTGGAGACGTTGAGGGCATTCCTTCTTCCAACCTAGATCTTGTGTGACAAAAGTTTAAGGGTTTTCTTGCTCGTGTGGATACCCATAGAGGCGTGAACATACTTCTACGCTCGGAACTCCAGCCGCAAGTGTTCGTCGGACTTCCTTGGAGCATCTTGGTTGAGTAGTGACTCAATCCCGCTAAGGTATACTTTTATTCAAAGTTGTTTTACTTCTTGATCAATGATTATCGCAAGATCCATTTCTCTTTGAGTTTTTCTTGATTTATTCCACTGCGTATATGTGATGTGCATCCCACATAGGAACCCAACAATTATTTACTACATATTATTTATACTTAAGAACATTATTACCGACCCCTTGCCGTCTCCGGAAAGCGTTTCCTAAGCTTCGTCTTCGTCACCACCGCCTCTCCTTTAACGGATCTAGCAATCCACGGAGACGTTGAGGGCATTCATTCTTCCAACCTAGATCTTGTGTGACAAAAGTTTAAGAGTTTTCTTGCTTGTGTGGATTCCGATAGATGCGTGAACATACTTCTACGCTCGGAACTCCAGCCGCAAGTGTTCGTCAGACTTCCTTGGAGCATCTTGGTTGAGTAGTGACTCAATCCTGCTAAGGTATACTTTTATTCAAAGTTATTTTACTTCTTGATCAATGATTATCGTAAGATCCATTTCTCTTTGATTTTTTCTTGATTTATTCCACTGCGCATATGTGATGTGCATCCCACATAGGAACCCAACAATTATTTACTACATATTATTTATACTTAAGAACATTATTATTTATTTTTGCCATGGAATTGCTATGTCAAGGAGCTTGTATTAACTTTCTTTCATAATGCTAGACATTTGCTACGTCCTTTTGGTCAGATATATGTCACTCACCGGATTGGCTACCCTTACCGTACTTGGAAACTCAAGAAACTGGCTTCCACATGCCCGCTCAAGCAGAATAGAGTTAAAGTACAGCTTGTAGAGGAAAGGTAGTTCAGCAGGTAAGCCCTGCAGAAATTCTCATCTTCAACCCACTGAGCCTCATCTTCTGTCCCAGCAACATCAGCACGAACAGATTTGATAGTGTAGAAGACATTCAGGTATTTCATCCCAAATTACGTGTTCAACTTCCAATCGTTGAACTCGGAGGCCGTGAACTTTTCAAGCTTGATCATGGGCACCGGAGAGGACAAGGAAGAGTTCCTCATTGCTCTTCTTGCTGTAAACCCTATCACAGGAACAGAGGCTTGGATCGACTGAGGCAGCAGGGCAGAGGAGACAACTAAGTCGAATCAATGGATCGACTTCACTAGAAGGAGGAAGAGGGCACAGGGAGCAGAACTCCAACACAATACAAGAACTGCACTGGTTTGGAAGCAGCCCGGCGGCGGGAAAGTGCAGCGGAGCAGATCGGCGACGGGTCGAGGCGGATCGACGAGCACTGCGGGAGAGGATCGTCGAACGGCTGATCGTCGAGCGGAACAGTCGTCGATCGGCTGATCGTCGAGCGGAACAGAACGATCGTCGATCGGGAGTCGTGAATCGAGCCGATCGTCGAGCGCAACGGGAACGTCGAGCTGATCGATCGTCGAACGAAGCGGCGGAGCAGATCGTCGAGCGGATCGATCGTCGACCGTCGAACGAAGAGGATCCGCACGGATCGTCGATCGGGGATGTCGGCCGGAACGTCGATCGTCGAACGCGACGGTGAGCCCTAGATCCGCGAACGGGATGGCTCCAACGACGAGGACGAACGCCGGGAGACGGGGCTCCACTTGTCTTAGCAGGCAAACGGGAGACCAGCGAACGGCGGGAGACGGGGCTTCTCTAGTCCTCGATCGGCCACGGGAAAGCAATCGCTTGCCCTAGTTCGCGAATGACGACCAGCACCGGAAGCAGGGCTAGCCCTAGATCCGCGACGGGAACGAGCACGAGAGAAGGGGGGTTGCGCTGGTCGTCGATCGACCACGGGAGAACGAGCGACGGCTTGCCCTAACAGGCAGATAACGTCGGGAACGAGCACGAGCATCGGGGAGAGAAAATGGCTGTTTCGAGAATGTAGAGGAAAGGTGCTCGAAACATCCAGAGGAGGGTCTAAGTGGAACCAACTCCCCGTTGCCCCCAGCTAGATATATATAGAGAAAACCTAGGGTTCCCAAGCGCAAAGCCCCCTAGCCCGTTATATGTCCGAATATACCTTTACAATCTCCTCCTATATTCGTGACAAATAACGGTAACGTTTCGGGGTGCTGGAGTGTAGACAAAATAATAATGCAGACTAAACAGAGAATTCAGGACAAATCATACTAAATAACAAAGTTTTGCCTGAACGGCAAACCACAACACAGATACTATCCCAAAATAAACATAGTCTGAATAATTATACAACACAAAACAAAACATGAATCAAACGTTTGATGATTCTACTCATCTAGTAGATCATCGTCATCCATGTCCAGGTCTACAGCTCCTCCAAAATCTCCATCGTAGCCTGCAAGAAATTTCATGAGTCAAACTCAATGAATTCATAAACATATGCAGTAACATTTAAAGTAAACTAGCTCTTACTAAATGAGCTTAGCACTTCTAGCAACGGTGAAGTAAGTCTGTCAGTATCTCATCCAGTCTAATTAGGACTAGTCACGTTACTTTACGCATTACAGATCACTATGTGCCTCACCAACACATGTGGACACACATCACGTGCAATATTATCAAATGTGGAATAATGTGTTGTGACCAATAATATTAGATTAACATTTACAACGACTTTCAATTCCCAGTTGAATAACTCTTGAATCAACTTACAATGAGAGGACGTTAGGTTATCAAATGTGGAATAATCCGCATCCAACCATCTTGGGTTTTCATCAAGAAATTATTTGGGGTTTTCAGTCTGTCACTTATTAGATGCTTGAATTTGGCAGCTATAGGCTCGTGCATATCAAAACATAATCGTTGGAGGAAAGTTTCATATTTCTATGAACTTTAATCCCATTTCCCCGGATGTTTTGATTGTGAGAGCTCTATTTAATCCTTTAGTAAGGGCGTCTGCAACATTATCTTTCGATCTCACATCAACCAGGGTAAAAATCCCTTGACTTGTGAGAGAGGTCAACCATGCCTGTTTCATCCTAAGTTGCCTTCTTTTGCCATTGAACAAAGTGTTCGTGGCAACCGTTTTAGTAGCCTGATTATCGCAGTAAACTGCAACACAGCTATGATAAGCATAGACTTATAATGTGTATTTGAGAAGACTTTAAATAGATTGTTTATTCCTGTATGGTGTTTACTGGTGTTGTTTACTGCATATTATTTATACTTCAAGACATTATTATTTATTTGTATCATAGAATTGTTATGCCTATAAACTTTGAATCCATTTTTTCTTACAATAAACATGCATGACACAATTTAACGTTAATTCATCATGCTTTATGGTTTTTATTCCTAATAATTTGTATAATCTCCGTTGCAGTCTACATAAGGAGCTTGTGTTAACTTTTTCCGATCAGATAAATGTCACTCACCTGATCGGCTACTCTTACCGTACTTGGAAGCTCAAGAAGCTAGCTTCCATACTCACTGAAGCAGATTGAGTGCGCCGAGTTTGTCATAAATGACTATCCAGGGTATAAGATCAAGAAGCAAGGTGGGCGGATGTGTGATAGCCCCTTCACCATAGAACTTGCCGCCAATTTCAAGATTGTTGTCTGCAAAAAGATGTCGCTTATCAAGTTTTTTTGATTCGGATTGATTATTTTTTATTTCTTGTCTGCAAAAAGATGTCGCTACTCTTACCGTACTTGGAAGTTCAAGAAGCTAGCTTCCATACTCACTGAAGCAGATTGAGTGCGCCGAGTTTGTCATAAATGACTATCCACGGTATAAGATCAAGAAGCAAGGTGGGCGGATGTGTGATAGCCCCTTCACCATAGAACTTGCCGCCAATTTCAAGATTGTTGTCTGCAAAAAGATGTCGCTTATCAAGTTTTTTTGATTCGGATTGATTATTTTTTATTTCTTGTGCGGATTGATTTTTTTTAATAAAATTTCTGATTCGGATTGATTTTTTATTTAAATTTTCTGATTTGGTGTTATCATTCTCATAGATTATTGTAAAATATATAATATGCTTATCATTCTCATAAAATTTCTGATTCGGTTTAAGAGTGTTGTTCCACAAGTTACCCAATTTTGAATCATTTTTAATTACCATCTTTTTACGTTAACAAAAGTATTTGGCATGTCTTTTATGTGGCTAATATTAATAGTGATTGTGTCTTGGGTGTGGCCAATATTTTTTTCATGATAAATTCATAGCTAAATATCTTTCTGTCTTTTACCTACATTATTTTTTGTTGCCGAATTGTGGCAAAAGCCTGAGCTACAATTTCAGACTTGTCAGGGTTCTTTTGTCTGCATCTCACAGAGTCTTTGGTCCCAATGTTTTTGAAGGAGACTTTTGTCTGCTTATCTTTTTGGTAAGCTGAGCAAATGCCCTCTTTGGAGCACTTCACATTGGAGCCATTATTAACTAGCTGTTGACTGAAGAGCTTGCCAATAGTCCTGAAATTCAAATGGGGTATCCTCTTGTGTCACTGGACACAGTATGAGACTTTCTCATTTGCCACTAAATAGATAAGAGAATCTGTGTCTAAACATAGAAAGTTTAAGCAATAAATATTTTCACTCCTAGTGCCTGTCAAGATGACCTCTTGGTCACTTGACCTCCTAATTAGGCACTCATCTTTATGGAAGACAATAACATAGCCAAGATCAGAGAGCTGGTTTATGCTTATCAGGTTGTGCTGTAACCCTTCAATATAAGTCACTTTGGTGATTATGACTGCCATTGGTAATCTTACTATATTCTCTGGTTACCCCTCCATCTTTTATTTGACTAAACTCTTTTAAGTTGCTCCTTGTTTCAGTCATGTGCCTGAAATAACCACTGTCCAAGTATCATATAGGGGTATGACATTTTGGACTATCCTGCAATATACATATTACTTAACCTTAGGACCTCAATATCTATTGAGTCTTAGGTGCCTGTTAGCATGAAGCTGAATATGTCCACTAACAGAATTTCTGACTAGTGGACTGACCCTAGTTCTGGCCACATTGGGATTGTGCCAGCAGTCAATGACAAAATGTCATATCTTACCACAACATCAACAATCATATATGTTATATCTTCTCTTCTGTGTAGGCCCTATGGCTTGGTTAGCAACACCAGCCTTAACAAGAGGAAGATGTGATGCAGCCTTTTTCTGATTTCTTTCAGCTAGAATTTGACTGAAGGTATGTCTTTTAGCTGGTTGATTTGGTCTTCCCTGAGTGCCAGCAACAGCAAGCTTCTTTTCAGAAATCATGCTTCTGATGGCTTCAGATATTCCCAGATCAGCCTGACTCTTAGATTTGCCCTTAGTCTGAACCTTTGATGTAAGACTCTGAGCCTTGGCTGCAGCAACATTCTTGAGTGTTGGTGCAGAAGTACCAAAGACAAATGGTCTAGATTGGGTCATTTGAAATTTCTCATTGGCAGCCTTGAGTGCACACACCCTGCCAAAACTTTCACCATGGCAATGACCATCTTTGTTTACTCCAGATGAACAACCTTTCTCCCAGTGACCATAAGAGCTTTCTTGGTCATACCTGTTAGAAGGTATCAAAACTTTTCTGAAAAGAATGAGAGGCTTAGAAGCAATAGGCTGAAGTGGAACTGGAGCATTGCCCTTCCTTTTGGAAGGAGCAACTCTTGTGCTTCCCTTGAATCCCAACTCCTTCTTGCCCTTTTGAGAGGAGAAAGAGTCTATCAAGGGGAGGACAATACTTGGCTTAGAATAGCTAGCCACTATTCTTTTCTCCTTCTCAAGCTTATCTTCAAGTTCCCTGATGAGACAGTTCTTGTACTTGATGGAGGCTACCTGAATGTCCAAGAGAGACTTCAGTTGGCTAATTTTCCTAGCTTTCTGGTCCAACAAATTTGCTGTTACAGTCTGCTGGGTAACAAGTTTAAGAGATGAAATCTCTTTAGTTTGTTTCTTAGACAACTTTTTGACATTCTTGAAGGCATTCAGAAGTTCTCCTTACTTGTCAATCAGTTGATTGACATCTCTTTCAGATCCAGAATCTTCTTCACCACGTGGTGAAGAGGCTTCTAAGTAAGGACTAGTCTCATACTCAGACAAGGAAGCAGAATTAGGTAATTGCCATCAGCCCTCTTCATCTGTCATTGCCATCAGCCCTCTATAGCTATGAACATCTTTATCCACCTATGACTCACTGTCTGATAGTGTCAGAGGGGCCCTGATTCCTATCCTTACTAAAGGATTGACTTCTCCTACTGCAACAATTTCATCTTTAACAACAACAGCAACTAGCCCAATGTAGGCTTCTTCTTCTTCAGACTCAGAAAATGATGAGTCTGTCCAAACTCTTTTCCTTTTTAGCAATGAAGGATTTTTCCTTCTTTCCTTTGTGCTGGTGCTGCTTCTTCTCCTCAGTCTCCTTCCTCTTCTCTGGGTAGTCAACTATCACATGCCCAAACTTGCTGCAATAGTAGCAAATTACTTTAGAAGAATTATATTTATTATGTTTAGAATTATACCTGTCAGTCTTTTTGACTGATTCTTCCTGTGATGAGTGGAATTGGAAGACCTCTTCTTCCAATGCTTCTTCTTCATCAGCCTCTGGAGTTGTCTGAAAAATGCTGCAAAGTCTTCATCAGACATGTTGCTGTCTGATGCCTCTGAGTCTAAGCTTTCTGACTCAGTTGGTCTCCTTGGTGGAGATGGAATCCTCTCCTTGCCTTTCCTTGTGCTTTTAGCTCTGAATGCCAAGGACTTTTCTTTGGCCAATGATTTGTTGGTGGCATCCTCCTCCTTCCTGGCAGCTAGCTGTATCTCATAGGAGAGCAGCTTCCCAAACAATATTTGGGGAGGGGTGTCAGCAAGCTTGACCATCTCTCTTATGGCACAGTTCTTAGTATCCCAGTCTCTTGTGAGAGACTTGAGAAACTTATCATTTATTTCATAATTATTGAAGACCCTTCCATAGGTCTTCAACTCATTTATGATTCTGAAGAATCTTTCATAACAAGTAGTTATGTTCTCCTTCAGGATTTGCATGAAAGCCTCATACTCTTGGTTGAGCAGAGACTTCCTATCATCCCTTATCTCATCAGTACCCTCCATGTAGACCACAAGGGTGTCCCACATCTCCTTGGAGGTCTGACAGTGAACCAAGTTCAGGAAGGTTGAGTCATCTACAACACTGGCAATGATGTTCTGTGCTCTCTTGTCCAAGCCAACTAATATGACCTCATATTTGGTCATTTCAGATAATGTATTTGGTGTCTGGATGTTGGCATCCAGAGCGGAGACCTTTATAGGAATACATGTCCCTCCCTAACAGTTGCAAAGATTCTTGGATCATAGGCTTCCATGAATAGCCTCACTCTTTCTTTCCATATTCAAAACTGCTCCTTTCTACAGATGAGGAGTTTCATGGAACTCAGCTCTCTCTGGCTCTCTCCTGAGCCCATGATCACTAAACTGCAACTACGTACCTTTGGGGATCACTCAGATTGTTAAATCCTTTTTGAGTAACCTCCCTCTGATACCATTTGAAAGATCTTATTTTCAAGGTATCTAGCAATCTAAAGGGGGGGGGGGGGGGTGAATAGGTTTGTCTAGGTATTTTGATAGTCTTTTTAATATCTTGTTATTTTCTTTTAGCTTTCAGCTTAGGATGATCTACAGCTTGTTCTTAACATTTGCAATTAAGAAAAGAAAAAAACACAGAAAAGCACACAAGTATTTTATAGTGGTTTCCCAAAATTATGGGTACATCTACTCTCCTCCCACCTTATTAACTTCCTGTTAGTCAAGACACTTCTTCAAACCAATGCTCCAAGGAGCTTACACCTCAGATCCCTCAGGATCTCTCAGACTCCTCCAAGACTTACACATCGGCCACAAAGGCCCACTCTCAGTGATACAAGTATCACCTACCTCAGACAATTAAGCCCTACCACTCAGGCTATAGAGGATAGCCCTTAGAGCAAACTTGCTCCTACAATTCATAGAGATACACTCTCCTACAGCTCAGACAAATTTGCCCTACCTCAGACCCCAATGTCCTACAGCTAAAATCCAGAAGGATCCTACAAAAAAATTAGTTTAATTAACTTTGACACAGAGAAATTTCTCCGTGTCAACAACTTGAGTAGAAAAATTTCGGCTCCAACTGTAACGACCCGGGATTTGGCCCGAAGCCCCCCATGGCATCGCTACCGGGCTGCAGCCCAAGCACCCCAACCCCTCTCCCTCCACAGGCGGGTTGTTGGTGGCCACAGCCTCCCTTTGATGAGCGAACTCGACAGTTAAGTTGGGCCGTACGGGGACTTCCCAGGAGGTCACCCATCCCAGTACTACTCCAGCCCGAGCACGCTTAACTATGGAGTTCTTTCAACCTTCATCACCAATTGAGCTGCAGCTTTCCTCGGTCTTCCTCTTTCGAATTCGTGGTCGCATTCTTTTGTGGGGTGGCGAGCACGTGTTTGTGCGACCTGCTGTAACGCTAATGAACTCTGGAATGTCCATGAAGGAATGTACAAAATCTTGTTTGAGGAATCTGCGCGTTCCTCTTTGTGTTGTTTTGCTTGCATACGTTCGCTAATGTGTGTCTTGTCCACCTATAGGTGACACGTAGTGGTGCTGGGCAGTCTGAGCCCCAGCGTTCTGATGAGAGTGCGGCACCAGCTGAGGTGCCCACACCTCCTCCATCGGCGGAAACTGTTCGCTTAGTTGCTGAGGCGCTATTTGCCATGATTCAGCCGACCGGGCAAGCGCAGCCGGCAGTAGTGCCAGTTCGTGTTGATGTAAGACCCGAGCCGGTTGAGGCTGTAGATCCACGAACAGCTGACCGACAGTTGAAGCAATTCATGAGCTTCAGTCCTCCTACGTTTGCGGGAATGGGATCTCCAACGCAGGCGGAAGATTGGTTATCGCGTGTCAAGAGGATAATGACAGCGATCAGGGCGGAGGAAACTCTTAAGGTCACCTTAGCCACCTTCATGCTTGAAGGGGAGGCGCGGTTGTGGTGGGACGAGGTTGAGTTACACCATTTGGTGGGCAGGCAATTAACGCAAGTGTCGATTGAGGAGTTCTCTCGGATATTTCTGGCGAAACATGTCCCAGCGGCGCAACGCATTGCTATGGAGAATGAGTTCCAACGGTTAAAGCAAGGGGAAGATAATGTGGATGTCTACTTGCACGAGTTTACCAGGTTGGGACGATATGCGGGAACAATCTTCGCGGATGACCAAAGGAAAACGAATCGGTTCTATGAAGGACTGCGGGATGAGTTGAGATTCCTGCTTTCGAGTTCTGTGAGCCAAGGGTTTCAGGCGTTGGTTGATACTGCGTGCGCGTTGGAGAAGGACATGAGGCGAGTGCAAGGGAATAAGGGCTCGGTTGTGTCGAAGCCAGAGTTTCAAGCACCTCGCCCGAGCAAGTCGTTTTACCAGAAGAAAGGGGGTAAGAGGTCCAAGCCATCTGGGCAAGTGACTACGACCGTTGTGTCGGGAGCGACATCAAGGCCGGATGCTCGTACATGCTATAACTGTGGCCGGGTGGGGCATATAGCCTGTGACTGTCGGGTGGTTCAGCCCAAAGGGGAAAAGAAGACGGGTGCGTCTTATGCTGAGAAGGGCAAAGCGGTGGTGGATTCCTCTGCTTCTCAGGCACAGCCCCGAATCTATCAACTTGGCCAACAGGAAGCGATTAAGCAAAGTGACGTCGTCACAGGTACGAGTTGATTTAGTTTACTTGCTGGTGCTTTTGGTTTTGGTTATGTATAGCTTGTGCATGTTGTGTGTGATGCAGGCTTTGTCCTGATTCGGAATAATTTGGCGAGAGCCCTGTTTGATACGGGTGCTTCGCATTCTTTTCTGTCTGAGGATTTCGTATCTCGCATTGGGGTACCAAGTCATGTGACGGTGGAT
The DNA here is from genome assembly GCA_039513925.1 of Platanthera zijinensis. Classification (NCBI taxonomy): domain Eukaryota; kingdom Viridiplantae; phylum Streptophyta; class Magnoliopsida; order Asparagales; family Orchidaceae; genus Platanthera; species Platanthera zijinensis. Next base: position 66,633,333 of record CM077093.1, read on the forward strand.
AGTACAAGGGTGCTATTGCCGAATGGCTGTGTGATGCTTGCGGATAGGGCTTGCGATGTGGATGTGCAAATAGGAAGTCGGGATTTCGGTTTGAGTGCAGCTGTGCTACCGTTATCGGAGTTTGATGTGATCTTTGGTATGGACTGGCTCTCGGAGCAGCGTGCCTTTATTGATTGCAACTCCAAAGAAATTACACTGGGCCAGAATACCGGACTTGTGACGAAGTTCGCTGGTATGCGAGGAGTTGGCGGAACGTTGTTGTCTGCACTCCAAGTCGTCAATGCTGTTCGGAAGGGCGCGGAGTTATTCTTCACGCTAATTCAGGCTGTTGAGCCTAAGGCCAGTGTCGGTGAAGTGCCAGTTGTGTCAGAGTTTGCCGATGTGTTTCCTAACGATTTTCCTGGGTTACCACCCCAGCGGGAGATTGACTTCTCTATTGAGTTGGTGCCAGGTGCGAAACCTGTGGCCCGCTCTCCATATCGCGTCGCGCCAAAAGAGATGGCTGAGTTGAAAGTCCAATTGCAAGAGTTGTTGGAGCAGGAATATATACGCCCAAGTATGTCACCTTGGAGCGCGCCTGTTCTCTTTGTGAAGAAGAAAGACGGTAGCTTACGGTTGTGTATTGACTACCGCGAGTTGAATAAGCTGACGGAGAAAAACAAATATCCGATTCCGCGGATTGATGACCTCTTTGATCAGCTGGCAGGATCAACGGTCTATTCCAAGTTGGATTTGAAATCGGGATATTATCAGCTAAGGATTCGGGAAGGTGACATTCCCAAGACGGCGTTTGGAACACGCTACGGGCATTATGAGTTCACGGTAATGCCGTTTGGCCTATGTAATGCGCCTTCGGTATTTATGGATCTAATGCATCGAACGTTCCGAGAGTATTTGGATTTGTTTGTTATTGTGTTTATCAATGACATCTTAGTATACTCTCAGTCGGAAGAGGATCACGCAAACCATTTGCGGTTGGTCTTGCATACCCTGAGGAGGAATAAGCTTTTTGCCAAGTTCTCAAAGTGCGAGTTCTGGCTCTCTTCAGTAGCCTTTTTAGGCCATGTGGTAAGCGGAGAGGGTATCGCGGTGGATCCGTTGAAGATAAGTGCCATCCGAGATTGGCCAGTGATGTCTTCAGTGGCCGAGGTCAGGAGCTTCCTTGGACTTGCGGGCTACTATAGACGGTTTGTGGAAAACTTCTCACGGATTGCTTTACCTCTGACCACGCTGACGAGAAAAGATCAAAAGTTCATTTGGACGCCGGAGTGCGCGCGAGCTTTTGAAGACTTGAAGAGTCGTTTGACCACGGCGCCTGTGTTGACATCGCCATGTGGTACCGATGGGTATGAGATCTATAGTGATGCATCAGGGAGCGGCTTAGGCTGAGTCCTTCTGCAGTTTGGTAAAGTGATTGCTTATGGCTCGCGTCAGTTGAAAGTGCATGAGCGGAATTACCCCGTCCATGATTTGGAGTTTGCGGCGGTAATCTTTGCGCTCAAGTTGTGGCGGCACTATCTATATGGCGTGAAAGTGGATATCTATACAGATCACAAGAGCCTAAAGTATTTGTTGGATCAGAAGGATCTGAATATGCGACAATGAAGATGGATGGAGTTCCTCGGGGACTACACCTTCGAGATTCACTATACCCCCGGGAAGGGAAATGTGGTCGCTGATGCTTTGAGTCGAAAGACTCCGGTACGGGCAAGCTGGGTGCAGAGGCATGATCAGCGTTTGATCCAGGAATTGGAAGCAATGGAGATATCATGTGTTGACAAGGGTGCGTCAACCGATACATGTTTGAACTGGACGGAGGTGCAGTATGACCTTACGGACAGAGTTCGGCGAGCAACGGAGCTTGATGAAAGTCTCCAGCGCTATGCAAAAGATGGGCCGGATGACCAATTCTCTTGGGATAACGGGTTATTAAGGAGAAATGGTCGAGTGTGCGTCCCAAGTGTGGGTAAATTGAGGGAAGAGTTGATGTACGAAGCTCACTTTGCAAAGTACTCAGTTCACCCAGGGAGCACAAAGATGTACCGAGATCTGAAAAAGCTGTTCTGGTGGCCCGGACTAAAGAAAGATGTCGCACGTTATGTGGCTGAATGCACTACCTGTGCGTTAGTGAAAGCAGAATGCCAGAAGCCTGGCGGTTTCCTGAAGTCGTTACCTATTCCGGAGTGGAAGTTCGATGACATTTCGATGGATTTCGTGCATGGGTTGCCGAGATCTCAACGCGGTCATGATTCAATCTGGGTGATTGTGGACCGGTTGACAAAAGTGGCGCACTTCCTTCCAAACAGAAGAGACGATTCAGTGGAAACATTGGCCAAGCTGTATGTGGAGCAAGTTGTTCGACTGCACGGTGTTCCCCGGAGCATCGTTAGTGACCGTGATGGGCGGTTCACATCGAATGATTGGCGGCTCGTTCATCAAATGTTGGGTACAAAATTGGCGTTTAGTACGGCCTTTCATCCCCAAACGGATGGCCAGACTGAACGAACCAACATGACGATGGAGGATATGCTCCGCATGTGCGCCCTAGACTTTGGTAAGAGATGGGAAGATTATATATTCCTTGTCAAATTTGCCTATAATAATAGCTACCAAGCGAGTATTGGTATGACACCATTTGAAGCTTTATATGGTCGGAAATGCCGTACACCGTTAGCTTGGGCAGAAGCAGGCGAATCTAAGCTGAGTGGGAAAAAGGAAGTCGAAGAAGCTACTTCGCTCATACGCTCTATTCGGGAGAGGCTATTGATAGCCCAAGATCGTCAAGCAAAGTACTACAATGCCAAGCACCGGAACGTGGAGTTCGCGGTGGGTGATTGGGTATATTTGAAGATCAAACCCTTCAAAGGCGTGTCCAGGATTCGGCGTTTGAAAAAGCTAAGTCCGAGGTATCTTGGTCCATTTGAGGTGGTGGAGCGAGTTGGGGAAGCTGCTTATCGACTAGTACTTTCAGCGGACTTGGGTGGATTACATGATGTGTTTCACATCTCAGTCCTTCGTAAGGCGGTGAAGGATCCAGCGCAAGTGATGGAGAATGATCGGGTACCGGTCGAGTATGGGCTAACGACGAGGGTTAGACCCATTCGGATCGAGGATCGAGCCGAGAAACAGTTGCGGAACAAAGTGATCGGGATGGTCAAGGTCCGATGGGACAATTGTGGCCGTGAAGAGCTAACATGGGAGCGAGAGCAGACCATGCGAGCTGAGTTTCCCGAGTTATTTGTATAAACTGTTGACCGTGTACTTTTAGTTATAACATAGTTATAGCTTTGCTGGTTCTTGTTTCCTTACCGTGCAAATTTCGGGACGAAATTTTGTTAAGGGGGGGAGGATTGTAACACCCCAAAAAGACCCCAAAGGACTCAACATGAAGCTTGAGTAGCAGGCTGTTTGACACGGCCTGGGACACGGGCGTGTCCCAGGGCGTGTCGGGGGTACACGGCCTGGGACACGGGCGTGTCCCAGGGCGTGTTCAGGCTAGTCGACGTTTGAGAGTCGACGATCGTCGAGCCTGGGACACGGCCTTCGACACGGGCGTGTCCCAGGGCGTGTTCGAATTATTTTTCAATATTGGCCTATTCGAGTCAGAGCCGGACATGGCCGTGAACACGGCCTTGAACACGGGCGTGTCAGGCTGGACACGGGCGTGTCAGTTGCCGTGTTCCGACCCGTGTACTGGTTTTGGAAATCGGTGAGTATCGTGTAACAGGAGACACGGGCGTGTCTCAAGAATGACACAGGCGTGTCAGGTTAGACACGGGCGTGTCGATGCCCGTGTTGTTCAGCCGGTTCAAACTGTGTGTGCCGCTTAAGGGTACACGGCCTGTGACACGGGCGTGTCACAGGCCGTGTCAGCCAAAAATAGAGTTTTTTGGGCAGATCGTGGCCGTTCAGTTTTCTCTCTTTTGATCCAAGGGCTCAGGTGGTTTCCTGGCTGGATTAAGTCGTGAGGGAAGAATGAAGAAGTCATTCTTCATTTGTGCTTAAGGAAGAGAGAGGAAGAGAGAAAGAAGGAGGAGGAGAGCAAGCCACCGACGGAGTTCCCGTGGTCCGATTCGTGATCTGAAGCCGGCGTTGTGAAGGCAAGGCTGCTGCGGTTCTTTCTAACCGGCTCGTTTTCGATGGCACCGAAGAGATCGACAAGGGTAACGATCTCCCTCCTTGGACATGGGAAGTCCTTCTTTTCTGCATTGCATAGGGAAAACCCTTCCCCGCGAGTGTGCGGTGGGTTGTGGTATCCCTTGGGGTAGATATGTGAAGTCCCCCTTGTTAGAGGCCGGAATTGGAGTACGGCTCTAGGCATGCTGTGTGAAGCCCATCTGGACGTGGTCTGGATTGGTGATGCTTGTTTGCATATCGGAGAAGGCTCCGTGAGTATGGCTTGTGATGCTTATGGCTTGTGATGCCTATGGCTTGTGATGCCTTGTTCCTACCTGTTGCTTGGTGCGGTAGGAAGTACTGGACGATGTCCAGGAAATGAAGAGGGTTGGATGCAACTCTTGTGGCCGTGAGTTGCCACTTTGTGAGTGGTTGAGCCGTTGGGCTGCAACTCGATGAAAAGGCAGATTGCCGAACAGGAAAGGTGAAACCGACCCGCGCCTATAAATAGCCATGGATACTTCCGTATTCGAGGTGGCACGGCGACTTGAGCAACGGGGGGTGGCTGATCCGTACCTGCGTTAGGTCCGTCCGACTTGGAAGCCTGGTTATAGGTTTTGTTGGAGCGCCTAATGAGAGTCTTAGGCCCGCGCGCCGGAAAGACTAGAATGCTCAAATACCGTGTAGACGGTGGTGTTGACCCTGGTATTCCGGTACACCGAGAATGTGCCCTGAGTGCACGGACTGTCGGGCCGTGTGGCCGATAGTTGTGATGGCTTGAATGTGCCTGCGCGCACATATTTGCTATTTGATGATGCCATGCTTGCAGGGAAAGAATGCTCATGCCCTGAGAAAGGGGTAGGATTGTTATAATTGGGTCAGCTGAAAGCTGACCGTTGCATTGTTTGCCACCGGTTGGGTGGATTGTTCCCGTGCAGGTGCTGGAGAGCCAAGTGGTAAATGATGGGCTGAAGCCCTACTGCTGTTGCTGCTGCTGCTGCGGCTAGCCCTTGAAGGCTAAGCGAATGACTTTGTTTTGTTTTCTCTTGTACTCATGTATGGCCGGCCTGCGCGCCGAGGTTTGTAAAACATGTTGTATGTAAAGAGGAACTGTAAGGCCTTAAGGCCAAACTCTTGTTTTTGTTGTACATTCCATGGTTTGATATATAAAGGTGGTTTTATATATTTGGACATTCCGGATTAGAGTTCAAAGTTGTAACTTAAAGCTTCCGCTAGAATGCTCTGAGTTAGGATTCGTATGGTTTGGTATTATCCTGTGACCTCACCGTCTGTTTGTGGCATATAGTGTGGGGCCCCGGCCGGACCTTCTACTATACGTCATTTAACGGATGGGGTCGTTACACCAACTCTCCTTACAGTAGGGAAAAGATTTGCTGGAGGAACTCAGAAGTTAACTTCTGAACTTGCTGTAGAAGGATAAAGATCTTTTGATCTTGATTCTTCAAACAACTCACAGAACCTGCTTAAGAATGAATGTTCTTCTTTCTTCAGAACTGATTTTTAATCTACTGTGGCAGATGTAGACTTGCACAACTAACTGAACTTTTCTTGCTGGAGCGCTTCATGCTTTTCACATGGAGCAATGACGAAGAAGATGAAGACGACTGCTCTCCTTTTTGAATATTGTATGCCCTAAAAGTTGTCTTTGTCTTGACCTTATCTCTTCCTTTTGTAGTTCGCTGATCAACGGTTCTTAGAGATCGGTGGGCCCCACTTGCATTTTCCAGCTGCGTCTGCTTTAATGGAAGAAGACGTATAGTAGCTTTACGACAAGTTTTGTCCTGTACTGTAACTTTCCCGTATCTGATTTGACTTTTGTTGATTTTGTCGATTTTGTTGACGTCCGAACCTGTGGAATTAGCCAAAATCGAGCATCAGTAGAATAGACGTTGAGTGAGTAAGCATCACTCAACGCTAAAAAACAGACAGATTTGTTGTCTCTTGGCGTTGAGTGAGTAACCTTCACTCAACGCCAAACTATTTAGAATATAAATATGTTTTTAGGCGTTGAGAGCATTGAGTGAACATCCCGCGCTCAACGCCATCTGCCTTAGCCATATTTCTTCTTCTTTAGCAACTTAAGCGTTGAGAGCCCTCACTCAACGCTATTTGCTGGAACTCATTTCTGCATAAGGGCGTTGAGAGCGTTGAGTGAGCATGCCTATCTCAACGCTCTTTGCCTTAGTAGAATTTCTGTGTTTAAAAACACTGGGCTTTGTCTGTTTTACTTTGAACTGAGTTTGACGAATGGTGAACTGAGCTCGACGAACTTTGAAACTCAAGCTCTGAATTTAGCTCAACGAATGGTGAGCTGAGCTCGACGAACTCTGAACTCAGTTCGACGAATTTTGAACATGGTTCAACTAGTTCAACTTACAGCCTTTTAGCTGTATGGCGTTGAGTGTGTATTCATCACTCAACGCCAAAACACTTAGCAATATTTCTCTTTAGTACTTATAGCGTTGAGTGAGTTGACTTTACTCAACGCCTGTGGACTTAGCCACATTTCAGCTCATTCCAACTTAGGCTATTTTTGCTTTAGTCTATCTCACAGCATTTTGCTGTATGGCGTTGAGTGAGTTGACTTCACTCAATGCCTATGGTCTTGGTCATTTTCTCAGCTAGCCACTAACTAGGCTTTGACTGTATAGGCTCCACTCAGTGCTATAAGTCATCTGACATTGAGTGATTTACCTTCACTCAACGCCTCTGGACTTGACAGATTTCTATCATCCCACACCTTAGGTAAGTGTTTACTTGACTTAGCCATTTAAGCTACCTGCCCATCACAGTCATCTTCTGATATGTGTATATCATTGATAAGATTGTCTTCCTCAAATCCAGGATATTGTGGGCAATGAACCCAACAGATTTCCTGTCATCCCTCTTCCTTGTCCCTTCCATATACACAATCAAAGAATTCCTCGTCTCTTTAGCAGTTCTATACTGGACCATGTTCTGGAATGTGGAGTTATCTATGACACTTACAATAATGTTTTGAGCCCTTTTATCCATTGTTGCAAGAATGACTTCATCCTTGGTCATCTCAGTGTATTTCTTGGGTGTCTGGATATTGACATTTATAACAGAGACCTTCATAAGAATAAAATGTCTCTCTTGAATAATTATGAATATCCTAGGGTCTGAGGTTTCCATAAATAGCCCCATCCTCTCCTTCTAGATCCCAAAATTTTCCTTCCCATATATAGAAAGTTTCATAGAACCCAACTCCTTATGGTTCTCACCGAAGCCATGAAGATAATCTTCTGCTACTCGTGGAGATCTATTCAGACTATTAAGTCCTTTTTGAACAATCTCCCTATGATACCACTTGAAAGTCTTTTTTAAGGGTAGCTAAACTCCTAGAGGGTAGGGTGGTGGTGGTGGGGTGGGGTGAATATGATAGTTTTAACTCTTTTTTTAAACTTTGAATTTATGAACTTAGTGTGTGTTAATGTTAGTTTTTTGCTTTCAAGAATACACAACAACACACAAGAGTTATAGTGGTACACCTATCTAGGGTACATCCACTTTTCCCATCCACCTATCTAGCAGTGTGCTAGATCCGGCTAACTTCTCCTATTTTCTCAGCTCTTTGAGCTTACACCTCAGAGTGAGACTCACTCTTACAACTCAGACTAAAGATAGTCCTACCTTAGGCTCAGTAGCCCTACCTCAAAGATTAACCCAATCTCCTAGCACAGATCCCTCAGGATCCTACCTCAGATCCACCATGAGATCCTACCCACTCAGATCTAGTCCTTGATCCTACAACTCAGCCTTTATAGCACAGGCTTACAGCTCAGATCACTTAATGATCCTATAGTTGAATAATGTTCTATTGAGATTGAGTACAGAGAAGTATGTCTCTGAGTCAGCTTCTTGTACTGTGTATAACCATCCCTAACTCTTCACAGCAACAAGAATGTGGATGTTCAAATTTGTTTCACTTGTGCTGAGAAAATCTGATGCAGAGCTTTGTTCTTTCAAGCTTGAATATGTTCTGAGTTGAAAAGCAGCAACCTTGAAGAAGAACCACAACTTTCTTGAGTGCTCTGCTAACTAACCCTTTCAAAAGATTAGAGTTTCACTTCTTGCTGAAGACTCCTTAGAGTTTTTTGATTTCAAAAAACTTTTCCATCAAGCAAGATTATTTGTCTTTTGTTCCTTTTATTAATTTCTCTGAAAGGACATTTTATATACCATAGTTCAACGACTATCTATTCCTGTATAGACATGTCGAATAAGTAGTTGTAAAGTTCCTTTTAGCTTTAACTGCTCTGTAGAAAGTATATGACGCCATTTGGCTTCTAGTGCGCAAGTCCCGCTCAATTTGAATTTAAAGGACGTCAGCATGACTCATCGCTTGTGGATTTAACAACTTTCACAAAAAATATGCACATGCGTTGAGTGAAGTCTTGCGACTCAACACAAAACACTTAGCTGAATAACTGCCTAACATCTGAGGCGTTGAGTGACCCTTCTTCACTCAATGTTGTTGTCTTTGACAACTTAACTTATAAGGCGTTGAGTGACCCTTCATTACTCAATGCATTTGTACTTAGCAGAATTCTTTCGATTGAAGGCGTTGAGTGAACGTTCTTCACTCAATGCTTTTGGACTTGATAGTTATCCTTTCTGCAGGCGTTGAGTGAACCTTTTACACTCAACGCTTCTGGACTTGTACAAAATTTCTGAATGAAGGATTTGAGTGAACCGTCTACACTCAACGCTTTTGTACTTAGCTGTGTTTTTTTATAAGACATTGAGTGAGCCTTCTTCACTCAACTTTTCTGGACTTAGCTGTATTTTTTTGATAAGGTGTTGAGTGATCCTTCTTCACTCAATGCTTCTGAACTTGAGCAGATTTCCTTTGAGTAGACATTGAGAGAAAGGTCTTCACTTAACGCTTCTATATTTGGACATATTTGAGTTCAGCATGTAACGCCCTGAAAATCAAAAGAGGAACGAGAGGCGTTTGAGCCAAGTTTGGGTCTTGGTAAGGTGAACACGGCCTGTGAAACGGGTGTGTCACATGACCGTGTCGTGCTTGGGTCGTCGAGGCGAGGTCTACGATCGTTGAGGGCTGGGAACATAGCCTGGGACACGAGCGTGTCCCAGGGCGTGTTAAGCACACGGCCTGTGACACGGGCGTGTCACATGGCCGTGTCCTCTTCTATAAGTTTTGGTCCTGTGTCGATTGAGGGACACGACCCGGAACACGGGCATGTACTGATTGACACGGGCGTGTCTAAGCCCGTGTCCTGTTCGGGACGCGACAGTTTCAACGTCGATTGAGGCACACGGCCCATGACACGGGCGTGTCCATGGTTGACACGGGCGTGTCCCAAGCCGTGTCACAGGCCGTGTCCTATTCTGGATTTCCTGGTTTACGGCGAGTGTGGAACACGGCCTTGGACACGGGCGTGTCACAAGCCGTGTTCGGCCCAGTAATTTGACTTTAAGTGTGAATCGTGGCCGTTCGTTTGCTTATTTTGGGATCCAAGGGCTCAGGTTGGTCTATGCTGGGATTTAGGCCGGGAATAGGGTTTTCAAACCCTCATTTCAAGTGAGCATTCTCTTTCTAAGACTTTAGAGAGAGGGGAGAGCAAGGAGGAAGAGGAAGAGGAAATCCAGTCGCCGGAGAAGCTTCGGAGCCCCGATTCTCGATCCGAGTCCAGATCTGCGAACGCGAGGCCGATATAGTGTTTTCCATCCGAATAGATCTTCATGGCGCCAAAGAGAAATGCTAGGGTAATGATTCTCTACTTGGGCATGTGAAGTCCTCTTTCCTTTTTGCATAGGAAGCCCGCTCTCGCGAGTATGCGGTGATTTTATGGTGTTCCTTCAGGTAGACATGAATAGTCCCTATTGTTTTACATGCAGAGTCCGGAATCGAAGTACAGACATAGGCATGGTGTGTGAAGCCTACCCAGACAAGTTGGTCTGGATCGATGATGTTTCATTATGCATGAATAGACGGAGAAGACTTCGTGCCGATGATTATTTTCGGGTTTTTCTGCGCGGTAGATTGCAGCAGGGAGTCTTGGGGGCTAACTCCAAGGTGCACCCGAAAAATTGGGCAGAAGCGTGAATCTGTCGTCTTTGGTGGCTTGGGAGCCATCCTTGTACATAACCGGGTTATTTACTTTTTTTGATCGATTTTCGGGCAGTGGGGAAGCTTAACTCGCACCGGTTATTTTTATTATCGTGGCGATGTGAGCAATGAGTTAAGTGGATCCGTACCCGCTCTATATGGTTCGGTTAAAGAGACCTAAAGTACATGGTACTTACCGTTGGCATAGATGGAGGGTCTTAGGCTTAGGCCGAAAAGACCAAAATGCTCACGAGATTTGCCGTCCTAGAGGCGGTGGTGGACCGAGTTCACCGTGTAAGTGCCCTGAGAGCACGGGGCGTGCGGCCGTGTATGCCTACACCTGTGGTGAAGTGTGCTTAAATTGTACTTTCGCTATCCCGTTTGTTTATACTAATCAATTGCAGGAAAGGAGCACCGCCACCCCAAGAAAAGGGGTGGAGTCGTTATAATTTGGTCAGCTTTAGCTGACCGTTGCTTTTGTTTGCCACCGTACGGTGGAATGTTTCTTGTAGGTGCTGCGGAGCCGAGTGGAAAATAGCGGGCTAAAGCCCTTGTTGCAGTGCTAGCCCTCGAAGGCCGAAGTATATTGTTTACTTTATTCTCATGTGTGACTGGCCTGCGTGCCGTTGTATGTAAGACACATTTTATTTAAGTAAACTTTTGTAAGGCCATAATGCCCAGTACTTATTGTTTTTGTACGTTCATTCCTCTTTGGATTTGTTAGTGGACATTCATGCTTTTGGCTGGGTTCTTTCTTTGCAACTTATTAAATTACTTCCGCTAGAATGTACTCTGTGTATGACGTGTGATTGGAAGAATGGTTTCATTTAGTAACCCTTCCGTCTGTCTGTGGTATATAACATCGGGCCCCGGCCGGACCTACTGCTATATGCTATGTGACGGATAAGAGTGTTACAATTTGGTATCAGACTAGCGGTTTCAGTCATGCTTAAATGAATTCGTAGGCGAATTCTTTTAAGGGGTGGTGAGCACATGTGTGTGCGTCATCGTTATAACATAAAAAGAACCCATGAATGTCCACTTAGGAATGAAAATACACATGTTTGAGGAACCTGCATGTTCCTATAATTGCTTTTTGCAATATTGTTCGGTCACTTAATGGTGTTTTGTATGACTATAAGTGATCAGGAGTGGTGCAGGGCCGTCAGAACGTCCGGTTTCTGAGACAAGTAGCGCACCAAACGTTGAGCCTGTAACACCTCCCTTGGCAGAAACCATACGATTGGTGGCTGAAGCGGTGTTCTCTATGATCAATGCTCAGCCTGCAAGACAAGTGCAGCAGCCTGCCCCTGCTGTGGAGCAAGTACTGCTTCAAGCGGCGGAACCGAGGAGGGTGGAGCAAGTGGTAGTGGAGCCATTAATGCCTAGGAGAGCAACTGAAAAGCAGTTGAAGCATGTTATGGGCTTCAATCCTCCGGTGTTCTTGGGGACAAAAACCCCAACCCAAGCTGAAGATTGGCTCTCCCGGGTAAAGAGAGTCCTGACAGCTACGAAGACGGATGAGTGGCAGAAGTAGACTATAGCCACTTTCTTGTTGGACGACAATGCAAGGCTGTGATGGGAAGGTTTGGAACTACACCACTTGAGGGAGAGGCAACTCACGGACGTCTCGATGGAGGAGTTTTCGAGACTGTTCTTGGCAAGATACCTCCCCTCGGCTCAGAGGATCACGATGGAGAACGAATTCCAGAAGTTGACGCAAGGAGAAAGTAGTGTGGACGAGTACCTCCACGAATTTACACGCTTGGGTCGGTATGCAAGCGCTACATTCGTTGATGAGGAGCGAAAGACAAACCGATTCTATGAAGGTCCGAGGGATGACTTAAGGCTACTGCTCTCGGGGCCTATGACGCAGGGTTTTCTAACCTTGGTCAACACGACCCGGTCTTTGGAGAAAGATATGAGAAATGTACAGGCGAAGAAAGACTCTAATGAAAAGGGGACGGGGTTCAAAAGACCAAACTCCTAAAAAACTTGTGTTCCGTAAGTGGAATAAAAAGGCTAGGACTTCGGGCCCAGCCCCTTCTTCTGGTGCATCTGGGGCGACTACAGGCCGAACCCCGGGTGCATGCTATACTTGTGAAAAGATGGGACACTATGCCCGAGATTGTCGGAGCGGACGTCCAAAGTTCGAGAGGAAGCCGGGAGCAACCTACGAGGAAAAGGCGAAGGCGGTGGAGTCAACTGCATCCCATTATGCTCCAACTCAACCAAGAGTCTACAACCTTGGCCAGCAGGAGACCATAAAACAAGCGGATGTGGTAACAAGTACGTTTTAAATTTATAGCAATTTTTGCTTTAAATACTTGGTACCTTGCGTATGATAGATTATTATTGCTTGTACTAGGCTTCGTTTTGATTTTTGATAATCCGGCAAGAGCACTCTTCGATACGGGAGCTTCACACTCCTTTTTGTCCGAAGGATTTATATCGTGCATCGGAGTACCTTCTTCGATGGCGAATGACAAACTGGATGTTTTGTTGCCTAACAGGTGTTCAATGCGTGCAGATAGAATCTGTTGCGTAAAGATACGGATTAGGAGTCAGGAGTTTGACTTGCAAGCGTCGTTACTGCCACTGGTGGAGTTTGACGTGATTTTTGGTATGGACTGGCTCGCGGAGCAGTAGACATACATCGATTGCAATCGCAAGGAGGTCAAGTTGGGAACTTGTCGTGAGACGACTTTTGCAGGCTTGAAAGGGGCGAGCAAGACGTTGATGTTTGCTCTTCAGGTGGTTAAGGCAGTTCGTGCCGGTGCAGAGCTATTCTTCACACTAGTGGAGGCTTCGAAGCCTAAGCCTACTTTGGATAGTATCTTAGTGGTATCAGAGTACCCTGACGTGTTCCCTGACGATCTCCCTGGAGCCCCACCATAGCGAGAGATTGACTTCACAATTGAGCTAGTACCAGGTGCCAAATCTGTGTCACGCTCTCCGTATCAGTTAGCGCCTAAGGAGATGGCGGAACTGAAGGTTCAACTGGAAGAGTTGTTGGAACAGGGTTATGTGCGTCCAAGTTCGTCGCCTTGGAGCGCACCGGTCCTTTTTGTTAAGAAGAAGGGCGGAAGCTTGCGGCTCTGTATCGATTATCGAGAGCTGAACAAGTTAACGGAGAAGAACAAGTACCCGATCCCAAGGATTGATGGTCTGTTCGATCAGTTGGTTGGGTCATCGGTGTACTCAAAATTAGATCTCAAGTCCGGATATTATCAGCTGAAGATAAGGGAAAGTGATATCCCCAAGAAAGCATTTAGCACGAGATATCGGCATTATGAGTTTAATGTCATGCCGTTTGGGCTGACTAATGCGCCATCAGTGTTCATGGATCTGATGAATAGAACGTTCAGAGAGTAGTTGGACCACTTTGTGATCGTCTTCATCGACGACATATTGGTGTACTCACAGTGTAAAGAGGATCACTTCAAGCATTTGCATTTGGTGATGGAGACGCTGAGGAGGAACCAACTATACGCCAAGTTCTCCAAATGCGAGTTTTTGTTGTCCTCGGCGGCGTTCCTTGGTCACATAGTCAGTGGAGAAGGGATTGCGGTAGATCCGGCGAAGATAGTTGCGATACAGGAGTGTCCTGTGTTGTGTTCAGTAGCGGAAGTCCGGAGTTTTCTGGGGCTTGCCTGCTACTACAGGCGCTTCGTAGAGAACTTCTCGCAGATTGCATTACCCCTCACGACTTTGACGAGGAAAGATCAGAAGTTTATGTGGTCGCCGGAGTGCGCGCAAGCTTTCGAAGAATTGAAGAGTCGGTTTGTAACACCTCTACCCGTCAAGAAGAATATAATAGAGGGTCCGGCCGGGGCCCCACACCATATTCCACAAACAGGCGGAGACGCTACTAAATAATATCATAACCAACGCATCCTAACACAGAGCATTCTAGCGGAAGCTTCACGGTTGAATTAATGAACTCAAGATAAAACAACATTGTCCACTAACATAGGAATGTAAGTATACATCAAAAGAGTCTGGCCTTAAGGCCTTACAACAGTTTCTCTTAACAAGAGTGTGGTTTACATACATCGGCACGCAGGCCGGCCACACATGAACAAAAGAAACAAAACAATGCCTTCGAGGGCAGCAACGCAGCTTTGGGCTTCAGCCCGCTAAGGCCCGCTCGGACCAGCTCCTCCAGCACCTGTAAGAACCAATCCACCAAACGGTGGCAAAACAGGGCAACGGTCAGCATTCAGCTGACCAATTATAACGACCCTGCCCCTGGCACGGGGCAGCGGAATTCCATCCCTGCATAGCATTCATCCAACATGATATATAGCAATTCAAGCAAGACGTGCACGCCCGCACAGTCACATATCACAAACGTCGACACGACGGCCCGACGCTCCGTGCACTCAGGGCACATTCGCACCGTTCAGAGGTCCCAGACATAACGGCACATTATGAGCATTTTAGTCTGATCGGCTCACCGGCCGTCGACTCTCGCTATGTGATCCTAACAGGGTCTTAAGCACCCAAGGTTAGACAACCATAACGCGGGTACAGATCCACCTTTCCCGTTGCTCACATCGTCAGACTCACGCCTGGACTGACGCGGGTACAGTTTCACCTTGCCCGTTCCACCATTTCCTAGTTGCAGCCTCACGGCTCAACCTTCCACAAAGTAGCACTCACGGCTACAAGAGAGTCCAACTCTCATAATTTCCTGGACTTCCTCCAGTACTTTTCTCCAACATGCATACAAGCAATCATCACGGAGCCTTCTCCGATATGCAACCAAGCATCACCAATCCAGACCATGTCCAGATGGGCTTCACACAGCATGCCTAGATCCGTACTCCAATTCCGGACTCTAACAAGGGGGACTTCACATATCTACCCCAAGGGATGCCACAACCCACCGCACACTCGCGGGGAAGGGTTTTCCCTATGCAATGCAGGAATTAAGGACTTCACATGTCCAAGCAGGAAATCGTTACCCTTGGAGTTCGCTTCGGAGCCATGGAGAGAAATTTGAGACGGATGAAAGCTTTCGCAGCAGCGTTGCCTTCGCAAATCCGAACTCGGCTCGCAATTTGGACCACCGCAGCACCACCGGCAGCCGGACTCCACTTCCTCTTCTTCCTCCTTGCTCTCACCTCTCTCTTACTTTAGAAAGAGAAGATGAAAAGAAGAATGAGCTTCTCCCCCCCTTTTCCCGGCCTTATCAGCCCAGGAATGAACTCCAGCCATAGGATTTTATTTAAAGAAAATGAAGGGCCACGATCTACTGAAAATTCCCCTGAAATTTGGCCGACACGGCCTGTGACACGCCCGTGTCACAGGCCGTGTACCCTTAAGCGGCACACGCGGCAGTCGCACCGACTGAAATATTCGAGAACACGGGCATCGACACGCCCGTGTCGAACCTGACACGCCCGTGTCAGTCATGAGACACGCCCGTGTCTCCTGTTACACGGTACTCACCGATTTCCAAAACCAGTACACGGGTCGGAACACGGCAGCTGACACGCCCGTGTCCAGCCTCACACGCCCGTGTTCAGGGCCGTGTTCAAGGCCGTGTCCGGCTCTGACTTGAATAGGTCAATTTCGAAAATTAATTCGAACACGCCCTGGGACACGCCCGTGTCGAAGGCCGTGTCCCAGGCTCGACGATCGTCGACTCTCAAACGTCGACCAGCCTGAACACGCCCTGGGACACGCCCGTGTCCCAGGCCGTGTACACCCGACACGCCCTGGGACACGCCCGTGTCCCAGGCCGTGTCTAACAGCCTCCAACCCAAAATTGTGTACAACCATATTTTGAGATTTTTGGGGTGTTACACGGTTGACAACGGCGCCTATTCTATGTTCGCTGGTTGGGACCAAAGGCTTTGAGATCTACAGTGATGCTTCAGGCAGTGGTTTGGGTTGTGTTCTACTACAGTACAAGAGAGTGATAGCTTATGGCTCGCGCCAGCTGAAGATGTATGAGAGAAATTATCCGGTCCATGACTTGGAGTTAGCAGCCGTGATATTTGTTCTGAAGCTGTGGAGACATTACCTATATGGGGTGAATGTCGATATCTATATCAACCACAAGAGCCTGAAATACTTGTTAGATCAAAAAGATCTAAACATGCGGTAGCGGAGATGGATGGAGTTCCTGGGGGACTAAACATTCAAGATTCACTATGTACCTAGGAAAGACAATGCAGTTGCGGACTCATTGAGTCGCAGGGCCCCTGCGCGGGCCAACTGGTTATCGGTTCATGACGAGCGGTTGATTCGGGAGCTAGAGGCATTAGAGATCTCTTGTGTGGACAAGCAGACTAGTGCCGAAGCACAGCTGAACTGGATAGAGGTGCAGTATGACCTGGCTGATCGGATTCGGCAGGCGCTAGAGTTAGATAACAACTTGAAGCAAATCTTGGATGAGGCTTTGGATGGGTCAAATTCCCCGTTTGATGTTGTTGATGGATTGTTATGGAAGGACAGACGTCTGTGGGTCCCAAATGGGGGTAATCTGCGGGAGGAATTGATGTACGAGGCTCATCATACCAAGTACTCGATTCACCCAGGGAGCACGAAGATGAATCAGGATATGAAGAAGTTGTTCTGGTGGCCAGGATTGAAGAAGGACATGGCACTTTACGTGGCGAAGTGTTAAACATGCGCCTTGGTTAAGGAGGAGTGCAAGAAGCCCGGATTGAAGTCTTTGCCTATTCTAGAGTGGAAGTTCGACGACATTTCTATAGATTTTGTGCACAGTTTGCCAAGATCGCAGTAGGGGAACGATGCCATCTGGGTGATCGTAGATCGTTTGACAAAGGTGTCGCACTTCATTCCGAATAGGAAGGATGATTCGGTGGAGAAACTGGCGAAACTGTACGTGGATAACATTGTTCGACTACACGATATGCCCCGCAACATCATGAGCGACTGAGATGGACGGTTCACGTCCAATGACTGGAGGCTGGTGCAGCAAATGTTAGGAACCAAGCTGAGTTTCAGCACGACCTTTCATCCGCAGACGGATGGTCAGACCGAGAGAGTTAACAGTACGATGGAGGACATGCTTCGCATGTGCATCCTGGATTTCGGGAAGCAATGGGAAGATCACCTGTACTTGGTGGAATTTGCGTACAACAACAGCTACCATGCGAGTATTCAAATGACGCTCTTCGAGGCCCTATATGGTAGAAAATATCGCACGCCGTTGTCGTGGTTGGAAACGGGCGAGTCGAGGTTGTACAAACGACAAGAGGTGGAAGATGACTCTTCATTGGTACAAACTATTCGAGAACGGTTACTAATCGCTCAGGACCGACAAGCTAAATACTATAATGCCAAGCATCAGAATGTGGAGTTCGCTGTTGGCGACTGGGTGTATTTGAAGATCAAGCCGTTCAAGGGTGTCTCACGGGTACGACGCTTGAAGAAGCTAAGCCCGAGGTACCTTGGACCGTTCGAGGTTCTGGAGCGGATTGGCGAAGCAGCCTACCGACTGAAGCTATCAGCGGAACTTAGTGGTCTATACGACGTATTCCACATATCGGCATTGCGGAAGGTGGTGCAAGATCCTTCGCAAGTGATCACGGTCGATCAAGTACCGGTTGATGTTGGGTTGACGACGAAGGTCAAGCCCGAACGCATTGAGGACTGAGAAGTCAAGCGACTGCGTAACAAGGACATTATGATGGTCAAGCTCCATTGGTACAATTGCGGTCGGGAGGAGCTCTCGTGGGAGCGAGAGCAGACCATGCTTGAGGAGTACCCAGAGTTATTCCGCTCAGGTACCGTTTAAGTTTGAGTACTTATTTTTCCTTTCTGTAATTTCAAGAAGAAATTCATTTAGGGGGGGGGGGGAGAGAATTGTAACGCCCCGAAACTCAAAAGAGGAACGGGTGGCGTTTGAGCCAAGTTTGGGTCTTGGTAAGGTGAACACGGCCTGTGACACGGGTGTGTTATATGGCCGTGTCGTGCTCGGGTCGTCGAGGCGAGGTCGACGATCGTTGAGGGCTGGGAACACGGCCTGGGACACGGACATGTCCCAGGGCGTGTCAAGCACACGGCCTGTGACACGGGTGTGTCACATGGCCGTGTCCTCTTCTGGAAGTTTTGGTCCTGTGTCGATTGAGGGACACGACCTGGAACACGGGCGTGTACTGATTGACACGGGCGTGTCGAAGTTGACACGGGCATGTCTAAGCCTGTGTCCTGTTCGGGACGTGACGGTTTCAGCGTCGATTGAGGCACACGACCCATGACATAGGCGTGTCCATGGTTGACACGGGCGTGTCCCAAGCCGTGTCACAGACCATGTTCTTGTTGGGTACACTGAAAATATGTATCAGATTTGGAGAAGCCTCATCTTACTCAATGATATACATCAATTTGTATTTGATGTATGTTTGAGTTTCATTGTGCAGGTATAAGGTTTGTAAATAAATTTTTCTAAGTACAAGTGTCGACACTAGAAGTAAAGTTGTGTCGACACCCAGAAGTTGTGTCGAAACCAGAAGCAAAGTTGTGTCGACACCTAGAAGTTGTGACACTAGAAGCAAAGCTGTGTCGACACCCAGGCATTGTGTCGACACCCAAAATTGTGTCGACACCTAAGGTAGGAATTGTGTCGACACCTAAAGCAAAAGCTGTGTCGACACGCAGGAGTTATGTCGATACCAGAAGAAAGGCATGTGTCGACACTCAGGAATTGTGTCGACACCTGAAGAAGGTTTGTGTTGACAGCTAGACATACACTCAACGCCATCTTACAATAATAACTATACTGAGTCAGAAGGCTTGTGTCGACACACAGGACTTGTGTCGACACACACTCAATGACATCTGGATGGCACTTAACTCCATCTAACAGCCACAGCTATACTGAGTCAGAAGACTTGTGTCAACACACAGGACTTGTGTCGACACACACTCAACGTCGTCTCGACACACACTCAACGACAGCTGGATATACACTCAACGCCATCTGCCAGCATTAGTTATGTCAAGACCAGGAGCAGTTGTGTCGACACACAGAACTTGTGTCGACACATACAAACAGAAGCTGTGTCGAGTAACTAAAGAATGATTATGTCAACACATGGAGTGTTATGTCGACATCATCAAGACTTGTGTCGACACTAAGTCTATTTGTGTCGACACATATGAAACAGTCTGCTGAGTGGATCATGCTGAGTTGTAAAGTCTTTAAGGAATCAATTGTCATGACTGGTGACTCGACAACTATCATTACCAACAGGTCTGACACCTTTGTCAGAACTGTCAGAAGGGTGTTACAAACCGAATCAGCCGGTAATCAGGAGAAATCTCTATATAAAGGAACCAATCTGGTTCTGAGTTGTAAGATCTGTGGATCTGAGTTAGTGGAAGGAAGTTGGGCTGAATCTAGTTCTCTACTGGATAGACGAAGGGGGAAAGTGGATGTACCCATATCTTGGGGAACCACTATAAATCTGGTGTATGCTGTGCTGTGATTTGCAATTTTTGTACTAAGAACTAGTTATATTGCCTAAAATTCTTAAAGATAATTAGAACTATTCACCCTCCTCTAGGTGTTTAGGCTCTTGAAATAAGTCTTTCAAGTGGTATCAAAGAGAGGTTACTCAAAGATTGACCTAACAGTCTGAGTGATTCTCCTAGGCAATTAACAGATTTCACGAATGGGTTCAAATGAGAATCAAAAGGAGTTTGGATCTATGAAACTGCCTATTTGTAGGAAAGAATGCTTTGGCATTTGGAAGAAAATGGTCAGATTGTTTATGGAAGCTTCTGATCCAAGAATCTACATTACTGTACAAAAAGGACCCTTCATTCCAATGAAGGTATCAGCTCTGGATGTAAATGTTAGAACCCCTAAGAACTATTCTGAAATGACAAAGGATGAGATCATCTTGGCAACACTAGACAAAAGAGCACAGAACATTATTGTAAGTGCTATAGATGATGCCATATTTCAGAATCTGGTGCACTGTAAAACCTCTAAGGAAATGTAGGACACCCTGATTGTCTACATGGAGGGAACAGAAGAAGTTAGAGAGGATAGGAAGTCTATGCTGAATCAAAAATATGAGAGCTTTAGACAAGCCAAGACTGACAGCATAGCTGAATGTTACAAAAAGTTCTTCAGGATAGTTAATGAGCTGATGACCTATGGAAGAGTCTTCAGCACTTATGAACTGAATGACAAATTTCTCAGGTCTCTGACAAAGGACTGGGACACAAAGATTTGTGCCATTAGAGAGGTGGCCAAGCTTGTTGATACACCTCCTCTCATATTGTTTGGAAAGCTGCTATCATATGAAATGCAGCTTACTGCCAGGAAGGAGGAAGAGAAGAGCAGCAGGTCTGAGTACAAGGACAAATCAGTAGCCTTTAAGGATGAAGGCACAAGAAAGGGCAGGAGAAAATCTCCTTCTCCACCCAGAAGGAGTGCTGAGGCAGAAGAAGGAATTCCTGATAATACCTCATCAGACAACCACACCTCTGATGAGGAATTTGCTTCCTTTACAAGGCAGTTCCAAAGGTTCATGAAAAAGAAGAAGTGGAGATCCAGACCATCATCATCCTTTTCCAAGGATGAGTACTACAAGAAAAAGAAGAATCCCAAGGAGGACAGATATGTCTCAAAACCTAGTAAACAAACTAACTCTAAGATTGTTTGTTATTGCTGCAATAGGCAAGAACATGTCATAGCTGACTGTCCAGACAAGAGGACTGAATATAAGGACAAGAAGAAGCATCAACTGAAGGGAAAGAAGGAGAAATCCTTTGTTGCTTAGAAATAGAAGAGTTGGAAAGACTCTTCATCTTCAGGATCAGGAGAAGAAGATGATGCATAAGTATATGTTGGGCTATTCTCAAAAGAAGAGGATTCTAGGAAACTAGAATTCCTACAAATGCTGGACTCCATAAATGGAGTGGAGGACCATTGCTGTAGAGGGCTGATGGCTCTATCAGAAAATGATCAGTGCCAGGATCAGCCTGGTCCAAGCAAGGTATACAATTCTCCCTTAGAATCTGATTACTTTACTGGATCAGAATCAGAAGCATCTGCATCAAGAGATGTGGATGGTTCTGAGTCTGAAGGGGATGTACACCAACTCATTGATGAGTATGGTGGGTTGCTACAAGCTCTAAAGAGAAGCAAGCTTCTTGTCAAGGAGCAGGCCAAGGAGATTGAATCTCTTAAGCAAGCATCATCAGAATCAGCCAAGCTGATTGATTTGAAACTGAATGAGGTTGCCAAACTGAAGAACATAACTGTCATTCAGATGGGCACAATCTCTTTTAAGGAAAATCATATCAAGAATCTGGAGGCAAGACTTCAGAAAGAAAAAGAGTTAGTGGCTAAATTCTCTAAGCCAAAATCAGTCTTGCCTTTAATAGACAACTTCATTTCACAAAAAGGTAAGACTGGTCTAGGCTTTAAGGGAAGAATAAGGGCCACCAATTCACATGGAAAAGGTAAGGCCCCAGTTCAGCCACTAGCCTCTAATCTCCCTATTTTCTTCAAGAAGGTGATGCAACCTACAAACATGTATGATCATGAAATTACTCATGGTCACTGTGACTATGGAGATCACATTGGCAAGTGTGCTAATGCCAGTAGGCCACTCTATAGGCAAGCCCATTAGGTTCAAAAGGAATTCTTGGGATTTGCTGCTCCAACACCTACACTCAAAAGAACTGCTGGCAACAAGGTTGAGAAGTCTGTACCTAAGAAAAGGTACAACAGATTTGAGTGCTGGTATTGTGGCAAGGTATGCCACTTTTCCATGGATTGCTGGTTTAACACAAGTGTTAAAACCAAGAATAGTTTACCTATCAGAAAAGCAGTAGGTAAACATGATAGTTTTCAAACTAACAAGAACCTAGGACCCAAAACTAATTTGGGTTCTAAGGATGAGTAATTCTTTATTTGATGCAGGAGAATCCAAGTGGTCATACCCCTATATGGTACTTGGATAGTGGATGTTCCAGACACATGACTGGAACAAGAAGAATGTTGAGGGACTATGTACCCATAGAGAATGGACCCAAAGTGATCTTTGGTGGATCAGAAAAATGAATCATCAAAGGATTTGGTAACATCTCTAGTGATTCAATTACCATCACTAAAGTGGCTTATGTGAAGGGGCTAAAACATAACCTGATTAGCATAAGTCAACTTAGTGATCTAGGTTGTGATATCTCTTTCCATAAAGGGGAGTGCCAAATTAAGAGGTCAAGTAATTAAGAGATCATGTTGACTAGCACTAGGAGAGGGAATGCATATTGTCTTAACCTAGATTGTGAGTATAACAACTCACCCATTTGCCTAGTTGCAGGTGAGAAAGCTTCACTATGTGTCAAATGACACAAGAGGTTAGCTCATCTGAACTATAAGTCCATAGGGTTGCTGTTTAGCATGGGTTTAGTGAGGAATGGCCCTCAAGTCAAGTGCATTAAAGAGGGAGTGCGTTTAGCTTGCCAAAAGGGCAAACAAACCAAGTTCTCTTTTCCTACACTTGATACCAAAGATTCAATGAGATGTTTATATATCTTGCATATGGATTTGTTTGGTCCTATGCCAGTTCATAGTCTTGGTAGGAAAGTATACACTTTAGTTATTGTGGATGACTATTCTAGATACACATGAGTTTTCTTCTTGAGGCAAAAATTTGAAACCCCTTGTGTTTTTCAGACTTTTGTTAGACAAATTCAGAATGAATTTAACAGTTCAGTGGTCAAAATCAGAAGTGACCATGAAACGGAATTTCAGTCTGAATTTATGATAAAATTCTATAAAGAACTTGGGATTCATCAGGAGTTATCCTCACCTAGAACACCTCAGCAAAATGGAATTGCTGAAAGAAAGAATAGAACTCTTATTGAGGCAGGTAGAACTCTACTCAGTGACACTACTCTCCCTGAATATTTCTGGGCTGAGGCAGTAAATACTGCTTGTCATGTTCTCAATAGAGCATCCATAAATAAGAAACTTAATTTGACTCCCTATCAGATTTTGAAAGGCAGAAAACCAAACATTTCTTACTTCAGAATCTTTGATAGCAAGTGTTATGTCCTAGTTAATGGTAAGCACTACCAAACAAAGTTTGCTGCAAAATCCCTAGAAGGGATATTTGTTGGGTACAACAATAACAGTAGGGCATACAAGGTCTACAACTTGACTACCCAAGTTGTAGAAGAGTCAGTCCATGTTGTATTTGATGAGTCTAGATTGATTAATATTGAATTGTCTAGTTCTTCAGTTAGTTCTACAGGTCTAACAAACAGGCTAGATAAGATGACCATCAATGATGAAGCTCCTGCTAGGATGGATGATGGAAAAGATGCATCCTGTCCAGGGGGAGAACAAAACTCACTGGATGATGAATACAATGAGGAGCATCAGGTTGAGGAAAATGAAGAAGGCCATAAGGTAGACAGGTTTCCTCCAGCTAGAAGACACCTGAAGGATCATCCAACTCACCAAATCATTGGTGATGCAAGTCAAGGTGTTCTAACAAGGAGCAAGAACATGAACACAGTTTTATGTTCAAGTTTCTTGTCATAGATAGAACCCAGGAAGTTTGAAGAAGCCATGCTAGATACTAACTGGATTGATGCTATGTAAGAAGAGCTGAATAAATTCAGAAGGTGTAAAGTCTGGGAACTGGTTCCTAAACCTAAGGATCACAACATCATAGGAACCAAGTGAATCTACAGAAACAAACTTGATGAAAATGACACAATTATCAAGAATAAGGCAAGGCTGGTAGCAAAAGGCTACAGACAAGAGGAAGGGATTGACTTTGACCAAACCTTTGCCCTAATAGCAAGGCTAGAGGCTATAAGGATGTTCTTGACCTATGCTGCCTATCAAGGGTTCAAGGAATATCAAATGGATGTAAAGTCAGCATTTCTGAATGGTGACTTAAAAGAGGAAGTCTATGTTGAACAACCCTCAGGTTTTGTAGATTCTCATTTTCCTAATTATGTATATAGGCTTAGAAAAGCTCTATATGGTTTGAAACAAGCCCCTAGGGCTTGGTATGAAACCTTGTCTACTTTTCTTATTGAGAATAAATTCTCTAGAGGAAAGATAGACAAAACTCTATTTTTTAGGGAATCTAAAGGCAAGATAATTCTAGTCCAAATATATGTTGATGACATTATCTTTGGATCTACTTAAAATAACCTTTGTAGAAAGTTTGCCAAACTTATGCAAGGGAAGTTTGGGATTCGGCTGAGCTGAAGTTCTTTTTGGGATTTCAAGTAAGATAGACTGATGATGGATTGTCCATATCCCAGTCTAAGTTCACCAAGAAGTTGATTAAGAAATATAGTATGGACTCAGCCTCCACCATGAAAAATCCAATGAGAACAAGTATGCTTATATGCAAAGATGAAACAGGGAAACCTGTTGATGAGTCTTTGTATAGAGGGATAATTGGCTCCCTACTCTACTTGATTGCTAGTAGACCTGACAGCATGTATGCTACATGTGTCTGTGCTAGGTACCAAGCATGCCTAAAGGAATCTCATTATACTGCAGTTAAAAGAATTTTGAGATATCTTAAGGGCACACCTAATTTAGGTCTTTGGTACCCTAAGAATAGAGATTTCATACTAACTGGTTTCTCAGATGCAGATTTTGCAGGATGCAAAGAAGACAGGAAAAGTACTACAGGAACCTGTCAATTCCTAGGTGGAAGGCTGGTGTCATGGTGCAGCAAGAAGCAGACCATTGTAGCTAATCAACTACTGAGTCTGAATATATAGCTGCAGGCAGTTGCTGTGCACAATTATTGTGGATAAAGCACAAACTTGAAGATTATGACATCAAGGTACGTAGAATTCCACTATTTTGTGATTCTACAAGTGATATTTCTATTGCTAAGAATCCTGTATCTCACAGTAGAACCAAGCATATAGAAATTAAGTTCCATTTTATAAGAGAACATGTGGAGAAGGAAGATATTAATCAAGAGTTTGTAAACACAAATAGTCAGATTACTGATATTTTTACGAAACCTCTGGATGAAACTAAATTCTATCATTTTAAAATTGAATTAGGTATGTTGAAGCTAGATTAGGTCATCACAAGCATTCCTAAGTAAACAATGTAACACAATATTTCTCAGAAAATTTGTCTAAGTACAATGTTTGTGTTGACACAAAAACAGTATCTGTGTCGACACACTCAGAATGTTGTGTCGATAAAGAAAAAGGATGTGTCGACACAAAAACAGTATCTGTGTTGACAGAGAAAAAGGATGTGTCGACACAAAAATAGTATCTGTGTCGACAGAAGTATGGATGTCGAGACAACAATGTCGAGACATTAAGTTAGCTGATTTTTGTGTCGACACACAAAAATCAATATCGACACTCTGTGTCGAGTCATGACCTGTCCATGTCGACACTTACATAAGTATGTCGGCATATAGACGTGTCGACTAAACCTAAATATTATCGAGATCTAGTATTATTACTAAGGAGCGTCTTTTGAACTCCCCTTTACACCTAGACTATAAATAGGTGAAGCCAAAATCTTGTCGACTACGCTTTCAAATTTCTCAACCCTAACCCTTATGTCGACTTCGATATTCTCTTCTCTTCTCTCTCTCTCCCTTCCATCAATGGTGCCCATCAAGGAAAACAAAGTGAACGAAGGGTATGAGTTGGTTCGTGGTGGTTTCACTACAACATCTTCAGAAATTCAGGGTGTAATTACCCTAATTTCAGAAAATGGGTTGGAATTCTTGGTTTCAGAACCAACAAAGATTTGGAAGAAGGAGGTCATGGAATTTTATTCTTCTGCAACTGTGGACACAGACGGGAAGAAGATTAAAGCCACTGTACAGGATTCCAGAGTGAAACTTACACTGAAGTCGATTAGGAAATCACTCCAACTTCCTAAGGTCAAGGATGAAGATGACATCATTCCCTCGATGACAAAAGATGCCTTAAGATGGTGCGGGTTAAACCCTAATACCAAGGTTGGATCATCCATCACCAGGAAAGGGATGAATTCGCAAGGGAAATTCTTGTCAGAGATAGTAGGCAAGGTAATTCTGTGCAAAACAGGTGGACATGATAGAATCTCAGCTTCTATGTTTAATCTAATGACAAGAATAATTTTCAAGCTAAAGACAGATTGGACATCCATAGTATTTGACAAGATACAAGAAAGAATCAAGAAACCAAATCTGGGAAGAATTCTGAATCTTTGTTTATCTTCAGTAATACCTGATATTATGAACCAACTTCCAGGATCAAAAATCAACCATATGAGAAGAATGGACACAAGAATCCTATCTAGGTGGGGTAGAGTATTAACCAAGGAGGTTTCTACTCCTCAGAAACAGATCAAGAAAGAAAAGAAGAAGAAGGAAGTTGTTCAGCAAGCAAAATCTTCTAGTGATTCTGAATAGGAAGTGGTCTTCAGTTCAGATGAAGATATGTGTTGGAACCCTTGTTCTGATTTGGGCTAGGATCTCTATTAGGTCGTTTAGTTTGTTTTTAGTAGTTTTAGTTTTTGAAAGACTTAACGCAAATAGGGGGAGATTGTTGGTACCCTAGTTTGGATTTGAGTTAAGTCTTTCCTTTAGTCTTTTCTTTGGTTAGTTGATAGGTTAGTTTTTCTAGTTTTGTAGAATTACTTATCCAGATGAAAATCTGCCTAAGTAAGTTTTTGGGTTCGACTATAGTCGAACGCCGATCGACTATCGTCGATCAGCCGGTCGACGATCGTCTGTCTCTAGTCAGCTCGACGTTCTGCTAGATCGTCGAGCTCTGGTCGACTATCTCTTGATAGTTCGACGCTTTCTGTCTAGTCTTGAGTCGGTCGACTATCTGTCTGGATAGTTCGACTATCTGAGTCGGTCGACTATCTGTCTGATAGGTCGACGATCTCAGTGGGTCGGTCGACGATCTCCGAGGATCGTTCGACTATCTTTTTCCTGCCTTTATTTATAATATTATATGCTTTCTTTTCCTTATTTTATTTCCTGTATTTATGGCATATCTTTATTATAGATTATTTAATTGATCTTATGCATATATCTCAAAGCAATCTTTGCTTATATCCTTTATGCATAAGTCAATTCCTTCTGACTTGTATTTTGTCTTATTAGTTTACTTTCTTTCTGCAGCTGTCCTTTATAGCCGTTGGCTGTAAAGAGTTTTCTGATGTGACTTTATCTAACATCCTTTATCAGATTATTTATTGCAGCTGCAGTAGCTTTTCCTTTTATAGGATATATATCTGCAAGATATGTTTTGTCTTTATGATAATTGCAGCCCAGATTCAAGATTTGAGAAGAAGACAAAGCTCAATTCAAATATCAGAGCCGTTGCTGCTGCCAATATATTAAGGAGTTCTTTGGAAGAAAGAAAAAAGAAGAAGAAGCCTTGCTAGCAGAAGAAATACAATACAGCAAAGCCAGCTCTCAGCAATCTTCATCCAACTGAGAAGATATCTCTTCACTCTTCTTCAACCTGAGTGCTCCTGTTTCAGGAAGATACACTCAGAGATATTGAAGAAGAAGAAGAAGAAGGAAGCTGCTGAAGAAGATCCTTTTATTCTATTATCTTCTTCTAAGCTTTATCCTTCAGAACTTCAAGACAGTATTCTGTCTTGAGTTCTGAAGAGGTCTTGTGCTTCTCTAATTTATGTTAAAATAGAGAAGACAATCTAACCCTCTTCCCCCCTTCTGTAAAGGGTTGTTTACTCCCTTCAAAAGTAAAGCTTGGTTTTTAGACACCTGATCAAAAGTCTAAAGGGTCTCTAGATCTACCTGCAGCAGATCTTGTTGGTGGCAGGGCACCTGATCAAAAACCTGTAGTGGATTCCTACCGTGTGGGTAGAAGAGTGGATGTACCCAGTGTTTGGGGAACCACTATAATATCTTGTGTCGTCTGGTTGCTTAATTTATCATTTGCATTGTGGCTGTGATTAGAATTAACTAGGATTGCTAGTTGCTGGATAGGATCCAAAGCTAAACTGTAATTACAGTAAGCTTTAGTTTGTGCACAACACTTGTGTTAGGCTTTAGGGTTCTGATTCAATATCTATAATCTTTAATTCCGCAATCGTATCTATCCCTATTTTCTTTCAATTGGTATCAGAGGGAGGTTGACTGACTGAATAGGCTAACACCTAAGTCACAAGATCCTGATAGATACCAAAGTTTATAGATATTCACTTTCACTATCATGGCCCAGTCCAATGATTATTTTAGCACCAGACCTCCAGCTTGCAACTTAGCTGAGTTCAGCATCTGGAAGACAAGAGTCAAATTATATATGAACTCTTTTGATGAAGAAATTTTTTTGTCTATTTTGACAGGTCTCCCTACTTCGGCAACAACAACAAAAAGTGCCAGGCTAGCTGATGCCAGAGCAATGAACATTCTTGCAGAATCAATGTCTGATGACATTTTTCAAGAGATTGCTGAATGTTCATCAGCTAAGGAGATTTGGCTGTCCCTTCATCAAATGGCTTCTGAACCCTTGGACGCAATATCAGAAGGAAGCCACATCATCTCATCTGAAGGAGAATCAACATCCCTAGATGTTATCTGGGATGTCTCAAATGATGACTCATCATTTGAAGATGAAGAGGAGGAAGCAAGGGCCAAACAATTTTGCATAATGGCCATCAATGCCTCCTGCAGCAATTCAGAAGCTGAACTAACAGAAGGAAAATCAAAACCTGAAAAGGTTCAGGTAATATCAAAATCTGTTTTTAGTTCAGATATTCAAAATTGCTGCCAAGTTTTAACTATACCTGAGAAGGAACCAACACTTCTCAGAGAAATATTTTCTTTATATTTTAATGAGTTCAGTTTTGAGAACTCAGTTTGCTTTTTCATAAATCTGCTTTATAAACAAAAGGATAAATTACTTAAAATATTTTCAAATCCTTTTATTATTTGGAACAGATTTATTAGGAAGCATTTTCTTTTCTTATAGCAGGTTATATCTGATTGATATTTTGTTCAAGTATTTTATTCAGATTTCTGTATAAAGAAATTCTCTGTCAGATAACTCTATTTCTTATAGATCCTTTTCTAATTTCATCTAGATTGAGTCCTCTACTCTAGTTGCATTGGTCAACTGAGTTTGAATCCCGTCTAATGAAAAGAAATTCTATAGGAAGGAAGATATCTGATTTTGTTTTTCAGATCCAGAATCTTAATTAAATTTGCTGAACAAAATATCATCTTTGCTGCTAACATACCTTTTTTCAAGGAGAGAGCAATCTCTACCATAAGCTTTCCGCTGGTACTATTTATAAGAGTTTGCTGG
Source organism: Platanthera zijinensis (assembly GCA_039513925.1). Taxonomy (NCBI): domain Eukaryota; kingdom Viridiplantae; phylum Streptophyta; class Magnoliopsida; order Asparagales; family Orchidaceae; genus Platanthera; species Platanthera zijinensis. Next base: position 66,662,860 of record CM077093.1, read on the forward strand.
ATGACTCAATCAAAACTCAAAGTCATCTCAGCCTCCTCCAAATCACAGGTACCACATCAATATAGGGGGGGATTGCAAATGCCAGCAAGCAGCCAGCTAAGCAAAGTTTTTCTTTATATATTTTATGTTTTGCTTTATTTATTTTGCTAATAGGATCCTCACCCAAATAAGGGGAGATTGTTGGAACCCTTGTTCTGATTTGGGCTAGGATCTCTATTAGGTCGTTTAGTTTGTTTTTAGTAGTTTTAGTTTTTGAAAGACTTAACCCAAATAGGGGGAGATTGTTGGTACCCTAGTTTGGATTTGAGTTAAGTCTTTCCTTTAGTCTTTTCTTTGGTTAGTTGATAGGTTAGTTTTTCTAGTTTTGTAGAATTACTTATCCAGATGAAAATCTGCCTAAGTAAGTTTTCGGGTTCGACTATAGTCGAACGCCGATCGACTATCGTCGATCAGCCGGTCGACGATCGTCTGTCTCTAGTCAGCTCGACGTTCTGCTAGATCGTCGAGCTCTGGTCGACTATCTCTTGATAGTTCGACGCTTTCTGTCTAGTCTTGAGTCGGTCGACTATCTGCCTGGATAGTTCGACTATCTGAGTCGGTCGACTATCTGTCTGATAGGTCGACGATCTCAGTGGGTCGGTCGACGATCTCCGAGGATCGTTCGACTATCTTTTTCCTGCCTTTATTTATAATATTATATGCTTTCTTTTCCTTATTTTATTTCCTGTATTTATGACATATCTTTATTATAGATTATTTAATTGATCTTATGCATATATCTCAAAGCAATCTTTGCTTATATCCTTTATGCATAAGTCAATTCCTTCTGACTTGTATTTTGTCTTATTAGTTTACTTTCTTTCTGCAGCTGTCCTTTATAGCCGTTGGCTGTAAAGAGTTTTCTGATGATACTTTATCTAACATCCTTTATCAGATTATTTATTGCAGCTGCAGTAGCTTTTCCTTTTATAGGATATATATCTGCAAGATATGTTTTGTCTTTATGATAATTACAGCCCAGATTCAAGATCTGAGAAGAAGACAAAGCTCAATTCAAATATCAGAGACGTTGCTGCTGCCAATATATTAAGGAGTTCTTTGGAAGAAAGAAAAAAGAAGAAGAAGGCTTGCTAGCAGAAGAAATACAATACAGCAAAGCCAGCTCTCAGCAATCTTCATCCAACTGAGAAGATATCTCTTCACTCTTCTTCAACCTGAGTGCTCCTGTTTCAGGAAGATACACTCAGAGATATTGAAGAATAAGAAGAAGAAGGAAGCTGCTGAAGAAGATCCTTTTATTCTATTATCTTCTTCTAAGCTTTATCCTTCAGAACTTCAAGACAGTATTCTGTCTTGAGTTCTGAAGAGGTCTTGTGCTTCTCTAATTTATGTTAAAATAGAGAAGACAATCTAACCCTCTTCCACCCTTCTGTAAAGGGTTGTTTACTCCCTTCAAAAGTAAAGCTTGGTTTTTAAACACCTGATCAAAAGTCTAAAGGGTCTCTAGATCTACCTGCAGCAGATCTTGTTGGTTGCAGGGCACCTGATCAAAAACCTTTAGTAGATTCCTACCGTGTGGGTAGAAGAGTGGATGTACCCAGTGTTTGGGGAACCACTATAATATCTTGTGTCGTCTGGTTGCTTAATTTATCATTTGCATTGTGGCTGTGATTAGAATTAACTAGGATTGCTAGTTGCTGGATAGGATCCAAAGCTAAACTGTAATTACAGTAAGCTTTAGTTTGTGCACAACACTTGTGTTAGGCTTTAGGGTTCTGATTCAATATCTATAATCTTTAATTCCGCAATTGTATCTATCCCTATTTTCTTTCAATATGCCCCAAAAAGATGTTCAAGATCAAGTAGAGAGCAGTGTGCTCCCAGAGCAACAGGTAGTCACTACTCCAGGGGAGAAAATCCAGAATCAGCAGCACAAGAAACTGTACTTTCTGAGCTACCTGCTCAAGGGGAAGGAATTGATGCTGCTACTCTAGAGAGTGAGTATGCAGCAGATACAGTAATGAATATTGTCTCAGATATAAATAAAGAAGCACTGGACAATGCTGAGAAGGAAGCACAAGATGTGCAGAATGAGAAAGTATCTCCTTTATAGAACATGCCCTGGACGAAAATTTGGATGTCCAGGGAGAACCTTTTATTTTCCAAACTAACCTTGTTCCTCCTGTACAGATACAATAAGAGGTAACAATGGAAGATCTATTTCCTGATTTACCTGCTGCAAGGACTGAGGGGGAGCAATCCCAGGTAGAAAAAGACCTGCCAATAACTGAGGGGGAGCAACTACTGCATGACCCATCTAATAAAGACACAGTAGACATAGAAAGCTCATCACAACCCTCTGATGATGAGGAAGCTACTATGACTAAGAAGAGAAAGATGGTTGAAATCAAGAAAAGGAGCTCAGGCTATAAGAAAGCCTTGCACACAGTCACACAACCACCTACTCCAAGCATGGATTTCAGTTAATTACTGGTCCAGATGCAAGTAAAATTGGATGAACAACGACAATCTCTAGAAAAGTATTGGATGAGTCTAATAAGGAACTGCAGTTTCAGCTTGCTCAGGACATAAAGTCAATCAGATTTAAAGTCAATTTGCACAAGAAAGAAATGACAGATTGCTTCCATAAGGGAGGCAATGCTGTGGTGTATTTGGCTGAGCAACAACAACTGCTGAAGACTGATGTAGAGGACATTGCCACAAAACAAGGGTATGTTTTGGAAAATCAATTCAGGTCCAATGATAATCTCAAAGACTCCCATGCAGAAATCATCCAGAAACTAGGAAGTATTTCACAAGATTTGAAAACTGAAATATCAAAGCAGATACAAGTAGATTTAGCTGCTATTCAAACAGCTATTGAAGCCTCCCAAAAGACAATTTCTGATACCTTACTGAAGTTCAAAAACTATTACAAAGAAGGTACAGAATATCTGGCTGATCAGATAAGGTTTCAGAAGACTGATCTGAGGGATCATATTACTAGAGAAGTCATAAAGGGGGAGAGATTGTTAGTCAAAGCTAGCTCTGACCATGCTAAATGGGTCTCTAATTCCATCAGAGCTACACTTGGCTTTCCTCCTTCATGTGATGTTGAAAATGTTGCTGAATCTGGAGTACAACCTGCTAATATTGAAGGAGATCAGCCTGAAATTGTACAAGTTATTTACCCTCATGCTGATTTTGACATGGTTCAACAAGAAGTACAGATAATGTACAGTCCTTCACAGGAGGCATCAAAGGTGATCATTGAAAAAGTAGAAATGTCAGAGGCTGCCAAGCAAGCTCAAAAGGAGGCACAATTATCCAAGAAAAGGTTTAGGGAACAGGCTGAGTTGAAGCCAGATTTTGAGCAATGGAGCCCTACTTAAAGGAATATCATTTTGACTGCCTGAAAGGCTGTAAAGGATAAGACCCATGACAGGGGTAAGTGGTATTCTGAGCAGTAATGGAACAAATATCAAGCTAGGCAGGAAGCCATTCTTCAGCATAGAAGGAGTGCAAAAGCTGAGAGGTTATCTACTAATGCTCTGGAGCTTAGCAGGTACTTCCTCAAGCCCTTTCACTATTTTGAAAGGCAAAGAATAAAGGCAGAATAACAAAATAAGAAGGATCTCAAAGGGAAGAAACCTGTGATGATACAGATCCTACTGTGTAGACAAAGATTCAATCAGGAAAAGGTATAGTGATTAAGGAGCTTAGACAATCATAGGATAGATAGGCTTATGTATAGAAAAATGTAACTTTTTGTTTTTTGTTCTAAGGAAAACATGTAAATCCAGAATTTTCTGATTAATAAATAAAATCCGCTTCTCTATTAATCTTAGTTGTTTACATTGTTTATATATTATCCTGCACTGAAATGGATGTACATCTTTTCTTATGAGTTTTATTATGAGAGATGTATATCTTTGACTAAGGGTTATGACTTCTCCAAATAGGGGGAGATTGTTGGGTACACTGAAAAATATGTACCAAATTTGGAGAAGCCTCATCTTACTCAATGATATACATCAATTTGTATTTGATGTATGTTTGAGTTACATTGTGCAGGTATAAGGTTTGTTAAGAAATTTTTCTAAGTACAAGTGTCGACACCAGAAGTAAAGTTATGTCGACACCCAGAAGTTGTGTCGACACCAGAAGCAAAGTTGTGTCGACACCCAGAAGTTGTGTCGATACTAGAAGCAAAGCTGTGTCGACACCCAGGCATTGTGTCAATACCCAGAATTGTGTCGACACCTAAGGCAGGAATTTTGTCGACACCTAAAGCAGAAGCTGTGTCGACACCCAGGAGTTATGTCGACACCAGAAGAAAGGCATGTGTCGACACTCAGGAATTGTGTCGACACCTGAAGAAGGTTTGTGTCGATAGCTAGAGATACACACTCAACGCCATCTTACAGCAACAGCTATACTGAGTCAGAAGGCTTGTGTCGACACACAAGACTTGTATCGACACACACTCAACGACATCTGGATGACACTCAACGCCATCTAACAGCAACAGCTATATTGAGTCAGAAGACTTGTGTTGACACACAGGACTTGTGTCGACACACACACTCAACGTCGTCTCGACACACACTCAACGACAGCTGAATATACACTCAACGCCATCTGCCAACATTAGTTATATCAAGACCAGGAGCAGTTGTGTCGACACACAGGACTTATGTCGACACATACAAACAGAAGCTGTGTCGAGTAACTGAAGAATGATTATGTCAACACATAGAGTGTTATGTCAACATCATCAAGACTTGTGTCGACACTAAGTCTATTTGTGTCGACACATATGAAGCAGTCTGCTGAGTGGATCATGTTGAGTTGTAAAGTCTTTAAGGAATCAACTGTCATGACTGGTGACTCGACAGCTGTCATTACCAACAGGTCTGGCTCCTTTGTCAGAACTGTCAGAAGGTTGTTACAAACCGGATCAGCCGGTAATCAGGAGAAATCTCTATATAAAGGACTAATCCATGACAACTTATAAAAATAGATACAGAGATAAAAAGGTGGATCATCTAAGAAAAGTTTTCAACAACAAGTAAAGGGGTGACCCTTAAGAAAGAATATTCTGAACAGTCTGATGAGAAGATTCAGATCTTATTCTGAATTCAAGAAAGGAGCTGACATGAGATCAACTTCTACATCAAGAAGAGTTCAACCTTATTTTGTTCTATCAAGAAGCTTTGAAACAGCTAAGTCAGGTTGGATCAGGAGATTCAGTTCATTCAAGAACTGATCAAGAAACTCTCACCTATATAGTGATCTATCTGGTGATATTTCTGTATTTCTCAAATACTCAAATTCTTGTAGGATCTATTGTTAGATCTGAGTTGTAAGCCTATAATTATAAAGGCTGAGGTAGGGATGAGTGCCTGAGGTGTAGGACTATTGATAGTATGAGTTATAAGCCTAGTTTAAAGGCTGAGGTAGGGCTGTGGCCTGAGCTAGGATTCTTGGGGAGAATCTGAGGTAAGACTTGTATAAGTCTGAGCTGTAGGAACCAATCTGGTTCTGAGTTGTAAGATCTGTGGATCTGAGTTAGTGGAAGGAAGTTGGGCTGAATCCAGTTCTCTATTGGATAGGTAAAAGAGGAAAGTAGATGTACCCATACTTTGGGGAACCACTATAAATCTGGTGTATGCTGTGTTGTGTTTTCTGTGCTGTGATTTGCAATTTCTGTACTAAGTAAGAACTAGTTATATTGCCTAAAATTCTTAAAGATAATTAGAACATATTCACCTCCCTCTAGGTGTTTAGGCTTTTGAAATAAGTCTTTCAGTTTTATTCTGGATTTCCTGGTTTACGACGAGTGTGAAACATGACATTGGACACGGGCGTGTAACAAGCCGTGTTCGGCCCAGTAATTTGACTTTAAGTGCGAATCGTGGCCGTTCGTTTCCTTATTTTGGGATCCAAGGGCTCAGGTTGGTCTATGTTGGGATTTAGGTCGGGAATAGGGTTTTAAAACCCTCATTTCAAGTGAGCATTCTCTTTCTAAGACTTTAGAGAGAGGGGAGAGCAAGGAGGAAGAGGAAATCCGGCCGCCGGAGAAGCTTCAGAGCCCCGATTCTCGATCCGAGTCCAGATCTGCGAAGGCGAGGCCGATACGGTGTTTTCCATCCGACTAGATCTTCATGGAGCCGAAGAGAAATGCTAGGGTAACGATTCTCTACTTGGGCATGTGAAGTCCTCTTTCCTTTTTGCATAGGAAGCCCGCTCTCGCGAGTATGCGGTGAGTTTGTGGTGTTCCTTTGAGTAGACATGAATAGTCCCCGTTGTTTTGCATGTTGAGTCCGGAATCGAAGTACGGACATAGCCATGGTGTGTGAAGCCTACCCGGACAAGTTGGTATGGATCGATGATGTTTCATTATGCATGAATAACCGGAGAAGACTTTGTGCCGATGATTGTTTTCGGGTTTTTATGCGCGGTAGATTGCAGAAGGGAGCCTTGGGGGCTAACTCCAAAGTGCACCCGAAAAATTGGGCAGAAGCGTGAATTTGTCATCTTTGGTGGCTTGGGAGCCATCCTTGTACATAACCGGGTTATGTACTTTTGTTTGATCAATTTTCGGGCTGCGTGGAAGCTTAACTCGCGCCGATGATTTTTATTGTTGTGGCGATGTGAGCAACGAGTTAAGTGGATCTGTACCCGCTCTATGTGGTTCGCTTAAAGAGACCTAGGGTACATGGTACTTACCGTTGGCATAGATGTAGGGTCTTAGGCTTAGGACGGAAGGACCAAAATGCTCACGAGATTTGCCATCCTAGAGGTGGTGGTGGACGGAGTTCATCGTGTAAGTGCCCTGAGAGCACGGGGCGTGCGACCGTGTATGCCTACACCTGTGGTGAAGTGTGCTTAAATTGTACTTTCGCTATCCCGTTTGTTTATACTATTGCATTGCAGGAAAGGAGCACCGCCACCCCAAGAAAAGGGATGAGGTCGTTATAATTTGGTCAGCTTTAGATGACCGTTGCTTTTGTTTGCCACCGTGCGGTGGAATGTTGCTTGTAGGTGCTGCGGAGCCGAGTGGCAAATAGCTGGCTAAAGCCCTTGTTGCAGTGCTGGCCCTCGAAGGCCAAAGTGCATTGTTTACTTTATTCTCATGTGTGACCGGCCTGCGTGCCGTTGTATTGAAGACACATTTTATTTAAGTAAACTTTTGTAAGGCCATAAGACCCAGTACTTGTTGTATTTGTACGTTCATTCCTCTTTGAGTTTGTTAGTGGACATTCATACTTTTGGCTGGGTTCTTTCTTTGCAACTTATTAAATTGCTTCCGCTAGAATGTACTCTGTGTAGGATTTGTGATTGGAATAATGGTTTCATTTAGTAACCCTTCTGTTTGTCCGTGGTATATGGCGTCGGGCCCCGACCGGACCTACTGCTATATGCTATGTGACGGATAGGGGTGTTACACAGCGCCAATTAGACTCTAAATGCATTAGCTTCTGTCAATGCTTTTAGGCCTCTGACATTGACTAAAGTGTACTCATTCAACGCTTGTAGACTTAGGCAAATTTCTGCCTCTCTATTGTGTCCTGTCTTGAGTCCAACCAAAATTCTGACTGAATTTATTTGTCTAACCATGGAATAGTAGACAACTTGCATATATTAAACTTGAACATATATCAAATACAACCATGTGTATACTATTGACTTGTGGGCCTTCTTCAAATATGTGATATTGTGATCAATGGTCCCAACAATCTCCTCCTATTTGAAGAAGTTAGAACCCTAGTCAATGATATACACTAACTCACAGACAAGTTAAACTTCACAGAATTTAAGAGCAACCAATAACACATAATAAAGATATGATAAACACAAGATGTGATAATTATAAATAAAATGTGTGCCAAATGATAATGTTCCATATTCCTAAATCCCTAATGAACCTTTTACATAAAATAGTTTAGGTTATGGTTCCTTAATGACTATGCCCCTGCTTGGCCTCTTAGCTGCCTTCTCATCAGATTCAATCTTCTTTTGCCTTTGCCTTTCAAAATAGTTGTATGACTTTGGAAAATACTTGTTAGGCTCATGAACATCGGATGGAACAGTACCTTCTCTCTTGTCTCTTCTGAATTTTCTTCTGATCTCTTCGTTTCTTTCCTATTTGGCCCATTCCAATGAGCTGTATATGTAACATCCCTCAAGAAACTAGACCCTTAAGATGGTTTCTCATGACTAGGTCATGACAAAACCTTAGGAAGTTGAAAGAGATCATGTGAACTTAGGCATGAAGGTGAAGATCACTATGGTCTGCAAATAACACATTCCAATTACCTAACCTAGGGTTTGACTTTAAGGCCTCACCTTGACTCTTTCACCCCACCATAACATCCCTAACCCATTAGGGGGTCCCTTAGAGTATCTAGAACCCATTGGGGTCAACTAAAGTGGTCAAGTTGACAAAAGTCAACCCTAACCCTAAAGTGGTCAAAGTGGCATATCTAGGGTCAATGGACCTCCAACTTGCCAAAATAAACCAACCTAGACCTTCCTAACCCTTTAGGAGGTTCATTGAGTCACTAAGGGCCCATTGGGGTCAACCCAAGATGTCAAGTTGACCAAAGTCAACCTAAACCCTAAAATGGTCAAAGTACCCTAATAAGGGTCAAGTGACCACCAAGGTGTCAAATCAACCTTACACAAGTCTCCCTAGACCTTAGGAGAGGCCAATGGGTCACTAGGGAACCATTAATGTCAACCCAAAAGGTCAAATTGACCAAAGTCAACTCAACCCTAACTAACCTAGCCCAATCCACTTGGGCTAAACCCAATTTGAGAAACCTATAAGCTTTAAGAGGCTGGTATTTACCTAAAATGCCATTTAAATTCTAGAGATGGTGATTAGGAGAGATAAACCAAGTTTCCCCGTTAATGGAGGAGAGAGAAAGTGAGGAAGTAGAGAAGCCATTCATGGTCAAGGGAGGCCAAAGGCCTCCACTCAATTCCATTGACCAGATTCATCTTCCCTGGTTAATTTGGAGGAGACCAACATCCACGTTTGACCCCTAGGTGGCTGGATTCAGAGGAATTTCAGTTGGCCAAAAACTCCATTAATGGCAATAATGGAAATTGAAGCCATGCCCCTTCCCCTACCTCAACTGATCCCTTTATCATCTTCAGAGCATCCTAAGCAGTTGGTTTAGGCCTTTACATTCTAATCAGTTGCTCAAGGATAGAGATCAGGAGGTAGAAATCTTTAGAGCTCGTCGGCCATGGTGCACCACCGCCAAACACGTCAGCAAGCCCGGTTGCAGGTCCACTTCTCCTCCTCTCCCCTTGTGCTAGTATTTTAGATTGGTTAGGAGAGATATCGGGCTCAATTGAGCCCGATCCAGTGAGAAAATTTTGAAGAAATTCCATGAAAAAAGAGGTTGCGGGTTTGCTGGAAACAGCCCCTCCGGCGGCCGTGCCGCCGTCCGGCGATAGCCACCACCTCAACGGAGGTGGTAGAGGCGGTGGCCGGCCAGGGAGGTGGCCTGGAAATCACGGTCAAAGAAGGCCCAGGACGGGGCAATCTGAAACGTTACGCGCTGGGGATGATGAAGGGATGCCATCCATCTTGCCCAAAGATTCGTGCTTGCCAGGTGTATAGTTAAGGATTAATAATTATTCATTTCATTTCATTCAGTCACACTATTTGCAGTGTTTAAAATTAATTATTAAAAACACTTAGAGCCTTCTACTGGGAAAATGGGCAACATGAAAGTTGTAGCCCTTGAGGTCTAATTTATGTTAAATTTTATTTCAACCCTTTTGGGTCAGTGGTCTGACCACACCACTCAAAATGGTACAGTCTATACCTAGGGTTAATTAGAGAATAATTTGAGTGCCCCCATCAATCAAGCAATCCAAGTGACTTGAAATTTGGACTGGTGGTCACTCATATCTATACCCATAGCATATCCAAAAAAGGGAATTTTTGAAAAATATTTTTCTATGTTAAAATTTAATAATCCATATATAAGTTAATTAGAGGGTCTAATGATCTCATAATTCATCAAAATTTTTGTGGATGATCCTTAGGGTCATGATAGGTCACTGGTAAAAATCTCAGCCCATTTGGATTTGATCTGAGTAGGTATTGATGTGACCAAAGTTTTGTCCCTAAGGGGCAAATTAGGGCAAATGTGTGTTTGATGGGTTGAGTGGCCAATCCTCATCCAAAAGGGATGAAACCTTGACCACTGACTTAATGTCATATGAAACACCCCCACAAGAGATTTTGGGTGGTCTATGGTTGGAATGTCCTAGAACCCTAGTGTGATTGAGTTTTGAGCTCAAAGAAGGACATGGGACCATATGTCCTTGTAATTTATTGGAACTTGATAGGTGAGTTTCTAGGGTGGAAATAAGCCCTATTAAATGATTTTATAATTTTTAGGCACTTACATTCCCTTGGAAATGGTGTAGGACCAATTAGGGTACTTTTCCTCATAATTTTATTACATGATTATATGATCTTGGATGTTCATAAAACTTAGGCAGTGATCTTTTATTGATGTTAATGTTCTCAAGAATTTTTTTTATAAATTTTGGATTAACATTTATAGTACTTCATTCACAAATCCTAAGTTTGCCTTGATCATAAGATAATTATTTATGAGTTAATTATTCTCTGTAAAATTATGAAATTTGGCCAGAGGACATTTTAGGGTATCATTATGTACTATGAATTTTTATAAAATTATTGGAAGACTTTTCATATAGGATCCTTCACAAAGTGCCCAATGCTGAATATCTTTAAATAAATTATTTATGTGATCAAATGGATTTAGAAAATTATTATTTTTGGTCAGGGGGCTATTTTGGTAATTTCTAACCTCTGGTAGTTTTGCTTATAATTTTTGGACGAATAATTCTAATATTTCCTGATTTACCCAATGCTTGTGGTTAATTAATTAATAATTTGTTTGGACGTCAAAATATTTTTGGAAAATTATAAATTTCAGTATTTACTGTTATTTTGATGATATACACTTGCCATAATTTTTTTGAGGCCATATCTTATCATAAAGTTATACTTTGTGTTCAAAAGCCCAGGTGGCCTGATATTGCAGAAAATATAATAAATGCCAATTAAATTAGGAAAGATATTATCTTCTTAATTTAATCTTAAAATATCATATTTGACCCCCAGCAATAATCTTAGGTCATTTGGATGAATATTTGGAGGGGTCACCATTCATGCACGTCATGTAGCTCATTAGGTCTGAACATAGTTAAACTGTAGAATTAAGAAATCATGTGAACCTCGGTATGGAATAAAGGAGATAGTTGGTGGACTTAATCGGGGGAGTATGAATGAGGATACCAATGGAAGTCAGCTTTGGGTTTCAACCCATCGTAGTTTCTAGTGCCCTTGAGAGCCCTTCACAGGAAATGCCCTGGGCAGTCCAAGGTTAACCCTAAATTATAAGGCTAAACTTTTAGTGCAAGATTAATTCTAAGTACTTCACTTTCACTCACCCCGTAGTCACGGGAGCCAGTGGCTTGGAAGGTTATTGTGATGGACGGGATAGTCCGGGGAGCCGATCGCTCAAAGATTCATATTTATCATAATTGCATGTGCATAAAAGTGGCGGGTCTTCAGTTCGCTCTAGTCATCACACCGATAGAGGAGTGATGACTCTGGAGGGTATAGTGGTTGGGACTGGCTTGGTAGTGTCTGTGGAGACGCTTACCTAGTGACCGTACACTTGACCACGAAAGACTGTCGGATTTATCAACATTAGTATGTGGTGACTTTGGTGTGTCCTTCAGAGGCGTATGTAAGGGCTAGGCTTGGTAGTATGGTTACCCGCCTAGGAGTGGGGTGACCCAACCCACTGTCTCAATTGGCCACTACGGAGGCTCCTAGGAGTAAAGCTAGCTTCCAAAACTGGGGAACTAAAGGTCTGTGCGCATAGAGTCGTGTGCATGTGTTGCACTTGTATGAACATAGCATTAAACCAGCATAACATATCATATCATGTCATCATTGAATTTAAACCCCTACCCCTATCGTATAAATTGGTATGAGACTTTTTATACGACAGGCCATATAAAACGACCCCTTAACTTTTGAGTTTGTATGGACATTCTTATAAGTTAAGGTTACTTATTCTATAGCTTACTTTACTTTACTTTATCTGTTGTAGAAGGTAGCCGTAGTTCTTTACTTGTACTTTTATTACTTATAGTGTAGCATGTGCTTACTGCTCCGCACTTTACCTTGTTTATATTACTGCTACCTTATTATATTTCCTTTATACATATTCCTTCTAGGGTAATTGTCACCTACTCTTGTTCATTCTCCATCTTAAATATCTTTCCTTTCCTCCTCCCCGCACGGTGCCTAGGAGTCGCGGGGGTGAGGCGAGGATGATAGTGGCTTAGTCTTTTGACTAACGGTCGGTGGACCACATCATTTTAGGAATTCAAGGTGATGCACCAGTCGCAGGAGGATGGCAGGACTTGAGGAGCAGTTGCTGCGCACTACCGCTACTACTCAGTGGCAGGTCGAGGACGGTTTTCAGTTTGCTTCCGCTAGATGTGTGAGTTGTGAGAGAGAGATTATTTGTATTAGACATGTACCGGGCTTAAGCCCATATTTCTACTCTCTTTTATACTTGTACTCATTGTGGACTATTACTCTTTATATACATATTGATAGTGAGCTGTGATCTGTGGACTTGTATTACTACTTACTTCTCTTTGGTTGGCCTACTGTGATGTGATCGTTTTAGCCGGCATGATCGGCGTCGTGTGGTGGTATCTAACATGGTAGTCGGAGTCACCATAAGGCGGCAGTTATGGGCGTAAGACCCGGTGGTGAAGGAAAAAAGGGGTCTTACAGTATAGCTTTCCTCTTTCAGTTTTATTTTCTTTTAACTGGTTCTAGGCTGAAAGAATGATAGTCCTTGATTGAGGACTTCATATCTCAAAGTCAGGCCTGCACTCCATTTCTTCTCTGTATCTCTTCTTGCTCTATCTGATCTCATCTTATTCCTCAACAGTAGACTTGCCTTTGCTCTTTGATATTTGTTCAGTAGTGGGGCTGAAGGCAGGACCAGCAGCAATACTAGTTTAAGCCCCATCACCATTAGTTTTTCCTCCAGGAGCAGGAACAACATCACATGCATACTATTCTAGACTCAATGATCCCCTGATAACATTTGTGGTCCATATAACATTATCTGTATCTGTTTTGATCATTGATTTCTCCCCCTTTATGACTTCTTCTGTGATGGCAGTGGTCAGGGAGTCCTTGGTATAAGAAATCTTGTCAGCCAAATAATTTACTCCTTTGGTAACATGATTCTTGACTTCCATCACGTGATCATCTAGGAACTGTGTGCAAGTATCCATCCTTCTTTCCAGAGTGATTTTGTTGGCTTCCATGATTTGCTTTTGGATATTGTGTACCATTTCCATATTACTTGAGGTGATGTTTTGACTTTCTATAATGTCATCTTGCTTTTGCCTAATCTCCTCAAGTTTGCTTTTAATATAGGTCACGACAGGAGCCGCTTTATTGAAGAATGCAATAGTATTGGCTTTTAGTAGATTCACCTCAAATTTAATAGACTTGATCTCAGTAGAAATTTCTTCTAGATTGTCTGCACAGGCGTTAAGTGATGCCTTGTGACTAAACGACTTGAAGCGTTGAGTGTTGTCTTGTAACTCAATGTGTTTGTACTTAACAATTATATTCAGAAGCGTTGAGTGATAAGCCTTCACTCAACGCAAAAATACTTAGCTTAATTCTGACTATTTTCAGAGGCATTAAGTGAGCCTTCTTCACTCAACGCTTTTGTCCTTTGACATCTTATCTGAGAAGGCGTTGAGTGAACAACCATCACTCAATGCTTTTGTACTTGACAGATTTTTCTGATAGACAACGTTGAGTAAACATCTTTCACTCAACGCATTTGAACTTGGTAGCAATATTGATGAAGGCGTTGAGTGAACGTTCATCACTCAACGCTTCTGGACTTAGACAGATTTTTAGATGAATGGGCGTTGAGTGAATCTCCATCACTCAACGCTTTTGTACTTAGACAGATTTCTCTGCATCTTCAATGAGGCTTTGAGTGACTGGTTATCTATCAATGTTTTTTTGGCCTCAGGCGTTGAGTGAAGTGCACTCACTCAAAGTTTTTGTACTTAGGCAATTTTTTACCTCTCCTAAGTATTCTGACTTCTGTCCAGCCAATTCTCTGACACATTTGGCCTGTCTAATAACTGAATAACAGACATCCTGAATATATTAACTTAGGCAAATATCAAATACACGCATGAGTATATTATTGACTTGTGGGCCGTTTTTAAATCTGGGATAGTGTGATCAATGGACCCAACACATATGGTCAATACGACTGCTTTATGTATTATTGCACGTCACATTGACGATATTTTTAAATATTAAGCAAACAAACTCGGAATGAATGCAAGTCAGTTGCATTGGACTCGTGTGGTTAATACGAGACCAACGGAGTTTGATGCGCTCAAATCTGACATGGTTTAGTCATTTAAATAAAATTAAAATGCGTAAAATTACATAGTGCCAAAAAGCACGAACGGTTGGATTTAGACCCCGACAATCCAACATTGGCTCGTCACAACATGCTGATAGCTATCGAACTCGTCAGACAGAGAAAAATAGTCCGCACTAACCGCGCGATCTCCAGGACTGAGCGAACCTTGACTTGGTACAAATCCAGACCAAGTCCACACCACCAGTCATCCCTGGTGCGAACAAATCACCAACAGATACAAAAGCCAGTCCTCACAAACTAGCGGACTCAAGCACAAGTCCGCACAAACCAACGAACTCCGCGGTTTCCACCAAACCACACCAACAGAGCAAGACCAAGGCACAATCCCTGCCGATGTCTCGAGATCCAATCCAGTCCGCAACCCAGACTCAACAATCTATAGATGAGTCCGCAACACACTGGACTCAGCAAACTCCACGGATAACAACCCTATCCGCCCGATTACCTCCTGGGAACAAGCTGCCTGCAGAACACTAGCTGACCTGGCTAGCCACCACACCTGTCCGTACAGCCACATGGACAGTCCACCTAGGCCGCCCAGACCACCACTTTCACTTAAAAAAATTCAAAACTCCCCCTTGAAGTGAGAAGTGGAAACCAGCCCTAGCAGTCCCCAAAACTGACAAAATGGCCCTTTGATAGCGGCTTTGTGAAGATGTTCGCGACGTTATCTTTGTTTCGCACATACTCGACCATAAGAGATCCCTCCAACACCTTCTCCCATATGAAATGATGCTCGATCTCAATATGTTTGGTTATCACGTGACAAACTGGATTGTTAACTAGTTTAAAGGCACTCTCGTTGTCACCGTGTAGCAGAGTGGGACCCCACACTTCTTCATAGATGTCCTCTTCTAGCCTCCTAAGCCAGATGACTTCCCGAGCTGCCAAGGCCGAAGCCTTGTACTCTGCTTTCGTAGTAGATACGGACACCGAGTCTTGCTTTTTGCAACACCATGATATGCCTGCTGATCCATATGTGAAAACATAGCCAGACGTCGACTTCTGATCGTCTGAGTCTCCCCCATAATCAACATCGAAGTAACCGTGCAGGTTGAAGCTCGTGTCACTCTCATAAAGGAGCCTCATATCAGAAGTAGTCTTCACATACTTCAGAATGTTCTTCGCCGCCACCAGATGAGGCTTTCGAGGCTCCGCCATATAACGATTTACTTGGCCTACAACATAAGTAATGTCTGACCTCATAATCGTTAAGTAGATAAGGCTTCCAACTAGAGCCCGAAATACCAAGGTATCTGGAAGAACCCTCCCTTCATCATGTCGAAGCTTTAGGCCAACATCCAGTGGAGTATGGCAACTCTTCCCCTCCCGCAGGACGAATCGCTGAATAATCGGTTCTGCATAGCCTCTTTGGGAAACGAGTATCCCGCTCTTTCTCCTCTCCACCTCGAGTCCAAGGAAGTGGTGAAGCTCACCCAAATCCTTCATCTCAAAATGAACAGTTAGCTCTGCCCTGAGCCTAGCTACCTCCTCCTCAGAGTTCTCCGTGACGATCATATCATCAACATACAACAACACCAAGATATAAAACTCCCCCTTCTTCTTAACGAACAGGCTCGAGTCAGAATTAGAAGCAAAATACCCACAGAACTGGAGGTATTCTGCGATCTTTCCATACCACGCTCGAGACGCCTACTTTAATCCATAAAGGGCCTTCCTGAGCTTGTAGACGTGTCGTCGATGATCTTCAGATACATATCCTGGTGGTTGAACCATGAAGATGTATTTATCAATTTCACTGTAAAGAAAAACATACTTTACGTCAAGCTGCCACATCCTCTATCCTTGGCAAGCCGGCAAGGCAATCACCACCCGCACTGAAGTCATTTTTACAACGGGACTAAACATCTCCTCATAGTCTTCTCCGTACTGCTGGGAAAACCCTCAAGCTACAAGCTGAGCTTTGTATCGCTCGATGCTTACATCCGCCTTCTTCTTCAGCTTATACACCCACTTGCATGCCACAGGAGTAATGCCATCGACCTTAGGTATAAGTTCCCAAGTCTCATTCCTTCTTAGGGCAGCCATCTCCTCATCCATGGCATCATCCCACTCCTTGATTCCAGTGGCGTCTTGAAAGCTAGAAGGCTCTCGCTCATCTAGAGGGCCTGCGAAGAAACAAGAGACAAAGCTCACCAAATTCCCTTCGCTATACCGAGCCAGTGGATTGATGGTCCTCTTCGATATCCAAAGAACTTGACTATGGTTCACCAACTCCACTGCTTCTTCTACATTAGCTCTGTTCCCGGGCATACTTGGAGCATCGCTCCCCCTGCTTCCTAAACAAGAAGCCTCCACCCCCGAAGCTAGAAACACCTGGAGTTCCTGGTGACACAGACAACTCCACTCGAAGATCCTTAACAGCTTTCTCCTGCCCGCTGTCCAACTTACTTTCTTGTAGCTCCACAGACGAGCCATCTCCATATGACGTCAATTCGTCGAAGACCACGTCTCTAGAGACGACAAACTTCTTCGTCACAAGGTCTATATACTTCCATCCCTTCTTCCTCTCATCATAGCCCATGAAGACAAGCTTCCTTGCCTTCGCATCCATCTTAGTCTTGAGAGCATCAAGAACGTGTATATAACTGGTCGACCTGAACACCCGAAGGTGTCCAATGCTGGGATTCTCCTTAAACATCATCACATGAGGAGACTTCATGTTGATCGGACTCAGGGGCATCTGATTGATGACATAATTTGCGCATGCCAACCCTTCTGCCTAGAAGGTCATTTTAATGCTTTTTTCATGAAGCCAACACTTGCATGTCTCCATCAGATGACAGATCTTCCGCTCTGTTACTCCATTTTGTTGTGGAGTATGCGCATAAGTGAGATCTCTCTGGATTCCGTGCTTTATGCAGAAGTTAGAGAACTCATTTGAAATGAACTCACCTCCGTTGTCCGTTCTCAACTTCTTAACCCACAGACCAAGCCAACCCTCCACCAGATCCTTGAACTCCACAAACAACTGGAATGCATCTGACTTCTCCTTCATAAAGTACACCCATGTGTACCTCGTGTAGTCATCAAACAACACAAGCATATATCTATTGCCTCCAAGATTGGCGGTGACGGTCAGACCCATTAGATCGCCATGGATACACTCCACTGGTGCTTTACTCCTAGTCTGTGACTTGTCAAATGGAAGGCAATGAGCCTTACCATATTGACATCCAACACATACATGACCGCCACAGAAGGATGATAATTTAGACAAGCCTTTCACAAGGCTCTTCATCACCATAGCTTTCAACTTGTCCATCCCGACATGTCTCTGCCTCTCATGCCATATAACAGCGCTATCATTGGCTCTCATCCGATCAACATACGAGCTTGTTGATAACACAAACAATTCCTTAACCCTTCTCCCTATATGAGCAATGTCAGCCTTCACTGCTGATACATTGCGGAGAAACTTCACTTCTGTCGGGCCAAACAGAACGTGATAGCCAACATCTACGCCAGCCTTCACTACATGATCAAAACTCTGACCACACCCCGAGTCCACTATCCAGACATCTTGGTAGTCGATGGTAGGTAATGCACGGATACACGCGCTCGTCATAAACGCATTTCCCCATCTGTCTTCCTCAGCGCTGGAACCAGCTTCCTCTTTATCTACAACGTGCTCTGACTGCAGCTTAACTTTGCAGTCCTTCTTGAAGTGACCCAGCTGGTTGCATCTGTATAACCTTAGCCCTTCTTTCTTCTTCCAATCACGCTTAGGAACAACACTCCTCTCTTATTGACAAGAATTTTAAGTCCCATCACCAGCAAATGACTTTTTCTTGTCCCATCTCTTCTTCTTCCCTGAGAAGAGCGCCTCACTACCTCCTCAGAGATAGTAACACCAACCATTTGCTTTGCTAGGCTTTCTTGCGAAGCCAATAGGTTCTTTAGCTCCAGCAATGAAGGCTGAGTGACCGAGCCTTGAACAAAAGTAACAAATGCCACATATTACTTCCGTAAACCACGGATAATGTGCCTCTTGAGCTTCGCTTCTGAAATCGGCTCATCAGGGTCCAGTGCCGATATTTCAGCACACAGATTCTTCATTTTCAGGAAGAATGTTGAGATGGAAAATTCTTGTTGGGTATTATATCCACAATAACCCAGATTTATTTGAAGTCACCCTTGAACTAAGATGAATTAAGTTTGTATTTGATGCCTTGTTCAAGTTATGTGTTTGCAGGTTATAATTGCCAAGTGTAGATTAATGTCAGTTTACAATGAGTCACAAAACACAGGACCAGACAATGTAATCCCTCACTGTGTGATTCATGGTGTTGACTCATATGTAACCTCTCTATTGGGACACACTTCTCTTTCAAAGTATTAAAATTATGGGAGAAAGACTAGTTGCTGAATTCCTTGAAGAAATTCATTTTTTTTAGAAAGTCAAATTTTTTCGAAGTATTTTTCTCGAGAAAGGCTTATGTACTCGAGTAGAATTGAAGTTATTTCTCGAGTTAACTAAGTCAGGTATTCGAGTAACAGAATATGTTCTTGAGAAGGCATAATCTAGTTCTCGAGAAAGCCATGCAGTACTCGAGTAAGACTTGTTTCTTTCTCGAGTTAACTTAAATTTAGTTCAGAATTTTTTCTAAGTCTTCTTCTCGAGAAGGTTTAAGTAGTTCTCGAGAAGGCCTAAGATAGTTCTCGAGAAGGCCAAAGTAGTTCTCGAGAACCAGATATTCTTACTCGGGAGACAAAAACATTCTTCTCGAGTTGGATTCTTGTTCTCGAGTAACAAAATTTCTTTCTCGAGAAGCTAGAATTCATTTTCTCCATTTTCCTCAAGTAACTCTTCTCGAGAAACAGAAATCTCTTCTCGGAAACAGAAACTTCTTCTCGAGTAATTCTTATCTCTCTCGAGAAATGGAATCCAGAATTCTGAAATTTTACTAAGTGCCAGACGGATTCGATTTCAAATGTAATTAATTCTTAATTGGTCCACGTGAATGGTATTTAATGAATTCAGACCGTTAGGTTAAGCCTATAAAAGGTCTTGTTAGAATCGATAAACCCTAAGAAGAATTTTAAAGTTTTTTGAATCATTTTCAACTTCCAAATCGGGAAACGCCGCCGCCGACTAAAACGTGTTCTTCGTCTCCGATCTTCTCGATCTCTCAGAGATTCAGACATGAAGGATTAAATCGATCAAGATTTTCGTCTTCTGCAAATATTCTCCTTGATCGTGGTGATCTTACGTTCTCAGATCCAAGTAATCTCTGAATTCTTCCTCGACTTTTCTAACAGAGCTTCATGATTTCTCAAGAAGGAAGAAGCCGAGATTCAACCAGATCTGTGAAGACAAGTTTGTGTTTTTCATTGTAAATCATTTTTATTCTTTTTGGAGTTATTATCCGAGTTTGTAGGAGTTGTTCTTCGAGTTGTTGTAGGAGTGGTTTTACTCCGAGTTATAGGAACGTTGTTCCGAGTTGTAGGATTGTTTTCCAATCCGAGATAATAGTGAAGTAGCCGAGTCTAGCGTGATACTAGATCGGTGAGGTGGAGAGTGGATGTACCTAGGGTTGGGGAACCACTATAATTTTTTGTATCGTCTGTGGTTTGCTTGTTTATTTTCTGCGCATCTCTCGTATAATTTTTTATTCCGCAAAAAGACGCATAACTCACCTATTCACCCCCGTCTAGGTGATTTAGGTAGACAACTAGAAATTTTCAATTGGTATCAGAGGGATGTTGTTTATCAAAAGGTTAACGCCTTGAACAAGATCTGCTCCTAGTTGTCTTAAGTGTGTACAAGCATGGACAAAGTTAAGGATTTTGCTAAGCTGCCCATATGCACTAAGGCAAACTTCCCCATGTGGAAAGAAAGGATGAAGTTCTTCATGGAAGCAGTGGATCCAAGGATTTTCATGATAGTGGAAGAAGGCCCCTACATTCCTATGACGACCTCCACTATTTACTCCTCAAAGCAAGTACCAAAGAAACTGATGGATCTAGATAAATATGAGATTGCACTTGTATCTCTAGACAAGAAAGCAAAAAATATCATCGCAAGTGCAGTCGATTATTCTTTGCTACAAAATCTCATTCACTGCAAATCTGCCAAAGAGATGTGTCAGTCTCTGATCGTGTTGATGGAAGGAACCGAAGAAGTAAGGGACGATAGAAGATCCCTTTTAAACCAGAAGTATGAGGCCTTCAGGCAAGGCCCCAAAGAAACAATAGTAGACACCTTTGAATTTTTTTTCAAGATCGTCAACGGTCTGAGGAACTATGGCCGAGTCTTCACTAATGGAGAACTAAACGATAATCTCCTAAGATCCTTAACAAAGGAATGAGACAACAAAATATGTGTCATAAGGGAGTTTGGAAAGCTAGCTGAGACTGATCCTCAGAACTTCTTCGGGAAGCTGATGTCATATGAGCTTCAAATAAATACAAGAAAAGCTGAAGAAGAGAGAAGCAGATCCTCATCGAAGGAGAAGTCTGTCGCTCTAAAGGCAGACAACTCAAGGAAGGTCAAGGCTGCATCTCTTGCTCCTGTACAGGAAGAAAGTGAAGAAGAAAACTTAGAGCCAAGCTCCTCGGGCTCAGAGCTATCAGATGGAGAGTTCTCTCTACTCTCTAGGCAGTTTAAAAAGTTTCTGAATAAGAAGAAGCAATGGAAAGACAAAGAATTTTCCTCTAGAAGATCACATCATGATGGTGATCGTCATAAGAAAGGCTCAAGTAGCCACGACAAGTATAACTCCAAACCCAATAAACATATTTCATCTGACATTGTTTGTTATTATTGTAATAAGCCAGAACACGTAATTGCTGATTGCTCGCACAAGAAGAAAGAGGGTGGAAGAAGAGAAGAAAAGAAGTCTTCCTATGGTAAAAAGAAATCTGAAAGAAGCCTAGTAGCCTAGAAGGCTAAGACTCTCAGTTACACTGACTCATCTGAGTCAGTTGAGGAAGAGGAAGCCTACTTTGGGCTGATGACACAGACAAACGAGGAAGAAGAACCCCAGTATACTGGGAAGGTAAATTCTCACACACCTCTCTTAGAATCTGAGACTTCGGACCATGATCATGAGGATTGCTCCTCTGATGATGAGTCTGAACTCATGACTCAATACAAGGAGTTGATCAGGGCTTACGACAAATGTCGAAGAGTCGCGAGAACTCAAGCCAAGGAGATCAAATCTCTTAAGGCTGAGGAGAGCACTCTGAGCGAGGAAGTTGCAAAGATGGACTCACTCAGAAATAAATTCCATGCCGCGATGGAAGAATACAATAAAGCTCTCGAGCATCTAAACCTGAAAGAGAAAATCACAAGAAGTTAGAAGAACAACTTACTGCTGAAGAGAAACTTTTTGAAAGTTTCTCCAAGCCCGAGACAGTCCTTCCACTTATTGATGAGTTCTCTGCTCAGGCCAAAGGAGCTGGATTAGGCCATGAGGCTGCTCCTAGTAAATCTTCTAGGAGGAATAAATCTCAAAGAAGTAATAAGGCTGCTAAGAAAGCTTTAGCCAAGGAGAAGGGGAAAGCTCATCTAGATCAAACTTCGTTTAAGAAGGTCATCTTACCAACAAACAAGTTTGATCTTGATTCATCCTACGGTCACCTTGCCAGACCTAATTATGTAGAGCCGAAGTCACGATACCAAGGATGGACCCGTCCCCGAAACTTTGGTGAAAGTGTACTCAAGGCACCTTATGAGGAAATCCAAATGCAATACTATAGTCCATACATTCATGGCCATAATATTAAGAGGGAACCTAAGACCAAGCCAGTTGTACCCAAGGAAAAGGAGGTGAAAAAGGCTTGTGAGTTCCATCATCATGAGGCTTCTACCTCCAGATCAGCCACCCCTGCAAGACCACACGTTCAAAAGGTCAAACAGGAGACTTGGAAAAGGTACAACAGGTTTGACTGTTAGTGTTGCGACAAAGTTGGTCACTTTGCAGTAGATTACTGGTTTAATCCTAGAAGTTTCAAAACTCCTCTAGTTAATCATACGAGACAGACCCCTCGTAATATTAACACTCCTAGGGGGAGCATGTTGACAAATAACAAAGGACCCAAACTTGTTTGGGTTCCTAAGGTAAACTGATTCTACTTTTGCAGGTATGTCCAAAGGTCAACAAATCGCCTATCTGATATTTGAACAGTGGATGCTCTCGGCACATGACCGGGGATAGAAGCCTTCTTCAGAAGTACTCCAGTTGTGAACGGGCCAAAGGTTATCTTTGGAGGTTCTGACAGGGGAATCACAAGAGGCTACAGTATGATCACTAACGGTAGTGTATCCTTCTCAGATGTGGCTTATGTTGAAGTATTAGAACATAATATTATAATCATACGCCAGCTCTGTGATAAAGGATACATAGTAGAATTTCATGCAGACAAGTGCTTGATAAAATCAGTAGATAACTTAGAAACAATTCTATCAAGCACTCGTAGTAGAAATATATTTTGTTTAAATTTTAATTGCATAGACTCCTCTACACCAGTGTGCTTTTTGGCAAAAGATAGTGTGTCTCTTAGTGACCAATGACACAAGAGATTAACATATATAAATTACAAAATTATTAATAAATTATTTTCTCTTAATTTAGTACGTGATGCACCCAACATTAAGTGCGTTAAAGACAGACCTTGTCACACATGCGTAAAAGGCAAGGAAACAAGTGCTACCTTTAACAGCATTATTAACAAAGATTCTAATAGGTGTTTACACCTACTTCATATGGACTTGTTCGATCCCCTGCAAATTAGAAGTTTGGTAGGTAAGGATTATCCATTAGTTATTGTAGATGACTACTCTCGTTTTGCCTGAGTGTTCTTTCTAAAACACAAGTCAGATACTTTTGATATTTTCACTAATTTTGTCAGGCAGATCCAGAATGAATACAACTATTCGGTTGTCAAAATCAGAAGTGACAATGGAACAGAGTTCAAATCTGGGGCCATAAAAGAATTCTGTGAAAGCCTAGGTATCTTTCCTGAGTTCTCCTATCCTTGTACTCCTCAACAGAACATAGTCGCTGATAGAAGGAATAAAACACTCATAGAGGCCTGCAGAACCATGTTGAGTGATGTCTCACTACCAGAATACTTCTGGGCTGAAGCCGTCAACACTGCTTGTCACGTGCAAAACAGAGAACTCATAAATTAGAACCATGATAAAACACCTTACGAACTACTAAAGGGCAGGAAACCGACTATTTCATATTTTAGAATCTTTGGTAGTAAATGCTTCGTACTCAACAATGAGAAGTATCACACAACTAAATTCAGTGAAAAGAGTTTTGAAGGTATTTTCGTAGGATATAGTAGCCATAGTAAGACATATAGGATTTTTATAAGAAAACCCTGGTCGTAGAAGAATCTATTAATGTTGTATTTGATGAGACGAGCTTGCTACAAAGCAGCTCTTCTAGTGTGTTTGTTGAAGATGCAGGTTCAATACTAAAGGAATTGAGCTTGGATGAGCCAGTTAAAGAAAAAGGTCAAGAATTCATCACGATCACCACTCCAACCTTAATTGGAGAGGCTGATCACCATGATGAAGATGTCATTCAAGCTGATGAAGTCACTCCAGTGATAGAGGAAGCTCCAGATGCAAGGACATTAGAGCTCAGACACTTGAAGGATCACCCTATTGATCAAATCATAGGAGACCCTCGTGATGGTGTCAGAATTCGTAGAGGTACAACTAATGAGAATTTGTATTTGAGTTTTTTCCCGCAGGTTGAACCAAAGAAGTTTGAGGAAGCAAACAAGGATGCTTCTTGGGTAATGACAATCGAAGAAGAACTAAATTAGTTCAAACGTTACAAAGTCTGAAGCTTGTGCCAAGACCCAAAGGAAAGAATGCGATTGGAACAAAGTGGGTCTATTAGAACAAGATGGATGAAGATGGAACCATAATCAAGAACAAAGCCAGACTTGTCGCCCAATGGTACAAACAAGAAGAAGGGATCGACTTCGATCAGACATATGCTCTAGTTGCAAGACTAGAGGCAATCAGGTAATTCCTCGTATATGCTGCACTCATAGGCTTCACTGTCTACCAAATGGACGTGAAGTCAGCCTTCCTTAATGGTGACATAAAGGAAGAAGTGTATATGGAACAACCTCCAGGTTTTGTTGATCCTGAACATCCTGAATTTGTTTATGTATTATTTAAAGCGCTATATGGTTTGAAACAAGCTCCACGAGCTTGGTATGAAACGCTGTATAACTTTCTTCTTGAAAACAAGTTCACAAGGGGAAAGATAGATAAAACATTATTTCTTAGGGAAGTAAAAGACAAGATTTTGCTAGTGCAAATCTATATAAATGACATCATTTTTGGTTCTACTGATGACAACGTTTGCAAGAAGTTTTCCAAACTTATGCAATGGAAGTTTAAAATGAGCAGTATGAGAGAGCTGAAGTATTTCATGGGACATCAGGTGAAATAATCTGAGGATGAAATTTTCATCTCTCAGACGAAGTTCACCAAAGAGTTGGTCAAGAAATTCATAATGGAGAACGTAACCTCTATGTGGACTCCAATGGGTTCAGCTATGTCTCTGTACAAGGATGAGAAAGAGGAATCTTTTGATGAAACCAAGTACAGAAACATAATTGGATCCTTTCTCTACCTTACTGCTAGTAGGCCAAACATCATATTTTCATCATGTGTGTGCGCTAGATATCATGTGAACTCTAAGATATCTCATTACACTACTACAAAGCGGATTTTGAGATACCTTAAGGGTACACAAAATCTTGGCTTATGGTACCCAAGAAGTAATGATAACGAGCTAATTGGATTTTCAGATGCAGATTTTGCAGGTAGTAAAGATGATAGAAAGAGCACTTCCGGGACTTGCCAATTCCTTGGAAGGAGACTCATCTCATGGAGCAGCAAGATGAAAAATTATGTCGCAATCTCGACGGCCGAGTCAGAATACATTTCTGCCGACAGTTGTTGTGCACAATTACTCTGGATCAAGAATCAACTTGAAGACTATAACTTGAAGGTCAAGAACATCCCACTATTTTGTGAATCCTTCAGTGCAATTGCAATAGCCAACAACCTAGTCTCTCACAGCCGGACAAAGCACATAGAGCTGAGATATCATTTCATCAGGGAACATGTGGAGAAAGGAGACATCAATCTCCAGTATGTTCCAACTGACAGGCAGGTTGCAGATATTTTCACGAAGCCACTAGACGAGACCAAGTTCTCGTTCTTCAAAATAGAACTTGGCATGCTCAACAAGGAAGGATGAAGAAAAGGACCTCACAGCAAGTTCAAGGATCGGGTTACTCTTCAAAAATCAAGAAAATTCTAAGTCTGGACTTCATTTCTCGAGAAGAATTCTATTACTCGAGTACTTAATTTTATTACTCGAGAACCCAGCTCCTTCCCGAGAAATATTACTCGAGTACTTCTCTTATTCTCGAGAACTTCAGACTTACCTCTCGAAAAGAATATCTCGACTCGAGAACAAGATCTCTTCTATTCGAGAAAATATATGCCCCCTCTCGAGAAATGATATGGCTCTCGAGAAGTCTTATGCCGAATTTTCCTCCAAGTTCAAATTTTTGATATTGGCACCCGGGTACCTCAACCGCCATACTTCAGGTATTTTACTTTTATTATTTCCTTAATCATCAAGATTTAGGGTTTATATACATAGAATAAGTCCAAAAAATCCAAATTCCCGAATTTCAAATCCCGTTCTCGAGAAAACCTTTCGGTTTCTCCGTCTCCGCCGATTCTCTCGCAAACTACCCTGCTCCTCCTCTCGCCGGCCAGCAGTCCATTCAGTTGTTCAATCAATGGCTCCTTCATCTAAGTTAGGCATCGACAGTGAACTTATCTCAACCAGAATCGCCGAAATTTCAGATGACTTCAGAAACGTACTCATCCTGCTTGACACCGTTGGTTTATCGTTTGTTCTTCAACATCCTTGCAAAGTACTTATATCTGATGTGGAAGAGTTTTTCCAAAACGCTAAGGTCAAGCAAAATGGCAAACTTCTGAAAACTAAGGTACGAGACATCAAAATCAAGATGACTTCTACCTCTGTTTCTCAACTTCTGCAGCTGCCGTTGATTGATGAGGAAGACTACCTAGAAGGCACAAATTATAACAGGGCTTTCAACTTCTGTGACCTTCCTGACTCCACCATCACAGTTCACCGATAGAACATAAATGCAGAGAGCAAACTTCTCGCAGATATTCTAGGAAAGGTCCTTCTCTGCCGCACTAGTTCTATAAACTACATCACCACTGAATTCTTTGACATGATGACAACAGTGATCTGCAGAAACAAATTCCAATGAGGGATGATGATTTTTGACAAAATCAAAGAGAGCATAAAAAGCCCAAATTATGGCAGAATTCTGCCCCTGTATCTCAATCAATTGAAGCCAGATGTTTTTACCTTAGCTAAGGGCAAGGCATTCATCACATTAAGAAGGTTTCCATCACCTCCATCCAAAGATGGGAAATCAAGCTTCAAAGGCCAGGCCAAGCCCCTCTAGCTCTAGAGGAAGTTGCAAATGAAGACATAACCCCATCTCCCCTCTCTCATCAAATAACTGACACATTTGATCCAGATATTGAGGGGGAGCCTGCTCCATCTGCACAAGTGACAGTTCCATCTCCAGCTCCAGTTCTATCTTATATTCAGACCCAAGTCTCAACCTTTCCAGATGCTGAACTTATAGTCATAGAAGAAACTCTTACTGATGCTCAGGTAGAAGATCAAGTCATATCTACAGAAGCTGATATTAATAGGATGATAGAGGAACTCACCTCTAAAGTACCTCCCTTCCATCTTCCTGAAGAAAAAACATCTCAACCAAAATCCTCTCACCCCCAATCTCCTATTGAGGATGTACAGGATGAAGAGACAGTTTCTATTTCTGATGATAAAGAATTATGTCCTGAAGTAGTTGAGCCTCCTCTCCAAAGCCTACACTTCAACTTTCCAACTTTCATTGGTAATGATGCTGAAGATGAAATACCAACTACTAGGAGAAATCAGTCCACATCTGCTGTGCTCATTGAAGAAATAGATCCCTTGACATCTCCAATCCTACGTCCTCCACCTCCTCCAGCTGTAGCAAATACTGAAGATACCCTTTTGGGTAAGATTGAGCTTCTATTAGCCCAGCAAAGAACATACATTGATGACTCTCTTAAAGTTGTCACTGACAAAATAACTGCTCTAGAGAAAGAGATGAGCAAAGGCTTTGCTGAAATTCAACATAACACTGATTCCCTCAAACACCTGTTTCAAATAGGTGGGAAAGCCTTAGATCATACAATTACTAGCATTGGTTGCGTCATGGACCAATCAGTCGCTTTGGCAAATAATCAGATTCAATTGGAAAAGAATGCTGAAGGGCACAACTTCAAGACATGTGAAGAAGTTGGAAATTTCAAAGAGGAAGCTATATGCACCCAATCTGTAGAAGTCAGAAAGGGGGAGAAATTGGTAAAGGAATATCTAGAAAAGTCTGATAGAAACATGAAAACACTTTGGGAAGCAAAGCTGAAAGAGATAAATACTGATGTCCTAACCCAAATTGCTGGTGTTAAATTTAACACATATGATATAACAGTGTAAATGCATAACCAGATATTCCCTGAATTTCAAGTAGATCAAAATGCTATTCCTCCTCCTCATTTCAAACCTATTACTCATCAACCTTCTTCCCAGATTCCCTCATTCTCTCCTAGACCTGAAGACTTTGAAGCCCCTCCTGCAGAGTATTCTCAAGTTTGGTCAGAATAAGAGATGCCTCAAAATTCCTCCAGAAATTCCAGCTCATAAGAAAAGGAAATATGGTGACGGTGCTTCTGCTAGCCGGTCCACTCCAAATCCATAAGCTGAAAGGAGAAGAGCTCAAGAATTTGCTGAAGTATGGAGCCCAACCTTCAAGTCACTAATTCTTGACACTCTAAAACTTGTTGATTTTAATGAAAATAGAAATGATCATTACAGCACCCATGAATGAGACTTGTATGAGAAATCTATTACCAAGAAGAGATTATATGATCGAGAATATGACAAGAACAATCCCAAGGCTCCTCCCAAACCTGCCAAGTACTACCCTAAACCATACAGTTATCAGAAGAGACAGCAAGAGAAGAAAGAGTGGCAGTATCAACAGCAGAGCAAGTAAACATTGAAGATAATCAGTAGATTCCTATATGAGATTTGGTGGAATAAGACCTTTTCTTAGACTTTGTCTATATATATTAATCTTTAAATTTTGATGATCTAAATTTTTCTATTGCATAACATTTCTTCCATGATTCTGTTTATCTGTTATTTTATTTGTTTATCTTGATGTAATTCACCTTAGTGTAGAGGGTTCTGACTTCTACAAATAGGGGGAGATTGTTGGATATTGCATCCAAAATAACACATATTTATATGAAGTCACCCTTGAACTAAGATGAATTAAGTTTGTATTTGATGCCTTGTTCAAGTTATGTGTTTGCAGGTTATAATTGCCAAGTGTAGACCAATGTCAGTTTACAATGAGTCACAAAACACAGGACTAGACAATGTAATCCCTCACTGTGTGATTCATGGTGTTGACTCGTATGTAACCTCTCTATTGGGACACACTTCTTTTTCAAAGTATTAAAATTATGGGAGAAAGACTAGTTGCTGAATTCCTTGAAGAAATTCATTTTTTTTAGAAAGTCAAATTTTTCGAAGTATTTTTCTCGAGAAAGGCTTATATGTATTCGAGTAGAATTGAAGTTATTTCTCGAGTTAGCTAAGTCAGGTATTCGAGAAGCAGAAGATGTTCTCGAGAAGGCATAGTCTAGTTCTCGAGAAAGCCATGTAGTACTCAAGTAAGACTTGTTTCTTTCTCGAGTTAACTCAAATTTAGTTCAGAATTTTTTCAAAGTCTTCTTCTTGAGAAAGTCTAAGTTAGTTCTCGAGAAGGACTAAGATAGTTCTCGAGAAGGCCAAAGTAGTTCTCGAGAACCAAATGTTCTTACTCGGGAGACAGAAACATTCTTCTCGAGTTGGATTCTTGTTCTCGAGTAACAAAATTTCTTTCTTGAGAAAAGTCTTTTCTTTCTCGAGAAGCTAGAATTCATTTTCTCCATTTTCCTTAACTCTTCTCGAGAAATAGAAATATCTTCTCGAGAAACAAAAACCTCTTCTCGAGTAATTCTTATCTCTCTCGAGAAATGGAGTCCAGAATTCTAAAATTTCGCTAAGTGCCAGACGGATTCGATTTCAAATGTAATTAATTCTTAATTGGTCCACGTGGATGGTATTTAATGAATTCAGACCATTAGGTTAAGCCTATAAAATGTCTTGTCAGAATCGAAAAACCCTAAGAAGAATTTTACAGTTTTCTGAATCATTTTTAACTTCCAAATCGGGAAACGCCGCCGCCGACTAAAACGTGTTCTTCGTCGCCGATCTTCTCGATCTCTCATAGATTCAGAAAAGAAGGATTAAATCGATCAAGATTTTCGTCTTCTACAAATCTTCTCCTTGATCGTGGTGATCTTACGTTCTCAGATCCAAGTAATCTCTGAATTCTTCCTCGACTTTTCTGACATAGCTTCACGATTTCTCAAGAAGGAAGAAGCTGAGATTAGGCCAGATCTGTGAAGACAAGTTTGTGTATTTTCATTGTAAATCATTTTTATTCTTGTAAGAGTTATTCTCCGAGTTTGTAGGAGTTGTTCTCCGAGTTGTTGTGGGAGTGGTTTTACTCCGAGTTGAAGGAATGTTGATCCGAGTTATAGGATTGTTTTTCAATCCAAGATAATAGTGAAGTAGCCGAGTCTAGCGTGGTGCTAAATCGGTGAGGTGGAGAGTGGACGTACCCAAGGTTGGGGAACCACTATAATTTTTGGTGTCGTATGTGGTTTGCTTGTTTATTTTCTGCGCATCTCTCGTACAATTTTTTATTCCGCAAAAAGACGCAGAACTCTCCTATTCACTTCTCTCTAGGTGATTTAGGTAGACAACTAGAAATAATCAGTTCTCCCTGAGTGGCTCTCGCCAACTCATTCTCCAGGAATTGTAGCTGTGCTACATTCTTCCTATTGAACAACTCATCAAGGGAAGTCCAAATCTCAACAGCAGACCGACATCCTGTGATTTTGTCAAAGAGTTCCTATGAGATAGCTCTCTTAAGAGTACTATGCCTTTGCTTTTGTCTTTCTTCAAGCTCTCACCTCTTTAGCATTACCTTCGACAGCAGTAACTTCTTCCCTCTCGTCTCCGCAGACGACCTCCTAAAGGTCCTTGCCCAAAAGCTAGCTTTCCATACACGACCTCCAGTTTTTGAAGTTGGTCGACGTTAAAAGCTCAAATTCAAGACCTCTTGCAAACCCACCTTCCATTGCACTAACACCGGTCTACTAGACTTCTAGAAGAAAAAAAGCAAGACTGTCGGTTGATCACTGCTTGAACCTCTATTCCCTCTGATACCATGTAAAAAATTATGAAATGCGGAAACCGGGAAATCAGGTCGCAGGAACAATCAACCAAACCAAGTCAAGTAAACCAGAAGCAAATAGAAGATCAAACAAATCATGTACTATCAAAAATGTTTACAGCGCGAGGCATACATGGCGAGACATGATTCGCCGGTGTACCAAATGGAAGCAAAAAATAAGAAAGTTCAAACTAGCCGCGCAGACTCAAAGAGTAACCGCCGACCCTGCCGAGCTGCACTACGGAGTCCGCTGAAGCCGTTAAGTCATCAGATCGCAACCTAGCCGCGAGGACAACCCGTTATTCCAATGCTGAACTCTGTCTCAATCTGCTAGCCGCCCAACCGCGAGGTCGCCTAGCCGCCAGATAAACGCGAATAGCTGCTGCCGAACTTAACAAGCCTCTAGAAGCGGACAACTTATTTAACTGGGAAAAGATTGCCGAAGAGAAGACCGCCTATTCGCAAGCCCCGATCTTCTGCTAACCGTTGATTGTAACCGTAGAGTTCACACTGATCTTTGACCGAAGTCAGAACCAAGTCTCTGGCTTCTCAGCGCTGTCCGCACAATCTGCACAGCAAAAAACCGGTTAACTCCTTCAAACCACGCGGATACAAAAACCTATTCGCAGCAATCGCTCAGAATCAATTACTGTTCATTAAGATGTACTGTTGATGTGACAGGGGTCCTATTTATAGGCATAGAGAGGAGTGTGGTCACCGCCCTAGCCAATAGGAACACCACCCTATCTCACGGCGAGCACAAAGCTTATCCGCATAATGCAGACACAATAACAATCCGCCTTATCGCCGTGACTAAGCCGGACAACCAGAGCCAAGGCCAGAACCTGGAATAGTCCGCCATACCCGCGGGCACTGTGAGTACTGCCATCAGTCCGCACACCCTGCGAACATAACTCCAGTCCACATACTCTGAGCCCGCAACAAGCGCAACAGGCTGACAACAGCCAAAATCGTCGGACAGAGAAAAACAGTCCGCACTAACCGCGCGATCTCCCGGACTGAGTGAACCTGGACTTGGTATACATCCAGACCAAGTCCACACCACCAGCCATCCCTGGTGCGAACACAACACCAGCGAATACAGAAGCCAGTCCACACAAATCGGCGGACTCAAGCACCAGTCTGCAAAAATCGACGAACTCCGAAGTTTCCACCAAACCCCACCAACAGAGAAAGACAAAGGCACAAGCCCTGTCGATGTCCCGAGCT
The DNA here is from genome assembly GCA_039513925.1 of Platanthera zijinensis. NCBI lineage: Eukaryota > Viridiplantae > Streptophyta > Magnoliopsida > Asparagales > Orchidaceae > Platanthera > Platanthera zijinensis. The sequence continues at coordinate 66,695,151 of CM077093.1, forward strand.
CCAATCTAGTCTGCAACCCGGATTCAGCAAACTCCAAATGAGTCTGCAACATGCTGGACTCAGCGAACTCTGTGGATAACAACCCTATCCGCCCGGTTATCTCCCGGGAACAAGCTGCCTGCAGAACACTAGCCGACCTGGCTAGCCTCCACCCCTGTCTGCACAGTCCGCGCGGACAGTCCGCCCAGACCACTACTTTCACTTCAAAAAATTCAACATCCACTCTCTAAGCTCAAAACCATGGATTCGGTGCTCCAATGGCTGATACCATTGCTAGGGAGAGAAGCAAAAGCCTCTCTCTCCCTCTCTTTCTATGGGAGGAAACCAAGTTCTCTGCCCACGTGCCAAATAACCTAGCTAGGCTTATAGGTTATAAAACCCCAATCGATGGCTGCCACCTTGTTGTGTGGGGGCCAAATGCTCTCCTCTATGGGAGAATAATCCCATATCAAAAATGAGAGGAGGGGAGGCCCCTCCTCTTCCTATAAAAAGACCATGCCCCCTTCCCAGCTATGCACTCCTCCACTACCAAGCTCACAGCAAGCCCAGCTGGGCCACCCCACCTCTCCTGCGGGAGCCCCACCTTGCCGGAGAAAGAGAAGCCGACCTCCACCTATTCTCACCACCTTCCATGGAGGATCCTGCCGGAAGCTCCCGAGGCTCCCAAACAAGGTGGATCCTCATCCCCTCCCTCCTCTCTGCGGTCAGCTAGCTTTAAGCAGTGCATGTTTAGTTAGCTTTAAGCTCTATAAAAAAAAGATCTGGCGGTTGCACGCTGAGCAAGGCCGCCGGACCACCGCCGGAGGGAGCGTGGAACCCCGTCGAGTCGGCTGGGGGCGAAGCCATAGCTTGCCAACAATCAGTGGCAAAAGCTGGCCAACTCACGGCAGAGTACATAATGCGTACATGAAAATTTTATAATTTTATAAATTTAAAATTTTACGGCTTCTTAAATTTTCTGGGCCTGATAGACTGCTTACATGCAAAAATTTTTTTTGAACAGAGTTTCATATTTTTTTGAAATAGTTTAAGTATTTTAAATAATTTAAATACAGTGTGATTTTTTGTTCAGAATTTATCCTATGCCCTTAGGGTGGTTATAAAATTGTGAAAGAATTTGGGGTGCATCTCCTTTAAATATTTGATAATTTTTATGATGGTTTTATATTTTTAATGATTTATGCAACATAGAAATGTTCGCTAATAAAATCTCAGATGGGAATTTTCATGATTAAATATGGGAGTTGTTAAAGGCACCACATTTTTAGCTAGGCGCACCACACTTTCTCCAAATTTTCGCGCCTTTTTAAAATACGCCGTGTACATGTATTTTTAGAAAAAGTGTTCAACACGAAAATTGTAGATTTCAACGAGATCTACAACTTTCGTGTTGAACACTTTTTCTAAAAATACATGTACAAGGCATATTTCTAAAAGGCAAAAAACCTGGGCGTATTTCTAAAGTACGTCTTGCACATGCAATTTTAGGAAAAGTGTTCAACTTCGTGTTGAACATTTTTCCTAAAAATGCGTGTACAAAATGTATTTCCAAATGACGCGAAAAATTAGAAAAAAAATATAGTGCGCTTAGCCAAAACTGCGGTGCCCTTAACAACTCCCTTAAATATCTGAAAAAATGATATGTTGTGTATAACAGAGAAACACACTATCTGGATTTTATTAAGCATTCTTCCGGATATGTTTATGAATTTATTTATGGAAAAATCCACTGTTTTTAATATATCAGAGGGCTTTATATTATGGTGCTGTTATTAACAAACCCAATTTTGATTCTAGCAAATCAGAAAAAAATAGATTCGGTCATTTTTTGCATTTTTTCTCTTCCCAAAAATTACTACTAGCAAACCAATCTTGCTTTTTGATAATTTTTGCATTTTTGAATTTTAAGCCCCAAATATTTCTCATTTGAAAAAGTGATCAACATGAAAGTTGTTCTCATCGAAATTCATGTTGATCATTTTTTGAGTCGAAGCCGTTTAGGTCTTCAATTTGGGCCCTAAAAAAGACATGCATAAAACGTATAGATTTTCGGTGTGACTTTTTTCGGGGCCCAAATCGGGGGTCTAAACTACTTCAAATCAAAAAGTGTTCAACATGAAAGTTGTAGATCTCGACGAGATCTAACCCTTTCATGTTGAACACTTTTTGATTTGAAGCCGATTCCCGATTTGGCCCCCGAAAAAAGTCACGCCGATCCCGGGTGTCCGTACACATGTACGGCGTAACTTTTTTCAGGGGTCAAATCGGGGGTCTAAAGTGCTTCAAATCAAAAAGTGTTCAACATGAAAATTGCAGTTGAACACTTCTCATGAAATTGTACGTATAAGACGCAGTTCAAAAAGAACGAATATATTTTTATATACACTTAACTCGTATATACAACACATTTTTATAGGAATTAGAAATCAAATATATTTCTAAACCGACCGATATTTTGTTTAAAGATTTTGGTGCAGATAATGATATTTTGTTGAAAGAGCAGTTTTGGACATACTAAACATTTGTTGCATTTTGACTCATCTATAATGCTAACATAAGTGGTTGAATGAATACATTTGAAATCATTTGTAATGTCATTATATGCAGCGGGTTATTTTGAAAGAATGAATGTTTAAAATAAAATTTAAATTTTTTTTAAAAAAATTATTTTGATTTGCTAGTAACAAAATGATTTTCAAATAACTATTTTGAAAAATGAGGGTTTGCTAATAGTAATGATTTGCTAGTAACAACACCCTTTTATTAAGGGAAAAATTCTGAAATATTTTATGGGTGGTAGTGAGGCGATTGTCTAGTCACTGATAGATTAATAGTGAATTTTTGAGGAATTTAGATATTTTTAAGATTTTAAGAGGGTCCAATCTCTATTTTTGAAAAGTATATGGAGCCCTAATTTATTGATATAAATTTGGAAAAATTTAGGAAAGTCTCTCAGTGATCAAATAAACCCTCAACAATAATTTGGGATTTTTTTTTGTTTGGGTAAAAGTATTTTGAAATTATTATAAGAGTTTATTTAAGACAAATGATTTATTTGAGGTTAAATCCAACTCAAAATAATTTGAGAAAATTATGGGGATCATGTTAGGGAAAATCTAACCTCAGACTCAGGTTTTAAATGTTTTGATGCATTTTGGTATTTATCGATTAAGAGAGGTTGAAAATCAGAAGTATTTACTACGATCATTAATATATAACTTGAATCGCTCAAGCACAAGTAATTGAGGTTAAAAGATCTCGTGGTAATCCTCTTGCAAATATTTCAAGTCTTGATGATCTAATCAAGTTAATAAAACGAGAGACTTGGATATTTGTATATTAACGGCCTAATTTATCAACATAAGCCCGATAAGTCGTCCTAAGAGGTGCAACCAATCAAACTCAAATAATCCACATACCCTAGAACGGTAAAGTATGAAGAACTTGTCGAAGAATTATCAGAACTTTCCTCTTCTGAACGAAGAAGCATATTATGAACAGAGTGAAGACTTGCCACCTATGAATTGAGAAGACTCCTATTAGCAAAGTGAAGAACTTGCCTCCTGTGAATGGAGAAGTCTCCTATGAACAAAGTGAAGAACTTTCCTCCTATGAACGGAGTGAAAAACTTGTCTCCTATGAACGAAGAAGCCTCCTATGAATGGAATGAAGACTTGCCTCCTATGAATGGGAAAACCTCCTATGAACTAAGTGAAGAACTTACCTCCTTAACTGGAAAGGGAACTAAAAAACTAAACTTTTCTTATTCTATTTTTTAGCCAGTATTTAAGTTATTGTACTTCCTTTTAGTACATATTTTATTTCAGTTCAGCATTTTAATTATTGCTAGTTCATTTCAGTTCAATATTTTAATTACTGTAGTTCATTTCAGTTCAGCATTTTATTTGCTACAGTTCTTTCCAGTATATTCATTTCATGTACTTTACTTTCAGCAACATTTCATTTACCACACTTCCTTACTGCAAGTTTACTAATGCATCCATTTCTGCACTTTATTAGGAGTTCTGCTCGGGTAAGCGGTTTATTTGGTTGAGCATTAGTTAGGATTAACTTTGATAAGATGTATTCCTCCAAGGTTAACCCTGAATAATGGGCTCCCTCGATCACTATGCTCTTCATCAAGAGTTAAAGCGATGCGATCATGCTACATGTAAGACCACCGCCTGCCTGAATTATTTTCTATCAAGTAGAGCAAGCCATTACAGAACTGAAAGGTGCTAGTGATTTATTTATTGAAATGTTTGTGAATTGCTTGTGGTAAAAAGTGACGGGTCGATCATACCTGCAGAACGTATGTGCCGGTATAAGAAGGTTGACAACACTAGGAAATTGGGATATGTACACCCCGAGAGCCTGACCGTATTTTATATGCCCCGATGGGTCCCTCCGCTAGTTGTCCAAATTCATTTATTGCCGAAGGTTGATCACATCCAAGAGTACACCATATTTTACATTGGGACCTGGGTTGTGCGGTACGTCCACACCCAGAAGTGGCAAAACCGGCCACTGTCACTAATGACCACATCGGTGAGGCCTGCAAGGCTCGCTTCCCTTCTAGAAGAGAAGTGATCAAACAATGTCTACATAGGGTGTGGTGTGGCAGGTTGTGAACATCTACGTGATTCTCTGCATGCTGGTGGAGCTCGTTTCAGTAACTGATGTATTTACTGCTGCATTCCTGTTATTTATTGTTGAGTTCATTCCATCTTATGCTATTAGCTTTATTTTCTATTGATATAAAGATATACATATTTATATATATGATGCTACAAACTCTTATGCTTTGGCTATTGTTGATTTATTGAGGCTCACTCTCATCCCCTAGTTGTAGGGTTCTTGGGGAGGTGGTGTGAATCCACTTAGGCTTCATTTTGTTCGGCATTTAGGGTCAGTATCAGGAGTGAATGCCGATGTAGGGCGGCAAATCAAATGAAGCTTCGTCCACGTTTGCCGCGCCTACTCCTACAGTAAGGAGAACAAGTCGGGTCGCCACTCCGTTTTGACCCTCACCTTCCCCCTCCAGTTCGAGACTGGCGGTTTCACCAGCCGTCTGCTCCCGCCACCTCCATGCCAAATAAGCACTTAGTATTTAACTAACGTATTATTGTACATCATTTTAGGAGATGGAGCAGTGTGAGGTTCATCAAACGCGTGAGAGAGCATACCTTCTATAAAGCCTACACGAGCCGACACACCAGTCTCATTTTCGATCATTTGAGACCTGAGCCCTTAGCTTAGTAAAAGCAGAGAGAGTATTGTTGCTTTATTTAGCCCATTGGGCCGCTTATATAAATTAATGATTACAACCTTTCATTTTATATATAAATGTTGGTTTCTAAAATTGCTTCTGCTTTTGTTCTGATGTGATGTGATGAGTATCTATAGTCTGACAAGAAGACCATTCTATGCTTGGAGAGTGGGAAGTTTCTATTTAGAAAGCACAAGGTGGCCTTCTTGGGTAGTAAGGCATGTCTGATCTGACCCGAATTTTGTTGGGGGAGGGTCTTACAGAGGGGCGGGGAGCTAGGAGCTTCTCGCAAGGGGAGTATCCATCAGATCTATCGCAAGAGTGTCGCCTAAACCTCTCAGGCACCACCCCCCATTGGAGGAGATCACCTTCTCGGATGAGGACATGTTAGGGAGTAAGAATCCCTTTCTTGATGCCCTTGTGATCTAGGTAGCAGTGGAGGATTTCACCGTCGACTGTATTCTGTGGACAATGGGAGCTCGATAAACGTCATCTTCAAAAAGACGTTCGACAGGTTATAGGTGGAAGAAGGAAGGGTGACAGCTTCAGATGGTCCTCTCTTTGGCTTCTCTGTAGAGAAGAGGAGGTGAAGGGAGGAGCAGATTTTCTAGTAACACTTAGTGGCACCTCGATCAATCGCCGATTCATCAACATTGATGCGCCGAGTTACTACAAAGCGATCTTCGAGAGGCCGCCCATTAAATTCTTTAAGGCCGTCCTATCCTCCTACCACCAGTGCTTGAAATATAGCCAAAGATGTCCAGGTGAGGATCCGAAGTGATCCAAGAGCTGCTCATGAGTATTATTTCAGCATTGTTAGCACCATCTGCTGGATGAAGGATGTAGAGAAGATTAAGAATGTTATGGAATGGGTGGATAGGCTGGAGGCCGCAAAAGAGTTGGAGGAAGTGGAGGTGATCTCGAAAGGCAGAGAGCCTAGGTTGCTAAAGATTGGAGGGTCCTTGGAGTTTGGTGGGAAGATGGAGATAATGGTGTGTCTGCATGAGAATGTAGATATCTTTGCTTAGAACACTATAGAGATGCCCAGGATTGACATAAATGTTTCCTACCACCCCCTAAATCTGGATCTCAAAGTCAAGCCCATCCGATAGAAGAAGAGGGCGAGCATCACTATGTTAGCTAAGCCCATTAGGGAGGAAGTGAGGAATCTGCTTGAGGCAAGATTTGTATCTGAGATCCAGGCTGGGTCTAAAATATTGTAATTATAAAGAAGGCCGGAGGGGGGTGGGGTGGGGGGTGGAGGATGTGTATTGACTTTTCTTTGTTGAATAAAGCTTTCCTAAAGAAATGTCATCCCTTGCCTCGAATCGACGCGCTAGTTGACTCAGCCGTCAATTTTTCTGTGATGAGATTCATTGATGCCTTTTCAGGATACCAGTAGATCCAAATGCAACCCCTAACTGTCACGATGTCTCTTTCATCACCAGCGATGTTTGCTACCGCTACAAGATGATGCTCTTTGGGCTAAAAAATGCAGGAGCTACTTACTAGCGGATGATAGACCAAGTCTTCAAAGAACAAAAGAAGCGGATCTTGGAAGTCTATATGGATGATCTCCTGGTTAAAAGCAGGAGCATCCATGAGCACATTAAGGATCTGGTGGAGACCTTCACGACACTTCAAAAGTTCTAGATGATGCTCAATCCGACGAAGTGCGTATTCGAGACAGGAAGAGGAAAGTTCTTGGAGCACCTTATTACCCTATAGGGAGTGGAGCCTAACCTAGATAAGATGAAGGCTATACTGGAGATGGCATCACCCAAGAGTAAAAAGGAGTATAGAGGCTAATAGGAGGGCTGGTAGGTCTTAATTGCTTCCTGTCCAAGGCCCGAGAAAAGTGCTCTCCATTCTTTAAAACCCTCTAAAGCAACTAGCAGTTCGAGTGGATCGAGAAGTGTGAGGAGTCCTTAAAAAAGCTCAAGCAGCAACTAACCCAGACTTCTCTACTCCAAGGACTGAAGGAAGGCAAGGACATGATCCTCTATCTAGGAGTAGTAGCGGAGGCAGTAAGCTCGGTGCTTGTCCGGGAAGAAGGCAAAGGGAAGATGCATATCTGCTACATTAGTTGGGTGCTCAATAAAGTAGAGATGAAGTATCCCATCCTGGAGAAGCTAACCTTCGCCTTGCTGGTGTTGGCACAAAAGCTCTGACTTTATTTTCAAGCTTACTCTATCAAATTCGTGACTGATTATCCCCTTTGAAGTATACTTGTTGGGGTGGAGTATTCGGGAAGGCTAGCAAAGTGGGTAGTAGAACTCAGCGAGTTCAATATCTATTTCTCGCCCAGGGTGGCAATTAAGGCGCAAGTAGTGGCAGACTTCCTAGCTGACTTTTTCAGTAGAGGCGGGTGAAGGTGAGATCTCATCAACCCATGTTTCCTGTAAGATGTTCATGGAAGAAACTTTGAGGAAGAACTCGATGGGAGTGGGCATCGTGCTAGTGATCCTGCAAGGAACCAGGATCGAGCATGCAGTCGAGATCCTATTCCCCTTCACGAACTATCAGGCAAAGTACGAGGCTATAGTTGCAGGTTTGTGTCTTGCTAGGGATTTAGGGATCCAGGATGTCAGGGCATTCATATAATGGTGTCGCATCACATATTAGAGAGGAGTTTGAAGTGCATGATCCCATCCTGCATAGGTACTTAATCAAAGTGAAGGGCTTTATGGGAGGTTTTCAGTATTTCTACATTGAGCATGTACCGTAGGAGGAGAACTCGACAGAAGATTATTTGACCAAGTATGGCCCGAGGGCCGGTGGAATAATCACTGAATTGTTTCCGCCATCCATCGAAGGAGGGATGATGGAGATTCACTAGTGAGCATCCTGGATGGATCCGTTAGTCACCACCTCTCTATCTACTGGCAGGTGATGGAGACAATAGAAAGTTCTGATATAAAGCAGCTTACAACTTGCTGCATGGAGGTGAGCTATACCGCAAGACCATCTCGGCCACCCCTGTCCAAGTGTATATCAGATATCGAGGTTCCACGAGTGTTGGAAGAGTCCATTCAGGAGTGTCCAGGAGTCATTATGGGACTCGCACTCTAGAGCAAAGAATCCCGTGGTAAGGCTACTTTTGGAAACCATCAAGAAGGATGTTGAAGCCTTCGTGAAGAATTGTCAAAAATGTCTGCTTTTCACCCCTCCAGTTACAGCTAGCCCAATAGCTTTGTTCAATCACAGTCTCTTGGTACTTTGCCATCCGGGGATTATACTTGATATGCCATTTTTCCCAAGCTAGTGGCTAGAGGAAGTTTGTTCTCGTCATGATTAATTACTTCTCAAAGTGGATCAAGGCCAAAGATCTAGCAAAGACCACTTCCCAGGTCATGAAGAACTTCATCTGGGGAGAGATTGACTGCAGGTTTGGGATCCCTCTCGCCATCATCACCGACAATGGTTCACAATTTGCCAGTTTTTAGCTGGAAGATTTCTGCAGACAACTAGGGATAGATCTTTGATTTGCCTCTGTCTGCCATCCTCGGAGCAACGAGCAAGTGGAGACAACCAACAAGCTAGTCATCAACCTCTTGAAAACATGTCGAGAACCTAAAAGGAAACTGGGCAGAACAACTCCCCTCAGTCCTTTGGGATCTAAGAACCACTGTGAACTCATCCATAGGGGAACACCTTTTAAGCTGTCTCTTGGTGTTGGGTATTGTATAAACAATAAACCAGATTTGTGTGAAGTCACCCTTGAACTAAGATGAATTAAGTTTGTATTTGATGTTATTCTATAGTTAAGTGCTTGCAAGTCATAATTCCTAAGTGTATACCAATGTCAGTTTACAGTGAGTCACCAAACACAGGACCATATGGTGTAATCCCTTATTTTGTGATCCACAGTGTTGACTCATGTATAACCTCTCTATTGGCATGCACTTCATTTTTAAGTATAAAGGCAATGAAAGAATTCAAGGGTAGCTGTTTTCAACAAAGAAGCAAAGTAAATTTTTCAGAAAATTTCCCCAAGTACATTTCTCGAGAAATCTAAGATGTTTTTCTCGAGAAGCCTAGTCTAGTTCTCGAGAAAGCCTTGATGTTCTCGAGATACTATAAGAATTCTCGGGAAATTGTCTGAAAGGTTTCTAAGTCTTTTACTCGAGAAATATCATGTAAATTTCTCGAAAGCCAAGTCAATTCTAGGATAATGCATTGGAATTCTCGAGAAGTCTAATTTATTTCTCGAGAAGCCGAAACTTCTTTCTCGAGAAACCCACTCCTTCTCGAGAAATCTTTTCCTCAAGTATCAGAAGTTCTGTTAAGGAAATTTCTTGAAAGTCTTGGATGTTTTCTCGAGAAACCATTCTCTTCTCGAGAACTCTGGCTCCTGCTCTAAGATTCCACCAAGTCTCTTTCTCGAGAAATAAGATTTTTCTCGAGAAATCGGTAATCCCTCTCACAGAATTTTCTTCAAGATATTTTCTCGAGAAGCCGAGTTCTTTTCTCGAGAAGACAAGTTCTTCTCTCGTGAAGAAAAGTTCTTTTCTCGGGAAGTCTTCTTCTTCTCGAGAAATGCAGTTGCAGATTCTGAAGATTTAAATAGTCAGACGAAATTTCAAATTCAGATCTAAGTTTAGAAGGTTTAATCCACGTAGATCATCTCTTAATGATGTTTGACCGTTGGGCGATGTCCTATGTAAAGTCACTTCAAGGATTTTGCTAACCCTAATTGTTCACTGCTAATCTTATTCCAAATCAGAATCGCCGCACATTTCCAGATCGGGAAAAAGCCGCCGCCGACATCTTCGTTCTTCACCGAAGCTTGTTCCTTGATCCAACGATTCGAAAGTAGAAGAAAGATTTGACAGATCCCTGATTTTATATTCTCAATCTCTCATTTGATCGTGTCGGATACAAGAAATTTCAGATCGTATTTATCTCAAGAATTCTTCCTCATCTTCTTCTCCAAGTTTTCAGTTTTTCAAGAAGGAAGAAATCTGAAGATTTCAGATCTGTAGTGAAGTTTTTTTTCATTATTGTTGTAAAAACTTATTTCAACTTTTATATGAGCTTTGTATCCGAGTTTGTAGGAAGAGTTTTCTTCTGATTGTTGATCCCATTTTGGAGGATCGAGTTTGTAGGAGTGTGTTTACTTCGAGTTGTAGGAGCGTTGCTCCGAGGTGTAGTATTGTTTAATCCGAGATTTAGTGAAGTAGCCAAGTATAGCGTGGTGCTAGATTAGTGAGGTGGAGAGTGGACGTACCCAAGATTGGAGAACCACTATAATTTCTTGTGTCGTCTGGATTGTGCTTGACTATTTTTGTGTTATACTCTCTCAACTTTTTATTCTGCAAAATACACAGTTCTCACCTATTCACCCCCATGTAGGTGATTTAGGTAGACAACTAGATACTTTCAATTGGTATCTGAGGGTCGTTGTTCGCTATAAGGTTCACACCTTGAACAGACCTCCTTCTAGTTGTCAAAGAGATTCTCAAGCATGGACAGATCCAAGGATTCCTCTAAGCTCCCAGTGTGTACAAAGGCTAACTTTCCCATGTGGAAAGAGAGAATAAAATTTTTCGTGGAAACTGTTGATCCCCGCATCTTCATTATAGTGGAAGAAGGCCCTCATGTTCCAATGACAGCCTCCACTATTGATCCTACAAGGAAGGTGCCAAAGAAATTGATGGATCTCGACAAAGACGAGATTGCACTTGTCTCTCTGGATAAGAAAGCTAAAAATACCATCGCAAGTGCAGTCGATGACTCGATGTTGCAGAACTTGATTCACTGCCAATCTGCTAAGGAATTATGGAAGTATTTGATTATTCTAATGGAACGTACCGAAGAAGTAAGGGATGACAGAAGATCCCTTCTAAACCAGAAGTATGAGACTTTCAAGCAAGGTCCCAATGACACAATTGCTGATACATTTGAAAACTTCTTCAAGATCGTCAACGACCTGAAGAGATACGGTCGGGTTTTCACTAATGGAGAACTAAATGACAAATTTCTAAGATCCTTAACTAAGGAATGAGACAATAAGATCTATGCTATCAGGGAGTTTTGGAGACTGGCTGACACAGACCCCCAGAACCTCTTCGGGAAGCTTATGTCCTATAAGATTCAAATCAACGCCAGAAAAGCTGAAGAAGAGGGCTGCAGATTCTCATCAAAAGAGAAATTTGTTGCACTAAAGGCAAAAAGCTCAAGGAAAGCTAAGGCAGCATCTCCTGCTCCCTCTCTCAAAGAAAGTGAAGAAGAAAAATCAGAGCCAAGTACCTCGGGCACAGAACTATCTGATGGAGAGTTCTCTCTTCTCTTCAGACAGTTCAAGAAGTTTCTAAGTAAGAAGAAATAAATGGGAGGGAAAGACTACTCATTCAGAAGATCATGACACGGTGGTGATTATCAAAAGAGAAGTTACACTGACAGGTATAAATCTAAATCGAACAAACATTATTCTACTGACATCGTGTGTTATTATTGTAATAAGACAGGTCATGTGATCGCCGACTGCCCTCACAAGAAGAAGGAGGGTGGAATAAGAGAAGACCACAAGTCCTCCAAGAGCAAAAAGAAGGAGAAGAGCTTCATAGCAAAGAAGAAGAAGATTCTTAGTGACTCTGACTTGTCTGAGTCAAGTGAGGATGAAGAAGCCTACTTCGGGCTCATGGCTCACTCTGACGAAGAAGGAGATGCCCCCCAATTTCATGAGGAGGTAAATGCTCACACTATTCTTTCTGAATCTAATGTTCATGATGATGACCATGAGGACTGTTCCTCTGATGATGAATCAGAACTCATGGGTCAGTACAAAAAGCTGATCAAAGTCTCTGATCGATGCAGAAAGGTTGTTAGAACTCAGACCAAGGAAATAAAATCCCTTAAGGCTGAGGAGATCATTCTGAGGGAGAAAGTCGCAAGTATTGACTCACTCAGAAAGGATCACCAAGCCCTGGTCAAAGAATATAACAACACTCTCGAGCACCTTAACCTGAAATAGAAAATCATCGAGAAGTTGGAAGAATAACTTGACGCTGAAAATAAACTTGTTGAAAGTTTCTCCAAGCCCAAGATGATTCTTCCACTTGTTACTGAATTCTCTACACAGGCCAAAGGAGCCGGTTTGGGTCATGAGACTTCTCTTAGTAAATCTTCTAGGAGGAATAAAGCTCAAAGAAGAAATAAGGCTGCTAAGAAAGCTTTAGCCAAAGAGAAGGGGAAGGCTCCTCTAGATCAAACTTCGTTTAAGAAAGTAATCTTCCCAACGAACAAGTTTGAATTTGATTCATCCTATGGTCACTTTACCAGGCCTACTCACGTAGAGCCTAAGTCGCGCTACCAAGGATGAACCCATCCCCGGAACTTCGGTGAGAGTATCTTTAAGGCACCTTATGAGGAAATACAAATGCAATACTATGGTCCATACGTTCATGACCATAATATTAAGAAGGAACCTAAGGCCGAGCCAGTTGTATCTAAGGAAAAGGAGGTGCAAAAGCCTTGTTAGTGCAATCATCATGAGGCCTCTACCTCCATATTTGCCGCTCCTGCTAGACCTCACATTCAAAAGGTCAAGCAGGAGACTTTGAAAAGATACAACAGATTTGACTGTTGGTGTTGCGACAAAGTTGGTCACTTTGCTATGGATTGCTGGTTTAATCCCAGAAACTATGAAACTCCTCAAGTTAATCATACGAGGCAGACCACTCGTAGTATTAATAATCCTAGGGGGAGTATGCTGACAAATAACAAAGGAACCAAATACGTTTGGGTTCCTAAGATGAACTGATCCTATCTTGCATGTATGTCCAAAGGCCAACGAAACGCCTATCTGGTATTTGGACAGTGGATGCTCGCGACATATGACCGGGACAAGAAGCCTACTTCAGAATTACACTCCCGTCAAAGACGGTCCAAAGGTTATCTTTGGTGGCTCTGACCGGGGATTCAAAAAGGGCTACGGTACAATTTCTAACGGTATAGTCTCATTCACTAATGTGGCTTATGTGAAAGGATTAGAACATAATATGATTAGCATAAGTCAATTATGTGATAAAAGCTTTATTGTTACCTTTTCTAAAGATCAGTGCCTGATAAAATCGGCTTCTACTATAAAGACGATATTAACAGGCACAAGGAGTATAAATATTTTCTGTCTTAATTTTCTATGTTTAGACACTTCTACCCTAGTGTGTTTTGTTGCAAAAGATAGTGCCTCTCTTTGTGATCAATGACACAAGAGACTAGCACATATTAATTTCAAAACTATTAATATGTTATTTTCTCAAAATCTAGTATGTGACGCACCTATTATTAAGTGCATTAAAGAGAGTCCTTGTCACGCATGCCAAATGAGAAGCAGACAAGGGCTACCTTTAAGGGCATTGCCGACAAATAGTCCTCGAGATGTTTGTATTTACTACACATGGACTTATTCGGTCCAATACAAGTTCATAGCTTAGGAGGTAAGTCATATACGCTGGTAATTGTTGATGATCACTCACATTTTACATGGGTGTTCTTTCTGAAACGAAAGTCAGATACTTTTGATGTGTTCACAAATTTTTTCAGGCAAATCCAGAACGAATTAAAATATTTAGTGGTAAGAATCAGAAGTGATCATGAAATAGAATTCGAATCTGGGGCCATGACAGACTTCTGTGGAAGTCTAGGTATCTTTCATGAGTTTTCCTCCCCGCATACTCCACAACAAAATGGAGTTGCAGAGAGAAGGAATTGAACACTCATTGAAGCATGTACTACAATGCTGACTGACTCCTCTCTACCAGAGTACTTCTGGGCTGAGGCCGTCAACACAGCTTGTCACGTGCAAAACAGAGCATTGATCAACAAGAACCATCATAAGACTTCCTATGAGCTACTGAAAGGAAAACAACTGACTGTGTACTACTGCAAAATCTTTGGCTGCAAATGCTATGTACTTAATAATGGGAAATTCCATCGTACAAAGTTTGGAGAAAAATGCTTTGAAGGTATTTTTATAGGTTATAGTAGTCATAGTAAGGCTTATAGAATCTTTAATAAGAAAAATCTGGTGGTAGAAGAGTCAATTAATGTTATATTTGATGAAAAGAGTTTGCTCCCTAGCAGCTCTTCTAGTGTTCTTATTGAAGATACAGGTTCAAGGCTGGAAAAGTTAAGCTTGGATGAGACAGCTGAAGATAATGCTCAAAAGTTCATCACGATCCCTCCTCCAACATCATTTAAAGAAGAAGATCACCAAGATGAAGATGTCATCCAGGTGGAAGAGGAAACTCAAGAAGCAGTATAATCTCCCAATGCAAGGACTCTAGAATTCAGACACTTGAAGGATCACCCGGTTGAACAAATCATAGGAGATCGTCGTGACGGTGTACGAACTCGAAGAGGTACTACTAATGAAAATTTGCATTTGAGTTTTCTCTCGCAGGTTGAACCAAAGAAATTCAAAGAAGCAAAACAAGACGCATCTTGGATAATTGCTATGGAAGAAAAACTAAATCAATTCAAGCGTTGCGAAGTCTGGAAGCTTGTACCAAGACCCAAAGGTAAGAATGTTATTGGAATAAAATGGGTCTACATAAAAAAGCTGGATGAAGATGGACTCATTATCAAAAACAAGGCCAAACTCATAGCTAAATGATACGGACAGGAAGAAGGGATCGACTTTGATCAGACCTATCCTCCAGTGGCGAGACTTGAAGAGATCAGGTTGTTCCTCGCATATGCTGCCTTTATGGGCTTCACCGTCTATCAAATGGACGTGAAGTCAGCCTTTCTTAACAATGATATAAAGGAAGAAGTATACGTAGAATAAACCCCAGGTTTTGTTGATCCTAACGATCTTGATTATGTGTATTTATTATTTAAAGCTTTATATGATTTAAAACAAGCTCCACGAGCTTGGTATGATACGCTATCTAACTTTCTTCTTGAGAACAAGTTCACAAGAGGAAAGATAGATAAGACATTATTTCTTAGGGAAGTAAAATGCAAGATTTTGCTAGTGCAAATCTATGTCGACGACATTATTTTTGGCTCTACTGATGATAACCTCTGAATTTTTTTTCCAAACTTACGCAAGGGAAGTTTGAAATGAGAAGTATGGGTGAGCTGAAGTATTTCTTTTGACTTCAGGTGAAACAATCTGAAGATGAAATTTTCATCTCTTAGACAAAGTTCACCAAGGAGTTTATTAAGAAATTCGGAATGGAGAACACAACTTCTATGAGGACTCCAATGAGTTCAGCTATGTCTCTGGACAAGGATGAGAAAGGGAAACCTTTCGATGAAACCAAGTACAGGAGCATAATTGGATCCTTGCTTTACCTTACTACTAGTAGGCCTGACATAATGTTCTCAACATGTGTATGCGCTAGATATCAAGTGAACTCTAAGAAATCTCACTATACCGTTGCAAAGCGAATTTTGAGATATCTTAAGGGTACATCAAATCTTGGCTTATGGTACCCAAGAAATAATGACAGAGAACTAATTGGATTTTCAGATGCAGATTTTGCAGGTAGCAAAGACGACAAAAAAAGCACTTCCGGGACGTGCCAATTCCTCGGAAGACGACTTATTTCTTGGAGCAGCAAGAAGCAGAATTGTGTCGCAACTTCTACTGCTGAGTTAGAGTATATCTCTGCGGGCAGTTGTTATGCACAGATTCTTTGGATCAGGAATCAACTCGAAGATTACAATCTAAAATTCCAAGAAATTTCTATGTTCTGCGACTCTTCCAGCGCAATTGCTATCACTAACAATCTAGTCTCCCATAGCCGAACAAAGCACATTGAAATACGCTACCACTTCATCCGGGAACAAGTGGATAACAAGGACATAGCCCTCAGCTATGTCCCGATGGACAAACAGGGGACATATATTTTCACGAAGCCGCTGGATGAGACCAAATTCTTCTTTTTCAAGACAGAACTTGGCATGCTTAACATGAGATCCTGAAGTCAAGGAATTAATCAAAGATTATGGATTTCTCAGGAACTCAAGTGGCCTTCTCGAGAATAAGTTTATTTCACGAGAAAAGTCATTTCACGAGAAAAGACTGACTCCACTTCTCGAAAAAAGATGACTCCATTTCTCAAAAGCAGGCTTTCTGGACTTCTCGAAAAACTGACTCTATTTATCGAGAAAAGCCAAGTGGATTTCACAAGAAAGACTCTTGAATTTCTCGAAAGACATCTTCTTTCTCGAGAAATGCCCTAACGCCAGGATGATTTTCTGAAGAACTTGAACCGCTGATTCCAGGTTTCTTTTTTAATTTCTATTCTTAATTTTCAAAATTATATAAATAGAAAAGTCCAAAGAAATCCAAAACCACACTTTCAAATTGTCTTTCCCGAGAAAAACCCTTCAGTTCCCCGAAGCCTTCCGTCGTCTCTCTCGCAAACCCACTGCTTCTTTTCCAGCAAATCCAACATTTCGGTACTTCAAGAATTCTCTGCAGTCGATGGCTCCTCCTTTAAAGATCGGTGTGGGCAGCGAATTCGTTCGTGCAGGCATATATGACGTTTCCGATGACTTCAAGAACGTTCTGCACCTCCTGGATGCCGCCGACCTTACATTTGTCTTGGAACATCCATGTAAAGTGCTGTTACTTGATGTTGAAGAATTTTTCCTCAATGCAAAGATCAAAAAGTCTTGAAAATTGCTGAAAAGCTCAGTCATGGAGATCGTAATCAAGCTCAAGCCTTCTTCCTTGACAGAGTTTTTTCGAATTCCTTCAGTGGACGAGGACGATGATCTGGAAGAAGAAGACTGCTCAAGAACATATTCCTTCTGTGGTATTCCCCAGTCCGCCATTACAATTAGATGGCATCAGATGTCCGATGAAAGCAAACTTCTGTCCGACATTCTCGACAAGGTTCTTCTGTGTAAAACATGATCAATTGGTTATATTTCTGTAGATTTCTTTGATATGATGACTACTGTGGTTTGTCATAAGAGATTCCTTTGAGGACACATACTGTTTGGCAAGATAAAGGAGAGTCTGAAAGCTCCAAATTTTGGAAGAATCCTTTCTCTGTATCTAAATCAAGCTCACCCAGAGGTCTCTGATCTGTCCAGAGGTGTGTCCATCCACCACCTAAAGAAGGTCACCATCTCTACCATCAGCAGATGGGAGATCAGACTTCAAAATCCAGAGCAAGCTCCTGCAGTTCCTAGAGATGTTGTTGATGAGGATAAGACCCCATCTCCTCCTCACACTGATGCGACTGGCACATCTAGTGCAGTTGCTGAGAGGGAGCTTGCTACTTCAGTTCAGGAAGAAGGTCAGCCAGCTGAGGTTGTAGAAACAGTTATTCAGTCAGATGTTCCTCCAGAGCAGATTCCAAAGCAAGTTGCTGCAGTTGATGATTTTGTTGAGAAGAGCACCTCTCTGCATGAGGATGGCTCAAGTATGAATAATGATTCTTCCTTTGATCAAGAAGAATTCACTGATGAGCAAGTGACTGCCAGAGTCACTTCCACTAATGCTGAGATATCAAAGATGGTATAGGAACTCATCTCCGATGATCCCCTATTCATATCTCCTGAAAAGGTTTCAAATGCTCAACCCTCCTCCTCTCCTACAAAGACTCCAGAATAGATTCCTGATGTTCCTCTCTCCTCAGAACATATTGAGGGGGAGAATGAGATAATTTTATCTGATGGTGATGAGATCACTCCAGACCCAGTTGATCCCCCTCTCAGAAGCCTAGACTTCTCCCTCCCTACTATTATTAGTGAGGAAGGGGAGATCATGACTCATACCATTAGAGGCAAGAGATCGGTTGTCATTGAAGAAATTCCTGTTTGGTTAGCTCAGGCTCTACCTCCACCACCTCCTCCAGCTATAGCCATCCTGAAGATACCCTTCTGGGTAAGATTGAATCTCTGTTAGCTCAGCAAAAAATATATTTTGACGACTCTCTCAAAGTTGTCACAGACAAAATCACTTCTCTAGAGACAGAGATGAGTAGAGGCTTCGCTGAAATTCAGCATAATATTGATAACCTCAAACACCTATTCCAAATAGGTGGAAAAGCCTTAGATCATACCATCACTAACAGTGGTGACGTAATGGACCAATCAATCACATTGGCAAATAACCAGATTCAGTTGGAAAAGAAAGCCCAAGAGCATAATTTCAAGACATATGAAGAAGTTGGCAAGTTCAAAGAAGATGCTATAAGCACTCTATCTGTAGAAATCAGAAAGTGGGAGGGCAAAGTCAAAGAATATCTATCAAAAGCCTCTACAGACATGAAAAACCTATGGGATGCTCAATTGAAAGAAATGAATGCAGATGTTCATGCACATATTCATGAGGTAAAACTGCACACTTATGCTACTGCAGTTTGGATGCACAATCAGATCTTTCCCGACTTCCAAGTCGATCCAAATGCAGCTCCACCTCCTCATCTAGACCCTACTGTCCAGCAGCCTACTGCCCAGATGCCCACATTCTCTCCCAGACCTGAAGATTATGAAGCCCCTCCTGCATATTACTCCCAAGTTTGGTCTGAACAAGAGATGCCTCAAAATCAACCTCTAGAAATTCTAGCTCCTAAGAAAAGGAAATATGGTGATGGTGCTTTTGCAAGCCGATCCATTCCAAATCTAGAAGCTGAAAGAAGAAGAGCACAAGAATTTGCCGAAGTGGAGCCCAACCTCCAAGTCACTAATTCTTGAGACTCTAAAACTGGTTGTAGATTTTAATGAAGATAGAAATGATCATTACAGTTCCCAGGAATGAGAGTTGTATGAGAAATCTTTGACCAAAAGAAGAATTTATGACAAAAAATAAAGCAGAAATAATCCCATGGCTCCTCCCAAACTTGCTAAGTACTACCCCAAGTCTTACAACTATCAAAAGAGGCAGCAAGAAAAAAAAGAAAGGCAGCAACAACATCAATTCAAATGAGTGGAGTTTAGCCATAGTATAGAATGTTGTGGATCTGGATCCTCTATAGATAATTTCTATATATATTTATTTGATTTTGAATTTTGCTAATATGCTATTTTTTAACCATCATTGCTATCATTACTATGTTTTCAAGTTTATTATTTGATTATTTTGATGTAATTCATCTTAGTGTAGAGGGTTCTGGCTTCTACAAATAGGGGGAGATTGTTGGGTATTGTATCCACAATAACCCAAATTTGTGTGAAGTCACCCTTGAACTAAGATGAATTAAGTTTGTATTTGATGTTATTCTGTGGTTAAGTGCTTGCAGGTCATAATTACTAAGTGTATACCAATGTCAGTTTACAGTGAGTCACCAAACATAGGACCATACGATGTAATCCCTCATTGTGTGATCTACAGTGTTGACTCATTTGTAACCTCTTTATTGGCATGCACTTCATTTTCAAGTACTAAGGCAATGGAAGAATTCAAGGGTAACTGTTTTCAACAAAGAAGCAAAGTAAATTTTTCAGAAAATTTCTCAAAGTACATTTCTCGAGAAATCTAAGATGTTTTTCTCGAGAAACCTAGTCTAGTTCTTGAGAAAGCCTTGATGTTCTCGAGATACTATAAGAATTCTCGGGAAATTGTCTGAAAGGTTTCTAAGTCTTTTACTCAAGAAATGTCATGTAAATTTCTCGAAAGCCAAGTCAGTTCTCGGATAATGCATTTGAATTCTCGAGAAGTTTAATTTATTTCTCGAGAAGCCGAAACTTCTTTCTCGAGCAACCCACTCCTTCTCGAGAAATCTTTGCCTCAAGTTTCAGAAGTTCGGTTAAGGAAACTTCACGAAAGGCTTGGATGTTTTCTCGAGAAACCATTCTCTTCTCGAGAACTCTGGCTCCTGCTCTAGGATTCCACCAAGTCTCTTTCTCGAGAAATAAGGTTCTTCTCGAGAAATCAGTATTCCCTCTCACATAATTTTCTTCAAGATATTTTCTCGAGAAGCCGAGTTCTTTTCTTGAGAAGACAAGTTCTTCTCTCGCGAAGAAAAGTTCTTTTCTCGGGAAGTCTTCTTCTTCTCGAGAAATGCAGTTGATGATTCTTAAGATTTAAACAGTCAGATGAAATTTCAAATTCAGATCTAAGTTTAGAAAGTTTAATCCACGTGGATCATCTCTAAATGATGTTTGACCATTGGGAGATGTCCTATATAAAGTCACTTCAAGGATTTCGCTAACCCTAATTGTTCACTGCTAATCTTATTCCAAATCAGAATCGCCGCACATTTCCATATCGTGAAAAAGCCGCCGCCGACATCTTCGTTCTTCACCGAAGCTTGTTACATGATCCAGCGATTATAAAGCAGAATAAAGATTCGACAGATCCCTTACTTTATATTCTCAATCTCTCATTTGATCGTGTCGGATCCAAGAAATTTCAGATCGTGTTTATCTCAAGAATTCTTCCTCATCTTCTTCTCTAAGCTTTCAGTTTTTCAAGAAGGAAAAAATCTGAAGATTTCAGATCTGAAGTGAAGTTGTTTTTCCTTATTATTGTAAAAACTTATTTCAATTTTTGTAGGAGCTTTGTCTCCGAGTTTGTAGGAAGAGTTTTCTTCTTAGTGTAGATCCCGTTTTGGAGAATCGAGTTTGTAGGAGTGTGTTTACTCCGAGTTTTAGGAGCATTGCGCCAAGGTGTAGGATTGTTTAATCCGAGATTTAGTGAAGTAGCCAAGTCCAGCGTGGTGCTAGATTGGTGAGGTGGAGAGTGGACGTACCCAAGATTGGGGAACCACTATAATTTCTTGTGTCTTCTGGATTGTGCTTGACTATTTTATGTGTTATACTCTCTTAACTTTTTATTCCACAAAATATGCAGATCTCACATATTCACCCTCCCTCTAGGTGTTTTAGGTAGACAACTAGATACTTTCACACGGGTCTAAGACTCTCATCCCAGTGGAATTTGAGGTCAGAAGTCCGAGAGTGGTTGCAGGTGAAGGAGACGAGGAATGATGCTTAGAGAATGAAGATACCCAGAGGCTTTTCGTTAACTTCAATGAGGAGATTCGAGACCTGGCCTCGGTTCATCAGGAGGAGATCAAAAGGAGAATGGTGAAGCACTTCGACATGCATGTCCACATCAAACAGTTTTAAGTTAGGGACCTCATTCTGAAAAAAGTGGACATGGCAGGAAGGGCGGTCGTGGTCGAAAAGCTAAATTTGAATTGTGAAGCCGTTCATCATCTATCAATCATTGACAACCAGAGGATACCACCTGCAAAACCACGATGGAGAGTTACTTAGTATCACTTGGAGCGGCAATGAACTGAAAAGGTTCTACCCTTAGCAGGAAAGGGTATGGCTGTCCTGTACATGTATTCCGTTATATTTATGATTTCCTCACCGCCTAAAATATTGGAATGCGTGAGTCTTCTTTCCATAAAAAATCTCAAGAAGCTGAGTAGGTGAAGTCGATCTCGATGATTGGGTTGGGAAATAAGCCTCCTACTTGAATCTTATAAAACCTAGAGAGGTTGATGGGACAGTGCGTCGGGTTTAAATGCATTATTGTAATACCGAGCCTCTGCATTGACGGTCAAGATCAGCTCTTCCCTTGCACGTTGGCCGATTTACCACCCAGTCACACTTCTCATCCGACTGGAGAGATTATCAGGAGAAAGTCTGAATGCTAACTTTCCAATTAGACAAAGAGAAGGTTGACTTGACTAATGACAACCTTTTATAAAGGCATCAACAGCTCCAAGGAGCTAAAAAGCCCGCTTTTAGCATCATCTTTCATACAAAGCTTACTGTTGTTTCTTCCATTCATAAGAGTTATTGTGGATAAACCCCTCTGATTGATGAGTGGGATGAAAGAGACAGATATGTTTAAACAAAATAGAATCTTGGGATAGGATGAAGGCCTCGAATGTGTCCAGTGAGACTCCCAAGTGTCATTTCCCTATCTAAGTTCCTTCGCCTTCTCAATAAGGGATAGGATGGAGGCCTTGAGTGTGTGTGTGTTCTGCAATACCCCCTTAGTGTCATTTCCCTATCCAGTCTCCTTCATCTTCTCAGCAAGGGATAAGATGGAGGCCTAGAAAGTGTGCGTTCTACGAGACCCCCCGAGTGTCACTCCTCTAACCAAGAGTCTACAACATATGGAGAAGGTGAGTATGTATTTGGGCGAGTATGCGTGCATGCAAGTTTGCTGATATGTGAATATACAAATGTAAGTATGTCCTTTTTGCGAGCATGTAGGTATCAATACTCGATCAAAGAGTACACGACTATGCCGAGCATGTTCTAAAGCCGCGTCAACCAAAACAACAACCTCTCGAACCCACCTCAAGCCTATGAGCCTAGCTAGTACTCTGCGCATTCGACTCTATGAGTTTAGCGAATATCGAGAACAGACAAGTATAAAAAGAACATGTGAGCAAAAATTCCTTCTTTCTTTAAATTGTAGGTGTGCAGTACATTCAAAAAGCATAAAAACATATTGTATAAAGGTTTGTCCAAAAAATTTATACAAGCTTAGCAGGTCCTGCCAACTAGGCGTCATCGCCTCCACCGATATGTTCGTCATCATTGACCTCTTTGTCTTCATCCTCGTCACCGTCGATATCAACATCCTCTTCCTCTTCCTCCTCCTCATCATCAGAAGCAAAAGACAGGACGCAGTCAGGCGAGTTGGACTCCCCAGTGAGCAGACCCGAGATGAGGTCCATCACTGTCAGGCTAGTCGCCCCCAACACGAGGTAGCCTTTAACCTTCAGCTTATTCAGGATGATGTTCCGGTTGCTCACACGATGCTGTGACAGATGGATGGCATCTCATCGTCGTGCATATAGATCTTATTTCTTATACTTGAAGGGTCCGCTGGTGGTGGATGTTGCTCAGCTGGGTGAGTTTCTGGCTCGCCATTTCTTACTTGGGCAGCCTCCAAAGCCGCTCAGACCTCTGCCAACTCCTTATCCAGATGGAACACTTTCTGCACCATCTCAACCTCTGCATCCTGCAAGCAACAACAATAGTCATCAACACAATAAATTGACAAGTAACAAGAAGCGACTATTCGAAAATCTCTCATTCAAGTTGATGTTACCTCATAGGCCTTGCACTTAGTGGCCTTGGGCCTAAGAGACAGGATCATCTTGCTCAGTTCCCTGATCTAATATTGTGTCGCAAGCTGGCTCCTCACCGTATAGTGGCTAAGCTCAGGAGATTGCAAGAGCGAGCACGTGGTCTTGTGCGTGAGATCTTTAATAGCGACGCCTAGCAGCGACTCTACATCTATGCGACCATAGAGCGTGAGGTAACATCATACTCTTTGCCTCTATCCTCCTAATCATCGGACCAGACATGCATATTGGTATTGAGGGTCACCTTGTGCTCTCCCTCGGCCCAAGTCACCAGCAGGGGACCATAGACATCCTCCTTATTCCCTCCTTGCACTTAGTTGGGATGGAGGTAGGGCTTGCCAGCCTCAGAGGGTTCGCCTTCTCTCCAAAGGCAGTGTTGACATTCTTTGATTTCTTTGTTGTAGGCGGCTGGGTCGTAGTCTTTCCCTTTCCTTTGTCTTTCCTTTTCCGTAAGGAGTCTCCCTTCTTGTCGGGCCTCTGAACATCTTGAGGGAGCGAGGACAGATCAATTGGGGACCTCGACGCCCCTCAACATTATGAGGTGTATCCCGCGTGTCCTTCCAAGAAGTAGCGAACTCCTTCACCAAGGGGAGAGGCTCATACGGGAAAATGCAAGAAGATGAAAAAGACAAAATGCAGAGTTAGTCATCGCGTTCAAAGCAAGAAACAATAGAAGACGGCGAGTATCTAGAATGCTCGCTCAGTGGTTCAACTTTACCAAGGAAGATCTTCCCCAACTGGTTAACATATTTTCGCCAATGAACAATGTCAAACTTGAGACCTCAGAAGGCATCGAAAAGTTGTTCCCTTGGCCCTTCCAGAAGAGGAGGAAGGAAGACTGCCTCCGATTTCTGTTGCGGTTGGCGAGGAACCCCTTTGAAGTTACCGCTGATGATACTCTCCCTAGTGATGAACCTTGCTCAGGTAAATGACTCATTTGTTAGTCACCGCAAAGATGAAGATCTTCCAGAAATTAGAGAGATCAAAGGCGTTCTTCTCTAATATTAGAAGCAAATGAAGCACATGATTATCGCCACTCTATTGTGATTGATCTAGGTGGGGAATATCCCAAATTACCCGAGTATCTGGCAATAATACGACCATAGAGGAAGTCGTATGCCGAATTCAAAATGACAGATGGGAAGGATGAGCTCGTCCTCCAACACGGTGTTTAGTATCTCCCCTCAGCAAGGAAGTCTCGTTGAGTTTCATTTCGGTAGAAATCGCCTAGTGAAGTCGTCCATATCCTTCTGCTCAGATACTGACACTACAAAAAATATGAACATCAGCGACGTTTTTAAGAGGCGTTAGCGACGTTTTTCAAACGTCGCTAATGTTTTTGCGACATTTTTATAAACGTCACGCATGCCGCAGGCGTTGCGAATACAACTGTCGCTAAAAGTTTTCGCGACGTTTTTTATATACCCGCCGCCGCCTAACATTAGCGGCATTTACGTTAATAAATGTGGCGCGCTTTGACCACATTTCATAGTGTAAAATGTGACAAGCCTTAACAATGTCAAACTGAAAAAATAGGAAATTCTTGAGAGGAAAAATATCTAGTGTTAATTCCAATTATATCAAGAATACCAATCATCATGAAAATATATATTTCGTAATAATCTCTTTTAATTTTACAATAAAAAAAATAAAATTTTCCATAAAATAAAAAAGTTTTAGAGGGGCATATTTTTTAATAAGGATAGCAAATTTTAGAGGTTTTAAAATGTGGCTAAATGACTGTTACAACAAAACTTACATAATAAACGTCGTTAAAGTTAGTAGTTTTCGCCGCATTTTATAAAGCGTTGCAAAAAAACGTCGCCGTAAATTTTTTTTCTTGTAGTGTGACTTCTTGAAGAAGGCTTAACAAAGTTTCTTGCATGCCCTACATGATGAGTAGCAACATCGTCACCCATTTTCGAAAAGTCTGATGATAATAAGTATGAGTACATGTGGCGAGAAAGAAGGAAGACGGGAGTACCCACCCACCTCCTATTGATAGGCAGTGGCTAGGGGGCATTAGGCAACTTGCTGCGAGTATCAAATAACGTTGCCACTAACTCATCACGCATAAGAAGTCGCCGATTCTATCCCGCGAGGGCTTGCACAAATAGCTTGAATACTCGCAAAATCTATGTGCCTAGCATCTATAGTCGCAAACTTCGAAGAAAGCAACTATAAGCATCATCTCATAGCACAAGAAATAAATTAAACGCGAGATTGAAGCTTGCCAAATAGAAATCATAAATTCTAAACCAAAGTTCTTATTACATAATCGCAAAGAGCGAGTACTCGAAACAGAAAAAGGAATAAAAAACCTAAGGCATAGGAGGATTCCTGCGCTGGTTCGGAAGTGGAGGTTGTGCGCCCGACGCACCCCATATTGCGTGCACACCTAAAGTGCTCAGCCATCATTTTCATCACCACCTCTCCCTTCTGGTTCTGGTTCTCCATCCTCGCCTGCCTTCCTGTTGAGCCTATGCTCTCCAGCATGCCAATGAGCTCGTCATGATGGAGCTACTGGCGATGCTTAATCATCTCTACTCGCTGCTTCAGCTCATTGATCATGTAGAACTGGGACTTCGCGCTAGCCATACGCTACCGAACTCCTCCATCTTTTCTATTCGTACCTCCAACACGGAGATACAACAATGAGGCTAGCAGATAGTCAGCTAGTTAAGCTTCGCCACCAGCTCCATATGGGAGTGACAACTTCTTTCCAGTTACTCGCAGGATGGAAGCCCAAGCGAATCAATGAATGGTGTACCCGGAGTAAAAGAACGACCTATAAGAAGAACATATAGTCGTTCAGCTAGCAAAGACCCCAACCAGAGAGTAATAACTATTTATGAATGAATAATTACTAGTCTGAGGAGAGTTAGTCATCTTACGGTGGGATTGCAAGATCAACCGTGGCAAGGAGAGGGGTTGCGAAGAGTAGGATTTTCTTCCTTGTTGAAGATCCCCTATGTCAATCCATGTTCGAGGGAGCATAGCGCGGTGACGACATTCTAGGTAGCCCTGGAATATTGGGGAAATTTCCCCTACCATGACAATTCAGGTGTCTCCCTCCTA
Source organism: Platanthera zijinensis (assembly GCA_039513925.1). Taxonomy (NCBI): domain Eukaryota; kingdom Viridiplantae; phylum Streptophyta; class Magnoliopsida; order Asparagales; family Orchidaceae; genus Platanthera; species Platanthera zijinensis. Next base: position 66,721,533 of record CM077093.1, read on the forward strand.
CTCGCAATGCAAAGAAACCCATAGATGACCCGAACCCCCTTAATCTGGGGTGGATGTCGGGTGGAGTAAAAGAGGTTGGAGACAAAGGCGGCTGTGGTGGAAGGTTGCTCGCAGATGCCTACGATGTGCTCACCGGTGGAGGCACCTTGATTGCCTTAGATCATGAGGACTTCTTGGGAGGAGTCCTCTCGTCCTCCATAGAAGGAACTTGCTTCCCTAGTGATGTCTTTGGCGATCTGAAGTTGATCAAAATTTGTTGACCAACTCTCGGAGTAGGTTGAGCTTTGAGGGAGACTAAAGGAACCAATTGTAGGGGAGGCACCAATAGATACTCGCCACGAGCTTCAGTAGTCGAGAGCGCTAAGATAGGAAGGAAAACCCATCAACACGAGTGCATCAAAGCAGGCGACAAACAACAATCTAAAAATGTGCAACAATAAAATCCTCAACTCCCGTAGAGGCAAGTTCTGCTTGGCTCTAGGTCTGGGACCTAGCGAGATCCATCACAGGAGAGATCTGTTGTGCATGTCATCACTAAGACCTATCTGGTTGAGCACTCTCTGAGTACTTGTAGGGATCTCAGGTTTGGTAGTCGACATGACGACATTACCAGGAGCAAGAAACAAGTTATTCTTTTAGGAGGCAAGCGACTTCTTCTTCTACACTGCCATTTTCTTCTTTGGCGGAGGAAGCACAACGACATCGTCTCCCTCGCAGGATCGTTTTGGAGCTTTAGACTTCATGAATCCCTCCAGCTCAGTCATGCTTGCCTCAAGATCTTCCTCAACAATCAGTGACATCTCGTGCGAGGTCAGAAAAGGTGCCCCAAGAAAGAGCCACCCCTCTTTATTTATAGAGGTTAGGAGTTTGCTAGGAGTTCCGAGTAATCCATATTATCGCCCAAAATAGCTCATCGAATAGGGGTTGAATGTTTCTTTCTGATCTCCTACGTCTCTCATAAAGAGCGAGGATTGTGTACAATCCATATTCGTCGAGGGTGGACCCAGTCAAGACAGAAGTCAAAGTCAACGAGTCAAGATAAGAGTCAAAGACAACATTCAAGGCAAAAGAAGGCCTGGGAAAGTATGAGCGAGCACCCCCTACATACTCGCAAGGTCGACAACCGGGGGAATACTCGCCCAAGCTAGGCGAGATCTACCCATGGTCACATAATCGTTGAGTAGGGGTGAGCTATAAATACGATCCTCTACCCCTTGGACTTGCCTATAAATGGGACCCCATGGGTACAAAAATTGGGAATTTTGGCTAAGCTTCTAGATTACTTTTCTAAATACTTAGGTTGTGAGATCGTGATCATTCCCCTTGGTGACCACTCCTTTTTAAATAGTCTCCAAGCTAGTCTCATCCTTGTACCCTGCTCGACAAATTTTGGTTGTGGAGGGGAAGCTTATTCAACGTATCCGAGTACGTGGTGGTACCTCCCTAACACATCGCCTATGGTCCTTTTAGTGCTACCTTAGTCTCTTTGTCCTTGCTTATCAATCCATCAAACCCGATTATCAGACCAGTAACCTTAGGCTGCACTTAGATCTTAATTTTGGAGTAGGATTTTTCCCAACTTCAACAAATACATAGACCCCCGCATTCAAGTCACACACTTGAATTCCTATTGAAGCAAATATTTCAAGGACATATATTATGTTTAATTAATACATCTATATAGAAGTAAATACACACAACAAAAGAATATGTCTTAAATATAAGTGAAATAATCAGTACAAGTCATCACATAAACATATAACTGACAAAGCAAAAATCCATAGCCTCCTACTAGAGTTGATCATTCAGATATCGAATGCCCAATGATCGAATATGACAATAATGCTTCCTCTGTGGAAGAGCCTTTATTAGTGGATCAACTATATTCTCATCAGTCAGTACCCTGTATATGTTCCATATCTCCTCAATCGACAATCTCTTGAATAAGATGGAATTACTGAAGTAAGCGTTAAGAGAGCTGATTGGATCTACATTTCATGGCCTGTGCAATGACACTGTTGTTGTCACAATAAAGAGTTATCGGATCAACATTGTTAGGAACTACATCAAGCTTGCCGATGAATTTCCTAATCCATATAACCTCCTTCGTCGTATTAATAGCAGCATGTTGGGTATTGCATCCACAATAACCCTGATTTGAAGAAGGGTCCAGTCAAGTTAAGATGAATTGAGTTTGTATTTGATATTGCATTTTAGTTATGTACTTCCAGGTTTACAATGCCAAGTACACACCAATGTCAGGTTATAGTGGGTCAGTAAACACAGGACTATACAATGTAATTCTTCATTGTGTAGGCCAATGTGTTGACTCGCGTGTAATCTCTCTATTGGGGTGTACTTCTATCCCAAGTACAGGAGAAGGATCAAGGAAGGCCAAGGACCAGGATTCAGAATTGAAGAATTTTACCTAAGTAAAATTCGGCGAGTATGGTGAGTCATACATGTCTAATTCGTCGAGTATCCCCTTGATACTCGTTGAATTTCGTCGTGTATGCTTGCCGATACCCGTCGAATTTGTCGTATATACTTATGGTAAATTATCTGGATTTCTAGAAATTGACCAAGGCAAATTCGCCGAGTATCACTGGCGATACTCACCGAATTCGTCGAGTATCACTAGCAATACTTGCCTAATTCGATGAGTATCCTAGACGATACTCGCCGAGTATGTCTAGCCATGTCAACTTTTCTGAAATTCTATCCAAGACATATTCAGCGTATATCGTCACTATATTCGGTGAGTATCATCTATGATATTCGACGAATTCCGCCGAATTTACCTTAGGCCGATTTTCCGAATTTTCTTTGGTTCGAAATCGTCGGCCATGCACAGTGTTTTTATAGGGTTCGTTTTTAGAAACATTTTATAGCCGTTTGGTTTCGATTTTCTCTCTCTATATATCTAGGGTAATTTCGAAATCAATATAGATCTAAACCTAATTGCTTTCTTTCGAATTTCAAGAACTTCCCGAAAAATAAACTGTCGGCCGCACGATACGACGTTCGCGAAAATCTTCCGTTCAGCCGCGACTTTGCAAGATCTTCTTCCTCGATGACTTCTTCGACTGAATCGTGTCTTCGTTCAAGATCTAATCTACTCCAGTCCTTATTGGTCGAAGATCAAGGTTCAAGATCCAAAGATTTCAAGTTTCCGAGTTCGCCGAGATTCAAGGTCAACCCTTCCAAGAACGTCGGATCAAGACTTGTAATCGTGTGTTATTGTTGTAATTTCATTTTGAATAGTGTAGGAGATTTTTCTCCGAGGTTTGTAGATCCGTTTTTGGATCGAGAGTAGATCCTGTTGTGGATCGAGTTTGTAGATCCGGTTTATGGATCGAGTTGTAGGAGAGTTTGTTCTCCGAGTTGTAAGAGCGTCATCTCCGAGGTGTAGAAGTTGCGACTCCGAGGTGTAAGATTTGACGAAATCTGAGTTTGGTGAAGTAGCCGAATCTGCCCTTCGTGGGAGATAGGCGAGGCGGGACAGTGGACGTACCCAACTCGGGGAACCACTATAAAATCTCTGCGTTTGTGTGCTTGTTCTTTTAGATAATTTTTATTCCGCAAAAAGACACAAACATCACCTATTAACCCCCTCTAGGTGATTTAGGTAGACGCAAGATACTTTCACAGTGATATACTCTGCCTCTGTTATAGAATAGACATTGTAACGCACTTCAAACTCTTCCAACTCATAGTGACTCCATTAAGACAAAAGTGCAAAACACAAAACCTGATTGAGACTTTGAGTCATTAGTATCCATTTTAAAGCTAGCATCCATGTAACCCTGTACAATGAGCTTCCCCCTCACCAAATACCAAGAATACTTTTTTAGTCATTCTTAAGTACTTTAGAATATTCTTACCTGTCATCTAGTGATATTCACTTGGATCAAACTGATATTTGCTAGTCATACTCAAAGTATATGAGACCTCAAGACATGTACATAACATTGCTTACATGATTGATCTAATTGCAGAAACATATGGAATCCACTATCATAGTGTCCGAGTCTTTTGAAAAGGAGACTCTCAGAACCAAAAACTGAGCATTTTGTTAAGGAGACTCTCAGAATCACTACAAGAAAATGCAATTTTGGTAAGGACAACAATTATTACAATTGGTAATTAAAATTTTTACAAAAACTTTTTATAGTGAAACTTACTTTATGAAATAGAATTCATTTAAAGCTTTTCACAAATACTTATAGTATTGAATGTATGTTTTTCATTATAAATAACTTGTTTGTGTCAATCATTAGTTCCTTATAATAAGATGAGTTATAGTAAAGACTATTTCATTCCAATTATTTGATTTTTACTCACAAAAAACAAAATCATTTATATATCAAATTTTAATATTAATTGATATTTTATACACATGATTTATTATAAATATTAATTATGATTTTTTAAAATATAATAACAATAGCAGCAAGAAACTCGTTAAATATCTAAAATTTCAAATGTCTAAAAGAAGCTCCTTAAATAGAGCTTTGGGGGGGGGGGGGGGGGGGGGGGGGGTGATAGCCCAAACCTCTCAACAGAGACTAACATTGCTTTTATCTTTAATTAAATTCACTACATGAAAAAAAATGGATTAATCATTATTCATCCTTACAGTCTTATAGGTAAATATACAACAAAGAATAATACTTATATAGTTATAGACGCTCACAATGTAAAAAAGGCACTCCAGTGATCATGGAAATGCCTTTGAAGCATGTTGAAAGAAGAATGTGTTTTGCTTTTTAACTACATCAATGCTTCTTTCTATAGATTAAATCGTAGAGCAAAGCTTCTAGTCCATAACATCATAATAATAGAGCACTTCTTTGGCGATGGATAAAATGCTACCAACGAATGCCGACGATGGGGATCAGGGTCTAGTAAGGGCTTGTAGTTTCACCACCAAACAGTGAGCAGAAAATGGCTTCTCGTCAAGGCCTGAAACTAGGCTTGTGATGGTCTAGAGGAGTAGCAATGTCTCATTGGGAGAGAAAGAGGCGACTGCGCAAATGGGAGGGGAGAGGAGGTATACTATGAAATGTCTTTTTACTGGCAAGCAGGGGTTTGGATATTGGATTCAAATTAAAGTGGGATTATATGGCGAAGATAAAATGGGAGGCATTTGTGGTGTTTAGACAGCTAAATATTGTCAAAACACCACAAATACATGCGAGTCAACTAAATGGCCGATTTCCTCTATTTGATGATTATTGTGCTTCGACCTTAAACTGTAGTTCTTTCTAGCTCTAGAGCTACATGGCAGTTTCTCAGTTCAATAGATATCCAATACAGTAATTCTGGTCTTAGACTAAGGCTCTGTTTGGCACGGTGATGGCGGTCTTAAACGCTGGGTTAAATCGTCATTTGTTAAGGATCACCTAACATACATCATCCGTTTGAACATAAAAGTGGATGAAGTTTCTTAGGTGGGCGTTAACGATTAACAATTTAACCCCCATGTTCATGACCGCCGCCACCATGCCAAACGGAGCCTAAGTGTTAATGATCTCCTCAACTGTGAAAACTTTGATTATTAATTTGAGATATTGTCATTTATGCAAATCAATTGGATTGTTAGTTGTTAGAGATAGTTGGAGGTAATCCTCTTATTTTCTCCCTAATGAAAGAAATGTACATCTTGGTATGGTCACAAATTATATATTTTATAGCAACATGCAATTTGACAAGGCAAGTAAACTATCAGTCGAAGAAATGTACGTCTTGGTATAGTCACAAAGTACCAACCCTTGCCATTTTCACTCGTGGAGACATTATATATATCCCTAGTGAACACATTCATCATAGTTATCTGTAATAAGATAACTATCAATATTGTCACTATCATCCATTCCTTCGATACTACCATCATCAACATTATCAATATAATCAGTATTGATATTGTCAACTTGAAGCTTGTTAATTATATCTAGGAACAACTTATCCATAAAGAATATAATGAAAGGAACATGTATAAGGGTTTTTCGCTAGGTATTTGATTAAAGAGAATTGTCTGTTCTTAAAAAACATGTGTGTATCTAATGAGTTCCTACATGAATCTAATGGAGAAAGAGCATGAAAATAATAGTTGTCGGGGAATTTTAATCCGCGCATCGACAAAACAAGTATGCAATAAAGCAAGTGAAAATGAGAAGCTATTATAGTTCATGCTCTTCTGTCGTTGGGATGAAAAGATATCTGCACACATTATTTTATCGAAGTGAAAACATGTGAAGTTGATTGTGAAAGAAGATATATATGTCAATGTCAATACATGAAGAGGAGGAAATGACTAGATCGGAACACGTTTTCTTGATTATTAAATGACGAAGAAAAAGAGATAACATGATGACATAGCAAAGTTGATGAAGAAAGAGAAAATGACAAAAAATGTACGTGCAGCTGGGTTTAGAGACACAATTAGCAATTTTGTCATAATATTGTGTCTAAATAAATAAGAAAAATCATAAACAAATTTAAACCTATTATATATAATCCTCATTTTTAGTCTGAAATTATATTAAAAGTAGTATCATATTTTCTTTCACTTTTAAACATAATATATCCAACGTAATTAAATATTTGCTACAAAATATTACTAATAGTAAAGAAATTGTATTTTTCACATATACTTTAAAGATGTTGTTACAATTGCAACTTATTGTGATAACACTTTACTATTTATAACGCAAAATTAGTCATATTACAAATGCGTATATTTATAGTAATGAACTCTTAGTTATTGTAACAAAATATAAAATATTGATTATAAGAAGTGCTCTTTGGTAACGATAGTAAAATTTTGTTACTAAGGCTTCGTTTGGGAGGACTTATTTTCACCGGTCAAGCGGTCATGACCGTATGAATCGGGACTTAAATAAGGCTCGGTTCATGCGGTCATGACCGCTTCACCGATGAAAATAAGTCCTCCCAAACAGAGCCTAAATGTAGTTATTAATAACAAATTTTGTTTTCATTGCAATTTTGTTCTTACTAAATGTGTAGTTTATTGTAGTACAGGAAGTTGATCCTTTTAACCTTCCACTCCCCTCACCATATTGACCTACTCTAAGAGTTCAGGGCTTGAGGGGGAGTCGATTTTTCTCTCTGCTCCTTCTAGGCCCCTAGATATAGTCCCTAAGGACCTAGTGTTTCCTCTTAATGAGCATATAGCCTAATCTGAGGAAGCCCCTCCAATTAAGTTAGTTGATCCCTTTCTTTCTTCTGAGTCACTGGAAGAATCTGTTTCAGCTCAGTCTGAGGATCCGGCCTCCTCCCTGCTGCAAGAAATCTTAGGTCAAGATCTTCCTAACGATTTAGTGGATGCTCCAGCTCACTTTGCTGATCCAGCTCTCTCTTATGTTGAAAATACAAATTCCCCACAATATTCTTATGTTCCTCCTGCACCTAAGAACACATTGATAGTCTTCCATAGGGTTGAACCTCCTCTCCCCCAAGTGGGTACCACTACTCCCCTAGGTTGCCGGAAGGACCTAGTGTAACGCCCCCAAAACCCAAATATGAGTGCATCATGAGTAGCCTTAGAGCCTAAAAGAAGTCACGCGAAGATTGGAGACAAATTGGGGGGTTCTTGAGAACCCTTTTGGAACCTTTAAGGTTGCACATGACCTGAAACATGACTGTGTTTAAAGCTGTGTGCTTTTTTTCTTAAGCAGTTTGAAATCAGAGAGGAACACGACTTGGAACACGTGTACAACCCAATGTTCACCGAGTCGGTCCAACAGGGAAGGAGAGGGGCCCTCAATGCAATCCGACCCGAATCCGCCAGGCAGGCGGGCGATCAAGGATAGCCGACCCACATTCGCCAGGTAGGCGGGCAAGCCAGGACAGCCGACCTGCATCTGCCAGGTAGGAGGGCGAGCCAGGATGGCCGGCCCGCATCCTCCAGGTTGGCGGGCGAGCTAGGACAGCCGAACCGCATCCGCCAGGTAGGCGGGGGAGCCAAGACAACCGACCCGCATTAGTTCAATAGGCGGGCGAGCCCAAGGGGCAGCCGACCCGCCTCCGCCACGCAGGCGTGCAAACTGCGCGAGCCAGCTTGCCAGCCCGCGCTCGCCTAAGTAACCCCCAGGACAAGACCTCCGGCCCACCTCTGTGTAAGGGGAAGGCAAGCCGCAGGAGCCTGGCTCGCACTCTCCTAGAGAGAGAGGCGAGCTGCGCGAGCCAGGTCGCGTCTGCCTAGTTGAGTGGCGAGCTGATCCCGATTTCCCCTTATGTGTGGGGTGCTGATATCACGTGGTTAATATAATTTGGTCTTCCCAATGTGATTAGGGCTGCGTATATCCGTTCAGTACATCGGAGTTGAGTTGTTGGCAAAACACTTTCAGAAAAATATAAATAGAACCAAGGGGGTACCTCAGAAGGCAAGCTTTCCATTTTTCTAATTCCCAAATCTTCTTGCGCTTTCTAAGGTGCCCTTAGCTCAGCACAGACTAAGGAGGGGAAGCACACTAAGAACTTCCGGGTGTGTGGTGGGACCTCCGTGCTGGAGTCTTGGGTCAGTTTTAAGTTCTAAGTCTTCAGTCAATCAAGCTCATTAGGAGAAGTAAGTGTGCTGTTACCCCTTCCCCAAAGGTTCGAACTCCACAGAAGCCGGTTCTCAGTTTCAACATTTTGGTGCGGTGAGCGTGGAGTGTGACTAGCACAGAAAATCCAAGCAAGACCAATGACTGGAGGTGAAGGGAAAGGATCTGACTGGGATGACTCGCCACCTCCCCCCTCTCTCTACCCTCGGGATGTTCGAGGATTTCAGGCAGGAGATGCAGAACCTTGTCATGTTCGCACTCGAAGCTCACGACGAGTGCTCAACACCTGCCGTCCCAGTGGTCGCCGACCCAGCTCTAGGCTTGAACAACCCCGTCAGGCGACTAGGGAAGGAAGCATCGGAGGAAGGAAGTGAGCAGAATCTGTCAGGGCGAGCTTTAGTCCCCTGCTCGGCAAGTGCAAGTCGAACCAGTGAGGTGGAGGCACGGGATTGCCCGCCTCACCTAGCGGGATAAGGGAGTCCTTTCAGCGAGCTGGTTTCATCTGCCCTAGTTCCAGAAGTGTTCCGCGAGCCGGAAATGTCCTACTACACCGGGAGGGAAGATCCGATCCAACACATCTAGTGGTTTGAGGATGTGGTTTTGATCTGACAGATGTCAGATGCCTTCAAGTGACGGCTCTTCACCTTCAACCTCAAGGAGAAGGCGAGGGATTGGTTCCACCAGCTTCCGGCCAGCTCCATCTACTATTTTTAGGACCTATGCCGGGGGTTCTTGCTGAGGTTCACAACTTTCAAGAAAAGGAAGGAGTCTGATTCCCTGTTCCTCATCAAGCAAGGAGTGAATGAGTCTCTAGGGAGGTACAAGGATAGGTTGCAGGAGGAGGTCCTCTAGGTGCAAGAGATATTAGGGCACACCCTCATGGTGGCCTTCACCCTGGGGATATAATAGGGGTTATTTAGGATGGAGCTGAAGCGGGTGCCCCTGGTGTCTTTTGAGGAGCTGATGGAGAGAGCAACCCGGGAAGTCGAGGGGGAGATGTTGAACCCGGCGATTGCTAGGAAGCTGGCCAGGTGGGAAGCAAGGGAGGAGAAGGATCTAGGAGATGACAAGGGGCAGGAGGCCAGGAGGGAAGAGCCCAGGAAGAGGGAGCAATAGCAGCAACAACACCCGAGGTGGGGGCGCTAGGAGCCGAAAAATAGGCTAGGTTGGAGGCAACATGACATGAAGGATCAGGGCCAGAGGAGAGGTTTCCACGGAAGAGATCACCGCCAAGGAGGGCAGGGCCAGTTCAACCCTCCAAGTTAGAGATAGGGCCAGAGACCTCCTCTCCCCGATCAACATCAGGCTATGACGATAGCCTTGGGGAGGAGGAGAGGCTTCCAGAGGTGGAGGTAGGAGGCCAGGGCGGTGTTGCCCTACTGTGACTTCCACCAGGAAGAAGGGCATGCGACATCTACCTGATCGGAGTTCCTGGAGATGAGGGAAGCCAGGGGGCAGGCTACAAAACAGTAGCACCACCAAGAGGTGCTGATCGAGGAAGTCCTGCCGGGGGCAGAGGAGGACAGGTGCGAGGACCGGGCCGATGTGGGAGGACAAGGAGGGATCAGGGTGATCCATGGGGGGGGGGGGGGAGTCGAGGCCACTCGCAAGGCGATCCTCCACACCATGTACCACCAGAGCGTTGCCTCCACGTACCTAACCATACACCCGAAGAGAAGATTACCTTCTCCCGCAAGGACATGCCAGATCACGAGGATACATTCTACGACACGTTGGTCATTCAGGCCGACGTCGAGAACTTTACAGTCTCCTGGATTCTCGTAGATAATGGGAGTTCCATCAACGTCGTCTTCAAAAGGGCGTTCGACGCAATGAAGGTGGAGGCCTGGATGGTGTTGGCCTTGGATGGGCCTCTGTTTGGGTTCTCCAGAGAGTGGAAGGAGGTAGAAGGATGATGGGGATCCATGTTACCTTGGGGGGCCAGTCCAGAAACTGCAGGTTCGTCATCGTGGACGCTCCCAGCAGCTACAATGCCATATTCGGACGGCCCCTCATCAGTGACTTCCATTGCGTGCCATCCTCCTTACACCAATGCCTCAAGTTTAATGCCGAGGGCATCCAAGTCTGGGTCCGGGGAGAACCTAAGGTGACAAGGGAGTGCTATGTGACCGCGGTCAACTCCATATCCTGGCAAGGAGGAGCCGAGGAGATGGCGAGGAGGATAGAAGAGCTGTCTGGCTAGGAGGCTATGGGAGAAGCTGAGTGGATGGAGGTAGAGGAGGAAGAGGTCCGTACCCATGGGGAAGGGGCGGAGGAAGTTCTGGAGGAGCTGGCCGAGGTGATGGTCATGGAGGAAGCTGAGGAGGAAGTTCTTGCCCCAGGTGAGGAGGCCCCTCGTGAGTGGGGAGAGCAGTTCCGACTAGAGGCAGCAGAGGAGGTGCTGGATATGGAGGTTCTCACCCAGGGAGGAAGGGTGGAGAGAGTACGGGTCAGCAGAGGACTGAGCCCGGAGGACCAGAGGAGGATGGTGGAGTGCATCCAAAAGAACATCGACCTCTTCGCATGGAGAGCGGCGGACATGCCGGGGATAGATGCGGATGTGGCTTGACACCGCCTCAACCTCGACATCGATGCACGTCCCATCTGGCAGAAGAAGAGGTCCACCGCCGACAAGCTGGCTTAACCCATCCGAGAGGAGGTGGAGAAGCTCTTGAAAGAGAGGTTTGTATTAGTGATCCAGTATCCAGGCTGGGTCTCCATTGTGGTGATGGTTAAGAAGGGGGATGGCCGGTGGAGGATGTGTATCAACTTCTCTCTTTTAAATAAAGCATGTCCTAAAGATTGTTACCCCTTGACTCGAATCGACGCGCTGGTTGACTCAACGGTCGGTTTTTCGCTAATGAGTTTTTTAGATACGTTTTCAGGTTATCACCAGATCAGGATGCACCCACCCGACATGAAAGATGTCTCCTTCATTACAGGGGATGGGTGCTACTGTTTAAAATAATGCCATTTGGGCTGAAAAACGTAGGGGCAACATACCAAAGGATGATGGATCGGGTCTTCCAGGAGCAGATAGGGAGGAACCTGGAGGTGTACATAGATGACCTCATGATCAAGAGTCGGGACATGGACTCTCACCTCCAAGATATGGAAAAGACCTTCAGCACCCTGCAAAAGTATAAAATGAGGCTGAACTTTTTGAAGTGTGTCTTCAGGGCGAGCATGGGGAAGTTCCTATGACATCTCCTTACTCCCACGGGAGTGGAGCCCAACCCTGACAAGGTGAGGGCAATCATAAATTTAGGGTCTCCTCGGAACGCCAAGGAAGTCCAGTGCCTGATAGGGAAGATACCAGGGCTGAGAAGGTTCTTCTCTCGGGCTGGTGAGACGTGCTCGCCTTTCTTCAAGGCGCTGAGAGGGGGCCATAAGTTTGAGTGATTTGAGGAGTGCGAGAAGGCTTTCCAAGCCTTGAAGAAATAGCTGACCCAGGCTCCGCTTCTCCAAGGACCGAAGGAGGGGGAAGATTTGTCTCTATACCTAGGGGTTGGGGCCGAGGCCCTGAGATCCGTCCTGGTCCAGGAAGAGAGCAAGAAGCAGCTGCTAATCTACTATGTGAGTAGGGTCCTGAGGAGAACAGAGCTTCAGTACCCTATTTTGGAGAAGCTAGCCTTCACTTTAGTCATCTTGGCTCGGAGGCTCCGACCCTATTTCTAGGCCCACTTTATCCTGGTAGTGACTGACCATCCCCTTCGCAACATCATTGAGGGGGCGGAACACTCCGGGAGGTTGCCAAAGTGGTTAGTAGAGTTGAGCAAGTTTGACATATCTTTTGTTCCTCGCCTCTTGATCAAGGCCCAGGTGATGACCGACTTCTTAGCCAACTATGTGGTCAAGATGGTGGAGTCCGATCTCACTCATCCGGTCCCTTGGAAGGTGAAGGTAGATGGTGCATCGGGAAGGCACTCCTTGGGCATGGGAGTGATCCTGGAGAGCCTTCAAGGGACTAGGATAGAGCAGACCGTGGTCATCCATTTTCCCATCACCAACAACCAAGCAGAATATGAGGCGGCGATCGCGGGGCTGTGGATGGCCAGGGAGCTGGGAGTTCATGATGTGGAAGTGATGACAGACTCCATGGTGGTGTCCTCCCAGATCAACGACGAGTTCAAAGTGAGAGAGCCCACCATTCAGTTGTACTTGGCAAAGGTGAAAGGGGTCATCAGCATGTTCCAAACATTCTCCATTAGGCATGTGCAATAGGAGGAAAATGAGCAAGTGGACCAATTGGCCAAGTTCGGACCCCGTGCGGGAGGAACCCTATACGGGCTCTTCCATCCTTCCATTGAATAGGGTGAGCTAATGGAAGTGGATCAGCACCCCTCCTGTATGGACCCCTTCACGACCTTATTGTCCACAGGGGAGTTCCCGGAAGGTCTGGATAAGAAGCACTTCAAGTATATGTCGACATACTAACTAATGCGCGATGTGAAGCTGTATCAGAAGACCCTCTCAGGGCTTCTATAACATTGCGTGGCTGAAGAGGAGGTCCCGAGGATCTTGGAGGAAGTTCACTCCGGGGAGTGCGAGAGTCACTCAGGGAGTAAGACCCTGAAGGGGAGGATAGTAAATCAAGGGTACTTTTGGCCGACCCTGGGCTGGGATGCCACCAAGTTTGCAAAGAAGTGTCAGAAGTGTCAGCTGTTCGCCCCTCTCCAGTTGCTACCAGTCCAGAGACTGATGAGTCCCTATTTTATACCTTATTTTGGACTCATCTAGGTCTTTTTCCTCAGCTTTGCACTATCTTTTAGCGCCATTAGTACTCCTTTTGGTTAGCTACGGCATTCCACGCCCTGTGCACCTTTTAAGCCCATTTCTGTGCTTGTGTGCATTTACATTCTTGCTATGATTATTATTGTTTGCTGTGGCTGCCACAATCGATGTCCCGTGCAGTTTTCCTGCAGGTTTGGGGATCGTGAGGGCATTCGGGATAGGCGTTTCACTATTTTTGGCAAAGGAGTCAGTGGTCGTGCGTTTTTACCCACGCACGACCATCGACCTCCTGGCGCACGATCACTGATCGTGCGCAGCCCGGACTCATTTGTGAAATCTCTGTCTTGAACTTTCCGCACGATCACTTGCCATACCGCGCACGACCACTGCTCGTGCGCCGCCGATCGTGCGCAGTCATACCCATTTTACAAAGTTCTGCCTGGCTATTTCCGCACGATCATCAGCATTGCCTCGCACGATCACTGATCGTGCGCTGCTGATCGTGCGCGACCATTGATTTTCTGATGCAGGTCTACAGGTTGCTCGCACACGGGCGCTGACCTTGGTCGCGCACGACCATTGGTCGTGCGCCAGTGGTCGTGCGCCCTATTTATTCTGCAAGCTATAAAAAGCCCTGTTCCGCGAATTAGGGTAACGGACGTTGTTACGAAACCTCCGCCAGTCTGCCGTTTCGCCCTCCAGCAGTTCCATTCGCCTCCACCTTCATCCCTACCATCAAGAGGACCTTCTCCGGCGATTCCAAAGCATTCCGCATCCTCTGGTGATCCTCCCGGCCATTGAAGCATTCTTCTCTGAGCTTTCCACCAAGGAAGAAGACGAAGCATACCTAGAGAATGGAATTACAGGCCCTCGAGGTGACAGCTCGGTGGTATCGGAAGCCCTCCTCGGACTGCGCTTGGAAGCGGATTGACAACCCGCACCTCCGGCCAACAACCGCGGTGGATCTTCAATCTCGTGGTTTTGCATTTTCTATCTTTTCTTGTTGCATGGAATGTTTATGCATGTAATGAACATCAATTTCTAGTGTTAATTTGATCATTTGTGTTTCATCTTGCTTATGAGAATTATTCTTTGATGCGCCTCGCTCCATCTCGCTCCACTCCACACGTTCGTTTCACTCAATTTCACTCCGCACTAATCACCTCACTCGCTAGACTTCCGTCCACTCACCAACCGAAGTACGGCATCGCGGCCGCTACATCCATCTCGCCTTGAGAAGCGGTGATTGCGACCCGCATAGTTTACATTAGTGTAATCGGTCGTAAGACCACCAACCAAAGCCCCTTCTTTTTCTGTTTATTTCAATTAACTCTCATAACAATAGTTTTAGAGTCTAAATCGTTCGACGCTAACTGCATTCCTCAAGAGACCGACATCTGGGGATTTATTCCCAACTTTATTACTTGTGCGACCGGTACGCTTGCCGTATTTTACGCACATCAAGTTTTTGGCGCCGTTGCCGGGGAATGCAACTGTTGAACGATTATGATTTCCGGAAGTATTGGTATAAGAGTTAGTGCTTTTTGATTTTTGTTTCTTTGTTTTGTTGTTTCTGTGAATACAGGGCCAATATTCTATCAATGCCTTCTATTCAGCAGCTACTTTATCAAGCCCGTCCCACCAATCGAGTGGAAATGGGAAATGACAGTTTCGAGATTTCCTCTGATTTGATCGAATACATTATCGAAAATTGTCAATTCAACGGAGATGGAAGTGTTGATGCCTTATGCCATGTGCGCAGGTTTTTAGAAATTTACGACACATGCTCTTCGAACACTGCCAACAGTGAGCAGCAGAAGATTCGACTCTTCTCCTTTTCCTTGAAAGGCAGCGCAAAACGATGGTATCATTATACCAGGAAGGAAATGTTTCATTCGTGGAAGCAACTCGAAGGAAATTTCTTGGCCAAATTCCGGCAGTAAATGCTAACCACGGACGATTACAAGGAGCTCATCACCTTCTCCCAAAGAGATGAAGAATCCTTGTTCGCAACCTGGGAGCGTTTTCAGTATTTGCGAAGGGAATGCTGCAGAGAGGGAGTGTCAGATATTTTGCTGCTCCAAACCTTCTATTTTGGGATCCTAGACAGATTCCGGCCAGCACTTGACATTGCAGCTGGCGGAACTCTGTTTAACAAACCTTGTCAGGATGCTTGGGAAATAATTGACAACATTGCCCAAACTAACAGGCATTGGAATTCCCCACCTTTCCCCAACCTTTCCGTGGAGGCAAAGTCGGTGGTCACTAATGAAGCCGCCAATCTTCCCGCGTCTGTGATGGAGCATTTTTTCGCGTACGTTTGCAAAATGATGGATGTGTTCAACGATCAAGCCACCACCATTCAGCGCCTACAAACGGCCATTGGGATTCTTACGGAACTGTTGCTCAGCTCTATCAGTCAGAAACAGGAAACAGTGCATTCAATGAGGCTGAGAAGTGGATAAAGTCTCGAGAGAGTCTTGCTGCCCGATCCTCCTACACAATCTTTGTGTGTACCCATTTCTGACTCGACAATTGTACCTCCGTCTGCACCGATCGCGCAAGAACCCATGTCAGTACCGCCACTCGTGAGGAACACCTCGAGGCCACCGTTTCCCCATCGGCTAAATAATGAAAAGACTGAAAGGCATTTTCAGAAGTTCCTGGAGATCATGAAAGGAGTTCAAGTTAGCATACCTTTAACAGAAGCTATCACTCAGATTCCAGGATACTCCAAGTTCCTCAAGACCCTCATCTCGAGGCGTAAATCCTTGGAAGGTCTGAAGATGATTAACCTCACCGAAGAGTGTTCCTCTCTCCTCACCAACTTTCCTCCTACCAAACGCAGAGATCCTGGCAGCTTCACCATCCCTTGCAGAATTGGTCTCCACAGGTTTGGCCACACACTTTGCGATTTGGGAGCGTCGATTAACCTGATGCCCCTCTCCATCTTCCAGGAGCTGGGAGTTGGGATTCTCCAGCCCACCCATCTGAGGTTACAGCTAGCCGATCGATCGATAAAAACGCCCGCTGGGATGGTTGAAGACCTCATTGTCATGGTTAACGACCTCGCTTTCCCGGCCGATTTCGTCATCCTTGACATGAAGGCTGATCCCAAGGTTCCTTTAATTTTAGGAAGGCCCTTCCTTGCCACTGCCCGGGCTATTATCAACGTCGACCAGGGAGAACTGACCCTAAGCCTGGGAGAAGAATCAATTTCCTTCAATGTCCATGAATCTCCGCAACAACTCAGAATCACTAAGTGTGACAGCGCTGACTTGATTGACGAACCGGGAACGTGCAGCGAATTGATTCTTGACCATGACGAGCCAGAATGGGAAATTGAGGACACACCACCCGCTACCTCGTATGGGACTCCGCATCTGATCAAAGAACCCCCCATCACTTCTTCTATCACTGCCACTACCGTAACCTTGAAGCCGCTGCCCGAATCCCTGAAATATGCTTTCTTGGAGGAAGGCACAGCATGTCCGGTGATCATCTCCGCTACTCTCTCCGCCGACAACGAACGTGCATTGGTCGACGTGTTAAAAAAATATAAGAATGTTTTTGGACGATCTTTGGCTGACATTAAAGGCATTAGCCCAGCGTTCTGCATGCACAAGATCCTCCTTGAAGATCAATACAAACCATCAGCACAACCGCAAAGAAGACTGAATCCCAAGATGCATGAGGTAGTTCAGGCGGAAGTTATAAAATTGCTTGACGCCGGTATAATTTATCCCATCAGTGACAGCAAATGGGTAAGCCCGGTCCAAGTTGTGCCCAAAAAGGGCGGAATTACTGTGGTGGCCAATGACGAGAATGAACTACTGCCTACCCGTGTGGTCACCGGGTGGAGAGTTTGCATCGATTACAGGAAGCTGAATGAAGCTACACGCAAAGATCATTTCCCGCTTCCCTTCATCGATCAAATGCTGGAAAAATTGGCTGGTCAGGAATACTACTACTTTCTGGATGGATATTCGGGATACAACCAAATCGCAGTCGATCCCGAAGATCAAGACAAGACGACATTCACCTGCCCATCTGGCACCTTCGCGTTTAGGAGAATGCCGTTTGGATTGTGCAACGCCCCGACAACCTTCCAACGTTGCGTTATCGCCATTTTTGGCGACATGATCGGTGATTTTCTCGAAGTCTTCATGGGCGATTTCTCTCTTTTCGGGAACACCTTTGACTCCTGCCTCGCTAATTTAGCCAAGGCCCTGCAGCGTTGTGATGATACCAACCTTGTCCTGAATTGGGAGAAATTCCACTTCATGGTTCGCGAGGGCATCGTCTTAGGCCACAAGGTCTCTCGTCGGGGGCTCGAAGTCGATCAAGCAAAAATCGGTGTCATCAAGAATCTTCCTCCTCCATCCTCAGTCAAGGGAATCCGCAGCTTTTTGGGACATGCCGACTTTTACCGAAGATTCATTAGCAATTTTTCATCGATATCCAAACCTCTCACAAATCTGTTGACTAAGGACGCCTTGTTCGTCTTCGATGAAAATTGCATGCAAGCCTTCACAGCTCTCAAGGACCGGCTAATCTCCGCTCCCATTTTGGTGGCGCCGGATTGGACTTTGCCCTTCGAGGTCATGTGCGATGCCAGCGATTTTGCAGTTGGTGCGGTGCTCGGTCAAAGGAGAGACAAAGTATTTTACACCATCTCTTATGCGAGCCGAACCCTCAACGATGCCCAACTCAATTACACTACCACAAAAAAGGAGCTTCTGGCCGTGATTTTTGCTTTCGAGAAATTCCATTCGTACTTGGTGTTATCCAAAGTCATTGTCTACACCGACCACGCAACTCTAAGGTATTTATTCAAAAAAAAAATGCCAAGCCTCGGCTAATCCGATGGATTCTCCTGCTGCAAGAATACTCCATTGAGATCCGAGATAAGAAAGGAGTGGAAAATGTCATCGCCGATCACTTATCTAGATTGGAGAATGATAGTGGCGGACCTGTTTTAGAGGATGAGCGCAATGCGATAGCTGAATGTTTCCCGGATGAGCGATTATTCTCCATCTCTTCCCTCCCCTCGATGACCCCGTGGTACGCAGACATGGCCAACTATCTCGCATGCAAACCTGTCTCCCCGAGCCTATCATCGCAGCAAAAGCGTAAACTTCTATCTGATGCCAAACATTATTTCTGGGAAGACCCGCTACTTTTCCGCACGTGCAATGATGGAGTTATCAGGCGCTGCGTACCCGAGAGTGAATTCCAATCCGTTTTAAACCACTGTCATGATCGGGAGTCCGGCGGACATTTCGGCGCCACAAGAACGGCACGCAAGGTTTTGCAATGTGGCCTATTTTGGCCAACCCTTTTCAGAGACGCCCACAGTTATGTTACTAAATGCAATGAATGCCAAAGGACAGGAAATATCTCTAAGAGGGACGTAATGCCCCTCAACAACATGCTCGTTTGTGAGCCATTCGATGTTCGGGAGATAGATTTCATGGGACCCTTTCCCATGTCGCACGACAAACTCTATATCATTGTTGCGGTTGACTATGTCTCCAAGTGGGTCGAAGCCGAAGCTGTTGCCGCAAATGACGCTCGCACTGTTTTAACCTTCTTGCACGGAAATATTTTTTCTAGATTTGGCGCTCCGCGCACAATCATCAGTGACGGCGGGAGCCATTTCTGCAACAAGTCATTCTTACAACTCATGAAGAAGTTTGGAGTTCATCACAAAGTCTCTCTCGCCTACCATCCTCAGACTTGTGGGCAAGTAGAAGTCTCCAACAGGGAGCTAAAAAGAATAATTGAAAAATCCATCAATTCCAACCGAAAGAGTGGGCTAAGAAGGTCGACGACGCCTTATGGGCATACCGAACCGCCTTCAAAACTCCTATCGGTATGACCCCCTTCCAACTTGTCTACGGAAAGGCTTGCCATTTGCCGGTCGAATTAGAACACAAGGCGCTATGGGCAACCAAATTTCTGAACATGGACATTGAGACTGCAGCAGGCGAACGCCGCTCCCAACTGAATGAACTGGAAGAGCTACGACATTTTGCTTATGAAAATGCGCGGATCTACAAAGAAAAAACAAAAAAATGGCACGACCGTCACATAGAATTCCAACCGGGAGACCAAGTCCTAATGTACAACTCCCGCCTTCGCTTATTCCCCGGAAAGTTAAAATCGCGGTGGAGCGGCCCCTTTACAGTGATCGGAGTCTCCCCCTTTAGAGCTATTGAAATATCCGGGAAGAGCGGCGACAAATTCAAGGTCAACGGGCATCGGCTAAATTTGTACGATGGAGGTGCTATCATCGGCGAACCTCAAAGCTTACAGCTCGAAGACCCACTACATGGTGACGGGGCGGCGCCTTGATCCCAATTTCCGCTGCGGATCTCCTATTTTGGTTGAAACATTTTGAGTTTTATTTTATTTTGCTGCAAAAACATTATATACAACTGCTAATACAGGTATTTGGTCCACCTTAAGGACGGTAAACAAAAGGGCTATTTGGGAGACAACCCAAGCTTGGACCTTTTGGTCCCCTCGTTTATGCTTTTTATTTTATGTTTTCTATTTTTGTATTTTCTGTTGTTCGGCCTAATTCGCAGGTTCAACTTATCTTTTGTGCGAAGCAGCAACTCCCGCGAATCATCACGCAATCTTCTGGCATGCTCCCCTCTTTGGAGCATAGGTACTCTCTCGCTTCAGATTTCATTCCTTGGTTGAATGTCTATTTTACTTGCTTATGTTTTCATTCAAGTCTGGGGGGAAGAGTCGCTTGTGCACTCCACGAGCACATTTAATTTCGTATGCCAGTAGTTTTCCTTTTTGCTTCATTGTTTTTGACTCCTGCTGCACACACTTTGGCACCCACATAAGCGCGCACTTGACCACGCGTGTGGCTCGAGTTGATGTATTATTTCGTGTAAACTTTAAGACGGTGGTGCTGACGTAGGATTTTGATTTAGAGTAGTTCGAAACTCGTGCAGTGCTCCTAATCGAGTGCTCACGTTGTGTAGAAATTGTATAGATTTAGTTTTTCTTTATGCTTGCAATTTATATTTTTTTCTGCACTCGTAAATACTGTCTGTCCTACTCAAATCTATGAATCCGGAGTAATCACTCGGTAGTGTAGGAATGTGTGTAGGTGTCGTTAGCTTTGTATTGCTCGAGTCGGGAGGACGGATCACTTTTCTCGGTGACTAAGAACTTGCCCCAGGCTACTTTCGAAGCATTGGTGCACGGTTAGTCGAGCGTGAGCGTGACGTAGGCCATCACTTTGGCCCGGTTGAGCCTTGCACCCGTCCTAACATAGCCCTCGCTAGCCCCGTTGAGCCTACCTTCCTTTTGTTTCAGCTCCACACTCAATTCACCAATGCCTCAAGCCAATCCTAGTCGCACACCCGCGTCGAGCTCTAGTTCCAAGCATTTTCTCGTTGGGTTGTTGATGTGGGAAGTGGTTTTGTGAAAAATATGGATTTGCCATCTTGTTATATTTGCTGAAATTCAAGAATTTGAAAAAGAAAAATTTATAAAAGAAAAAAAAAATGTGAAAAAGAAACGAAAAAGAGAAAATAAAAAGTATAAATGAAAATCTGTTTTTGAGAAATCTGTTTTGGGGTAGGCGGTGCACACACCCATGTTGTAAAAACCAGGTCTGGGAGTGTGGTGCACTCGCATTCATTTTGCTAGTGGGAAATCTGTAATTGTGCGAGCTCCGTTGGGTTGTGCGTAGCCTTCGTTTTCGTCTTTTTCATCCATACCTACGTCTACACCCAAGCCCCAACTCTTCACCTAAAGTCCTACGGATTTATGCTCAAGTCGAACTAGCATCGTGGAGAAAGTGTGAACGGGCAAGCATATGGTCCCCGACATTGGTGGATTCCTTTGGAGGTGATCACGAGCCCCGCTCTTTGGCAATGCTCCACCATCCGACTTGCCTATTTTCTTCCTACACATGACCGCGCAATTCTCCGGAAATTCAACCTTTGAGTAGTGACAGTATTTATTTACGTTTATCAAAAATTATAAATTGCATAGCATGATTAAAAACTCCTATTATATTTTCTATGCACTTGTGTTTCTCGATTTCTCGTCCTACTGTATTTTGAAATTACTACGCCAGCTAGCCATTTTTGAGTCCACAAGGTGATTATTTGCCTGGGACGTGCAAATGGTTAAGTCTGGGGGTGTGATGAGTCCCTATTTTATACCTTATTTTGGACTCATCTAGGCCTTTTTCCTCAGCTTTGCACTATCTTTTAGCGCCATTAGTACTCCTTTTGGTTAGCTACGACATTCCACGCCCTGTGCACCTTTTTAGCCCATTTCTGTGCTTGTGTGCATTTACATTCTTGCTATGATTATTATTGTTTACTGTGGCTGCCATGATCGATGTCCCGTGCAGTTTTCCTGCAGGTTTGGGGATCGTGAGGGCATTCGGGATAGGCGTTTCACTATTTTTGGCAAAGGAGTCAGTGGCCGTGCGTTTTTACCCACGCACGACCATCGACCTCCTGGCGCACGATCACTGATCGTGCGCAGCCCGGACTCATTTGTGAAATCTCTGTCTTGAACTTTCCGCACGATCACTTGCCATACCGCGCACGACCACTGCTCGTGCGCCGCCGATCGTGCGCAGTCATACCCATTTTACAAAGTTCTGCCTGGCTATTTCCGCACGATCATCAGCATTGCCTCGCACGATCACTGATCGTGCTCTGCTGATCGTGCGCGACCATTGATTTTCTGATGCAGGTCTACAGGTTGCTCGCGCACGGGCGCTGACCTTGGTCGCGCACGACCACTGGTCGTGCGCCAGTGGTCGTGCACCCTATTTATTCTGCAAGCTATAAAAAGCCCTGTTCCGCGAATTAGGGTAACAGACGTTGTTACGAAACCTCCGCCAGTCCGCCGTTTCGCCCTCCAGCAGTTCCATTCGCCTCCACTTTCATCCCTACCATCGGGAGGACCTTCTCCGGCGATTCCAAAGCATTCCGCATCCTCCGGTGATCCTCCCGGCCATTGAAGCATTCTTCTCCGAGCTTTCCACCAAGGAAGAAGACGAAGCATACCTAGAGAACGGAATTACAGGCCCTCGAGGTGACAGCTCGGTGGTACCGGAAGCCCTCCTCGGACTGCGCTTGGAAGCGGATTGATAACCCACACCTCCGGCCAACAACCGCGGTGGATCTTCAATCTCGTGGTTTTGCATTTTCTATCTTTTCTTGTTGCATGGAATGTTTATGCATGTAATGAACATCAATTTCTAGTGTTAATTTGATCATTTGTGTTTCATCTTGCTTATGAGAATTATTCTTTGATGCGCCTCGCTCCATCTCGCTCCACTCCACACGTTCGTTTCACTCAATTTCACTCCGCACTAATCACCTCACTCGCTAGACTTCCGTCCACTCACCAACCGAAGTACGACATCGCGGCCGCTACATCCATCTCGCCTTGAGAAGCGGTGATTGCGACCCGCATAGTTTACATTAGTGTAATCGATCGTAAGACCACCAACCAAAGCCCCTTCTTTTTCTGTTTATTTCAATTAACTCTCATAAAAATAGTTTTAGAGTCTAAATCGTTCGACGCTAACTGCATTCCTCAAGAGACCGACATCCGGGGATTTATTCCCAACTTTATTACTTGTGCGACCAGTACGCTTGCCGTATTTTACGCGCATCAGAGACTCAGAAGAATCACCGCGCCCTGACCCTTTTTATCTGGGGAATGGATCTTATGGGACCCTTCCCCTAGGCAGTGGGCAGAGGAGGTTCTTGCTTGTAATGATTGATTATTTTTCTAAGTGGTTGGAGGTCAAAGAGCTAGCCAAGGTGACCTCCCAGGTGATCCAGAATTTTATATAGGGGAGATTATTTATAGGCACGGGTTGATTTAGGCCATCGTTACAGACAACGGGTCACAATTCGCTAGCACGGAGTTTATCAATTTTTGTGGTCAGCTCGTGATCGATCTCCGGTTTGCGTCGGTCCACCACCGCAGGAGTAATGGTTAGGTGGAGGCGGCGAACAAAATAATTATAAACTTATTGAAAAAGAAGGTAGAAAATCTGAAGAAGAGATGGGTGGAGTAGCTCCCTTCAGTTCTTTGAGCCCTGAGAACCACTCCCAACACGTCCACGGGAGATACCCCCTTCAAACTCTCCCATAGCAGCGAAGCTGTACTCCTGATAGAGTTCGAGGTCCGGATATTGCGGGTAGTAGAGGCGGAGAGCGGTGGAGAAGAATGGAGGGTCAAGAATGAGAACGAGATGCGACTCTCCTTGGATCTGATAGAGGAACTTCGAGATGTGGCCACTGTCAGGCAATAAGAAATTAAGCGGCGAATGGCCAAATATTTTGACAAGCATGTTAGAATCAAACGGTTCGCGGAAGGGGACTTGGTCCTGAAAAAGGTAGATGTCGTAGGAAGATCAGCTCCCATGGGAAAGCTCAATCCAAATTGGGAAGGTCCGTTTTTTGTCAAGGAAGCATTAAATTCAGGGGGGGGGGGGGTATCGCCTCCAGAATGTGGAGGGCGAGACCCTATGTCACATCTTGAGCAGTGATGACTTGAAACATTTCTATCCTTGAACTATGTATGTAACATCTTTTTATAGTATGAAATTTCTTGTCATTCCAGACTTTCTACAATGAATTGTATGAATGGGGGAAGAGTTCACTAAGTTGATCCCGAGCAGATCCCGCTGTTAGGATCCCACTAGCTGGCAAAGCTGGATGTCACTCGACGGTGTCTACCCAGGCCCTGAGCAGATATCGCTGCCAGACTCCCACTAGCTGATAGGGCTGGATGTCACTCGATGGAGTCTACCCTGAGAAGATCCAACTGCCAGGCTCCCACTAGCTGCCAGGGCTGGATGTCACTCGACGGTGTTTACCCAGACCCTGAGCAAATCTCGCTGCCAGGCTCCCACTAGCTGGCAGGTCTGGATGTCACTTGATGGTGTCTACCCAGACCCCGAACAGATCCCACTGCTAGGCTCCCATTAGCTGGCAGAGCTGGATGTCACTCGATGGTGTCTACCCAGACCCCGAGCAGATCTTGCTGCCAGGCTCCCACTAGCTGGCAGAGTTGGATGTCACTCGATAGAGTCTACCCAGACCCCGAGCAGATCCCGCTGCCAGGCTCCCGTTAGCTGGTAGGGCTGGATATCACTTAATGGTGTCTACCCAGACCTCGAGCAGATCCCACTGCCAAGCTCCCACTTGCTGGCAGGGCTGGATGTAACTCGATGGAGTCTACCCAAACTCCGAACAGATTCCGCTGCCAGGCTCCATTTAGCTGGCAGGGCTGGATGTCACTCGATGGTGTCTACCCAGGCCCCGAGTAGATCCCGGTGCAAGGCTCCCATTAGCTGGCAAGGTTGGGTGTCACTCGATGGTGTTTACTCAGACCCCAAGCAGATCTCGCTGTCAGGCTCCCACTAGATGGCAGGGCTGGATGTCACTTGATGGAGTCTACCTAGACACCGAATAGATCCCGCTGTCAGGCTCCCATTAGTTGTCAGGGCTGGATATCACTCGATGGTGTCTACCCAGACCCCGAGAAGATCCTGCTTCCAAGCTCCCACTAGCTGGCAAGGCTGGATGTCACTCAATGGAGTCTACACAGACATTGAGCAGATCCCACTACCGGGCTCCCACTAGCTGGCAGGGCTGGATGTCACTCGACGGTGTCTTCCCAGACCCCGAGCAGATCCCGCTGCCAGGATCCCATTAGCTGGCAGGGCTGGATGTCACTCGATGGTGTCTACTTAGACCCTGAGCAGATCCCACTGCCAGGCTCCCGCTAGTTGGCAGGACTGGATGTCAATCGATGAAGTCTACCCATACCTCGAGCAGATCCCACTGCTAGGCTCCCACTAGCTGGCAGGGTTGGATATCACTCGACGGTGTCTACCGAGACCCCGAGTAGATCCCGCTGCTAGGATCCCACTAGCTGACAGGGCTGGATGTCACTCGACGGTGTCTACCCAGACCCCGAACAGATCCCGCTGCTAGGCTCCCACTAGATGGTAGGGATGTATGTCACTCGATGGTGTATACCCGAACCCCGATCAGATCCCGCTACCAGGCTCCCATTAGCTGGCAGGGCTGGATGTCAATCAAAAGAGTCTACCCTCTTCGTAGAAGTTTTCAAGGAGAGGCTACAAGAAACGATGCTCTGAGAGCATAGCCCTCTTTGTGTAGCCCTCTTGACATAGCCCTATGGCATAACTCTCTCGGTGAAGATGGATCCAGCATAGACCTCCTGGCGAGCTGGATCTCGCCCCTGCTAATAACATAAATCTCGCCTCTCTCACTCGACAAACATCTTTAGTACAAGCAGGGAGACCCGAGTTGCGAGGGTCAATTGCGCAAGGCGCTCGCAATCCTCCAGGTCACGCCAGATGGGTCCTGGCTCGCGCAGGCCGAGCATTCAGGGTGTGGGCCGAGAAATGCCTATAAATAAGTCTCACGAGTACCACAGAGAAACTCTCTAAATGAGGACGGTGAATCTGCGCTCAAGGGCCGACTATCTAAGGTCTTATCGATTTTCTAAATTAAGTCCCGGAGAACCGTACGATCTCACTAGCGAGGTGCGGGTTCAGAGGCGGCGAGCGGGAAGGCTGAGCTGGGTCGTGAGTACGCAAAGAGAAAAGGAAAAAAATTATCAAAAGCAATATCATTTCAGAAAAAGCATATATATTAATCGTAAAAGATTAAAAGGCAGGGGACTCGGCCCGCATGTACATTATAGTAATAATAAAAGAAAATACAGAGATTCCAAAAAGAAAGAGAGAAGTGTGGCGCGGGGGTTCAGTGTAACACCCCAAAATGTTGTAGGAGCGACGGGGATCACTTTTGGCCAAGACAAGGTTTTGGTGCTGGTGACACGGGCCCCGACACAGGCGTGTTGGAGGCCGTGTCGGGCGTGTCGAGCTCGGGCCGTCGAGCTGGCCGTGTAGTCGACCAGTTCAGGTCGACGATGGTCGTGTGGTGGAACACGGCCTAGGACACGGGCGTGTCCTAGGCCGTGTCACACCTGGGCTGTACGGTGGGGTACACGGGCAGTTACACGGGCACGAACACGGGCACGAACACGGGCATGTCTAGTTTGACACGGGCATGTCTGATGCCGTGTCACCAAGCCGTGTACCTCTCTGACTGCGAATTGTTGGCCGATTGCACACGGGGGGCGTGACACGGGTCCCGACACGGGCGTGTCGCAGGTGACACGGGCGTGTCGGAGGACGTGTCACATGCCGTGTTGCTGGTTTTCAATTTTGGTCGAGACGGCGAATGAGCTACACGGCCAGGCACACGGCCGTGTGTGAACCCGTATTCGGCCTAGTTTTTGTGATTTCAGATCTAATCCTGGCCGTTCGTTTCCTTGGCATTGGATCCGACGGTGGGGGGCTGCTCCTGGGTGGTTTTAGCCGGGAATAGGGTTTTGAAACCCTTATTTCACTTGGGTACTCTCTCTATAAAATCTAGAGAGAAGGGAGAGCCTGGAGGAGGAAGGAGGTCAACTCCGGTGGCCGGTGGAGATTCGGAGCTCCAAATCGCGAGCCGTCTTCGGATCCGCGGAGGCAAGGAGATTGCGGTGCTTTTCATCCGCATAGATTTTCATGGCGCCGCGGAAGAACGCAAGGGTAATGATTTCTCATCCTTGGGCATGTGAAGCCCTCTTTTCCTTTGCATAGGAAGCCCTCTCTCGCGAGTGAGCGAAGAGTTGGAGCGTTCCTTGGGGTAGATATGTAAAGTCCCCCTTGAGTAGAGTCCGTATGCGAAAATGAACATAGGCATTGTGTGTGAAGCTTATCCGGACAAGTAGAGCCGGATCGGTGTTGTTGCATTGCATATGAACCGGGGAAGACTCCGGGTGTTTGGGCGTTTTTCGGGTTTTCTACGTGGTAGATTGCATCAGGGAGCCTTGGAGATTAACTCCAAGGTGCACCCGGAAAACTGGGCAAAAGCGGGTTTTGCCAACACGGTGGCTGGGGAGCCAACGTGAACATAACCGGGTTATGCGATTATTGTGGTGGAAACGGGACTCGGTGAGTCTTGGCCTGCGCATATGGCTTAAATTATCGTTGCGGTGTGAGCACGGGTCAGGCGGAACCGTACCCGGTCTATGTCGTTCGGTAGGACCGTTGGCATGGATGAGGGTCTTCGGCGGTCTATGGCTTAAATTGCCGTGACCAAGGCCAGGAAGGCAAAATGCTCATATGGATGACCGTCCAAGAGGCGGTGGTGGATTGGGAACGTCTATGGCTTGAATTGACGTGACGTTGGCCGGTTCGCCGAGAATGTGCCCTGAGTGCACGGGGTGTGTGGCCGTGCGAGCCCACGCCTGTGGTGAAGTGCAAATACTTTATATAATTGCCTATGCTAATAAAGTGCAGGGAAAGAGCATTGCCGCCCCGAATGTGAGGGCGGGATCGTTATAATTTGGTCAGCATTGCTGACCGTTGCTATTGTTTGCCACCGGGCGGTGGTTTGTGGCTTGCAGGTGCTGCGGAGCAGAGCGGGAAATAGCGGGCTAAAGCCCTTGTTGCTATGCCGGCCCTCGAAGGCCTAATTGCTTATGTTTCTTTCCCGTTTTTCATGTATGGCCGGCCTGCGTGCCGAAGTTTGGAAAACACTTCTTTTGTTAAGTGAACAGTGGAAGGCCTTAAGGCCATTTCTCTTTTGGTGTATGTATACATTCCTGAGTTTGTAGTGGACATTCATGCTGTTGTGGCTGGGTTCTTATTTCTTTTGCAACCTAATAAATTGCTTCCGCTAGGTGTTGTGTAGGACGACATGATTGGTTGAATGGTTTCAACGCGTAACCAACCGGTCTGTCCGTAGTATATGGCGTCGGGCCCCGGCCGGACCTACTGCTATATGCTATGTGACGGATAGGGGTGTTACAAATTGGTATTAGACTTCTGGTTTCGGTCAAGCTTAAATGAATTTGTGGACGAATTCACTTTAAGGGGTGGTGAGCACATGTGTGCGTCATCGTTATAATATGAAAAGAACCCATGAATGTCCACTTAGGAATGAAAATATACATGTTTGAGGAACCTGCGTGTTCCTATAATTACTGTTTGCAGTAATTTTTGGTCGCTTATCGGTGTTTTGCACGATTATAGGTTACCAGAAGTGGTGCTGGGCCGTCTGAACGACCAGGTTCTGAGGCGAGCAGTGCGCCAAGCGATGCGCCTGCAACACCTCCGCCTGCCGAGACCATTAGGTTGGTGGCAGAAGCCGTCATGGCAATGATCAATGCGCAGCCTGCAAGGCAGGTGCAACAGCCTGCTCCTACTGTGGAGCAAGTACCGCTTCAGACGACAGAGCAAAGGAGGGTTGATCAAGTAGTTTTGGAGCCAGAGTTGCCTCAGAGAGCAACTGAAAGACAAATGAAGCACGTGATGGGCTTTCATCCACCGGTATTCACGGGGGCAGAAACCCCGACCCAAGCAGAGGATTGGCTCTCAAGGGTCAACAGGGTGATGACTGCGACGGAAACGGAAGAGTGGCAGAAGACCACTATAGCGACGTTCCTTTTGGATGGGGATGCAAGACTATTGTGGGAAGGCCTAGAGCTACATCAGTTGCGGGGAAGGCCGTTGGCCGAAGTTTCGATGGAGGAGTTTGCGTTACTATTCATGGCTCGATACCTCCCCTCGGCGCAGAGAATTACGCTAGAAAGCGAATTTCAGAAGTTGGTGCAAGGGGATTGCACCGTTGATGAGTACCTCCACGAGTTTACTCGGTTGGGGAGATATGCCGCCCCTACCTTCGCAGACCAGGAGCGCAAGACGAGCCGCTTCTATGAAGGGCTAAGAGATGATTTAAGGTTGCTACTGTCGGGGCCCAAGGCGCAGGGTTTCATGACCCTTGTCAGTTCGGCCCGGTCCTTGGAGAAGGACATGAAGAATGTCCAAGCGAAGAAGGAATCCGGTAGTAAAAAAGCGGAGTTCAAGGCACCGACTACGTCAAAGTCGGGCTACCGCAGATTCTATAAGAAAGCTAAGACGTCGGGTCTAGCTTCTTCAGGTGCCTCGGGGGCAACTACCAATCGAACCCCGGGCGCTTGTTTCACGTGTGGAAAGACGGGGCACTTTTCCCGCGATTGCTGGAGCGGACGCCCAAAGTCCGAGAGAAAGCAAGGAGCTACTTACGAGGAGAAGGGAAAAGCGGTGGAGTCGACCGCGTCCCACTATGCTTCGACTCAGCCTAGAGTCTATAACTTGGGCCAGCAGGAGGCTATCAAGCAAGCGGATGTGGTGACAGGTATGAGTTAATTTATAGCAAGTTAGCTTTAATACCGTTATCTATTGCTTGTTAGCCTAATATTGTTTGTATAGGCTTTGTTGTGATTAGTGATAGTCCGGCACGGGCACTGTTCGACACGGGGGCTTCACATTCCTTCTTGTCCGAAAGTTTCATATCGCGCATCGGAGTCCCTTCTTCGATGGCGAAGGACAAGTTGGATGTGCTGCTACCGAACGGGTGCTCGATGCGTGCGGACAGAGTGTGCGCCGTAAAGGTTCACATTGGGAGCCAAGAGTTCGACTTGCTAGCATCATTGCTGCCGCTAGTAGAGTTCGACGTGATCTTTGGGATGGATTGGCTTTCGCAGCAGAAAGCTTGGATTGACTGCGACCGGAAGGAGGTCAAGCTGGGTGTTGGGCGGGGGACAACATTCGAGGGACTCAAGGGGTTGAGCAAGACGCTGATGTCTGCTCTTCAGGTGGTAAAGGCAGTTCGTGCTGGTGCAGAGCTGTTCGTCGCAGTAGTTGGGGCTGTGGAGACAAAGTCCACGTTGGATAGCATCCCGGTTGTTTGTGAATACCCCGATGTGTTCCCGGATAGTCTTCCCAGAGCCCCACCGCAGCAGGAGATTGATTTCACCATTGAGCTCGTACCGGGGGCCAAACCGGTGTCACGTGCTCCGTATAGGTTGGCGCCTAAGGAGATGGCAGAGTTGAAAGTTCAGCTAGAGGAGCTGATGGAGCAAGGGTATGTGCGTCCAAGCTCGTCGCCTTGGAGCGCACCGGTCCTCTTCGTTAAGAAAAAGGATGGTAGTATGCGGTTGTGTATCGACTACAGAGAGTTGAACAAGCTGACGGAAAAGAACAAGTACCCGATCCCGAGGATTGATGATCTCTTTGATCAGTTAGTCGGATCGTCGGTATATTCTAAGTTGGACTTGAAGTCGGGGTACTATCAACTGAGGATAAGGGAATGTGATATCCCGAAGACGGCGTTCAGCACAAGGTATGGGCATTTCGAGTTCACGGTCATGCCGTTTGGACTGACGAATGCGCCATCAGTATTTATGGACTTGATGAACAGGACGTTCCGAGATTTCCTGGATCGCTTTGTGATCGTCTTTATTGATGATATATTGGTGTACTCGCAGTGCGAAGAAGATCACTTTAAGCACTTGCATCTGATGTTGGAGACTCTGAGGAGGAATGAGCTTTATGCGAAATTCTCCAAGTGCGAGTTCTGGCTACCCTCAGTAGCGTTCCTTGGTCACATTGTTAGTGGGGAAGGTATAGCGGTGGATCCGGCGAAGATCGTTGCGATACGGGAGTGGCCTGCGTTGGCTTCTGTCGCGGAAGTCCGTAGTTTTCTCGGGCTTGCCGGATATTACAGGCGCTTCGTAGAGAACTTCTCGCGGATAGCGCTACCTCTCACGAAGTTGACAAGGAAAGATCAGAGATTCTTGTGGACGCAGGAGTGCGTGCAAGCGTTTGAGGAGCTGAAGAGACGGTTGACCACGGCGCCAGTGCTTAGTTCACCGAGTGGGACCGAGGTCTTTGAGGTGTATAACGACGCTTCAGGTAGTGGTTTGGGCTGCGTGTTGCTGCAGCATGGAAGTGTGATTGCGTATGGATCGCGTTAGCTGAAAGTGCATGAAAGGAACTATCCGGTGCACGACTTGGAGTTGGCGGCCGTGATATTTGCACTCAAGTTGTGGAGACACTACCTTTACGGCGTAAGGGTCGATATATACACCGATCACAAGAGCCTAAAATACTTGTTGGATCAAAAGGACCTTAATATGAGGCAGAGGAGGTGGATGGAGTTCCTAGGGGACTACACCTTCAAAATACATTATGTACCCGGAAAGGGCAACGCAGTTGCGGATGCGCTGAGCCGCAGGGCTCCCGCCCGAGCCAACTGGTTGTCGGTGCATGATGAGCGGCTAATACGGGAGTTGGAGGAGCTTGAGATCTGTTGCGTTGACAAGCAGACGAGCGCCAAAGCAATGTTAAACTGGACAGAGGTGCAGTATGACCTGGCTGATCGGGTTCGGCAGGCATTGGAGTTAGATGACTCCATGAAGGGGCTTATGGAGGCCGCTCTGGATGTGTCAAATTCCCAGTTCTCGGTGGAAGATGGTTTATTAGGGAAGGATCATCGGTTGTGCGTCCCGAGTGGGGGTAACCTCCGGGCGGAGTTGATGTACGAGGCTCATCATACCAAGTACTCAATCCACCTAGGGAGCACGAAGATGTATCGTGATCTCGAGAAGCTGTTCTGGTGGCCGGGGCTTAAGAAAGATGTGGCGTTGTACGTGGCTAAATGCCAAACATGCGCCTTGGTGAAGGCGGAGTGCCAAAAGCCGGGAGGATTTTTGAAGTCCTTGCCTATACCGGAGTGGAAATTCGACGATATATCTATGGACTTTGTGCACGGGTTGCCAAGGTCGCAGAAGGGGAGCGACGCCATCTGGGTGATCATAGATCGGCTAACCAAGGTGTCGCATTTCATTCTGCATAGGAAGGATGACTCGGTGGAGAAGTTGGCGAAGCTATACGTGGATAATATTGTTAGACTGCATGGTGTGCCCCGTAGCATTGTGAGTGATCGCGATGGGCAGTTCACGTCAAATGATTGGAGGTTGGTGCAGCAGATG
Organism: Platanthera zijinensis; assembly: GCA_039513925.1. Lineage (NCBI taxonomy): Eukaryota > Viridiplantae > Streptophyta > Magnoliopsida > Asparagales > Orchidaceae > Platanthera > Platanthera zijinensis. The sequence goes on from CM077093.1 coordinate 66,753,752, forward strand.
CTGGGAACAAAGTTAAAGTTCAGTACGGATTTCCATCCGCAGACGGATGGGCAGACCGAGAGGGTCAATAGAACGATGGAGGACATGCTACGCATGTGTGTTCTGGATTTCGGTAAGCATTGGGAAGACCACCTGTATTTGGTGGAGTTCGCGTACAACAACAGCTACCAAGCAAGTATACAAATGGCGCCCTTTGAGGCCCTGTATGGTAGGAAGTGTCGCACGCCGTTATCTTGGCTTGAAACGGGTGAGGCAAGGTTGTACAAGAAGTAGGAGGTGGAGAGTGCTACCTCGTTAGTGCGGATCATTCGGGAGCGCTTGTTGATCGCTCAGGACCGGCAGGCGAAGTATTACAATGCCAAGCACCAGAACGTGGAGTTCATGGTAGGCGATTGGGTATATCTTAAAGTGAAGCCGTTCAAGGGGGTTTCGCGGGTGAGACGCTTGAAGAAGCTGAGCCCAAGATACCTTGGACCTTTTGAGGTTCTGGAGCGAGTCGGCGAAGCGGCATACCGTTTGAGGCTATCAGAGGAATTAGGTGGATTACATGATGTGTTCCACATTTCAGTGTTGCGGAAGGCGGTGCAAGAGCCTTCGCAGGTGATCGCGGTTGACCAAGTGCCGGTGGACGAGGGGTTGACGACTAGGGTCAAGCCCATTCGTATTGAAGATGTTGAGGTCAAGAGACTCCGTAACAAGGAGATCCGGATGGTTAAGGTCCAGTGGTATAATTGCGGGCGAGAGGAGCTCTCTTGGGAACGGGAGCAGACTATGCTGGAGGAGTACCCGGAATTGTTCCGCTCAGGTACTGATTTACGTTAAGGCCTGTTTTTCCTTTATTAATTTCGTGGGTGAAATTCTTTAAGGAGGGTAGAATTGTAACACCCCAAAATGTTGTAGGAGCGACGGGGATCACTTTTGGCCAAGACAAGGTTTTGGTGCTGGTGACATGGGCGTGTTGGAGGCCGTGTCAGGCGTGTCGAGCTTGGGCCGTCGAGCTGGCCGTGTAGTCGACCAGTTCAGGTCGACGATGGTCGTGTGGTGGAACACGGCCTAGGACACGGGCGTGTCCCAGGCCGTGTCACACTTGGGCTGTACGGTGGGGTACACGGGCAGTGACACGGGCACGAACACGGGCGTGTCTAGTTTGACACGGGCGTGTCTGATGCCGTGTCACCAAGCCGTGTACCTCTCTGACTGCGAATTGTTGGCCGATTGCATACGGGGGGCGTGACACGGGTCCCGACACCGGCGTGTCGTAGGTGACACGGGCGTGTCGGAGGGCGTGTCACATGCCGTGTTGCTGGTTTTCAATTTTGGTCGAGACGGCGAATGAGCTACACAGCCAGGCATACGGGCGTGTGTGAACCCGTGTTTGGCCCAGTTTTTGTGATTTCAGATCTAATCCTGGCCGTTCGTTTCCTTGGCTTTGGATCCGACGGTGGGGGGCTGCTCCTGGGTGGTTTTAGCCGGGAATAGGGTTTTGAAACCCTTATTTCACTTGGGTACTCTCTCTCTAAAATCTAAAGAGAAGGGAGAGCTTGGAGGAGGAAGGAGGTCAACTCCGGCGGCCGGTGGAGATTCGGAGCTCCAAATCGCGAGCCTTCTTCGGATCCGCGGAGGCAAGGAGATTGCGGTGCTTTTCATCCGCATAGATTTTCATGGTGCCGCGGAAGAACGCAAGGGTAACGATTTCTCATCCTTGGGCCTGTGAAGCCCTCTTTTCCTTTGCATAGGAAGCCCTCTCTCACGAGTGAGCGAAGAGTTGGAGCGTTCCTTGGGGTAGATATGTAAAGTCCCCCTTGAGTAGAGTCCGTATGCGAAAACGGACATAGGCATTGTGTGTGAAGCCTATCCGGATAAGTAGAGCCGGATCGGTGTTGTTGCATTGCATATGAACCGGGGAAGACTCCGGGTGTTTGGGCATTTTTCGGGTTTTCTACGTGGTAGATTGCATCAGGGAGCCTTGGAGATTAACTCCAAGGTGCACCCGGAAAACTGGGCAAAAGCGGGTTTTGCCAACACGGTGGCCGGGGAGCCAACATGAACATAACCGGGTTATGTGATTATTGTGGTGGAAACGGGACTCGGTGAGTCTTGGCCTGCGCATATGGCTTAAATTATCGTTGCGGTGTGAGCACGGGTCAGGCGGAACCGTACCCGGTCTATGTCGTTCGGTAGGACCGTTGGCATGAATGAGGGTCTTCGGCGGTCTATGGCTTAAATTGCCGTGACCAAGGCCAGGAAGGCAAAATGCTCATATGGATGACCGTCCAAGAGGCGGTGGTGGATTGGGAACGTCTATGGCTTGAATTGACGTGACGTTGGCCGGTTCGCCGAGAATGTGCCCTGAGTGCACGGGGTGTGTGGCCGTGCGAGCCCACGCCTGTGGTGAAGTGCAAATACTTTATATAATTGCCTATGCTAATAAAGTGTAGGGAAAGAGCATTGCCGCCCCGAATGTGGGGGCGGGATCGCTATAATTTGGTCAGCATTGCTGACCGTTGCTATTGTTTGCCACCGGGCGGTGGTTTGTGGCTTGCAGGTGCTGCGGAGCAGAGCGGGAAATAGCGGGCTAAAGCCCTTGTTGCTGTGCCGGCCCTCGAAGGCCTAATTGCTTATGTTTCTTTCTCGTTTTTCATGTATGGTCGACCTGCGTGCCGAAGTTTGGAAAACACTTCTTTTGTTAAGTGAACAGTGTAATGCCTTAAGGCCATTTCTCTTTTGGTGTATGTATACATTCCTGAGTTTGTAGTGGACATTCATACTGTTGTTGCTGGGTTCTTATTTCTTTTGCAACTTAATAAATTGCTTCCGCTAGGTGTTGTGTAGGACGACATGATTGGTTGAATGGTTTCAACGCGTAACCAACCGGTCTGTCCGTAGTATATGGCGTCGGGCCCCAGCCGGACCTACTGCTATATGCTATGTGACGGATAGGGGTGTTACATTTAGCGAGGTGAACTCTCGGGCGGCGAGCTCCCCTAAAGGGGTTGGAAGGACTCGTCGCCTGGCTTCAGGACCGGAAGAAACAGCTTCGGGACCATATCGCTGGCCAAGAGCCCCGCGCCTTCACTCGTCACTAGGCCGACGCGCTGCATGGTCTTAAGTGTGAACTTCATGGCCTTGTCGGAGTTCTTCTGCATCATCTCCTCCAGCTCATATTCGGAGTAGTGGGTGAGTCGGCCGCTGCTACTAGAGGGTGGCGGGGGAACTACGACTTCCAGTTCCCATACCCGCGCCCGCAATGCCTCGTTCTCCTTCTTAAGGGTGGTAATTTGAAAGCAAGGGCACTTGGCTATTGCCGCATCCTGTTAGAAAAACAAAATGTCATTAGAGACAATCTTGAGAGAGGGATCTTGTTTCAAAGTCTTGAGACTTACCACCCCCAGGTATCCAACGAGGACGGAGTCGACTGCATCCGCTCGCTTCTGCTAATGCTCCACTTCCTCCAGCGCGAGGCGGCGAGCCTCTTCTTTGTTGTCGACGAGCTTCTAGAGCGAGGCGGAATTCCACTCTAACTGCATGTACTGGCGGCCCACCATATGGGCCACCTCCAGGCCGTATAGTTGGGCCCACGCACTTTCGTACACGAGTGGCTATGTAGCCTCCTGGTCATAGACCGCGGCGTCCTCCCGTGCATATAAGCCGAAGGAGAAGGCGTAGGCCTCCCCGCTAGTGGTGTCCTACTCCAGCCAGCTTGGCAATAAGGTGGAGATTGATGCCCAGTTCTCCCCTTGGTCTCATTGAAGGAGGGGATTACCGAGCTCGTCCAGGTGCCGCTCGTCATAGACGAAGTTGCGGTGCCCCATTGGTACGGGCTTGTCGGTGGATGGGTTCTCTCGCAGCTTGGAGGTGTCGGCCGCCTCACTGGAAGGCCCACCAATCGAATCACCCGGGGTGGCGGCCGCTTCAGGTTGATGGCTCGCCGAAGCTTTTCCTTTCTCCCGGGATGCATGAGGTACGCCGCTTGAGGTATTCGACTTCTTGGACGGTGGTGGCGGAGGCTGTTCGTGGGAGACCCGCTTCAAGGAGGCGAGGGCCGGGATCTCGCGATGCACGACAGCCGCCGCCTTAGCATGAGCAAGCTAACCAGAAGTGACTCAGGCACTCTCATAAGGAGGGTGCAGGGGGAGGTCCCTGTTGGGTATTGTATTTACAATAACCCTGATTTGAAAAAGGGTCCAGTCAAGCTAATATGAATTGATGTTTTATTTGATATTACATTTTAGTTATGTACTTGTAGGTTTACAATGCCAAGTACACACCAATGTCAGGTTAAAGTGAGTCAGTAAACACAGGACTGTACAATGTAATCCCTCATTGTGTAGGACATCGTGTTGACTCACGTGTAATCTCTCTATTGGGGTGTACTTCTTTTCCAAGTATAGGAGACAGATCAAGGAAGGCCAAAGACCAGGAGTCAGAAATGAAGAATTTTATCGAAGTAAAATTCGGCGATTATGGTGAGTCATACACGTTGAATTCATCGAGTATCCCCTTGATATTCGCCGAATTCGTCGTGTATGCTTCCCGATACCCGTCGAATTCGTCATATATACTTAGGGAAAATTCGTAGAAAAGCAGAAAAATCGCCAAGGCAAATTCGCCGATTATCACTGGTGATACTCGCCGAATTCGTCGAGTATCACAAGCGATACTCGCCGAATTCGATGAGTATCCCATGTGATACTCGCCGAATTCGATTAGTATCCTGGGCGATACTCGCCGGGTATGTTGAGCCTTATGTCGACTTTTCTTATATTCCGTCCAAGGCATTTTCGGCGAATATCATCTTCATATTCGACGAGTATCATACTGGATACTCGACGAAACTCGCCGAAAAACACTTAGCAATTTTCTGATTTTTTTCTGGTTCGGAATCCGTCGGCTATGTACAGTTTAATTCTAGGGTTTTTTTTGGAAACCTTTTATAGCCATTTGATTTTGAATCTCTCTATAAATACCTAAGATGATCTCGAAATCATTAAGGATCCAAAACCTAATTGCTGATTTCGATCTACAAGAACTTCCCGAAAAAGTTTTCCATCGGCCACTCGATACCTGCTTCGTGAAATACTTCTGATTGGCCACGACTTTGAGCAATACTCTTCTTCTACGACATCTTCGACTTGATCGATTCTTCCTTCAAGATTCTTTCTACTCCAGTCCAAGTCGGTTGAAGATTCAAGATCCAAAGATTTTATGTTTTCCGAGTTCTCCAAGATTCAAGATCAACCCTTCCAAGAACGTCGGATCAAGACTTGTAGTCGTGTATTATTGTTGTAATATTATTTTTAAATCGAGTTTTGTAGATCCGTTTGTGGATCGAGAGAGTAGATCCGGTTGTAGATCGAGGTTGTAGATATGGTTTGCGGATCGAGTTATAGAAGAGTTAGTTCTCCGAGTTGTAGGAGCGTCGTCTCCGAGGTGTAGGTGTTGCGACTCCAAGTTGTAAGATTTGACGAAATCTGAGTTTGGTGAAGTAGCTGAATCTGCCCTTCGTGGGAGATAGGCGAGGCGGGACAGTGAACGTACCCAACTCGGGGAACCACTATAAGATCTCTGCGTTTGTGTGCTTGTTATTTAATATTATTTTTATTCCGTAAAAAGACGCAAACATCACCTATTCACCCCCTCTAGGTGATTTAGGTAGACGCTAGATACTTTCAATTGGTATCAGATGGGCGTTTTGTTCGATAAGGCTAACACCTTGAACAAGATCCCTGATCTAGCATTAAGAGATTCCGCACTTTCACCATGGAAAGAAGTAAAGATATGTCGTCCATGAAGCTACCTATATACACAAAGGAAAACTTTCCTATATGGAAAGAATGGGTTCGCTTCTACATGGAAGCTGATGATCCGAGGAATTTCCAGATAGTAGAAGAAGGACCTCACATCACTACTCAAGCATCATCAATAAATCCTGCAATCATGATTCCCAAATTGATGATGGATCTCACCAAGGATGAGATTGCCTTAGTCTCCCTTAACAAGAAGGATAAAAACATCATAGCAAGTGCAGTGGACGATTCTATGCTCCAGAACTTATTTCACTACAAGTCTGCCAAAGAGATGTGAGACTGTCTTATTGTCCTAAAGGAAGGTGTTGAAGAAGTGAGAGACAATCACAGATCATTGTTGAATCAGGAGTACGAAGCCTTCAAGCAAGGGGCCGATGACTCCATAGCTAACAATTTTGAAAAGTTCTTTAAGATAATGAACGGTCTAAGGAACTACGGCCGCGTATTCACTTATGGCGAACTAAACGACAAATTCCTTAGATCCCTGACAAAGGATTGAGACACAAAAGTTGTTACCATAAGAGAATTCGGGAAGCTGCCGGAGATAGACCCTCAAAAATCTGTTCGGAAAGCTTCTCTCCTACGAGCTACAAATGAATACACGATAGAAGGAGCAAAACAATAGATCATCGAGCAGAGAAAAGTTTGTGGCCCCGAAGAAAGAAGGTTCAAGAAAATCTAAAGCTGTGTCACCTATAAGGACACGAGCTCCTGACACGCTCGAAGACTCTGGGCCTAGCACTCCTGGCTCCGAACTATCAGATGGAGAATTTTCCCTCCTCTCCAAGCAGTTCAAGAAGCTGCTAAGTAAGAGGATACAAATGAAGAATAAGTAAGCCTCTTCAGACTACAGAAGATCACATCGTGACGGTGATCGACCGACCATAAACTACAACAAAGAGGACAGGTACAAATCCAAACTGGACAAACAGGTTTCCTCTGACGTTGTTTGCTACTGTTGTAATAAATCAGGCGAAAGTTATTAATTCAAGGTTAGCTAGTCACCTAGAGGGGGGGGGGGGGTGAATAGGTTTTTAAAATTTCTTAAGTCTTTTTGCTATTTTCTTTCAAAGTGATCTAGAGCTTGTCCTTGGAACATGAAATATAAATAAGAAAAAGAACAAAGCACAACACACAAATATTTATAGTAGTTCCCCAATTGGGTACATCCAATTTCCCTCCCACCTTTCTAACTTATGTTAGACAAGGCACAAAATCCTCCAAATGCTCCTCAGAGCTTACACCTCAGGCCCTCAGCCTTACACTCAGGTTCTCTTCAGAACCATACATAAGAACCATAAAGGTTCCTACCTCAGATCCCTGCAGTGCTCCTACAGCTCAGTGGTCCTCAAACCACCTACCTCAGCCTTATCTCTAAGGCCTACAACTCAGGAATCTCAGCCCTACAAATTCAAGCACAAAGCCCTACTCTCAGAGTGCTGTAGCACTCCTACAACTCAGTACCCTTCCAGGTACCTACCTTAGTGCCATTACTGGCACCTACAGCTCAACCTCCTCCATGGACTACAACTCAGTGACACACTTGTCACCTACAGCTCAGTGACTCAACAGTCACCTACCTCAGGCACTAGGCCCTACACTCAGGCTGGGAGGACATCCCTACCTCAGATCCACACTTGGATCCTACCTCAGTACCCCATCAGGGCACCTACCTTAGTGACTAATTAGTCACCTACAACTCAGGTACAAAGTGCCCTACACCTCAGATTCAGGCAAGGTGAATCCTACAGGAAATTAATCAAGAAGTTGAAATGAAATAAAACCTTGACTCTGAGATAAATCTCAGAGTCTACCTTGTTGGACTGAGCACATATCATTCGAGTCCTCTTGCTGTAGAAGGAATTACACTTCGTCTACAACTAGCTCCTTTTTTGTTGTACTGAAGAACATCTATCTGATGTTGAAGGCTGACGGCCCTTCACACAGCTATCTCTCCTTACTGATTAAATGAATCAGCTACCTTGTTCTGTAAAGAACAAACTTGCTGAACTAGAAAAAGCTTCAGCTATCTTTCTCTGCCTGCTGGCATGCACTGCTGGACTTATCTTTCAAGCTCGTCGGAGAAGATAAAGTCCAACCGCCTCAGTTTTTCGTTTTTTTATCTTTGTTAACCCTAATCCCCTTTTCTCTCTTCTTTTTATATCTGTTGATTTGAATCAACAACTCAATTTGAATGTGGACCAGACAAGGATGGTGAGCGCCACCTCCCTCAGAAGAGGACAAATAGTAGCTTCCGGTGCTATTGTAGCTTTCCCGCAATGGCATGAAATACTTTGTCTGCGCTCGACGAATGGAGAGCTGGGTTCGACGAATTTTGAAATCAGTTCGACGAATTTTGAACTAAGCTCGACTAACTCAGAATCTTCAAACTTTAACTTGAGCTTGACGAAAGGTGAGCTGGGTTTGACGAATTCTAAAATCAGTTCAACGAATTCTGAACAGAGCTCGACGAACTCAAATCTTCAAACTTTAACTTGAGATCGACAAAAGTTGAGTTTGGTTCGAAGAATTCTGAAATCAGTTCGACAAATTCTGAACTGAGCTCGACAAACTCATAATCTTCAAACTTTAACTTTAGCTCAATAAAAGGTGAGCTCAGCTCAACGAACTCAGAATTCAGTTTGACGATTTCTTGACTGAGCTCTTCTTTAGAGGCGTTGAGTGAGCTTGCTTCACTCAATGCTTCTGGACTTAGAGAATTTTTGCTGGCTTTGTCTAAGCGGTTCCTTCTCAACTATCTCAATGGTTTCTTCTTCACAGCTGTGACTATCTTATGTCTCAGCAGTTCCTTCTCAACTGTCTCAGCAGTTTCTTCTTCATAGTAGAGACTATCTCCTATCTCAGCGGTATTTCTGGGACCAACATTCTCTCAACATTTTGTGTTGAGCTTCTCAGCTGTCTTAACAGTTATGCTGAGACATTCTTCTCAGCTGTGTCGACGCTTTTGCCTTAGACATTCTTCTCAGCTATCTCTGGCATTGAGAGCGTTGAGTGTGCCTTCATCACTCAACGCTTTTTGCCTTAGTCAAATTACCTGACTTCCATCTTACCCTTTTTGTTCACCTATCCAATCAAGTACAACCTGCATGCATGAACTTAAGCACACATCAAATACATCTATGCCCCTTAGCATGATTGTTAATGCCTCCTCAAATCCTGAGGAATATTGTAGGACACAATTCCCAACAATCTCCCCTATTTAAAGAAGGCAGAACACCTATCCATGCTAAGGTGCATCAACACAAAAAGTATCATGATAGACTTGATGAGACATTATCAAGACAACTAGCCATCCCAGTATAGGATAACTCCCCTTAGATGAGATGGCTTAACACTATGATTGAATAACCAATAGTAATGGTGAATTATCAATCATTATCAATGTAACAGTATGATTAAAATCAAAAGCTTTATTAATCATTTACAAGGTAAACATTATGATTAAGATCTACCTAATCATTAACTTAGTCAATCAACAGTATCAAACTTGTGATTATAAGATATCTATGAAAGAACAACATATTCATTAATCACAGATATATAAATTAGAATTGCATGCACATTTATCACATCAATATAGTGAGGGCCAACTCATATTAATTTTATTGATAGAGAGTTGATATTGCTACACTATTGATATTCATTACAAGACATTGATTAAATATTTAAAGAACCCTCAGTCTTGAAGCCTTATCTCAGCTCTTCTTTGATGAACTTGAATCAGCATCCTTGGTAGCAGCAGTCTTCTTCAAGTCTTCCGCTTTATTATCCTGCCATTTGAAGTAATATATATATATATATATATATATATATATATTATAGCTCAAAGAAAACTAAAAAGAAAACTATGCAAGCTATCAAATGTCATCTTAAGGACCCCCAAGCACTACTCATTCCTCCTGATAAGTCTTTATGAGCATTGTGAGGATGAGCACCTTGGTTCAAAGAGTCATTTTGATCTTGTGCATAGACTCTAACTTAAGCTTAATGCCCCTAGTTCAAGTCTTGGTATGACATAGATAGATATGTGACGAGATCATTCACTCTATTTCTCTTGTGTTAGCATTTTAAAAGATCGAGATAAAATATGTAACATATGCTATTTCTACTTGGTGTTTTCTCTCTGTTGATGCTACACGTACACGTCATTTCCTTATTTAACGCTTCCATGCATAAGAATTGGACTGAAACTACTCTAAATGTTTTTCACACATAGATACTAGCACACGATTTCTAATTTTGACGTTTATAATGTTTAAATGTGATTAACTCTATAACTCTCATAGCATTGTATTGATCCTCGTTGTGTGCTTAGTCTACTTTGTGCTGTCCAATCTATATAATCTCTGTAAAATGACTTATTTTATGTTCGTGTACTCCGCTCCTATGTATTCCCATGTACTTCATATTCTCTGATTTGCATGTTTATGGGTCACCCCTATGTTTCTCACTTTCCTGCTTTACTGATTGTGTGCACTGTCTGCTGTATATATCACACTCATTAGTTATACTTACCCCACATGTATGTATGGTCTGGTCCTCCCTCTTGATACTATCAAAGGGGGAGAAGATATTGTTCATGAGTATGAGTTCAGGGTTAGGAAGGATTACTTATAGGGGGAGCTTGCTATAATGCATGCACATAGATAAGGGGAGCGTGTAGAACACGTTGATAGGGGGAGTGTGTGTGAAGAGGAGCTATACAAAGAACCTGAAACCTAAAACCCGAATGCTCAAGATTATCTTTTATATATACATTTACTCTATCATGTACTTTTTTATTGTTTCTCATGAACAAGATTTGATATTATCAAAAGGGGAGTTTGTTGGAACCGGTGTTTCACATTCCTTGTGTTTGAAAATATCAAATTCAAGGTTGTATTTGATCACATTTTGTGTTGATAGAGTGTGTAGGTTGACAGTTTCACATAAATAAAAAGAAGTCTCCTATGGATACTAATGTCGAGCGGTAAAAGTTATCGTCGTGCGGTAGATGTGAATTAATTCGACGTAGCTCTCGAGAACCAACCGCATCGTGCTAGGATCAGTAACCCTGACAATAACACCAGGTGATACCGGAGGCGATAGCTGGAGGAATTAATTGGACAGAGCTATTGGGAAGCTACCACTAGGCGTTAGTCCTACCGCCCACGTTAGCCCACTCAACGCTCCAAGGCGTTGAGTATGTTGAGTCAATGCTACTACTGGGTGATAGCTCTGGTACCGCGCCGCGATAACCCACTCAACACTCTAAGGCATTGAGTGCGTTAAGACAACACTACCGCCAGGAGATAGCTCTTGTACCGCGCCGTCGTAACCCAAGCGTTGAGTGCGCTGAGATAAGCCTACTGCCAGGCGCTATCTTTCTACCGCATCGCGCTAGCATTGGAAAAAGGAAAATAGTTGTTTTGAATATTTTTTTAAAAAAGGAGGACAACTGGCACATCAAGCGCGCGAACCTACCACTGGGTGCTAGTCTTACCGCCGGCGGTAGCCTATATTCATGAAGACATATATAAGTCTGCCTCGATTTCTGTGCTGGATATCTAAGATGAAAAAGGACAAGTACGTGCATTCCAGGTTTCGGCCACCTCTCTACGTTCCGTTCCAATTGTCTTCGTCAAAGAAGAAGAAATCCGTCTCCCTACCATTTGTACATGAAGAACTCCGACGATCCTAGATCTACATTGACTACGAAGAGCCGACCAGTTGCCACCATACAAAGATCTCAAGCACCGGCCGCAGATTGCTCAACGGAGAAATCATCTAGAGGGAGAACTTAATCCTTTAAATTCTTTACATCTTTATTTTTGTAATCTTCTCTTTTTCTTAATATTGTGGTGAGGAAAATCGACCAGTGAGGATCATCGGAATCCGGGTAGGATTCTGCGAAAAATCGTCCCAGGGTAAGGACGTCTAGATTGAAGGATCTGACGGGGCTTTAAGACCCTTCCTTGTGTAGAGGTGAAGAGCCATCTCGAAGACCTTTCTTGGAGGGAAAGGGAGAGAGCCAACCGGTCCCTGGAGCGGGTCGGTATAGAAAACAAAAGAGTTCTTCTTTCTCATCACCTTCTATCTTCGGCGTCACAGGTATCACAATCTTGTAATTGTCAAAAACAGTTGTTTTAATTCTTGCAATGAAATTCACTTTATGTGTTGTTATTTCTGTGATCTGCTGCGATTATTAAATTTATATTCATCTGAGGGGTGTGCAAGAGAATTTGCGCAGGAAACGAGTTCATTGACATACCGCCACGCGTTAGCTACCTAATTCCTCGCATTAGCTTCCAGAACTCGATTTTTCGGGGCAAAATAATTTTAAATCTTATTACACGAGTTAAAACTTATTCACCCCCCTCTAAGGTTGGCCACAAGATCCAACATGTATTTCTAATGCAATAAATGTCGGGGATGGACTCAATTGACCCGGTGGTTCCTATTGAACCAAGGAAACCCCAACACCTCTCATTTGAGAGATTCGGTACAAGAATGCATAAAATAAAGGCATAAATAAAAGGGATGTCATGCAAGCATCCAAAAACCAGGAGGAGAGATGTCGTTACAATGCCAAATCTTTTCCTAACAATGGAGATCTTGATTTGTATGGATAGACATGTGTGCCTTTAATCCCTCTACGCGATGCTCGTCTCGGATCATGAATCGGAGCTCCGAAGCTCCGTTAATGGCGGGTGAGACCTCCTCCTCCTCCTCTCCACCCTAAGAGAGAGAGAAAGGTAGAATAAAAATGAGGATGAACAAGCCCCCAATCTAATCCTAAACCCCTTTAGGGTGGACGCCCACTATCGGATATATAAATATTTGATTGGACGGCTCAGAAAAAGGACTTCAAAAAACGAATCTTTGCCCCAAACATGTCTTATGACACACCCATGTCCAAGGTCGTATACCAACACTCAAATAAAATGTCCAACCATAGAGCTCTACATGGCTTTGCACACAGTCATGTGTCAGGCCGTGTAGCTCTACACGGTTTTGTACACAGTCATGTTCCAAGTTGTATTCCTCTCTGATTTCAAATTGCTTAAGAAAACAACACATAACTTTAAACATAACCATGTTCAAGGCTGTGTACAACCTTAAAGGTTCCAAAAGGGCTCCCAAGCACCCACAAATCATCCCCAATCTCCGCGGAACTTCTCTAAGGATCTAAGGCTACTGAAGACGCACTAGTATTTCGGGTTTGTGGTGTTACAACTCCTCCCCCATAAAGAATTTCATCCTCAAAATTGAAATCATCACCAAAACATAAAGCTCTCCACAAAATATAAAAAGCATACCTGAAGCAAACTGTTTGAGAAGTCTTCACACATCATTTGCTCATTCTCCCAAGAGAACTTGTCTCTCCTACAATTTTTCTAATGCACCTTCATGAGCTTGACCTCTATGTTCTTCAAAAGTCGGATCTCAGAATCTTCCACGCACACAGGATGAACTATCGTCCTCAAATCTTCGGCTATCAACACTGTCGCTGACTCAACCACCTCATTCGGCTCCACCAAAGCATTTTTCAACACCAAGATATAAAAAACAACATGTAATCCACTCAGCTCTTCGGACAATCCCAAATAATAGGTTGCTTTGCCTTTGTGCTCCATGACCTCGAACTGGCCCAAAAACCACATACTCAATTTTTTTAGTTGCTGAATCCGTGAAACACCTTTGAATGGCTTGATCTTCAAGTAGATTTTATCACCTACTACAAACTCCACATGTCTCTAACACACATTAAAATATTTTGCTTGTTGATCCTGAGGAACCCTCATAGGCTCCTGGATTATTTGTACCAACTCACAAGCATCTACCACTATTTCTTTTCCCAAAAGCTAGGTATCTCCTGCCTCTATCCATAACACTGGTGTTCGACAATGCCCACCATACAATGCTTTATACGGAGCCATCTAGATGCTTGATTGGAAGCTATTATTATAGCCAAACTCCACCAAAATGTAGTCTTCCCATCTCTTGCCAAAATCAAGAGCACTCATCCTCAGCATATCTTCCAAAGTACAATTTATCATCTCTATTTGTCCATTGATGTATGGATGAAACGTCGTACTGAACTTAAGTTTGGTACCCAAACTTTTATATACTAGCCTCCAGTCCTTGGACGTGAACCGTCCATCTCGATCGCTAACAATACTCTTTGGAATCACATGCAACTGTACTATATTCTGAGCATAGAGCTCCACTAACTTCTCCACGCTATCTGCCTTACAATTTGGAATGAAGTGGGCCACCTTGGTCAGGCAGTCCCCTTGAAAGATTATTATTGTTGGTAGTCTAAATCACCTATGGGGTTAATCGGTGGAGCTATTTGATTGTCTCTTTTTGGATTTAATATATTTAAGAAAATATAAACACAACCAGAACATGCACACAGAAATTTATAGTGGTTCCCTAGGGTATGGGTATATCCACTGTCCCTCTATACCTATCTAGTAGTGTTCTAGACTCAGCAATCTCCTCCAAAACCCAACTCTAAGAGCTTACACCAAAGATTCCTTAGAATCTCTCAGGCCTACTCCAAGACCCTACCTCAGGCTCAACAACCCTACCTCAGGAAACAACCCTATCACTCAGAGTTTTATACTCTTACAGCTCATAGACGCAAATGGTCTCCTAACTTAGATCTTCACAAAGATCCTACCTCAAGCACAATCCCTACCTCAGGCAAAAGCCCTACAACACAGGAAACAACCATATAACTCAAGCAATAGTCTTATAACTCAGGCAACAACCATATCAAAAAAGAGTGTATACAAATTAAAACAAAAGATTATAAATTTGACCTTTATATTTCAGAGTCTTCAGTTGGCTTTGCTATGGAAGCAATATCTAAAGCAGCCCCGAAAAAGATGAAATCTTCAGGTAGAACAGATTCAGGGCTCTTCTACTTGATCTTCTTATGCAACAGTAAGAAGATCTAACTGGAGTCTTGAAGCTTGACTCCTCCTTGCTTTTTGTTTCTCTTCAGAGAAATCTTGCTTCACTTTTTCAGAAAGCGGCATTGCTTGAGATTCATGATTCAAATTTTGCAAAGGTAGCGACGACACTTCTTGCAGTGCGATTGCCCTAAGTTGACCTTTTATATCTTCGCTAATCTTCAACGGTCAAATGACTAAAATATGTCTTGTCAAAGGATGGGCAAGAGTAAAATGATCTGACATAACTTTCTATGTCACTGCCAACTTGTAAATCCTACTACTGCGCATGCTCAACGGTAATAAAACCTTGACGGCATGGTATTATTGAGAAAATTATTCTTTCTCAATGGTATATACCCTTGAATTCTATCTCTATATGTGCCTTCTCCATGATGCCGACTTGAAGCTTTCTACGATCATGTCGATATCGTGGAGAACCATATACCGATCTCAATATATTCTCCTTAGTGCTTGAAGTTGCCTCCATAGTTTCTTTGGGATAATGTCATCTTGAGGAACTCCACATTCAAGATGATACCATCGAGAATACTTCAACTTTCTGAACGATAATTCTCTATTGCACTTTCTCTTATCTAAACCTGTTTTAGAGATAACAAATAACTCCTGTAAAGATATAAAATAGATATATCATCAAATACAATATGGACTTATCGTTGTCAGAGATGCTTCTTCAAATCCTAGAAAATTATGGGCAATATTCTCAACAATCTCCCCCTATTTGAAAAAGTCAGAACTCCTGACCAATGATAAGATGCATTAATAATAAAAGTAAATCATCATAGATAATATCAAATGAATATAACAATGATTAATGAAAGCATTCAATACAACCAATCACAAAAGTATGTATATATATATATATAGCAAGAGAGTTTAAGTTAAAAAACATTTAAACAAAATTCCATTTCCATTCTTAGTATAGTTCTCAACAATTCAAGAAACATGAAATTAGTCAACCAATTTGACTATATCATAATCTGAATCTGAACTTGTCTCTGTTTGGATGGGTACTAAAGATGCTTCTCCTGAGTTGATTGGCTTGTTTCCAACTCATTTCTTCTTGGCCTCCTGCCATGCAAAATACTTGAAAGGTTTAGGAATATATGTCTAAGGTATCCTTATAGGATTTTGCCTGTCCAAATTATCTTTAATAAATTTCTATCTTAGAGACTTCCTTTCCAAGTGCTTAATCCATTTTGTATAGGGGTAGACATTGTCAATGTCATGTCTCAGATGACCATGGCTGGTCCATGCCTCTGTGATTATAGTTTTGGAGGCATCACTCCGGTATTCAAAATCTGGGTCCTTGGAGTTCCTCTTTCTTTGCTTGGCCATGAACTCTTCTAGATGCATAGTATCATTCCTTTCTCTTTTTCTGGCCTTCTACACATCTTCTGGATCATTCCTGCCTTTCTCTTGGATGAACTCTTCATATGGTTCATTTGTGTCTAGGAGGGGAAGGTTGAGGGCCACCCTTATCCCTTGGTGAGTCCATAGGTCTTGGTCATCACCTATACACTCCCCCTTTCTAGATTCTTCAAAAAATTTATCCTTCAAATGAAGTGTATTAGCTTCAAATCTGCTGTATCGAATTTGAAAAATGTTCTCATTATCATCTAGAATCTTGTCCCTTGACTGCTCAACCAACTTCATAGCCTGAAGTTTAGAGGAGTGCACATATTCCTTAATGTGATCCACTCCAAGCCTAATTATCTCATCAGTCTGGCTGATATATTACTTCACACTTGTGAGATCCTGTGTACTCAGTCTTATATTCTCATCCATTAATCTCAAGATCTTGATATTTTGGTGCGCTGTGCTAGCAACTTTACCAAACCAATTTGTGATTTCTGCTTTAATGTGAGTTATATCACCTTTTAGAGAGTCCAGATCTTCTTTGATGCCAACTTTGACTTTCTAAATTTCAGTCACGATTTCTACTTTCAAACCCTTAACTAATTCATCTATGTATGCTTTCAGTGATTTTGCTTGCTCATCCAGTAGAGCTTTTAGAGATGAGAGAATGGAGCTTTCGGTAGTGCTTAAGGATAGTTGACTGAGTGGTACTTGAGGTGGAATTACAGCAGCAACTTTGTACAAGCTTTTCCCTAGGTCCTCTTGACCATCTAACTCAGGTTGAGTTGCTATCTCAGCCTCTGGGGACATTATGAAACTTCCTCCTAGTGCAGGGACCTCAGATTGGGGCTTCTCCTCATTATGATTGTTGGGTACATTGGAAAATGTGTACCTGATTTAGATAAGCCTCACTTAGCTCAATGATATACATCAAGGTGTATTTGATGTTATTTTGAGTTTATATGTGCAGGTTAAGAATGTGCTAGAATGCAGGAAAAATATTCTAAGTCCATATGTCGACACCTAAGGAAGCTGTGTCGACACTCTAGTAAGATTGTGTCGACACTTGGAAATAGCTATATCGACACCTCAGTGAATTTGTGTCGACACCGGGAGGCAGTGTTGATGCACAGAAGATTATAGTCGACATCAACTGTGTCGACACTGGGAGGCTGTGTCGACACACAGAAGCAGAGTCGACATCAACTATGTCGACACATGGAGGCAGTGTCGACACACAAATTCTGTGTCAACAACAACTGTGTCGACACATAGGACTTGTGTCGACACACAGCTGAGTCCAGACCAAGTTGACTGCTGATGTATAGTGAAGTGTTTGTGTCGACACAAATAATCAGTGTCGACACATTCTCAAGTTGCTGTGTCAATAAGTTGTGTCGACATCAATGTAGCTTTGTCGACATCAACAAAGGCTGTGTCGACACTTAAGTCACTTGTGTCGACACATATTAACAGATAGTCTCGACACTTTTTGGCAGACAGACTCGACGCTTTGCTGACAGAGTCAAAGGCTCAAGAACTGTTTGAAGACTTGACATCTGTGGGTTATGACATGTTTACTGAAGCTGTCAGACTTGTAAGAAGTTAGTTATAAACCGGATCAGCCAGTTACCCTGGATGAAGTCTATAAATAGATGGATTCAGAAGAAGAAGAAAGATAACATAACATAGAGAAGAAGTATTGTCACCACTAACGCAATTAGAGATTTATCTCTGATCAGGAAAGTACAAGTAATAAAGAAGAAGATCTTCGTGAGAAGATCTAAGAAGACGATCTGGAGTAGTTTTCTATTCAGATTCTGTCTAAGATGAATTCAATGAGAATTCAGAAGTATCTTCAAGAAGGTTTTGATAGAGAGAGATCCAGCTATTTGAAGTCAAGCAGGAGACAATCACATGTCTCTCAAGGAGCAGATGCTGAACTAATCTGTCAAGAAGATTCAGATCTATTTCTGGAGTCTAAGAAGGAAGCTGCTAGTCAGTGGTATTCAAAGGAAATCAACCCAACAAAGTTCAGATTCAAGAAGCATTGAAGAAAGCTAAGATCAAGTTGATTTCAGCCATCAGCCTCTTCAAGATGCTGATCAAGAAAGTCCTTATCCCTTCTCTCTCAACAGGGGTAAGAGATTACAAAAATTCCTTATCAAATTCTATAGGATATATTCATAGATCTTAGTTGTAAGCCTATTTTATAAAGGCTGAGTGTAGGATATTTATTCTCTGAGTGGTAGGGCTGTTTATGCCTGAGCTATAGGAGAAGCTATTCTCTGAGTTTTAGGCCTTGAGGCAAGGCTGAGGTAGGGCTTTTTAGCCTAAGTTGTAGGAACCTTATAGGGTTCTGAGTTGTAGGAATCCTTCTGGATTCTGAGCTGTAGGATCTGAGGATCTGAGTTAAAGGAAGAAGTTAGTCCGACTCTAGCATACTGCTGGATAGGTGAAGGGGGGGGGGGGAAGTGGATGTACCCATACCTTGGGGAACCACTATAAATCTGTGTGCAATCTGTGATGTGTGTATGTTTGTGATTGCTGTGCTGTGTTAGCTATAAGAAATATCTTATTTATATAAAGAATAGTAGTTATATTCTGCCTTAAGTTAAAACAAGAATTAGAACCTATTCACCCCCCCTCTAGGTGTTTAGGTAGTCTTGAAAGTAAAACTATCAATGATCATCAACACTTAGAAAGTGTTCCAAAGAATCAACTTTCTCCTCTCTAGCCAACTCCCCCTTAGTTAGGGCATCACCTTTCTCTAAACAACTGACTCCCCCTCAACAGATTCAACCACTTTAAGAGAGGTAATTGAATTAGCTACATCAAGATTCACTTGAATGCATCTATCTTAAAGATTTTCTTCTTCCCTAGTTGAGGGTGACAGGTAGGGATTGTGGATGGTTTCACTGTCCACTTGGTCACCAACATCTTTGCTCCCTAAATCAAATTAAGAACCTTCTTCCACAACCACTTTCTTCCCTTTAACTTTTCTCTTTCCTTCCTTCTCACCTTGACCTTTGGGAAGTACCCTTGTGTATCTTTCCAATGTCTTTATATCCATTATTTTAATGTAATGAATCTTCACTCCTTGTTTCTTGTTTAATTGTCCAAGATAGGCAATGATCAGGTATAAGGAAAGATTTCTACCCAAAATAGATACTTGAAGACTGCTCAAGAGTTTCTGGAATATCACCAAGGCGTAATTAGTTTTCTTCTGTAGAATGAATCTTGTAACCAATTCAAACCCGAGCTTGGAGATTCTATCATGCGATGCAGTGTTGTAGAGAATGACCTTCCTAATGATATCTGCAATCATTTTTCCTCTCTGCTTGAAGTGCTTTCTTTCTAGAGAGCCATATCTCTTTCCACTGAATTCACGCCAGTCCAATGCATCCACTATCTCTTGTTGAGAAATCTTCTTATCATCTTCTATATCTATAGGTGGAAGGTGCAATGTCTGTGCAATTATTTAAGGACAAATATTAACCTTTACATCGACTATCTTGCTTTTAATGGATTTTACAGATGATGATACCTTGATATGGGAGTAGAATCCCAGCACCTCTTTCTTCAAAATCGGGCTTGGTTCATATAGAAAAAATTCTAATTCGATGGCATCCAACATTCTTATCACTTCTTTGATCTCTTTTGGAGCATCCTTAAATCCAAAACACACTACTTCATATCATTCATGCAAGATTTTCACAGGTTTTGGCGCCATTGGACTGGAGACTTAGTCATAGAGAACATAGAGAAAGATGGAGCGATGTTGATGGTATTCTAGGGTTAGATATTTTATGTCCTTAACTAAACCCTTGGTTTTTATTTATATATATATATATATATACATATACATATTTAAATGTATCTCTAGTTCAAATAAAAATGAAGAGTCGCTCACCTTTGGTGATCATGTATAAATGATCTAATAGCTGAAAATGATTTGAGATTAATGAAAGTAGCCCATCACGGCGATATCGTTGACATGGAGAGGTATTGTTGCTTATTCTCAGAGATCTCAATGATATAACTGAGATTGGCTCAGTTCAACTCCTCTGCCCTTCTAGGCTCTTTTTATATGGTATCATAGCTAACTGATCCTTTGCTCCAATTTGCTCGCAGTTTGTTTGTCTAACCGCTTCCGGTCTTCTTCCTGCCCTGCTGATGGTGGCAACCCCCAACGTGTTAAAGTTGAAGACGGTGATTTCCTACATATTGAAGATGATGACGGCGACCCCAACATGATGGAGATGGTGACCTTGTGGAGCTACATGATTTGGAGCTACATGATGAAGATGAAGACTACCAAATAATATTTAGTTATTCCTATTTGCATTTTATTTTTTAAACATTACATGATAAAAAATAAAATGCAAAGAGAAATAACTAAATATTATTTGGTAGTCTTCATCTTCATCATGTAGCTCCACATCATGTACCTCCATAAGGTCACCATCTCCATCATGTTGGGGTCGCCTGATCTTAGTCATTTTATTTTGCCAACCGCGCTGGTCCCGTCTTTGGACATGCCTCGACAAGCATTGATAGAATTCATGTGTGGTCACTATATAACTTTTGATAGTCTTGTATCCTCCCGAAATCCCACGTTAAGTCAAATCCCTAAGTATACGTTATTGATGTGGCCATTTATTGTTCCACCTAATTTCATTCTGCTAGTACCACCAGAGGTACTCCCGTTAGTGCCACCTGATCTCGTTATATTGGTGCCACCTGATGTAGTTCCGCTGGTGCCACCCTATTTATTGCCGTTTGTGCCACCTTATGTAGTTCCATTACCCCCATTTTCTATGTCAAGTCAACATGCACTAGTATTTTCCTCTCTTGTTCTTAATTTACATAAACACATTAAGGAAGCACTAATCACACAACTTTCTTCTTATAACTGTATCACTAACTTACATAAGAGAGTGTCTCCCTATAAGGTTTACAGTTTAGTCTTGGTGCGTCTCGCCCCTGTACGGATGCCTTCGGGCACTATAAAAAAGTTGGCGATTCGGCGAGATGAATTTTTTTGGATTTTTAATCAATTAGGATAAGCCACATATCTGTTGAAGTTAACCACTGAATGGGGTATTTCCCCTAGTTTAAACATTTCTGATTTCACGCAATGTGTTTTTCCACCATTTGAAATATCTAACTGTACATTTGGTGCCACTATATTTTCTATTGGGTTGGGGGTGAGCTTGATCCTGGATCGTTCTCTCCATCAGTCTCCAATGGAGGTACGTCGACTGCTGATGAAAAAATTTTCCTCTTTATTTGCCTAATGCTTTTCCCAGGTTTCCCAGGAAAAACTTTTGGCCAGACAGGTTCATATTTGGTGTTTTTCTCTCCTCTCCAAGCGGTGGTATTCAGCATTACGTGATACGATGGTGTGATCGTCCGGTCTCCGCTGACTCTTGGATTCCGGACTCGGCGGTGGTCCTTTTGGATGATGTTCTTCAGCGCCATTACCTCCATGCCAACTCATCGATGATGAGTTCTTTTGAGCGGGGGAGGATTGATGGCGGCAACCCCTAACGTGTTAAATTTGAAGACGGCGATTTCCTATATATTGAAGATGACGATGGTGACCCCAACATGATGGAGATGGTGACCTTGTGGAGCTATATGATGAAGATGAAGACTACCAAATAATATTTAGTTATTTCTATTTGCATTTTATTTTTTATCATGTAATGTTTAAACATTTGAGTATTGTTTTATTTTTATTTAGGTGGGTTGCAAATAGCCAATGCATGATGTCAAGCCTATATAAGGCTAACCTTGTTTCATTTTTTAAGTAGAGAATGAATGAGAAAATTAAACCCTAATCTTATCTTGAGATTTCCCTCTTCCTCCTCCTCTAGATTTCGTCTCTAGCCCTCCTCCCTCTCTTTGGCCGCCCCTCCTCTCCATCCTCTCCTTGCCTTGGCCGCCGGCCAACCTCCTCCTCCCCTCTCTTCCTTGTCTCCCTTTACTACCCGAGCCCTCCTTTTCCTCTACAAAGAAAACCGACCACTTACAACCACCCAAGCCACCAACCTCCTCTCCCCTCACTAACCCAACCACAACCTCTTCTTCACAACCCGAGCCCCTCCCTCTTCCACAAAACCCTAGACGCCACCCATCAACACAAAAAAACTCGTCCCCCCTCCTTATCTCCTAACCCGAGCCTTCCCTTTCCTCCACAAAACCGACCACCCCCTTTTCTAGAAAGATTTCAACAAAGGTGCACGGTCTCCTCCTTGTGAGATTTCCACTCCGGCGTGAAGCGAAGGAAGTGGACAAGTTTCTCTCCATCCAGCTAAACTCCGGCGGGGGGTGTAAGAACGATCCTTGAAAGTGAACCAGAATCATCTATTCCGGTTGGGTAACGAGATCTTCTACTATTTGTGTGATTCTTATTCTAGGTTTTCATTTGGTGGATTGCTATTGTGTTATCTTGGAATCGTTTTCTTGTTCGTGGTTTTTCTCTCCGACTGCATTTGTTGTTTTCTCTAGTTATTTAATTTTCCGAGAGGTTTTGGCGAGCCTCGCTTTCTTTTTTTTGGGGAGATCTACCATTTCCGAACCGAACTGTTCGGTAGATCTCTTTTGGTACAACCACCATTCGTTCGGACCAGGTGGGTCCTTTTAGCTTGAGAGAACATCGGCCTATAGCCTATTGTTCGATCTTAAAATGGCGTGGATACCGTACGTTAGCATTAGTTTGATAAAGTTGTTCAACGAGTGTGCTGCATTTAAATTTTGTGCGAGTGTAGTAGTGGGATTAGAGAGGCATTTGGGCTTAAACTGTAGAATCTATCGTGACCACATAGTATCCTACATCACCTGCCCTCCCTTGCTTGTCATTTTTCTTGTGACTTGTTCCTTTGCTTTCTTTTCTGTTTGCATGGATTCGTTGGTGTTCACGCTTCCTTCTTTCCCACTTCTCTTCTCTTCTCACGCGGGTTGTTTTCTCTACTCGCGTGGTCACTTTTCTGTTCGCGCGGCTTTGCTGGTGTTCACACTTCCTTCTTTCCCTCCTCTTCTCGCGCGGTTTGTTTTCTATACTAGCGCGATCACTTCTCCATTTGCTCCTTTTTTGTGGCAGGTTCTCTTTCCGCGATCTGTTCTTTTCCGGCTTCTCACTCAATCGTGTGGTTTGAGTCACTGACGGTCTTATTTTCTTGGTCATGATCTTTCTATAACTTGTTAGCTGATCGGTTAGCCGATCAGTTCTTTCTACGATCTGTTCTCTTTCGGCTTGCACCCTTCTTAGCATCGATTGTGGTTTCTTCTCTTAACTACTTGGTCGCACGATTTATTTGTTTGCACAATCTCCTTGCCTCTTTTGCCGGCTAGTGTCTAACCGTGCGGTTAGTCTTTTCTCTATCCAGTTTCTTTCTCCATGAGGTCGTTTTCTCTTGTCTCCTCTACTACTTGTGCTCTTTTGGCCTTTTTCGATAAGTGGCTTATTGACTCTGGTGCCACTTGTCATATGACCGATAATTCTTTTTTGTTCTCCTGCTTGAAAAACTAGAAATGGGTATCTCTTGTCGTTATTATAGATGGGACTTCTGCTCCTGTGCATGGTGTATGCACTGTGCACATTACTCTGTCTTTGCATCTTGAGGACACTCTCTATGTTCCCACCTTTTAGTGAAATTTGATGTCTGCTCATGCTCTCTCCATACAATTGCACTGCACGGTTACTTTAACTTCCACTACTTGTTCTTTCTGGGATTCTATCTCAAAGGCTACGATTGCTACTGGGACTGCAAGTGGCGGCCTCTTCTTTCTTGACATTATCATTTCTTTTTTCTTCTTCTTCTTCCCTTCAGCAATGTAATCGTCATCTTGGCCATCCTCTTTCTCGCTTCATCTACTAACTTATCCCAGATATTCCTTAAGAGGATTCCCCTTTGAATTATGAAGCATGTCAGCTTGGTAAACATCATCGCTCTTCTTTCCAAGCACGAACAAGATGTAGTTCTTCGCGTCCTTTTGAACTAGTTCACTCTGAAATCTGGGGTCCCTCTCCTACTTCCATGTTAGTAGAAGTAGATTGTACTTTTTTACCTCATTGATGATTTCTCCAGGTGTACTTTGTTGTATCTCTTGAAAGAGCGTTCTGACCTTTACTATGTTTTTACCGCCTTTTATAATGAGATCTTCACACAGTTTAATGTGCCAATTCAAGTTCTTTGTACTGATAATGCCAAGGAATATGTCGTCAATTTTCTGATTTTTGTACGAGCCACGGTTTGGTTCATCAAACTACTTGCCCATATACCTCTCAACAAAATGGCATTGCTGAACACAAGAATCGCCATCTTCTAGATGTTGCTCACAACCTCCTCTTACAAATGAATGTTTTCGGTCTTATTGGGGTCATGTTGTTCTTCTCTCTTGCTATCTTATAAATCGTATTCTCTCGTCTATTCTTCAGGGCCACACTCCCTCTCTGTTTTGTATCCCGAGGCCGAGCCGTTTCCTTTACCTCTTACAGTTTTTGGGTGTACGACATTTGTTCACATACCTTCTCCTAGTCATGATAAACTTTCTCCCCGTTCTATTAAATTCCTATTCCTTGGTTATTGTCTGACTCAGAATGGATATCACTATTTTGATCCTCTTGTCTGCCAACAATACGTCTCTACTGATGTCACCTTCTTTGAGGATACACCATATTTTTCTCCTTCTTCTTCTCTCTTGCCCTCTAATACTTCCTCTTCAATGCTTATTATCTCGGCACCTATACCAGACCCAGTTCTTTCCACCACTATTCCTGTTACACCGTCTCCTTCTCTCGAGACTAGTTCTTTGTCCTTGGAGCCTTCTATGCATGTTCCCGGGCCTCTTCCTTCTTCTGACAGTGAATCTGCTCCTATGGACACGAGTGATCATGTTCTTCCCATTGCCTTGCGGAAGGGTGTCCGATAAAGCACTAAGCATCCAATTGAGGATGTTGTCTCATATGCTCAGCTTTCTCCGGTTGGCAAGCATTTTGCTATTTCTATATCTTCTACTGTCATCCCGGCTATGTATCTAGAGGTTCTTGCCATTCCGCAGTAGAAATCCGCTATGGATGAAGAAATGAAAACCTTAACTAAGAGAGGTACTTGGACAATTGTTCCCACACCTCTGGGTACAAATGTGGTTGGTTGTCGATGGGTTTTTGTTGTTAAGTATCTTCCAGATGGTTATGTTGACCGCTATAAGGTGAGGCTTGTTGCCAAAGGATTTACTCAAACGTATAGTGTAGAATTCTTTGAAACCTTTTCCCCTATTTCTCGTATCAGCACTATACATTTTCTTTTCTCTATCGCGGTTAATAAAGATTGGTAAACATCTTAGTTAGATGTGAAGAATGCCTTCCTCTATGGTGATTTGAAGTAGGTGGTTTACATGAAGTAACATCCTAGGTATGTTGCTCAGGGGGAGTCTCAGGTATGCAAGCTTCAGAAGGTGATTTATGGTTTAAAGAAGAGTCCACGTGTAACACCTCCATCCGTCACATGAAATATGACAGAGGGTCCGGCCGGGGCCCCACACCATATTCCACCAACAGTCGTTGGAGTTACATGTTAATATCAAAAGACCAATCGAATCCTAACTCAGAGCATTCTAGCGGAAGCTTCATGGTTACCCGAACTCAATACATGTGAATGTCCACTAATATACAATCAGGAATGTGTTACAAAAATAAAAATAAGTTATGGCCTTAAGACCTTACAAATGTTTTTCCCAAAAAGAGTGGTTTTCAAACATCGGCGCCCAGGCCGTCCACACATGAAAAACACTAAAAGCTCTTCACTTGGCCTTCGAGGGCCGGCATAGCATCATAGGGATGCAAACCGCTATTTCCCGCTCGGCTCTCCAGCACCTGCACAGGGACAATCCACCACAAGGATGGCAAATAAGACAATGGTCAGCTTTAGCTGACCAATTTATAACGACCCTACCTAATACCCGGGGCAGCGATATTCCTTCCATGCATGCATAGAAACTATCCATCTACATATCACAAGAAGGTACAACTTAAGCACCATTCAATATCACAAACGTCTGCATCAACTACCAAACATTCCGTACACTCAAGGCATGAAATGTTTTCCACCACCATCTGTACAATTAAGGTACAGAACGTCTACATTATCATTGTACCGGACTTCCCTGGTCCCACCACCATCCACAGTCCCAGACTTGATGGTAAACTTGAGCATTCTAGTATTTCCGGCACGAAGCCTAAGACTCTCATTATGCCAACGATGAAGCAAGTTAGTTTAGGCATTCTAGTCAGAACGACATAACGCGGGTACAGTTCAGCCACATCCCATTGCTCAAATCGACATGCCAACGACGCCGGTCATAGCCATCATGGCAAATGACAAGACACGAGTCATCCTCCCCTTTCTCATTCGACACTCAGGCCTTTCTTTAGCTGGGCTCCTCAAGTCCTCATCTTCGACTGCCGCCAACCAGGTCCCCAGGACTAGAGCCCGCAATCGACACACAATAATACTCATGGCCATAGCTTGTGGTGATCGCTTTTCCGCTGGAGAAAAAGAGAGCCGAACTAGCAATCAAACTAGGCAAGTATACCTATCAAACTGTAGCTAGGGGACACAAGTATCGTATTGAAATCCGGGAAATGTTGAGTAAACCTACACACACGAAAACTATTATCTTATCGAAGGATGGTTTTAGGGTTAAAGAGAAATCTAAATGCGATTAAGAAAAGAGATATAGTGCAAAAAAGAGAACAACTTGCAGTTAAATAAAGAGCTATTAAGAACGATTAAAATGAAGGGTTGGAACGATGAATGGAAAAGCACTCGATCGAGATTCACCTCGGCAAAATTCGATTTAAAATGCGATAATAAACCTAAGCTTAATAGAGTAAAGGACCTTGACCGTGGAGGTTCCCAAAGATTGAACACGCTTCTCTCGAAGTCATGCCCAACTGAGTTTAGGAAGGTCCAACCGAACTCTCGTCCAAATCGGAGACCTAAAGCTCGCTTTACGCGATGAACCTCACTATTGGATTTCACTCTAATTAGGGAGATTTGGACGTCTGCCTCTCTCGAGGGGTGTGTGCAACTCTCTTTACTCTTGAGTGTTCACTTCAAACTACGAGCCTCTCAGCTAGCTAAGAGTGAAAACAAAGATGGAAATTATATATCGATGATATAATTCCAAACAAGAATAATCAAGAGTAAATCGAAGGCCTAAACCTTAAAAAGAAAAGGTAAATTCAAAGCATCATAACTTAATCAACTCGAACCTCGGATCATCAAGATCGAGTACAAGGAGAATTAGTTAATCATGGAGAAGTGGAGGAGGAGGGATGAGTAGAAGAGCATTAAGAATACAAAGTAAAAAAAGGGGCGCTTTATATTAATATCAAAAGAGAGAACTATAACTTGAAAGGAAAGATTACACTTGCATGGAATAAAAACCTGAACTAGCATTGCATTTAGCAACTAAAGCAAGTACAAAAGCTATAACAAAAGCTTACACTAAACTAGGGATACGAAATACACAAAATGAGAAAGAGAGAGAGAGAGAGATAGCATGAAAAATACTAAGAAATAAAAGGGCAGCACCTCCCCTCTCAACCCAAAACTATTCTGGACACAAGGGGGCACCACTATATATATAGGCAAAATTCTCAGGCTGGTCACGCCATCTATCACGCCTAGGGAGGGCATGTCAGGGGGGCGTGACATGCACGGAGTAGACCATGGGATCTTGATTCTGGTGGAAATGATGATTGCTTCTGTACGTCGGTGGATACGCCCTGGGCCACGCTCGTGTAGGAGGGGCGTGTAAGGCACGTCAAGTCTCAATCATTGGTCAGAAAATACGTTAGTCGTCGAAAAAGGTGGAACACGCCACAGTGCCACGCCCGTGTAGGGGGGGGGGCGTGTCAGTACTGTTGATGTGCAGCAATGGAAAATCTTTAAATGCGACAACAAGATTTGGGATGAGGGTGACACGCCCTGTGACATGCCCAGGGAGGGCGTGTCAGGGGGGCGTGACAACGGTTTTTCTCGTTATGTTGGCTCTAGCAGCAGACTTCCTCGGGATCGAGTCACATGCCCTGTGACACGCCCAGGGAGGGCGTGTCAGGGGTGCGTGTCAGGTCATTTTTGGCCAAAAGTTCTGAAAACCTGCAAAATTAGAATAAAACATTAGTGACAATAATATATACATAAGGAGGTCAATATATAAGCTTACAAGACATGATTCGTGTATTAAAAACCAGAAAATACCCTAATAGTTTAGAATACAAAACGTACTATCAAATTCCCTCAAGCTTAAGCTTTGCTTGTCCCCAAACAAAGATATAAAAACTAGATAACCATAAAAAAGTGACTAATCAAAACATTCTAATTATGCCTATAGAAGTACTATGCGAATTTCTTAGTAGGGAGAAGGTGAAACGTAAACCTAAAACAATTATTTAAACATGGTTTACAATTTATAAACTTTACTGACGAAAAAAATCATCCAAAATTTTAACAAATTTCTTTAAATAGATTTAAGCAAAGCAACAAAATGAAAAACACATTGAGTTGTTACTAGATCAAAGCAACACATTATGACTATATCAATTAAATAACAAAAATCTAACTTTAAATCCAAAACTAATACTGATTTACTTTTCTTCTTTACTTAACTAATAAATAAAATTCAAAAGCATGAATCAAAAGGACTTATTAGGACCGAAACGTTTGGTTTAGGATTATGATTAGGAGTGGAATTTAAAGATAAACAAGGAGACTTAAAAATCACACTAAACCA
This sequence comes from Platanthera zijinensis, assembly GCA_039513925.1. Lineage (NCBI taxonomy): Eukaryota > Viridiplantae > Streptophyta > Magnoliopsida > Asparagales > Orchidaceae > Platanthera > Platanthera zijinensis. The sequence continues at coordinate 66,782,709 of CM077093.1, forward strand.
AAACAACGAGTTTCAAAAATTTTATTAAAATATTTTTCTTTTTCTTTTCCATTTTCTTTTCTTTACTTTTTTTTCTTTTCTTTTCAAAACAAAGGCCAAAAATAATTTTTCTTTTCATTTAAAATTGGCCAAACAAAGGTAAACACTTCTTTTGAGCATACTTTTTCAAAAACTTCTCCAAATATATCACAAAATAACCCTATCATAATCATGAAAATTTTTAAATGAAACTCAAAAAGGTTAGTGTGATTAGATAAGTTCGAAAATTTGGCTTTGGTGAAGATGAATTGATAAGTGGAGCTATCAATTGAAATTGGAAAAAGGCTCAAAAGCGGCTAACTAGGTGTAAAAAATTTTTAGGTTGACAAGAAGGCTCAAACGAAAACAAAAACAGCTTAAATAATTTTCAAGCTTTTAAATTTATCTAAAGCATAGTTTTGAAAAATTTCAAAAAGCAAGTCTTAAATAATAAAAGAAGATTAATGATATTATCTTGAAAATAGAAATAATAGGCGACTTAGATCGTTCACATCTACTACGCTAATCAAAAGTCGACATTATAAAAATTATCCAAAAATGAAAAGAAAAATAGTTGATGAAATATTTTTTAGAAAGTAAAGAAGATAAAGAACGAAAAATCATAATAAAAATGCGAGTTTTAGAAAAATCATTTTACGTTAACATACTACCGTGAATTAGAAACACATCATGACCAACATTTTACTTGTGAAATATAATTAAAAAGAATGAATAGAAATATTATAGTTCGCTAAATCGTTATAAGGTATTTTGAGAAAAACAAAACAAAAACAAGGGGTACTATTGAAATACCAAAAAAACCGTCTAAACTATTAAAGTAAAAAACAAATAGTAAATATATTTTTTTTGAAATATTCTATTTTTTTTGGATTTTGAAATATATATATATATTTTTAGATTTTAAAATACTTTCAATTTTTTTGGATTTTTAAGATATAAAAATAAAATAAAGACAATAGAAAGAGGAAATCCTCCCCCAAGCTTAAAATAGACATTGTCCTAAATGGAGAAAGGAGGGTAGAGAGAGAGAGAAATTAAAACAGAAATAAAAGTACAGAAAAAAATAAGTACTTCCCCGGATTTATGTGTCGCGAAAGTTGAGTGATGCCTCTCCCCCATGCTTGTGCTTTGGATCTTCATGAAATGTCATCTTTGGACTTCATGATGGATTCAGCAGCTTTGGAGTAGGCGATCGCAAAAGCTTCAGCTTGTCGGAGCCATCCGAGGCAAAAATGGAAAATAAAGAAAACAGAAAAGATAACTTGGGTTGTCTCCCAAGAGCGCCTTTTGTTTAAAATGTCGTTTGAGCCAGACACAACAAAATAATATTGTCCAAAAGATTATTGTCCAAAACTAATATTTAAAGTTTAAACAAAAATAAAAAGGTCTTAAGCTATCCAGCATGCAGAATAAAATTAATACAATTTGGACTGACATCACCACAGAAATACAGTTTAAGACGCTGACCATTTACTTTGAAATCGCCCTTATCAGGGTGTGAAATTAAAACAGTACCATATGGAAAAACTTGTTTTACAAAAAACGGCCAAGACCAACGAGACTTTAACTTTCCAGGAAATAAACGTAACGAGAATTATAAAGAAGAACTTGGTCGCCCGACTTGAAGGTTTTTGGGTGTCTTAAGTGCTTGTCGTTAAAACGTTTCGACCGCTATTTATAAAATTTGTTATTTTCATAAGCATAAGAGCGCCACTCATCGAGCTCGTTAAGTTGAAATTTTCTAAGGTCACCGGCAGAGTGGGAATTGAATTATAAAAATCGCAAGGCCTAAAAAACACGATGTTCTAAGTCTACAGGTAAATGGCACGAATTTCCATAAACCAATCAGTACGACGTACATCCGAGGGTGGTTTTGTACGCTGTTCGGTAAGCCCATAGAGTATCGTCTAATTTAGTTGACCAGTCTTTCTTAGAAGTTGAAACAAACTTTTCTAATATTCTTTTTAACTCTCTATTCATTACTTCGACTTGTCCGTTAGTTTGGGGGTGGTAGACAGTTGAAAGCTTATGCGTAACGCCGTATTTACTAAGGATTTTAGAAAACTGCGCGTTTTATAAATGAGAACCCCTATCGTTAACGATGGCTCGCGGCGTACCGAATCGAGAAAATAATTGTTTTAAGAACGTAATTACGACTCGGGCGTCGTTAGTAGGAAGAGCTTGGGCTTCAGCCAATCGAGAAACATAATCTACGACAACTAAAATATATTTATTCTCGAAGCTAGAAGGAAGGGGGACAACAAAATCAATTCCCCAGAGGTCGAAAACTTTGCACTCGAGGAAATAATTTTGCGGCATTTCATTTTTATTAGAAATATTTCCCGACCGTTGACAACTATCACACATACTCACAAAGTCTTGCGCCTCTTTAAATAGGCTAGGCAAGTAAAAACCCGCGCAAAGCACTTTATGGGTGGTGCGAGCAGCTTGATAGTGACCACCAGTCGGTCCTTCATGCAAATGTTTTAAAATATCTAAACCTTCTTCAAAAGAGACACATCTCCTTATCACTTGGTCCACACAGACTCTGAAAAGATGTGGGTCCTCCCAAAAATAGTTCTTCAACTCAAGAAAAGAATTTCTTCTTTTGTTGAGAGGAGAAATCTTTTGGGAGCTACGAGCCACTAAATAATCTGCTATGTGTGCAAACCCAAGAGAAGGAGAAGTGTTAATTGAAAGCAGCTTTTCATCAGGAAAATAATCATTAAAAAAATTTTCATCTAAATTTTCAATATAAGGATTATCTAATCGTGAGAGATGGTCGGCGGCCAAATTCTCGGCTCCTCGCTTATCACAGATTTCTAAGTCAAACTCCTGGAGGAGTAAGACCCAGCGAATCAGGCGCGGCTTGGCATCCGTCTTGGAAAGAAGATACTTGAGGGCCGAGTGGTCCGTAAAAACAATAATTTTGGAAAGCGTAATATATGAACAGAATTTATCAAAAACGAACACTACAACTAGGAGCTCCTTCTCGGCCGTGGTATAATTCTCGTGTGCTGATGTAAGTGTTTTACTTGCATAATAGATGGGGTGAATGTTTTTAAATATTCGTTGTCCTAGTACGGCTCCCACCGCGAAACTACTCGCATCACACATAATTTCAAAGGGAAGGTCCCACACCGGAGCTATCATAATGGGGGCATTAATTAAATTTTCTTTAATTAATTCAAAGGTAGACAGACAAAGGTCATCAAAAATAAATGGGGCGTCTTTTTCTAAGAGCTGAGTAAGAGGTTTGGTGATTTTGGAGAAGTCTTTTATGAAGCGGCGGTAAAATCCAGCGTGACCTAGGCAACTTCTTATAGCTTTGACGTTCATAGGTGGCGACAGCTTCTCGATAACTTCTATCTTGGCTATGTATACTTCAATTCCTCTGGCAGAGATCTTATGACCCAAAACTAATCCTTCCCTCACCATAAAATGGCATTTTTCCTAATTTAGGGCGAGGTTAGTTTCTTCGCATCTTTCTAAGAATTTTTTGAGGTTTTCTAAATAAATATCAAAGGCATCACCGAACACAGAAAAATCATCCATGAACACCTCCATAATGTTTTTTACGTACTTATCGAAGATAGCGAGCATACATCGCTGGAATGTAGCTGGCGCATTGCACAATCCAAACGACATTCTTAGGTAGGCGAAGGTGCCGAAGGGACATGTAAACGTAGTTTTCTCTTAGACCTCGGGAGAGATGGAGATTTTAAAATACCTCGAGAGGCCATCGAGAAAACAATAAAAGCTATGGCCGGATAATCGCTCTAAAATTTGATCGATGAACGGCAAGGGAAAGTGGTCCTTGCCGGTGGCATCATTTAACTTACGATAGTCGATACACATTCTCCACCCCATCACCGTCCGTGTCGGGATTAAATCATTATTTTCATTTACAACTACAGTTATACCTCCTTTTTTCGGCATTACCTGGACAGGACTAACCCACTTACTATCAAATATATGATAGATAATTCCTGCATCTAAGAGTTTCATCACCACGCCTTTTACGACTTATTTCATATTCAGATTTATACGACGCTGAGGTTGGATGTGAGTTACGGGAATTATCTTCCATTAAGATTTTGTGAGTGCAGAAAGATGGGCTTATGCCCTTGATATCAGATATCTGCCAGGCAATAGCTCGGCTATGCTTATGTAAAATGAGAAGGAGATTATCATTTTGCACTTCAAATAAGTAGGCCGAAACTATCACTGGAAGTTTGGAATTTTTTTTCTAAGAAGGCATACTTGAGATGTTCAGGAAGTTCCTTTAATTCTAGGGTAGGGGGTCTTCATACGAGGTTTTAGAAATTCTTTCTTTTTCAAATATTATGTCTTTGTAGACTTTTTTAAACGGAAAATTAAAAGGGGCGGGCCTAGTGGCCATGGCGGCTTCTTGCAGAGATTCCATTGGAATACTAGAGGGAGGACAAAAATCAGAAAAATCATTTTCACTATCAGAAGGGTAGTAGGAAGATTCATCACTTAAGACATCTAAGAAGAAACAGGAGTCGTCATTCTCCAGGGTATTTTTCATCAAAGGGGTGATAGAGAAGGTTACTTCATCTTCGCTTACTCGAAGGAAGAGTTTTCCATTGCTTACGTCAATTATAGCTAATGAGGTGGCAAGGAAGGGTCGGCCAAGGATCAAGGGAACCTCGACGTCTTCTTCGATGTCCAATATGACGAAATCCACCGGGAAGATGAATTTGTCCACTTTGACTAAGACATCCTCCACTATTCCTAACAGGTACTTAACTGATCTATCGGCGAGCTGGATACTCATGCGTGTGGGGTTGAGGCTACCAATTCCTAACTTCTTGAACAATGAGAAGGGAATCAGGTTGATACTCGCACCTAAGTCGACTAATGTGTGCTTGACAAAAAGATCACCAAAGACACACGGAATAGAAAAACTACCCGGATCACTGATCTTCTTTGGTAAACCGTTTGTCAAGACAGTATAGCCCTCGGCGTTTAGCGTTACGTGCGACAAGTTCTCTAACTTCTTCTTATTAGTCATAAGGTCCTTAAGATACTTAGCGTACTTCGGCATCTGGGAGATAGCTTCATGGAAAGGAAGATTTATGTGGATTTGCTTAAACATTTCTAAGAAGCGGGTACACTGATCATCTAAACGTTGTTTGTTAAGTTGGGAAGGGTATGGTGGAGTTGTATCATTTTTAAAAATAAGTGGTGGAGCGAGATCTTTTTCTAAAACAGAGAGCGGAGTAATAACCCTTTTTCAGCGGGTGGTGGCATTTTCAAAACGGGAGTGGAGCTTGCCTCGGGCTCTTTGCTAACCATACTAGAAACTTGCTTCCCACTATAAAGAGTTATAGCTTTCTCTTGCTCTCTCAGGTTGGGCTCGGTATTGGAAGGAAGAGACCCTGCGGGTCGCTCAAAAATAATTTTTGCGAGTTGTCCTACTTGATTTTCTAGATTTTTAACTCTTCCGGTTAAGGTTCTTATAGTAGCGCCATTTGTGGTTATATATTTAGAAAGTAACTCCTCCAAGCTTGGAGGTTTTGGATAGTTTTGAAAAGGTGGAGGTAGTGCAGAAAAATCATTTTGTGGTGGCAGGCACATTGCGTTCGAAGGATTACTCCACGAAAAATTCAGATGGTTCCGTAAAGCGGGATTATAACTATTCGAAAAAGTAAAACCAAGAGCATGAAAATTCGTAGCAGAAAAATTATTAAAAGAATTTCTAGGCATATTATTAACATAATCTAATTGTTCGGGAGCAGGAGTTGCAGATTTCCATACCTGAGGGGCGGAGGCAGCAATCATCTCCGTAAATTTTTTACTTAAAATTTCCACTTGCAAAGCTAGCTGGGAGACGTTGTCTACTTCAAAGATACCTGCAAGTTTGTTTGGGAGGGACCTAGGCACATTCCACTAATATGTGTTCATGGACATGTCCTCGAAAAGCTCAAGAGGTGCTTTCGGGATTTTGTGGTTTAAAGTACCACCGGAAGCTGCGTCAATCATTTGCTTTGTATTTTGATTTAGCTCATTATAAAACGTCTGCACTTGTAACCATACAGGCAGCGCGTGATGGGAGCATCGTCTTAACAGTTCTTTAAATCTTTCCCAGGTTTCATATAAGGTTTTAGAGTTTATTTGTCTAAAGTCGGAAATATCGTTCCTAAGTTTTACAGTTTTAGCTGGCGGAAAATACTTCGTCAGAAAATTTTCAATTAGTTGATCCCAAGTGGTGATACTCCCTCTTGGAAGAGTCATCAACCATTTATTAGCTTTGGTTCTTAGGGAGAAATGAAATAATCTTAGCCTAATAGCATCATTTGTGACACCATTTATCTTGAAGGTGTCACAAATCTCAAGAAAACTTATTATATGCGCGTTCAGATCTTCATCTTGAAGTCTGTCATATTGCACATACTGCTGTACCATTTGAATTATGCTAGGCTTTAGTTCAAAATTATTATTAGCTATAGCAGGGCGCACGATGCTTGATTCTGTTCCCTCTAGATTCGGCCGTGCATAATAGGACATAGGTCTATGCACGAATTCCTCCACGTGGGGTTCTTCCATTCTTAAATTAGAAAATGACTCGGAATCCTCAACCGGTATTTGGTGAGTAGGGCCTTGAAATCGCGATCTTCTCCGAAGAGTACGCTCAATTTCGTGGTCCAAGTCCAAAATATCCGATGGATTCTCGCGGGTCATGCACTAAAAGAAGAGAAGATGAAGAAAGAGAAATAAATAAACTAGAAAAAGAGAAGCTAAATTTTTTTTTGAAATATATTTTTTTATGTTTTAACTTCTGAACTTCCCAAGGGCTACCCAATGAAGGATTCGCAAGGTACTAGACAAGATAGTGGTATTTAAGTCACTTTGCCCTTTTCGAGAGAGCTAGGTGGTGTAGAAAAATTGTGAAGTGGGTTTCTATTAAGAGCGTCAATAATTTTTTAATTTCTTAATTTTTTTTAGAAAGAGGATGATAAAGAGAAATGATAAAAGTAATAGGTTTGTGTTTTCAGATTATCAAAAAAAGTTGCTCCCCGGCAACGACGCCAAAAACTTGGTGATCGCTTTTCCGCTAGAGAAAAAGAGAGCCGAACTAGCAATCCAACTAGGCAAGTATACCTATCGAACTGTAGCTAGGGGACACAAGTGTCGTATTGAAATCCGGGAACTGTTGAGTAGACCTACTCACACGAAAACTATTATCTTATCGAAGGATGGTTTTAGGATTAAAGAGAAATCTAAATGCGATTAAGAAAAGAGATATAGCGCTAAAAAGAGAACTACTTGTAGTTAAACAAAGAGCTATTAAGAACGATTACAACGAAGGGTTGGAACGATGAATGGAAAAGCACTCGATCGAGAATCACCTCAGCAAAAGTTGATTAAAAATGCGATAATAAACCTAAGCTTAATAGGGTAAAGGTCCTTGACCGTGGAGGTTCCCAAAGCTTGAACACGCTTATCTCGAAGTCGTGCTCAATTTAGTTTAGGAAGGTCCGACCGAACTCTCGTCCAAATCGGAGACCTAAAGCTCGCTTTACGCGGTGAACCCAACTATTGAATTTCACTCCAATCCGGGAGATTTGGATGTCTGCCTCTCTCGAGGGGTGTGTTCAACTCTCTTTACTCTTGAGTGTTCACTTCAAACTACGAGCCTCTCGGCTAGATAAGAGTGAAAACAAAGATGGAAATTATATATCGATGATATAATTCCAAACAAGAATAATCAAGAGTAAATCGAAGGCCTAAACCCTAAAAAGAAAATATAAATTCAAAGCATCATAACTTAATCAACTCGAACCTCGGATCATCAAGATCGAGTATAAGGAGGATTAGTTAATCATGGAAAAGTGGAGGAGGAGGGATGAGTAGAAGAGCATTAAGAACACAAGGTCAAAAAAGGGGCGCTTTATATTAATATCAAAAGAGAGAACTACAACTTGAAAGGAAAGATTACACTTGCATGGAATAAAAATCTAAACTAGCATTACATTTAGAAATTAAAGCAAGTACAAAAGCTATAACAAAAGCTTACACTAAGCTAGGGATAAGAAAAACACAAAATGAGAAAAAGAGAGAAAGCATGAAAAATACTAAGAAATAAAAGGGCAGCACCTCCCCTCTCAACCCAAAACTATTCTGGACACAAGGGGGTACCACTGTATTTATAGGCAAAATTCTCGGGTTGGTCACGCCCTCTGTCACGCCCAGGGAGGGAGTGTCAGGGGGGCGTGACATTCACGGAGTTGACCTCGGGCTCTGGATTCTGGCGGAAATGATGATTGCTTCTGTACGTCGGTGGACACGCCCTAGGCCATGCCTATGTAGGAGGGGCGTGTAAGGCACGTCAAGTCTCAATCATTGGTCAGAAATCCGTCAGTCGTCGAAAAAGGTGGAACACGCCCTAGTGCCACGCCCGTGTAGGGGGGGGGGGGGGGCGTTTCAGTACTGTTGACGTGTAACATCGGAAAATATTTAAATGCGGCAGCAGGCTTCAAGATTAGGGTGACACGCCCTGTGACACACCTAGGTAGGGCGTGTTAGGGGGGGGTGTGACAGCGGTTTTTCTCGTTATGTTGGCTCTAGCAGCAGACTTCCTCAGGATCGAGTCACACGCCCTGTGACACGCCCAGGGAGGGCATGTAAGGGGTGCGTATCAGGTCATTTTTGGCCAAAAGTTCTTAAAACCAGCAAAATGAGAATAAAACATTAGTGGCAATAATATATACATAAGGAGGTCAATATATAAGCTTACGAGGAATGATTCGTGTATTAAAAACAAAAAAATACCCTAATAGTTTAGACTATAAAATGTACTATCAGCTAGGCACCCAGTCTTACAGCTCACCTGCTACCCATACGGTCTCCTTGAGACAGGTTTTGCAAGTATAATACAATCTAGGAGCTATCGCCAGCGATAACAACTATCGCCCGGCATTAACAACAAAACACTTCTCTCCAGACTTATTCATAACTAGAACATCCTTCCAGCACACAACTGCAGCATCCTGTAGTGCTAGAAAACTGGACTTCCATAGATTATAGCTCACATAGAGCTGTCGCTAACGATACTCACTGTTGCCAGGCGATATCCATAGTTATTCAAAAACCGTGGTATTTTCTGGGTATTTTCTTGGAGCGCATCCCCAGTACTTCCTGCTACTGATTTCACAGACACAACCCCTCAGACTCCATAAACTACCCGTTCATACTCGGAGTCTTCTATGACATGTAAATTAAAACATCACCAATCCAGACCAACCTGTCCGGATGAGCTTCACACAACATGCCTATTTTGTACTGCGATTTCCGAATTCTATATGCAAAACAACGAGGGGATATCACATATCAAACCATCGGAATTCTCTTTGCTTTTCTACCTTTTGGTGCATATGCAAAAAGGAGGACTTCACTTGTCCAAGAAGGAAGATCATTACCCCGTAGTTCGTTTAGGAGCCATGGGCAAGCTTTTTATCTGGCTAAAAAGAGCGCCTCGCTTTCCTCTTCATGGATCTTGCTTCAGTTCTTGATTTCGACCACGATATTTCCTTTACTAAGCTTGCAAAGCTTCAGCCTTCAGCCCTCTTCTTCCTTATCTCTTTCTTCTAAGAACTTGATGAAAAAGGAGGAGAGAGAGTGAGAGAAGAGAAATGACTTCTCTTTTCTCCACTCCTTTGCTTAAGTGACCTCGGGATTTATCCCAGCCACAAGATCCTCTCTTCAATAGGAATGAATGGCTTCGCCTTCAGCTGACAAGTCAAACTTAACGCTATCGCTGGGCAATATCCGTTATCGTCTGGGGGATATCATCGGCAACCACTTTATCCCCAATCAACCACCTCTTGTTGGTCATTTACCGGCCATCTGACACATGTCTAGATGACACGTGGAGATATCGCCACGCGATATCCACTGTCGCCACTCTGATAACTCACTCGATGATTCATTGAAAGCATTGAGTGCGTCGAGTGCGTCAAGGTAGTTGAGTGTGTTGAGTACTATCGCCAGTGATACCCACTATCGCCCGGTGATATCCAGCTTTAAGTTTTTTTTTTACAGTTTTGGTGGTGTTACAAACCTCCCCTCCTTACAGAAATTTCGTCTGGAAATTTTATTCATCTGTAAGAAAACAGTACAAAACTATTACAACTTTACTTTTACAAAAACAACTCGGGAAAATCATTCCGGTTGTCTTGTTTCGTAGCTACCTGACCTCCATTTCATCGATTTGAATGGGTCTAACCTTCGTTGTCAGCCTACCATCGACCGTTATTTGATCATCAACCACTAGTTGCGTTGGCTCTTTCAAAGCTTTCAGTAGCACGGATATATGAAACACATTATGAAAACCACTTAGCTCTATCGAAAGAGCTAATCGATAGGCAGCTTCTCCAATCCGCTCAACCACTTCAAATGGACCAAGATACCTAGGACTCAACTTTTTCATGCGCCGAATTCTGGACATGCCTTTGAATGGCTTTATCTTCAGATTCACCCAATTGCCCACCGCAAACTCCACGTTTCAGTGCTTGACATTGTAGTACTTTGTTTGCCTATCCTAGGCTACCAATAGCAGGTCTCGTATAGTGTGTATAGTCGAATCTACATCTTTGACTTATTTACACTTATACAACTTCGATTTGCCTCTTTCCTCTCAAGCTAAAGAAGTATGACACTTCCTACTGTATAAAGCTTCGAAGGGCGCCATCTGAATACTATCTTGATAGCTATTATTATAGGCGAACTCGATCATATAGAGATGGTCCTCCCACCTCTTCCCAAAATACAAGGCGCATATCCGGAGCATATCCTCCATTGTCCTATTGGTTCTCTCGGTCTGACCATCCGTTTATTGATGAAAGATTGTACTGAACTTCAGTTGAGTACCTAACAACTGGTGGATTAGCCTACAATCATTCGAAGTAAAGCATCCATCTCGGTCACTGACAATGCTATGGGGCACATCGTGCAAATGTACTATATTGTCAACAAAAAACTTAGCAAGTTTTTCAACTGAATCGTCCTTCTTGTTCAGTATGAAGTGTGATACCTTTGTCAATCGGTCAACAATCACCCACACGACATCATTCCTGATTTGTGATCTCGGCGACCCATGCACGAAATCCATAGAGATATCATCGAACTTCCACACAGGAATCGGTAATGACTTCAGTAAACCTCAAGGCTTCTGACATTCAGCTTTTACTAAGGCACACGTTTGGCACTTTGCCACGTAAAGAGCTATGTCCCTCTTCAAACCTGGCCACCAGAACATATTTTTCATGTCCTTGTACATCCTTGCGCTCCCTGGGTGGATTGAGTATTTAGTAAAATATGCCTCATACATCAACTCATCCCGCAGCTTACCCATATTTGGGACGCACAAACGATCGTCCTTTCTCAAAATACCGTCTTCCAAGGAGAATTCGGAATTTGACCCATCCACTAAATAGTGTTGCATACTCTCATTAAGTTCCGTTGCTCGTCGAACCCTATCCGCGAGGTCATACTGCACCTCTGTCCAGTTCAAACACGCATTGGTAGTGGTATTCTTGTCAATATAAGAAATATCTAAGGCCTCCAACTCCTGGATCAGATGCTCATCATGCATCTGCAGCCAACTTACCCTTACTAGAGTCCTACGAATCAAGCATCTGTGACCATATTTCCCTTCCCAGGAGTGTAATGTATCTCAAAAGTGTAGTCTCCGAGGAACTTCATCCATCTCCGTTGTCGCATATTCAGATACTTCTGATCTATTAAGTACTTAAGGCTCTTATGGTCTGTGAAGATATCAACTTTCACACCATATAAGTAGTGATGCCACAGCTTAAGTGCAAAAATCACTGTCGTCAACTCCTAGTCATGTATTGGATAGTTTCGCTCGTACAATTTCAACTGGCTTGAGCTATAAGCAATAACCTTTCCGAACTGAAGAAGAACTCAGCCTAATCCGCTCCCTGAAGCCTCACTATAAATATCATAGTTGTCCATACCACATGGAGAACTCAAGATAGGAATCGTGGTCAAATGACTTTTTAACTCCTCAAAAGCTCGTGCTCACTCAGGCGTCCAAACGAACTTCTGATCTTTCCTCGTCAGTATGGTGATAGGTAATTGTTCAAATTTCACAAGATGATCAATGAGATAGCCTGATACCAAGTAAAAACTTTTAAGACTATCAAGATGACACCTTAATCAAGCAAACAACGAGAAACCAGGCGCAGGGACACTCAACACATTTGACTCAAGTAAACTAGATGCACAAAGCTAAGAAAGAATCTTGTACTATTAAAAAATATTCTTTACAAAGAAAGACATACATGGCGAGTCATGCTTGCCAAAGAATCTTAAGAAAGAAGAAAAATTACAAGTCCAATCAAACCGCGTAGACTCGATGAGAAACTGTCAGATCTACTGTTAAAGCGATGGAGTCAGCAGAGGCCGCCTAGTAACAAGACCTCAACAAGCCATGCGGATAACCCATTATTCCAGTGCTGAAAAGAACTCAGTCTGCCGAATTGCAAACTGCCTGACCGCGAGATCGCCTAGTCGATAGAACGACCGGACGCTGCCACCAACTGAATCAGGCCGCCCAGTGGCGGATAACTTATTGAATAGAAGAACTAGTTGCAGAAGAGAAACCGCCTGGCCGCAAGCGACCTGCTGTTAATTGCTACTTGAGACCACAGAGTTCGCACCAATCTTAGAAACAAAATCTTGGCTCTTCAGTGCTGTCTGCACAACCTGCACAGCAAGAACCCGGTTAATCTCTTCAAACCGCACGGATAGAAAAGTCCAGTCCGTAGCAACTTATCGCGAGTAGGCTTACTATTCATTTAGTTACTGTTGATGTGACGGGGGTCCTATTTATAGGCACATAGAGGAGTGTGGTCACCGCCCCACCAATAGGAACACCACCCTAGCTCACGGCGAGCACAACGTGTATCCGCACAACCTGCCGATACACACTGCAGTCCGCCGCGACAAGCCAGAAGCCAGCTTGTCAACAATCAACCAACTGTTCGGATAGAAAATTCTATCCGCCAGGTTGCCAAAAGTCAATGTTGGACAAACCCAGCAGCAACCTCCGCGAGAACCACCACAGTCTGCACATCTTGCGGACTCGGCTCCAGTCCGCTCAACCCGCGTCAAGAGACAGAGCTCGCCAGGTACTTGGAATAAAACCAAGACCTCCTTCAATCCGCTGGAGCAAGCGGATACAACAGCTCGCCCAACCTGGCCAACAAAACAAGCTCGCTGGAACTAGCGAACTACACCGCCAGCCCGCCTAGTTCGCCAGCTTCAAACTGGTTCACCAAACTGCGAACAAAACTGCCAAATCGCACGGCTACCTTCAAGGACACACCACCAGATCGCCATCACCAGACCGCTCAGGTCACACCATTAGTCCATAGGATTTTCCGCTCAGGTCGCGCGGTCTGCCCGATCAACCCCCCACTTTCACTTCAATAATTTCAACACTCCCCCTTGAAGTGAGAAGTGGTGACCAAACCCAGCAGTCCTCATAACTCTATAAATGACCCCTTTGACAACAGATTTGTAAAGATATCTACGATAGTGTCCTCACTTCAAACATGTCCAACCACCAAAGATCCCTCCAATACCTTCTCACGAATTAAGTGGTGCTCAATCTAAATGTGTTTGGTTCGCGCGTGATAAACTTGATTATTACCTAGCTTAAGGGCACTTTCATTGTCACCGCGGAGCAGAGTAGGACCGCGCACTTCTTCATAGACATCCTCAACTAGCCTCCTAAGCCAGATGGCTTCCCGAGCTGCCAAGGCCAAAGCCTTGTACTCTGCTTCCGTAATAGAGATGGACATTGAGTCTTGTTTTTTACTGCACCAAGAAATACTGGTTGATCCACATATGAAGATATAATCGGATGTTGACTTTCGATCGTCTGGATCTCCCCTATAATCAGCATCCGAGTATCCTTGAAGAGTAAAGCCCGTGTTTATCCCGTAAAGGAGACCCATATCAGAAGTTGACTGACATACTTTTGAATGCTCCTTACCGCCATTAGATGAGGCTTCTATGGTTCCTCCATATACCGACTTACTCGGCCAACAGCATATGCTATGCCTGGCCTTGTAATTGTCAAGTAAATAAGGCTTCCAACCAAAGCCCGAAACATAAGAGGGTCTGGAAGAATCCTCCCCTCATCTTGCTGAAGTTTAATGCCAGACTCAAGAGGTGTAGAGCTACTCTTCCCTTCCCGCATGCCAAATCGCAGAATGATCCGATCCACATAGACTTTTTGGGTAACAAGTATGCCACTCTCTTTCCTCTCCACCTCGAGTCCAAGGAAGTCATGGAGCTCACCGAAGTCTTTCATCTCGAACCTTATAGCTAGCTCAGCCTGAGACTAGCTACCTCCTCCTCGGAGTTGTATGTTATGATCATATCATCCACATACAACAACACCAAGACTAGAAGCTCTCCCTTCTTCTTTACGAACAGACTCGAGTCTGAATTAGAGGCAAGATAGCTGCAGAATTTGAGGTATTTTGCTATCTTCCCATACCATGCTCGAGGAGCCTGTTTCAAACCATAAAGAGCCTTCCTGATCTTGCAGATGTAGTCTGGATGTTCTTTAGAAACATATCCCAGTGGCTGATCCATGAAGATGTCTTTGTCAATTTCCTCATAAAGAAAGGCATTCTTTACGTCCAGTTGCCACATCTTCCAACCATGACAAGCTGCTAAGGACATCACCACACGAACTGAAGTCATCTTTGCAACAGGGCTAAACATCTCTTCATAGTCTTCGTCGTACTATTGCGAGAACCCTCGATCAACAAAGCAAGCCTTGTACCTTTCGATGCTCCCATCTACCTTCTTCTTCAGCTTATACACCCACTTGCAAGTCATAGGAGTGATGCCATCAACCTTGGGCACAAGGTCCCAGGTCTCATTCTTTATGAGGGAAGCCATCTCCTCATCCATGGCATCTTCCCACTCCTTGACTCCAGTGGCTTCATTAAAGCTTGAATGCTCTCGCTCATCCAGAGGGCCTGCAAAGAAACAGGAGACGAAGCTCACAGTATTTCCTTCATTATACCGAGTTAGTGGCTTGATGGTCCTCTTCGATCTCCGAAGAATCTGACCCTTGCTCACCACCTCTGCTACTTCTTCAGAATCATCTCCATTCCTGGGCAAACTTGGAGCATCGCTCCCCCTGCTTCCTGAACCAGAAGCCTCTACCTCAGAGCTTGATATGCCTAGAGCTCTTGGTGACACAGACAGCTCCACCTGAAGATCTTCAACAACCTCCTTCTGCCCTCCATCAGACCTGATCTCTTGTAACTCCATAGAGCTACCTCCAAACGACGTCAGTTCATCAAAGACAATGTCTCTTGATACAACAAACTTATTCATCGCATGATCCATACACTTCCATCCCTTCTTCCGCTCATCATAGCCCACAAAGACAAGCTTCTTTGCATTTACATCAAGCTTGGTCCTCAGAGCATCTGGGATGTGTACGTAGCAGGTTGAGCCAAACACCCGAAGGTGTTCCACGCTAGGCTTCTCCTTAAACATCATCTCAATAGGATACTTCATGTTGATCGGACTCAGAGGCATCCAATTGATGACATAAGATGTACAAGACATCCCCTATGCCCAAAAGGACGTAGGAATGCCTTTTGCATGAAGCCAACATTTGTAGGTCTTCGTTAGATGATAGATCTTCCGCTCTACTACTCAATTTTGTTGTGAAGTATGAGCACAAGTGAGCTCTCTTTAGATCTCGTGTCCTGCAGAAGTTAGAGAACTCGGATGAAACGAACTCACCTCCATTATCTGATCTGAACTTCTTAATCCGCAGGCCATGTCGGCCCTCTACCAGCTCCTTGAACTCCACAAACAACTGTAAAGCATCTGACTTCTCCTTTATGAAATACACCCAAGTTTATCTTGAATTGTCATCAATCAGAACTAGCATGTATCTGCTGCCTCTAAGACTATCAGTGATTGTTGGCCCCATCAGGTCACCATGGATACACTCCAATGGTTCTTTACTCCTTGTTTGTGACTTGTCAAATGGAAGACGATGAGTCTTACCATACTGACACCATGTGCAAACGTGGACATCGTCGAAGGATGACAGCTTAGGCAAGCCTTTCACAAGACTCTTATCTCCCATAGCTTTCAACTTGTCCATCCTGACATGTCCTAGTCTTTTATGTCATATATCAGCGCTATCGTTTGCCCTCATCCGATCAACATAGGATCTTGTTGATAAAACAAACAAGTCCTTTACTATTTTCCCAACATGAGCAACATTAGCCTTTACTACTGATACGTTGCGGAGAAACTTTACTTCTGTTGGAATGAACAGAACGTGATAGACTACGTCAATCGCATTGGTCACAGAGAAGAGGTTCTTCTTCATGACATATACATGATAGACACTTCTTAAGGTAAGTGGAACCTACCCCTATCACTACCCAAAGACAAAACACCCTCCTTCTCTACTACATGAAAAGTATTATCAGCAGTAATAATAACTTCGTTGCCTGTGAATGTCTACAGAGAGGAGAACTTTGACTCATCATCGGTGAGGTGATGACCACACCCAGAGTCCATGATTTAGTCATCTTGGTAGTCGATGGTGTACAAAGCACGGACACAAGTGCCCGTCATAAATGCTCCTCCCCATCTGGCTTCCTCAGCACTGAAACTAGCTCCCTCCTTGCCTACAACCAAGGCTGCAGCTTGACCTTGTAGTCTTTCTTGAAGTGTCCTGGCTTATTGCTTCTGTAGCACTTAAGCCACTCCTTCTTCTTCTTACAATCCTACTTAGGAGCAGCGCTCCCCTCTTGCTGATAAGAAGTTTAAGGGACATCACCAGGAGCAGTCTTCTTCTTCTTCTCCCATCTCTTCTTCTTTCCTGAAAAGAGAGCCTCAAAACCTCCTTCAGAGATAGTAACTCCAGCCATTTGCTTAGCCAAACTTTCCTACGAAGTAAGCAGGTTCTCCAACTCTAGCAATGATGGCTGAGTGGCACAACCTTGAATAGAAGTTATAAAGGCCACATACACCTTCCACAAGTCGCGGATTATGTGCTTTTTCAACTTAGCTTCAGAGATGGGCTCATCAGGATCCAACGCTGAAATCTCAGTGTAGAGGTTCTTCATTTTCAGAAAGAAGGAAGAGATGGAGAGATTTCCCTGAGTTGCCCTAGCCAACTCATTTTTGAGTAACTGTAGCCTTGCTACATTCTTCTTGTTGAACAACCCATCAAGGGAAGTTCATATCTAAGCAGTGGAGTGACATCCTAAGATATGATCAGAGTTATGGTGAGATAGCTCGCCTGAGAGCAAACTCTGCTTTCGCGTTGGTCTTTCTCCAAGCTCTCAACTCAACATCACCGGCACCAACAGCAGCAGTAACCTGCTTCTTATCGTCACGATCGACAACATCCCACAGATCCTCACCAATAAGATAGCACTTTATACATGACTTCTAATTTTTAAAGTTAGTCGGTGTGAGTAGCTCGATTCCAAGACCCCTTGCATACCCAGCTTCCATTGCACTAACTCTGGTTACTTACTCCTAGAAGCAGAAAGCAAACTAAAGGTTGAACACTGCTCAAGCCACTGTTCCCTTTGATACCATTGTTAGGAATGACGCCTACCAACTCTCCCAAAACTCCGGAGTGTTAGGAAGGGGGCTACCAATTCCTTTATATTATTTTGGCAGGACCGGTCAAACTGTTCGCATGGCTCCCTCGCACTTAAACCGTGCTCGGAACTCCCATGTACTCATGCCCGGAGCCAACCCGACTCTCTTACATTGAACCGTACCATGGAGTTTCCGTGCACGCATGCTAGGAGCCAACCCGGGTACGCCCGAGAGGCATCCCATCCAACACCTGGATGGCGGGCCATACCCAACAAACTCCCCCTAGAACGCCATCCAGGGGGATCGAACCCATGACCTCCCCCGCCTCTAATACCATTATTAAAATTTCACAAGATGATCAACGAGATAGCCCGATACCAAGTAAAAACTTTCAAGACTATCAAGATGACACCTTGATCAAGCGGACAATGGGAAACCAGGCACTAGAACACTCAACACACTTATGTCAAGTAAACCAGATGCATAAAGCTAAGCAAGAATCTTGTACTATTAAAAATTACTCTTTACAATGCCAGGCATACATGGTGAGGCATGCTTGCCAAAGAATGTGAAGAAAGCAGAAAATTACAAGTCCAATCAAACCGCGCAGACTCAATGAGTAACCGTCGGATCTACTGCTAAAGCTATAGAGTGCGCAGAGGCCGCCTAGTCACAAGACCGCAACAAGCCGTGTGGACAACCCATTATTCCAGTGCTGAAAAGAACTTAGTCTGTCGAACTGCAAACCTCCTGACCGCGAGGTCTCCTAGTCGCCAGAACGAGCGGATGTTGCCACCAACTGAATCAGGCCGCCCAGTGGTGGACAACTTTTTTAACATAAGAACTAGTTGTAGAAGTCAAACCGCCTGGCCGAAAGCGACTTGCTATTAACCGTTGGTTGAGACTGCAGAGTTCGCACTCTTAGAAACAAAATGCTAGCACTTCAGTGTTGTCTGCACAACCGGCACAGCAAGAACCTGGTTAACCTCTTCAAACCACGCGGATAGAAAAGTCCAGTCCACAACAACAAATCACGAGTACACTTACTGTTCATTTAGTTACTGTTGATGTCACCGGGAGTCCTATTTATAGGTATGGAGAGGAGTGTGGTCACAACCCCACCAATAAGAACACCACCCTAGCTCGCGGCGAGCACAACGTGTATCCGCACAACCTGTGGATACACACTGTAGTCCATCGCGACAAGCTGAATGTCAGCCCGTCAACAATCAACCAACTAACCAGATAGAAAGTTCTATCCGCCAGGTCTCCAAAGGACAATACTAGACAAACCCAACAGTAACCTCCGCCAGAACCACCACAGTCTGCACATCTTGCGGACTCGGCTCCAGTCCGCTCAGCCCGCGTCAAGAGACAAAGCTCTCCAGGTACTTGGAATAAAACCAAGACCTCCTTCAATCCGCTGGAGTTCGGGAATACATATCAGCTCGCCCAACCTTGCTAACAAAACAAGCCCGCTAGAACTAGCGAACTACACCGCCAGTCCACCCAGTTTGCCAGCTTCAAACTGCTTCGCAAAACCATGAACAAAACTGCCAAATTGCACGACTACCTTTAAGGACACACCATTAGGCCTCCATCACCAGACCGCTCAGGCCGCAACATCAGTACGCAGGAGTGTCTGCCGAGGCCGTGCATTCTGCACGATCAACCCCTCACTTTCACTTCAATAATTTCAACAGTAAGGATATCCGCGAAAAGTTCTTTACGAAGTGCCTGTAGTAGCCAGCAAGTCCAAGGAAGTTCCTGACTTCTTCTCAGGGTATGCAAAACCATCCTAAAGTGATTTGCATGATCTTCTTCTGATTGAGAGTACACTTATATGTCGTCAATAAATATCATCACAAATAGGTCTATGTACTCCCAAAAGGTGTGATGCATCAAGTCCATGTATATCGATGGTGCATTTGTTAGCCCAAATGGAATTACAGTGAACTCATAATGACAATAGCGCGTACCGAATTTTGTCTTGGGAATGTCATATTCCTTAATCCACAACTGGTAGTAGCCAGACTTTAAGTCTAGCTTCAAGTATACCGTTGAATCCACTAGCTGATCAAACAAGCCATCAATCCGTGGAATCGTATACTTGTTCTTCTCCGTCAGCTTGTTTAATTCTCGATAGTCAATGCATAGACGCAAGCTTCCGTCCTTATTCTTCACAAAGAGGACCGATGCACTCCAAGGTGACATACTTGGATGTATATAGCCTTGCTCTAGCAATTCTTGCAATTGAACGTTCAGTTCTGCCATCTCTTTTGGCGTTACTCGGTACGGTGAGTGGGCCACAGGTTTCGCACCTGGAACCAACACAATAGCAAAGTCAATCTCCTGTTGGGGCAGTAACCCAGGGAGATCCTTAGGAAAATATCTGCATAGTCTGATACAATAGGAACTTCACCCAAACGAGACTTCAGCTCAACATCCTCCAACAGCGTGAAGAATAACTCCGCGCCCTTCTGAATAGCCTTGACTAATTGGAGAGCAGACATTAATATCTTGCTCGATCCTCGCATACCAACGAATTTAGTCTCTCGTTCGATGTTCTATCCCAGTGTGACTTCCTTAGAGTTGCAATCTATACAGGCATGCTGCTCTGAGAGCCAGTCAATACTAAAGATTACTTCAAACTCAGATATCGATAGCACAAACGCTTCCAATCCAAAATCCTGACTTCCAATCCATACCTCAAGACAACAAGACCTATCCGCCCGCATCACGCATCAGTTAGGTAACAACACCTTTACTCTATTTGTCAATATAAGAGTAGGCACTCCGATTCACGATTCGAAGTCCTCAGATTGAAACGAATGAGAAACACCTGTATCGAACAGTGCTCTCACAGGATAGTCCCAAATAAGGACAAAGGCTATACTTATCATGTTATACACAAGAAATTCACAAGGTATAAAGTATATAAAGCATGAAAACTATATATTACTCGTACCTATGATGACATCGGCCTGTTTGATGGCCTCCTGTTTGCCAAGATTGTACACCCTTGGCTGAGCTGGGGCATATTGGGATGCAGTAGACTCCACCGTCTTTCCCTTCTCAGCGTAAGATGCTCCTACTTTTTTCTCCGTCTTTGGAGGGTCACTCCAATAGTTTTGGGCTGTGTCCCACCTTTCCACATGTGTAACATGTGAGAGGGCCTCGCCCTGATGTTGCTCTAGAAGTAATCGCAGATGGAGCTTATCCAAAAGACTTAGACTTCTTCTTCCACCTCCGAAAATGCAATTTCGAAGAAGTTGGCACTTTGAACTCGGGCTTTATCACAGCCAAGTCCCTCTTGCCCTGTACACTCTTTATATCCTTTTCTAATGAACGAGTCATATTAACTAATACTTGAAACCCTTGGTTCATCAGACCCGAGAGCAGTAACCTCAGCTCATCCCGCAATCCCTCATAGAACCTGTTGATCTTACGTTCTTTGTCAGTAAAAGTAGACCTCGTATATCGTCCCAACCTGGTAAACTCATGCAAGTAGTTATCCACACTACCCTCTCCCTGAGTCAAGCATTGGAACTCATTTTCCATGGCAATCCGCTGCGACGATAGTACATGCTTTGCCAAGAACAATCTCGAAAGCTCCTCCATCGAGATCTCCGATAGTCATCTGCTTGTGAAGTGGTGTAACTCCCACTCATCCCACTAAAGCCGAGCCTCTCCTTCTAACACGAAAGTGGACATGGTGACCTTCTGTCCCTCCTTTATCTCTATCGCCGTCAATATCCTCTTGATGAGTGAAAGCCAGTCCTCTTCCTGCATTGGGGATCCTGCACCTGTAAATGTAGGAGGACAAAAGCTCATAAAGTGCTTCAGCTGCCGTTCAGTTGCTCGCTTATAAACCAAAGCCTCAGCAGACGCTTGCCTAGACGCTATGGCCTCGGCTACACCAACCTGCACTGGCACCATCGTAGGTCTCACCTACCCAGTTGGTTATGCATTCATCATTGCAAACACTGCCTCATCAACTAAGCATACTATTTCCGTAGAAGGAGGAGGGGTGGGAACATCAGCTGATGTCACACTCTCAACATAACGTTGGGGTTCAGATTGCCCCACACCACTTCTAGTCACCTATAAGTGTAAAATACACAATTTAGCGACTACTAAAAAGGCAAACAACGACTATTAGGAACGCGCAGATTCCCCAAACATATGTATTTTCATTCCTAAGTGGACATTCTTGAGTTCATTTTGTTATAATGGTAAGCACATACATGTGCTCTCCACCCCTCAAAAGAATTTGACCATGAATTTGTAGAAGGAAGACCGAGACATGCTGATACCAAATTGTAACACCTTCATCCGTCACATGAAATATAACAGAGGGTCCGACTGGGGCCCCACGCCATATTCCACCAACAGTCGGTGAAGTTACATGTTAATATCAAAAGACCAATCGAATCCTAACTCAGAGCATTCTAACGGAAGCTTCATGGTTAACTGAACTCAATACATGTGAATGTCCACTAATATACAATCAGGAATGTGTAATAAAAATACACAAAAGTTACGGCCTTAAGGACTTACAAATGTTTTTCCCCAAAAGAGTGGTTTACAGACATCGACACGCACGCCGGCCATACATAAAAAACACTAAAAGCTGTTCGCTTGGCCTTCGAGGGCCGACATAACATCACAGGGCTACAAACCGCTATTTCCCGCTCGGCTCTCTAGCACCTGCATAGGGACAATCCACCATAAGGATGGAAAACAAGGCAACAGTCAGCTTTAGATGACCAATTTATAACGACCCTATCCCATACCCATGGCAACGGTATTCCTTCCTTGCATGCATAACAACTATCCATCGACATATCACAAGAAGGTACAACTTAAGCACCATTCAATATCACAAACGTTTGCATCAACTTCCAAATGTTATGTGCACTCAGGCCACATTATCGGTGTTCCGGACTTCTCGGGTCCCACCACCATCCACAGTCCCAGACTTGTTGGTAAACTTAAGCATTCTAGTTTTTCTGGTACGAAGCCTAAGACTCTCATTATGCCAACGATGAAGCCAGTTACTTTAGGCATTCTAGCCCATATGATATAATACAGGTACATTTCATCCACATCCCATTGCTCAAATCGCCATGCCAACGCCGACGGTCACAACCATCATGGCAAACGACAAGACGCGGGTCAGCCTCCCCTTTCTCATTCGGCTCTTTGGACTTTCTTTAGCTGGGATCTTAAAGTCCTCAGCTTCGAGTGCCGCCCACCAGGTCCCTAGGAACAGATCCCACAACCAACACATAATGGCACTCACGACCATAGCTAGGCACCCAGGCTCACAACTCACCTGCTAGCCACACTGTCTCCTCGAGACAGGCTTCACAAGTACAATACAATCTGGGAGCTATCGCCCGACGTTAACAACAAAACACTTCTTCTGTCTCCAGACTTAGTCATAACTGAAACATCCTTCTAACACAAAACTACAGTATCCTATAGTGCCAGAAAACTGGAGTTCCATAGAGTATAGCTCATACAGAGCTATCGCCAGCGATACTCACTATCTCTAGGCGATATCCATAGTTATTCAAAAATAGTGGTTTTTTCTGGGTATTTTTCTGGAGCGCATCCCCAATACTTCCTGCTACTGATTTTATAGACACAGCCCCTCAGACTCCATAAACTACATGTTCATACTCGGAGTTTTCTTCAGCAAGTAAATTAAAACATCACCAATCCAGACCAACCTGTCCGGATGGGCTTCACACATCATGTCTATTCCATACTACGATTTCCATATTCTATATGCAAAACTACTTGGGGATATCATGTATCAATCAATTGAAATTTCCTTTTCTTTTCCAC
This sequence comes from Platanthera zijinensis, assembly GCA_039513925.1. Taxonomy (NCBI): domain Eukaryota; kingdom Viridiplantae; phylum Streptophyta; class Magnoliopsida; order Asparagales; family Orchidaceae; genus Platanthera; species Platanthera zijinensis. The sequence continues at coordinate 66,806,268 of CM077093.1, forward strand.
CTTTTGGTGGGGGATTCCATGCATATGCAAAAAGGAGGATTTCACTTGTCCAAGAAGGAAGATCTTTACCCTCGTAGTTTGTTTCAGATCCATGAGCAAGCTTTCTATTCGGCTGGAAAGGAGCGCCTCGCTTTCCTCTTTACTGATCTTTCTTCAGCTCTTGATTCCGACCATGGGATTTCCTTCACTAAGCTTGAAAAGCTTCAGCCTTCAGCACTCTTCTTCCTTAGTTCTTTCTTCTAAGAACTTGATGAAAAAGGAGGAGAGAGAGTGAGAGAAGAGAAATGACTTCTCTTTTCTCCACTCCTCTGCTTAAGTAACTTCGGGATTTATCTCAGCCACAAGATCCTCTCTTCAATAGTAATGAATGACTACGATTTAAGTTGACAAGTCAAACTTAACGCTATCGCCTGGGTGATATCGCCGACAGCCTCTTTGACCCCAGTCAACCACCGCTCGTCGGCCACTTACCAGCCATCTGATATGTGTCTAGATGCTTAGTGGCGATATTGCCACGCGATATCCACTATCTCCACTTTGATAGATCACTCAACAATTTGTTGAAAGCATCGAGTGCGTCAAGTGCGTCGAGTGTATCAAGGGCGTCGAGTGCGTTGAGTGCTATCACTAGCGATACTCACTATCGCCCGGCGATAACCACCTTTAAGTTTTGTTTTTACAATTTTTAGGGTGTTACACCACAAGCTTGGTTTGACACGTTTAGAGGCGTTGTTTCTCTTATTGGGTTCAATCGAAGTTCTGCTAATCATTCTTTGTTTATACACAAAACTACTAAAGGCCTTATGGTCCTTGCTGTCTATGTTGATGATATCTTTCTTACTGGTGATGATAAGGAAGGTATTGATCTGGCAAAATGTCATCTTCGACAACATTTTATTACTAAGGATATGGGAACTCCGAAGTACATTCTGAGAATTGAGATTTAAGAAAAGCACAACTTTGTGGTTCTTTCGCAGTGAAAATATGCACTAGATCTCTTAAAGGAAACAAATCTTTTTGGTATAAGACCTGCTCGTTGTCCGATGGATGTTAGGGATGTTAAGGGGTGGACTGAAGATTCTCGTCTTCTCCCAGATTGTACTATTTACATGCCACTTGTAGGCAAACTCATCTATTTGACTATTACTAGACCAGATATCTGTTATGCAGTTGGGAAAGTCAGTAAATTTGTGCAAACTTCTAGAGAATGTCATCTGCGTTTTGCCATGAAAATTCTGGAGTATGTGAAAGGGTCTCCAGGAAAGGGCTTGTTGTTTCAGAAGCATAATCATTTGAAAATTGAAGCATATTCTGATGCCAGCTATGCAGATAACAAAGAAGATAGGAAGTCTACATCAGGTTTTTGCACCTTTGTAGGAGAAAATCTTGTTAGCTGGAAAAACAAGAAGCAGTCGGTGGTTTTAAGGTCAAGTGATGAAGCTGAGTATATGAGCATGGCTTCAACTACTTGCGAATTAAAATGGTTACGAGCGCTTATGCTTGACTTGGGAGAAGTTTATGATCATCCTCTCGCTATATTTTTTTTATAACAAATCTGTCATTTACATATCGAAGAACCCTATCTTCCATGAGAGGACAAAACATATTAAAGTTGATTGCCATTTCATTATGGATGAGGGGTTGAAGAATCAAATCTGCACTCTATTTATCACTTCTGATAAAGAACTGGCAAACTCTTCATGAAACTAGTTTCCGCTTCTCTTTAAGATGTTTGTAGCAAACTGGGCATAGTTGACATATATGATCCAGCTTGAGGGGGAGTGTTAGAGTTTGGTGGTTTGATGGTCTGGTCGTGGCGGCTTGTTGTTCGGGCGGTCTGGTGGTTTGTGTAATGCCCCTATTTTTCAGCAATTATTTTAATCTCCTTGATGACGTCATAGTGATGTAAGGGCGTTACGTTAAAACGTTGTTTAGGACGCGCCACCGTTAGTGCGTTTTCGCGTCCGTTTGGTCAAGTCGACCAAAAATTTTGAATCTTACTGGAATTATAAAATTTTATATTAGAAAATTAAATTAATTATATTTAAAAATGCTCGTCAAGTTTCGTGACGATCCGAGCAAGATTAGAGCCTCGGTGAATTTTCAAAGATCCGTAGATTTTTTGTTCGTCGTAAAACTTTGGAAATATATGCCCTTAGAATGGCTTGTAAGATTTTTATTTTGACTTCGCCGTTGGATTCGTAACACTAACTTTAACCATAAGTGCGAATTTCGCTCGAATCGGTGTGCGTTTAACTCTTCGTAATAATATATTATTGTTACTATTATTATTAATAATATTATTATTATTATTATAAAAAAATTAATAATAAATTTGTAAAAAGTGAATCGTTGAATTTATCCTTATAAACTCAACGAATTGAAATCTTAGCATTCTTATTATTAAAGTTATTCATAATATATATATATATATATATATATATATATATATATATATATATATATATATATATATATATATGGGGAGATCTCATATGCGGGCAGGCTTAAATGCGGGCGTACGGGCATGGCGTTTTGGGTGTCAAGGAGGCTTCAAATCAAAAAGTGATCAACATGAAAGTTGTAGATCTCGATGATCCGAACAACTTTCATGTTGATCACTTTTTGATTTGGAGCCATCTTGGACCTCGATTTGAGCCCCGAAATCTGGGGCGGCGGACGCTTTACTGTAGCAGTTCCGCCGCCCCAGATTTCGGGGCTCAAATCGAGGTCCAAGATGGCTCCAAATCAAAAAGTGATCAACATGAAAGTTGTTCGGATCATCGAGATCTACAACTTTCATGTTGATCACTTTTCGATTTGGAGCCTCCTTGACCCTTGCCCGTACGCCCGTACGCCCGCACTAGAGTAACCCCCTATATATATATATATATATATATATATATATATATATATATATATATATATATATATATATATATATATATATATATAGGGGGCACTGAATTTCCGCGCAGCGTTTTTTGAACAAAAAAACGCGCTCCCCGGAAAAATGAAAAAAACACCCATTTAACAGCATTTTTAGAAAAAGTGGTCAACATGAAAGTTGTAGATCTCGACGAGATCTACAACTTTCATGTTGACCACTTTTTCTAAAAATGCTGTTTAGGGGGTCTATTTTCAAAAGGCGCGAAGGGGGTCCGCGCAAAAAAAAAATCGTAATATTTACCGGGCGGAACCCCCTTCGCGCCTTTTGAAAATAGACCCCCTAAACAGTATTTTTAGAAAAAGTGGTCAACATGAAAGTTGTAGATCTCGTCGAGATCTACAACTTTCATGTTGACCACGTTTTCTAAAAATGCTGTTAAGGGGGTATTTTTTGCATTTTTCCGGGGAGCACGTTTTTTTGTCCAAAAAGCGCTGCACGGAAATTCATTAATCTGAGATATATATATATATATATACGGAAAACTGGAAAAACGCGTGAGGCGTTTTTTAGCAAAATACGCGCTCCCCAGAAAAACGAAAAAAAGGCCCCCTAAACAGCATTTTTTCAAAAAGTGGTCAACATGAAAGTTGTAGATCTCGTCGAGATCTACAACTTTCATGTTGACCACTTTTTGAAAAAATGCTGTTTAGGGGGTCTATTTTCAAAAGGCGCGAAGGGGGTTCCGCCCGGTAATTATTTCGATTTTTTAATTTTGCGCGGACCCCCCTTCGCGCCTTTTGAAAATAGACCACCTAAACAGCATTTTTAGAAAAAGTGGTCAACATGAAAGTTGTAGATCTCGACGAGATCTACAACTTTCATGTTGACCACTTTTTCTAAAAATGCTGTTTAGGGGGTGTATTTTTCGTTTTTCCATCGAGCGCGTATATACCCAAAAAACGCGTGACGCGTTTTTCCAGCGCCCCCATATATATATATATATATGGGGGCACTGAAAAAACGCGCAGCGTGTTTTTGTCAAAAAAACGCGCTCCTCGGAAAATCGGAAAAAACACCCTCTAAACGGCATTTTTAGAAAAAGTGGTCAACATGAAAGTTGTAGATCTCGTCGAGATCTACAACTTTCATGTTGATCACTTTTTCTAAAAATGCCGTTTAGGGGGTCTATTTTCAAAAGGCGCGAAAGGGGGTCCGCCCGGTAAATATTACGAATTATTTTTTTTGCGCGGACCCCCTTTCGCGCCTTTTGAAAATAGACCCACTAAACAGCATTTTTAGAAAAAGTGATCAACATGAAAGTTGTAGATCTCGACGAGATCTACAACTTTCATGTTGACCACTTTTTCTAAAAATGCCGTTTAGAGGGTGTTTTTTCCGATTTTCTGAGGAGCGCGTTTTTTTGACAAAAACAAGCTGCGCGTTTTTACATTTATCTGTATATATATATATATATATATATATATATATATATATATATATATATATATATATATATATATATATATATAATCTTCACTTCCCATTCAGAGACGGAACACCTCCTCCCCTCTGTTCATCGAGTATGGATTTGAGGTCAAGTGTAATTCGTCGAGTATTGATTTGAGGTCAAGTGTAATTCGTCGAGTGTCGATTTGAGGTCAAGTGTAATTCGTCGAGTGTCGATTTGAGGTCAAGTGTAATTCATCGAGTATCGATGTCAGGTCAAGTCAAATTCATTGAGTGATCGTTGAATTCGTCGAGTATTAGTCCATTTCTCCAATTGTAAATCTGTCGTGTCGTTTATTCGTTGTGTCATTTGGACCGTTGCGTCGTTTGTTCGTTGTGTTGTCTGAATCGTCGCGTCGTTTTAACCAAGTATTGTAATTTGATCGCTGTATAAATCGTAAATATCGTCAAATGTTTCGTTTAGACCGTTTGACCTTGGGAACAATCGTTGTGAAGGCCTTAGAGTTTTGTCGGGCTAATCTATGTTGTTGTGTCGACCGCATGATAATATTCGGCTTAAGTCTTTATGACTACTGCATAATTCAAATTTTTATGATATGATATATATATATGATATTTGTTGGGCGGTGTGCATCGTGGACTACTCCACCGGCGCAGTACCCTTTTTTGTTTGGGGATCATGCACCTGGGGCTGTGGTTTTGCACCGTGGGGTTGTGTTGGTAGGAAAGCCACTCCCGCTGTCCCTTTTATTTTGGACTGATGGTTTGTGTTGGACTATAAGCCGCTGCCTTAGTGCCGCATTTTGCCCGGTGTTAATGATGCCCTTTCTAGAGCTGATCAGTCTCGTTTAATTCACTAATAATATCTAATGTGATGTATATGACCTTATTGCCCTTGTGCTGAAATTGTTTAACTAACAATTGCATAGTTAATCTTCTACATTTTTGTTTCTAACGATTTATTGCTACCTAATGCTAATAGTCTGGACTTGTGTTTCGCCTTTCGCCCGGAGGTTTGTTGTGGCTCCTTTTATTTCTTTTACTATCGCTTGTAACTTGTTTCTGAGGTGTTCTTTGTTTTGAATTCCTCATATTCAGAGCAGTAGTAGGCTGGGAAGGTAGAGTTGGCATTTTTTCATCGGAGCTGCGGGTAGTTGCAGTTGTTTTGCTTTCCCCTTACCATTGTGAGGTATTTGTTCCTTTTTTCAGCTTTGACTTTTGACTTATTTACTATGGGTTCGTGTCAGGTTGTTGACGCACATAGCTTTAGTTTTCTAGTGTTAGACTACTTGCTAGATTTTTTTTTCTGCTGTTACTTACTGGTTAGTTTACCTACTTGCTCTCTGCGAAAGATTTATGTTAGGTTGCATGTTAGTTATTTTCAAAGCATAAAAAGATCAATATTCTTATCTCATGCTCATAACATCCTTTTAAATCAAATGTCACTCTATTTTAACGAACGTAAAAGCTTTTTTAGTACTTATATTAAATCTAGAATTGTGCATATCATGAATTGTTCTAATGGATCTTCATGCTCATATAAGATAATATATGAACTAAATAAAATATTTTTCACTGCGTATATGTATATTTTGACTCGTGGATTAGTTGATTCACTTAGCTGAGGGATACAACCATCAAAACTAAAACTCAAACTATACTTTCATCATAAAAATTTATGAATTTAATGAAAAGTAATAGGAGTAGGTTCTTGCCTGAGCGTCTGTAGTTGTCCTCAAGCACGGCGTGACATCACGGAGCGTATTTTCTCTCATTATGATATATAATTTAATATTGAGAAAATACGGGTTGTGACAGTTTGTCCAGGCGATCTGGTTGTGTGGCGGTTTGATAGGAGGCAGCAGTTTTGACTGGCAGATTTTCTTAACAGATGCGGTCTGAGAGCTACCCGCAACTGTGGTCTGGTGGTTAGCCGCAGAAGCAACCCAAAAGCTTACCGCAGCAAAAATGGCATGCATAGATTCTTCTACAACATGGATTTTATTGTTGAACACTCTATAGGCTTTGTTATATGAGTTGTATCCGATAAGAATACCCTCACTACATTTCTCAGCAAACTTAGTCAGTTGAGATCTTCCATTATTTAAAATGTAACATTTGCAACCAAAGTTACTAAAATATGAAATAATTTGTTTTCTTCCCTTCAAAAGTTTACATGGATTTTTCCCATGAGACTTGTTGATAGAGGCCCTGTTCAGAACATAACATGCTATATTGATTGCCTCAGCCCAAAATACTATGGTATTGAGGAATCATTAAGAAATATTCTTCCAACCTCTATTAAAGTCCCGTTCTTTCTCTCAGCCACTCCATTTTATTGTGGAGTTCTGGGAGAAGAGAACTTCTGAGAGATACCTTGCTCTTGACAGAATTTTGTTATAACACTATATTGAAATTCTGTACCATGGTCACTTTTTAATTTGATCACAGTATAGTCCAGTTCATTCTAAATGGACTCGACAAAATTCTTAAATACATCCAGGGTATTTGATTTCTTCCTAAGTAACCAATGTAAACCTAGTGTGATTATCTACAATCATAAAGGAGTACAAATTGCTTCCCAAACTTTGAATGGGCATATGACCAAATAGATCAATATGCAATAGATAAAGACATCTTACAGAGTCTTTGAAGTCAATGCTCTTAAAGGTGGCCCTAGTTGCTTGCATATTTGGCATTCACAACAGGAGCCCTCTTTAACATATTTAAGATTATGACTATCTCTAACTAAGTTTTCAGAAAAGTGTTTGCTCAATATTTTGTAGTTAATGAGAGAAAGTCTCTTGTGTCACTGAACACAAAGAGACTTTTTCTCATTAGCTACCAGACATACTGAAGTTGAAGAATTATGACAAATAAAATCTAAACAATAGACATTACCACTCCTAATGCCTGAGAGAATAATCTCTAAGTAAACTGACTTTTTGATCAGACGTTTATCATTATGGAGCTCAATCACATAACCTAAGTCACATAGTTGGCTTATTCTTATGAGGTTTGTTGCAACCCCTCCACATAAGCTACCCTTATGATTAAGACAACGCCATAAGAAATCATACTATAGCCTTTGGTGACTGCCCTGTCATAGCCTCCAAAAATGACCTTAGGTCCATGCTTCACAGGAGTGTAATCCTTGAGAAGACTCCTTATCCTAGTCATGTGTCTGGAACACCCACTTTCTAAGTACCAGATTTGCTTTAGGTTGGTACTTAAACTAACCTGCAAGATAAGATTCATTTTACCTTAAAAGCCTAACTATATTTGGGTCCTAGGTTATTGTTAGTTGTCAAACAACATTTCAACAACTCTAGCAGGAAAGCTCTTATTTGCCTGTGGAATAGAGGGATTGTGCCAAAAAATTATAACAAAGTGTCCCACTTTCCCACATAACTAACACTCAAAAATATTATACCTTCTCTTCTAAACATTCTTGGAAGATGTTGGAGCATGAGAATGTCTATGTTCAGTAGAGAAGGCACATGCATTCTTCATATTTCTTTCAACAATCACCTGGTTATATGCTCGATGATAATTATTCTTACTCAATGTATTGGATTGACAATAATAGAGGTTAGCTTGGTATCTGACATTGTGCTGTTGGCATCCATTATTTCCTTGTGCGAGTGAGTTATTGTTTTGCCAACAGCCTGCTTTTATATTGGAAAGGGATGGGAAGATGCCACTTCTTTATCCTTGAGTGTAGGGGTTGGTGTACCAAAAACAAATAGTTCATAATGACCCATTTGAATTTTCTCATGGCGAACTTTCAAAGCACTCAACCCCATGCCCTTTCTATCTCGACAGTTAGGTGCATTGCCCTTACTGTAGGAATTTCCATTCTTCTAGTGACCATACATAATATCATGTTCATACCTATTAAAAGGAAGTAGAACCTTTTGAAAGGTGATTTGAGACTTAACATCAACTGCCTTTCCCTTAGCACTAGTTGTAGGTTTCCTCCTATTATAACCTACTCAACTCTTAAGTAGAGCAGAGAAGCTATCAATAATAGGTAGCATAGTTTGTGTCTTAGATAATTTGGCCACTATCATCCTCTCTTTGAGGAGGTTCTCTTCAAGATCCTTGATGATCTTGTTCCTCTGTCTGATGGTGCTTACTTGGATGATTGTTATTCCTTTTAGCTGGCTAATCTCTCTACTCATTTGATTCAGCTAGTTAGCAGACTCAGAGTAATCAGATTTGGCTAATTAGAGGGAAGAAATCTCCTCAGCATGCCTCTTAATAAGCTTCTTGCTCTTCTTCAGAGCTTCCAAGAGAGCAATATATTTGTCAATCAATTGATTTACATCATCTTTAGATTCTGATTCATCCCCATTATTAGATAAAGAGGATGCTTTAGATTTTGGGCCAGTTTTATAATCTGAATCAGAAGAAGATAAGTTCAGAATTATTATCTCATCAGGAATGGATTTTTATAGATCATCTTCATCTGTCATATCCATCAAGCCACAACTCTCTTCCTCTTCTTGCTCATCATAACTATCTGAATGTGATATTGGGGCCTTGATGTCAATCCTTGCAGTAATTGTCTCCCGCTTCCTCTTCTTCTGACTCACTTCGACTCCAGCTCTTCTCCTTCTTAGCAAGGAAAGTATTTTCAGACTCCTTGCCCTTATAATGCTTCTTTTTACTAGAAGCGGCTTTTTATTTCCTTTTGACTTGGCAATCAGCTATGACATGCCCAGGTCTACTGCAATAATAACAAACAATATTAGAAGAAACATGTTTACTAGGCTTAGAATCATACCTTTCCCCTTTGGGGTCCTTCCTGGTTCTATCAGATATGTTGTAGTCCATCTTGTAGTTGGAGGAGGAGGAAGTTTTACTCTTCCTCTGCTTCCTCTTCATCATCTTCTTGAATTACCTAGAGAAGGCAACAAACTCCCCATCATACATATAAACATCTGAAGTGCTGGGTTAAGAGGATTCTAACTCAGCCACTTTTCTGTGAGGAGAAGAGATTCTCTTCTTATTCTTCTTTGAGCCCACAGCCTTGAGGGACATTGAATTTTCCCTTTGGTGTGACTTGAGAGTAGTCTCCTCCTCTTTCCTTGCATTTAGCTACATTTCATAAGAAAGCAACTTCCCAAATAGAGTGTAGAGAGGAATGTTAGTTAGGTTGCCCATCTTCCTGATGGAACAGATCTTGTTGTCCCAATCTCTAGTTAGAGATCTAAGGAACTTGCCAACAAACTCATAATTAGTGAAGACCCTCTCATAGGTATTCGACTCATTTATTGTTTTGAAGAACTTCTCATAGCACTCAGCTATGATATCCATGCTACTCTGCCTAAAGGCTTCACACTCTTGGTTGAGCAGGGATTTCCTGTCATCCCTGACTTCTTTTGTTCCTTCCATATACATAATAAGTGTATCACACATCTCCTTTGATGTCTAGTAGTGGACCAAGTTCTGGAAGGAGGAATCATCAATTGCACTGACTATTATATTTTTAGCTATCATATCCATGATAGCCAGTACAATTTCATCCCTTAACATATCGACATACTTATTTAGAACCTGCAGATTAAGATCAATGATGGAGGCCTTCATGGGAATAAAGGGCCCCTCCTCAACTATAATAAATATCTTAAGTTCTGAGGCTTCCATGAACATCTTTACCCTTTGCTTTCATATGCCAAAGTTCTCCTTTCTGTATATGGGGAGCTTCATTGAGCTCAGATCCTTATGGCTATCAGCTGAAGACATGGTGATATGATAGACTACCCTTGTAGGATCTTGGTCAGACTGTTAGGTAAATTTTTACCAACCTGACTCTGATATCACTTGAAAGATTATTGTTGTTGGTAGTTTAAATCACTTAAAGGGGGGGGGGTGAATAGCTGGACTTGTTATTTGATGGTCTCTTTTTGGATTTAGCAGATATAAGCAAATATAAACACAAGCAGAACACACACACACACAGAAATTAATATTGGTTCCCCAGGATATGGGTACATCTACTGTCCCTCTGCGTCTATCTATCGGTGTGCTATACTCAGCAATATCCTCCAAAACTAAGCTCCAAGAGCTTACATTGTGGATTTCTCAAAATCTCTTAGGCCTACTCCAAGACCCTTCCTCAGGCTCAATAGCCCTACCTCATGCAACAGCCCCACCACTCAGAGTTTTCCACTCCTATAGCTTAGAGACTCAACTGGTCTCCTACCTCAGATCGTCATAAAGATCCTACCTCAGGAACAAGCCCTACCTCAGGCAAAAGCCCTACAACTCAGGAAATGGCCCTACAACTCAGGCAATAGGACTACAACTTAGGCAACAATCCTACCAAAAGACAGTGTATAGAGATTACAACTAAAGACTATAAATTTGACATTTATATTTTAGAGTCTTCAATTGGATTTGCAGTGGAAGAAATATCTTGAAGCAACCCCTGAAAAGATGAAATCTTCAGGCAAAAAAAATTTAGGAATCTTTTACTTGATGTTATTCTGTAGTAGTAAGAATATCTAACTAAAGTCTTGAAGCTTGACTCCTCTTTGCTTTTATTTCTCTTCAAAGAAAGCCTTCTTTACATTTTCAGAAGGCACAGCTGCTTGAGATTCACAATTTATATTTTGCAATTGTAGTGGCGGTACTTCTTGCTGTGCGATTGCCCTAAGTTGACCTTTTATATCCTCGATAATCTTAAATGGTCGAATGACTAGAATATGTCTTGTCAAAGGATGGGCAAAAGTAGAATGATCAGAACTTTTCGTGCCAACGCCAATTTTGAAATTTGGCAACTGTGCGTGCTCAATATTAATAAAATCCTGACGATACGGTATCATTGAGAAAATTCTTCTTTCTCAAAGGTATATACCTTGGCACCAAATTCTGTCTCTATCTGCGACTTCTCCATGATACCGGCTCGAAGCTTTCCACGATCACGCCGATATCATTGAGAACCTTATACCGATCTCAATGGTATTCTCCTTAGTGCTTGAAGTTACTTCTACAGTTGCTTTGAGACGATGTCGTCTTGAAGCACTCCACGTTCAAGACGATACCTACGAGAATACTTCAACTTTCTGAATGATAATTCTCCATTGCACTTTTTCTTCTCTAAACCTACTTTAGAGAAAACAAATAACTTTTGCATAGATATAAAATAGATATATCATCAAATACAATATGCGCTTATCATTTCCAGAGATGCTTCTTCAAATCTTGGAATATTGTGGGCAATATTCCCAACACAGTCCACAATCACCCAAATTGTAACATTACCCTATGGCCTGAGGCAATCCATGCACAAAGACCATAGAGATGTTATCAAATTTCCACTCAGGGATAGGAAGAGGATCCAAGAATCTGATAAACCATTGGCACTTAGCCTTCACTAAAGCATACGTCTAGTACCGACTCACATACAAAGCTACATCTCGCTTCATCTCAATCCACCAAAAGAATTTCTTCAAATTTATATGCTTGACAACAAGTGTATCGGTCGCACAAGTAATATAAAATGGGCTAATTTTCCCAAGTATCAATCTCACAAGGAACATAGTAAGGTAGAGTTAACTTTCGAGGGAGGAATTGAGATTGAAGTCCTTAGGTCGGGGTTATGAAAGGGGTTTGGTTTGGTTGCAAAAAAAAATTAAACTAAATTACAAAACTACTATGCAGGTCGTGATGCACTACTTTGCTTGGTGGGATGGAGACTATGCAAGCCATTATGCACTGCTTCACAAGGAAAATGAACGAGTAGGCTTGCGAGATGGAAGAGTGGGCTTGCGGAATGGATGAGTAGGCTTATATAATTGAGTGGAGGGTGGAATGGGTTTTGTGGCGCATCTCAAACACACTTTAAACACAATACATTCATAATAAAATGAAATATGAATTAAGACACAAGTTTATAGTGCACATCATCAATAATATGGATATCTAGTTACATTCATCAAAACAAGAGGAAAAAGTGCAAGGAACCAACCAAATCCAAAGTCTTGTTGGGATTCTTGGGAGGAATCATCGGGTTTTCAATCCGCATCCTCCCTCAGTCTGCAGCTATATTCGTGGTAGAAGAGGGTTGTCACTTCCTCCCAGTTGACCTATCTTATTCGTCCCATGATCTGATCTCCTCTAGTGCATGGCCTCCTTACTTGATGATGAATCTTGGGTTAGAATCCCCTCTTTGAAAGCTCTTGGATAATGGAGGAGGCCTAGGGAAAAGCCCTCAGAGAAGGTGGAAGAAGGAGAGACCAGAGCTCTCCCCTAGGGTTTCTACAACGGAACTTGTCAAAATGAAGTTGTGATCCCAATCTGGAAGAAAAGTGGCTTAAATAGAAAAACACATTAGAAAATGGATGTTCACGGTAACATTCATGACCGTGCGCGCACAGTGTAATATTAATCCCACAGGAAATGCACAACCTGATACAATAGGAGATCGTATGTTTTTTTATCACGCACGGGAAAAATAGCCCGTGAGAGAACAAATCACACAAAAAGTGATAGAACACTGAATATTAGGCCAACCAGAGCAGATCATACGATTTCCTTTTCTCACGGTTGATTCCAACTGTGCATGAAGAAAACGTATGAGCGATAATTACATAAAAATTTAGAAAAGAAGACTAGGTCGTGCAATTTGGTCACGCACGAGCAAAACTGCTCGTGCGAGAGCAAATCGCACGGCCCGGGGAAGATCAATAGTTTGGATCGCTGTAGGCATCACACGGTTGCATCAACCGTGCATGAAGAGAAATGCATGACCATGCAATTCCTACAGGAAACAACTGGGTCATAATGGAGATCTGCCCACCTACACAGCAAACAACTAGCCGGGGCACAAGCCTCCAGCACACACAAATAATGGGAAAAACTATAAAAAGAGATATGGGGAGCACTATGTGCTTACTCCCAAAAAAATAGTGCACAATTGCACACCTTAATAGGCTAAAATGTGCACTTCAAGCGAGAATTGTGAACTATTGAAAAGAAGCATTTATGCACTAAATGTGAAGTGCGAGTGAGTGAAAACTAGCCCGGATAAGTCAGAAAAACACATAGATATTAGAATCATCACACCCCCAGACTAAGCCATTTGCTCATCTTGAGCAAATCATCCCTCAAGCGGGCCAAAAAATGGAATATTTTTCTTAGTAACTGTGAATGCGCAGTCTCATGAGAAGTCGCATGCACACTCACATAGAAATTCAGTAGAAGAAATCTCTAATTATACAAAATTGTTTATAAATTTCTGAAAGTGTATTTATATATTATTTCTACTTAAAAGTTGAATCATGGTGAATCATCTGGTCACACAAAGGAAGAAAGTAGACTAATCGCTGAGTTGAGCATTGCCAAAGACCGGGGATCAAGACAACCTCAAAAGAAATCCATCAATGTCGGCGACCATAAGCTTGCCTGTTCGCAATCTCTCAACGACACTAGTTGGGTTCAACACATAAATCAATCGGAATTCAGGTTTAAGATGGGGCTTGGGTTATGGTGGGATATATAAAGATAAACATGAAGGCTACGCACATAACCTAAATAAGCTAGAACAAACAAACTATCCACGTACCAACAATACAAACGGATGCACCACACTCCCAGACTTGTACTTGATAACATTGGTGTGTGCACTACCGACTCCCAAATCACATGTTCACACAAAGATTTTCCTGTTGACTTTCATAATATTTTTTTCTTTCTTTTCCTATTTTTTTCATTTTTTCATTTTACTTTCTTTTCAAAACTTTTCAGCACATATTTTCTTTAGAGCACATCCACATATCCATAATAATAACACCACATCAACACGCCAAACATAATGATAAAAATGATGTTAAAGCATAAATTTGGGTGTTCGACTATGATATGCTTTAAGGATTTGGTGAGATATTGGTGGAGCTGAATCAAAAGATGGGTAGGAATAATGGGGCTAGCGAGGATAAGATGATGGGAATGGATACACAAGCTAAACCAGGACAAAATAATGGCCTACATCACACTTGCGTGCTTGAACTAAACTATACCCATGTTTCGAGAATAGCTTGGTGCAAGTTCTTAGCCACCCAGAAACACTCATTCCTTCAACTCGAGAAATATGAGGCTAACGACCGTCTAAACACATCCCTACACTACCCTCAGATTCACACTAGATTCACCAATTTTTTGAGTAGAATAAACAATGTTTACGCAATCAGAAAAACTATAAACTAAAAGCATAAAAAGAAATTGAATCTACTCGAATTTCTATGCGAGACGTGAACACACAACTAGGAGCACTGCATGAGTTAACATTTTACTCTATCTCACAGTCCTAAGCCAGCACAACAATTCTCTAAATCATGGAAACAAAATAAATTTAGCGTGTAACGTGCTAATGATTAAGCGCACGCTCATGTGGGTGATGTGGTGTGCGGTGAAAATGAACTAAAAATAATTATAAAACTTGAAAGATAATTTGTAGTTTAAATCACCTAAAGGGGGGGGGGGTGAATATGTTCTTTTGCTTATTAGGTCTTTTTTAATTTTATGTTAGTTTAGCACAACATAGAATACAACAAATACAAGCACACATAATTCATAGTGATTCCCCAGAGTATGGGTATATCCACTTTCCCTCAACACCTATCTAGCAGTGTGCTAGACTCGGGAACCTCCTCCAAAACTTCTCAATTCCAAGAACTTACAACATAGATTCCTTAGAATCTTACCTCAGGTCTACTCCAAGACCATACCTCAGGCTGTCCACAGCCCTAACTCAGAGTTCACTAACTCCTACAGCTCAGTGACTCAGCTGGTATCCTACCTTAGATCTTCACCAAGATCCTACCTCAGACTTTATCAAAGTTCGACCTCAGGCTTACCTCTAAGCCTTACCTCATATCTATAACAGATCCTACAGAGAACTTGTTTTTAAATATAGTTACAATAATACACTCAATAAGTGATGAAACTTGGATATCTAAGTCTTCTTTAGCTTTCCAAAGAAAGTTTTTCTTCTTAAACCAGCACCTGAACAGAGAGTATCATTTCTTTCAGAGTAGGTCCAGTGTTGTTCTAGCTTGATTAAAGAGGAGAACGCATTTCTTATTCTCCTTCTACAGGAAGGAGAACTTTCTTCTAGTTATGTTGCTAGAAGACCTCTTGCACACTGAGTTTTTCTTCAGAGAGAGCAAACACTAGTAGTTGTGATTTACAACTACTTCTCCTTTTTTTTATTTACAACCGCTTCTCCTTTTTCTCAATTCAAAAATCTCCAAAGGTTACTATTTGATTGCCCTAACTTATCCTTAAATACTCTTGACTTTTCTAACATTCGATGGATTAGAAAAAGTCCCATCAGAGTATGGATAATAAAGGAATAAGTTGACACCACCTTTCTACGCTTCCGCTAATTTAAAGACCCACAAACCTAAGCACTCAACGATAATAATTTTGTCAAGGCGATATCATTTTTAGAGTGTTCCTTCAAGACGACACTGTCTTGATACAACCAACATACGTAGCGATATTTTCAAGTACACTTTACTTATCAAAGCGATTTGTCTTAAACTTCAACATGTTTACACTTCAACTGAATTAGAGATATAAATAAGTATACTTATAGTCCTAACTGATCTCAATACCTACTGAGATAGACTATCAACATGAGAAAGTTGACCTGAACAGATTCAAATAGATATTTCATCAAAGACAATATGTAATTATCATTGTGAGAGATACTTCTTCAAATCCTAGAATATTAAGGGCAATATTCTTAACATTCTCTCCCTATTTGAAGAAGTCAGAACTCTTGACCAATGATAAGATACATAACCAATAAAACAAGACCAACATATAGACGAGCAACTATGTATAGAATTGAAAACATGGCTGCTTGCAATAAGTAAGCTCTAATGTGTGAATATATATATATATATTGCCAGAGGGTTTAGGTTAATTAAAACATAAACAATTGTTAATTTAAAGATCATATTCAATCTCAGCATTGCTCTCTGCCTATTCAGATACTGGAAATTTATCAATCAATTTACTGAAGTCATCTTCAGAATCTGAACTCTTCTCGGTATGGATAGGTACATGAGATGCTTCACCAATTTCAATAGTCCTCTTTCCAACTCTTTTTCTTTTGGCCTCCTGTCTTTCAAAGTATTTATGAGATTTTGGAATGTATCTAGATGGCACTCTAATAGGATTCTGCCTATTCAAATTCTCCTTGATAGTGTTTTCACTTAGGGTCTTCCATTATAAGTGCTTGACCCATTCTTCAGATGGATAGATTCTATCAATATCAAACCTGAGTTGCCCTATACTTATCCATGCATCCATAATGATGGTCTTGGAGTCTTCACTCCTATACTCATAGTCAGGGTCATTGGAATTTTTCTTTCCCTGCTTTGCCATAAATTCCTCTGGATGTATAATCTCATCTCTTCCTCTTTTTTGGCCCTTTGCTCATCATGAGGATCATGTCTTTCTTTTTCCTTAATGAACTCATCAGAAAGTTCATATAAGTCCAGTGGAGGAAAGTTGTGTTCCAGCCTTGTACCTTACAGATTGCATAGGAATTGGTCAGCATGTACACTCTCCCCCTTTTCAGCTTCTTCAAATATCTTGTTATCAAGGTGAATGGTGTTTTCCTCAAACCTACTTGATAAGGTCTGAAAAATATTTTCATTATCCCCAAAAATTGCATCTCTTGCCTCTTCAACTAGTTGCATGGCTTGAATTTGAGTGGAATAAACATATTTCTCTATGTGATCTACTCCTTGTCTAACTGTTTCATTAGACTGGCTTACATATTGTTTGACACTAACGATGTCCTAGGTGCTTAGCCTCAGACTTTCATCCATATATTTTAGGATTTTTACATTTTAATGTATTGTGCTAACAGCTTTGTCAAACCATTTTGTAATCTCCGCATTGATATGAGCAGTATCACATTTTAGATAATCTAGTTCCTCCATTATTTTAGCTTTGACTTTCTGCACTTCTTTTAAAATCTCAGCTTTTATACCTTTGACAGACTCATCAATATAAGCTTTTAGAGAGGATGTCTATTCATCTAAAATTGCCTTCATATTATTGAGAATAGAACTTGAGGATTCAGCAATGCCAGCAACACAAGGTGTTCCATCATCAACTATTTGAGGCTAGAACAAGGTTGTTCTTTGGTCTTCGTGGGCTGCCAACTTAGAATGAGTAGCATCCTTAGCCTCTTAAGACAAGGGCAGACCACCACATAAAGCAGGGAGCTCAGGTTGAGCCTCCCCCTCACTATTATCATCACAACCTAAGAATTGATCCAAAGAGTCAATCCTTTCATTTTCTACACACTCCCCTTTAGTTGGGGCACTAGTCTTTACTAGACCAGCAGTTTCCCCCTCAGCTGAAGCCTCTATTTCCTTAGGAGTGAAGACATTCTCAGTATGGTTATCTGGATCAAAATGAACTTGGACACTTGCATCCTGGTGACATTCTTGTTTCTGACCCGAGGAAGACAAGTTAGGGGTATGTATAGGTTCATTATCCTCCTTTTCACCAACATCCTCTAAATCTAAACTATTTGTAACAACTGCCTTCTTCCCTTCCTTCTTTTTGCGACACTACTTCTCAACTTGAGCCTTGGTCAGTACCTTTTCATATCTTTACAAAGTATTAACATCCCTCCTATTAATTTAATGTATCTGTGTACCTTTCTTCTTGTTGAAGTGCTTAGAATAAATTTTTGAAGGAAGTTAATAAACCCTTTGTACAGGAGGTGAGAGAGGGGTGATGAGGTCTTCTCTTTTGTCTAAACAATAGAGAAGACAAGTGGATATGTTGTTGTCAAGACTCCTTTTGAGATGTTGAGATGGTTCAGAAAGTTAGAGCCTTGCTCAGGGTGTAGGTCTTCAACCTTGTCTAAAAGAATCCTGGAACTTTCTGACTGATTCAAAGATGTTGTCCTTGAATGTTCCTGGAGGAGAAGGTTGAAAAAGACTCTTGATAGTGATGGATGTTCTTCTTTAGTCTTCAGAATGGACAAGGAAGAAAACAGAATGTTTTCTGTATGCAGAGAAGAAGTTCTGTGTGATGTTGTTCTGAGCAACTATGCTCTCTTCTTTGTATTGCTCTTGTGTTGTTACTGCAAGTCTAGTCTGTGTATTCTTGCAGTAATTCTTGCTATCTTATCGTCTGAAAAGAATTTCTCTTTTATATTCTGCAGTCAATAATTTCTCCTTTGAAATTTGAAGTCCTGGCATTAATTGCTGATTGTCCTGGAGAAAGTAACGGCTTGAATATTTACTTTAATGAGTTTCCCCAACTATCCCAATAAAATAAGCAAGTAATTAACCTGATGAAGACCATATTTAATGCTGCCAATTACGTCTATATTCAGGGGAATATGAGCATTAATTACTTAGGAATATTACTGCTAAATAATATAGAAAGTAAGGGATATAAGTAAAGAAAACTTCTTATTCTGGCTCGAGACAGAAATCGTAGACCTCAGAACAGAATTCGTCAACTGGAGTTCCATGTTCGTAGACCTGAGAATTCCTATTCGCCGACCTGAGCTCTGCGAACTGCATACTGAGAATAACTTGCCAATTCTGTGCTCTGAGCTCGTCGAGCTGAGAATCTGTCTGAATGAAGAGATCGTCGACCTGAGCTCGAATATCGTCGAGCTCAACTCAGAGAAGGATTTCTGAGTTCGTAGATCTGAGATTGACGATCGACGAGCTGAGTTTGAAGAACTTCGAACTGATAATTTTGATCTTTTAATTCTGCTAAGTCTTGAATTTGGCTGGTCCATGAAGGTTGAACCTAAAGACTAGCCTAAACTCTATGACTCACAGACTTGACCCTGGTTATACAATATGGGTCAAACTCAGCCTAATTAGTAAACTTAGCTAAAATCCAAATTAGGGATCCAACAATCTCCCCCTATTTGGGTAAGGTAACTAATACAAAATAAAGAAAACAATCATAAAGTAGAGAAACATATATCTGGCAGAAATAAAAACATTCAGCAGATATTTATAATAAGTGCTTCATGATAAACAAATAAAGTTTAGAGATTGAAAACTAAACACACAAAGTCACTTGTTCTTCTTAGGCTTTTCTTTCTCAGGCTTATCTGAAGGCTGTCTGAAAATAATTTCTCTATTAGGATCAGTAGCTTGTTTCTTTGTCATTGTCATATCTAATGCACCAATTATATTGACAGATGTGGCTCTAGGAACTACAGCTTCTGGAAGCAAGCTCATATAATCATCAACATTGAAAAATTTGTTAGCTTTGACATACCTCTTTAGTTCTTCCTTCCTGTATGATGACATAGTTGAATATTGGGAGGGATCCTTTCCTTCAGCTTTTGCTTTGTTGATTTGAGAAAGTCCTATCATCTCTTAGAACCTGCCCATTTTTGTTGTTGTCTCCTACTCTAGATCTACAAATGGTATTGGTGGAGATTCTGGCCTTTTAGGACTTGAGTCCTTCTATGAATCATCAAAAGAAACTGTAGTACTTCTCTTAACTGTAGCTGGAGGAGGCTTGCTTTGAGATGACTGCTGCTGATTACCTGGCTTGGAATGTCTCTGATAGGTTTTAGTATCTGGTGAAGATCTTTGAGATACACTTCCAGAGGCCCCAGAAGATGGAGGAGGAGGAGGAGGGTCTTTCTTGAATTGCTTAGGAGGAGACCTGTACCTTCTCCTCTTCTTCCTTTCTTTTTGTTCATTCTTTGATAACCACAACCATTGTGGCATACCCTGATAAGGAGTGATATTTTGCAGTATATAATATGGAGTATCATGGGTGTGATTTGGCTTAGGAGCAGCCTTTGGAACAACTTTCCTTTTCTTTGCAACCATCTTTCTGTCCTTGGGATCATCAGATTCATCAGAATCTTCTTCATCAATATCATTATCAGAAAATCCTTGAGGATTGTCATACATTGCATCTATTTCTTTCAAGGTTTCCTCTGAAATCTACTTCTCAGGTTGAGGGGGCACTTGAGGTTCAGTAACTTCAGGTGGATCAATATTCTCAGTGACCATCTGATAATCTTCTACTTCTTTGTCGGCCAACAGGAATTCATCCAAATCAGGATCATTCTGAATATATCCAAGTTCTTGTGCAACCTTGAGCAATCAAATCATCCAAATTAGGGATTGGGCCATCATCCATAATATAGGTTGGGCCTGATGGTTCCACAATCATTTTAATAGCAAAACTTTCCTTCAGTTGATTAACAACTTCAGGACTTGTTGGTGCAGTGTAACAAACTATAGCCATGGATTGCTCTTGAAAAACCTTTGGAAGTGTTGAAGTATGAGACCGGGCAGTCTGGCGGTTTGAGCCTGGCGGGTTGTAGACCGGGTGGTCTGGCGGTTTGAGCCTGGCGGGTAGTAGACCGGCTGTTGTGGTTTGAAGTCTGGCGGTCTGGCGGCTTGTCTCCGGTGGCTTTAAGACCGGGCGGTCTAGAGGTCTCATCTTGCATCTCGCTCTCTCTGGTATTGCCGAGCGGTTAGCCCATTGTCTAACCGCGCGGCTTGTCCGGCCTGTTTTTAGTCCCACATTGTTAGTTTGTACTCTCTCCCCTCTCCTCCATTCTATAAAAGGGAGGTCATACCTTTGTAAATGATATCTTTTTAGATAATAAAATTTTCAATTATTCAAAGTTCCGGCTTGTTTTCTAGTCGTTTGTTCGCTACTTTAGTTGTTTGTTTGCTACTTCTCACATGATATCAGAGGACTCGACTTTCTCCTCCTGATTCTGTGCCCCTCTCTGACCGCGCGACCTGTCCGCGCGACCTGTCCGCGCGACTTGTTTCTTCTTCTCACGACCTGTTTTCGCGGCTTGTTTCTTCCGCCTGTTTGCTTGCGCCCTGTTCACGCGCCCTGTTTGTTTGCTTACGCCCTGTTCACACGGCTTGGTTCTTTTGCGTGTGCTCTGTTCCCGCGACCTATTTTCGCGGCCGATTTGTTTACTTCTTTCTTGCGACCTGTTCTAGTCGCCGCGCCATTTTTTGGCCTTCTCCTCCCAGCAAACCCCACTACTGTTCGCGCGGTCTGTCTTCTAGCCATCCGACTTCTTTCCCTCTGCTTGGTTCTGCGGTTTGGTCGTGGCTTTCCTGGCCGCTGGTGTCTGACATCGTGACCGCTGCAGTTCTCCTTCTTCCTTTCCCGCGGCTTGTTTTTCTAACCGCGCGACTTCCTGTTACTTTCTTCTATGGTTGTTTCTTAGAATTCAACTGCCACCACTCCTGTAGCCAATCCGGCTCCGCCTCCTCCTTCTACTCCTTCCGGAAACCTGGGAACGGTTTCTAAACTAGTTGGTTCCAACTATCCGGATTGGAGCATTTCTTTCACCTTTCTCCTTCGCTCTCAGCGCAAACGTCATCACCTCACCGATGACCCTCCTCCTCTCGATTCAGCTCAATTTGATGATTGGGATGCGAGTGATGCCCTTGTCCGCACTTGGCTGGCTAACAGCCTCTCTGACGAATGCCTTCCCGTCATACGCCATGATGAGACGATCAAGGCCGCATGGCTTCACCTTACTGCTCTTTACTCGAAGGGGGCCCAGATGTCCCGTATCTATACTCTCTATGTGGACCTCTTCGCTCGTCCTTCCATGACTCCTGCTGTGGCTTATCAGCAAGTTCAGGCCCTTGGCGCTGAGATCCTCCAGAATCGCCCCTTCTCTGCGGACTTGACCGAGCAACACAAACACTTCCAGGAACTCCTGGTTGTTTGTTATCTTCTGCGGCTCCCCGAGTCTTTTGATATGATCCGCCAGCAGATCTTGGGCGAAGCAGAGTCTCCCACCTTGGATGCCACTGCGGCTCGCATCGCCGCAGTTACTTCGCTGCTCCAGCGCCCTCTATTGTCCTCCCCTTCTCCGCAGGATACCTATGCTCACCAAACCCAGCAGGGCAGCACTAGTAGCCGCAGCCAGTCAGGCGCGCGTGGTCCGTCCAGGTTCTTTTGCTCTCACTGTGGTCGTACTGGCCATTCTATTGACCGCTACTAGCAGAAACATCCTCATCTTCGCCCCTCTGGTGATGCTTCTTCCTCAACATCCGCCCCCTCTCGGCCTTCTGCCTCGGTGGCCACGACCTCAGGTAGCGCTAATGTCGTTACCCAAGGTAAATGGCTGATTGACTCTGGTGCTACAAATCACATGACCGGCAATCCTCAATGTTTCTCTCTCCTCGAAACGCATGATCGGTTACCCCCGGTTCTTGTTTCGGATGGTTCTCCTTCCCCGGTTCATGGGACGGGCATGGTTCAAGTCACCCCGTCGCTTTGCTTAGCGGACACACTCTATGTCCCGAAGTTCCCTTGCAATTTACTATCCGTTACTACCTTATGCAAGCAACTTCAGTGCTCTGTCTTATTCACTCCTACTTCTTATTATTTTCAGGACCCGAGGACCCAACAGACGATTGCTACTGGGACTGAGAGCAGTGGCCTTTACTTCCTCGACAACGTTTCCGCTCTGTCCGCCTTCTCTTCCTCGTCAAATGATCTGCTTCAATGACATCTTTGCCTTGGATATCCTCCTGCTTGGATTATTCGTCAACTTCTGCCCCATTTACCTCAAACCAGTCCTCCTCTCAACTGTGATGCGTGTCAGCTGGGCAAACATCACCGCTCCTCCTTCCCGCCGAAGCAAGGTCGGGGTTCCTCTCGCCCATTTGATCTCATTCATTTTGATGTCTGGGGTCCTGCTCCTACTCTCACTGTTGGTCGGGGTAGTTCTTATTTTGTAACTTTCATTGATGATTTCTCTAGATGTACCTGGGTGTATCTATTAAAAGATCGCTCTGAACTCTTTTCTGTATGGAAATCCTTTTATAATATGATTAAAACTCAGTTTGACATTTCTATTAAAATTCTTCGCTCTGATAATGCTAGAGAATATCTTAGTCATGAGTTTTCATCTTTTTGAATGCAACATGGTCTTCTGTATCAGAATAGCTGTGTTTATACCTGCCAACAAAACGGGGTGGCAGAGCATAAAAACCGTCATCTCCTCGATGTCGCTCGCACTCTCATGACGCAGATGCAGGTGCCTCGCTCCTATTGGGGCTATGCCGTTCTCCTCGCCTGCTATCTCATCAATCGCATTCCCTCTACTGTTCTTCATGGCAAGACCCCCTTCTCCATTCTCTACCCAGGTAAGGAACCCTTTCCTCTCCCTCTTCGTATATTTGGGTGTACGGCGTTTGTGCATGCTCCGTCCGCTACCCATGACAAGCTTTCCCCCCGTTCAACAAAATGTGTCATTTTGGGTTACTCGACCACTCAAAAAGGCTATTGTTGCTTTGACCCCATTCTGCGCAAACAGTTTGTTTCCGCGGACGTCACCTTCTTCGAAAATGCATCCTACTTCTCATCTCCAACCCCACTTCCTCCTGATGTCTCTGCCTCTCCACCATCACTTTGGGTTCCTTCCACGCATATCGACGTCTCCCCTCCAACATCCGCTCCTCCTCCGTCTCCTCCTCTCCCTGTTATACCCCTTGTCCCTCTTCTCCACATACGTCTCTCTAGTTCCGAGCCAGCTCTCTCCGCCACGGACGCCCCGATCCCTAAGGCCCAAGACGACCTGGATCTTCTCGTTGCTCTTCACAAAGGGGTGCGGGCGTTCACTTAACACCCGCTTGCAGCTGTTGTTTCCTATAATCGGCTTACTCCTTCTCGCATGATTTTTGCTTTGGCTATCTCGACTACTACTACTCCCCGCACCTACTAGGAGGCTCTGGCTATTCCTCATTGGAAATCTGCTATGGATGAGGAAATCGCCACTCTCACTGAAAGGGGTACCTGGACCCTTGTTTCTCCACTAGTGGGTACTGATGTGGTTGGTTGTTGCTGGGTGTTTGTTTTTAAGTTTCGCCCAGACGGCACTATGGAACGCTACAAGGCCCGACTGGTGGCCAAAGGCTTTACTCAAACTTATGGGGTTGACTACTTTGATACCTTCTCCCCAGTTGCTCGCCTCAGCACCATCCGAGTTCTTCTCTCTGTGGCCATCAACCGGGATTGGGCTATTTCCAAGCTTGATGTCAAAAATTCCTTTCTCTATGGGGATATTCACGAGGACGTTTACATGGAGCAACCTCCGGGGTATGTTGCTCAGGGGGAGACACGAGTTTGCCACTTGAAGAAGGCCATCTATGGCCTAAAACAGAGCCCTCGGGCATGGTTCAACAAGTTCAGTGGCATTGTGGCTGTCATCGGTTTTGCAAGAAGTTCGTCTGATCACTCATTGTTTATTCGTAAAATCGCATCGGGCCTTGTGGTTTTGGCGGTATATGTAGATGATATTCTTCTTACAGGTAATGACCAGGCTGGGGTGGACTTGACAAAGAAACACCTCCATCAACACCTTGTCACGAAGGATATGGGCTCCCCGAAATACTTTTTGGGGATAGAAATCTCTCGGAAGCCTGACTCGCTGGTTCTCTCCCAACTGAAGTATGATCTTGATCTTCTACGGGAGGCAGGATTGACCGGTGCCAAACAAGCATGGTATCCCATGGCTACTAGAGAAAACAAAACATGGATAGATGACTCTCCAATAATATTTGATGCCACGAGGTATAGACGTCTGGTGGGCAAACTCATTTATCTCACGGTGACCAGACCCGACATCGCTTATGCTGTAGGCAAGGTTAATCAGTTCATGCAAGCTCCCAAGGAATGCCATCTTCAGTCTGCCTTGAAGATATTAGAGTATGTCAAAGCAGCATCGGGAAAAGGGCTACTCTTTCAGAAGCATGGTCATCTGAGAGTTGAAGCCTACTCAGATTCAAGCTATGCGGATGATAAAGGTGACCGTAAATCTACATCTGGCTTTTGCACATTTATTGGAGGTAATCTTGTGAGCTGGAAGAGCAAGAAGCAATCTGTTATCTTAAGGTCCAGTGCAGAAGCTGAATATCGGAGTATGGCATCAACCACGTGTGAACTAAAATGGTTGCGGGCTCTCATGCTTGACCTAGGAGAGGTCTACGACTATCCTCTTCCTATGTTCTGTGATAACAAGGCCGCTATATATATATATATCCAAAAATCCGGTCTTCCATGAGAGAACGAAACATATAGAAGTTGACTGTCATTTCATCCGGGAAGAGGTCTTGAAGAGACAGATTTGCACTCCGTTCGTCACCTCCGACAAAGAGTTGGTGGATATCTTCACCAAGCCGGTTTCTACTTCCTTCTTCCACATTTGTGACAAGTTAGGCATGATTGATATCTATGCTCCAGCTTGAGGGAGAGTGTTGAAGTATGAGACCGGGCGATCTGGCGGTTTGAGCCTGGAGGGTTGTAGATCGGGCGGTCTGGCGGTTTGAGCCTGGCGGGTTGTAGACTGGCTGTTGTTTTTTGAAGTCCGGCGGTCTGACGGCTTGTCTCCGGTGGCTTGAAGACCAGGCGGTCTAGCGGTCTCATCCTGCATCTCGCTCTCTCTCTGGTATTGTCGAGCGGTTAGCCCATTGTCTAACCGCGCGGCTTGTCCGGCCTATTTTTTAGTCCCACATTGTTAGTTTGTACTCTCTCCCCTCTCCTCCATTCTATAAAAGGGAGGCCATACCTTTTTAAATAATATCTTTTTGGATAATAAAATTTTCAATTATTCAAAGTTCCGGCTTGTTTTCTAGTCGTTTGTTCGCTACTTTAGTCGTTTGTTCACTACTTCTCACATGAAGAAAAGAAATATATGCATAAATAGACTTTAATAACCCAAATAAATCTACTGTGGGATTGACAAAACAATCACCAATAGTCACAATCTCTGGGAGAGCAACTTGCTCATCTACACTCAACATATCAAAATCAACTGATTCAACCTCTGTAATCATCTGTACATCTATTACTGGTAACTCAACAATTTGCAAAACTGTTGCTGCTTCTGCTGCTGCTGTTGGAGGATACATTGGAGCTTCTTCACAGGATATCTCCCCCTGCCTGGCTTCAGAGGGTCCTGAAGCCAGGCCCCCAGAAGAAGGAATAGTAGGGGAAATAGACAGAAGAGCAGAGAGGGTTGAGATGGATTCAACAAGAGGTTTAATGTCCTCTATTATGAGTTGTTTGAGTAGTGGAGTGATGATTTACATAAGAGAGCGAATGGAAGGGGAATCCATTTGCATGAACTCAGAGGGTGCCTGAGTTGATACAGAAGGATGGATGGTTGATGATGATGGAGGGAAGGGTGTGGAGTCTGGTATTTGCTCATCTTGAGGTGATGGAGAGTGGATGGGAGATGACAGTAGATGAAAAGATGGTATGGATGAGATATTATGGAGGGGGATGTCATCTAGATATTGAGGAAGAGGGGATTGAGGTGGAGTGACATGCTCTGGAGTGTGAGGTGGAGGTGTATGCACTATAAATTGGGGTGGAGTTGGTTGGTGTTCAGGTGATTGAAGTGGTGTTCGTTGATGGACTGGGGAAGCAGGAGGTGTTAGTGTATGAGCTGGGGATGGGAATGGTTGTTGGAGGGTTGTTGAAGGTGTTTGAACTTAAGGACGTGTTGGTTAATCAGATGAAGGTGGAGGGGATGGAATCCTGATGGAGGGGACATTTTCTGCGGGTGGGGGAGCAGCTGAAATAGCTCTGGTATCTTATGATGCCCTGGAGGAAGAGGAAGAAGCCTTAGATGGCTTTGGGATATTCCTCTCTCACCTTCCAAATAAGGCACATGTGAGCCTTTTGGAGGCATTGATGAATATGGTCTAGGATACCAGAGATTCGGTAGCCTTTTCTTGAAGGAAGCTTCCTAGAATCCTTCCAAAGCACACCTCTTTCTTGTTGTTCTTTTTCTTTATCAGATCAAAAATATCTTTGCCCAGTTTACTGGCTTCCTATTCACAACTGCACACATCACTATAAATTGTTGCATAGAGATATAATCATGGGCAGTATGCTTGCCCAGCAGTATCTTACCCACCACATCTGCTAAAAATTTATAATCAGCAGACAAATGTTTCTTCAAAAGCTTATTAGGGTTTTCTCCAGTATGACCCATTCTAATCAGCATTTCATCAAATTCTGAACTATCTATTTCCAAATCTTCTTCTCCATTCTCTAATCCAAATATTTCAGATAAAATGGCGGGGAGAGAGAAACTTGGTTACCCGATATCGTTCCTGTCATTGTGACAGCATCTGGTGTGGAGGAGGTGAACACCAATTCTCGGATTTCTGTAGTAGCAATCTTTATCCTTGTTGTCATAAAGTTCTTCAAATTCTGTTCTTCAAACAGTTTCAGAATTTTTTAAAAAATTTGATCTGAATGCTGGAACAACTCAAAGTCGATGTCAAATCCTGTATCGAACTTCATCGCTGCAAGGGTGCTCACCGAAATCGCCATGATCACCTGCAAAAGGAAACAGAGAGATCAAGTGCAAAGAGAACAGAAAGCGCGGGATAGAGCTCGAAGAAAACCTAGATATAAGGTTTTTCAGAATATGAAGCGACAAACTCCGTCCTGCGAAATAAAGAAAATTCTTCGATCCAAGGTCGACAAAATATTTTATTGAAAAAAGAGTTCGTCGATCTCAGTCTGAAGAAAGGAAAACTTTTCGTCGTTCTCAGGTCGACGAAATTTTCTGAAGCAGTATCGTCGATCTCCGGTCGACGAATAAAACTTCATACAGAGAGTTCGTCGATCTCAGGTCGACGAAAAATCTCAAGAACTGTCTTCAGATCGTCGATCTCTATTCGATGAACTGTGACAAATTCTTCGACC
Organism: Platanthera zijinensis; assembly: GCA_039513925.1. Classification (NCBI taxonomy): domain Eukaryota; kingdom Viridiplantae; phylum Streptophyta; class Magnoliopsida; order Asparagales; family Orchidaceae; genus Platanthera; species Platanthera zijinensis. Next base: position 66,834,376 of record CM077093.1, read on the forward strand.
GCAGACAGAAAGTTAAATTAAAGCTTCTCCATTGATCATACCAAGCTGATTCAGAAAGAACAGATGGTTCCTCTCATCCAAGGGTTTGGTGAAGATGTCTGCTCTTTGCAAATCAGTGTATATGTAGACAAGATTAATTTTCTTTTTGTCCACACACTCTCTAATGAAATGATGCCTTATTTCTATATGCTTAGTTTTACTATGATGCACTAGATTCTATGCAATAGAAATTTCACTTGTATTATCACAATGTATAGTTGAATTATTTAAGTTGAAACCATAATCTAGGACTTGGTTTTGAATCCACAACATCTGTGAACAGCAACTGCCAGCTACTATGTACTCAGCTTCTAATGTTGATGTAGACACAGATGTTTGTTTTTTGCAAAACTAGGACATAAGTCAAGCACCAAGGAACTGACATGTCCCTGATATACTCTTCTTGTCCCCTCTACATCTAGCAAAGTTTGCATCAGAGTATCCAACTAACTCAAATTATGACTCTGTTGGATACCAGAGTCCTAGGTTAGGGCAACTCTTTATATATCTCAAAAATCCTTTTTAAGAAAATAAGGTGAGATTCTTTAGGGTTCACCTAGAACTTAGCACAAAGACAGGTAGCAAACATAATATTTTGCCTACTTGCTGTGAGATATAACAGGGACCTAACAATGGACTTATACAATTTCTGATCAACAGGTTTCCCATATTCATCAGAATCAACCACAGCATCTGTAGCCATGGGTGTTTTCTTAGCTGAAGCATTAGCCATCCCAAACCTTTTTATCAGCTCTTTAGCATACTTGGATTGGGATATGAAGATATCATCAGGGGACTGCTTCACTTGGAGACCAAAGAAGTACGAGAGCTCACCCATGCTACTCATTTCAAACTTGGAATGCATAAGGTCAGAGAACCTTTTGCATAGTTTGGAATCAGTAGAACCAAATATAATGTCATCTACATATATTTGTGCTAACAAGATTTTATCATGATGATGCTTAATAAATAAATTCCTATCTACTATGCCTCTAGAAAATTTATGCTATAAGAGAAAGCTAGCTAAGATTTCATACCAAGCTCTTGGAGCTTGCTTTAGACCATAGAGAGCTTTATGCAACTTAAAAACATGAGATGGATAAGATAAAGAGATAAAACCTGGTGGTTGTTCCACATAAACATCTTCTTTGAGTTCACCATTAAGGAATGCACTCTTGACATCCATTTGGTATACTATGAACTTCTTATAGGCTGCATAGGCTAAAAATATCCTTATTGCTTCTAGCCTTGCAATAGGGGCAAATGTTTGGTCATAGTTTATGCCTTCCTCTTATCTGTATCCTTGAGCAACTAATCTGGCTTTGTTCCTTATGATGGTACCTTGAGCATCTAGCTTGTTTTAAATATCCATTTAGTTCCAATGACTGGGTAGTCTTTGGGTCTTGGAACTAAATCCCAAACTCTACATCTCTCAAACCGGTTGAGCTCTTCTTGCATTGCAATGATCTAGTGTGGATCTTACTAAGCATCTTTAATGGATTGAGGCTCAGTTTGAGATATGAAGTAGGCATGCATCATGTCCTGGTGGAGTTAATGACTTGTCTGCACACCCACTGATAAGTCTCAAATCACCTGAGATATAGGGTGATCTCTAAGTGTGACTAATTCAGTAGGAGGAGCTGGTTGAGCAACAGCTTGGGGAGCTAATTCTTTTAGTGGAATTATAGTTGTTGTTGGCTCTACACTGATCTCAGTGTCTTCATCATCACTTTCTTCAGCAACATGTGGAGAAGAATGTGTAACAACCTCATTGGTGAGGGTCAATTCACAAGTTAGGTACCTGGAAAGTTTCACTGGTAGAAGCTATCTTCTCCTTATAAAACATGTTAGTCTCATCAAATTAAATATTAATAGACTCTTCAATTTTCATGGTTGATTTATTATATACCCTATAAGTCTTGCTTACTTGGGAATATCCAAGAAAAATTCCAACTTCAGACTTACCTTCAAACTTTCTAATATATTTCTTGTTGTTGTTATGAATGTAACAGCCACAACAAAAAACTCTACAATAATCTACTTTAGGTTTCTTCCCTTTGAGTAGTTCATAGGGAGTCTTCCCCTTAAGCTTATGAATCAAACTTCTGTTCAGGACATAGTTTTTTGTGCTCACAGCCTCTGCCCAAAAGGATATGGGCAAATGAGCATCTGCAAGTAATGTGCCTGCAGCTTCAATGAGTGTTCTATTTTTCCTTTCAGCTACCCCATTTTGTTGAGAAGTTCTAGGAGCAGAGAAGCAATGCCTGATAACTTCCTTCTCACAGAATTCTTACATGGGAAGAGACTCAAACTCAGTACCATGATCACTTCTGATCAATGCAACTGGAGTAGAGTACTTAATCCTTATGCTCTTAAAAAAATCTGTAAGAATCTTGAAGTTATCTGACTTTTTTCTCAAGAAGAACACTCAAGTGAACCTTGATAAGTCATCAATAATTACTAAGGTATAAGACTTCCCTCCTAGGCTCTATACATCAATGGGTCCAAAAAGATCCATATGGAGCAAGTACAGTATCCTAGGTGAATCACTCTTATTAAGTGACTTAAAACTATTTTTAGTTTGCTTGCCTAATTGACAAGCCATGCAAAGGCTTTCCTTCTTGTAGGGGTAAGAAGGCAATCCTCTAACAAGGTTGTCCCTAAATAGTTTAGCAATGTTTTTCAGGTTTACATGACCTAATCTCCTATGCCAAAGATCATTATTATTACTGGTTTGGATAAACAAGCATATTTCAGTTTTAGTAGACTTAAAATTTACTATATAGATATTTTCTACTCTAGTACTAGTTAAAACTACTTGGTTATCTATAGAAGTAATAATACAGGAAGCTTTGTTAAATGATACCTGAAACCTTTCATCACATAACTTACTTATGGATATAAGGTTGTGCTTCAGTCCACTTACATATACAACCTTCCTGAAGGTGACTGCTCCAATCTTGACCTTTTCATATCCTTCAGTCTGGCCACAATTAGAATCTCTGGTCGACGAACCATACTGGTTTCGTCGATCGCATTTCAGAGAATAGTTATAATAGAAGTTTGCATTCTGAATTCGTCGACTTGAGTTCAACGAACTGTACACATTTCGTCGATCTAAGTTCGACGAAATCTACTGAACATAGTTATAGTTAAGATTTTTCTTATTCTTTCTTCTTTTCTTATTCTTTTGTTTTAATTCTGTTTGTTTAACATTATTATCATCTATCTTCTCTTTATTTTTTTCAGAAATAAATTTAATTAGAGTTGTTAAGATATTCTTCTAAATCAATGGGGGTTGGCTTGATGAAGCACCTAAGCCCAGCTTGCCATTTAGCTTGGCATTCACTGTGCTTGTGATGTCCATCAGCTTGATACTTCTCCCATTTAGGGATACTTCAAGTTGCCTAGCCTAAGCTAATTCAGTTTTTAATGATATAATTTGTTCATTAGCTAGAGTTATTTCATCTTTTAATTCGATATTTTTAGAAAGCAGGTTTTCTTGTTCATTTAGTCTTTCTCTAAGTTGCTTAATCTCTTTTTCAGAATTAATTAAATCAATACATAAAGATTTAAATTCAGTTCTAAATTCATCTAAATCAAAATCAAAAGAAGACAGTACCTGATCTTCCTCAGATTTAGAGTCTTCACTGTCTGAATTGTCATCTTCTGCTTCTGAACAGCTGCCTGATGCATTGATGGCCATCAGGCAAATCTCCTTTGCCTTTCTTCCTCTTCATCTTCACTGGAGCTAGAAGATGAATATTCATCTTCAGTTTCACTCTAGGTATCAGCCACAAAGCCTTTATCCTTCCTTTTATGCTTGTTGGAGGAGGGCTTGTTATAGTGCTGCTTCCTGGTTTCTTTTTCTCTTCTTCTTTCCTTCTTTTTGTTCTCTCGACACTCTGAGATGAAGTGTCCAGGCTTCCTGTAGCCAAAACAAACAACTTCTTTAGTTGGTGTTTTGTCATACCTGGGCTTGTCATCTTGCCTTGATGACTTTCTTCTGAAATCCCTCTTGTCCATCTTGTAAAATCTCTTGGCTAAGAGACTCAGGAATTCTTCACTAGCTATTGGAGCTTCTGATTCTTCAGTTTCTTTGAATGCAATGCTTTGATCCTTTCTTGCTAATGTAGGAGTATTTTGTTCTGCAGCTTCTCTAGACTTTATGAGCTGCTCATAGGACTTGAGCTCTCCAAGTAGAGATTCCGTGGAAATCTCATTTAGACTTCTGGCTTCCTTGATTGGCCAAATTCTGGAATCCCATGAGCTAGGGAAGCATATGAGGATTTTATAATTGACTTTTGTAAGGGTGATGTCCTTGTCCAGAGTCTTCAGCTCATTGATGATCGAGCTTAGTCTGTTGTGCATGTCACTTACAGACTCTGACTCATCCTTCTTAAAGTTTTCATATTATGAGATGAGATTGGATCTCCTATACTTTCTCTCATCTACAAAACCAGCAACCATCTGGTTAAGGTAATCCCAGATAGCCTTGGCTGATGTGCACTCAGCCACCTTCTAGAAAATGTCATCAGACATTGTTTGAGCCAGAATATTCATGGCCTTTGCATCAGCTATTTTGGACTTTTTCTGAGTATCTGTCCACTCATGTGGTGGAACAGTATGTGTGCTAGAACTAGCAGTAGTTGTTGCCACTAGAACTGGTGGTCTTGTCAAAATAGAATTAAAGATATCCTTATCAATAGATTTCATATACAGCTTTATTCTTGCCTTCCAGATAGCAAACTTATTTAAGTTGCAAACTAGAGGTCTGGTGCTTGCATAGTCTTTGTTCTGTGCCATGATGTGAACTCAGAGAAACAAGGAAAAGAAAATCAGATGTTCCAAGGATCTTTTGGTTCAAGTGTTAGCTTGTACAACCAAAGGAACACCCCACTGATACTAATTGAAAGATGGGGGTTAGATCTAATTTACTCTAGAGAGGGGGGGGGGTGTGAATAGAGTAATTAAAATTTTGGCTGCTTTTTCAGATTTATATCAGAGTAAAAGTAGGTGATACCAATAATAATATAGAAGGAAATAAAAATAGGTTAAACTAATCTATCTATCACAGCATAGCAAGAATAAGAAAGAAAATGATCACACATAGACAACACAAGAATTTTATAGTGGTTCCCAAACCTGGGTACATACACTCTTCTACCACCCTGGTAGGAATCCACTATCAGGTTTATGATCAGGTGAATGCTACCACAAGATCTATTTCCAGGGAGATCTCACAACCCTTTAGGCTTTTGATCAGGTGCCCAAAAACCAAGAATAAACTTTTGAAGGGAGTTAATAAACCCTTTGTACAGGAGGTGAGAGAGGGGTGAAGAGGTCTTCTCTTTTCTCTAAACAATATAGAAGACAAGTGGATATGCTGTTGTCAAGACTCCTTCTGAGATGTTGAGATGGTTCAGAAAGTTGGAGCCTTGCTCAGGGTGTAGGTCTTCAACCTTGCATGAAAGAATCCTGGAACTTTCTGACTGATTCAAAGATGTTGTCCTTGAATGTTCCTGGAGGAGAAGGTTGAAGAAGACTCTTAATAGTGATGGATGTTCTTCTTCAGTCTTCAGAACGGACAAGGAAGAAAACAGAATGTTTTTTGTATGCAGAGAAGAAGTTTTGTGTTATGTTGTTCTGAGCAACTGTGTTCTCTTCTCTGTATTTCTCTTGTGTTGTTACTACAGGTCTAGTCTGTGTATTCTTGCAGTAATTCTTGCTATCTTATCGTCTGAAAAGAATTTCTCTCATATATTCTGCAGTCAATAATTTCTCCTTTGAAATTTGAATTCCTAGCATTAATTGCTGACTGCCCTGGAGAAAGAAATGGATGGAATATTTACTTCAATGAGTTTCCCCAACTGTCCCAATAAAATAAGCAAGTAATTAACCTGATGAAGACCATATTTAATGCTGCCAATTACGGTTATATTCAGGAGAATATGAGCATTAATTACTCAGGAATATTACTGCTAAATAATATAAAAAGTAAGGGACAGAAGTAAGGAAAACTTCTCATTCTGGCTCGAGACAGAAATCGTCGACCTCAGAACAGAATTCGTCGACTGGAGTTCCAAGTTCGTCGACCTGAGAATTCCTGTTCGTCGACCTGAGCTCTGCGAACTGCATATTGAGAATAACTTGCCAATTCCGTGCTCTGAGTTTGTCGAGCTGAGAATCTATCTAAATGAAGAGATCGTCGACCTGAGCTCGAATATCGTCGAGCTCAACTCAGAGAAGGATTTCTGAGTTCGTCGATCTAAGATCGACGATCGTCGAGCTGAGTTTGAAGAAATTCGAACTGATAATTTTGATCTCTGAATTCTGCTAAGTCTTGAATCTACTGAGGTCCTCTGCTGGCTGGTCCATGAAGGTTGAACCTAAAGACTAGCCTAAACTCTAGGACTCACAGACTTGACCTTGGCTATACAATATGGGTCAAACTCAACCTAATTAGTGAACCTAGCCCAAATAAAAACTAGGGATCTGACAGTTAACTTATTCAATTTCCTATAATCAATGCACAACCTCATAGATCCATCCTTCTTCTTTACAAATAACACGAGAGCACCCCAAGGTGAAGAACTTGGCCTAATGAATCCACGCAGTAATAACTCATCCAGTTAGGCACACAACTCTTCCAGCTCACGCGAGGCCATACAGTACCGTGCCTTAGCAATAGGGCGAGTACCCGGCTCCAAATCTATAACAAACTCCACATCTCTCTCAAACGGAAGAACCGGAAGACTATCTAGGAAGACATCAGGAAACTCTCGCACCAGAGGGACATACTCGACACGTGGAAAACTACCACTGGTTTCCAAAACAGAAACCAAATAAGCAAAACAACCGAAATTCAAAAGTTTCGGAGCACATATCGCAAAAATAATCAGGGAATCCTGTCGCAGAAAACCATAAACACTCATGTGGAGGCCGTTGTCCATCTTGAAGTCCAAATTCTTAACCTTGCATTAAATAACTGCATCATATTTGGACAACCAGTCCATGCCCAAGATCACATCAAAGTCTTCCAGGTCTAGCACCTTCAAATCAACAAAAGCTAGGAAATCACCTAAAAGAATCAGACAACTCCGGATACCTTGGTCCGACACCAACGAATCACCGGAAGGAAACTTAACGTGAAATGAATCGCCAACTAGGTCGAGAGTCAGACGATGATGTTGTACGAAAGTCCTAGCCACGAACGAGTGGGTAGCACCAGAATCGAAAAGAACGCGCGCCCAATGATTCTTTACCTTAAATTCCCTATAAAGTCACATTCGTAACTAGATGAACAAACATCAAACTAAAGCTAAAAGCTAGAAACTAGATTAAAATCTAACCTGAGATCACTTGGGTGGACGCCTGCACTTCCTCCATAGACACAAAATTTAACTTGCCCTTCCCTTTGTCCAAAAGTTGCGGCGGCGGCAAAGCTTAAAGTGGAACTAGCTGCAGTAGGGGCTGAGACTGCGGGCACTTTGACTTGAAATGTCCTTTATGTCCACACTGAAAGAAGATCTTATCCTTGCTCCAATATTGGGCAGCATCATGCCCCTTCTTCTTGCACAAGGCGCAAACCAAATCTCCTTTGGGAGCCCTCTGAATTGCATGCACTTGCTGCTGCTTTTGATCCCCCAACCTCTTGAAACACTTATCAAACGGATGTCCTAGCCGGCCACAGAAACCGCACACATCCTTGCTTATTTTCTTCGAAGTGGACCCAGACACCCGAGGGTTCTTACCATCATCGGACTTCCTCTTGTCCTTCCTCATTTGCATGCCTCGATTCTTAGCATTATCGAATGCTTCGACCTATAGAGATGCTTTTACTGCCTCCGCATTGTTCTCAGATCCATAAACGCAAGACAGCCACTGGATGTCACTTCTAAGACCACCCAGAAATCGCTTAACTCTGCTAGCTTCAGAAGAAACCAAATCCAGGGCAAACCGGCTCAATTTGCTGAACTCAATCTCATACTCACTGACCGTGAGTTATCTTTGATTCTAATGCAGAAATTATTCATCAAGCGGTCACACTCGACCTACGGTAGAAATTTCTTCGACAATAACTCCTTAATGGATTCCCACAAGCATCCATCTGTGAGGTTCTCCTTCTCTCTCAACCACTAGCTCTTTGCAAAGCCCTTAAGCTGGTAAGCGGCGACCACAACTCTCTAGTCTGCAGAAATCTCTGAATATGAGAACATCTCCTCGATCGCGATAATCCAATCGTCCAATGCCATGAAATCGGCTCTACCGTCATAGGTAGGAGGTCCTAGTCGCTGAAAATGCAAGATAAAATTCATCTCTAGTGGCAGTAGAATTGAAGGCACCAAAGGAGTAGGAGACACAAGAATGGCTTGACCCACAGCGGGGTCCTGCACTCTCAGTCGCTGCCCTGCAACGACAGTCAACAACGCCTGGATATGCGATTGCAGCTCCACCATTTTCCTTAATAGAGCCTCATTACTCTGTCATTGCCCCTCAATCATAGCCTCACTCTGTGCACCCGACGACTCTCCCTAGGACTGGGGAGTCGACCTCATTGCATCATGCTTAGGCGGCATCCTAAGAATATAACGCACACCAAATCAAAACCTAGCTTAATCGCAAGACCTACAAAACTTAGTTCAGACCATACATTTATAGATACTTGCTCAAGCTGCTAACTTGCTCTGGGATTTTCATTAATGATGTCATGCTTAACTTAGGATGATATACTGTCATCCTATTGACTCATGTGCATAAACCATGAATGCATGAACTCTTATTCTTTTGCTTTTAAACCATGTGTGTACATATGTCATTATGTAGATCTTTAACTTGGCACGTGTGCTAATGCTATGTTATTTCATGCAGGTTGTGCTATGTAATCTAATAAAGCCCTTAATGCATGTTATGAGCGGCGTACTCATGAAATAGTATGCATCTCATACTACATAATAACGCATGTAATGAAAAAGCAAAATCTAATGTGCATTCATGTAATAATTGTTATGCATCCCATACTACATAACAGTCACATATTGCTCCCTATGAGGATCCATACACAAACACATATTATGCATCCCATACTACATAATATGCCCCGTATACTTTTTGTCACACTTATGAGTGAAGTGTTCGTGCTTCACCCAAATGTACTAATGATACATTGATGTGTGTATGAAATGGAACAAGACAAACTAAAACTAACAAGAGATAGTCGTTCGACCACTTGTCAAACAACCTATCCCTCTGATACCATCTGTCATAACTCGCATTTTCTCCGCATTTAAATAATACATCATATTAAGGGAAAACACACTTCATGAGGCCACGCCGTGCAGGGGATAACTGCAGGAGCTCAGGCAAGAACTCGAACCTTACACTTTATATGAAATCCTCAAGTTGTTATGAAGAAAGCTATAATTTATGTTAAGTTTGATGTTCGTATCCCTCAGCTCAGTGGGTCAACTAGTCCACAAGTGAAAAGATGAATATACGCTGCGGAAAATACTTTGTTTATATTTATTAACATCCTACATAAGCATAAACATCCAAACAGGACAACTCATGGTATGCATACCTCTAGGTTTAATATAAGTTTAGAAATAGCTTTTACATTAGTTAAAATATAGTGACTTTGGTTTAAAGTAATGTTATGCATGAGATATTCAAAATGATACTTTTATACTTTTAAAATAACTAACTTGCAATCCTAGCATAAAACCGTCTTAGAGAGCAAGTAAAGCCAACCAATCATCAAGAAGAGACTAAGCAGCTAGCAGGTATCTTAACAATATAAAAACTCTGGTGGGCGTCAACAACCTGACAAAAACCCACCAATAGGAAAAACAAGTATGTCTGAACTAACAACAGAACAACAACACTACCTCACAGTGGTGAGGAAAAGACGTCTGCAACAACAGCAGAATACCAGCAACCACCAAACCTAGCCGCTCAACCGGCTATTGCTCCAAAACTAAGGCCTTTTAAAGAAAAGAATACCTCAGCAAGAATATACAAGTGGCAAATAAAATCATCAATAGATAATAATCAAAATATAGCAAAAGGGGTTACCAACCCCAACCAAAGGAATGGCTGACAAACCTTAACTAATAAGTGAAACTATAACAATTAAGGTGGAATTCTCAACAGGAGAGTAAGAGAATTTGCACAAAGTGCGAAATGAAGCCATGCTTCGATAAAATCTGCAAAAATAAGCATCCAACATATGTCTATAAAATAGGAAGAAAAGAGACTGAACAGCTATAAAATACTCAATAATAGGAAGAAAAGAGTCGGTAGACACAATGTCTAACACGAACTAATAGACCCAAACATCTTCAAAAGGTACTGTGGTGGTGGCCACAATGTCCAACACAACCTGACAGTCCAAACATCTCACAAAAAGGCACTGTAGTGCTGGCCACAATGTCTAATACAACCTAACAGTCTAAGTGAAAATACCATAAGAAAAACCAACCAAGTGCAATGATTCACGAGTCGACACTAGGTTTGTGGTCCTTTATCCACTACCAACCATGGGCCACAACTAAACATCCATAAATACCTATAAAACACCAATCAAAACACTAGGCTTCTCTAATACAAGAAGGAAGAAAAATCTCGAAATTCACCCTAAGGCCCAAAGTTGATGAATGGACTCAATTCAGCGAGAAAATACAAAGTCCAAACTGATTCGTCGAGTATAATCGACAAATACAGTAGACATTTGATGAAATATACCTAGCAAAATTAGCTAACTTACAGATACTCGACGATTCTGCTAACATAACCTTGATACTCGACGAATAAGCTAAATTACCTAAGTCCACGAGAAATTTGTCGAGTATACTCGACTAATCTGGAGTTCACTCAACACTCTCAATGCAGAAGAACTCAACAACGACACCTGGATTTAACTCAGCGAATTTAACTTCACTCAACACTTCCACTCGACGTCTAGCTGAGTTCACTCAGCGCACTCGATGGCAAACTGACAATACTCGACGAATTCGTCGAGTTTACACAACGCTTTTGACTTAGACTCGCAGACTACTCGATGCTATCAATGCCAAATCAAATTCACTCAACGCCAGTGCTAATATTCGACGAATTTGTCATGAATACTCGACGACTTTGCCTTAGTCTCAAGGATTACTCAACACAAAGATTGATTCAGTCAACACACTCAACGCCAAGGCTAATATTCGGCGAATTCATCGAGAATACACGACGAATTTTCCTTAGTCTCAACTCTTAAACTATTCGATGAATAGACTTAATCAAAGACTCATACTTGACGAATTTCACTCTAGATAACCCCGCCATACTCGACGATTTTTAAACTTAAGTTAAAGGTCATATTCAATGAATTTATCCTTACTAAGACTGTCATCGTCGTTACCTTAGGCTAATTGTCCCAACTATCATACACTCGACGGGTTGACCTAGACTAGCAGTCATATACGACAAATTTTACTTTTACTTGGCTGGAAATCATACACTACTCTGCAAATCGAACTTGGTCGACCCTACACTACTCCTAATTTTAAGGAGGGAAGAAAAACAACAAAGATCACACAAAAAAAGAAAAGACTTGGCAAGGGGAAGAAATCACCACTTGCCTCTAACTCCAGAAATCCGGCCACACAAGCGCCCTTCCTAACGGATCCGATCGCAAAAATACCATGGCTACACTTCCTGAAACTTTTCGAGGAAAAAGAGGGTCAAAACCGAATAACCTAACATCCAAAATTTTAAGAAACTGGAAAAACTCACCACACACACGTAGATCTCGGCGAGAGCAATCCGAATCTACCCTCTGATGATGATTTCGAGCACCGGAGCTCCTTCAATTGACGACTGAAAGCCTAGCAAAGTCTGTCGTTCCTCTCTTTCGCAAAACAGTGTGATGTATCGAGAGGAAGACGATGAATAGGGTTTCCATCATATCGTAATAATATGTATATATATAAATATTAATTATATTATTATTATACTAACGTCCAAATTACCGATAAATCCAATCAACTCGGATTTCTACGAAATTCGCACCGAAACTAAATATCAATACTACGATTCCAACGACAAAGTCAAAATAAAAATCCGACAAACCAAACTCGGGTAAAAACTTCCTGACTTCCAAAACACCAACTATCCCAAAAAGGCTTCACCGAGTTCCAAAACAAACCCGGCTCGCACGGGATATCTCAAAAACACACTAGAAACTAGCCAAGTTAATATTCTAAGTCAAAACCATAGATACCAAATGAGCAAAAGTCACGCTCCAGAAACGGTACCCGTCAACTACGTGTCAACGTAATGCTCTGAGGTCAAAAATACACAATTAAAGGAATTAAAATAAAAATTGAAAAATCAGGGACATTACAAGAGCCGATCTACCTTTTCGAGAAGAACAATACCAACAAAGAAGAAGATGCCTCCAAGAAGGATAACGAGATCCATGGCCGGAAATGAGGTGAGCTTCCTATCCTCTCCCTTGGTGTTAGATCTATATTTATTATCTTGGAGAGAGGTCGACTAAAAAGTGTTTAACTTGTGAGATGAAGATCTCCTAGGAAGAGACCATACTAGGACCTTGTCTAGGGATTTGATGTCTTCAACCTCTTCTCTCTTCTTTGTGAAGATGATGGACTTGGTTTCGTGAAGAGAAATGGTCTATTGAGGGTGAATAATGGAGGAGGCAAGTGTTGTATGTGGTTTTGAATAAATAGCTAGGGGAAGAAGATGAATCAATGTCATTCATCTTGCTTTAAGATGCATGCAAAAATCTATTTTTTGCACGCCACAGTCTTCGAGGCCGATTTCAAGTATGTTGAGGCCAGATCTGCGTTTTTAACTAACAAAAAAATTGTAGTCCTTAGAAATACCTTTCCAACGGATGGTTACATGTTTTCATACGAGTCATGTAACCTCAGGAAAGTCCAGTCGAAGTTGCTGCATGGTAACACTTAAGTGCACTTTGTCTCGGGATTAGTGTATAATCAGATCTGGACTCGGTAGAAAGGTTGTAACAGGAAGATGTTGAGGTTTTGGTGAACTTAGTTTATTTGTGATCGTGATAAACAAACGGTTGATGGGATTCGGTTGATATATCCTAGTAAATAAAGAGTTTGGTGAAATATGTTTTTACAAACGGTTTGGAGGAGTTTAATAAACAAATGGTTCGGGAAAAGTTAGTGAACAAATGATTAGATAAGATTTTGTTGTACAAATGATACTCTTGTATAATCCGGCAATGATGTGCATGATTATAATCAAGAGGATGAAATAGGTTTTGGAAGAGGGTGAGATGCCCGATAATTGAATGTGTAACCTATAGCTATGTTATCATGTTTGATGAATATATGAAGTATCATTATACTGTTGTGATAATCATACGAAAGTATACTTGTTGCTGAATGCTTGATCATTTGGGAAGGAATTGGATGAGGTTAATTCATGGCCATGGAATATGTTGAATAGTGATCTCAGGTTTTTAAGGATAATTAGTACAGTCCACTTCTTAGAGTTGTGTCTCCCTACGGGTAGCAGTGTGGGATTGGTATGTTGTATAAGGTGGCTTGCCACCTGTGTAAATGATGAACCCTTGTGTGGTATGGAAATTTGGAAGGATTGGACGTGCGTATGTGTTGATCGCACTGGAATGATGTGTTGATAAGGGACTCGGTGCGGAGCCATTGCGTGTTGTTGAGCACGAGATGTGAATGAAGAAAAGAGACTCATTATGGAGCTCTTGGATGTGATGGTATGGCCAAGTGAAAATGCATGCGGTGTGAGTTGACACGCGGTGTCATAATCCTGGGTTAAGGATAATGTGGCAGCTCTACGGGCTCGCCAGTCATCACACCGACGGGAGTTGGCAGAGAGAATTGCATGGTGGGGCTTTGGTCCTCGGTGCTCACTCCCGAGGCTCCTTCTGTGCCATGACATAGGCCAGTTAGGGAAGAGTTCTTGGTGCATAACTACCCAAGACCCCTCTAAGCCGTAGTACGCATGGGATCTGTTGTTGTGTTCTTAGCGTTGAGGCGTATGGAGGCCTACGCTTGATAGTGTGGATGCACGCCTAGTAGTGGAGAAGCCCGCTCTACTGTCATTGTCTGGCCACGATGGATGGAGCCTGAGAGGTTAGCTACCTGCTCGAAAAGTGGGAACTACAATTCTGTGTCTACATAGCAGTTTGCATGTGTGTGAGCATGGGTGAGTCATCATATGTCATTCATACATTGCATTGCACCGCATAAGATCCTTATCATATAAGTTTGTATGGTCACTCTTAGATGATGAGTTACTTTACTGTTAAGTCGACCCTTAACCTATATGTATGTATGGGCATTCAGATAAGCTAATTTACTTTCTTGTTGTACATATATGTCTGTATGGGCATTCATATAAGTTAAGTTACTTTCCTATTGTAGATTCATACGTGTACATTGTTGTTGATAGTACAACTGTTAGTATAGATTGTTGTAGTTACTTGTTATACATTATTGGTTCCTTTGATATTGATTAGTACTATACCACCTATTTGTACCACTGCTTATAAATATATTGTACCATCATCTTTCTCCTGCTCGGTGACTAAGAGTCTCCAGGGGATCAGATGTGATAGCCACTTAATCTTTATGACTAACGATTGTTACGTCTTCCTTTTAGGAGGAAACCCCACAGATAGAGCAACAACAGGTTGTGCAGGAGGGCAGCCATGCCAGGGTGATAGGGCCTGATATGATGTTATCATCGCTGTCGTCAGTTATGGATGTGAGTTTTGAGAGACTCTTATTGTAGCCCTTTAGGCAATTTTGTACTCTGATATTATAAAAGACTTGTTGTTGCTTCTTATTATTGATATACTAGTTAGACTTATATGCTTGTGTAGATTTTGACTTCTATTTATATTCTTATGTTGGTTTGGCATTGATGATATTGATCTTAGTCGGCAGGATATGCAACTTGTGGTATAGGTCGACCTGTGTGTTGGCGCTACCGCGAGGCGGTTATTCTGGGCATAAGACTCCCCTCGGCCGCGTCTTGTGTTTCGGGAGGGGTAGGCCTGTAACGGTTCGGTTTGGTTCGGTTTGTGAGCAAAACCGCAAACCGAACCACCCCTATGTGGTTTTAAAAATTTGGAACCGAACCGAACCGCCCAAACATTGAAACCAAACCGAACTAAACCGAATAGTTTGGTTCGGTTCGGTTCGGTTTTCGTGGTTTAAATGATGTGATGAAGCCTAAATATTTATATAGAGAGATCCGGGATGGTGCGGTGAGCACAGAATGTTTTGCTAAGTGGAGCTCGGGATATGAGTCCTGATACAGCGAAGTAGCAATAGATCCACACTAAATGATTTGTTACATCATTTGGAGCACGAGTGTTGAGTTAGGTGCTCAAGAAACTTGTGCAATGAATTAATAAAAGTTTGAATGAACTTAATCAAAATACCGCATATTAGTTTATGATAGGGAATCATTTCTGAAAGATATTTTTAAAGAAGACAATTACAGTTGTTGAAAGGCTTAATCGGTGAAGAGGGCGAACTGCGAAGTCGACTAAAGGAGTGAAGGAGCTAGGGTTCGGCGCTCGGGAGAGATAAGTGGGTGAGCGGCCTGAGTGACTGAGCGACTGAGCGGGGGTTCGGGTTTACTAAAAGTCTGAAATTTAACAATTTAAGACTTAATTTTAAGTATTGGACATATAGAGTTATAAATTTTGTGCTTAATGCTTAATTGGTTTAATGAAATTTAAGTAATAAATAAAATGTTTTTATACATAGCGGTTCGGTTCGGTTCGACTCGGTTCGGTTTGCCATGCAAAACCAGGAACCGAACCGAACCATATGGTTTTTCTAAAATCAAAACCGTAACCGAACCGCGACCTACTGAAACCGAACCAAACCGTGCGGTTTGGTTTGGTTCGGTTCGGTTTTGCGGTTCGGTTGGTTTTTGCTTACAGGCCTAGGGAGGGGGCTCTTACATCAAGAAATAAACGAGAAGAAAGAAATAAATAATCATCAATCGGGGGAGTGGTCCCGGTCTCACTCCCATGAGGTTGAGGTAGTAAAATATCTTTGACATCATCGGCAATGCTACAGGGTCAGTAGGATCAACAATGGTCATGCACACGGTTTGTACTTCCTCTACTCGTACTGAGGTAAAATCCTCTTCACCTTGGAGATTGTCCTCCTCCATAGGAAGAAGCACAACACATAGATCACGGGCCTTATCCTGCACAACACCCTCAATAATATCGTTAGAAACGAATGTAGTAATATGCATAGAAGGGGAAGAAACAGTTCTCAGAGAAAAGTCGAGCACTTATTCCTCACAAAGAATCAAATCCACACATTGTGATATATGAATAGAGGAGACGGGCAAAGCCATGTCAAAGCATAGGTTAGCCACACATCTGGTGGTTTTATCCACATCATTAACTTCAAAATGTGAAGGTGACACTAACACATAACCAGAAGTCAAAGGTGTGCCACCAGAAGTAGGAGTCAGGATGATCGAGATGTCTAGCTCATTATCCTCGTCCAATTGGCAAAGATACTCGGCACAATCCTTCAGAGCGTGATTTGTACTTGACAAAACAAGCACCATTTTGTATAACTCCTCGGTCCTTGTAGGGCAGGAGAGGAATACAAAAATGGTAAATGCAACGAAGATGAGTGACCATAAGACTTGGGCACGGAGTATGAAGGACTGGAATAGAACGGTGCTCCATACACTAGGCTACGAGAATTATGCCCACCATCTCCAATAGGGAATTTATCACTAGCATGGGAAGTATCTCCACACCAACGGTATTGGATATTAAATGTAGCTCACATTACGTGAAGAAAATCAGATTGCATAAGATAAAACTTACGTGCAAAATACTACACCCAACCATAAATGACTAAGACAACCTATATTTAAAAGAAAAAAAATTGGAATACAAGAAATAAAACTAAAAAGGATGCAATATACAAATGGAAGAACTTCTTTCTCATGACTTCCACTCCAAAAACTAACACTACTTTGTTCCCCAATAATGACGTCAAAAACTTGATGCATTTGACAACAAGTGTACCGGTCGCGCAAGTAATATAAAACGGGAGAATTTTCCCAAGTATCGATCTCACAAGGAACATAGTAAGGCGGAGTTAACTTTTGAGGTTATGAAAGGGGTTTGGTTTGGGTTGCGAAAACAAAATAAAACTAAATTACTAAACTACTATGCATGTTGTAATGCACTACTTCGCTTGGAGGGATGGAGACTATGCATGTCGTTATGCACTGCTTTGTAAGGAGGATGGACGAGTAAGTTTGCGGGATGGAAGAGTAGGATTGTAGAACGGATGAGTAGGCTTGCGTAATGGAGTAGAGGTTGGAACGGGTTTGGTGGAGCACCTTAAACACACTTTAAACACAATACTTTCATAATAAAATTAAATATGAATCAATACAAAAGTTTATAGTGTACATCATCAATGATATGGAGATCTAGTTAAATTCATCAAAACAAGGGGAAAAAAGTGCAAGAAATTGACCACATCTGAAGTCTCGTTGGGATTCTCGGGATTAATCGTCGGGTTGTGAATTCACATCCTCGTTTGGTCCATAACTATGTCTGGGGTAGAAGAGGGTTGTCACTTCCTCCCAATTAACCTATCTCATTCGTCTCATGATCCAATCTCCTCTGGTGCAAGGATGCCTTGCTTGATGATGAACTTAGGGTTAGAATCCCCTCCTTGAAATCTCTTGGATGATGGAGGCAGCCTTGGGAAAAACCATCATAGAAGGTGGAATAAGGAGAGGTCGGAGCTCACCCCTATAGTTTTTGCGGCGGAACATCGCAGAATGAATTCGTGATCCCGATATGAAAGAAAACTACGGTTTAAATAGAAAAACGCGTTAGAAAATGGTTGTGCACAGTCAAACACACTACCATGCGCATATCATGTGATATTAATCCCATAGGAAACAACCTGCCTGATACAGCAGGAGATCATGCATTTTTGATCTATCGCAGGGAAAACAGCCCGTGCAAAAACAAATCGCACGAAGAGTGATAGATCACTAAATATCAGGCCAACGAGAGCAGATCGTGCGATTTTCTTCGTGCACGGTTGAATCCAACCGTGCATGAAGAAAATGCACGGGCAATAATTACATAAAATTTAGACAAAAAGATGAGGTTGTGCGATTTGGTCACGCACGGGCAAAATAGCTCGTGCGAGAGCAAATCGCATGGACCAAGGCAGATCACAAGTTTGGAGCTCTGTAGGCATCGCATGGTTTCATCAACCGTGCATGATGAGAAACACATGACTTTGCGATTTCTACAGGAAATAACTGGGTTGGAAAGGAGATCTGTCACCTAAACAGCAAATAACCAGCTGGGGCACAAGCCTCCAGCACATACAAATAGTAGGAAAAACTACAATAACAAATATGGGGAGCACCAAGTTCTTACGCCCAACAGAACAGTGTTCAATTTCACACCACAATAGGAAAAAATGTGCACCTCAAGAGAGAATTATGAAATAATGAAATGGAAGCATTTATTAACAAAATGTGAAGTGTAAGTGAGTGGAAACTAGCCCGAATGAGTCCGAAAAACACTATAAATATCATACTCATCACAAATCCAAGTCCATCTGTGTACTTCCTGGATGAATGGTGTACTTCGTAAAGTGAGCCTCAAACATAAGCTCCCCGCGAAGCTTGTCGAACTACAGTACACACATACTTCCATTCTTCTTTAAGATTCCACCGTCCATCCCCAAGGAATCACCATCACCTTGCTGAGCATCTACCACTAATGGTTGGAACTCTACATCAACATTAGTCGTCTCCCGAATACGATCAGCCAAGTCACACTGCAAATCTATCTAGTTCAGCCGAGCCACGCTAAACTCCCATCTAGCTGTAACATCCCATTTCCGGCTAGACCCCTAGGAGTCGGTTAGTTGTGACGGAATCCCAGGAAACACATAAAATTGAAATAAGCGATCAATATTTCGGGTCACGGGCTAGTCACGCCCGTGACCGATCCGTCACGCCCGTGACCTGGGCGTGACTACTTCGACGATCGTCGATCTCCACGAGACGATCGTCGAACGTGCTGTCTGGGCATGTCACGCCCGTGACCAAGGTGTCACGCCCGTGACTATGGGCGTGACCCCATCGACGATCGTCGATCGCCGTGAGACGATCGTCGAGCTTGCGGCCCGGGCATGTCACGCCCGTGACATGCGTGTCACGCCCGTGACCTAGGGCGTGACCAGCCTTCGACGACCGTCGATCTCAATTCGACGATCGTCGGCCTCGAAATTTGCCCTTCGGGCATGACACGCCCGTGGCCTAGAGGTCACGCCCGTGACCTAGGGCGTGACCAGTCTTCGACGAACGTCGATCTCAATTCGACGATCGTCGACCCAAAATCTGCCGTTCGGGCCTGTCACGCCCGTGACCCAAGGTGTCACGCCCGTGACCATCCATCGACGATCGTCGATCTCAGTTCGACGATCGTCGAACCCAGAATTGGCTATTCGGGCCTGTCACGCCCGTGACCTATGTGTCACGCCCGTGACATTGGCCGAAACGACGGTTCAGGCACGAAATTATTTTAACACGCGTGGTAATAAATGCTGGTGTGGGAAGTTACACCAGGAGTAACTTCCGGCCGTTTTCCTTCTACAATTATATAATAAATGAGGAAAAGGTGGTCCAATAGAAAACCGCCAGCTGGACACACCTGTTCAGTTTCCGCCGTTTCTTATCCCTTCACCGTAACCGAAACGTTAAGGGAGGAGCCTTCATGGCCATAATGGTTTTACCCATTCACCTTCCCACTCCCTGATTTATAAAAGCCCACCTGGACAAGAGGAGAAGGTTACGCGCTCAAGTAATCGGATCAGACCTTTGTTCTTGCTGTAGGAGAAGTCCAGCAACGCCACCACCACGCCATGGCACCCCGTCGTTCTTCTCGCCTTCAAACCGCGAACAAGGTCCTCCTCTGCTCCTTCTTTTCATGGGTAGATCTTAGGATTCTTAGAAAGGAAGTTCGCGCTCAACGGAGCCGGACTCATCTCTCGTTTTCATGAAAAACCATGAAAAAGATATTTCGAGTTCGCCGGAAACCGCCACCTCCGGCGGCCAAACCACCGCCGACCGATAGCCGTCGCCTCAACGGAGGTGGTGGTGGTGGTGGCTGGCCAGGGAAGTGACCGAACGGCCGGCGACGGATCACGGAATGCTTACAGGAAAAATGTTTTCCTGTGTCTGTTCGGGTTCATGAAGAAGATGAACAGTAGAATTAATATTATAATACATAGATTATTATATATTACTTAATGGAAAATAGTTTATTTGAACATATTTTGAGGCTGCGAAACGAGGCACTTAGAGGCCGATTTAGGAAAAATGACCAGTCACAAAAGTTGTAGCCCTCTGGGTCTACTTTAATATAAAATTGATTTTATTCAATTTGGGTGAGTGGTTTGACCACAGCACTCATTTTGGTGGGATCAAGACCTAGGCTAACCAGAAATTGAAACGGTTGCCCACGGTTCATAACATGTCCAAATGACTTGAAGTTTGGGCTGGAGGTCTATAATATGTATATCGAGAGGCTGTCCAAAAATGGGAATTTTTGGAGATACTTTGCCTAAAGTTTTTGTTTTAATTTAATAAACTTAGAGGAATTTATTTAGATGGTCAAATGACCTCCAAACCCTCCCAAATTTTGGTGAGTGGTCCCTGGCTATAAAACCTAGGTCTGTGTAAAATTCCAATGGATTTGGAGGAGTTTTGGGTGAGAAATCTTCTACCCTTAACTAGGCGTTAGTGAGTCACCTTTTCATAAAAGTGCACTGAGAATTTGGAAAGGTCAAATCGCCTCAACAGAGGCTGATTTTCTGAGCTCTGACTTAGTATGGTGTTATAACCTGTGTGGAGAAAAATGGAGTGGTTTAGGGTTGGTTTACCCTAGGATCCAAACTCAAATCTTAAATGAAGGGTTTTGAGGTTTGTGAAGGACATAAGAGCAAAAGCTCTTGTATGCCCTTGAAATTTGGAGGAGAGTGGTATGATATGCTGAAAACCCTCTGGTTGAAATGGTGAAGGAATTGGAGGTAGTTGGGTACCTCGGAAGTTGAGAGTTTGAATTACGATAGAAATGTAATTTAGTTATTTTAGGCACTAAATCTAATCCAAAAATTATGAAACTCGGGAGGAGGGGGTTTTAGGATGTATTATACTTATGGTAATTTTCCTGGAATTTTACGATTAATAAATATCATACTTCATGTGTTAAAGGATTATTAGCCGAATTGTTGTTTTAAATATTTGGAGGTTTTAAATTAATTATAATCGGTTAAAATTCTGGATTTAGATCTTGACCAGTAGAACATTGATCCCTGGATTTTTATAGAATTTTTATGTTGAGTAAATCTAGTACTTTATTCACAGATGATGGAAAGGGCTTTTATGTTTAAAAATTAATTATGGATAAAATGCTTGCTGGAAAATTGTGAAACTTGGCCAGTGCTAATTTTAGACCTTTATCTGCATGACATAAATTATTTATAATTTTTGGAAGCATATTTTCTGTACTTGATTCATAAACAACAGAAGTTAGAGATTATTTCAAAAATAGTTTTCATGCCCTTCTGATGATAGAAAAATTATGATACTCAGGATTTAACCTATTGAGATAACCTAGTATTTATCATAAATTTGTTGGACATCTTGCATGAGAACTTAGGGTAGTTCATGTTCAAACCGGTAGTCCTTGGGATTTTCGAGGAATTTAATTAAATGCCAAATAAATTAGGAAAATTTCCATTTTCTGGACTTAGGTCATTTATATCATGGTAAGCCTCCAGTAAATAAATTAGGGCATTTGGATGAGTAATTGATCATTGCATAACCGGTTCGACATGTAGTCTAGGTCGGTCTGCGTATAGCAATTGTGAATTGAAATAAGACATGACCTGAGGGAGACATTGGAGTTAAATAATTCATTTTGTTTGGGTGGGCAATAGTGGAGGAAATCGCAATAGGAAGATATAAAGAGTAGTGAGTAGTGGTGATAGCTAGAGTTAAGAGGTGCTCGGGTTCGACGAAAGATCGTCTTCCCCGAAGAGTGGAAGGTTTAAAAATCACCCTAGGATAGTCTATCGTAATTTGAGAAGGGGAATGGGTTAAGGGAAATAAACCAATAATAATAAGTGCCTTGCGAAAGGGAACTTCGGGCCGTAATGTCGCCGTCTTGGTTCCTAGTGCCCCTTGAGAGCCCTTCACGGGGTATACCGGGGGCAGTCCTGGGCTAACGTAAACTGTAATAACAAACCGACAAGAGTAACTTAGTAATTAGGGCTGCACTCTTCACAAACACTGTTGGCACAGGAAGATTGATGAGAGCTTCGGCTCGGGTGATTCGGAAACGGACGGGATGGTCCGGGGAGCTTCGGCTCGGTTGGTTAAGAGACGGACGGGATGGTCCGGGGAGCTTCGACTCGGTTTGTTTGGAGACGGACGCTTTGGTCCGGGGAGCTTCGGCTCGGTTTTTGTGTGTTTACGATTAAACTTGCATGTGCATAAAATAGGAAAAAGTTAAGGTGGTGGGTCTTTCGATATCGGGGAGTTCGATTGCACCGACACCGATATCGTTGGCTCGGCGAGGTGGTTAGCACTTCGCCAACAGAAGTCCGGTGCGCCAGCCGGCAAGAGTACGCAGGCGTCCGCTTAGTGCACCAAGCGTTGAGGCGTACGATAGGTCAGACCAGTGGTGCTTTTGCTGGTTTTGAGGTGGGCGAGGCCCAACCCACCGCTTCCGTCTGCCACTACGGAGGTATCCTGGGAGGTAACGGCTCCGAAAGGGGGAACTAAAGGTCTGTGTGCACAGAGTCGGGTGTGTGAGTCGCACTGCATGTTTCATCATACCCACTAGCATGTCATAGCATAATCGATCCATTTAACCCTGACACCTAAAGTATAAGTGGTATGGGACGCTTATACATTAGGACCTGCAAAACGACCCCTTGGTCTATAAGCTTGTGTGGGCAAGTTTATAAATCAAAGGTTAATTTCAATATATAATAACCATTGCTGTTTGATAACCGACACCCCAACGTATAAGTGGTATGGGACACTCTATACGATGGGAGCCTTGCAAAAGATCCCTTTTGCTTATGTGTTCTCGCATAAGTGAAGGTTTAAATTCATATAATTGCTTTTCTTACTGCTAGACCTATTATAACAATCATATTAACTGCTCACCGAATACATCTTGCTAGAATAAGTCCATAGTCACCTGTTTCTTGATTTATCTCTACCATCATGTCCTTCCCTTCCTTCCTCTCCGCTCGGTACCTAGGAGCCATGGGGGAAGGGGTAGGGGATGATAGGGCTTAGTCTTTATGACTAACGGTTTTCGAACCGCATCATTTAGGGGATCGTGGAGCCCAGCATGGAGGAGCAGCCCCAGAGATCGGTGCGCCTAGAGATGGGGCAGTCTAGCTCCGGAGTTCACACAGCCGGGACCGTGAGTCTCGACCTCGAGTAGTTTCTGTTTTCGCTTCCGCATGAGAGACTTGTAGTGAGGACTCTGATGTACAGGGCTTATGCCCTTATTTCTAGTTTTACATTATGCTGCACTCTGATGTTTCTGTGGACACTCCCTTCGTGGAGCTTTATTATATATATGTGATTTTACTATTGTGGACCTGCATTGCTCTTACTGTTATAATTATGCTACTTTTCTGTGATCGAAATGGCCGGCGGAATCGGCGCCTTGTGGCGATGACCCTTCAGGACGTGAAGGTGTCACCGCAAAGCGGCGATTCTGGGCCTAAGACCCCGGGTTTGAAAAGGAAAAAAAAAGGGGTCTTACACTAGCTATGCAAACAATGGTAAGAGACTCAAAGTCTTGCATCAACCGCTCATCATGTGCCTCAATCCAGTTCCCTTGCCCGGAATACGCTCTACTCAAGGAATGAGCCACAACATTGGCCTTGTCTGGCATATACTAAATTGACATATCATAGTCCACAAGGAACTTGACCCAGTTGTGTTGTCGCATATTAAAATCCTTCTAATCCAAGAGGTACCTCAGGCTCTTTTGGTTTGTGACGATCTCTACCCATGCGCCATACACGTAATGATGCCACAACTTTAACACAAAAATTACCGCCACCAACTCCAAGTCATGTACGGTGTAATTCCTCTCTTGAGGCTTCAAATGTCTAGACTCATAGGCTATCATGTTGTTATACTACACTAACGCAACCCAATCCACAACCTGATGCATCACAAAAAATATGAAATTCTTCTATATTACTAGGAAGGCATAAGATCGGAGCAGACATTAAACTTTCCTTTAAAGTCTTAAATGCTTGGGCACACTCCGACGTCCATATGAACTTCTAATCCTTGCGAGTAAGAGAGGTGAAGGGAAATGCTATCCATGAGAAATTCTACACAAACCACCTGTAGTAACCTACTAGTCCAAGGAAACTCCTGACCTCCATCATGGTTCTCATAACAGGACAATATATAATGGCTTCAACCTTCGTCGGATCCACTGCCACCCCTTTGCCACCAATCATATGCCCCAAGAATGCCACCCACTGTAAACAAAGATCACACTTTGAGAACTTAGTGTGCGAACAGAAAAAGAGAAACCGAAATTTGAACAATAACAGAGTTTTTATTTCCAAAAATTGTCTATTACAAAGGTATGGCCTCCCTTTTATAGAATGGAGGAGAAGAGAGAGATTACAAATAAGCAATGTGGACTAAATACATTTACGGTGACTAGCGCCTAAACAAAACCAGACCGTACAGGTCGCGTGGTTAGACTAGAAGGCTAACCACCCGAACATAATGACAAGCCGCCAGAGGCTAGACAGAGTGAAACCTCTAAATGCTAGGAGAGTGAAACTGCCAGAGGCCAGGAGAATGCTAGACCGTCCGGCTAAGAAGCCGTTAAAGATAATCCGCCAGACCGCCCGGCTATCAATCCGCCAGAGTGAAACCGCCAGACTTCCTGGTCTCCAAACCGCTAGAGACAAGCCGCCAGGCTGCCCTAATTCCATACTGCAACACTCCCCCTCAAGCTGTAGCATATATATAAACAATGCCCAACTTGTCGCAAATGTGAAAGAAGGAAGCGGACACAGGCTTGGTGAAGATATCTGCCAACTCATTGTCTGAAGTAACGAACGGAGTGCAACTCTGTTTCTTTAAGATCTCTTCTCTAATGAAATGGCAGTCAACTTTGATGTGCTTTGTTCTCTTATGAAATACCGGATTTTTGGAAATATATATCGCAGTCTTGTTGTCGCAAAACATAGGTATAGGATGATTATATACTTCTCCTAAGTACATCATGAGTGCCTGTAACCATTTTAACTTACAAGTGGTTGACGCCATACTCCGATATTCAGCTTCGGCACTAGACCTGGAGATGATCGAGTGTTTCTTGCTCTTCCATCTCACTAGGTTTCCTCCCACAAAGGTGCAGAAGCCCGATATGGACTTGCAATCACCTTTGTCCTCAGTATAGCTAGAATCTTAGTAAGCTTCAACCTTTAAATGACCATTCCTCTGAAATAGAAGTCCCTTACCAGGCACCGCTTTAATATATTCCAATATTCTCAGGGCAGACTGTAGATGGCACTCTCTAGGAGCTTGCATGAACTGGCTAACCTTTCCAATAGAATAGGAGATGTCAGGTTTGGTTACCGTGAGGTAAATAAGTTTGCCAACCAGATGCCTATACCTTCTAACATCTGACAGAATAGGCGAGTCATCTGTTCAGGTTTTATCTTCTCCAATAGTCATAGGGCATAAGGATGGTTTAGCCCCAGTCAATCCTATCTCTTTTAGAAGATCAAGAGCATACTTACATTTGGTGAGGACCAAAGAATTGGACTTTCGAGAGATTTCTATCCCTAGGAAGTACTTTGGGGAGCCCATATCCTTCGTAACAAGGTGTTGACGGAGATGTTTCTTTATCAGCATTATACAAGCCTAGTCATCACTAGTGAGAAGAATATATCCACATATACAGCAAGAACCACCAGACCTAGAGCGGTTTTGCGAATGAATAAAGAGTGATCAGCAGAGCTTCTTGTGAACCCAATGGCTGCCACAATGTCGCTGAACTTATCAAACCATGCCCGAGGGCTCTGCTTTAGGCCATAGATGGACATCTTTAGCCTGCATACGCGTGTCTCCCCCTAAGCAACATACCCAGGATGTTGCTCCATGTATACATCCTCTTGTAGATCACCATAGAGGAAGGCATTCTTGGCATCCAGTTGAGAAATGGGCCAATCCGTATTGACGGCCACGGACAGGAGAACTCGAATAGTACTGAGACGAGCAATGGGAGAGAAGGTGTCAAAGTTATCAATGTCATAGGTCTGAGTGAAGCCTTTAGCGACCAGTCGGGCCTTGTAACGGTCCACACTGCCATCTAGACGGAACTTCACAACAAAGGCCCAACAATAGCGAACAACATCGATGCCCAAAGGAGGAGGAACAAGAGTCCATGTACCCCGCTCGATGAGGGTGTCAATTTCCTCATCCATAATGGCCTTCCAATGAGGAACTGCAAGGGGGTCCTGGTATGTGCGGGGAGTGGCAGTGGCATAGATATCCAATGCAAAATTCCTGTGAGAAGGGGTAAGATGAGCATATGAAATAACAGCAGTAAGTGAATAATGGGTACACACCTGCACCACTTTGCGAAGAGAAATGGAAACATCCAGGTCATCGTGTTCATCAGTGTCTGGAGCATCCATGTAGGAGAGAGCTGGCCCACAAGTAGAGAGAGATGGCGAAGGCGAAGAGAGAGAAGGAGGAGATGGTGGACACGGTGAAGTAGGAGGGGTCTCGGTTGGCGTAGACGAGATGGAGGTGACGGTAGGAGAAGCAGGAATATCAAGAAGAAGGGAGGATTCGTGAGAGAAATAGGATGCATTTTCAAAGAATGTAACATCTACGAAGACGAACTGCTTCCGAAGAACAGGATCAAAAGAATAGTAGCCTTCCTGAGTTGAAGAGTAACCCAGAAAGACACACTTAGTGGCACAGGGAGATAGTTTGTCATGAGTGGTAGAGGGAGCGTGCACAAAAGCCATACGCCTAAAGATGCATAGAGGAAGAGGGAAGGGATCCTTGCCCGGATAAAGAATGGAGAATGGTGTGTGGCCTTGGAGAACTATGGAAGGAATGCGATTGATGAGATAGCAAGAGATTAGAACGACATAGCCCCAAAAGAGCGAGGTACGTGCATTTGTGTCATTAGGGTTCGAGCGACATCAAGGAGGTGAAGGTTTTTGCATTCAGCCATGCCATTTTGCTGCAAGGTATAGAGACAACTAGTTTGATGAATAATGTCATTTTGCACACAGAAGAAAGAAAAATCATGACTAAGACATTATTTGGCATTATCAAACCAAAAAAACTTAATAGACGTAGCAAATTGCGTTTTAATCATGTAATAAAACGATGTCCATACAGATAATAACTCGAAGCGCTCTTTTAAGAGATACACTCATGTACACTGAGAGAAATCATCAATAAAGATTACAAAATACGAACTACCCCGACCTATAGTAAGGGTAGGAGCAGGTCCCTAGACATCGGAGTGTATTAAATCAAATGGACGGGAAGAGCCACGACCTTGCTTCGGCCAGAAGGATGAGCGGTGATGCTTGCCAAGTTGACCTGCATCACAGTTGAGAGGAGGACTATGCGGAGGTAGGTGGGACAGAAGCTGTCGAAGAAGAGGAGGATGACCAAGGCGAAGATATTATTGGAGAAGATCCGTAGGAGAAGAAGAAAAAATAGATAGAGCAGATACATTGTCTAAGAAGTAGAGGCCACCGCTCTTAGTCTTAGTAGCAATCGTCCTTTGGGAGCTCGGATCCTGAAAAGAATAAAAAGTAGGAGTGAATGTGACGGAGCACTATAGCTACTTGCAAAGAGATGTAATAGATAACAAATTGCATGGAAACTGGGGCACGTAGAGGGTGTATACTAGGCGAAGAGACAGAGTGACTTGAACCACTCCTGACCCATTGACCGGTGAGGGAGAGCCGTCTGCAATTAAGATTGGGGGCAACCGATCATGTTTTTCAAGTAGAAAAAAATACTGAGGATTATCGGTCATATGATTAGTAGAACCAGAGTCAATCAGTCATTTACCTTGAGTCACCACATGGGCACTACCTTAAGACGTGACCACCGAGGCAGACTGCTTCAAAGAGGAGGAAGAATCACTAGATGGGTGAAAATGTAGATGCTTCATCCAGCAACGATCAACCATATGGTCAGTGAGGCCACAGTGAGAGCAGAGAAAGCGGGAAGGTCCACGTCTGCCGGATTGATGGTCGTGGCCACCAGAGCCACCCCGCTTAATATGATGAGCATAGGTGTCCGGGAGCGGTGTGGAGGATAGCAGCGGATGATGAAGTAGAGTGGCAACAGCAGCGATGCAGGCATCAGTGGCATCTAAGGCGGGGGAATCCGCCTTGCCAAGGATCTGTTGACGAATCATGTCATAGGACTCCGAAAGATGTAGAAGATAGCACACAACCAGAAGATCCTGGAAGTGCTTGTGTTGCTCGGGCAGATCCGTAGAGAATGGACGATTCTGAAGAATTTCGGCTCTAAGAGCCTGAACTTGCTGGTGGACGGTAGCAGGAGACATGGAGGTACGAGCAAAGCGGTCCATATAGAGAGTATAGATACGAGACATCTGAGCCCCCTTAGAGTAAAGAGCGGCAAGATAAAGCCAAGAAGCCTTTACTGTTTCATCATGGCAGATGACGGGGAGGCACTCATCAAAAAGGCTGTTAGCCAACCAAGTCCGAATAAGAGTTTCGCTAGCATACCAGTCATCAAAGAGATCAGATTCTGGAGGAGGTGGGTCATCGGTGAGATGATAGCGTTTGCATTATGAGCGAAGTAGAAAGGTGAAGGAAACACTCCAGTCCGGGTAGTTGGAACCGATAAGTTTGGAAATAGTTCCAAGATTGCCTGATGGAGTAGTAGGAGGAGGGTGGGCTACGGAAGTTGTAGTAGTAGTAGTAGAGGTATCATAGAGAGCCATAGAGGAGATTTGAGCGGACAGAAAGGAAGGCGCGCGAACAGGGAAAAAGAATCTTAGCGGATAGACAAGAGTTCGCACAAAAGAAACAGTTTGCGGGAAACAGTTCGCGCGGATAGACAAGAGTCTGTACGAAAGTAACAAGGAGTCGCGTGAACATGAGGCCGCTCGAAAGGAAGAGATTGTGAAAATAGCTTGCGAGCACATGTCGCAAAAATAGATCGCAAAAACAGATCGTTGAGCGAAAGTAAATAGAGAGGTTGCGCACACATAGGGCAACGCCAAGGAAGGGAAGGAAATCGCGAGGACATGGCGCAAGGAGGGGATAAACCGCGCGGACAGAAGCGTTCACAGAATCAAGCGGAGAAGATCGAGTCTTCTGATACCATATGTCAACAGAAAAAGAGAAAACAAAATTTTTACAATAACAGAGTTTTTATTTCCAAAAATTATGTCTATTACAAAGGTATGACCTCCCTTTTATAGAATGGAGGAGAAGAGAGAGATTACAAGTAAGCAATGTGACACTAAATACATTTACAGTGACTAGCGGCTAGACAAAACCAGACCGCACAGGTCGCGTGGTTAGACTAGAAGGCTAACTGCCCAACCATAACGACAAGCCTCCAGAGGCTAGATAGAGTGAAACCGCTAGAGGCTAGGAGATGGAAACCGCCAGAGGCTAGGAGAACGCTAGACCACCCAGCTAAGAAGAAGATGGAGAGAAGCTGCCAGACCGCCCGACTATCAAGCCGTCAGACTGCCCGACTATCAAGCTGCCATAGTGAAACCGCGAGACCGCCTGGTCTCCAAACCGCCAGAGACAAGCCGCTAGACCGGCCGGTTTCCATACTGCAACACTTAACATAAAGTTGGTTTTTCCTCGGAATTTGTAAGACCACTCTCAAGTATCTTGCTCTGCCTGCAACTTTGAGCATAGTAGGATATTGTCGATGAACACCACCACAAATGAATCAATGTACTTCCACACCCGATTTATCAAATCCATGAATATTGATGGCATGTTCGTTAACCCTAACGGTATCACTGAGAACTCAAAATGACCATATCTCATCCCAAACATTGTCTTGGGAATGTCCTCCTCTTGAATACGCAACTAGTAATACCCCAACTTCAAGTCCAACTTGGAGTACACCACCAAACCTACCAACTAATCGAACGAGTCATCTATTCGCAGAATCAGATATTTATTCTTGTTTGTCAGTTTATTCAGCTCACAATAGTCTATGCATAAACACATACTACCATCCTTTGTCTTCACAAACAGCATCGGTGCACTCCACGATGAAAAGCTAGGCCTAATGTACCCTTTCTCTAACAACTCTTGCAACTGAACCTTGAGCTCAACCAATTCCTTTGGAGCCATCCAAAAAGGAGGGCGTGACACCGGCCTGGCTCTTGGCACCAATTTTATTGTAAAGTCGATCTCACGCTGAGGGCACTCCCGGTACCTCCTAAGGGAACACGTCCTCAAACACTACCGTCATAGACACTTCTCAAACTTCCAACCTTGTGGAGTGAACAAACCTCTAACAAAGCTACAAATGCTACACCTCCTTAGTTCACTTCACACATCATCTATATGGCCAAAATCAAGGAGCAGTGCACTCTGCAAAGGCCCTCGGACTTGGGCTCAGTACTACCCTCGCCTCTCAAGGTCACCACCTTCATCAAGTAGTCAATGCTAGTCCGCTACTCTGTAAGCTAGTCCATCACCAAGATGGTGTAAAACACTTCTAGTGATAGGATTATTGCTACCAACATGATATCAACTTCATCTATCCTTAGAAAAATGCTCCCTTTCTTCCCGGTGACCATGAATAACCCATTTGGCATGCACAAACTAAGCTCCGTATTTGCCTCAAATGGCTCAACACCAATTCTCCGAATAAAACTTTCTGTGAGAAATGAGTGTGATTCCCTCGTGTCAAAAATCACTCTAGTGGGGCAACCAAAAACTAGCATAAATCCTAACACGCATGCAACAAACATAAAAGGTTGCAAGCAGTGTTAAACTAGCATACGAACTTAAACTTTTGGAAAATTTGTGATTTTGGTCCCTAAACTTTAGTAATTTTATTAAATCAGTCCCTATACTTCTTTTTGAAAGAAATCAGTCCCTTAACTGTCTAATCTATTTGATTTTAGTCCTAAAACTAATAATAATAAAGATATTTAAAAATGTTTTTTTTTTAAAATTAGTTCATCTTATACTATTTTTTTTCATATTCCCGTTCCTCCTACACTGACGACCTGGAAGCTCTCCGAGGCTTCCTCGGAACCTAACTAATGGGTCTATTCTCCTATTCTCTTCTCATGGCCCGATGACGAAGCTTGCTGCTTCTAGGAAAATGTATTCTGCTCTCCGGATACTCCCCTTCTTCAACTCTCTGAGGGAGGCCTCTACGGCTCCATATTTTCCTTCTTTTCCAGCCTCGATGAGCTCCAATCACATCAACAATCCGGCAATGTCCTCTCCGGCGGCATTCCGCAGGAGTTGCCCGTCCTCCGTTAATGCTCTTTCCGGGCCTATCATCACCATTACTGCCATTGCCTATGAAGCACCGACACTTCAAAATGCCCAGCATGTTGGTGTCAGACTCTCCGACACTCGTTTGACTCCTCAACACACTTTGATATTCGTGTCTAAAGTCCGACACGCTTGCTCAAGAGGGACTCGTGTGTCCCGCTCAATCGGACATGCGTGTCCCGCTCAATTGGACACGCGTCCCGCTCATTCGAACACGCGTGTCACTAAGCTAGTAACTCATGGTGAGACGGGAGGCAATTTGTGTTAGAAGTGCAATTTTTGTGAAAAATATTTTATAAGTTCATATATAAAAGTAAGAGCACATTTGTTAATGATTGGTGAAAAAGAAATTGGAAAATGTGTAAAGTTTCGAGGAGTGATCTATTTGAGGTGAAAAAAACTAGAAAAATAGATGAATGTTAGAATAATGAGTTTTGCTCCTAAAAAGTATTTTTGCCCCCTTCTAGCATTTTAAGTAGTGAAGGCGGATCTACTACTGGGGTGGATATTTTATCTAAAAAAAGATATAATGAAAGTGGGAAAAAGATTTGTTTGAGAATCAATTATTTTTACTGATGATATATAATGAAAATGTGTTAATGTTCTATCATTTTTTGATCTTTGTTAAGTTTTTCATTTGAATATTTGATGAGTAATATTTAAACATGACTTTATTTATTTGAATATTTGTTAGTTATTCATTTTTTAATGTTTTAGGATTTCATAATTATAAAAAATAAATATTTAATATACGTGTCTCAGGGTGTCAGAATATGGTATTTTTTGAGAATTGACGAGTCGCGTGTCGTATCGTGTGTAGTGTCGTGTTGCGTGTCGGTGTCGATGCAACATAGGTCATCGCCATTGCTGCCATCAAAACATTTCATTTCTAAGAACAAATTCAATGGATCACTTAGTTACTTTGTTTTTGTCAACCATTGGATGAGCCCATATAACATTTATTTTCATGAATCAACCTTACTTCAGATTATTTATCACGATGAATTAAAATATGAAGAGAAATTGATGTTTTTACTTTTTTCCCTCTACTTTTTTACTTCTTCTTTTTTACTCTGTTTTTCATTCACTTTTTTACCAACTATTTTTTCTATTTTTTTGTTATTTATCACTGAAGCCTCATAGTTAAACCCCAAGTTGATGAATTCCATGGCGCTTTCCTCCTCTTCAACCTTGTCGGAGATCTAAGATGAAGAGGTGAGGAGAGAAGAAGGGGTCTGAGAAGGTGACATGCCAGAGATTGTGTGGGTACATTATGTGTCTGAAGAAGAAGAGGGGCAGTTGGTTAAGACTTAAGACTTTTCAGATGGGATACGAAGGATTCGAAGGAGGGGAGCATTATAACAACATATTTTTTGTTTTTAATGGTTAATGAAAAAATACATTTGTATTATAGTCATAGTTTTGGCATTTAATCATGTGGATGCATTAGTTTTAGGACCCAAATCAAATAGATTAAAGAGTTAAAGGACTGATTTCTTTCAAAAAGAAGTATAAGGACTGATTTCTTAAAGGTACTAAAGTTTAGGGACCAAAATCACAATTTTTCCTAAATTTTTCATACCTGTCACCACATCGGACTGACGAATCACCTTTGCTGCCCAAGGTTGTATGCTCTAGGTTGCACTGGAGGGAAGTGTGAAACACTCGACTCCACCTCTTTTCCTTTCTCCACATAACTAGGGTCGGAGCACACTGACTGCTCCTACCTCAAGTCTGTCTCAGCACCGACCTCAATATAATTTTGAGCTATATGGCCTGGCTTACCACATTGGTAGCATGTCGATAGTCCCCTAAAACAGACCTCTTCAGAAGCTGCACCGTTCTTTTCTCCCAACTTGAAAGGATGGAGCTTCTTCTTCCACCAACTTCGTTTCGACTTCCGATGCAACGAAGAAGGTTTGCCTTCTCCCTGCTTTGCCGCAAGACCCTTACGATGCTGAGTTCAATCTATATCACTTTCTAAAAATCGAGCAGCTTTAACCAACTCATTGAAGCCTTTGTTCTTCATATATATGAGTGGTTGCCTTAAATTTTCTTTCAGCCAATTATAGAAGAGGTTATCCCTCTCCTCATCATCTGTCATGGTCGTCTCTATGTACCGACCCAAATGTGTAAACTCTTGTAAGTACTCATCTATTATCTTATCATGCTGCACCAGATGCAGAAACTGCTAATAAAGGGCTAGCCTCATCGATAAGGGAATATACCACTTCAGGAAGGCGCTCGCAAATTTATCCATGGATGGGGTACATCCAGGGAACTGACGACCACTAAGGCTCACCCACTACATCTTGCATCACCTTACAACATGAAGGACGCAAACTGGGATTGCTTGTCCTCTAGCGTCTCTACTGCCTTCATAATCTCCTTAATCCTTGTCAGCTAGTCTCGGCATCTGTCGGTGTGCTGACTCCATTGAACATCAGTGGACAGAAGCTTAAAAAGTACTTCATCTGACGTTCCCTTGCCTAACAGCCCTCTAAGCTACCAGCTCTGACGGTTTAGTCTCACCCTCCGAGGTAACAAGCATCATATCCGGGGTGATGGGAGTTACTACCCGAGCAATAGGTGTCACTACCTATGGAGCTGCCACAGCTTAGGCCGGTACCATTGCCTCTGCTAGCATGCGATAGAAATCGGTCGGGGACATGCCCATGCTTATGGGACCTAGAGAAGTACCAGCACTGCTTTCTGTAGACTTGTCTCGTGGCCTCAACGTCCCCACATTGTCGTTCCCACCATAGCATAAGTAAGGCAATAAACGAGTCAAGTACTATTCGAAAAACATGAACACAAGGACACTCATAGTCCCACAAACACTCCTATGTAGACAACTTTTTTACGTGATCTGATTACATTAAATCAATCACTAAACCTCGACCTGGACACTAACCTAGCTCTGATACCAAATTGTAACACCTCCCCTACAATGAACATATAATATGGGTTCAGCAGAGACCCCATAACATATAGAAGCCACAACATTGGTATTATGAAATGATATAAGAGTACTACCCATCTCAAAACTCAGGATACAAAATAACAGAAATATTAAACAGAAACTAGAAGTTGTCCACAATAATATAAGACTCCAAATGGCCTTATGACCTTACATAAATAAAACATCCAAATAATCGTCACATGAAACATAGCAATGTGTACCTGCACTCGTAGACTACCTCGACATGCAAGCTGTCTAACAATAAAAGAAAACATAACTTACAAGAACACATACATAACATGAGAAGGTACACTTCCTGAGTCTTAGGCCATTTTGGCCGGCGAGCTGGCTCCAGCTTTCGATCCTTGCCCTATAAAAATTTGATGTAACGTGGGTCAGCTAAGGCTTACTTCAACTGTGTAACCAATACCCCTCGTTCCGACCATCCCTAGTGGACCCTAGGGCACTCCATTACCCTACAAGTCAGTACTTTGTATACATATGCAATAAAAATGAAAAGTAACATAGAAACAACATGAGTGGGTGTTACAAACATCAAGTATTTTTCTATGTTGAGCATTAAAATCAAAAAGGGGCTTACTAATACAACATGTATGCAAACCTGAGTTTCACCCAAGGCACTCTAAGCATGTATATTTCTAACACATCAACCACATCATCACATCACATCAATCACATGGGTACTTCCATTTCCCCAATAGCTTTCAAGCCACAAATGGAACTCTTGCTTAGGCCCCACGCGCTCATGGGTCTCAACACCTGGCTTGCCCATAAGTTTTGACACTCTTGTTAGTTCCACCAAAATATCTCAATTGATGCTAATAACCCTTGCTTGACTCTGCCCGCTCATGGGTACATCATTCGGGTTATTCCAAAATCTTTGGTGTTCTCGTCAGTTTTCATAAAAAAGGACATGTCTTATCGGGACACCCTCTGCACATAACTTGCAACATCACGGGGCTAGCTAGCCGACTACATAGACAAAAGCCACATCTTCACATATTATTCAACGTATATATCCTTTTCTGCCATAAGCCACCATTCGTTCTCATGCAAACTAAGGGCATAACAATGGTGTCTTCATCACAATCAGATTTCTAACAAAATCCCTAAAATGCACGTCCAAGAACATCATTAAATCGGACCACCAATCACGATTACGGCTTCACCTACAATGCATAATCCATTAACAGAGCGGATTTCTAATGCAAAGAATGTCCGGGATGAACTTAATTGACCTGATGGTTCATCTTGAACCAAGACAACCTGAACCCCTCTCATTTGAGAGATCAGGTGCCAAATGCATAAAACAAAGGCATAAACAAAAGGGATGCAATGTTCGCCACCTAAAATTGGGAGGAGAGATGTTACCTTGCAGAATCTCTTCCTAGCCATGGTGATCTTAATTTGCATGGATAGAAATGTGTGCCTTCAAGCCCTCTATGTGATGTCGGTCTCGGATCGTGAATCGGAGCTCTGAAGCTTCGTTAATGGCGGGTGAGAGCTCCTCCTCCTCTCCACCCTAATAAAAAGAAAGCTAGAATGAAAAATGAGGATGAACCAGCCCCCAATCAAACCTAAACCCCTTCTATGGTCAGATCTAAAAAGATTAGATCGAACGGCTCATAAAACAGACTTAAATAAACAAATATGGGCCCCAAACATGACTTGTGACACACATGTGCCCAAGGTCGTGTACCTGCGCTCAAATAAAATGTCCAACCATAGAGCTCTACATGACTTTGCACACAGCCGTATCCCAAGCTGTGTAGCTCTATACGTCTTTGGACACAACCATGTTGTTGAAACCGAGAATCGACTTCTGTGGAGTTCGAACCCTTGGGGAAGGGGTGATCGTACACTTACTTCTCCTAACGAGCTTGTTTGACTGAAGACTTAGAAGTTAAAACTGATCCAAGGCTCTAACACGGAGGTCCCACCACACACCCAGAAGATCTTAGAGCGCTTCCCCTCCTTAGTCTGTGCTGAGCTAAGGGCACCTCAGAAAGCGCAAGAAGATCTGGGAATTAGAAAACTGGAAAGCTTGACTTCTGAGGTACCCCCTTGAGTCTATTTATAGTTTTCTGAAAGTGGTCTGCCAACAGCTCAACTCCGCTGTTTTAAAAGGATATACGCAGCCTGAACCGGTCTGCCAACAGCAAAACTTCGTTGTTCTGAGAAGTTAAACGTAAACCTAAACACATTGGACAGACCAAATTATATTAACCACGTGATATCAGCACCCCACTCATAAAGGGAAATCGGGATCAGCTCTCAACTCAACTGTGCAGACGCGACCTAGCTCGCGCAGTTCACATCTCGCTCTAGGCGAGGGCGAGCAAGGATCCTATGGCTCGCCTTCCCCTTACATGGAGGTGGGACAACGGTCTTGTCCTGGGGGTTACTTAGGCGAGCGTGGGCTGGCGAGCCGACCCGCACGATTCTCCTGCCTTTGTGGCGGAGGCGGGCCGACTGCCCCTTAGGCTCGCCCTCCTACTGAACTGATGCGAGCCGGCTGTCCTGGCTTGCCTGCTTACTGAACTGATGTGGGTCGGTTGTCCTTGCTCGCCCACCTACCTGGCGGATGCAGACCGGTTATCTTGGCTCACCCGCCTACTTGGCGGATGCCGGTCGGCTGTCCTGTCTCGCCCGCCTACCTGACGGATGTGGGTCAGTTTTCTTGGCTTGCCCGCCTACCTAGCAGATGCGGGCTGGCTGTCCTGGCTCGCCCGCCTGCCTAATAGATTCGGGCCGGATTGCATTAAGGGCCCCTCTCCTACCTTTTTGGACCCACTTGGCGAACATTGCATTGTACACAATCCCCGCCCTTTTTGAGCTTTCGCAAAGCTCGGAAAGAATCATCCAACCCCATGTGTTAGGTGAGTGTCTGCTAAGATGGATAGAATCTTTTTGGTGGTTCCCACCTTCTTTCTATATAGATACCACCAGGCTCGGAGAAATTCCCCGATCTTCTACTTCTCTTTTTTCTCCACAAACTACTGTAGCTGAGCGATGCCCATATCAGAAGAAATGTGTGCTCGCCTATCGGCCGCGAGGGAAGGATCATGGGTGCAAGTCATTGATGATGCCCCTTGACTAGCGTGAGGGTCGCTCAGTCCCGTCTTAAGGCCAAAAAAGGAGAAGATGAGAGGCGGTCTCCCCCAAACGGCGCCCCTGCATCCTGTTCGGCGGCCGGTGCCGAGGCCAAACATAAGGTACGCGGGCTGGTTTCCTGATCATTATCATTCCAATTTTGATTTCCCCTCCTTCGTAGGAGGCGCATCACGAGAATGGAGGCGGGGGAGTTGAGCCGAGGTACTCTTCCTCGCATGTGTCTGAGCGGGTTGCCAGCCCCTTGGCTACGGGGCATGCCCTTCCCGCGGTCCTGACCGCTCCTCTAGCAACTGGTGAGTTCTTGACCCATCCCCTTAGCTTTCCAATTGATTCCCCCCTCACCTTCTAATTTTGATATTGCAGCCTCCACCCCAGGAGCCATCGACCGTCCCCCGCTGGTTCCGCGATCGCCTGCCTGCCCTAGGTTGGGAAAATCCTTTGCGACTCTTGAAGGAGAGCTCTTCCAGGGCCGGCCAAGGACTTCCCACCCGCATGCTAGCGCGAGGGACGTGCCAACCTTGGGTGAGTTTGTGTGCTTGCTTGCTTGCGACTATATGCCTGCTTTTTCTGACCCTTATTTCTACAAGCTTCAATGCCATCTCGTCATCTGACGTGGACATCAGTGAGGGGTACTCGCATCTCAGAATACCTATGCGACCGCATCTCAGAATAACGTATCAGTGAGGGGTACTGCATCTCAGAATACCTATGCGACCCGCAGGATGCCGAGGAGATGAAGAGGTGGGTGACTTGGCTATTCCAAAAGCACTCCCCGATGCTGTGGGAGTTTTGTGATGGGGTGGACGAGGACAAGGCTGAGGCGAAGGAGTGATTCGCGATCCTAGAGGGCATGAGGTGCCCAGAAGACGGCGATGGGACGACTTCTCCGAGAGTACACATTACACAAGCATAGGAGCGACTCAGGCACACTACAGAATAGGTCAACCTGGACCAGCGGGAACTGCTGGCGGTTCGCGAGTATTACTAACCTCGCCTATCGCCCCATTCAAGGGTGCGAGGGTGGGGTAGGTGGAAGTGGATTCAATACTAAACCACCCACCCATTCCTCGTCGTCGGCCTGCAGGCCTGGGTCACACCTTTATCTAGATCCGCTTACGTGATGGAATTGTGAACTGTCATTTATCTTGCTTTTGTAATTATTTGGGACTGCTTGCTCGCTCACGGGCCTGTGTTGATGTTAATTCTTTCGGTTACTTATTACTGCTTAGATTTCCTTATGTGAATGTTGGCGAGCTGTCATGCTTGTCTACCCCCCCCCCCCTTTAGGCGGGCACGAGCCAACTTGTTTCGTTCACCTCTCTAGCGGATGCAAGTCGACAGGGCTAACTCACCAGTTGGGCGGACGCGGGCCAACGTGGCTCGCTCGGCACTTGGACATATGCGAGTTTGCATGGCTCACTCACCACTTGGGCAGACGCGAGTCAACATGGCTCGCTCGCCACTTCCCTATTGTCGCATAGTTTTCATAGGGCCATGCGGGATCGGAAGTCAAAGCGTCAAGGCATATTTTTGTTATCCGCACATTTCCCGCAAATAGTACGTTTTCCCTCCCTTTCTCTTTTTATAAATATGTCACGATCCTTCTCCCCACCTACCGCATTTTAAACCTTCTGCATCTTCTCCACTCCTGCGATTCTCAGCCCACCTCTTCTCGCGAGAACTTCGGCGTCCCGCCTGACTAACAGATTGCGAGATGCGAGGCAGTGGTGGCGATGCTGAGGGGAGGAGCAAGTGCGCATGGACCTTCTCCGATTACCCCTTCTTCTCTGTCACCCTCGTCGAGAGTGAGTTCCTCACACTGTTCAGCGACTTTGTCCCGCCCGACTTTGAGGCGAGGCGACCCGGGGAGGAGTAGAAGATCAATGATCTCTCAAAAGCGGAGCTATCAATCCCCATCACTCACTTCTATGCGGGCCTCCGGCTTCCCCTATGGCTCGAGGTCTGAAAAATTCTGAAGTACTTTGGGGTCATCCCCGGCTAACTGACCCCCAACTCGGTAGTTGTCATGGTCGGGTTTGCCTGCTTCCTGTAGGAAAAGCGTATCGAGTTCAGCCTCGCGGTCTTCCGCGAGCTATTATCCTTCCGGGCGAACAAGGATGACACTGCATACTTTTCCAGCAACCACGTCAAGGTGCGGGAGACAATAAACAAGATCCACAACTGGCTCCGAAAGTTCGTCTTCATCAAGGGTGACTGTGGCAATGTACCATTCTCGCTGGTCCAACTCAGCGAGGCGAGCTACCGCCCCCTAGCCTGGGGGGCCATAAATTAGAGCTCTGCGGGTTCTTCCAGGGGAAGAACTTTGAGGTCGCATTCCTCCGAAGGAACATCAACTCTCTCTCCCCTATCCCACATGGGGTAGGTAAGCTCCTCGCACTCGACCCTTTTTTACTTAGCCCCTTTTCATTGTTGTTCTAACTCTCTTACTGCAGGTGAACGGGACTGAAAGTATCTAGTGTCTACCTAAATAACCTAGAGGGGGTGAATAGGTGATGTTTGCGTCTTTTTGCGGAATAAAAATAATTTTAAATAACAAGCACACAAACGCAGAGATTTTATTGTGGTTCCCCGAGTTGGGTACGTCCACTGTCCCGCCTCGCCTATCTCCCACGAAGGGCAGATTCGGCTACTTCACCAAACTCAAATTTCGTCAAATCTTACACCTCAGAGTCGCAATTCCTATATCTCAGAGACGACGCTCCTACAACTCGGTCAACAAACTCTCTTACAACTCGATCCGCAAACCAGATCTACTCTCTCGATCCACAAACAGATCTACAAAACTCGTCCTACACAATTTAAAAATAATATTACAATAACAATACACGACTACAAGTCTTGATCCAACGTTCTTGGAAGGGTTTATCTTGAATCTTGGAGAACTCGGAAAACTTGAAATCTTTAGATCTTGAATCTTCAACCGACATGGATTGGAGTAGAAAGAATCTTTAAGTAAGAATCAATCCAGTCAAAGGTGTCGTAGAAGAAGAGTATTGCTCGAAGTCGCGGCCGATCGGAAGTATTTCGCGAAGCAGGTATCGAGCGTCCGACGGAAAACTTTTTCAGGAAGTTCTTGTAGATCGAAATCAACAATTAGGTTTTGGATCCTTAATGATTTCGAGATCATCTTAGGTATTTATAGAGAGATTCAAAATCAAACGGCTATAAAAGGTTTCCTAAAAAGAACCCTAGAATTACACTGTGCATGGCCGACGGATTCCGAACCAGAAAAAAATTGGAAAATCGCCAAGTGTTTCTCAGCGAGTTTCGTCGAGTATCCAATATGATACTCGCCGAATATGAAGATGATATTCGCCGAAAATGCTTTGGAAAATATATAAGAAAAGTCGACATAAGGCTCAACATACCCGACGAGTATCACCCAGGATACTCGTCGAATTCGGCGAGTATCGCATGGGATACACGTCAAATTCGGTGAGTATCGCCAGTGATACTCGACGAATTCGACGAGTATCACCAGTGATACTCGGCGAATTTGCCTTGGCAATTTTTCTGCTTTTCTGTGAATTTTCCCTAAGTATATACGACGAATTTGATGGGTATCAGGAAGCATACACGATGAATTCGGTGAGTATCAAGAGGATACTTGACGAATTCGACGTGTATGACTCACCGTACTCGCCAAATTTTACTTAGGTAAAATTCTTCATTTCTGACTCATGGTCTTTGGCCTTCCTTGATCTGTATCCTGTACTTGGAAAATAAGTACACCCCAATAAAGAGATTACACGTGAGTCAACACGATGGCCTACACAATGAGGATTACATTGTACAGTCCTATGTTTACTAACTCACTGTAACCTGACATTGGTGTGTACTTGGCATTGTAAACTGGAAAGTACATAACTAAAATGCAATATCAAATACAACCTCAATTCATCTTAGCTTGACTGTACCCTTCTTCAAATCAAGGTTATTGTGGATACAATACCCAACAATCTCCCCCTATTTGAAGAAGACAAAATCCTACAAGCTAAGGTGAATTGCACATACCAAATAAATTTAAAATAAGACTTGAAAAGATAAATGAAATTAAAAAGATAACAACGTACATTCCAAGACAATTAGATAAATCAAACATATATATATATATCAAAAGTGTTTTAGATTAGGGAGGGTAGGCCACACACACAACATTGAAATATATATAATAATTTAGGTCTTCTTGTTCTTTCTCTTCAAAAGCTGTCTCTCAAAATATTCTATGGGCTTCAGATAGTACTTTGGAGGAGGAGGAGGCATAGGATCAACATTCTTGTACTTTCGGAAATGAATCCTCCTCCTAGTGCATGACTATAGTGATCCTGATGCTTCTCCACTCCGAGCTCGTATAGGGCAAAGGTGTCTAAGATAATTCCTTTTGAAGTTGGGCCCCAGACCTCCTCCATTTCTCTATAGGGCAAAGGTGCCTTGCCCAAATTTCCTCTTCTTGATAGCTGGAGCATCTGAGAAAGAAACAGTAGTAGCCTGAACATCTGGAGTCACAGCAGCAGCAACATGAGCCTGAGAGAAGTCCTGTGAGTCTGTCCAGTATTGAGTGTAGTCCGGATCCGGATGAACATCAACATGAACAGGCTCAGCGGGAACTTGAGACGGGAAAAACTGACCATGTAACCAAACGGTGTTGTCATAGTTGTAGTCATTTGATTGTTTGAATTGATCGAACATAGCCTTTTCAACACCGACAATCTTAGTTGTAAGGGATTTCTCCCCCTTTTTGGCTTCTGTAGCAATTGCATTGGCATAGGATTTCAAAGAAGAGTCATAATGTGCCATTGATCTGTTATGGGCCTCGATGAGGGAGAGAGCATTTGTGTCAACATTTTTCAGTACTCCTTCGTTGTGCTTAAGTCCTCTCATCATAAGAGTTACTGCAGTTGTAGCTTCTTCATACTTTGTGTCAAATCTGGCCTATAGCTTATCAAATTTTACTTGAACTGCAGCAAGACCATCAAGCATAAACTTCTCTGATTGCTTAACTCTTTTGACCCCTGTCTGCAACGAGGCATCAAATTTAGCCTGTTGCCTAGCCAACATTTCTTCAAAAACTTTCAGCATCTGATCACTTGAACTGGGAGTGCCTTGCAGCACTGGTATAGAAGCAGATGGATAAATATGAGCTGGCTCTGTAGCACCTAGGACAGGATAATGTACAACATCATCTCCTTCCTCCTAAGAAATGGTTACCACCTCCTTCGGAGAAACTGGAGGGGCACCTGACATCTTGCCAATCCGCTTCTCCAGGTTGCGCATCATTCTATCAACCTGAGTGGAGATAGATATCCTGGGCTGGGTTGCCTCCCCCTCAGACACTGCAGTAGAGACCGTCCTAGGGAGAGGAGCAACCAGAGTGTCTACAGATGTAGGCACAGAAACCACAATGGCACCACCGCCAACCTTAGCAGTAGCAGAATTGTTATCAGCAGACTTATCAGCAAACACTGCATCCTCATCAGTAGTCTCAATTTGATAATCTTCAACTATCAAATCATTATCAGTAGCATCATCATCAACCACATCAGTATCAGCATCCTCATCATGATCAGAGGAAGTTAGATGCTCTGCATTAGCAACCTTGTCAATATTTGCAACTGATAACACCTCAGCTGCAGTAGCAATACCAATAGCAACAACCTCTACGATGAGATCCATAGGCCATAAGTCTGCAAGCACTGTATCCGGGGCCACTGAAACTGAAACTATAACGGGAGCTGGAACTAAAGCAGAATCTGGAACCGCTGGCACTAGAACTATATCTTGAACTACAACCACTATCTCCCCCTTAATTCCTACACTCAAACAATCAGGAACCTCAATGGGGTGAGGAGAAGGGGTCCTGACATCAAGAACATGATCTTCCTCCTCCACTGGGGGTATTGGGGCTTCCCCCGCAGGATGATCCGCCCATCCCAACTCAAGAAGATTGTAGAATCTATCTTCTTTAGGTGATGGACTCCTTGGGTCATATCAAACCTATCACCATCAAGATAATTCAGGTATAGGGTGATAATCCTCCCAAAGTTGGGAGTGTGTAGGCTGTCCTTTATCTTGGCAAACAACAGAGCACCCCAATCCAGCTTCTTCCTGCAGACTATTGCAACTAGTATTTGAACATTTCTGTGGACAGATAGCCTTACGAGCCCGTCTTACAAATTAGAACCTTGCCAACAATGTCTGAGAGGAGCTTACCCTCCTCACTCATTCCTTTGCATTTTATGGCCTTGGTGCCTCGGGGTAAACCGCAGAAGGATAATGTCCGGGTAAAGTCGGCCTCCTCTAGGTAGTCGTCCTGATCACAGATAGGTAGCCGCAAGTACCTAGACAGTTGGGAGGCATTCACCTTCACTTTGATTTTCTGAACCTTGCTTTTTATCACAGAGTCCTCATGATGTAATTTGGCGTTATTGAAAAACTCCAAGACTTCCTTGTCGAGCACCTTGTAGGGGTGTTTGAGGACAAAGGAGAGTCCAGCGGTCTCAAACATCAAAATGACATTCCTGAATTCATCGGAGGCTTGAGAAAATCCTGTGGGGACCAACTCA
Source organism: Platanthera zijinensis (assembly GCA_039513925.1). Classification (NCBI taxonomy): domain Eukaryota; kingdom Viridiplantae; phylum Streptophyta; class Magnoliopsida; order Asparagales; family Orchidaceae; genus Platanthera; species Platanthera zijinensis. Next base: position 66,878,778 of record CM077093.1, read on the forward strand.
CCTCCCCCAAGCAGACCATAGGTGGTTCTAGGAGCCATTGATGAAATAGGAACACTAAAATCTAGAGTGAAAGATTCTAGAAAATGGGTTGAATCTCTGTAGAATAGGTTTTCTGTTAACTGAAGCTTCTAAAATCATTAAAAACTACATTGTGGAATGTCTGGAACGACAACACGCTACTGGGCTGAGGAAATGTAGACAGTTGGCGATCGAGAAAGTTCACTATGCGGGATCGGCGGGAGTGAAAGTGTGACTATCGGCTAGGGCTTGGGGAAGATGAACAATCCTAGTCACACGCATTGCAGGAGTTCTTCGACGGGTACGATGAAGTGAATTCGGCATAATCCGGAAGCCAAAGGGGCGGAATTGCAGCAGTTTGGCGAGTCGTCGTGTTTCGGCGGGTTACGTGATTTTTCCCTCCCTTCTCTATTTATAAGTATATATATATATATGATTAAAATTGTACTAAGAAGGAGCGTACCTCGATTTTGGATGTCGAATCTTCGGATCCAATAAAGTTAATGGAAATTTTGCACAAAATAGAATTTGGCGAAATTTGTTGTTGGAGGAGTCCGATTCGGCGACTATCGCATGATTATGCGATGAGTTGGCTGAAATTCACAAAATTTGACTTGAAAAAAAAATTCCTGCTTTGTTGAAATCGATCCTGAGACAATTTCTTCCACTTTGACCGTCTTCATGGTGCCTTGTTCACCATACCCAGCTCCGTTTTGAAAAACGAGAACTTGTTCTCGTCCAGCGGCTTCGTAAAAATATCAGCAACTTGCTTGTCTGTCGGGACATAGTTGAGGGCTATTGATGGAGACGACGGCCCTCAACAAGTTGAAGACAAATACGACATGCTTACGGAAGTTATCTCTCCGCCTCCAAGTAAATATTTGCGTCGTCGTGACGATCATGTGGAGCGACGCCAAAAGATCCGCCCGCGTCGCAAACCAATCTAATGATAGCTTAATTAAATCATTTTTATGTTTCTTTAATTTGCAATGTCTATGGCAATGTTTATGCCATGTTGTGTTTTAGTTTAATGTGTGTTGTTTTTATTTATTTATTGTGGGCTGCAAATAGCCGAACTCTTGATGTAGCCTATATATAGGCAAGTATGTTTTCATTATGGATTAGTGAATGATAAAATATTGAAAACCCTAATCCTATCTTGAGAAGCCCCCTCTCTTTCTCCTTCTCTCTCTTTTGCCGCCCCCCTCTCTCCCTATTCCTCTTGGCTGCCGGCCTTCCTCATCCTCCCCCCCTTTGGCCTCTTGGCCTCCTCTTTCTACTCCTCTTCCTCTCCTCCTTTTAGCATCCCAACATCTCCCTCCTCCATAAACATCAAGCTCGTCCTTCCTCCACCATAGCCTCCAACCACCTCCTCCTCCTCCACCAAACCCGGCCAAACTCCTTATCCCCCTCACAAAACCGAGCAGCCCTCCACCATCAGATTTCCCGAGCCCCTCTTTCCCCTAAGCCGTCGGCCATCTCTAAACTCCACCTCTCTATAGGCTCGGCCACCACCTCCCCCTAACCGACCCTCCATCTCCTCCAAACCACCAAACCGGCCACTATTCCTCAACCCTACCCGACCACTAACAAGAGGAACTTCCCCTTGAGGATCTCCAACACCGGCGTGAAGCGACAAGGGCGAGCAAGATTTTCATCTCCTTCCGGCGCAACTCCGGCGGAGCCGTGGAGGGACGATCCAAGTAGAGAGTAATCAGAATCACCCATTTTTATTGGGTAACGAATCCTTCCTACCTCCCGTGTGATTTCATTTCTTAGATTAAGTCTTGTGGTCGATTTATCTTTGGTGTTATTTTAGATAACCTTGAATGGTATCGTGGATTTCTTTGCATGCTTTGTAATTCCCTTTTTTATCATTTTATATTCGAGAAGGTTTGGCGAACCTCGTTTGGCTTTTGTTGGGAGAAATCTACCTATTCCGAATCAAACTTTTTCGGTAGAACTCTTTTGGTACAACACCGCTCGGTCGGACCCAATATTGGTCCTTTTAGCTCGATCGAACCTTGGCCTTATAGCCCTTGTTGGATCCAAACCGGATTGGCTACCCGTATGCTAACATAAAATTGATAGACTTAATTGCGTGGTGTTGCGTAGAGCGATTGTGCGAGTGAAGGGATTGGATCGACGAGTGATGTGGCGTTGGACCGTAGTTCTATTCGATGTGAAACGTGCAAGCCTACATCAATTTGGTATCAGAGGGAGGTTCACGTAAGTTCCGTAATTGGCACCCCTCCCCCATCTTGTGGCACGTTACCCGCACTTCTGTTTGCACGTTAGTTGTCAAAATCCCAAATTTTTTTTTTTGTCTTCCAACAGCAGCTTAAATTTCTTATTTTTCAGCAAAAAAAATTAATTAATAACCTTCATATTTTATTCTGCAAGAAAATATATTTTATATTAATATTACCCTAGTGGTTAAGCGGGAACAATTCCGACAATCCTATTTTATTTGGGTCAGTTTACTTTTCTTTGCATGTGCACAAGTATCGGATAGAGTTTTCTCTCCGGTTCTTACGATTATGGCCTATGACGTTCACGTTTCCCATTTGGACTATTGGTATAAAAAATCCATGGATAAGCCTCCCCCTAGGCAACGCCATATTTATCTTACCTATGACGGTTTAGGGAATCCTAAAAATTTTAGGGATTGGCTTAAGGAGATAGAACTTCATTTTGACTATCGCGAATGGGAGGACCTCCAAAAGGTTCACTTCGCCCGAGAGCGGTTAATAGGTCGAGCCCAGTCATTTTGGATAAATGAAGAGCGTCGTATTAGTAATTATAAACACACGTGGTGGGCGATGCATAGCCTCCTCTCGGATCAATTTGATCCCGCCAATCTCCATACTACTAACGCCAAACCTTTGAGTGAGTATCGTTATGGCGCTAGTTCCATACCAACCTTTAGGACTGACTATAAACCTAATGCCCAGATCAAACGGCACATAAATGATGATTTGGCTCCCCTACAACAAGGGAATAAGTCGGTCTCAGAGTACATGCAACTATTTAAGGATATGATGGTTAGGTGCGGTATGAAGGAATTGCCCGAGATGACCCTCTCTAGGTTTCGTAGGGGGTTAAACCCTTACATCCAGAGTAAGTTATTGTGTTATTTGCACACCGACCTAGACACCACCTTTAGTACGACGTTGGAAATTGATAAGCACCATATTCCTAGGCCTAAGGTTTCCTCGTTTCGGACGACCACTACTTATGAGTCTAGTGGCATATCTGATTTTAAATCTATTGAGCGATCTCTACCGATTATGCCTGTAGACCTTTTTGAGTCTCCCCCTGAGTTGTCTAGTCTAGTTGTTTACTCTCCTGTTGAGTCTAAGGTATTGTCTAGGATCGTGCCCGTCACTGAGGACGAGACTGTTTCCTTTGACGATTATAGCAACGATGAGGATATTAGTTACCCTAGTGACCTGGATGAGGATTTCACCTCTGAGGAAACCTCTCCACTCCCCGTCGACAATATTTTGGAGCTGTCTCCCTTGGTTATTATGGAGTCTTCGGTCGACCTAGTGTTGTTAGATGTTTCAACAGTGTTGGAAGAGTATTCGGGGGATGAAAGTTTATCTTGGGGGTGAAGATAGCGTGATATGTAAGAATAGCACCTTGCCTAATTTTGGCCATACTAGTGTTGTGTCTGTTCACCCTAGTTTTGAGAGCCCTCTCCAAACTATGATCCCCGTCGTGTTAGAGTGTAATATTACACCCACTGAGAAAATGCCTGAGTCGGTAGACATTTTGGCTGAGTTAGTAGAGTCACCTTACATTGAGAGATGACCTAGTAGTGACTTGGAGGATGACCTGTTCGGACTCGAGCTGGTTCCTTTTAGACCGAGATATGTTGAAGGTTGTTCTGATGACCCTGTTATATTGGATGTTCCGACTGATTGGGAAGATTTACCGTTTGTGAACGAATTATGTTTGGATAATTTTAGCGCTATGAGCCCGAACGATAGTTCCTTGATGACAACACCTTTATCTGAAGTTCCTGAATTAAAATTTTCATCGGGCTTGATTTTCCCCTTTTATGAGACCATTACCGATTCTAAATTAATCGACGAGACTAGCGTGTTGGACGAAATGGTAAGCGAGGAAGTGGTATTTTTGGACGATTATTTAGTCTTAACCCCGGTTGAAAGTTCTTTGATGTTAGCTTTGATTGGTAAAATTAATTTTGATTTGGATTTTCCGGGTTTGATTTCACCGACCCTTCCTCCTATTTTTGTGCCCGCTTTCGTAGATGATTTAGGCAGTGGACTCGGATGGCTTAGACTGATTTGTTGTGACACACCCACTATATTAGTTCCTGTATTGACGATGTCCCTATGCTTAGGTCTTAGTCAGTTTAGTGCGCTAGTTTCTGGTGTGTTCGTCGCTCTGCGTAGATCTGAGGACGCTTCACATTTGACTATGCTTTTCTCTGTGTGTCTAGCTATGCCCCTACCCTCGTTAACTCCTCATTCTTTGACTATTTTGACACTGGAGGTGGTGTCACTTTTCACACACTTATATTCAACACCCGGTCGCGCGAATTTACCCCCCGCCATTTGATGACCCCTTTTTCCACTCGTTAGTGACAACAATTAGGCCACATAAGTTGTATCGTTCGCACCTGTTGCTACACCCGGGTGCGTTCAGCTCTACTAGTATTTATGATGAGCGGTTTCCCTTGGCATATCTTCATGCCAAGCGTGATTATATTAATTATAAAAGTAGAACTGCGATGCTCACCCCTATGAATATCATCTTTGATTTTAAGGCTCCCATCCCTCCGGACTTAACTCTTTTATTCTCTGAATTTGGGGTGAGTCACATAGCGCATGGGTTCACACCACACGGTAGCAAGTTATCTAGGCGCATTTTAATAGAATTAATCACTCTGGTGGCGTCTCATTACTTACTCTCTAGTTTGTCGGCGAAACCCATTCTAGATAATGCTCATTATGATCCCCTCTCATATAAGCACACTAGTAAAGCGCTAGCCATTCCAATTATTTAGTATCATATTCATGCTAGCTTACATAAAAGAGCATCTCACTATACGGTGATCGAGTTAGTTTTGGTGCGTCTCGACCCTGAACGGATGCCTTCTGGCACTTTAGAAAGATGGCAATTTGGAAAGCTGGACCTTTGCCGGATATTAATGAACTTTGGAGAATTTGCATATCATTTGAAGCTTTCCATTGATTGGGGTATCACCCTTAATTTTAATGTTTCTAATTTAACGCCTTATGATTCTCCACCACTTGATTTATCTGTCTGTCCGTATTGGTTCACTTTGTTCTCTTTGGGGTTGGGTTGTGAGTTAATGCTTGGATTGTTTTCTTCTTCGGTCTTCCCTGGAGGTATGTTGGTTGTTGATGCTGAATTTTGTTTTCCTTTATTGCCTAACTCTTCTCCAAGGTTCCCTAGGAACATACTTTTGCATGACAGGATACTCCAGGTTGTTGTGCTCTTCTCTCCAAGTGGGGTTGTCTGCCACTCTGAGGTTCTATTGGATGATGCTTTCCTGCACCGGTACTTTCAGACCTACTCATCGGTGATGAGTACTTTTAAGCGGGGGAGGATTGATGGAGACGACGACCCTCAACAAGTTGAAGACGAAGACGACATGCTTACGGAAGTTATCTCTCCGCCTCCAAGTAAATATTTGCGGCGCCGTGACGATCATGTGGAGCGACACCAAAAGATCCACCCGCGGCGCAAACTAATCTAATGATAGCTTAATTAAATCATTTTTATGTTTCTTTAATTTGCAATGTCTATGGCAATGTTTATGCCATGTTGTGTTTTAGTTTAATGTGTGTTGGTTTTATTTATTTATTGTGGGCTGCAAATAGCCGAACTCTTGATGTAGCCTATATATAGGCAAGTATGTTTTCATTATGGATTAGTGAATGATAAAATATTGAAAACCCTAATCCTATCTTGAGCAGCCCCCTCTCTTTATCCTTCTCTCTCTTTGGCCGCCCCCTCTCTCCCTATTCCTCTTGGCCCCCGACCTTCCTCATCCTCCCCCCTTTGGGCCTCTCGGCCTCCTCTTTCTACTCCTCTTCCTCTCCTCCTTCTAGCATCCCAACATCTCCCTCCTCCATAAACTTCAAGCTCGGCCTTCCTCCACCATAGCCGCCAAACACCTCCTCCTCCTCCACCAAACCCGGTCACACTCCTTATCCCCCTCACAAACCGAGCAGCCCTCCACCATCAGATTTCCCGAGCCCCTCTTTCCCTTAAGCCGTCGGCCACCTCTCAACTCCACCTCTCTATAGGCTCGGTCACCACCTCCCCCTAACCGACCCTCCATCTCCTCCAAACCACCAAACCGGCCAATATTCCTCAAACCTACCCGACCACCAACAGGAGGAACTTCCCCTTGAGGATCTCCAACACCGGCGTGAAGCAACAAGGGAGAGCAAGATTTTCATCTCCTTCCGGCGCAACTCCGGCGGAGCCGTGGAGGGACGATCCAAGTAGAGAGTAATCGGAATCACCCATTCCGATTGGGTAACGAATCCTTCCTACCTCCCGTGTGATTTCATTTCTTAGATTAAGTCTTGTGGTGGATTTATCTTTGGTGTTGTTTTAGATAACCTTGAATGGTATCGTGGATTTCTTTGCATGCTTTGTAATTCCCTTTTTTATCGTTTTATATTCGAGAAGGTTTGGCGAACCTCGTTTGGCTTTTGTTGGGAGAGATCTACCCATTCCGAATCGAACTTTTTTGATAGAACTCTTTTGGTACAACACCGCCCGGTCGGACCCAATATTGGTCCTTTTAGCTCGATCGAACCTTGGCCTTATAGCCCTTGTTGGATCCAAACTGGATTGGCTACCCGTATGCTAGCATAAAATTGATAGACTTAATTGCGTGGTGTCTCATAGAGCGATTGTGCGAGTGTAGGGATTGGATCGACGAGTTACGTGGCGTTGTACTGTAATTCTATTTTGTGTGAAACTTGCAAGCCTACATCAGCTATGTCTCGTTCTCCACGTGCTTCCGGATGAAGTGGTAGCGCACCTCGATGTGCTTGGTCCGGTTGTGGGAGAATGGATTATTTGCGATTGCAATGGCGCTGGAGGAGTCGCAAAACATCAGAATTTCTTTGAACTTCAAGTTATAATCTTCGATTTGATTCCTTATCCATAGAAGTTGTTCGCAACAACTACCCACAGAGATGTACTCTGATTCGGCAATAGATGTTGCCACACAATTCTGCTTCTTACTTCTCCAAGAAATAAGCCGTCTTCCGAGGAATCGGCACGTCCCGGAAGTGCTTTTTTTGTCGACCCTGCTACCTGCAAAATCAGCATCTGAAAAGCCAATTAGCTCGACGTAATTACGTCTTGGGTAACATAAGCTAAGATTAGGTGTACCCTTAAGGTATCTTAAAATCCTCTTTGCAGCGACGTAATGAGATTCCTTAGTGTTCACCTAATATCTAGTGCAGACACATGTTGAAAACATTATATCTGGTCTACTAGCAGTCAGGTAGAGCAAGGATCCAAATATGCTTCTGTACTTGGTTTCATCAAAAGGTTTCCCTTTCTCGTCCTTGTCCAGAGAAACAGTTGAACACATTGGAGTCCTCATGAAGGTTGTGCTCTCCATTCCGAATTTCTTAAGAAGCTTCTTGGTGAACTTCGTCTAAGAGATGAAAATTCCATCTTCAGATTGCTTCACCTGAAGTCCTAAGAAATACTACAGATCTCCCATACTGCTCATTTCAAACTTCCCTTGCATAACTTTGGAAAACTTCTTGCAAAGGTTGTCTTCTGTAGAGCCAAATATGATGTCGTTGATATAGATTTGCACTACCAAAATCTTGCCTTTAACTTCCCTAAGAAATAATGTCTTGGTTATCTTTCCCCTTGTGAACTTGTTCTCAAGAAGAAAGCTAGACAACGTCTCATACCAAGCTCGGGGAGCTTGCTTTAAACCATATAGAGCTTATTTAAAAAGAAAGCATGATCAGGGAATTTAGAGTTTGCAAATCCTAGGGGTTGCGCTACGTATACTTTCTCTTTCAGATCCCCATTCAGGAATGCTGACTTCACGTCCATTTGATAGACAGTGATACCTTTGAGGGCAGCATACGCAAGAAACAACTTAATCGCTTCGAGCCTGGACACTGTAGAAAAGGTCTGGTCGAAGTCGATCCCCTCTTCTTGTCGGTATCCTTGAGCTACAAGTCGGGCTTTGTTCTTGATAATTACTCCATTCTCATCCAGCTTGTTTCTGAATATCCACTTGTTGCCTATCACGTTCTGTCCTTTGGGCCCGGGTACTAGCTCCTAGACTTTGCATCGTTCAAACTGGTAGAGCTATTCTTGCATTGCCATTATCTAAGAGGCATCTTTGTTCCCCTCTTCGAATTTTTTCGGATCAACTTGCGACCGAAAGCTGAGATGCAAAATTTCATTAGCTGTACCTCTTCTGGTTCTCACACCGTCGCCTGGCTCTCTGATGATTTGATTTGCTAGGTGATCTCTTATGTGTCAAAACCTTAGATTCCTTACCCTCCCTCAAGTAGGCTCTGTAGCATCTTATGCAGCCTCTATGGATTGAGGCACTTCTTCCTTTATGGGTTCCTCATCTACCAAGCCTGGATCGACGAGCTTAACTGAGCTTGGAATGTCTTCTTTGACTGGTTCATCCAAGCTAAGTCCTTTGAACCTGGTACCTGCATCTACACCAATAACACTAGACGAGCTGCTATGAAGCATTCTAGTCTCATCAAATACAATATTTATCAACTCTTCTACCACCAGAGTTTTCTTATTGGAAATCCTATATGCCTTACTATGGCTACTATATCCTACAAATATACCTTCAAAAAATTTTTCACTAAACTTTGTGCGGTAATACTTCCCACTATTAAGTACAAAGCATTTGCTTTCAAAGATTCTAAAGTAGGACACAGTCGGTTTTCTTCCTTTCAATATCTTATAGGGGGTCTTACGATAGCTTTTGTTGATGAGTGCTATGTTTTGCACGTGACATGCCGTGTTGACTACTTCATCCTAGAAATACTCCGGTAGTGAAGCGTCGTTCAACAAGATTGTACATGCTTCAATTAGGGTTCTATTTTTTCTTTCAGCAACTCCATTTTGTTGTGGAGTGTGCGGGCAGGAAAACTCATGAAAGATACCTTGGCTTCACAAAATTTTGTCATGGCACCAGACTCGAACTCTGTTCCGTGGTCACTTCTGATTTGATCATTGAGCAGTCCAATTCATTCTGAATTTGCTAGACAAAATTAGTGAAAGAGTCGAAGGTGTCTAACTTGTGTTTCAGAAAGAACGCCAAAGTGAAATGTGAGTAGTCATCAACAATCACTACCGTATAGACCTTACCTCCTAAGTTGTGAATAGGCATAGGACCGAATAAGTCAATATGAAGCAAGTATAAGCTTTGTGAAGAATCATTTTCAGCAATACCCTTGAGGGTAGCTTGTGTTTACTTACTCATTTGACAGGAGTGATAGGGACTCTCTTTAAGGCACTTAATGTTTGGGGCATCGCACACTAAGTTGTGAGAAAATAGCATATTTAAGGTTTTGAAATTAATATGTGTTAATCTCTTGTATCATTGGTCACAAAGAGATGCACTATCTTTTGCAAAAAAGCATACTGGGTAGAATTGTCTAAGCAAAGGAAATTTAAACAGAAAATATTTCTGCTCCAAGTGTCTGTTAAGACCGTCTCCAAATTTGCAGACGACTTTATCAAGCACTTGTCCTTGCAGAACTCAACAATGTAGCCTTTATCACATAGTTGACTTATGCTTATGAGATTATGGTGTAATCCTTCAACATAAGCCACGCTACTGAAAGAGACTATGCCATTGGAAATCATACCATAACCTTTTGTTGTTCCCCTGTCTGAACCTCCAAAGATGACACTGGGGTATAATCACACAAAAGGCTTCTTGTTCCGGTCATGTGCCAAGAGCATCCACTGTCCAAATACCAGATCGGAGTTCTATTGGCCTTTGGACATACCTGCAAAGATAAATTAGTTTACCTTAAAAACCCAACCGTATTTGGGTCCTTGGTTCCTGGTAAGCATACTCCCCTTAGGAACATTAGCCTTGTGAGTGGTTGGTCTCGTATAGCTAACTATAGGAGTTACAATATTGGCAGTGTTATACCTACAATCTGTGCAAAAATGACCAATTTTGCCGCAGCACCAACAGTCGAATCTGTGGTACATCCTTTTGTACTTCTGCTTTACCCTTTGAACGTGAGTTCTAGCAGGGGTAGCATTCTTAGAGGTGGAGGCCTCCTGGTTGCAGCATATAAAGAGGCCTCCCATCTCCTTAGCCTTAGGCACAACAGATTTAGCTTTTGGTGTCTTCTCATTGTTATGGTCATGCGCATATGGACCATAACTCTTCATCTTAATTTCCTCAAACGGTGCTTTGAACACGCTGGCACCAAAGTCATGGGGACAGGTCCATCCCTGGTATCTATCCTTAGGCTCTACATGAGTAGGCCTAACATGATGACCATAGGACGAATCAAGATCAAACTTGTTTGTCGGGAAGATTACTTTCCTGAACGAAGGTTGACTCATGGGTGCCTTCCCCTTTTCTTTGGCGCTAGCCTTCTTGGCAGCCTTACCCTTTTAACCAACGTGGCCAAGACCACTACCCTTCTTCTGTGTAGAGAACTCATCAATGAGAGGGAGGATAGTCTTTGGCTTGGATTAGCTCTCAACGAGTTTCCTCTCTACCAAGAGCTTTTCTTCCAGCTCATCAAGATACTTCTCTTTCTGACTTAGTGTTTTAGCAGAGCCTTATAGCTCCTCCTTTAGGGAGTGGACTTTATCTCTGAGTGGAAGCAATTTTCAATTTCTTCCTTCATAATTGTTTCCGCTGCCTTGAGGGAGGCAATCTCTTTTGACTACCTTTTTACTACCTTACAGCATTTGTCAAAAGCTTTCAATAGGACCTCGTACCGAGCCACTAACTCAGAATCTTCCTCTTCAGAAGAGTATCCATCATGGACATTAGAGGACATATCAGATTTAGAGAGAATCTTGTGCGAGTTTACCTTCCCGCGATACTCTGAATCGCCCACTTCCTCATCAGATTGAGCCATATGTCCGAAGTAGGATTCTTCATTCTCAGAGCTCGACTCACTTGAGTCTTTGTCGCTGAGAGTCTTTGACTTTTTGGCGACGAAGCTCTTTTCTTCTTTCTTATTCCCTTTGAAGGATCTCTTCACATCCTTCCTTGAGTTATCCTTCTTCTTGTAAGAACACTTTGCAATCATGTGACCTGATGTTGGGAATTGTGCCCTACAATGTTCCTCATGATTTGAGGAGGCATCACCAATCAAGCTAAGGGACATAGATGTATTTGATGTGTGCTTAAGTTCATGCACGCAGGTTGTCCTTGATTGGACAGGTGAACAAAAAGGGTAAGCTAGAAGTCAGGTAATTTGACTAAGGCAAAAAGCGTTGAGTGATCAAGGTACACTCAACTCTCTCAATGCCAGAGACAGCTGAGACAACTGAGAAGAATGTCTAAGGCAAAAGCATCGAGACAGCAGAGACAGCTCATAAGAATATCTCAACATAACCACTAAGACAGCTGATAAGATCAACACAACGTTAAGAGAAATGTTGGTCCCAGCAAAACCGCTGAGACAGGAAATAGTCTCAGCTATGAAGAAGAAATAACTGAGATAGTTGAGAAGAAACTGCTAAGACAGAAGGTAGTCACAGTTGTGAAGAAGAAACCACTGAGACAATTGAGAAAGAACCGCTGAGACAAAGCTAGCAGAAATTCTCTAAGTACAGAAGCGTTGAGTGAAGCAGGCTCACTCAACGCCTCTAAAGAAGAGCTCAATCCAGAATTCATCGAACTGAATTCTGAGTTCATCGAGCTGAGCTTACCTTTCGTCGAGCTAAAGTTAAAGTTTTAAGATTATGAGTTCGTCGAGCTCAGTTCAGAATTCGTTGAACTGATTTCAGAATTCGTCGAACCCAGCTCACCTTTCGTCAAGCTCAAGTTAAAGTTTGAAGATTATGAGTTCGTCCAGCTCAGTTCAGAATTCATCGAACTAATTTCAGAATTCGTCGAACCCAGCTCACCTTTCTTCGAGCTCAAGTTAAAGTTTGAAGATTCTGAGTTAGTCGAGCTCAGTTCAAAATTCATCAAACTGATTTCAAAATTCGTCGAACCTAGTTCTCTATTCGTCGAGCGCAGACAAAGTATTTCATGTCGTTTCGGGAAAGCTATAATAGCACCGGAAGCTACTATTTGTCCCCTTCTAAGGAAAGTGGTGCTCACCATCCTTGGCTAGGCCCACATTCAAATTGTGATGTTGCATCAAATCAACAGATATAAAAAAAAGAGAGAAAAGGGGATTAGGGTTAACAAATATAGAAAAAAAAAACAGAGATGGCTAGACTTCATCTTCTCTGGCGAGCTTGAAAGCCAAGTCCAGCAGTGCATGCCAGCAGGCAGAGAAAGATAGCTGAAGCTTTTTCCAGTTCAACAAGTTTATTCTTTCTAGAACAAGGTAGCTGATTCATCTAATCAGTAAGGAGAGATAGCTATGTGAAGGTTCTTCAGCCTTCAGCGGCAGATAGATGTTCTTTAGTGCAGCAGAGAGGAGCTAGCTGTAGAAGAAGTCTAATTCCTTCTACAGCAAGAGGGCTAGACTGATATCTGCTCAGTCCAGCAAGGTAGATTCTGAGATTTATCTCAGAGTCAAGGTTTAATTTTATTTCAACTTCTTGATTAATTTCTTGTAGGATTTAGCTTGCTTGAATCTGAGATATAGGACACTTTGTGCTTGAGTTGTAGGTGACTAATTAGTCACTGAGGTAGGTGCCCTGCTGGGGTACTGAGGTAGGATCCAAGTGTGGATCTGAGGTAGGGTTGTCCTCCCAGCCTAAGTGTAGGGCCTAGTGCCTTAGGTAGGTGACTGTTGAGTCACTGAGCTGTAGGTGACAAGTGTTTCACTAAGTTGTAGGCCTTGGAGGAGGCTGAACTGTAGGTGTATGGAAGGGCACTGAGGTAGGTACCTGGAAGGGTACTAAGCCATAGGAGTGTCGCAGCACTCTGAGAGTAGGGCCTTGTGCCTGAAGTTGTAGGGCTGACAAGCCTGAGCTGTAGGCCTTAGAGATAAGGCTGAGGTAGGTGGTTTGAGGACCACTGAGCTGTAGGAGCACTACAGGGCTCTGAGGTAGGAACCTCTATGGTTCTGAGGTAGGGTTCTGAAGAGAACCTTAGTGTAAGGCTGAGGGGCTGAGGTGTAAGCTCTGAGGAGCATTTGGAGGAGTTTGTGCCTTGTCTAACATAAGTTAAAAAGGTGGGAGGGAAAGTGGATGTAACAAATTATGGAACCACTATAAATATCTCTGTGCTGTGCTTTGTTGCTTGTTCTTATTTATATTGCAGGTTCTAAGGACAAGTTTTAGATCACTTAGAAAGAAAATAGCAAAAAGACTTAAGAAATTTCAAAGACCTATTCACCCCCCCTCTAGGTGACTAGCTAACCTTGAAGTAATAACTTTCAAGTGGTATCAGAGGGAGGTTACTCAAAAAGGATCTAACAATCTGAGTATACCTCTAAGGTTAGCTATAAGATATAATTGTGGGGTCAAGAATGAACTATAAGGAGCTAGGGGTCATGAAGCTGCCAATATGCAGGAAGGAAGGATTTGGCCTCTGGAAGCAAAGGGTCAGACTGTTCATGGAAGCATCTGACCCTAGGATCTATGTAACAGTAGTGGAAGGACCTTTTATCCCCACAAAGGTTTTCACCATAGATCCAACTTTGAGAGTGCCTAAGGCATATACATAGATGGACAGAGATGAAGTAATTCTGTCCACCATGGACAAAAGGGCACAAAACATTATAGCCAGTTCCATTGATGACTCAACCTTCCCAAATCTTGTACACTGCAAGACCTCCAAAGAAATGTGGGACACTCTTGTTGTCTACATGGAAGGCTCTGAGGAAGTTAGTGATGATAGTAAGTCCATGCTCAAACAAGAGTATGAGGCTTTCAGGCAAAGCAAATCAGAAAAGGTGGTTGACTGCTTTGAGAGGTTCTTTAGGACAGTTAATGAACTAAGAACCTATGATAAGGTCTTCAGTAACTATGAGCTGAATGACAAGTTCCTCAGATCTCTCACTAGAGATTTGGACACCAATATTTGTTCCATTAGGGAAATGGCTAAGATGGCAGACACTCCTCCACCAACCCTCTTTGGAAAGCTGCTGTCCTATGATATGCAGCTGGCTGCTAGACAAGAAGAAGAGAAGGGGAGACAATCTAATACCAAGGATAAGACAGTGGCCCTCAAGGAAGAATCCCCAAGGAGTAGAAGAAAGACTCCCTCACCACTAAGGAGGGAAGCTGAATCCAGCTCAGAAAAATCTGAGTCAAGCTCATCAGACAACTACATGTTAGATAAAGATCTAATTGCCTTCTCCAGGCAATTTCAGAAGTTCATGAAGAAGGACTGGAGGAGCAGGCCATTTTCATCATCTCATCACAGGAAGTCCTCCAAGAAGGACATGTATGGCCCTAGATCGAGTAAACAGATTTCATCTAATGTTATCTGTTATTTTTGCAGCAAGGTTGGACATGTCATTGCTGAATGCCCAGTCAGGATCAAGGAAGAAGATGAGAAGAAGAAGCATCACCAACACCACAAGGACAGGAAGAAGGAGAAGTCCTTTGTGGCTAAGAAGGAGAAAAACTGGACAGATTCTTCCTCCTGAGAATCAGAAGATGATGAAAAATAAGCCTATATAGGACCAATCTCTGCTGGTGCAGAACCAGAAGAAGAAGAAGAGGAATATCCTGCTGCAAGGATAGAAATAAGGGCCCCTCTGTCACACTCAGACAGTGACAATGAGGAGGATGAAGAAGATAGTTGAAGTCATGGCTTAATGGCAATGACTGAACATGAAAGAAGTCAAGAAGATTCAAAACAAAACAAGGTACAAATTCTCTCCATTTCTACATCTTCCTCTGACTATGAAACCAGTCCAGATACTGGTGCATCTTCATCCAGTGATTAAGATTGCTCAGAATCTGAGACTGATGTCATTCAATTGATTGACAAGTATGGACTGCTCCTAGATGCTCTAAAGAAGAGCAAAATTTTTGCCAAAAGGCAAGCCAAGGAGATTGAAGTCATGAAGCCTTATAAAACTCTTTATAGCAATAAATCTATTGAGTTTTATAAGAAAAGTCATGAGGTGTATGAATTCAAGAAAAGTCTTGAGTGTCAGACAAAGCTTCTAGAAGAGAAGTAAAAGCATATTAGATATTTGGAACAAAAGTTCACTGAGAAATTGGAGATTGTGATTAACCCTTCTCAGTCACGGGGTCAATTGCCAAAAGCTGCAATTTGTCAAGTCCCTGAGAAGCTGGGTATTAATCACATTAATCATCAATTCAAATCTGAATTCCCCAAAAAGAGGACAGTGTTTCAAAATGCAAATTTACCTTCTAAAACTGTCAAGGTTGGACCTCCTCTTAAGGATCAATCTAATGTGTGCTCTACCAGTGGGGTAAAGACACATGATCTCAAAAGGAGTGATGCTGTCCACTCTAGCCATAACGTTCAGGATAAGTTCTTTAGATTTAGATCCAAATATCCTTTATCTAAAGAGATGAGAGAGACCACTAGATGGCAAGCTCCGAAAATACAATTGGCCCATCCTAGACTTGCCGTATTTAGTTCTTCATCACCTTCACTCAGAAAGAAGGAAGAAGCAACATTCAATGCTCATCTAGCAAATGTAACGCCCCCGATTTTTCTGCGACTATTTTATTCTCATTTGGCGTTATGGTGACGCATTTTCGTGGCTTGCGCCATTTGTGGAGTGTGGTTTAGCTCCTTAGAACTGAGTGGCCTATTTTGTAGCCTATGGGCAAGGTCTCCCTAGAAAGCCGAGTCGTTTTGGGTGACCCGGTGTGGCCTCTTGGGGGATGCTTGTGTTTTGGCTTTAGGAGGGTATAACTCGAGTTCTGTTCATCGAAAGTTAATTTCAACTTCGCCGTTGTGTTCGTAGCGTGGGTATTTAGCTACGGTGCAAATTTCGTCGAATTCCGAGGTAGTTCTGTTTTCGTGCCATTTTGGGTGTGTCATTAGTAAAGCCTAGTAGAAATTCTCTTATTTTAAATAAGAGAGCCGGTGGTTGGGTTTCGGTTTTGCTGAACCGACGTGTCTAAGCTTTTATAAAAGCTTTATTAAGAAGTGGCGGGCCCACTTCTCTTCCCTCCTTCTTCCCGAGACCAAAAGAAGAAAACCGTCTGCTCCTGTTCGCGGAAAACAGAGGTGGAACGACGGTTAGCCCTAGCTTTCGGACGGTGATTCCGGGAGTGTTCGTGGACGGATTTCGATTCCGAAAGCGGAGTTGTCTTGCTCTCGCTAGAATCTACGTTTCGACGGTAATAAATTCGATTTTCGTGGAGTTTTAGGAGATTTGGTATTTCGGTCTTGTGGTTTTCCGCCATTAAAGTACGGGAGTGTGCTTTTAGGTGCTGCTGCTGCTAGTGCCAAGTAAAGAGGAGGGAAAGCCGTCCAAGCTTCACCGAAAATCGAGGCAAGTGGTATTCTTGCCCTTGCCATTGTTGTTCTCTTGAAATTCTGAAAATTCCCTGTTAGCCCTAGGGTAGAAGCCAAGCATGTTTTCTTTTATCTTGCTGAATTTTAGAGCTTAGATTCTCCTATGAGCCCCCCTTCTTGTGCTGTTGGTGCTCAACCCGCCAGCGTAATGCCATCAATTAAACTCCAGATTGCTGTCTGGTTAGTGGCTTGCGGGTTAAGCTGAGAGAGAGAGAGGAGGGGGTGCCTATTGTGTTTGTTCGGAAGAGCCTTTTTTGGATTTTGTCTGGCCGGCGTTGAGTGTGGTACACACACTCAAAGACTTTGCGGGTTTGGCATTGAGTGTGGTGCATACACTCAACGCCGTAGCTGTAGCCAGTCAGAATTTTGCTAAGTACTAGGGCGTTGAGTGAGGTGGACTGACTCAATGCCGCAGCCCCTGCTAGCGGCTAAGTACTTTGGCGTTGAGTGAGTCGACCTCACTCAACACCATTTCCGGTTTGGCGTTGAGTGAGGCAAGCTCACTCAATGCTGCGGTTTTCCTGAGAAGCTATGTCTTTTGTCATTGAGTGAGTCGACCTCACTCAACGCCATTTCGGTTTTGGCGTTGAGTGAGGTGACCTCACTCAACGCCGTAGCTTTCTGTGCGGCCAAGTACTTTGGCGTTGAGTGAGGTGTGCTCACACAACGCCGCAGCCTTTTCTGAGGCTAAGTACTTTGGCGTTGAGTGAGTTCACCTCACTCAACGCCATTTCTGGTTTGGCGTTGAGTGAGGTGACTTCACTCAACGTCGTATGCAAGTTTGCGGCCAAGTCCCGTGGCGTTGAGTGAGTGAACCTCACTCAACGCCATTTCTGCTTTGGCGTTGAGTGAGGTAGACTCACTCAACGCCACAACCCTTCTTTGCGGCCAGTACCTCTGGCGTTGAGTGAAACGACCTCACTCAACGCCATTTTCGTTTTGGCGTTTAGTGAGGTCAGCTCACTCGACGCCGCATATTTGCCTTGTTTGCGGCTAAGTGCCAGGGCGTTGAGTGAGTGAACCTCACTCAATGCCATTGCTGTTTTGGCATTGAGAGAGGTGGACTCACTCAACTCCACAGTCTTCTTTTGCGGCTAAGCGGCAGGGCGTTGAGTGAGTGAGCTTCACTCAACGCCATTGCTGCTTTGGCGTTGAGTGAGGCCAGCTCACTCAACGCCACTTTCTCTGATTGTGGTTAAGTACAGGGGCGTTGAGTGAGTGTACCTCACTCAATGCCATCGCTGTTTTGGCATTGAGTGAGGTTAGCTCACTCAACGCCAGAGAATTCTTACGAGAGGCGTTGAGTGAGTGAACCTCACTCAACGCAATACCTGTTTTGGCGTTGAGTGAGGCTAGCTCACTCAATGCCAGAGTTGTTCTTCTGGAGGGCATTGAGTGAGTGAACCTCACTCAACGCCATGGCTATTCTGGCGCTGAGTGAGGCTAACTCACTCAACGCCAAGGTCTGGTTAGGCGTTGAGTGGGTCCCACTCAACGCCAAGCCGTGTTGAGTCATTTCAACACTTTTTACCTACCTCGATTTTTATTCCTGAGTAAATTCCTTGTTTATGTTTTGAGTTTCCTTGCCGGCCATGTTTTTTCTTTCCTAAAGGCCGAATCGTGGGTTGTGGATAGTAGTGGTGGTTTGAAGATCTTCATGGCGGAGGTGTTGTGTAATTTAGCCGTGGCCACCCTTTTTCTTCTATCTTGCTCCAGGTACGGGCTGGGCAAGGGGGTGGAAGGTCCCTAGTGCTTTCACATGTAGACCCTTGAGCTTGTTGGCTTGGAAATGGTGGTTGGGGGACTGAGTTTGCCTTCAACTCGGTTCCATGTTGTTTATTTTGCTACAACCATCTCCCAAAGCTTAGGGTGTTAGACATTTCTTCCTTGGTAGATTGCAGCATCTTGGACTCTTGGTAGCTTAGTAGACTCTGCAGGATGTAGTTTCTGGGAAGGGTTGACGTTGTTTCCTCGCACCTAGTGCATTTCTTTTTG
Organism: Platanthera zijinensis; assembly: GCA_039513925.1. NCBI lineage: Eukaryota > Viridiplantae > Streptophyta > Magnoliopsida > Asparagales > Orchidaceae > Platanthera > Platanthera zijinensis. The sequence continues at coordinate 66,897,436 of CM077093.1, forward strand.
TCTTGTCGTGGGGCAGTTGTGACTTTTACTGCTGGGTGTTTTCCTCTTTCATTTATCCTCTGGTTGACACTTTCGTGCAGTTTTTCCTTGTTTTGCTTGCTGAGGTATTCTTTTCTTTTGAATGCCTCAGGTTTTGAGCAGTAGCCAGTTTGGTGGCTAGGTTTCTGTGGTGTTGCTGGTGGTCTCTTGGACTTTGGAGATCCTTCTGGATTTGTTTAGTGAGGTAGTTTTCTGCACTTTTCTTACAGACATACATATTTGCCAGTGGGTTCGTGTCAGGTTGTTGGCGCCCACTGGTAGTTGTTACCTTTGTACTAGATATATTACTTTTACTGCTACCATTTTCTGGAGATAGTCTACTTGCTCTGAGGAGGATTTATGCTAGGTTGCTAGTTATTTTTAAAACTACAATTATTATTATAAGTATAGCTCATGATCAGCATGTTTTATAAAACTCAATCCCTATTTTCCAAACCACGTATAAAGATCGTTTTCTTATATATAATATAAATTAAATGTAGAGTCTTGCATAACATAAGTGGTCCTTTTGGGAAACTTATGCACTCCTTAGGATGTCAATCCCGAATAAAGTATTTTTCCGCAGCGTATAAGTATAGTTTTTAACTGTGGATTAGGTGATCCACCGAGCCGAGGGATATGACCTCTAAAATATAACTGATTTTCTAATCATTAAACTCATGAATTACTTTCATAAAGTAAAGTAGATGGTTTTTCCTGAGCGTCAGCAGTTATCCCCTGCTCGACGTGGCATCATGACGCGTGTTTTCTCAGACTCTGATAATTCCTAAATTGGGAGAAAATGCGGGTTGTGATAGTTGGTATCAGAGGGAGGTTGCTTGACAAGTTAGTCGGGCAACCTTTCTTTGATTGCTTTAGTAGTTCAGCATCATGTCATTCACACACCGATATGTCATCAGCACGTCTTGGAAAAAGCACGAACACTACACTCATAGCATATCATGAAGTATACGAGGCATATTATGTAGTATGGGATGTATAATATGTGTTCGTATATGGATCCACCATAGGGGCAACATGTGAGGGTTATGTAGTATAGGATGCATAACCTCACCACATGGCTGCGACTAGCTCGTTTTCTTTTTTGTTGCTTGAGAATGTTATGTAGTATGTGATGCATAACATTTTCATGTGTACGCCGCTCATAACATGCATTAGGGCTTTTTTAGAATGCAAAGCACAAACATGCATGACATAACATTGCATAAGCACAACGTGCCAAGCTAAAGACTGGCAGGATGACATATGTACACACATAAGCTTTCAAGTCAAAAGTAATACAAAGTCATGCATTCCCGATCTAGGCACATGAATTAGCATGGTGGTGGTTAACCATCCTAGGTTAGGGCATAACATCAATTTTTTGTAAAAAAAAGATAAACTCCTAGAGCAAGTTTAGCAACTTTAAGTTTATATCTATATATGTATTGTCTGTACTTGTAGTTGGTTCTAGCCGTTGTACTAGGATCTGACTGATGTTGCTATGATTTTAGGATGGCGAGACGTCCTTCGACTAGATCGACTCCCCTGTCTGAGGGTGAGTCATCTGGAGCGCAGAATGACGCGGTGATCGAGAGCCTGCGATAGAGTAGTGATGCCTTGAGCAGGCATATGGTGGAGGTACAGGCCCAGATTCAGTCCATGGTGGAAGTTGTGGCAGGTCACACACAGGGAGTGCAAGGCCCTACAGGGGGGTTAGTTGTTCCTCCTCCTCCTGCACCCCTAAGACCTCCAATGGTGGTGCCAGCAGAGATGGCCTTCATCTCGCAGTTTCAGAGGTTGAGCCCTCCCACTTATGACGGGAAGGCAGATTTCATGGTGATAGACGATTGGCTGATCTCCATGGAGGAGATGTTCTCATACTCAGGGATTACAGATGATCAGAGGGTGAGGATAGTCGCCTATCAGCTTAAAGGTTTGGCTAAGAGTTGGTGGCTGAGAGAAAAGGAGAGTTTGGTAGCTAGATGCTCTTTAGAAGTGTTCAAGGAGATGTTGTTGAGGAAGTTCTTACCCTCGGTCGAGCGTGACCGCCTCATGAACGACTTTCTCCATCTGAAGCAAAGGCAACTCACGGCGGGTGAGTATGAGATAGAGTTCAGCAAGTTGAGCCATTTTGCCCCTGGATTGGTCAGCATTTAGGCTGATCGAGTTAAGCGATTTCTCGGTGGCCTGAGGAGCGAGGTGCAACAGTTGATCAGTGCTTATGGGTTAGAGACTTATGCAGGAGTAGTGGAGGCTGCTCTGAAAGTGGAGGCTATTGAGACCGCAAAGAGCAGAGGCCAGCAACTGAGGAAGGATAAGAGGAAGTCTGTGGAAGAGAAGAAACCCCAGGTACCCGGTGCTGCTCCAGGAAAGAAGAGCAAAGTGGTGTGTAGCTTCTGTGGCCGGTCAGGCCACCCTGTCGAGAGATGTTTCAAGAAGGCAGCAGCTCAGAAGAAGGAGCAGGTTCATGCGATTCAGGGTGCTCCTAAGAGGGATGTCTCCTGTTCTGTTTGCAAGCGACCCGGGCATGATGCTGCCCAATGCTGGTCCAAGGATAAAGTCTGCTATCAGTGTGGGCAGAAGGGACACATCAAGGCTAGGTGTCCTCAGGTCCAGCCTATTCTTCATGCAGTTCAACTTCAGGCGCTACCTCCACCTCAGCGGGTGGACAAGGGCAAGGGAAATCTGAACGTGATCTCTTCCGAGGAGGCTCAAGCTTCGACTCAGGTCATCTCACGTTAGTTGTCTTTCCAGCCTGAAGGTTTTGTTCTTGTTTTACTAGAATGTTTGCAGTATTGTTGTGGTAGTTCCTTAGTTTTATATGCTCCTATAGGGAAATTTAAGGTGAAGAATTGCTGGGCGCGTGTTCTGTTTGACTCCGGCGCTACCCACTCGTTCGTGGCTAGAGCCTTTGTGGAGTGACATCGGTTGACTTTAGATCGAGTTCGGGATACCTTCCGTGTCAAGTTCCCCTCTGGTGAATCTGTGTTGTCAGATTTGGGCATGTTAGATTGCCCTATTTTGTTGGGGGACTTCCTTGCGAAGGCAGACCTGAAGATGATTGATCTGGAGGACTTCGATGTTATTCTGGGCATGGACTGGCTGTCTAGGTATGATGCAGTAATTCAGTGCAAAGGGAAGCGCTTGGACTTCATCAGGGACGACGGTCAGCCCGGAAGCGTGTATGCTGATCTGAGCTAGGATTCTCCTGTCATCTCTGCGGTATGTGCTCAGAAGCTGTTTCTTTCGGATTGTTTTGCTTGTTTGGTCTCGGTGGTTGGGACCGCTGTTAGTGTACCGTGCTTGGAGGAGATTCCAGTTGTTCATGGTTTTGCCGATGTTTTTACGGATGATCTTCCTGGTCTTCCTCCTGAGCGGGATGTGGAGTTTGTGATTGATTTAGAGCCGGGTATGCGTCCTATTACTAAGGCGCCGTACCGGATGGCCCCTCGTGAGTTAGAGGAGTTGCGAGTTCAGTTGGATGAGCTATTGGCAAAGGGATTTATCAGGCAGAGTTCGTCGCCTTGGGGTGCTCCTGTGCTGTTTGTGAAGAAGAAAGATGGGTCGATGTGACTTTGCATCGATTATAGGGAGTTGAACAAAGTCACCATTAAGAACAGGTACCCTCTGCCGAGGATCGATGATTTATTTGACCAGTTGTGCGGTAGCACGGTGTTCTCCAAGATCGATCTTCGTTCTGGCTATCATCAGCTCAGGATCCGTGAGGCAGATATTCCACAGACTGTGTTTAGATCGAGGCATGGAAACTTTGAGTTCTTGGTGATGTCGTTTGGTTTGACCAACACACAATCAGCCTTCATGGATATGATGAACCGGGTGTTCAAGGATTTCTTAGACAAGTTCGTGGTGGTCTTCATCGATGACGTGTTTGTTTATTCTCGCAGCGCTGAGGAGCATGAGCAGCATCTGCGCTTGGTTCTATCAGAGTTGAGGAATCACAAGTTATTCGCCAAGCTGAGCAAGTGCGAATTTTGGTTGCCTCAGGTTTCATTTCTAGGCCACGTGGTGAACAAGGAGGGGATCTCGGTCGACCCAAAAAATATCGCAGCAGTAATGGATTGGAGTAGGCCGAATACGCCTAAGGAGATCAGGAGCTTCCTAGGGTTGGCTGGCTACTACAGGAGGTTCGTGGATGGTTTCTCTTCCCTAGCTGCACCTTTGACCAAGCTGACTAAGAAGAACGTGGCTTTTGTTTGGAGAGAGAAGTGTGAAGAAGCCTTTCTGGAGTTAAAGAAGAGATTGTGCACTGCTCCCGTTCTGACCCTGCCTACTGAGGGTGTGGATTATGATGTGTACGTTGATGCTTCGCATGTAGGTCTGGGATGCGTATTAATGCAGGTCGGAAAGGTGATTGCCTATGGGTCAAGGCAACTGAAGACTCATGAGAAGAATTATACTACGCATGACCTTGAGTTTGTAGCGGTAATCTATGCATTGAAGTTGTGGAGGCATCTACTTTATGGGGCTCAGTGCAATATCTTCACTGACCATAAGAGCCTGAAGTACGTGTTCATGTAGAAGGAGTTGAATCTGCACCAGCGGCGGTGGCTAGAGTATGTGGCCGATTATGATGTAGAGATCCAGTATCATCCAGGCAAGGCCAATGTGGTGGTCGACGCCCTGAGCCGCAAGACGAGAAAGATCTTTAACCCCTCCGCCAATCGTTTAGTGGAGGAGTTCCTCCTTATAGATATATCAGTGGGATGCTGTGGCTTGAAGAGTAGTTTATCAGTGGCAGAGCTGTCTTGGATTTCTTTGACCAGACTGCACCAGAAGGATGATCCGGATCTTCTGCACTTATTCACTAGGACCGAGAAGGGGGAGTTGCCAGACTTTGCTATCGATGATCCGGGTACTTTGAAGTACCGCGGCAGATTTTGCATCCCTGCTATTGGGGACATTAGAGGTATGATTTGCAGAGAGGCTCACGGATCTAGCATTGCCTACCATCCAGGATCTACGAAGATGTATCTTGACTTAAAGCAAATTGCCTTATGGTATGGCATGAAAGGTGATATAGCCCGATTTGTTGCTAAGTGCCACACTTGAAAGCGTGTGAAGGCCGATCATGGAAGGCCTGGTGGCAAGTTGACTTCGTTAGAGATCCCGACTTGGAAGTGGGAAAGTATATCTATGGATTTCATCACGGGCTTACCGAAATCCCCGAGGGGATTTGATTCTGTCTGGGTTATAGTGGATATACTGATGAAGTGTGCTCACTTGGTGCCATATAAGATTGATTACCCGATGAAGAAGATAACGGAGTTGTACTTGAATGAAGTAATCAGACTGCACGGTGTGCCTGTTAGCATCATTTCTGATCGAGACTCCCGGTTTACTTCTCGTTTTTCGCAGAGTTTGCAGGAGCATTTGGGTACGGATCTGAGATATTCTACTGCTTACCACCCACAGACCAATGGGCAGACGGAGCGGGTGAACCAGATAGTTGAGGATATGATCTGATGCTACATTTTAGACCACAGTGGAGCGTGGGATGAGCGGCTGCGACTTATGGAATTTGCATACAACAACAATTATCAGGAGAGCTTGCAGATGGCTCCGTTCGAAGCCTTGTATGGGAGGCGCTGCAGAACTCCGTTGTTTTGGGCTGAGGCTGGTGAGAGGCCTTTGGTTGGTCCTGATGCGCTTGAGGAAATGGAAGTCGCAGTGAAGATTATTCGAGAGAAGCTTCGTATAGCTCAGGAGAGGTACGAGAAGAACGCCAATCGGCGTAGGTCTGCCTTGGAGTTTTCTGTAGGGGACCTTGTATTTCTTAAGGTTTCCCCGATGGTGGGTGTAAAGAGGTTTGGTAAGAATCGGAAATTGGACCCGAGGTATGTGGGCCCGTTTAAGATTATGGAGCGGATTGGCGTGTCAGCTTACAGGTTGGATTTGCCAGCAAACTTCCCAAGTGTTCATAATGTTTTCCATGTAAGCCAATTGCGGAAGTTTGTGTGCAGCAGTGGGCAAGTCTTGGATGTTGTGCCCTATTTGGATCCCAACCTCTCTTTTGTTGAAGTGCCGGTCCGTATTTTTGATACTCAGGAACGGGTGCTGCGAAAGAAGTCCATTCCGATGGTGAAAGTTTTATGGAAGAATCAGTATTTGGAGAGCGCGACTTGGGAGCTAGAGTCGGCCATGAGGATGGCTTACCCTCACCTGTTTCCCTGATTTGATCGGTATGTTTCCCTTCTTGTAACTCATGTTTGTTACTTTTTCCTTCTATAGTAGATGCGTTGTGCGTAAAGTTTCGGGACAAAACTTTCTTTTAGGGGGAGTGACTGTAACACCCCCGATTTTTCTGCAACTATTTTATTCTCGTTTGGTGTTACGGTGACGCATTTTCGTGGCTTGCGCCATTTGTGGAGTGTGGTTTAGCTCCTTAGAACTGAGTGGCATATTTTGTAGCCTATGGGCAAGGTCTCCCTAGCAAGCCGAGTCATTTTGGGTGACCCGGTGTGGCCTATTGGGGGATGCTTGTGTTTTGGATTTAGGAGGGTATAACTTGAGTTCTGTTCATCGAAAGTTAATTTCTACTTCACTGTTGTGTTCGTAGCATGGCTATTTAGATACAGTGCGAATTTCGTCGAATTCCGAGGTAGTTCGATTTTCGTGCCATTTTGGGTGTGCCATTAGTAAAGCCTAGTAGAAATTCTCTTATTTTAAATAAGAGAGTCGGCGGTTGGGTTTCGGTTTTGCTGAACTGACGTGTCTGAGCTTTTATAAAAGCTTTATTAAGAAGTGGCGGGCCCACTTCTCTTTCCTCCTTCCCGAGACAAAAGAAGAAAACTGTCTGCTCCTGTTCGCGGAAAACAGAGGCGGAACGGCGGTTAGCCGTAGCTTTAGGACGGTGATTCCGGGAGTGTTCGTGGAAGGATTTCAATTCCGAAAGCGGCGTTGTCTTGCTCTCGCTCAGATCTACGTTTCGACGGTAAGAAATTCGATTTTCGTTGAGTTTTGGGAGATTTGGGATTCGGTCTTGTGGTTTTCCGTCATTAAAGTACGTGAGTGTGCTTTTAGGTACTACTACTGCTAGTGCCAAGTAAAGAGGAGGGAAAGCCGTCCAAGCTTCGCTGGAAATCAAGGCAAGTGGTATTCTTGCCCTTGCCATTATTGTTCTCTTGAAATTTTGAAAATTCCCGGTTAGCCCTAGGGTAGAAGCCAAACATGTTTTCTTTTATCTTGCTTAATTTTAGGGTTTAGATTCTCCTATGAGCCCCCCCTTCTTGTGTTGTTGTTGCTCAACCCGCCGGCGTAATGCCATTAGTTAAACTCCTGATTACTGTCTGGTTGGTGGCTTGCGGGTGAAGCCGAGAGAGAGAGAGAGGAGGGGGTGCCTGCTGTGTTTGTTGGGAAGAGCCTATTTTGGATTTTGTCTGGCCGACATTGAGTGTGGTGCACACACTCAAAGCCTTTGCGGGTTTGGCGTTGAGTGTGGTGCATACACTCAACGCCGCAGCTGTAGCCAGTCAGAATTTTGCTAAGTACTAGGGCATTGAGTGAGGTGGACTCACTCAACGCCGCATCCCCTGCTAGCGGCTAAGTACTTTGGCGTTGAGTGAGTCGACCTCACTCAACGCAATTTCCGGTTTGGCGTTGAGTGAGGCAAGCTCACTCAACGCCGTAGTTTTCCTGAGAAGCTGTGTGTTTTGGCGTTGAGTGAGTAGACCTCACTCAACACCATTTCAGTTTTGGCATTGAGTGAGGTGACCTCACTCAACGCCGTAGCTTTCTGTGCGGCCAAGTACTTTGGCGTTGAGTGAGGTGTGCTCACTCAACGCCGCAGTCTTTTCTGAGGCTAAGTACTTTGGCGTTGAGTGAGTTCACCTCACTCAACGCCATTTCTGGTTTGGCGTTGAGTGAGGTGACTTCACTCAATGCCGTAGGCAAGTTTGCGGCCAAGTCCCGTGGCGTTGAGTGAGTGAACCCCACTCAACGCTATTTCTACTTTGGTATTGAGTGAGGTTGACTAACTCAACGCCACAACCCTTCTTTGCGGCCAGAACCTCTGGCGTTGAGTGAAACGACCTGACTCAACTCCATTGCCGTTTTGGCGTTGAGTGAGGTCAGCTCACTCAACGCCGCAGATTTGCCTTGTTTGCGGCTAAGTGCAAGGGCGTTGATTGAGTGTACCTCACTCAACGCCATTGCTGTTTTTGCGTTGAGTGAGGTGGACTCACTCAACTTCACAGTCTTCTTTTGCGGCTAAGTGGCAGAGTGTTGAGTGAGTGAGCTTCACTCAACGCCATTGCTGTTTTGGCGTTGAGTGAGTCCAGCTCACTCAACGCCACTTTCTCTGATTGTGGTTAAGTACCAGGGCGTTGAGTGAGTGTACCTCACTCAACGCCATCGTTGTTTTGGCATTGAGTGAGGTTAGCTCACTCAACGCCACAGAATTCTTGCGGGAGGCGTTGAGTGAGTGAACCTCACTCAACGCCATGCCTGTTTTGGCTTTGAGTGAGGCTTGCTCACTCAACGCCAGAGTTGTTCTTCTGGAGGGCATTATGTGAGTGAACCTCACTCAACGCCATGGCTGTTCTGGCGCTGAGTGAGGCTAACTCACTCAACGCCAAGGTCTGGTTAGGCATTGAGTGGGTCCCACTAAACGCCAAGCCGTGTTGAGTCATTTCAACACTTTTTCCCTACCTCGATTTTCGTTCCCGAGTGAATTCCTTATTTATGTTTTGAGTTTCCTTGCCGGCCATGTTTTTTCTTTCCTAAAGGCCGAATCGTGGGTCGTGGTTAGTAGTGGTGGTTTGAATCTCTTCATGGGGGAGGTGTTGTGTAATTTAGCCTTGGCCACCCTTTTTCTTCTATCTTGCTCCAGGTACGGGCTGGGCAAGGGGGTGGAAGGTCCCTAGTGCTTTCACATGTAGACCCTTGAGCTTATTTGCTTGGAAATGGTGGTTGGGGGACTGAGTTTGACTTCAACCCGGTTCTATGTTGTTTATTTTGCTACCACCATCTCCACGGCTTAGGGTGTTAGACGTTTCTTCCTTGGTAGATTGCAGCATCTTGGGCTCTTGGTAGCTTAGTATACTCTGCAGGATGTAGTTTCTGGGCAGGGTTGATGTTGTTTCCTCGCACCTAGTGCATTTCTTTTTGTCTTGCCGTGGGGCAGTTGTGACTTTTACTGCTGGGTGTTTTCCTCTTTCATTTATCCTCTGGTTGACACTTTCGTGCAGTTTTTCCTTGTTTTGCTTGCTGTGGTATTCTTTTCTTTTGAATGCCTCAGGTTCTGAGCAGTAGCCAGTTTGGTGGCTAGGTTTCTGTGGTGTTGCTGGTGGTCTCTTGGACTTTGGAGATCCTTCTGGATTTGTTTAGTGAGGTAGTTTTCTGCACTTTTCTTACAGACATACATATTTGCCAGTGGGTTCGTGTCAGGTTGTTGGCGCCCACTGGTAGTTGTTACCTTTGTACTAGATATATTACTTTTACTGCTACCATTTTCTGGAGATAGTCTACTTGCTCTGAGGAGGATTTATGCTAGGTTGCTAGTTATTTTTAAAACTACAATTATTATTATAAGTATAGGTCATGATCAGCATGTTTTATAAAACTCAATCCCTATTTTCGAAACCACGTATAAAGATCGTTTTCTTATATAATATAAATTAAATGTAGAGTCTTGCATAGCATAAGTGGTCCTCTTGGGACACTTATGCACTCCTTAGGATGTCAATCCTAAATAAAGTATTTTTCCGCAGCGTATAAGTATAGTTTTTAACTGTGGATTAGGTGATCCACTGAGCCGAGGGATATGACCTCTAAAATATAACTGATTTTCTAATCATTAAACTCATGAATTACTTTCATAAAGTAAAGTAGATGGTTTTGCCTGAGTGTCAGCAGTTATCCCCTGCTCGACGTGACATCATGACGCGTGTTTTCTCATACTCTGATAATTCCTAAATTTGGAGAAATGCGGGTTGTGACAGCAAAATCTTGGGCTGCTCACTTCTCTCATGGACAGCAATTCTGTGTTGTCCAGAAGAGAAGATACAACATTCATAAATGTTGGTGTTGTGGATAAGTGGGCCATTTTGTCATTGATTGTTGGTATAACCTGAATGTGGCTAGTGCACATAAAGGTGCTCAGCCCAGGCAGAGAGTTGGGCAAAAGTTCTATAAAGCTAACATGAACCTAGGACCCAATAATTTTTGGGTTCCTAAGGGAATGTAAATTCTTTTTTGCATGATAGTCCAAATACCTGTCTAGATAAGACTTGGTATTTTGATAAAGGATGTTCCAGACAAATGTCTGGGACAAGTTGATTGCTTAAGGACTATGGTCCAAGTGGAGCAAGGTACAAAGGTTGAGGTTTATAAGAGTGAAATCCTCAAGGGCTAACGGCTAACAACCACAAGGTAAGTCTCTCTCTCTTTTATACAGAGACTAAGTTTGCATATTTATAAACTAAGACAAATGTGCTTAGGATAAAACAAATCAAGCACATCAGTTGTAAAACAATAATTTTCTTATCTATCAAAATGATCTGCATTGCTAAAACCTATAGATTTTACCCTCTAGATCTAATATCCAATAAATCAGTACTTGATAAAGTCTACTAATAAAAACTACCTTATTAGCATAACAGATCTTCATTCTACTTAAAATTGATAAAATACTTGTATAATGGTGAGACAAATAGAATGTACATCCAGACAGTGAGGGAAGCTACAAATTAATCAGGCATTAAGTGAATAAAAAAATTGAGAGGTATAATAGAAGCACTAAGTACCCTGTATCATAACAGGAAGCGTAGAGCAAGCCGTAAAGCCTAAAGTACTAACTTAAGTCTAAAAATGTTTAATTGGTTAATCTAATGATAAGGTAATTAAACTTTTCCATCATATATATAAAGATGACAAGAAATGAAAAGCCACACGACTCTTAAAAGCTTTAACCGTAGCCGTCGAGACCGAAACCTTCTCAGCATCTTACCGCACTGACTCAATGGCGCCGAAGATCTCAAAGGAGCTCCAGGAAGGCTATGAAATTCTGAGGAATGGATTCAGTCATGCCTCGCCAGAGATTAAGGAAGTGTTAAGGATGATTGAGACCATAGGTTTGGAGTACACCCTTACTGAACCCTCCAAAATTCTTAGAGAAGAGGTAGTAGAATTCTTCTTCAACGTCAAGGTGTCGTCCTCTAAAAACTCACTTAAGTCTAAGATTGAGGACAATAAGATTAAGGTAAACCCTAAGAGACTATGCAAAGCCCTTTATCTACCCTCCGTCAACCCTAGTGAGGAAGAAGAACCCACCATCATGGATAGAGACAGTTCTCTCAGGTGGTGTGCATACAGTGATGCCAAACCTGGGTCTCTTAAGAGGAAATTCTTCAATCAGAGAGGTAAACTACTAGCAGATATTGTAGGGAAATCCCTTATCTGCAAACCTCGACCACATGATACAATCTCCAAGTCAATGTTTGATTTCATGTCTAGGATAATCTTCAATAGGAAGACCCCTTTGTCTTCTCTCATCTACCAGAAAATAGTAGACTGTCTACAGACTCCAAACATGGGCAGAATTCTTTCCTTATACCTAGTGAACACCTACCCTGATACATTCAAGCAGGAGTAAGGAGTGAAGATTCACTACGTAAAAAGAATGGACATAAAAAACTTTGGATGGATTCACTAGGGTCCTACTAATGAGCCAACCTTCAACAATAAAGGACTCCTCTAGGGACACAAGGAAGAAACCTACTAAGGAAGAAAGAACAGTCAGCTCTGAACCAGAGCTTGGAACCTCCTCTCCAGCTGATGTTGGTCTGCAGGTTGCCTTATCACTCAGTCAATCCCTTGCAAACTTCCAACTTCAAGTAAGTGATGTGCATGTTGATAAAATCCATGTTAGTCCAAGGTTAGGACAATATTCAAAGAATGCTACTGAAGAAGAGGTTGCTACAAAAAATGAGGCAGATATGGCTGTTACTGATGATGTAGCTGCAGTTGAAGATATCCTTGCTACAGAAGATCACCAAGAGCCTCTTGAGGCATTAAAAACTTATTTTGATGGGTCAAGCCCAGAGAGGGATGCTCAAACTGAGGGGGAGCATGATCAGATGGATTTGACAACTCTGGATCATGTTGTCAACAAAATTGTTGAGTCTGTACCTATTATAGGTAATACTCATACCCTCTTAATTGATAGTGTTAATACAACTTTTATCTAAGGCAATTTTTCCTTTTATAGGTGCTTTATTTGAAGGAGAGTCCCATAGGTCCCTGCTCAGGAAGATGTTTCTCCTTCTATGAACCATCCTTCAACTACCCCAATCTCCAATGAGGAATTACTAAACAAAATCAAAGCACTCATAAATGCTCAGACCACAACCCTCAAGGAGTATGTTTACCAATCAGTTTCCATGCTAAGGGAGGAACTATTGACTGAAGTCAAGGAAAATAAAGAAGAATCTTCTCACTTAAACAAACAGGTCACCACCTGGTTTGATATGGATGGAACTGCTGGCATAAAGCTAACCACCCTCATGAAATCCTTTGAAACAATCCAACAATTCTCTGCAGCTGACATATGATATGTCAAGAATTATGTGAGTGTAACTGATGAGGTGATCAGGGGTGCAGCAGATCATGTAAATCAGCATGTCACCAATGTTGTTATCCACTGTATGAAGGAGGCAATACTTCTGAAAAATGAGCTACTTGTATACAATGAGAGAATATTCCAATCTATATCAAGCAAAAGTGAAGCCAACACCACCTTACTGCAAAAGACCATCTCTAAAGAAGGGAGAAATGGGGAGAGTAGCCATGCTAAGGAAGCAGCACTCTTTGAAGATCAAGCCTTCAATATAATTCAAGGCACCAGGGTGGTACTGCACCTGCCCCTCCTGGATAAAAAGAGGCCAGAGGACCTAGACTTTCCAGCACAAGCTAGAGCTGCACCGGATGCACAAATTGCTGCCAGAAGAAAGATGGAAGGAACTCAGATGGCTGAAGAGTTCATGTCTAAGAGGAGAGATGAGAATAAAGATGATTAAGATCATGAACAGCTAAGTGATGCCTCTGAATCCATCATTATCAATGCTTGGGTAATCCATGGACAAATCTTAAAGAATATTTATAATGTTTATCCTTCTGAGGAATGGATAAGGCATTTGGAAAGAAATTCCCTAAGGGAAAGAGTATTCAAAGAAAATTTGTAAGGAAGAGCAACCCTAAGAAAAGTCCTCCCAGATATATTCCAAAGCCATTCCTTTACTTTAAATGGCAGGAGAACAAAGCTGAAGACTTGAAGAAAACAATGAAAGTCAACTTAGGCAATTGATAATCCTCTAATACCAATTGAAAGTTAGGGGATAGATCTTATTTACTCTAGAGGGGGGTGAATAGAGTGATTTAAAATTTTTGTTGTTTTTAAAATCTATCAGTAAAATTAGTGATAGTAGTATTTATATAAAATGAAAGAGGAACTAAGCTAAACTACACAACCACAGCACAGCAGAGCAAGGAAAAATGAACACACAGACAACACAAGAATTTATAGTGGTTCCCCAAATCTAGGTACATGTTGGAGTTACCATGGTGATCTAGAAGTGGTCAAACATGTAATCTCACTGCCAATGTGATATGAGCCTGCAGGGTCGCACATAAGAGATGTGGAGAAGTTGGATGATTGACTGTGTTGGTAAAGGTTACCAATCACCAACCTTGAATGGGGTTATGGGCAAAGTGTTGCCTTAGACGATCGTCGGGTGGGGCAAAATGTTGCCTTGAAAAGGTTTGGTCAGAATAGTCGACCGAGGGTCGACGATAGTCGACTGAAGGTGACGATCGTCGAACGCGGGTCGACGAGTATCGTCGACCGTGGGTCGACGAGTATCGTCGACCGCGGGTCGACGAGTATCGTCGACCGCGGGTGGACTATCGTCGACCGAAAGGTCGACGATCGTCGACCGCAGGTCGATGATTATCGTCAACCCACGTTCGACGTGAATCATCGAGTATTGTATTCTGATTCTCGCCGACTGATACTCGCCGACTGATTCTCGCCGATCCTATGTAATTCTCGCCGATTGATTCTCACCGAATCTGCTAGGTGATTCTCGCCGATTCTGGAACCCTAATTTTCTGGGTGGTCTGCGAATAGCGATATTCCTAAGTCTGTTTATGACTTTGGTATAAATAGATACTTAGGGTTTTCGGGAATAAGATCCGATCGAATCGAAGCGGTCGTTGGCCCTTTGACCGAGACAAATCCGACGGAAGTGTTCCGCCGTTCTTCGTTCGCTCCGCCGATTCCCGAATCCTGCCGGACGGAAACGTTCCGCCGCCGGCTATTCGCTCCGTCGACACCTCCTCTCCGGCGACCGTCACAGGTCTTGCTTTCCCTGACGCGGACCTAACAGTCCGTTGGAAGTGCATAGGTGCGGCCGATCTTCTTTATGACCATCCGTGTGACGGAAGTTTGGAGTTCTCCCGCTCGTGTGGATTTCTACAGAGACGTAGATATTATTCTACGTGGAACTCGCCACTGACAAGGAATCACATTTGGAGCATCTTTGTTGAGTTGTGACTCAACACCCAAGAGGTAATTTTTGCCTTATTGTATTAACTTCTTGATTCAACATGCATGGCCCGATCCAATCTCTTTGGGTTGTTCTAGATTTTATTACTTCCGCTGCGTGCATAAGTGTTGTGCCAACCTCTTAGAGAAACCCAACAGTGGTATCAGAGGGAGGTTCCGGCCATGTTTGTTGTATTGGATGTTAGGTTATTCCAGTACGTGTAAACCTAGGGATTTAGAAGTGTTCTAAATGTCTAGATTTAATCTTGACACCCCGCCGGGAACGTCTGGAATTTTGTAGTAATTTCTAATTGTTAGGAATTACTGTCTTCTTAGCAGTAACCATCCCTCGATTTTGTTTTGGATTTTGAATCCAACAAGGAGAGATGAGCTTGTCTACTGCTTGAAGTTGAGTTGCCTTTGTCCCTTGTCCAATGCATGTAAACCTGAAGATTTGGAAGTGTCCAGATGTTCAGATTTATCCCTTTTCCTCTATCAAATGTTGATAGTGTTCTGTTGTGCACATAAGGGATGCATTGGGATTTTAGTGAAGTGTTTTTCTTTGGATGTGCACATTGATCAAATGTTGATCATGGTTAATTGTTAACCTATTATCAAAAAAAAATCCCTTCATCAAATATTAAGTGTTCGGATGCCTTCCGATGGATGACACTCTTCCTGCCTCGATCGATGAAGTGTGGGCTTGCCAAAGCAAGGTGCATTAATCTATCTTGGTAAGGGTGCGAGCGGATAATTGTGATATCCCACTATCGACATCGGGTCTAGCTTAACTAGGTGACCTCAAAGGTTGAGTGCCTAGAGGCATGGGGTTGGCATGCACCATGTGATGGATGCGAATAAGGAGTTATTCACCAACCATATAAGAATTGCATGAGGATGCAATTGGCAAGCGTTGCCTACCTAAATTACCACATCGTGAGAGGAAAGCCAAAGCTGACTCATTGTGTTGGTGAAATACAGATCTTGTCCACTAAGAGAGTAGCTCGCATGAACTCTCCGAATTGATAGTGAGGGCTATTATTTCGAATAAAATAGTGGGAGTTTTAGTTGAAGTCCAAATTAAGAAAAATAATTGTATTTTGAAATTTTGGTACTGATTTATTCTGCATGAATTCTTGTAGAATTCCATGGCAAGTGGTTCGCACTCCACGTTGTCTCTGAGAGCCATCCTTGAGAAGGATAAGCTCAGTGGGACTAATTATATGGACTGGTACAGGAACCTGAGAATTGTTCTCAGGCAAGAGCGAAAGCTCTACGTCTTGGAAGAAGAAGCCCCCGAGGTGCCGACCGGGAATTCTTCCCGTGCTGATAAGGATACTTATAAGAAGTATACTGATGACGCTTTAGACGTCGAGTGCCTTATGCTTGCCACCATGAACTCTGAGCTTCAGAAGCAACATGAGAACATGGGGTGCAAGGAGATTGACGAGCATCTCAAGAAAATGTTTCAAGGGCAAGCTCATCAAGAGAGGTTTAACGTCACAAAAGCGTTGTTTCAGTGCAAGATGGGAGTTCGAGACTCAGTAGGGACTCACGTACTCAAGATGATTGGGTATATAGAGAACCTTGAAAGACTGGGTTTTCCTCTGGGTCAAGAGTTGGCCACAGATCTGATCCTACAATCGTTGCCGGACAGTTACGAGCAGTTTGTCTTGAACTACAACATGAATGAGATAGACAAGACACTGCCCGAGCTCCTAGGCATGTTGAGAACTGCCGAGATCAATATGAAGAAGGCCAAGCATGCCAGCCCCATACTGATGGTGCATAAGGGCAAGTGCAAGGCCAAGGGCTTCAAGAAGGTAAAGGTGGGACCTAAGTCACATATTGAGCCCAAGTCTTATGCACTGATGAAGAAGAAGAGCACGATGAAGGGGGGCGGGGGGGGGGGGGGAATTCCACCACTATGGCAAGGCTGGTCATTGGAGGAGGAATTGTCCTTCGTACATTGAGGGTTTGCAGAAAATGAAGGGAGGTATGACCTCTGCTTCAAGTATTTACGTTATAGAGATAAACCTTTCTGCTCCTTCATCTTGGGTATTGGATACCGGATGTGGTTCTCACATTTGTACAAATGTGCAGGAACTGGGAAGGAGAAGATTGCTGAGTAAAGGGGTGGTGGACCTTCGTGTCGGCAATGGAGCAAGAGTTACTGCTGTGGCCGTAGGGGTTTACCGTCTTTCTTTGCCCAGTGGGCTTGTAATAGAACTTGATAATTGTTATTTTGTTCCGGCCATAACTAGAAACATTATATCCATTTCATGTTTGGACATGATTGGTTTTTCTTTTATAATTAAGAACAACTGTTGTTCGATATTTAAGAATGATGTTTGTTATGCTGTAGCCCAATTGTTTAATGGTCTTTATGTTTTGAACTTGGACCATCTGATCTATAATGTAGAAAATAATAAAAGACTAAGAATAAATGACTCAAACCCTACATATCTCTGGCATTGTCGTTTAGGCCATATAAACGAGAAGCGCATATCCAAGCTCCATAGAGATGGACTTTTGGACTCATTTGATTATGAATCATTTGAGCGATGCAAATCTTGTTTGTTAGGCAAGATGACTAAAGCTCCTTTCACGGGATATACTGAGAGGGCTGAGGATCTCTTGGGTGTTGTACATAGTGATGTATGCGGACCCATGAGTTCCATGGCTAGAGGTGGGTATTTCTACTTTGTTACATTTACTGATGATTTCAGTAGATACGGATATGTATATCTTATGAAGTGCAAATTCGAGACCTTTGAAAAGTTCAAAGAGTTCAAGAATGAAGTAGAAAACCAATTGGGTAAAAGGGTTAAAGAACTCCAATTTGATCGAGGTGGCGAATACCTGAGTCATGAGTTCCGTGATCATCTGAAAGAGTGTGGTATTGTATCACAGCTCACTCCACCTAGGACACCACAGCATAATGGTGTATCTGAGAGGAGAAATCATACTCTATTAGACATGGTACGTTCGATGATGAGTCATGCAGATTTGCCTGTTTCCTTTTGGGGTTTTGCTTTAGAGACTGCTGCAATGACACTGAATCGCGCTCCAATGAAAACGGTTCTGAAGACACTATATGAGATATGGACTGGGAAGCGTCCTAGTATGTCGTTCATTAAAATTTGGGGCTGTGAGGCATACGTGCGACGTCAAATGCCTGACAAGCTGGAACCCAAATCAGATAAATGTTATCTGGTGGGATATCCTAAGAAAACGAAAGGGTATTACTTTTACCTACCGTCCGAGGGCAAAGTGTTTGTCGCAAGGACTGGCGTCTTCTTGGAGAAAGAGTTCTTATCAAGAAAGACTGAAAAGGTAGAACTTGAAGAAGTTCAAGAACCACAGGTAGTGAATGAACCGGAATTGGATTCTGAGATAGGACTACAAGATGTTGTAGCTAGAGAACCTACTCAAGAAGCACAAGTCCTACGTAGATCTGGTAGACCAAGATTTGAGCCTGAGAGATATGGATTTCTCGTGTCTCAAATAGGTAATGTGTTTCTTATGGATCATGATGATGAGCCAGCAACCTACCAAGAGGATATAAATGGACCGGACTCCGACAAATGGCTTGAGGCTATAAAATCCGAAATGGACTCCATGTATGCAAACCAAGTTTGGAACTTGGTAGAACCACCTGAAGGGGTACGACCCATAGGGTGCAAGTGGGTCTTCAAGAAGAAGACCGACATGGATGGGAATGTACAGACATTCAAAGCGCGACTGGTGGCTAAGGGTTTCAAGCAAATTCATGGTATTGACTATGATGAGACCTTTTCCCCTATTGCCATGGTTAAGTCCATAAGGACATTGCTTGCTATTGCTGCGTATTATGACTACGAGATCTGGCAGATGGATGTCAAAATGGCTTTCCTTAATGGAAACCTCCTTGAGGAAGTGTACATGACACAACCCGAGGGTTTTGTATCCCCAAATGAAGCCATAAAAATATGCATGCTGAATAGGTCTATCTATGGACTCAAACAGGATTCTCGAAGTTGGAATCTTCGTTTTGATGAGAAAATCAAAGAGTTTGGTTTCATCAAGAATGAAGATGAGCCTTGTGTTTACAAGCGAATCAGTGGGAGCATTGTTGTCTTCCTGATATTGTATGTAGATGACATACTGTTGATTGGGAATGACATTCCTGCCCTGAAAGTTGTTAAGAACAACCTAGGGAACTGCTTTTTTATGAAGGACTTGGGTGAAGCGACTTACATACTCGGTATTAAGATCTATAGAGATAGATCGAAGAAGTTACTGGGTTTGACCCAGAGTACGTACATCGAAAAGGTGTTGAAGCGGTTCAACATGATTGAGTCCAAGAAAGGATTTTTGCCCATGTCTCTTGGTGTGAATCTCTCTAAGGACCAGTGTCCAAAATCTTATGAAGATAAGGACCGCATGAAGTTGATTCCATATGCTTCGGCAATTGGATCAATCATATACGCGATGTTGTGTACTCGACCCGATGTCTCCTTTGCTTTGAGCATGACTAGCAGGTATCAGTCAGACCCCGGTGAGTGTCACTGGATTGCAATCAAGAATATCCTGAAGTACTTGAGAAGGACAAAGGATGTGTTCTTGGTGTATGGTGGAGAGGAAGAGCTCGTTGTAAGCGGTTACACGGATGCTAGCTTCCAAACTGATAGGGACGACTCCAAGTCTCAGTCAGGTTTTGTGTTCTACCTTAATGGAAGAGCTGTGAGCTGGAAGAGTTCCAAGCAAGAGACAGTTGTTGATTCTACAATAGAGGCCGAGTATATCGCTGCGGCTAATGCAGCGAAGGAGGCTGTATGGATTAGGAAATTCATCGGCGTGCTTGATGTAGTTCCTAGCATTGTTGGTCCCGTAGTTCTCTACTGTGATAACAATGGTGCAATTGCACAATCTAAGGAACCTAGATCCCATCAGCGCTCCAAGCACATACTTCGGTGGTTCCATCTTATTCGTGAGATTGTCGAACGAGGAGATGTGAACATTTGCAGAGTGCCGACTGAGGAGAATATTGCGGATCCACTGACAAAGCCTCTCGTGCAGAGAAAGCATGATGGTCATACTAGATCAATAGGTATACGATACCTGAATGATCAACTCTAGTGAGAGTGTTGTGGGTTGCATATAAACATATATTCTGTTAGCTGTTTATTGTTTATTCATTTGATGAATTTTGTACCTAAATGTTTCTTTTTACAATTAATGACAAGTTCTTTTATTGTGATTTTTCTATGTGATAGTTAAATTGTAACATAATAAATACCCTTAGAGTGTTCGCTTCCATAGGACATCAAATACGTGACTTGAATGTGAGAGCCTATGATTTATTAGAAGCTTCATTCTTAAAAGGTCCCTGGTCGTTGTATCATCATAGAAACTAAGGGTGATGATGATACCTTAAGACTAGCACGTGTGTTGACTGATGACCAGTTCTCACAGGTCATGATATTATGATATCAAGTCATCACGCGGGTACTTGTTAATGAACAAGTTGTACTGGACAGACCCCACCTGAGACTACTCTGTGGATTGTCATTCAATCGTGTCACGAGTAGGTCACAATTGACAATGGTGTTGTGGTCCTTTGACCTGAAGTCACATCATTCATCAAGTGAGGAAGAGCGTGCTTTGATGCCATCTAAAGTCTTCCTTGAGAAAGGTTGATGATAAGGGTGGTTGTTGGGCATGTTACGAATCATTTGGGTGTTTGTGTGTGAGCAGATATGGAATTTGTCCTCCTGTATGACAGGAGTTGCATCTATGGGCCTTTTGATGGAACTGGACTGAGAAATGCATGGCCATGCTTGGTTGAATCAATATGTGATATTGGACTCACCATTCTCTGGAAGTCCATCCTAAATCAAGAAACTTGGATTGAGCTATTACGAGGGTGACACGGTCCATGCCTCTAGTTCTTTCTGGATGTAAGGGACAAAGGGACAAAGACAACGCTGATACATTGGTCATGAAGGCTTATGAGTTATGAACTCTTATTGCTTGGGGAGCAATGATGCATTGCTAGATGCCGCTCATTGTTTGTGAAGTTCTTGGTTTGATACTTTCAAGATCAAGTGGGAGACTGTTGGAGTTACCATGGTGATCTAGAAGTGTTCAAACATGTAATCTCACTGCCAACGCGATATGAGCCTGCAGGGTCGCACATAAGAGATGTGGAGAAGTTGGATGATTGACTGTGTTGGTAAAGGTTACCAATCACCGACCTTGAATGGGGTTATGGGCAAAGTGTTGCCTTAGACGATCGTCGGGTTGGGAAAAATGTTGCCTTGAAAAGGTTTGGTCAGAATAGTCGACCGAGGGTCGACGATAGTCGACTGAAGGTCGACGATCGTCGAATGCGGGTCGACGAGTATCGTCGACCACGGGTCGACGAGTATCGTCTACTGCGAGTCGACGAGTATCGTCGACCGCGGGTCGACTATCGTCGACCGCAGGTCGATGATTATCATCAACCCATGTTCAACGTGAATCGTCGAGTATTGTATTTTGATTCTCGCCGACTGATACTCACCGATCCTATGTGATTCTCGTCGATTGATTCTCACCGAATCTGCTAGGTGATTCTCGCCGATTCTGGAACCCTAATTTTCTGGGTGGTCTGCGGATAGCGATATTCCTAAGTCTGTTTATGCCTTTGGTATAAATAGATACTTAGGGTTTTCGGGAATAAGATCCGATCGAATCGAAGCGATTGTTGGCCCTTTGACCGAGACGAATCCGACGGAAGTGTTCCGCCATTCTTCATTCGCTCCGCCGATTCTCGAATCCCGCTGGACGGAAACGTTCCACCGCCGGCTGTTCGCTCCGCCGACCACCTCCTCTCCGGCGACCGTCGCTGGTCTTGCTTTCCCTGATGCGTACCTAGCAGTCCGTGGGAAGTGCATAGGTGCGGCCGATCTTCTTTCCGACCATCCGTGTGATGGAAGTTTGGAGTTCTCTCGCTCGTGTGGATTTCTGCAGAGACGTAGATATTATTCTACGTGGAACTCGCCACCGACAAGGAATCACATTTGGAGCATCTTTGTTGAGTTGTGACTCAACACCCAAGAGGTAATTTTTGCCTTATTGTATTAACTTCTTGATTCAACATGCATGGCCCGATCCAATCTCTTTGGGTTGTTCTATATTTTATTACTTCCGCTGCGTGCACAAGTGTTGTTCCAACCTCTTAGAGAAATCCAACATTACATCCACTCTTCGACCACCCTGGTAGGAATCCACTAATAGTTTTTTAATCAGGTGACTGTCACCAAAGGTTTTTGCTCAGGTGCCCTGTCACCACAATATCTATTTTCAGGGAGATCTCATAATCCTTTAGGCTTTTGATCAAGTGCCCAAAAACCAACACAAGAACTTTTGAAGGGAGTTAATAAACTCTTTTTATAGTGAGGTAAGAAGGTGATGTTGTCTTCTCTTTCTCTAAACAATAGAGAAGACTTAGTGGATTGCTGGTGTCAAATCTCCCCCTGAGATGTTGAAATGTTCAAGAAGACTGGAGCTTTGCTCAGGGTATAGGTCTTCAACCTTGACTTGTTGAAATCCAGGAACTTGTAGACAGATCTAGAATTTTTGTCTTTGAGGATTCCTAGAGTAGAAGTTGAAGAGGACACTTGATATATGTTTGATGTTCTTCTTCAGTCTTCTGTCAGATCAAGGGGAAAACAACTTGTTTTTCTACACAGAGAAGCAGTAGATGTTCTGTATATTGTTCTGTGTATCTATGTCTCTTCTTGGGAGCCGTCTGAAAATTTTCTTTTATATCCTGCTATCAAATTCTGCTTTTGAATTTTGAATTATAAGTATTAATTGCTGATTAAATTATGGAGATATAAACTGTAACAACCCCATCTGTTAAATAACATATAATAGAAGGTCCGACCGGAGCTTCACACTATATGCAACAAATAGGCGGAGAGGTCATAGGTTAATACCAATACAGGTACGCATCCTAACACAGAGTATACTAGCGGAAGATTTTAACGTTAAACTGAACTCAAACCATGAATGTCCACTATATATAAAAAAACACATTTATATATACTCATGAAGGAATGTACAACAAATACTCAAGAGTTTAGCCTTAAGTCCTTACAGTTACGCTTTACAAGTGTGGATTACAAACATTGGCGCGCAGGCCGGCCAAACATGAACATAACAAAAGTCTTTGCTCAGCCTTTGAGGGCCAGCAGCAGTAGCAGCAGGGGGATTCAACCCTCTATTTCCCGCTCGGCTCTCCAGCACCTGCACAGGGACAGCCCACCATGATGGTGGCAAATAAAGCAACGATCAGCATTCAGCTGACCAATTTATAATGACCCTACTCCTTTCCCGGGGCAGTGGTATTCCTTCCCTGTAGGCATAAAATTTCACAAGAAAATATATCATACAATGTGCACTCACGCACAATCAACATATCACAACCGTCGGCCACGCGGCCCGACGATCCGTGCACTCAGGGCACATTCTTGGTGTACCAGCGAACCAGGGTCCCACCACCGTTCAAGGTCCAAAACCAAACGGTATTGAGCATGTAGTCTTAATGGCGTGCAGGCCTAAGACTCTCATTATGCGCTCCAACGAGACCAATAACTAGGTCTACCAGACGGTCAGACATAACGCGATCCGGTTCAGCCAATCCCGTTGCTCAAATCGTCCAAAATGACGTGGGTCAGCTTTCCCCTTATCCGTTTAGCACGAAGCCTTCAAAAGCTCGCAACTCACAATAGCCATACTATCCACTAAGGACTGGCTTCATAATCCAAAAAGGGAGTTAGTGCCAGGGTTCCTCGCGGTCTCTTGGCGGGTTCAGCAGAACTCTCTTTTTGCACCCAAACTCAACCCAAACATAGCATACAACACAAGAATCACGAGGGTATTTTCCTGGAATTCCACTCCAGTACTTCCTGTTACTACCCTTCACAGGTACAACCCATCGACTCCATAACATACACGTTTCTACGTGGAGTCTTCTCCGGTGCGCAAAATGAACCATCACCAATCTACACCAACCTGTCCAGATGGGCTTCACACAGCATGCCTATTCCGTACTACACATTTTCGGATCTATATGCAAGACTGGGGATTACAAGAATCAACCCAAGGAAATCCCTCAAAATCCACCTTTTGGTGGGGGAAATCCATATACATGCCAAAACGAGGACTTCACATGTCCAAGAAGGAAGATCGTTACCCTTGACGACCTCTTTGGAGCCATGGAAATCTAGCTGGATAGAAAGCACTGCAACGCTCTTGCCTCTACAACTATGGACTCGACTCGCAATTCCGAACGTTGAATCTCCATCGGCGATCGGATCCCTTCTCCTCCTTCCTTTCATGCTTTCCCTTCTCTCTATATCTTTTAGAAAGAGAATGGCCAAGATGAATGAGAGATAACTCTCAATTCCTGGACTTAATACAGC
Organism: Platanthera zijinensis; assembly: GCA_039513925.1. Taxonomy (NCBI): domain Eukaryota; kingdom Viridiplantae; phylum Streptophyta; class Magnoliopsida; order Asparagales; family Orchidaceae; genus Platanthera; species Platanthera zijinensis. Next base: position 66,921,472 of record CM077093.1, read on the forward strand.
AGGGAGAAGCCTGGTCCATTAGATCCCAGTTGAAGGAAATGAAAGGCCACAAATTGCCCTGAAATAACTTTTCTTGGGCCGAACACGGCTTGTGACACACCCGCGTCACAGGCCGTGTGCCTTAAGCGGCACACAAACCGACTTACCCCGAACAGGACACGTCCATGTGACACATCTGTGTCACAGGGCGTGTGCCCTGACATGGCTTTTGACACGCCCGTGTCCAGCCCATGTTCACGAGGCCTCAATGCTATGGACAAATCCAGAGAAGGACACGGCCCTGTGAAACGCCTGTGTCACAGGCTGTGTGCCTAGACACGGCTTCGGACATGCCCGTGTCCAGCCCATGTTCAATAGGCCTCACAAACCTGGCCAAAATCCAAGGAGGACACGGCCTCTGACACGCCCGTATCGCAGGCCATGTACCCTCTCGACAAACGTCGAGTGCATTTTGTCGATTACTCGAGACAACACAGAGCAGGACACGGCTTGGGACACGCTCGTGTCCCTGGCCGTGTTGCCCAGCCTGCACTCACTCTTGAGATTTGGGGTGTTACAGCCCTCCCTTCGTGACAAGAAATTTCGTCCTGAAATTTGCACACAGTAAGGAAAACAGCAATCAAGATGTTATAACTTCACAAAAGGTCGATACAACTTGACACGCACTGTACAATAGTTTAAACAAATAGCTCGGGAAATTCAGCCCGCATGGTCTGCTCTCGCTCCCATGTTAGCTCCTCATGGCCAAAGTTGTCCCATCGGACCTTGACCATCCCGATTGTCTTGTTCTGCAACTATTTATCGGCTCTATCCTCGATCCGAATGGGCCTAACCTTTGTCGTTAGCCCAAATTCGATCGGTACATGGTCATTTGCAATCACTTGAGCATGATCTTTCACTGCTTTTTGAAGAACTGATATGTGGAACACATCATGCAATCCACTCAATTCTGCCGAAAGAGCTAGCTGATAGGCAGCTTCCCCAACTCGCTCCACCACTTCAAACGGACCAAGATATCTCGGACTTAACTTTTTCAAGCGCCGAATCCTGGACACGCCTTTGAAGGGTTTGATCTTCAAATATACCCAATCGCCCACCGCATATTCCACGTTCTGATGCTTGGTATTGTAGTATTTGGCTTGCCTATCCTGGGCTATCAATAACCTCTCCCAAATAGAGCGTATCATCGAATTAATTTCTTCGACTTCTTTATGCCCATATAGTTTAGATTCGCCTGTTTCCGCCCAAGCTAATGGTGTACGGCATTTTCGACCATACAAAGCTTCAAACGGTGTCATACTTATGCTCGCTTGGTAGCTATTTTTATAGGCAAACTCTGTCATATAGAGATGATCTTCCCATCTCTTTCCAAAATCCAAGGCGCACATTTGGAGCAAGTCCTCCATCATTCTGTTGGTCCTCTCAGTTTGGTCATCCGTTTGGGGATGAAAGGTCGTACTGTATGATAACTTTGTGCCCAACAACTAATGGATTAGCCTCCAATCATTTGAAGTGAATCGCCCATCAAGGTCACTTACGATGATATGGGGAACACCGTGCAATCGTACGATTTGCTCAACATAAAGCTTCGCCAAGACTTCCATTGAATCGTCCCTATTATTCGGTAGGAAGTGAGCCACTTTAGTCAACTGGTATACGATCACCCAAACTGAATTATTCCGGCATTGAGATCTCGGCAACCCGTGCATGAAATCCATCAAAATATCATCAAACTTCCATTCCGGAATAGGTAACGACTTCAGGAAACCTCCGGGCTTCTGGCATTCCACTTTCACCAAGGCACATGTTTGACATTTAGACACATAATGTGTGATGTCTTTCTTTAACCCTGGCCACCAGAACAGCTTTTTCATGTCCTTGTACATCTTTGTGATCCCTGGGTGAATTGAGTATTTTGTAAAGTGAGCCTCATACATCAATTCTTCCCTCAACTTAGCCATACTTGGGACGCAGAAACGACCCTCTTTCCTTAAAAGGCCGTCATCCCAGGAGAATTTGTCATTTGAACCATCCTTTGCATAGCGTTGGAGACTTTCATCAAGTTCTATTGCTCGCTGAACCCTGTCCACAAGGTCGTACTGTACCTCCATCCAGTTCAAGCATGTATCGGCTGTAGAATTCTTGTCAACACAAGAAATCTATAATGCTTCCAACTCCTGGATCAGACACTCATCATGCATCCGCAACCAATTTGCTCTTACCGGAGTCCTAGGACTCAAGGCATCTGTGACCACGTTTCCCTTTTTGGGAGTATAATGAATATCAAAGGTGTAGTCCCCGAGGAACTCCATCCACCTTTGTTGTCGCATATTGAGATCCTTCTGATCCAATAGGTATTTTAGGCTCTTATGATCCGTAAAGATATCAACTTTTATTCCATATAAATTGTGTCGCCACAATTTTAGTACAAAGATCACCGTCGCCAACTCCAAGTCATGGATGGGATAATTCCGCTCATGCACTTTCAACTTGCGTGAGCCATAAGCAATCACCTTGCCAAACTACAGAAGAACGCAACCTAAGCCGCTCCCTAAAGCATCACTATAAATCTCATAGCCGTTTGTACCACATGGCGATGTTCGCACAGGCGTTGTGGTCAAACGACTCTATAGCTCTTCAAAAGCTCGCACGCACTCTGGCGTCCAAACGAACTTCTGATCCTTCCTCGTTAATGTGGTAAGAGGCAAAGAGATCCATGAGAAGTTTTCCACAAAACGTCTGTAGTAGCCTATCAGTCGAAGGAAACTCCTGATTTTGGCCACCGAAGAAAACACTGGCCACTCTCGTATGACACTTATCTTTAACGGATCCACCGCAATGCCCTCTCCACTTTCCACATGGCCAAGAAAATCCATTGACGACAGCCAAAACTCACACTTTGAGAACTTGGAATAGAGCTTATTTCTCTGCAGGGTATGCAACACCAAGCGTAAATGGTTCGCATGATCAGCTTTAGATTGAGAGTACACCAAGATATCATCAATGAATACGATCACAAACAGATCCAAGTACTCTCGGAACGTTCGGTGCATTAGATCCAAGAACACTGATGGCGCATTACATAGCCCAAACAACATTACAGTGAACTTATAATGACTGTAGCGTGTTCCAAACGCTGTCTTGATAATGTCACCTTCCTGAATCCTCAATTTGTAATATCCAGATTTTAAATCCAATTTAGAATAGACGGTTGATCCCACTAGCTGATCGAATAAGTCATCTATTCGTGGAATCAGATACTTGTTTTTTCTATCAGCTTATTCAGCTCGCGATAATCAATACACAACCGCAGACTACCGTCTTTCTTTTTAACAAAAAGAACAGGTGCTCTCCAAGGTGACCTACTTGGGCGTATGTATCCCTGTTCCAGCAACTCTTGTAATTGAACTTTCAGTTCTGCCATTTCCTTTGGCGCTATGCGATGTGGCGAGCAAGCCACAGGTTTCGTACTTGGCACCAACTCAATAGTGAAGTCGATCTCCCGGTGGGGTGGTAACCAAGGAAGATCCTTAGGATATACATCAGCAAACTCTAATACAATCAGAAGATCACTCACACTGGCCTTTGGCTCAACAGCCTGAATAAGGGTGAAGAATCACTCTGTGCCCTTCCGAAAAGCATTGATGACTTGGAGAGCAGACATCAGGGTCCCGCCTACTCCTCACATACTAGCAAACTTAGTCTCAAGCTCGGTATTCTGGCCTAGTGTGATTTCCTTTGAATTGCAATCAATAAAGGCACGCTGCTCTGAGAGCCAGTCCATACCAAAGATCACATCAAATTCCAATATCGGTAGCACAGAAGCACTCAAGAAGAAATCCCAACTTCCTATTTGAACATCCACGCAGCAAGTCTTATCCGCACACATCACACATCCATTCGGTAATAACAACTTTATGCTATCTGTCGTCACATGACCAGGTACTTCAATTCGAGCTACGAAGTCCTTAGACAGAAATGAATGTGAAGCACCCGTATCAAACAGTGCTCTCGCCGGATTGTTCTGAATTAGGACAAATCCTAAGACAAACACATCATACACAAGCTACACACAAGGTATGCAATATAAAAAGCAATCACTATCTTAAATTGTACCTGTGATGACGTCATTTTTTTTTATGTCCTCTTGCTGGCCAAGATTATATACTCGGGGCTGTGCCTAGGATGCAGAGGAATCCACCACTGATTTTCCCTTCTCAACATAAGACGCTCTCGTCTTCTTTTCCACCTTTGGCTGACCAAGCCGGCAGTTACGAGCTATATGCCCCACTCTTCCACATGTAAAGCAGGTACGAGACTCTTACCTTGACGTTGCCCTCGACGCAACTGTAGAAGGAGCATGTCCAGAAGATTTGTATCTCTTACTCCACTTCTTTTGGTAGTTCGATTTGCCAGGACAGGGCGCTTTGAACTCAGACTTTGTCATAGCCAAGCCTCTCTTTCCTTGCACCCATTTCATATCTTTCTCCAGCGCACAAGCAGTATTAACCAACGCCTGAAATCCTTGGTTCACCAAGCTCGAGAGCAGGAATCTCAACTCATCCTGCAACCTTTCGTAGAACTTATTAGTTTTCCATTGTTCATCAGCGAGATAGACCCCGCATAACGGCCCAACCTTGTAAACTCATGCAAGTAAGTATCATCATTACTTTCTCCATGCGTTAGACGTTGGAACTCATTTTCCAAGGCGATGCGTTTTGCCGCTGGTAGGTGCTTTGCAAAAAATAATCGCGAAAACTCCTCGATCGAGACTTGTGTTAATTGTCTGCCTGCTAGGTGATGCAACTCTATCTCGTCCCACCATAGTCGAGCCTCTCCTTCCAATAAGGTGGCCAAGGTGACCTTCTGATCTTCCTCCGTTCTTATCGCTGTCAATATTTGCTTAACGCACGACAACCAAACTTCTGCCTGCGCTGGGGTTCCCACACCCATATACATCGGAGGATTGAAGCTCATAAAATGCTTCAACTGCCACTCAGCTTCTCGAGGATCAATAGCCTCAACAGGTTTTGATATTACACCAACCCGTTCTGGCACCACTGTCGGCTGCGCTTGCCCAGTAGGTTATGCATGAATCATGGCAAATAGCGCCTCGACAACTAAGCGTACTGTTTCTACAGAAGGAGGAGGTATGGGCACCTCAGCTGGTGTCGCACTCTCATTAGAACGTTGGGGCTCAAACTGCCCAGCACCACTACGAGTCACCTATAAGTGAACAAGACACACTTTAGCGACCTTGCACAAGCAATCACAATAATATACGAACGCGTAGGTTCCTCAAACAGGTGTATTTGCATTCCTTATTGGACATTCAAGAGTTCATTAATGTTAAAGCGGGTCGCACTTACACGTGCTCACCACCCCCACAAAATAATTCGACCATGAATTCGAAAGAGGAAGACCGAGACAAGCTGATACCAAAATGTAACGACACCATCCGTTAAATAACATATAATAGAAGGTCAGGCCGAGGCCTCACACTATATGCCATAAATAAGCGGCGAGGTCACAGGTTAATACCAATACAGGTACGCATCCTAACACAGAGCATACTAGCGGAAGATTTTAACGTTAATTTGAACTCAAACCATGAATGTCAACTATATATAAACAACCACATTTATATATACTCACGAAGGAATATACAGTCAATACTCAAGAGTTTGGCCTTAAGGCCTTACAATTACGCTTTACAAGTGTGGATTACAAACATCGGTGCACAGTCCGGCTACACATGAAAATAACAAAAGTCTTTGCTCAGACTTCGAAGTCCAGCAGCAGCAGCAGGGGCTTCAGCCCTCTATTTCCCACTCGGCTGTCCAGCACTTGCACAGGGACAGCCCACCATAATGGTGGCAAACAAAGCAACGTTCAGCATTCAGCTGACCAATTTATAAGGACCTTACCCCTTTCCCGGGGCAGTGGTATTCCTTCCCTGCAGACATTAGCATTTCACAAGTAGATATATCATACAATGTGCACTCACGCACAATCAACATATCACAACCGTCGGCCACGCGTCCCGACGATCTGTGCCCTCAGGGAACATTCTTGGTTTACCGACGAACTAGGGTCCCACCACCGTTCAAGCTCTGAAACCCAACGGTATTGAGCATTTAGTCTTAATGGCGCGCAGGCCTAAGACTCTCATTATGCGCACCAACGATAACAATAACTAGTTCTACCATTCAGTTAGACATAACGCGGTCCGGTTCAGCCAATCCCGTTCCTCAAATCATCCAAAATGACGCGGATCAGATTTCCCCTTATCCGTTCGGCATGAAGCCTTCAAGAGCTCACAACTCATAATAGCCACATTGTCGACCAAGGACTGGCTTCATAATCCAAAAAGGGATTTAGTGTCAGCGTTCCTCGCGGTCGCTTGGCCGGTTCAGCAGAACTCTCTTTCTGTACCCAAACTCAACCCAAACATAACATACAACACAAGAATCACGAGGGTATTTTTCTGGAATTCCACTCCAATACTTCCTGTTACTACCCCTTCACAGGCACAACTACTCGACTCCACAACATACACGTTTATACGCGGAGTCTTCTCCGGTGCGCAAAATAAACCATCACCAATCTAGACCAACCTATCCAGATGGGCTTCACACAGCATGCCTATTTCATACTACACATTTCCGGATCTGCATGTAAGACTGGGGATTACAAGAATCAACCCAAGTAAATCCCTCAAAAGCCACCTTTTGGTGGGGAAAATCCATATACATGCCAAAATGAGGACTTCACATGTCCAAGAAGGAAGATCGTTACCCTTGACGACCTCTTTGGAGTCATGGAAATCTAGCCGGATAGAAAGCACCGCAACGCTCTTGCCTCCATAACTCTGGACTCGGCTTGCAATTCCAAATGCTGAAGCTCCACCGGCGGTCAGATCCCTTCTCCTCCTTCCTTCCTTGCTGTCCCTTCTCTCTATCTCTTTTAGAAAGAGAATGGCCAAGATGAATGAGAGATAACTCTCAATTCCTGGACTTAATACACCATGGAGAATCCTGGTCCATTAGATCCCAGTTGAAGGAAATGAACGGCCACAAATTGCCCTGAAATAACTTTTCCTGGCCTGAACACGGCTTGTGACACGCCCGTGTCACAGACTATGTATCTTAAACGGCAAACAAACTGACTTACCCCAAACAAGAAATGGCCATGTGACACGCCCGTGTCACAGTCCGTGTGCCCTGACACGGCTTTATACATGTCTGTGTCCAGCCCGTATTCACCAGGCCTCAATGCCCTGGACAAATCCAGAGAAGGACACAGCCCTTTAACATGCCTGTGTCATAGGTCGTGTGCCTAGACACGACTTCAGACACGCCCGTGTCCAGCCTGTGTTCAATAGGCCTCACAAACCTGGCCAAAACCCGAGGAGGACACGGCCTCTGACACGCCCGTTTCGCGGGCCATGTACCCTCTCGATAAACATCGAGTGCATTTCGTCGATTACTCGAGACAACATAGAGCAGGACATGGCTTGGGACACGCCCGTGTCCCTGGCCGTGTTGCCCCGCCTGCACTCACTCTTGAGATTTGGGGTGTTATAGAAATGGCTAGAATATAGTCTTTAATGAGTTTCCTTAACTGTACCAGTAAAATAAGCAAGTAATTAACTCTGATGAAATCCATAATTAATGTTGCCATGAATGGCTATATTCTTGAGAATATTAGCATTAATTACTCAGAGAATTACTGTCAAATAATAGAATGAATTAGGGACAGAGATAGAGAGAACTTATCATTCTGACTCGAAATAGAGTTCGTCGACCTCTGGGCAGATTTCGTCGACCGGAGTTCCAAGTTCGTCGAGCTGAGAAATCCTATTCGTCGACCTGAGCTCAGCGAACGTCAATCTAGAAATATCTTGTTAACTCTGCGCTCCAAGATCGTCGATCAGAGAATCTATCTTTAGGGAAAAAATTATCGACTTGAGCTCGAATATCATCGAGCTCAAGTCAGAGAAAGAACTCGGAGTTCGTCGATCTGAGATCGACGATCGTCGAGCTCAGTTCGAAGAACTTTGAACTAATAATTTGAACTCTTAATCTTTCTAAGTCTTGAGTCTCCTGAAGTCCACTGCAGGCTGGTCCATGAAATTTGATTCTAATGACTAGCCTAAACTCCAGGACTGACAAACTTGACCCTGGCTATACAAGGTGGGTCAAACATCCTAATAGTGAACCTTAGCCCAAATCCAAACTAGGGATCCAATAATCTCCCCCTATTTGGGTGAGGTCACTAAACAAAATATTAGAAATGATCACAAAGCAAGATAACAAATATCTGGCAGAAAATGAAAAGTCTAGCAGATATATACAACAAGTGCTTTGTGACAAAATAATATAAATAGTTAAGAAAATAAACTAATCAAAAAGTTATTTAGGTTTCTTGGAATTATCTTTTTCAGAAGGTTATCTGAATATACTTTTCCTGTTAGGATTGGAAGCTTCTCTCTTGGACAATGTCATATCAGCTGCTCCAATAATGTTGCAGAAGTTGCTCTTGGGACAACAGCTTCTGGGTGAAGACTCATGTAAGCATCTACATTGAAAAATTGATTTGCTTTATCATACCTTTTTAACTCTTCCTTCCTGTAGGGAGACATGGTTGAATATTTAGAGGGATCATTGCCTTCTGCTTTAGCTTTATTAATCAAAGATAGTCCAATTAGCTCTTAAAATTTGGCCATTTTAGCAATGTTCTGCTGTTTAGGATCAACAAAGGGAATTGGTGGAGATTCATGCCTTTTTGGACTGATGTCCTTCTTTAGTTCATCATGATATATTAGAGAACTCTTTAGCTCTGAGGTTGGAGGTGGATTGCTTCATGTGGACTGCTGCTGTTGAGGCCTGCTGCTCTAAGAACTTGGCTTGGAATGTCTTTGATATGTTTTAGTGATTGGAGTTAATCTATGAGAGACACTCCCAGAGGCCCCTGCTGATGGGGGAGGAGGATCCTTTCTGAATTGCTTAGGAGGGGACCTGTATCTTCTTCACTTCTTCCTTTCCTTTTGTTCATTCTTAGATAGCCACATCAACTGAGGCATACCAGGATAAGGAGTAATTTTATTCAATATGTAATATGGTGTGTCTGCAGTTGGGTTAGGCTTAGGAACAACCTTAGGAATAGCTTTTCTCTTCTTAGGTATCCTTTTCTTAGATTTTGGTTCATCATAGTCATTAGAGTCATCATTGTTGTCATCAGAGGATCCAGGAGGATTATCATATAAGTCATTAATCTCTTTCAATACTTCCTTGGAGATTTTCTTCTCAGCCTTAGGTAGCACTTGAAATTCTGAAACTTCTGGCTCAACAACACTTTCAGCAACAATTTGATTTTCATCTTCTTTTTCCATATCTGCAAACATGATATCATCCAAGTTTGGCATTGGGGACTCAACCCACATGTGAGGAGGAGGATGCATACCTCTTCAGCAACTAATATCTCTGAGATCACAGGGGCTGCCAAACTTGCCCTTATTTGGTCCATAACTTCTGGACTTACTGGAGAAGAATAGCATACAATGGCTTTGGAGAAAACTTGCTCAGGAAGAGGAAGAGAATGATAAAGAGTATCAAAATCTCTTAATAAATTAGCTAGGTCCATAGAAGGGACTAGGTAAAAGAATGGTGCAGCTGCCAAAGGTTCTGCAATCTGAACATCAGTGAGCTCAATATCAAATTCTGAAGGATCTGCCTCAAGAAAATCTAATAGCTCTGTATCTGTATTTACACTTTCTGTAACTACTATATCCATATGTACATCTATTATTGCTGCTGCTACTGCTGCTGCTGGAGCTTCATATTCAATTGCTGGAACTGCTGTTGCTGGAGCTGCTTCTTCATAGAGCATCTCGCCCTGCCTGGTTTTAGTGGAAACTGAATCCAGGCCCCTAGAAGAAGAAGGGATAGAGGGGCAGTAGCAAAAAGAGCAGAGAGGGAGGAGATGGAATCAGCAAGAGGTGCAATTGCCTCTGCTATGAGATTCCTGATGATTGGAGAGATGAGCTCCAGGATATTGGAAATGGATGGAGAATTCAATTGCATGAACTAAGGAGGTGTCTTAGTAGATACATATGGATGGATGGAGATGGAGGGAATATACAAATGTATAGAGTCAGGTGGGATCTGAGTAGATAAAGTTGGAGGAAAGGGAGGAATGACATCAGATGGAATAACATCTTGCATGAGTCATCCTAAGAAGGTGATGCAGGAGGAGATAGAATAGGATTTGAGATATCATGTTGAGGAGAATTTGGTGTAGTTGGTATGGAGGTTAACAAATCAAAGGATGTTGATGACATGAATGTATGAGGATGTATGTCAGTAAGATGAGGTGGGGGAGGATATTGAGGAGGTGGTGACTGAGGAGGTGTTGTTGGAAGAAGTGTTGTTGAAGGAGGTGGAGGAGGAATGGGAACTTCTTCTATAGTTTTGGGAGTGGCTGGTACAGCCCTAGTGCTCTCAGAAGCTGGGGAAGAGGAAGAAGCCCTGGGTGTCTTAGTGATTATCCTCTCCCATCTGCCAAATAGGGCAGAAGTTAACCTCTTAGAGGAATTGATGAACACTGTTGGGGTGACAAGTAGTTCATGAGCCTTTTCCTACAGGAAGATCCCCAGAATCCTCACAAGGCACACCTCTTTCTTGCTGTTTTTTCTTTTAATCAACTCAAAAAAAACCTTTCCCCAGTTCACCTGCTTCTATTTTACTAAAGTACACATCACCAAGAACTGGTGCCTGTTAATATAGTCATGAGCAGTATGCTTGCCCAGCAAGACTTTTCCCACAACATCAGCCAAAAACTTATACTCAGTAGATAAATTTTTATTTAATAATTTGTTAGGTTTCCCTCATAGTGACCCAATTTTAGCAGCATATCATTATACTCAGAACTGTCTATTTCTATATCTTCTTCTCCATTATTAAAACCGAAAATTTCAGATAGAATGGCAGGAGTAAGAATAACCTGTTGTCCTGCTATTGTTCATGTCATTGTCTCAGTATAAGGTGTGGTTAAAGTATATATCCATTCCTTTATTTCAGCCGTCGGCAACTTCATCCTTGTGGTCATGAAATTCTTTAACTGAGTTTCTTCAAACAGTTGTAGTATGTCGGTGAAGATCTTATCAGAATGGCTGAAGGAGTCGAAGTCAATATCGAATCTGGTGTCGTACTTCATTCCTAAAAGATAAATTGCTGGAATCGCCATGGCTTGCCTGTGAAAATGAGAAAGATCAAGTGCAAGAGAAATCTGAAAGCGCGCGATGGAGCTCGAAGAAAACTAGATTAAAAGTTTTTCAGAATATGAGCTCGACGAAAAATTTCATGAAGAAATGATATCGTCGATCTCAGTCTGAAGAGGGGAAAACTTTTCATTGTGCTCAGGTCGACGAATAGTTTTCTGAAGCAATTTCGTCGGTCTCCGTTTGACGAAAAAGACTTCACACGAGGAGTTCATCGATCTCTGGTCGACGAATTCTCTCAAGAACTTTTCTCAAATCGTCGATCTCCGTTTGACAAACTGTAATAAATTCTTCGACCTAAGATAGAAAGTTAAATTAATGCTTCTCCATTTATCATACCTAGTTGATTCATAAAGAACAGATGGTTCCTCTCATCCATAGGTTTGGTGAAGATGTCTGCTCTTTGAAAATAAGTGTAAATGTAGAAAAGTTTAATTTTATTTTTGTCCACACAATCTCTAATTAAATGATGTCTTATTTCTATATGCTTAGTTCTACTATGATGCACTGGATTTTGTGCAATGAAAATTGCACTTATATTATCACATAGTAAGGTTGAATTATTTAAGTTGAAACCATAATCTAGGAGTTGGTTCTGAATCCACAGTATCTAGGAACAATAACTGCCAGCTTTTATGTATTCAGCTTCTGCAGTTGAAGTAGACACAGATGTCTGCTTTTTGTAAAACCAGGACACTAGTATAGCACCAAGGAAATGGCATATCCCTAAGGTTCTTTTTCTATCTACTCTATATCCAGCAAAGTCAGCATCTGAGTATCCAGTCAACTTAAACTCTGACTCAGTTGGATACCAGAGTCTTAGATTAGGACAACCCTTTATATATCTTAAAATCCTTTTTAGAAAAGTAAGGTGGGATTCTTTAAGGTTCAACTAGAACCTAGCACAAAGGCATGTAGCAAACATTATGTCTGGCCTACTTGCTGTGAGATATAACAGGGACCCAACAATGCCCCTATATAATTTCTAAACAACAGGCTTGCCATGTGTATTAGAGTCAATCACAGCATTAGAAGCTATGGGTGTTTTCTTTGCTGAGACATCTAATATCCCAAACTTTTTGATTAGCTCCTTAGCATACTTGGACTGGGATATGAAGATGGCATCAGGCAGTTGCTTCACTTGGAGGACAAGAAAGTAAGAGAGCTCACCCATTCTACTCATTTCAAACTTGGAATGCATTAGGTCAGAGAATCTCTTGCATAGTTTGGAATCAGTAGAGCCAAAAATAATGTCATCTACATAAATTTGTATTAATAAGATTTGATCCTTATAATGTCTAGTGAATAATGTCCTATCTACTATGCCCCTAGAGAATTTATGCTATAGAAGAAAGCTAGCTAAGGTTTCATACCAAGCTCTTGGAGCTCTCTTTAGACCATAGAGAGCCTTATGCAATTTAAAGACATAAGAAGGATGGGTTGGAGAAATAAAAGTGTTGGAACACCCTATTACTAATTTGGATAAGGATCACTATGCTTGTCTTAGGATCCTAGTTGACCTAGTTGTATAGTTGAGAAGGTCAACATTAGAATGAGTCTAGGGTCTAGAACTTAGTTTTGAAGCTGCCCCCAAGACCACTCCAAGATCAAGGATGAAGAGCTAAGTCTAAAGCAATTATCGTCGAACTCAGTTCGACGCTCTCTGAGCTCAACTTCAACAAATCGTCGAGCTCCGGTCGACGATCTTCGAGCTCAGATCGACTATCTGCTTTTAGCTAAGCTTTTGCTTAATCGTCGAGCTCTCCTCGACTATCGTCTAGCTCAGTTCGACGATGCCTCCTTCAGCTGTTTCTCAGGTCGATGAGCTCGGTTCGACGATCTTCGAGCTCAGATCGACGATTTTTGTCTGCTTATCTCGGTTCATCTCTGAGCTCAGTTCGACGATCTTCGAGCTCAGATCGACGTTCTCTTTGGAGAGATCGACGCTTTCAGGATTTCAAATGCTGCTGTTCTTTGGAATGTTTTTGAATATTATCAGCATTTATGACAGAAGATCTCCCAGCCGTTTGGAGCAAGTTTCAAGGAATTATTCAGAGAATGTTTGCTGGACTTTCCTCTAAAAGACAAGACCATTTATGGAAAACATTTATGACTGACCAACGGTTATCTTTGGACAAGAGAATCTTAGAAATTATTATTCATCTCTTCTGCCTCTCAGCGAGAACACATACACAGATTGACAAGAAGAGTAAACATAGAATAGAGAATACTGATAGCAGAAGAATAACAGAACTGCAACTTAAAAATTCTTCTTACTGACTGAAAAGTGTTTACAATCTCATCATCTCCAGACATCTCATCACAATCTTTTGCTGGAGATCAAAGTTCTGAAGACCTATCACCCTTCTGCAAAGCTTCTCTGCCTGAACCTCTCTACATCTCAGGGGGAGCTTTGACATCTTCAATCCACTTGTGCTTCTCTCATTTGACTGAGAACAGAGAAGACAAACTCAACTTTTACTTTTTCTTTTCCTGCTGTAAAAGGGTTCTTGAACTCCCTTCAAAAGTTCTGTCTGGTTCTGAGAGCCTTGTCAAAACTCAGTGGTGGCAAGACACCTTATCAAAAAATCTAGCTTTGGTTTTTGAGCACCTTATCAAAAGCTCATTGGTGTCAGGACACCTGATCAACTCAGTCCTGAGTGGATTCCTACCAAGGGTGGTAGAAGAGTGGATGTACCCAGTTTTGGGGAACCACTATATTTCCTTGTGTCTTCTGGTTCTGCTTGTGTGATTTGTCTGCTGTGTGCTGTGTCCTTTTCCTTTCAGTTCTTAAGTTCTGTTAGCACTTTACACTATAGCTTAAATAGAATTTTAATTTGTGCTATTTTAATAATTCAAAAATATTTTTAAGTAAACTCTATTCACCCCCCTCTAGAGTTGAGATAGATCTTACCCTCACTTTCAATTGGTATCAGAGGCAGGTTGGTTGTTCATACAGGCTAACACCTGAACCAAAAGATCCCTGATAAGATCAATCTCTGCAGAGGATTATTTTCTACACATCTATTTATTTATTTAAAGACATGGCACAGAACAAAGATTATGCAAGCACCAGACCACCAGTGTGCAACCTTTCCAAGTTTGCACTCTGGAAGGCAAGGATTAGATTGTATATGAATTCTATTGATGAAGATATCTTTAATTCTGTCTTGACAGTGTGTCCAACTCCACCAGCAAGCTCAAGTACAAGTGCTGTTCCACCTCCTTCTGGAACAGATGCAGATATAAAGAAGTGGAAGATTGCAGATGCTAAGGCTATGAACATCTTAGCCCAAACTATGTCTGATGACATTTTTCAAAAGGTAGCTGAATGCAACTCAGCCAAAGAAACCTGGGACAAACTCTCTGAAATTGTCTCAGGATCTGCTGATGAAAGAAAGGATAGAAGGTCTCATCTGATAAGTCAATATGAGAACTTCAAGAAAGGAGAAGGTGAATCAGTGGCTGACATGTACAATAGACTAAGTCTGATTGTCAATGAGCTAAAGACTTTGGACAAGGAAATCTCTTTAACTGAACTAAATGATAAAATCCTGATGTGCTTTCCCAGCACTTGGGATTCAAGAATCTGGCCAATCAAAGATGCCAGAAGTCTGAATGAGATTACCACTGAAGCTCTCCTGGGCAAGCTCAAATCCTATGAGCTGCTTATTAAAAATAGAGAAGAAGAACAGAAGGCTGCCTCTCCAGCCACAAGGAAAGAAAAGACCATAGCCTTCAGGGCTGCAGAAGAGGAGCCTGAAGATAAAGCCACAGGAAATGATGAGCTCATAAGTCTACTGGCTAAGAGATTCTACAAAATGGCCAGAAAAGACTTCAGAAAAAGGCCATACAAGGATCATGATAAACCAAGGTATGATAAATCAAACAACACTACAGAAATCATATGCTTTGGTTGCAGGAAACCAGGACACATTGTGCCTGACTGTCCAGAGAACAAGAATAAGGACAAGAGAGATAGAAGAGAAAGAAGAAAAGGAAAGGATCACAAGAAGAACAACTCAGACAAAGCCTCCTTCAGCAAAAACAAACATACAAGGAAAGGCTTTGTTGCTGAGACCTGGAGTGAGACTGAAGAGGAATCTGAAGCATCATCCAGCTCCAGTGATGATGAGGATGATGCAGATGAAAAGGAGTTCTGCATGATGGCTATCAATGCATCACAACAAAACTCTGATGAAGAATCAGAATCAGATTCAGACACTCACCCAGATGAAGATCAGGTAATCAATTCTTTTGATTTTCATTCTGAAGATTTCAAAAGTGAATTTAAGACACTATGCCTAGACCTATTAAAATCTGAGAAGGAGATAATATCTCTCAGGAATCAATTGTCTGAGCATAGTATCCTAAACTCAAAGAACCTCAAGCTCTCTGAGGAGTTAGAATGCTGTAGGGAGGAGATAGCTTCACTGAAAAGTGAACTATCAAGGGCCAAAAAGTTTGAAGAATCTCTAAATGGGAGGAGTATCAGACTTATGGACATCACAAGCACAGTGAACTCTAGATTCAATAGTACACTGGGTTTGGGTGCCTCCCCCAGCCAACCTATAGTGTTAACAACTCCAATCAAATTTGTCTCTGACAAAGGAAAGGAAATAGTAGAGGTGGCTAGGAAGAATGCTGACCTGCCAGAGAAAATTTCAGTTCAACAAAATGCGTCGAGCAGAGCTCGACGATCGTCGAACAGAGCTCGACGATCTAAGCACAGATCGTCGACCTCAGCTCGACGACACCCAAACTCTGAACTCAAGCACTATCGATCTTCGAACAGAGATCGACGATCTGACCCAAGATCGTCGACCTCAGCTCGACGATCGTCGAACAGAGTTCAGAATTGTGAACACATTTTCAATGGCTCAGTCAAATTCAATCCTAGAAGTTGCACATCTCATGGATTCAACCCCTATACTGAATGGATAGTACCTCCTAGGAGATACCATCCTGAAGGTTATAAGAGTCAACCTGAGATGTCCTTTATTTCAGAATTTAAAGGTTATCAACCTAGGCCCAAGGTTAACTGGGTCAAAAACAAATAAGCTGTTTTTGTGCAGGTGAAGACCTATCCAGCATCAAACCATCAATGGTATCTGGATAGTGGGTGCTCAAAGCACATGACAGGGGACAAGGACAATTTCACTTCCTTCAAAGCCAAGCTAGGACCCAAAGTAATTTTTGGAGACTCAAGCTTTGGAACTACAAAAGGATATGGTGCAGTCAAAATTGGCCCAGTCACATTCAAGAAAGTGGCATATGTTGAAGGACTAAAGCACAACTTGATAAGTATCAGTCAACTGTGTGATGAAGGATATCAAGTGACCTTCAACAAAGCCATATGCAAAGTCCAGTCAGTGGACAACACAACTGTGTTGACAGGTAACAGAAGAGGTAACATTTACTTAGTAAATTTTCTTTCACCTGTAGTAGATATTTGCCTGTTTAATTCCATTTCAAAACCAAATATTTTATGGCATAAGAGACTAGGGCACATTAACCTTAGAACCATTGCTAGGCTATCCAATGACAACCTTGTTAGAGGACTACCTTCTGGTCCCTACAAGAAGGAAGAACTTTGCAGGGCATGTCAATTAGGCAAGCAAACTAAAAATAGCTTTAAGTCACTTAATAAGAGTGATTCACCTAGGATTTTGTATTTGTTGCACATGGATCTCTTTGGACCCATATCTGTACAAAGCCTAGGAGGGAAGTCCTATACTTTAGTGGTTGTAGATGACTTCTCAAGATTCACTTGGGTATTCTTTCTGAGGAAGAAGTCTGATAACTTCAAGTGTTTGACAGATTTTCTCAAATGCATTCAGATTGAGTTCAACACTCACATTGCCCTGATCAGAAGTGATCATGGGACAGAGTTTGATTCTCTTCTCATGCAAGAGTTCTGTCAAAGTGAAGGGATCAGGCACACTTTCTCAGCTCCTAGAACTCCTCAACAAAATGGGGTAGCTGAAAGGAAAAATAGAACCCTAATTGAATCTGCTACTACATTGTTGTCAGATGCTCACCTACCTCTATCCTTTTGGGCTGAGGCAGTGAACACCTCCAACTATGTGTTGAACAGAAGCCTGATACATAAACTGAAGGGCAAGACTCCCTATGAATTGCTCAAAGGGAAGAAACCTAAAGTAAACTATTTTAAAGTTTTTGGTTGTATTTGTTATATTCATAATAATGACAAGAAATATCTAGCAAAATTCCAAGCTAAAGCTGATGAAGGAGTGTTTCTGGGATACTCCATGATCAGCAAGGCTTATAGGGTTTATAACAAATCTTCTTGTAAAATTGAAGAGTCTGTTCATGTTGTTTTTGATGAAACTAACATGTCTTTCAAGGAGAAGAATGCTTCTACCATAGAACCTTTGCAGGTACATTCTTTAGCTGAAGACTTGAACAAACTGCAAGTTACTGAAAAGAATGACAGCAGTGATGATGAAGAAGAAGTTCAACATCTAAAAGAAAATCACCTTGAAGAACCAGTTGCTGTTCCACTAGAGGAAACAACAACACAGGCTGGTGAACAATCAACACCTCCTGTTGATTTAGTAACAATAAGAGATCATCCAACTTCCCAAGTCATTGGAGACATCTCAGCTGGTGTGCAAACCAGAAATCAGGTCAACCAGAGCCTAATGCACACTTGCTTCCTATCTCAAATTGAGCCTCAATCCATTCAAGATGCAGAGCAAGATCCACACTGGATCATTGCAATGCAAGAGGAGCTGCATCAATTTGAAAGAAATCAGGTTTGGGAACTAGTGCCTAAGCCAAAAGATCATCCCATTGTTGGAACAAAGTGGGTATTCAGGAACAAGCTGGATGATCAAGGAGTTATAGTCAGAAACAAGGCAAGGCTAGTTGCTCAAGGGTACTCTCAACAAGAAGGAATAGACTATGACCAGACCTTTGCACCAGTTGCAAGGTTAGAGGCCATCAGAATATTTCTAGCTTATGCTGCTCACAAAGGCTTCAAGGTCTATCAGATGGATGTGAAGAGTGCTTTTCTCAATGGGGACATCAAAGAGGAAGTCTATGTTAGACAACCTCCAGGTTTTATCTCTCTAACTCATCCTGATTATGTTTTCAAATTGCATAAAGCATTATATGGTCTCAAGCAAGCTCCTAGAGCATGGTATGAGACCCTAGCATGCTTTCTTCTGGAAAATGATTTTACTAGGGGGAGAGTAGACCAAACTCTTTTTATTAGAACCCATAAGTCCCATACCCTACTAGTGCAAATTTATGTGGATGATATTATATTTGGCTCCACTGATTCAAACCTGTGCAAAAAGTTTTCCAAGCTTATGCATTCTAAGTTTGAAATGAGTAGCATGGGTGAGCTGTCCTTCTTCTTAGGACTGCAAGTCAAGCAACATGCTGAAGGCATATTTATTTCTCAAACCAAGTATGCAAAAGAATTGGTTAAGAAATTTGGTATGTCTGATGCATCAAGTATGAAAACACCCATGCCCTCAAATGCTGTAATAGATGCTGATGAACATGGGAAACCTGTTGATCAGACAACATATAGAGCAATCATTGGCTCTTTATTGTACCTTACAGCCAGTAGGCCTGATATAATGTTTGCCACATGTCTTTGTGCTAGGTTCCAAGTTAGCCCTAGAGAGTCACACTTAATCTTAGTTAAGAGGATTCTTAGGTATGTTAAAAGTTGTCCAAATCTAGGACTCTGGTATCCAAAAGATTCAGCATTTGACTTAACTGGATTCTCAGATGCTGATTATGCTGGATGCAGAATAGACAGGAAAAGCACCAGTGGAACATGCCAGTTCCTTGGTGACAGACTTGTCTCCTGGTTTTGTAAGAAGCAAACATCTGTGTCAACTTCAACTGCTGAAGCTGAGTATATGGCTGCAGGCAGTTGCTGCTCACAAATATTGTGGATACAAAATCAGCTTCTAGACTATGGCTACAACCTAGAGAAGTCAAAAATTTTCTGTGATAATACTAGTGCTATTTCTATAGCCCAAAATCCAGTCCTCCATAGTAGGACAAAACACATAGAAATTAGGCATCATTTCCTAAGGGATAATGTAGAGAAGAACAAAATTGAACTTCAATATATTCCTACTGATTTGCAAAGGGGAGATATTTTCACCAAGCCCTTGGATGAAAAGAAACACAGGTTCTTCCTAAATCAGTTAGGCATGATAGATGGAGGAAGTCTTAATTAAAATCCAAGATTTTGAAAAGCTAAAACAGATCAAGATTAGGTTAAAAAATTCTATCTTTTGAATGAGTTTAGACTCTGAACTGCGCTCGACATTTTTCCAAAAATCGTCGACCAGAGATCGACGCTTTTGCTATCGTCGATCTGAGTTCAGAGCCCTCGCTAGATCTAGAATTTTTCTTCTTCTGTTCAGAGGCCGTCGAGCTGAGCTCGACGTTTTTCAACATCGTCGAACGAAGATCGCCGATTTTGAAGACTCTTCAGATTCCCTCTGTAGCCTAAATCGTCGAGCTTAGATCGACGCTTCGTCGAGCTGAGCTCCACGATTTTCCTTTTCGCCGTCGAACCCTAATATAAAATCATCTTTCAGCCGTCGTTCTCCTTTTTACGCTTTCATACTCTGCAACTTTCTTCCTTTTCCCTCCAAATTTTCTACGCTTGGTCGTTTTTGGTTTTCTGTTGCAGGTACACATGGCTGATTTGAGGGCTGCGATTGCCAAGATGAAGTTCGACACCGGTTTCGACATAGACATAAACTCATTCGATGGAAGCGACCAGCGCTTCAAGGATGTTCTGAATCTATTCAGAGAACAACAGCTAACCCAGATAATGACTACCAGGATGAAGATAGCAGCAGAGGAGATTAAGGAATGGTGTTATACCGCAGCAGATGAGTCTGAAAATACTGTTGTCGGCACCATTAAGGGGACCCAGGTAATTCTATCCCCGGCTTTATTAACTGAAGTCTTTCAACTCAGTACTGGAGAAGACTCCATTGATCTGTCTGGAGAGGAGTATACCTCCATGTTAGATAGGATGGGTCATAATGTCCTTAACCCTAATAAGCTGCTGAAAAAGAATCTGGCTATAGAATTCCAGTTCCTGGCTGATGTAGTAGGGAAGGTGCTGTTGGCCAAGCACTCGGCTCATGACACAATCTCCAGGTATCAGTTCTGCCTGATGGGAGCCTTACTGGATAAGAAGCACCTCGACTGGGGCTCCATCTTCTTCACCTTGATTAAGAAGAAAATCAACAAGTCTGCAGTCTGCTTTGGAAGAATCTTGGGGGTCTTTCTGCACTCAAGGTGCCCTGACCTTTTGACCTCCTCTGGATTATTCATCAATGCATCCAAGAGGCTGTCCTGTGCCCTCTTCAGTAAATGGGACAGGCAGATCATAAACCCCTCCAGGGCTGCTGCAACACTTCACTCAGGCACAAGGACCACTTTGGTCACTCCTTCAGTAGAAGAGATGCCTGCTTCTTCTTCTCCCCAAGCCATATCCACCCAAGCCTCATATACTCAAGCCCTCACCTCCTCTCAACCAGTTTCCACCATAATCCCTCCATCCCCAATTACCATTTCCTCACCAATGTCATCCCCTATTACCATCTCTTCACCAGCCTCATCTCCTCCAGCATCTACCTCTGAGGTATTCCTCCCTCTCTTCTCTTACCAAACCCTTACCTCTCCATCCTACTCTCTTTTAGAGGATTCCCTCATGGATGACTCTCCCTCTTCTCCTCCTGAGACATCTTCCCTCCAACAAATGCTTCATGACATTCTCTCTCAACCCTCCTTCACACCCTCTCTTACTCTCCCACTCTTCTCCTCAACCTTCTCTATCCCCATCATTCCATCTTCTGAACCAACAATCCCTACTCCACCTACCTCCACCTTTTCAGCCTCAGTCACCATCCCTCCATCCACCTTGACTACTACCTCTGCTCAAGCCTCACTTGGGCATGTAGATCTTTCCAGCCTGGCTGACAGGCTCTATGAGTTGCTAGCTCCCAAGCTGGTCTCTCTGCTGGAGTCCTCCCTGACTCCACTCCTGAAGCAAGTCCAGGAGCTGTCCACCAAGCTTGATTCTTTTTCCTCCTCCCAGGCAATCCCTTCTACTGTGTGCCTTGGTTCACCTCTCTCTGAACCAAGGCAGGGGGAGATGCCTTATGAAGAAGTGATTGTGCCAGCTCCAGCTCCAGCTTCTACTCTCTCAGCAAGCTCAGGATGTGCTTTTGCACTTAATCTGCAGAGGTTACTATCCAGATTTGATACAGCCTATCTCAGATGTCTGCCTCCAATTTCTGCTGAAGATCTGTCCAAGGCCATTGTGCCTGTACCTGTCTGTAATCCCAGCCAGATTGCCTCCTATATCAAGTCATGGAAGGCTGTGGATGTATCTGCTGCTGCTGACATAGAAATGATTCCAGCACCTAATGCTGAGGAAATTGTTGTTGAAACTGATGATGCTGTTTCTGCTATCCCTGCTGCTCCTGCTCCTGCTCCTGCTCCTGCTCCTGCTGCTGCTGCAAAGCTCAAAGCTCAAGAAGAATATCTAAGAAGAATTGATGCTTTATATGATCAACCTCAGAGTTCTGAAAGTGATCAGTACAGAACTGATTCTGATGATTCTGCCAGCACAATTGCCAAAAAGAGAAAAGCAAGAAGTAAAGCAATGATGTCTGTTCCTCCTGCCAAAGCTAAAGACTCCAATGACATTCCATATTACATTCTGCATAACTGCCCCATCACTGAACCATGGATGCAATTTTCCAAGAACCAGCTAAAGGCCATAAGAAAGAAAAGAAAGTTTGACAAATATGAAAAAGGATCATCTCAACATCAGCCTCCTCCTCCTCCTCCTCCAGACTCTGGATCAGGCTCAGCTCCTCATGCTTCAGCTCCTAGACAAAGTTCCTCTCAATCCTATTCTAAGTATTACCAAAAAGGTCAACATCAAAGAGGATATTAACCCAGAAGGGGTAATTATAGAGGAAATCAAAGAGGACAGAGACCCTATCAAAGGGAAGGACAAGGCCATTCTGACTCTACTTCAGGCCCTTACCCTTACAAATTGAAGGACACAGTTGCTCCAAGGACCTCTCCTGCTCCTGAATCTCTCAACAAATATGAACCTGCTGTTCCATATGAGGATCCTGAGAACAATCCTGTAGCCTGGACTGCTAGGATGAAAGAGTTGGCTGCTCTTGATCAGATTAAGAAGGCTAGAGAACAAGGCAAAAAAATATCCAATATTACAACCTTATCAGAACAAAGAAAGAAAGAACTGGAAAAGTATGCTTCAAAGAAATTTTTCAATCCAGAAGAGTACATGAAGCTGCACCCAGAGGCTGTAGTTCCAAGGCCAAGATCTCAAACCTCTCTAGGTGCAGAAGATGACAGAAGGTCCAAGAAAGAAGCCCTAAACCCTAACAGAGAAATCTTATTTAAAAAGGGAACTGAAAAGAAGTGATCTGTGTAAGCAAACTTATTATCTACCTTTGGATATCTGCAGCTATTTATCTGTGATATGCATTGCTGTTTCTCTGCTTTTTGTATTTAACTTCTGTAGTATTAAATGCTCTTTATGATTGTCTGTAAATAGTAATCCTAATCCAAATAGGGGGAGATTGTTGGAACACCCTATTACTAATTTGGATAAGGATCACTATGCTTGTCTTAGGATCCTAGTTGACCTAGTTGTATAGTTGAGAAGGTCAACATTAGAATGAGTCTAGGGTCTAGAACTTAGTTTTGAAGCTGCCCCCAAGACCACTCCAAGATCAAGGATGAAGAGCTAAGTCTAAAGCAATTATCGTCGAACTCAGTTCGACGCTCTCTGAGCTCAACTTCAACAAATCGTCGAGCTCCGGTCGACGATCTTCGAGCTCAGATCGACTATCTGCTTTTAGCTAAGCTTTTGCTTAATCGTCGAGCTCTCCTCGACTATCGTCTAGCTCAGTTCGACGATGCCTCCTTCAGCTGTTTCTCAGGTCGATGAGCTCGGTTCGACGATCTTCGAGCTCAGATCGACGATTTCTGTCTGCTTATCTCGGTTCATCTCTGAGCTCAGTTCGACGATCTTCGAGCTCAGATCGACGTTCTCTTTGGAGAGATCGACGCTTTCAGGATTTCAAATGCTGCTGTTCTTTGGAATGTTTTTGAATATTATCAGCATTTATGACAGAAGATCTCCCAGCCGTTTGGAGCAAGTTTCAAGGAATTATTCAGAGAATGTTTGCTGGACTTTCCTCTAAAAGACAAGACCATTTATGGAAAACATTTATGACTGACCAACGGTTATCTTTGGACAAGAGAATCTTAGAAATTATTATTCATCTCTTCTGCCTCTCAGCGAGAACACATACACAGATTGACAAGAAGAGTAAACATAGAATAGAGAATACTGATAGCAGAAGAATAACAGAACTGCAACTTAAAAATTCTTCTTACTGACTGAAAAGTGTTTACAATCTCATCATCTCCAGACATCTCATCACAATCTTTTGCTGGAGATCAAAGTTCTGAAGACCTATCACCCTTCTGCAAAGCTTCTCTGCCTGAACCTCTCTACATCTCAGGGGGAGCTTTGACATCTTCAATCCACTTGTGCTTCTCTCATTTGACTGAGAACAGAGAAGACAAACTCAACTTTTACTTTTTCTTTTCCTGCTGTAAAAGGGTTCTTGAACTCCCTTCAAAAGTTCTGTCTGGTTCTGAGAGCCTTGTCAAAACTCAGTGGTGGCAAGACACCTTATCAAAAAATCTAGCTTTGGTTTTTGAGCACCTTATCAAAAGCTCATTGGTGTCAGGACACCTGATCAACTCAGTCCTGAGTGGATTCCTACCAAGGGTGGTAGAAGAGTGGATGTACCCAGTTTTGGGGAACCACTATATTTCCTTGTGTCTTCTGGTTCTGCTTGTGTGATTTGTCTGCTGTGTGCTGTGTCCTTTTCCTTTCAGTTCTTAAGTTCTGTTAGCACTTTACACTATAGCTTAAATAGAATTTTAATTTGTGCTATTTTAATAATTCAAAAATATTTTTAAGTAAACTCTATTCACCCCCCTCTAGAGTTGAGATAGATCTTACCCTCACTTTCAAAAAGCTTGTGGTTGCTCCACATAAACTTCTTCTTTAAGTTCACTATTTAAGAATGCACTTTTGACATCCATTTGATATACTTTAAACTTCTTATAGGCAGTATAAGCAAGGAAGATTCTAATTGCTTTCAGCCTTGCAACAGGTGCAAATGTCTGGTCATAGTCAATGTCTTCCTCTTGTCTATAGCCTTGAGCAACTAGCCTTGCCTTATTCCTGACAATAACTCCCTGGGCATCTAGTTTATTCCTGAATACCCATTTAGTTCCAATGACTGGGTAGTCTTTGGGTCTTGGAACTAAATCCCAAACTTTGCATCTCTCAAAATGGTTGAGCTCCTCTTGCATTGCAATAATCCAGTGTGGATCTTGCTCAGCATCTTTAATGGATTGGGGCTCAATTTGAGATATGAAGCAGACATGCATCAGGTCTTGGTTGAGTTGATGCCTGGTCTGTACACCTATTGACATGTCTCTAATCACCTGAAATACAGGATGATCTCTAAGTGTGACAAAATCAGTAGGTGGAGTTGGTTCAGCAATAGCTTGGCAAATTAATTCCTCTTGTGGAATTATGGGAGCTGTTGTTGGTTCTACATCCACTTCAGTGGATTCATCTTCACTGTCTTCATTTATATGTGGAGAGGGATGTACAACAGTCTCATTTGTGAGGGTCAACTCATCCAACTTCTCACACAAGTGTGGTACCTGCAAAGTTTCACTGGTAGAAGGATTCTTCTCCTTGTAAGACATGTTAGTTTCATCAAATGATATATGTACAATCACTTCCATTTTCATAGTAGATTTATTTTATACCCTATATGCCTTACTGACTTGGGAGTATCCTAGAAAAATTCCCATTGCAGCCTTGTCTTCAAACTTTCTAAGAAATTTCTTGTCATTATTATGAATGTAGCATAAACAACAAAAAATTCTAAAGTAATCTACTTTAGGTTGCTTCCCTTAAAGTAATTCATAGGGATTCTTGCCCTTAAGCTTATGTATCAGACTCTTATTCAGTACATAATTTGATGTGCTTATAGCCTCTGCCCAAAATGGTAGTATCAAGTAAGCATCAATAAGTAATGTGCCTGCAGCTTCAATCAGGGTCCTGTTTTTCCTTTCTTCTACCCCATTTTGATAAGGAGTTCTAGGAGTAAAGAAACAATGCTTGATACCTTCCATCTCAAAGAATTCTTGCATGGAAAGAGACTCAAACTCAGTACTATGATCACTTATGATCAATGCAACTGGAGTAGAATACTCAATCGTTATGCTCTTAAGAAAGTCTGTAAGAACTTTAAAGTTATCAGACTTATTCCTCAAGAAGAACACCCAAGTGAACCTTGAGAAGTCATCTACAATCACTAAGGTATAAGATTTACCTCCTAGGCTCTGTACAGCAATGGGTCCAAAAAGATCCATGTGGAGCAAATACAAAATCCTAGGTGAATCACTCTTATTAATGGCTTTAAAACTATGTTTAGTTTGCATGCCTAATTGACAAGCCCTGTACATGCCTTCCTTCTTGTAGGGGTAAGAAGGCAATACTCTTACAAGTTTGTCCCTAAATAATTTAGTAATGTTCTTTAAGTTAACATGTCCTTATCTCTTATGTCATAGTTCATTATTATTACTAACTTAGTTGAATAGGCATATCTCAGACATAGCAGTCTTAAAATTTACTATGTAAATATTTCCTATTCTAGTTCCAGTTAAAACTACATTATTTTCTACAGAAGTGATAATGCAGGAAGAGTTATTAAATGATACCTGAAACCCTTCATCACATAATTGACTTATGGAGATTAGGTTGTGCTTCAATCCACTTACATAAGCCACCTTTTTGAAGGTGACAGCTCCAATATTTACTTTCCCATAGCCTTTAATCTGGCCACAGTTGGAGTCACCAAAGATCACTTTTGGACCTAGCTTTGACTTATAGTTGGTTAGATTTTCCTTGCTGCCAGTCATGTGCCTTGAACAGCCACTATCCAAGTACCACTATTCCTCTATGGTAGGATAGGAGTCCACTTGTATAAGAACAGATTAGATGTTCTTGACCCAGATTATCTTGGGTCCTTGTTGCGTTTCATACTTAAACTGGAAATAAAAGAACATTCAGGTTGATTTTTATACCCTAGGGGGTGATATTTACTTGGTGGTATTATCCACTGGGTGAATGGATTGAGATATTCCCTAGGTTGATTAAAGGTTCTGAAAGAATTAAAATTTCTGTTATCTTGAACTGGGTTCGACGAATTCCGGTGAATTCGTCGATCTGAGGTCGACGAATGGGGATGAGTTCATTGAACTCAGCTCAGAGAATGAAGATATTCATTCTCTGTGCCCCAATATCGTTGATCTTGGCTCAAAGAACTATACTGGTTTCGTCGATCGCAGTTCAAAAAATAATTATAATAAAAATCTGCATTCGGAATTCGTCAACTTGAGTTCGATGAACTATACACATTTCGTCGATCTGAGTTCGACGAAATATACTAAACATTGTTATAGTTAGGATTTTTCTTGTTCTTTCTCTTTTTCTTATTTTCTATTATAATTCTATTTGCTTAGTACTATGATCATCTACCTTTTCTTTGCCTTTTTCATAAACAAATTTGATTGGAGTTGACAGTATATTTTTCTGAATTAATGGGGGTTGGCTTGATGAAGCACCTAAGCCCAGCTTGCCATTAAGTCTTGCATTTACTGTGCTTGTGATGTTCATCAACTTAATGCTTCTCCCATTTAGGGATTCTTCAAGTTTCCTTGCCTCAGCTAATTCAGTTTTTAGAGAGATGATTAGTTCATTAGCTAAAGTTAATTCATCTTTCAATTTAATGTTTTCAGAAAGGAGATTATCTTGTTCAGTTAGTTATTCTCTAAGGAGTTTGATTTTCTTCTCAGAGTTCATTAAATCAATACATAATGATTTAAATTCAGTTCTAAATCCTTCTAAATTGAAATCAAAAGAGGACAGTACCTGATCTTCTTTAGATTGAGGTTCTTCACTGTCTGACTGCTCAGCTTCTAAAGGGCTGCCTGATGCATCAATAGCCATCAAGCAAACCTCCTTTTCTTTAGTCTCTTCTTCATCTTCACTGGAGCTGGAAGATGAAGATTCATCTTCAGTTTCACTGCAGGTTTCAGCAACAAAGCCTTTCTCCTTCCTCTTATGCTTGCTAGAGGAGGGCTTGATATAGTCCTGCTTCCTGGACTCCTTTTCTCTTCTTCTCTCCTTTTTTGATTCTCTGGACTCTCTGATATGAAGTGTCCTGGCTTCCTGCAACCAAAGCAGACAATTTCTTTAGTTGGGGGTTTTATCATACCTTGGCTTGTCATCTTGTCTAGATGACTTCCTTCTGAAATTCGTCTTTCCCATTTTGTAGAATCTTTTGGCTAGGAGACTCAGAAGTTCTTCACTAGCTAATGGAGCTTCTGTTTCTTCAGATGCTTTGAATGTTATGTTTTGCTCCTTTCTAGCTGATGAGGGAGTCTTATGCTCAATAGCTTCTCTAGTCTTTATTAACTGCTCATAGGATTTGAACTTTCCTAATAGAGATTAAGTGGAAATCTCATTCGGACTTCTGGCCTCTTTGATTGGCCAGATTCTGGAATCCCATGAGCTGGGGAAGCACATGAGAATTTTATCATTGACCTCAATGAGGGTTATGTCGTTATCCAAAGTTTTTAGCTCATTGATGATTGAGCTAAGTCTATTGTACATATCACTCACTGACTCTAACTCTTCTTTCTTGAAATTTTCATATTGGGAGATGAGATTTGATCTCCTATCTTTTCTCTCATCTACAGATCCAGCAACCATCTGGTTTAGGGAATCCCAGATGGCTTTAGCTGAGGTGCACTCTACTACTTTCTGGAAATTTGCATCTGACATTGTCTGAGCCAGAATGTCATTGGCCTTGACATCAGCTATCTTGGTCTTCTTCTGTGCATCTGTCCACTCAGGTGGTGGAACAGTATGAGTGTTGGAAGTTGTAGTAGATGTAGCCATTGGAGCTGGTGGACCTTTCAAGATAGAATTAAAAATATCTTCAACAATGGAGTTCATATATAATTTAATTCTTGCCTTCCAGATAGTAAACTTGTTTAAGTTGCAAACTGGAGGTTTGGTGCTTGCATAGTCCTTATTCTGTGCCATGGTATAAATAATGTGCTAGAGAAATTTAGATCTTAGAAGGATCTGTTGGTTCAAGTGTTACCTTGTACAACCAAATAAACTACCCTCTGATACCAATTGAAAGTCAACTTAGGCAATTGATAATCCTCTAATACCAATTGAAAGTTAGGGGATAGATCTGATTTACTCTAAAGGGGGGTGAATAGAGTGATTTAAAAATTTTGTTATTTTTAAAATCTATCAGTAAAATTAGTGATAGTAATAGTTATATAAAATGGAAGATTAACTAAGCTAAACTACACAACCACATCACAGCAGAGCAAGGAAAATGAACACATAGACAACACAAGAATTTATAGTGGTTCCCCAAATCTGGGTACATCCACTCTTCTACCACCCAGGTAGGAATCCACAAACAGTTTTTTGATCAGGTGACTGCCACCATAGGTTTTTGCTCAAGTGCCCTGTCACCACAAGATCTATTTATAGGGAGATCCACAACCCTTTAGGCTTTTGATCAGGCGCCCAAAAACCAACACAAGAACTTTTGAAGGGAGTTAATAAACCTTTTTTACAGTGAGGTAAGAAGGTGTTGTTGTCTTCTCTTTCTCTAAACAACAGAGAAGACTTAGTGGATTGTTGGATTCAAAGCTCCCCCTGAGATGTTGAAATGTTCAGGAAGACTGGAGCATTGCTCTGGGTGAAGGTCTTCAGCCTTGACTTGTTGAAATCAAGGAACTTGTAGACAAATCTAAAATTGTTGTCTTTGAGGATTCCTGGAGTAGAAGTTAAAGAGGACACTTGATATATGTTTGATGTTCTTCTTCAGTCTTCTGTAAGATCAAGGGGAAAACAGCTTGTTTTTCTACACAGAGAAGCTGTAAATGTTGTTTTGTATATTGTTCTGTGCATCTGTGTCTCTTCTTGAGAGCCGTCTAAAAAATATCTTTTATATCCTGCTATCTAATTCTGCTGTTGAATTTTGAATTATAAACATTAATTGTTGATTAGATTCTGGACATTAAAACGGCTGGAATATAGTATTTAATGAGTTTCCCCAACTGTCCCAGTAAAATAAGCGGGTAATTAACTCTGATGAAATTCATAATTAATGTTGCCATGAACGGCTATATTCTTGAGAATATGCGCATTAATTACTCAGAGAATTACTGCCAAATAATAGAATGAATTAGGGACAGAGATAGGGAGAACTTATCATTCTGACTCGAAATAGAGTTTGTCGACCTCTAGGTAGATTTCGAAGACCGGAGTTCCAAGTTCATCGAGGTGAGAAATCCTATTCCTCGACCTGAGCTCAGCGAACATCAATCTGGAAATAACTTGTTAACTCTGCGCTCCAAGATCGTCGATCAGAGAATCTGTCTTAAG
Source organism: Platanthera zijinensis (assembly GCA_039513925.1). Classification (NCBI taxonomy): domain Eukaryota; kingdom Viridiplantae; phylum Streptophyta; class Magnoliopsida; order Asparagales; family Orchidaceae; genus Platanthera; species Platanthera zijinensis. Next base: position 66,951,390 of record CM077093.1, read on the forward strand.
GGAAGAATTCGTCGACCTGAGCTTGAATATCGTCGAGCTAAACTCAGAGAAAGAACTCTGAGTTCGCCGATCTGAGATCGACGATCGTTGAGCTTAGTTCGAAGAACTTCGAACTAATAATCTGAACTCTGAATCCTTCTAATTCTTGAGTCTCCTGAAGTCCACTGCAGGCTAGTCAATGAAATTTTATTTTGATGACTAGCCTAAACTCTAGGACTGACAAACTTGAACTTGGATATACAAGGTGGGTCAAACATGCTAATAGTGAACTTTAGCCCAAATCCAAACTAGGGATCCAACAGACTGCTTCTACCAAGGATGCTGATTCAAGTTCATAAAAGAAGAGTTGAGATGAGGCTGCAAGATTGAGGGTTCTTTAAATATTTATCATTGTCTTGTAATGAATATCAATAGTATAGCAATATCAACTCTCTATCAATAAAATTAATATGAGTTGGCCCTGACTATATTAATGTGATAATGTGCTTGAAATTCTCATTTATATATTTGTGATTATTGAATATTGAAAGTGAAGGGATAGATCACACTAACTCTAGAGGGGGGTGAATAGAGTATTAAAAATCTTTTGATTAATTTTTTTAGCGGATTTAAATAAGTGATATTTATATGTAGAGAGGCAGAAATAAAACACAGAAAATAACAAATAGAGCAACCAGACGATACACAGATTTTATAGTGGTTCCCCTAAAACTTGGGTACATCTACTCTTCTACCACCCTGCCAGGAATCCATTATTGTTTTTTGATCAGGTGCCCTGCAACCACAGGTTTTTGCTCAGGCGCTCTGTCACCACAAGATCGTTTTCAAGGGAGATCTAACAACCCTTTGAGCTTTTGACCAGGTGCTCAAAAACCAAACTAAGTCTTTTGATCAGGAGACTTAACAATCAATGGGATAACTTTTGAAGGGAGTTAAAAACCCTTTTACAGTAGAGTAAAAAGAAATTTGATATTGTCTTCTCTTTCTCAATGTTCTGAGAAGACTAGTGGATTGTTGTTGTTGTCAAAGCTCCCCCTGAGTTGTAGAATAGTTCAGGAGAATGGAAGCTTTGCTTAGGGTGTAGGCCTTAAGATTGCTTGTTGATCTTCAGGAAAATTTTAGACAGATGTTGATGGATTGTCTCTTGAAAGCCCTAAAGCAAAAACTTATGAAGAACTTGAGTTGTATAAGAGCTATTCTTCTTTCAGTTTTCTATGAATTATTCTTTTTTTATCACAGCTAACTAACTTTTTTCTATCTTGAAAAGATAATCTTTATATATTCTTTGCAGATTTCAGCCTTTGAATTTTGAATTCCTTTCCTTGACTGACTACAGAAATTCTAGGAGTTGAATTGCTAGAATTTGTCTTTAATGAGTTTCCCCAACTGTCTCAATAAAATAAGCCAAGTAATAACTCTATGAAGACCATAATTAATGTTGACATGGAACGGATATATTCATAAGAATCTTGTGCATTAATTATCAGAGCATTATAGATATATTATAATATAATTTGAAATTAATCTGCCTTAGTCGAACTGAAATCATCAAAGAATTAGTCGAACTGAACCTGGGAGAAATTAGTCGAACTCAGCAAATTTTTTGTCGAGCTGAGCTCCAAGATCGTCGAGCTGAGAATTCTCTTTCGTCGAGCTGAGCTCTGAGAACATCGAGCTAAAAAAGGACTTACCAAACTGAGCTCCAAGTTTGTCGAGCTGAGATAGTCCTTTGTCGAGCTGAAGTTATGATGTGTTATCAGAGATCGTCGATCTCAGCTAGACTTTCGTCGAGCTCAACTCAGAGAAGGAACTCATAGTTAGTCAATCTGAGATCGACAATCGTCGAGCTGAGTTCAACAATCGTCGAGCAACTTTTTTTCTACAATCTTTAAACTATCTTGTCTCTAAAGTCTAGAGTCTCTGAAGTCTTATGAAGACAGGTTTCAATAATCTAACCTAATGTGACTAAGGCTCTGTTTGGCGCCGCGTTTGGACCACAGTACAAAGCAGTTTTGCGATAATCCGTGCCAAACAAAAAAAAACCTGGGATTATCGCACCGCCCCCGCCCTTCAAATCTTGCATTTTGTGCGATCTGGAATCATGATTATTTCTCACGACCAGATCGCGGAAAGCTGCGATTAGCCCTATATGCGGGTCATCCTCCCCGACGCATTCCGCTGCCCAAAAAACTCTCCTCTTCAGCGTCGCATTCCAGCCATAACGCCGATCATCATCTTCCGGCGAAACAGAAGGGCTTCCGGTGGATTTCCAACCGGCGATCGGCTTGCGATCGTCTTCCAGCGGTCAGACGACGGCCTTTCGATCCTATTCCAGCAGTCAGATAGGGGTGTTTCCAGTTTCTTGTTCCAGTCTAGGTAATGTATGGACCAGGATTTCCTCTTCCAGATCTGTGATAATCTGGCTGCATTTTTGGGTTTTTCATGTTCTTCAATAGTTATGATTTTTCTCCCCTAAATCCCAAAATTTCACAGGTGTTTAGGCCCTATTTTGTGCCCGATTTCTGGGTTATTCTGGCCTAATCTTGGTTTTTATTTCCTCCCAAAATTTCTGCCCGATTAGGCTCAGTTTCTTGCCCAATTTATTGATTTCCCAGTTGAGGTAATGCATGAAATTGTCTTTGATGCTATTTTTTTCTTTGATTTTTGCTTGGGTATTGATTCAATGGTGATTGATTTGTACTAAATTGTTCTTGATTTGTGCATTATTAGTATTTGAGTCATGTATGAGTAGTGCTTTATACTTGGTTAATGCATGATTTGTGGTGTTTATGTGGCTATGCAAACACACACAAAAGAACCATATAATGTACATTTCAAGCACACAAGATAGTAGCTTTTTTTATTTTGGATTGAAGTTTATTATCGGGCCCTTAGATGGTCATATTAAAAGATGGTGGAATATTAGCCAATTGGGAGTCATCCCACGTTCTGCTATTCTGCGATCTCTATATCGGAGCAATTGATGGTACACATGTTGATGCAAGAATACCTGTTGAAAATCAAGTGCCTTATATAGGTCGTCACGGAAGCCCAACTCAAAATATAATGGCAGTTTGCGACTTTAATATGTGTTTTACTTACGTTGTGCCTGGTTGGGAGGGATCTGCACATGACAGTCGCATATACCATCGTGTAGTCAGGGATCCGGCGAGTAAATTTCCATTTCCACCTGAAGGTACAAAATCTATGTTTTGATTATGTTTATCATTTTGAAATGTGTAAATATTAACTAATCTTTTTCATGTATAAAGGAAAATATTATCTTTTGGATGCCGGTTATCCATTAGAAAAGGGGCTTCGAAAATCATTTTCATAAACGAGATATCACTTGCCGGACTTTGCTCGGGGTAATCGGCCAATAGAAGGACGTCGGGAGATATTCAATAAAGCACACTCCTCGCTTCGTAGTGTGATTGAAAGGAGTTTCGGTGTATGGAAAAAAAAGTGGGTCATACTGAGTAAAATGCCTCCGTTTGATTTCTCAAAGCAGTGTGTTGTTGTTGTCGCTACAATGGCACTGCATAACTTCATTAGAAGACATCCATCACGTTCTGACCCCAAGTTTGATGTATGTGATGGAAACGAGAGCTTTGTTCATGCGAAGGCGTACAAGCTGCGCCCAAACAATCGCCCAAGAACAATAGATCCAAACCCAAATATTACACTTACTACGTTTGAAGGAACATAAGCGACTGAAATGTCCAATATAAGGAACTACATTGCAGATGAACTAATGAAATATCACAGGTATATTACATAGTGATGTTCACAAATGCACTACAAAATATTACATTTTGTAACAATATTAATTCTTACTGTGCAGTTAAAGTTTGATGATCGAGAGAAGTTTCATGGGCAAGACAAAGGAATTTTATGGTTTTCCAATATGAAAAAACATTTTAAATGTGTGTACTACTATTGAAAATATTATTGGGGCACTTAAAAATTATTTAGTTAACTTGTTTGCTTTATTTTTTGGTTGTTTATCTTCATGAAAAAACAATTGCATGTTATTTAAATTTATCAGAGTGATGAATATGTACAATAATTTAATTATCTTTTATTATCTGTAATTTTAAAAAAAATCAAAACGAACAGCTCTTTTGCCAAACAACTTTTCAGCTTCTCCGTTTGAAACAGCACTGCAACAATTGTTCTTCCAAACAGATTCACAGATTATGCCACCATTCTGCAAAATAGCTGATTATTCCACCACTGCTTCCCACCACTGATTCTCCAGTCACCGCATCCGCGCCAAACAGAGCCTAACCTTAACCCTAGAACTAACAAATGACCCTAGGCTATACATGTTGGGTCAACAAACCTAATAGTGAACCTAGCCCAAATCCAAACTAGGGTTCTAACAATCTCCCCTTATTTGGGTGAGGTCAGTATACAAAAATAAAAAATAAAGAAAATCACAAAGCAATAAAAATATCTGACAGAATTTTAAATCATTCAGCAGGTATGAACAAATGTGCCTTGTGGATATAATACACAGTAATAAAGTTTAAAATGCAAAATTAGAATATTAAGAGTTTTTCATTGAATCATCAGTAGAGGTACCTGAAGCAGGTTTTGTGAAAACCATTATCCTTTTTGGGTATTCTGTTCTCTTTGGGTCATCTTCATGTCTTGAGCCCCAAGAATCTTTACAATTGCAGCCTTGGGCACTACAGCTTTTGGATGTAAATTCATATAAGAATCAACATTGAAAAGTTTTTATACCTGATATTTATCCAGTTCTTTATTTCTATAATAAGACATGGTTGTAAACTGAGAGGGATATTTTCCTTCCTCCTTGGCCTTTCTTATCTGAGATAGAGCTATCAGCTCATTGAACCTGGCCATTCTATAGTTAGGGTCCAATTTTGGATCATAAGCAGGAGAGGGAAATCTCTCTATTCTTCTTTCTGAACATCTTGAACTTTCTGTTGGTTGCTTTGACAATCAAACTGCTACTGTTGTTTTCTCTGTTTGCTGCTAAATTGAGACTCTGACCTTGAAGATCTTTCCTTGCTGATATGACTTGGTCTTGATTGATAAGAATAAGAAGCAGTCCTTTTAGCTTAAGAAATGTTTCCTGCTGATCCTGCTGCAGGAGGAGGAGGAGATCCTCTCCAAGAATTATTAGGAGGAGAACTATATCTCTTCATCTTATTTCTTCTCTTTTGCTCATTCTTAGACAGTCTCATCAGGTAGAGAGTATCTGGAGTGTGAGTAATGTTGTGCAGAATATAGTAGGGAGTGTCAGATGTGGGATTTGGTATAGGTGCAGCCTTTGCTGGAACTTTCTTCTTAGTTTTTCTCTTCTTGGAACAAAATTTTTCTAAATCATCAGAATCATCATCAGATTCATCAGCAAGATTATCATTTAATGCATCAATTTGCTTAAACAAGTCAGCTTGATCCTTGGCTTGAACTTCTGGCTCTTTAGATACAATATCTATAATAACTTGAGTCTAAATATAGTCACTTTCTGCATCCATATCTTGAAACATAATTTCATCAAGATCTGGCATGGGGGACTCAGCCCAGCCAAAAGTTGGAGGAGAAAAAGCCTTTGGCTCTGGAACACTTACTGATATAATCTCAGAAGAAATACTAGAGGAAATGTTATAGAAGCTATTTCTAATTTCTTCTAACATAGAAGAATTAACTAGAGCAGAATAGCAAACAATTGCTCTAGAATAATCAGATACTGCTGAATCAAAAGCTGGTATATTTCTGCTATAAACTGTATCAAAGGAATGCAATAAAGAATGAATATCAACTGAGGGATTTATAATGAAATCACCAACAGTGTTTAATGATGCATCAACTGACTCTTCTTCAATGCAATTCATTTCAGTTTCATCATCAAGAATTTCAATTATCTCTGTTGGAATTACTGCTGTTGGAACTGCTGCTGAAGTTATTGCTGCTGTTGGAGGAGATTATTCATTGGACATCTCCCCCTTCCTAGTTTCAGAAAGACCTTAACCAAGGCCCCCAAAAGAAGGGACAGAGGAGGAGGAAGCAAGTTGAGCAGATAGAAGAGAGATAGAAGAAGCAAGAGGGGCAACAGCCTCAACTATTAGCTTCTTCAGAGAGGGAGTGGTGAATTTGAGAAGATCATTTGAGATGTCATAGAAATCTAGATACAGTGGATCAGGAGTAGATGGGGTAAAGGTGGATTAGTGATCACAGTTGGAACATACAGAGAATGCTTGAGGGATGTCTGACTGTAGGAAGGTTGGGAATGTTGGTGGAAGATTTGGTGGAGGGATGGCATCAGGAAGTTCATCTTGAAGAGGTGAATGTTGTGTAGATGGAGATGAGAGTAGATTTAATATAGGGAATGATATAGGTTGATCTGGATGAGTAGATGAGGATGGGAGATCTTCAATATGTGATGGTTCAGGTGATTAAGGAGGTGGAGATGGTGTATCCTCAAAAATATGGATTGATGATTGTGGTTGAGATGGTGATTGTGATGGTGAGACTTGAGGAATGGAGGTAGAAGGTTATTGAATTGGAGTTGATGAAGGAAATATAAAATGAGGTGGAGATGGAGGAGGAGCAGAAGCTTCTTCTGGGGTTGGACAAGTGGTTGTTTCAGCCCTTGTGTCCTCGGAAGCAATCCTGGAGGAGGAGGCCCTGGAGGGCTTGGGGATAATCCTCTCCCATCTACCAAATAGGGCAGAGGTAAACCTCTTAGAGGAATTAATGAAAATGGTCTGGGAGACCAATAATTCTGAACCTTTGCTTGGAGAAAGATTCCCAGAACTCTTCAAAAACTCACATTCTTCTTACTGATTTTCTTTTTAATCAAATCAAATAGAATTCCTCCCCAGTTCACAAATTTCTTGTTAACCAAGGCACACATCAATTGAAATTGGTGCCTGGTAATATGATCATGAGCATAGTGTTTTCCTAACAATAATTTGCTAATAATATCTGCCAAGAATTTATATTCTATTGATAGATTTTTCTTAAGGAGGTGATTAGGGTTTCCTTCAGTATGACCAAACCTTTCTAGCATTTCATTAAATTCACTGCTAGATAAATCTATTTCATCTTCACCATTAACAAACCCAAAAACTTCGGTCAAAAGTTTTGGAGAAAGAGGAACCTGGTGTCCTGAAATCATTCCAATAAGAACTGGAGTTTCCTGAATCTTAGCTATATAAACCCATTCTTTGATCTCTGTCACTGGAAGTTTAATCCTTGTTGTCATGAGTTTCCTTAACTGCTGAGTCTCAAACAGCTATAGGATGTTCTAGAAGACTTGATTAGAGTGGATGAAAGAATCGATGTCAAAGTCGAAGTCAGCATCGAATTTCATTCCTGAGAGGGTCGCCGTCGAAATCGCCATTACCTATAAGAACAAAAGATCAAGTGCAAAAGAACTGGAAAGTACGGGATGGTGTTCGATGAAACCCCTTTTATAAGTTTTCAGAAGGTGAAACAGCGAACTCCATCCGACACAAAAGAATAACTTCGAACTCAGGTCGACGAAAAATTTCATAAAGAAATAAAAAGCATCGATCTCAGTTTGAAGAGGGGGAAAACATTTCGTCATTCTCAGGTCGACGAAATTATTTATGAAGCAAAATCATCGATCTCTGATTGACGAAAATGTTTCTCAAAGAGATTTCATCGATCTCCGTTCGACGAAAAATCTCAAGGATAGTTCACAGATTGTCGATCTCCGTTCGACGAAAGGTGATCAATTATTCGACCTCAAACAAAAATCAAATTAAACTTCTCCATTAATTATACCTAGCTGCTTTAAGAAGAACAGATGTTTCTTTTCATCCAATGGTTTGGTGAAGATGTCTGCTCTTTGTAAATCAGTAGAGATAAAGACAAGATTAATTTTATTTTTGTCTACATAATCTCTAATGAAATGATTTCTAATTTCTATATGCTTGGTCCTACTATGATGCACTGGATTTTGTGCAATGGAAATTGCACTGGTACTATCACAAAATATAGTTGAATTATTTAGATTGAAACCATAATCCAGGAGTAGGTCTTGAATCCATAAAATTTGTGAACAATAGTTGCCAGCTGCTATATATTCAGCTTCAGCAGTTGAAGTTGACACAAATGTATGTTTCTTATAACCAAGACACAAGCCTATCACCAAGGAACTGGCATGTTCCTGGTGTGCTTTTCCTGTTAACTCTTCATCCAGTAAAGTCAGCATCTAAGAATCCAGTTAATTCAAATTCTTACTCAGTTGGATATCAGAGTCCTAGATTTGGGCAACCCTTTATATATCTCAAAATTCTTTTATGTAAAATAAGATGAGATTCTTTAGGGTTCACTTGGAACCTAGCACAAAGACATGTAGCAAACACTATATCTGACCTACTAGGTGTGAGATACAACAAGGACCCAACAATAGCCCTATATGTTTTCTGATTAACTAGCTTGCCCTGTTCATCAGAATTAATCACAGCATTGAAAGCAATAGGTGTTTTCATAGCTGAGGCATCAGACATCCCAAATCTCTTAATTAGCTCCTTAGAATATTTGGATTAGGAGATGAAAATGTCATCATGGGATTGCTTCACTTGAATACCAAGGAAGTAGGAAAGCTCACCCATGCTACGCATTTCAAACTTGGAATGCATCAGGTAAGAAAACCTTTTGCATAGTTTGGAATCAATAGAGCCAAATATGATATCATCTACATATAGTTGTACTAGCAAAATATTTATGATGCCTAATAATCAAAGTCCAATCTACAATGCCCGTAGTGAACTTATGCTCTAAAAGAAAGCTAGCTAGGGTCTCATACCAAGCTCTTGGAGCTTGCTTTAAACTATAGAGAGCTTTATGCAACTTAAAAACAAAAGAGGGATGAGTTGAAGAGATAAAACCTGGTGGTTGCTCCACATAGACTTCCTCTTTGAGTTCACCATTAAGGAAAGCACTTTTCACATCCATTTGGTAGACTTTGAATTTCTTATGTGTTGCATATGCAATAAATATTCTGATAGCCTCCAGCCTTGAAACAGGGGAAAAGATCTGGTCATAATCAATTCCTTCCTTCTGTGAATAGCCTTAGGCTATCAATCTTGCTTTGTTCCTCACAATTGATCCTTGAGCATCCAACTTATTTCTTAAAACCCATTTAGTTCCAATGACTAGGTAGTCTTTGGGTTTTGGAACTAAATCTCAAACTCTGCATCTCTCAAATTAATTGAGCTCCTCTTGTATTGCAATAATCCAGTGGGGATATTGCACTACATATTTATGGATTGAGGTTCAATCTGAGATATGAAGCAAGCATGCTTCAGGTCTTGGTTGAGTTGATGTCTTGTTTGTACACCAACTAATATGTCTCCAATCACTTTAGATATGGGATGATCTCTAAGTGTGACAAGATCAGTAGGAAGAGTTGGTTCATTAATAGCTTGGGGAACTTATTCCTCTTGTGGAATTATGTTAGTTGTTGTTGGTTCAACTGTTCCAATAATTTCTTCTTCACTCTCTTCATCAATCTGTGGATAAGGATGCAATGTAACCTCTTGGGTGAGGTTTAAGTCATCCAATTTCTCACACAGAAGGGGTACCTGCAATATATCTCTGGTAGAAGAATCCTTCTCCTTGTAACACATATTAGCTTCATCAAAAGATATATGTACAGATTCTTCCATTTTAAGGTTTATTTATTAAACACCCTATAAGCCTTGCTGACTTGGGAATATCCAAGAAAAATTCTCTCTGCAGCTTTGGCTTCAAACTTTCTAATACGTTTCTTGTTATTATTTTGAATATAACATCTACAACCAAATACTCTAAAATAATCTATTATAGGTTGCTTCCCTTTAAGCAATTCATAGGGAGTCTTACCCTTAAGTTTATGTATTAAACTTCTATTCAGAACATAATTTGATGTGCTTACAGCCTATGCCCAAAAGGATAGGGCCAAGTAAGCATCTGCAAGCAATTTCCTTGTTGATTCAATAAGGGTTCTATTTTTTCTTTCTTTTACCCCATTTTGTTGAGGAGTTCTAGGAGAAGAGAAGCAATGTCTGATACCTTCCTTCTCACAGAATTCTCGCATAAGAAGAGATTCAAACTCAGTACCATGATAACTTCTGATCAATGCAACTAGATTAGAGTACTCAATCTTTATGCTCCTAAGAAAGTCTGTTAGAACTTTAAAGTTATCTAACTTGTTTCTCAGAAAGAACACCCAAGTGAATCTAGAGAAGTCATCAACAATAACTAGAATGTAAGATTTCCCTCCCAAACTTTGTACAACAATGGGTCCAAAAAGATCCATGTGTAGAAAATACAAGGTTCTGGGTGAATCACTCTTATTAATAGATTTAAAGTTATTTTTAGTTTGCTTGCCTATTGACAAGCCCTACAGAGACTTTCCTTCTTGTAGGGACCAGAAGGCAATCTTCTAACAAAGTTGTCCCTAGATAGTTTAGCAATATTTCTTAAATTTACATGTCCTAGTCTTTTATGTCATAAGTCATCAGTATTACTAATCTGATTAAATAAACAAATTTCTGAAATAGCAGACTTAAAATTTACTACATATATGTTGCCTTCTCTAAGTCCAGTTAAGGCAATTTTGTTGTTATCAGAAGTAATAATACAACATATTGATTAAATGATACCTGATAACCTTCATCACAAAATTGGCTTATGGATATCAGGTTATGCTTGAGACCACTCACATAAGCTACCTTCCTGAAGGTGACAGCTCCAACTTTGATATTCTCATATCCTTTTGTTTGGCCACGATTGGAGTCTCCAAAGATCATCTTTGGTCCAAGCTTTGACTTGTAATCAGTTAGATTTTTCCTTGTTGCCAGTCATATGTTTTGAACACCCATAATCTAAGTACCACTGTTGCTATGTGGTAGGATATTCCATCACCTGCATGAAAATAGATTAGGTGTTTTTGACCCAGGTAACCTTGGGTCCTTGATTCTTCTCAAATTTATAACTAGAAATGAAAGAAAATTCTGCTTGGTCATTATATCCTAAGGGGTGAAATCTTCTAGGTGGAATTATCCACTAGGTAAAGGGATTAATAAAAGATCTAGATTGATTAAAATTTCTAAACGAATTTAGGTTTCTGTTATAATTTTCTAGGTTTGACGAATTACAGTAAGTTCGTCGATCTGCGCGACGAATAGGGATGTGTTCGTCAAACTCCGCTTAGAGAATGAAAATATTCATTTTTTGCGCCCCAATTTCGTCGATCGCAGTTCGACGAACCATATTGATTTTGTTGATCGCAGTTAGAAGAATAGTAATATAAAAAATTTGCGTTCATAGTTCATCGATCTGAGTTCGACGAACCATATACATTTCGTCGATCTTAGTTCGACAAAAAATAATGAACATTGTTTCTATTAAAAAAATTCTTTTTCTTTTTTTCCTTTGTTTAGGTTTTTGAAACACTTTAATTTGTTGGTTGTTATCTTCTATTTTTTCTTTTCCTTTTTCAGATATGAATTTAACAGGGGTAGAAAGAATGTTTTTCATAAGAAGAGGAGGTTGACTTGATGAAGCTCCCAAGCTCAGTTTGCCATTAAGCATGGCATTAACTGTGCTTGATATTCATCAATTTTATGCTTCTCCCATTAAGGGATTCTTCAAATTCTTTAGCCTCATTTAATTTAATTTTTAATGAAATAATTTGTTCAAAAGCTAAGTCTAATTCATCTTTCAGTTTAATGTTTTCAGAAAAAAAAGATAGTCATATTCAATTTGTTTTTCTCTGAGAAGTTTGATATCATTCTAAGATTTAACTAAATCATTGCATAGGAGTTTGAATTCAGTTTTAAATTGATCAGAAGTGAAATCAAAATAATCTATTACCTGGTCCTCTTCTTATTCTGATTCTATTGCTGATTCTTCAGCTCCTGAGTGGCTGCATGATGTATCAATTGCCATCAAGCAGATCTCTTTGGCTTTTGCCTCTTCTTCATCCTCACTAGAATTGGATGAAGTTTCTTCTTCTGAGTCACTCCAGGTCTCAGCCACAAATCCCTTCTCCTTCTTCTTCTTATATTTATTGGAGGAGGACTTGCTGGAGTGCTTCTCAAACTCTTTCTCTTTTCTCTTGTCCTTCTTTTGAGCCTCTGGACATTCTGGGAGAATGTGTACTGACTTCCTGCATCCATAGTAAACAATTTCCTTAGTAGGAGTCTTGTCATACCTGGGTTTGTCTTTATTTCTGGAAGACTTTCTTCTGAAGTCCTTCCTAGCCATCTTGTAGAATCTCTTAGCCAAGAGACACAATAGATCTTCATTGGCAGGTAGTGCTTCTAATTCCTCAGATGCCTTGAAGGCAATACTTTGCTCCTTTCTTCTTGAGGTAGAAGTCTTTTGTTCAGTTGCTTCCCTGGTTTGATAAGCTGCTCATAAGACTTGATCTTGCATAATAATGACTCGGTATAAATCTCATTTAGGCTTCTGGACTCCTTGATTGGCCAGATCCTAGAATCTCATGTGTTGGGGAAGCACATAAGAATCTTATCATTAATTTCTATTAATGAGATGTTCTTATCCAAGTTATTTAGCTCAATGATAATCAGGCCGAGTCTGTTGTACATATCTGTAACTAACTCTAACTCTTCCTTCTTGAAATTCTCATATTGTGAAATGAGAAGGGATCTCCTATCTTTCCTTCATCGGCAGATTTTGCTATCATTTGGTTAAGGGAATCCCAAATAGCTTTTGTTGATGTGTATTCAGCCACTTTTTTGAATATGTCATCAAACATAGTTTGAGCTAGAATATTCATGGCCTTGGCATCAACAACCTTAGCTTTCTTCTGAGCATCAGTCCACTCAGGTGATGGAAATGCACTGGTACTTGTAGTTGCCACTGGTAGTGGGAGATCTGTCAAAATGGAATTGTAGATGTCTTCATCAATGGAATTCATATAAAGCCTAATCCTAGCCTTCCAAAGTACAAACTTATTCAGATTACACACTGGAGGTCTGGTGCTTCAATATTCTTTATTTTGTGTCATGATATAAAAAGACATTAGAGTAAATGGGATCTATCAAAGATCTTTTGGTTCAAGTGTTAGTCTGTGAAACCAAATAACCTTATCCTCTGATACCAATTGAAAGTGAAGGGATAGATCACACTAACTCTAGAGGGGGTGAATAGAGTATTAAAAATCTTTTGATTAATTTTTATAGAGGATTAAAATAAGTGATATCTATATGTAAATAGGCAGAAATAAAACACAGAAAATCACAGCACAGAAAATAACAAATAGAGTAACCAGACAACACAAAGATTTTATAGTGGTTCCCCTAAAACTTGGGTACATCAACTCTTCTACCACCCTAGTAGGAATTTACTACATGTTATTGATCAGGTGTCCAGCCACCACATGTTTTTGCTCAGATGCCCTGTCAGCACATGATCTATTTTCAAGGGAGATCTAATAACCCTTTGAGCTTTTGACCAGGTGCTTAAAAACCAAACTAAGTCTTTTGATCAGGAGAATTAACAACCAAAGGGATAACTTTTGAAGGGAGTTAAAAACCCTTTTATAGTAGAGTAAAAAGAAAGCTGATATTATCTTCTCTTTCTCAATGTTCTGAGAAGACTAGTGGATTGATGTTATTGTCAAAGCTTCCCATGAGATGTAGAATAGTTCAGGAGAATGGAAGCTTTGCTCAGGGTGTAGGCCTTCAGATTTCTTGTTGATCTTTAGGAAGCTTTTAGACTGATGTTGATGGATTGTCTCTTGAAATCCCTAAAGCAAAAAACCGATGAAGAACTTGAGGTGTATAAGAGCTATTCTTCTTTCAGTTTTCTTGTGAATTATTCTTTTTTTTGTCACAGGTAACTAACTTTTTGCTATCTTGAAAAGATAATCCTTATATATTCCTTTCAGATTTCAGCCTTTGAATTTTGAATAACTTTCCTTGACTGACTGCAGAAATTCTGGGAGTTGAACGGCTAGAATTTGTCTTTAATGAGTTTCTTCAACTATCTCAATAAAATAAGCCAAGTAATAGCTCTGTGAAGACCATAATTAATGCTGACATGAAATCGTTATATTCATAAGAATATTGTGCATTAATTATCAGAGCATTATAGACATATTATAATATAATTTGAAATTTATCTACCTTAGTCAAATTGAAATCATCAAAGAATTAGTCGAACTGAACTTGGGAGAAATTAGTCGAACTAAGCAAATTTTTCGTCGAGCTGAGCTCCAAGATCGTCGAGCTGAGAATTCTCTTTCTTCGAGCAGAGCTCCTAGAACGTCGAGATGAAAAAGTACTTGCCAAATTGATCTCCAAGTTCGTCGAGCTGAGATAGTCCTTCGTCGAGCTGAAGTTATGATGTGAGATCAGAGATCGTCGATCTCAGCTAGACTTTCATCGAGCTCAACTCAGAGAAGCAACTCTGAGTTCGTGGATCTGAGATCGACGATCATCGAGCTGAATTCAACTATCGTCGAGTGACTTTTTTTTGCAATCTTTAAACTATCTTGTCTCAAAAGTCTTGAGTCTCTGAAGTCTTCTGAAGGCAGGTTTCAATAATCTAACCTAATGTGACTAACCTTAACCCTAGAACTAACAAATGACCCTAGGCTATACATGTTGGGTCAACAAACCTAATAGTTAACCTAGCCCAAATCAAAACTGGGGTTCTAACAAATATGGTGCTCTTTCATAAATATCTTATAATCACAAGTTTGCAACTATTATTTGGCTAAGTTAATGATTAGGTAGATCTTAATCATAATGTTTACCTTGTAAATGATTAAAAAAGCTTTTGTTGTTAATCATACAGTTACATTGTTAATGATTGATAATTCACCAGTACTATTGGTTATTCAATCATAGTGTTAAGCCATCTCATCTAGGGGGAGTTATCCTATACTAGGATGGCTAGTTGTCTTGATAATGTCTCATCAAGTATATGATGATACTTTTGTGTTGATGCACCTTAGCATGGATGGGTGTTCTGCCTTCTTTAAATAGGGAGAGATTGTTGGGAATTGTGCCCTACAATGTTCCTCAGGATTTGAGGAGTCATCACTAATCATGCTAAGGGGCATAGATGTATTTGATGTGTGCTTAAGTTCATGCATGCGGGTTGTCCTTGATTGGACAGGTGAACAAAAAAGGTAAGCTGGAAGTCAGGTAATTTTACTAAAGCAAAAGGCATTGAGTGATGAAGGTATACTCAATGCTCTCATTGCTAGAGACAGCTAAGAAGAATGTCTAAGGCAAAAGCATCGAGACAGCTAAGATAGCTAAGAAGAATGTCTCAGCATAACCGCAGAGACAGTTTAGAAGCTCAACACAAAACATTGAGAGAAATGTTGGTCCCAGCAAAACCGCTGAGATAGTAGATAGTCTCAGCTGTGAAGAAGAAACTGCTAAGACAGTTGAGAAGAAATAGCTGAGACAGAAGATGGTCATAGCTGTAAAGAAGAAACTGCTGAGACATTTGAGAAGGAACCACTGAGACAAAGCTAGTAGAAATTCTCTAAGTCTAGAAGCATTTAGTGAAGCAGGCTCACTCAACGCCTCTAAAGAAGAGCACAGTCCAGAATTCGTCAAGTTGAATTCTGAGTTCGTCGAGCTGAGCTCACATTTCGTCGAGCTAAAGTTAAAGTTTGAAGATTATGAGTTCGTCGAACTCAGTTCAGAATTCGTCGAAATGATTTCAGAATTCAACAAACCCAGCTCACATTTCGTCGAGCTCAAGTTAAAGTTTGAAGATTATGAGCTCGCCGAGCTCAGTTCAGAATTCGTCAAACTGATTTCAGAATTCGTCGAACCAACTCACCTTTCGTCGAGCTCAAGTTAAATTTTGAAGATTCTGAGTTAGTCGAGCTTAGTTCAAAATTCGTCGAACTATTTCAAAATTTGTCGAACCCATCTCTCAATTCGTCGAGCGCAGACAAAGTATTTCATGTCATTGCGGGAAAGCTACAGTAGCGTCGGAAGCTACTATTTGTCCTCTTTTAAGGGAGGTGGCGCTTACCATCCTCTGATGGGCCCACATTCAAATTGTATTATGGATTCAAATTAACAGATATAAAAAGAAAAGAGAAAGGGGATTAGGGTTAACAAAGATAGAAAAAGAAAAACAGAGGTGACTGGACTTCATCTTCTCCGATGAGCTTGAAAGCCAAGTCTAGCAGTGCATGTCAGCAGGCAGAGAAAGATAGCTGAAGCTTTTTCTAGTTCAGCAAGTTTGTTCTTTCCAGAATAAGGTAGCTGATTCATTTAATCAGTAAGGAGAGATAGCTATGTGAAGGGTCATCAGCTTTCAACAACAGATAGTTGTTCTTCAGTGTAGTAGAAAAGGAGCTAGTTGTAGAAAAAGTCTAATTCCTTCTACAGTAAGAGGGTTGGACTGATATCTTCTCTGTCCAGCAAGGTATACTCTGAGATTTATCTCAGGGTTAAGGTTTTATTTTATTTCAACTTCTTGAATAATATCCTGTAGGATTCAGCTTGCTTGAATCTAAGTTGTAGGGCACTTTGTGCCTGAGTTGTAGGTGACTAATTAGTCATTGAGGTAGGTGCCCTACTAGGGTACTGAGGTAGGATCCAAGTGTGGATCTGAGGTAGGGTTGTCCTCCCAGCTTGAGTGTAGGTCCTAGTGCCTGAGGTAAGTGGCTGTTGAGTCACTGAGCTGTAGGTGACAAGTGTGTCACTGAGTTGTAGGCCTTGGAGGAGGCTGAGCTGTAAGTGCCTGGAAGGGCACTGAGGTAGGTACCTAGAAGGGTACTGAGATATAGGAGTGTTGCAGCACTCTGAGAGTAGGGCCTTGTGCCTGAAGTTGTAGGGCTGAGAAGCCTGAGCTATAGGCCTTAGAGATAAGGCTGAGGTAGGTAGTTTGAGGACCACTGAGCTATAGGAACACTACAGGGCTCTGAGGTAGGAACCTTTATAGTTCTGAGGTAGGGTTCTAAAGAGACCCTGAGTGTAAGGCTGAGGGCCTGAGGTGTAAGCTCTGAGGAGCATTTGGAGGAGTTTGTTCCTTGTCTAATATAAGTTAGAAAGGTGGGAGGGAAAGTGGATGTACCCTATTGGATAACCACTATAAATATCTGTGTGTTGTGCTTTGTTGCTTGTTCTTATTTATATTGTAGGTTCTAAGGATAAGCACAAGATCACTTAGAAAGAAAATAGCAAAAAGACTTAAGAAATTTCAAAGACCTATTCACCCCCCCCCCCCCCACCCCCCTCTAGGTGACTAGCAAACCTTGAAGTACTTTCAAGTGGTATCAGATGAAGGTTACTCAAAAAGTATCTAACAATCTTAGTATACCTCCAAGGTTAGCTATAAGATATAATTATGGGGTCAGTAATAAACAATAAAGAGCTAGGGGCCATGAAGTTGCCAATCTGCAGGAAGGAAGGATTTGGCCTCTAGAAGAAAAGGGTCGGACTGTTCATGGAAGAATCTGACCCTAGGATCTATGTAACAGTAGTGTAAGGACCTTTTATCCCCACAAAGTCTTCCACCATAAGTCCAACTCTGAGAGTGCCCAAGGCATATAGAGAGATGGATAGAGATGAAGTAATTATGTCCACCATGGACAAAAGGGCACAAAACATTATAGCTAGTGTCATTGATGACTCAACCTTCTAAAATCTTGTACACTACAAGACCTCCAAAGAAATGTGGGACACTCTTGTGGTCTACATGGAAGGCTCTAAGGAAGTTAGAGATGATTGGAAGTCAATGCTCAACGAAGAGTATGAGGATTTCAGGCAAAGCAAATCAGAAAAGGTGGTGGACTGCTTTGAGTCGTTCTTTAGGATAGTTAATAAACTAAGAACCTATGGTAGGGTCTTCAGCAACTATGAGATGAATGACAAGTTCTTTAAATCTCTCACTAGAGATTGGTACACCAAGATTTGTGTCATTAGGGAAATGGCTAAGCTTGTAGACACTCCTCCACCAACCCTCTTTGGAAAGTTATTGTCCTATGAAATGCAGCTGGCTACTAGACAAGAAGAAGAGAAGGGGAGTCAATCCAAGACCAAGGATAAGATAATGGCCCTCAAGACAGAAGCCCCAATAAGGAGAAGAAGAAAGACTCCCTCACCACCAAGGAGGGGAGCAGAATCAAGCTCAGAAAAAACTAAGTCAAGCTCATCAGACAACCACATATCAGATAAAGATCTAACTGCCTTCTCCAGGCAATTTCAGAAGTTCATGAAGAAGGACTGGAGGAGCAGGCCATCTTCATCATCTCATAACAGGAAGTCCTCCAAGAAGGAAAGGTATGGCCCTAGATCCAGTAAACAGATTTCATCTAATGTTATCTGTTATTTTTGTAGCAAGGTTGTACATGTCATTGCTAAATGCCCAGTCAGGATTAAGGAAGAAGATGAGAAGAAGAAGAAGCATCACCATCACCACAAGGACAGTAAGAAGGATAAGTCCTTTGTGGCTAAGAAGGAGAAAAGCTGGACAGATTCTTCCTCCTGAGAATCAGAAGAAGATGAATAAGAAGCCTATATAGGGCCAATCTCTATTGGTGCAGAACCAGAAAAAGAAGAGGAATATCCTGCTGTCGGAATAGGAATAAGGGCCCCTCTGTCACACTCAAACAGTGACAATGAGGAGGATGAAGAATACAGTGGATGTCATGGCTTAATGGAAATGACTGAAGATGAAAGAAGTCAAGAAGATTTAGAACAAAATAAGGTACAAATTCTCTCCATTTCTACATCTTCCTCTGACTATGAAACCAGTCCAGATACTGGTGAATCTTCATCCTGTGATAAAGATTTCTCAGAATCTGAGACTGATGTCAATCAATTGATTGAAAATTATAGACTGCTCATAGATGCTCTAAAGAAGTGCAGAATTCTTGCTAAAAGGCAAGCCAAGGAGATTGAAGTCCTGAAGCCATATAAAACTCTTTATAACAATAAATCTATTAAGTTTTATAAGAAAATTCATGAGGTGTCTAAACTCAAGAAAAGTCTTGAGTGTCAGACCAAGTTTCTAGAAGAGAAGAATTAGCATATTAGATATCTGGAACAAAAGTTCACAAAGAAATTGGGGATTGTGATTAACCCTTCTCATTCACAGGGTCAGTTGCCAAAAGCTGCAACTTGCCAAGTCCCTGAGAAGCTAGTTAATAATCACATTAATCATCAATTCAAACCTGAATTCCCCAATAAGAGGACAGTGTTTCAAAAGGCAAATTTACCTTCTAAAACTGTCAAGTTTGGACCTCCTCTTAAGGATCAATCTAATGTGTGCTCTACCAGCTGGGTAAAGACACATGATCTAAGAAGGAGTGATGTTGTCCACTCTAGCCATAAAGTTCAGGATAAGTTCTTTAGATTTGGATCCAAATATCCTTTATCTAAAGAGATGAGAGAGACCACTAGATGGTAGGCTCCAAAAATACAATTGGCCCATCCTGGACCAGCTGTATTTAGTTCTTCAGCACCTTCACTCAAAAAGAAGGAAGCAGCAACATTCAATGCTCATCCAGCAAAATCTGGGGCTGCTCACTTCTCTCATGGACAACAATTCTGTGATGTCCAGAAGAGAAGATACAACATTCATAAATGTTGGTGTTGTGGAAAAGTGGGCCATTTTGCCATTGATTGTTGGCATAACCTGAATGTGGCTAGTTGACAGAAAGGTGCTCAGCCCAGGCAGAGAGTTGGGCAAAAGTTCTATAAAGCTAACATGAACCTAGGACCCAATAAGTATTGGGTTCCTAAGGGAAGGTAAATTCTGTTTTGCAGGGTAGTCCAAATACATGTCTAAATAAGACTTGGTATTTGGACAAAGGATGTTCTAGGCAAATGTCTGGGACAAGTTGATTGCTCAATGATTATGGTCCAAGTGAAGCAAGGTACAAAGGTTGAGGTTGATAAGAGTGAAATCCTCAAGGGCTAAAGGCTAACAACCTCAAATTAAGTCTCTCTCTTTTATACAGAGACTAAGTTTGCAGATTTATAAACTAAGACAGATGTGCTTAGGATAAAGCAAACCAAGCACATCAATTGTAAAACAATAATTTTATTATCTATCAAAATGATCTGCATTGTTAAAACCTGTAGATTTTACCCTCTAGATCAAATAACCTGTAAATCAGTGTTTGATAAAGTCTGCTAATAAAAACTACCTTATTAGCATAACAGATCTTCATTCTACTCAAAATTGATAAAATATTTGTATAATGGTGAGACAAATAGAATGTACATCCAGACAGTGAGAGAAGTTATAAATTAATCAGGCATTAAGTGAATAAAAAAAAGCTGAGAGGTATAATAGAAGCACTAAGTGCCCTATATCATAACAGGAAGTGTAGAGCAAGCCGTAAAGCCTAAAGTACTAACTTAAGTCTAAAAATGTTTAATTGGTTAATCTAATGATAAGGTAATTAAACTTTTTCACTATATATATAAAGGAGTCAAGAAACGAAAATCCACACCACTCTTAAAAGCTTTAACCCTTGCCGTCGAGACCGAAACCTTCTAAGCGTCTTGTCGCACTGACTCAAGGGCGCCGAAGATCTCAAAGGAGCTCCAGGAGGTCTATAAAATTGTGAGGAATGGATTCATTCATGCCTTGCCAGAGATTAAGGAAGTGTTAAGGATCATTGGGACCACAGGTTTGGAGTACACCCTTTCTAAACCCTCCACCATTCTTAGAGAAGAGGTAGTAGAATTCTTCTCCAACGTCAATGTGTCGTCCTCTCAAAACTCACTTAAGTCTAAGATTGAGGACCTTAAGATTATGGTAACCCTAAGAGACTAAGAAAATCCCTTCATCTACCCTCCGTCAATCCTAGCGAGGAAGAAGAACCCACCATCATGGATAGAGACAGTGCTCTCAGGTGGTGTGGAAACAGTGATGCAAAACCTGGGTCTCTTAAGAAGAAATTCTTCAATCAGAGAGGTAAACTGCTAGCAGATATTGTAGGGAAAACCCTTATCTGCAAACCTGGATCACATGACACAATCTCCAAGTCAATGTTTGATGTCATGTCTAGGATAATCTTCAATAGGAAGACCTCTTGGTCTTCTCTCATCTACCAGAGAATAGTAGACTGTCTACACACTCCAAACTTGGGCAGAATTCTTTCCTTATACCTAGTGAACACCTACCCTGATACATTCAAGCAGGAGCAAGGAGTGAAGATTCACTACCTAAAAAGAATGGACATAAAAACTTTGGACAGATTCACTAGGTTCCTACCAATGAGCCAACCTTCAGCAATAAAGGACTCCTCTACGGACACAAGGAAGAAACCTGTTGAGGAAGAAAGAACTGCCAGCTCTGAACCAGAGCTTGGAACCACCTCTCTAGATGATGTTGGTCTGCAGGTTGACTTATCACTCAGTCAATCCTCTGCAAACTTCCAACATCAAGTTAGTGATGTGCATGTTGATAAAATTCATGCCATTCTAAGGTCATGACAAGTTTCAAAGAATGCTACTGAAGAAGAGGTTGCTGCAGAAAATGAGGCAAATATGGCTGTTACTGATGATATAGTTGCATTTGAAGATATCCCTGTTACAAAAGATAACCAAGAGCCTCCCGAGGCATTAAAAACTTATCTTGATGGGTCATGATAGTTTAACTTTCAAGGCAGCCTAAACACCTAGAGGGGGGGGGGGTGAATAGGTTCTGCTTTTCTTATAAAAACTTCTAGGCAGAATTCAATTCAATAGCTAACACAATAAGTACAGCAATCACAGAAAATAAAGCATCACAGATTGCACAATGTTTTATAGTGGTTCCCCAAGGTCTGGGTACATCCACTTTCCCCCTTCACCTATCTAGCAGTATGCTAGATTCGGCCAAACTTCCACTTATCTCAGATCAACAAATCCTACAACTCAGAACCCAACTGGTTCCTACAACTCAGGCACAACTGCCCTACCTCAGCCTTGCCCCAAGGCCTACAACTCAGAGAATATCCTTCTCCTACACTCAGGCAAACAACCCTACCACTCAGAGTTCAACACTCCTACACTCAGCCTTTATAACATAGGCTTACAACTCAGATCTGTGTAAACAGATCCTACAGAAATATGGAAAATATTATCTAACTGTCTTGCCTAAAATTGAGAGAGAAAAGGCCAAGACAATTCTTGATCAGCTGATGAAATCAACTGTTTCTGAGCTTTCTTCAAAGCTTCTTGAATAAGAACTTAGCTGAGTTGATTTCCAAACAGCTTCTTGAGAATCCACTGGTGGTTTCTTTCTTCTTCTTCAAATTCTGGCTTGATCTCTCTCTATCCAGCACTTTGAATGATTCTTCTGAATTCTGATTAGAACTCTTCTTTGATCTATCCTTAGATAGTCTTCTTAGATCTCCCGGAGAAGATCTTCTTAAGTGCCTAGCACTTTCTTGAAATGAATTGGATCGTAATCCTTCTCAACTTTTTGATTCTCAACAATGTTTTCCAACAGTTGCTTTCTCCTTCTGAATCCGTCTATTTATAGACTTTCTTCATGGTAACCGGCTGATCCGGTTCCTAACCGTTTTCTGACAAGTCTGACAGCTTCAGTTAACTGGTGGCAATCCTCAGCTGTCAAGTCTCCAAACAAGTCCTGTGCCTTAGTCTTGAATCATAAGTTGTCGAGACAGTCTGTCAGAAAGTGTCGAGACCATCTGTTTATTTGTGTCGACACAATTGACTTTGGTGTCGACACAGTCTTCAGTGATGTCGACTAAGTTGCCTTTGAGTCGACACAGCTCCTTCTGAAAATAACTTGGTCTTGACTCTTCAGTGTGTCGACACAAGTCCTGTGTGTCGACACAGTTGTTGTAGAATCATAACTTAGTAAGTGTCGACTTAGCCTTCAGGTGTCGACACATTCATTTTTTAACTCTGCTATAATATGTCGACTTAATCATAATGTGTCGACACATTCTGCTGGTGTTGACAAACTTGAGGTCGACTATTTTCTTCTGTGTCAACACATTCAGCTGATGTCAACAATCTTGAGATCGACTATACTCTTCTGTGTCGACACATTCTCCCAATGTTGAGGTCGACGCTTTTCTTCTGTGTCGACACAAATTCCCAGTGCTGTGTCGACTTACTTCTTCTGTGTCGACACTTTTTCTCAGTGTAGTTGTAGACTAACTGCTATGTGTTGACACTGCTTCCCAGTGTTGTGTCGACTTACTTCTTCTGTGTCGACACTTTTTCCCAGTGTAGTTGTAGACTAACTGCTATGTGTCGACACCGCTTCCTAGTGTTGTGTCGACAATTTTCTTCTATGTGTCGACACTGCTTCCTCTGTGTCGACACTTGGACTTAGAATTTTTCTGCATACTTTATCAATCCTTCACCTGCACATGTCAACTAAAAAGAAACATCAAATACACCTTGATGTATATCATTGAGCTAGGTTGAGCTTCTTCAAATCAGGTACACATTTTCCAATGTACCCAACAATCTCCCCCTATTTGGAGAAGTCATAACCCTTCTAGCCAATGATATACACCATTTATAAACAGTACTAAATGATGATATATGACATGACAGGAATACTTAATATAAACAAAACATAAACAAAATAATCCATCACAGAATGCACATTATAATATGTCAACCAACATTTTGTTTATAACTGGGTAATGTTTGATTACATTGTTTTTCATTTAATGATTACATCACAACATTACAAAACAATATGAAGGAATTAAAAAAAAACATAATCAGGATTGATCAGGCTCTTTAATGATAATCCCTTTTCCAGATTGAATTGTAGCTGTCACAGGAGCTTCTGATGCTTCAGCTATCTTCTTTCCTTTTAGATCAGCTTTCTTCTGAGCTTTTTCCTTGATCCTTTGCCTTTCAAAGTAGTGAAAAGGCTTTGGAAAGTACTTGCTTGGCTCCTTAGCATCAGATGGCAGCCTCCCCAGCTTAGCTTTCCTTCTAAATTGGACTATTGCTTCTTGTCTTGCCTCATACTTCTGCCATTCTATTTCATTGTACCACTTCCCTCTCTCATGAACTTTATCTTGTACAGCTTTCCATGCAGTGAGTATTATGTTCCTTGAAGTAGGACTCCACTGCTCATAATCTGGCTTATGTACAGCCTGCTCTCTGAATTTCTTCTTTGCTAATAGAGCATCTTGCTGTTCTTTCAGAGTAGCCTCAGGCTTATCAACCCTTCCAAAGACAATATTAGTAACCTCCTTTGGAGGACTATACATTCCTTGAACTTTCTGATCAATCATGTCAAAATCTGGAGGGGGGTAAATGACTTGGGCAACCTCAGGTTGATTGCCTTCAAGTAGATTTGATTGTATTCCTGACTCAGCCACCATAGCATCATCACACAATGGGGGATATCCCAAAGTGGCTCGGATACTATTGGTCACCCATTTGGAGTGCTCTGAGCCTGCATGAATTAGCATCCTCTCCCCCTTTATGGCTTCTCTAGATACATGATCTCTTAGATCTTCCTTTTGAAATCGAATTTGGCCATCCAAATAATTCACACCCTCTTTGAAAAATGGTTTTAACTTTTGAAGCTTTTCAGATATTTCTTTTTGAGAGGTTGTGATGGCAGTCTTAACAGAAGCAATGGCAGCTTGAAAATTCTTATCAAATTCTTCCCTTTCTTTGGCTCTATCTGCAGGCAGACCTGGACCAATCTTCTTTACTTCCTCAATGATCTCATTATGAGATTCAGTTAAATTATCATTCATTCTTAGCTGGTTTTCCAAAACATAGCTTTGCTTCAAAGCAATGTCATCCACCTTTGTAGTAATAGCCTCCTGTTGTTTAGCTAGATAAACCACAGCATTGCCACCCTTGTGGAAGCAATCTGTCATTTCCTTTTTATGCATGTTGACTTGAAACTGGATGGACTTTATATCCTAAGCTAAGTCAAACTGAAGTGACTTGCTATTTTCATCAACATACTTTTCCAGAGCCATCCTTTGTTCATCCAATTTTACTTGTAGATCTACCATAAATTTGTTGTAATCAAAGGCTGGAGATACTTGCAGAGGTGTGGTCTGTAAATCCTGCTTATAATTCTTGCTTCTTCTCTTAAAGACAACAAGTTTTCTTTTCTTTGCCACCCTGGCATCTTCAGTTTCTGTTTCAGATGAAGTATCTACATGAATTCTTTCTTGAGGATGATGAATTGTATCTGTTCCAGGGGCCTGTTGCTCAGCTTCAACATCCACTGGCTCACCCTCAACCTGTGGCTCAACTTCAGCTTCCTGATCAATGTCCATACCTATGGACTTCTCAATATCTGGTCCACCTCCTACTTTATCAGTAGTAGTATCAATATCAGGGAATAACTCCTCCATAGTAAACTCCAGTTGAGCTGTAACTTCTTCAGCAGTTAAATCTTGAGACAAGTTTAACTGTGCATCCTCTTGTACTTGCACTTCAGTATTTGTAGTATCTGGAGTAGGAGTGGACACTAGCTCTCCCTGAACCTGTGCAGTAATAAGAATATGAGCAATGTCTTGTATAGTAAAATACATTAGCTCCCCCTATACCTGAGCAGGAGTAGATACCTTTGGAGCAGGAGTGGAAACTGGCTCCCCCTGCATCTGTGCAGGTGTTGACACTTCCTGGACTATAGATGAGGCAAGCTGTTCTTCAACCTGTGTCCTCAGTGGGTCTTCTTGTAATTGTACAGATTCTTGATTTTGTGTAGGGGATTTCACAGGGGTGTCTGGTCTGCTCTCTTCAGGCACATCCTTGGACAGCACCCTATCCCACCTAGAGAACAATCTCATATCCATTCTTCTCATATGATTAATCTTACTCCCTTGCAGTTGCTGCATCACTTCAGGAATCACTCCAGTGAGATACAGGCTCATGATCCTAGCCATGTTAGGCTTCTTGATTCCTTCTTTGATCTTGTCAAAGATCACTCCTGACCAATCAGTAGGAATTGTAAAAACAATCCTGGTCATCAGGCTGAACATATAGGCAGAAATCCTATCATGTCCACCTGTCTTGCAGAGGATTACTTTCCCAACTACTTCTGACAAGAACTTCCCTTGCTGATTCATACCCTTCCTGTTGAATGCAGCTCCAATCTTCAATCCTGAGTCCAGTCCACACCATTGAAGGGCTTCCCTTGTCTTAGATATAGGAACTTCCTCTTCATTCTCAACTACTTGCAATTGAAAGATCTTTCTTAAACTTCTTTGATTAATCTTCACCTTAGTCCCTTGAACAGTGGACTTAATCTTGAGGCCAGTAGAGTGGACTGATGCAGAGATAAAGAACTCGTGCACCTCCTTCTTCCAGATTTTAGTAGGTTCTGAGATGAGAAATTCTAACCCTGACTCGGAGAGGAGGGTGATAACTCCGTGAACATCTGGCGGCGCCTCTGCAAAGGCCTGGCGCACCAACTCATACCCTTCATTAATGTTGTCTTCAATCCTTGGCGCCATCGGTTCGTCGAGAAAGCTTGAGAGAAGAGAGAAAGATAGGCTGTCGACACAGGGTTTTAGTCTCGAAAACCTTGGAAGCGTGTCGACAGAATGAGTTTTTGACCTATTTATAGCCTCAGTTGAAAGAAGTTCAAAAGGCGCCAAAAAACAGTCAAAATGTGTCGACACAGACGAAATGTGTCGATATAAACTTCTATGTCTCGACATTACTTCAGCCTACTATGTGTCGATACCAATTTGTGGTTATGTCGACACCTTAGATAGATAGAAATTCTGTGTCGACTCTAAGGATAAGTGTCGACACATATTCTATAAGTGTCGACACCATTTTCCTGGTTGAGTCGACATTACATTTCTGGTTAAGTCGACAATATAACTCTCAAGTGTCGACACATATTCTCTGTGTCGACACAATATTTCTGACATGTCGACATAATTTCTCTGAGTCGACACATTACTACTGGATGTGTCGATACATTCTTACTTAGCCAATTTTCTGTAACTTCAATGTGTCCTTTTTAACACTTGATTATGTTGTTATTACCTTTACTTACTTATATACCACTTCAATTGCATTGTTAATGATTTTGTTAATACATTAATCAATGGTTAACATACCTAATTCAATTTTAAATTTATTGAATTTGGTTTCATCTAAAGGCTTAGTAAATACATCTGCTATTTGATAATCTGTTTTTACAAATTCCAATGAGATGTCTCCTCTTTCTACATGTTCTCTAAGAAAATGGTATTTGATTTCTATATGCTTAGTTCTACTATGAGAAACTGGATTATTAGCAATAGAAATAGCACTCTTTGAATCACATAAAAGGGGTGTTCTACTTACCTGAATACCATAATCCTTAAGCTGATGCTGCATCCACAATAGCTGTGCACAGCAGCTTCCAGCAGCAACATACTCTGACTCAGCTGTGGAAATTGCCACACTGGTCTACTTCTTACTACTCCAAGATATTAGTCTTCCTCCCAGGAATTGACAAGTACCTGTAGTACTCTTTTTATCCTCTCTACATCCTGCAAAATCTGCATCTGAATAGCCTGTTAGTAGAAAATCTCTATTCCTAGGGTACCAAAGACCTAGAGTAGGAGTGCCCTTTAGATATCTCAGAATCCTTTTGACTGCAGTATAATGAGATTCTTTAGGGCAGGCTTAGTACCTAGCACAGACACATGTTGCATACATAATGTCAGGTCTACTAGCAGTGAGATATAGTAGAGACCCTACTATCCCTCTATACAATGATTCATCAACAGGTTTACCTGTCTCATCTTTGCATATAGGCATACTAGTTCCCATAGGAGTTCTCATGGTGGAGGATGACTCCATACCATACTTCTTAATTAATTCTTTGGTGAACTTAGACTGGGATATGGACAATCCATCATCAGTCTGTCTTACTTGGAGTCCCAAGAAGAACTTAAGTTCTCCCATACTACTCATCTCAAACTTCCCTTGCATAAGTTTGGCAAACTTTTTACACAGGTTGTTTTCAGTAGATCCAAAGATTATGTCATCAACATAGATCTGGACTAAGATGATCTTTCCTTTGGATTCCCTAAGGAATAGAGTTTTGTCTATCTTTCCTCTTGAGAATTTATTCTCAATGAGGAAGGTAGACAGGGTTTCATACCAAGCCCTTGGAGCTTGTTTTAACCCATACAAAGCTTTCCTAAGCTTATACACATAATCAGGTTTAAGAGGACCTATAAAACCTGATGGCTGCTCTACATATACTTCTTCTTTAAGATCACCATTCAGAAATGCTGACTTCACATCCATCTGGTATACTTTGAAGTCTTGGTAGGCTGCATAGGCAAGGAACATTCTGATTGCCTCCAGCCTTGCTACTGGAGCAAAGGTTTGATCAAAGTCAATTCCTTCTTCCTGCCTGTATCCTTTTGCAACTAACCTTGCTTTATTCTTCACTATTATCCCACTTTCATCCAGCTTGTTCCTATAGATCCACTTAGTGCCAATTATGTTGTGGCCTCTTGGTTTAGGAACAAGCTCCCAGACTTTGCATCTTCTAAATTGATTCAGCTCCTCTTGCATAGCATCAATCCAGTGCTGGTCTTGGATAGCTTCTTCAAACTTCTTAAGTTCCATCTGGGACAAGAAAATTGAATGCAAAACTGTGCTTTGATTTCTGCTTCTAGTTTGCACTCCTTGTCTTGGATCACCAATTATCTGATCAGTTGGATGATCTCTTAGATATCTTATAGCTGGAGGAAGATTCCCTTCAGGTTGAGCATCTCCAGCTTCTTCATTCTGCTGAACCTCTTGGTTTTCATCAGTTTCTATTATCTCTTGTACTCCCCCTGGACAACAGCCTTCATTTTCCAATGCTCCATCTTCCTTTGAAGCCTCAGCAATGGAGAGCTTGTCCATCTTCTTGCTTATACCTGTTGAGTCATTTGATCTACAAGACAACTCACAATTGATTAATCTTGTTTCATCAAATACAACATGCACAGATTCTTCAACAACTTGAGTAGTTAAGTTGAAGACTCTATAGGCCTTACTATTTGTGCTGTACCCAACAAATATTCCATCCTGGGATTTGGCAGCAAACTTAGTCAAATATGACTTGCCATTGTTAAGTATATAGCACTTGCAACCAAAGATCCTAAAATAGGATAGATTTGGTTTTCTGCCTTTCACAATCTCATAGGGAGTCTTTCTGTGGCTTTTGGTGATAGAAGCCCTATTGATGACATGACAAGCAGTGTTAACTGCCTCAGCCCAAAAATATTCTGGGAGAGAGGTGTCACTCAATAGAGTTCTACCTGCTTCAATTAATGTTCTATTCTTTCTTTCAGCAATTCCATTTTGCTGAGGTGTTCTTGGTGAGGAGAACTCTTGGAAGATCCCAAAGTCTTTACACAAATTTGTTATGCTTTCAGAATGAAACTCAGTACCATGATCACTTCTGATTTTGACCATTGTACTATTCAGTTCATTCTGAATTTGCTTTACAAAATTAAGTAGTACACTTGGGGTTTCAGATTTTTGTCTTAGAAAGAACACCCATGTAAATCCAGAATAGTCATCTACAACCACAAAAGTGTAGACCTTCCTACCTAGACTATGAACTGGCATAGGACCAAAAAGATCCATATGCAAGAGGTATAAGCACCTCACAAAATCCTTGTTTTCAAGGCTTTGAAATGAGGATTTTGTCTGCTTGCCCTTTTGACAAGCTGAGCATACCCCTTCCTTTATACACTTAACTTGAGGCCCATTCCTCACTAGTTCTTTACTAATGAGTTGGCCAATTGTCTTGTAGTTTAGATGAGCCAATCTCTTGTGCCACTTAACACAATGGGAAGCATTGTCATCAGCTACAAGACAAATGGGGGAAGCCTTATTTTCACACTCAAAATTAAGGCAATATACATTTCTCTTCCTATACCCAGTCAAAATGATCTCTTGATCACTTGACCTTTTGATATGACATCCATCCTTACCAAATGAAATGTCATATCCTAGATCACTCAGCTGGCTTATGCTTATTAGATTATGTTTCAAACCTTTTACATAGGCCACTTGGGTGATAGTAATTAGGTTAGAAGAAATGTTACCAAACCCTTTGATGACTCCTTTTTCAGATCCACCAAAGATCATTTTATGTCCATCTTTGACAGATGAATACTCCTTCAGCAGCCCCTTTGTTCCAGTCATGTGCCTGGAACAGCCACTATCCAAGTACCATATAGGGGTATGGTTACTTGGATTCACCTGCAATACATAATTACTTACCCTTAGAACCCAAGTAAGTCTTGGGTCCTTGGTTCAGGTTAGCATTAATAAAGTTCTCATAACCTCTTCTAACAGGCAGACACTTATTCTTTAAAACACTTGTGTTATACCAGCAGTCCAATGCAAAATGGCCCCTCTTGCCACAGCACCAACATTCAAACTTATTGTATCTAGACCTAGATACATCCTTGTCAGAAGAATTTCTGTTCATTGCTGGTGCTGTTGCAACTTCACCTACTGATTTCTTAAAACCATTGGGTTTATGACCATAGGTAGGCCTGCTTGCCTTAACACCCTTGTTCTTCAGAACATTTGTCTTAATATGACCTTGAATGTCTTCATGATCATATATGTTAGAAGGCACTTTCTCCTTACTAAACTTTATGGGGACTGAAAGGTTTAGTGGCTGAATAGAGGCTTTGCCTTTCCTTTTGAATCTGCCAGCCCTGGTGTTACCTTTAAATCCTAATCCAGCCTTACCCTTCTGAGTGACAAATTCATCTATCAAGGGTAAGACAGATTTTGGCTTAGAGTAACTAGCCACTAAATCCCTTTCAATTCTAAGTCTGGCCTCCAGACTCTTTACTTGATCATTAGTATAATTAATTGTGCCCATCTGAATAATAGTTATATTCTTCAGCTTGGCAATTTCATTTAATTTTTGATCAAGGACTTTTTCTAACTCAGTTGTTGCTACCCTTAGTTCAGCAATTTCCTGAGCCTGTGTTTTAACCAGGTTCTTGCTTTTCTTAAGGGCCTGCAACAAGTCCCCATACTTGTCTATCAATTGATAGACATCTCCTTCAGATCCAGATGCATCTTCATCACTTGATGCAGATGTAGCTGATTCTTCACTTGTACTACAAACAGATGTACAGGAAGGACAGTTTACCTCATTAGGACCAGACTGATTCTGGCATATGTCCTCTTCTGATCTTGTCATCAAACCCATGTATTGATGTTCATTGATGGAGTCTAGCAACTGCATAAACTCCTCTTCCTCAGATGCAGCATATAGTCCAATATATGCTTCAGCTTCAGATCCTGATTCTGAAGTTGACTGGTCTGACAGACTTTTATCTTTCTTTGCTACAAAGGATTTCTCCTTCTTACCTTTCTGATAAGTCTTCTTCTTTTCTGAAGATTCCTTCCTTTTGTCAGGACAATCAGCCACTACATGTCCAGGCCTATTGCAACAATAGCAGACAATCTTTGAAGTAGTGGCTTTGCTGGGCTTTGATCTGCTTTTCTCTTTCCTTGATGACCTTCTCTTCTGATAATAGTCATCAACTTGCTGTGATGTGGAAGGTCTAGACTTCCATTGCTTCTTTTTCAAGAACCTTTGGAATTGCCTTGTAAATGCAGCAAAGTCTGCATCTGAATCACAGCTTTCTGAACCCTTATTTGAATTTTCAGAACTATCTTCTTCAACTTCTTTAGGAGGAGATGGTGATTTCCTCCTACTCTTTCTAGTGGCTTCAGCATTAAATGCCACAGTCTTTTCTCTATGCTCTCCTCTTGAGTTTCT
This sequence comes from Platanthera zijinensis, assembly GCA_039513925.1. Lineage (NCBI taxonomy): Eukaryota > Viridiplantae > Streptophyta > Magnoliopsida > Asparagales > Orchidaceae > Platanthera > Platanthera zijinensis. The sequence goes on from CM077093.1 coordinate 66,983,121, forward strand.
TTCCTCCTCCTTTCTTACCATAAGTTGCATTTCATAGGATAGTAACTTTCCAAACAGGGTTGGAGGAGATATCTCTGCCAATTTAGCCACTTCTCTTATGGCACAGATCTTTGTATCCCAGTCCTTTGATAAGGATCTTAAGAATTTGTCATTCAGTTCATAGGTACTGAAGACTCTTCCATAGGATATTAGCTCATTCACAATTCTATAGAATTTCTTATAGCACTCAGTTATGCTATCAGATTTTCCTTGTCTAAAGCTTTCATACTCCTGATTTAGCATAGACTTTCTGTCCAGCCTTACTTCTTCAGATCCCTCCATGTAGACAATCAATGTGTCCCACATCTCCTTGGAGGTCTTGCAGTGAATCAGATTTTGAAATGTTGAATCATCTATGGCACTAACAATGATGTTCTGTGCCCTTTTGTCCATGGTTGCCAAGATGATTTCATCCTTGGTCATTTCTGAATAAGTCTTTGGTATTTGGATATTTGCATCAAGAACAGATATCTTCATTGGAATGAAGGGCCCTTCCTGTACTGTGATGTAAATCCTTGGGTCAGATGCTTCCATAAACAATCTGACTCTCTCTTTCCAGATCCCAAAGATTTCCTTCTTGCATATGGGTAATTTCATAGACCCTAGCTCCTTATGATTCTCTCCAGAACCCATCTTCTTGAATCTTGAATCTGCCTTTCAGATCTACCTCAGACTGTTAAGTCCTTTTTGAGGAACCTGCCTCTGATACCACTTGATAGTTTAACTTTCAAGTCAGCCTAAACACCTAGAGGGGGGGGGGTGAATAGGTTCTGCTTTTCTTATAAAAACTTCTAGGCAGAATTCAATTCAATAGCTAACACAATAAGTACAGCAATCACAGAAAATAAAGCATCACAGATTGCACAATGTTTTATAGTGGTTCCCCAAGGTCTGGGTACATCCACTTTCCCCCTTCACCTATCTAGCAGTATGCTAGATTCGGCCAAACTTCCACTTATCTCAGATCAACAGATCCTACAACTCAGAACCCAACTGGTTCCTACAACTCAGGCACAACTGCCCTACCTCAGCCTTGCCCCAAGGCCTACAACTCAGAGAATATCCTTCTCCTACACTCAGGCAAACAGCCCTACCACTCAGAGTTCAACACTCCTACACTCAGCCTTTATAACATAGGCTTACAACTCAGATCTGTGTAAACAGATCCTACAGAAATATGGAAAATATTATCTAACTGTCTTGCCTAAAATTGAGAGAGAAAAGGCCAAGACAATTCTTGATCAGCTGATGGAATCAACTGTTTCTGAGCTTTCTTCAAAGCTTCTTGAATAAGAACTTAGCTGAGTTGATTTCCAAACAGCTTCTTGAGAATCCACTGGTGGTTTCTTTCTTCTTCTTCAAATTCTGGCTTGATCTCTCTCTATCCAGCACTTTGAATGATTCTTCTGAATTCTGATTAGAACTCTTCTTTGATCTATCCTTAGATAGTCTTCTTAGATCTCCCGGAGAAGATCTTCTTATGTGCCTAGCACTTTCTTGAAATGAATTGGATCGTAATCCTTCTCAACTTTTTGATTCTCAACAATGTTTTCCAACAGTTGCTTTCTCCTTCTGAATCCGTCTATTTATAGACTTTCTTCATGGTAACCGGCTGATCCGGTTCCTAACCGTTTTCTGACAAGTCTGACAGCTTCAGTTAACTGGTGGCAATCCTCAGCTGTCAAGTCTCCAAACAAGTCCTGTGCCTTAGTCTTGAATCATAAGTTGTCGAGACAGTCTGTCAGAAAGTGTCGAGACCATCTGTTTATTTGTGTCGACACAATTGACTTTGGTGTCGACACAGTCTTCAGTGATGCCGACTAAGTTGCCTTTGAGTCGACACAGCTCCTTCTGAAAATAACTTGGTCTTGACTCTTCAGTGTGTCGACACAAGTCCTGTGTGTCGACACAGTTGTTGTAGAATCATAACTTAGTAAGTGTCGACTTAGCCTTCAGGTGTCGACACATTCATTTTTTAACTCTGCTATAATATGTCAACTTAATCATAATGTGTCGACACATTCTGCTGGTGTTGACAAACTTGAGGTCGACTATTTTCTTCTGTGTCGACACATTCAGCTGATGTCAACAATCTTGAGATCGACTATACTCTTCTGTGTCGACACATTCTCCCAATGTTGAGGTCGACGCTTTTCTTCTGTGTCGACACAAATTCCCAGTGCTGTGTCGACTTACTTCTTCTGTGTCGACACTTTTTCTCAGTGTAGTTGTAGACTAACTGCTATGTGTCGACACTGCTTCCCAGTGTTGTGTCGACTTACTTCTTCTGTGTCGACACTTTTTCCCAGTGTAGTTGTAGACTAACTGCTATGTGTCGACACCGCTTCCTAGTGTTGTGTCGACAATTTTCTTCTATGTGTCGACACTGCTTCCTCTGTGTCGACACTTGGACTTAGAATTTTTCTGCATACTTTATCAATCCTTCACCTGCACATGTCAACTAAAAAGAAACATCAAATACACCTTGATGTATATCATTGAGCTAGGTTGGGCTTCTTCAAATCAGGTACACATTTTCCAATGTACCCAACAGGTCAAGCCCAGAGAGGGATGCTCAGACTGAGGGGGAGCATGATCAGATGGATTTGATAACTCTAGATCATGTTGTCAACAAATTTGTTGAGTCTGCACCTATTACAGGTAATACTCATGCCCTCTTAATTAATAGTGTTAATATAACTTTTAGCTAAGGAAATGTTTCCTTCTATAGGTGCTTTAGTGTAGGGGGAGCCCTCACAGGTCCCAGCTCAGTAAGATGTTCCTCCTCCTTTGAACCATCCTTCAACTACCCCAATCTCCAATGAGTAATTATTAAACCAAATCAAAGCACTCATAGATGCTCAGACCACAACCCTCAAGGAGTATGTTGACAAATCAGTTGCCAAGCTAAGGGAGGAACTATTGAATGAAGTCAAGGAAAGTAAAGAAGAATCTTCTCACTTAAACAAACAGGTCACCACCTGATTTGACATGGCTAGAACTGATGGCATAAAGCTGACCACCCTCATGAAATCCTTGGAAACAAGCCAACAATTCTCTACAGCTGACATGGGATATGTCAAGAATTATGTGAATGCAACTAATGAGGTGATCAGGGGTGTAGCAGATCATGTAAATCAGCATGTCACCAATGTTACTATCCACTCTATGAAGAAGGCAATACTTCTGAAAAATGAGCTGCTTGCTGAAATGAGAGAATATTCCAATCTATATCAAGCAAAAGTGAAGCCAACACCACCTTACTGTAAAATACCATCTCTAAAGAAGGTAAAAAGGGGGAGAGTAGCCATGCTAAGGCAGCAACACTCATTGAAAATCAAGCCTTCAATAGAATTCAAGGCACCAGGGTGGCACTACACCTAACCCTCTTGGATAAAAAGAGGCCAGAGGACATAGACTTCCCAACACAAGCTAGAGCTACAAAGGATGCACAATTTGCTGCCAGAAGAAAGAGGGAAGGAACTCATGTAACACCCCTATCCGTCACATAGCATATAGCAGTAGGTCCGGCCGGGGCCGGACGCCATATACTACGGACAGACCAGTTGGTTGCTTATTGAAACCAATCAACCAATCACAACGTCCTACACAGAGCACCTAGCGGAAGTAAATTATTAAGTTGAAAGATAAAAGAACCCAACCACAACATGAATGTCCACTACAATAGTCCCAAAGGAATGTACGATACACAGAAATAATGGCCTTAAGGCCTTACAACAGTTTGCTTAAATAGAAGTGTTTTCTAAACCTCGGCATGCAGGCCGGTCACACATGAGTAAATAAGAAAACACTCAAAAGTTTAGGCCTTCGAGGACCGGTGTAGCAACTTGGGCTTTAGCCCGCTATTTACCGCTCGGCTCCGCAGCACCTGCAAGCAAAAATCCATCGCATTGTGGTAAACAAAAGCAACGGTTAGCTATGCTGACCAAATTATAACGACCCCGCCCCCAATACGGGGCGGCGATGCTCTTTCCCTGCACTTTATTAGTATAACCAAGCAGTATAGTTTAAACACACTTCATCACAGGCATAGGCACACACGGACACACACCCCGTGCACTCAGGGAACATTCACGGCGAACCGGCCAACGTCACATCAATTTAAGCCATAGACGTTTCCGTCCCGCCACCGCCCCTTGGTCAGCCAAACTTATGAGCATTTTTTCTTCCTGGCATTGGTCACGTCAATTTAATCCATAGACCGCCAAAGACCCTCATCTATGCCAACGGTTCCACCGAACGACATAGATCGGGTACGGTTCCGCCTGACCCGTGCTCGTACGCAACGACAGTTTAAGCCATATGCGCAGGTAAAGACTCCCCGAGTCCCATTTCCACCACAAAATTCACATAAATCGGTTATGTTCAAGTTGGCTCCCCGGCCACCATATTGGCAACATCCCGCGTTTGCCCAGTTTTTCGGGTGTACCTTGGAGTTAGTCTCCAAGGCTCCCTGTTGCAATCTACCTCGTAGAAACCCGAAAAACAACCAATCACACGGAGTCTTCTCCGGTTATTATGCAATGCAACATCACCGATCAAGACCAACTTGTTCGGATAGGCTTCACACATCATGCCTATGTCCATTCTTGCATACGGACTCTAAACAAGGGGTACTTTACATATCTACCCCAAGGAACGCCTCAACTCATCGCACACTCGCGTGAGAGGGCTTCCTATGCAAAGGAAAAAGAGGACTTCACATGTCCTAGGATGAGAATCGTTACCCTAGCATTCTTTCGTGGCGCCATGGAAATCTATGCGGATGGAAAGCACCGCAATCTCCTCGCCTTCGCGGATCCAAAGTCAGCTCGCGATTTGGAGCCCCGAAGCTCCGCCGGTGATCGAATCTAGCTCCCCTTCCTCCTCCTTGCTCTCCCTTCTCTCTAGCTTTTAGAGAGAGATAGCCCAAAAGAAATAAGGGTTTTCAAACCCTATTTCTAGTTTAACCTCAGCTGGAACAACCCCAGCCGTTGGATCCCAAACCAAGGAAACGGACGGCTACGATTTAGTCTCAAAATAGAAAATCTGGGCCGAACACGGGTTGCAACACGGTAGTGTGCATGGCCGTGTCACTCATTCGCCGTCACCAGAAATTACCGACCAGAATACGATCTCTGACACAGACACCGACACGCCTGTGTCATAATGTGGCACACCCGTGTCATGGCCCGTATCACGGCCCATGTGCAAAAACCATGATTCTTCCGAGAAGGACACGACCATATGATACACCCGTATCACATGCCGTGTGCTAGACACACCCTGGGACACGCCCGTGTCCCAGGTCATGTGATCTCCTTAGCATAAAACGCCACACGATCCGAGGAGGACACGGCATTCGACACGCCCGTGTAGAATTTAACATGCCCGTGTCAGACCCGAACACGCCTGGGCTCAGGCCGTGTACCCCTCACTCAACGATCGTTGAGTGTTTGGCTTTGAGTGGCTGACATGCCCTGGGACACGCCCGTGTCCCAGGCCATGTCACCACTAGAAAACCCAGATCTGGCTACAAAAAGTCACCCGTCCCTCTTTTGAGTTTCGGGGCATTACAACTCTCTCTCTCTAAAAAGAATTTCGTCCACGAAGTTACCAAAGGAAAGATAACGAAAAACTTTAAGCAGTACCTGAGCGGAATAACTCCGGGTACTCTTCCAGCATGGTTTGCTCTCGCTCCCAAGAGATCTCCTCCCGACCACAATTATCCCACCGGACCTTGACCATCCGGATCTCCTTGTTACGGAGTCGCTTAATTTCAAAGTCTTCAATACGAACGGGCTTGACCTTAGTCGTCAACCCTTCGTCCACCGGTACTTGATCCACTGCAATCACCTGCGAAGGGTTTTGCACCGCCTTCCGCAACACAGAGATGTGGAATATATCGTGTTGTCTACTCAATTCCACTGATAGCCTCAAACGATAAGCCGCTTCGCCGACCCGATCCAGAATCTCAAAGGGTCCAAGGTATCTTGGGCTCAGCTTCTTCAAGCATCGCACCCACGAAACACCCTTGAACGGCTTTATCTTCAAGTACACCCAATCGCCGACCCCGAACTCCACGTTCCGGTGCTTGGCATTGTAGTACTTAGCTTGCCTGTCCTAAGTGATCAGCAAACGCTCTCGAATGATCCGCAATAAAGAAGTAGCACTCTCCACCTCCTACTTCTTATACAACCTTGCCTCACCCGTTTCTAGCCACGATAATGGCATGCGACACTTCCTACCATACAGGGCCTCGAAGGGAGCCATTTGAATACTCGCCTGGTAGCTGTTGTTGTACGCAAACTCCACCAAATACAGGTGGTCTTCCCAATGCTTCCCGAAGTCTAGAACACACATGCGGAGCATGTCTTCCATAGTTCTATTGACCCTCTCGGTTTGCCAATCCGTCTGCGGGTGGAAGGCTGTGCTAAATTTCAAATTAGTCCCCAGCATCTGTTGTACCAACCTCCAATCATTGGACGTAAAACGCCCATCGCGATCACTCACGATGCTGCGGGGAACACCGTGCAGTCTGACTATATTATCCACATAAAGCTTCGCCAGTCTTTCCACTGAATCATCCTTCCTATGCGGAATAAAGTGCGCACCTTTGTTAGCCGGTCTACGATCACCAAAATGGCATCGTTCCCTTTCTGCGACCTTGGCAAGCCATGCACAAAGTCCATCGATATGTCGTCGAACTTCCATTCCAGAATATGCAAGGATTTCATGAATCCTCCCGGCTTTTGGCACTCCTCCTTTACCAAGGCGCACGTTTGACACTTAGCCAAAAACAGTGCCACGTCCTTCTTGAGCCCTGGCCACCAAAACAGCTTCTTTAGGTCCCGGTACATCTTCGTGCTCCCTGGGTGGATTGAGTACTTGGTATTATGAGCCTCGTACATCAACTCTGCCCGTAGATTTCCCCCGCTTGGGATGCACAAACGATGGTCCTTCCTTAACAACCCATCCACAACTGAAAACTGGAAATTTGACCCATCCAACGCTGCATCCATAAGCTCTTTCATGCTACCATCCAACTCCAACTCCTGCCGAACGCGATCAGCCGGGTCATACTGAACTTCCGTCCAGTTCAATAATGCTTTGGCGCTCGTCTGCTTGTCAACACAACATATCTCCAATGCCTCTAACTCCCGTACAATCCTCTCATCATGAACCGATAACCAGTTGGCTTGGGCGGGAGCCCTGCGACTCAACGCATCCACAACTGCATTGCCCTTCCCGGGTACATAATGAATCTTGAATGTGTAGTCTCCCAGGAACTCCATCCATCTCCGCTGTCTCATGTTGAGATCCTTCTGATCTAACAGGTACTTCAGGCTCTTGTGGTCGGTATAAAAATCGACCTTTACGCCGTACAGGTAGTGTCTCCACAGCTTAAGCGCAAATATCACGGTCGCCAACTCCAATTTATGGACTGGATAATTCCTTTCATGCACTTTTAGCTGACGTGATCCATATGCTATTACGCTCCCATACTGCAGCAGAACGCAATTCAAACCACTACCTGAGGAATCACTATAAATTTCGAAGCCCTCAATCCCACTCGGCGAACTTAACACCGGCGCCGTGGTCAACCGTCCCTTCAGCTCCTTAAACGCTTGCACGCACTCCTACATCCACAAGAATTTCTGATCCTTCCTTGTCAACTTTGTGAGAGGTAATGCTATCCGCGAGAAGTTCTCCACGAAGCGCCTGTAATAGCCGGCAAGCCCAAGAAAACTCTAGACTTCCGCTATCGAAGATAACACAGGCCACTCCCATATTGCAACAATCTTCGCCGGATCCACCGCTATAACTTCCCCATTGACAATATGACCAAGGAATGCTACTGAGGGTAGCCAGAACTCGCATTTATAGAATTTTACATAGAGTTCATTCCTCCTCAGTGTCTCCAAGACCAAATACAGATGCTTGAAGTGATCTTCTTCACACTGCGAGTATACCAATATATCGTCAATAAAGATGATCACAAAGTGGTCTAGGTACTCTCGGAACGTCTTGTTCATCAAATCCATAAACACCGATGGCACATTCGTCAGTCCAAACGGCATGACTGTGAACTCGAAATGCCCATACCTTGTGCTGAACGTCGTCTTCGGGATATCACACTCCCTTATCCTCAGCTGATAATAACCAGACTTCAGATCCAACTTCAAATACACCGACGATCAGACTAACTGATCGAAAACATCGTCAATCCTTTGGATCGGGTATTTATTCTTATCCGTTGGCTTGTTCAACTCCCTGTAGTCGATACACAGTCGCAGACTCCCGTCCTTCTTCTTAACAAAGAGGACTGGTGCTCTCCAAGGCGATGAGCTTGGACGCACATACCCTTGATCCATCAACTCTTCTAGTTGAACCTTCAACTCCGCCATCTCCTTAGGCGCCAACCTATAAGGAGAATGTGACACAGGTTTGGCACCTGGCACGAGCTCGATTGTAAAGTCGATCTCTCGCCGGTGGGGCTCCGGGAAGATTATCCGGGAACACATCGGGGTATTCACAAACCACGGGGATACTATCCAAAGTGGACTTTGGCTCTACAACCCCCACTATCACGAAGAACAGCTCTGCGCCAGCACGAAATGCCTTTACCACTTGAAGAGAAGACATCAGCGTCCTGCTCGACCCCTTCTGTCCCGTGAATGTTGTCTCCCGCCCAACACCCAGCTTGACCTCCTTACCATTGCAATCAATATAGGCCTTCTGCTCCGAAAGCCAATCCATCCCAAAGATAACGTCGAACTCTACTAGCGGCAGCAATGACACTAGCAAGTCAAACTCTTGGTTTCCAATATGAACTTTTACGGTGCACACTCTGTCCTCATGCATCGAACATCCATTCGGTAGCAGCACATCCAATTTGTCCTTCGCCATCGAAGAAGGGACTCTGATGCGCGATATAAAGCTTTCGGACAAAAAGGAGTGTGAAGCTCCCATATCGAATAGTGCTCGTGTCGGACTATCGCCAATAAGAACAAATCCTACACAAATAGTATTAAGCTAACAAGCACTACGTAACAGTATTTAAAGCTAACTTGCTATAAATTAAACCGTAACTATAACTACGTCGGCTTGCTTGATGGCCTCTTGCTGGCCCAAGTTATAGACTCTTGGTTCAGTCGGAGCATAATGGGACGCGGTTGACTCCACCGCCTTCCCCTTTTCCTCATAAGTGGCTCCTTGTTTTCTCTCGGACTTTGGACGTCCGCTCCAGCAATCGCGGGCAAAGTGCCCCGGCTTTCCGCAGGTAAAACAAGTGCTCGGGGTTCGGTTGGTAGTCGTCCCCGAGGCACCTGAAGAAGGGGCTAGACCCGACGTCCTAGCCTTCTTATAGAACCTGCGATAACCCGACTTCGAAGTAGTCGGCGCTTTGAACTCCGATTTCTTGCCACCAGATTCCTTCTTCGCTTGGACGTTCTTCATGTCCTTTTCCAAGGACCGAGCCGTGTTGACCAAGGTTAGGAAACCCTGCGCCATAGGCCACGAAAGTAACAACCTCAAATCATCTCTTAACCCTTCATAGAAGCGGCTCGTCTTGCGCTCCTCGTCGGCAAAGGTAGCGCTAGAGTATCGTCCCAAACGAGTGAACTCGTGGAGATACTCGTCTACGCTATTGTCTCCTTGCACCAACTTTTGAAATTCATTTTCCAATGCGATCCTCTGGGCTGAGGGGAGGTATCGAGCCATAAACAGCCTCGAGAATTCCCCCATAGAGACATTTGCCAACTATCTTCCCCTCAGGTGGTGTAGCTCCAGCCCTTCCCACCATAACCTCGCATCCCTGTCCAACAAGAACGTTGCAATCGTGGTCTTCTGCCACTCTTCAGTCTCTGTTGCTGTTAGCACTCTATTGACTTTCGATAGCCAATCTGTTGCCTGAGTCGGGGTTCTCGTTCCCGAGAATGCTGGTGGATGGAAGCCCATCACATGCTTAAGTTGTTTCTCAGTTGCTCTTTGAGGCTACTCCGGCTCCACCATCACCTGTTCCACCCTTTTAGGCTCCGCCGCTTGGAGTGGCACTTGCTCCGCAGCAGGAGCAGACTGCTGCACCTGCCTTACAGGCTGCGCATTGATCATTGCAAGGACAGCTTCTGCCACCAATCTAATGGTCTCGGCTGACAGAGGTATTGCAGGAGCATCATTAGGTGCGCTGCTTGCCTCAGAACCTGGCCGTTCCGACGGTCCAGCACCACTCCTAGTCACCTATAATCGTGCAAAACACCGATAAGTGACCCAACAATATTGCAAACAGCAATTATAGTAAAACACAGGTTCCTCAAACCTGTGTATTTTCATTCCTAAGTGGACATTCATGGGTTCTTTTCATGTTATAACGATGACGCACACACATGTGCTCACCACCCCTTAAAGTGAATTCGCCCACAAATTCATTTAAGCTTGACAGAAACCGGTAGTCTGATACCAATTTGTAACCCCCCTATCCGTCACATAGCATATAGCAGTAGGTCCGGTCGAGGCCCGATGCCATATACTACGGACAGACCGGTTGGTTACTTATTGAAACAAATCAACCAATCACAACGCCCTACACAGAGCACCTAGCGGAAGTAAATTATTAAGTTGCAAGATAAAAAAACCCAGTCACAGCATGAATGTCCACTATAATTGTCCCAAAGGAATGTACGATACACAGAAATAATGGCCTTTAGGCCTTACAACAGTTTGCTTAAAAAGAAGTGTTTTCCAAACCTCGGCACGCAGGCCAGTCACATATGAGTAAATAAGAAAACACTCAAAAGTTTAGGCCTTTGAGGGCCGGCGTAGCAACTTGGGCTTTAACCCGCTATTTACCGCTCGGCTCCGCAGCACCTGCAAGCAACAATCCACCGTACGGTGGTAAACAAAAGCAACAGTCAGCTATGCTGACCAAATTATAACGACCCTGCCCCCAATACGGGGCGGCGATGTTCTTTCCCTGCACTTTATTAGTATAACCAAGCAGTATAGTATAAACACACTTCATCACAGGCGTAGGCACACACGACCACACACCCCGTGCACTCAGGGCACATTCACGGCGAACCAGTCAACGTCACGTAAATTTAAGCCATAGACGTTTCCGTCCCGCCACCGCCCCTTGGACGGCTAACCTTATGAGCATTTTGTCTTCCTGGCATTGTTTACGTCAATTTAATCTATAGACCGTCGAAGACCCTCATCTATGCCAACAGTTCCACCGAATGACATAGATCGGGTACGGTTCCGCCTGACCCGTGCTCATACCGCAACAACAGTTTAAGCCATATGTGCAGGTCAAGACTCCCCGAGTCCCGTTTCCACCACAAAATTCACATAACCCGGTTATGTTCAAGTTGGCTCCCCGGCCACCATATTGGCAACATCCCGCGTTTTCCCAGTTTTATGGGTGCACCTTGGAGTTAGTCTCCAAGGCTCCCTGTTACAATCTACCTCGTAGAAACCCGAAAAACAACCAATCACACGGAGTCTTCTCCGGTTATTATGCAATGCAACATCACCGATCCAGAACAACTTGTCCGGATAGGCTTCACACATCATGCCTATGTCCATTCTTGTATACGGACACTAAACAAGGGAGACTTTACATATCTATCCCAAGGAACACCTCAACTAATCGCACACTCGCGTGAGAGGGCTTCCTATGCAAAGGAAAAAGAGGACTTCACATGTCCTAGGATGAGAATCGTTACCCTAGCATTCTTCCATGGCGCCATGGAAATCTATGTGGATGGAAAGCACCGCAATCTCCTCGCCTCCGCGGATCCGAAGTCAGCTAGCAATTTGGAGCCCCGAAGCTTTGCCGGTGATCGGATCTAGCTCCTCTTCCCCCTCCTTGCTCTCCCTTCTCTCTAGCTTTTAGAGAGAGATAGCCCAAAAGAAATAAGGGTTTTCAAACCCTATTTCTGGTTTAACCTCAGCTAGAACAGCCCCCAGCCATTGGATCCCAAACCAAGGAAACGGACGGCTACGATTTAGCCTCAAAATAGAAAATCTGGGCCAAACACGGGTTGCAACACGGCCGTATGCATGGCCGTGTCACTCATTCGACGTCACCAGAAATTCCCGACAGGAACACGGCCTCTGACACGGCCACCGACACGCCCGTGTCATGGCCCGTGTCACGGCCCGTGTGCAAAAACCACGATTCTCTCGAGAAGGACACGGCCATGTGACACGCCAGTGTCAAATGCCGTGTACTAGACACGCCCTGGGACATGCCCGTGTCCCAGGCCGTGTGATCTCCTTAGCACAAAACGCTGCACGACCCGAGGAGGACACGACATTCGACGCCCGTGTTGAATTTAACATGCCCGTATCGGACCCGAACACGCTTGGGCTCAGGCCGTGTACCCCTCACTCAATGATCGCTGAGTGTTTGGCTCTGAGTGGCTGACACGCCCTGGGACACGCCCATGTCCCAGGCCGTGTCACCTTTAGAAAACCCAGATCTGGCTACAAAAAGTCACCCGTCCCTCTTTTGAGTTTCGGGGCATCACAACTCAGATGGCTGAAGAGTTAATGGCTAAGAGGAGAGTTGAGAACAGAGATGATCCAGATCATGAACAGCTAAGTGATGCATTTGAATCCATCATTATCAATGCTTGGGTAATCCATGGACAAATCTTAAGGAATATTGATAGTGTTTATCCTTCTGAGGAATGGATAAAGCATTTGGAAAGAAATAACCTAAGGGAAAGAGTATTCAAAGAAAATCTTGTAAGGAAGAGCAACCCTAAGAAAATGCCTCCCAGATATATATTTTGAGTTCAAGGATCCCCGAGTCAATCAAAATCTATCCACCTAGATAGATACACTTTAACTTGTATACATAAGACTTTAGCACTAGAGATTTGGCCCAAAGTTTTGATCTTTATATACGCATATATATATATATATATATATATATATATATATATATATTGTGACATTGATTATTAAAAGTATTTCTAACGTGTTAAGATGCAATGTCATGAGTTATAGCATGTAAGCTTAGTATTTGTACATGAATGATTCGTCTAGAGATGTGTGAATAGTGCGAAGTCATTCCCCTATCTAAATCCTCACACATACCTAGAGGCATTATCAACAGACACTAACAAGTCTTGTCGCACTCAGTATCTAAGCACCTATAGATTCGACACACCATGACCGGGGACAATGTTCACACGGATTAACAATCCTAACTCAAACATTGTATATACTCATTATGGACTAAGTTCAGGTCATGTGTGCTTGTAGAAATGAACGATCCAGAATTTTTTATTTGTTTTTATATAATTTTTTTTAAAACTATTACACAACACAAACAAAGCATATAAAACAAGTTAAACATGTTTTTGTTGTTTTCGAAGTTTTTAGTTTTTTTCTTTAGTAAAAATAACAAGCAATAAACACACAAAGAGATATATAAATTTTTTTGTTCTTTTAAATTATTTTATAATTATATATATATATATATTTTAAAAATACTTGTGTTTTTCTAAGAACATGAAGGCTCAAAGAGATATATGATGCAAACACAATATAGCATGATAGAATATTGTGAATGAATATAACGAACATGATAAGTGAAATAATATTCATATAGTGGATATGTGAATCCTAAGTATGCCCAATAATCCAATACCTAAGTTATATGTCTAAACCCTAGTCCCGTACTAAGTGATGGATTGGCATGAGGAGCTGCACAAGTGTCGTAGGGTGGGGTGTTAATACAATGTGCATACAGAAGAACCCACTCAGCCAAACACTCTTTCCCCCCAGTGCCACATAAGGACTTACTGGAACCCTCCCCAGTTAAGGACAAGTTGTGTTTTATAGGTTAGCATTTCTAAAGCACACACACCTACACCCCCGCTATTGTGAGACATACATAATGGGTGAATGATCACAAGTATACTAAGACAACGTGATAGAATTATGATAAAAAGGAAAATTATGGCCACTTAGATATGATATGACTTTTATTCCAGTTTATTCAGTTAGATTGATTTATCTTCAATCCTAATATAAGAAAGTCATATAACCAAAATATATCTACAATGTCCATGGCATGTTGGTAAAAAAACAAAAACAAAAAACAAAAAACAAAAACAAAATAGTAAAAATAGAAAGAACATTGAGCATATCGTGAAGTAGATTATCAAGTAATTTTGGTTTGATTAGTTTCTACTTCACGCAATTGGTGGATACTAATGGATAAGAGATTTAGGTATCCAAAAGGAGCCCGGGGTGACGGTTCCTTTGGGTACCCAAACATAGCGTGGTACACCATGCGGAGATGACGGTGAATGGGCCCTTTTGAGTGGAATGGGGGTGCTATTTTGAATAATGGGCCTCCATTAATACTTTGGTTTAATGTTATTTTTATGTTGCAAATTTCATTTTAGATTTCTATGAGTCCTTATATGATGAGCTTCAATTGGGCAATCTTGCATTTGAGGTTTAGATATGTTGAAATTGTTCTCTGAGTTATGATTATGTTGCTTAATGTAAAGACTCATATTATATTGATTCTTTGAAGGAAATTTACATTCATTTGATTTTAAATTGGGAGTGACTTGAGGTTGCAAATGAAGATAATTTTTCTGTTTTGGAATTTCGCGCTTGAAATTTTCTACTCCTGTTGATTGACTTAATTATTATATGACAATTCATATTCAACATGCTTTTGGGATTTGCTTGAAATTTAGGAGTTATATTTTGTGAATGTTTAATCATAATTTCCTTAAGCATGTTGATCTTTGTAACTAATTCTTTATTTTTATTTTTAAGATTATGTCTAGTTTTGTTGTAAGTGATTGTGCTATTTTTAAGAGTTGAGACTACAGATTCAATATGAGATTTATACTTATTTTTGTATTCCTCAAAAGTCTCATCCATATCTTTAGTTTCATTTTTATAATTCTTGCATCCTGCACAATCACTTTTCAACGATGAGTTTTCTAAACATAATTTATTATTTTATTCTTTTGCAAAATGAAGCTCTTGTTCAAGAACCTTATATTTTTCTTTTAATTCATTATAATCTATAGAAGGTGTAGAAATGTTATCTAAAGAGCAGTTAGGAGGACAAGTCACATCACAATAGGGTTCTACATTAAGTTCTTCTTTTAAAGTTTTGTTTTTTAGTCGTAGGTTTGAATTAATATTTTTCAACTTATTAATTCTGTGTATAAAATTTTCTAGCACACACAATGTAGAGATAAATTTATAAGCAAAAAGGGAATTTGACTTCCTTACAGAGCTCTTTGATGAGGCAAGATTGAGGTATAGAGTTTCTTTGATTTACCCATGTTTTTCCTCATCTATTGTTAAGATTCCATCTTCCCTTTCCATCGACGTGGTCGTTGCTTCTTCCTTCAAGAGGAAGTCTCCATTTAGTTCTTCACGTGGATCAATGAGAAATTGCTCAGATTCATTACCTATAGAAAGAGAACTATAAGCTAGCTCAAGAAAATTCAATATATCATATGCAGTTTGAAGCGTATAGATTAGTTTGAAAATATCTTGACCAGGCCCACAAAATAGACTATTCATAGATTTGGCATTTAAATAACATTTGTGCTTATTTAAATTATTTGGGGGCTAGATATATAACACCCTAAATCCCAAATTTGAGTTCAGGCTGGGTGACACGGCCTGGGACACGGGCATGTCCCAGGGCATGTCCAGCTTTCTTTACTCGAGTGGGTCTCGAGTAGGACTCGAGTGGGCGTCGAGTGTGTCTCGTGTAAGGCACATGTCCTAGGATACAGGCGTATCCCAGGGCATGTCCTTCACTGTGTGTGTCGCGAGGTATCGACACAGCGCAGCCGACGATCATTGAGTGAGGCGACACGGCCTGGGACATGGGCGTGTCCCAGGGCATGTCCTGCTAGGGTTGGTAACCGGGCGACGTTGAGTGTGGGACACAGCCTGTGACACGGGTGCGTCACAGGGGCGTGTTTGGCACACGGCTAAGGACACGGGCGTGTGCCTTAGCCGTGTCCTTCTCGGGGGAGTTGGTCCTGTGTCGATTTAGGGACACGCCCCTCAACACGGGTGTGTACCTGGTGACACGGGTGTGTCAGGGCTTGACACGGGCGTGTCTAAGCCCGTGTCCTATTCTAGATTGAGTCGGTTCCCTTGCCGCTTAGGGAAAACATCCTGTGACATGGGCATGTCACAGGTCGTGTCAGCCCAAAAATAAATATTTGAGGGCAGATCCTGGCCGTACATTTCCTTTTATTTGGATCATGTGGTCCAAGCTTCTTTCTGCAGTGATAAGACCTTGGATTGAGAGTATTCCTCATGCTATATTCTCTTTCTAAGAAGAGAGAAGGGAGAGCTTGGTGGAGAAAGAAGGAGAAGGTTTTCGACTGCCTAAGAAGCGTCAGCAGTTTTACTTGAGATCTTAGGCCAGCGTTGTGGAGGAAAGGCCGTTGTAGTGATTTCCAACCGGCTAGTTTCTCCATAGCTCCGAAGCTCGTCAAGGGTAACGATCTCCTTCTTGGACAAGTGAAGTCCTACTTTATGCATGTGCATGGGATCCTCCACCAAGAGGTGGAAAGCTTAAGCGATTCCAGTGCTTGAGTCTGCATTTAGATCTGGAAGTGTGTAGTATGAAATAGGCATGCTGTGTGAAGCCCATCTAGACGGGTAGTCTAGATTTGTGATGCTGCGAATCGGAGAAGACTCCATGTATATAACAAATAGCTTGCGGAGAGTGTGAGGACTCTTGTGAATTGTGGTAAGGAAGCTTTGCATAGCTCTTTTGGTTGTATGCTCAACACGAGCTGGATGATAGATGGGAAAGCGACACTATGTGCCTGTGTTATAAGATGGATTGCGGATACATCTGAGTGGATGGGCGCGAGAGGTCTTCAACGGGGGTTTGGAGGCTGATGCACATGACCAACAAGTTAAGAACCTCTGAGTGGGATGGGCAAGATGAACCACCCAACAAGTTTAGTGTAGGATCGTTGTGAGCAGTCGATTGGTAGAACCGTAAATGGGGGCCTCGGGCATTCCCGGCGTGTGTCACTACGGGCATAGGTCGATGTATAGTGCTCACAGTTTCCGTGAGGTGAACGCCTCTGAGTGGGGTAGGTGCGTGAGGTCTTCAACAGGGGTTTGGAGGCTTATACCCTACCAACAAGCTAAGCACGTCGAATCGGTGGTGTGACCTGGAGGTTTTTGGTACACCGTAAGCGTGCCCTGAGTGCACGAAGTTCCTGGAACAAAGGCCGGTATTTGTGATGATGTTGTGTTATATATCTATATATTGTGATTGCACTGCATGCAAGGAAGGAACCACTTCCCTAGGTAAGGGGTAGGGTCGTTATATTTGGTCAGCTGAATGCTGACCGTTGCTTTGTTTATCACCCTTAGGGTAGACGTCCATATGTAGGTGTTGCGGGCTGATTGGATTGAGCGGGTTGAAGCCCTTGTTGTTGCTGCTTGTAGGCCCTTGAAGGCTGTGAGAAGCTTTGGATTTCATGTGTGGCCGACCTGCGTGCCGATGTATGAAATCATATTTTGTAAAGAGAAACTTGTAAGTCCTTAAGGCTGTGAGTGGGGTGTGCTTGTATACATTCCTGGTGTTGTATATAAATGTTATATTTATATAGTAGTGGACATTCATTGATTGAATTCTTGCAAGTAATAATCTTCCACTAGAATGCTCTGAGTTTGGATGCGCGTAGAAAGTATTTTGATATTAACTTGTGACCTCGCCGTCTGTTTGTGGCATACAGTGTGGGGCCCCGGTCGAACCTTCTATTATATGTTATTTAACGGGTGGAGTCATTATATTTTGATATCAGATTGTTTCGGTCTTCCGCATTCGAATTCGTGGTTGAATTCTTTTGTGGGGTGGCAAGCACGTGTACATGCGAACCGTTTTAACAAAATTGAACTCAAGAATGTCAACTAGGAATTTGAGAGTGTGTATTAGGCATGTTTGCTGTCTTGGTTTGGAGGTTACTGATATCTTATTCACGTATAGGTGACAAGAAGTGGAGCTGGGCAGTCTGAACCCCAGCATTCGGATGAGAGTGCGACACCAGCTGAGGTGCCCAAACCTCCCCCTTTAGCAGAAACCATACGCTTTGTTGCGAAGACAGTATTTGCCATGTTTCAAGCACAACCTATTGGGCAGGAAAGGCCTGCAGTGGAGCCAGTACAGGTTTGTGCGAGGCAAGAGCGGGTTGAAGTTCAGATTGTTGAAAAAGCAGCTGACGAACAACTAAAGTGGTTTATGGATTTTCATCCACCTACGTTTGTCGGGGCACATTCCCCAACGCAGGCAGAGGATTGGCTCTCAAGAGTGAAGAGGATCCGGACAGCGATCAGGATTGATGAGGGGAAGAAATTTACGTTACCCACTTTCCTAGTGGAAGGAGAGGCAAGGCTCTGGTGGGATGAAGTCGAGATGCACCAGTTGGCAGGCAGAGGCCTGGGAGAGATTTTGATAGAGGAATTCTCAAGATTATTTTGGGCAAAGTATTTGCCAGTATCGCGGCGAATTACAATGGTGAATGAATTTCAACATCTGGTGCAGGGTGAGAAGACTGTTGATGATTACCTGCATGAGTTCACCAGGGTGGGGCGTTATGCGGGGTCTACATTTGCGGATGAAGCGCGGAAGACGAATAGGTTCTATGAGGGACTCCGAGATGAGCTGAGGTTGGCGCTCCCGAGTTCAATGAACCAAGGCTACCAAGCATTGGTAGATACAGCCTGTGCGCTGGAGAATGACTTGAAATGGGTGCAGGACAAGAAGAACTTAGCGGTGGAAAATCCAGACTTCAAAGTTCCGCAGTCCGTACAATCGGATTTTAGGAAACGGGATAAGAAGAGGTTCAGTCAAGCTGAACAAACTTCTTCGGATGTTGCTTTGGAAGAAATGTATGGGCAAAGACGTGTGGATACACGTATATGTAATAATTGTGGACAGCAGGGTCATATAGTCTGACATTGTTGGAGAGGCCCGACAAAGGGTGAGAAAAAGACCGGTGCGTCATATGAGGAAAAGTGCAAGGCAGTGGCGGAATCCTCTACATCCCAAGCGCAACCGCGAGTGTACACTCTCGAAGTGCAGGAGCCGCAAAGCTCAAATCATGAAGTTCAGCAGCCTTGTGTGTATTATTTGGAATTACAAGAGGCTGTCAAGAAGATTATGAAGGAAGCGGCTGAGCAGAAATAGAGAAAGAGTGTACTTTACTTTTTATTGTGTCTGTTGTGTGTAAAAGACTTGGTGTGTAATTGTAA
The DNA here is from genome assembly GCA_039513925.1 of Platanthera zijinensis. Taxonomy (NCBI): domain Eukaryota; kingdom Viridiplantae; phylum Streptophyta; class Magnoliopsida; order Asparagales; family Orchidaceae; genus Platanthera; species Platanthera zijinensis. The sequence continues at coordinate 67,002,450 of CM077093.1, forward strand.
TTAAGGAATGGTTGTGCTGTTGTATATGTTGCGCTAAATTTCGGGACGAAATTTATATAAGGAGGGGAGGGTTGTAACACCCTAAATTCCAATTTGGAGTTCAGGCTGGGTGACACAGCCTGGGACACGGGCGTGTCCCAGGGCGTGTCCATCTTTGGTTACTCGAGTGGGTCTCGAGGAGGACTCGAGTGGGCGTCGAGTGTGTCTCGAGTGAGGCACATGGCCTGGGACACTGGTGTGTCCCAGGGCCTGTCCTTCACTATATGTGTCGCGAGGTCTCGACACAGCGCAATCGACGATCGTTGAGTGTGGCGACACAGCCTGGGACACGGGCATGTCCAAGGGCGTGTCCTGCTTGGGTTGGTAACCGGGTGGCATTGAGTGTAGCACACGACCTGTGACACGGGCGTGTCACAGGGGCGTGTTTGGCACACGGCTAAGGATACGGGTGTGTGCCTTAGCCGTGTACTTCTCGGGGGAGTTGGTCATGTGTCGATTGAGGGACACGCCCCTCAACACGGGCATGTACCTGGTGGCGCAGGCGTATCAGGGCTTGACACGAGCGTGTCTAAGCCCATGCCCTGGTATGGATTGAGTCGGTTCCCTTGCCGCTTAGGGAACACGACCTATGACATGGGCGTGCCACAGGCCGTGTCAGCCCAAAAATAGATATTTGAGGGAAGATCCTGGCCGTTCATTTCCTTCTATTTGGATCCTGTGGTCCAAGCTTCTTCCTGTAGTGTTAAGACCTTGGATTGAGAGTATTCCTCATGCTATATACTCTTTCTAAGAAGAGAGAAGGGAGAGCTTGGAGGAGAAAAAAGGAGAAGGTTTCTAGCTGCCGGAGGAGCGTCAGCGGTCCTACTCGAGATCTGAGGCCAGCATTGTGGAGGCAAGGCCGTTGTGGTGATTTCTAATCGGCTAGTTTCTCCATGGATCCGAAGCGATCATCAAGGGTAACGATCTCCTTCTTGGACAAGTGAAGTCCTACTTTATGCATGTGCATGGGATACTCCACCAAGAGGTGGAAAGTGTAAGTGATTCAAGTACTTGAGTCTGCATTTAGATCCGGAAGTGTGTAGTACGGAATAGGCATGCTATGTGAAGCCCATTTGGACGGGTAGTCTAGATTGGTGATACTGCGAACCAGATAAGACTCAATGTATATAACGAATAGCTTGTGGAGAGTGTGAGGATGCTTGTGAATTGTGGTAAGGAAGCTTTGCATAGCTCCTTTGGTTGTATGCTCGACACGAGCTGGATGATAGATGGGAAAGCGGTACTATGTGCTTGTGTTATGAGATGGATTGCAGATACCTCTGAGTGGATGGGTGCGAGAGGTCTTCAACGGGGATTTGGAGGCTGATGCCCATGGCCAACAAGTTAAGAACCTTTGAGTGGGATGGGTGAGATGAACCACCCAACAAGTTCAGTGTAGGATCGTTGTAAGCAGTCGATTGGTAGCACTGCAAATGGGGGCTTCGGGAATTCCCAGTGTGTTGCACTACGGGCATAGGTCGATGTATAGTGCTCACAGTTGCCGTGAGGTGAATGCCTCCGAGTGGGGTGGGTGCGTGAGGTCTTCAAAAGGGGTTTGGAGGCTTATACCCGACCAACAAGCTAAGCACCTCGAATCGGTGGTTGAAACTTGAGGTTTTCGGTACACCGTAAGCGTGCCCTGAGTGCACGGAGTGCCTGGCACGAAGGCCGACGTTTGTGATGATGTTGTGTTATATCTATATATTGTGATTGCACTGCATGCAGGTAAGGAACCACTGCCCCGGGTAAGGGGTAGGGTTGTTATAATTGGTCAGCTGAATGCTGACCATTGCTTTGTTTATCACCCTTGGGGTGGACGTTTAAATGTAGGTGTTGCGGGCTAATTGGATTGAGCGGGCTGAAGCCCTTACTGCTACTGCTTGTAGGCCCTTGAAGGCCACGCGAAGCTTTGGATTTCATGTGTGGCCGGCCTGCGTGCTAATGTATGAAATCATATTTTGTAAAGAGAAACTGTAAGGCCTTAAGGCTGTGAACGGGGTGTGCTTGTATACATTCTTGGTGTTGTATATAAATGTGATATTTATATAGTAGTGGACATTCATTGATTGAGTTCTTGCATGTAATAATCTTCCGCTAGAATGCTCTGAGTTAGGATGCGCGTAGAAAGTATTTTGGTATTAACCTGTGACATCGCCGTCTGTTTGTGGCATATAGTGTGGGGCCCCGACCGGACCTTCTATTATATGTTATTTAACGGGTGGAGTCGTTACATGATACACGTCGTGTTCCAAACTTATATATCTAATGATATAAGGAATTTTCTCATTAGTGTTCTCCATTCATTATAGTTCAATCATATAAATAGAGGTGGTGCAAACGAGTTTTCAGTGTACAATTTTTCATCCCAACTAGTCGATTCAAGATCAGGGTTGACCATTATTCCCGGTGGTGAAACCAATTTGGAATAACCTCCCTTTAAAACCACTTGTTGGATCTCGTGACAAACTTTAGAGGGGGTTAATAAGGTTTAACGCATGTAATAAGATTTAAAATTATTTTGCTGCAGAAAATCGAGTTCTGGAAGCTACTGCGGGGCATTAGGTAGCTAACGCGCGGCGGTATTTCTATGAAATCATTTCCTGCATAAATTCTCTTGCACACCCCTCAGATGAATATCAATTTAACAATCCCAGCAGATCACAGAAAAAACAACACAGAAAGTGAATTTCATTGCAAGAATTAAAACAACTCTTTTTGATAATTATAAGATTGTGATCCCCATGATGTCGGAGATAGAAGGCGATGAGAAAGAAGAAATCTTTTATTTTCTATACCGACCCGCTCTACAGACTGGTTGGCTCTCTCCCTTTCCCTCCAAAAAAGGTCTTCAATCCGTCTCTTCACCTCTACACAAGGAAGGGTCTTAGAGCCCCGCTAGATCCTCCGATCTAGACGTCCCTACCCCGGGATGATTTTTCGCAGAATCCTACCCGGATTCCGACGACCCTCACCGGTCAATTTTCCTCACCACAAGATTAAGAAAAAGAGAAGATTACAAAAATAAAGATCTAAATAATCTAAAGGATTAGGTTCTCCCTCTAGACGATTTCTCCGTTGAGCGATCTGCGGCCGGTGCTTGAGATCTTCGTATGGTGACAACCGGTCGGCTTTTCGTAGTCAATGTAGATCTTAGATCTTCGGAGTTCTTCATGTGTGAATGGGAGGGAGACGACTTTCTTCTTCTTTGACGTAGACAATTGGAACGGAACGCAGAGAGGCGACCGAACCCTGGAATGCACGTACTTGTCCTTTTTCATCTTAGATACCCAGCATAAAAATCGAGGCAGCCTTATATATGTCTTCAAGAAAATGGGCTACCACTGACGCTAAGACTAGTGCCCGACGGTAGGTTTGCGCGCTTGATGTGACAGCTTTCCTCCAAATTTGGAAAATATTCAAAGCAAATATTTTCCTTTTTCCAATGATAACGCCACGTGGTAGAAAGATAACGCCTGGCAGTAGGCCTTTCTCAGCGCACCTAACACCTTGGAGCATTGAGTGGGTTATCGCGGCGCGGTAGCAGAGCTATCGCCCGGCGGTAGTGTTTTCTCAACACTCTCAACGCCTTGGAGCATTGAGTGGGTTACCGCGGAGCGGTACCAGAGCTATCGCCCGGCGGTGGCATTGACTAAATGCACTAAATGCCTTGGAGCATTGAGTGGGCTAACGTGTGAGGTAGTACTAGCGCCTAGCGGTAGATTCCCGAGAGCTTTGTCCAATTAATTCCTCCAGCTATCGCCTCCGTTATCGCCTGGCGTTATTGTCAGCGTTACTGATCCTAGCACGACGTGGTTAGTTCACGAGTGCTATGTCAAATTAATTCACTACTACCGTGTTGCAGTAACTTCTACCGCTCGGCATTAGTATCCGTAGGAGTCTTCTTTTCTTTGCGTGAACCTGTCAACCTGCACATTCTATCAAAACAAAATGTGATAAAATACAACCTGGGATTTGATATTCTCAAACACAAAGAATGTGAAACACCAGTTCCAACAATACACTCTGTTAGTTAATTAGGCATTGTGGGTGAAGCCATAATTGTGACCGGTGGTCCGATTTGGTGATGTTGTTGGACTTGCATTTTAGGGATTTTGTTAGAAATTTGGTTGCAGTGAAGATAATGTTGTTATGCCCTTAGTTTTGTGTAGGCTTAGTGCGGGAAAGGATATGCATGATGAATGATATGTGAAGGTTTGGCTGTTGTCTATATGGTTGGCTGGCTAGCTCCGTGATGTTGCAAGTCATGTGCGGAGGTTGTCCCGGCAAGATAAGTCCCCTTTTATGAAAACTGACGAGAATGCCAAAGCTTTTGGACAAGCGCGGGTGATGTACCCATGAGCGAGTAGAGTCAAAGCATGGGTTCTTATCATCGATTGAGATGTTTTTGTGGAACTGACGAGAGCGTCAAAGCTCACAGGAAAGCCTGGGTGTTGAGACCCATGAGTGGGTGGGGCCTAAGAAAGAGTTTCATTTGTGGATTGGAAGTTGTTGGATAAATGGAAGTACCTATGTGATTGATGTAATGTGATGATGTGTGTTGATGTGTTAGAAACATACACACTTAGGATGCCTTGGGTGAAACTCAGATTTGCATACATGTTGCATTTGCAGACCCCTTTTTATTTTAATGCTCAACATAGAAATATGTTTGATGTTTGTGACACCTACTCTTGTTGTTTTTATGTTACTTTTCTCTTTTATTATATATGCATACAAAGTGCTAACCTGCGGGGTGATAGAATTCCCTGGGGTCCATTAGATACGGCAGGGAGGAGGGGTGTTGGTTACTGCACTCTAAACTCTTGCAACTGTACTCTAAACTCTGCGAGTTCCTTTGGGGCCATCCGGTAAGGGGCCCTGGAGACGGGCTTGGCTCCTGGTACTAGCTTAATTTGAAAATCCACCTCTCTATGTGGGGGTAAACCTGGTAATTTCTCAGGAAATACCTCGGGAAAATCTCGTACCACCCGCACGTCCTTCATATCTATTTTCATCTCCTTCAGTTCGAAATATATCATGTAAACTTCATCCCCTCTCATGTGAGCTTTCAAGGTCTGAATCGAAGATAATATTAAACGTGGTGCGAATTTTATACCTTGGAAGATTACATTGGTATCCCCATGTCTCAAGCACATTCGCTTCTCCGCACAGTCAATTCTTGCGTAGTGCCAATCCAGCCATGCCATGCTTAGAATGAGGTCGAACTCCGGCATTCTCAAAACTGTGGCAGGGGTATCTCAGAGCCGTCTGGAAGGCGTACTCTTCGAGCAATACCAGTGAAGGATTGTACTCCTTCCAAGTCTTTAATGAAGTCCGCAGACACAAATGAGTGTGAGACACCGGTATCGAATAACGTATATGCTGGTTTCCCGCCGAACACCGCGGTGCCTAAGTACCAATAGCAATACTCAAAGCTAGATATCTAGTATGACTTAAGAAACTTAAGATTTATAATGAAAATGTGATAACTAACTTCAACATACCTGCAATCACCTCCTGAGGGTTCCGCTCCTGTGTCATGTCCAACGCATACACCTGATTCCGAGTAGGGCTGGGGTTTCCACCTCGTGGTCCTCGTCATCGACCACGCATATGCCCCCGCCCTCGAGGAGCTACCGGAGGTAGAGCAAGAGGCGCATTTCCAAACATTTGTGGGCAGTAGTGTCGAATGTGGCCCGGTTGGTTGCATTCGAAGCACACTCACTCCTGCCGCCCACCGGGTTGCTGAAATTGTTGATGTTGTGGAGGTGGAGGCAATGCTGGCGGCTGTGGAACCGGGTGCTCCACTCTATAATTCCGGTGGAAATGCCTGCCACCTCTCTGATGTCCTCTACCTCTTCCGAAGTCGTGTCTCCTTCTATTGCTAGGGCAAGCTTCCATCACACCCTCAGCAGGTCTTTTACCACTTCCCAAGTGGTCTGCTTCTAGCCTCTTCACCATGTCAATAATTTCCGCTAGGCTGGAGTCTACTATAAACTCAAGGGCTTGCCTCAAGGGGTCTCGCAAGCCTTTGTAGAACCTTTTTGCATATCCTCTGTCATCCAACTCATAGGAGTTAGCAAATCTAGCCAGATGCTAAAACTCCCGCTGGTACTCCGTCACAGACTTGGATCCTTACTTTAGCTATAGGAATCTCTCTTCGAGTTAATCTCGAGCAGAAGAGGGAATGAAGTTATCCAAAAAGGCTCCAGATAACTCGTTCCAGCTGATCTTCGTATACACTCGCCCTTGAAAGGTGGAGCCCATGAGAGACTTCCACCAACTCTTGACGTGTTGTTCTAGGAGTGTCACTACCAGGGTCACAGCCATGTTGCTTGGGCATCTAATTCCTGCCAGTAATTCTGGTATGGTGTCGAGCCATTCCTCTATACGTACTACCGACTCTGTCCCAAGGTAAGCAAGAGGGGAGAGAGCTCGGAAAGTGCTCAACCAATTGGAGCCCGGACCTTGTTGTTGTACGGGGGCTTGTTGGGATCTAAAGGCATCCAGGATAGCTATGAACGTCTGCCCTAGCTCTGATAGTTGAAATTATGTGGGTATGGACGGGGTGGGGGTGCCCCCCGTTGGCTCAATGTGGACTGGGATCTACACGTAGAATATAAGCCTAAGGTCAGGTTGGCTAATCTTAATGTCAAAGTTTAACATACTTAGTGTGAATTACATATGGGCACACCATGGCAAAGTTCCCTTTGTTAGCATACTCAATCGAACTTGGGTCCTAGATTCTTTATTAGCATACTCCCCCTCGGATGGTTAACCCTACGAGTGGTCGGTCTCGCATTGCTAATATGAGGAGTCTCGTTATATCTCGGATTAAGCCAGCAATCCATGGCAAAGTGACCAACTTTGCCACAACACCAACAGTCAAATCTTTTGTACCTTTTCCTAGGCTCCTGCTTCACCCTTGGAACGGTGGGTCCAGCCGGGGCCTAAGATCTGGAGGTGGAGCCATCACGATGACAACTGTCATATGATTTCTTAACCTCCTGTTCCTTTAGTATAACAGGCTTGGCTTTTGGTGCCTGCTTCCTATTATGGCCGCAAGAGAAGTGGCCATAATCCTCCACTTGGATTTCCTCATAAGGTGCCTTAAAGACATTCTCACCGTAGTTGCGGGGGAAGGGCCAACCATCATACCGGCTCTTGGGATTTTCAACCGAGAGCCGGAAGAAGTGGCCATAGGTTGACTCAAAGTCCTGTTCATTGTAAGGAAAGCCAGGATTCCTGAATACAACAGGGTCCAGTGGGGCCTTTCCCTTATCTGCAGCAGAGGCCTTCTTAGCAGCCTTATTTTTCCTCTATTTTCTGTTTCTCCTTGATGATTTACCAGACACACCCACATGCCCCAAGCCAGCCCCCTTAGCCTGAGCAGAGAAGGTATCAACTAATGGAAGAACAGTCTTTGGCATAGAGAAGCTTTTGACAATCTTCCTTTCTGCCGCAAGTTGTTCTTCCAACTTGTTGACTTCTTCCTGTTTTAGGTCAAGGAGCCTTAGAGACTCTGAGTGCTCAGAAGTCAAGCTGAGGTGTTCCTATCGGAGAGAGATCAAGCTAGTGATCTCTTCTCTTAGAGACACACCCTCAGCCTTAAGGAATTTGACTTCCTTTTTCTGAGCCCTCAACCTCTTGCGGCATTCCTCAAAGGTATTGAGCAGAAGCTCATACTTTTCGAGGAGCTCAGCTTCACGGGCAGATGGGCTGTCCTCGAGATCATCATCAGGAGACTCATAGTCAGAGTCAGAGAGGGGGGTACGAGATTTTAACTTCCCAGTGAATGGGAGGCATTCTCCTTCTGAGTCAGAGCGACTCACTAGCCCGAAGTAGGATTCCTCATTATCACTGGAGTCTGAGGAATTAGACTCACTCAGTGTCTTTGACTTTTTGGCGATGTAGCTCCTCTCCTTCTTCTTATCTCTTGAGGACTTGTGCTCCTCTCCCTTCCCCTTATCTCTCTTGCCTTGGTGGCAGTCAGTGATGACGTGACCTGGCTTATTGCATCCAAAGCAAATAATATCATTAGAGCGATTTTTGTTCGGTTTGGATTCATACCTGTCAGAAGAATAATTCTTCTTCTGATGTCTGGAGGAGGAGCCGTCTCTATTTCTTTGATTTCTCAACTGTTGGAACTTCTTGAACTCCCGAGTGATGAGGGAGAAGTCTTCTTCAGATAGCTCTGAGCCGGAAGAGCATGGCTCAGATTCTTCTTCCTCATCCATTTTCTGAGAGCGGGATGAGGCTGCACCCTTGCCTTTCCTTTAGTGGTTTGCTTTTAGGGCCACAGTCTTCTCTCTGGCAGCTGCTTTATCGGCTTCTTCTTCAGCTTTCCCGGTGTTCAGCTGAAGCTCATAGGACAGAAGTTTCCCAAATAGAATCTGGGGATCTATTTCTGCAAGCCTGCCAAATTCTCTGATGGCACAGATCTCTGTGTCCCATTCCTTAGTAAGGGATCTAAGGAACTTATCATTTAGTTCACCATCGGTGAACACTCTGCCATAGCCCTTCAGGGCATTGATGATCTTTAGGAAGTTCTCGAATGTCACTCTAATTTCTTCCTTTGGACCTTACCTGAAGGCCTCGTACTTCTAGTTCAGAAGGGATCTTCGATCATCCCTTACTTCATCAGTGCCTTCCATCAAGATGATCACGCAGTGCCAAATGTCCTTGGCAGTCCTGCAAGTGCAGAAAACCTGCATTATGGAATCATCGATGGCGCTTACCAGAATGTTCTGAGCTTTCGTGTCAAGTCCGACAAGCACCATCTCATCCTTATCCATTTCAAAAAGTTTCTTGGGCACTTTCTTGGTAGGATCAATGGTGGATGCCTTAGTGGGGATATAAGGTCCCTCCTCCACTATCAAGAAGAGTCGTAGGTCAACTGCTTCCATGTAGTATCTGATCCTTTCCTTCAAGATAGGAAAGTTCAACTTGGTGCACACTGGGATCTTCCCTGAATACTTGAGTCCTTCCATTTCAGAGAGCTTCTTTCTTCTTGACACTAGATGCGGGAACTTACTCAAAGTGTTAACCTTATTGACGAGTAACCTCCCTCTGATACCACTTGAAAGTCAATCTAGTGTCAACTACCTTCACCTATGGGGGGATAGGTTATTTGCAGTCTTTTTGCGGAATTAAAAATAAACCTGCACAAGAAAACAAAACAAGCACAACACAGAAACACACAGGCAGTTTTAGTGGTTCTCCGATTTGGGTACGTCCACTCTCCCCCTTCGACCTATCTCCCAACAAGGGACGACTCGGTCACTTCACCAACAGGATTGAAATCCAATCCTTCTCACTATGGAAGAAACTCTTCCACCCGAAGGAGTTACTACTCCTCCACCACGGGTTGCACCAAACCCTTAAAACGAGGAAACAAAGTTCCTTTATAACAAAGTAAAACTAGAATGTACAAGAAATACAAACTACGTTTGGAGACCCCGATGTCCCTCTTCGTTCAATAAAGCTTTCTTGATGAAGACGAAGAGTCCACGATCGGAGTACTCTCTTGGAGAGGATCTTCCCGAGATCGGCGGCGGCAAGTGAATGCGACGGCGATGCTTTGTAGATCCAATCTTCTTGACAGAGCTAGCAAGGTCTACCTACGATCTTACTTGGATCCATCATCTCAATCGATTCAGAGGGGAGAAATATTCCCACTCAACAAATCAAGAGACAAAGGATCTCGAGATAGAAACGTGAGATGCTAAGCTTAGCCTCGGTGCTATCGCCGGTCGATCAAAGATGACCTCTAAGATCAGCGGCGGCGACTATCTTGCGACCGACGATGGCGACGGAAGGAAGTTCGCGATCGGCTAGGTTACGCTCGGCGGCTTTGATTTCTCATGATTGATTACTGTTGGAGTTCAAAATACGTGAGTATTTATACTGTAGATCTAGCCTTTATGACCGTTGTGGGCCCCACCAAACGAAACCCTAAGCCCTGTTAAAACAGCGCCTGATAAATTGGTTCGGTCCAGCGAGCCGACAAAATTTTCCTAAGGCAAATTCGGCTGGAATCATTGGTGATTCCCGTCGAAGTTGGCAGGAATCACTCATGATTCCCGTCGACTTTTCCTTGGAAGAATTCCAGTTGAAAAGCTTGCCATCCGGAGGGAATCGACGGGAATGCGCGGTGATTCTCGACGAATAGGTGAGAATCACTTGGTGATTCCCGCCGATTCTGCCTTAGCAGAATTCTTCAAGGCGTTGAGTCAGCCGGATGCAGTCGGCGGGAATCGGCGAGTGATTCTCGACGATTCGGCGAGAATCACTAGTGATTCCCGTCGAATCGGCGAGAATCACTTAGTGATTCCCGTCGAATTTTCCTTAGAAGATTTCTTCTTCCTTCCTCTATACTTGGTCTTTGACCCATCTTTGCTCCTCTTCTGCTCTTGATCTATCTCAGCCCTGTACTTGAAAATAAGTACACTCCAATAGAGAGAGTACACATGAGCCAACACACTGATTTGCTCAACGAGGGATTACGTTGCGCAGGCCCGTGTATATTGACCCACTGCACCCTAACATTGGTGTGTACTTAGCATGGAATAGCTGCAAGCACATCTTGAAGAAAATTATCAAATACATTATCTATTCACCTTAGCTTGTTTAGGGACTTCTTCAAATCAGGTATATTGTGGATACAATACCTATCAATCTCCCCCTATTTGAAGAAGCCTAAACCCTACAAGCTAAGGTGAATAGGACTTATTGGAATGAAAATCATAACCTAAGAATTAAGTTGAGAGTGAGATTCATTACCATTTTCCTGAGAGCATACTTAACATTGGCAGCCACCTTATCCTTAGCCGAGAGGGTAATCTCCCCCTTTTCAGCTTCTACAAATCTGGGACTTAACTTGGAGCTGCATGCTCCCCCTCAGATCTTGAATCCATGCTCAAGCTTGAGTTCCTTGCTGAGGCTCCCCCTTGATACAAGAGCCTTGAGCCATACAATCTTTACTCTTCATAGTTCAGCATGCCGAGTTTATTTTTTAAGAGACTGAACTTGGCCTCGTCTAGGGGCTTTGTGAAGATATCTGCATCCTGCTTATCCGTGGGGACATAGCAGAGAGATATATCTTTGTTTTCCACATGCTCCCGAATGAAGTGATAGCGCACTTCAATATGCTTTGTTCTGCTATGCGACACAGGATTGTTCGCAATTGCTATTGTGCTCGAGGAGTCGCAATACATCAGAACTTCTCTGAACTGCAAGTCATAATCTTTGAGCTGATTTTTTATCCATAGAAGTTGTGCGCAACAGCTGCCTGCTGAGATGTACTCAAATTCAGCCGTGGAGATTGCGACACAATTCTGCTTCTTACTGTTCCAAGAAATAAGTCTTCTTCCGAGGGATTGGCACGTCCCGGAAGTGCTTTTCCTATCATCCCTGCTTCCTGCAAAGTCTACATCTGAAGAGCCTATCAGCTCGACATCATTGTTTATTGGGTACCACAAGCCAATATTTGGTGTACCTTAAAGGTATCTAAGAATTCGCTTTGTAGCGACATAATGAGATTCCTTAGTGTTCACCTTATATCTGGCACATACGCATGTGAAAAACATAATATCCGGTCTACTAGCAGTAAGGTAGAGCAGGGATCCAATTATGCTCCTGTATTTGGTTTCATCAAAAGGTTTCCATTTCTAATCCTTGTCTAAAGACACAGTGGATCCCATTGGAGTCCTCATAGAGGTTGCATTCTCCATTCTGAATTTCTTGAGGAGTTCATTTATGAACTTCGTCTGAGAGATGAAAATTCCATTCTCAGACTATTTCACTTGAAGTCCTAAGAAATACTTCAGCTCTCCCATGCTGCTCATTTCAAACTTTCCTTGCATAAATTTAGAAAACTTTTTGCAAAGATTGTTGTTTGTAGAGCCAAAATTTATGTCATCGACATAGATTTGCACCAGCAAGATCTTGCCTTTGACTTCCCTAAGAAATAATGTATTATCTATTTTTCCTCTCGAGAACTTGTTCTCAAGAAGAAAACTAGACAGAGTCTCATACGAAGCTCGAGGAGCTTGTTTCAAGCCATATAACGATTTATTAAGAAAATAAACATGATTAGGGAAAGTAGGATTAACAAAACCTGGGGGTTGTGCGACGTATACTTCCTCTTTCAATTTTCCATTGAGGAATGCAGATTTCACGTCCATCTGATAGACAGTGAATCCTTTGTACGAAGCATATGCTAGGAACAATCTGATCGCCTCGAGCCATGCAACTGGCGCAAAGGTCTGGTCGAAGTCAATCCCCTCCTCATATCTGTAACCTCGAGCTACCATCCTGAACTTGTTCTTAATGATGACACCGTATTCATCCAGTTTTTTTTCTGAAGATCAACTTGGTGCCAATCACATTCTGGTTCTTTGGTCTGGGAATAAGCTTCCAGACGTTGCATCGTTCGAATTGATGCAGTTCATATTGTATGGCCAAAATCCATGCTGCATCTTTGTTCGCTTCGTCAAACTTCTTCTGCTCAACCTGTGACAGGAAACTAAGGTGCAAAATCTCGTTAATTGTACCTCTCCGAGTTCTGACACCATCACGAGGATCTCCGATGATCTGATCTCTGGGATTATCCCTCACGTGTCGGAGCTCTAGGAGTCTGGCATCTGGAGCCTGATATCTTCTCGGGCATCTCCTTCTTCTAGGAGATTTTCTCCATCCTGATCTTCAAATTCTCTAGTTGACGTTGAGGTGGAAACCTTGACGTACTTGAGAGTTACATCTTTAGCTGTCTCATCGAGACTTAGCTGTTCAAGTATTGCACCTGCATCTTCAAGAATGCCACTGGAAGAATTGCTATGAAGCAAGCTTCCTTCATAAAAAAACAACATTAATGGACTCCTCTACTACTAGGGTTTTCTTATTGAAGACCCTATATGCCCGACTATGGCTACTATAGCCCATGAATATGCCTTCGAAGCATTTTTCACCAAATTTAGTACGCGGGTACTTCCCATTATTGAGTACATAGCATCTGCAACCAAAAATCATCAAATAGGACATAATCGGTTTCCTGCCTTTCAATAGCTCATAAGGCGTCTTACGATGATTCTTGTTGATCAACGCTCGGTTCTGCACATGACAAGCCATATTGACAGCCTCTGCCCAGAAGTACTCTAGAAGAGAGGCGTCATTCAACATTGTCGTACATGCTTCAATGAGCGTTCTGTTTCTCCTTTCTGCAACTCTGTTTTGTTGCGGAGTACGCGTGGAGGAAAACTCAGGAAAGATACCAAGTTATTCACAAAATTTTGTCATAGAACCAGACTCAAATTCTGTTCCATGGTCACTTCTGATTTTGACCACTGAGCAGTTAAGTTCGTTCTGAATCTGCTTGACAAAACTTGTGAAGATATCAAACGTATCTGACTTTCGTTTCAAAAAGAACACCCACGTAAACCGAGAGTGATCATCAACAATCACTAGCGTATACGATTTGCCTCCTAAGCTATGAACTTGCACTGGACCAAACAAGTCCATATGCAGAAGATAAAGACATCTGGAGGAGTCTTTGTCTGCAATGCCCTTAAAGGTAGCCCTAGTCTGTTTGCCCTTCTAGCATGCAGGACAGGGGCTATCTTTGTTGTACTTAATAGTAGGGGCATCCCTTACTAAGTTCTTAGAAAACAACATATTAATTGTCTTGAAATTAATATGTGATAATCTCTTGTGCCATTGTTCACAAAGAGATGCACTACCTTTTGCTACTAGGCATACGGGGGTAGAAGAATCTATACTAAGAAAATCTAAGCAAAATATATTTCTGCTCCTAATGCCAGTTAATACTATCTCCGAAGAGGCACACGATATTATCAAGCACTTATCATTGCATAACATAACGTCATAAGCTTTATCACACAACTGACTTATACTGATCAGGTTATGGTTTAACCCTTCAACATAGGCCATGTCGGTGATAGAGATTATACCGTTGGAAATAATACTGTAACCTCTAGTGACTCCTCGATCTGATCCTTCAAAGATGACTTTGGGTCCATTTTCGACTGGAGAGTAATCACGCAGCAGGCTTCTTGTCCCGGTCATATGCCGGGAACATCCACTATCCAAGTACCAGATAGGCATTTTGGTGGCCTTTGGACATACCTGCAAAATAGAATCAGTTTCCCTTAGTAACCCAATCAAACTTGGGTTTTAGATTCTTTGTTAGTATAATCCCCCTTGGATGGTTAACCCTACGAGTGGTCGGTCTCGCATTGCTAACATGAGGAGTCTCGTTATATCTCGGATTAAGCCAGCAATCCATGGCAAAGTGACCAACTTTGCCACAGCACCAACAGTCAAATCTATTGTACCTTTTCCTAGGCTCCTGCTTCACCCTTGGAACAGTGGGTCCAGTCGGGGCCTTAGATCTGGAGGTGAAGCCATCATGATGACAACAGTCACATGATTTCTTCACCTCCTGTTCCTTCAACATAACAGGCTTGGCTTTTGGTGTCTGCTTCTAATTATGGCCGCAAGAGAAGTGGCCATAATCCTCCACTTGGATTTCCTCATAAGGTGCCTTGAAGACACTCTCACCGTAGTTGCGGGGGAAGGCCCAACCATCAAACCGGCTCTTGGGCTTTTCAACCGAGGGCCGGAAGATGTGGCCATAGGTTGTCTCAAAGTCCTGTTCATTACAGGGAAAGCCAGGCTTCCTGAATACAATAGGGTTGAGTGGGGCCTTTCCCTTATCTGCAGCAGAGGCCTTCTTAGCAGCCTTATTTTTCCTCTACTATCTGTTTCTCCTGGATGATTTACCAGGCACACCCACATGCCCCAAGCCAGCCCCCTTAGCCTGAGCAGAGAAGGTATCAACTAGTGGAAGAACAGTCTTTGGAATAGAGAAGCTTTTGACAATCTTCTTTTCTGCCACAAGTTGTTCTTCCAACTTGTTGACTTCTTCCTGTTTTTGGTCAAGGATCCTTAGAGACTCTGAGTGCTCAGAAGTCAGGCCCAAGTGTTCCTATCAGAGAGAGATCAAGCTAGTGATCTCTTCTCTTAGATACACACCCTCAGCCTTAAGGAATTTGACTTCCTTTTTCTGAGCCCTCAACCTCTTGCGGCATTCCTCAAAGGTATTGATCAGAAGCTCATACTTTTCGAGGAGCTCAGCTTCACAGGCAGATAGGCTGTCCTAGAGATCATCATAAAGAGACTCATAGTCAGAGTCAGAGAGGGGGGTACGAGCTTTTACCTTCCTAGTAAATGGGGGGCATTCTCCTTCTGAGTCAGAGCGACCCACTAGCCCGAAGTAGGCTTCCTCATCATCACTTGAGTCTGAGGAATCAGACTCACTCAGTGTCTTTGACTTTTTGGCGATGTAGCTCCTCTCCTTCTTCTTATCTCTTGAGAACTTGTGCTCCTCTCCCTTCCCCTTATCTCTCTTGCCTTGGTGGCAGTCAGCGATGACGTGACCTGGCTTATTGCATCCAAAGCAAATAATATCATTAGAGCGATGTTTGTTCGGTTTGGATTCATACCTGTCAGAAGAATAATTCTTCTTCTGATGTCTGGAGGAGGAGCCGTCTCTCTTTCTTTGATTCCTCAACTTGAGGAACTTCTTGAACTCCCGAGTGATGAGGGAGAAGACTTCTTCAGATAGCTCTGAGCCGGAAGAGCATGGCTCAGATTCTTCTTCCTCATCCATTTACCGAGAGCGGGATGAGGTTGCACCCTTTCCTTTCCTTCAGTGGTTGGCTTTTAGGGCCACAGTCTTCTCTATGGCAGCTGCTTTATCAGCTTCTTCTTCAGCTTTCCTGGTGTTCAGCTGAAGCTCATAGGACAGAAGTTTCCCAAAAAGAATCTGGGGATCTGTTTCTGCTGGCCTTCCAAATTCTCTGATTGCGCAGATCTTGGTGTCCCATTCCTTAGTAAGGGATCTAAGGAACTTGTCATTTAGTTCACCATCAGTGAACACTCTGCCATAGCCCTTCAGGGCATTGACGATCTTCAGAAAGTTCTCGAATGTCACTCCGATTTCTTCCTTGGGACCATGCCTGAAGGCCTCGTACTTCTTGTTCTGAAGGGATCTTCGATCATCCCTTACTTCATCAGTGCCTTCAATCAAGATAATCAGGCAGTGCCAAATGTCCTTGGCAGTCCTGCAGTTGCAGAAAACCTGCATCATGGAATCATCGACGGTGCTTACCAGAATGTTCTGAGCTTTCTTGTCAAGTCCGACAAGCACCATCTCATCCTTCTCCATTTTAGAAAGTTTCTTGGGCACTTTCTTGGTAGGATCAATTGTGGAGGCCTTAGTGGGGATATAAGGTCCCTCCTCCACTATCATGAAGAGTCGTGGGTCGACTGCTTCTATGTAGTATCTGATCCTTTCCTTCTAGATAGGAAAGTTCAACTTGGTGCACACTGGGATCTTCCCTGAATACTTGAGCCCTTCCATTTCAGAGAGCTTCTTTCTTCTTGACACTAGATGCAGGAACTTACACAAGGTGTTAACCTTATTGACGAGTAACCTCCCTTTGATACCACTTGAAAGTCAATCTAGTGTCAAATACCTTCACCTATGGGGGGGATAGTTGATTTGCAGTCTTTTTGCGGAATTAAAAATAAACCTGCATAAGAAAACAAAACAAGCACAACACAGAAACACACATGCAGTTATAGTGGTTCACCGATTTGGGTACGTCCACTCTCCCCCTTCGACCTATCTCCCAATAAGGGACGACTCGGTCACTTCACCAAAAGGATTGAAATCCAATCCTTCTCACTATGGAAGAAACCCTTCCACCCGAAGGAGTCACTACTCCTCCACCACGGGTTGCACCCAACCCTTACAACGAGGAAACAAAGTTCCTTTACAACAAAGTAAAACTAGAATGTACAAGATATACAAACTACGTTTGGAGACCCCGATGTCCCTCTTCGTTCAATAAAGCTTTCTTGATGAATACGAAGAGTCCACGATCGGAGTACTCTCTTGGAGAGGATCTTCCCGAGATCGGCGGAGGCAAGTTAATGCGGCGGCGATGCTTTGTAGATCCAATCTTCTTGACGGAGCTAGCAAGGTCTACCAACGATCTTACTTGGATCGATCGTCTCAATCGATTCGGAGGGGAGAAATATTCCCGCTCAACAAATCAAGAGACAAAGGATCTCAAGATAGAAATGTGAGACGCTAAGCTTAGCCTCAGTGCGGTTGCCGGTCGATAAAAGATGACCTCTAAGATCAGCGGCGGTGACTATCTTACGAGCGGCGACGGCGACAGAAGGAAGTTCGCGATCGGCTAGGTTACTCTCGACGGCTTTGATTTCTCGTGATTGATTACTGTTAGAGTTCGAAATACGCGAGTATTTATACTGTAGATCTAGTCTTCATGACTGTTGTGGGCTCCACCAAACGAAACTTTAAGCCCTGTTCAAACAGCGCCTGATAAATTGGTTTGGTCCAGCGAGTCTACAAAATTTGCCTAAGGCAAATTCGGCGGGAATCATTGGTGATTACTGTCGAAGTCGGCGGGAATCACTCATGATTCCCATCGAATTTTCCTTGGAAGAATTCCAGTTGAAAAGCTTGCCATCCGGAGGGAATCGACGAGAATGTGCGGTGATTCTCGACGAATCGGTGAGAATCACTTGGTGATTCCCGCCGATTCTGCCTTAGCAGAATTCTAGAAGGCGTTGAGTCAGCCGGATGCAGTCGGCGGGAATCGGCGAGTGATTCTCGAGGATTCGGCGAGAATCACTACTGATTCCCGTCGAATCGGCGAGAATCACTTAGTGATTCCCATTGAATTTTCCTTATAAGATTTCTTCTTCCTTCCTCTGTACTTGGTCTTTGACCCATCTTTGCTCCTATTCTACTCTTGATCTATCTCAGCCCTATAATTGAAAATAAGTACACTCATATAGAGAGAGTACACATGAGCCAACACACTGATTTGCTCAAAGAGGGATTACGTTGCGCAGACCCGTGTATATTGACCCACTGCACCCTGACATTGGTGTGTACTTAGCATGGAATAGCTGCAAGCACATCTTGAAGAAAATCATCAAATACATTATCTATTCACCTTAGCTTGTTTAGGGACTTCTTCAAATCAGGTACATTGTGGATACAATACCCAATAGTATGGACGGTGTGGGGGTGCCCCCCGTTGGCTCAATGTGCACTGGGATCTACACGTAGAATATAAGCCTAAGGTTAGGTTGGCTAATCTTAAGGTCAAAGTTGAACATACTTAGTGTGAATTACATATGGGCACACCACTGCTTCTGCTAAGTCAGTTTGTCCCCAAACTGACAAATCGAACGGGGGTGGCACCATTGTTGAATGACTTCTTTATTTCAGGATCATAACAAGCTGATACCATTTGTAAGACCCCACTCCCCGAACACAAAACATGGCACGAGGGGATTCTTATGCCCAGAATAGCCGTCTTTCGGTAGCACTAGCACTCGGGCAAGCCTATACTACAAGACGCCTATTCTGTCGGCCTTTACCAATATCAATCATGCCAACCCAACTAGAATAAAAATCAGAAGTCAAATCCACACAAAGCATATAATTGTCCAAAAGTATAACATATAAAGAAGCTACAACAAGCTTATAGAATCAGAGTATGTAAAAACTTTGCCCAAAAGGGCTACATCAAAAATCTCTCACACTCACATCAGTAACCGACGGTAGCGACGACACCGTCCCTTTAGGCCCTGTCGTCCTGGCCTGGCTATCCTGCTGCATAACCTGCAGCTTCCCTACATGCGGGGGTTCCTCCTAAAAAGGAAGATATAATAACCGTTAGTCATAAATACTAAGTGGATTTCACATCCGCTCCCCCGGCGACTCCTTGGCACCAGGCAGGGAAATGGACGAAGGTACAATATATATAAAGTTTGTAAGCATAAGTACAAGCAGGTGGTATAGACTGAATATCATCATATATGTAAAGCAGCTTAATAAGTGAGTAACATCTTATTCTAGCAATTCTATCATCTACAGCAGCATAAGAATATATAAAGCTATAATAGAAAGTAACTCAACTTATATGAATGCCCATACAAACATATAAGTTGAGGATTGTTCAGCAGTATGTAACTCATCGTATAGGAGTGCCCATACAAACTTATACGATGAGGATCTTGTGTATGCAATGAAGTGTAATGACATGTAAGCAATACAATGACTCACCCATGATCACGCGCATGCAATCTCTATGTCGACACAGACTTGTAGTTCCCACTATTCGAGCAGGTAGCTAACCTCTCAGGCATCATCCGTCATGGCCAGACGGTGACAGTAGAGCGGGCATATCCACTACTAGGTTGGCATCCACACTACCAAGCCTAGGACTTCGTACGCCTCAATGCTAAGAACACAACAGCGGATCTCACATGTGTACTACGGCTCAGTGGGAGTCTCGGGTAGATGTGCACCGAGAACCAAGCCCCAAACTGGTCTATGTTTTGACCCTAAAGGAGCCTCGGAAAAAGCACGAGGACCAAGCCCAACCATTCACTTGGCATAGAAGGGGCCCCGAGACGTGAACACCGAGTATCAAGCCCAACCGCCCAAAGTCTATCTGTCAACTCCCATCGGTGTGACGATTGGCAAGCCCATAGACCTGCCACACTATCCTTAACCCGGGATTATGACACCGCGTATCGACTCACAACGCATGCAATACCATATCATCGTGGCACGGAAGGAGCCTCGGATCAAACACGAGGACCAAGCCCAACTGTCTAATTGGCATGGAAGGAGCCTAGGTACATGAACACTGAGGACCAAGCCCAACCGTCCATTTATAACACTTCTCAACATTACCAACCAGTGCGATCAAACACCCGCTCTCACACCCTTTCAAAATTCTATGCCCAAGGCACCTTACGGGTTTACCACAAACACAGGTGGTGAACCACCTCATATAATGGACCATCTTAGACTTCCCTATATGACAAGCCTCATGACCATGCATCACTCTTTCGGCCAACATGATTACGTCTAAACTATGGTCACATAACTTTAACATGACCGATTATAACTCTTTTATCAAACTCAATCATTCGCACGAACATGAGTTAATCATCTAACTATCAACAACACATGTTCATAACAATCAACACCGACAAAATACACAAGTTCAAGACAATTTTGTTATTAATCGACGAATTACCATTCGTTCACTAACCCCCACCAAATCGTTTTGTTCAATTCCATTTCATTTCACCGTTGTTTACGTGGGGTCTATCCAACAATTTCCTCACTCGTTGAAGTATCACGGTCAGACATATTATAATTCGCCAAAACCTCAACGTCGATTTGTTACAAGATCTCTACCGAGTCCAAACCGGATTCTACACCAACCCAGGAAATTCAGGTGCAGAATACCTTTTGGACATCAACTTTGAACGGAGATTCCTGAGGCTACAAAAATCCAGTTAATGCGTGTAATCCCTTGATGGAAAGGTCTTTCCATGGGTTACAACTTTCATATTCAGATGACAACCCAGATCAGACTGTATCACACATGAAATTGGCTCCAAAGCCTGCTGCGTACATAATACATTTTCTGCACGCTTAGCCTGTCAGCCCTCTACTTCGATCAGACTTTCCCATGGTTACAGACTTTGCCTGAAGACATATAACCACTCGTTGGAAAGTTATTTCCAAGGGCTACGACTTTTGTATTTAGTCAAAAGCCAAGATCTGGCCATATCATGTCTGAAAATGGCCAAGAAGATCGATGCGTGCAGATCACAGATTTCTTCACGCATCTTAAGGTGGAATGAACGACATCGGTTCATCTTACTCCTCTAGCCGACCTTCCCAAATCAAATCAGAAATTCATCCTCCCTTATTCACCCTCATGAGTTCATTTCTCTTCACGAAACCATCTCCCTACCATCACATAGAAAGAAGGAGAGGTTGAAGACATCACTATCCATAGAGCACAAGCCCTAGAATGGGCTCTTCCTAGGAAGATCATAATCTCACAATTCTAGACTCTTTTGAATCGACATCTCACCTAGTAATAACTACAGATCTAGCACCAAGGGAGAGGAGAGGAAGCTCACCTCATTTCCTGCATTTCCACCATTTCCGGCCATGGATCTCGTCACCCTTCGCGGCGACATCTTCTTCTTCTTGGCGGCGGCAGAGGTTCTTTACGGAGTATAGTTGATTCCAGCAACTCATTCCCTCCTCCAGCAGTTTCTCCAGAAAATGGCTTGGAAGAGAATGAAAAACGGCTAGGGTTCCATTTCCCCCTTTTTATTCAGAAACGACACGAATAGGGACACGCCCGTGTCCCTACCCGTTTCCTACTCGGGTGAATCGGTGTCGACGGTTAAAGTGTAGTTTGGACACCAACACGGGTAGGGATATGCCCGTGTCCACTTGGAAGACACGGCCGGCTTCCTGGAGATATGCACACGGGTAGGGACAAGCCCGTGTCTCTACCCGTGTCCTGCTCGGGACACATTTCGTTGATCTCCACTCGACGCACACGAGTAGGGAAACGCCCGTGTCTCTACCTGTGTCCAACTCGGGACAGGCCTTGTCGAGTTCCACTCAATGCCTCTCGAGTTCTACTCGACTCACACGGGAAGGGACATGCCCGTGTATCTACCCATGTCTAATTTTGGACCAATTTCTCTTTTCCACATGAGTGTAAGCCTAGTCACTTGCACTCCCTGAGCCCAAGTCAGCTCTCTTGACTCAAAAGAGTGTACGAGTGGCCTAGCGCGAATCGGGACGTTACAATTCCATACATGGCACGCATGTCGGCCACACATGAAAATAATAAAAGTTAGCATTTGGGCCTTTTAGGGCCAACCAAGACAGCATAGGAGACTTCAACCCTCTACTTTCCACTTGGCTCTATAGCACCTACATAAGCATGTCACACCAAGATGTGGCAAAATAAGGCAATAGTCAGCAATAGCTGACCAAATTATAATGACATCACCCCAAAATCTGGGCAGCAGTGCTTGTTCCATACCAGCAATAGTATATATCTCTGTTGGCAACAAAACATGCAATTAAGCACCATTTGCCACAAGCGTAGGCATGTTTGGTCGCATGCCCCGTGCACTCATAGTACATTATCAGTGTAAGGGATTTCCCAATGTCTTACAACCATCGACAATCCCAGACTTGTTGGTCTAACATTGAGCATTTCTGGTCACGCATAAAGTTAACTACCCTCTTCTATTCCCCTGACCGCACTAGTTACTTTAGGCTGTCTAGTCAAGCAACATAGAGCGGGTATAGATTAGCCCTTTCCCGTTACTCAAATCACCATTGCCACACAACATTCAATAAGATGCGGGCCGGCTTCTCCTTTTCGGTAACATATACATAATCAAGTTATGTCCAAGGTTGGCTCTCACGACTACCACAGTTGGGCTCTTTAGGCTCTCAGCTTCAAATGCTACCTACCTTGTCTCGTGGATAGGCTTCACAACCACAATCTGGATGGCTATCACGACCACCACAGTTGGGCTCCTCAGGCTCTCAACTCAATTATTTGGCCCCCGAGTCTCCAAGAGATTGGCCCACAATAATAGCTCTCTAGGAATTTTCGTTAGCGGTATCTCTACCACTGCGTGGTTGGGGATAGAATCTCGTTTCTTCCCCCAATTTGGGTGTTTTCCTAGAGACCAAATCCTATACTCTCACTACAGAATCATGTACACCCCATAACTCTGCAGACTACACATTTAACTACGGAGTCTTCTCTAGCACGCAAATCAATCATCACCAATCCAGACCAACATATCCAGATGGGCTTCACACAACATCCTATTCCATACTTTGATTTCGAATTCTATATGCAAGTTTCATAATGGGGATAACAACGATCAACCTGTTGGAAATCTCTCATTCTTAGCCAATTGGTTAGGATTTTTATGTACATGCTAAATAAGGACTTCACTTATCGAAGTAGAAAGGTCATTACCCCTATCGATCGTTTAGGAGCCATGATCTTGCACTTAATTTGGATGGAAATGATTCCCACACCTTCCTCTCCACAGATCTGGCTTCTACTCGTGAAACTGATCACAATAACTCTTTCACAACAACTCTCCTTCAAGGATGGATTCAACCTTGATCTTGCTCTTCTATCATTCCCCTTCTTCTACCTCAGGATCCAATAGAGAGAGAGAGAAAGAGAGAAAATGAGAAAATAATCTCATCTCAACCTCTTATTAAAAGCTACCGCCCGTGACACCTTGTTACCGCCGCGCGGTATCTTAGGTGGTGGTCGCTTGGCCCAATCGGCGTCATTTTGCCACTCAAAGCCCGCCTCAACCTTATCCAACATATGGCACAATACCGACAGCGTTACCTCTACTGCCATGCGGTACTTTCCAGAGATGAAGGTTGATGTAATTCATTTGCTACCTCTGCGTGATATCATGCTACCGCCGTGCGATACCAACCAGAGATGTTGGCCCATTGAAATTAGCTTGCAACCACCAGCGCTAGCTCTATTGCCTGGCGGTAACCTCCAGTGACCAACTACATGTTATTTTTTAGAAAATTTGGGGTATTACAATTCTACCCTCCTTTAAGAGATTTCATCCCGAAATCCACATTTAATAAAAAATAACAAAGAAGTACAAAATATATCAAATGTACCTCAACAGAATAGTTCAGGGAACTCTTCTCGCATGGTCTCCTCGGGCTCCCATGACAGCTCCTCAAGTCCATAGTTGTCCCAATGGCCTTTTACCATTCCTATCTCTTTGTCTCGTAGTCCCTTGATCTTTTTGTCCTTGATTCGAATGGGCTTAACTTTCCTCGTCAACCCACTATCAACCGGAACTTGATTTGCAGCAACCACTTGCGTATGATCTTGCATAGCCTTCCGCAGTACAAATATGTGGAACACATCGTGAAAACAATTGAGTTCAGCTAAAAGATTCAGCCGATAGGCAGCTTCACCAATCTGCTGAACAATTTCAAATAGTCCAAGGTATCTCAGATTCAGCTTTTACAAGCGTCAGATCCTCGATACGCCTTTGAACGGTTTTATCTTGAGATAAACCTAATTGCCAAACACAAACTCCATTTTTCGGTGCTTGGTATTGTAGTATTTTGTTTACTTATCTTGCACAATCAACAATCATTCTCGAATCAAACGTATCATTGAAGTCGCATCTTTAATGTTTATAAAGCTTCGAATCACCTATTTCTACCCAAGCCAACGGAGTACGACACTTCCAACCGTATAATGCCTCAAAAGGCATCATTTGAATACTTGATTGGTAGCTATTATTGTAGGTGAATTCGATCATAAAGATATGGTCCTCCCACCTCTTCCCAAAATCTAGGGCGCACATGCGAAGCATATCTTCCATCATTCTGTTTACCCTCTCGGTCTGACCATCC
Organism: Platanthera zijinensis; assembly: GCA_039513925.1. Classification (NCBI taxonomy): domain Eukaryota; kingdom Viridiplantae; phylum Streptophyta; class Magnoliopsida; order Asparagales; family Orchidaceae; genus Platanthera; species Platanthera zijinensis. The sequence continues at coordinate 67,026,886 of CM077093.1, forward strand.
GTTTGAGGATGAAGGGTCGTGCTGAATTTCATCTTGGTACCCAACAATTGATGAATAAGCTTCCAATAATTCGACGTGAACCACTCATCTTGGTCACTAACGATGCTACAGGGAACACCGTGCAATCGTACAATTTATCCAACATAAAGTTTGGCTAACTTTTCCACGGAATCGTCCCTTCGATTCAAAATGAAGTGTGCTACTTTTGTCAACCAGTCAACAATCACCCAAATAGAATCATTCCCGCATTGTGATCTCGAAAAATTGTGCACGAAATCCATAGATATATCATCAAACTTTCATTCCAGTATTGGTAACGACTTCAGGAAACTACCAGGTTTTTGGCATTCAGCCTTCACTAGGGCGCAAGTTTGTAACTTCGCCACATAAAGTGCTACATCCTTCATCAACCTTGGCCACCTGAATAACTTTTTCATGTCCTTAAACATTTTGTACACCCTTGGTTGATTGAGTACTTGGTAAAATGCGCCTCGTACATAAACCCTTTCGTAATTTTCCAACATTCGAGATGCACAACCAACCGTCCTTCCGCAAAAGACCGTCGTTCAATGAGAACTGGGAATTTGACACATCCACTATCTCTACCATATATTGCTTCATGCTCTCATCAAGCTCCAATGCTTGTCAAATCCTATATGCAAGGTCATATTGCACCTCCGTCCAGTTCAACCATACATCCGTGCTCAACCTCCCATCAACACAAGAGATGTGCAAAGCCTCCAACTCATAAATCAAAAGCTCATCATGCATCAATAACCAATTGCTGCGTTGGTTGACCCTCGGAGGCCCAAAGGCAAACGTTTACTATTTTTATGTGTGGTCGGCCTATGTGCCAATGTATGGAATATACATTTGTGAAGAGAATAGTTGAAGGCCTTAAGGCCAAAACCTTTTTGTGAATTTTGAATAACATTCCTATGGCGTTGTTAGTGGACATTCTAGAGTTTGGGTTCTAAGTTAAATTTAATTACTTATTCTAGAATGTACTCTGAGTTAGGATGAGTAAATGTTATGATTTCAATTCGTGTAACACCCCAAAAGGAGTAGGAAGTAACAGGCTAAAATGTCGAACATAGTTCGACGAACGTCGAACGGAGTTCGACAAAAACGCCGAACAGAGTTCGGCGAATGTCAAACTGCGTTTGGCAAACGTCGAACAGAGTTCGGCGAACGTCAAACAGAGTTCGGTGAACGTAGAACAGAGTTCGACGAAACCTCGAACAAAGTTTGGTGAACGTCAAACGGAGTTCGGTGAACGTCGAACGGAGTTCGATGAATGTGGTTCTGTTATGTGTTATGTATCCGTTCGACGAACTCAACCCTGTTCGACGACTTGTCGAAATAAGATATCGCCGAGTGGCGACACTTGTAAGATGCCTGGTGAGAAGCCAGTGAGCGGTGGTTGACTTTTCAGCTCAAATCTTGACCTTTGCTTTGTTTGAAGGAGAGATCATGTGGCTGGGATTAGTCCTGAATCCACTTAACTAGAGAAGAATAGGAAGGAGGTTTCATTCTCTTTCTCTCTCCCTCTCTCTTCATCTCTTGATTTTCCTTGAGTAAAAAGGAAGAAGAAGCTAAGGAAGTGATGGGCTTAGCTTTGTGAGCTCGCTAAAGGAGATCTTGTGGTCGGAGGCTCGATTTGAGGATAGATCTGCAAAGGGGAAAGTGAGGCACTCACTTCCATCCGGATAGAAAAGCTTTGCCATGGCTCCGAAGAGAACTAAAAGGGTAACGAGTTTCTCCCAGACATGTGAAGTCCTCAATATGAATACTTGCATGGATCCCCTCACCAAATGGTGAAAAAGGGTAGATTCAAATGGGTTGATCGGTTTGATCCCCATATATTCCTGCATATTGATCCGGAAATGTGGAGTACAGAATAGGCATACTGTGAGAAGCCCATCTGGACAAGTTGGTGTAGATTTGTGATGTTTATTTTGCATACCGGAGAAGACTCTATGGATATGCGTTGATGTATGTGTGAAATCCGGGGTCTAGGAATATACAGAATGCTGCATCAATGTACAGGAATCATTTCCAGGAAAAGACCCAGAAAATATCACAGTGTGAAGAGCTGTAGATATCGCCGGACGATAGTGACTGACGTCGGCGATATCTCCTAGGGAGCTATAATGTTGTGAGGCCAGTCTCTAAGAGACCTGGGGGCCTTTTATGCAAAACTGAGAACTTTGATAGCCCGGTAATGGTGGGTGCTAGCCTGAAATGGACGAAGCCGTGTGTCTTTACTGTGTCGTCAAGTTAAGTACCTCTGAACGATAGAGTCGTTAAGTACCTCTGAATGGGCAGTTGGTCGTTAAGTTAAGTACCGATGAATGATATAGTCGTCAAGTTAAGGACCTCTGAACGATAAAGTTAATCGTTAAGTCGTGGACCTATGAACAGTGGTGATACACGATAAGGCGTGTACACCAAAAATGTGCCCAGAGTGCAAGGAGCGTGTGGTCGTTGAGCCTACGTCTGTGGTGAATTGTGATTAAATTGCACATTGTAATGCCACGATATATATATGATGCCTTGTTTGCAGGGATAGAGAAATGCCGCCCCGAGTAAGGGGTGTGATCGTTATAAATGGGTCAGTAAAATGTTGACCATTGCATTGTTTGCCATATTTTGGTGGGCCCTTTTGTGCAGGTGCTGGAGAGACAAGTGGGAAGTAGCGTGCTGAAGCCCATATGCTGCAATTGGCTAGCCCTTGAAGGCCCAAAAGCGAACATTTACTGTTTCCGTGTGTGGCCAGCCTGCGTGCTGAAGTATGAATCCACTTTTTGATAAATGAAACAGTTGTAATAAGGCTACGACTGAAACATGTGTTATATGTATATATATATTATTCCTGTTGTGTAGTGGACATTCTTGTTATGTATGGGTTCATAAATTAATATGCTTCCACTAGAATGCTCTGAGTTATGGTGCATTCATAATTGAACTTGGACTTGGAAATAACTAGTAATCTCCTTACATGTTCGTAGTATATGGCGTCGGGCCCCGGCCGGACCTTCTGTCATATGCTATACGACAAATGGGGGAGTTAAAAAATTGGTATCAGATTCCGTTCTCGGTCTTTCTTCTTTGAATTCGTGGTCGAATTTTTTTATGAGGTGGTTAGCACGTGTATGTGCGCTACCGTGATAACATAACTGAACCCATGAATGTCCACTTAGGAATGAAAATAGACATGTTTGAGGAACTGGTATGTTCCTATAATTGCTTTTGGAAATATTCGTAGTTACTTAATTGTTTTTTTCACATTGTAGGCGACTAGAAGTGGTGCGGGACAGCAAGAACCCCAGTGCTCGGTGGAGAGTAGTGCACCAAATGAGGTGCCAACACCTACTTCTGCGGAAACTATACGGTTGGTTGCTGAGGCTGTGTTTGCAATGATGAATGCGCAACCAGGGGGTCAGAGACAACCTCCTATTCCTGTGATGGTTTAGGAACCGGTTAGCATGGATGAGCGCGTAGTGGTGAGACAAGTGTTCATTGAGCCAGTGGTCGCAAGGCGAGCAACGAAGAAGCAACTAAAACACATGATGAGTTCCAATTTCCCTGTGTTTGTTGGTACTGGAACCCCGACACAAGCTGAAGATTGGCTCTCAAGAATAAAGAGGGTTCTAACGACAACTGAAACAGAAGAGTGGCAAAAATTCATTGTGACTACCTTCTTGTTGGATGGTGAGGCAAGACTTTGGTGTGATGAGCTGGAGCTGCAAAAATTTGCTGGTCGACCGTTGAGCGAGATCTCAATGGAGGAGTTCTCAAGGTGTTTTCTGGCAATATTTGTTCCATCGGCACTGTGGATTGCGATAGAGAACCAATTTCAAAGGCTAACTCAAGATGAGAGGTCGGTGGATGACTACTTGCACGAGTTTACGAGATTGGGAAGGTATGTAGGCTTTACGTTTGCAGATGAGGAACGGAAAACAAACCGGTTCTATGAAGGGCTAAGAGATGACCTACAGTTGCTTCTCTCAGGACCGATGACGCAGGGTTTCCTTACGTTGGTCAATATGGCCCATTCCCTTGAGGTGGACATGAAGTGTGTGCAGCGTAAGAATGATTTGGTAGGGAATAAGCCAGAGTTCAAGATTCCTGGTTCTTCAAAGTGTGGGTTTCAACGGTGGAAAAAGAAGCCTAAAACTTCTGCGCCGGCTCCTTATTCTCCTGCGTCTTGAGCAACTTCTGGGATAGGTCTGCCTACATGTTATACATATGGAAAGGTGGGTCATGTAGCTCGAAATTACTGGAGTGGCCTTCCAAAAGGGGAGAAAAAGATGGGTGCATCTTATGCTGAAAAGGGATAGGCAGTGGTGGAATCGACTACATCCCAAGCGCAACCTCGAGTTTATAATCTTGGCCAACAGGAGGCCATAAAACAAAGTGACATTGTAACAGGTATGAGTAAAGATACAGTTTTTACTGCTTTCCATACTTAGTACCTTGTGCATTGCCTGTGCATGATTGGTTTGATTTTGGCTTTGTCCTGATTTCGGAGTGTCCGACGAGAGCACTATTCGATACAGGAGCTTCTCATTCTTTTCTGTCGGAAGACTTCATGGGGCGTATTGGAGTGCCTTCGTTTATGCCGACAGATCGAGTGAATGTACTGCTACCTAATGGGTGCTTGATGCACGCGGATCGAGCCTGTTGTGTTGACGTGCGAATAGGAAGTCAGGACTTTGGATTGGAAGCATCAGTGCTACGGATATTGGAGTTTGCTGTAATCTTTGGTATGGACTGGCTCTTAGAGAAGCATGTCATATAGATTGCAACTCTAAGGAAGTCTCACTTGGGAAGAACACCGAACGAGAGACTAAATTCGATGGAAGGCGAGGATCGAGCAAGACATTGATGTCTGTTATCAAAGTAGTCAAGGCAGTTCGGAAGGGCGCGGGGTTATTCTTCACGCTGTTGGAGGCTGTTGAGCCGAGGCCCAGTGTGAGTGATGTTCCTATTGTATCAGAGTACGCTGATATGTTTCCTAAGGATCTTCCAGGGTTACCTCCCCAGCGGGAGATTGAATTTGCTATTGAGTTAGTGTCAGGTGAGAAACCTATGACCCGCTTGACATATCGTGTTGCGCCAAAGGAGATGGCAGAACTAAAGGTTCAATTGCAAGAGTTGCTGGAGCAAGGCTTTATATGCCCAAGTATGTCACCTTGGAGCGCTCCGGTCTTATTTGTGAGAAAAAGGAAGGAAGCTTGCGGCTATGGATTGACTATCGAGAGCTGAATAAGCTGACAAATAAGAACAAGTATCAGATCCCACGGATTGATGACTTGTTCGATCAGCTAGTCGGCTCAACTGTCTACTCAAAGCTGGATTTAAAGTCTGGTTATTACCAGTTGAGGATTCGGGAATATGATATTCCCAAGACAGCATTTGGTACACAGTATGGTCATTACGAGTTCACAATAATACTGTTTGGGCTAACAAATATGCCATCAGTATTTATGGATCAAATGAACCGAACATTTCGAGAGTACTTGGATTTATTTATCATCGTCTTTATTGATGACATTTTGGTGTACTCTTAGTCTGAAGAAGATCATTCGAACCATTTATGGATGGGGTTGCACACCCTGAGAAGAAACATGCTCTACGCTAAGTTCTCGAAGTGCGAGTTCTTGTTATCATCAGTGGCCTTTATTGGCCATGTGGTTAGTGGAGAGGGCATTGCGGTGGATCCTGCGAAGATAGTTGAGATACGGGAGTGTCCAGTGTTGTATTCTGTAGCCGAAGTCAGGAGTTTCCTTGGACTGGCGGGCTACTATAAGCGCTTTATAGAGAACTTCTCGCGGATAGCCTTGCCTCTCACCACACTGACGAGAAAAGATCAGAAGTTTGTTTGGACGTCGGAGTTCGCGCAAGCGTTTGAGGAGCTGAAAGGTCGCTTGACTACGACGCCAATCTTGACGACACCATGTGGTTCGGACGGCTATGAAATTTATAGTGATGCATCAGGGAGAGACTTAGGTTGCGTTCTTCTTCAGTTTGGTAAAGTGAGAGCGTATGGCTCACTCTAGTTTAAAGTGCATGAGCAGAACTATCTCGTCCATGACTAAGAGTTAGCGGCGGAGATATTTGCACTCAAACTGTGGCGTCACTACTTATATGGCATGAAAGTTGACATCTTCACGGACCATAAGAGCCTTAAGTACCTGCTGGATCATAAGGATCTAAATATGCGATAGCGGAGGTGGATGGAGTTTCTCGGATACCACACCTTCCAGATTAATTATACTCCCGGGAAGGAAAATGTTGTCGCAGATGACTTGAGTCGTAGGACTCTAGAAGAGCAAGTTGGTTGCAGATGCATGATGAGCATCTAATCCAGGAGTTGGAGGCCTTAGACATCTCTTGTGTGGACAATAATGCTACTGCAAGTGAATGCCTGAACTGGACGGAGGTACAGTATGACCTTGCGGACAGGGTTCGGCGAGAAACGGAACTTGATGAAAGTCTACAACGTTATGCAGTGGATGGGTCAAAATGCCCAAGTCTCCTGGAAAGACGGCCTTTTGCGGAAAGGGGATCATTTGTGTGTCTCGAATGTGGGTAAATTACATGAAGAATTGTTGTATGGGGCACACTTTACGAAGTATTCAATCCACCCAGGGAGCACAAAAATATATAAGGACATGAAGAAGATGTTTTGGTGGTCAGGTCTGAAGAAAGATATATCCCATTACGTGGAAAAATATCAAACTTGCTCCTTGGTAAAAGCTGAGTACCAGAAGCCTGGAGGTTTCCTGAAGTCGATACCTATTCCAGAATGGAAGTTTGATGACATTTCGATGGATTTCATGCACAATTTGCCTAGATCGCAACATGGGAACGATTCTGTCTGGGTGATCGTGGACCGGTTGACTAAAGTGGCTCACTTCATTTCTAACAAGAGGGACGATTTAGTGGAAATCTTGGCTAAGCTTTTTGTCGAGCAAATAATACGATTGCACGGTGTGCCCCGTAGCATTGTTAGTGATCGAGATTGGCATTTTACTTCGAATGATTGGAGGCTAATCCATCAATTGTTGGGGACAAAAGTAAAGTTCAGTACGGCCTTTCATCCGCAAACAGATGGCCAGACAGAGAGGACCAACAGAATAATGGAGGACATGCTCCGTATGTGCACCCTGGATTTCGGGAAGATGTGGGAAGATCACCTCTATATGATTGAGTTTGCCTATAATAATAGTTATAAGCTAGTATACAGATGGTGCCCTTTGAAGCATTATATGACAGGAAGTGTCGTACATCGTTAGCTTGGGTGGAAATAGGCGAATCAAAGCTCTATAAATGTAAGGAGGTCGAAGATGCAAATTCGACCATATGTACTATTCGAGAGAGTCTATTGATAGCCCCGGATAGGCAAGCAAAATACTACAACGCCAAGCATCAGAACGTGGAGTTTGCGGTGGACGATTGGGTATATTTGAAAATCAAACCCTTCAAAGGCGTTTCCAGAATACGACGCTTGAAAAAGCTGAGCCCGAGGTATCTTGGTCAGTTTGAAGTGGTGGAGCGAATTGAAGAAGCTGCCTATCGGCTAGCACTTTTGATAGAACTGAGTGACTTGCATGATGTGTTCCACATATCAGTGCTTCGAAAAGCCGTGAAAGATCCATCTCAAGTGATTGTGAATGATCGAGTACCAGCTAAATCTATGTTAATGATGAAGATTAGAGCCATTCAGATCAAGTATAAGGCGGTTAAGTAGCTGCGGAACAAGACAATCGGGATGGTCAAAGTCCGGTGGGACAACTGTGGCCGTGAGGAGCTAACATGGGAGTGGAAGCAAACCATGCGTGCTGAATTTCCCGAGTTCTTTATATAAAATGTTGTAACATTATTTTTGAAGAGAATATATATTGTAAGATATTTGTTGTTGTGTTCTGATAGTTGTATGCAAATTTCGGGACGAAATTTCTTTATGGAGGGGAGCATTGTAACACCCCAAAAGGAGTAGGAAGTAACAGGATAAAACGTCGAACAGAGTTCGGCAAACATCGAACATAGTTCGGCGAACGTCGAACAGAGTTCGGCGAACATCGAACAGAGTTCCGCGAACGTCAAACAGAGTTCGGCGAACGTAGAACAGAGTTCGGCGAACGTCGAACAGAGTTCGGCGAACGTCGAACAGAGTTCGGCGAACGTCGAACAGAGTTCGGCGAACGTCGAACAGAGTTCGGCGAACGTCGAACAGAGTTCGGCGAACGTCGAACAGAGTTCGGCGAACGTCGAACAGAGTTCGGCGAACGTCGAACAGAGTTCGCCGAACGTCGAACAGAGTTCGCCGAACGTCGAACAGAGTTCGGAGAACGTCGAACAGAATTCGGCGAACGTCGAACAGAGTTCAGAGAACATCGAATAGAGTTCGGCGAAACCTCGAATAGAGTTCGGCGAATGTTGAACAGAGTTCGACGAACATCGAACGGATTTTGACGAATGTGGTTCTGTTTTGTATTATGTATCCGTTTTACGAACTTAACCCTATTCGACGACTTATTTGAAATAAGATATTTCCGAGTGGCGACAAGTGTTAGATGGCTGGTGAGCAGCCAGTGAGCGGTAGTTGACTTTTTAGCTCAAATAATGTCCTTTTCTTTGTTTAAAGGAGAGATCATGTGGCTGGGATTAGTCCCGAATCCACTTAACTAGAGAAGAATAGAAAGGTGGTTTCATTCTCTTTCTCTCTCCCTCTCTCTTCATCTCTTGATTTTCCTTGAGTAAAAGGAAGAACAAGCTAAGAAAGTGTTGGGATGAGCTTTGTGAGCTCGCTGAAGGAGATCTTGTGGTTGGAGGCAAGATCCGAGGATAGATCCGCAAAGGGGAAAGTTAGGTGCTCACTTCCATCCACGTAGAAAAGCTTCGCCATGGCTCCGAAGTGAACTATAATGGTAACGAGTTTCTCCCAGACATTTGAAGTCCCCAATATGCATACCTGCATGGATCCCCTCACCAAAAGGTGAAAAAGGGTGGATTCCAATGGGTAGATCGGTTTGATCCCCATATATTCCTACGTATAGATCCAGAAATGTGGAGTACGGAATAGACATGCTGTGAGAAGCCCATCTTGACAAGTTGGTCTGGATTAGTGATGTTTATTTTGCTTGCCGGAGAAAACTTTATGGATATACGTGTGATGTACTTGTGAAATCCGGGGTCTAGGGATGTGCAAGATGCTGCATCAAAGTACTGGAAGCATTTCCAGGAAAAGAGCCAGAAAAGATCACAGTCTAGAGAACTGTTGATGTCGTCAGGTGATAGTGACTGTCACCAGCGATAGCTCCCAAGGAGCTAAAATGTTGTGAGACCAGTCTCTAAGAGACCTAAGGGCCTTTGTATGCAAAACTGAGAGATTTGATAGCCCAGTAATGTTTGGTGCCAGCCTGAAATGGACGAAGCCGTGTGGCTTTACTGTGTCGTCAAGTTAAGTACCTCTGAACGATAGAGTCGTTAAGTTAAGTACCTTTGAATGGGAAGTTGGTCATTAAGTTAAGTACCTCTTAACGACGTATTCGTCAAGTTAAGGAACTCTGAACGACAAAGTTTACCGTTAAGTCGTGGACCTCTGAATGGTGGTGATATACGGGAAGGCATGTACATAGAAATGTGCCTTGAGTCCACAGGGCGTGTGGTCGTTCAGCCTACGTATGTGGTGAATTGTGGTTAAATTGCACATTGTAAATGTCACGACATATATATGATGCCTTGTTTGCAGGGATGGAGAAATGCCACCCCGAGTAAGGGGTGGGATCGTTATAAACGGGTTAGCAAAATGCTGACCATTTCTTTGTTTTCCTCATTTTGGTGGGCCTTTTTGTGCAGGTGCTGGAGAGCCAAGTGGGAAGTAGCGGGCTGATGCCCATGTACTGCAATTGGCTGGCCCTTGAAGGCCCAAAAACGAACATTTACTGTTTTCGTGTGTGGCCGGCATGCGTGTCGAAGTATGAAACCAATTGTTGATAAATAAAACAGTTGTAATAAGGCTACGGCCGAAACATGTGTTATATGTATATATATATATATATCATTCCTGTTGTGTAGTGGAAATTCTTGTTATGTATGGGTTCATAAACTAATATGCTTCTGCTATAATGCTTTGAGTTAGGGTGCATTCATAATTGAACTTGGATTTGGAAACAACTAGTAATCTCCTTACCTCTTCGTAGTATATGGCGTCGGGCCCTGACCAGACCTTCTGTCATATGCTATACGACGGATGGGGGCGTTACAATGCATAACTCCACTGACTGTCCATGGAATATGGTGTGGGGCCACGGGCGGACCTTCCGTTATATTCTACCTGATAGAGGAGGGTGTTACAATTTGGTATCAGAGGTTGAGATGAGAATGTTTTCTCATTTTATCTCTCTCTCTCTCTCTCTCTTGGATCCTGAGATAGAAGAAGGGAAAAGATAGAGGAGCAAGGGAAAGGTTGAATCAATCACTGAAGGAGAGCTACTGTGAAGGCATTCTTATGATCAGATTCGTAAGTCGAAGCTAGATCTGTGGAGAGGAAGGTGTGGGGATCATTTCCATCTGGATCAAGTGCAAGATCATGGCATGTACATAGAAATCCTCACCAATTGGTGAAGAATGAGAGATTTCCAACGGTTTTATCGTTAATGTCCCTGTTATGAAAGTTGCATATAGAATCTGGAATTGAAGTACGGAATAGGCATGCAGTGTGAAGCCCATCTAGACAGGTTAGTCTATATTGGTGATGATTAATTTGCATGCCAGAGAAGACTCTGTGGTTAAACATGTAGTTTACAGAGTTATGGGGTGTGCATGATGCTGCAGTGAGAGTACTCGAGTTGGTCTCTAGGAAAAAACCCAAATTATGGGAAGAAATAAGATTTTGTCACTTACTGTGCGTCGGTAAAGATACCGCTGGCGGTAGCTCCCAGAGAGCTATTTTTGTGGGCTTGTCTCTTGGTGACTTAGGGGCCAAATGATTAAGCTGAGAACCTGAAGAGCCCAGCTGTGGTGGCTGTGAGAGCCAGCCTCATTGTGGTTGTGAATCCTGTGTCCACGAGATAAGGTGGGTAGCATATAAAGCTGAGAGTCTAGAGAGCCTAGTTGTGGTGGTCGTGAGATCCAGCCTTGGACATAACTTTGTTAGGTATATTTCATAGGAAAGGAGAAGATGACCCACAACTTGTCAACTGTTGTGTGGCAATGGTGATTTGAGCAGCGGGAAAGTTTTGATCTGCACCCACTCTGTGTTGCTTGACTAGACGGCCTAAAGTAACTAGTATGTTCAGGGTCATAGGAGAGGGTTGTTCGCTTTATGCGTGACCAAAAATGCTCAATATTGGACCATCAAGTCTGGTACTATGAATGGTGGTGGGACCCTGGGAAATGCGATACACCGATAATGTGTCCTGAGTGCATGGGGCATGAGGTCGTACATGCCTGCGTCTATGGTGAATGATACTTAATTACACGTTTTGTTTCCAAATGATATATATACTGTTGTTTGCAAGGAAGGAGCACCGCTGCCCCGAGTGAGGGGTGGGGTTGTTATAATTTGGTCAGCTAATGATGTACGTTGCCTTGCTTTGCCACATCTTGCTGGGTCGTGCTTATGCATGTGCTGGAGAGCCAAGTGGAAAGTAGCGGGCAGAAGTCCCCTATGTTGTATTGGTTGGCCCTCGATGGGACAAAGAAAAACTTTTACTGCTTTCATGTGTGGCCGACCTGTGTGTCGATGTATGGAATATACATTTGTGAAGAGAATAGTTGAAGGCCTTAAGGCAAAATTCATTTTGTGTATTTTGAATAGCATTCCTATAGTGTTGTTAGTGGACCTTCTTGAGTACTCTGAGTTAGGATGCATAAAGGTTATGGTTTCAATGCGTAACTCCACTGTCTGTCTGTGGAATATAGTGTGTTGCTTCGTCCGGACCTTCTATTATATTCTACCTGATGGATGAGGGTGTTATAATTTGGTATCAGAGGTTGAGATGAGATTGTTTTCTCTTTTTCACTCTTTCTCTTTCTCTCTCTTGGATCTTGAGGTTGAAGAAGGGGAAAGATATAAGAGAAAGGGAAAGGTTGAATCCAGCCATGAAGGAGAGCTGTTGTGAAGGAGTTCTTATCATCAGATTCACGAGTCAAAGCCAGATCCGTGGAGAGGAAGGTGTGATAATTTCCATCCAGATCAAGTGCAAGATTAGGGCTCCTAAATGATCGACAAGGGAAACGACCTTTCTCTATGGACAAGTGAAGTCCTTATTTGGCATGTACATAGACATCCTCACTAATTGGTGAAGAACGAGAGATTTCCAACGAGTTAATCATTGATATACCCCTTATGAAACTTGCATATAGAATTCGGAATCGAAGTACGGAATAGGCATGTTGTGTGAAACCTGTCTAGACAGGTTGGTCTGGATTGATTATGATTGATTTGCTTGAAAGAAAATACTCTGTGGTTAAACATGTAGTTTACGGAGTTATGAGGTGTGTAGGATTCTGTAGTGAGAGTACTGGAGTTGATCTCTAGGAAACACCCAAATTGGGGAAAGAAACGAGATTTTGTCCCCTACCACACGACGGTATATTTACCGCTGGCGGTAGATCCTATAGAGCTATTGTTGTGGGCTTGACCCTTGGAGACTCGGGGTCAAATGATTGAGCTAAGAGTTTGAAGAGCCTAGGTGTGGTGTTAATGATATCCAGGCTGATTATGATTGTGAAGCCTATATCCACAAGATAAGTTGGGTAGTATGTGAAACTGAGATCATGAAGAGCCCAGCTGTGGTGTCCGTGAGAGCCAGCCTTGGACATAACTTGGTTCTATATATATTACGGGAAAGGAGAAGCTGACATGTGTCTTGTTGACCAATGTATGGAAATGACGATTTGAGCAACGAGAAATGGATGATCTATACCCGCTCGGTGTCGCCTAACTAGAGGGCCTAAAGTAACTTGTGCGGTCGGGGGAATAGGAGAGGTTCATTCTGTAACACCCAAAATTCCAATTTGGAGTTCAGGTTGAGTGACACAGCCTGGGACACGGGCAAGTCCCAGGGCGTGTCCAGCTCTGGGTACTCGAGTGGGTCTCGAGTATGTCTCGAGTGAGGCACACGGCCTGGGACACGAACGTGTCCTAGGGCATGTCAAGGTGACACGGCCAGAGACACGGGCGTGTCCGAGGCTGTGTCCTGCTCGGGTTGGTAACCAAACTGTGTCGAGTGTAGCACACGTCCTGTGACACGGGCGTGTCATAGGGGTGTTTTTGGCACACGGCAAAGGACACGGGAGTGTGCCTTAGCCATGTCCTCTTCGGGATTGTTGATCCTGTATCGATTGAGGGACACACCCCTCAACACATGTGTGTACCTCGTGATACGGGCGTGTCAGGAGTTGACACGGGCGTGTCTAAGCCCGTGTCCTAGTCTGGATGGAGTCAGTTCCTTAATCGCTTAAGGAACACGGCCTGTGATACAGGCATGTCACAAGCCATGTCAGCCCAAAAATCGATATTTGAGGGCAGATCGTGGCCGTCCATTTACTTTATCCTAGATCCTATGGTCCAAGCTTCGTCCTGTAGAGATAAGGCCAAGGAATGAGATGTATTACTCATTTTACTTGTGATCAATCTCTTTCTAACCTAGAGATAAGGGAGAGCTTGGAGGATGAGAAGGAGAAGAGATCCGCCTGCCGGAGGAGCATCAGCAGTCCGACTCAAGATCTGAGACCAGCGTCGTGGAGTCAAGGCCGTCGCGGTGATTTCCAACCAGCCATTTTGTCATGGCTCCGAAGCGATCGTCAAGGGTAACGATATCTTTCTTAGACAAGTGAAGTCTTTCTTTATGCATGTGCATGGAATCCTTCACCAAGAGGTGGAAAGCGTAAGCGATTCCAGCGGTTTGAGTCTGCATTTAGATCCAGAAGTGCATAGTACGGAATAGGCATGCTGTGTTAAGCCCATCTGGACGGGTAGTCTGGATTGGTGATGCTTATATTGCGAACCGAAAAAGACTCTGTGTATATAATGAGTAGCTTGCGGAGATTGTGAGGACGCTTGTGAATCGTTATAAGGAAGCTTTGTATAGCTCCTTTGGTTGTATGCTCAGCATGTGCGGAGAGATGGATTGGCAGGAAAGAGGCACTGTGTACTAATGTTATGAGAGATCAATTGGTAGCAATGCAGAGGGGTGGTTTCCTCGGCTTATTACACTACAGTGGTAGGTTGATCTAGAGGTTGTGAGCAGTCGATTGGTAGCACTACAAATGGGGGGTTGCGGGCCTTCCCGACGTGTTGCACTATGTGTGTAGGTCGATCTATAGTGCTAACTAGTTGTCGTGAGGTGAACGCCTTTGAGTGGGATGGGTGCGTGAGGTCTCCAACGTGTGTTTGGAGGCTTATGCCCAGCCAACAAGCAAATAACCTATAACCGATGGTGGGACTTGGAGTATTTCGGTACACTATAAGCATGCCCTGAGTGCACGAAGCGTTTGGCACGAAGGCCGACATTTTTGATGTGGTTGTGCTTGAGTGCACTTGTTGTGAAATATATATTGTGATTATAATGCATGCAGGGAAGGAACCACGACCTCGGGTAAGGGGTAGGGTCGTTATAATTGGTCAGTTGAATGCTGACCGTTGCTTTGTTTATCACCCATGGGATGGATGTCCATGTGCAGGTGTTGTGGGCTGACTTGGATTGAGCGAGCTGAAGCCCTTACCGCTGCTGCTTGTACGCCCTTGAAGGTCATGCAAAGAATTGGATTTTATTTGTGGCCAGCCTGTGTGCCGATGCATGAAATCATATTTTGTAAAGAGAAACATGTAAGGCCTTAAGGCCGTGAGCGGTGTGTTCTTGTATACATTCCTGGTGTTATATATAAATGGGTTGTTTATATATGTAGTGGACATTCATTGGTTGAGTTCTTACAAGTAATAACATTCCGCTAGAATGCTCAGGGTTAGGGTGTGATGGTGTTTTGGTATTAACCTATGACCTCATCGTCTGTTTGTGGTATATGGTGTGGGGCCCCGGCTGGACCTTCTATTATATGTTATTTAATGGGTGGAGTCGTTACATTTTGGTATCAGAGGATCTCAGTCTTCCTCTTTCGAATTCGTGGTCAAATTCTTTTGTGGGGTGGCGAGCACGTTTACATGCGAACCGTTTTAACACTAATGAACTCAAGAATGTCCACTAGGAATGTGAGCGTGTATATTGGGCATGTTTGTCGTCTTGGTTTGGAGGTTAATGATATCTTATTCACATATAGGTGACAAGGAGTGGAGCTGGGCAGTTTGAACCCCAGCGTTCGAGTGAGAGTGTAGCACCAGCTGAGGTGCCCAAACCTCCCCCTTCTACAAGAACCATACGCTTAGTTGCGGAGGCGGTATTTGCCTTGTTTCAAGCACAACTTATTGGGCAGGCAAGGCTTGCAGTGAAGCCAGTACAGGTTGGTACGAGGAAAGAGCATGTGGAGGTTCTAATTGATGTGAAAGCAACTGACGTGCAACTAAAGCGATTTATGGATTTTCATCCACCTACATTTGTCGGGGCGAAATCCCCAACGTAGGCGGTGGATTGGCTCTCAAGAGTGAATAGGATCCTGATAGCGATCAGGATTAATGAGGAGTAGAAAGTCACTTTAGCCACTTTCCTACTGGAAGGAGAGGCGAGACTTTGGTGGGATGAGGTCGAGTTGCACAAGTTGGCAGGCAGAGGCCTGGGAGAGATATCGATGGAGGAATTCTCTAGATTGTTTTGGGCAAAGTATTTGCTAGTATCGTGGTGAATTGTAATGGAGAATGAGTTCCAATGTCTAGTGCAGGGTGAGCATACTGTGGATGATTACCCGCATGAGTTTATCAGGCTGGGGCGCTATGCGGGGTCTACTTTTGCGGAAGAAGCACAGAAGACGAATAGGTTCTATGAGGGACTCCGAGATGAGCTGAGGTTGGCGCTCCCGAGTTCAGTGAACCAAGGCTTCCAAGCGTTAGTAAACACAACATGTGCACTGGAGAAGGACTTGAAACGAGTGCAGGACAAGAAGAACTTGGCAGTGGAAAAGTCGGAGTTCAAAGTTCCGCAATCAGAACAAACGGAGTTTAGGAAATGGAAAAAGAAGAGGTTCAGGCCTGCTGAACAAACTTCATCGGATGTTGCTTTGGGAGCAACGTATGGGCAAGGACATGTGGATACACGTATATGTTTTACTTGTGGACGGCAGGGTCATATAGCCCGATATTGTTGGAGAGGACAGTCAAAGGGTGAGAAAAAGACCGGTACGTCCTATGAGGAAAAGGGCAAGGCAGTGGCGGAATCCTCTACATCCCGGGCGCAACCGCGAATGTACACTCTCGAATTGCAGGAGCCGCAAAGCTCAAATCATAAAGTACAGCAGCCTCACGTGTATAATTTGGAGTTACAGGAGGCCGTAAAGCGAATTCTAAAGGACGCGGGCGAGCGGAAATAAAGAGAGAGTGTACTTTACTTTTGTACTTGTTGTAGTTTGTTAAAAAGACTTTTTTTATGTGATGCCATGGGGCGAGACAAGCTGCGACCTTTGAGCTCTAAACCCGGATAGGTTTGTGTATATATGCAATAAAGGAATGGTTGTGTTTGAGCTAAATTTCGGGACAAAATTTCTATAAGGAGTGGAGGGTTGTAACACCCAAAATTCCAATTTAGAGTTCAGGCTGGGTGATACGGCCTGGGACACGGGCATGTCCCAGGGCGTGTCTAGCTCTGGGTACTCGAGTGTGTATCGAGTGAGGCACACAACCTGGGACACGGGCGTGTCCCAGGGCGTGTCAAGGTGACACGTCTAGGGATACGGGCGTGTCCGAGGCCATGTCCTACTCGGGTTGGTAACTGGCCTATTTCGAGTGTGGCACACGTCCTGTGATACGGGCATGTCATAGGAGCATGTTTGTCACATGGCCAAGGACACGGGTGTGTGCCTTAGCCGTGTCCTCTTCGAGATTGTTGATCCTGTGTCGATTGAGGGACACACCCCTCAACACGGGCGTGTACCTCGTGATACGGGCGTGTTAGGATTTGACACGAGCATGTCTAAGCCCATGTCCTAGTCTTGATGGAGTTGGTTCCTTAACTGCTTAGGGAACACGGTCTGTTAGACAGGCGTATCACAAGCCGTGTCAGCCCAAAAATAGATATTTGAGGGCAAATCGTGGCCGTCCATTCCTACATCCTAGATCCTGTGGTCCAAGCTTCTTCCTACAGAGATAAGGCCAAGGAATGAGATGTATTTCTCATTATACTTGTGATCAATCTCTTTCTAAGCTAAAGATAAGGGATAGCTTAGAGGAGGAGAAGAAGAAGAGATCCGGCTGCTGGAGGAGCATCAGCAGTCCGACACGAGATCCGAAGCCAGTGTCGTAGAGGCAAGGACATCGTGGTGATTTCCAATCGGCCAGTTTGTCATGGCTTCGAAGCGATCGTCAAGGGTAACGATCTACTTCTTGGACAACTGAAGTCCTTCTTTATGCATGTGCATGGAATCCTCCACCAAGAGGTGGAAAGCATAAGCGATTACAGTGGGTTGAGTCTGCATCTAGATCCGGAAGTGCGTAGTACGGAATAGGTATGGTGTGTGAAGCCCATCTGGACGGGTATTCTTGATCGGTGATGCTTATATTGCAAACCGGAGAAGACTCTGTGTATATAATGAGTAGCTTAGGAAGATTGTGAGGACGCTTGTGAATTATGGTAAGGAAGCTTTGTATAGCTCCTTTGGTTGTATGCTCTGCATGTGCGGAGAGATGGATTGGAAGGAAAGCGACACTATGTGCTAGTGTTATGAGAGATCAATTGGTAGCAATGTAGAGGGGTGGTTTCCTCGGCTTGTTACACTATAGTGGTAGGTTGATCTAGAGGTTGTGAGCGGTCGATTGGTAGCCCTGCAAATAGGGGTCTGCGGGCCTTCCCGACGAGTTGCACTACATGTGTAGGTCAATCTATAGTGCTCACTTGTTGTCATGAGGTGAACACCTCTGTGTGGAATGGGTGTGTGAGGTCTCCAGCGTGTGTTTGGAGGCTTATGCCCAGCAAACAAACTAATAACCTCTAATCGGTGATGGGACCTGGAGGATTTCAGTACACCGTAAGTGTGCCCTAAGTGCACGGAGCATCTAGCACGAAGGCCGACATTTGTGATGTGTTTGTGCCTGAGTGCACTTGTTGTGATATATATTGTGATTGCAATGCATGCAGGGAAGGAACCACTGCCTCGATTAAAGGGTAGGGTCGTTATAATTGGTCAACTGAATGCTGACCGTTGCTTTGTTTATCACCCTTGGGGTGGACGTCCATGTGCAGGTGTCGCGGGCTGAGTTGGATTGAGCAGGCTGAATCCCTTGCTGCTGCTGCTTGTAGGCCCTTGAAGGCTGTGCAAAGAATTGGATTTCAGGTGTTGCCGGCCTGAGTGCCAATGTATGAAACCAAATTTTGTAAAGAGAAATATATAAGGCCTTAAGGCCGTGAGCGGTATGTTCTTGTATACATTCCTGGTGTTATATATAAATTGGTTGTTTATATATGTAGTGGAGATTTATTGGTTGAGTTCTTGCAAGTAATAAGCTTCCGCTAGAATGCTCTGGGTTAGGGTGCGATGGTGTTTTGGTATTAACCTGTGACCTCACCGTCTGTTTGTGGCATAGAGTGTGGGGCCCCAGCCAGATCTTATATTATATGTTATTTAACGGGTGGAGTCGTTACACGTTAGCTTTATGCATGACCAAAAATGCTCAATATTGGACCATCAATTCTGGGACTGTGGATGGTAGTTGGACCCTGGGAAATCTGGTACACTAATAATGTTCCCAGAGTGTATGGGGCATGAGGCCGTACATTCCTATGTTTGTGGCGAATGGTGCTTAATTGCACGTTTTGTTGCAAAACGATGTATATATACTGTTGTTTGCAAGTAAGAAGCATCGCCGCCCCGAGTGAGGGGTGGGGCTGTTATAATTTGGTCAGCTAATGCTAACTGTTTTCTTGTTTTGCCACATCTTGGTGGGTCATTCTTAAAGAGGTGCTAGAGAGCTAAGTGTAATGTAGCAGACTGAATTCCCCTATGTGTTGGTTAACCCTCGAAGGCCCAATGGCAAACTTTTACTATTTCCATTTGTGGTCGGCCAGTGTGCCGATGTATTGAATATACATTTGTGAAGAGAACAGTTTTAAGGCCTTAAGGTCGAAACCCCCGTTTTGCGTATTATGAATAACATTCCTATGGTGTTGTTAATGGCATTCTGGAGTTTAGGTTCTAAGTTAAATTTAATTACTTCCACTAGAATGCAATATGAGTTAAGATGCGTTAATGTTATGGTTTCAATGTGTAACTCCACTGACTGTCTATAAAATATGGCGTGGGACGCCAGCCATACCATCTGTTATATTCCCTAAGACACCAAAAGCTGATACAAAATTATAATGACCCCACCCCTCACTCGAGGTGGCTGTTCTCCTTCCCTGCAAACATCAGTAAATATCTCTTTTGGCAACAAAACGTGCAATTAAGCACCATTCGCCACAGACATAGGCACGTACGACCTCACACCCCGTGCAGTGAGGGCAAATTATCAATATATCGGATTTCCTAGGGTCCCACCACCATCCACAGTCCCAGACTTGATGGTCCAACACTGAGCATTTTTTACCACGCATAAAGCGAACGGCCCTCTTCTATGCCCCTGGCCGCACTAGTTATTTTAGGCAATCTAGTCAAGCGACATAGAGCGGGTACAGATCAGCCCTTTCATGTTGCTCAAATCGCCATTGCCACACAACAGTCGACAAGATGCGGGTCGGCTTCTCCTTTCCCGTAACATATACATAAGCAAGTTATGTCCGAGGTTGGCACTCACGGCCACGATAGTTGGGCTCTTCAGGCTCTTAGCTTCACAAGCTACCGACCTTATCTCGTGGATGCAGGCTTCACAACCACAATCAGGCTTGCTCTTACGACTACAATAGCTGGGCTCTTCAGGTTCCCAGCTCAATCATTTGGCACCCAATTATTGAAGAGACAGGTTCAAAATAATAGCTCTCCAGGAGCTACCTCCAGCGGTATATCTACCGCCGCGCGGTAGGGCACAAAATATCATTTCTTCCCCCAATTTAGTGTTTTCCTAGAGACCAACTCTAGTACTCTCACTGCAGCATCCTTCACACTCCATAACTCCGTAAACTACATGTTTATCCATGGAGTCTTCTCCGGAACACAAATTAATCATCACCAATCTAGACCAACTTGTCTAGATGGGCTTCACATAGCATGCCTATTGTGTACTTTGATTATAGATTCTATGTGCAAGTTTCATAACGTTGATATCAATGATCAACCCATTGGAAATCTCTTGTTCTTCACCAATTGTTGAGGATTTCCATGTACATGCCAAATAAGGATTTCACTTGTCCATGGAGAAAGGTCGTTACCCTTGTCAATTGTTTAGGAGCCATGATCTTACAATTGATCCAAATGGAAATGATCACCACACCTTCCTCTCCACAAATATGGCTTTGACTCATGAATCTGATCACAAGAATGCCTTCACAACAGCTCTTCTTCAGGGCTTGATTCAACCTTGACCTTGCTCTTTTATATTTCCCCTTCTTCTACCTCAGGATCCAAGAAAGAGAGAAAATGTGAAAATAATCTCATCTCAACCTCTTATCAAATGCTACTATTGTGAGGTACCTTGCTTCCGCCCCGCGGTATCTTAGGCGGTGGCTGTGTGGCCCAATCGGTGTATTTATACCACTCAAAGCTCGCCTCAAACTTATCCGACACGTGGCACACTATCGCCAGCATTACCTCTGTCGTGGGCGGTATTGTCCAAAGACGAAGGTTAATTTAATTCATTAGATACCACTATGCAATATCATGTTACCGTCGCTCGATACCAACCAAAGACGTTTGTCCATTAAAATTAGCTCGCTACCGTCAGTGTTAGATCTACCGCCTGGCGATAACCTCCAGTGACCAACTACCTGTTATTTTTAGGAAATTTGGGGCATTACAGAGGATGCCAGGTTGAAGGATATGGGCCTAGAAATAAGGGATATATGAAATACCAAATAGTCAAAGGAATTTGAAGATGAGATGCAAAAGAAGAAAGAAAAGGATTTAGGAGGGGAAAGGAAGGAATGGAAAAAAGAAGAGAGCTAGAACCTAAGAAGGCAGTTGTTAGATTCTCTCCTATCCATGCAGTGTCTTCTCCATCTGTTGGATTACTCTCTTCTAAAGAAATTATAGATTTCAAGATTTATGAATACCTAAAGAAGTATGAGACATCTTAAATACCCCAATTCCATATAAGGGGACCTTGGTCTCAGACCCCTTTCCGCCATCTGAGTGCTCATGTGGTGCCATTCTTTAAGGCCTATAAAGTAGATGTTCTGCCTTAAGAAAATATGAGAAAATCCAAGCAGACCTCATGCCTACTTAGGAATCTAAGATAGAGGAGGAGCTCTCAAGGGAAGAAGAGATGAAATAGATTATGGAGAAGGTAAGTCATAGGGAGCCAAGGAAAACCAACATCTTCAAATACCTATCTAAGGATGAGGTTGCCCTAGCTAAAGCTGCAAAGATTAAGGGGGTATCCAAGAGAAAGGAAATATCATACTTCACTCTTAAGAAAATTATAACTGAAAAAAAGTATAGCCTTATGTAAAAAAGAACTTGTATTCATTCTAAATATTTTCTAATGAAATGCATGTTGAAGTTTTATCAGAAATCTCATCTACAATCCATTAATTTTCTGATGAATATTTTTTGTACTTATATCTATGTAATTGTCTGGATGTGTGTTAATTTTATCTATGTAATCAACATCTATATAATTTTATTTTCATTAAATTAGCAAAGATTGTCGGGAAAATATCTTAGAAATTAATGAAATAAAGCAATGTATTGAAACTATGAACTTGATGTCTTAGAACTTAAAATGTTAGGTGAGGATATATTTAACTCAAGATAAAGGAAATCCTTGAAGACAAGCAGAGCTTTAAGGAAGATCACTCATGGAAAGCTTTGTAGTTATGATCATTGACTGATAATAAATGATAGAAGCACTGTCACAACCCGCTTTTTCTCCACATTTAATCAATATATCAGAGTAAGTGAAAGCACATGTCATGATGCCACACCATACAGGGGATAACTGCAGGCACTCAGGCAAGAACTCGAACCTAACACTTTATATGAAATCCTCAAGTTTATTATGAAGAAAGTTGTAATTTAAATAAAGTTTTGATGGTTGTATCCCTTGGCTCAGTGGATCAACTAGTCCACAAGTTAAAATATGAATATACGTTGCGGAAAATACTTTGTTTATATAGATTAACATTCTACATGAGCATAAACATCCAAATAGTAAAACTCATTATATGCATACCTCTAGGTTTAATATAAGTATAGAAATAGCTTTTACGTTCGTTAAAATAAAGTGACTTTGGTTTAAAACAATACTATGAATGAGATAGTCAAAATGATACTTTTATACTTTTTAAAAATAACTAACATGCAATCCTAGCATAAAACATTCCCAGAGAGCAAGTAAAATAAAAAAGTCATCTAGAAGAGACTAAGCAGCTAGCAAGTAACTTAACAATGTAAAAACTACAGGGGGCATCAACAACCTGACACGAACCCACCAAAAAGGCATGTATGTCTAAACTAAACAACAACACTACCTCACAATGGTAAGAAAAAGACAACTGCAACAACTGCTGAACACCAGCAACCACCAACCCTAGCCGCTCAACCGACTACTGCTCAAAACCTGAGGCATTCTAAAGAAAAGAATACCTCAGCAAGAAAATACAAGTGACAAAGAAAGATCAGCTTCAAATCAAAGTAAAGGGATCAAAGGGTTGCCAACCCAAATAGGAATAGCTGAAAAGAAAATACCAATACTCAACCATAAGGTAATAAGTAAGAAAAAACTCATAATGGTTAGATATCCCAAGCCGCATAAAGTGCGATAAAGATCTATGCTTTATAAAATATTTGATAGTTTTACTTTCAAGACAACCTAAACACCTAGAGGGGGGGGGGGTGAATAGGTTCTTATTGCTTATTTATACTTCTAGGCAGAATTCAATTGCAGAAATAAAACATCCAGCACAGCAATCACAGAAATTGAAACATCACAGATTGCACAATGTTTTATAGTGGTTCCCCAAGGTTTGGGTACATCCACTTTCCCCCTCCACCTATCTAGCAGTATGCTAGATTCGGCCAAACTTCCAGTATTCTCAGATCCGCAGATCCTATAGCTCAGAACCTGGATAGGTTCCTACAACTCAGGCTCAACAGCCCTACCTCAGCCTTGCCTCAAGGCCTACCACTCAGAGAAGAACCTTCTCCTACACTCAGTAAAATAGCCCTACCACTCAGAGATCACCTCTCCTACACTCAGCCTTTATAACACAGGCTTACAACTCAGATCTGTGTAAACAGATCCTACAGAAATTTAGAAAAGATATTTTAATGTCTTGCCTTTGTTGAGAGAGAAGAGGACAAGACACTTCTTGATCAGTTGATGAAATCAACTGAAACTGAGCTTTCTTCAAAGCTTCTTGAATCTGAACTTAGCTGAGTTGATTTCCAAACAGCTTCTTGAGAAACCACTGATGGATTCCTTCTTTTTCTTCAAGATCACTGGATCCCTCTCTATCCAACACCTTTTCTAATACTTCAGACTTCTTCTTCTTAGATCTTCTGATGAAGATCTTCTTTAGAGCTTAGCACTTTCTTGAATTGAAACTTCAATAGGATCGTAATCCCTTTTTTTTTCTTCTTCTTAGATCTTCTTCTCTCTATATGATTTTCTTGTGAATATGTCTATTTATAGACTTTCTTCATGGTAACCGGCTGACCCGGTTTCTAACTGTTTTAAAAGTCCTGTGTGTCGACACAGTTGTTGTAGATTCAGAGCTCAGTATGTGTCGACTCAGCCTTCAGGTGTCGACACAGCAATCTTCAATCCTGCCAAAATGTGTCGACTCAGTCTTCTGGAGTCGACACAAGCATAGTCGACTTCTGCCAATATGTGTCGACTCAATCTCAAGGTGTCGACACATCCTCCCTGTGTCGACACAGTTGAGGTCGACTATCTTCTTCTGTGAGTCGACTATCTTTCTCTGGTCGACTATCTTTTACTAGTCAACTATCTTCCACTAGTCAACTATCTTTCTCTGGTCGACTATCTTTCACTAGTCGACTATCTTTCACTGGTCGACTAACTTTCTCTGGGTGTCGACTATCTTTCACTGTGTCGACACTGCTTCCCAGTGCTGAGGTCGACGATTTTCTTTATGTGTCGACACTGCTTCCCAGTGTCAACATAAATGTGGTCGACTATCTTTCTCTGTGTCTACACCGATATTCTGAAGTGTCGACACAAATATTCTGAAGTGTCGACACAATTTCTTCAGGTGTCGACACGTGGACTTAGAATATTTTTCTGCATTCTTTAATACTTCTTCACCTGCACATGTCAACTCAAAACAACATCAAATACACCTTGATGTATATCATTGAGCTAAGTTGGGCTTCTTCAAATCAGGTACACATTTTCCAATGTACCCAACAATCTCCCCCTATTTGGAGAAGTCATAACCCTTATAGCCAATGATATACACCATTTATAAAAAGTATAAACTGATGATATATGACATAACAGGAATACTTAATATAAACAAAATAAAAACAATCCATCACAGAATGAACATTATATGATACCAAACAACATTTTGTTTATAACTTGATAATGTTTGAATACAGAGTTTTACATTTAATGATCAAAACATAACAAAACACTTTGAAAGAACTAAAAATTAAGACTGATCAGGCTCTCTTATGACAATCCCTTTGCTAGATTGGATTTGAGCCTTCATAGGAGCTTCAGAATCTTCAGCTGGTTTCTTGCCTTTTAGCTCAGCTTTCTTCAGAGCTTCTTCCTTGAGCCTTTGCCTTTCAAAATAATGAAAGGGCTTTGGAAAGTACTTGCTCGGCTCCTGAGCATCTGGTGGCAGCCTACCCAGCTTGGCTTTTCTTCTAAACTGTACTATTACCTCTTGCCTGGCTTCATACTTCTGCCATTCCATCTCATTGAACCAATTGCCTCTTTCATGTACTTGGTCTTTGACAGCCTTCCATGCAGTGAGTATAATGTTTCTGGAAGTAGGACTCCACTGCTCAAAGTCTGGCTTAAGTTTAGCCTGCTCTCTAAATCTTTTCTTAGATAGTAGAGCATCTTGCTGTTCTTTCAAAGTAGCCTCAGGCTTATCTACTTTCCCAATAACAACCCTGTTAACATCCTTTGGAGGACTATACATTCCTTGAACTTGCTGATCAATCATATCAAAATCTGGAGGAGGGTAAATGACTTGGGCAACCTCAGGTTGATTGCCTTCAAGTAGACCTGTTTGTATTCCTGACTCAGCCATCATAGCATCATCACACAAAGGTGGATATCCCAATGTGGCTCGAATACTATTGGTCACCCATTTGGTGTGCTCTGAGCCTACATGAACTAACAACCTCTCCCCCTTTATGGCTTCTCTAGTAATATGATCTCTTAGGTCTTCCTTCTGAAATCTGATTTGTCCATCCAGATAATTCACACCCTCTTTAAAAAATGGTTTTAACTTTAGAAGCTTGTCAGATATGTCCTTTTGAGAGGTAGTGATAGCAGTTTTAACAGAATCAATAGCAGCTTGAAATTTCTTATCAAATTCTTCCATTTCCTTTGCTCTAGCTGCAGGCAGGCCTGGAATAGTCTTTTTCAATTCATCAATGATCTCTTGATGAGATTCAGTTAAATTGTCATTCATCCTTATCTGATTTTCCAAAACATAGCTTTGCTTTAAAGCAATATCATCCACTTTAGGGATGATGGACTGCTGTTGTTTTGCCAAATATACCACAGCATTACCTCCCTTAAGGAAGCAATCTATCATCTCCTTCTTATGCATATTGACTTCAAATCGAATAGACTTTATATCCTGAGCCAAGTCAAATTGCAGGGACTTGTTGTTCTCATCAACATATTTTTCACTAGCCACTCTGTGTTCATCCAATTTCACTTGTAAATCGACCATAAACTTGTTATAATCAAATTCAGAAGGAGTGTGATGTGATGTAGGCTGTAGAGCCTGCTTATAGCTCTTGCTCCTTCTCTTGAAGACCATAAGTTTTCTCTTCTTAGCCATCCTGGCTTCTTCATTCTCAGAATCAGAAGTACTATCAATTTGAACTCTCTCTTTGGGAGGAGGAGGAACATCTGCTTCAGTGCCATGTTGTTCAGCCTTAACATGCACAGGCTCCCCCTCAATTGCTTGCTCCACTTCCATTCTATCAGTAACTATTTCATCATTTGGAAATAACTCATCTAGAGTATATTCCTTTTGGGCTGGAACATCTGCAGTATTCAAATCTTGAGATAAATCAATTTGAGCTTCTTCTTGCACTTGCTCAGACAGCTTCTCCCCTTGTACTTGTTCAGTATTGGTGATGTCCTGGGCAGGTGAGGACACTTGCTTCCCCTGGACCTATGCAGAAATAGAAATATTAGAAACGTCTTTTGTAGGAAAATACACCAGCTCCCCCTGCACCTGTACCTGGTCATGAGTAGATACAGCCTGTGTAGGTGAATAAACTTGCTGAGCTGGTATTCTTACTTCTTCTTCTTGAATTGCAGGTACAGTGGCATCCTGAACTTGTGTAGAAGCAGGCTGATCTTCAACCTCTTGTCTTACTTGCTCTTCTTGTGGGTGCTCAGTACTGGTAGCATGACCTGGGGATTTCTCAGGTGAATCCTGCCTTTCCACTTCAGGCATCTCTTTGGTCAGCACCCTATCCCATCTGGAAAACAATCTCATGTCCATCCTTCTCATGTGATTAATTTTTGTTCCAGGTAGTTGTTGCATAACATCAGGAATCTCCTTAGTTAGGTATATACTCATTATTCTAGCCAGATTTGGATTATTGATTCCTTCCTTAATCTTTTCAAAGATTACAGTGGACCAATCTGTTGGAATTGTAAACACAATCCTGGTCATGAGGCTGAACATATAGGCGGAAATCCTATCATGTCCACTTGGCTTGCACAGAATTACTTTGCCAACCACCTCAAATAGAAACTTGCCCTGTTGATTCATTCCTTTCCTGTTGAAAGCATCTCCAATTTTCATGGTGGAATCCAATCCACACCATTGAAGAGCCTCCCTTGATTTAGAAGTAGGGACGTCCTCTTCATTCTCAATTATAGGTAATTGAAGAATTGTTCTTAACTTACTTGGAGTAATTTCCACTGTTGACCCAAGAACTATGGATTTTATCTCGTGACTTTCAGAATCTACAGATGCAGAAGTAAAGAACTCATGCACCTCCTTCTTCCATATCTTAGATGGTTCGGAGACCAAAAATTCTAATCCCGAGTCGGAGAGGAGAGAGATAACCCCGTGAACATCTGGTGGGGCAGCAGCAAAGGCCTGGCGCACCAACTCATATCCTTCATTTATATTATCTTCAATCTTTGGCGCCATAGATCAGTCGAGAAGGCTTGAAAGATGAGAGAAAGAGAGAGAGAGGGAGAATGTCGGCACAGGGTTTCAGTCTCGAAAACCTTGTAAGCGTGTCGATAGAATGAGTTTTTGACCTATTTATACCTTCTGTTTAAAGAAGATCAAAAGTCGCCAAAAACAGACTATAAGTGTCGACACAGATGGAATGTGTCGACACAAGCTTCTATTGTCTCGACTTCAAGTCCGTCTATTATGTGTCGACACCAATTTGCGGATATGTCGACACTAGAGATATATAGTAGAGCATCAGAAATTCTGTGTCGACTCTTAGTATAAGTGTCGACACAAAATCTGTAAGTGTCGACACCACTATCCTGGTGAAGTCGACACTACATTCCTGGATAAGTCGACAATAAGATTCTTAAGTGTCGACACATATTTTCTGTGTCGACACAATATCTCTGACTTGTCGACATTACTACCCTGAGTCGACACATTATTACTGAATGTGTCGACACCATCTTACTTAGCCAATTTCTGTTTGTTCAACACAACTTATAAGTACTACAAAGTACTTGATACTACTTCAATGTGTCTTTATATCACTTGAATGTCTTGTTACCACTTCAACTTCATTGTTGATAATTTTGTGATTACACTAATCAATGGTTAACATACCTAATTCAATTTTAAATTTATTGAATTTGGTCTCATCTAGGGGCTTAGTAAACACATCTGCTATTTGATAATCTGTTTTCACAAATTCCAATGAGATGTCTTCTTTTTCTACATGTTCTCTAAGAAAATGGTATTTAATTTCTATATGCTTAGTTCTACTATGAGAAACAGGATTATTAGCAATAGAAATTGCACTCTTAGAATCACACAAAAGAGGTGTTCTACTTACTTGAATACCATAATCCTTAAGTTGATGCTGCATCCATAATAGCTGTGCACAGCAG
This sequence comes from Platanthera zijinensis, assembly GCA_039513925.1. Lineage (NCBI taxonomy): Eukaryota > Viridiplantae > Streptophyta > Magnoliopsida > Asparagales > Orchidaceae > Platanthera > Platanthera zijinensis. The sequence goes on from CM077093.1 coordinate 67,055,429, forward strand.
CTTCCAGCAGCAACATACTCAGACTCAGCTGTGGAAATTGCCACACTGGTCTGCTTCTTACTACTCCATGATATTAGTCTTCCTCCCAGGAATTGACAAGTACCTGTAGTACTCTTCCTATCCTCTCTACATCATGCAAAATCTGCATCTGAATAGCCTGTTAGTAGAAAATCTCTATTCCTAGGGTACCAAAGACCTAGATTAGGTGTGCCCTTAAGATATCTCAGGATCCTTTTGACTGTAGTATAATGAGATTCTTTAGGGCAGGCTTGGTACCTAGCACAAACACATGTAGCATACATAATATCTGGTCTACTAGCAGTGAGATATAGTAGTGAGCCAACTATTCCTCTATACAAAGTCTCATCAACAGGTTTACCTGCATCATCTTTGCATATGGGCATACTTGTTCCCATAGGAGTTCTCATGGTGGAGGATTACTCCATACTATACTTCTTAATCAATTCTTTGGTGAACTTAGACTGGGATATGGACAAGCCATCATCAGTCTGTCTTACTTGGAGTCCCAAGAAGAACTTAAGTTCCCCCATACTGCTCATCTCAAACTTCCCTTGCATAAGTTTGGCAAACTTTTTACAAAGGTTGTTTTGAGTAGATCCAAAGATTATGTCATCAACATATATCTGGACTAAGATGATCTTACCTTTGGATTCCCTAAGGAATAGAGTTTTGTCTATTTTTCCTCTTGAGAATTTATTCTCAATGAGAAATGTAGACAGGGTTTCATACCAAGCCCTTGGAGCTTGCTTTAACCCATACAAAGCTTTCCTAAGCTTATAAACAAAATCAGGTTTAAGAGGATCTACAAAACCTGATGGCTGCTCTACATATACTTCTTCTTTAAGATCTCCATTCAGAAATGCTGACTTCACATCCATCTGGTATACTTTGAAGTCTTGATAGGCTAAATAGGCAAGGAACATTCTGATTGCCTCCAGCCTTGCTACTGGAGCAAAGGTTTGATCAAAGTCAATCCCTTCTTCCTGTCTGTATCCTTTTGCAACCAATCTTGCTTTATTCTTCACTATTATTCCACTTTCATCTAGCTTGTTCCTATAGATCCATTTTGTGCCAATTATGTTGTGGACTCTTGGTTTAGGAACAAGCTCCCAGACATTGCACCTTCTGAATTTATTCAGCTCCTCTTGCATAGCATCAATCCAGTGTTGGTCTTGGATAGCTTCTTCAAACTTCTTAGGCTCCATTTGTGACAGGAAACTTGAATGTAGACCTGTGTTTTGATTTCTGCTTCTAGTTTGCACCCCCTATCTTGGATCACCTATTATCTGATCAGCTGGATGATCTCTTAAATGTCTTGTAGCTGGAGGAAGATTCCCTTCTAGTTGAACATCTCTAGCTCCTTCATTTAGCTGAATCTCTTGGTTTTCATCAGCTTCTATAGTGTCTTGTTCTCCCCCTGGACAGAAGCCTTCATTTTCCAATGCTCCATCTTTATTTGATACTTCAGTAATGGAGAGCTTGTCCATACTTTTGCTTATACCTGTTGAGTCATTTGATCTACAAGACAACTCACAGTTGATTAATCTTGTTTCATCAAACACAACATGCACAGATTCTTCAACAACTTGAGTAGTCAAGTTGAAGACTCTATAGGCCTTACTATTTGTGCTGTACCCAACAAATATCCCATCCTGGGATTTGGCAGCAAACTTAGTCAAATATGACTTGCCATTGTTAAGTATATAACACTTGCAACCAAAGATCCTAAAGTAAGATAGATTTGGTTTTCTGCCTTTCACAATCTCATAGGGAGTCATTTTGTGGCTTTTGGTGATGGTAGCCCTATTGATTACATGACAAGCAGTGTTAACTGCCTCAGCCCAAAAATATTCTGGGAGAGAGGTGTCACTCAACAGAGTTCTACCTGCTTCAATTAATGTTCTATTCTTTCTTTCAGCAATTCCATTTTGCTGAGGTGTTCTAGGTGAGGAGAACTCTTGGAAAATCCCAAAGTCTTTACACAATTTTGATATGCTTTCAGATTGAAACTCAGTACCATGGTCACTTCTGATTTTGACCACTGTACTATTCAGTTCATTCTGAATTTGCTTTACAAAATTAAGTAATACACTTGGGGTTTCAGATTTCTGTCTCAGAAAGAACAGCCATGTGAATCTAGAATAGTCATCTACAACCACAAAAGTGTAGACTTTCCTACCTAGACTGTGAACTGGCATAGGACCAAAAAGATCCATATGCAGGAGGTATAAGCACCTCATAGAATCCTTGTTTTCAAGGCTTTGAAAGGAGGATTTTGTCTGCTTGCCCTTTTGACAAGCTGAGCATATCCCTTCCTTTATACACTTAACTTGAGGTCCATTCCTCACTAACTCTTTGCTAAAGAGTTGGCCAATTGTCTTGTAGTTTAGATGAGCCAATCTCTTGTGCCACTTAACACAATGAGAAGCATTGTCATCAGCTACAAGACAGATGGAAGAAGCCTTATTCTCACATTCAAAATTAAGACAATATACATTTCTCTTCCTATACCCAGTCAATATGATCTTTTGATCACTTGACCTTTTGATATGACATCCATCTTTAACAAATGAAATGTCATATCCTAAATCACTTAGCTGGCTTATGCTTATTAGATTATGTTTCAAACCTTTTACATAAGCCACTTGAGTGATAGTAATTAGGTTAGAAGAAATGTTACCCAACCCTTTGATGACTCCTTTTTCAGATCCACCAAAGATCACTTTAGGTCCATCTTTGACAGATGAATACTCCTTCAGCAGCCCCTTTGTTCTAGTCATGTGCCTGGAACAACCACTGTCCAAGTACCATATAGGGGCATGGCCACTTGGACTATCCTGCAACACAGAATTACTTACCCTTAAAACCCAAGTAAGTCTTGGGTTCTTGGTTCAGGTTAGCATTAATAAAGCTACCATAACCTCTTCTAACAGGTAGATTATTGTTCTTTATAACACTTGTGTTATACCAGCAGTCTAGTGCAAAATGGCCTCTCTTGCCACAGCACCAACATTCAAACTTATTGTATCTAGATCTAGATACATCCTTGTCAGAAGAATTTCTGTTCATTGCTGGTGCTGCAGCAACTTCACCTACTGATTTCTTAAAACCATTTGGTTTATGACCATGGGTAGGCCTGCTTGCATTTACACCCTTGTTCTTCAGAACATTAGTCTTAATATGACCTTGAATATCTTCATGATCATATTTGTTAGAAGGCACTTCCACCTTACTAAACTTTATGGGGACTGAAAGGTTTAGTGGCTGAATAGGAGCTTTGCCTTTCCTCTTGAATCTGCCAGCCCTGGAGTTACCTTTAAATCCTAATCCAGCCTTACCCTTTTGAGTGACAAATTCATCTATCAAGGGTAAGACAGATTTTGGCTTAGAGTAACTAGCCACTAAATCCCTTTCAATTTTAAGTCTGGCCTCCAGACTCTTCACTTGATCATTAGTATAATTAATTGTGCCCATCTGAATAATAGTTATATTCTTCAGCTTGGCAATTTCATTTAATTTTTGATCAATAACTTTCTCTAACTCAGTTGTAGCAACCCTTAGTTCAGCAATTTCCTGAGCCTGAGATTTAACCAGGTTCTTGCTTTTCTTAAGGGCCTGCAACAAATCCCCATACTTGTCTATCAATTGATAGACATCTCCTTCAGATTCAGATGCATCTACATCTCTTGATGCAGATGTAGCTGATTCTTCACTTGTACTACAAACAGATGTAATAGAAGGACATTTTACCTTATTAGGACCAGACTGATTCTGGCATATGTCCTCTTCTGATCCTGCCATCAGCCCCATACACTGATGATCCTTTTGTTCATTGATGGAGTCTAGCAACTGCAGAAACTCCTCTTCTTCAGATGCAGCATATAGTCCAATATATGCTTCAGCTTCAGATTCTGACTCTGAAGTTGACTGGTCTGTTAGACTCTTATCTTTCTTTGTAACAAAGGATTTCTCCTTCTTGCCTTTCTGATGAGTCTTCTTCTTGTCTGAAGACTCCTTTCTCTTATTAGGACAGTCAGCCACTACATGTCCAGGCCTATTGTAATAATAGCAGACAATCTTTGAAGTAGTGGCTTTGCTGGACTTTGATCTGCTCTTCTCTTTCCTTGATGACCTTTTCTTCTGATAATAGTCATCAACTTGCTGTGATGTGGAAGGCCTAGACTTCCATTACTTCTTTTTCAAGAACCTCTGGAATTGCCTTGTGAATGCAGCAAAGTCTGCATCTGAATCACAGCTTTCTGAACCCTTATCTGAATTTTCAGAACTATCTTCTGCAACTTCCTTAGGAGGAGATGGTGATTTCCTCCTATTCTTTCTAGTGGCTTCTGCATTGAATGCCACAATCTTTTCTCTATGCTCTCCTCTTGAATTCTTTTCTTCCTCCTTCCTCACCATAAGTTGCATTTCATAGGATAGCAACTTTCCAAACAAGGTGGGAGGAGAGATCTCTGCCAATTTAGCCACTTCTCTTATGGCACAGATCTTTGTGTCCCAATCCTTTGTTAAGGATCTCAAGAATTTGTCATTCAGTTCATAAGTACTGAAGACTCTTCCATAGGATATAAGCTCATTCACAATTCTATAGAATTTCTTGTAGCACTCAGTTATGCTATCAGATTTTCCTTGTCTAAAACTTTCATACTCCTGATTGAGCATAGATTTTCTGTCCTGCCTTACTTCTTCAGATCCCTCCATGTAGACAATCAATGTGTCCCACATCTCTTTAGAGGTCTTGCAGTGAATCAGATTCTGAAATGTTGAATCATCTATGACACTAACAATAATGTTCTGAGCTCTTTTATCCATGGTTGCCAAGATGATTTCATCCTTGGTCATTTCTGAATAACTTTTTGGAGTTTGGATATTTGCATCAAGAACTGATACCTTTATTGGAATGAAGGGGCCTTCCTATACTATGATGTAAATCCTTGGGTCAGATGCCTCCATAAACAATCTGACTCTTTCTTTCCAAATTCCAAAAATTTCTTTCTTGCATATGGGTAATTTCATAGATCCTAGCTCCTTATGATTCTCACCAGAACCCATCTTTTTGAATCTTGATTCTGCCTTTCAGATCTACCTCAGACTGTTAAGTCCTTTTTGAGGAACCTCCCTCTGATACCACTTAATAGTTTTACTTTCAAGACAACCTAAACACCTAGAGGGGGGGGGGGTGAATAGGTTCTTATTGCTTGTTTATACTTCTAGGCAGAATTCAATTGCAGAAATAAAACATCCAGCACAGCAATCACAGAAATTGAAACATCACAGATTGCACAATGTTTTATAGTGGTTCCCCAAGGTTTGGGTACATCCACTTTCCCCCTCCACCTATCTAGCAGTATGCTAGATTCGGCCAAACTTCCACTATTCTCAGATCCGCAGATCCTACAGCTCAGAACCTGGATAGGTTCCTACAACTCAGGCTCAACAGCCCTACCTCAGCCTTGCCTCAAGGCCTACCACTCAGAGAAGAACCTTTTCCTACACTCAGGCAAATAGCCCTATCACTCAGAGATCACCTCTCCTACACTCAGCCTTTATAACACAGGCTTACAACTCAGATCTGTGTAAACAGATCCTACAGAAATTTAGAAAAGATATTTTAATGTCTTGCCTTTGTTGAGAGAGAAGAGGACAAGACACTTCTTGATCAGTTGATGAAATCAACTGAAACTGAGCTTTCTTCAAAGCTTCTTGAATCTGAACTTAGCTGAGTTGATTTCCAAACAGCTTCTTGAGAAACAACTGATGGCTTCCTTCTTCTTCTTCAAGATCACTGGATCCCTCTCTATCCAACACCTTTTCTGATACTTCAGACTTCTTCTTCTTAGATCTTCTGATGAAGATCTTCTTTAGAGCTTAGCACTTTCTTGAATTGAAACTTCAATAGGATCGTAATCCTTTTTTTTTCTTCTTAGATCTTCTTCTCTCTATATGATTTTCTTCTGAATATGTCTATTTATAGACTTTCTTCATGGTAACCGGCTGACCCGGTTTCTAACTATTTTCTGACAGGTCTGACAGCTTAAGTTAAACGGTGGCAACCCACAGCTGTCAAGTCTTCAAACAGTTCCTGTACCATAGCCTTGGACAGCAAAATGTCGAGACAGTCTGTCAGAAAGTGTCGAGACCAATCTGTCTATCTGTGTCGACACAAGTGACTTTGGTGTCGACACAGTCTTTGATGATGTCGACTAAGTTGTCTTTAAGTCGACACAGCTTCTTCAGAAAATAACTTGGTCTTGACTCTGCAGTGTGTCGACAAAAGTCCTGTGTGTCGACACAGTTGTTGTAGATTCAGAGCTCAGTATGTGTCGACTCAGCCTTCAGGTGTCGACACAGCAATCTTCAATCCTGCCAAAATGTGTCGACTCAGTCTTCTGGAGTCGACACAAGCATAGTCGACTTCTGCCAATATATGTCGACTCAATCTCAAGGTGTCGACACATCCTCCCTGTGTCGACACAGTTGAGGTCGACTATCTTTTTCTGTGAGTCGACTATCTTTCTCTGGTCGACTATCTTTTACTAGTCGACTATCTTCCACTAGTCGACTATCTTTCTCTGGTCGACTATCTTTCACTAGTCGACTATCTTTCACTGGTCGACTAACTTTCTCTGGGTGTCGACTATCTTTCACTGTGTCGACACTACTTCCCAGTGTTGAGGTCGACGATTTTCTTTATGTGTCGACACTGCTTCCCAGTGTCGACATAAATGTGGTCGACTATCTTTCTCTGTGTCTACACCGATATTCTGAAGTGTCGACACAAATATTCTGAAGTGTCGACACAATTTCTTCAGGTGTCGACACGTGGACTTAGAATATTTTTCTGCATTCTTTAATACTTCTTCACCTGCACATGTCAACTCAAAACAACATCAAATACATCTTGATGTATATCATTGAGCTAAGTTGGGCTTCTTCAAATCAGGTACACATTTTCCAATGTACCCAACAATATTTATATAAGTAAGAGTAAATATACAAAAGAGTGGCAAACTCATCATAGAATGAGCATAAACACCGGCAAAATCCGGCACCTACGGTGGTGGGATTCTACCAAACACACCAAAAGTAAAAAAAAACCTCACAAGGGCCCAAGGAAAGGTGGTCTCATTTATTGACACACCCATAACCGGGGAAAAACCTGTACCTGAGGTGATTGGAACCTACCAAACACACCAATAATAACAAAACCCACACCAGGTAAACCCACTAGGGCAAAGATTCATAAGCTGGTGTTAGGTTGGTGGTCTTTTATCCACTGCCAACCATGGGCTACACCAAAAACATTCATAAAACACCAATAAAACCCTAACCGAAAACACAGGATTACTCCAATAGCAAAAAGGAAGAAAAATCCCTAAATTCACCCTAAGGCCAGAATCGACGAATTGGACTCAATTCGACAAGAAAATTCTCAGTCCAAACTGATTCGTCGAGTATACTCGACGAATGTAGTAGACACTCAACGAATTATACCTAGCAAAATTAACTAACCCTACGATACTCGATGATTCAGCTAACATAACCTTGATACTCGACGAATCGGCAAAATTACCTAAGTCCACGGGAAAATTCGTCGAGTACAATCGACGCATTCGACTCCAAAGCAGTCTCACTCGATGCCTGGAATTAACTCCATGGTTTTACTTTAATCAGTGCCTTTACTCGACGCCTAGCTAAGTTCACTCAGCGCACTCGACGCCAAAGGCAGTAACACTCAAAACACTCAATGCCATTTGGTCCACTCGACACTCTTGACGCCAAATAGACAATACTCGACAAATTCATCGAGATTACACGAAGCATTTGACTTAGTCACACAGACCACTCGACGCTCTCAACACCAAGTCAAATTCACTCAATGCCAAGACTGATACTCGACGAACTCGACGCCTAAACTCAACGAATGCAGAATTACTCAACGGCAAGGCTGGTACTCGACGAACTCGATGCCTAAACTCAATGAATGCAGAATCACTCAATGCTAAGGCTGATACTCGATGAATTCGTCGAGAATACTCGACGAATTTGCCTTATTCCAAAACTCACACTTGACAAAATCTACTCTGGCCTATACGACGAATTTAAACTTAAGCTAACTATCATCTACGCCGAATTCCAACTTAGAATAATAGTCATATACTCGATGGGTTAACCCAGACTAACATTCATATACTCGACGGGTTAACCTAGACTAATAGTCATATACGAAGAAATTTACTTAAGCTAACTATCACATAGTTGAAGAATTAACGTAGTCTAACTGCCCTCTAATCGACGGATGGCCCTTAACCGAAAATCCAACACTACGCAGTAGATCAGCCTTGTCCGAACCCTACACTACTCCTAAATGCAAACGAGGGAAGAAAATAAACAGGAAACACACAAAGGAAGACATAGAAAGGGGAAGAAATCACCACTTGCCCCAAATCGCCTGAAATTCGGCCACGCAAGCGCTCCTCCTCAAGGATCTGGCTGCAAGAACACCTAGGCAACCATTCCTGAAACTTTTCTAGACAAAAAAGGGTAAAAAAATGAATTCCCTAATGCCCAAAAATTCAAGAAACAGGAAAAACCCACTGTACAAACATAGATCTCGGCGAGAGCTATCCGAATCTACCCTCCGACGATGATTTCGTGCACCGGAGCTCCAACAATCGACGGCCGAAAGCTCTGTGATGACTGCCGCTTTCTCTCTTTCACAAATCGGTTTGACGGCTTTGGGAGAGATGATGAATAGGGTTTCCGTCATATCGTAAGGTTATATATATAATGTAATATATTATTATTACACTAAACGACCAAACGATCGAAAATTCCAAATCATCTCGGAATTCTACGAAATTCGCACCGAAGCTAAATATCAATGCTATGAATCCAACGGCGAAGTCAAAATCTAAATCTGACAAACCAAACTCAGGTAAAAACTCACTGATGTCCAAAACACCGAATATCCCAAAAAGGCTCCACCGAGTTCAAAAACAAACTCGGCTCACAAGGGAAATCTCAAAAACACACTAGAAACTATCCAAGCTAATATTCTAAGTCAAAACCCCGGATACCAAAAAGGAAAAGTCACGCTCCAGAAATAGTATCGGCCAACTTCGCCTCAACATAACGCCCTGACATCAAAAATATGCCACTAAAGAAATTAAAATAAACATTGAAAAATCAGGGGCATTACAGCCACTCCCCCTAAAAGAAAGTTTCCTCTCGAAACTTGAAACACAACTGAATCTTCTATAGAAGGAAAAATAACAATAGATTATCGAATAGAAACACTTACCAAAAGAAATTAAGAGAACAGGTGAGGATGAGCCTCTCTCATAGTTGTTCCAACTCCCAAGTTGCGCTCTCCACGTCTTGGTTTCGCCACAAAACTTTGACCATGGGTATTGTCTTCCTTCGCAACACCCGATCTTGAGTATCCAGAATGCGAATAGGCATCTCAACATAAGAAAGATTAGGCTGCAATTGGGGCACCAATCGAGAACATGTAGTTCACTAAGCACACATTTCCACAACTGGCTCACATGAAACACATCGTGCACACCAGGGAAATTTGCGAGCAAACCCAGCCGCTATAGGTTGACACTCCGATGCGTTCAATAACTTAGAAAGGTCCACATACCTAGGATTCAACTTGTGGTTCCTTCCAAACCTCTTAACACAAAACATCGGAGAAACCTTGAGAAAAACCATGTCCCCAACTACAAATTCCAGATCAATCCTTCACCGATTAGCGTTCTTCTCATAACGCTCCCTAGCTATTCGAAGCTTCTCTCAAATATGCGTCACAGAAGTGTTCATCTCTTCCAAAGCTTTTGGACCCAATAATGGTCCTTCACCAACTTTGGCCCAAAACAAGGGAGTTCTGCAATGTCTCCCATACAAAGCCTCAAATGGGGCAATATGCATGCTCTCCTGATAACTGTTATTATAGGTGAATTCCATCAATATCAGCCGCTCATCTTACGCTCCCCCATGGTCCAAGATGTAACATCTTATCATATTATCCACAATCTTATTTACTCTCTTTTTCTAACCATTGGTCTGCGGATGATAAGCGGTTAAATATCAAAGGTCGGCACCCAACCCTTCCAGTAAACTTTTCCAAAAATGAGATGTAAACCTGGAATCTCGATATGACGCAATACTAACAGGTACTCCATGTAGTCTGATGACCTCATCCAAATATAACTCTATCATTTTCTTCATGGAGTAATCAATCTTAAATGGCACGAAGTTAGCACACTTTGTTAGTATGTCAACTATGACCCACACTGAATCATGTCCTCGAGGAGATCTCGGCAAACCAGTAATAAAGTCCATAGAAATTCTCTCCCACTTCCAACTTGGAATCTCCAAAGGCATCAGCTTGCCACCAGGCCTTCCATGATCTAGCTTAACACACTTGCAGGTGAAGCACTCAGACACAAACTTGGCTATATCATTCTTCATTCCATACCACCAAATGATCTGCTTCAGATCTATATACATCTTGGTAGAACCAGGGTGGTAGGTAACACTAGAACCATGTGCCTCCCTGCAAAACTTATCTCTAATATCCTCAACAGTAAGGATACAATATCTACCGCGGTACTTCAAAGTACCCGCATCATCGATTGAAAAGTCCGGTAATTCCCCTTTCTCAGTCCTACTATGAAGGTGCTGCAAATCAGGGTCGTCCTTTTGATGTAGCTTTCTAAGTGTAATCCATGAAGGCTCTGCTACTTCCAAGCTTCTTGGCGAGTCTCTACTTCTGACTGAGATACCCATTAACAGAAACTCTTCCACCAAGGAATCCATAGAAAGTTCAAAGATCTGTGCGGTCTTTCTACTCAAGGCATCGGCTACCACATTGGCTTTGCCTGGATGATATAGAATATCAACATTATAATCCATGACATACTTTAACCATCTACGCTGGCGTAGATTCAAATCCTTCTGAGTGAATACATACTTCAAGCTCTTATGATCCGTATAAATCTTGCAAAATGCACCATACAACAGATGTCTCCATAAATTTAAGCAATAAATGTCCGCCGCAAACTCCAAATCATGAGTAGGATAGTTCCTTTCATGTATCTTTAATTTCCTTGACCCATATGCAACTACCCTGCCTTCTTGCATCAAGACACATCCAATCCCGACGTGCGATGCATCCACATAAACAGCATACTCCAATCCTTTGGTAGGCAAAGCCAACACTAGAGAAGTGCACAATCTCTTTTTCAATTCCTGAAAAGCTTCATTGCACTTATCTCTCCAAACAAATGATGTGTTCTTCTGCGTAAGCTTAGTCAGCGGCGCAGACAACGTAGAAAATCCTTCCACAAACCTTCTATAATAGCCTACCAACCCGAGGAAGCTTCTTATCTCTTTAGGTGTGGTAGGTCTTTTCCAATCAATTATGGCAGCTATCTTTTCTGGGTCAACAGAAATTCCATCCTTACTCACAACATAACCCAAAAAGGAAACCTGAGGTAGCCAAAACTCGCACTTACTCAATTTTGCATACAACTTATGCTCTCTCAAAGAAGATTGAACTAACTGCAAGTACTGGGCATGCTCCTCAGTACTCCAGGAATAAACTAGAACATCATCAATAAAAATGACCACAAAACAGTTCAGAAAATCTTTAAACACTCTGTTCATCATGTCCATAAAAGCAGAGGGTGCATTCGTTATTCCAAAGGACATTACTAAGAACTCAAAATGTCCATGCCAAGAACAAAAAGCGGTCAGTGGAACATCCGTCTCACGGATTCTCAACTGATTGTAGCTTGAACGAAGGTCAATCTTCGAAAACACCATACTACCATGCAACTGATCAAACAAATCATCTATTCGCAGCAAGGGATACTTGTTCTTGATAGTTACCTTATTTAGTTCCATATAATCGATGCACAACCTCATAGATCCATCCTTCTTCTTTACAATCAACACGGGAGCACCCCAAGACAAAGAACTTGCTAAATTAATCCACACTGCAACAACTCATCTAGCTGGGTACACAACACTTCCAGCTCACATGAGGCCATACTGTACGGTGCCTTAGCAATAGGGCGAGTACCCGGCTCCAAATCTATAATAAACTCCATATCCCTCTCAGGCGGAAGACCGAGATGACTAACAGGGAAAACATCAGGAAACTCATGCACCATAGAAATATCCTTGACATGCGGGAAACCACCAATAGTTTCCAAAATAGAAACCAAAAAAGAAAAATAGTTGGAATCTAAAAGTTTCCAAGAACATACCGCAAAAATTATTGGGGAATCCTAGCACGGAAAACCATACACACTCCTGGGATGGCAATTTTCCATCTTGAAGTCCAAATTCTTAACCTTGTATTGAATAACCGCGTTATATCTGGACAACCAGTCCATGCCTAAGATCACATCAAAGTCCTCTAGGTCCAGCACCTTCAAATCAGCAAAAGCAAGTGTTTGGTACATTGGACACAATGTACTTGATTTGAAGAAGCCCTTTCAACTCAATGATATACACAAATATGTATTTGATGTATATTTCAGTTCATGCTTGCAGGTTGCCTATGTCATATTGATTAGACAGGTAGTCCAAGTTACATTGACAGGTGGACTCTAAGAAGTTGACTCAAAAGTGAAGAAAATTGTCTGAGTACAAAATCATCAAGTGTAGTCAGTAAAGTGCTGTGTGAAGTCAGCACAGTCAGCAAAGTGCTGAGTGAAGTCAGCACAGTCAACATCTAGCAACTTGCAGTTGAAAAAATTGGCAAAAAACAAAAGTGTCGACACACTTCAACTATGTCGACACCTTTGTAGAAGTTGTGTCGAGACAAGTCTGTTATCTTGACACCTTGAACACTAAGTTAGCAGTGTCGAGGCAAGTCTGTTATCTCGACACCTTGAAAACTAAGTCAGCAGTATCGAGACAAGTCAGCTAACTCGACATATTGAATATTCAATAACAGTAGTGTCGAGACAAGTTAGCTATCTCGACACCTTGAATACTAAGTCAGTAGTGTAGACGGGTCAAATATCTCGACACTTTAAAGCTTAATACAGTTGTATCGAGACAATACAACTGTCTCGACACAAAGAAGACTGAAATGTAGACTTAAACAAGTGTCGACAACAGCAGACTAGAGTGTCGAGACAATTCAACTGTATCGACACAGTGAAGAATTAAAGAAAGTATAAAAGTGTCGACACCCAGCAGACAATTGTGTCGAGACAATTCAACTATGTAGACACGATGCAGATTTACAGATGTTGACACAGATGACAGTTGTGTCGAGACAAGTCAACTGTCTCAACACTTTCAAGTTCAGCCTGAAAATTCTTCTAAGTAAAATTGTGTCGAGACTGCTAAGATGTATCGACACCTTCTAAGAACACTTAAGTAATATAGTGTCGAGACACTTCGGACATCTCGACACTTACGTTTCTAAAGATGTGCAGAGTCAGCACAAAAGTGTCAAGAAAAGTAAGAAATGTCACATCAACTACAGTAACGTGGTATCTCAACAGAAATATTTTAAAGGAGAATTTGAAGTATGATGTCACATGCTGATATCACCCATCAGAATCCAGCAATTCATAAAGGCTATAAATAGAGGGGTTGTCTTCACAGAAGGAAGCAATTATTAGCAGATCAGAAATTCTCATTCTAATTTCTTCCAAGTCAGGGGAGGAAGACAATTCCAAGGAAGAGGAGGAAGACGAAAGTCTTCAAGAAGATCTTTAGATTCTTTTATCAAGTAATCAAAATATTCAAGTGGATCTATTCTACAAATTCCTTAAGGAAATCAAGCCGATCATTAAGAAGATTGCAGATCCAGAGAAGTATCTCTTCAGTCTGATTATTCATGAAGATTTAATCAAGTGCAGCTAAATTGAAGAATTTGAATTCATTCAGATAAGTTAGATTATAGATTGGTTTTCCTATTAAACATACCTCTTAATTTTTGTAAGATCTCTGTGGGATCTGAGTGGGTAGGAGAGTTAATATCTGAGTTGTAAGCCTAATTTATAAAGGCTGAGGTAGGGTTCTTGAGGGACCTGAGGTAGGTGATTTGAGTGGGATCACTGAGGTGTAAGCCTGTGTTATAAAGTCTGAGGTAGGGTTCTTGAGGGACATGAGGTAGGATATTGGGTGAATCTCTAGGGTAGGACTTGTAGGTCTGAGTGTAGGTTTCTTAACAGAAACTGATCCTGTAAGATCTTTGGATCTGAGTCGAAGAGGAGGAGATATAATCTTATTTAGCGCATTGCTAGTGATGAAGAAGGGGGAAAGTGGATGTACCCTAGATAGGGGAACCACTATAAATTATCTGTTTATTGTGATTTGCTTGTGCTTGTGCTGTGTACTGAGATTTGCTGTGCAGTGTTCTGTGGTGTAATTATGCTGAGTTATTGTGAAGCTTATTTTTAAAGTATATTATCTACTGAATATAATATCTGTTGAACAGTTAATCTAAGTGACAGAATTTTTAAAAAGACACATATTCACCCCACCCCACCCCCCACCCCTCTAGGTGATTATCTGCCCATAGGATTATCTTTCATATGGTACCAGAGGGAGGTTATTCAAGAAAGACTTAATAGTCAGAAAAAGATCCAAAGGGTAGTTGAAAAATAACATATCTAATGGATTCTGAATCTCACAGAGAACTCAACTATATGAAACTGCCAATATATACTAAGGATAACTTTGCTATATGGAAGCAAAGAGTGAGATTGTTTATGGAGGCTTCAGATCCAAGAATCTTTTTCGCTATACAAGAAGGACCATACATTCCAATGAAGATATCTGTCCTAGATGCAAATGTTCAAACTCCTACGAAACTGTCTGAAATGACAAAGGATGAGGTGGTTCTGCCACCATGGATAAAAGAGCTCAAAATATAATTGTCAGTGCAATAGATAATTCAACTTTTCAGAGTCTAGTGCACTGTAAAGCATCCAAGGAGATGTGGGACACTCTCATAGTCTACATGGAAGGCACAGAAGAAGTAAGAGATGACAGAAAGTCTCTACTAAATCAGTAATATGAGGCATTCATACAAGGAAAGACTGATTCTATAGAACTATGTTATGAAAAGTTTTTTAGAATAGTAAATGACTTAAAGAATTATGATATATAATTCTCAAATTATGAGCTCAATGATAAATTTCTGTGATGCCTAAATAAAGAATAGGACATCAAGATTTGTATTATAAGAGAAATAGGGAATCTGAGAAACATGTTACCCCAAGACTTATATGGGAAGTTATTATCACATGAGCTTCAGCTAAATTCTAGAAAAGCTGAAGTTGAATCTGCTAGAAGTTCAACTCAGACAAAATCTGTAGCCTTCAAAGCAGATACATCAAATAAGTCTAGAAGAGAAATCCCATCATCACCAAGAAGGGATGAAGATACAGATAGCACTGGAACCTGTTCTTCATCAGAAGAATTATCAGATGATGAATTGTCACTGTTTACCTCACAATTCAAGAAAATGATGAGAAGAAGGAAGCAGTGGAATAAGAAGAAATCAACTGGACCAAGTTCCAGTAAAAGAAAAGACAAACACAGATACAAATCTATGGTCAGGTATGATTCTCATCAGAATAAACAATTTAAGACTAACATTATCTATTATATTGTAATAGGCCTGGGCATGTCATTGCTGACTGTCCAGTAAAAAGAAAGGAGAACAAAAAGTCAAAAGAAAAGAAGTTTTATAAAGACAAGAAATCAGAAAAAGGTTTGATGGAAAAGAAGCTAAAGACTGTATCTGATAATG
Organism: Platanthera zijinensis; assembly: GCA_039513925.1. NCBI lineage: Eukaryota > Viridiplantae > Streptophyta > Magnoliopsida > Asparagales > Orchidaceae > Platanthera > Platanthera zijinensis. The sequence continues at coordinate 67,071,261 of CM077093.1, forward strand.
ATATTAATTCAACGGAATCAGAAGAACATGTTTTGCATTGTTCTCCTATGAAGAAGAATTCATTAGAGAGGCCATATACAAGGGCAATAAATCCACAACTTCATCACATTATGGTGATTCTGAAGATGATATGGAGGTTAATTTGATGGCACTGTCTGATAATCCAGATACAGAAATTTCTAAATGTCAGGATACTCACGTAATCTTTGATAAGTCCTGTTGTTCTACAAATTATGTTCATGAGACTGTTGATGAGCTAGACTCATATGATTCAAAGTTTGATTCACATAAGTCTAACCCTGAGACTGAACTGCAGTAGCTCACAGTCAAATTTTGAAAACTATTGGAAGCTCTTGTAAATAGCAAGAAGCTTGTCAAAGAACAAGCTATAGAGATTGCATCACTAAAAGGTCTTGAGTATCATCATAAGATAGCTACTCAGAAAATAGTTCTTCAAAGCTCAAAGTTAGCAAAGCTGACTAAGATCATTGATGATCAAATTATGTTGATAAAACAAAAAGATGCAATCATTCAGGAGTTAGAACTCAAAACTCCTGAATGAGAAAAGACTAGTACAGCTATTTTCTAAACCTAAAACTGTGCTGCTCATTATAGATACCTTCTCAGGAACACCTGTAAGTGGACTTGGTTATGCTAAACCTAAGAGAAGAAGAGGCAAAAATCTGACAAGACAAAAGGGTCCAGTCATTACACAACCTGTGTTTTAGACTAAGGGAAAATAAACCCAGAAGTCTGGACCAATTGGACCAAAATCATATGTGAATAGGAAAGTTATTCCTAATGTGCTTGCTCTAAGGAGGACTATTGTAACTGAGAGACAAAATAACCATTTTCTCCCAGTCAAAATACAACTGTCAAGTTTGTTGATTCCTATCCAAAGGAATGTCAGCACAAAGTTCCTTCTATTCCTCCAAAGAGGAGGTACAACAGATATGAATGATGGTGGTGTAGAAAAGTAGGACACTTTTCCTTGGATTGTTGGTTGAATAACACTGTGTCTCATACTCAGAAAATAAACCCAATTAAGATGTTCACAGGTGGTCTCAATGGAGCCACAACTATCAAGAACCTAGGACCCAAGACAATTTGGGTTCCTAAGGAAAAATAAATTCTTATTTTGCAGGAATGTCCAAGCACCAGAGATAGGCCCATTTGGTACTTGGATAGTGGGTGTTTTAGATACATGACTGAAACAAGGAACAATTTGAGGGAATTTATCCCTATGAAGAATGGACAAAAGGTGACCTTTGGTGGATCTAACGAAAGAATTACCAAAGGTTATGGTAAGATCTCAAATGGCTTAGTCACTTTTACTAAAGTAGCTTATATGGAAGAATTGCAACACAACCTTATAAGAATTAGCCAACTTTGTGACCTTGGCTATGACATTTCATTCCACAAGGATGAGTGCCTAATAAAGAAGTCAAGTGACTAAGAGGTCATCTTGATAGACACTAGGTGTGGGAATGTGTATTGTTTGAATTTTTTTTGTTTAAATTAAGACTCACTCTTATGTCTAGTTATAAATGAGAAAGCCTTACACTATGCCTAATGGCACAAGAGGCTAGCTCATTTGAACTATAAGGTCATAGGCAAACCTTTTAGTAAAGAGCTTGTTAGAAATGGTCCTAACACTAAATACTATAAGGGGAGCATTTGCTCTGCATGCCAAAAGGCAAGCAGACCAAAGCTTTATTCAAAAGTATTGAAACAAAAGACTCAATGAGGTGTTTATACCTCTTGCATATGGACTTGTTTAGCCCTATGCCAGTTCATAGACTAGGAAGGAAAGTCTATATTTTTTTGATTGTTGATGATTATTCCAGATTTACTTGGGTTTTCTTTCTAATGAAAAAGTCTAAAACTCCTGATGTCTTCAAGACATTTATCAAACAAATACAGAATGAATTGAACAGTTCTGTGGTCAGAATCAGAAGTGATCATGGAACTGAATTTCAATCTGAATGCATGACAAAGTTTTGTGAATAACTTGGGATTCAGCAAGAGTTTTCCACTCCAATAACACCCCAGCAAAATGGAATTGCTGAGAGAAAGAACAAAACTCTCATTGAAGCTGGAAGAACCATGCTAAGTGATTCTTCTCTCCCAGAATATTTTTGGGCTGAAACAATTCACACAGCATGTCATGCTCTTAATAGATCTTCAATCAACAAAAGGTTAAATAAGACTCCTTATGAACTAATGAAGGGAAGAAAACCAAACTTTGCTTATTTTAGAATCTTTGGATGTAGATGTTTTGTCCTAAATAATGGGAGAACATACATTACTAAATTTGCTGAGAAGTCCTATGAAGGCATATTTGTTGGTTATAGTAACCACAGTAAGGCCTATAGGGTCTACAACTTGAGGGATCAAGTTGTGGAGGAGTCTGTTCATGTTGTATTTGATAAAAGTTTTATGTTTTACAATGATAAGCCAGGTACATCAAGCACAACAAGAGAAGACTTGAAGCTAAAGGAGCTAACTATAGAAGATTAAGTTCCAGCAAGCCAAAATATACAAGATGGAGTAAACATTGTTGAAGAAGTGTTTGCACGGGAATAGACAGAAGAAGAAACTCAGCAACAAGTTGTAGTTAATCCAAGAGAAGAAGTCACAGTACTTGTAGCTATCAGACATCTAAGGGATCAACCAAGGGAATTGATCATTGGAGATGTAGCTCAGGGTGTGACCACAAGAACTTGACTTCAAAACACTGTGATGTACTGAAGTTTTCTGTCTTAAACAGAACCAAAGTAATTTGAAGAAGCCAATATAGATCCATTTTGGATAGGTGCAATGCAGGAATAATTGAACCAATTCAAGAGATGTAACGTCTGGAAGCTGGTTCCCAGACCAGATTACTGTAACATTATAAGAACAAAATGGATATACAGGAACAAACTGGATGTGGATGGCGTTATAGTCAGAAACAAAGCTTGACTGGTTGCAAAGGGATATAGATGATGTTTTAGTTGTCTACCTAAATCACCTAAAGGGGGTGAATATATGAGGTCTGCGTCTTTTTGCGGAATAAAAATTGAACGAACGAAGCGCAGAAAATAAGCACACACAACACAGAGAACACAAGGTCTATAGTGGTTCCCCAATCTTGGTACGTCCACTCTTCACCTCACCGATCTAGCAACACGCTAGACTCGGCTACTTCACTATTACCTTGGATTGAAAACCAATACTACAACTCGGAGCAACGCCCCTACAACTCAATCCACAACACGGATCTACACTCGGAAGAAATACTTCCTACAACACTCGGAGACAAAATCTCCTACAAGATAAAGATTTTGTAAATAAAATTATACAAATAGAATATCTCAGATCTGAATCTTCAGCCTTTCTTCTTCCTTGAATCTTTCAAGCTTTCTCAGAAATAGGTTGAAGAAGACAAGCTGAAAACTGTTCTAGATCTTAAAACCTAGATCAGCACGATCAAGATGAGGACCTGTGAGAATAAGAATGCCTTGATATGTTGATCTAATCTTTCTCTAAATCACAGAAATCATAGAAGTGTGGCAGCGAGATCATCGATGAAGAGAGGTGGCGGCGGCTTCCCGATTTAGAATATTAGACGATTCAAAAAACTTTGTATTTCTCGAATTTTTCTTCTGATACTCTTCTTAGGGTTAGTCGAAATGATTAGACCTTTTATAGGAATAATCTAACGATCATAATCATAAAGACATAACACGTGGACCAATAATCATGGAGATTAATTTGAAATCTGGTCCCGTCAGACTTAACGAATTTTCAGAGAAAAATTGTCTGCATTAATCGAGTGGAATATGACTACTCCAGTAATCACTTTGACTTCTCGAGAAAAGGATGTAAAGTTCTCGAGAACAATCCTTAGAGAAAAATTTGAAATAACTTCTGGCTACTCGAGTAATAGAATTGACTTCTCGAGAAGTAGCTAGACTTCTCGAGGACTAATGCTTCACTACTCGAGAAATAGATATACTTCTCGAGAACTCTACTTCTGTTACCTAAGACAAGGATAAATTTCTCGAGTACTCGACTTCTGTTACTCAAGACAAAGTCTTGTACTACTCGAGTAATGGCCTTAGCTACTCGAGTACTACACTTAGAAACATTCTGAACTAGACTTTTCTGATAACTCAAGAACAAGCAAAGATGTACTCGAGTACTACACAGCTTCTTGAGAACTAACTTTAAATCATCTCGAGAACTACTTCAGTTACTCGAGTGTTAAACTTAGCTTACTCTAGAACTGACTATAAATCTACTCGAGTACTAAAGTTATTTCTCCAGTAAAACACTTAGAAAAATTTTGCTTTCAGAAAATTTTCTTTCTTCAAGGAAATCTACAACTAGTCTTTCTCCTACAGGTTTAGTGCTTGAAAGTGAAGTGTATCCCAATAGAGAGGCTACACATGAGTTAACACCATGGATCACACAATGAGGGATTATATTGTATGGTCCCGTGTTTGGTGACTCATTGTAGAATGACATTGGTCTACACTTTGGCAATTAAGTCCTGCAAACACATAACTCAAACAAGACATCAAATACAACTTAATTCATCTTAGTTTAAGGGTGACTTCATACAAATCTAGGTTATTATGGATACAATACCCAACAATCTCCCCCTATTTGTAGAAGTCAGAATCCTTTACACTAAGGTGAATTATATCAAGATAAACAAACAAAGTGACTAGCTACCACATAGAATAGGAAATAAAATGCTAAGTAATGAAGAGAAAATCAAATCATCAAAATTAAATATTTATATCTATATAGAATTGTCCATGCTTCTATTTCAACACAATCTCAAAACACAATCTAGATCATTTGTCATTCCTTGCTTTGCTGTTGTTGCTGTTGTTTTTGCTGTCTTTCCTTCTTTTCTTGTTGTCTCCTATGATAGTTGAAGGGTTTAGGATAGTACTTTGGGGGTTTAGGAGGAGCATTTGGATTGTTCCTTCCATACTCTTTATCATAAATTCTTATCTTAGTTAAGGATTTCTCATACAATTCCCACTCAGAGGAGCTATAATGATTAGTCCTACTTTCATTGTAATCCATAACTAGTTTGAGTGTATCAAGGATTAAAGACTTAGAAGTAGACTCCAAATTTCAGCAAATTCTTGTTCTCTCAACTTTTCAGATTCTGGATTAGGGATGGACTTGCTTGCAGATACTCTATCACCATACTTTATCTCTTAGGAATTTGAATTTCAGGAGGTGCTTGATAAAGCACATCTGTCTGATCAGTTTCCTAAACCTGAGCATAAGTATCTGGAAGTGGTGCTTTTGAGACTTTAGGTCTTGGAGAAAAATTTGGTTGTTGAACTAGAGGATGCTGAGCAGTAGGATTCAGATGATGGGGAATCACATTTGGATCAGCTTGGAAATCAGGTAATATTTGATTATGCATCCACGCAGCTGTATCATAAGTATGAAACTTTACACCATCTATTTGATTTTGGACATCAGCATGAATTTCCTTCTTTTCTTCCCAGAGAGTTTTCATGTTTGCATCTGATTTTTCTAAGTATTCTTTTACTAAGCTCTCCCCCTTTCTGACTTCTACAGATAGGGTGGTAATAGCATCTTCTTTGAAGGTACCAACTTCTTCACAAGTTTTGAAGTTATGTTCTTGGGCTTTCTTTTCTAACTAGATTTGATTATTAGCAAGAGTTACTAACTGGTCCATCACCTGACCAATGCTGGTTATGGTGTTGTCCAGAGCTTTCCCACCTATTTGGAATAGATATTTCAGCTCATCAGTGTTATGAGGGATCTCTGCAAATCCTCTTCTCATCTCTTTTTCCAGAGCAGTTACTTTATCAACCACAACTTTTAAATATTCATCAAAATATATTCTCTGTTGTGCTAGCAGTAATTAATTCTTACGGAAAATATCATCAGCAACAAGAGTTTGAACTTGAGGAGCTGGAGGAGGAGGAGCAGTCCATGGAGCAATTTCTTCAATGACAACTATGTTCTTGTCTCTTGTAGTTTGAATCAAAATATCACCTTCCTCACCAAGAATGGTGGGAAGAGAAAAATCTAAGCTTTTAAGAGGAGCCTCAGCTGGTTCTAGGGTGGCTTCTTTCTCATCAGAAATAAGAACTATTTCTTCCTCTTGAATGTCTGCAGTAGGTGATTGATAAGGAGCAGCTGGAGGAGGGGTAGAAACTCTTTCTACTAGATTTGAAGGAGCAGGCTCCCCCTCAGTAGCTGCACCAGATGTGCCAGCTACTTGAGGTAGAGGATGAGATGGAGTCATGTCCTCATTCTCTGGATGATCATGTGCCTTAGCAGCTTGGGTAGGATTCTTGAGTTTAAGCTCCCATCTTTGTATAGAAGATATAGAGACTTTATTCAAGTGGTGAATGGTTGTACCTTTAGATAAGTCAAAAATCTCTTGCTTGAACTCATACAGAAGTAGAGAAATAATACTTGCATAGTTAGGTGCTTTGATGCTTTCTCTTATCTTATCAAAAATCATCATTCATAATTGAAATTTCTTCCTACATATGATTGTTGTCATCATGGCAAAGAAGTCTGCAGTGATGAAGCTTATAGAAGTAGTCTTGCACAGAAGTACTTTGCCAAGAATATCAACTAGAAGTTTGCTTTTTGTATTTAGGTCAGGTCGACGAATGGTGTTTATAACAACATAAATTCCACGGAAACTATAAGCTCTGTCATAGTCCTCGATGGTTAGGTCGTCTTATTCTTCAATCACAGGTAGTTGAAGAAGTGTAGAAACAACTGTCTTTGAGTGTTTGATTTTGATTCCAAGAACTCTTGTCTTAAGAATCTTTCCATTTATCCTTACCTTTGCATTCTGAAATAACTCTTCAACCTCTAGAAATAAAGTTTGCATGGTTGCTCTAAAACGAAGGATAATCCAGCAGTTTCCAGAAGGAGAAGAAGATTCTTAAAGTCATCTGAAATCTCTGCAATCCCAGTCGAAACAAGTTCGCTTCTGATCCCTATCTTATAAGTAGGAGCCATCGATCCAGAGAAGAGCGAGAATTTACTGTATGGAGAGAATCGGCGACAAGTTCTGCGAAGGTGGCAAAAGGCGAAAAGTTTCCTTCTTTTCTCTCGAAACGAGGTTTAGAGATCGATTGATTTGGAATTTTCGGACTTTTCTATTTATATAAGTCTTAATTTATGATAGTTATGGAAATAATATAAGTAACATACCTGAGAATATGGCGGCATAACATCTGAGTGCGAATATCAAAATTTGAACTTGAAAACTAAAAGTTGCTTCAGATTTCTTGATTGGACAAGCATTACTCGAGTGAATAGACTCTAGTTCTCGAGTAATAACTGGAGGTTCTCGAGAAGTATCTTATTACTTGAGAAGCATTTCTTAAGAAGTATCTTATTACTAGAGAAGTATCTTATTACTCGAGAAGCATTTCTCGAGAGGAAGACTTGTTTCTCGAGTGGTCCAAATTAGTACTCGAGTAGTAAGGGTCTTACTCGAGAAATGAAGTCCAAACTTAAGAATTTCAGAATTTTTGAAGTGTTGCCTGATCCTTGAGCTTTGTTGTGAGTTCTTGTTTTTTATTCTTTTTTATTGAGCATGCCAAGTTCTGTTTTGAAGAATGAGAATTTGGCCTTGTCAAGCGGCTTTGTGAAAATGTCTACAACCTACCTGTCAGTTGGGACATACTGGAGTTTGATGTCTCCATGCTCTACATGCTCCCTAATTAAGTGATACTGTTGGAACACCCTTTTTATATTTGGGTCAGGATAACTATGCTAAGGATGTTGACCTAATTGTATAGCATAGGTCATTGAGTGTGAGTTTAGAACTTAGGTTATTTGAGATTTAGTTCTGCTCAGCTCGACGGAGAGTCGACCCCAGCTCGACGTAGAGTCGTCCTCAGCTCGACGCATAGTCGACTGCTGCTCGACGCACAGTCGATCGCAGCTCGACGCAGCGTCGTTCTCAGTTCGACGTAACGTCGAGTTCTGCTCGACGTTGTGGCGTGTATCTCTCTGCTTCAATTTTACTCTCTGATCAACGGTCAGTCGAGCTCAGATCGACGCTTCAGGAAGAGTTCGACGTTTTAAGTTCTCCCGTCTGTCAACATTTGAAATTCAAATGAGAGATTTTTCAAGCAGTTATTGCAAGAGATCCCATGGCCGTTTCAAGACTTAATTGCACCATATCTCAAGGAATTTTCAATGGAAATCAATTAAGGCTTTCCTTCTAGGCATGGACAGTTATGGAATATATTAAATGCCCTGCCAACGGCTATCCCATTACTCAGAGATCTATTCGAGAGAGACAAGAAGAACAGAGAAAATAATAATTCATTCATTCTGACAACACAGAGAACATCAATCTTCATCTCTTTCTCAAGAAATCAGTCTGCAGAGAATTTACAGAGAAGAACTACACTCAGAGAAATATCTTGATCAACATTCTCTGAAACCTCTTCTGCCTCTGCATTCAACTCTTCTCAATTAGCTTTCTACCTTCAGACATCAAACACTCAGTTTCTGAGTCATCTATTGCTGAAGAAGGACAAGCAGTGAAGAGCCTGTCACCCTTGTGCAAAGCTTCTTCTACCTGAACTTCTATATCTCAGGGGGAGCTTTGACAACATCTACATCCACTAGCTTCTCTCTGATTGTTGACAGAGAAGCAAACTCAACCCTTCTTATTTTACCTCTTCTGTACAGGGTTTTAACTCCCTTCAAAAGTTACCTTTTGGTTAGCTGAGACCTTGTCAAAATCAGTGGTGGCAAGACACCTTATCAAAAAATCTGGTGGTGCCCAGGACACCTGATCAAGCATCCTGCAGTGGATTCCTATCAAGGGGTGATAGAAGAGTGGACTACCCAAGTTTGGGGAACCACTATAAATTTCCTTGTGTCTTCTGTGGATTGCTTTTCTTCTTGCTTGTGTGCTGTGTGATTTTACTTTAAATATATTTATCTGTTTGCATCACTCACTACCTACACTAAGCAAATCTAAAGGTTTTAAATATATCAATTTATTTGAACTTACTCTATTCACCCCCCCTCTAGAGGCTGTTAGATCTTGTCACCTAACTTTCAATTGGTATCAGAGGCAGGTTGGTCTTTACTTCAGGCTAACACCTGGACCACAAAGATCTTTGATAAGATCAAACCCTATAGAGTGGTTACTTTATTTTGTTTTGTTATAAATTGTTTTTATAAAACTCATGGCACAAAACAAGGAGTATGCAAGCACAAGACCTCCAGTGTGCAATCTTTCCAAGTTTGGACTCTGGAAAGCAAGGATAAAACTTTACATGAATTCTTTTGATGAAGATATCTTTAATTGTGTCTTAACAGAATGTCCAAGACCTCCTACTTCAACAAGTACTTCAGCTGTTCCACCTCCTGCAGGAACAGACACTGATATAAAGAAGTGGAAAGCTGCTGATGCAAAAGCAATGAACATATTGGCACAAACTATGTCTGATGACATATTCCAAAAAGTTGCTGAATGCAATACTGCCAAGGAAATCTGGGACAAATTAACTGAAATAGTCTCAGGTTCAGCTGATGAAAGAAAGGATAGAAGAGCTCAACTGATAACACAGTATGAGAACTTCAAAATGGCTCCAGCTGAATCTGTGGCTGACATGTACAACAGATTCAGTCTCATTGTCAGTGAGTTGAAAACTCTGGACAAGGATATATCTCTCACTGAGATAAATGATAAAATTCTCATGTGCCTACCTAGCACTTGGGATTCAAGAATCTGGCCAATCAAAGATGGCAGAAGTCAAATTGAGCTATCCACTGAAGCTCTCTTAGGCAAGCTCAAGTCCTATGAGCAATTTGTCAAGACAAGAGAAGGGGAGCAAAACACATCTTCTCCTGCACCCAAAGTGGAGAAGACAATAGCTCTCAAAGCTTCAGAGGAAGTACCTAAAGAGAAGGAGATAGTCAATGAAGAACTTCTAAGCCTACTAGCCAAAAGATTCAACAAGATGGCTAGGAAGAATTTCAGAAAATGGTCTTCTAAGGACCAAGACAAGCCAAGGTATGATAGATCTAATAATAAAGAAATTATTTGCTATGGCTGCAGGAAACCAGGACACACTGCTCCAAACTGTCCTGAGAATCAAGGCAAAGACAAGAAAGATAGGAGAGAAAGAAAAGACAAGAGAAGAGAGAAAGATTCAAAGAAATATTATGAGAAATCCTCTTCCAGCAACACCAAAAATACAAGGAAAGGATTTGTTGCAGAAACTTGGAGTGATACTGAAGATTCTGAAGAATCATCCAGCACAAGTGATGATGAGGATGATGCCACAGAAAAAGGATTCTGCATGATGGCAATCAATGCATCACAAAGCAGCTCAGATTCAGAGCATGAATCTGAATATATGACTGATCAGGAATTGAGTGAAGATCAGGTACTTGACTCATTTGATTTTTCTTCTGATGATTTCAAGTTTAGATTTAAATCAATGTGCATAGACTTGCTGACAGCAGAGAAGACAAATGATTCTCTTAGAAGTCAACTGTCTGATTACAGCACATTAAGTGCAAATAATCTCAAGCTCTCTGATGAGTTAGAGTGCTGTAGGGAGGAGATAGCTTCACTAAAGAGTGAGCTATCCAAGGCTAAACAGCTAGAGGAAACTCTCAATGGGAGGAGCCTCAAGCTAATAGACATCACAAGCACAGTGAACTCAAGAATGAGTGGTTCACTAGGTTTGGGTGCCTCTCCAAGCCAACCTATAGTGCTAACAACTCCCATAAAATTTACCAGTAACAAGGGTAAAGGAATTATGGTAGTAGCCAGAAAAAATTCTGATCTACCTAAGCAACTTCAAGTTCAACAGAAAACGTCGAACAGAGCTCGACGTTCTTCGACCAGAGCTCGACGCCGTTCTAACAAGAATCAGCAACACCTTGCTGAAGCGTCGAACTCAGGTCGACACACGTCGAACTCAGGTCGACTTGCTGTTGTCCCTGAAAGTAGGCCTGTTCAAGCGTCGAATGGAGCTCGACGTCCTGAAACTTCAGCGTCGAACTTAGGTCGACGTGCGTCGAACAGAGCTCAGAGTTCTGGGTTGTCTGCACAGGATAAATCTAAATTGAATATCAAGTATCCTACATCTCAGCCTAACCCTTATGCTGAATGGGTGATTCCTCCTAGGAGATATCATCCTGAAGGCTATAAGAGTCAGCCTGAAATGTCATTCATTTCTGATTTCATTGGTTATCAACCTCAACCCAAGGTGAACTGGGTGAAAAACAACTAAGCTGTTACATGTGCAGATGAAGAGCTATCCAGTGGTGAACCAGCATTGGTACCTGGATAGTGGTTGCTCCAAACATATGACAGGAACCAAAAGCAATCTTTCATCCTTCAAAGCAAAGCTTGGACCAAGAGTAATCTTTGGTGACTCCAATTTTGGACAAACCAAGGGGTATGGTCAAGTCAAAATAGGCTCAATCACTATCAAGAAGGTAGCCTATGTGGAAGGACTGAAGCACAACTTAATCAGCATCAGTCAACTTTGTGATGCTGGTTATCAGGTTTGGTTCACTGATCTAGTATGTAATATTGCTCTAGATAATAATATTGTGTTGATTGGAAATAGGCAAGATAACATATACCTAGTAGATTTTAATTCTTCTAAAGTAGACATATGCCTTTTTAATTCCCTTAGTAAGCCAAATGAGCTTTGGCATAAAAGATTAGGACATGTTAACCTTAGAACTATTGCTAGGTTGTCTAAACTCAACCTTGTTAGAGGACTACCTTCTGGTCCCTACAAGAAGGAAGGACTCTGCAAGGCTTGCCAACTAGGAAAGCAAACTAAAAATAGTTTCAAATCACTTAACAAGAGTGATTCACCTAGGGTTTTGTATCTGTTGCACATGGACCTTTTTGGACCTACTACAGTACAAAGTCTAGGGGGGAAATCTTATGCCTTAGTGATTGTAGATGACTTCTCAAGATTCACTTGGGTGTTCTTCCTAAGAAAGAAGTCTGATAACTTCAAAATTTTGACAGATTTTCTCAAGAGCATACAGATTGAGTTCAATACTCATATAGCCCTGATCAGAAGTGATCATGGGACAGAGTTTGATTCTCTTCTTATGCAAGAGTTCTGTCAGAATGAAGGGATCAGGCACACTTTCTCAGCTCCTAGAACTCCTCAACAAAATGGGGTAGTTGAAAGGAAAAATAGAACCTTAATTGAATCAGCCACAACATTATTGACAGATGCTCATCTTCCTCTAACCTTTTGGGCAGAGGCTGTGAACACCTCCAATTATGTTTTGAATAGAAGCCTGATACATAAACTAAAGGATAAGACTCCTTATGAATTGCTCAAAGGGAAGAAACCTAAAGTTAGCTTTTTCAAAATTTTTGGTTGCATTTGTTTCATTCACAATAATGACAAGAGATATTTAGCAAAATTTGAAGCTAAGGCTGATGAAGGAGTGTTTCTGGGATACTCTTTGAACAACAAAGCTTATAGGGTGTATAACAAATCATCTCATAAAATTGAAGAGTCCATGCATATTACCTTTGATGAATCTAATATGTCTTATAAGGAGAAGAATTCTTCTACCAAAGATCACTTACAGGTACAATCATTAGCTGAAAATATTAATCAGTTAACCATCATGGATGAGGGAAATCTATCTTCAACAACTCAACAAGAAGCTGCTAGCAATAAGAGTGAAGATACAGATCAAATTTCAGAACCAAATGGAGAGCCAGTTGTTGTTCCACAAGAGGAAACAACAACACAGGTTGGTGAACAATCAACACCCACTGTTGATTTAGTAACAATAAGAGATCATCCAATCTCCCAAGTGATTGGAGAAATTTCAGAAGATGTGCAAACCAGAAATCAGATAAATCAACATCTGATGCACATCTGTTTTCTCTCCCAAATAGAGCCTCAAACTATTCAAGATGCAGAGCAAGATCCAAACTGGATCATCGCAATGCAAGAGGAACTAAACCAGTTTGAAAGGAACAAAGTATGGGAATTGGTTCCAAAACCAAGAAACCATCAAATTGTTGGAACTAAGTGGGTTTTCAGGAATAAGCTAGATGATCAAGGGATCATTGTGAGAAACAAGGCAAGGCTTGTTGCTCAAGGCTATTGTCAACAAGAAGGGATTGATTATGACCAAACCTTTGCACCAGTTGCAAGGTTGGAGGCCATAAGAATTTTCCTTGCTTATGCTGCACACAAGAAGATCAAAGTTTTCCAAATGGATGTTAAAAGTGCATTTCTCAATGGAGACATCAAGGAAGAAGTCTATGTCAAGCAACCTCCAGGTTTTATCTCTTCAACCCTTCCTGAACATGTTTTCAAATTACATAAGGCTTTATATGGCCTCAAGCAAGCTCCAAGAGCATGGTATGAGACCTTAGCCTCCTTTTTGCTTGAAAATGATTTTAAAAGGGGTAGAGTAGACCAAACTCTTTTTATTAGAACCCATAAGTCCCATATCCTACTAGTACAAATATATGTAGATGATATAATATTTGGGTCTACTGATTCAAGCTTATGCAAAAAGTTCTCACAACTTATGCACTCAAAGTTTGAAATGAGTAGCATGGGTGAGCTTTCCTTTTTCTTAGGATTGCAAATCAAACAACATGCTGATGGCATATTCATCTCTCAAACCAAGTATGCAAAAGAATTGGTTAAGAAATTTGGTATGTCAGATGCATCTTCTATGAAAACACCTATGCCTACTAATGCTGTCTTAGATGCTGATGAATCTGGTAAACCAGTTGATCAGACTAATTTTAGAGCAATCATTGGCTCTCTTTTATATCTTACAGCTAGCAGACCAGATATTATGTTTGCTACATGTGTATGTGCTAGGTTCCAAGTGAGCCCTAGAGAGTCACACCTCACATTAGTTAAGAGAATTCTTAGATATGTAAAAAGTTGTCCAAATCTAGGTCTCTGGTATCCACATGATTCAGGATTTGATCTCACTGGATTTTCAGATGCTGATTATGCTGGATGTAGAGTAGACAGGAAAAGCACCAGTGGAACTTGTCAATTCCTGGGTGATAGACTTGTCTCCTGGTTTTGCAAAAAGCAAACATCTGTGTCTACATCAACTGCTGAAGCTGAATACATGGCTGCAGGAAGTTGCTGCTCACAGATATTGTGGATTCAAAACCAGCTCCTAGACTATGGTTACAACTTAGAGAAGTCAAAAATTCTTTGTGATAATACTAGTGCAATTTGTATTGCTCAAAATCCAGTTCTCCATAGTAGGACAAAGCACATAGAGATCAGACATCATTTCTTAAGGGATAATGTAGAAAAGAATAAAATAGCACTAGAGTATATTTCTACTGATTTACAAAGGGGAGATATTTTCACCAAACCTTTGGATGAAAAGAAACACTTCTTCTTCCTTAATCAGTTGGGAATGATAGATGGAGATAGCATAAATTAATTTACAAGATTTTGAAATCATAAAAATAACAAAATCTAGGCAAATGTATCTCTTCCTTAAGGATCTAGAGGCTGTTAGATCTAGAGGTTCTGTCTGAACTCTGCTCGACGCTCGACGCTTTTCACTTGGAAACGTCGACCGGAGATCGACTGACCGTCGACCGCTATATAGCGTCGACCGTCGACCTCATCTTTTGCGTCGACCAGAGATCGACTCTGTCTAGAGTTTGTTAAGGTTCTGTTTCGGTCGACGACGTTAATTGACGTCGACCAGAGCTCGACGTTCAGCATCCCAAATAGCGTCGACCGTCGACCTTCAAAACGGCGAACGTCGAACTCAGCTGAACACCATCGAGTCTCTTCGTTTCCACTAGAGCCTCTTAGCGTCGAACTAAGCTCGACGTTATTTCCTTTTCTGCGTCGAACCCTAGTATAAAATCATCTTCTCGGCGTCGATGTCATTTGCGCTTTCGTATTTCCTGCAACTACATTCTCCCTCCAAAGCTTTTACACTTGTTCTTGAGAGGTATTCTGCAGATAATGGCGATTCCAGCAAACATATTGACGGCAATGAAGTTCGATTATGGTTTCGACATCGACCTGGATTCCTTTGAAGGTTCCTCACAGAATTTTCTGGATATCCTGGAGCTATTTAAAGAACAGAAACTAGTGAAGTTTATGTCAACAAGAATGCCCATGGCAGAGACTGAAATTAAAGAGTGGATATATACAGCAGCTAATACAGATGAGAGCACTATTACTGGTTCTATTTCTGGAACTCAGGTATCAATATCTCCTGCTACTTTTACTGAAGCTTTTGAATTAGAGAATGGAAATGACAGCTTGGAATTGTCAAATGAGGAGTATGCTGCAATGCTAGACAGAATGGGTCATTCTTCTGAGAATGCCTCCAAATTGCTGAAAGTGGATCTTGCCATTGAATTTAGGCTTTTAGCTGATGTGGTAGGCAAGGTCATCTGTGCTAAGAGGACAGCACATGATGCTATTACCAGGCAACAATTCTGCATCATGGCTGCCCTCCTAGATAAAAAGCACCTAAATTGGGGAGAATTACTGTTTGATTTAGTGAAGAAAAAGGTCAATAAGACCTATGTTCATTTTGGAAGGACTTTGGGATTGTTGCTTCATCATGTCTGCCCACAGCTTCTGGTAACCTCCAAGCACATTAATGCTTCAAAGAGGTTGACTTGTGCCCTGATTGGAAAATGGGACAGGAAGATTGTAAATCCCAAGGCTGCTGTAGCAATGAAATCCTCTACTGAAACAAGGGCTGTTGTGGCCACTCACCCTCAGTCAACTGACCTAGTAGAAGAAGCCAGGCCATCAATCACCATCTCTCCTTCATTCAGCTTTCCAACCACCTTCTCTCCATCAACTTCTCAGCTCTCATTCCCTTTGCAAACATCATCCATTGACACTATTGCATCTTCTCTTCATCCATCCATTACCACCACTTCTGAAGTATTTGATCCTCTTCATTACTTCCCTTCAATGGACATTGAGATCAATCAAGATGATTCCTTCTTGGATAATTCACATGATAACATTGCTGAGCCCTCATTCTCAGACCTCATCATGTCCTCCATTATTCAACCCTCCATTCCTCTTCCTTCTATACCATCATCTTCTCCTGCTGCATCTGTTTCTCTCCCCTCTACCTCTGCTCAACAGTCTGAGCAAGTAGATCTGCTTCCCTTGGCTAATAAGCTCTATGAGCTCTTGGCTCCAAGGTTGTCCTCCTTATTGGATGCTTCCCTAGCTCCAATAATCAGATCTTTGGACTCTATTTCTTCAAAGCTCTCTTCCCTCTCTCCTGCTGTGGCTGGCCCTTCTTCTAGGGGCCTAGAATCAGTTGCTACTGAATCTAGGCAGGGGGAGATTTTGGTAGAAGAAGAGCTGCCTTCTGTTGATTGTGAAGAGATGCTTGTTTCAGATGTTCAGATTGCAGATAGAGAATTCAGTCCACCTCCAGTTGAAGATTCTATTGTGACAGTACCAGCATCATTTTTCAGAAGATCCTTCAGCTCTCACAAGTTACTGCTTGCTGAAGATCTGTCCAGGGCCATCATTCCCTTTGCTGCTGCTGTTGTTGGTTGTGATAAGATGATTCTTGAAGATGATGCAGTGGTAGCTGATGCTCCTGCAAATGAGTCTATTGCTCATATTTGTTCTGATTCTGTTGATATTATTGATGACATGACTGTTGATAAGGTTCTTAACACTTCTGATGCAGTGGAAGCCCTTGCTCCTGCTGAAGTTGTTGTTTCTGATGCAGTGGTAGCCTCAGCTCCTGCTAGTGAAAGTTATCCAGCCATTTCTGTTGAGGCTGTGATTTCTGAAGTCTTGAGTGACTTAGCTGATTCAGTGCCTGCTGCTCCTGAAACCATTTCTTTCCCTGCAGTGCTAGATAAGTCATCTACACTGGCAGATGCTCCTCTTCCTGTTTCAGAAAGTGCATCAAAAGATGATTATTATGATCCCTATGATCATATCCAAAGCAGCTCCTCTGATGAGTTTGCAACTAGCTCTGATGACTCTTCTGCAACTATTGCTAAAAAGAGGAAAGCTAGAAGCAAAGCTCTAAAGAGAGTTCCAATGGAAAGGGCTACTGACCATGACATTCCTTATTACATACAGCACAAATGCAAGATTACTGAGCCATGGATGCAGTTCTCTAAAAATCAGCTCAAGGCAATGAGAGAGAAAAAGAAGTTCAAGAAAGGAGATTCCAAGTCGTTTGACTTTCCTCCTCCTCCACCTCCTCCTTCTCCAGGTGTAGGAGGCAGTGCTAACCTAGTAAGCAAACCTCCAACATCCTCCTTCCAAGGCAAGACTTATCAGTCAAGGAGAGGACAAGGAGGTGGCCAATCTAGAGGTTATCAATCAAGAGGAAATCAATCCAAAGGATCTTCTAGAGGTAATCAAGCTAGAGGTCAAGCCAGACCCCAATCTTATCAAAGGGAAGGAAAGACCATTGCTTCAACCACTGGTCCCTTTCCCTTTAAGCTCAATGAGGGTGTAAGGCAGAAACCTATTCCTTCAGATCAAAGTAATAAGTATGAGCCTCCTATTCCATATGATGATCCAGTTAACAACCCTACTGCATGGAAGGCTAGGATGACTGAGCTTGCTGCCCTAGACCTAATTAAGAAGAACAAAGAAAGGGGACTGGACACATCCAACATAAGCACAATGTCAGACCAAAGAAGACAGGAATTAAACAAATATCATTCTAGCAAATTCTTTGATGCTGATAGATACATGGAGTTACATCCTGCTGCTGTTCCTCCCTCTGGAAAGAGCATAACTTCATTGGGGACTTCTGAAGATTACAGATCAAAGAAAGACACTGCCAACCCTCAAAGGAAAATCAAATTCAAGAAAGGCTTTGAAGAAGAGCCTAAGAAGAAGTAAATGTAAGATGGCTTATCTTCTATGCTACTGCCATAAACATCTTTGATAGTTGCTTATCTGCTCCTGCTTCCATCTGTGTTCTTGATTTTCAGTATTTCAAATGTCTGTATGCATTTTTTTTAATTTCCTTAAATTCATGTGAATAGTAATCCTAATCCAAATAGGGGGAGATTGTTGGAACACCCTTTTTATATTTGGGTCAGGATAACTATGCTAAGGATGTTGACCTAATTGTATAGCATAGGTCATTGAGTGTGAGTTTAGAACTTAGGTTATTTGAGATTTAGTTCTGCTCAGCTCGACGGAGAGTCGACCCCAGCTCGACGTAGAGTCGTCCTCAGCTCGACGCATAGTCGACTGCTGCTCGACGCACAGTCGATCGCAGCTCGACGCAGCGTCGTTCTCAGTTCGACGTAACGTCGAGTTCTGCTCGACGTTGTGGCGTGTATCTCTCTGCTTCAATTTTACTCTCTGATCAACGGTCAGTCGAGCTCAGATCGACGCTTCAGGAAGAGTTCGACGTTTTAAGTTCTCCCGTCTGTCAACATTTGAAATTCAAATGAGAGATTTTTCAAGCAGTTATTGCAAGAGATCCCATGGCCGTTTCAAGACTTAATTGCACCATATCTCAAGGAATTTTCAATGGAAATCAATTAAGGCTTTCCTTCTAGGCATGGACAGTTATGGAATATATTAAATGCCCTGCCAACGGCTATCCCATTACTCAGAGATCTATTCGAGAGAGACAAGAAGAACAGAGAAAATAATAATTCATTCATTCTGACAACACAGAGAACATCAATCTTCATCTCTTTCTCAAGAAATCAGTCTGCAGAGAATTTACAGAGAAGAACTACACTCAGAGAAATATCTTGATCAACATTCTCTGAAACCTCTTCTGCCTCTGCATTCAACTCTTCTCAATTAGCTTTCTACCTTCAGACATCAAACACTCAGTTTCTGAGTCATCTATTGCTGAAGAAGGACAAGCAGTGAAGAGCCTGTCACCCTTGTGCAAAGCTTCTTCTACCTGAACTTCTATATCTCAGGGGGAGCTTTGACAACATCTACATCCACTAGCTTCTCTCTGATTGTTGACAGAGAAGCAAACTCAACCCTTCTTATTTTACCTCTTCTGTACAGGGTTTTAACTCCCTTCAAAAGTTACCTTTTGGTTAGCTGAGACCTTGTCAAAATCAGTGGTGGCAAGACACCTTATCAAAAAATCTGGTGGTGCCCAGGACACCTGATCAAGCATCCTGCAGTGGATTCCTATCAAGGGGTGATAGAAGAGTGGACTACCCAAGTTTGGGGAACCACTATAAATTTCCTTGTGTCTTCTGTGGATTGCTTTTCTTCTTGCTTGTGTGCTGTGTGATTTTACTTTAAATATATTTATCTGTTTGCATCACTCACTACCTACACTAAGCAAATCTAAAGGTTTTAAATATATCAATTTATTTGAACTTACTCTATTCACCCCCCCTCTAGAGGCTGTTAGATCTTGTCACCTAACTTTCAGATACCTCAGCTCTATGTGCTTTGTCCAGCTGTGAGAGACTAGGTTGTTGGTGATTGCAATTGCACTGGAAGAGTCACAAAACATTGAAATATTTTGGAACTTTATGTTGTAATGTTCAAACTGATTCTTTATTCATAGCAGTTGTGCACAACAACTGCCTGCAGAGATATACTCTGACTCAGCTGTTGAAATTGCGACATAATTCTGCTTCTTGCTACTCTAGGATATGAGCCTTCTTCCTAGGAATTGATAAGTCCCTGAAGTGCTCTTCCTGTCTTCTTTGCTTCCTACAAAATTTGCATCTGAGAACCCAATTAGTTTGCTATCATTACTTCTTGGGTACCATAAGCCAAGATTTGGTGTACCTTTAAGGTGTCTCAAAATCCGCTTTGCAGCAGCGTAGTGAGATTCCTTACAGTTCACTTGAAATCTAGCACGCACACATGTTGAAAACATTATGTTAGGTCTACTAGCAGTAAGATAGAGCAAGGATCCAATTATGCTTCTATACTTGGTTTCATCAAAAGGTTTCCCTTTCTCATCCTTGTCCAAAGACATGGCTGAACCCATTGGAGACCTCATAGAGGTTGCGTTCTCCATTCCGAATTTCTTAATTAACTCCTTGGTGAACTTCGTCTGAGAGATGAAAATTCCATCTTCAGATTTTTTTCACCTGAAGTCCTAAAAAATACTTCAACTCTCCCATACTGCTCATTTCAAACTTTCCTTGCATAAGTTTTGAAAACTTCTTGCAGAGGTTGTCGTTAGTAGAGCCAAAAATAATATCATCGACATAGATTTGCACTAGCAAAATCTTGCCTTTTATTTCCCTGAGAAATAATGGCTTACCTCTTTCCCCTTGTGAACTTGTTCTCTAGAAGAAAGCTAGACAGCATCTCATACCAAGCTCGAGTAGCTTATTTCAAACCATATAATGCTTTAAATAAAAGATAAACATGATTCGGAAAGTTAGAATCAACGAAACCTGGAGTTTGTTCCACATACACTTCTTCTTTTATGTCACCATTAAGGAAGGCCGACTTCACATCCATCTGATAGACAGTGAAGCCCTTATGTGCAGTATAAGCTAGGAATAACCTGATTGCCTCCAGTCTTCCCACTAGAGAATACGTCTGGTCGAATTCGATTCCTTCTTATTATCTGTATCCTTTGGCAACGAGTCTGGCTTTGTTCTTTATGATGGTTCCATCTTCATCCATCTTGTTTCTGATAACGTTCTTACCTTTGGGTCTTGGAACATGCTTCTAGACTTGTCAATGCTTGAATTGATTCAATTCTTCTTCCATTGACATTATCCAAGATGCTTCTGAGTTTTGCTCCTCAAACTTCTTTGGTTCAACCTATGAGATAAAGCTCAAATATAAATTTTCATTAGTTGTACCTCTACGAGTTCTGGCAGCATCCCGGGGATCTCTGATGATTTGATCAATTGGTTGATCCTTCAACTGTCTGAGCTCTAGGTTCTTTGCATCTGGAGCTTCTTCTATCCCTTGAGTGACTTCATTAACTTAGATGACGTCTTCATCATGGTGATCATCTTCTCCAATAGTGGTTGGAGTGGTGATCGTGATGAACTCTTGATCTTTTTCCTTAACTTGCTCATCCAAGCTCAATTCCTTTAGTCGTGAACCTGCATCTTCAATGAACACACTTGAAGAACTGCTTTGCAGCAAGCTTGTCTCATCAAATACAACATGAATATATTCTTCTACAACCATGGTTTTCTTGTTGAAAATCCTATATGCCTTACTATGGCTACTATAACCTACGAAAATACCTTCAAAGCTCTTTTCATTAAATTTAGTGGTGTGATACTTACCATTGTTAAGTACGAATCACTTACTACCAAAGATTTTAAAATATGAAATAGTCGGTTTCCTGCCCTTTAGTTGTTCGTAAGGTGTCTTATTATAGTTCTTGTTTATGAGTGCTCGATTTTGCATGTGGCATGTAGTGTTGACGGCTTCAGCCCAGAAATATTCTGGTAGTAAGGCATCACTCAACATGGTCCTGCAAGCCTCTAAGAGTGTTCTATTCCTTCTCTCAGCAACTCTGTTCTGTTGAGGAGTATGAGGAGAAAAAAATACATGAAAGATACCTAGGCTTTCACAAAATTTTGTCATGGCCCCAGACTTGAACTCTGTTCCATTGTCACTTCTGATTTTGACTATGAAATAGTTGTATTCATTCTGGACCTACCTGACAAAATTAGTAAAGATATCAAAATTATCTGACTTGTGTTTTAGAAAGAACACCCACGCAAAGCGAGAGTAATCATCAACAATAACCAATGTATAATCCTTACCTCCCAAACTTCTAATTTGTAGTAGACCGAACAAGTCCATATGAAGTAGGTGAAAACACCTATTAGAGTCTTTGCCAATAATTCTTTTAAAGGTAGCCCTCGTTTGCTTGCCTTTTACACATGCGTGACAAGGTCTATCTTTAACGTACTTGACATTTAGTGCATCACGTACTAAATTAAGAGAAATTAATTTATTAATAGTCTTGAAATTTATATGTGCTAATCTCTTGTGTCATTGGTCACCAAGAGACGAACTATCTTTTACCAAAAAACACACTGGCGTAGAAGAGTCTATGTAAGTAAAATTTAAGCAAAATATATTCCTACTACGAGTGCCTGATAAAATCATTTCTAAATTATCAACCAATTTTATCAAACACTTGTCTGCATGAAATTCTACGATGTATCCTTTATCGCAGAGCTGGCTTATGCTTATAAGATTGTGTTCCAATCCTTCAAAATAAGCCACATCGGAAAAGGATACACTACCATTAGTGATCATACCGTAGCCTTTAGTAATCCCTCTGTCAGAACCTCCAAAGATGACCTTTGGCCCGTTCATGACAAGAGAATAATTCTGGAGAAGGCTTCTAGTCCCAGTCATATGCCGAGAGCATCCACTGTCCAAATACTAGATGAGATTTTTGGTGGCCTTTGGACATTCTTACAAAAGTAGAATCAAGTTGCCTTAGGAACCCAAACTTTTTCGGTCCCTTGGTCTCTAGTTAGCAACTCTTCCTACATATGTTAACATTATGAGCGGTCTTTCTCACATTATTAACTTGAGGAGTTTCACAATATCTGGGATTAAACAAGCAATCTATGACAAAGTGACCGATTTTGCCACAACACCAACAGTCAAATCTGTCGTATCTTTGCCTAAGGATCTCCTGCTTGTCCTTTTGAGAGTGTGGTCCAGCAGAGGCAGTAGACTTGGAGGTAGAAGCTTCGTGGTAATGGCACTCACATGACTTATTCTCCATAATAGGCTTTTCTACAACAGTTTGGCTTTTGGATCATTCTTTATATTGTGACTATGATTATAAGGTCCGTAGCTCTGAAGAGTGATCTCCACATAAGGTGCCTTGAAGACACTCTCGCCAAAGTTTTAGGGATGAGTCCATCCTTGGTACCGAGACTTGGGCTCTACATGAGTAGGCCTAGCAATGTTACTGTAGGACAAGTCAAGATCAAACTCGTTCGTTGGAAAGATAACCTTTTGAAAGGAGTTTGTTCTTGAGGAGCTTTGATGGATATTTTGTCCACGCTAATGCGTGTTTCCAATCGATGAGGCAAGTATACCTATCATTTGGAGTATAGAATCAAGTGTCGTATTTTGACTCGGGGCTTGTCGAGTACTTGTACTCACAAGAAAGAGCTATTATCTTATCGGATGAAAAGTTGGTTTTTGATTGAAACGGAAAAGGAAGCGTTACACTAAGAAAGAGAAATTCGATGTTGGGGAAGTTAGCACTTGATCTAGAATCCCCTTGGGCTAAAATAAACCTTCTTGAAAATTAAAGAAATGCGAGTTATTAAATTTACTCACTCAACCGTGGAGGATCCTAAAGTACAAAAGCGTCTCTCTCCCGCTCATGCTTTTGACTAACCTTAGGTTGATCGATTAAGACCTCTTGGCCAGTCGAAACCCCTAAGCTTGCTTTAGGCGGTGAACCCCACTATTGGATTTGACTCCAATTCGGAAGATTTATGTCATCCTCTCTCGAGGAGTGCATGCAACTCCTTTTATCTTTGAGTAATCTCCTTATATCCACAACCTCTTGGTCATTTAGGATACAGATCTTAGATCGAAAACCATATCCACAAAATATGAATTCGACAAAATATAATTCAAAAATAAATCATTAGTGAGCAAGAATAAGAATAAGATACTTTTGATAAAAAGGAAAAGTTTATTTTATTTCAAGGTTCATCATGATCAAGTGCTAAATGAAAATTAGCTACTCATCATCATTAGGGAAATACAAGATAAAGAAGGTAAATACATGATTAAAATAAAAATCAAACTTGAATTGAACTTTCACAATGCAAAGCTAGACTAAGAATGGTAAATAAAACAGCAAACTACAAGACTCCAACTCCCCAAAAAAATTGACCCTGAGCATATGAAGCTGTCTGGAATTTATAGGAAAAATTGCTGGTTGATCACGCCCCTAGGTCACGCCCGTGACCTAGGGCGTGTTAGGCTCGGAACTATCGTCTTGAAACCCCGGAAACGTTGGAGGAGAAAACGCCAAAATCTATTAAATGAAGGGTCACGCCCCTAGGTCACGCCCGTGACCTAGGGCGTGTCAAATCTGTTTCTGGAAAATGGCGGGAAGCTAAAAATAGTGGGAATAAATTAATGTTGATGGAGGCGTCACGCCCCCTGGTCGTGCCCGTGACCAGGGCATGTCAAGATGGAAATAACAACTGGCAGCAATGGCAGGAATGGCTGAGTTATTGGCTAGAAAATTCTCCTGACATTTTAATCCGACGTAGCATGGCTCTGTCAATTCTTCCAACGGCTAGCACGCCCCGTGCTAGGGTGACACGGGCATGTCAGAAGCAATACGAGCGTGTATGCGGCCGATCGACGTTCTTCGATCGACTATACTGGTTCTTGGTGTCACGCCTATTAGACATGCCCAAGGATGGCGTGGGAAGGGCGTGTCACGGGCATGTCAGATCTCTTAGCTCGCAAGTCGATAATTCACGGTCTATGTTCTTCGCTCCTTTGTGTCACGCCCTTGGACACGCCCAAGAAGGGTGTGTCACGGGGCGTGTCTGGGCAAAGAGGGGGAAAATTCCAATTTTGCTCCAAATAATCTTTAGATTAGCTCTGCAAGATTGAAAATAATTTTATTAGAACAAATAAATAAATAATACCAGAAATTAGTTAATTATAAACTTCAGATTATAAAAAATTGATATATAATATCTAACTATTAATAGAAAATAGTATATGAAAAATAGAAATAATTAGAGTTATCAAATACCCCCATACTTATATGTTTTCTAGTCCCGAGCAAACAACTTCCTATAGGGAGTATACAAATTTTAAATGCTAGAAAAGAAAATTGAACCTAAGGAGTAAAATGCGAAGTTTTATGCATATGCTTGTAGTTATTTTGGTAGAATATTTACTCAGCATACAAATTAGGTTTTTATTTTTCTTAAAATGTGTTTCCACTATTATTTTTACTTTTAAAATGAAAATCATGTAAATCTTAAAATTATATTTTGGTAGAATGTAGCATGTGTACTAAGATAACATTGTACGAATAAAGATCGAGATACCCTCCAAAGAAATCCATCAATGTCGATGGCCATAGGCTTGCCCTTTCACACTCTCGCCATGGCACTAGTTCAACTTATAAACATAAATCAATAGGACTTCATTAGGTTGAAATGTAGGCTTAGGTTTTTGGTGAGGGTGGTCAAAGATAAAAGCGATGTCTAGTCACACCAAAACCTAGAGAGAGCTTGCACACAATAATTTGCTATGGCTTTTAAGAACGCTGCAAAATTCCTAATCCTTTTGTATTTTTCTTATTTCTTTCTTTCAACTCTTTTACCATGTTAAAAATTTTCTTCTACCTCTTCATTTTTTTCATAATAAATTTTTTTTCTTTATTTTGAAGAGGAAAGAAGAATAAATCAACTCTCTTTATTTTATAAGAAAAGAGCCACCAAAAATAAAAAGGCCCCTAATCACTCACAAACCATGTTTGTATATCAATGTTCAAGCTTGGTATTAGATGTGTAATTAGCTTGTTTTTAGGCTTTGGTAAAATGCTTGGTGGAGCTAAAACAAAAAGATAGGGTAATAGGCTCAAATGGCTTAACAAAGATAAAATTTTAGGTACAGGTGCAAAGTCTCAAACTGGCTAAAAAAGTGCCATCATATTTATTCTAATGAGTTTAACTTATGCAAAGTCTTGAGAATAGCTAGAGGGCAAGTTCTAGACATCGAGAAAGAATACCTCTTTCTTGATCCGCAAAATATCACTCTAGTAAACTTCTACTTACTCATCTAAATTATTTTAGATTTTACCGGTTTTCAAAATGAAAGTAAAACAAAACATTTCCACGCATTTAGAAAAATGAAAATCTAATTATATACTGAATATTTAGATCTACATAAAATTCTACTTACACGTGCACTTAACTAGAAACACAGCATGGCCAACACTTTTACTCCAAAATTCAAAATTTCAATTAAAACATCAAAATTCTCTAAACACTATATAAAAGTTAAATTACTAGGAATTTTGCATGTGAATAAATATAGAAATAACGACTTCTCTAATTAAAAATTAAACCTAATTTTTTTGTTACTGCTTAGACTTCCCGAGGTATACCATGTGAAGGGCTCTCACCGGTACTAGGAGGTAAGATGGGGTGATATCCCAAACGTCCCTTTCTAAGAAATTTAATTTTCGATTTTCTAATTTTGTTTTGTTTTGTTTTTTTTATTATTTTTAAATTTTTGAAAAACAAAATACATAACAAAATATAATTTTTGATATATTTTTTATTAATTTTTTTTAATTTTTAAAAACAAATAACATTTTTTTAGTATGTTTTGTTTGAAAAATATCCCTCCCCTATACTGAAGCAATACATTGTCTCCAATATATAAATGAAGAAAATAAAGAAAAGGAGACTTCCCTGAAGATGTCAAAGCAACATCAAAAGGTACATATAAGACATTAGCAAAGCAAAACATAATTTTTTAATTGATTTTTCATAATAATATAAACAAATACATGAAAATAAATGCAAAGATAGGCGACCCACTACAAGTCCAAAGAAAAGAAAGCTACTCCTGGTCGGGAGCGTCTCCGGGCTGCTGATAGAAAGTCTGCATGGTTGCGAAATTGCGGGAAATATGCTCCACGGAAGAAGTGTGACTCTGCTCCATCTTGGCAAAGTGCTCATCAAAAAGAGTGAAACGGCCATCAAAATGGATCTGCATATGGTCTATGCGAGTATGAATCGACCCAAATTGATGATCCCAATAATTTGAAGGATCGGGCACTGGGGTAGAGTGCAGCGGTTGTGGCGAAATCTGGGGAGAGTGATGAGTACTGCTGGGACTGGCACCATGATTAAGATTAAGATCCCCGCCACCGACAAATGGGGGAATAGCCTGAAACTCACCCTAACGTCAGCGTGCTAGGTCGAGGGCCTGAAGGGTTGAGAACTGGAGGGCCTGCGGCATTTGCTTGCAGGTCAGTCGTGGAAGGGCATCCCAAAGGCCGGTCTACTTGGCGAGAAAAGTAATAAAATTTCCTCCATGAACCGCTCCCAACCTTACATTTTCAGCCTGATGACGGAAGAAAATTGCGAGCAAATAACCAAGGTTGAGTGGGACTCAGTAAAACATACTATATAAATATAGTAAATCTTCCCGAGACACCACGCCATGGCTATCGCCGCGACCAGTAAGAGTAAAGGTGAGGAGGTTATGGAGAATGCGCAGAGTGGGGGAAATGATGTGGCTACCCTTTGATTTCTTTAGGGTGTAGGGCGCGACATCATTACTGATTTCTGACCAAAAGGCAAGGAGTTTGAAATCGGGAGGAAAATCAGTTTTGAGGTCGAGATAAGAGGGAGAATATAAGACCCCCCCCCCTTTTTTTTTGAAACCCGGGGTCTTAGGCCCAGAATCTCCGCTTTGCGGTGATACCTTCACGTCCTGAAGGGTCATCACCACAAGGCGCCGATTCTGCCGGCCAATTCGATCACAGAAAGGTAGCATAATAATTGAAGTAAGTAAAAGCAAGTCCACTGGTAATCACATATATAGAAATAAAACTCCACGAAGGGAGTGTCCACATAATAATAATCAGAGTACTATAAATACGGGCTTATGCCCGGTACAACATGTCCTTACTACAAATCACTCATGTGGAAGCAAAAACAAACATCTACTCAGTGTCGAGACTCCCGGTCCCGGCTGTATGAACTTCGGAGCAAGACTGCCCCATCTCAAAGCGCACCGGTCTCTAGGGCTGCTCCCCCATGCTGGGCTCCGCGATTCCCTAAAATGATGCGGTTCGAAAACCGTTAGTCATAAAGACTAAGCCCTATCATCCCCTACCCCTTCCCCCATGGCTCCTAGGTACCGAGCGGAGAGGAAGAAAGGAAAGGACATGAAGGTGAAGATTAAATCAAAGGTACAGGTGGCAGCGGAACTAATCTAGCAACTCTATAATAAATATGACAGAAACTGAAAGTAGGAAAAGTAACCTTAACTTATGTGCAGAAGCGCAAAAGCAAAGGGATCTTCTACAAGGCTCCCATCGTATAAATTGCCCCATACCACTTATATGTTGGGGTGTCGGTTATCAAACAGCAACATATATATATTGTTGGAACACCCTATTACTAATTTGGGTAAGGATCACTATATTTTTCTTAGGAAACCAGTTTGACCTAGATGTATAGTTGGAAAGGTCAACATTAGAATGAGTCTAGGGTTTAGAACTTAGGTTTGAAGCTACCCCCAGGACCATTCCAAGATCAAGGAAATAGAGCCAAGTCTAAGACAATTTTCGTCGAGCTCAGTTCGACGAAACGTCGAACTCTGTTCGAAGATCTCTGAGCTCAACTATGTTAAATCGTCGAACTCCGGTCGACGGTCTTCGAGCTCAGATCGACGATCTTTCTTCACTTATTTCTTCAGGTCGCTGAGCTCAGTTCGACGATCTTCAAGCTCAGTTCGACGTTTTTTGTCTGATGATCATTTTCAGTCTCTGAGCTCAGCTCAACGATCTTCTAGCTCTGATCGACGTTTTTCTTGAGAGATCGATGTTTTTGAGGATTCAAATTCAGTCAGACTTTGGAATGTTTTTCAAATTCTCTCAGCATTTATGTCAAGAGATCTGCCAGCCATTTTCATTTATTCTGGAGCAAGTTTCAAGGAATTCTTTTTGAGAATGTTTTATTGGACTTTCCTCTAGAAGACAAAATTTTATGGAAGGCATTTAATGTCTGTTAACAGCTATCTTAGACATAGAATCTTCAGAGAATAAAAACTGCTTCTCTTCTTTTCTCTAAGACATAGATAAGAAAGAAAAAGAACAAGTGATTCTCAGGACAGTCTGATCAACACAAGAAAACTCAAGTAATCAACCCTGGAGAATCAGTTGAACATTTTGGCATACTGAAAAAGTGATCTTAGCTTCATCTCAAGGACTCCAGATAACTCATCTTTCAACATCTGCTGAAACCATCTTCTGCTGGAGATCTGAAGCTTCTGAAGACCTATCACCCTGAAGCAAAGCTTCCACTCCTGAACTAGTCAACATCTCAGGGGGAGCTTTGACAACACAAATCCACTTGTGCTTCTCTCTTTGATTGAGACAGAGAAGACAACTTCACTCTTTTTCTTTTCCCTTTCCCTCTGTAAAAGGGTTTTCAAAACTCCCTTCAAAAGTTTTGATTCTGGTTCTGAGAACCTTGTCAAAACTCAGTGGTGGCAAGACACCTGATTAAAAAATCTAGTTTGGTTTTTGAGCACCTTATCAAAAGCTCATTGGTGCCAGGACACCTGATCAACCCTTCCTGCAGTGGATTCCTACCAAGGGTGGTAGAAGAGTGGTTGTACCCAGGTTTTTGGGGAACCACTATAGCTCCTTGTGTTTTCTGGTTTGCTTGTGTGTTTTCTTTGCTGTGTGTTGTGCTCTTCTTTTTACTGTCTTGTTAATTCTATAGCAGGCACCTTACACCTATATATAAGTTAAATCTTAAAAGTTTTGCTAGTTTAAAATTGTGAATTTACTTTAAATAAACTCTATTCACCCCCCCCCCTCTAGAGTTGAGATAGATCTTGTTCCCACTTTCATATATATATTGAATTTAACCTTAATTTATAAACTTGCCCACACAAGCTTATAGACCAAGGGGTCGTTTTTCAAGTCCTAATGTATAAGCGCCCCATACCACTTATACTTTAGGTGTCGGGGTTAAATGAATCGGTTATGCTATGACATGCAAGTGGGTATGATGAACCATGCTAGTGTAACTCACACACCCGACTCTGTGCACACAGACCTTCAGTTCCCCCTTTCGGAGCCGTTACCTCCCAGGATCCCTCCGTAGTGGCAGACGGAAGCGGTGGGTTGGGCCTCGCCCACCTCTAAACCAGTAAAGCACTACCGGTCAGACCTATCGTACGCCTTAACGCTTGGTGCACTAAGCGGACGCCTGCATACTCTTGCCGGCTGGCGCACCGGACTTCTGTTGGCGAAGTGTTAACCACACTTGCCGAGTCAGTGTATTGGCGTCGGTGCATCGACCCTCCAATACCAAAGACCCACCACCTTAATTTTCATTCCTTTTGTGCACATGCAAATTTAATCGTAAACACACAAAAACTGAGCTGAAGCTCCTCGGACCAAAACGTCCGTCTCTTAACCAACCGAGCCGAAGCTCCCCGAACCATTCCGTCCGTCTCTTAACCAACCGAGCCGAAGCTCTCATCAATCTTCCTGTGCTAACAGTGTTTGTGAAAGGTGCAACCCTAATTACTAAGTTACTCTTGCTAGTTTGTTATTACAGTTTACGTAAACCCAGGACTGCCCCCAGTATTCCCTATGAAGGGCTCTCAAAGGGCAGTAGGAACTATGATGGTAGCTGAAGACCATCATTCCCTTTCGCAATGCACTTATTGTTATTTGTTGATCCCCTTTACCCATTCCCTTCTCATATTACGATAGACTATCCTATGGTGATTTTTAACCTTCCTCTCTTCGAGAAATACGATCTTTCGTCGAACCTGAGCACCTCTTAACTCTAGCCAACACCACTTCTCTCTACTCTTCATATCATCCTATTGTGATATCATCCACAATTGTCCACCCAAACAAAATGAATAACTCCAACAACTTTCTCAGATCATGTCCTATTGCAATTTAACAATTTGCTATATGCAGACCACCCTAGACTATATGTCAAACCGGTTAGGCCACGATCCAATACACATCCAAATGCCCTAAATTATTTAATGGAGACTTATCATGATGTAACTCGCCAAAATCCAGAAAATGTTAATTTTTCTAATTTATCTGGCATTTAATTAATTTCCTCAAAATTCCAAGGGCTACCGGTTTGAACATGAACTATCCTAGGTTCTCATTCAAGATGTCCAACAAAATTATAATAAATAGTATGTTATCTCAATATGTTAAATTCAAATTATCACAATCTTACTAACATCAAAGGGGCACTAAAACTATTTTAGCAATATTTTCTATAATTCGTTATTTGTGAATCAAGTACAGATAATATTCATCCAAAAATTATAAATTAATTATACTATGCAGATACAACCCTAAAAATAGCATTGGCCCAGTTTCATAATTTTTCAGCAGCAATATCATCCATAATTATTATTCAAAGCATTAACCTTTTTTTAACATTTGTGAAGGAAGTACTAAATTTACTCAACTAACAATTATACAAAAATTCAAAGGTAACCATTCTGTCCTAAAATATTTACTTCCAAGATTTCTTGGGGTTTCAATGAACAGAAAGATCTACATAATTAAAACATCAAATAGGGCTATAACAAACATTACAGATGAAGTGCTGGAAATAGACATCATAAAATTCAAGTAAAATTGCTTTAGCTTCTACCCACTCCAAAACTCACCCTAACCGAGTTTCACAAGTTTTAGATAATGTTTAGTGACCTATTTTACTTATATGGTATTTTACCCTAAGGCTAAGGTTAGGGTTTTGAGGTATCTACCTATCACCAAATCCTCCAAAATTCCATCCAGATGATTCTTATCACGCTAAATGTCAACTCTGCATAATTTAAAGGCAATACAAGAGCAATTGCCCCCATGTCCTTCACAACCCTCAAAACCCTCCATTTAGGGTTTGAGCTTGGATCCTAGGGTAAATCAACCCTAACTCACACCATTTTCTCCAAGTGGGTTATATTAACCCCTCCAATTCAGTGGTAGAAATATCAGCCTCAATTGAGGTGATATGACCGTTCTAACCTCTTGTGCACTTTTTACTCAAAAACGCCTCATTATTGCCTAGTTAAGACTATGTGACTTCCTATTCAAAACTCATCCAAATGTGTTGAAATTTTGTACAGAACAAGGTTTTATAGCCAGGGACAACTCACCAAAATTTGGGAGGGTTTGGAGGTCATTTGACCACTTAAATAAATTACTCTAACTTTATTAAATTAAAACAGAAACTTTAGGCAAAATATCTCCAAAAATTCCCATTTTTGGACAGCCTCTAGATATGGCTAAGTGTAACCCCCTGCCCAAATTTCAGGTCATTTGGACAAATGAAAAAGAGTGGGCATCCATCTTAGTTTCTGCCCAACTCTAGGTATAGCCCCCACGAAAACGATTTTTGCGGTTAAACCGCTTACCCAAACGAGTTGAAACAAACATTAAATTAATTTAGACTCAAAGGGCTACAACTTTCGTGACTGGTCATTTTTCCTAAATCGGCTTCTAAGTGTCTCATTTTGCAGCCTCAAAATATGACCATTATATATATATATTTCCTTCATATATTATATAATTTTATATAATAATAATGTTTACTGTTCATCTCCCCTACCAAAGAGAACCCGAAACAGAAACTCAGAAAACCTATTTCCTGTAGCCTTTCCGTGATGCGTCGCCGGCCGTCTGGTCACTTCCCTGGCCAGCCACCACCACCACCACCTCTGTCGAGGCGATGGCTAGCGGTCGGCGGTGGTTTGGCCGCCGGAGGTGGCAGTTTCCGACGTACCCGAAAAATATATTTTTCATGGTTTTCCATGAAAATGCGAGATAGGTCCGGCTCCTTTGAGCATGAACTTCATTTCTAAGATCCTAAGATCTACCCATAAGAGAAGAAGTAGAGGAGGACCTTGTTCGCGATTTGAAGACGAGATGAATGTCGGATTGTCATGGCGCGGTGATGGCGTTCCCGAACTTCTTCAACAGTAAGAACAGAAATCTGAATTTGTTTGGACAAGAGTGTTACCTTCTCATCTTGTTCTGAGGACCGTTTTATAGATCTCCAAGTGGGGAGGGGAAAGGATGAAACATTCATGGCCATGAATGTCCCTCTCTCTCTCTCTCTCTTAATATTATTTCGGTTATGGTGCAGGGAAGGAAATGGTGGAATAAGAAGAGGCGTTTACCAGGTGGCGATTTCCTATTGGACCTCACTCTCTCTTTCTTATTAAGTAATTAAAGGAGGAAACGGCCCATAATTACTACTGCTGTAAATTTCCATAATCAGAATTGATTATGAATTGGGTTACAGATATTTCCAGTCTGGCTTACGTTTCGGCCCTTGTCACGGGCGTGACATGTAGCACACGGGCATGACAGGCCCGGGTTGCAAAAATCTGCGCTCGACGATCGTCTTCCTGAGATCGATGATCATCGAAGGGGTCACGCCCTAGTCATGAGTGTGACGGGTCGGTCACAGGCGTGACCAACCCGTGACTCCAAGTCTAGGTCGATGGACTTCAATTTTTGGGCTTCTTAGGGTTCTGTCACGACAAACCGACTCCTAGGGGTCTAGCCGGAAATGGGATGTTACAAATCCCAATAAACAAAACAAAAATTTCGTCCCCGAAATTGAGGTTGAGCCTACGGGGATTTCTACCGAAATAAATTAAACTTGTAACATCCCATACAGTTTTTCTATTGAGTCGAAGCGAGACTACTTGTTTGGTAAACGAAGACAATCTCCCCAATAAACAAAAGATTTGCCCCTACTTTTCTGCGCATGCCTAGGTTCTCAATTTCCCTTACCTCGTCTTACCGGTTCAATACAAGAAGGTAATTTATTGAATACTGAGAGGTGGTGAGGTATACCTGACTGAACAACTCCGGGTATTTTTGACTCATCAGGTCCTGCGGTTCCCAGGTGTGCTCCTCCTGATCGTGGTTTCTCCACAGAACCTTTACTAAGGGGATTTTCTTACGGCGCAAGAGCCGTACTCCTTTGTCATCGATCCGAACCGGCTCCAAGTGAATAGATCGGTCTGAGGCTACCGGCCCTTCGGTGGTCAAAATCTACTGCTCCGGGCATAGTAGAGCCCTTCTCAGTGAAGAAATGTGGAAGACGTCGTGTAGAGCTGCCAGCTCTGGTGGCAACTCCATCCGGTAAGCTAGGGCCCCGATCCGCTCCAGGATCCTGTGAGGGCCCATATACCTAGGGCTGAGCTTCTTCCTCCGACCACACACCCGTGAGACTCTGTACATGGGCCGGATATTCAAGAACACTCGGTCCCCCGCCTGAAACTCCACCTGATGATGTCGGGCGTCATAGTACTTAGCCTGTCTGCTCTGCGCCTCTAACATCCTATCTCTGATCAGTCTCACCTGAGCCTCGGTGTCTTCAACAAAATCCGATCCCAATACCTTCGGAAACTCGTCCTGAACCCAAGAAAGCGGGGTCCTGCATTTCCTTCCATACAAGGCTTCATATGGCGCCATCCTGATGCTGGACTGGTAGCTATTGTTACAGGAGAACTCGACCAACGGTAACATCTTCTCCCACGGCTCCCCTCGGTCCAGTATACATAGTCGTAATAGATCCTCCAACGTCCTGTTGGTGCGCTCTGTCTGCCTGTCCGTTTGAGGGTGGAAGGTTGTGTTAAAAGTCAATCGGGTGCCCAGATATGCCTGCACTGACCGCGACTCTCTGGATGTAAACCGTCCATTGTGGTCCGACACTATCGTCCTGGGAACGCCATGATATCGGATATACTGCTCCACGAACCTCCGTACCAGCACTCCCACCGAGTCATCCTTCCTGATTGGTATAAAGCGGGCCACCTTCGTCAACCGATCAGCAATCACCCAGATCGAGTCATTCCCTGTCCGAGACCGGGGAAGCCCATGTATAAAATCCATAGCTATATCATCAAACTTCCACTCCGGCACCGGGAGTGGCTGCAACAGTCCTACGGGGTTCCTGCACTCCGCCTTCACCAACTGACACGCCTCGCAATGGGTCATGAAGTACGTAATGTCCTTCTTCATCCCTGGCCAAAACATCATCTTCTTCAAATCTGTCGTCATCTTTGTGATCCCCGGGTGTATAGAATATCTGCTATAATGCGACTCCGTCATGATGTCCTCCCGAATCCGGCCTCCTGCGGGTATATATACTCTGCCTCTGAAATGTAGCAATCCATCTCTCAGGGAATAATCTCCTGTTGAACCCTCCTCCAAGGCTCGGAATATCGGCTCTGCCCATGCATCTATCCTCTGTCCGTCCCGAATGCGGTCCCGAATATCATCTATGGCCACCATCGATGCCAGATACTCCCTATACAGCTCTGGATCATCCTCGGACACTAGGGATATCTGCATATCTCTGAATGACCGGACTAGCTCCATAGACATAACCTGGGGCCCGGCTTCAGAAGTGGCAGCTCACCGACTCAACGTGTCGGCCACCACGTTTGCCTTCCCTTGATGATAGTGCATCTCATACTGATAGTTTGCTAAGAACTCCACCCAGCGCCTCTGCCTGATATTCAGCTCCTTCTGCGTTTCCACGTATTTCAGGTTCTTGTAGTCGGAGTAGATGTCGTAGTGGACTCCATAAAGATAATGGCGCCAGACCTTCAGAGCAAAAACGACCGCTCCCATCTCAAGGTCGTGCACCGGTTAGTTCTTCTCATGGGTCTTCAGCTGGCGGGAGGCATATGCTATGACGTGTCCGTTCTGCATCAGCACCGCTCCCATCCCCTGGCATGATGCGTCGGTATACACCTGGAATCCTTCCTTTCCAGATGGAAGGGCCAGAATAGGGGATAAGATGAGTCGGTCCTTCAGCTCCTGGAAAGCCGCCTGGCACTGCGGGGTCCAAACGAAAGGTGCCTCCTTCTTTGTCAAAGATGTGAGGGGGAGGGCAATTTGAGAGAACCCCTCCACGAACTTCCAGTAATAACCGGCAAGTCCCAAGAAACTTCGTACATCGGTGGCTGTCTTTAACTACGGCCAATCTCGAACTGCCTGAATCTTTGCCGGATCCACTGCCAACCCGGCTCCGCTGATAATGTGGCCTAGGAAAGCCACCTCCTTCAACCAAAACTGACACTTGCTGAGTTTCGCATAAAGACGATGCTCCCGCAACCTCTCTAGAGTCAGTGCCAGATGCCGAGTGTGCTCCTCCTCCGTCCTAGAGTAGATCAGGATGTCGTCTATGAATACTATGACGAACACATCCAAGTAGTCCTCGAAAACCCGGTTCATGAGGCTCATGAACGCCGACAGTGCATTCGTTAGCCCGAAGGGCATCACGGTGAACTCATACAGGCCATATCTACTACTAAAGGCCGTCTTCGGGATATCCTCCTCCTGGATCCGCAGCTGGTAATATCCTGACCTCAAGTCCAGCTTCGAGAAATAATGGGCGCCCTCCAGCTGGTCGAACAACTCGTCTATCCGTGGGAGCGGATGGTATTCCTGACGGTCAGCCTGTTTAGTGCTCGATAATCGATGAACAGGCGAAGTTTCCCATCCTTCTTCTTCACGATTAGGACCGGGGCTCCCCATAGCGAGGAACTCGGTCTAACAAATCCTGCCTCAACCAACTCCTGCAACTGAGTCCGAAACTCCGCCAACTCCTTCGGGGCCATCCGATAGGGAGCCCTGGATATCGGCTTAGCCCCTGGCACCAACTAAATCTGAAAATCCTTCTCCCTGTGCGGAGGCAATCCTGGCAGCTTCTCTGGAAACACATCGGCGTAATCACAAACCACCGGTATATTGGCAATCCGATCCTTCTCCTCGGTCATCTCAAACAGCACCTGGTATACCTCGTGTCCCTGCAGGTGGGCCTTGATGGCCTGTACCGAAGATAAGAATATACGAGAGATAGGTCTTATACCTTCGATGACAATAAAAGAGTCCCCGTGTCTCACGGTGATCCTCTTCGCTTGGCAATCAATCTGGGCATGGTTCCAGTGCAGGCATACCATGCCCAGGATCAAGTCGTAGTCTATCAGCTTCAAAATCTTTGCTGGAGCCTCGAACGCCTTTCCACCAATTTCTGCCTCCATATTGTAGTGGTCCGTGGTAAGGAGCTCAGATCCATCCGGTAGTCGCACCCTCATCTTCGAGCCCGTGAATCGCTCCACGCCTTCCAATCCTTCTACGAACGTCTCTGACACAAAGGAGTCGGTAGCTCCAGTATCAAACAGCGTGCGGGCAGGCTTGCCACTGATGAAGACTATACCTGGGGTGATTAGATGTCTTAGGCTTCTATAATGAGTTTTCTTTCCTTGTTAATCTATCTAGTGTGGTTCTAAGTTTTAACAACTGAAAGGGAAATTCTATGAAAATAAAGAAGCATCGCAGCGTATCTGTTATGACCTGCTCCGGATTCCGAGGCTGCGCAAGGTCCAAAGCATATACCTGCTCCCTTCCCTGTCTACGATCTCCCTCCTGGTATCCACGACCGCGGCCGCGTCCTCAGCCTCCGTAATGCTGAGCTGGTGGGCCACCCTATTGTGCTGGAGGTGGTCCCCCCTCATCGGGAAGTTCCTCCGGATGTGCCCAATCTGATGACAA
This sequence comes from Platanthera zijinensis, assembly GCA_039513925.1. Classification (NCBI taxonomy): domain Eukaryota; kingdom Viridiplantae; phylum Streptophyta; class Magnoliopsida; order Asparagales; family Orchidaceae; genus Platanthera; species Platanthera zijinensis. Next base: position 67,108,593 of record CM077093.1, read on the forward strand.
AGGAAGCACTCTGGTGGGGGATACGCCATTCCCCCGGGTCTCGGCATCTCCTACATCCGAAGAGGTTGAGGGGCCAATATCACCTACTCCCTCGGTGTAACACCCCTATCTGTCGGATAGCATATAGCAGTAGGTCCGGTCGGGGCCCGACTCCATATACTACGGACAGAACGGTTGGTTACGCGTTGAAACCAATCAACCAATCATAACGTCCTACACAACACCTAGCGGAAGCAATTATTAAGTTGCAAGAAAGGAAAGAACCCATCCACACGCATGAATGTCCACTACACAAACCAAATAGGAATGTACAATACACGAGTACGGGCCTTAAGGCCTTACAACAATTTGCTTTAAATAAAGTGTTTTCCAAACCTCGGCACGCAGGCCGGCCATACATGATAAACGGGAAAAACATAAACATTTAGGCCTTCGAGGGCCGGTACAGCTTCAAGGGCTTTAGCCCGCTATTTCCCGCTCGGCTCCGCAGCACCTGCAAGCCACAATCCACTGCCCGGTGGTAAACAAAAATAACGGTCAGCTATGCTGACCAAATTATAACGATCCCGCCCCCAAAATCGGAGCGGCGATGCTCTTTCCCTGCACTTTATTAGTAGGCAACAACAATAGTGTAAACACACTTCATCACAGGCGTAGGCCCACATGGCCACACATCCCATGCACTCAGGGCACATTCACGGCGAACCGGCCAACGTCACGTCAATTCAAGCCATAGACGTTCCCGTTCCACCACCGCCTCTTGGACGGCCAACCATATGAGCATCTTGTCTTCTTGGCCTTGGTCATGACAATTTAAGCCATAGACTGCCGAAGACTCTCATCCATGCCAACGGTCCCACCGAACGACATAGATAGGGTACGGTTCCGCCTGACCCATGCTCATATCGCAACGGCAATTTAAGCCATATGCGCAGGTCAAGACTCACTGAGTCCCGTTTCCGCCACAACAATCACATAACCCGGTTATGTTCACGTTGGCTCCCCGACCATCATGTTGGCAAAACTCGCTTTTGCCAAGTTTTCCGGGTGCACCTTGGAGTTAATCTCCAAGGCTCCCTGTTGCAATCTACCATGTAGAAAACCCGAAAAAAATGCCCAAACACCTGGAGTCTTCCCCGTTTCATATGCAATGCAACATCACCGATCCGGCTCTACTTGTCCGGATAGGCTTCACACACAATGCCTATGTCCGTTTTCGCATACGGACTCTACACGAGGGGGACTTTACATATCTACCCCAAGGAACGCTCCAACTCTTCACTCACTCGCGAGAGAGGGCTTCCTATGCAAAGGGAAAAAGGGCTTCACATGCCCAAGGATGAGAAATCATTACCCTTGCATTCTTCCGCGGCGCCATGAGAAAACTACACGGTTGGAAAGCACCGCAACGGCGTCGCCTTCGCGGATCTGGACTCGAATCGCAATTCGGAGCTCCAACACTCCACCGGCGGCCGGATCTTGGTCTCCAACCTCTCACCTTGCTCTCCCTTCACTCTAGGATTTAGAAAGAGAGAACCCAAATGAAAATGGGGTTTGCAAACCCTATTTTCGGGTTTAAGCTGCCAGCAACCACTCCCAGCCATCGGATCCCAAGCCAAGGAAACGAACGGCCACGATTAGGCCTCAAAATACAAAATCTGGGGCCGAACACGGGTTGCAACACGGTCGTGTGCCCGTCCATGTCACCCATTTGTCGTCTCAATCGACTCGAAAACCAGCACACGGCTTTTGACACGGCCTCTGACACGCCCGTGTCACATGTGACACGCCCGTGTCCAGACACGTGTCACTCCCCCCGTGTGCAATCGGCCAACATTCCCAACCCGAGAACTACACGGACACAGACATTCCCGTGTCGACACCCGTGTCACTACCCATGTCGGATGACACACCCGTGTCGACACCCGTGTCACTACCCGTGTCAGATGACACGCCCGTGTCACTACCCGTGTCGGATGACACACCCGTGTCGATACCCGTGTCACTACCCGTGTGCCAAAAATGGCACAGGACCAGAAATGTACCGAGGAGGACACGACCATGTGACACGCCCGTGTCACATGCCGTGTGCCTGACACGCCCTGGGACACGCCCGTGTCCCAGGCCGTGTTCCAGCCTTCTACGATCGTCGACCGCCAAAGCGTCGACCGCACGACCCGTGGTCAAACACGCCTTGACACGGCCTCCGACACGCCCGTGTCGAGACCCGTGTCACCTGCTTCAAAACCCCGTCTTGGCTTAAAAATGCCACCCGTCTCTCTTTTGAGTTTCGGGGTGTTACAACTCTCTCCCCCTTAAAGAATTTCGCCCACGAAATTACTAAAGGAAAGTAAACATAAAACCAAGAGCGGTACCTGAGCGAAATAACTCTGGGTACTCCTCCAGCATGGTCTGCTCCCGTTCCCAAGAGAGCTCCTCACGACCGCAATTGTCCCAACGGACCTTGACCATTCGGATCTCCTTGTTACGAAGTCGCTTAACTTCGGAGTCTTCAATACGAACGAGCTTGACCCTAGTCGTCAACCCTTCGTCAACCGGTACTTGATCAACTGCGATCACTTGCGAAGGCTCTTGCACTGCCTTCCGCAATACAGAGATGTGGAACACATCGTGTAGTCCACTCAACTCTACCAATAACTTCAAACGATAAGCCGCTTCGCCGACCCGCTCCAGAATCTCAAAGGGTCCAAGGTATCTTGGGCTCAGCTTCTTCAAGCATCTCACCCGCGAAACACCCTTGAACGGCTTTACTTTCCAGTACACCCAATCGCCCACCGCGAACTCCACATTCCGATGCTTGGCATTGTAGTACTTAGCTTGCCTATCCTGAGCGATCAGCAAATACTCTCGAATGATCCGCACCAAAGAAGTAGCATTTTCCACCTCCTGCTTCTTGTACAACCTTGCCTCACCCATTTCAAGCCACGATAACGGCGTGCGACACTTCCTACCATACAGGGCCTCGAAGGGTGCCATTTGTATACTCGCTTGGTAGCCATTATTGTACGCAAACTCCACCAAATACAGGTGGTCCTCCCAATGCTTCCCGAAGTCTAGGACACACATGCGGAGCATGTCCTCCATCGTTCTATTGACTCTCTCGGTCTGCCCATTCGTCTGCGGATGGAAGGTTGTGCTGAACTTTAACTTTGTCCCCAGCATCTGCTACACCAACCTCCAATCATTGGACGTGAAACGCCCATCGCGATTACTCACAATGCTGCGCGGCACACCATGCAGTCTAACTATGTTGTCAACATATAACTTTTCCAATTTCTCCACTGGATCATCCTTCCTATGCGGAATGAAGTGTGACACCTTTGTTAACCGGTCTACGATCACCCAGATGGCGTCGTTCCCTTTCTGCGACCTTGGCAACCCATGCACAAAGTCCATAGATATGTCGTCGAACTTCCACTCCGGTATAGGCAAGGACTTCAGAAATCGTCCCGGCTTTTGGCACTCCGCCTTCACCAAGGCTCACGTTTGGCACTTAGCCACAAACAACGCCACATCTTTCTTAAGCCCCGGCCACTAAAACAGCTTCTTGAGGTCACGGTACATCTTTGTGCTCCCTGGGTAGATCGAGTACTTGGTATGATGAGCCTCGTACATCAACTCCGCCCGTAGGTTTCTCCCGCTTGGGACGCACAACCGATGATCCTTCCTTAACAGCCCATCTTCCACTGAAAATTGGGAATTTGACCCAACCAACGCTGCCTCCATAAGCTCCTTCATGGAGTTATCTAACTCCAATGCCTGCCGAACCCGGTCAGCCAGGTCATACTGAACCTCTGTCCAGTTCAACATTGCTTTGGCGCTCGTCTGCTTGTCAACGCAACAGATCTCAAGCTCCTCCAACTCCCGTACTAGCCGCTCATCATACACCGACAACCACTTGGCTTGGGCGGGACCCCTGCGACTCAACGCATCAGCAACCGCATTGCCCTTCCCGGGTACATAATGAATCTTGAAGGTGTAGTCCCCCAGGAACTCCATCTACCTCCTCTGCCTCATGTTAAGATCCTTCTGATCCAACAAGTACTTCAGGCTCTTGTGGTCGGTATAAATATCGACTCTTACGCCATATAAGTAGTGCCTCCACAGCTTAAGTGCAAATATCACGGCCGCCAACTCCAAGTCGTGGACCGGATAATTCCTTTCATGCACTTTCAGCTGACGCAATCCATAAGCTATGACGCTCCCATGCTACAACAACACGCAGCCCAAACCACTACCCGAGGCGTCACTATATACCTCGAAGCCCTCGGTCCCACTCGGCGAACTAAGCACTGGCGCAATGGTCAACCATCTCTTCAGCTCCTCAAACGCTTGCACGCACTCCTGCGTCCACAAGAATCTCTGATCTTTCCTTGTCAACTTCGTGAGAGGTAGCGCTATCCGTGAGAAGTTCTCTACGAAGCGCCTGTAATATCCGGCAAGCCCGAGAAAACTACGGACTTCCGCAACAGAAGACAATGCAGGCCACTCCCGTATCGCAACGATCATCGCCGGATCCACCGCTATACCTTCCCCACTAACAATGTGACCAAGGAACGCTACTAAGGGTAGCCAGAACTCGCACTTGGAGAATTTCGCATACAACTCATTCCTCCTCAAAGTCTCCAACACCAGATGCAAGTGCTTGAAGTGATCTTCTTCGCACTGCGAGTACACCAATATATCGTCAATAAAGACGATCACAAAGCGATCTAGGAAATCTCGGAACGTCCTGTTCATCAAGTCCATAAACACTGATGGAGCATTCGTCAGTCCAAACGGCATGACCGTGAACTCGAAATGCCCATACCTTGTGCTGAACGCCGTCTTCGGGATATCACATTCCCTTATCCTCAACTGATAGTACCCCGACTTCAAGTCCAACTTAGAATATACCGACGATCCGACTAACTGATCAAAGAGATCATCAATCCTCGGGATCAGGTACTTGTTCTTTTCCGTCAGCTTGTTCAACTCTCTGTAGTCGATACAAAACCGCATACTACCATCCTTCTTCTTAACGAAGAGGACCGGTGCGCTCCAAGGCGACGAGCTTGGACGCACATAACCTTGTTCCATCAACTCCTCTAGCTGAACTTTCAACTCTGCCATCTCCTTAGGCGCCAACCTATACGGAGCACGTGACACCGATTTGGCCCCCGGTACGAGCTCGATGGTGAAATCAATCTCTCGCCGCGGTGGGGCCCCGGGAAGACTATCCGGGAACACATCGGGGTATTCACAAACCACAAGGATGTTATACAACGTGGACTTTGGCTCCACAGCCCCCACTATTGCGAAGAACAGCTCTGCACCAGCACCAACTGCCTTTACCACCTGAAGAGCAGACATCAGCGTCTTGCTCGACCCCTTGAGTCTCTCGAATGTTGTCCCCATCCCAACACCCAGCTTGACCTCCTTCCGGTCACAATCAATCCAAGCCTTCTGCTCCGAAAGCCAATCCATCCCAAAGATAACGTCGAACTCTACTAGCGGCATCAATGATGCTAGTAAGTCGAACTCTTGGCTCCCAATATGAACCTTTATGGCGCACACTCTGTTCGCACGCATCGAGCACCCATTCGGTAGCAGCACATCCAACTTGTCCTTCACCATCGAAGAAGGGATTCCGATGCGCGATATAAAATTTTCGGACAGGAAGGAGTGTGAAGCTCCCGTATCTAAAAGTGCCCGTGCCGGACTATCGCTAATCAAAACAAAGCCTATGCAAACCATATTAGGCTAACAAGCAATAAACAACAGTATCTAAGTTAATCTTGCTATAAATTAACTCGTACCTGTCACCACATCCGCTTGTTTAATGGCCTCTTGCTGCCCCAAGTTGTAGACTCTAGGCTGAGTCGGAGCATAGTGGGACGCGGTTGAATCCACCGCCTTGCCCTTCTCTTCGTAAGTATCTCCTTGCTTTCTCTCGGACTTTGGGCGTCCACTCCAGCAATCGCGGGCAAAGTGCCCCGTCTTTCTACACGTGAAAAAAGCGCCCGGGGTTCGATTTGTAGTTGCCCCCGAGGCACCTGAAGAAGGAGATGGACCCGACGTCCTAGCCTTCTTGTAGAACTTTCGATAGCCCGACTTCGACGTAGTCAGCGCTTTGAACTCCGATTTCTTCCTGCCAGATTCCTTCTTAGCTTGCACATTTCTCATGTCGTTCTCCAAGGACTGGGCTGAGTTGACCAAGGTTAGGAAACCCTGCGCCATGGGCCCTGACAGTAGCAACCTCAGCTCATCTCTTAACCCTTCGTAGAAGCGGTTAGTCTTTCGCTCCTCGTCGGCAAAGGTAGCGCTAGCATATCTCCCCAACCGAGTAAACTCGTGGAGGTACTCGTCTACAGTGCTATCTCCTTGCACCAACTTTTGGAACTCGTTCTCCAATGCGATCCTCTGCGCTGAGGGGAGGTATCGAGCTATGAACAATCTTGCAAACTCCGCCATAGGAACTTCGGCCAACGGCCTTCCCCTCAACTGGTGTAGCTCTAGGCCTTCCCACCATAACCTTGCGTCCCCATCCAAAAGGAACGTCGCTATCGTGGTCTTCTGCCACTCTTCCGTTTCTGTTGCTGTCAACACCCTATTCACTCTTGAGAGCCAATCCTCAGCCTGGGTCGGGGTTCCCGTTCCCGAGAACACCGGTGGGTGGAAGCCCATCACATGCTTCAACTGTCTTTCAGTTGCTCTCCAAGGTAACTCCGGCTCCACCGCCACCTGCTTAACCCTTCTAGGCTCCGCCGCTTGGAGCGGCACTTGCTCCTCCGCAGGAGCAGGCTGCTGCACCTGTCTTATAGGTTGCGCATTAATCATCGCCATGACAGCTTCTGCCACCAACCTAATGGTCTCGGCAGACGGAGGTGTTGCAGGCGCCTCACTAGGTGCACTGCTTTCCTCAGAACCTGGCCGTTCCGACGGTCCAGCACCACTTCTGGTCACCTATAATCGTGTAAAAACACTGATAAGCGACCAAACACTATTGCAAATAGCAATTATAGGAACACGCAGGTTCCTCAAACATGTGTATTTTCATTCCTAAGTGGACATTCATGGGTTCTTTTCATGTTATAACGATGACGCACACACATGTGCTCACCACCCCTTAAAGTTAATTCGCCCATGAATTCATTTAAGCTTGATCGAAACCAGTAGTCTGATACCAATTTGTAACACCCCTATCCGTCGGATAACATATAGCAGTAGGTCCGGCCGGGGCCCGACGCCATATACTACGGACAGACCGGTTGGTTACGCGTTGAAACCAATCAACCAATCATAACGTCCTACACAACACCTAGCGGAAGCAATTATTAATTTGCAAGAAAGGAAAGAACCCAGCCACACGCATGAATGTCCACTACACAAACCAAATAGGAATGTACAAAACATGAGTACGGGCCTTAAGACCTTACAACAGTTTGCTTTAAATAAAGTGTTTTCCAAACCTCGGCACGCAGGCCGGCCATACATGATAAACGGGAAAAACATAAACATTTAGGCCTTCGAGGGCCGGCACAGCTTCAAGGGCTTTAGCTTGCTATTTCCCGCTCGGCTCCGCAGCACCTGCAAGCCACAATCCACCGCCCGGTGGTAAACAAAAATAACGGTCAGCTATGCTGACCAAATTATAACGATCCCGCCCCCAAAATCGGGGCGGCGATGCTCTTTCCCTGCACTTTATTTAGTAGGCAATAACAATAGTGTAAACACACTTCATCACAGGCGTAGGCCCGCACGGCCACACACCCCATGCACTCAGGGCACATTCACGGCGAACCGGCCAACGTCACGTCAATTCAAGCCATAGACGTTCCCGTTCCACCACCGCCTCTTGGACGGCCAACCATATAAGCATCTTGTCTTCTTGGCCTTGGTCATGACAATTTAAGCCATAGACCGTCGAAGACTCTCATCCATGCCAACGGTCCCACCGAACGACATAGATCGGGTACAGTTCCGCCTGACCCGTGCTCATATCGCAACGGCAATTTAAGCCATATGCGCAGGTCAAGACTCACCGAGTCCCGTTTCCGCCACAACAATCACATAACCCGGTTATGTTCACGTTGGCTCCCCGACCATCGTGTTGGCAAAACTCGCTTTTGCCCAGTTTTCCGGGTGCACCTTGGAGTTAATCTCCAAGGCTCCCTGTTGTAATCTACCATGTAGAAAACCCGAAAAAAATGCCCAAACACCCGGAGTCTTCCCCGGTTCATATGCAATGCAACATCACCGATCCGGCTCTACTTGTCCGGATAGGCTTCACACACAATGCCTATGTCCGTTTTCGCATACGGACTCTACACAAGGGGGACTTTACATATCTATCCCAAGGAACGCTCCAACTCTTCGCTCACTCGCGAGAGAGGGCTTCCTATGCAAAGGGAAAAAGGGCTTCACATGCCCAAGGATGAGAAATCGTAACCCTTGCATTCTTCCGCGGTGCCATGAGAAAACTACATGGTTGGAAAGCACCGCAACGACGTCGCCTTCTCGGATCTGGACTCGGATCGCGATTCGGAGCTCCGACGCTCCACCGGCGGCCGGATCTTGGTCTCCAACCTCTCACCTTGCTCTCCCTTCACTCTAGGATTTAGAAAGAGAGAACCCAAGTGAAAATGGGGTTTGCAAACCCTATTTTCAGGTTTAAGCTACCAGCAACCACTCCCAGCCGTCGGATCCCAAGCCAAGGAAACGAACGGTCACGATTAGGCCTCAAAATACAAAATCTGGGGCCGAACACGGGTTGCAACACGGCCGTGTGCCCGTCCGTGTCACCCATTCGCCGTCTTGACCGACTCGAAAACCAGCACACGGCTATTGACACGGCCTCTAACACGCCCGTGTCACATGTGACATGCCCGTGTCGAGACACGTGTCACTCCCCCCGTGTGCAATCGGCCAACATTCCCAACCCGAGAACTACACGGCCACCGACACGCCCGTGTTGACACCCGTGTCACTACCCGTGTCGGATGACACACCCGTGTCGACACCCGTGTCACTACCCGTGTCGGATGACACGCCCGTGTCACTACCCGTGTCGGATGACACACCCGTGTCGACACCCGTGTCACTACCCGTGTGCCAAAAATGGCACAGGACCAGAAATGTACCGAGGAGGACACGACCATGTGACATGCCCGTGTCACATGCCGTGTGCCTGACACGCCCTGGGACACTCCCGTGTCCCAGGCCGTGTTCCAGCCTTCTACGATCGTCGACCGCCAAAGCGTCGACCGCACGACCCGTGGTCGAACACGCCCTGACACGGCCTCCGACACGCCCGTGTTGAGACCTGTGTCACCTACTTCAAAACCCCGTCTTGGCTTAAAAATGCCACCCGTCTCTCTTTTGAGTTTCGGGGTGTTACACTCGGCTCCTGCCTCACTTCCTGACGAGGTTGGTCCTCTGTCCTCCTCCCCTCTGGTATAGCACCTCACCGCTGGTCATTTCTGACTCTCCGTCCCTGATCCTCTGCTGGCCGCTTCCGGCCCCGGGTGGTGTGCCAATCAGCCTCAATCCTTTTTGCCATCTCCAAAATCTGGGAGATAGGCCCGTCGGATACAAACAACAAAGCCTCCCTCAAGTCCTCTCGCAGACCCTTATAGAACCTCTTGATGTACCCTGCTTCGTCCAACTGGTAAGAATCTACATATCGAGCCAAATGGTCGAACTCCCGATGGTACTCCACCACCGTCCGGGTGCCCTGCTTCAACTGTAAGAACCGCTCCTCTAACTCATCCCTGGCCGACTGCAGAACAAAATGCTCCAGCAGCGCGGCCCTGAACTCTTCCCAGGTAACCTCCGCAACCTCCCTATCGGCAAACACCGTGTCCAGCAGCGTCTTCCACCACCTCTTGGAATGGGACTCCAGGCAAGAGACAACCAGAGCCACCCTCTCCTCCCAGGGGCACCGTATCCCGGTCAGCATTTCGTACATAATATCCAGCCACTCTTCCGTCCGAACCGCCAACTTTGTCCCCAAGTAGGATGGGGGAGAAAGTCCTCGGAAGATGCTAAACCAGTTGGCCCCGGATTTGGCTGCGGGACCGGAACCTGTTGGGCCCTGAAAGCCTCAAGAATGGTAGTCAGAGTCTGTCCCATGTCTGACTGAAGAAAAGGAGTGGGGACCGGTGGAGGTAGTGCAACATCCAGAGCCTGTTGAACTCCACCTTGTGGCGTAGGCTGCGCTGGAGGCTGCGTAACAAAAACCCATACTGAGAAAACGTTCAATCTTTAATGAAAGTGGACAATTTATATATGATCCCCATATGGGCACACCACTGCTTCCGCTGCTTAGTTTGTCCCCAAACTAAACTCGAGCGGGGGTGACCCAGGGGTAGTGGACTGCTACCTATTTCAGATCGATGTTTCCCTCTGATACCACTTGTAAGACCCCACCCCCCCTTTTTTCTTTTGAAACCCGGGGTCTTAGGCCCAGAATCGCCGCTTTGCAGTGACACCTTCACGTCCTGAAGGGTCATCACCACAAGACGCCGATTCTGCCGGCCAATTCGAACACAGAAAGGTAGCATAATAATTGAAGTAAGTAAAAGCAAGTCCACTGGTAATCACATATATTGAAATAAAACTCCACAAAGAGAGTGTCCACATAATAATAATCAGAGTACTATAAATACGGGCTTATCCCGGTACAACATGTCCTCACTACAAATCACTCATGCGGAAGCAAAAACAAACATCTACTCAGTATCGAGACTCATGTTCCCGGCTGTATGAACTCCGGAGCTAGACTGCCCCATCTCCAAGCGCACCAGTCTCTGGGGCTGTTCCCCCATGCTGGGCTCCGCGATTCCCTAAAATGATGCGGTTCAAAAATCGTTAGTCATAAAGACTAAGCCCTATCATCCCCTACTCCTTCCCCCATGGCTCCTAGATACCGAGCAGAGAGGAAGAAAGGAAATGACATGAAGGTGGAGATTAAATCAAAGGTACAGGTGGCAGCGGAACTAATCTAGCAACTCTATAATAAATATGACAGAAACTGAGAGTAGGAAAAGTAACCTTAACTTATATGCAGAAGCGCATAAGCCAAGGGATCTTCTGCAAGGCTCCCATCGTATAAAGTGTCCTATACCACTGATACGTTGGGGTGTCGGTTATCAAACAGCAGCATATATATTGAATTTAACCTTAATTTATAAACTTGCCCACACAAGCTTATAGACCAAGGGGTTATTTTGCAAGTCCTTATATATAAGCGTCCCATACCACTTATACTTTAGGTGTCAGGGATAAATGAATCGATTATGCTATGACATGCAAGTGGGTATGATGAAACATGCAAGTGCAACTCACACACCCGACTTTGTGCACACAGACCTTCAGTTCCCCCTTTCGGAGCCGTTACCTCCCAGGATACCTCCGTAGTGGAAGACGGAAGCGGTGGGTTGGGCCTCGCCCACCTCTAAACTAGTAAAGCACTACCGGTCAGACCTATCGTACGCCTCAACACTTGGTGCACAAAGCGGACGCCTGCGTACTCTTGCCGGCTGGCGCACCGGACTTCTGTTGGCGAAGTGTTAACCACACTTGCCGAGTCAGCGTATTGGCACCGGTGCATCGACCCTCCAATATCAAAGACCCACCACCTTAATTTTCATTCCTTTTATGCACATGCAAATTTAATCGTAAACACACAAAAACCGAGTTGAAGCTCCCCGGACCAAAACGTCCGTCTCTTAACCAACCGAGCCGAAGCTCCCAGGACCATTCCGTCCGTCTCTTAACCAACCGAGCTGAAGCTCTCATCAATCTTCCTGTGCTAACAGTGTTTGTGAAAGGTGCAACCCTAATTACTAAGTTACTCTTGTTTGTTTGTTATTACAGTTTACATTAACCCAGGACTGCCCCCGGTATTCCCTGTGAAGGGCTCTCAAAGGGCACTAGGAACAATGATGGTAGCTGACGCCCATCGTTCCCTTTCGCAAGGCACTTATTGTTATTGGTTGATCCCCTTTACCCATTCCTTTCTCATATTACGATAGACTATCCTAGGGTGATTTTTAACCTTCCTCTCTTCGGGAAAGACGATCTTTCGTCGAACTCGAGCACCTCTTAACTCTAGCCAACACCACTTCTCTCTACTCTTCATATCATCCTATTGTGATATCATCCACAATTATCCACCCAGACAAAATGACTAACTCCAACAACTTTCTCAGATTATGTCTGATTGCAATTTAATAATTTGCTATATGTAGACAACCCTAGACTATATGTCAAACCGGTTAGACAACGATCCAATGCTCATCCAAATGCCCTAAATTATTTAATGGAGACTTATCATGATGTAACTAGCCCAAATCCAGAAAATGTTAATTTTTCTAATTTATCTGGCATTTAATTAATTTCCTAAAAAATTTCAAGGGCTACCGGTTTAAACATGAACTACCCTAGGTTCTCATGCAAGATGTCCAACAAAATTATAATAAATAATATATTATCTCAATATGGTAAATTCAAAATATCACAATCTTACTAACAACAAAGGGGCACTAAAACTATTTTAGCAATATTTTCTATAATTCGTTATTTGTGAATCAAGTACAGATAATATTCATCCAAAAATTATAAATTAATTATACTATGCAGATACAACCATAAAAATAGCATTGGCCCAATTTCATAATTTTTCAGCAACAATATCATCCATAATTAATTTTCAAAGCATAAACCCCTTTTTAACATTTGTGAAGGAAGTACTAGATTTACTCAACTAACAATTATACAAAAATTCAAGGGTAACCATTCTGTCCTAAAATATTTACTTCCAAGATTTCATGGGGTTTCAATGAACAAAAAGATCTACATAATTAAAACATCAAATAGGGCAATAACAATCATTACAAATGAAGTGCTGGAAATAGACATCATAAAATTCCAGTAAAATTGCTTTAGCTTCTACCCACTCCAAAACTCACCCTAACCGAGTTTCACAAGTTTTAGATAATGTTTAGTGACCTATTTTACTTATATGGTATTTTACCCTAAGGCTAAGGTTAGGGTTTTGAGGTATCTACCTATCACCAAATCCTCCAAAATTCCATCCAGATGATTCTTATCACGCTAAACGTCAACTCTGCATAATTTAAAGGCAATACAAGAGCAATTGCCCCCATGTCCTTCACAACCCTCAAAACCCTCCATTTAGGGTTTGAGCTTGGATCCTAGGGTAAATCAACCCTAACTCACACCATTTTATCCAAGTGGGTTATATTAACCCCTCCAATTCAGTGGTAGAAATATCAGCCTCAATTGAGGTGATATGACCGTTCTAATCTCTTGTGCACTTTTTACTCAAAAACGCCTCATTATTGCCTAGTTAAGACTATGTGACTTCCTATTCAAAACTCATCCAAATGTGTTGAAATTTTGTATAGAACAAGGTTTTATAGCCAGGGACAACTCACCAAAATTTGGGAGGGTTTGGAGGTCATTTGACCACTTAAATAAATTACTCTAACTTTATTAAATTAAAACAGAAACTTTATCCAAAATATCTCCAAAAATTCCCATTTTTGGACAGCCTCTAGATATGGCTAAGTGTAACCCCCTGCCCAAATTTTAGGTCATTTGGACAAATGAAAAAGAGTGGGCATCCATCTTAGTTTCTGCCCAACTCTAGGTATAGCCCCCACGAAAACAAGTTCTGCGGTTAAACTGCTTACCCAAACGAGTTGAAACAAACTATAAATTAATCTAGACTCGAAGGGCTACAACTTTTGTGACTGGCCATTTTTACTAAATCGGCCTCTAAGTGTCTCGTTTTGCAGCCTCAAAATATGACCATTATATATATATTTCCTTTATATATTATATAATTTTATATAATAATAATGTTTACTGTTCATCTCCCCAACCAAACAGAACCCGAAACAGAAACTCAGAAAACCATATTTCCTGTAGCCTTTCCGTGATCCGTCGCCGGCCGTCCGGTCACTTCCCTGGCCAGCCAGCCACCACCACCACCACCACCTCCGTCGAGGCGATGGCTAGCGGTCGGCGGTGGTTTGGCCGCCGGAGGTGGCGGTTTCCGGCGTACCCGAAAAATATATTTTTCATGGTTTTCCATGAAAACACGAGATAGGTCCGGCTCTTTTGAGCATGAACTTCATTTCTAAGATCCTAAGATCTACCCATAAGCGAAGAAGTAGAGGAGGACCTTGTTCGCAGTTTGAAGACGAGATGAATGTCAGATTGTCATGGCGCGGTGATGGCGTTCCCGAACTTCTTCAACAGCAAGAACAGAAATCTAAATTTGTTTGGACAAGAATGTAACCTTCTCATCTTGTTCTGAGGACCGTTTTATAGATCTCCAAGTGGGGAGGGGAAATGATGAAACATTCATGGCCATGAATGCCCCTCTCTCTCTCTCTTAATATTATTTCGGTTATGGTGCATGGAAGGAAACGGTGGAATAAGAAGAGGCGTTTACCAGGTGGCGATTTCCTATTGGACCTCACTCTCTCTTTCTTATTAAGTAATTAAAGGAGGAAACGGCCCATAATTACTACTGCGGTAAATTCCCATAATCAGAATTGATTATGAATTGGGTTACAGAAATTTCCAGTCTGGCTGACGTTTCGGCCCTTGTCACGGGCATGACACGTAGCACACGGGCGTGACAGGCCCGGGTTGCAAAAATCTGGGCTCGACGATCGTCTTCCTGAGATCGACGATTGTCGAAGGGGTCATGCCCTAGTCACGGGCATGACGGGTCGGTCACGGGCGTGACCAACCCATGACTCCAAGTCTAGGTCGATGGACTTCAATTTTTGGGCTTCTTAGGGTTCTGTCACGACAAACCGACTCCTAGGGGTCTAGCCGAAAATGGGATGTTACAGAGAATGTGAAAATAGCTCCGAGCAAAAGCCCATGATGACATTGAGGTTGCGGATGGTGAGCTAGTGCATCATCCCGCCCATGCGAAAAATGATGAAATCGTCACTCGCTGCCCAACGGAACTCAAAAGAAGCCAAGAACTCGATTGTGAGCTCAAGGAAAACTGGCTCCAAAATGGAGAAGAGGGGAGTCCATCCCGGGGTGGATAGAAATTCCCGAACCAACTTTGCCGCTTTGAAGGTGGCGAGGATCGCCTAGTCCAAGATCCGTAAAATGCCAAAGGGTTTGGCGGGCAATCACTCGCTCCGGTCCTGCTGGGTGGAGTTTTCAAACAGGAGCATGGCTTCCGAAGAAGCGAGATCCGCAGGGTGCTCGGAGGAAGAAGCTGTGGAACGAGGTTGGTGGCGAGGCATGGTGAGAACAAGGAAGAAGTTCGGCCAAAGAAAGAAGGGAATAGAAGGTGAAGGCTGGAAGGTGTGGAGAAAAGAGAAAGGGGGTGAATTCCGATTTATAGGAATTCACGAGTAGGTCACGCCCCCCCTGTCACTCCCATGATAGGGGGGTGATAAGCACAGGTCAAAGCGGGAAGTAATCCGAGATGGGCCACCTCGGATTCGCGGATCACGCCCCAGAGTCATGCTTGTGACTCTGGGCGTATAAGAGGTATCCTAGGGGGCTGCGCGGGAATTTGAGGCGCTGGCCTCATATTCTACTGTCACGCCCCAGATTCATGCCCGTGACTTTGGGCGTGTCGGCCAAATTAAACACTCCATGGGAATTCGAGGCGCGACCTGGTCAATGCCTCGGAAATATGCGACACGGCCGTCACACGCCCGTGACCATCTTGGTCACGCCCATGTCATGTCCGAAAGACAGACGGCCAAACGGGTGCAGACAAACCATCTGCGGGTTTCGCAAAATAGGCTAAACATGTGTCTGCCACTCCCGTGACAGGGGCGTGTATGAGAAAACAGAAAAAAAATTTCTTTTTTTTTCTTTCTTTTTTGTATGTTTCTTTTTATTTTTTTTGTTGTTTATTTTTTTTGTTTTTTTTGTTTTTCAAATAGTCGACAATAAAACAAATGTTACCGACTTTAAGAATCACGTAGACTTGACGTTCGACCCCGACCGATCGTCATGCATCGATGTTCTTCAAACCTGCAAAAACTTAAAAATAAAATCAAATACTAGAAAATATAAGGTAAAAGATAACTATGGGGTGCCTCCCACAAGCGCTTTGTTTATGGTCGTTGAGCTCGACCTTAGTGGTGTGCGCGTACTATGAGTTTGACAACATTATGCTGTCTAATTATTCGATAATAATATCACCAGAAAGAAATAATTTCAGTCGGTGCCAATTCACTTTAAATTCGCCTCCTTCCGGGTGCGAAATGAGCACTGTCCCGTAGGGCCAAACCTCCTTTACGACAAATGGGTCGGACCAGCGGGACTTAAGTTTTCCCGGAAATAAGCGCAAGCGCGAGTTATAAAGAAAGACTTGGTCTCCTGGTTGGAAGTCCTTTGGGTGCTTAATTTTTCTATCATGTAAAATTTGGTGCGCTCCTTATAGAGTTTATTATTCTCATAAGCGAGGGAGCGCCACTCATCGAGCTCGTTAAGTTGGAATTTACGGAGCTCGGAGGACAAATTTTCATCAAGATTTAAAATTTTAAGTGCCAAAAAGGCACGATGTTCAAGCTCAACCTGTAAATGACATGCTTTCCCATAGACCAATCGATACAGCGTACAACCGATAACGGTCTTGTATGCGATCTGTTAAGCCCATAGAGCATCATCAAGCTAGACCGGCCAATCCTTTCTACTAGTGGAAACTGTTTTTTCTAATATACGTTTGATTTCACGGTTAACTACTTCTACCTGGCCACTTGTTTGAGGGTGATAGGGGGTGGCTAACCTATGTGTAACGCGATATTTAAATAAAACCTTAGCGAATTGTGCATTACAAAAGTGGGTGCCCCTATCACTAACTATTGCCCGCGGTTCTCCAAATCGTGAAAATAGTTTTTAAAGAAATTGAGTAATGACTCGGGCATCATTAGTGGGAAGTGCTTGCGCTTCTGCCCACCATGACACATAGTCGACCGCTACCAAAATATACTAATTTCCATAGGACATTGGTAGCGGTCCAACAAAGTCGATCCCCCATAAATCAAAAACTTATATTTCTAAAAATGAATTTAATTGCATTTAATCACGGCGGGAAATATTACTTGAGCGGTTGCATTGTTCACAACGACTTATATGGGCGTGATCATCCTTGAAGATGCTTGGCCAATAGAAGCCTGCTTCAAGTACTTTCTGATCCATTCGATTAACTTTATAGTGCCCACCGGCGGGCCCCTCGTGGCAATGCTTTAGAATTTGGGTGCCTTACTCATGAGAAACACACCTCCACACTACTTGGTCCGCGCAAACACGAAAGAGAAAGGGATCCTCTTAAAAATAATTTTTCAAATCGGAAAAGAATTTCTTCTTTTCTTGATAAGAAAAACCATTCTGGAGGAATCTCGCAACAAGATAGTTTGTGAAATCGGCGAACCAAGGAGTGGAGAGTGTAATTACCTTATGAATAGCGAGAAGGGGCTCCTCGAGGAAAGTGTCATCAATGTCCTCCACTATATGCTCCTCCGAATTTGGATTCTCCAACCGAGGAAGATGATCAACCGCCAAGTTCTCCGCTCCTCTATTGTCACGAATCTCCAAGTCAAATACTTGGAGGAGTAAGATCAACCAAATCAATCCTGGCTTTGCATATGTTTTTGTTAGTAAATATCTCAAAGCCGAATGATCGGTAAAAACAATAATCTTGGACAAGGTTAGATATGAGCGGAATTTATCAAATGCGAAAATAACAGCTAATAATTCTTTTCAGTGGTCGTGTAATTTTCCTGCACGGCGATTAGTGTTTTAATCGCATAATATATAGGATGAAAATTTTTATTTATGCGTTGTTCTAAAACTGCACCTACGTCAAAACTACTAGTGTCGTACATGATCTCAAACAGAAGTTCCCAATTGGGAGCGATCATGATAGGAGCGTTAATCAATTTTTCTTTAATAAGAGAAAAAGCTCGCAAAAAATTTTCATCAAAAAGAAACGGTGCATCTTTTTCTAATAAGTGTGTAAGAGGCTTAATTATTTTAGAAAAATCTTTGATAAACCGGCGATAGAAACCGGCATGCCCTAAAAAACTACGAATGGCCTTGACATTTGAAGGGGGAGGTAGCTTTTCTATAGTTTCAATTTTAGCTTTATCTACCTCTATGCCCTTGCTAGAAATTTTATGGCCTAAGACTAAACCTTCTCGTACCATAAAATGGCACTTCTCCCAGCTTAAAACTAGGTTCGTGTCCTCACATCTTTAAAATACACGGGAAAGGTTTACCAAATATAAATCAAACGAATCTCCAAAAATGGAGAAATCGTCCATTAAGCCCTCCATGATATCCTCCACTAATTCATCAAAGATCGCTAACATACATTTTTTGAAGGTTGCTGGCGCATTGCATAAACCAAAAGGCATTCTTCGATAGGCGAAGTTGCCAAATGGACAAGTGAAGGTTTTTTTCTCTTGGTCTTCGGGCGCGATTGAGATTTGGAAATATCCCGAAAGACCATCAAGAAAACAATAAAAAGAGTGCCCGGATAACCGTTCAAGGATTTGGTCAATGAACGGCAAAGGAAAATGATCCTTACGGGTTGCATCATTTAATTTACGATAGTCGATGCACACCCGCCATCTTATAACGGTTCGAGTAGGGGTAGGGATTAATTCATTCTTATCGTTAGGCACTACCGTTAACCCTCCTTTCTAGGGCACCACTTGGACCGGACTCACCCAAGTGTATCCGAAATCGGATAGATGATGCCCGCATCTAAAACTTTATTACCTCTGCCTTGACTACCTCCTTCATGTTCCTCTAATAAAATTTTGTGGGTGCAAAAGGAGGGATTAATCCCTCTCAAATCCGTGATCTTCCACGTAATTGCGCGGTGATGATGTTTTAAAATATTAGATAATTTTTTAAAAAAATTTCATCGGTCAAGTAGGCCGACACAATAACAGGGAGTTTGGAATCCTCCGCTAAAAACAAATACTCTAAATGATCAGGCAATTGTTTTAATTCTAGCATGGGAGGTTCATCATAAGAAGTTTTCAAACGATCACTACCGACTTCCAAAATTTCGAAAATAGGCGTGCGAGTGATCGAAACATTATCACTATTTTCATAAGCAATTAAATCTAAATTTTCAAAATCGGCATCATGATCAATAGATGATTAAGAATGTTCAGAAAAAGGAAAGGAGTCTTCTTTGGGAGAAGCCTCCAAATAATAACATGAGTCATCATTTGCGAGCGAATTTTTCATAGACGAGTCAATAGTAAAGGTAACTTCTTCATCTCCAACTCTAAGGAGAAGTTTATTGTTACTAACGTTTATAACTGCGCGCGAGGTGGCAAGAAAAGGGCGACCGAGAATAAGTGGTACCTCAGTGTCCTCTTCGATGTCAAAGATGACGAAATCTACTGGAAAGATAAATTTGTCAACTTTGACAAGAACATCCTCAATGATCCCCATAGGGAGCTTGACAGACTGATCCGCCAATTGAATGCTCATTCTTGTGGGTTTAGGCTCTCCTAATCCCAATTTCTTCACTAAAGAATAAGGCATTAAATTAATTGAGGCGCCAAGATTGCCTAACGCACGTTTTACCAATAAATCACTAAATAAATAAGGAATAGAGAAACTACCCGGATCGGGTATTTTTTTAGGTAATTTATTAAGTAAAACTATTGAACACTCCACGTTCAACTGAACCGTGGAGATATCCTCAAGTTTATTTTTATTGGATAAAAGATCCTTGAGGTACTTGGCATATTTTAGCATTTATGCTATTATTTTGCAAAATGGTAAATTAATTTGAATTTGTTTAAACATATCTAAAAATTTACCGTGGTGCTCATCCACCTGGTCTTTTTGCATTCTATAAGAATAGGGAAGAGTTGGTTGATAAGCTTTTGGTTTATTAGAATTTGAAGGCTTAAGCGGAGGAGAAGATGAAGAAATTATTACCTCCGTATCAACCGGAATTGGAGAAGTATCAACCGGAATTGGAGAAGTGGTTACCTCCTTCCCGCTCCGTAGAGTGATGGCTTTGGCTTGATCCATTGGGTTGGGCTCCGTATTGCCCGGTAGCGCTCCTTGTGGGCGATCAGAGAGTATTTTAGCGATTTGCCCAATTTGGTTCTCCAAATTACAAAGAGATCCGGTGAGATTCTGGATATTGGCATCATTTGTAGTCGTATATTTAGTAAACAACTCCTCGAGATTGGGAGCTTTTTGAGCTTGCGATGGAAAATAACAACGAGGAATTGTGTTTAGTGGGTGCGCCGCGTTCCCCGGATTACTCCAAGAGAAGTTGGGGTGATTCCTTATACCCGGGTGATAAGTATTACCATAATTATTACCTGAATTATAAAGTTGCCGATTCGGATTACCCATGTAATCCACATGTTCGGCAATAGTGGAAGGCTCTCAATATTGGGGCTCACAGGTAGGTGTAGACGAGGAAGCAGACATCTCGTTCATCTATTTTTGTAGTTTCTCAACCTGGAGAGATAAACTAGAAACCGTATTCGTACATCCCGGCAAGTTTAGGTGGACAAGACCGGGGTGTACTCTATTGATACATATTCATGGTCATACCTTCTATAAGTTCTTGGGTGGCCACCGGTGCCTTGTTATTTAACGTTCCACCAGCGACGACATCAATATGCTGCCTCGTTTGTTGATTGAGGCCATTATAGAAGGTTTGTGATTGCAACCAATCGGGGATTGCATGATGCGGACAACGGTGAAGCAATTCCTTAAATCACTCCCAAGTATCATATAACGTTTCCGTATCAACTTTGGAGAAATAAGTAATATCATTGTGCAACTTGGTCGTCTTAGCGGGCGTAAAATATTTCGTGAGAAATTTTTCCGTCATCTCGGCCCAAGTAGTGATGGAGCCTCTTGGTAGAGAACCCAACCACTACTTAGCCTTGGTGCGCAAAGAAAAAGGAAACAGTCTTAGCCGAATGGCATCATCAGAAACCCCATTAATTTAAAAAGTATCGCATATTTCTAAAAAGTTAGAAATATGCACATTTGGGTCCTCATCTTGAAGCCCATCAAATTATACTGATTTTTGTACCATATGAATGATGTTTGGCTTCAATTCAAAGTTATTGTTCGCAATAGCGGGCCAAACAATACTTGATTGCGCCTCATCCAAATTTGGTCGGGCATAATAGGACATAGTCCATTTTTTGGCCATATTTGGATTTGGGTTACCCAAAATAGAAGAAAATTGAGAAGAAGGGGAGGTAGAAGAAGAAGACGAAGATGAAGAAGAAGAAGAAAAAGTGTTACCTACGGATTCCTCAACCAAATCTAGAGAATTGAGGTCACAGAGTCTTAGGCATCGCCGTAAGCTTTGCTCGATCTCCGGATCCAAGTCAAATAGATTTGACGGATTCCCTCGAGTCATACACCAAAAAAAAGTAATAGTTTTAAGATTTACAAATTTATAAAATAAAATTTTCCGGACTGCCCAAGGGCTACCCAATGACGGGTTCACAAGGTACTAGGAGGTATTACAGAATGAAAACCCGACAAGGCCCTTTCGTAAGAAACTTTAATTATAAAAAATTAAAGTTAAAACTTTTAAAGAAAACAAATATAATAAATTTAAAAAATGATAAAATTAATAGATTCTTGCTTTCAAAATATCGACAAAGAAAGTCCCCGGCAACGGTGCAAAAAACTTGATGGATATTTTCTCCATGCTAACGCGTGTTTCCAATCGATGAGGCAAGTATACCTATCGTTCGAAGTATAGAATCAAGTGTCGTATTTCGACTCAGGGCTTGTCTAGTACTTGTACTCACAAGAAAGAGCTATTATCTTATCAGATGAAAAGTTGGTTTTTGATTGAAACGGAAAAGGAAGCGTTACACTAAGAATGAGAAATTCGATGTTGGGGAAGCTAGCACTTGATCGAGAATCCCCTTGGGATAAAATAAACCTTCTTGAAAATTAAAGAAATGCGAGTTCTTAAATTTACTCACTAGACCGTGGAGGTTCCTAAAGTATAAAAGAGTCTCTCTCAAGCTCATGCTTTTGACAAACCTTAGGTTTTTTGATTAAGACCTCTCGGCCAGTCGAAACCTCTAAGCTTTCTTTAGGCGGTGAACCCCACTATTGGTTTTGACTCCAATCCGAAAGATTTATGTCGTCCTCTCTCGAGGAGTGCATGCAACTCCTTTTATATTTGAGTGATCTCCTTGTATCTGCAACCTCTCGGTCATTTAGGATACGGATCTTAGATCGAAAACCATATCCGCGAAATATGAATTCGACAAAATATAATTAAAAGATAAATCGTTAGTGAGCAAGAATAAGAACAAGACACTTTTGATAAAAAAGGAAAAGTTTATTTTATTCCAAGGTTCATCATGATCAAGTGCTAAATGAAAATTAGCTACTCATCATCATTAGGGAAATATAAGATAAAGAAGGGAAAGACATGATTAAAATAAAAAGTAAACTTGAATTGAACTTTCACAATGCAAAGCTAGACTAAGAAATGGAGAATACAGCAAAATAAAACAGCAAACTACAAGACTCCAACTCCCCAAAAAAATCGACCCTGAGCATCTGAAGTTGTCTGGAATTAATAGGAAAAATTGTCGGTCGGTCACGCCCCTTGGTCACGCCTGTGACCTAGGTCGTGTCAGGCTCGGAACCGTTGTCTTGAAACCATGGGAATGTTGGAGGAGAAACCGCCAAAATCTGTTAAATGACAGGTCATGCTCCTAGGTCATGCCTGTGACCTAAGGCGTGTCAAATCTATTTCTGTAAAATGGCGGGAAGCTGAAAACGGTTGGAATAAATTGATGTTGATGGAGGCATCATGCCCCCTGGTCATGCCAGTGATCAGGGCGTGTGAAGATGGAAATGGAAACGGTAGGAACGACTGATTTATTGGCTGGAAAACGCTCCTGACACGCCCTAGGTCACGCCCGTGACCCGGGCGTGTCATTTTAAACCGACGTGGCATGGCTCTGACAATTCTTCCATCGGCTGGCATGCCCCGTGCTAGGGTGACACGGGCGTGTCAGAAGCAATATTGGCATGTATGCAGCCGATCGACGTTCTTCTATCGACTATGCTGGTTCTTGGTGTCATGCTTATTGGACACGCCCAAGGATGGCGTGGCAAGGGCATGTCATGGGTGTGTCAGATCTCTTAGCTCGCAGGTCGATGATTTGCTGTCGACATTCTTTGCTCCTTTGTGTCACGCCCTTGGACACGCCCAAGGAGGGCGTGTCACGGGGCGTGTCTGGGCAGAGAGGGGGAAATTCCAGTTTTGCTCCAAATAATCTTCAGATTACCCCTACAAGATTGAAAATAATTTTATTAGAACAAATAAATATAAAATACTAGAAATTAGTTAATCATAAACTTTAGATTATATAAAATTGATATATAATATCTAACTATTAATAGAAAATAGTATATGAAAAATAGAAATAATTAGAGTTATCAAGCTTTCCCCTTCTCCTTGGCTAGAGCCTTCTTGGTTGCCTTATTTCTTCTTTGGTTTTATTTCTACTAGAAGATTTACTAGGAGCAACCACATGGCCTAAGCCAGCACGTTTGGCCTGAGAAGAGAATTCAACAATAAGCGGAAGGACTGTCTTGGGCTTGGAGAAACTTTCAACAAGTTTCTTTTCAGCTTCAAGTTGTTCTTCCAATTCCTTGATGATTTTCTCCTTCATATTAAGGTGTTTGAGAGCCTTAATATAATCTTCCATCGCATTATGGAAGTCCTTTCTGAGTGAGTCCATCATTACAATTTCCTCCCTCATATTGCTCTGATATAGGATTGTCCCTTTGGGTATTATGGTGACGGTCGTAACTAAACGCAACGTTCTCCTCTAACTCTCACTTCACGCTCAAGCATAAAAACGCAGCACATCAACACTCGGATATTTATTAAATTTAGACTGCGGAGTGTTCGGAAAGCCCTTCAAGATAAAACCAAGGCGATAGGCCAAGGTCCTCTCAAGCGAAAGGAACCCCACACGGTTCGGACGAGTGTTGTTGTTCCAAAAGAGAATCCAACGAAATGCAAAGATTCGGACAAGGGTGGTTCTCTCCCAACAAAATAAAATGAGGGTCTCCATGCCTCACGAACTTAAAATGGAAAAAAGGAAACACAATAAGTTCTATGAGGAAATTAACCACGAAAATTCAAGCATTTCACAAACAACGCAATATGTATATGCCACAAGATCTATCAAGAGGGAAATCACATTAACTAGTGGAAGAATGTTCGTTACCCCGCTCAGATGTCGATAACTATGAGAGGAATTTCCTTTTCGATTCCACCGGAACCACACCGGTTGGAGGGAAAGCAAGTTGCCTTCCTCGGATCAAGCCGGAAGAGGCCTTGGCCCGGATTCCACCAAGGGGAGTTGGCTGGTCGGTTCTAGGTTTAAAGGTGGCTGGTCAGGTTGGCTTGAAGGGGGGCTACTCGGGTGGTGTAGGGGAGGTAGCTGCTCGGTTAGAGGAGGGAGGTGGTTGCTCAGGTAGAGGAGGCAGGTTGCTGCTCTGGTAAAGTGGGGTGTAAGGTGGCTTGTCGGGTTGGTTTGGGAGGGATGCTCGGGTGGAGAAGGGGAGGGGGTTGCTCAGGTGGAGAAGGGGAGGGGGCTGCTCGGGTGGAGAAGGTGAGGGGACTGCTCGTGTGGAGAAGGGGAGGGGGCTTCTCTGGTGGAGAAGGGGAGGTGGCTGCTTGGGTAGATGAGGGAGGTGGCTGCTCGGGTAGAGGAGGTAGATAAGAGAGGGTAAAGTGGTCAGAAGCCCAAGCAAGGAAAGGAAGAGAGGAGGAAGAGGAAATCTCCAAAAGCAAGATTAGGGTTATAATTTTATTTCATTCTCTAAGTAAAAATGAACAACACTTAGCCTTATATAGGCTTTACATCATTGTTTGGCTATATGCAGCCCTTAAGAAAAAAACATCACACACATATGAAATTAAACATTACAATATAACATAAACATTGCCATAAACATTGCAAAATATAAAATGACTTAAATAAATATTATTAGATTGGTTTACGACGCGGGTGGATAATTTTGGTGTCGCTCCACATGGTCATCACGGCACCGCAAGTCTTTGTTTAGAGGCGGAGAAATATCATCCGTCGCGTGCTGGTACCAACATCATCTGGGTCGCCAAAATCATCGGGAAGGGGAGCCTCCATATCAACATGTATCAGATCATCATCGTCGACGGGAGTGGGACACTCCATGTCAACATGTCGGGGGTAGTCGGCTCCATCATGCTCTCTTTAGCCTTAAGAGATTTGATCCCCTTAGCTTGAGATCTTGCAACTCTACGTCATTTGTCGTAGGCTTTGATCAACTCTTTATATTGATTCATGAGTTCAGATTCATCATCAGACGAACAGTCCTCATGATCATGGTCAGAAGCATCAGATTCAGAGAGAGGGGTATGAGAATTTACCATCCTAGTGAACTAGGGTTCTTCTTCTTCTTCATATGTCTGTGCCATGAGCCCAAAGTAGGCTTCCTCCTCATCACTAGACTCAGATGAATCAGTGTCACTGAGGGTCTTGCCCTTCTTGGCTACCAGGCTTCTTTCAGTCTTCTTCTTATTATAAGAAGTTTTCTTTTCCTCTCTTCTTCCACCCTCCTTCTTCTTGTGAGGGCAATCAGAGATGACGTGTTCTGGCTTATTGCAGCAATAACAAACAATGTCAGTAGAAATGTGTTTGTTTTGTTTGGAGTAATACCTATCTTGGCTACTTGAGCCTTTCTTGTGGCAATCACCATCGTGACGTGATCTTCTGAATGAGGCATCCCTGTCTTTCCATTGATTCTTCTTGTTCAAGAATTTCTTGAATTGTCTTGAGATAAGAGAAAACTCTCCTTTAGATAATTCTGAGCCTGAGGTGCTTGGCTCTGAATATTCTTCTTCACTTTCTTCTTGTGTTGGGGTAAGAGAATCAGCCTTAGACTTCCTTGAGGTGTCTGCCTTTAGAGCGACAGAATTCTCCTTGGATGAAGACCTGTTCTTCTCTTCTTTAGCTTTTCTTGAATTTATTTGTAGCTCATATGACATAAGCTTTCCTAAGAGATTTTTAGGGTCTGTCTCCGCTAGCTTTCCAAATTATCGGATAGCACAAACCTTGTTATCACATTCCTTAGTTAGGGATCTCAGGAATGTATCATTCAGTTCCCCATTTGTGAAGACCCGACCATAGACTCTAAGGCCATTGACAATCTTGAAGAAATTCTCAAAGGTATCTATAATGGAATCCTTGGGACCTTGTCGGAATGCTTCATATTTCTAATACAAAAGGGATCTTCTATCATCCCTAACTTCTTCAGTGCCCTCCTTCAAGTTGATAAGAGACTGCCACATTTCCTTGGCAGATTGGTAGTGAATTAAATTTTGCAGCATAGAGTCATTGACTGCACTTGCGATGACATTTGTTTGCTTTCTTGTCTAAAGAGACAAGTGCAATCTCATCCTTATCAAGATCCATCAGTTTCTTAGGAACTTGCTTTATTGATTCAATGGTGGAGGTGGTCATAGGAACATAAGGTCCTTCTTCCACTATCATAAAAATTCTAGGATCCACAGCTTTCATGAAGAATTTTATTCTTTCTTTCCACATAGCAAAATTGTTCTTTGTGCACCGAGGAAGCTTTACAAAATCCTTAACTTTGTCCATGCTTGAATCCTCTAAAGACAACTAGGAGCGGATCTGTTCGAGGTGTTAACCTTTTTCATGAACAACCTTCCTCTGATACCAATTGATGTTTTTAGTTGTCTACCTAAATCACTTAGAGGGGGTGAATAGGTGAGGTCTGCGTCTTTTTGCGAAATAAAAATTGAACGAACGATGTGCAGAAAATAAGCACACACAATACAGAGAACACTAGATCTATAATGGTTCCCCAATCTTGGGTACGTCCACTCTCCACCTCGCCGATCTAGCAACACGCTAGACTCAGCTACTTCACTATTACCTCGGATTGAAAACCAATCCTACAAATCGGAGCAACGCCCCTACAACTCAATCCACAACACGGATCTACACTCGGAAGAAATACTTCCTACAACACTCAGAGACAAAATCTCATACAAGATAAAGATGTTGTAAATAAAATTATACAAACAAAATATCTCAGATCAGAATCTTCAGCCTTTATTCTTCCTTGAATCTTTGAGGCTTTCTAAGAAATAGGTCGAAGAAGACAAGCCGAAAACTGTTCTGGATCTTAAAACCTAGATCATCACGATCAAGATGAGGATTTGTGAGAATTAGAATGCCTTGATCTGTTGATCTAATCTTGCTCTGAATCACAGAAATCGGAGAAGTGCGGCGGCGAGATCGTCGATGAAGAGCGGCGGCGGCTTCCTGATTTAGAATATTAGACGATTCAGAAAACTTTGTATTTCTCGGATTTTTCATCTGATACTCTTCTTAGGGTTTGTCGAAATGATTAGACCTGTTATAGGAATATTCTAATGGTCATAATCATAAAGACATAACACGTGGACCAATAATCATGGAGATTAATTTGAAATCTGGTCCCGTCAGACTTAACGAATTTTTAGAGAAAAATTATCTGCATTACTCGAGTGGAATATGAATACTCGAGTAATAACTTTGACTTCTCGAGAAAAGGATGTAAAGTTCTCGAGAACAATCCTTAGAGAAAAATCTAGAAATAACTTCTGGCTACTCGAGTAATAGAATTGACTTCTTGAGAAGTAGCTTGACTTCTAGAGGACTAATGCTTCACTACTCGAGAACTAGATATACTTCTCGAGTACTCTACTTCGATTACCCGAGACAAGGATAAATTTCTCGAGTACTCAACTTCTGTTACCCGAGATAAGGATATATTTCTCGAGTACTCAACTTATGTTACTCGAGACAAAGTCTTATACTACTCGAGTAATGGCCTTAGCTACTCGAGTACTACACTTAGAAAAATTCTGAACTATACTTTTCTGATAACTCGAGAACAAGCAAAGATGTACTCGAGCACTACACAGCTTCTCTAAAACTAACTTTAAATCATCTCGAGAACTAATTCAGTTACTCGGGTGATATACTTAGCTTACTCGAGAACTGACTATAAATCTACTCGAGTACTAAAGTTGTTTCTCGAGTAAAACACTTAGAAAAATTTTGCTTTCTGAAAATTTTTTACTTCAAGTAAATCTACAACTAGTCTTTCTCCTATAGGTTTAGTGCTTGAAAGTGAAGTGTATCCCAATAGAGAGCCTACACATGAGTTAACACCATGGATCACATAATGAGGGATTACATTGTATGGTCCTGTGTTTTGTGACTTATTGTAGACTGACATTAGTCTACACTTTTGCAATTAAGTCCTGCAAACACATAACTCAAACAAGACATCAAATACAACTTAATTCATCTTAGTTTAAGGGTGACTTCATACAAATCTAGGTTATTATGGATACAATACCCAATAATAGACAAGAAGAGGGTATAGACTTTGATCAAACCTTTGCACCAATGGCTAGATTGGAGGCTATTAGACTCTTCTTGGCATTTACAACCTACAAAGGATGCAAAGTTTACCAAATGGATGTGAAGTCAGCCTTCCTAAATGGTAACCTTAAATAAAGGGTCTATGTTGATCAACCATCAGGTTTTGTTTACTCTACTAAACCTAATCATGTTTATTTGTTATTAAGAGCTCTCTATGGATTAGAACAAGCCCCAAGGGCTTTATATGAGACTCTGTCTAAGTTTCTTCTAGAGAATAAATTCTCAAGGGGGAAAATAGACAAAACACAATTCCTAAGGGAAGTAAAAGGCAAGACCATCTTAGTACAAATACATGTAGATGACATTATATTTGGTTCTACTGATTAGTCACTTTGCACTAAGTTTGCCAAACTTATGCACGGTAAGTTTGAGATGAGTAGCATGTGTACAACCCCATATTCGCTGGGGAGGACCAGGAAGACTAAGACTTCAGTGGTCAAGGTTGGACTAGTCCAGGGTTAGCCCTAGGACGGACCAGCAGAGTTCTCGCCCTTAAGGTGCTCCCGCCTAATGATAGGCAAGATCGTTCGTGCCAGGACTCGGGTCTTCAGGTCAGCTTTAGGCTTCGGGACAGGAGAGCTCCTGCCTAGAAGGAACTCTCCCTAGAGGCGGGCGAGAAGGCATTGGGTGAGCTTCACTCACTCAATGCCGCATTCGGCAGCAGAGGGCGTTGAGTAAGCTCCACTCGCTCAATGCCGTGATTAGCAGTGAAGGCGTAGAGTGAGTAGCGCCGCATCCAACAACAATGACGTCAAGACCACCGAGAGCGAGAACCCTCTGGGCGGGAGATCTCGCCAAGGTGAGCCCAGCTAAGGCACAGCGAGAGCCTTCTCACCCGGGGTTCTCGCCAAGCAGGTCCATGTGGTGGGGCCTGGCGCTCAGGGAAAAGGATTATTTTATTATTATTTCATTATCCTCGGGTTCAATTACCTATATGCCCCTGGGATGACAGCGGGATTTGGCTATTGGCAGACCCATCAGGGGTATTTCAGTATTTTTCAGGTCAGGAGAAGACTATAAAAAGACCCATAGGGGCTTTTTGGAAAGTAGGCTTTCATTATTCTCTAACTCCAGTGCTTTCTGAAGAGCTCCCAGTCCAGCTATTGGTTTCAGAGGGGAAGCTCTCAGAGATCTTCCGGATGTGAGGTGGGACCTCCCAGCTGAGGCTTTGGGTCAGTCTTAGGACCTTAGCAGCTAGTCAGGGGTCGAGATTTGAGAGAAGTAGGCGTCGGCTACACTTTGGTTTGTGAACATTCGTTGAGGTCAAGTTTGGCTTCAACAGTTCTGGTGCGGTGAGCGTGGAGAGTGACCAGCACAGAAAAACTCAGTCGAACGTCGTGGCTATAGAAGAGGAACTAAGTGATGACCAGGGTCATGTGACGAAAAAAGTCCCTTCCCACTCCTCTTTAGTCGATCTTAACCGTCCTAGCATTTCTTCTCAAGTATTTCTCAAATGCCAAAGTTTAAACCCTCACAGCAAAAAGTAACATTTAAAATAATGTTCCGCTAGCTAGAATTTCATGGTTAGGAAATGTGTGTTTTAGGATGGGAGAGGTGGGAATAGAAAGAACAGTAAGGCCAAAGAGGACCACTGCATTCACGAACCGTAACTAATTCACCTGTGCTAGGGGATTTGCTTGCGAACCTGTAGAATGAAATCCGGAGAACAAAGATGGGCAAGAATCAAACTTGTAACCCTTAATTTCAAATGGATGTGCAGCACCACCAGACACATCCTGATTATATTTAGCTAAAATCTCAGCATTACATAACCCACTAATACCACTACCAATTACCACCGCATCTGCTTGTGACTCCTCAGAACATTTGTCATGATTAAGCAAAGAGATGTTTGCTATAAGTGAAATGGAAGTATGATTTCGGTTTTTTTAGATTTATGTAGGAAAGACTAGCGGGCAACTAACTACTAAAGGCTTAATCATTCACTCTCTCATGACAAGCATACTTATGAATATGAAGCGAAGAACACTTACTGTATCACCGCGTAACACAAGGCGGTTAAAGTGATGAGTATAATGAACCAAGTAAAAATTATTTACCGTATTTCTCTAAGTTGAAATCCTACATGAGGTTGATTGTTAGCATATTATTTATACATCTCTAACTGCAAGTATAATCATGAGAGCTCGATACACCAACAAAGTTACACGACTTTATTCTGCCAAAAAATACCCAAATATGATAAGATATGAGAAAAGAAAATTCAAATCATGATTTGATTTAAAATAGTGAAACAAGAAAGATATATGTAAATTGAATAGGACGTTCTACCCAAGAGATCAAAACGTGTCTTAGGGAGAATATTATATGATCGACCATGGTTTCCAAGAGGGTGGACGTAGCGGGTAGAGGTGCCTCGTGTCGGACTGTTACTTGGTTGATCGGGTTAACGGTTCTTTTGAGTTATTGGATTATCTTTATGTTTGCTTTATAGTTGTGTTGGAGAGGAGACCCCTAGCAGACCCACTGCGCAGGCTCCCATCAAGCTGGCAGGGCTGTAGGATCACTCGGTGGTTGGAGGCTGTTGTGAGAGGAGACCCCGAGCAGACCCGCTGACCAGGCTCCCATCAAGCTGGCAGGGTTGTAGGCTCACTCGGTGGTTGGAGGTTGTTTGGAGAGGAGACCCCAGGTAGACCCACTGCGCAGGCTCCCATCAAGCTGGCAGGTCCGTAGGCTCGCCTGTAGGGGAGAGGTCTGGTTCTTGGTACTTAGTTCTGCACTACCCCGAGCGCGGCTCGGCCCCAGGTAGACCCGCTGCGCAGGCTCCCATCAAGCTGGCAGGTCCGTAGGCTCACCTGTGGGGGAGAGGTCTGGTTCTTGGTCCTTGGTTCTGCACTACCCCGAGCGCGGCTCGGCCCCAAGTAGACCCGCTACGCAGGCTCCCATCAAGCT
This sequence comes from Platanthera zijinensis, assembly GCA_039513925.1. Lineage (NCBI taxonomy): Eukaryota > Viridiplantae > Streptophyta > Magnoliopsida > Asparagales > Orchidaceae > Platanthera > Platanthera zijinensis. Next base: position 67,140,095 of record CM077093.1, read on the forward strand.
GGCAGGTCCGTAGGCTCTCCTGTAGGGGAGAGGTCTGGTTCTTGGTCCTTGGTTCTGCACTACCCCGAGCGCGGCTCGGCCCTAGGTAGACCCGCTGTGCAGGCTCCAATCAAGCTGGCAGGTCCGTAGGCTCTCCTATGGGGGAGAGGTCTGGTTCTTGGTCCTTGGTTCTGCACTACCCCGAGCGCGGCTCGGCCCCAGGTAGACCCACTGCGCAGGCTCCCATCAAGCTGGCAGGTCCGTAGGCTCGCCTGTGGGGGAGAGGTTTGGTTCTTGGTCCTTGGTTCTGCACTACCCCGAGCCGGGCTTGGCCCCAGGTAGACCCGCTGCGCAGGCTCCCATCTAGCTAACAGGTCCGAAGGCTCGCCTGTGGGGGAAAGGTTGGATTTTGGGATACTTCGATTTAGCCACTTCTACGACACCCCGAGCCGGGCTCGGCCCCAGGTATACACGCTGCGCAGGCTCCCATCAAGCTGGCAGGTCCGAAGGCTCTCTGTGGGGGAAAGGTTGGCTTTTGGGATACTTCGATTTAGCCACTTCTACGACACCCCGAGCTGGGCTCGGCCCCAGGTAGACCCGCTGCGCAGGCTCCCATCAAGCTGGCAGGTCCGAAGGCTCGCCTGTGGGGGAAAGGTTGGCTTTTGGGATACTTCGATTTAGCCACTTCTACAACACCCCGAGCCGGGATCGGCCCTAGGTAGACCCGCTGCGCAGGCTCCCATCAAGCTGGCAGGTCCGAAGGCTCGCCTGTGGGGGAAAGGTTGGCTTTTGGGATACTTCAATTTAGCCACTTCTACGACACCTCGAGCCAGGCTCGGCCCAAGGTAGACCCGATGCGCAGGCTCCCATCAAGCTGGCAGGTCCGAAGGCTCGCCTGTGGGGGAAAGGTTGGCTTTTGGGATAGTTCGATTCAGCCACTTCTACGATACCCCGAGCCGGGCTCGGCCCCAGGTAGACCTGCTGCGCAGGCTCCCATCAAGCTGGCAGGTCCGAAGGCTCGCCTGTGGGGGAAAGGTTGGCTTTTGGGATACTTCGATTTAGCCACTTCTACGACACCCCGAGCCGGGCTCGGCCCTAGGTAGACCCGCTGCACAGGCTCCCATCTAGCTTGCAAGTCCGAAGGCTCGCCTGTGGGGGAAAGGTTGGCTTTTGGGATACTTCGATTTAGCCACTTCTACGACACCCCGAGCCGGGCTCGGCCCCAGGTAGACCCACTGCGCAGGCTCCCATCTAGCTGGCAGGTCCGAAGGCTCACCTGTGGGGGAAAGGTTGGCTTTTGGGATACTTCGATTTAGCCACTTCTACGACACCCCGAGCCGGGCTCGGCCCCAGGTAGACCCGCTGCGCAGGCTCCCATCAAGATGGCAGGTCCAAAGGTTCGCCTGTGGGGGAAAGGTTGGCTTTTGGGATACTTCGATTTAGCCACTTCATTGACACTCCGAGCCGGGCTCGGCCCCAGGTAGACTCGCTGCTCAGGCTCTCATTAGCTGAGCAGGGCGGTAGGCACACCTGGGGTGAAAGGATAAGCTCTGTGTGTACAAGAGAGTACAAAAAGGTATAGCTTAGATATTTTACAATGTTATGAGGAATTGTATACTTATTGTAAGTAATGTTATAAGGGCAGTTCGGTAGCAGGGAGCGTTACAAGTATCAAGTGGTTCAAAATGATCAAAAGGTGCACGGAGAGTTTAGTGTTTTGAATGCAAATTTTGGATTTTCTCAAAAAAAATCTTTTGGGTCGACTCCCACTCGCCGGATACTTGGGATTGGACATTTCTTTCCGAGCTTGTACCAACCTCGAAAAGAGCGGGGATTGTGTACAACCCCGTATCCGGCCGAGCGGGATCCTCCCCAAGTGGCGGACTTGGGGCGAGCTTTGAGCGAAAATTTGGTGCAGCCCCGTTCGAAGACGTGCAGATGCTCGTGTGGGCGTGCGGGTGTTTACGGGCGTAAGATTTCAAATATATAATATATATATATATACATATTATATAATATACATAATATAATATATTATATTATATATATATATTATATAAGATTTGGGAGATTAGAAAGAGGGAGGAGAGGATGCAGGCGGGTACAGCAGGGAGAAAAAAAACAAAAGAAAGAAGAAAAAATGAAAAAGAAAAAGGGGAAGGCTCGGGCAGAGGAGAGCAGGAGGGAAAAGAAGTTTTGTTTGGGGGGGAAGCAGCTAGGGTTCAGCAGAGGAGGGAAAAAGCAAGCCTCGAGCTCCCCTCTTCCCGTCGCCGGCCGCCTGGAGCAACCCGCCGCTCCCCTCTCTCTCTCTCTCCCGTCGGCCAACTGGAGCAGCACGAGTTCAGCCTCTCCCTCTTCCTCTCGGCATGGAGCAGCACAAGTCTGGCCGGCCTCTCCCTCTTCCTCTCTCGGCCGCCTGGAGCAGCACAACCCGACGCCAACACCGGCCACCTCTCTCTCTCCGGCCGCCTAAAGCAGTAGCAAGAGGGCATGGGATCTTCTTTTTTCTCCCAGCTAGGGATCGGCCAGGAGTACAGCAGCTCCTCCTTCCATTCCTCTCCCGTCGCCGGCCAAGCCTGGAACAAGGCTCGGCTTCTTTTTCTCTCCCATCTCCGGTCGCACCAAGCCCGGGCCGAGCCCGAGTTCCTCCCTCTCTCGCCGCCGCCGCCGGCATTCCCACCCGGGCCATCTCCCTCCCCTTTTTCAGTCCAGGCCGCCGCCACTAGGAGGAGCCCGAGCTCCCTCTTTTTCTGTCCAAGCCGCCATCAAGGTTCGGCCAACAAAGGGAGGAGTTTGGATCTTCTAATAGTGCATGGCTCGGAGGAGGTCGAGAGGAGCGCTAGGACTGGCACAGCCTTCGACAAAGATAGACAGGAGCTCCTCTCTGAGCATCGAGCCACATACAGGATATGCGGTTGCGGCTCCGTCAACATGCGCGTCAAGGGTAACGATGTTTCTACTTGGGCAGGTGAAGCCCTTATTTTTCATATTTGCATGGAAGCCCCTCTCCACCAACGCGTAGGGGAAGGGAGCTCTCCGACGGGTTGACGTGTACGTCCCCGCTGTTAATTACATTTAGTATCCGGAAGTGTGAGTACGGATTTAGGCATGCTGTGTGAAGCCCATTCGGACATATGAGCCGAATTGGTGATGTGCTGTGTGAAGTCCATTCGGACGTATGAGCCGAATTGGTGATGCTCTGTGTGAAGCCCGTCCAGACGTATGAACCAGATTGGTGATGTTCTGGGGTTCCCGGAGAAGACTCCGAGGAAGTTGGATATTATCTACTTGCAGGGAATGCGCACTGTAGCCCCAAAAAAGGGGTGTACGGAATATATTTGCCCCGCTTATGTTAGCCAACCGATTCCTCGTTTGTCTCCGCTCGTCGATACGTTGGCGTACAGGTGCTGCAGTAGCAAGCGGGAAGTAGCGGGCTTAAGCCCAAGCTTGTGCCGGCCCTCGAAGGCCTATTTTTGTTTATATTGCCGGCCTGCGTGCCGAAGTATGGAATTCATATTCCTGTAATAATTTATAATCTGTGATGCTCTGTGTATGTGTGGTTAACTCCTTTCGTCTTGGGCGAATGGTGTGCTCGTGAACCGCTCGTCCCGTGGGAGCCCCGAGGTTTATGCCGGGAAGCCCCTTGTTGGCCTGTTGATAGCCTTTTAGGGCAGCGGAGTCGCGCTGTTTGCAGCCAAGTTGGGCAGCGTGTCGTAGAATGGCTTGGCGATGTTGCGCCATTAGTAGGGCGGATGAGGAGCATTTTGTATAGACCCAAGGAGACACACCTGGATAGGAGAGAGTTGGTCTTGAGACCCTCCTTAGATGTTCCGGTCGGCCAAGAGCGCCCTCCGAAGGTGTCTTAGCTCAGTCTTTGGCTTGGGAGGGGAAGAGTTTGTTAGTCTTCCGGGTATGCGATGGGACCTCCGCTCTGAGACCTTGGGTCTGTCCCTTACGTTCCTAGTCTAGAGCCTAGATTGTTCATTTGAGTGTAGTAGGTGTGCGGTCACCCCTCTTCTGGGACCCCGAACTCCACATAAGTCAATTTAGGCTTGGGTCATTTTTGGTTTCAACAGCATGGGTGAACTCAAGTTTTTCTTGGGTCTCTAAGTTAAGCAAACAATAGATGGACTTTTCATTAGTCAGTCTAAGTTTGCCAAGGAGTTAATCAAGAAGTATGGTATGGAAACAACCACTTTAATTAGAACTCTTATGGGGTCCAGTATGTCTTTAGATAAGGATGGTGCTTGCAAGCCAGTTGATATCACCTTGTATAGGGGCATAGTTGAATCACTGCTCTATCTAATAGCCAGCAGACCAAACATAATGTATGCCACTTGTGTATGTTCTAGGTATCAAGCATGCCCTAAAAAATCTCATTATACAGCAGTTAAAAGAATATTGAGATATCTAAATGGCACACCTAATCTTGGCTTATGGTATCCCAGGAATAGTGATTTTTAACTGACAGGTTTTTCAGATGTTGATGATACAGGATGTAAGGAAGATAGGAAAAGCACATCAGGTTCATGTCAATTTCTTGGGAGAAGGATAGTATCTTGGAGTAGTAAAAAGAAAAAAAAAGTGTAGTAATATCCACTACTGAATCTGAGTACATTTTAGCTAGAAGTTGTTGTGCACAATTGCTTTGGATTGAGCATCAATTACAAGATTACAACATAAAGCTAAGTAAAATTCATTTATTTTGTGATTCTACTATTGATATTTCTATTGCAAACAACCCTGTGTCACATAGTAGAACAAAGCATATTGAAATTAGATATCACTTTATTATGGAGCATGTAGAAAATGAAGATATTAGTTTAGAATTTGTTCCAACAAATAAACAAATTACTGATATTTTTACTAAGCCCCTAGAAGAAGAGAAATTTATTTTCTTTAAGTTTGAACTTTGAATGTTGAATCTTGAGTAATTGATGCATATATAAGAAACTTATACAAAGTAAGAATAAAGTAATTAGTCAGTAATCAAGTTTACTTATTTAGATATCAAGGATAGACCTCATAAATGTCAAGTATCTTTAACTTAAAGAACAAAATTTTGGCTAAGTTAAAAGTTGTGTCGAGACACTAGAGAATGTGTCGACACATCAAAGTAATGTGTCGAGACATCAAAGTAATGTATCGAGACACCAGAAAGTGTGTCGACACAGCATAACTACAAAGTGTCGAGACACTAAAGTAAGTGTCGAGACACTAAAGTAAGTGTCGAGACATAAGGGTGTCGAGAGACATTATCCTTGTGTCGACACATCTCGACAGATAATTTTTCCCTGTGACGAGACTAGGTATTTACCTTAAAATTTTGGAAAAGTCTAAATTATGCGCTCCCTTTCATCTTTAAGAAAGATTAGACTATAAATAGGATGTGAGAGTAGGAGTCGACGACACTTTCTTGATTTCTTGAGTTCTTGATTCCTGAGTGTCGAGACCTAAGAACCAGATCAGTCGACACTCATCAATCCTTCCACTCCTCTCCACTGCCTCAGCATAGTTCTTAGATCCATAAGTACTAACCAGCTGCTACATGTCACTCCTAAGACCACCCAGAAATCGCTTGAGTCTGCTAGCTTCAAAAGCAACCAAATCCGAGGCAAACCGACTAAACTTGCTGAACTCTACCTCATACTCACTGACCGTGAGTTTTCTTTATTTCAGATATAGGAATTTGTTCATCAAACGGTCTTGCTCCACCGACGACAGAAATTTTCTAAGCACCAACTCCTTGAATGATCCCCACGAGCACCCATCTGTGAGGTTTTCTCTTTATCTTAACCAGCAGCACATCGCAAGACCCTTAAGCTGGTAAGCACTCACCATCACTCTTTGGTCCATAGAAATTCCTAAATACGAGAACATCTCCTCGATTGCAATAATACAATCGTCCAATGCCATGAAATCAGCTCTACCGTCATAAGATAGAGGTCCTAGTCATTGAAAATGCAAAATAAAATTCATCTCTGGTGGTAGTAGGACTGGAGGAACAAAAGGAGCAGGAGGAACGGGAATGGCTTGACCCACTACAGGGTCCTGCACTCTCGGCTGCTACCCTAAAATGACAGACAACGGCGCCTGAATTTGCGATTGTATCTCAACCATCTTCCTTGACGGAGCCTCATTGCTCTATCGCAGTCCCTCAATCATGGCCTCACTCTGCTCACCAGACAACTCACCCTCAGACTGGGGAGTCGACCTCATTGCAACACACTTAGGCGGCATCCTAAGAATACAAAAAAATGCCAAATCTAAACCTAGCTTAACGGCTAGAACTACACAACCTAGTTTAGACCATACATGTTTAGACACTTGCTCATATTGCTAACTTGCTCTTAGATTTTCATTAATGATGTCATGCTTAACTGAGGATGATATACCATCATCCTATTGACTCATGTGTATAAACCATGAATGCATGAATTCTTATTCTTCTTGTATTAAAACCATGTGTGTATTTATGTCATCATGTATATCCTTAGATTGGCACGTATGCTAATGCTATGTTATGTCATGTATGTTGTGTTATGCATTCTAATAAAGGCCTTAATGCATGTTATGAGCGGCGTGCACATGATATATAATGCATCTAATACTATATAATATCGCATGTAACGAAAATAAAAATCTAATATGCATTCATGTGATGATTGTTATGCATCCCATACTACATAATAGTTATATGTTGCTTCCTTTGAGGATCCATATACAAACACATTATGCATCCCATACTACATAATATACCCTGTATACTTTTTGTCATTCTTATGAGTGTAGTGTTCATGCTTCAGCCAAGACATACAGATGACACATTAGTGTGTGTATGAAATGGAATAAGACAATCTAAAACTAACCAGAGATAGTCGTTCGACCAATTGTCAAACAACCTATCCCTCTGATTCAAATTATCACAACCCACATTTTCTCCACATTTAAACAATATATCAGAGTAAGAGAAAACGCGTGTCATGATGTCTTATTGTGCAGGGGATAACTACAGACACTCAGGAAAGAACTCTAACCTAACACTTTATATGAAATCCTCAAGTTTATTATGAAGAAATCTGTAATTTAAGTTATGTTTTGATGGTCGTATCCCTCGTATCAGTGGATCAACAAGTCCACAAGTGAAAATATGAATATACACTGCAAAAAATACTTTTTTATATAGAATAACATCCTACATAAGCATAAATCCTACATAAGCATAAACATCCAAATAAAATAACTCATGATATGCATACCTCTAGGTTTAATATAAGTATAGAAATAGCTTTTACGTTCGATAAAATATAGTGACTTTTGTTTAAAATAATGATATGCATGAGATAGTCAAAATGATACTTTTATACTTTTTAAAAATAACTAACATACAATCCTAACATAAAACCTTCTCAGAGAGCAAGTAAAATTAACAAGTCATCTAGAAGAGACTGAGTAGCTAGCAAGTAACTTTACAATGTAAAAACTCCAGTGGGCGTCAACAACCTGACACGAACCCACCAAAAAGGCATGTATGTCTGAACTAAATAACAAAACAACAACACTACCTCATAATGGTGAGGAAAAGACGACTACAACAACTACAGAACACCAGCAACCACTAACCCTAGCCGCTAAACCATCTACTTCTCCAAACCTGAGGCATTCCAAAGAAAAGAATACCTCAGCAAAAAATATAAGTGGCAAAGAAAGATCAGTTTCAAATAAAAGTATAGGGATCAAAGGGTTGCCAACCCAAATAGGAATAACTTAAAAAAATACCAATACTAAACCATAAGGTAATAAGTAAGAAAGAACTCACAATGGATAGATATCCTAAGCCGCACAAAGTGCGATAAAGATCTATGCTTTATAAAATATTTATATAAGTAAGAGTAAATATACAAAAGAGTGGCAAACTCATCATAGAATGAGCATAAACACCGGCAAAATCCGACACCTGCAGTGGTGGGATTCTACCAAACACACCAACAGTAAAAAAAATTCACAAGGGCCCAAGAAAAGGTGGTCTCATTTATTGACACACCCATAATCATAGAAAAACCTGCACCTGAGGTGATGGGAACCTACTCAACACACCAATAATCACAAACCCACACCGGGTAAACCCACATGGAAAAGATTCATAAGCTGGCATTAGGTTGGTGGTCCTTTAACCACTGCCAACAATAGGCCACACAGAAAACATCCATAAACACCAATAAACCCAAACCGAAAACACAGGATTACTCTAATACCAAAAAGGAAGAAAAATCCTGAAATTCACCCTAAGGACAAACTCAACGAATTGGACTCAATTCGATAAGAAAAGTCTACGTCCACATTGATTCGTCGAGTATACTCGACGAATACATTAGACACCCGACAAATTTTACTTAGAAATTAACTAACTTAACGATACTCGACGATTCGGCTAACATAACCTTGATACTCGATGAATCGGCGAAATTACCTAAGTCCACAGAAAAATTCATCGAGTACACTCGATGCTAAATCAGTATCACTCGACGCCTGGACTTAACTCTATAGTTTTACTTCACTCAATGCCTTCACTCGATTCCTAGCTGAGTTCACTCAGCGCACTCGACTCCAAAGGCAATAACACTCAAAGCACTCAATGCCATTTGGTCCACTCGACGCTCTTGACGCCAAACTGACAATACTCGACGAATTCGTCGAGATTACACGACACATTTGACTTAGTCTCACAGACCACTCGACACTCTCAACGTTAAGTCAAATTCACTCAATACCAAGACTAATACTCGAAGAACTCGATGCCTAAACTCAATGAATGCAGAATCACTCAATGCCAAGGCAGATACTCGACAAACTCGACACCTAAACTCAATGAATGCAGAATCACTCAATGCCAATCTTGATACTAGACGAATTTGTCGAGAATACTCGACGAATTTGCGTTAGTCCAAAACTCACACTTGATGAATTCTACTCTGGCCTATATGATGAATTTAAACTTAAGCTAACTATCATATATGAAGAATTCCAACTTAGACTAACAGTCATATACTCGATGGGTTAACCTAGACTAACAGTTATATACTCGACGGGTAAACCTAGACTGACAGTCATATATGATGAAATTTACTTAGGCTAAATGCCCTCTAATTGGCGGAGGGCCCTTAACCGGAAATCCAACACTACGTAGCAGATCAGCCTTGTTTGAACCCTACACTACTCCTAAATGCTAAGGAGGGAAGAAAAGCAATAGGAAACACACAAAGGAAGACATAGCAAGGGGAAGAAATCACCACTTTCCTCAAATCGCCTGAAATCCGGCCACGCAAGCGCTCCTCCTCAAGGATCTGGCTGCAAGAACACTTAGGAACCATTCTTGAAACTTTTCGGGACAAACAAGGGTCAAAAACGAATTCCTTAATGCCCAAAAATTCAAGAAACGGGAAAACTCACCGTATAAACGTAGATCTCGGCAAGAGCTATCCGAATCTACCTACGGCGACGATTTCATGCACCAGAGCTCCTACAATCGACGGCATAAAGCTCTGCAATGACTGCCACTTTCTCTCTTTCACAAATTGGTTTGATGGCTTTAGGAGAGATAATGAATAGGGTTTTTGTCATATCGTAAGGCTATATATATTTAATGTAATATATTATTATTACACTAAACATCCAAATGACTGGAAATTCCAAATCATCTCGGAATTCGACGAAATTCGCACCGAAGCTAAATATCGATGCTACGAATCCAACAGCGAAGTCGAAATCAAAATCTGACAAACCAAACTCGGGTAAAAACTCCTCAATGTCAAAATACTGAATATCCCAAAAAGGCTCCACCGAGTTCCAATATAAACCCGTATCGCAAGGGAAATCTCAAAAAAACACTAGAAACTAGCCAAGCTAATATTCTAAGTCAAAACCCCAGATACCAACGAGCAAAAGTCATGCTCCAGCAATGGTACCCGTCAACTATGCATCAACGTAACGCCCTGACGTCAAAAATATGTCACTAAAGAAATTAAAGTAAACATCAAAAAATCAGGGGTGTTACAGGCACTTAATGATCATCATTGATCTCAAGGATAGATCAATGATCAATAATCATTGACTGTTGACCATTGTTCATTAAGTAGGAAGTTCACAAATTCAACTCTTAACAAGCATGATCAATAATCTATGACCACTGACTTCTAATCATTGATTAGTTATCAATTCTCTCAACTCATGAATACCTGAATAAGACAACTTAATCATCAACGATCATTGACTGACGACCTCAAGCATCGCTTAGCAATCATTGGTTACTAGCCCCGTATCAAAATAAAGGCAAATAACGATTCATTGTTTGTCAATATCTCCCAGTAAGAGTTCCACTCAATGATCGTTGACCGACCCGCTCAACGATCATTTACCAAACTTAAATATCCCATCAAATTGAAATGTAGCAATTGCAATTATTAAAATGGAAGGTGCTAGTACTTTTGTCACCCTTATCATGTAGTCTTATCAGAACTTACACAAAAATAAAAAGAAAAAGGTAATATATGATCTCCTTTTTCTAAAGGATGCCATAGAGAGCGTAGTAGTGCATTTCAACACCCAAAAAGGTACGAAAATCTCTTAAAGCCTATATTTCGAGTTCTTCCTCATTCTCCTGCCTAAAATGTAAATCTCATTTCTTCCCAGATTTGGCTAATATATATTCTCTAGAGACACCTCTGCTCGAGCTACAGTATTCAAAATTCAACTCAGTCATTGTAAAGGGTTATTGGGATCTCCCTTCAAAAGATCTGTTTGATTTGTTAGATCTCTAGAGGAAAAGATTATGTTGAGTTGGAGTCTCTAAAGGAAAAGACTTGTCTCCTCGGTCGAGAGACAATGCTAGCCCACTTATTAATGGAAGAGAGGGCGTACCTTGTTGATCTGGGAACCTTTATAAAAATCCTCGTATCTTCTAAATGCTTTATTTTTTTTTCTTGATTATCTACATTTCATTATTGCATTCCTTAAACTAGTTAATCTCATCTAACATAAGGAATTAATAAAAAATAATTTAAATACTTAATCATTTGGGTGATTTCTATATTTGCTCCTCCCCCACCCCCTCTAAAAAGTTATTTAGACTTATTATTCCATACTTTCAGTCGGCTTACTGATAACAAGACAAACTCTTAAGGATATAATAAGAAATATTAATACAAGATATATAAGTGTTTATTGAAGAGGTCGGAAGATGATCATGTGGGTGCATGCAAGTATGATTTATGCATTCATGCAGTTAGGCCATTGTAAACTCTAACAATTAATGGTAAGAGTCTACATCATCACCTTTAATGAAGTATATTACTTTCAAGTGTAAATATGAAGAGAATGTCGGATTCAGGAAAAAGTTATAAGGTCATGTAAAATCATGAAGTGTATGATGGAATTTACAAGTATGTGAATATTGGTGTTAGTTTAATCCTCCTCAGGTATGTTGGAACCTTGATAGAAGTTTTATTCCCTTATAAAACTCTCTTGCGTAATGTTGATAAATGAACATTATGATGGTTCCATTTAAGGCTTTTTACGACTAGTAATGTCATACTCTATTTTTATTGATTCACGATAAAGATGATGATGCAGAGTATTCTACATGTAATTATTATTTTGCAAATTTGGTAATGTTTATTTGAGAGCGGGACACCAGCTTGTGGCAGATAGGAAATGTGTTGATGCGCATTATGGTTGGTGGAACCTATAGTGAGGGATTTGGTGTTCTTCAAGATTTGACTCATGCAAGGGGCAACTCGAGTCTGCATACATCAGAAGTTTGGTTTTGTTACATGAGAGCTTAACTGAGATAGATATGATTAAATTGGTGGAATCACTCAATTGTTGGGTTTCTTGAGAATCAAATGTGCAGCAAAAATACATGAACCTCCACCCCATAAGATCCATGTGAAACAAACTAATCAAAATATCTAAGTTTACCATTAATGAAATAGTAAAAACATGTTACATTTCAGAAGAATTTGTCAAATACCAAATGCTAAAAAATATTTGTGTATCTATCGGTATCCAAACGAATGCTTAAAACTCTAACACGATCTTTTATATAACCTTGTGGAAATAAGAGATCATCTATCATTGATAGAAGTACTAACTTTTATTATTCATAGATTGTCTATGTTTTCTCCTCCTTTCTCTATGTCTCTCTCTCTCTCAAAGAAGCCCACGTAAAAGTGTAACCACAATGGTTTCGAAAACTGTAATGGTTTTATATCAAGAGTGAGTGTGTTTCAAAAGTACTAAATGAAGAGTAATAGACAAATGAAATTTCGATAGCCGGTTCTAAAACTTAATGGTGTCTCTTCAATTAAAAGTTGAATTAGTTATTCTAACATTAATTGCTTATAAATTATTATTATCCATGAATATATTTCAGGTCTTTGCTTAAATAAAGTCTTACTTATATTAAACTCAACATAACCATGCTTCTTAATTTAGTATATTCTTAATGTGCAACCACACTGGTATATATTACATTGGCAGAGACATTAATCCATTTGATTTCTCCTAGGTTATACACTACAATAGCCATCAACTTTATTTAAAGCATATAAACTATGGTGTCATATGTAGTGGGAGGTACCTAGTAATACTATATAAGCTCTGTACAATTAATAACTATTTTTTAATAATGGTGTTAATATCAAATATTTACTCAATTAGCATGATGATGCATTTCATAGTTTCATTCCATTAATAGATGTATAGATAGCACTGAAAGTATCTAGTGTCTACCTAAATCACTAGAGGGGCTGAATATGTGTTGTTTGTGTCTTTTCACGGAATAAAAATCACTTTAAAATAAGAACACAAACACAGAGATTTATAGTGGTTCCTCAAGTTAGGTACGTCCACTCTCCCGCCTCGCATATCTACCACGAAGGGCTAGATTCAGCTACTTCACCAAACTCAGATTTCATCAAATCTTACACCTCAGAGCCACAACTCCTACAACCTCGAAGATGTCGCTCGTACCACTCGGAGAACAACCTCTCCTACAACTTGATCCACAAACCGGATCTACTCACTCGATCCACAACCGATTCTACTCACTCGATCCACAAACTGATCTACAAACTCGGAGAAAAATCTCCTACAATATATAAAAGAATATTACAACAACAATAATGATTACAAGTCTTCGCTTCGACGTTCTTCTAAAGAGTTTATCTTGAATTTGGAGAACTCGGTGTTGGAACCCTATTACTGATTTGGGCTAAGATCACTATTATTTGTTTAGGATGATTAGTTTGACCCAATATGTATAGTCTAGGGTCATAGGTTTATTTCCAGGGTTGCTTCCTCAGAAGATTTCTAGAGAAATGCAGTTCAACGAATGCAGGATTCTGTTCGACGAAAGCTAAGCTCTGTTTGACGAACGCCGAGCTCAGTTCGACGAACTCGGAGTTCTAACTCTGAGTTTATCTTGACGAACTCTGGGCTCCTTTCGACGAACGCTGATCATATCTCAGCAGCTAAGCTTGACAAACTCCATGCTCAGCTCGACGAACTCCAGACTCCATTCGACGAACTCCAGGCTTAGTTCGACGATCTCCAGGCGAAGTTCGACGAACTCTTTACAGTGTTCAGGCAGTTTTATTTACTGAAGGCATAATGGTTTCAAGGCTTAATCTGAGGCAGTTACACTCTGATATTTAATGCTAAATATTCTTAATGAATATAGTCGTTTAAAGGCAGCATTAAATAAGGTTTTATCTCAGAGTTTAATTCTAATTAATTCCCAAGGGCAATTATAATTCACAGAGATTCTTCAGACATTTCAGAATGATTTTAAATTCAAATGTTTGAATTCTTCTCAGAGTTTATATATTCATATTATTTCTACTTCAAAGGGTTATAAGACTGACAGATACACACACTCTTATAGATCAACATATTTTTACCAGATTTTCTGCTTCAGTCTCTACTAGTGCAATGTCTTATTCAGTTAAATAAAAGAAGGCCTACACCCTGAAGAAAAGCCTCCCCTCCTAATCTCAAATATCTACTCAAATCAGGGGGAGATTTTTACTTCATCATCCACTAAGTCTTCTCAGAGACTCTTGAAAGAGAAGACAACATAAAGTTTTAGTTTACTTCCTAAACTGTGTACAAGGTTATAACTCCCTTCAAAAGATAACCTTTTGGTTCCTAATTCACCTGATCAAAAGACTTAAGCTTGGTTTTTGAGCACCTGATAAAAAGCTCAAAGGGATGCTAGATCTCTCTTATAAAATAAATCTTCTGGTGGCAGGGCACCTGTTCAAAAACTAGTAGTAGATTCCTACCAGGGTGGTAGAAGAGTGGACGTACCCAGATTTATTGGGGAACCACTATAAATTTCCTTGTGTCGTCTATGATTGCTTTATTTTCTTTATTTGTGTGTTGTGATTTTTCTTTATATATATATATATCACTTACTTTTAATCCGCTATAAAAATAAATTAAAGTTTTTAATACACATTATTCACCCCCCTCTAGTGTAAATCAGATATATCCCTCACTTTCAATTGGTATCAGAGCTTGGTTCTTTGGTTTTACAGGCTAACACCTTAACCAATAGATCTGATAGATCTTATTTTCTCTAGTTTGTTTTTCTTATCATGACACAAAATAAAGAGTATTCATGCACTAGACCTCTTGTGTGCAATCTAAATAATTTTGTACTATAGAAGGTAAGGATTAGGTTATACATGAACTCTATTGATGAGGATATCTACAACTCTATTTTGGCAGGTCCACCTCTACCTCTAGCAACAATAAGTACCAGTGATGTACCACAAACTGAATGGACATAAGTCCAGAAGAAAGCAAAAATTGTTGATGCCAAGGCAATAAACATTTTATCCCAAACAATGTCTGATGATATTTTTCAGAAGGTTGCTGAATGCACCTTAGCCAAAGCTATCTGGGACTCACTCAATGCAATGGTTACTGGATCAGTTGATGAAAGAAAAGACAGAAGATCCCACTTGATTTCTCAATATGAGAATTTCAAAAAGGGAGAAAGTGAGTCAGTAGCAGATATGTACACAAGACTCAGACTCATAATTAATGAGCTGAAATCTTTGGAAAAGGATATTACATTGACAGGGGTCAATGATAAGATTCTCATGTATTTCCCTAGCAAACTAGGCTTGGGAGCTTCATCAAGTCAACCTCATCTTTTACAGAAACATATTTTAACTACACCTCTTAATTTTACCTCAGCTAAGGGAAAAGAAAAGTTAGAAGATTTAGATAAGGCTACAGAAGTTTTACAAAAAACAAATCAAAATAAGAATTTTCATAAAATTATGTTCAAAATAATTCATCGAACCGAGCTCGACGAAATAAATACTATTCGTCGAATAGAGAATGATGAACTATGAACACAGGATTTGAGTATAATTATTCAAATGGTGCTTGACAAAATCAATATGATTCATCGAACTACGATTGACGAACATGGAACACAGAAAATGAACATTATTTTTTTGTGAATGGAGCTCGACGAACTCACTTTCATTCGTCGAACTCAGCTCGATGAACTAAATATAATTCGTCGAACTCAGATTTTCAAAATAGAAATTTTAATTCTTTTCAACAGTATAATCAAACACAAGAATTTATAAATCCTTTTACTCAGTTGATCATCCCTCCTAGAAGATATCATCCATTTGGATATAAGGATCAACCTGAGTGTTGAACAAGAAGGCATCAACAGATCAAGGCATTCAACCTCTACAGATCTATTTCTTGATCGTGTTGAACCTAAGCTTTAAGATCCAGAGATTTCACCACAGTCTTGTTCGATTCATTTCTGACAGAGCTTCAAGTTGTAAGAAGGAAGAAAGGCTGAAGACTCAGGATCTGGAGTATTTTTTGTTTGTATATTTTTTTTGTACAACATCTTTAATCTTGTAGGAGATTCTTCTCCGAGTTGTAGGTGCTTTGTTCTCCAAGAATTTTTGTAGGAGCGTTTTGACTCTGATTTGTTGGTGCATTGCTCTGAGTTGTAGGATTGATTTTAAATCCGAGATAATAGTGAAGTAGTCGAGTCTAGCGTGTTGCTAGATCGGTGAGGTGGAGAGTGGACGTACCCAAGGTTGGGGAACCACTATAAATCTTGTGTTCTCTGTGGCATGTTTGTTTATTTTCTATGCTCCGCTATTACAAGTTTTTATTCTTCAAAAAGACGCAAACCTCACGTATTCACCCCCTTCTAGGTGATTTAGGTAGACAACTAAAAACATCAATTGGTATCATAGGGAGGTTGTTCATCAAAAAGGTTAACACCTTGAACAGATTTGCTCCTAGTTGTCTTAGAGGATACAAGCATGGACAGTGCCAAGGATTTTGCTAAGCTTCCCCTATGCACAAAGACTAACTTTGTTATGTGGAAATAAAGGATAAAATTTTTCATGGAAGCTGTAAATCCAAGGATTTTTATGATAGTGGAAGAAGGACCCTATGTTCCAATGATAGCCTCCACCATTGGCCTAACAAAGCAAGTTCCAAAGAAGCTTATGGATCTTGACAAAGATGAGATTATACTTGTCTCATTAGACAAGAAAGTCAAGAATATCATCGCAAGTGCAATCGATGATTCTATGTTGCAGAATCTAATTCACTGCCAATCCGCCAAGGAAATATGGAAGTCTCTCATCATCCTGATGGAAGGTACCGAAGAGGTAAGGGATGACAGAAGATCCCTTATAAATCAGAAGTATGAAGAATTCAGACAAGGTCCCAAGGACTCTATTACTGATACATTTGAAAGTTTCTTCAAGATTGTCAATGGCCTAAGAGTCTATGGTCGGGTCTTCACTAATGGAGAACTGAATGACAAATTTCTGAGATCCCTGACTAAAGAATGGGACAACAAAGTCTGTGCAATCCAGGAGTTTGGTAAGCTGGCAGAGAATGACCCTCGGAATCTCTTTGGAAATCTTATGTCTTATGAATTCCAGATAAACTCAAGAAAAGCTGAAGAAGAGAAAAACCGGTCTTCATCCAAGGAGAAGTTTGTCTCTCTAAAGGCAGACATCTCGAGGAAGTCAATAGTTGCATCTCTTGCTCCCGCACAGGAAGAGAGTGAAGAAGAAGCTTCAGAGTCAAGTACCTCAGGCTCAGAGCTATATGAAGGAGAGTTTTCTCTTCTTTCAAGGAAGTTCAAGAAGTTCTTGAACAATAAGAAGCAGTGGAGAGGCGAAGATGCCTCATCGAGAAGATCACGTCATGATGGTCATCATCACAAGAGAGGCTCAAGTAGCCAAGACATGTATTACTCAAAACAGAACAAACATATTTCTTCTGACATTATTTGTTATTGTTGCAATAAACCAAGACACATCATAGCTGATTTCCCTCACAAGAAGGAGGGTGGAAGAAGAGAGGAGAAGAAGTCTTCCCATAATAAGAAGAATACTGAAAGAAGCTTGGTAGACAAGAAGGCCAAGACCCTCAGTGATACATACTCATCTGAGTCTAGTTATGATGAGGAAGCCTACTTTGGGCTCATGGAACATACAGATGAAGAAAAAGAACCCCAGTTCACTGGGAAGGTAAACTCTCATACATCTCTCTCAAAATCAGATGCTTCTGACCATGATCATGAGGACTGTTCGTCTGATGATGAATCTGAACTCATGAATCAATACAAAGAGTTAATTAAGGCTTACGACAAATGTCGAAGAGTCGCAAGAGCTCAAGCTAAGGAGATTAAATCTCTTAAGGCTGAGGAGAGAAATCTGAGGGGGGAAGTCATAAAGATGGACTCACTCAGGAAGGAATTCCAGGATGCAATGGAAGAGTATAATAAAGCTCTCGAGCACCTGAACCTGAAGGAGAAAATCATTCAAAAGATGGAAGAACAACTTGCTGCTGAAAAGAAACTTGTTGAAAGTTTCTCCAAGCCCAAGACAGTCCTTCCACTTGTGGTTGAATTCTCTGCTTAGGATAAAGGAGCTTGCTTAGGCCATGTGGCTGCCCCTAGTAAATCTTCTAGGAGAAATAAAGCTCAAAGAAGAAATAAGGCTGCTAAGAAAGCTCTAGCCAAGGAGAAGGGGAAAGCTCCTCAAGACCAAACTTTGTTTAAAAGTTTATCTTTCCAACAAACGAGTTTGATCTTGAATCATCCTACGGTCACTTTGCTAGGCCTACTTATATAGAGCCCAAGTCTCGGTACCAAGGATGGACCTGTCCCCGGAATTTTGGTGAAAGTGTCTTTAAGTCACCTTATGAGGAGATCACTCTTTAGAGCTACGGCCCTTATAGTCATGGTCATAACATCAAGAAAGCTCAAAAAGTTGAACCCATTGTGGAAAAGCCTCCTAAGGAGATGAAGTCATGCGAGTGCCATCACCATGAAGCTTCTACCTCCAAGTATGCTGCCCCTGCTATACCACACTCTCAAAAGGTCAAGCAGGAGAATTTTAGGCAAAGATACAACAGGTTTGACTGTTGGTGTTGTGGCAAAATTGGTCACTTTTCCATAGATTGCTGGTTTAACCCCAGATATTATAAAACTACTCAAGTTAATAATGTGAGAAAGACCACTCACAAGGTTAATACACGTAGGGGGAGTATGCTAACTAGAGACTAAGGACCCAAACAAGTTTGGATTCCTAAGGAAACTTGATTCTACTTTTACAGGAATGTCCAAAGGCCACTAAAAATCCTATCTGGTATTTGGACAGTGGATGCTCTCGGCATATGACCAGGACTAGAAGCCTACTCAAGAATTACTCTCTAGTCATGAACGGGCCAAAGGTCATCTTTGGAGGTTCTGATAGAGAGATTACAAAAGGCTACAGTATGATTACTAATAGTAGTGTATCCTTATCAGATGTGGCTTATGTTGAAGGATTGGAACACAATCTTATAAGCATAAGCCAACTCTGCGACAAAGGATACATAGTAGAATTTCATGCAGATAAGTGTTTGATAAAATCGGTCGATAACTTGGAGACGATTCTATCAGACACTCGTAATAAGAATATATTTTGTTTAAATTTTATTTGCATAGACTTTTCTATGTCAGTGTGCTTTTTGTCAAAGATAGTGAATCTCTTGGTGACCAATGGAACAAGAGATTAGCACATATAAATTATAAAACTATTAATAAATTATTTTCTCTTAATTTAATACGTGATGCATCCAACGTTAAGTGCATTATAGATAGACTTTGTCACGCATGTGTAAAAGGCAAGAAAACAAGGGCTACTTTTAAAAGCATTATTGGTAAAGATTCTAATAGGTGTTTACACCTACTTCATATGGACTTGTTCGGTCCACTTCAAATTAGAAGTTTGGGAGGTAATGATTATACATTGGTTATTGTTGATGATTACTCTCATTTTGCATGGGTGTTCTTTCTAAAACACAAGTTAGATACCTTTGACATCTTCACTAATTTTGTTAGGCAAGTTTAGAATGAATACAGCTGCTCCGTTGTCAAAATCAGAAGTGATAATGGAACAGAGTTTAAGTCTGGGGTGTTGGTACCCTAGTTTGATTTGAGTTTAGTCTTGCTTTTTTAGTCCCTTGACCCAAGAATTATCTATGGTCATTAGTTAGTAGTCTAGCTGTAGAGTCCTCACTTTTCCAGATTGAGAATTTGGTTAAGTAGTTTTTCGTTCGACTATAGTCGAACGCCGCTCGACTATCGTCTATCGGCTGATCGAAGATCGTCTATCAGTTGGTCGACGCTCTGTCTGCGTTGATAGTTCGACTATCTGTTGATAGGTCGACTATCTGCTTGGCGTGGTAGTTCGACTATCTGTCCTGATAGTTCGACTATCTGATAGTTCGACTATCTGTTGATAGGTCGACTATCTGTTCTGCTTTGATAGGTCGACTATCTGTTGATAGGTCGACTATCTGTCGTCTTTGATAGTTCGACTATCTGTCCTGATAGTTCAACTATCTGATAGTTCGACTATCTTTTGATAGGTCGACTATCTGGTCTCTTTTGATAGGTCGACATCTGTTGATAGGTCGACTATCTGTTTTCTGAGGTAGGTCGACTATCTGCTTGATAGGTCGACTATCTGTTTGCGCTTGATAGTTCGACTATCTGTCCTGATAGATCGACTATCTGATAGTTCGACTATCTGCTCTGATAGGTCGACTATCTACCGAGGTAGTTCGACTATCTTCTTCGATAGGTCGACTATCTGGATCGTTCGACTATCTGCCCGATAGTTCGACGATCTCCGTGCGTCGGTCGACGATCTCCGAAGGTCGTTCGACGTCTTCGGTCTGCCTTTATATTTTGTATTTATTTATTATATTTAATTAATTAATACATTATCTGGCATATCTTTTCAATTGTTTTATGATATTATTTCCAGGCAATATCTGCTCTATTCTTTTTGCCTGTGTAAAATCTTTTTAGATAAAGTTGTTTGTCTTATTAGCTGACATTATATTTTACTTTATCTGCTGACAGTCCTTTATAGCCGTTAGACTGAAAAGTCTTCCTTCTGCTATAAAGAGTATTTCCCTGATGTGACTTTATTTAGTCCTTCTGTTATTTATTTGATCCTGCAGCTTCTTAGAAAGAGGTTCATTCCTTTTATAGGATATCCTGCTACAGAGTTTGTTTTGCTGTGTGTTATTTACAGCCCAGGTCTCAAGTTTCAGAAGAAGACAAGTAATTCAAATTGAAGAGAGCCGTTGCTTGCTGATGATATAAAAAGGACCCTTTGAAGAAGGATTCAAGCTAGTTAATAGAAGATAGAAAATAGCTAACCAGTTGTTCACTTAAGCTTTCAAGCCTTTATCAAGATCAAGTCTTCTGCTCTCAGCAATACTCATCTAACTGAGAAGTGTTAAGATCTTCTACTCCTCTTCAACCTGAGTTCTCCTGCTTTCAGGAAGTTCAAACTCAGAGTTCTCTTGAAGAAGAAGAAGAAGAAGAAGATAGCTGCTTGAAGATCTTTAATTTTATTATTTATTATCTTCTTGTAGTTTTTCCTTCAGAACTTTCTGAAGAGTTTTTCTGCACTGAAGCAAGACTTCACCTGGACGTCTTTGAGCCAGGGGGAGCCTTGATTCTTTAGAGCTTTCTAGCTCAGTGCAAGTTTTTGTGCTTCTCTAATCTTTGTAAAATAGAGAAGACATCTTAACCTTCTTCCCCCTCCTGTACAGGGTTATTACTCCCTTCAAAAGTATCCCTTGGTGGCAGGGCACCTGATCAAAAACCTGTGCTTGGTTTTTAGACACCTGATCAAAAGTCTAAAGGGTTTCTGGATCTACCTGAAGCAGATCTTGTTGGTGGCAGGGCACCTGATCAAAAACCTGAGTGGATTCCTACCGTGTGGGTAGAAGAGTGGACGTACCCAAGTTGTTTGGGGAACCACTATAAATTTCCTTGTGTCGTCTGGATTCACTTGCTTAATTCCTGCATTGTGGCTGTGATTAGATATAACTAGGATTGCTAGTTGCTGATTAGGTTTTCCAAGCCTTAACTGTAATTACAGTTAGCTTGAGTTTGTGCACATCACTTGTGTTAGGCTCTAGGGTTAAATCTATATCTATAATCTTTTCATTCCGCACTTCACTCCAAGGGAGTTGGGTAGACCATTAAGTTTTGTCTAGTGCAAAATTTGATAACTCTATTCACCCCCCCCTCTAGAGTAGTATCTATCCCTTCACTTTCATGGGGCCATGACAGAATTCTGTGAAAGTCTTGGTATCTTTCATTAGTTTTCCTCCCTCGTACTCCTCAATAGAACGGAGTTGCTGAGATAAGGAATAGAACACTCTTAAAGGCTTGCAGAACCATGTTGAGTGATGCCTCACAACCGGAATATTTCTTATCTAAAGCCGTCAACATTGCATGCCACGTGTAAAATCGAGCACTCATAAACAAGAACCATAATAAGACACCTTACGAACTACTAAAGGGCAGGAAACCGACTATTTCATATTTTATAATCTCTGGTAGTAAATGCTTCGTACTTAACAATAGGAAGTATCACATGACTAAATTCAGTGAAAAGAGTTGTTAAGGTATTTTTGTAGGTAATAGTAGTCATAGTAAGGCATATACGATTTTTAATAAGAAAACCCTGGTTGTAGAAGAATCTATAAATGTTGTATTTGATGAGATGAGCTTGTTGCAAGGTATTTCTTGTAGTGTATTTATTGAAGATGTAGGTTCAAGACTGAAAGAATTAAACTTGGATGAGCCAACTGACGAAAAAGCTCAAAATTTCATCAAGATCACAACTCCAACCCCAATTGGAGAGGATTATCACCATGATGAAGATGTCATCCAAGTTGATGAAGTCACTCCGGTGATAGAGGAAGCTCCAGATGCAATAACCGTAGAGCTCAGATACTTGAAGGATCAGCCAATTGATCAAATCATAGGAAATCCCCGGGATGGTGTCAGAACTCATAGAGGTACAACTAATGAAAATCTATATTTAAGTTTCCTCTCGCAGGTTGAACCAAAGAAGTTTGAGGAAGAAAACTCAGACGCATCTTGGATAATGGTAATGGAAGAAGAACTGAATCAATTCAAGCGTTGCCAAGTCTGGAAGCTTATTCCAGGACACAAAGGTAAAAACATTATCGGAATAAAGTGGATCTACAGAAACAAGATAGACGAAGATGGAACAATTATAAAGAACAAAGCCAGACTCGTCGCCAAGGGATACAGACAAGAAGAAGGAATCGACTTAGATCAGACATATGCTCCAGTGGTAAGGCTGGAGGCAATTAGGTTGTTCCTAGCATTTGCAGAACTTAAGGTGAAAGAGAAGGGATAGATACGATTGCGGAATTAAAGATTATAGATATTTAAGATTAAGAACCCTAAGACCTAACACAAGTGTTGTGCACAAACTCAAGCTAACTGTAATTACAGTTAAGCTTGGGTCCTAATCCAGCAACTAGCAATCCTAGTTAAATCTAATCACAGCCACAATGCAAGTAATTAAACAAGGCAACCAGACGACACAAGATATTATAGTGGTTCCCCAAACACTGGGTACATCCACTCTTCTACCCACACGGTAGGAATCCACTACAGGTTTTTGATCAGGTGCCCTGCCACCAACAAGATCTGCTGCAGGTAGATCTAGAGACCCTTTAGACTTTTGATCAGGTGTCTAAAAACCAAGCTTTACTTTTGAAGGGAGTAAACAACCCTTTACAGGAGGGGGGAAGAGGGTTAGAATTTCTTCTCTATTTTACAATAGATTAGAGAAGCACAAGGCCTCTTCAAAACTCAAGACAGAATACTGTCTTGTAGTTCTGAAGGAAAAGCTTGAAGAAGACTAGAGATCTGGAATGGATGTTTTTCTTCAGCTTCCTTCTTCTTCTTCTTCTTCTTCAATATCTCTGAGTGTATCTTCCTGGAACAGGAGCACTCAGGTTGAAGAAGAGCAGAAGAGATATCTTCTCAGTTTGATGGATGATTGCTGAGAGCAGCTGTATCTTCTCAGTTGAATCCTGAGATCAGCTGTTTGTTTTCTTCCTTCTACTACTATATATTGCTGGTAGCAGACTTGGTTCTTTTTGCAAAAGGACTCTTTAAATAGGAGCAGCAGCAACGGCTCTAATATTTGAATTGAGCTTTTGTCTTCATCTGGAATCTGCAAATATCACAAAGGCAAAACGTATCTTGCAGATATATATATCTATATAAAGAGAAAGCTACTGCAGCTGCATTAAATAATCTGATAAAGGATTTAGATAAAGTTACATCAGATAACTCTTTACAGCCAACGGCTATAAAGGACAGCTGTAGTTAAAGTAAGTCAAATAATAAGACAAAAGATATGTCAGAAGGAATATACTCATGCATAAAGGATAGAAGGAGGTAATGCTTTGGGATATATGCATAAGGTCAATTAAATAAACTATAATAAAATATGCTAGGAAATACAGGAAATAAAACACAGAAAAGAACGCATATAATATTATATATGCAGACTGCTGATCGTCGAACGACCTTCGACTATAGTCGAATGACCCATAGCAAACGTCGACCTATCAATCAGATAGTCGACCGACCTACTGAGATCGTCGACCTATCAGTCAGATAGTCGACCGACTCAGACAGAAAGCGTCGAGCGAAGCTGACAGAAAACGTCGAGCTTAGCTGATAGAAAACGTCGAGCTTTAGCTCAAAGCTAAAGCGTCGACCGGAGCTCAAAGCAGGAGCGTATAGTCGAACTATCAATAGATAGTCGACCTATCACACAGTAGATGGTCGAACTATCTAGACAGATAGTCGACTAGAGCTCGACGATCTAGTAGAACGTCGAGCTGACAGGAGACAGACGATAGTCGGTCGGCTGATTGATGATAGTCGATCGGCGTTCGACTATAGTCGAACCAGAAATTCCTTAGCCAGAATTTTACTGGAAAAGAGAATACTCAACAACAAGACTTTGACCATAGATAAATCTTGGGTCAAGAGACTAAAAGGAAAGACTTAACTCAAATCCAAACTAGGGTACCAACAATCTCCCCCTATTTGGGTTAAGTCTTTCAAAAACTAAAATTACAAGAAAACAAACTAAACAACCTAATAGAGATCCTAGCCCAAATCAGAACAAGGGTTCCAACAATCTCCCCCTATTTGGGTGAGGATCCTATTAGCAAAATAAATAAAGCAAAGCATAAAATATATAAAGAAAAGCTTTTGCTTAGCTGGCTGTTGCTGGCATTTGCAATCTCCCCCTATGTTTATGCAGTACTTGTGATTGAAGAAGGCTGAGATGACTTTGAATATTGATTGAGTCATCCAACAAACTCTTATAAATAGTACCTGCGGAAAGCTTATGGTAGAGATTGCTCTCTCCTTGAAAAAGGGTTTGTTAGCAGCAAAGAAAAATGATATTTTGTCCAGCCAATTTAATTTGGATTCTGTATCTGAAAAACAAAATCAGATATCTTCCTTCCTATAGAATTCTTTTTTATTTAGACGAGATTCAAACTCAGCTGACAAATGCAACTAGAGTAGAGGACTCAATCTAAATGAAATTAGAAAAGGATCTATAAAAAATAGAGTTATCTGACAGAGAATTCTCATATAGAAATCCAAACAAACTATTTGAACACAATATCAATCAGATATAATCAGTTATAAGAAAAGAAAATGCTTCCTAATAAATCTGTTCCAAATAATAAAAGGATTTGAAAATATTTTAAGTAATTTATCCTTTTATTTATAAAGCAGATTTATGAGAAAGCAAACTGAGTTCTCAAAACTGAACTCATTAAAATATAAAGAAAACATTTCTTTGAGAAGTGTTGGTTCCTTCTCAGGTATAGTTAAAACTTGGCAGCAATTTTGAATATCTAAATTAACTGATCTGAAAACAGATTTTGATATTACCTGAACCTTTTCAGGTTTTGATTTTCCTTCTGTTAGTTCAGCTTCTGAATTGCTGCATGAAGCATTTATGGCAATTATGCAAAATTGTTTGGCCCTTGCTTCCTCCTCTACATCTTCAAATGATGATTCATCATCTGAGACATCCCAGACAACATCTAGGGATGTTGATTCTCCTTCAGATGAGATGATGTGGCTTCCTTCTGATATTGCATCCATGGGTTCAGAAGCCATTTGATGAAGGGATTCCCACATCTCCTTAGCTGTTGAGCATTCAGCAACATCCTGAAATAAGTCATCAGATAATGACTGAGCTAGGATGTTCATTGCTCGGGCATCAGCTAGCCTGGCACTTTTTGTTGTTGTTGCCGAAGTTGGAAGACCTGTTAAGATAGAAGAGAAAATTTCTTCATCAAAAGAGTTCATATATAATTTGACTCTTGCCTTCCAGATGCTAAACTCAGCTAAGTTGCAAGCTGGAGGTCTGGTGCTAAAATAATCATTGTACTGGGCCATGAAAGTGAATGTGAATATCTATAATCCTTGGTATCTATCAGGATCTTGTGACTTAGGTGTTAGCCTATTCAGTCAGTCAACCTCCCTCTGATACCAATTGAAAGAGAAGGGATAGATACGATTACGGAATTAAAGATTATAGATATTTAAGATTAAGAACCCTAAGACCTAACACAAGTGTTGTGCACAAACTCAAGCTAACTGTAATTACAGTTAAGCTTGGGTCCTAATCCAGCAACTAGCAATCCTAGTTAAATCTAATCACATCCACAATGCAAGTAATTAAACAAGGCAACCAGACGACATAAGATATTATAGTGGTTCCCCAAACACTGGGTACATCCACTCTTCTACCCACACGGTAGGAATCCACTACAGGTTTTTGATCAGGTGCCCTGCCACCAACAAGATCTGCTGCAGGTAGATCTAGAGACCCTTTAGAATTTAGATCAGGTGTCTAAAAACCAAGCTTTACTTTTGAAGGGAGTAAACAACCCTTTACAGGAGGGGGGAAGAGGGTTAGAATGTCTTCTCTATTTTACAATAGATTAGAGAATCACAAGGCCTCTTCAGAACTCAAGACAGAATACTGTCTTGAAGTTCTGAAGGAAAAGCTTGAAGAAGACTAGAGATCTGGAATGGATGTTCTTCTTCAGCTTCCTTCTTCTTCTTCTTCTTCTTCAATATCTCTGAGTGTATCTTCCTGGAACAGGAGCACTCAGGTTGAAGAAGAGCAGAAGAGATATCTTCTCAGTTTGATGGATGATTGCTGAGAGCAGCTGTATCTTCTCAGTTGAATCCTGAGAGCAGCTGTTTGTTTTCTTCCTTCTACTACTGTATATTGCTGGTAGCAGACTTGGTTCATTTTGCAAAAGGACTCTTTAAATAGGAGCAGCAGCAACGGCTCTAATATTTGAATTGAGCTTTTGTCTTCATCTGGAATATGCAAATATCACAAAGGCAAAACGTATCTTGCAGATATATATATCTATATAAAGAGAAAGCTACTGCAACTGCATTAAATAATCTGATAAAGGATTTAGATAAAGTTACATCAGATAACTCTTTACAGCCAACGGCTATAAAGGACAGCTGTAGATAAAGTAAGTCAAATAATAAGACAAAAGATATGTCAGAAGGAATTGACTCATGCATAAAGGATAGAAGCAGGTAATGCTTTGGGATATATGCATAAGGTCAATTAAATAAACTATAATAAAATATGCTAGGAAATACAGGAAATAAAACACAGAAAAGAACGCATATAATATTATATATGCAGACAGCTGATCGTCGAACGACCCACAGCAAACGTCGACCTACCAATCAGATAGTCGACCGACCTACTGAGATCGTCGACCTATCAGTCAGATAGTCGACCGACTCAGACAGAAAGCGTCGAGCGAAGCTGACAGAAAACGTCGAGCTTAGCTGACAGAAAATGTCAAGCTTTAGCTCAAAGCTAAAGCGTCGACCGAAGCTCAAAGCAAGAGCGGATAGTCGAACTATCAATAGATAGTCGACCTATCACACAGCAGATGGTCGAACTATCTAGACAGATAGTCGACCAGAGCTCAACGATCTAGCAGAACGTCGAGCTGACAGGAGACAGACGATAGTCGATCTGCTGATCGACGATAGTCGATCGGCTGATCGACGATAGTCGATCGGCGTTCGACTATAGTCGAACCAGAAATTCCTTAGCCAGAATTTTACTGGAAAAGAGAATACTCAACAACAAGACTTTGACCATAGATAAATCTTGGGTCAAGAGACTAAAAGGAAAGACTTAACTCAAATCCAAACTAGGGTACCAACATAAGGGCTTCACTATCTATCAGATGGATGTGAAGTCGGCCTTCCTTAATGGTGACATAAAGGAAGAAGTGTATGTTGAACAACCTCCAGGTTTTATTGATTCTAACCATCCTGAGCACGTTTATCTTTTATTTAAAGATTTATATGGTTTTAAACAAGCTCCTCAAGTTTGGTATGAGACGTTGTCTAGCTTTCTTCTTGAGAACAAGTTCACAAGAGGAAAGATAGATAAGACATTATTTTTTAGGGAAATAAAAGGCAAGATTTTTTTAGTGCAAATCTATGTCAATAACATCAATTAACATCATATTTGGCTCTACTGACGATAACCTTTGCAAAAAGTTTTCCAAACTTATGCAAGGGAAGTTTGAAATCAGCAGTATGGGAGAGCTGAAGTATTTCTTAGGACTTCCGGTGAAACAATAAGAAGATGGAATTTTCATCTCTCAGACGAAATTCACCAAGGAGTTAATTAAGAAATTTGGAATGGAGCACGCAACCTCTATGAGGACTCCAATGGGTTCACCTATGTCTCTGGACAAGGATGAGAAAGGGAAACCTTTTGATGAAACTAAGTACAGAAGAATAATTGGATCCTTGCTCTATCTTACTGCTAGTAGACCGGACATAATGTTTTCAACATGTGTGTGTGCTAGATTTCAAGTGAACTCTAAGGAGTCTCACTACGCTGCTGCAAAGCAGATTTTGAGATACCTTAAAGGTACACCAAACTTGGCTTATGGTACCCAAGAAGTAATGATAGAGAACTGATAAGTTTTTCAGATGCAGATTTTGCAGGAAGTAAAGATGACAGGAAAAGCATTTCCGGGACTTGTCAATTCCTAGGAAGAAGGCTTATCTCCTAGAGCAGCAAGAAGAAGAATTGTGTCGTAATTTCAATAGCCGAGTAAGAGTATATCTCTGCAGGCAGTTTTTGTGCACAACTGCTATGGATAAAGAACCAATTTGAAGACTACATCATGAAGTTCAAGAACATTCCAATATTTTGTGACTCCTCCAGTGCAATTGCAATTGCCAACAACCCAGTCTATCACAGCAGGACAAAGCACATAGAGCTGAGGTACCACTTTATCAGGGAGCATGTGGAGTATGGAGACATCAATCTATAATATGTTCCAACTGACAAGCAGGTTACAGACATTTTCACGAAGCCACTAGACGAGGCCAAGTTCTCGTTCTTCAAAACAGAACTTGGCATGCTCAACAAGGAAGAATGAAGAAGAAGGTCTCTCAACAGAGTTAAAGGATCGGGCTATACTTCAAAAATTTAAGAAAATTCTTCTCTAGACTTCATTTCTCGAGAAGACATCTATTACTCGAGTACTACTCGAGTAGTAGATTGATTCTCGAGAACCCAGCTGACTCGCGAGAAATACTTCTCTAGTACTAGATTGATTCTCGAGAACCTCAAGTCTGCTTCTTGAGAACTTCAGAACTGCTTCTCGAGAAAGTACTTCTCTACTCGAGAACTAACTTGACTTCTCTCAAGAAATGACCTACCTTTCGAGAAGTCTGCTGCCGATTTTCTATTTCAAGTTCAAATTTTTAATATTCGCACCCTAACTCTACTACCGCCATATTTTCAGGTATATTACTATTATTATTTCCTTAATCATCATAAATTAAGACTTATATAAATATATTAAGTCCGGAAAATCCAAAATTACCCGATCTCTCAAACCCTTTCTCAAGAAGAAGGAAAACTCTTCGTCTTCTCTGTCTTCGTCGCCATCTTGCCACCGCTTCAGTGTTTTCTCTCAGAAAGAGGATTTCAGTTCATCTCTCTCGATCAATGGCCCCTCAGTCGAAGGTTGGAATCGGCAGTGAACTCGTTTCTACTAGAATAGTCGATCTGTCAGATTATTTCCATAACGTTCTTAAAAGTATCTAGTGTCAACCTAATCCACCTATAGGGGGATAGGTGTTGTGCAGTCTTTTGCGGAATTAAACTAACCTGCACAAGTAAGCAAACAGAACACAGAAAACACACAAAGATTTATAGTTGTTCCCCAATTTGGGTATGTCAACTCTCCCCCTTCGACCTATCTCCCACCAAGGGACGACTCGGTCACTTCTTCAAACGGATTGAAATTCAATCCTCACACTAGGAACAATGCTCCCCTAACCATGAAAGGAACCCTTCCAACAACGGAGTCTCAACTCCACTACAATGGGTTGCACCCAACCCTTACAAATAGGAATGAAAATTCCTTTACAACAAAATTGAATGTAAATAAAAATACAAACAATGCTTTATGGAGATTCTGATGTCCTTCTTCGTTCGTTGAGGCTTGCATGAAAAGTACGAAGAGTCCACAACCGGATTTCTCACTTGGAATGGATCTTGTCAAGATTGGCGGCAGCAAGCAAGTGCGGCAGTGATGCTTTGCAAATCCAAACTTCTTGACGAAGCAAGCTAGGTCATCGAACGATCTCAGTCGGATCAAATGTCTCAACCGATTCGGAAGGGAGAACAAGTTTTGTTCAACAAATCGGAAGACAAGAGATCTCGAGAGAGACATGTGAGACCGGCTGCTTGCCTCGGTGCTATCGTCGAGCGATCAGAGACGGGCTGAGATCAGCGACGACGATTACTTCCGATCGGCGATGTGCGTGCGGGCGGAGATCGCGATGCGCTAGGTCCCGGTCGATTTTTGTATTCTAGTGGATTGGTGTGTACTGTAGACAACGGGAATAAGTACGTATTTGTACCCTAAAGTCAAACCCTAGAAGACCGTTGTGGGGCCCACCTCGGAAATCCCGAGATCTAACCGAACTGAGCACGGTGACCTGGACCGGTCTAGCGAGCGGCGAAATCTGCCTAAGGAAAAATCGGCGGGAGTCGTTGGTGATTCCCGTTGATGTCGGCGGGAATCACACCCGACTCCCATCGATTCTGCCTTGGCAGAATTTCTGACTTTTGCCAACCGGAAGTAGTCGGCGGGAGACACTTAGTGATTCCCGTCGAAGTCGGAGGGAATCACTAATGACTCTCGTCGAAGTCGGCGGGAATCACTAATGATTCCTGTCGATTCTTACTTGGAAGGATTTTCCTCCTTCCTTCTTTTGATAGCTTGGTCTTTGACCCATCCTTGCTCCTTCTTCTGCTCTTGATCTACCTTGACCCTGTACTTGAAAATAAGTACACTCCAATAGAGAGAGCACACGTGGATCAACACACTGATCTATATAACGAGGGATTACATTTCGCAGACCCATGTATATTGACTCACTGCACTCTTACATTGGTGTGTACTTAGCATGAAATAGCTGCAAGCACAACTTGATAGAATTTTCAAATACATAGTCAATTCAACTTAGCTTGTTCAGGCTCTTCTTCAAATCAGATCTATTGTGGATGCAATACCCAACAGTTCTACTGTTATTGGAAACTACCGGACTTACATTCGTTTTGAAACACCCGTGCAAAATTTTACTTCCAGATGTTGAAGAATTTTTCCAGAATGCCAAATTGAAGAGGACTGGGAAGATTCTCAAGTCCAAGGTTCGTGGAATCAAGGTTATGCTAACAACTCCAATAGTCTCTAAGCTACTTCGGTTGCCCATCATTGATGAAGAAGACTACCTAACTTTTGATGATTACGTTCGGGCGTGCAGTTTTTATGGTTTCTCTGCTGGTTTATACGCCATTCGCCGGCCTGATCTAAATGTAGAGAGCACGTTCCTTGTAGACATACTTGGAAAAATCATTCTATGTCGCACCAGTTAAATTAGTTTCATTACAAATGACTTCTTTAATATGATGGCAACAGTGATATGCATAAAGAAGTTTCAGTGGGGAAATAATGATTTTTGATAAAATCAAGGACATCATCAAGGCACCAAATTTTGGCAAAATTGTCTCTCTTCTCCTTCATGAACTCAAGCCAGAAGTTTTTCATTTCACTAAAGGTACTTCTCTGCATTATATGAAGAAAGTCTCAATTTCCTCCATTCAAAGATGGGAACTTAAGCTTCAGAACCCTACACAAGTTGCCAAATCCCATAATTTCCAAGAGGATGAGAACAGGATCCCATCTTCCCCTTTACTCAAGTGGCTGGCACTTCAGGTGCAACTGCTGAGGGGGAGCCTGCTCCTACAGTCCTAGAGGCAAGTCTTTCTGATCTTCCTTCAGATGTTGGACCATCTGCTGCTGTTGAGAAAATTTCTACCCAACCAGAGGAGTACTATTGATGTTGATCTGCCTGATGAATAAATTCTTACTTATGCACAAGTAGAAGAATAGGTTCTATTTATAGAAGATGATATCCACAAAATGATTGAGGAACTTACCTCTAAAGAACCTCTTTCCCCTCTACATGTAGAGAAATCTCCTGAACCAGAACCATCTCCATCAGACCATCATTCTAAACCAGGATCCCCTCACCCTCAGTATCCTACTGAAGATGTGCATGAAGAAGAGCCAGTTTTAATTTTTGATGAAAAAGAAGCAACTCTTAAACCAGTTAAAGCTCCCCTCAAAAGATTAGACTTCTCCCTTCCTACTATTCTTCGTGAGGAAGGAGATGTCATGATTCATACCACCAAAGCCCAGAGCTTAGTTATCATTGAAGAAATACTTCCCTGGATAGCTCCAATAGTACCTCCTCCTCCAACTCCTCAAGCTCCAGAAACTCCTGATAATACCATTC
The DNA here is from genome assembly GCA_039513925.1 of Platanthera zijinensis. Classification (NCBI taxonomy): domain Eukaryota; kingdom Viridiplantae; phylum Streptophyta; class Magnoliopsida; order Asparagales; family Orchidaceae; genus Platanthera; species Platanthera zijinensis. The sequence goes on from CM077093.1 coordinate 67,172,475, forward strand.
TTGGTAAGATTGAATTTATGCTAAAACAGAAGAGAGAGTTTTTTTATCAGTCTCTCAAGGCCATCACAGATAAAGTCACTGCTCTCGAGAAAGAAATGAGTAGTGGATTTGCTAAGATTCAGCACAACACTGATGAACTGAAACACCTGTTCAAAATAGGTGGGAAAGCTCTAGATCACACCATTACCAGCATTGGTCAGGTGATGGATCAATCAGTAACTTTGGCAAATAATAAGATTCTATTGGAAAAGAATGTTGAAGGTCATAACTTCAAGACCTGTGAAGAGGTTGGAAAATTCAAAGAGGAAGTCATAGCCACCCTATCACTAGAAGTCAGAAAGGGGGAGAGTTTAGTCAAGGAATATCTAGAAAAATCTAATAATAACATGAAAACCCTTTGGGAAGGAAAGCTAACTAAAATACATGCTGATGTTAAAAACCAGATTGATGGTGTCAAGTTTCATACTAATGATACAGCAATTTGGATGCACAACCAAATTTTTCCTTAATTTCAAGTTAATCCAAATGTTATTCCACATCATCTCAATCCTACTACCCAGCATCCTTCTTCCCTAATGCCAACATTCTCTCATAGACCAGAAGATCAAGAAGCTCCTCATGCAGAATACTCTCAAGTTTGGTCAGATCAAGAAATGCCTCAGATTCATCCTCCAGAAATTCTAGCTCATAAGAAAATAAAGTATGGTGATGGTGCCTCTGCTAGCAGGCACACTCCTAATCCAGAGGCTGAAAGAAGGAAAGCCAAAGAATTTGCTGAAATATGGAGCCCAACCTCAAAATATCTAATTCTTAATACTCTAAAACTTGTTATTGATTTTAATGAAAATAGAAATGATCATTACACTCCCATGAATGGGACTTGTATGAGAAATCTATTACCAAGAGAAGATTATATGACAGTGAGTATGGCAAGAACTACCCCAAGGCTCCTCCCAAACCTGCCAAGTATTATCCTAAACCTTACAGTTATCAGAAGAGGCAGTTAGAGAAGAAAGAGAGACAGCAACAGCAGCAAAGCAAGAAGCAATAGAAGACGATATCAACTTTCTTTATGAGATTTTATGGATTTGGATTTTTCATGGACAATATCTATAAATATAAATCTTTTAATTTTGATGATCTAATTTTCATTGCTTAGCATTTCTCATTATTACTTTATTTTCTAGTTATTTTGTTTTGTTTATCTTGATGTAATTGACCTTAGTGTAGAGTGTTCTAACTTCTACAAATAGGGTGAGATTGTTGGGTATTGTATCCATAATAACCTAGATTTGTATGAAGTCACCCTTGAACTAAGATGAATTAAGTTTGTATTTGAAGCTCTTTTCAAGTTGAGTGTTTGCGTGTTATAATTGCCAAGTGTAGACCAATGTCAGTCTACAATGAGTCACCAATCACAGGACCATACAATGTAATCCCTCATTGTGTGATCCATGGTGTTGACTCATGTGTAGCCTCTCTATTGGGACACACTTCATTTTCAAAGTAATAAAGTAATGGAGGAAATAATAGTTGTTGTATACCTTTAAGAAAACATTTTTCAGAAAGTCAAAATTTCTCTAAGTCCAATACTCGAGAAGGACATCTTGTACTCGAGTAGTGTTGGAATGATTTCTCGAGTCTGCTCAGTATAGTTCTCGAGTAGTAGAAACTATTACTCGAGAAGGCTTTGTTTAGTAATCAAGAAAGTCACGGAGTACTCGAGTAAGACTTACCTTCTTCTCGAGTTATCTCAAAACCATTTCAAAAATTTTCTAAGTCTTGTACTCGAGTAACATAAGCCATTACTCGAGAAGGCCAAGCCTTGTTTTGATAAAGCAGAAGACTAGTACTCGAGTAAGAAGAAGTTAAGTTTCGAGAAGTCTATTTATTCTCGAGAAGTAAAGTTAGTTCTCGAGAAGTCTTCATCTAGTTCTCGAGTAATAGAAGTTATTTCTCGAGAATCAAGAAATCATTTCCCATGCTTTCCTTAAGGACCTGTTCTCGAGAACCATACATCCTCTTCTCGATAAATAGCTATTGTTCTCGAGTAGTCTGTTATTCACTCGAGAAATGCAGTTGATTTCTTGAATTTTTGTTAAGTCCAGACGAAAATGTTTTCAAACTTAATCTCGATTCTTATTGGTCCACGTGTGCAGTCATTTATGATTTTGACCATTAGGCTTGCCCTATAAAAGGTCTTATCAAATCAACTAACCCTAACACAAGAAATCAAGAATTCTGAATCGTACTATTCATTCTAAATCGAGAAAGTCGCCGCTCTTCATCGTCATTCTCACCGCTGCTCTTCTCTGATCAAGGTGATTAAGAACAAGAAGGTGTTAACAGATCAAGGTGTTCAACCTCTACAGATCTATTTCTTGATCGTGTTGAACCTAAGCTTTCAGATCCAGAGATTTAGCCGCAGTCTTCTTCGATTCATTTATGAAAGATCTTCAAGTTTTAAGAAGGAAGAAAGGCTGAAGACTCGGGATCTGGAGTAATTTTTGTTTTTATATTATCTCGTACTGTACAACCTCGGGCTCACGGGAGGGAACTCAGTAGAGAGGGGATTAGAAGAATCCTCAAGAAGAGACAAGGCCCTAAGCAAGAGGGGTCTAAGGGTGGGTCCGCTCGCGATAGGCGAGAGGAGCCCAAAGGTGGGTCCACTCGCGATAGGCGAGAGGAGCCCAAAGGTGGGTCCACTCGCGCTAGGCAGTAGGAGCCAAAGTTAAGTCCATTCGCCTGGCAGGCGGGGGTCAGGGGCAGATTTTCTATATGGCGATGAAGGGTCTCGCCTGCGGGGTGGTGCTTTCAGCCGCAAGGTGGTCCTCTCGCCGAGCATCGGTTCGGCAGGAAGAGTTAAGGCCGGTTTAACAATTGGGTAGAAACCGGTTTAGTTGGCATACGGTTCATCCTTTTTAGCCTTTTTTACTCTTTTACCCTTGGTGGTCTGCCCATAGCCCTTCAGAACAGCGGAGTTTGGCTGTTGGCAGACCCAACCCAGGGTATTCGGGTAATTTCACAGGTGCTTGATTTGGTTATTTGCAGTTCGAATCCTGAGGCCTATAAATAGACCGGTAAGGTGTCTGAGAAAAGGGTGGTGGAACCTTCTTTTTCTCTCTTACTCAGACACCTAGCTCAGCATTGGCTAGAGAGGGGGAGAATTTCCAGTTCTTCCGGGTAAGCGGTGGGACCTCCGAGCTGAAGCCCCCGGTCTGTTCCTTTAGGAACCCTGTTGGGAGCGTGGTTCAAAGAAAGTAAGCGTGAGCTGCAGCCTTAGATCCGAGCTTTTAGGAGAAACTAGCTCTGCCGGTTTCAACATTTTTGGTGCGGTGAGCGTGGATTGCAGCCTACGTCAAAGAACTTTGGATCATCTCATGGCAGAAGATCTGGGAGGAGGAGATGAGGGCGGGTCCCAAAACCCAGGAGGATATGTTGGGAGAGAAGAATTCATGGCGTCCATCGGGGTCATCATGGGGATGTTGCAGCAGATCTCGCAGCGAGGCGAGTGCGTGACCCCTCTACCTCAGGTGCCGGGCCTCTCGCCTCCAGAAGGAGCCGTCTCGGCAAGGGTGGGCGAGGATGCGCCAGGAGGGCGGCCTGGAAAGGAGAAGATGGTGGAAGGAAACGGGCGAGATCTGGCAGGAAGGGAGTTGTTCCCCAGCCTGGCGAGCGCCGTCTCGCCAGTGGACCTCGTCGCGCGAGTGGAGACGGCGAGACCCCTGGCGAGAGGGTCCCCCTTTTGCGAGTTGGTTCTTTCGGCTCCCGTCCCGGAGGGGTTCCGTGAGCCTGAGATGGTTTATTATGTGGGGAAGGATGATCCCCTCCAACACTTGCAAAGGTTCGAAGATGCGGTCTCCATCAGGCCGATGACGGATGCATTTAAGTGCCGCCTTTTCGCGATCACCTTGAAGGACAAGGCCCGGGACTGGTTTCATCAACTCCCGGCAGGGTCAATATATGGTTTTGAGGATTTGAGTAGGAGCTTCCAGCTGCACTTCTCGACCTCGAAGAAGAGGAAGAAAAACCCGGAGTCCATCTTCCTGATCAAGCAGAAGGCAGACGAGTCCTTAGCCCAGTACGTGGATCACTTCCAAGAGGAAATCCTGGACATTCAGGAGGTGCCGGGATTTGCTCTCCAAATGGCCTTTACGGTAGGTCTCAGGGAAGGCTTCTTCAAAATGAGCCTCACCAGGAAGGCACCCTTATCATTTGAAGGGTTGATGGAGAAGGCAGCCAAGGAGATAGCGATGGAGGCAGCAAACCCGGCTTTTGCCAAGAAACTAGCAAGGTTGACGGAGATAGAGTCCAGAGAACCAGGAGGAGCGAGGCAGTAGGAAGGGAGGAGAAGGGAGGAGCCAAGGGGGCCGGCGCATCAGGAGTTGGGTTGGAAGCAACCGGAAGGCCCTGTTCAAGGGCAAGGAGAGGCCTTCCCCCAGGGGGAAGGAACTACTACCAGGGAGGAGCAGGAAGGTTACCACAGCTGGGGTGGAGACAGGGTCTTAGGCCACTCCCACCCCCGCCTCAACAAGCTATGGCTATAGGCCGGGGAAGAGGAAGAGGAAGAGAGCGAGGAAGGGGAGGAGCAGGAGCAGGGAGAAGAAGGAATCCCCCAGATGAGAGGCGAGGAGAGGGAGTTTTGCCCTATTGTGACTTCCATGAGGAGGAGGGTCACGCGACGGCAACATGTCCCGAGTTCTTGGAGTTAAAGAGAGGGAGAGGAGGAGAAGACCGACAGCAAGCAGTGCGGATAGTGGAGGTGCCGGGAGCGGTGGAGGAAGATCGATGTGTGGACCGGTTAGATACCGGAGATCGAGGAGGGATTGGGGTGATTCATGGGGGGGTGGGGATCGAGGCCACCCGAAAGGCTAGCCTTCATACAATGTACCGTCGAGGTGTCGCCTCGACGTCACAAGCCCCGCCCCCGGATGAAAAGATCACCTTCTCCAGGAAGGACTTGCCAGATCACGAAGATCCATTCTGCGATGCGCTGGTGATTCGGGCGGCCATCGAGAATTTCACGGTATCAAGGATCTTGGTGGGCAATGGGAGCTCGGTTAATGTTATCTTCAAAAAGGCATTCAATGAGATGAGGGTGGAAGCCAGGAGGGTGTTAGCAGCGGACGGACCGCTGTTCGGATTCTCAGGAGAAAGAAAGGAAGTAGAGGGGGGAGTCGGTCTCCAGGTAACTCTTGGAGGGCTGTCCAGGAACTGCCGTTTTGTGATAGTGGACGCTCCCAGCAGTTACAACGCCATATTCGGGCGCCCCTTGATTAGTGCCTTTAGATGTGTACCCTCATCTTTTCATCAATGTTTGAAACTCAATTCGGGAGGGACCCAGATCAGGGTAAGAGGAGATCCGAAGGCGGACCGGGAGTGTTACGTGACGGCAGTAAACACTATCTCCTGGAGGGGTGATGCAGAAGAGTTAGAGAGAAGACTGGAGCGGGAGGAGCAGGAGGAGAGTAGAGTTGAGGAGTTGGGGGTGGCATTGCGGAGGAGCCAGTAATGGCGAGGAAGTTAAGGGTTGGAGGAGAAGGGAAAGAAGTGAGAAGGAAGAAAAGAAAGATAGGAGAGATGGAAGAGTCAGTGCTGGGAGGAGGCCCTGAGCAAGTGGAGGGGAGGTTCGTAGAGAGAGTAAACATGGCAGTGGAGGAAAAAGAGGGCGGAGAGCGAGAGCTCGGAAGCCAGGAGGAGGGGCTGGGGAAGGAAGAGGAGATTCCGGAAGATCAGGAGGAAGAAGAAGAGCCCTCGAGGCTGAGGGCTGCAGTCGAGCTACAGGAGGTGGACATCTTAACAAAAGAAGGAAGAAAAGAAAAGATCAAAATCAGTGGAGAGCTTGGCCTTGAGGACCAGGAGGAGATCCGGATATGCGTGCAGGAAAACATTGATATCTTTGCTTGGAGTGCAGCTGACATGCCAGGGATTGACGCAGATGTGGCATGCCATCGTCTCAACCTTGACCCCAAGGTTCGTCCCATCCAGCAGAAGAAAAGGGCCATCGCTTCCAGGATGGCCAAACCTATCCGGGAGGAGGTGGAAAAGCTGCTCCAGGCAGGATTCATATCAGCAAACAAGTATCCGGGGTGGGTGAGCAATGTTGTAATGGTAAAGAAGGGGGAAGGGAAGTGGAGAATGTGTATCGACTTCTCTCTTTTGAATAAATCATGCCCCAAGGATTGTTACCCCCTGTCTCGAATCGACACGCTGGTTGATTCAGCCATCGGTTTTTCACTAATGAGTTTTTTAGATGCTTTTTCAGGATATCATAAAATACGCATGCACCCTCCGGACATCAAGGATGTCACCTTTATCACCGAGGATGGATGCTTCAGCTATAACATGATGCCTTTTGGGTTGAAGAATGCGGGGGCGACCTACCAACGGATGATGGATCGGATCTTCCGAGAGCAAAAGGGACGGAACCTCGAAGTCTACGTGGACGACTTAATGATCAAGAGCCAAGATCTCAAGTCTCATATTGCGAATCTTGAAGAAACGTTTGCAACTGTAAGGAAGTACAAGATGAGGCTCAATCCGTTGAAGTGCGTATTCGGGGCCAGTAGGGGAAAGTTCTTAGGACATCTCCTCACCCCATCAGGAGTAGAGCCTAACCCGGATAAGGTAAGGGCTATCCTAGAACTGGAGTCTCCAACGAATACCAAAGAGGTCCAGCGTCTTACCGGCAAGTTGGCGGGGCTCAGCAGGTTTCTTTCCAGAGCAGGAGAGAGGTGCTCACCTTTCTTTCGAACATTGAGGGGGGGAAAGAAATTCGAGTGGACCTCCAAGTGCGAGAATGCTTTTCTAGCCTTGAAGCAGCAGCTCACCAAGGCACCGCTGCTCCAAGGTCCGAGAGAAGGAGAGATTCTATTTTTGTACCTAGGAGTAGGAGCAGGAGCGGTGAGTTCGGTCCTCGTGCGGGAAGAGGGTAAAAAGAAATTCCCGATTTATTATGTAAGTAGAGTCCTCAAAAGGCAGAACTAAAGTACCCTATCCTAGAGAAGCTAGCCTTTGCCCTCGTTATCTCAGCCCGAAAGCTCAGGCCATATTTTCAGGCCCATTCCATCCAGATCGTGACGGACCACCCACTCCGCCGTATTTTGGAAGGGGTGGAGCACTCAGGGAGGTTAGCTAAATGGTCGATAGAACTCAGTGAGTTTGATCTTTCTTATATTCCTCGGATGGCTATCAAGGCGCAAGCTGTGGCAGATTTCTTGGTAGATTACACGGTGGAGGTCAAGGAGGCCGAGACGTCTCCCATAGTAGCTTGGGAGATGCTGGTAGATGGGGCCTCGGGGAAGAATTCTTTTGGAAGAGGTATGGTTTTGGTAAGCCCTGAGGGAACACGGATCGAACAAGCCCTGAAGGTTCATTTCACCCTCACCAACAATCAAGCGGAGTACGAGGCCATTATAGCAGGGCTGAGGTTGGCTCGTGAGCTCGGTATACAAGACATCAAGGTCTCCACGGGTTCTATGGTAGTGGCAGGGCATATAAAAGGGGAATTTGAGGTAAGAGAGCCCACCCTCCAGTTGTACTTAACAAAGGTAAAGAGGATCATTGGGCAGTTCCGCAGTCTCTCGGTTCAACACGTCCCAAGGGAGGAAAATACTCGAGCAGACCTGCTCGCCAAGCACGGTCCTCAGGCCGGAGGAACCATGATAGAACTCTTTAGGCCCTCCATCGAAGAGGGAGAACTGATGGAAGTAGATCAGCAGGGATCCTGGATGGATCCATTTACCACCTACTTGATGACAGTACGTCTGCCTGAGGGAGAGCTCAAGAAAAAGCAAGTCAGGTACAAGTCGGCGTACTACCTGCTGAAAGAAGGGATCTTATATCGTAAGACGCTGTCGGGTGTACTGGCTCGATGCGTGTCTGAGAAGGAGGTCGCAAGGGTGCTGGAAGAGATTCACTCTAGAGAGTGCGGTAGCCATTCCGGGAGTCGGACCTGAAGGATTTGTGTTTTGAAAGTTGTCTTTAATTTTATTAAAGTTCATGTTTTTGATGAATGTTCAAACTCATTTTGTCCCTAGATCATTTGATGATGCTTCATGATGGCTCGAGAAGATGCCCTTGATCTTGAGCTGTAGAACACTTGAATTCCATCACATGATCTTAGTTTTATATGCTCTCGATCCCGGTAATCAAAGAGGGACATTGACCACCACCTTGGATTGTCATGTGTATTAGAGTACATTGTAGTTCTACAAATGTTGATAATAGTTATCACTTAATCACATGAGTATGTATATGGTTTCATACATATTGAGCTTGACCTATCTTATGTTGTAACATTAAGTGGAATGTGTTAAGTGTCATTAGTGTTTACAACGTGTTTAGTGTTTTGTAGATATGAGATATGTAGATTGAGCGCGTTGGTGTGAGCAATGTGATTATAGTTGAAGACTATCTTCTGATGGTGATAAACACTATGATTCGTTGTTCATACCTGCGCGTAAGGGATATATATATCGAAATATCATTTTGTCCCCAAATTATTTTGGTAATGATATAGTCGGGCCCCTTGGCAGAGCGGGGTTGTATAGCATGCATTATAACTAACGTAGTTATAAATACAACTCACTTGTGAGACCAAGAAAGACAAATATAGTGCGAAATGACACAGTCCCAGTTTGCACAATATTTATGATATCATGTAACAAAGAAATAGACGAAGGTCGTTCATTACGTTACCTAGTTACCATGTTGTTGGGGCAACTATAATACAGTGACAAAGTCTCTTATAGTCAGTAATATAGGATGTTATATTATAGCCTCGACGACAAGGTTCCTCTTTAAGGTCGCACCAAATGAACGGGAACAACATCCGTTCGGCTTATTTGGAGTATTTGATTTTATGGAACATTTAATCTAAGTACTGTAATAAGTGCGGACATCTAATGTCGTGACTCGACATGCTTAGATAGAATTCCTGTGCGACTATCAAAAAGGAATAAAATTATGACGGAGCGAGTCGTCGTAATTGTTTTGGTAGGAGTGCACAGTTTTTGGAGTTATGGGATTATATATATATATGTGTAAGTATTTATATATATAAGTATATATATATATATATATGTTATGTATATATGCAAATATATATAAATATATGTATATAATATATATAGTTTTTTTTTGTTTATATAAGTTTTTATATATATATACATATATAAGTTAAAACTGATTAGCAGTAGGGTGAACTTCACGGGCTTTTGCTTTGTCAAAACCTAGCCGCAAGGATACAGGAGAAAGGGTTTTTTTTTTGAAATCTGGAGCAACCGGCCACCATTGACGTGCAGCCCCTGCTCCGCCGCCGGGCTCTCTCGACGCCAGCATCGCCTCCCGCTGCTCCGTCGTGGGGCAAACTTGTTGCCGCCAAATCCTTGGCGTCTGTTGCTCCTTCTCCGAGCAAGCTTGCCGCCGCCATCTCCGTGCCGTTCGCCGACCTTAGGTGGTTCTTCCCGGTCGGCCATAGCTTGCATGATGGCTTGAGTTTGCTCCTTCTACTCAATGGTTTTAGATCCCTCTCCACCTTCCTCTTCCCTACCCGGCGACTAGTGTGGTTCGGCCACTTGGAGTCATCGGTGCAAGAGGAGAGTAGATCTGAGTTAGTGTCTCTATTCCCGTCAACGGAATAGAGATTTGACGCTGTTCGGGTTCAAGGTGAACCAAGAGGCGAGGCGATCGGCCTCGTTATTGCGGTGGGATCGTTTTCATTCTCTCCGGCGCACTTTCCTCTTCCGCCTAGAGATTGTTCTCTAGAGGTATAATTTCTAACGCCTGTGATGGATTAGATGTGATGAGTTAGGGTTTATTTTGTTAAGCCTTTGTTGCATTGTTTTGGGATATCCGATCCTTATGTGTTATGTGGTGTTAGGAATTTTTTTTAAAATTCGCCCCACTACCGCACGTGAAATCCTACAGTGGTATCAGAGCGTAGGTTGGATATCTCATTTCAATATAACTCCTTGTTTCTATTTTTGGTGTCTAATGGGTTGGATTTGCTATGTCCTAACCCTTTTGATTCATATTGCGTAATCCACCCTTGTATGGATTATAAGGAGATTATTTTTTTTGGATTTAAAATGATCTAGATGAATCATGAAGGGTTGAGTACATGAGCTTATCCAATGTTAGGATTCCGTCTAGCGGGTTTTATTCTATCTTTGGCATTTTTATTTTTACAACTCTGGAATGTAATTGGTTTGGAATGGACGTAATATTTTTTTTAGAATGTCGTGAGTTAGGTATTTTATATATTCTCCATTCTTTAGGGAATGTGAAAAGAAAAATTTAAGAATGTCTTTCCTCCTCATCGTGCCCATCTAAGCTAGTGATATTGGATGAACATGAGTGTGATTTCAATCACTAGACATGGTGGCACTTATGCGAGTTGATATTAGGCCACAAGTGAGTAGGTTGTGTGAGGCACTTCTTGCTGATTTTGTTGGAATGTCACTCGCATGAGTTTTCTTACATGATGAGTTTTCTTAATCAAATCACCAAGATCTAGGCTTGGTCCTTTGGGAAAGTGTTATGTTCTTAAAATAGTTGTTTGTATATTACTATCAAGAATCATAAGTGTTTAAGGTTGACTTAAAAGGTTATGATTGGTGATTGGTACCCACCTGATAATCTTATGGATGAGTCCATTAGGCTAAAAGGATCTTGATTCACTATTTTAAAGCATTTTATTTTTGGATCTCTCTGATCCATTTTTTTTCTTAAAAGGAATTTTTCTGAACATGATCTTAACTTTTTATATAGAGCTATGTCTACATTGCCAAATTTTCTGCGTTCCATGATTGATAAAAGCCCGCTTACTAACGACGGGTCAAACTACTCTGACTGGATACTCAAGCTTAACATTGTGTTGTGCTTGGAGAATCTCTTACCTATACTGGAGGGTAAATGCCCAGTAGAGAAGGAGATTGGCAAGCCAACTGATGCTGAGAAAGAGGAACAAAAGAGATGGGATGACAGTCAACGTGTCGTGCAGACTCTGATACTGGCCAGCATAGGCGATCAGCTGCAAAGGAAATTTCTCGATACTCCTGCAAAGGAAATTGTAGCACAATTGGAGAAAATGTTCACCGATAGTGCTCGTAAAGAGCGCTATAAGACCACCATCGCACTCACAAGGTGCAAGATGATGGAGGGTGAGTCTATCTCAGTGCACTTCCTTAAGGTGCAAGGCTATTTGGAGAAATTGAAGAAACTCAAGTCTCCAATTCCTGAAGACATTGCAGAAGATATCATTTTGGGGTCACTGCCTTACTCGTTTAAGGATTTCATCATGCATTATCATATGCGTGAGAAACAAATGACCATAAATGAACTTCATAACGCACTCAAAACAGCTGAGGTTGACATGGGCAAGACAAAGGGAAATGTTGTCTTAGCTGTGGCGTCTGATAGCAAGAAGATAGTCAAAAACAAGGTTAAGTCCAAAGGCCAGACCTCGAAAGGAAATTTTCATCTCAAGGGCAAAAAGGGAGGTACTCAGGATAGTACCTCCAAGGGAAGCAAAGTGAAGAATTCTCCTAACTCTCTCACTGAATGCTTTCATTGTCATGAGAAGGGACACTTCAAGATGAACTGCCCCAAGTACAAGAGAGACTTGGATGAAGGCAAAATCGAGAGGAAGCGTCCTAAAGGTATTTTTGTTATTGAGTTGAGTTTGAATTTAACCACTACTATCCTTGATCGGGTAATTGATACCGGATCATGTGCTCACTTAATCTCAAATGTGCAGTCACTAAGGGATAGGAGATCTCTCCCCAAAGGAGAGGTGGTGCTGAAGGTGGGAAACGGTGCTAGTATTTCTGTAGTTGCGGTGGGCACTTTGGAACTCCCCTTACCTAGTGGTTTATGTCTAACTTTATTTAATGTTTATCATGTCCCTTCTATTTTAAGAAACATTATTTCTGTATCATGTTTGGATGCAGAAGGTTTTAGTTTTGTCATTGGGAACTCCCAAATGAGGATTGAGAAGGATGGCTTATTTTATGCAAGTGCTTTCATTTTGAATGGATTGTATTTGCTTAATATTATGGATGATAAACAAGTATTAAATATAAATAACAAACGACTCAAAATATCTCACTTGAATGAGACTCTCTTATGGCACCATCATCTTGGTCACATTAATGAAAAACGCATAAGGAAATTACATCAGGCCAATCTTTTAAGCTCTTTTGATCCTGATGCAATTGGGACATGCGAGTCATGCCTAACTGGCAAAATGACCAAGACACCTTTTAAAAGGAAGGGTACAAGAGCAAACAACTTATTGGAATTGATACACTCTGATGTATGTGGTCCAATGAGTGTGTGTGCCAGAGATGGTTTTAGGTACTTCATCACTTTTACGGATGATTATAGTCGATATGGCTATGTTTATCTAATGAAGCATAAGAGTGATTCCCTTGCCAAGTTCAAGGAATATAAAAATGAAGTTGAAAACCAACTGGATAAGAGAATCAAAGTTCTGAGATCAGATCGTGGAGGTGAGTATTTGAGCAATGAGTTCAATACTTACCTAAAGGAGTGTGGTATTGTACCACAACTAACTCCTCCTGGGACACCGCAGTGGAATGGTGTCTCAGAAAGGAGAAACCGGACACTGCTAGACATGGTTAGACCCATGATGTGTCAATCCGATCTACCTTTATTTTTTTGGGGCCATGCACTTTTAACGGCAGCTTACACTTTAAACTTCGTTCCAACTAAAGCCGTAGAGAAAACTCCTTATGAGATATGGTTTGAGAAACCACCCATCACTTCTTTCTTCAAGATTTGGGGCTGTGAGGCATATGTCAAACGTATGCAATCATCCAAACTAGACCCCAAAGCTGATAAGTGTTTCTTTATTGGATACCCAAGAGAAACAAAAGGGTATAGCTTTTGGCACAAGTCAACAAATACTATATTTGTTAAGAAGGGTGCTACATTCTTAGAGAAAGAGTTTCTTGAAAGAATCAAAAGCGGTGACCGTAGGGTGACACTTGAGGAAACTCAAGAAAACCTACAAGAGAGTGATCATGAGATGAGAGTTGATGTTCAAAATGATCACCAAGAGTCACAAGAAGTTCCTTTAGTCAGTGGGAGCATGAGTATTCCACCTCCGCATATGATTACGGAGGAAACTCTTGCTTTACCACCACCTGTTAGTCTTACTCGTGTTGAGCATGAATTGACTCCACCAGAAATAGTGGAGGAAATTCAAGAATCTCAGATTGAGCTGGAAAAACCAAAGGAGCTTAGGAGGTCGATCAGGGAAAGGAAAAAGCCTAACATATACATGGGTCTTCATGAGGTGTTCATTCTAGACACAGAAGACCCGTTGACCTATGAAGAAGCAATGAAAAGAAAGGATTCCGTAGCATGGCTTGAAGCCATGAAGTCCGAAATGCAATCCATGTATGACAACCAAGTATGGAACTTGGTTGACCTTCCTGATGGAAAGAAATCCATCCCCTGTAAATGGATTTTTAAGAGGAAGATGGACATGAATGGAAGCATGACAACCTACAAGGCAAGACTTGTAGCGAAAGGTTTTAGTCAAATCCAAGGGATTGACTATGATGAAACCTTCTCGCCCGTTGTGATGTTTAAGACTATTCAGATCATGTTGGCGATTGCCGCATTTCATGATTATGAAATCTGGCAATTGGATGTCAAAACGGCCTTCCTAAATGAAAAGCTAGATGAGGATGTATTCATGAAGCAACCTCAAGGTTTTGAAGATTCTCACAATAGCGGCAAAGTATGCAAGCTTTAAAGAGCCATTTATGGGTTGAAGCAAGCGTCAAGGAGTTGGAACAAACGCTTTGATGAAGAAGTTAAAACCCTTGAGTTCGTTCAAAGCAAGGAAGAGCCTTGTGTATACAAGAAGGTTAGTGGGAGCAGCGTTATATTTTTGATCTTATATGTTGACGATATTCTCCTAATGGGCAACAACTTATCATTAATGGAACAAGTAAGAAACTCATTGAAAACAATCTTTTCAATGAAGGACATGGGTGAAGCCCAATATATATTAGGAATAAAGATATATAGAGACAGATCACGTAGACTTATTGGCCTAAGTCAAAGTATTTACATTGACAAAGTCTTAGAAAGGTTCCATATGGAAAACTCTAAGAAAGGAAATGTGCCAATGAAGGCGTCTACTCAGCTAGGCAAGTCTCAATGTGCCTCATCACATAAAGACATTGAATACATGATGAATGTGCCCTATACTTCCGCCATAGGTTCCATCATGAATGCCATGATCTGTACGAGACCAGATGTCGCATATGCTCTTAGCATGACGAGTCGATATCAAGCTTCACCTAGTCCAATTCATTGGACGGCGGTCAAGAATATTCTTAGGTACCTTAAAAGGACCAAGAATAAGTTTCTTGTATTTGGTGGACATAAAGAGCTCCATGTAGAAGGTTACACGGATGCTAGCTTTATGACAGATCCGGACGATAGAAGATCTCAATCTGGGTTCGTTTTTCTTCTGAATGGTGGAGCTGTGAGTTGGCGTAGTTGGAAACAATCCACTACTGTTGATTCAACCACTGCAGCGGAAGTCATGGCGGCCACAGAGGCAAGCAAAGAGGCAGTCTGGATAAAGAAATTCCTTGAGGAATTGGGAGTCGTGACATCTAGTGAAGGTCCCTTGAAATTGTTTTGTGATAATAGTGCTTCCATTTCACAAATCAAGGAGCCGAAATCACATCACAAGACAAAATACATGGATCAGAAGTATTTTGTCACTCGCGACTTCATTGAAGAAGGCAAGATTGCACTTTTATGGATTGACACAAATTGCAACACAGCTGACCCCTTCACCAAGCCTCTGTCTCAAGCCAAAGGGGAAGTTCACTTTGAGTCCATGGGGTTGCAAGACCATGGAGAATGGTTTGATGTTTAGATGACGAGGATTCCTATGTTTTGTATTTCTTTTATTAGAAACTTTAAAAACAAGTGGGAGATTGAAGGATTTGTGTTTTGAAAGTTGTCTTTAATTTTATTAAAGTTCATGTTTTTGATGAATGTTCAAACTCATTTTGTCCCTAGATCATTTGATGATGCTTCATGATGGCTCGAGAAGATGCCATTGATCTTGAGCTGTAGAACACTTTAATTCCATCACATGATCTTAGTTTTATATGCTCTCGATCCCGGTAATCAAAGAGGGACATTGACCACCACCTTGGATTGTCATGTGCATTAGAGTACATTGTAGTTCTACAAATGTTGATAATAGTTATCACTTAATCACATGAGTATGTATATGGTTTCATACATATTGAGCTTTACCTATCTTATGTTGTAACATTAAGTGGAATGTGTTAAGTGTCATTAGTGTTTACAACGTGTCTAGTGTTTTGTAGATATGAGATATGTAGATTGAGCGTGTTGGTGTGAGCAATGTGATTATAGTTGAAGACTATCTTCTCATGGTGATAAACACTATGATTCGTTGTTCATACCTGCGCGTAAGGGATGTATATATCGAAATATCATTTTGTCCCCAAATTATTTTGGTAATGATATAGTCGGGCCCCTTGGCAGAGCGAGGTTGTATAGCATGCATTATAACTAACGTAGTTATAAATACAACTCACTTGTGAGACCAAGAAAGACAAATATAGTGCGAAATGACACAGTCCCAGTTTGCACAATATTTATGATATCATGTGACAAAGAAATAGACGAAGGTCGTTCATTGCGTTACCTAGTTACCATGTTGTTGGGGCGACTATAATGCAGTGACAAAGCCTCTTATAGTCAGTAATATAGGATGTTATATTATAGCCTCGACGACATGGTTCCTCTTTAAGGTCGCACCAAATGAACGGGAACAGCATCCGTTCGGCTTATTTGGAGTATTTGATTTTATGGAACATTTAATCTAAGTACTGTAATAAGTGCGGACATCTAATGTCGTGACTCGACATGCTTAGATAGAATTCCTGTGCGACTATCAAAAAGGAATAAAATTATGACGGAGCGAGTCGTCGTAATTGTTTTGGTAGGAGTGCACAGTTTTTGGAGTTATGGGATTATATATATATGTGTAAGTATTTATTTATATAAGTATATATATATATATGTTATGTATATATGCAAATATATATAAATATATGTATATAATATATATAGTTTTTTTTGTTTATATAAGTTAATATATATATATATATACATATATAAGTTAAAACTGATTAGCAGTAGGGTGAACTTCACGGGCTTTTGCTTTGTCAAAACCTAGCCGTAAGGATACAGGAGAAAGGGTTTTTTTTTTAAATCTGGAGCAACCGGCCGCCATTGACGTGCAGCCCCTGCTCCGCCGCCGGGCTCTCTCGACGTCGGCATCGCCTCCCGCTGCTCCGTCGTGGGGCAAACTTGTTGCCGCCAAATCCTTGGCGTCCGTTGCTCCTTCTCCGAGCAAGCTTGCCGCCGCCATCTCCGTGTCGTTCGCCGACCTTAGGTGGTTCTTCCCGGTCGGCCATAGCTTGCATGATGGCTTGAGTTTGCTCCTTCTACTCAACGGTTTTAGATCCCTCTCCACCTTCCTCTTCCCTACCCGGCGACTAGTGTGGTTCGGCCACTTGGAGTCATCGGTGCAAGAGGAGAGTAGATCTGAGTTAGTGTCTCTATTCCCGTCAACGGAATAGAGATTTGACGCTGTTCGGGTTCAAGGTGAACCAAGAGGCGAGGCGATCGGCCTCGTTGTTGCGGTGGGATCGTTTTCATTCTCTCCGGCGCACTTTCCTCTTCCGCCTAGAGATTGTTCTCTAGAGGTATAATTTCTAACGCCTATGATGGATTAGATGTGATGAGTTAGGGTTTATTTTGTTAAGCCTTTGTTGCATTGTTTTGGGATATCCGATCCTTATGTGTTATGTGGTGTTAGGAATTTTTTTTAAAATTCGCCCCACTACCGCAAGTGAAATCCTACAGGACCTTGGAGGGAAGGGTGTTGAGGCAAGGCTATTTCTGGCCCACCCTTAGGAGGGATGCCGAGGAATTCGCAAGGAAGTGCAGGAAGTGCCAGGAATTTGCTCCTCTTCAGCTCCTCCCGGCCCAAAGGTTGCGCACGATTACAGCTCCATGGCCCTTCGCCATATGGGGGCTAGATCTGGTGGGTCCATTCCCTCAAGCCAGTGGCCAGAGGAGGTTTCTGCTGGTCATGGTAGACTATTTCTCAAAATGGCTGGAGGTGAAGGCATTGGCAAAGGTGACGTCTCAGGTGGTCAAAAGCTTTGTATGGGGAGAAATCATCTGTAGGCATGGGCTCCCTTTGGCCATTGTCACATATAACGGGCCGCAATTTGCCAGCAGAGAGTTCGTGGATTTCTGCGTACGACTAGGTATAGACCTTCGGTTTGCTTCAGTGCATCATCCTCGAAGCAATGGGCAGGTGGAAGCCGCGAATAAGGTCATCGTGAATCTCTTAAAGAAAAAGGTAGAAAACTTGAGGGGAAGTTGGGTGGAGCAGCTCCCCTCCGTCCTATGGGCCTTGAGGACCACGCCAAGTTCCGCCACGGGAGAGATGCCATTCAAACTTTCCCATGGCTCTGAGGCCGTCATACCTGTTGAGTTCGAGGTTGAGTCACCCAGGGTAACTGCGGCAAGGAGGGGAGATTAGGAGTGGCTGGTAGATAATGGGGAAGAGCAAAGGCTCTCCCTTGACTTGGTGGAGGAGCTTAGAGAGCTGGCATCTATCCGACAGGAAGAGGTCAAGCGCCGAATGTCAAGATATTTTGATAAGCACGTCAGGGCCAAGCAGTTTGAGAAGGGAGACTTGGTCCTCAAGAAAGTGGATGCAGCAGGAAGAGGGGCTTCTATAGGGAAGCTCAACCCCAACTGGGAAGGTCCTTTTATTGTAAAAGAAGTCTTGAAATCGGGAGGGTACCACCTCCAAGATGTAGACGGGACGCCCCTCGATCGCGCCCGAAGCGGCGACGATCTAAAGCGATTTTATCCTTAATACTTTTGTCTATGTTCATTATTTATTCTGAATGAGATGAAGGTTTTTTTCTCCAATATTAGCAAACCTGGCAGGGCCTTCTGGTAATACCATACAATTTCAAGTAGCTGTCTTCTCAAAGCAAGAGGATTTTATTTTGGAGAGGAGACCCCGAGAAGACCCGCTGTCCAGGCTACCATCGAGCTGGCAGGTCTGTAGGCTCACTCGGCGGTTGGAGTTGGTTTTGGAGAGGAGACACCGAGAAGACCCGCTGTCCAGGCTACCATCGAGCTGGCAGGTCTGTAGGCTCACTCGGCGGTTGGAGTTGGTTTTGGAGAGGAGACCCCGAGAAGACCCGCTGTCCAGGCTACCATCGAGCTGGCAGGTCTGTAGGCTCACTCGGCGGTTGGAGTTGGTTTTGGAGAGGAGACCCCGAGAAGACCCGCTGTCCAGGCTACCATCGAGCTGGCAGGTCTGTAGGCTCACTCGGCGGTTGGAGTTGGTTTTGGAGAGGAGACCCCGAGAAGACCCGCTGTCCAGGCTACCATCGAGCTGGCAGGTCTGTAGGCTCACTCGGCGGTTGGAGTTGGTTTTGGAGAGGAGACCCCGAGAAGACCCGCTGTCCAGGCTACCATCGAGCTGGCAGGTCTGTAGGCTCACTCGGCGGTTGGAGTTGGTTTTGGAGAGGAGACCCCGAGAAGACCCGCTGTCCAGGCTACCATCGAGCTGGCAGGTCTGTAGGCTCACTCGGCGGTTGGAGTTGGTTTTGGAGAGGAGACCCCGAGAAGACCCGCTGTCCAGGCTACCATCGAGCTGGCAGGTCTGTAGGCTCACTCGGCGGTTGGAGTTGGTTTTGGAGAGGAGACCCCGAGAAGACCCGCTGTCCAGGCTACCATCGAGCTGGCAGGTCTGTAGGCTCACTCGGCGATTGGAGTGGGTTTTGGAGAGGAGACCCCGAGAAGACCCGCTGTCCAGGCTACCATCGAGCTGGCAGGTCTGTAGGCTCACTCGGCGGTTGGAGTTGGTTTTGGAGAGGAGACCCCGAGAAGACCCGCTGTCCAGGCTACCATCGAGTTGGCAGGTCTATAGGCTCACTCGGCGGTTGGAGTTGGTTTTGGAGAGGAGACCCCGAGAAGACCCGTTGTCTAGGCTACCATCGAGCTGGCAGGTCTGTAGGCTCACTCGGCGGTTGGAGTTGGTTTTGGAGAGGAGACCCCGAGAAGACCCGCTGTCCAGGCTACCATCGAGCTGGCAGGTCTGTAGGCTCACTTAGTAGTTGGAGTTGGTTTTGGAGAGGAGACCCCGAGAAGACCCGTTGTCCAGGCTACCATCGAGCTGTCAGGTCTGTAGGCTCACTCGGCGGTTGGAGTTGGTTTTAGAGAGGAGACCGCGAGAAGACCCGCTGTCCAGGCTAGCATCGAGCTGGCAGGTCTGTAGGCTCACTCGGTGGTTGGAGTTGGTTTTGGAGAGGAGACCCCGAGAAGACCCGCTGTCCAGGCTACCATCGAGCTGGCAGGTCTGTAGGCTCACTCGGCGGTTGGAGTTGGTTTTGGAGAGGAGACCGCGAGAAGACCCGCTGTCCAGGCTACCATCGAGCTGGCAGGTCTGTAGGCTCACTCGGTGGTTGGAGTTGGTTTTGGAGAGGAGACCCCGAGAAGACCCGCTGTCCAGGCTACCATCGAGCTGGCAGGTCTGTAGGCTCACTCGGCGGTTGGAGTTGGTTTTGGAGAGAAGACCCCGAGAAGACCCGCTGTCCAGGCTACCATCGAGCTGGCAGGTCTGTAGGCTCACTCGGCGGTTGTGTTGGTACACCCTATTACTAATTTGGGTAAGGATCACTATGTTTGTCTTAGGAAACCAGGTTGAACTAGTTGTATAGTTGTAAAGGTCAACATTAGAATGAGTCTAGGGCTTAGAACTTAGGTTTGAAGCTGCCCCCAGGACCATTCCAAGATCAAGGTTGAAGAGTTAAGTCTAAGGCAATTCTCGTCGAGCTCAGGTCGACGAAACGTCAAACTCGGTTCGACGCTCTCTAAGCTCAGCTTGATGAAGCGTCGAACTCCGGTCGACGATCTTCGAGCTCAGATCGACGATCTCTCTTCAGTTATTCTTCAGGTCGCTGAGCTCGGGTCGACGATCTTCGAGCTCAGGTCGACGTTTTCTGTCTGCTTGATCTCATTCTATCTCTGAGCTCAGTTCGACGATCGTGGAGCTTAGATCGACGATTCCTCTGAGAGATCGACGTCTTTTAAGGATTCAAATGCTGTTATTCTTTGGAATGTTTTTGAATATTATCAGCATTTATGACAAGAAGATCTGCCAGCCGTTTGTCTTTATTCTGGAGCAAGTTTCAAGGTATTATTCAGAGAATGTTTCCTGGACTTTCCTCTAGAAGACAAGACTCTTTATGGAAGACTTTTATGACTGCCAACGGCCACTTTGGACAAAGAATTCTTTAGAGAATAAGATCTTCCTTTTTTAATAAAAAATATATATATACAGAAGAATACACAATATACAGAATACTGATAGCAAAAGAAGAACAGAAGAACTGTGACATAAGAATCTTCTTGCTTACTAACAAGCATTCACAACTTCATCAAAAGAACTCCAGACACCTCATTTCTCAGCCTTCTTGCTGAAATAATCTTTTGCTGGAGATCAAAGTTCTGAAGACCTATCACCCTAGAGCAAAGCTTCCCTTCCTGAACCAGTCTACATCTCAGGGGGAGCTTTGACAACAAAGATCCACTAGTCTTCTCTCATTTGATTTGAGAACAGAGAAGACAACTTCATTTCCTTTTCCTTTTTATTTTCCTGCTGTAAAAGGGTTCTTGAACTCCCTTCAAAAGTTCTGTCTGGTTCTGAGAACCTTATCAAAACTCAGTGGTGGCAAGACACCTTATCAAAAAATCCAGTTTTGGTTTTTGAGCACCTTGACAAAAGCTCATTGGTGTCAGGACACCTGATCAACTCATCCTGAGTGGATTCCTACCAAGGGTGGTAGAAGAGTGGATGTACCCAGGTTTTTGGGGAACCACTATATTTCCTTGTGTCTTCTGGATTGTTTGTTTGATTGTTGCTGTGTGTTGTGCTCTTAGTTTCTTGCTTCTTTAATTATTTTCTAGCACTCTACACTATAGTGTAAATTAAATTTTATATGTGTTGATATTTTCAAAGCTGTGAAACTTATTTGAATAAACTCTATTCACCCCCCCCCCCCTCTAGAGTTGAGATAGATCTTACCCTCACTTTCAATTGGTATCAGAGGCAGGTTGGTTGCTCATACAGGCTAACACCTGAACCAAGTGATCCTTGGCAAAATCTATCTTTTAAGAGGGATATTTCTTCTTATAATATATTTTACTCTAAGACATGGCACAGAACAAGGATTATGCAAGCACCAGACCTCCAGTGTGCAATCTATCTAAGTTTGCACTTTGGAAGGCAAGGATTAAATTATACATGAACTCTATTGATGAAGATATTTTCAATTCTGTCTTGACAGTTTGTCCAAGTCCACCAGAAAGCTCAAGCACAAATGCTGTTCCACCTCCCTCAGGAACAGATGCAGACATAAAGAAATGGAAAACTGTAGATGCAAAGGCCATAAACATCTTAGCTCAGACAATGTCTGATGAGATATTTCAGAAAGTAGCAGACTGCAACTCAGCCAAAGGAATTTGGGACAAGCTCTCTGAAATTGCCTCAGGGTCTGCTGATGAAAGGAAAGATAGGAGATCTCACCTCATAACCCAATATGAGAATTTCAAGAAAGGAGAGACTGAGTCAGTAGCAGATATGTACAATAGATTGAGTCTGATTGTCAATGAGCTAAGGACCTTGGATAAAGAAATCTCATTGACTGAGCTTAATGACAAGATCCTAATGTGCTTCCCCAGTACTTGGGACTCAAGAATCTGGCCAATCAAAGATTCCAGAAGTCTAAATGAAATCACTACTGAAACTCTCCTAGGCAAGCTCAAATCCTATGAGCTGCTTATCAAGAACAGAGAGGAAGAACAGAAGGCTGCTTCACCAGCCTCAAGGAAAGAGAAGTCAATAGCTTTCAAAGCTATTGAAGATCAGCCTGAAGAAAAACTCACAGGCAATGAGGAATTGGTCAGCCTACTGGCCAAAAGATTCTACAAGCTAGCCAGAAAGGACTTCAGAAAAAGGCCATACAAAGGACATGACAAACTAAGGTATGACAAGTCAAATAATAATAACAAAGAAATCATATGCTTTGGTTGCAGGAAACCAGGCCACATTGTGCCTGACTGTCCAGAGAACAAGAACAAGGACAGAAAGGATAGAAGAGAAAGAAGAAAAGAAAAAGATTTCAAAAAGAACAGCTCAGACAAAGCCTCCTCTAGCAGGAACAAAAATACAAGGAAGGGTTTTGTTGCTGAGACATGGAGTGAGACAGAAGAAGATTCTGAAACTTCATCTAGCTCCAGTGATGATGAAGATGATGCTGATGAGAAAGAATTCTGCATGATGGCTATCAATGCCTCACAGCAAAACTCTGATGAAGAATCAGATTCAGATTCAGAAAATCAACCAGAGGAAGATCAGGTAATTAGCTCTTTTGATTTTAATTCTGAGGACTTCAAAAATGAATTTAAGACATTGTGCTTGGATTTATTAAGATCTGAAAAAGAGAGAATCTCTCTCAGAAATAAATTATCTGAATACAGTGTCCTAAACTCAAATAACCTCAAACTCTCTGAGGAGTTAGAATGCTGTAGGGAGGAGATAGCTTCACTGAAAAGTGAACTGTCAAGAGCTAAAAAGTTTGAAGAATCCCTAAATGGGAGAAGTATCAGACTGATGGACATTACAAGCACAGTGAACTCTAGATTCAATAGTACACTGGGCTTGGGTGCCTCATCCAGCCAACATATAATATTAACAACTCCAATCAAATTTGTCTCTGACAAAGGAAAGGGAGTAATAGAGGTAGCTAGGAAGAATGCAGATTTGTCAGAGAAAAATCCAGTTCAATAGATTGCGTCGAGCAGAGCTCGACGATCGTCGAACAGAGCTCGACGATCTAACCACAGATCGTCGACCTCAGATCGACGATATCCAAACTCTGAACTTCACCATAATCGATCTTCGAACAGAGATCGACGATCTGACCCAAGATCGTCGACCTCAGCTCGATGATGGTCGAACAGAGATCAGGTCTGTGAACATTCCTTCAATGGCACATCTAGATTCAATCTTATAGGTCCCACATCCCAAGGCTTTAACCCCTATACTGAATGGATAGTACCTCCTAGGAGATACCATCCTGAAGGTTATAAGGATCAACCTGGGATGTCTTTTGTTTCAGAATTTAAGGGATATCAACCTAGGCCCAAGGTTAACTGGGTCAAAAACAAATAAGCTGTTTATGTGCAGGTGAAGACCTATCCAGTATCTAACCAACAATGGTATCTGGATAGTGGGTGCTCAAAGCACATGACAGGGAACAAGGAGAACCTATCATCCTTCATAACCAAACTTGGACCCAAGGTGATTTTTGGTGATTCAAATTTTGGTCAAACCAAAGGATATGGTGCTGCTCAGATAGGCTCAGTCACTTTTAAGAAGGTGGCATATGTGGAAGGGCTGAAGCACAATCTGATAAGTATCAGTCAACTATGTGATGAAGGATACAAGGTGACCTTCAACAAATCTCTGTGTAAGATCAAGTCAGAGAATAACACAACTGTGTTAACAGGTAAAAGGACAGGTAACATTTACTTAGTAGATTTTCTTTCTTCTAAAGTAGATATCTGTTTATTCAATTCCATTTCAAAACCTAATATTTTATGGCATAAGAGACTAGGGCATATTAACCTTAGAACCATTGCTAGGCTATCCAAAGACAACCTTGTTAGAGGACTACCTTCTGGTCCCTACAAGAAGGAAGGACTTTGCAAGGCTTGTCAATTAGGCAAGCAAACTAAAAGTAGTTTTAAATCAATTAATAAGAGTGATTCACCTAGGATTCTGTATCTGTTGCACATGGACCTTTTTGGACCCATATCAGTACAAAGCCTAGGAGGGAAGTCCTATACTTTAGTAGTTGTAGATGACTTCTCAAGATTCACATGGGTATTCTCTCTGAGGAAGAAGTCTGATAACTTTAAATGTTTGACAGAGTTTCTCAATGCATACAGATTGAGTTCAACACTCACATTGCCCTGATCAGAAGTGATCATGGGACATAGTTTGATTCTCTTCTTATGCAAGAGTTCTGTCAAAGTGAAGGGATCAGGCATACTTTCTCAGCTCCTAGAACTCCTCAACAAAATGGGGTAGCTGAAAGGAAAAATAGAACCCTAATTGAATCTGCTACTACATTGTTGACAGATGCTCACCTACCTCTATCTTTTTGTGCTGAGGCAGTGAACACCTCCAACTATGTATTAAATAGAAGCCTGATACATAAACTAAAGGGCAAGACTCCCTATGAATTGCTCAAAGGGAAGAAACCTAAGGTAAATCATTTTAAAAATTTTGGCTGTATTTGTTATATTCATAATAATGACAAGAAATATCTAGCTAAATTCCAAACTAAAGCTGATGAAGGAGTGTTTCTGGGATACTCCATGATCAGCAAGGCCTATAGGGTATATAATAAATCATCTTATAAAATTGAAGAATCTGTTCACATTACTTTTGATGAGACTAACATGTATTATAAGGAGAAGTCTACTTCTACCAAAGAACCCTTGCAGGTACAATCCATATCAGAAGGTATGGACAGATTACAGGTTAAAGAAGAGGACATAACCTCTCAACCTATTCAGCAAAAGAATGAAAGCAGTGATGATGATGAAGTGCAACATCTTGAAGAAAATCATCCTAAAGAGCCAGTTATTGTTCCACTAGAGGAGACAACAACACAGGCTGGTGAACAATCAACACCCCTTGTTGATTTAGTAACAACAAGAGATCATCCAATCACCCAAGTAATTGGAGAGATCTCAGCTGGTGTGCAAACCAGAAATCAGGTCAACCAGAACCTGATGCACACTTGCTTCCTATCTCAAATTGAGCCTCAATCCATTCAAGATGCAGAGCAAGATCCACACTGGATCATTGCAATGCAAGAGGAGCTGCATCAATTTGAAAGGAACAAGGTTTGGGAACTAGTGACTAAGCCAAAAGATCATCCCATTGTTGGAACAAAGTGGGTCTTCAGAAATAAGCTGGATGATCAAGGAGTCATAGTCAGAAACAAGGCAAGGCTAGTTGCTCAAGGGTACTCTCAACAAGAAGGAATAGACGATGATCAGACCTTTGCACCAGTTGCAAGGTTAGAGTCCATCAGAATATTCCTAGCTTATGCTGCCCACAAAAGTTTCAAAGTATACCAGATGGATGTAAAGAGTGCATTTCTCAATGGGGACAACAAAGAGGAAGTCTATGTTAGACAACCTCCAGGTTTTATCACTCTAACTCACCCTGATTATGTTTTCAAACTGCATAAAGCATTATATGGTCTCAAGCAAGCTCCTAGAGCATGGTATGAGACCCTAGCATGCTTTCTTCTGGAAAATGATTTTGTTAGGGGGAGAGTAGACCAAACTCTTTTTATTAGAACCCATAAGTCCCATACCCTACTGGTGCAAATTTATGTAGATGATATTATTTTTGGTTCTACTGATTCAAACTTGTGCAAAAAAATTTCCAAGCTTATGCATTCTAAATTTGAAATGAGTAGCATGGGTGAGCTGTCCTTCTTCTTAGGATTGCAATTCAAGCAACATGCTGAAGGCATATTTATTTCTCAAACCAAGTATGCTAAAGAATTGGTTAAGAGATTTGGTATGTCTGAGGCATCTTGTATGAAAACACCCATGCCTACCAATGCTGTATTGGATGCTGATGAACATGGGAAACCAGTTGATCAGACAACATATAGAGCAATGATTGGCTCTCTATTGTACCTTACAGCCAGTAAGCCAGATATAATGTTTGCTACATGCATATGTGCTAGATTCCAAGTTAGCCCTAGAGAGTCACACCTAACTCTAGTTAAAAGGATTCTTAGGTATGTAAAAAGTTGTCCAAATCTAGGTCTCTGGTATCCAAAAGATTCAGCATTTGATTTAACTGGATTTTCAGATGCTGATTATGCTGGATGCAGAATAGACAGGAAAAGCACCAGTGGAACATGTCAGTTCCTTGGTGACAGACTTGTCTCCTGGTTTTGTAAGAAGCAAACATCTGTGTCAACCTCAACTGTTGAAGCTGAGTATATGGCTGCAGGCAGTTACTGTTCACAAATATTGTGGATACAAAATCAGCTCTTAGACTATGGCTACAACTTAGAGAAGTATAAAATTTTCTGTGATAATACTAGTGCTATCTCTATAGCACAAAATCCAGTCCTCCATAGTAGGACAAAACACATAGAAATTAGGCATCACTTTCTAAGAGATAATGTAGAGAAAAAGAAAATTGAACTTCAATATATTCCTACTAATTTGCAAAGGGGAGATATTTTCACCAAACCTTTGGATGAAAAGAAATACAGTTTCTTCCTAAATCAGTTAGGCATGTTAGATGGAGAAAGCCTAAATTAAATTACAAGATTTTGAAAAGATAAAACAGACCAAGACTAGGCTTAAAAATCAATTCTTTTTGTGTCTGTAGAATAAGTTCTGTCTCTGAACTGAGCTCGACGTTTTCCCAGAAAACGTCGAACGGAGATCGACGTTTTCCCATAAATCGTCGACCGGAGATCGACGGTTCTTGAAGCGTCGATCTGAGTTCAGCGCCGCCGTTAGATCTAGGCTTTCCTTCTGTCTGCTCCTTGGTCATCGAGCGGAGCTCGACGCTCTCAATAACGTCGAACGAAGTTCGACGCTATTGGCATCTCTTCAAATTCCCTCTGTAGCCCAAATCGTCGAGCTGAGATCGACGTACTGTCGAACTGAGCACTACGATTTTCCTTTTTCGCGTCGAACCCTAATATAAAATCATTTTTCGGCCGCCGCTCGTCGTTTACGCCTTTATACTCTCTGCAAATTCTCTTTCCCTCCAAAACCTTCTACACTTGGTCGTGTTCGTTCAATCTTTGCAGGTACAGATGGCTTCAACTGCTGCCGCCCTTTCGAAAATGAAATTTGACACCGGTTTTGATATCGATATAAGCTCTTTGATGGAAGCGATCAGCGCTTCAAGGATATTCTCAGTTTGTTCAGAGATCAGCAGCTGTTGGAAATAATGACTACCAGAATGAAAATTGCTTCAGATGAAATAAAAGAATGGTGATATTCTGCGACAGATGAGAATGAGAATTCTGTCATTGGCTTCATAAGAGGGACCCAGGTACAACTGTCCCCGGCTCTCTTAACTGAAGTGTTTCATCTCAGTGCTGGAGAAGACTCTATTGAATTATCTGGAGAAGATTATGATTCAATGCTTGATAGAATGGGTCACAATGCTGTGAACCCTAACAAACTTTTAAAGAAGAATCTGTCGTTGGAATTTCAGTTTTTGGCTGATGTAGTTGGGAAAGTGCTGCTGGCCAAGCACTCTGCCCATGATACAATATCAAGATATCAGTTTTGTCTGATGGGAGCTCTGCTGGATAAGAAACACCTTGATTGGGGATCAATCTTCTTCAACTTAATTAAGAAGAAGATCAATAAGACTGCTGTGAGCTTTGGGAGAATCTTAGGGGTCTATCTGCACTACAGATGCCTTGAGCTGTTAACCTCCTCTGGGATGTTCATCAATGCATCCAAGAGGCTTTCCTGTGCCCTATTCAGCAAATGGGACAGGCAAATCATTAACCCTACAAGAGCTACTGCACCACTTCCTTCAGGCACAAGGACTGCTTCAGTCACTCCACCAGCAGAAGTGTTGCCTGCCTCTCTTCCTCCTCCAGCTGTATCCTCCCCAGCCATTTCCTCCTCTCCTCCAGTCACAACCATAACCACATTATCCCCAATTACCATTTCCTCACCAGTTTCATCCCCTCCAGTATCCACCTCAGAAGAATTCAATCCTCTCTTCTCTTATTCAACTTTCACCCTACCATCCTTTTCCCTTGTAGATGATTCCTTCATGGATGATTCTCCTTCCTCTCCTCCTGAGCCACCCTCTACCTCCTCTTTTCAAAAAATGCTTCATGACATCCTCTCCCAACCATCCTTCACACCATCTCTTGCTTCACCTATCTCCACCTCAACCTCTTCTATCTCCACAATTCCATCCTCAGAGCCATCCATTCCCTCTCCACCTTCCTCCACACCTTCAGCTCCAGCCAACATCTCTCCAATTACCTTTACTCCTACCTCTGCTCAAGCCCCACTTGAGCATGTAGATCTTCCAAGGTTGGCAGACAGACTTTATGAGTTGCTAGCCCCCAGGCTGACATCTCTGTTGGAGACTTCCCTGGCTCCACTCCTGAAACAAGTTCAGGAGCTGTCTACCAAGCTTTCCTCCTTTTCCTCCTCCCAGGCAATCCCTTCTACTGGGTGCCTTGATTCAGCTCTCCTTGAACCAAGGCAGGGGGAGATGCTTTATGAATAAGTGGATGTGCCAGTGGTTGCTCCTGTTTTTGCATTAAATCTTCAGAGCCTGCTATCTCAATTTGATACAGTTCACTTCAGATTTCTGCCAGCACCTCTCACTGAAGATCTGTCTAAGGCCATTGTGCCTGTATCTTTTTGTGATCCCAGCCACATTGAATCCTATATCAATTCCTGGAAGGCTGTGGATATTCCTGATGCTGCTACTAAGGCCATTGTGCCTCCTGTTGTTGAAACTGCTGTTGCTGCTGCTGAAGATATAGAGATGATTCCAGTAACTGCTGCTGATGAAGAACTTGCTTTCTACCTAGAAGATCCCACACCTGCTGCTATGCCTGCTCCTGCTCAAGTGTCTGCTGCTGCTGTTGCTCCTGATCTAACTTCTGATCAGTTAAAGCTTCAAGAAAAGTACTT
The DNA here is from genome assembly GCA_039513925.1 of Platanthera zijinensis. Lineage (NCBI taxonomy): Eukaryota > Viridiplantae > Streptophyta > Magnoliopsida > Asparagales > Orchidaceae > Platanthera > Platanthera zijinensis. Next base: position 67,201,407 of record CM077093.1, read on the forward strand.
GAAAAGCATTGATGATCTGTATGACAGACCACAAAGCTCAGATAGTGACCAATTCCAGACTGAATCAGATGACTCTGCCCATACCATTGCCAAGAAGAGGAAAGCTAGAAGCAAAGCCATGATGTCAGTTCCTCCAGCTAAAGCAAAAGACTCCAATGATATTCCCTACTACATTCTGCATGATTGCCCCATTTTTGAGCCATGGATGCAATACTCCAGGAATCAACTGAAAGCTATAAGGAAGAGAAGGAAGCTTGATAAATATGAAAAAGGATCTTCACAATATCAGCCTCCTCCTCCTCCTCCTCCAGATTCTGGATCAGGCTCAGCCCCTCAAGCTCCAGCTTCAAGGCAAAGCTCCTCCCAATCTTATCCAAGATACTATCAAAAGGGACAACATCAAAGAGGATATCAATCCAGAAGGGGTCATTACAGAGGAAATCAGAGAGGACAAAGATCTTATCAAAGGGAAGGATAAGGCCACACTGACTCTACTTCAGGTCCTTTCCCCTACAGGCTGAAAGACACAGTTGTTTCCAGGACTCCTCCTGCTTCTGAATCTCTCAACAGGTATGAACCTCCTGTTCCTTTTGAGGATCCTGAGAACAATCCTCTATCCTGGACAGCAAGAATGAAAGAGCTAGCTGCTCTTGATCAACTAAAGAAAGCCAGAGAGCAAGGCATGGACATCTCCAATATAACAACTTTATCAGATCAAAGGAAGAAAGAATTGGAAAGATATGCTTCAAGAAAGTTTTTCAACCCAGAAGACTACATGAAGCTGCACTCAGGGGCTGTAGTTCTAAGGCCAAGATCTCAAACTTCTCTAGGTGCAGAGGATGACAGAAGATCAAAGAAAGAAACCCTGAATCCTAACAGAGAAATTTTGTTTAAAAAGGGAACTGAGAAGAAGTAAAATTGTGTAAGCTAAACTTTCATCCACCTCTGGATAATTGCTGCTATTTTATCTGTGATCTGCTTGCTGCTATATCTTTGCTTGGTTAGCTCTTGTTTTGAATGTATGCTTATTCATTTCCTAATGTTATTTGTAAATAGTAATCCTAACCCAAATAGGGGGAGATTGTTGGAACACCCTATTACTAATTTGGGTAAGGATCACTATATTTGTCTTAGGAAACCAGGTTGACCTAGTTGTATAGTTGTAAAGTTCAACATTAGAATGAGTCTAGGGCTTAGAACTTAGGTTTGAAGCTGCCCCCAGGACCATTCCAAGATCAAGGTTGAAGAGCTAAGTCTAAGGCAATTCTCGTCGAGCTCAGGTCGACGAAACGTCGAACTCGGCTCGACGCTCTCTAAGCTCAGCTTGATGAAGCGTCGAACTCCGGTCGACGATCTTCGAGCTCAGATCGACGATCTCTCTTCAGTTATTCTTCAGGTCGCTGAGCTCGGGTCGACGATCTTCGAGCTCAGGTCGACGTTTTCTGTCTGCTTGATCTCATTCTATCTCTGAGCTCAGTTCGACGATCGTGGAGCTCAGATCGACGATTCCTCTAAGAGATCGACGTCTTTTAAGGATTCAAATGCTGTTATTCTTTGGAATGTTTTTGAATATTATCAGCATTTATGACAAGAAGATCTGCCAGCCGTTTGTCTTTATTCTGGAGCAAGTTTCAAGGTATTATTCAGAGAATGTTTGCTGGACTTTCCTCTAGAAGACAAGACTCTTTATTGAAGACTTTTATGACTGCCAACGGCCACTTTGGACAAAGAATTCTTCGGAGAATAAGATCTTCCTTTTTCAATAAAAAAAATATATATACAGAAGAATACACAATATACAGAATACTGATAGCAAAAGAAGAACAGAAGAACTGTGACATAAGAATCTTCTTGCTTACTAACAAGCATTCACAACTTCATCAAAAGAACTCCAGACACCTCATTTCTCAGCCTTCTTGTTGAAACAATCTTTTGTTGGAGATCAAAGTTCTGAAGACCTATCACCCTAGAGCAAAGCTTCCCTTCCTGAACCAGTCTACATCTCAGGGGGAGCTTTGACAACAAAGATCCACTAGTCTTCTCTCATTTGATTTGAGAACAGAGAAGACAACTTCATTTCCTTTTCCTTTTTATTTTCCTGCTGTAAAAGGGTTCTTGAACTCCCTTCAAAAGTTCTGTCTGGTTCTGAGAACCTTGTCAAAACTCAGTGGTGGCAAGACACCTTATCAAAAAATCTAGTTTTGGTTTTTGAGCACCTTGACAAAAGCTCATTGGTGTCAGGACACCTGATCAACTCATCCTGAGTGGATTCCTACCAAGGGTGGTAGAAGAGTGGATGTACCCAGGTTTTTGGGGAACCACTATATTTCCTTGTGTCTTCTGGATTGTTTGTTTGATTGTTGCTGTGTGCTGTGCTCTTAGTTTCTTGCTTCTTTAATTATTTTCTAGCACTTTACACTATAGTGTAAATTAAATTTTATATGTGTTGATATTTTCAAAGCTGTGAAACTTATTTGAATAAACTCTATTCACCCCCCCTCTAGAGTTGAGATAGATCTTACCCTCACTTTCAGGTTGGAGTTGGTTTTGGAGAGGAGACCCCGAGAAGACCCGCTGTCCAGGCTACCATCGAGCTGGCAGGTCTGTAGGCTCACTCGGTGGTTGGAGTTAGTTTTGGAGAGGAGACCCCGAGAAGACCCGCTGTCCAGGCTACCATCGAGCTGGCAGGTCTGTAGGCTCACTCGGCGGTTGGAGTTGGTTTTGGAGAGGAGACCCCGAGAAGACCCGCTGTCCAGGCTACCATCGAGCTGGCAGGTCTGTAGGCTCACTCGGCGGTTGGAGTTGGTTTTGGAGAGGAGACCCCGAGAAGACCCGTTGTCCAGGCTACCATCGAGCTGGCAGGTCTGTAGGCTCACTCGAAGGTTGGGTGATGGGCAGCATATGAGTGGTGGCTTCCTGCAAAGATGACCCATAATTTGAGCAAAGGCAGAGTCCTTGTCCTAAAGGTAAAAGAGGGGGGAGGAGTCGGTCCCTCAAGATTCACTCGCGCCAGGGGTGTCCAGAGGCAAGGCGAGTGGAAGGGGCACAATCCTCGCGCAACTGCGGCGAGGACATGACTATTCGTGCCTAGAGTAAGGGGTCTGTTCTCCGACCAAAGGGCCAGAAGAAGAGTATCCTCGTCTCGCAAAGCGAAACTAGTTATAAGAGCAATTCGAGACCCACTCGCTCCAGGGGTGTCAGAAGCAAGGCGAGAAGAAGTGGTACAATCCCTGCGCGAGAGCAACGAGGGTCCGCCCGCTCGCACCATGGGTAAAGGTAGCCCCTCTATCAGTAGGCGAGATGTGTCGTGATCCCGTTCCGCAAATAAAGAAAAAGGTAGGCGTATAAGAAAGATGAAAAGAAAGACGAGATGTCCTAAACACAAAAATATGTATGTACGAAAAAGACCGTAGTACAAAATGCCTCAGTACTGAGTGTCCAAAAAAAGGGGGGTATACAAAAGAGCTGAAAAATAATTCTTCTATTCTTCCGCGCTGGAGGACGAGCCGTCTTCCTCCTCGCCATAAATCTCGGGTACCAGGTCGCGGGCAGTGACCTCCTCGCAGCCTTCCCTGATGACTTCCATCTCCTTCATCATCTTCACGATTAGCTCGGCGGTCCGGATATTGGCATCTTTGCAGAGTTCCACAACCTCAGCATGGGAATAATGAGAGGGAGGAGGTTGGGGAATCACCACGCGAGAAGGCGAGAGAGCAGCCTCCTGAAGTCGGGTGATCTCGGACTCCATGCCTTTAACCTCCCCTTCCAGAGTGGTTATGCGCAAGTGCATCCTGTCGGCCGTCTCGGCATCCTGCGAAAGGTTTATTTATTAGAGGGAGTTGAAGGTAGACAAAGAAAGGGAAGGAATCAAGAGTGGAAAAAACTCACCACACCACCCCGAGCCTTGGCGAGAAGGTTTTCGGCCACGGCCAACCGTTTCTCGAGGTCCGTAGACTTCTCGCGCTCGGCCGCCAGATTCGCCTCTGAATCCCTCCAGCTCTTGTTATTGTAAATCAGACGGCGCGAGAGCTGGTGCGAGATCTCCAGCGAGCGCAGCTGGGATTGCGCGGCCCTCAGGATCAAGTCTCGCGAGGGGGGCTCAGCGGCGGGTTTTCGCTCTGAGCCACCGTAGAGGCCAAAGATCAGAGAAAAGGCATGAGCCGTAGGTTGGTCTCGCTCTATCCAGGGGGGAAGGAGGGTAGAGATGGATACCCGGTTCGCCTCCTTATCCCATATCAGGGTTGGCTCGCCAGCAGCATCCGGGATCACAGGGCCCATGTTGAAGTTCAGATGGGTGGAAGGAGCCGGGCGGCTGGAAGAGCCCACCTCACGAGTAGGAGATTTAGAGGGGAGGTTGTCAGTAGGAGGATCAGGTTGATCCGTCCCGCCAATCGGCGAGACGGCCCGCTGATCGAGAAGCCGAGAAGGGGATTGGGGAGATTGGGACCCCAGAGAGATGGGGGATAAGGATCCCGACACGTCTACCATCCCAGCAGGAACTTGCTTCGCCTTTCCAGAGGGAAGAGGCGCTCCTTTCTTGACCTTTGTTTTCTTTGAAGGACTCTGGCGAGATGGGGCGGAGCCTTCGGCAGGTCTTTTCTTCAGGGAGGGGGCAGGTTTTCTCTCGCCGCCTCAGCTGCCATCGTGGCGAGGGCGACATCTTTGGAGGGTTTGATGTTGCTTTTGTAAGGCGGGCGGGCGGGAACATTTTTTTCTCCTGAAAAAGGCGAGACGAGACGTTTACAAATACTATTCGTTAGACCTAGATAAAAATAAAGGGTCCCAGCGTTTACCTTCGCCTGGAAGCACAGGAAGGAGGGAGTCGAGGCCTCGCCTCAAAAACTGAACTTCGAAGTTCTTGCCAACGAAAAAGTCGCAGAGGAGCTTGTTCGTGCCGCTAACCTGGGGAGTGGTGTAGAACACCTCGGCTGGTGACACGGGCGCCAGCGGGATGCCTCCCATGTTGTCGCGAATGAAGACGAAGCGAGTAAGCCAGTGATGGTTCTTGTTGGGCGTCTCGCAAACCTTGAGACCCTGCCTCGTGAAGTAGGACACGCCGTCGGCGTTAGCATGGTAGACAAAAAGCTTGCGGAAGGAGTTCAGGCTGAATTCGATTCGCTCCCGGCGCATGTAGCAGGCAAAGGAAACAAGTACCGAGATAGCATTCGGATTCAGTTGTGCAGGGACAGTCCCAAAGTATTTTAGAACCTGTTTCACCTCTGGCCAGAAGGGCAACCTCAGCCCCGCCTCGAAGTGCGAGACGGGGAAGGCGAGTTCACCAGGATAAAAGGTATTGATCGACTCGCCCACCCTTGGAGGGAGTGACTCAAAACCCTCCGGCAAGAAATCGCGAGTGAAGGCGTTGTAGTCCTCCGTGGAAATCCGGCCGGGAGGAAAATCATGGTCACCAAACCGCCTCCCGCATTGGCTTCGCCCTTCGCCTTCTTCGACCTTCTTTTTCCCCATTCTAGGCACAGAGAGCGAAAGGGGGATGCGAGAAGAATAGGCGAGACGAAGCGCCGACAAGATCTGCTCACGAGGGGAAGAGGAAAGAGAGGCAAGGTTTAGGGCGCCGAGACAACGAGAGCATGATCCGGGCCCCCGGGATAGGGGGGTATTTATAGCCCGTTGGGTAAAGAGAAAAAATGCGAAGAGGCGAGAAAGAATAGTGTAGAGGAAGGGGAAGAGGAGGCCGTCCTTTTCTCTCTCCTAACCTCGATTGGTGTAATCTAATATGAGTCCCAAGCCGGAGGCGAGACAGTACCATAAAAATATAATAAAAAATGGTTTAAGCATAGATATGACACAAAAGTCGCAATGAAGAAAAGCACGGTATGAGAGATAAAATTATCAAAGAAACTACTAAAAGGGGTTATTAAATTATTTGTCCCGCATATATCAAGCAGCCCTATTCATTAGATCTAAAGAGTTTGGGCGATAGCCGTGAGAGGAAGCATTATTACAAAACACAGAGAAATACAGAAAATAAGGGCGCGAGGCGGCGCGAAGGATTCAATCCTTCTGCCATCGCCAGCGCCCCCCACCGCGAGACCTCGCGCAGGGAGGATGGTGGGGGAGGTGAAAAGCACGAGCCGCATCTATGCCGTGACGCGCGAGACGGAGTTGTTGGTCGACCTCATTCAGAATCGCCTGGGGGTCGGTCTCATCCATCTCAATATCATCGTCAATTTCAGAGGTCAAGCGAGCAACCTCCACCTCCAACCAATCAATCTGCCGGTCAGCCGTTTGCTTGTCTTTCTCCAACTCTTGGATCATGATCGCATGTTTTCGGAACATCTCGGCCACCCTGCGCTTCATCGCCAACGGATCCATAGGGTCGCCAAGGTAATCTTCGATCTCGTCCATAGGAGGAGGAGGCGAGGAGACTACTCGCCTCGGGCGCTCCTCAGTAGGCGAGTCTTCGGCAGATGAGTCTACTCACACGTCTGCAAAGCTAAAACAAGATAAGGGCCGTAATCAAAGGTGGGCAGCAAGAGAGGCCGAAGCCCTGGGCAGAAGATTCCTAACCAGAGTGGCGAGAGGTCCCAGCGACATGGGAAGGCTCGCCATTTTTCCCACCAAGAGTAGAAGGAGGAGTGGAAGGAGGAGGCGAGACAGAGTTTAGAGGGTGGTCGACAAGATGAGTTTGTGTGCTACCAGACTGATGGGGGAGTGCGTGAATTTTCTGAAAACCAACAGCAAAAGGAGCAATGAAAGATAGATAACGAACAGGGGAGGTACATCAGGATCTTACCTCTTTTTCCTTGGGAAACGATGGAGTAGGAGGGATGCGCCTCTCCGGGGGATCTGGTAAAGGTCCTCCCGACGGGGGAACAAGATCAGTTATTCTTGCCTTCTTCAGGCGAGAGGAAGAAGGTAGTGGTAAGGAAGAAGTATGAGCGGGAATTAGGTTCAAGGCCGCCGCGCTCGCCTTGTTCCGCTGACGCACAAACGCGATACGATCACGGAAGTTGTTGCTAAGAGACATAGCAGCGAAATTAAAGGGGGCAAAAGTGAAGAGAGGAGACCTGTTGCACTCGGGAAGGATCCCAGTATTTATAGACTCAGGGGGGGAGAATCCCGACCCGAAGAAGATTCCGCTATAAAGTCGCTGAGATGACGTGAGCCTCGGTTGGACTTTTCTTTTCGAGCTTGGACAACCCCGAAAAGAGCGGGGATTGTGTACAATCTCGGGCTCACGGGAGGGAACTCAGCAGAGAGGGGATTAGAAGAATCCTCAAGAAGAGACAAGGCCCTAAGCGAGAGGGGTCTAAGGGTGGGTCCGCTCGCGATAGGCGAGAGGAGCCCAAAGGTGGGTCCACTCGCGATAGGCGAGAGGAGCCCAAAGGTGGGTCCACTCGCGCTAGGCAGTAGGAGCCAAAGTTAAGTCCATTCGCCTGGCATGCGGGGGTCAGGGGCAGATTTTCTATATGGCGACGAAGGGTCTCGCCTGCGGGGTGGTGCTTTCAGCCGCAAGGTGGTCCTCTCGCCGAGCATCGGTTCGGCAGGAAGAGTTAAGGCCGGTTCAACAATTGGGTAGAAACCGGTTCAGTTGGCAAACGGTTCATCCTTTTTAGCCTTTTTTACTCTTTTACCCTTGGTGGTCTGCCCATAGCCCTTCAGAACATCGGAGTTTGGCTGTTGGCAGACCCAGCCCAGGGTATTCGGGTAATTTCACAGGTGCTTGATTTGGTTATTTGCAATTCGAATCCTGAGGCCTATAAATAGACAGGTAAGGTATCTGAGAAAAGGGTGGTGGAACCTTCTTTTTCTCTCTTACTTAGGCACCTAGCTCAGCATTGGCTAGAGAGGGGGAGAATTTCTAATTCTTCCGGGTAAGCGGTGGGACCTCCGAGCTGAAGCCCCTGGTCTATTCCTTTAGGAGCCCTGTTGGGAGCGTGGTTCAAAGAAAGTAAGCGTGAGCTGCAGCCTTAGATCCGAGCTTTTAGGAGAAACTAGCTCTGCCGGTTTCAACACGTACAACATCTTTAATCTTGTAGGAGATTCTTCTCCGAGTTGTAGGTGCTTTGTTCTCCGAGAATTTTTGTAGGAGCGTTTTGACTCCGAGTTATAGGGGCATTGCTCTTAGTTGTAGGATTGTTTTCAAACCGAGATAATAGTAAAGTAGCTTAGTCTAGCATGTTGTTAGATCGGTGAGGTGGAGAGTGGACGTACCCAAGGTTGGGGAATCACTATAAATCTTGTGTTCTTTGTGGCTTGTTTGTTTATTTTCTGTGCTTCGCTATTATAAGTTTTTATTCCACAAAAAGACACATACCTCACCTATTCACCCCCCTCTAGGTTATTTAGGTAGACAACTAAAAAATCACTTAGTTGTTATTATTGTTGATGATTTCTTAAGATTCACTTGGGTATTCTTTCTTAGAAATAAGTCAGATAACTTTAAAGTTCTTACAGACTTTCTTATGAATATCAAGATTGAGTACTCTACTCAGATTGCATTGATAAGAAGTGATCATGGCACTAAGTTCGAATCTCTTCTGATGAAATAATTCTGTGAGAAGGAAGGTATCAGACATTATTTTTCTTCTCCTAGAACTCCTCAACAAAATAGGGTAGCTGAAAGGAAAAATAGAACCATAATTGAATCTGCTGGAATATTACTTGCAGATGCTAACTTACCCCTATCCTTTTGGGCAGAGGAAGTAAGCATAATATACTATGTTCTTAACAGAAGTCTAATTCATAAACTAAAGGGTAAGACTCTCTATGAATTACTTAAAAATAAGAAACCTAAAGTAAACTATCTAAATTTTTTGGATGTAGAGATTATATACATAATAATGACAAGAAATACTTAAGGAAATTTGAATCCAAAGCTGCAGAGGGAATATTTCTTGGATATTCTCAAGTTAGCAAGGTTATAGGGTCTTTAATAAATCTACCCTTAGGATCGAAGAGTCAATACATGTATCTTTTGATGAAACTAACATGTTTTACAAGGAGAGGGACACCTCTACCATAGACTCATTTCAGGTACCAAATCTGTGTGAGAAAATGGATGAATTAATCCTAACACAAGAGGATACATTACATCCTTCTCAACAGGTTGCTGATGATATCAGTGATGAAGAAAATCATGAAATGTATGCTGAAAATGTTGTGGTCAATGAAATTTCATAAGAGGAATTAGCACCACAAGTAGTTAAAGAACCAACTCTACCTGTTGATTTTGGCACACTTAGAGATCATCCTAAATCTCAAGTGATTGGAGACATATCAGCTGGTGTTCAAACAAGGCATCAATTGAATCAAGATCAGATGCATGGTTGGTTTATTTCTCAGATTGAACCTCAATCCATCAAAGATGCAGAACAAGAACCCCACTAGATCATTGTTATGCAAGAGGAACTCAATCAGTTTGTGAAAGTTTTGGATTTAGGTCCAAGACCCAAAGACTCTCCAGTCATTGGAACCAAATGGGTCTTCAGGAATAAGTTGGATGCTCAAGGAATCATTGTAAGAAATAAAGCAAGATTGGTAGCTCAAGGATATTCACAGGAGGAAGGCATAGACTATGATCAGACTTTTTCTCCTGTTGCAAGATTGGAGGCCATCAAAATATTTCTTGCATTTACAGCATTCAAGAAATTCACAGTATATCAGATGGATGTGAAGAGTGCTTTTCTGAAAGGAGAACTCAAAGAGGAAGTATATGTAAAACAACCTCCAGGTTTTATCTCTCCAACTCATTCTACTCATGTCTCCAAACTTAACAAAGCACTTTATGGTCTTAAACAAGCTCCAAGAGCTTAGTATGAGACCCTTGCTAGTTTTCTTTTAGAAAATAAATTTAGTAGAGGCATGGTAGATAAAACATTGTTTTTAGACATCATAAATCTAAAATTTTACTAGTTCAAATATATATAGATGACATAATTTTTTGTTCTACTGATTCCAAACTTTGCAAAAGGTTTTCTGACCTGATATATTTAAAGTTTGAAATGAGTAGCATGGGTGAATTATCCTACTTCCTTGGTTTACAAGTGAAGCAAACACTTGATGGCATTTTTATATCTCAATCTAAATATGATAAAGAGCTAATTAAAAGTTTTGAGATGTCAGATGCCTCAGCTATGAAAACACTTATGCCCTCTAATGTTGTAATTGATAATGATGAACAGGGTAAACCTGTTGATCAGATAATATATAGGACAATCATTGGGTCCTTATTACTTTTAACAGTAAGTAGACCTGACATTATGTTTGTCACCTATATTTGTGTTAGGTTCCAAGTAAATCCTAAATAATCTCACCTAATTTTAGTAAAAAGAATTTTGAGGTATATAAAGGGTTACCCTAATCTAGGACTCTAGAATCCTACTGAGTCAGGATTTGAATTTACTGGATTCACAGATGTTGACTATGTTGGATGCAGAGTTGATAGAAAAAGCACATCAGGAACTTTTCAGTTTCTTGGTGATAGGATTGTGTCATGGTCTTGCAAGAAACAAAGATCTGTGTCTACTTCAACTGCTGAAGCTAAATATATTGCAGCTTGTAGTTGTTGTTCACAAATTTTGTGGATTCAAAATCAGCTTCTAGATTATGGTTATAGCTTAAATAATTCACCTATTTTCTGTGATAATACTAGTGCAATATCAATTGCACAGAATCCAATCCTTCATAGTAGGACTAAGCATATAAAAATTAGACATCATTTTCTTAGAGATAATGTAGACAAAAATAAAATTACTCTTGTTTTTATTTCTACTGATTTTCAAAGAGCTGATATTTTCACTAAACCTTTAGATGAAAAGAAACATATATTCTTCTTAAATCTGTTAGGAATAATAAATGGAGAATCATTAATTTGATTTTTGTTCTGAGATCGACGATTTGGACACCTTTCGTTGTACGGAGATCGACGAACTATGAACTTTTTGTGAAACGTTCGTCGAACGGAGATCAACGAACTTTCTTTGAGAAACTTTCGTTAAACGGAGATCGAAGGATTAGTTTCTAGTACTTTTCGTCGAACGGAGCTCAATGAAATGTATTCCTTTCACAAAACTTTCGTCGAATGGAGATCGACGAAATGTATTTCTTTTAAGAAATTTTTCATCAAATAGAGTTCGATGTTTTGCTTTTCGTCAGACAGAGTTTGCCTTTTCGACTTCTGAAAACTTATAATTAAGTTTTCATCGAACTCTATCCCGTGCATTTCTATTTCCCATGCACTTGATCTCTCTATTTTGCAGGAAAATGGCGATTTCTCTGGCGACTCTCTCTTCGATGAAATTCGATGCCGGATTCGACATCAATATGGACTCATTCCGCCACTCAGATCAAATCTTCCAAGATATTTTGCAACTATTTGAAGCTCATCAACTGCGTAATCTTATGACCACTGGGATCAAACTCCCCATCACAGAGATAAAAGAATGGGTTCATACTGTAAGGATTCCGGATCTTATAACTATTACTTGATCTATCTCAAGCAATCAGGTTACACTTATTCCAGCAATTTTATCTGAAATTTTTGGATTAGTTAATGGTGAAGATTATATAGAGATATCTACTACTGAATTTGATGAAATGCTAGATCGATTGGGTCACTCCCAGGGAAACCCTAATCACCTTCTGAAAAAGAATTTTTCAATTGAATATAAATTCTTAGCCGATGTTATTGGTAAAGTTTTATTGGGGAAACACTCTGCCCATGACTATGTAACCAGGCATCAATTCCTTTTGATGTGTGCCTTGGTTAATCAGAAATCAGTAAACTGGGGGAAAATTCTTTTTGAATCTATTAAGAAGAAGATCACCAGTAAATCTGGAGGTTATGGGAGGATTCTAGGCATTTTCTTACAAGCAAAGTGTCCAGAACTTTTGGTCTCTCAGACCGTTTTTATTAATGCTTCTAAGAGGCTAACCTCTACCCTCTTTGGAAGATGGGAGAGGATGATCCTTAATCCATCTAGGGCTACCTCCTCTAAGATTACTTCTAAAAGCACAAGGGTTGTTCCAGCCACTCTCTCAACCCTAAAAGAGGCTCTTGCTCCTCCTAATTCTTCTCCCCTACCATCTCCTCAACATTCACTTAGACCTTCCACTCCACCTTTTCTACAGCATACTTTATCTGAAGTTGTTCCATCAACATCCTTCACTACCAATTCCCCAGTTCCTTAGTAACCACTACCACCTAATCTATCTGAAGATATCCCATCTACAATCATCCATACAGATTCACCCATTCATCTGTCACCAGCTTCATCTCCACTTCTTTCATCTCCTCCTCACTTCTCTCTACTACTTTCATCTCTTCCTCAATCTCATATATCTCCACCACTATCACCCATCCAGGAAATCATTCTTGATGACATTCCCTCTATCATCAATCCTCCATCTATTCCTCAAGCCTTCACTATCTGTCCAACCTGTGCAAACAGATCTACTCCCTCTCCTTCTACTCCAAATCCAACATCAACATCTGCTCAAAATCCTACTGAGTTTATGTATTTGTATTTTTCATCTATTTCTTCAAATCTCATTGAATTCATTACTCCCACTCTCAGGAGGCTCATAGATGAAGCCTTGGCTCCACTTGTTGCTTCCATCTTAGATCTTTCTTCCAAGCTAGCCTCTTCCCAAACTGTCCCTTCTTCTGGGGGCCTAGATTCAGGTCTCCCTAGATCTAGTTAGGGGGAGATGCTTCATGAAGAAGTTTCAGTTACAGAAGAAGTCTTAGCCAGAGCAGCAGCAGCAGTCTTTGATGTTATTCAGGATATAGAGATGATCAGTTCAGTTGAAGAAGCAGCATAAGTAGCAATACCAGAATTTGTTAATGTTGGTGATGTGTTTATCCATCCCACAGTCAATTTGTAGTTTCTATTATCAGTTTTTGACATTCTGCATAGTTCTATTGATAGTTTACCCATTTTGGAAGAAAATCTTTCTAGAGAAGTAGTTTGCTATTCTGCTCCCATTGATGCTTCAGTTTTAGAAGCGATTAAATCTAGTTTAAGAACTGTTTCTACTATTTCTATTTCAGTCTCTCAGCCTGCAATAACTATTGATAATATAATAAATATTATAAAGCAAGTTTCTTCCCCTCCTAATTTTGCCTTAGATGAAACTCCAATGCCCAATTTTGAGAATCTTCTTAATGAAAATATGGGAAAAGAAGATGATAGTGTATAGACACAAGTTGACACAGATTATGTACATACACTGGCAAAGGATCAGATTGTTGATAACACAGATTTATTTAAATGGATAGATGATTTATATGATCAGCCTGCAGAGGAATCTGATGATGATGCAGAGTTAAATGATTCAGAAGACTCTGGATCTAAGAAAAAAAATTAAATAAAAGGGCTCAAGTTAAGGTTGCTCCTCAACCTTCCTTAATTGCTGATGTTCCATACTATATTCTGCATGGGATACCTCTAACTCCAGATCTTCCAAACTTGATGAGGAACTCCAAGAATGAACAAAAAATAGGAAGAAGATGAGGAGATATCATTCTCCACCTCAAAAGTCTAGGAGAGTTCCTCCTCCTCCTCCAGCAGCAGGGTCATCTGGTAATATTTCCTTCTTCTCAAAAGCCTATTTCTCATCATTATTCAAGATCTTCTCAGGATAGACCTTCAAGGTCAGATTCTAACAGCAGCCAGCAACAGCAATCAAGTCAAAGCAGTCAGCAATAACAATCAAGCCAAGAGAGGCCACCTTCACTAATATATGATCCAGAGATGGACCTAGATTTTAGAATGGCAAGGTTTAAAGAGCAGGTTGCTCTTTCATAGATTAAGAAAGCTAGAGCAGAAGGCAAGGACGCTTCACAGTTCACCACCATGTCCTCATATAGGCAAAAGGAGCTTGACAAATATTCAAAGAAGAGCTTGTTCAATGTGGACAAGTACATGAATCATCATCCTGAAGTAGTAGATCCCAGAGCCACCTCTCTGAAGATAATTGGCTCTCATGATTTAAAGATGAGCCAAAGGGAAGCTGAAGATCCAAATAGAAAGCTAGTCTTCACCAAAGCATCTTCAGATTCTCCCTCTGAAGCTCCTAAGAAAGACTCTTGATTTCTTATTATATGTTTTTAAACTGTGTTATTGTTTTAAAACTCACAAAGCACTTTCTTTATATCTACTGAAAATTTTATAATTCTGTCAGATTATTTTTGCTTTGTGTTTTCTGTTTTTGATAGTATCCTCACCCAAATAGGGGAGATTATTGGAACCCTGTTACTGAATTGGTCTAGGATCATTATTATTTGTTTAGGATGATTAGTCTGACCCTATATGTATAGTCTAGGGTCATAGGTATATTTCCAGGGTTGCGTCGTCAGAAGATTTCCAAAGAAATGTTGTTCGACGAATGTAGGATTCTATTCGACAAAAGCTGAGCTTTCTTTGACGAACACCGAGCTCAATTCAACGAACTCAGAGTTCTAACTCTGAGTTTAGCTAGACGAACTCCAGGCTCCGTTCGACAAACTCTAGGCTCAGTTCGACGATCTCCAGGCGCATTTCGACGAACTCTTTGCAGTGTTCAAGAAGTTTTATTTACTAAAGGCAGAATGGTTTCAAGGCTTAATCTGCGGCAGTTACACTCTGATATTTAATGCTAAATATTCTTAATGAATATAGCCGTTTAAAGGCAACATTAAATAAGCTTTTATCTCACAATTTAATTCTAATTAATTCCCAAAGGCAGTTACAATTCTCAAAGATTCTTTAGATGTTTCAGAATGATTTTAAATTCAAATGTTTGAATTCTTCTCAGAGTTTATATATTCAGATTATTTCTGCTTCAAAGGGTTACAAGACTAACAGATACACACACTCTTATAGATCAACATATTTTTACCAGATTTTTCGCTTCAGTCTCTGCTAGTGCAAAGTCTTCATCAGTCAAATACAAGAAGGTCTATACCCTAGATAAAAGCCTCCCCTCTTGATCTCAAATCTCTACTCAAATCAGGGGGAGCTTTTTGCTTCATCATCCACTAAGTCTTCTCAGAGACTCTTGAAAGAGAAGACAACATCAAGTTTTAGTTTACTTCCTAAACTATGTATAGGGTTATAACTCCCTTCAAAAGTTAACCTCTTGGTTCCTAAGTCACCTGATCAAAAGACTTAAACTTGGTTTTTGAGCACCTGATCAAAAGTTCAAAGGGTTGCTAGATCTCCCTTAGAAAATAGATCTTCTGGTGGCAGGGCACCTGTTCAAAATCCTGTAGTGGATTCCTACCAGGGTAGTAGAAGAGTGGATGTACCCAGATTTATTGGGGAACCACTATAAATTGTCTTGTGTCGTCTGTGATTGCTTTACTTTCTTTATTTGTGTGTTATGATTTTTCTTTCTTTCTATATATATATATATATATATATATATATATATATATCACTTACTTTAAATCCACTATAAAAATAAATTAAAGTTTTAATACACACTATTTACCCCCCCCCCCTCTAGTGTAAATCAGATCTATCCCTCACTTTCACTTGAAAACTTGAAATCTTTTGGATCTTGAATCTTCATGTGTCTAGATCTGGAGAAAGAGAAGACATTAGAAGGTAGAAATCAAGATGTAGAGTTCTAGGAAGACGAGATATTTCTGTGCTTGCGGGTATCGGCCGATCGAAATGTCGCGTGCGTAATGAAGCCGACGACCGCTGATTTTGGAAACTTTTCTTGTTTGAATCGAAGAGCAAATTAGCACAATAGCAATATTAGAAATAAATAAAAATATCCCTAGGTATTTATATAGATAAACCCTCCAATGGTAAAAAGAAATTTGCCAAAAACGAATGGCAGAAATTACTGTGCATGGCCGACAGAACCTAAGATTGGTTTTTGAAAATTTTCGGAAAAATGACTTAAGTCAAATTCGTCGAGTACAATAATGATACTCTTCGAATACCTATTGATATACTATGAAAAGGACTTAACCAAATCATCTCAGGCCGGCTGGTCACTCAACACTATAGCGAGGAGTCATACTCGATGAATTTGTCGAGTATCACCAGGTATACTCGACAAATTCGTCGAGTATTGGTCAATAGACTTGACGCTCTCAATGACGTGGCACTCAATGCCTTGAGCTCACTCAACGCCATAGGCTGCATTCGATGAATATCGTTGAGTTAACTCAATGCACTCAACGCTTTGATATTCGACGAATTATACTTGGAAAAATTTACAGAAGTAGCGTCGACTGGACTCGATGAATTCAGCGTGTATCACTTAGCATATTCGACAAATTCGATGAGTATCGTTAGATACATTCGACGAATTCAACGAGTATGCACAACGATACTTGGTGAATTTTACATAACATATTTTTTAGTTCTCCAATGAATTTACCCTAAGTATATACGACGAATTTGATGTGTATTGGTATGTATACTCGACTAATTTGACGTGTATCAATGACAATGCTCAACGAATTTGACGTGTATGCTTAACTATACTCGCCAAATTTTACTTAGGTAAAATTCCTATTTTCCCTGTGTCTAACCCTTGGCCATCCTCGAGCCTTCTCTTGTACTTGGTATATAAGTACATCCTAATAGAGAGATTACACGTGAGTCAACACATTGACCTACACAATGAGAAATTACATCGTATAGTCCTATGTTTACTAACTCACTGTAACCTGGCATTGGTGTGTACTTAACAATGAAAACCTGCAAGTACAGAACTCAAAAGCAACATCAAATACAGTCACAATTCATCTTAGCTTAACTGGGCCCTTCTTCAAATCCGGGTTATTGTGGATACAATTGTAACA
Organism: Platanthera zijinensis; assembly: GCA_039513925.1. NCBI lineage: Eukaryota > Viridiplantae > Streptophyta > Magnoliopsida > Asparagales > Orchidaceae > Platanthera > Platanthera zijinensis. The sequence continues at coordinate 67,218,178 of CM077093.1, forward strand.
CCCCAAAAAGACCCCAAAAAGACTCAAAATGGTTTTGAGGTGCAGGTCAGTTTACACGGCCTGGGACACGGGCGTGTCCCAGGGCGTGTCGGGGGTACACGGCCTGGGACACGGGCGTGTCCTAGGGCGTATCACGCAAATAAAATGCGTTTTGAGTCAGAAGATTACACGGCCTTGAACCAAGCCTTGAACACGAGCGTGTCAGGTTGGACACGGGCGTGTCCGATGCCGTGTGCCTACCCGTGTACTGCTTGCAGCTCGATGAGGCAGGAGTGACACGGGCATGTCTCAGGAATGACACGGGCGTGTCAGGTTCGACACGGGCGTGTCGATTCCCGTGTTCTGGTAAATCTCAGTCGGTACGAATACCGTGTGTGCCGCTTAAGGGTACACGGCCTGTGACACGGGCGTGTCACAGGCCGTGTCAGCCAAAAATTGAGTTTTTGAGCAAATCATGGCCGTTCAGATTTCTCTCTTTTGACCCAAGGGCTCAGGTGGTTTCCTGGCTGGATTTAATCCGTGAAGGCTGATGAAGAATTCATTCTTCATTTGCTTAAGGAAGAGAGAAAGAGAGAGGAGGAAGAAGAAGGAGGAGGAGATCAAGCCACCGGCGGAGTTCCCGTGGTCCGATTCGTGATCCGAAGCCGGCGTTGTGAAGGCAAAGCTGCTGCGGTTCTTTCTCACCGGCTAGTTTTCGATGGCTCCCAAGAGATCGACAAGGGTAACGATCTCCCTTATTGGACATGTGAAGTCCTTCTTTTCTGCATTGCATAGGGAAAGCCCTTCCCCGCGAGTGTGCGGTGGGTTGTGGTGTCCCTTGGGGTAGATATGTGAAGTCCCCCTTGTTAGAGGCCGGAATTGGAGTACGGCTCTAGGCATGCTGTGTGAAACCCATCTGGACATGGTCTGGATTGGTGATGCTTGTTTGCATATCGGAGAAGGCTCCGTGATTATGGCTTGTGTTGCCTTGTGCCTACCTGTTGCTTGGTGCAGCAGGAAGTACTGGATGATGTCCAGGAAATGAAGAGGGTTGGATGCAACTCTTGTGGCCGTGCGTTGCCACTTTATGAGCGGTTGAGCCATTGGGCTGCAACTCGATGAAAAGACAGATTGCCGAACAGGAAAGGTGAAACCGACCCGCGCCTATAAATAGCCATGGATACTTCCGTATTCGAGGTGGCACGGCGACTTGAGCAACGGGGGGTGGCTGATCCGTACCTGCGTTAGGTCCGTCCGACTTGGAAGCCTCGTTATGGATTTTGTTGGAGCGCCTAATGAGAGTCTTAGGCCCGCGCGCCGGAAAGACTAGAATGCTCAAATACCGTGTAGACGGTGGTGTTGACCCTGGTATTCCGGTACACCAAGAATGTGCCCTGAGTGCACGGACTGTCGGGCCATGTGGCCGATAGTTGTGATGGCTTGAATGTGCCTACGCGCACATAGTTGTTATATGATGATGCCATGCTTTGCAGGGAAAGAATGCTAATGCCCCGAGAAAGGGGTAGGATTGTTATAATTGGGTCAGCTAAATGCTGACCGTTGCATTGTTTGCCACCGGTTGGGTGGATTGTTCCCATGTAGGTGCTGGAGAGCCAAGTGGTAAGTGAAGGGCTGAAGCCCTACTGCTGTTGCTACTGCTGCGGCGAGCCCTTGAAGGCTAAGCGAATGTTTTTGCTTATTTTCTTTTACTCATGTATGGCCGGTCTGCGCGCCGAGGTTTGTAATCCATACGGTGTGAAAAGAGGAACTGTAAGGTCTTAAGGCCAAACTCTATGTATTTATGTACATTCCATGGTTATATATAAAGTGGTTTATATATTGGACATTCCTGGTTAGAGTTCAAATTGCAACTTAAAGCTTCCGCTAGAATGCTCTGAGTTAGGATTCGTGGTTGGTTTGGTATTATCCTGTGACCTCACCGTCTGTTTGTGGCATATAGTGTGGGGCCCCGGCTGGACCTTTTACTATACGTCATTTAACGGATGGGGTTGTTACATTTTGGTATCAGATTCGTTCGGTCTTCCTCTATCGAATTCGTGGACGAATTCTTTTATGGGGTGGCGAGCGCGTGTTTATGCGCCCTGCTGTAACGCTAATGAACTCTGGAATGTCCACTAAGGAATGTACAAAATCTTGTTTGAGGAATCTGCGCGTTCCTTTTTGTGTTGTTTTGCTTGCATACGTTCGCTAATGTGTATCTTGTCCACCTATAGGTGACACGTAGTGGTGCTGGGCAGTCTGAGCCCCAGCGCTCTGATGAGAGTGCGGCACCAGCTGAGGTGCCCACACCTCCTCCATCTGCGGAAACTGTTCGCTTAGTTGCTGAGGCTCTATTTGCCATGATTCAGCCGACCGGGCAAGCGCAGCCAACAGTTGAGCCAGTTCGTGTTGTTGTAAGACTCGAGCCGGTTGAGGCTGTAGATCCACGAGCAGCTGACCGACAGTTGAAGCAATTCATGAGCTTCAGTCCTCCTACGTTTATAGGAATGGGATCTCCAACACAGGCAGAAGATTGGTTATCGCGTGTCAAGAGGATAATGACAGCGATCAGGGCGGAGGAAACTCTAAAGGTCACCTTGGCCACCTTCATGCTTGAAGGAGAGGCGCGGTTGTGGTGGGACGAGGTTGAGGTACACCAGTTGGCGGGCAGGCAATTAACGCAAGTGTCGATTGAGGAGTTCTCTCGGATATTTCTGGCGAAACATGTCCCAGCGGCGCAACGCATTGCTATGGAAAATGAGTTCCAACGGTTAAAGCAAGGGGAAGATAGCGTGGATATCTACTTGCATGAGTTTACCAGGTTGGGACGGTATGCGGGCACAATCTTCGCGGATGACCAAAGGAAAACTAATAGGTTCTATGAAGGATTGCGGGATGAGTTGAGGTTCTTGCTTTCGAGTTCAGTGAACCAAGGGTTTCAGGCGTTGGTTGATACTTCGTGTGCGTTGGAGGACATGCGGCGGGTGCAAGGGAACAAAGGCTTGGTTGTGTCAAAGACAGAGGTTCAAGCACCTCGCCCGAGCAAATCATTCTACCAGAAGAAAGGGGGCAAGAGGTCCAAGCCGTCTGGGCAAGTGACTACGACCGTTGTGTCGGGAGCGACATCAAGTCCGGATTCTCGTACATGCTATAACTGTGGCCGAGTGGGGCATATAGCCCGTGACTGCCGGGTTGTTCAGCCCAAAGGGGACAAGAAGATGGGTGCGTCTTATGCTGAGAAGGGCAAAGCGGTGGTTGATTCCTCTGCATCTCAGGCACAGCCCTGAATCTATCAGCTTGGCCAGCAGGAGGCGATTAAGCAAAGTGACGTTGTCACAGGTATGAGTAATTAGCTTACTTGCTTAAGTGATATTGCTTTTGGTTATGTATAGCTTGCGCATGATGTGTGTGTGCTGCAGGCTTTGTCCTGATTTGGAATAATTTGGCGAGAGCCCTGTTTGATACGGGTACTTCGCATTCTTTCCTGTCTGAGGATTTCGTATCTCGCATTGGGGTACCGAGTCATGTGACGGTGGATAGTACAAGGGTGCTATTTCCGAATGGCTGTGTGATGCTTGCGAATAGGGCTTGAGATGTGGATGTGCAAATAGGAAGTCGGGATTTCGGTTTGAGTGCAGCGGTGCTACCGTTATCGGAGTTTGATGTGATCTTTGGTATGGACTGGCTCTCGGAGCAGCGTGCCTTTATTGATTGCAACTCCAAGGAGATTACACTGGGCCAGAATACCGGACTTGTGACGAAGTTCGCTGGTATGCGAGGAGTTGGCGGGACTCTGTTGTCTGCACTCCAAGTCGTCAATGCTATTCGGAAGGGCGCGGAGTTATTCTTCACGCTAATTCAGGCTGTTGAGCCAAAGGCCAGTGTCGGTGACGTACTCGTTGTGTCAGAGTTTGCCGATGTATTTCTTAAAGATCTTCCTGGGTTACCACCCCAGCGGGAGATTGACTTCTCTATTGAGTTGGTGCCAAGTGCGAAACCTGTGGCCCGCTCACCATATCGCATTGCGCCAAAAGAGATGGCTGAGTTGAAAGTCCAATTGCAAGAGTTGTTGGAGCAGGGATATATACGCCCAAGTATGTCACCTTGGAGCACGCCTGTTCTATTTGTGAAAAAGAAAGACGGTAGCTTACGGTTATGTATTGACTACCGCGAATTGAATAAGCTGACGGAGAAAAATAAATATCCGATCCCACGGATTGATGACCTCTTTGATCAGCTGGCAGGATCAACGGTCTATTCCAAATTGGATTTGAAATCGGGATATTATCAGCTGAGGATTAAGGAAGGTGACATTCCCAAGACGGCGTTTGGAACACGCTACGGTCATTATGAGTTCACGGTAATGCCGTTTGGCCTATGTAATGCGCCTTCGATATTTATGGACCTAATGCATCGAACGTTCCGAGAGTACTTGGATTTGTTCGTTATTGTGTTTATCGATGATATCTTAGTATACTCTCAGTCGGAAGAAGATCATGCAAACCATTTACGGTTGGTCTTGCATACCCTGCGGAGGAATAAGCTTTATGCCAAGTTCTCAAAGTGCGAGTTCTGGCTCTCTTCAGTAGCCTTTTTAGGCCATGTGGTAAGTGGAGAAGGTATCGCGGTGGATCCGTTGAAGATAAGTGCCATTCGGGATTGGCCGGTGATGTCTTTAGTGGCCGAGGTCAGGAGCTTCCTTGGACTTGCGGGCTACTATAGACGGTTTGTGGAAAACTTCTCACGAATTGCTTTACCTCTGACCACGCTGACGAGAAAAGATCAAAAGTTCATTTGGACGCCGGAGTGCGCGCGAGCTTTTGAAGACTTGAAGAGTCGTTTGACCACGGCACCTGTGTTGACATCGCCATGTGGTACTGATGGGTATGAGATCTATAGTGATGCTTCTGGGAGCGGCTTAGGCTGCGTTCTTCTGCAGTTTGGGAAAGTGATTGCTTATGGCTCGCGCCAGTTGAAAGTGCATGAGCGAAATTACCCCGTCCATGATTTGGAGTTGGCGGCGGTAATCTTTGCGCTCAAGTTGTGGCGGCACTATCTTTATGGCGTTAAAGTGGATATCTATACAGATCACAAAAGCCTAAAGTATTTGTTGGATCAGAAAGATCTGAATATGCGACAACGAAGATGGATGGAGTTCCTTGGGGACTACACCTTCGAGATTCACTATACTCCCGGGAAGGGAAATGTGGTCGCTGATGCTTTGAGTCGAAAGACTCCGGTACGGGCAAGCTGGTTGCAGAGGCATGATCAGCGTTTAATCCAGGAATTGGAAGCATTGGAGGTATCTTGTGTTGACAAAGGTTCGTCGACCGATGCATGCTTGAACTGGACGGAGGTTCAATATGACCTTACGGACAGAGTTCGGCGAGCAATGGAGCTTGATGAAAGCCTCCAGCGCTATGCAAAAGATGGGCCGGATGACCAATTCTCTTGGGATAACGGTTTGTTACGACGAAATGGTCGAGTGTGCGTCCCAAGTGTGGGTAAATTGAGGGAAGAGTTGATGTACGAAGCTCACTGTGCAAAGTACTCAGTTCACCCAGGGAGCACAAAGATGTACAGAGATCTGAAAAAGCTGTTCTAGTGGCCCGGATTAAAGAAAGATGTCACACGTTATGTGGCTGAATGCAATACCTGTGCATTGGTGAAAGCAGAATGCCAGAAGCCTGGCGGTTTCCTGAAGTCGTTACCTATTCCGGAGTGGAAGTTCGATGACATTTCGATGAATTTCGTGCACGGGTTGCCGAGATCTCAACGCGGTCATGATTCAATCTGGGTGATTGTGGACCGGTTGACAAAAGTGGCGCACTTCCTTCCAAACAGAAGAGACGATTCAGTGGAAACCTTGGCCAAGCTTTATGTGGAGCAGGTTGTTTGACTGCACGGTGTTCCCCGGAGCATCGTTAGTGACCGTGATGGGCGGTTCACATCGAATGATTGGCGGCTCGTTCATCAAATGTTGGGTACAAAGTTAGCGTTTAGTACGGCCTTTCATCCCCAAATGGATGGCCAGACTGAACGAACCAACAGGACGATGGAGGATATGCTCCGCATGTGCGCCCTAGACTTTGGTAAGAGATGGGAAGATTATATATTTCTTGTCGAATTTGCCTATAATAATAGCTACCAAGCGAGTATTTGTATGGCGCCATTTGAGGCTTTATATGGTCGGAAATGTCGTACACCGTTAGCTTGGGCAGAAGCAGGCGAATCTAAGCTGAGTGGGAAAAAGGAAGTCGAAGAAGCTACCTCGCTCATACGCTCTATTCGGGAGAGGCTATTGATAGCCCAAGATCGTCAAGCAAAGTACTACGATGCCAAACACCGGAACGTGGAGTTCGCGGTGGGTGATTGGGTATATTTGAAGATCAAACCCTTCAAAGGCGTGTCCAGGATTCGGCGTTTGAAAAAGCTAGGTCCGAGGTATCTTGGTCCGTTTGAGGTGGTGGAGCGAGTTGGGGAAGCTGCTTATCGACTAGCACTTTCAGCAGACTTGGGTGGATTACATGATGTATTTCACATCTCAGTCCTTCATAAAGCGGTGAAGGATCCAGCTCAAGTAGTGGAGAATGATCGGGTACCGGTCGACTATGGGCTAACGACGAGGGTTAGACCCATTCGGATCGAGGATCGAGCCGATAAACAGTTGCGGAACAAAGTGATCGGGATGGTCAAGGTCCGATGGGACAATTGTGGCCGTGAAGAGCTAACATGGGAGCGAGAGCAGACCATGCGAGCTGAATTTCCCGAACTGTTTGTATAAACTATAGACCGTGTACTTTTGTTATATCAGAATTCTCAAGTTAGCGTATTGTTGGTTCTTGTTTCCTTACCGTACAAATTTCGGGACGAAATTTTGTTAAGGGGGGGAGGATTGTAACACCCCAAAAAGACCGCAAAAAGACTCAAAATGGTTTTGAGGTGCAGGTCAGTTTACACGGCCTGGGACACGGGCGTGTCCCAGGGCGTGTCGGGGGTACATGGCCTGGGACACGGGCGTGTCCCAGGGCGTGTCACTCAAATAAAATGCGTTTTGAGTCAGACGATTACACGGCCTTGAACCAAGCCTTGAACACGGGCGTGTCAGGTAGGACACGGGCATGTCCGATGCCGTGTGCCTACCCGTGTACTGCTTGCAGCTCGATGAGGCAGGAGTGACACGGGAGTGTCTCAGGAATGACACGGGCATGTCAGGTTCGACACAGGCGTGTCGATTCCCGTGTTCTGGTAAATCTCAGTCGGTACGAATACCGTGTGTGCCGCTTAAGGGTACACGGCCTGTGACACGGGCGTGTCACAGGCCGTGTCAGCCAAAAATTGAGTTTTTGAGCAAATCGTGGCCGTTCAGATTTCTCTCTTTTGATCCAAGGGCTCAGGTGGTTTCCTGGCTGGATTTAATCCGTGAAGGCTGATGAAGAATTCATTCTTCATTTGCTTAAGGAAGAGAGAAAGAGAGAGGAGGAAGAAGAAGGAGGAGGAGATCAAGCCACCGGCGGAGTTCCCGTGGTCCGATTCGTGATCCGAAGCCGGCGTTGTGAAGGCAAAGCTACTGCGGTTCTTTCTCACCGGCTAGTTATCGATGGCTCCCAAGAGATCGACAAGGGTAACGATCTCCCTTCTTGGACATGTGAAGTCCTTCTTTTCTGCATTGCATAGGGAAAGCCCTTCCCCGCGAGTGTGCGGTGGGTTGTGGTGTCCCTTGGGGTAGATATGTGAAGTCCCCCTTGTTAGAGGCCGAAATTGGAGTACGGCTCTAGGCATGCTGTGTGAAACCCATCTGGACATGGTCTGGATTGGTGATGCTTGTTTGCATATCGGAGAAGGCTCCGTGATTATGGCTTGTGTTGCCTTGTTCCTACCTGTTTCTTGGTGCAGCAGGAAGTACTGGATGATGTCCAGGAAATGAAGAGGGTTGGATGCAACTCTTGTGGCCGTGCGTTGCCACTTTATGAGCGGTTGAGCCGTTGGGCTGCAACTCGATGAAAAGGCAGATTGCCGAACAGGAAAGGTGAAACTGACCCGCGCCTATAAATAGCCATGGATACTTCCGTATTCGAGGTGGCACGGCGACTTGAGCAACGGGGGGTGGCTGATCCTTACCTGCGTTAGGTCCGTCCGACTTGGAAGCCTGGTTATGGGTTTTGTTGGAGCGCCTAATGAGAGTCTTAGGCCCGCGCGCCGGAAAGACTAGAATGCTCAAATACCGTGTAGACGGTGGTGTTGACCCTGGTATTCCGGTACACCAAGAATGTGCCCTGAGTGCACGGACTGTCGGGCCGTGTGGCCGATAGTTGTGATGGCTTGAATGTGCCTGCGCGCACATAGTTGCTATATGATGATGCCATGCTTTGCAGGGAAAGAATGTTAATGCCCCGAGAAAGGGGTAGGATTGTTATAATTGGGTCAGCTGAATGCTGACCGTTGCATTGTTTGCCACCGGTTGGGTGGATTGTTCCCATGCAGGTGCTGGAGAGCCAAGTGGTAAGTGAAGGGCTGAAGCCCTACTGCTGTTGCTTCTGCTGCGGCGGCGAGCCCTTGAAGGCTAAGCGAATGTTTTTGCTTATTTTCTTTTACTCATGTATGGCCGGCATGCGCGCCGAGGTTTGTAATCCATACGGTGTGAAAAGAGGAACTGTAAGGCCTTAAGGCCAAACTCTATGTATTTATGTACATTCCGTGGTTATATATAAAGTGGTTTATATATTGGACATTCCTGGTTAGAGTTCAAATTGCAACTTAAAGCTTCCGCTAGAATGCTCTGAGTTAGGATTCGTGGTTGGTTTGGTATTATCCTGTGACCTCACCGTCTGTTTGTGGCATATAGTGTGGGGCCCCGGCCAGACCTTCTACTATACGTCATTTAACGGATGGGGTTGTTACAACAATACCCAATAATCTCCCCCTATTTGAACAATTCAGAAACCTATAAGCTAAGGTGAATTGTACATAAAAATAAATGAAATTATAACGCATTAAGACTTTAAAGGATAACAAAAATTAAACACCACGCATTCCAAGACAATTATGAAAATCATATATATATATATATATATATATATATTAGAAATTGTTCACAGATTTTAACAGGGGGGCAACCCACAACTCAACACAAAATATAACTACTACTCCAGCCTGCTCTGACTCTTCTACCTTTGCCTGACAAAATAAGCCTTTGGATTTGGAAAGTACTTTGGAGGAGGTGTAGGCATCGGATCAGCATTTCTATGATTTCTTAAGTGAATTCTCCTTTTTCTGCGAGACAACTTGTACTTATTCCATTCTTCCTAATCATAGTGGTGCTGATGTTTTTCACCACTAATATAGACCAAGGAGAATGTATCCAATATATTACCTCTAGATATGGGACTCCACACTTCTTCCATCTCTTTGTTTGATTCTGGCCTGATAGCAGACGGGACTTCCCCATATCTTCTTTTCTTGTGAGTTGGAGGGGGGAAGTCTTCAACAAATTCTACCACTAGAGCCTCGGCAGCAGTACAACTGCAGTATCAGCCTTAGAAAAACCATGTGTGTCTGAGCAGAACTGAGAGTAATCCTGGGAAGGATGAGTCTCATCATATGCTGGTACAGGCACAAAGGGTATTTGAGATCCTGTCAACTGACTATGCAGCCACATACAGTTGTTATAACTGAAGTCATTTACACTTTTGAAATTTGCTAACATAGCTACTTCAAGTACATTGGCCTTCGCTGCCACCTTAGCTTCCATAAAGTCCTCCCCCTTTCTGACTTTTGCAGCTAGAGCATTTACATATGCTTGCAAGCTGTCGTCATAATGCGCCATAGAATTATTGTGCAATTCAATCATAGTCTTGGCATTTGTGTCCACATTATCCACAGTTTCTTTGGTATATTGGAGTCCATTCATGTTCAGCTTTATAGCTTTTCCACCCTCAACAAATAGTAAGTCAATCTTTGTATCAAGTGCTTCAATCTAAATTTTGACTTCAGCAAGGCCTCTATTAATGTCTTGCTCGGTCTCTTTTACTTTGTCTAGAACTTTCTTCATTGTCGCTTCAAACTGCGCTTGCTATCTTGCCAACACGACCTCTATTGTCTTTAAAATTAAACTATCAGCACTGGAGGTGGTAACTGTCTCAAAAGCAATAGGTGGGAGAGAAGGGAGATCTTCACTGATAGACTCATAGATCGGACATAATCATGCTTTAGAACTCAGCAAATGCACTGTAGCAGCCAGGCCAGGAGGATGCTCCTCTACATCTCCTTCCTCATCATAAATCTCAACTACCTCCTCAGGAATGATTTGAGGTAATATTGTTGCCTTGGCAACTCTTTTCTGAAGGTTGTGGATAAACCTGTCAACCTCATTAGCAACTGATATCTAAGTCTTAGTCACCTCCCCATCAGAAGATGAAGTGGGAACAATTTCATTGAGAGGGATTATCAGGTTCTCCGCTACAATGAGTGCATTAGCAGCACTAACCTCAGCATCAACAGACTTATCAGAATCAATTCATGAAAGTATCTTGTGTCGACTAAGTCCACCTATGGGGGGGGGAATAGGTGTCGTGCAGTCTTTTGCGGAATTAACTTTACCTGCACAATTAAACAAACACAACACAGAAAACACACAAGAAATTATAGTGGTTCCCCGATTTGGGTACGTCCACTTTCCCCCTTCGACCTATCTCCCACCAAGGGATGACTCGGTCACTTCTCCAACAGGATTGAAATCCAATCCTCAAACTACGGAAGGAACCCTTCCAACCAAAGGAGTCACTACTCCTCAACCACGGGTTGCACCCAACCCTTACAACTAGGAATTAAAATTCCTTTACAATAAACAAAAATTGAATGTAAAGAAAATACAAACAAACTTTTGGAGTTTCCGATGTCCTTCTTCGATCGTTGAAGCTTTCTTGAAAGATGCGAAGAGTCCACAACCGGAGTACTCTCTTGGAGAGGATCTTGTCAAGATCGGCGGCGGAAAGTGATTGCGGCGGCGATGCTTTGTAGATCAAAACTTCTTGACGAAGCAAGCAAGGTCTACGAACGATCTCAGTCAAATCAGTCGTCTCAATCGATTCAGAATGAAGAACAAATCTCGTTCAACGAATCGAGAGACAAGAGATCTCAAGAGAGATGCGTGAGACGCACTTCTAGCCTCGGTACTATCGTCGGAAGATCAAAGAAGCTTTGAGATCTGCGGCGGCGACGAGCTTGCGAGCGCCAATTTTTCGCGATCTGCTAGGGCACGGCATCGGCTTTTTGATTTTGCGTAAATGAGTTACTGTAGAGGTTCAAAATACGCATGTATATATACCCGAGCCAACCCTAAAAGACCGTTGTGGGACCCACAAGGATAAACCCTAGCCCCGGCCGAAACAGCGCACGGTCTCTTGGTTTGGTCCAGCGAACAGGTGAAAATTGCCTAAGGCAAAATCGGCGAGAATCGTTGGTGATTCCCGTCGAAGTCGGCGGGAATCACTCACGATTCCCATCGATTCTGCCTTGGCCGATTTCTAGTTGTAAAGCTTGTCAGCCTGTGGGAATCGGCGGGAATGCAACCTGATTCTCGTCGAATCGGCGGGAATCAGAACGATTCCCGTCGAAGTCGGCGAGAATCACTTGGTGATTCCCGTCGATTCTGCCTTAGCAGAATTTATGTAGGAAAACAGTCATTCGGAAGAGGTCAGAGGGAATGCAGACTGATTCCCATTGAATCGGCGAGAATCACAAGTGACTCCCGTCGAAGTCGGCAGGAATGACTTAGTGATTCCCGTCGATTTTAACTTAGACGATTTTTATCTTCCTTCTTATGAACTTGGTCTTTGACCCATCTTTGCTCCTCTTATGCTCTCTATCTATCTAGAACCTGTACTTGAAAATAAGTACACTCTAATAGAGAGAGCACACGTGAGTCAACACACTGATCTGCTCAACGAGGGATTACGTTGCGCAGACCCGTGTATATTACCCACTGCACCCTGACATTGGTGTGTACTTAGCATGGAATAGCTGCAAGCACAGCTTGATAGAAGATCGTAAATACATTGTCAATTCAACTTAGCTTATTCAGGGGCTTCTTCAAATCAGGTACATTATGGATACAATATCCAACAATCTCCCCCTATTTGAAGAAGCCTAAACCCTACAAGTTAAGGTGAATAGAACAGATGGGAATGAAAATCATAAACTAAAAATTCAGTTGAGAGTGAAATTCATTACCATTTTCCTGAGAGCATACTTAACATTGGCAGCCACCTTAGCCTTAGCCGAGAGGGTAATCTCCCCCTTTTCGGCTTCTGCAAATCTGGGACTTCACTTGGAGCCAAATGCTCCCCCTCAGTTCTTGCATCCGTGCTCGATCTTGAGTTCCTTGCTGATGCTCCCCCTTGATCCAAGAGCCTTGAGCCCTTAAGTCTTCAATCTTCATAGTTCAGCATACCGAGTTCAGTTTTGAAGAGACTGAACTTGGCCTCGTCTAGGGGCTTTGTGAAGATATCTGCAATCAGCTTAACCGTGGGGACATAGCGGAGAGAGATATCTTTGTTTTCCACATACTCCCGAATGAACTGGTAGCGCACTTCAATATGCTTTGTTCTGCTGTGCGACACAGGATTGTTCGCAATTGCTATTGCGATCGAGGAGTCGCAATACATCGGAACTTCTCTGAACTGCAAGTCATAATCTTCGAGTTGATTTCTGATCCATAGAAGTTGTGCGCAATAGCTGCCTGCTGAGATGTACTCAGATTCAGCTGTAGAGGTTGCGACATAGTTCTGCTTTTTACTCTTCCATAAAATAAGCCTTCTTCCGAGGAATTGGCACGTCCCGGAAGTGCTTTTCCAATCATCCCTGCTTCCTGCAAAGTCAGCATCTGAAAAGCCTATCAGCTCGACATCATTGTTTCTTGGGTACCACAAGCCAAGATTTGGTGTATATTTAAGGTATCTAAGAATTCGCTTTGCAGCGACATAATGATATTCCTTAGTGTTCACCTGATATCTGGCACAAACGTATGTGGAAAACATAATATCCAGTCTACTAGCAGTAAGGTAGAGTAGGGATCCAATTATGGTTCTTTATTCTGTTTCATCTAAAGGTTTCCCTCTCTCATCCTTATCAAGAGACACAGTGGATCTCATTAGAGTCCTCATAGAGGTTGCATTCTCCATTCCGAATTTCTTGAGGAGTTCATTTGTGAACTTCGTTTGAGAAATGAAAATTCCATCCTCAGATTGTTTCACTTGAAGTCCCAAGAAATACTTTATCTCTCCCATGCTGCTCATTTCAAACTTTCCTTGCATAAGTTTAGAAAACTTCTTGCAAAGATTGTTGTCCATTGAGCCGAATATTATGTCATCGACATAGATTTGCACCAGCAAGATCTTGCCTTTGACTTCCCTAAAAAAAATGTCTTATCTATTTTTCCTCTCAAGAACTTGTTCTCAAGAAGAAAGCTAGACAGAGTCTCATACCAAGCTCGAGGAGCTTGTTTTAAGCCATATAATTCTTTATTAAGAAAATAGACATGATTAGGGAGCGATGGATTAACAAAACCTGGGGGTTGCGCGACATATACTTCCTCTTTCAAATTTCTATTTAGTAACGCAGATTTCACGTCCATCTGATAGACAGTGAATCCTTTTATGAGAGACATATGCCAGGAACAATCTGATCGCCTCCAGCCTTGCAACTTGTACAAAGGTTTGGTCGAAGTCAATCCCCTCCTCTTGTCTGTAACCTTGAGCCATAAGTCTGGCCCTGTTCTTGATGATGATACCGTGTTAATCCAGTTTATTTCTAAATATCCACTTCGTGCCGATCACATTCTGGTTCTTTGGTTTGGGAACAAGCGTCCAGACATTGCATCATTCGAAATAATGCAGTTCATCTTGCATGGCCAATATCCATGATGCATCTTTGTTCGCTTCGTCGAACTTCTTTGGCTCAACCTGTGACAAAAAACTAAGGTGCAAAATCTCGTTAATTGTACCTCTCCGAGTTCTGACACCGTCATGATGATCTCCTATGATCTGATCTCTGGGATGATCCCTCACGTGTCAGAGCTCTAGGAGTCTGCATTTGGAGCTCTGACAGCTTCTCGGGCTTCTCCTTCTTTTGGGAGAATTTCTCCATCCTGATCGTCAACTTATCCAGTTGGCTTTGAGGTGGAAACCTTGACGTACTTAGGAGTTGCACCTTTTGCAGTCTCATCGAGACTTAGCTGTTCAAGCCTTGCACCTGCATCTTCAAGAATGCCACTGGAAGAATTTCTATGAAGCAAGCTTCCTTCATCAAAAACAACATTAATGGACTCCTCTACCACTAGGGTTTTCTTATTGAAGACCCTATATGCCCGACTATGGCTACTATAGCCCATGAAGATGCCTTCGAAGCATTTTTCTCCGAATTTAGTATATGGGCACTTCCCATTATTGAGTACATAGCATCTATAGCCAAAAATCCTTAAATAGGACATGGTCAGTTTCCTGCCTGTCAGTAGCTCATAAGGCGTCTTACGATGATTCTGGTTGATCAATGCCCGATTCTGCACATGACAAGCCGTATTGACAGCCTCTGCCCAAAAGTACTCTGGAAGAGAAGCGTCATTCAACATTGTCGTACATGCTTTAATGAGCATTCTATTTCTCCTCTCCGCAACTCCGTTTTGCTGAGGAGTACGCAGGGAGGAAAACTCATGAAAGATACCATGTTCTTCACATAATTCTGTAATAGCACCAGACTCGAATTCTATTCCATGGTCACTTCTGATTTTGACCACGGAGCAGTTAAGTTCCTTCTGAATCTGCTTGATAAAATTAGTGAGGATGTCAAACGTATCTAACTTTCGTTTCAAGAAGAACACCCACGTAAATCGAGAGTGATCACCAATAATCACTAGCGTATACGATTTGCCTCCTAAGCTATGAACTTGCACTGGACCAAACAAGTCCATATGCAGAAGATAAAGACATCTGGAGGAGTCTTTGTCTGCAATTCTCTTAAAGGTAGCCCGAGTCTGTTTGCCTTTCTGGTATGCAGGACAGGGGCTATCTTTGATGCACTTAATAGTAGGGGCATCCCTTACTAAATTCTTGGAAAACAATATATTAATAGTCTTGAAATTAATATGTGTTAATTTCTTGTTCCATTGCTCATAAAGAGATGCACTGCCTTTTGGTACAAGGCACACGGGGGTAGAAGAGTCTAAACTAAGAAAATCTAAGCAAAAGATATTTCTGCTCCTAATGCCAGTTAATACCGTCTCCGAAAAGGCACACGATATTATCAAGCACTTATCCTTGCAGAACTTAACGTCGTATCCTTTATCACACAGCTGGCTTACACTGATCAGGTTATGGTTTAACCCTTCAACATAGGCCACGTCAGTGATAGAGAATACATCGTTGGAAATCATACCATAACCCCTGATGACTCCTCGATCAGATCCTCCAAAGATGACTTTGGGTCCATTTTCGACTGGGGAGTAATCACGCAACAGGCTTCTTGTCCCGGTCATATGCCGGGAACATCCACTATCCAAGTACCAGATTGGCGTTTTGGTGGCCTTTGGACATACCTGCAAAACAGAATTAGATTCCCTTAGGAACCAAATCGAACTTGGGTCCTAGATTCCTTGTTAGCACACTCACCCTCAGGTGGTTAACCCTACGAGTGGTCGGCTTCGCATTGCTAACATGAGGATTCTCGTGTAATCTTGGATTAAACCAGCAATCCACGGCAAAGTGACCAACTTTTCCACAGCACCAAAAGTCAAACCTGTTGTACCGCTTCCTAGGCTCCAGCTTCACCCTTGGTACGGTGGGTCCAGCCGGGGCCTTGGATCTGGAGGTGGAGGCACCATGATGATAGCAGTCACATGATTTCTTCACTTCCTGTTCATTCAGTTTAACAGGCTTGGCTTTTGGTGCCTGCTTCCTATTATGGCCGCAAGAGAAGTGGCCATAATTCTCCACTTAGATTTCCTCATAAGGTGCCTTGAAGACACTCTCACCGTAGTTTCGGGGGAAGGTCCAACCATCATACCAGCTCTTGGGCTTTTCAACCGAGGGCCGTAAGAAGTGGTCATATGTTGACTCAAAGTCCTGCTCATTGCAAGGAAAGCCAGGCTTTCTGAATAAAACAGGATCGAGTGGGGCCTTTCCCTTTTCTGTAGCAGAGGCCTTCTTGGCAGCCTTATTTTTCCTCTGTTTTCTGTTTCTCCTAGATGATTTACCAGGCACACCCACATGTCCTAAGCCAGCCCCTTTAGCCTGAGCAGAGAATTCATCAACCAGAGGAAGAACGGTCTTGGGCATGGAGAAGCTTTTGACAATCTTCCTTTCTACCGCAAGCTGTTCTTCCAACTTGTTGATTTCTTCCTATTTTTGGTCAAGGAGCCTTAGAGACTCTGAGTGCTCATAAGTCAGGTCCAGGTGTTCCTACTAGAGAGAAATCAAGCTAGTGATCTCTTCTCTTAGGGACACACCTTCATCCTTAAGGAAATTGACTTCCTTTTTCTGAGCCCTCAACCTCTTGCGGCATTCCTCAAAGGTATTGAGTAGAAGCTCATACTTTTCGAGGAGCTCAGCTTCACGGGCAGATGGGCTGTCCTTGAGATCATCATCAAGAGACTCAGAGTCAGAGTCAGAGAGGGGGGTATGATCTTTTACCTTCCCAGTAAATGGGGGGCAGTCTCCTTCTGAGTCGGAGCGACCCATTAGCCCAAAGTAGGCTTCCTCATCATCACTGGAGTCTGAAGAATCAGATTCACTCAGTGTCTTTGGCTTTTTAGCAATGTAGCTCCTCTCCTTCTTCTTATCTCTAGAGGACCTGTGCTCCTCTCCCTTCCCCTTATCTCTCTTGCTTTGGTAGCAGTCAGCAATGACGTGGCCTGGATTATTGCATCCAAAGCAAATAATGTCATCAGAGCGATATTTGTTCTGTTTGGATTCATACCTGTCAGAAGAATAATTCTTCTTTATGATGTTTGGAGGAGGAGCCGTCTCTCTTTCTTTGATTCCTCAACTTGAGGAACTTCTTGAACTCTCGAGTGATGAGGGAGAAGTCTTCTTCAGATAGCTCTGAGCCGGAAGAGCATGGCTCAGAGTCTTCTTCCTCATCCTTTTTCCGATAGCGGGACGAGGTTGTACCCTTGCCTTTCCTTGAGTGATTTGCTTTTAGGGCCACTGTCTTTTCTCTAGTAGCGGCTTTATCGGCTTCTTCTTCAGCTTTTTTGGTGTTCAGCTGAAGCTCATAGGACAAAAGTTTCCCAAACAGAATCTGGGATCAATTTCTGCCAGCTTGCCAAATTCTCTGATGGCGCAGATCTTGGTGTCCCATTCCTTAGTAAGGTATCTAAGGAATTTGTCATTTAGTTCACCATCGGTGAACACTCTGCCATAACCCTTCAGGGCATTGACGATCTTCAGGAAGTTCTCGAATGTCACTCCGATTTCTTCCTTGGGACCTTGCCTGAAGGCCTCATACTTCTGGTTCAGAAGGGAACTTCGATCATCCCTTACTTCATCTGTGCCTTCCATCAGAATGATCAGGCAGTGCCATATGTCCTTGGCAGTCCTGCAATTGCAGAAAATATGCATCATGGAATCATCGACGGCGCTTACTAGAATGTTCTGAGCTTTCTTGTCAAGTCCGACAAGCACCATCTCATCCATATCCATTTTGGAGAGTTTCTTGGGCACTTTCTTGGTTGGATCAATGGTGGAGGCCTTAATGGGGATATAAGGTCCCTCCTCCACTATCATGAAGAGTCGGGGGTCGACTGCTTCCATGTAATACCTGATCCTTTCCTTCCAGATAGGAAAGTTCAGCTTGGTTTACACTGGGATCTTCCCTGAATACTTGAGTCCATCCATTTTAGAGATCTTATTTCTTCTTGACACTAGACACGGGATCTTACTCAAGGTGTTAAACTTATTGATAAGCAACCTGCCTCTGATACCACTTAAAAGTATCTAGTGTCGACTAAGTCCACCTAATGGGGGGAATAGGTATCGTGCAGTCTTTTGTGGAATTAACTTTACCTGCACAATTAAACAAACATAGCACAGAAAACACACAATAAATTATAGTGGTTCCCCGATTTGGATACGTCCACTTTACCCCTTCGACCTATCTCCCACCAAGGGACGACTCGGTCACTTCTCCAACAAGATTGAAATCCAATCCTCACACTACGGAAGGAACCCTTCCAACAAAAGGAGTCACTACTCCTCCACCACGGGTTGCACCCAACCCTTACAACTAGGAATTAAAATTCCTTTACAATAAACTAAAATTGAATGTAAAGAAAATACAAACAAACTTTTGGAGTTTTCGATGTCCTTCTTCGATCGTTGAAGCTTTCTTGAAAGATGCGAAGAGTCCACAACCGGAGCACTCTCTTGGAGATGATCTTGTTAAGATCGACGGTGGCAATTGATTGCGACGGCAAAGCTTTATAGATCCAAACTTCTTGGCGAAGCAAGCAAGGTCTACGAACGATCTCAGTCAGATCAGTCGTCTCAATCGATTCAGAATGAAGAACAAACCTCGTTCAACGAATTGAGAGACAAGATATCTTAAGAGAGATGCGTGAGACACACTGCTAGCCTCGGTACTGTCGTCGGAAGATCAAAGAAGCTTTGAGATCTGCGGCGGCGACGAACTTGCGAGCGGTGACAGTGATCGGCGATTTTCCGCGATCTGCTAGGGCACGGCGTCGGCTTTTTGATTTCGCGTAAATGAGTTACTGTAGAGGTTCGAAATATGCATGTATATATACCCGAGCCAACCCTAAAAGACCGTTGTGGGACCCACAATGAGAAACCCTATCCCCGACCGAAATAGCGCACGGTCTCTTGGTTCGGTCCAGCGAACAGGCGAAAATTGCCTAAGGCAAAATCGGCGAGAACCGTTGGTGATTCCCGTCAAAGTCGGCGGGAATCACTCACGATTCTCGTCGATTCTGCCTTGGCCGATTTCCAGTTGTAAAGCTTGTCAGCCTGTGGGAATCGGCGGGAATTCAACCTGATTCTCGTCAAAGCGGCGGGAATCAGAACGATTCTCATCGAAGTCGGCAAGAATCACTTGGTGATTCCTGTCGATTTTGCCTTAGCAGAATTTCTGTAGGAAAACAGTCATTCGGAAGAGGTCGGCGGGAATGCAGACTGATTCCCATCGAATCGGCAAGAATCACAAGTTACTCCCGTCGAAGTCGGCGGGAATGACTTAGTGATTCCCGTCGATTTTAACTTAGACGATTTTTCTCTTCCTTCCTATGAACTTGGTCTTTGACCCATCTTTTCTCCTCTTCTGCTCTTGATCTATCTCGACCCTGTACTTGAAAATAAGTACACTCCAATATAGAGAGCACACGTGAGTCAACACACTGATCTACTCAATGAGGGATTACGTTGCGCAGACCCGTGTATATTGACCCACTGCACCCTGACATTGGTGTGTACTTAGCATGGAATAGCTGCAAGCACAACTTGATAGAAGATCGTCAAATACATTGTCAATTCAACTTAGCTTGTTCAGGGGTTTCTTCAAATCAGGTACATTGTGGATACAATACCCAACAATTCACATTTCATTAGCAGCAGCATCATCAACATCATCTATATCCTCTTCCTCAGCAGCATCTTTCTCAACTGTATTAGCCTCTGCCTCCTCAGGCACCAACTCCTCAATAGCAGTCTAAGCAATCTGAGTAACCTCTGTCAGCATATTTTCTGGCTTTGGGATTGGAATAACTGACTCCCCCTCTAATCCTGCCCTCGGACTCTCAGGAATATCACTGGGGTGTGGAAAAGGAATCCTATCCTCAAGAGCCTGATCTTCCTCCTCCACAGCCACATCTGGGTCTCCCCCTTACCGGACAATCCTCATATCCCATCTTGTGAATATTATGGAGTCTATTTTCTTTAGATGGTGGATAGGTACCCCTTTGTTCATATTGAACTTGTCACCATCCATCTGATTCAAGTACAGGATGATAATCCTCCCAAAGTTGGGAGTGCGAAGGTTGTCCTTGATTTTCTCGAACAACAAAGCACCCCAATCTAACCTCATCCTGCAGATGATTGCCATATGAGTCTTGAACATCTTAGTCGAGAGGTAGTAATGTGATCCAGTTTTGTAAAGCAACACTTTTCTGTCAATGTCTGACAGCAGTTTACCTGCTTCCTTCATCCCTTTTCTTTTAACGACCTTGGTGCCTCTAAGTAGTCCACAGAATAGTAGAGCTCTTGCAAAATTGTCCTCGCTAAGGTAATCAGCTTCTTCATAAGCTGGAAGCCGTAAGTATCGAGTGAGGAGTGAAGCTTTGACTTTAACTATGATCTTATGAACTTTTCTCTTGATAAATGTATCATCATGTCGTAACTTGGCATTGTGTAAAAATTCAAGAACTTTCTTGTCCAGAACTTTGCATTGGTGTTATAGGACGAAGGAGATTCCAGCGGTCTCCAACATTAGAATGACATTTCTGAACTCATCGTATGTATCAGCAAACCCTGTGCGGACCACTAACTCACCACGCACTAGCAAGCCACTAGTGCTTCTAAAAGCCATGGAGACAACTGAAATCTAGACAACTGTTGCTGGAAATCTGGACTTGTCGGAATCGGCGGCATAGTTGTGGGGAGCAGGCCATGGCATGAAATCGGCGGAAAACGGTCCTTCTGCAGTCGGCTAGGGCTTGGAAATCGGTCACAACCCTAACGAAGAAGATGGAATCCAAGACTGTGGGAGGAAGACGATGTCGTGGTGCGGGAGCCGAATGGTCGGGGTCTGTCATTTGGCGAGTCAGCGGATGGATTTCATTGAAATGTTTTGAAATCCGAAAATTTGAAGTAGGTTGCCCTCCCTTTTTCAATATATATATATATATATATATATATATATATATATATATTTAAAATTTGCCTAGGAGGCACGTACCTTATTTGTCGTCGGTTCTTCGGATCCAATATAGTATGATAGAATTTCCTCACAAGTTAAATTCTGCCAGATTCACTGGATGCAGAATCTGATTCGGTGAGTATCCACAGAAATTTGACAAATCAGAGAGTTTGACTTCCGATGTTCGCCGAATTTTCCTTTGAAAAAATTTCTCCCTTTCAGATGTAGTTCCCGAGAGATCTTTTGCTTGCTTGGACTTCTTCAGGAGTCAATATTCAGCATACCTAGTTCTATTTTTAAAAACGAGAACTTGGCCTCGTCCAGCGGCTTCGTGAAAATATCTGCGACCTATATGTCCGTCGGGACATAGCTGAGGGCTATGTCCTTGTTCTCCACATGCTCTCGGATGAAGTGATAGCGCACTTCGATGTGCTTTGTCCGGCTATGGGAGACTGGATTGTTTGCGATCGCTATTGCGCTGGATGAGTCGCAATTCATCAGAATCTCTCTGAACTTCAAGTTATAGTGTTCTAGTTTATTCCGGATCCATAGAAGTTGTGTGCAACAACTACTCGCAGAGATATACTCTGATTCGGCAGTAGAAGTTACCATAGAATTCTGCTTCTTACTGCTCCATGAGATAAGCCGTCTTCTGAGGAATTTACATGTCCCGGAAGTGCTTTTCCTTTTATCCCTGCTTCCTGCAAAATCGGCACCTGAAAAATCAATTAGCTCGACATCATTATTTCTCGGGTACCATAAGTACAGATTGGGTGTGCCTTTAAGGTATCTTAAAATTTGCTTTGCAGCGATGTAATGAGATTCCTTAGAGTTCAGTTTGAATCTAGCGCAGACGCATGTTGAAAACATTATATCTGGTCTACTAGCAATGAGGTAGAGAAAGGATCCAATTATGCGTTTGTACTTGGTTTCATCAAAAGGTTTCCCTTTCTCATTCTTGTCTAGAGACGCAATAGAACCCATTGGAGTCCTCATAGAGGTTGCATTCTCCATTCTAAATTGCTTAAGAAGCTCCTTGATGAACTTCGTCTGAGAGATGAAATTTCCATCTTCAGATTGCTTTACCTGAATTCCTAAGAAATACTTCAGCTCTCCCATATTGCTCATTTCAAACTTCCCTTTCATAAGTTTGGAAAACTTCTTGCAAAGGTTGTCTTTCGTAGAGCCAAAAATAATATCATCGACATAAATTTGCACTAGCAGAATCTTGCCTTTAACTTCCCTAAGAAATAATGTCTTGTCTATCTTTCCCCTAATGAACTTCTTTTCAAGAAGAAATCTAGACAACGTCTCATACAAGCTCGGGGAGCTTGCTTTAATCCGTATAATGCTTTATTCAAAAAGTAAACGTAATTAGGGAATTAAGAATTTACAAAACTTGGGGGTTGCGCTACGTAGACTTCCTCTTTCAGATTCCCGTTGAGGAATGTTAACTTCACGTCCATTTGGTAGACAGTGAAGCCTTTGAGGGAATCATACGCAAGAAAAAACCTAATCGCCTCGAGCCGAGCCACTGGAGCAAAGGTCTGGTCGAATTCAATCCCCTCTTCTTATTTGTATCCTTGTGATATAAGTCTGGCTTTCTTCTTGATGATTGCTCTATGTTCGTCTAGCTTATTTCTGAATATCCACTTGGTGTCGATCACGTTCTGTCCCTTTGTCCTGGGTAACAGCTCCCAAACTTTGCAATGTTCAAATTGATTGATCTCTTCTTACATTGCCAATATCCAAGAAGCTTCCTTATTTGCCTCTTCGAATTTCTTTGGCTCAACCTGCGATAGAAAACTTAGATGTATAATCTCATTAGTTGTATCTCTTCTAGTTCTGATGTCATAGCCAGGCTCTCCTATTCTTTGATCAGCTGGGTGATCTCTTAGGTGTCTGAACCCTAGGTTCCTTGCTCTCCCTCCAGCAAGCCCTACAACATCTGTTGCATCCTCTATAGGTTGTGGCAATTCTTCCTCTAGTGGTTCTCTATCTACCGAGCCTGGATCGACGCGCTTGACTGAGCTTGGAGCTTCTTCCTTGACAGCTTCATCCAAGCTTAGCTCCTTGAGCCTAGTATCTGCATTTGCACCAATAACACTAGACGTGCTGCTTTGGAGCATGCTTGTCTCATCAAATACAACATTTATTGACTCTTCTACCACCAGAGTTTTCTTATTGAAAATCCTATATGTCTTACTATGTCTACTATAACCTACAAAAATACCTTCAAAATATTTTTCACTAAACTTAGTGCGGTAATACTTCCCATTATTAAGTACGAAGCATTTGCTTCCAAAGATCCTAAAATAGGACACAGTCGATTTTCAGCCCTTCAATAGCTCATAGGGGGTCTTACGATAGATTTTTTTGATAAGTGCTCTGTTTTGCACGTGACACGTTGTGTTGACTGCTTTAGCCCAGAATTACTCCGGAAGTGAAGCGTCATTCAACATAGTTGTACATGCTTCAATTAGGGTTCTATTCCTTCTCTCAGCAACTCCATTTTGTTGTGGAGTGCGCCGGGAGGAAAACTCATGAAAGATAACTTTACTTTCACAGAAATTTGTCATGGCACCAGACTCAAACTCTGTTCCGTGGTCACTTCTGATTTTGACTACTGAGTAGTTCAGTTCGTTCTAAATTTGCCGGACAAAATTGGTAAAAGATTCGAAGGTGTCTGACTTGTGTTTCAGAAAGAACACCCAAGTAAAATGTGAGTAATCATCAACAATAACTAACGTGTAGACCTTACCTCCTAAGATGTGAATTGGCATAGGACCAAATAAGTCCATATGAAGTAAGTATAAACTTCTTGAAGAATCTTTTTAGGCAATACCCTTGAAGGTAGCTCATGTCTGCTTACCCATTTGACAGGCGTGACATGGACTCTCTTTAAGGCACTTAATGATGGGGGCATCACGCACTAATTTGTGAGAAAATATCATATTTATTATTTTGAAATTAATATGTGTTATTCTCTTGTGCCAATGGTCACAAAGAGACGCACTACTTTTAGCGATAAAACACACTGGGGTAGAATTGTCTAAGTAAAGAAAATTCAAACAGAAAATATTTATGCTCTGAGTGTCTGTTAAGACCGTCTCCAAATTTACAGACGGTTTTATCAAACACTTGTCCTTGCAAAACTCAATGAAAATCTTTATTTTCAAGGTAGCTTACAACCTATGGGTGAATAGGTTATCTCACTGTTATTCTCTTTTTAGTTTTCCTTTAGCACTAAGTTTGTTGGTGGTAGTTTGCTTTCAAGAGCCTACACAAAGAAAATAATATAGAAAAACACACACAGATTTATAGTGGTTCCCCGACTTGTGGGTACATCCACTCTCCTCCCACCTTGACAACTTCCTATTAGTCAAGAAACTTCTCCAAAACACTGCTCCAAAGAGCTTACACCTCAGATCCCTTAGGATCTCTCAGTCTCCTCCAAGACCAACACCTCAGCCACAAGGGCCTACAACTCAGTGATCAGTATATCACCTACATTATGCCAAAGGCCCTATACTAAGGCTGGGAGGACAGCCCTACCTAAGATCCAAAGGATCCTACCTCAGAGAGTTACACTCTCCAACAGCTCAGGAAATTGCCATACCTTAGGCCAGAGGCCCTACAGCTCATATCTAGTTGGATCCTATAACTCAGAGAGATTTACTCTCCTATAACTCAAGCAATATTGCCCTACCTCAGTCCAGTGGTCCTATAGCTCAAATCCAGTTGTATCTTATAGAAAAGTTAAGATTTGAATGTTTTGACACAGGGAAATTTCTGTGTCAAAAGCTAAGGCTAAGTTATCTCAGCACTATCTTGCTTCACAACAGCAAGAAGAAGTTCTCCCTATACTGGAAGAAACTCAGAATGAAGATTATGATCTTGCTGAAGAAGAAGATAAACAATATTCTTCGATCAGCCAACTGAGCCCACTGGAGAATGATGGCTCTACTTTATTCCTCTATCAGAGATCTTTCTAATTATGTTGTAGCAGATGAATAAGCAGCAGCTCACTGAACTCTTTATTCCTGTAGGAAGTGTAACACCCCAAATTGTTGTACGAGCGACGGGGATCGAATTTGGCCAAGAAAGATTTTTGGTGCTGGTGATACGGGCCCCGACACGGGCGTGTCGGAGGCCGTGTCGGGCGTGTCGAGCTCGGGCCGTGTAGTCGACCAGTGCAGGTCGACAATGGGCGTGTGGTGGAACATGGCCTAGGACACGGGCGTGTCCCAGGCTGTGTCACACCTGGGCTGTGTGGTTGGGTACACGGGTAATGACACGGGCACGAACACGGGCGTGTCTAGTTTGATACGGGCATGTCTGATGCCGTGTCACCAAGCCGTGTACCCCTCTGACTGCAAAGTGTTGATAAATTGCACACGGGGGGCGTCACACGGGTCCCGACACGGGCGTGTCGCAGGCCGTGTCACATGTCGTGTGCTGGTTTTCAGATTTGGTCGAGACGGCGAATGAGCTACACGGCCAGGCACACGGCCGTGTGCCAACCCGTGTTCGGCCCAGATTTTATGATTTTGGATTTAATCCGGGCCGTTTGTTTCCTTGGCTTTGGATCCAACGGTGGGGGGCTACTCCTGGGTGGTTATGGTCGGGAAATAGGGTTTAGAAACCCATTTTCCATTGGCCAATCTCTCTCTAAAAGTTAGAGAGAAGGGAGAGCGAGGAAGGAGGAGTCCAAGATCCGGCCGCCGGGAGAGCTTCAGAGCTCCGAATCGCGATCCGAGTCCAGATCCGCGGAGGCGACGCCATTGCGGTGCTTTCCAACCGTATAGTTTTCGATGGCGCCGCGGAAGAATGCAAGGATAATGATTTCTCATCCTTGGGCATGTGAAACCCTCTTTTCCTTTGCATAGGAAGCCCTCTCTCGCGAGTGAGCGAAGAGTTGGAGCGTTCCTTGGGGTAGATATGTAAAGTCCCCCTTGTGTAGAGTCCGTATGCAAAAACGGACAAAGGCATTGTGTGTGAAGCCTATCCAGACAAGTAGAGCCGGATCGGTGATGTTGCATTGCATTTGAACCGGGGAAGACTCCGGGTGTTTGGGCATTTTTCGGGTTTTCTACGTGGTAGATTGCATCAGGGAGCCTTGGAGATTAACTCCAAGGTGCACCCGGAAAACTGGGCAAAAGCGGGTTTTGCCAACACGGTGGCCGGGGAGCCAACGTGAACATAACTGGGTTATGTGATTATTGTGGTGGAAACGGGACTCGGTGAGTCTTGGCCTGCGCATATGGCTTAAATTGTCGTTGCGGTGTGAGCACGGGTCAGGCGGAACCGTACCCGGTCTATGTCGTTCGGTAGGACCGTTGGCATGGATGAGGGTCTTCGGCGGTCTATGGCTTAAATTGCCGTGACCAAGGCCAGGAAGGCAAAATGCTCATATGGATGACCGTCCAAGAGGCGGTGGTGGATTGGGAACGTCTATGGCTTGAATTGACGTGACGTTGGCCGGTTCGCCGAGAATGTGCCCTGAGTGCACGGGGTGTGTGGCCGTGCGAGCCTACGCCTGTGGTGAAGCGCAAATACTTTATATAATTGCCTATACTAATAAAGTGCAGGGAAAGAGCATTGCCGCCCCGAGTGTGGGGGCGAGATCGTTATAATTTGGTTAGCATTGCTGACCGTTGCTATTGTTTGCCACCGGGCGGTGGTTTGTGGCTTGCAGGTGCTGCGGAGCAGAGCGGGAAATAGCGGGCTAAAGCCCTTGTTGCTGTGCCGGCCCTCGAAGGCCTTACTGCTTATGTTTCTTTCCCGTTTTTCATGTATGGCCGGCCTGCGAGCCGAAGTATGAAAACACTATTTTGTTAAGTGAACAATGTAAGGCCTTAAGGCCAGTTCTCTTTTGTGTATGATTACATTCCTGAGTTTGTAGTGGACATTCATGCTTTGTAGCAGGGTTCTTGTTCTCTTTGCAATTGTTTAAAATTGCTTCCGCTAGGTGTTGTGTAGGACGTGGTGATTGGTTGAATGGTTTCAACGCGTAACCAACCGGTCTGTCCGTAGTATATGGCGTCGGGCCCCGGCCGGACCTACTGCTATATGCTATGCGACGGATAGGGGTGTTACAGGAAGACTTCAAGCACTTTCTCGGCGATAATGGTGAGAGAGATGAAGTCCGGCCGCAACCTTTTTGAAATTGATAAAGCCCTAAAAGTTCTTTTTTGTCTTGGCCCATCCCTTCCTTTTGTAGTTCACCGATCAACGACTCTTAGAGATCAGTGGGCCCCACCTGCAGCTTCCAATTGCACCTTGCTTTAACGGAAGAAGACGTACAGTAGCTTTTCGGCAGAGTTTGTCGTATTTTGTAGCTTCTCCGTACTTGATTTGAAATCAGTTGACTTTATCGATTTTGCTGACGTCAGCACCTGTGTACTTAGCCAAAATTGAGCATCAGTAGAATAGGCGTTGAGTGAATAAGCTTCACTCAATGCCAAGACACTTAGACAGAATTCTGTCTATCTAGGCGTTGATAGCATTGAGTGAGCACGCCTCACTCAACACATTTTGTCTTAGCACATTCTTTATCCTTTTCTTCTTCTTCAACATCTTAAGCGTTGAGAGCATTAAGTGAGCATGCCTCACTCAACGCCTTTTTCTTTTAGCCAAATTTTCTGAATCATGGCATTAAGAGCATTGAGTGAGCATGCATCACTCAACGCTTTCTGCCTTAGCCAGATTTTTCTCCACCTTGGCGTTGACAAAGTGAGCTCCACTCAATGCATTTGGACTTAGCCAAATTTCTGTGTCTGAAAACACAGGTTCTGACTGAATGAGATATAGTCAATGCTTTAACACATAGCATTGAGTGAGCTTGTCTCACTCATTCCTGTGGACTTAGTCAAATTTCAGCACAAATTTTTTGTGGCTTTGACTAACATAGCTTGTCTCACAGCCTTTTGTTGTATGGCATTGAGTGATTAGACTTCACTCAATGCATGTGGACTTAGACACTTTTTCAGCCTGCCATTACTTTGGCTTTGACTATATAGGCACCACTCAGTGCTATAAGTCATCTGGAGTTGAGTGAGTAGCCTTCACTCAACGCCTGTGGAATTAGACAGATTTTTATCTATCCACACATCAGGTGAGTGATTACCTGACAAAGCCACTTAGGATGCTTGTCCCATCATTGTTACTAGGACAAACCTGCATGTATGAACTTGAACTTGTATTTAATATACCATTGAGTATGCTCATTGACATATTTGACTTCTTCAAATTTAGGACATTGTAGGCAATGCACCCAACAATCTCCCCCTATTTGAAGAATTCGAAACTCTCCACCAAATATCTGAGTCAATGGCATACACTAACAAATTGTAGTAATACAGCAAGAAAAGATATGATAAGAAGATAAGTTATAGTAAACTTCCTGTTCTATAGGGCATACTTGCACCTGCTCCCCCTTAATAGTTGCCACCTGCTTTTGATGAATTTGATACCACTTATATCTATTTCCTCCTGTCCTATGATACCACTTTCAAGTCCTTGAATCAGTAAGCTGATTCAATTCCTTCTCCCCCTTTTTGACTTCTATAAATAGCTAGGGAGGATATTCTGCTCCCCCTCTTTGATTCTCATAGGCAGTATTTTGAACATCTTGAGAGTACTTAGAGTAGTGTTAGACATGCTCCCCCTCAACTGAAGCAGCATTTATCATGTTTCTTGGTAGACAGTGTAGTCTGCACTAGTCTGGACAGCACTTGAACATGATACCATTAAAGGTACACCACTTGAAAATTCTTCATTCCATTGAAGAAAAATTCCATCTACAAGACATAATATGGCCTGCAATAATTTAAGGAGCAACTGAAGCTATACTAGGTTTAACATACCCAACTCAAATTTGAAGGTGTTAAATTTTGCTTCATCTAGTGGCTTAGTGAAGATGTCAGCCACTTGTTTGTATATTGGGACAAACTCATGGGTGATGTCTTCACATTCCACATGCTCCCTAATGAAATGGTATCTTATCTCAATATGCTTAGTCCTGCTGTGAGAGACAGGATTCCTAGTAATTGATATAGCACTAGTAGAATCACAAAATAGGGGGCTTCTACTTATCTAGAGGTTGTAGTCCTGGAGAAGATGTTGGATCCATAACAACTAAGCATAGCAGCTACCTGCTGAGATGTACTCTGACTCTGTAGTTGAGATTGCAACACTGGTTTTGTTCTTGCTGCTCCAAGACACTAGTCTTCCACCCAAGAGTTGACAGGTGCTAGAAGTGCTCTTCCTGTCCTATTTGCAGCCTGCAAAATCTGCATTTGAGTAGATTGTTAGTTCAAACTCCCCATTCCTAGGGTACCATAGGCCAAGATCTGGTGTGCCCTTAAGATACCTCAAAATTCTCTTTACAGCAGAGTAGTGATATTCTTTAGGGCAAGCCTGATACCTAGCACAAACACATATAGCAAACATTATTTCTGGCCTACTTGTAGTAAGATAAAGAAGGGAGCCAATTATCCCTCTATACAAGGTCTCATCAACAGGTTTCCCTGCTTCATCCTTGCATATAGGCATATTTGACCCCATGGGAGTTTTTATGGTGGAGGAATTCTCCATGCCAAATTTCTTTAATAACTCTATAATGAACTTAGACTGGGATATGGACAAGTCATCATCAGTCTGTCTTACTTGGAGACCCAAGAAGAACTTAAGTTCACCCAAACTACTCATCTCAAACTTCCCCTACATAAGTTTAGCAAACTTCCTATAAAGGTTGTCATCAGTAGATCCAAAGATGATATCATCTACATAGATCTGGACTAGGATGATCTTACCCTTAGATTCCCTTAAGAATAGGGTCTTATCTATCTTGCCCCTTGAGAATTTTTTTTCTCAATGTGGAACCTAGACAAGGTTTCATACCATGCTCCAGGGGCTTGTTTTAGCCCATATAGAGCTTTCCTAAGTCTATAAACAGAATCAGCAGAGTTAGGAACAACAAAACCTAGAGGCTGCTCAACATAGACTTCTTCTCTTAAGTCACCATTTAGGAAGGCTGACTTTATATTCATCTGGTAGACTTTGAATCCCTTATGTGCAGCATATGCAAGGAACAGTCTGATGGACTCTAATCTTGCTACAGGGGCAAAAGTTTGATCAAAATCAATACCTTCTTCTTGCATGTACCCCTTAGCCACTAGCCTTGCTTTGTTCTTGATTATAATGCAATTTTCATCAAGCTTATTCTTGTAGATTCACTTGACTTCAATGACATTATGTCCTTGTGGTCTAAGAACCAGCTTCCAAACCTTGCATCTTTTGAATTGATTAAGTTCCTCATGCATAGCCATTATCAAAAATTGATCTATGTTGGCCTCTTCAAACTTCTTTGGCTCCACCTGTGAAAGAAAACTGACATGCAAAGTTATATTCAAATTCTTGCTTTCGGTCACTATACCTTGGCTTGCTTCACCAATGATTTGGTGTGCAGGATGGTATCCTAAATGCCTGATTGCAGGAGTCAATTTTATTTCAATAATAGCTTCAGGAATATATCCTTTTCGATCTTCATCTGCTCCAAGTGTGTCTGGTGGACCTTCTGGAATATCCACTTTAGCTTGCATCACTAGAGCTGCATCTTGGATGGCTAGCTTTTCCACCAACATTTCGGTATCTGCAATACTAGAAGAGGAGCTTGGCAGCTCACGGTAAATCATGATAGACTCATCAAAGAATACATGTACACACTCTTCTACAACTTGCCTTTTCAAGTTATAGATCCTATAAGCTTTATTATGGTTGATGTACCCAATAAAAATCCCATCAAAGTACTTGGCAGCAAACTTAGTTATATAGGACTTTACATTATGAAGCACATAACACTTACTACCAAAGATTCTGAGATAGCTCAGGTTTTGTTTTCTGCCTTTCAAGATCTCATAGGGAGTTTACTTGTGGCTCTTAGTGACAGAGGATCTGTTGAGGACATGATATGTAGTGTTGACGGCAGAGACTGGCGAAATAAAGTTGTACAAGAGAAAGGAGATGGATGATGCCAACTCAATTATACGGTTGATTCGAGAAAGGCTGTTGGTGGCTCAAGACAGACATGCTAAGTATTGCAATGCCAAGTACCCAAACGTTGAGTTTACGGTGGGCGATTGGGTGTACTTGAAGATTAAACCCTTTAAAGGTGTGTCCAGGATACGGCATTTGAAAAAGCTAAGCCCGAGGTATCTTGGACCATTTGAAGTGGTAGAGTGTGTTGGTGAAGCTGTCTATCGGTTAGCACTTTTGCTAGAGCTGAGTGGTTTACATGATGTGTTTCATGTCTCGGTGTTGAGGAAAGCGGTGAAAGAACCATCACAGGTGGTTGTTGCAGATCAAGTATATGTCGATAGTGGGATAACGATGAAGTTTAGGCCTATTCGGATCGAGGATATGACGGTTAAACAACTACGAAACAAAACTATCTGGATGGTCAAGGTCCGGTGGGACAACTGTGGCCATGAGGAGTTGTCATGGGAGAAGGAGTAAACCATGAGTACTGAATTTCCCAAGCTATTTATGTGAGGCTGTTGTAACCTTATGATTTGAACAAAGGGAAAATTTTGTAAAATATTTTGTTTGCTGCGAACTGTGTGAGTTAGCAATTTCGGGACGAAATTCTCTTAAGGGGGAGAGTTGTAATGCCCCAAAATCCAATTTAGGTAACACGGCCTGGGACACGGGCGTGTCCAGAGCCGTGTCCTGCTCTGTCTTAGCCTGGTTGTATCAAGTGTGGAACACGGCTGGAAAACACTAGTATGAACAGTGCTAACACGGGCGTGTCGATTGGTGACACAGGTGTGTCAAATACCCGTGTCATTCTTGGGTTGTGTCGGGCGGTGCCGACAGAAGTACACGGCCTGGAGCACGGGCGTGTACTGGTCGACACGGGCATGTCAAAGTTGACACGGCCGTGTTGGGGACCCGTGTCCTTTTCGGGATTTGTTGGTCCTGTGTCGATTGAGGGACACGCCCCTCAACACGGGCATATACTGAGTGACACGGGCATGTTAGGAGATTGACACGGGCGTGTCTAAGCCCGTGTCCTATTCTGGTTTGAGCCAGTTGTTTGCCGCTTAAGGTACATGACCTATGACACGGGCGTGACAGAAGCCGTGTCAGCCTAGGGAAGATGCTTTTCAGAGCAAATCTGAGCCGTTCGTTTCCTTTGATGAAGATCTAATGGCCCATGGTAATTCCTGAAGGGTTAAGTGCAGAAAAGGATGAGTTATTTCTCATTCTATTATTACAATTCTCTTTCTAAGAAGAAGAGAGAGGAGAGCAAGGGAAGGAAGAAGAGGAGAAATCCGGCCGCCGGTGGTGTTATAGTGATCCAAATTGCGAGCCGAGTTCGGATCTGTAGAGGCTAGAGCGTTGCAGTGCTTTCCAACCATTTAGTTTTCTCCATGGCGCCAAAACATCTTCCAAGGGAAACGATTTCTTTCTTAGACAAGTGAAGTCCTTCTTTCCTGCATTTGCATATGAATCCTCCACCAATGGGTGGATGGCGGAGTGATTCCCTTGGGATCGGTGGTTCATCCCTTGTTATCTTGCATTAGAATCGGAAGTGAGTAGTACGGTTAGGCATACTGTGTGAAGCCCATCCAGACAAGTTGGTCTAGATTGGTGACGCTTTGTTTGCAAATCAGAGAAGACTCCGAATAAATTGATTGCTTGTATGAAATACTTGGTGGATACCTGTAGCTTGGTGCATTAGGAAGTACTGGAGGAAATCCAGGAAAAATCTTTGAGAGTTGGTGCTTGGTGTTCAACTCTTGTGGCCGTGAGTGCCATTTTGTGTGAAGTTGAGCCGTTGGGCTGTAACGATGGAATGACGGGAAAGGTGAAGCCATACCCGCATCAGTCCAGGCTTGAGTCTGACGAATTTGAGTAACGAGAAAGGTGGATCTGTACCTGCGTTATGGTTGTCTAACTGTGGGTGCTTAAGGCCCTGTTAGGATCACATAGCGAGAGTCTTTGGCCTGCTCGTCATAAAGAATAGGAATGCTCATAATTAATCGTCATGTCTGGGACCTCTGAACGGTGGTGGGACCTGATTTTCAGTACACCAATAACGTGTCCTGAGTGCACGGAACGTCGGGCCGTCGTGCTGACGTTTGTGATATGTATTGACTTGCGATTGTGCACATCCTTATTGAATCATTATATATATGTTGTGTGAATAAAATGCTTTGCAGGGAAGGAATTCCGCTGTCCCGTGCCAAGAACAGGGTCGTTATAATTGGTCATCTGAATGCTGACTGTTGTCCTGTTTTCCACCGCTTGATGGATTGATTCTTTGCAGGTGGTGCTGGCCCAAGCAGGAAATAGCGGGCTGAAGCCCAGGTTGCGCTGCTGCCCTCGAAGGCAATGTTTTGTTTACTCTTGTTCATGTGTGGCCGGCCTACGCACCGATATTTGTAAAACACACTTTTGTTAAGAGAAACTTGATAGGCCATAAGTCCATGTACCTTATGTGTTTGGTTGTATACATTCCTAAATGGTAGTAGTGGACATTTCTGTTCTTATTGAGTATAAGTTTTCAACCATGAAGCTTCCGCTATAATGCTCTATGTTAGGGTTTGATGGTCTTTGATATTATTTACTTCTCCGCCTGTTTGTGGAATATGGTGTGGGGCCCCGGCCGGACCCTCTATTATATTACACGTGACGGGTAGAGGTGTTACACTCGGTACATGACCAGGACAAGAAGCCTTTTACTTGAGTATACCCTAGTCAAAGACGGACCAAAAATTATCTTTGGAGTATCAGACAAGGAAACAACAAAAGGTTACGATATGATTTCCAACAACGTAGTCTCTTTCACAACCATAGCTTATGTTGAAGGATTACACCATAATCTTATAAGCATAAGTCAGCTATGTGATAAAGGCTACATCATTGAGTGTTGGGTCCATTGCCGCAATGTCCTAGATTTGAAGAAGTCAAATATATCAATGAGCATACACAATGGTATATTTAATATATGTTCAAGTTCATACATGTAGTTTTGTTCTAGAAACAATGATGGGACAGGTAGCCTAAGTGGCTAAGTTAGGTAAACACTTACCTAAGCTGTGGACAGACAGAAATATGTCTAAGTCCACAGGCGTTGAGTGAAGGTTACTCACTCAATGCCAAATGAATTATAGCGCTAAGTGGAGCCTATATAGTCAAAACCAAAGGAGTGGCAAGATGAGAAAGTGGCTAAGTACACAGGCATTGAGTGAGGTCTGCTCACTCAATGCCATACAACAAAAGGCTGTGAGACAAGCTCAGTCAGTCAAATCCACAAAAAATCTATGTTGAAATTTGACTAAGTCCACAAGCGTTGAATGAGACAAGCTCACTCAACGCCATGTGTTAAAGCATTGACTGTATCTCATTCAGTCAGAACCTGTGTTTTCAGACACAGAAATTTGGCTAAGTCCAAATGCGTTGAGTGGAGCTCACTCTCTCAACTCTAAGGTGGAGAAAAATCTGGCTAAGGCAGAAAGCGTTGAGTGAGGCATGCTCACTCAACGTTCTCAGTGTCATGATTCAGAAAATCTGGCTAAAAGAAAAAGGTGTTGAGTGAGGCATGCTCACTCAACGCTCTTAAATCTTAAGATGTTGAAGAAGCAGAAAAGGCTAAAGAATGTTCTAAGGAAAAAAGTGTTGAGTGAGGCGTGCTCACTCAATGCTGTCAACGCCTAGATAAACAAAATTCTGTCTAATTGTCTTGGAATTGAGTGAAGCTCATTCACTCAATGTCTATTCCACTGATGCTCGATTTTGGCTAAATCCACAGGTGCTGATGTCAGCAAAATCGACAAAGTCAACTGCTTTCAAAGTACGGAGAAGCTACAAAACACGACAAACTCTATCGAGAAGCTACTGTACGTCCTCTTCGGTTAAAGCAAAGTACAGCTGGAAGCTGCAGGTGGCACCCACTGATCTCTAAGAGCCATTGATCGGCGAACAAAAAGGAAGAGATGGGCCAAGACAAAAAAATACTTTTAGGGATTTATCAATTTCAAAAAGGTTGCGGTCGGACTTCATCTCTCTCGCCATTATTTCTAAGAAAGATCTTGAAGTCTTCCTGTATAAACAAAAAGTTTAGTGAGCTGTTGCTTATTCATCTGCTACAGCATAATCAGAAAGATCTCTGATAGAGGAACAAAGTAGAGCCATCATTCTCCAGTGGGCTCAGTTGGTTGATCGAAGAACACAAGTTCATCTTCTTCTTCAGCAAGATCAGAATCTTCATTCCGAGTTTCTTCCAGCTGAGGGAGAACTTCTTGCTACTGCTATAAAGTAAGATAGTGCTGAGATAACTCAACCCTAGCTTTTGACACAGAGAAATTTCCTTGTGTCAAAACATTCAAATTTGCACTTTTCTATAGGATCCCACTGGATCTGAGTTGTAGGGCCACTGGCTGAGGTAGGGCAATATTGCCTAAGTTGTAGGAGATTAAAGCTCTCTGAGTTGTAGGATCCAACTGGATCTGAGCTGTAGGGCCTCTGGCCTAAGGTAGGGCAATTTGCCTGAGATGTAGGAGAGTGTAACTCTTTGAGGTAAGATCATTTGGATCAGAGGTAGGTCTATCCTACCAGCCTGAGTGTAAGGCCTTTGGTCTTAGGTAGGTGATCTATTGATCACTGAGTTATAGGCGCTTGTGGCTGAGGTGTAGGTCTTGTAGGAGACTGAGAGATCCTGAGGGATCTGAGGTGTAATCTCTTTGGAGCAGTGTTTTGGAGAATTTCCTTGACTAAAAGGAAGTTTGCAAGGTGGGAGGAGAGTGGATGTACCCATAAGTTAGGAAACCACTATAAATCTGTGTGTGCTTTTCTGTATTATTTTCTTTGTGCGGGATCTTGAAAGAAAACTATCACCAACACACTTAGTGCTAAAGGAAAAAACTAAGAAGAGAATAATAACAGTGAGATAACTTATTCACCCCCTAGGTTGTAAGCTACCATTAAAATAAAGTCTTTCAAGTGGTATCAGAGGGAGGTTACTAAAAAGGATCTAACCATCTGAGTGATTCTCCAAGGTAGCTACAGATTGTCCTTATGGGTTCAGGAGTGAACTACAAGGAGCTAGGTGCCATGAAGCTTCGTATCTGCAGGAAATAAGGTTTTGGCATCTGGAAGGAATGGGTTAGGCTGTTCATGGAAGCAACTGACCCTAAAATCTTCATAACATTTAAGGAAGGACCTTTTATTCCTATGAAAGTGTTTGTTCTGGATGTAAATGTCCAGACACCCAAGACATATGCTGAGATGACAAAGGATGAAGTCATTCTTGCCACCATAGATAAGAGGGATCAGAACATCATTGTCAGTGCAATTGATGATTCTACCCTTCAGAATCTGATTCGCTACACAAATGTAAAGGAAATGTGGGACACTCTGGTGATCTATATAGAAGGCACAGAGGAAGTCAGGGATGATAGAAAGTCCATGCATAACTGTTGAAGTTGAGACCGGGCGGTCTGTCGGTCTGGCTTGGCGGGTTATTGACCGGGCGGTCTGGCGGTTTGCCTTCAGCGGGTTGGTTGCTGTGTTGAGGTCTGAGGTCCAAGCGGTCTAGCGGTCTGTTACTGGCGACTAGGAGACCGGGCGGTCTAATGGTCTCACTTGGCGGCTTGTCTCTCTCTCTCTGGCAGTGGCCGAGCGGTTAGCCCTTCTATCTAACCGCGCGGCTTGTTCTGGTCTGATGTTCTAGCCGCCCAGATTCTTTTGTATAGTTTTAGTCCCACATCTCTTATTTGTATTCTCTCTTCTCTCCTCCATTCTATATAAGGGAGGCCATACCTTTGTAATAGATACCTTTTTCTGATAATAAAATTTCAGTTATACCATTTCCGGCTTGTTTTAGTTCGCTTCTAACATGGTATCAGAGGAATCGATCCTTTCCTCCTGATTCTGTGCTTCTCTCTGTCCGCGCGGCTTGCTTCTCCGGCTTGCGCCCTGTCCGCGCGGTCTCCTTGTCGTTGCCCTCTGTGTGCGCGACCTGTTGCCTTGTTCACTGCGACCTGTCGCCTTGTTCGCCGCGACCTATCGCCGTGTGCCTTGCCTCCTCCTGTTTGCTCTTGCTCTGGTCGTCGCGACCTGTTGCCTAGTTCGCCGCGACCTGTTGCCTAGTTCGCCGCGACCTATTGCCGTGTGCCTTACCCTCTCTCGTGCTTCTGTTCGAGCGGACTGTCTGCTTGCCGCTCGACTTCTTCCCCTTTGCTTGTTACTGCGGCTTGGTCGTGGTCTCTCTGGCCGCTGGTGTCTGACATCCTGACCGCTGTAGTTCCTCTTCTGCCTATCCGCGCGGCTTGTTTTCTAACCGCGCGGCTTCCTGTTGGATTACTCTTATGGCTCTTTCTGATGCTTCTACTGCCACCACTCCTGCTGCCACCTCTGTAGCCAATCCGGCTCCTCCTACTCCTTCCGGGAACCTTGGCACCGTTTCCAAGCTTGTCGGCTCCAACTACCCGGATTGGAGCGTCTCTTTCACCTTTCTCCTTCGCTCGCAATGCAAACGCCACCATCTCGTTGATGACCCTCCTCCTACCACTTCCCCTCTCTTTGATGACTGGGATGCGAGTGACGCTCTTGTGCGTACTTGGCTCGCAAACAGTCTATCCGATGAATGCCTTCCCATCATCCGTCATGATGAGACGGTGAAGGCCACTTGGCTTCATCTTGCTGCTTTGTATTCCAAAGGGGCTCAGACTTCCCGCATCTATACGTTGTATGCGGACCTCTTTGCCCGGCCTACCTTGTCTCCTGCTGCTGCCTACCAACAAGTTCAAGCTCTTGGGGCTGAGATTCTTCAGAATCGCCCCTTTTCTGCGGATCTGGCTCAACAACACAAGCACTTCTAGGAGCTTCTGGTTGTGTGTTATCTGCTTTGTCTTCCTGACACTTATGACATGATCCGCCAACAAATTCTGGGTGAGGCGGAATCCCCTACCTTAGATGCCACCGCTGCTCGCATCGCCGCTGTCACCTCTCTCCTTCAGCGCCCGCTTCTACCCGCTCCTTCTCCTCCGGATAACTATGCTCATCAAACTCAGCGGAGTGGCTCTGGTAGCCGCAGTCATCAGTCTGGCGGACGTCCTTCTTCCTGTTATCTCTGCTCTCACTGCGGCCGCACCGGACACACTCTTGACCGCTGCTGGACAAAACATCCCCATCTTCGCCCCTCGGGTGACTCTTCCGCCTCTTCTTCCAAACCGTCTGCTTCCGTGGTCACATCATCAGGTAGTGCCCATGTAGTCACTCAAGGTAAATGGCTTATCGACTCCGGTGCTACTAATCATATGACGGGCAATCCTCAGTGCTTCTCTCTCCTCGAACAGCATGATCGGTTGCCCCCGGTCCTCATTGCAGACGGTTCTCCCTCCCCGGTTCATGGGTCGGGAGTGGTTCATGTTACTCCGTCCCTTCGGCTAGAGGACACTCTCTATGTGCCCAAGTTTCCGTACAATCTGTTGTCGGTTACTTCTTTGTACAAGCAGCTTCAATGTTCTGTAACGTTTACTCCTTCTTCTTGCTCTTTTCAGGATCCGAGCTCCCAGCGGACGATTGCTACTGGGACTGAGATCGGCGGCCTCTACTTCCTCGACAACGTTTCCGCTTTGTCCGCCTTCTCTTCTTCTTGTACGGATCTTCTCCAGTGGCATCTCCGTCTCGGTCATCCTCCACCACGGCTTCTGCATCAGCTTCTGCCCCACCTCCCTCCCTCCACTACTCCTCTCCACTGCGAAGCATGTCAACTTGGCAAGCATCATCGTTCCTCCTTCCCGCCGAAGCAAGGTCGGGGCTCTACCCGTCCGTTTGATCTAGTCCACTCAGATATCTGGGGACCTGCTCCTACCCTTACTATTGGTCGGGGTAGTTCTTATTTTGTAACTTTTATTGATGATTTTTCTAGATGTACTTGGGTGTATCTCTTACGAGATCGCTCTGAACTTTTTAATGTATGGACCTCCTTTTATCATTTAATCAAAAATCAGTTTGGTGTTAGTGTTAAAACTTTTCGCTCTGATAATGCAAAAGAATACTTAAGTCATGCTTTTACCTCTTTCTGTGTACAACATGGCATTATTCATCAGACAAGTTGTGTCTATACGTCCCAACAAAATGGGGTGGCGGAACGCAAAAACTGTCACCTCCTCGATGTTGCTCGCACGTTAATGACTCAAATGCATGTCCCTCGCTCATATTGGGGCTATGCTGTTCTTCTTGCTTGCTATCTCATCAATCGCATTCCCTCCTCCGTTCTCTAGGGAAAACCCCTTTTTCCATCCTTTATCCTGGCAAGGAGCCTTTTCCTCTCCCTCTCCGAATCTTTGGGTGCACTGCTTTTGTGCATGTCCCATCTGCCACCCGTGATAAGCTCTCCCCTCGCTCCACCAAATGTGTTTTTCTGGGGTACTCGGTCACTCAGAAAGGCTACTGCTGCTTTGATCCTGTTCTTCGTAAACAGTTTGTCTCCGCTGACGTTACCTTCTTCGAGAATGCCTCCTACTTCTCGGATGACTCCTCTTCTCTTCCTCCCACCTCGGATTCTCCTGTTATTCCGTTCGTTCCCTCGTCTCCTACTGCGATATCCGCTCCTCCTCCGTCTCCGCCCACTCCTCTCCCTCCGCCTCTCTCTCCGCCTCCATCTCCCTCCTCTCCGCTGTCGTTGCTCTCTCCTCCTGGGCCAGCTCTCTCTGCCACGGATGCTCTGGATGCCGAGGAGCACGCCGACCTGGATCTTCCTGTAGCTCTTCGCAAAGGGGTGCGGACGTGTACCCTACACCCCCTTGCTGCTGTTGTTTCATATAATCGCCTTACCCCTTCTCGTAGGGCCTTTGCACTGGCTATCTCTGCTACTACCACACCTAGTTCCTACCAGGAGGCCCTGGCCATTCCTCACTGGAAGCTGGCCATGGATGAGGAAATGGCGACCCTCACAGAGCGGGGTACCTGGACTCTTGTCCCTCCTCCCCTTGATACAGATGTTGTTGGCTGTCGATGGGTCTTTGTAGTCAAGTTTGGCCCAGATGGCACTGTAAACCGTTACAAAGCTCGTCTGGTGGCTAAGGGCTTTACTCAAACCTATGGGGTTGATTACTTTGACACCTTCTCTCCCGTGGCTCGTCTCAGCACTATACGGGTCCTTCTCTCTGTGGCAGTCAACAAAGACTGGCCCCTTTCCCAGCTGGATATCAAGAATGCCTTCCTTTATGGTGATCTTCAGGAGGCCGTCTACATGGAGCAACCTCCAGGGTATGTTGCTCAGGGGGAGACACGAGTCTGCCGGCTATAGAAGGCAATCTATGGCCTCAAGCAGAGCCCTCGAGCTTGGTTTGACAAATTCAGCAGCATCATGGCGGCCGTTGGTTTTGCTCGCAGCGCTGCTGATCACTCTCTATTTATTCGCAAAACCTCTTCGGGACTGGTGGTTCTTGCAGTATATGTGGATGATATTCTTCTCACTGGTGATGACCAGGAAGGGGTAGCCTTGACAAAGCGGCATCTTCGCCAACATCTTGTCACGAAAGATATGGGTTCTCCGAAGTACTTTTTGGGGATCGAAATCTCTCGGAAGCCCAACTCTTTAGTCCTCTCTCAGCGTAAGTATGCTCTTGATATTTTAAAAGAAGCAGGATTGACTGGGGCCAAACCTGCCCGATGTCCAATGGCTGTTGGAGAAGACAAAACCTGGACAGATGGTTCGCCTCTTCTTTCAGATGCTTCGCGGTACAGGCGTCTGGTTGGTAAGCTCATATACCTCACCGTGACTAGGCCCGACATCTCCTATGCTGTGGGCAAGGTGAGTCAATTCATGCAAGCTCCCAGGGAGTGCCATCTACAGTCCGCCTTGCGGATCTTGGAGTACGTCAAAGCAGCCCCTGGGAAAGGATTGCTCTTTCAGAAGAATGGTCATCTGAGGGTTGAAGCTTACTCAGATGCAAGTTACGCTGATGACAAAGGGGACCGCAAGTCTACCTCCGGTTTCTGTACCTTTGTTGGGGGCAATCTGGTAAGTTGGAAGAGCAAGAAGCAATCTGTTGTCTCCAGGTCCAGTGCTGAAGCTGAGTATCGGAGTATGGCATCGACCACTTGCGAGCTAAAGTGGCTACGGGCTCTCATGTTGGATTTAGGAGAGGTCTACAACCATCCTCTACCTATGTTCTGTGACAACAAGGCTGCTATATATATCTCCAAAAATCCAGTCTTCCATGAGAGAACCAAACACATTGAGGTCGACTGTCATTTCATTCGTGAAGAGATTCTGAAGGAACAAATTTGCACTCCCTTCGTCACGTCTGAAAAAGAGCTGGCTGACATCTTCACCAAGCCAGTATCCGCCTCATTTCTTCATATATGTGACAAGCTGGGCATGATCGACATATATGCTCCAGCTTGAGGGGGAGTGTTGAAGTTGAGACCGGGCGGTCTGTCGGTCTGGCTTGGCGGGTTATTGACCGGGCGGTCTGGCGGTTTGCCTTCAGCGGGTTGGTTGCTGTGTTGAGGTCTGAGGTCCAAGCGGTCTAGCGGTCTGTTACTGGCGACTAGGAGACCGGGCGGTCTAACGGTCTCACTTGGCGGCTTGTCTCTCTCTCTCTGGCAGTGGCCGAGCGGTTAGCCCTTCTGTCTAACCGCGCGGCTTGTTCCGGTCTGATGTTCTAGCCGCCCAGATTCTTTTGTATAGTTTTAGTCCCACATCTCTTATTTGTATTCTCTCTTCTCTCCTCCATTCTATATAAGGGAGGCCATACCTTTGTAATAGATACCTTTTTCTGATAATAAAATTTCAGTTATACCATTTCCGGCTTGTTTTAGTTCGCTTCTAACAATAACCAGGAGTATGAAGCTTTCAGATAGTCTAAGGGAGAAGACATAGCCACCTGTTATGAAAATTTTTTTAGGATAGTGAATGAACTAAGGACTTATGGAAGGATCTTTAGTCATTATGAGCTAAATGATAAGTTCCTTAGGTCTCTCACCAGATACTGGGACACAAAAATATGTTCCATCAGAGAAGTGGCCAAGCTGGGTGACACTCCACCCCACACCCTATTTTGTAAACTGCTCTCATATGAGATGTAGTTAGCAGCTAGGAAAGAGGAAGAGACAAACTGCAAGTCTCAAGCCAAAGAGAAGTCTGTGGCCTTCAAAGCTGAAGCCATAAAGAAAAGTAGAAGGAAGACCCCTTCTCCTTCAAGAAGACCAACAGATTCAGACTGCTCTGAATCAGAAGCATCAGACATCAGATGTTTGATGAGGACTTTGCTGTCTTCTCGAGGCAGCTCCATAGGATGATGATGAAGAAGCACTAGAAGAGTAGGCCCTCCTCCTCAGCACATCACTAGAATAAATCCTCCAAGGAGGACTGGTATGGATCTAAGCCCAGTAAATAGAATTCCACTAATATTAATTGTTACTGTTGCAGCAAGCTTAGGCATATCATTATTTATATTGCCCAGTGAAGAGAAGGGAATATAGTGAGAAGAAATCTCACCAAAAGCACAAGGGCAAGAAAGAAAAGTCCATTGTGACTAAAAAGAGAAAAGTTGGACAGACTCATCATCATCTGAGTCTGAAGAAGAGAATGCTTACATTGGGCTTGTTGTTGTTGCTGTTGCTGCTAAAGATAAAGCTATTATAGCAGGAGAAGTCTATCCTCCACAGAGGATAGGAATCAGGGCCCCTTTGACACTATCAGACAGTGACTCAGAGGTGGATGAATATGCCCGCAACTGTAGAGGGATGATGGAAATGACTGATGAAGAGGGCCGCTAGGATCAGCCTGGTCAAAGTAAGGTACATTCCATATCCAGTTCTATGTATAGGTATGAGACTAGTCCTTGTACAGAAGCCACTTCTTCTAATGGTGTAGATGATTCTGGCTCAGAAGGTGATGTCAATCAATTGATTGACAGATATGCTAAACTTCTTGATGCCTTTAAAAAGTGAAAGAAGTTGACTAAGAAACAGGCTAAGGAGATTATATCTCCTTAGCCAGTTACTTCCCATCTTACTGA
This sequence comes from Platanthera zijinensis, assembly GCA_039513925.1. Classification (NCBI taxonomy): domain Eukaryota; kingdom Viridiplantae; phylum Streptophyta; class Magnoliopsida; order Asparagales; family Orchidaceae; genus Platanthera; species Platanthera zijinensis. The sequence goes on from CM077093.1 coordinate 67,261,122, forward strand.
AACAGCTTCAGTGCTGAATTATATCATGAGGGAACTCAGTCAACTGAAAACCCTTTCAGACATCCAGATGGAGGCTATCAAGAGCAAGAATAGTCTCATTAGAGATCTCGAGGAAAATCTCCAGAGGGAGAAAGATATTGTGGCCAGTTTCTCTCAGCCCAATACAGTGTTGCCCTTGATAGACTCCTTCTCCTCATAGAAGGGTAAGAAGGGGTTGGGCTTTAAGGGTAACATAATACCAGCCCATCCCAAAGGAAAAGGGAAAGCTCCAGTTGTGCCAATGGCATCTAGGCCACCTATCCCATTCAAGAGGGTGATATTCCCTTCAAATAGGTATGACCAGGAAAGTATATATGATCAGTATATGAATGGTGCATCCACAAGTATAACAAAAGTTGTTCTCAGCCATTGTGGAAGGTATAGCAGGGTAAGTGTCTTTAAGGCTGCCCATGAATAAATTCAAATGGCTCATCATAGACCATTTGTTTTTGGTGTTACAGCCCCCTCTCTCAAAAATGTGGTTGCAGCCCATTCTCAGGACCTGACAGTACAAAATCTGACTAAGGGTCTGTCTGTCAGCTTGCCTAATATGGATGTTTCTGATGCTATCAAGAGCACACTGCCTGAAAATAAAGATGTTGCTGATAGGATTTAGAATAGGCCACACAAGCCAGCAAGAAGACTAACCTTCAGTCAAATCCATGTTGAAAGAAATCTAAAAATGGGTTCTACACCTCTTCCTTCTGTTAAGACTGCAGTCAATCCAGCTATAAGGCCTACATAGAAAAGAAGATACAACATACATGATTGTTGCAGCTATGTAAAGGTAGGCCATTATGCCTTTGACTACTGGCATAATCCTAATGTGGCTAGGACCAGAGTTAGTCCACCAGTCAGAAAACTTACTGGTGGACATGTTCACTTTCAGACTAATATGCACTTAGGACCCAATAAATATTAGGGTCCTAAGGTAAAGTTAACTGTACATTGTAGGTTAGTAAGAGTGTTCATACCCCTATATGACACTTGGACAGTTGTTGTTTTAGGCACATGAATAGGACAAGGAGCAACTTGAAGGAGTACACTCCAGTAAAAGATGGACCCAAAGTAATTTTTGGTGGTCCAGATAGAGGGGCAACGAGAGGCAATGGTAAGATCACCAATGGCATTGTCACCATCACTAAGGTGGCTTATGTTGAAGGGTTACAACACAACCTTATAAGCATAAGCCAGCTCTCTGATCTTAGCTATGTTATCACAAGGATGAGTGCCTAATCAGGAGGTCAAGTGACCAAGAGGTCATATTGATAGGCACTAGGAGTGGAAATGTTTATTACTTAAACTTTCTATTTTTAAATATAGACTCTCCTATCTGTCTAGTGGCAAATAAGATAGCCTCTTATTGTGTCCTATGGCACAAGAGGCTAGCCTATGTAAATTACAAGACTATTGGTAAGCTCTTCAGTCAAGAGCTAGTTAGGAATGGTCCCAATGTGAAGTGCTCCAAGGAGGGCATGTGTTATGCTTGTCAAAAGGGCAAGCCGACAAAAGATTCCTTTAAGGGCATTGGGAACAATGATTCTGTGAGGTGCCTATACCTCCTGTATATGAACTTGTTTGGTCCTATGCCAGTTCATAGTCTTGGTAGGAAGGTCTGCACCATTGTGGTGGTTGATGACTTTTTTCGGTTTGTTTGGGTGTTCTTCCTCAAAATAAAGAATGAAACCCTTGATATCTTCGTTAAGTTTGTCAAGCAAATTCAGAATGAGTTCAACAGCTCTATGGTCAAAATCAGAAGTGACCATAGGTCTGAATTCTAGTCTGATAGCATAATAAGGTTCTGTGAAGAGCATGAGATTCATCAAGAATTCTCTTCACCTAGAACACCCCAGCAAAATGGGATTGTTGAGAGGAAAAATAGAACTCTCATAGATATTCCCTCTATTCAGGCAGTGTGCTCTTGATAGCATCAGAAACATCCATATTAGGCAAGCTGACAGACTGACCCTTAGTCAAATTTTGTACTGACAGGTCCTGAGAATGGGCTGCAGCCACATTTTTGAGAGAGGGGGTTGTAGCACCAAAAAAAATGGTCTATGATGGGCCATTTGAATTTCTTCATGGGCAGCCTTAAAGGCACTTACCCTGCTATACCTTCCACAATGGTTGAGAACATCTTTTGTTCTACTTGTGGATGCACCATTCATATACTGACCATATATACTTTCCTGGTCATACCTGTTTGAAGGGAATATAACCCTCTTGAATGGGATAGGTGGCCTAGATGCCATTGGCATAACTGGAGCTTTCCCTTTTCCTTTGGGATGGGCTGGTCTTATGTTACCCTTAAAGCCCAACCCCTTCTTACCCTTCTGTGAGGAGAAGGAGTCTATCAAGGGCAACACTGTATTGGGCTGAGAGAAACTGGCCACAATACCTTTCTCCCTCTGGAGCTTTTCCTCGAGATCTCTAATGAGACTATTCTTTCTCTTGATAGCCTCCATCTAGATGCCTGAAAGGGTTTTCTGTTGACTGAGTTCCCTCATGATCTAATTTAGCACAGAAGCTGTTTCAGTAAGCTGGGAAGCAACTGGCTGAGGAGATAGAATCTCCTTTGCATATTTCTTCTTCTTTCACTTTTTAAAGGCATCAAGAAGTTCAGCATGTCTGTCAATCAATTGATCGACATCACCTTCTGAGCCAGAATCATCTTCACAATTAGATGAAGAGGCTTTTGTGCAAGGACTAGTCTCATACCCAGATATAGAACTGGATAAGGAATGTACCTTACTTTGACCAGGCTGATCCTGGCGTCCCTCTTCATAATTCATTTCCATCAGCCCTCTATAGTTGTGGGCATCTACATCCACCTCTGAGTCACTGTCTGATAGTATCAGAGGGGCCCTGATTCCTATCCTCAGTGGAGGATAGACTTCTCCTGCTATAACAGCTTTCTCTTTAGCAGCAGCAACAACAACAACTAGCTCAATGTAGGCATCCTCTTATTCAGACTAAGATGATGATGAGACTGTCCAACTTTTCTCTTTCTTAGTCACAAAGGACTTTTCTTTCTTGCCCTTGTGCTTTTGGTGATATTTCTTCTCACTATCTTCCCTTCTCTTCACTGGGCAATAAACAATGATATGCTCAGGCTTGCTGCAGCAGTAACAATTAATATTAGTGGAATTCTATTTACTGGGTTTAGATCCATACATGTCCTCCTTGGGGGATTTATTCAGTGATGTGCTCAGGAGGAGGGCCTACTCTTCTAGTGCTTCTTCATCATCATCCTATGGAGCTGCCTAGAGAAGACATCAAAGTCCTCATCAGACATCTGATGTCTGATGCTTCTGATTTAGAGCAGTCTGAATCTGTTGGTCTTCTTGAAGGAGAAGGGGTCTTCCTCCTACTTTTCTTTATGGCTTCATCATTGAAGGCCACAGACTTCTCTTTGGCTTGAGACTTGCAGTTGGTCTCTTCCTCTTTCCTAGCTGTTAACTACATCTCATATGAGAGCAGTTTACCAAATAGGGTGTGGGGTGGAGTGTCACCCAGCTTGGCCACTTCTCTGATGGAACATATTTTTGTGTCCCAGTATCTGGTGAGAGACCTAAGGAACTTATCATTTAGCTCATAATGACTAAAGATCCTTCCATAAGTCCTTAGTTCATTCACTATCCTAAAAAAAATTTCATAGCAGGTGGATATGTCTTCTCCCTTAGACTGTCTGAAAGCTTCATACTCCGGGTTAAGCATGGACTTTCTATCATCCCTGACTTCCTGTGTAATTTCCATATATATCACCAGAGTGTCCCACATTTCCTTTATATTTGTGCAGTGAATCAGATTCTGAAGGGTAGAATCATCAATTGCACTGACAATGATGTTTTGAGCCCTCTTATCCATTGTGGCAAGAATGACTTCATCCTTTATCATCTAAGCATATGTCTTGGGTTTCTGGACATTTACATCCAGAACAGACACTTTTATGGGAATAAAAGGTCCTTCCTTAACTGTTATGAAGATTTTAGGGTCAACTGCTTCCATGAACAGCCTAACCCATTCCTTCTAGAAGCCAAAACCTTATTTCCTGCAGATAGGAAGCTTCATGGCACCTAGCTCCTTGTAGTTCACTCCTGAACCCATAAGGACAATCTGTAGCTACCTTGGAGAATCACTCAGATGGTTAGATCCTTTTTTAGTAACCTCCCTCTGATACAACTTGAAAGTATTTATTTTCATGGTAGCTTACAACCTAGGGGGTGAATAAGTTATCTAATTGTTATTATTCTCTTTTTAGTTTTTACTTTAGCACTAAGTGTGTTGGTGATAGTTTGCTTTCAAGATCCTGCATAAAGAAAATAATACAGAAAAGCACACATAGATTTATAGTGGTTTCCTAACTTATGGGTACATCCACTCTCCTCCCGCCTTGTAAACTTCATGTTAGTCAAGGAAATTCTCAAAAACACTGCTCCAAAGAGATTACACCTCAGATCCCTCAGGATCTCTCAGTCTCCTCCAAGACCTACACCTCAGCCACAAGGTCCTACAACTCGGTGAACAGTAGGTCACCTACCTCAGGCCAAAGGCCTTACACTAAGGCTAGTAGGATAGACCTACCTCTAATCCAAATCATCCTACCTCAAATATTTACACTCTCCTACATCTCAGGCAAATTGCCCTACCTTAGGACAGAGGCCCTACAGCTCAGATCCAGTTGGATCCTACAACTCAGAGAGCTTTACACTCCTAAAACTTAGGCAATATTGCCCTATCTCAGGTCAGTGGCCCTACAGCTCAGATCCAGTGGGATCCTATAGAAAAGTGAAATTTTGAATGTTTTGACACAGGGAAATTTCTCTGTGTCAAAAGCTAGGGCTGAGTTATCTCAGCACTATCTTACTTTACAACAGTAGGAAGAAGTTCTCCCTCTGCTGGAAGAAACTCAGAATGAAGATTCTGATCTTGTTGAAGAAGAAGATGAACTTGTGTTCTTCGATCAACAAACTGCCACTGGAGAATGATGGCTCTACTTTGTTCCTCTATCAGAGATCTTTCTAATTATGCTGTAGTAGATGAATAATCAGCAGCTCACTAAACTTTTTGTTCCTACAGGAAGACTTCAAGATCATTCTTGGCAATAATAGCGAGAGAGATGAAGTCCGACCACAACCTTTTTAAAATTGATAAATCCCTAAAAGTCATTTTTCATCTTGGCCCATCTCTTCCTTTTGTTGTTCTCCGATCAACAGCTCTTAGAGATTAATGGGCCCCACCTGCAGCTTCCAGCTGCACCTTGCTTTAACTGAAGAGGACGTATAGTAGCTTCTCTGCAGAGTTTTTCATGTTCTGTAGCTTCTCCATACTTGATTTGAAAGCAGTTGACTTTGTCGATTTTGCTGACATTAGCACCTGTGGATTTAGCTAAAATTGAGCATCAGTAGAATAGGAATTGAGTGAATGAGCTTCACTCAATGCAAAGACACTTAGACAGAATTTTGTTTATCTAGGCGTTGACAGCGTTGAGTGAGCACGCCTCACTCAACAGTTTTTGCCTTAGAACATTCTTTAGCCTTTTCTGCTTCTTCAGCATCTTAAGATTTGAGATCGTTGAGTGAGCACGCCTCACTCAACACCTTTTTCTTTTAGCCAGATTTTCTGAATCATGGCACTGAGAACGTTGAGTGATCATGACTCACTCAACTCTTTCAGCCTTAGCCAGATTTTTCTCCACCTTAGAGTTGAGAGAGTGAGCTCCACTCAACGCATTTGGACTTAGCCAAATTTCTATGCCTGAAAACACAGGTTCTGACTGAATGAGATACAGTCAATGCTTTAACACATGGAATTGAGTGAGCTTTTCTCATTCAATTCTTGTGGACTTAGTCAAATTTCAGCATAGATTTTTTGTGGATTTGATTGACTGAGCTTGTCTCACAGCCTTTTGTTGTATGGCATTGAGTGAGCAGACCTCACTCAACGCCTGTGTACTTAGCCACTTTCTCAGCTTGCCACTCCTTTGGTTTTGACTATATAGGCTCCACTCAGCGCTATAATTCATTTGGCATTGAGTGAGTAACCTTCACTCAACGCCTGTGGACTTAGACAGATTTCTGTCTGTCCAAAGATTAGGTAAGTGTTTACCTGACTTAGCCACTTAGGCTACCTATCCCATCATTGTTTTTAGGACAAACCTACATGTATGAACTTGAACATATATTAAATATACCATTGTGTATGCTCATTGATATATTTGACTTCTTCAAATCTAGGACATTGTGGCAATGGACCCAACACTCAACGATGTATCCTTTATCATATAGCTGACTTATGCTTATAAGATTATGGTGTAATCCTTTAACATAAGCTACAGCTGTGAAAGAGACTACGTCGTTGGAAATCATATCGTAACCTTTTGTTGTTCCCCTGTCTGACACTCCAAAGATCACTTTTGGTCCATCTTTGACTAGGGTATACTCAAGTAAAAGGCTTCTTGTCCTGGTCATGTACCGAGTGTAACACCTCTACCCGTCACGTGTAATATAATAGAGGGTTCGGCCAGGGCCCTACACCATATTCCATAAACAGATGGAAAAGTTACTAAATAATATCAAAGACCATCGAACCCTAACATAGAGCATTCTAGCGGAGGCTTCATGGTTGAAAACTTGAACTCAATAAGAATAGAAATATCCATGACTACCATTTAGGAATGTATACAACCAAACACACAAGGTACATGGACTTATGGCCTAACAAGTTTCTCTCAGGCGCCGCCATGTTGGAGTAATTTGCCAACAGGACACGTGTGTGTGGGACCGACCCCGTGGCTTTCCCCATCGCGTTCCTGGTCTGGGTGTTGACCCCGGTGGGCCCTCTGTGGCGGAATATCCCTACGGTCCTATGGTTGGGATTAGTCCCACATCGCTCGCAGTGCTCACTCCTCCGTGTTTATGTACCCCGCCACCCTTCATCTCAATACCTGGGTTTTGAGATGAACTGTTGGGTTGGCGGGTTCTCACATGGTATCAGAGCCAGGTTGTCCTGCTTTGGGGGTGTGTTGGAGTAATTTACCAACAGGACACGTGTGTGTGGGACCGACCCCGTGTCTTTCCCCATCGCATTCCTGGTCTGGGTGTTGACCCTGGTAGGCCCCCTATGGCGGAATATCCCCGCGGTCCTGTGGTTGGGATTAGTCCCACATCGCACGCAGTGCTCGCTCCTCTGTGTTTATGTACCCCGCCACCCTTCATCTCAACACCTGGGTTTTGAGATGCGATATGGGTGGGCGGGTTCTCACATGGTATTAGAGGGAGGTTGTCCTGTTGCGGGGGTGTGTTGGAGTAATTTACCAACAGGACATGTGTGTGTGGGACCAACCCTGTAGCTTTCCCCATCGCGTTCCTAGTCTGGGTGTTGACCCCGGTGGGCCCCCTGTGGCGGAATATCCCCACGGTCCTGTGGTTGGGATTAGTCCCACATCACTCGCAGCGCTTGGTCCTCGGTGTTTATGTACCCCGCCACCCTTCATCTCAACACCTGGGTTTTGAGATGCGATATGGGTGGGCGGGTTCTGACAGTAAATAAAACATAGCCTTCGAGGGCAGCAGCGCAACCTGGGCTTCAGCCCACTATTTCCCGCTTGGGCCAGCACCACCTACAAAGAATCAATCCATCAAGCGGTGGAAAATAGGGCAACGGTCAGCATTCAGGTGACCAATTATAACAACCCTGTCCTTGGCACGAGATAGCGGAATTGCTTCCCTGCAAAGCATTTTATTCACACAACATATATATAATGATTCAACAAGGATGTGCACAATCGCAAGTCAATAAATATCACAAACGTCGGCACGACGACCCGACATTCCGTGCACTCAGGACACATTATTGGTGTACCAAAAATCAGGTCCCACCACCATTTAGAGGTCCCAAACATGACGATTCATTATGATCATTACTATTCTTTATGGCGCGCAGGCCAAAGACTCTCGTTATGTGATCCTAACAGGGCCTTAAGCACCCACTGTTAGACAACCATAATGTGGGTACAGATCCACCTTTCTCGTTACTCAAATTCGTCAGACTCAAGCCTGGACTGACGCGGGTATGGCTTCACCTTTCCCGACATTCCATCGTTACAGCCCAACAGCTCAACTTCACACAAAATGGCACTCACGGCCACAAGAGTTGAACACCAAGCACCAACTCTCAAAGATTTTTCCTGGATTTCCTCCAGTACTTCCTACTGCACCAAGCTATAGGTATCCACCAAGCATTTCATACAAGCAATCAATTTATCCGGAGTCTTCTCCGATTTGCTAACAAAGCGTCACCAATCCAGACCAACTTGTCCAGATGGGCTTAACACAGCATGCCTAACCGTACTACTCACTTCCAGTTCTAATGTAAGATAATAAGGGATGAACCACCGATCCCAAGGGAATCACTTCGCCATCCACCCTTTGGTGGAGGATTCATACGCAAATGCAGGAAAGAAGGACTTCACTTGTCTAAGAAATAAATCGTTACCCTTGGAAGACATTTTGGCGCCATGGAGAAAACTAAACGGTTCGAAAGCACCGCAATGCTCTAGCCTCCGCAGATCCGAACTCAGCTCGCAATTTGGATCACTATAGCACCACCGGCGGCCAAATTTCTCCTCTTCTTCCTTCCCTTGCTCTCCTCTCTCTCTTCTTCTTAGAAAGAGAATGGTAATAATAGAATGAGAAATAAATCATCCTTTTCCGCACTTAACCCTTCAGGAATTACCCAGGGCCGTTAGATCTTCATCAAAGGAAACGAGCGGCTCAGATTTTCTCTGAAAAAAATCTTCCCCGGGCTGACACAGCTTGTGTCACGCCCGTTTCATAGGTCGTGTACTTTAAGCGGCAAACAACCGACTCAAACCAGAACAGTACACGGTCTTAGACACGCCCGTGTCAATCTCCTAACATGCCCGTGTCACTCAGTACACGCTCGTGTTGAGGGGTGTGTCCCTCAATCGACACAGGACCAACAAATCCCGAAAAGGACAAGGGTCCCCAACACGGCCGTGTCAACTTTGACACGCCCGTGTCGACCAGTACACGCCTGTGCTCCAGGCCGTGTACTTCTGTCGGCACCGCCCGAAATAACCCAAGAATGACACGGGTATTTGACACGCCCGTGTCACCAACCGACACGCCCGTATCATCACTGTTCATACCCGTGTTTTCCAGTCGTGTTCCACACTTGATACAACTAGGATAACACAGAGCAGGACACAGCTCTGGACACGCCCGTGTCCCAGACCGTGTTACCTTAATTGGGTTTTGGGGTATTACAACTCTCCCCCCCCCCCCCTAAGAGAATTTCGTCCCAAAATTGCTAACTCACGCAGTTCGCAGCAAACAAAATATTTTACAAAATATTCCCTTTGTTCAAATCATAAGGTTACAACAGCCTCACATAAATAGCTTGGGAAATTCAGTACGCATGGTTTACTCCTTCTCCCATGACAACTCCTCATGGCCACAGTTGTCCTACCGGACCTTGACCATCCCGATAGTTTTGTTTTGTAGTTGTTTAACCGTCGTATCCTCGATCCGAATAGGCCTAACCTTCATCATTATCCCACTATCGATTGATACTTGATCTGCAACAACCACCTGTGATGGTTCTTTCACCGCTTTCCTCAACACCGAGACATGAAACACATCATGTAAACTACTCAGCTCTAGCAAAAGTGCTAACTGATAGGCAGCTTCACCAACACACTCTACCACTTCAAATGGTCCCAGATACCTCGGGCTCAGCTTTTTCAAACGCCGTATCCTGGACACACCTTTAAAGGGTTTAATCTTTAAGTGCACCCAATCACCCACCGCAAACTCCACGTTTGGGTTCTTGACATTATAATACTTAGCATGCCTGTCTTGAGCCACCAACAGCCTTTCTCGAATCAACCGTATAATTGAGTTGGCATCATCCATCTCCTTTCGCTTGTAAAACTTTATTTCGCCAGTCTCCGCCCAAGCCAAAGTTGTACGGCATTTCCTATCATATAAAGCCTCAAAGGGCACCATCTAGATACTAGCTTGGTAGCTATTATTGTAGGCGAACTCAATCATAAAGAGATGATCTTCCCAACTCTTCCCGAAGTCCAGCGCACACATTTAGAGCATATCCTCCAACGTCCTATTGGTCCTTTCGGTCTGACCATCCGTCTGAGGATGAAAGACCGTGCTGAAATGTAATTTCGTACCCAATAGTTGGTGGACTAATCTCCAATATCCCAAAGTGAAACGCTCATCTTGATCACTAACGATGCTACGTGGAAAACCGTGCAATCGAACAACAGTATCCACATACATCTTTGCCAACTTTTCAACTGAATCGTCCTTCCGGTTCGGGATAAAGTGCGACGCCTTAGTTAACTAGTCGACAATCACCCAAACCGCATCATTTCCACACTGTGATCTCGGCAACCCATGCACGAAATCCATGGAAATATCATCAAATTTCCACACAGGGATAGGGAACAATTTCAGAAAACCTTCCGATTTTTGGCATTCAGCCTTTACTAAGGAACAGGTTTGACATTTAGCAACATAGTGCGATATGTCCTTCATTCCAGGCCACCAGAAAATTTTCTTCAGATCCTTATACATCTTCATGCTCCCGAGATGAATCGAATACTTTGTGAAGTGGGCTTCATACATTATTTCTTCACGAAGTTTACCCCTATCTGGGACATACAAACGATCGTCCTTCCGAAAAAGGTCGTCATTAAATGAAAACTGAGAATCCGCACTTTTCGTTGCATAGCGTTGTAGACTTTCATCAAGTGTTGTTGCTTGCCGAACTCTATCCTCCAGGTCACACTTTACCTCCGTCCAATTTAAGCACGCATTTGCAGTGGAATTCTTTTCAACACAAGAAATATCTAATGCTTCTTGTTCTCGAATTAGGCTTTCATCATGTCTTAGCAACCAATTTGCCCTTACCAGAGTCCTACCACTCAAGGCATCCGCGACTACATTCCCTTTACCGGGAGTATAATGAATCTGGAAGGTATAGTCACCAAGAAACTCCATCAACCTTCTCTGTCGCATATTAAGCTCCTTCTGGTCCAACAGATATTTCAGGCTCTTATGGTCCATGAATATATCCACTTTCACTCCATATAGGTAATGATGCCACAGTTTAAGAGCAAATATAACCACCTCCAACTCCAAATCATGGACGGGGTAATTTCTTTCGTGCACCTTCAACTACCGTAAGCCATATATTATCACCTTTCCGAACTGTAGAAGAACTCAGCCTAAGCCGCTCCCTGACGCATCACTATACACCTCAAAGTCGTGTTGACCACATGGCAATGTCAAGATTGGCGCCATGGTCAAACGACTCGTTAGCTCTTTGAAAGCTCGTGCACACTCGGGCGTCCAAACAAACTTCTGATCCTTCCTCGCCAGTGTGGTGAGAGGCAAGGCTATCCTCAAGAAGTTCTCTACGAAGCGCATGTAGTAGCCCGCAAGCCCAAGGAAACTCCTGACTTCTGTTACTGTAGTGAAAACAGGCCACTCCCGAATAGCAACTATCTTGGAAGGATCCACCGCAATGCCCTCTCCACTAACCACATGGCCAAGGAAAGCCACTGACGACAGCCAAAACTCACACTTAGAGAACTTGGCGTAGAGCTTTTTTTCCTCAGGGTGTGCAACACCATCTGCAAAAGATTTTCATGATCTTCTTCAGATTGGGAGTATACGAGGATATCATCAATAAAGACGATCACAATGAGGTCCAAGTATTTCCTAAACGTCTGATGCATTAAGTCCATAAATACCTATGGCGCATTAGACAGCCCAAACGGCATTACTGTGAACTCATAGTGACCATAGCGTGTTCCAAAGGTTATTTTGGGTATGTCACTTTCACGAACTCTCAACCGATAATAACCTGACTTCAAATCCAACTTGGAGTATACAGTCGAGCTAACTAACTGATCAAACAAGTCGTCAATCCGTGGAATCGGATACTTATTCTTTTCCGTCAGTTTGTTCAGTTCTCTATAGTCAATACATAGACGCAAGCTACCGTCCTTCTTTTTCACAAAGAGAACTGGCGCGCACCAAGGTGACTGACTTGGGCGTATATAGCCTTGCTCTAGCAATTCTTGTAACTGAACTTTCAGTTCCACCATTTCCTTTGGCGCTACCCGATAAGGCGAGCGGGCCACAGGTTTCGCACCTAGCACAAGCTCGATAGAGAAGTCGATTTCCTATTGGGGAGGTAACCCCAAAATGTCTTTCGGAAACACATCAGCATATTCTGATACAATCGGCACCTCACTCATACTGGCCTTCGGCTCCACTACCTCTACGAGTGTGAAGAATAACTCTGCACCCTTCCGAACTGCCTTAACGACTTGGAGAGCAGATATCAATATCCTACGCGTCCCTCGCATGCCATTGAACTTAGCCTCTTGTTCGGTATCCTGCCCCAGTGTAACTTCTTTTGAAGTGCATTCTATACAGGCATGCTGCTCTGAAAGCCACTCCATACCAAAGATTATATCGAACTCTGATATCGGCAATACTGATGTTTCCACCTTGAAATCATGACTTCCTATCTTTACCTCAACACAATAATATTTATCCGCGCACATCAAACATCTATTAGGTAGTAACACCATCATACTGTCTGTCATGGTCCGTATAGACACCCCGATTCGCAAAACAAAATCTTCAGACAGAAACGAATGTAAAGCAACCATATCGAACAAGGCTCGTGTCGAATATTCCCGTATAAGGACAAAACATATCACACCAAGATTAAAACAAGTACAGCACAAAGCATAAAGTAAAACTATAAACTACTCTCACCTGTGACAACATCGGCCTGCTTGATGGCCTCCTGTTGTCCAAGATTGTAAACTCGGGGCTACGCCTGTGATGTAGAAGACTCCACCATAGCCTTCCCTTTTTCCGCATAGGATGCACCCAGCTTCTTCTCGCCTTTTGGAGGGCCAACTCGACACTCCCGAGCATAGTGTCCCAGCTTTCCACACATATAGCAAGTGCGAGGACCATAACCAGAAGGTATCTCTGAAACAACCACTGAAGGAGTTTTTCCAGTAGATTTGGACTTTTTCCCTCATCTCTTTCGGTACCCAGACTTCTCCAGACGCGGTGGCTTGATCTCTGGCTTTGTAACAGCCAAGTTCACCTTGCCCTGCCCTCTTTTCATGTCCTTCTCCAAAGACTGAGCCGTACAGACCAATGCTTGAAACCCTTGGTTCATAGAACTCGAGAGCAGATATCGTAGCTCATCTTGTAGTCCCCCATAGAACTGACTGGTCTTACGCTCCTCTTCAGCAAAAATAGTACCTGCATACTGTCCCAAATGCGTAAACTCATGAAGGTAGTCATCCACACTATGTTCTCCTTGGGTCAATCATTGGAACTCCAACTCCATAGCAATTCTCTACTGCATCGGCAGATGCTTTGCTAATAACAACTGAGAGAACTCTTCAATCGAGACCTCCGCCAATTGTCTGCCTGCCAAGTGATGCAGTTCCACCTCATCCCACCACAGCCGAGCCTCTCCTTCAAGTAGGAAAGTGGTTAAAGTTACTTTATGTTCCTCCTCAACTCTGAGAGCTGTCAAGAATCTCTTAATCCTTGTGAGCCAATCCTCCGCTTAGGCTTGGGAACCCGCCCAGGTAAAAGTAGGAGGATTGAAGCTCATGAACTGCTTCAATTGTTGATCTACTGTCTGCGGATCAACCACAACTTCTACTGGTTCTTGCCTTACCCCAGCATGCATTGGCACCATTGCAGGTCGCGCCTGCCCAGCCTACTGAGCATTCATAACAGCAAGTACTGTCTCCGTAATCAAACGTACAGTTTCGGCGGATGGAGGAGGTGTGGACACCTCAGCTGGTGTCGCACTTTCAACAGAACATTGAGGTTCCGACTGACCCGCAACACTTCTAGTCACCTATATGTGTAGAAACACAATTTAGCGATTATTCAAACGGTAAACATACAAAAAGGAACACACAAGTTCTGCAAATAAGTGTATTTTCATTCCTAAGTGGACATTCTTAAGTTTATTTTATGTGTTAAACGGCAGTACTTACGCGTGCTTGCCACCCCTCAAAAGAATTCGACTACAAATTCATAAGAGGCAGACCAACATGCTGATACCAAATTGTAACATCTTTACCCGTCACGTGTAATATAATAGAGGGTCCGGCCGGGGCCCCACACCATATTCCACAAACAGACAGAGAAGTTACTAAATAATATCAAAGACAATCGAACTCTAACACAGAGCATTCTAGCGGAAGCTTCATGGTTGAAAACTTGAACTCAATAAGAACAGAAATGTCCACTACTACCATTTAGGAATGTATACAACCAAACACACAAGGTACATGGCCTTATGGCCTTACAAGTTTCTCTTAACAAAAGTGTGGTTTACAAACATCGGCGCACAGGCCGGCCACACATGAATAAGAGTAAACAAAACATAGCCTTCGAGGGCAGCAGCGCAACCTGGGCTTCAGTCCACTATTTCCCTCTTGGGGCAGCACCACCTGCAAAGAATCAATCCACCAAGCGGTGGAAAACAGGGCAACGGTCAGCATTCATCTGACCAATTATAACGATCCTGTCCCCAGCACGGGACAGCGAAATTCCTTCCCTGCAAACAATTTTATTCACACAGCATATATGTATAACGATTCACCAAGGACGTGCACAACCGCAAGTCATTACATATCACAAACGTCGGCACGACGGCCCGACATTATGTGCACACAGTGCACATTATTGGTGTACCGAAAATCAGGTCCCATCACCGTTTAGATGTCCTAGACATGACGGTTCATTATGAGCATTCCTAGTCTTTATGGCACGCAGGACAAAGACTCTCGCTATGTGATCCTAACAGTGCCTTAAGCACCCACGGTTAGACAACCATAACGCGGGTATAGATCCACCTTTCCTGTTGCTCAAATTCATAAGACTCAAGCCTGGATTGACGCGGGTATGGCTTCACCTTTCCCTTCATTCCACCATTGCAGCCCAACGACTCAACTTCACAAAAAATTTCACTCATGGGCACAAGAGTTGAACACCAAGCACTAACTCTCAAAGCTTTTTCCTGGATTTCCTCCAGTACTTCTTGTTGCACAAAGCTACAGGTATCCACAAGGAATTTCATACAAGCGATCAATTTATCAAGAGCCATCTCCAATTTGCAAACAAAGCATCACCAATCCAGACCAACTTGTCCGGATGGGCTTCACATAGCATGCCTAACCGTACTACTCACCTCCGGTTCTAATACAAGATAACAAGGGATGAACCATCGATCCCAAGGGAATCACTTCGCCATCCACCCTTTGGTGGAGGATTCCTATGCAAATGCAGGAAAGAACCACTTCACTTGTCCAAGAAGGAAATCGTTACCCTTGGAAGATGTTTTGGCACCATGGAGAAAACTAAACGGTTGGAAAGCACCGCAATGCTCTAGCCTCTGCAGATCCGAACTCGGCTTGCGATTTGGACCATCGTAGCACCACCGGCGGACGGATTTCTCCTCATCTTCCTTCCCTTGCTCTCCTCTCTCTTTTCTTCTTAAAAAGAGAATGGTAATAATAGAATGAGAATAACTCATCCTTTTCCGCACTTAACCCTTTAGGAATTACCCAGGGTCGTTAGATCTTCATCAAAGGAAACGAACGGCTCAGATTTGCTCTTAAAAGCATCTTCCCTGGGCAGACACGGCTTGTGGCATGCCCATGTCACAAGCCGTGTACCTTAAGCCGCAAACAACCGACTCAAACCAGAATATGATACGAGCTTATACACGCCCGTGTCACTCAGTATATGCCCATATTGAGGGGTGTGTCCCTCAATCGACACAGGACCAACAAATCCCGAAAAGGACACGGGTCCCCAACACGGCCGTATCAACATTGGCACGCCCGTGTCGACCAGTACATGCTTGTGCTCCAGGTTGTATACTTCTGTCGGCACCGCCCGGCACAACCCGAGAATGACACAGGTATTTGACATGCCCGTGTCACCAACCGACACGCCCGTGTCAGCACTGTTCATACCCGTGTTTTCCAGCCATGTTCCACACTTGACACAACCAGGCTAACACAGAGCAGGACACGACTCTGGACACGCCCGTGTCCCAGGCCGTGTTACCTCAATTGGATTTTGGTGCATTACACCGAGAGCATCCACTGTCCAAATACCAAATCGGATTTTTTGTGGCCTTTGGACATACCTGTAAAAACAAATCATTTTACCTTAGGAACCCAAACATATTTAGTTCCTTGGTTCCTGATCAGCTAAACACCACTAGGAACATTAACCTTGCGAGTGGTCGGTCTCACATTACTAACTCGTGGGGTTACATAATTAGCAGGGTTATACCAGCAATCTATGCAAAAATGACCAATTTTGCCGCAGCACACACAGTCAAACCTGTTGTACCTCTTTTTGTACTCCTACTTTACCTTTTGGAGCTGAGGTCCAGTAGGGGTAGCATTCTTAGAGGTGGAGGCCTCCTGGTTGCAGCATATACAGGAGCTCCCCATCTCTTTAGCCTTAAGCACAATAGTTTTGGCTTTTGTTGCCTTCTTATTATTATGTCCATGTACATACGGACCATAACTCTTCATCTGAATTTATTCATAAGGTTATTTGAACACAATGGCACCAAAGTTACGGGGATGGTTCCATTCCTAGTATCTTTTCTTGGGCTCTACATAAGTAGGCCTAACATAATGACCATAGGATGACTCTAGGTCACACTTGTTCGTCGGGAAGATTACCTTCTTAAATGAGGGTTGATCCTTGGGTGCCTTCCCCCTTTTCTTGGCACTGGCTTTCTTAACAGCCTTACCCTTTCCAGCTACATGGCCAAGACCACTACCCTTCTTTTGAGCTGAGAACTCATCAATGAGAGGGAGAACAGCCTTAGGCTTAGAGTAACTTTCAACGAGTTTTCTCTCCACCAAGAGCTTTTCTTCCAACTCATCAAGGTATTTCTCTTTCTACAATAATATTTTAGCTGAGCTTTTTAGTTCCTCTTGCAAGGAGTGGATTTCACTTCTGAGAGGAGTCAATTCTTGCAATTTCCTCCCTCGGGCTTGACTTCACTACCTTGAGAGAAGCAATTTCTTTTGCTTGCTTTTTTACTACCTTTCTGCATTTGTTAAAAGCCTTCAAAAGGTTCTCATGTTGAACCATTAACTCAGACTCGCCCTCTTCTGAAGAATAGCCTTCCTAACCATTAGTGGATGTGTCTGACTCAGAGAGTATTGTGTGCGAATTTACCTTCCCATGGTACTCGGAGTCGCCCACTTCCTCGTCTAATTGTGTTATAAGCCCGAAGTGGGCTCCCTCATTGTCTGAGCTTGACTCACTTAAGTCACTATCATTGAGAGTCTTCGACTTCTTGGCGACGAAGCTATTTTCTTCTTTTCTCTTTCCCATGAAGGATCTCTTTCCTCCTTCTTGGAACCATCCTTCTTCTTATAGGGACACTCCACAATAACATGTCCTGACTTATTACAACAGTAGTATACAATGTCAAAGGAAAAAATGTTTATTCGGTTTCGATTTATACCTTTTCTCTTTATTGTAGCTTTTCTTTGGGCGATCTCCATCACGATGAGATTTTCGGTAGTCAGAGGAGGACGACTGATTCTTCATATGTCTCCTCTTGCTGAGCAGTATCTTGAACTGCTTGGAGATAAGAGAAAATTCTTCATCTGATAGCTTAGAGCATGTCGTGCTTGGCTTAGAGTCTTCAGGAGTATCTGGAGCTCGTGTCCTTATGGTTGAGCCCGCTTTAGACTTTCTCGAACCTTCAACCTTTAGATCCACTGACTTTTCTATGCTAGAAGTTCTGTTGCTTTGCTCCTCCTTCTTTCTGGTGATCATTTGAAGCTCGTAGGAGAGCAGCTTCCCGAACAGGTTCTAGGGGTCGATTTCCGGCAACTTCCCAAATTCTCTAATGGCAACAACTTTGGTATCCCAGTCCTTAGTTAGGGATCTCAGAACTATGTCGCTCAGCTCGCCATTAGTGAATTTTTGACCATAGTTCCTGAGGTCGTTAACGATCTTGAAAAAAATTCGAAGCTATCAACAATAGTGTCACTTGATCCTTTCTTAAATGCTTCATACTCTTGATTTAGTAAAGATCTTTGATCATCTTAAACTTCCTCAGTCCCTTCCATTAGAACTACTAATCAATCCCACATTTCCTTGGCAGACTTGCAGTGGAATAAGTTTTGGAGCATAGAGTCATCCACTGCGCTTGCAAGGATGTTCTTCTCTTTCTTATCCAAGAATACCAAAGCAATTTCATCCTTCATTAAATCCATCATTTTCTTAGGGATCATAATTGCCGGATTTAGAGCTGAGGCTTGAGTAAGTATATGTGGTCCTTCTTCCACTATCTGGAAAATTCTGGGATTAGTAGCTTCCATGTAGAACTTGACTCTTTCTTTCCACGTGGGAAAATTCTCTTTAGTGCATACAGGCAGCTTCATAGATGACATGTCCTTGCTTCTATCCATGGTGAATACGTGAAATCTCTAAATGTTAGATCGGGGATCTTGTTCAAGGTATTATCCTTATCGAACAAAATGCCGCTCTGATACCAATTGAAAGTATCTAGTGTCTACCTAAATCACCTAGAGGGGGTGAATAGGTGATGTTTGTGACTTTTCACGGAGTAAAAATCCCTTAAAAATAAGCACACAAACACAGAGATTTATAGTGGTTCCCCGAGTTGGGTATGTCCACTTTCCCGTCACGCCTATCTACCATGAAGGACTAGATTCGACTACTTCACCAAACTAAGATTTCGTCAAATCTTACACCTTGGAGGCGTAACTCCTACAACTCGGAGATGACGCTCCTACCACTCGGAGAACAACCTCTCCTACAACTCGATCCACAAACCAGATCTACTCACTCGATCCACAATCGGATCTACTCACTCGATCCACAAACGGATCTACAAACTCGGAGAAAAATCTCCTACAATATGTAAAAGAATATTACAATAATAATAACGATTACAAGTCTTTGCTCTGATGTTCTTTGAAAGGGTTGATCTTGAATTTTGAGAACTCGGAAATTTGAAATCTTTTGGATCTTGAATCTTCATATGTCTAGATCTGGAGGAAGAGAAGACTTTAGAAGGCAGAAATCCAGATGTAGAGGTTGAGGAAGACGAGATCTTGTTGTGCTTGCGAGTATCGGCAGCTCGGAATGTCGCGTGCGTAAGGAAGCCGACGATCGCTGATTTTGGAAACTTTTTCTCGTTTGAATCGAAGAGCAAATTAGCATAATAGCAAGATTAGCAATAAAGAAAAATATCCCTAGGTATTTATAGAGATAAACCCTCGAATGGTAAAAAGAAATTTTCCAAAAACGAATGGCAGAAATTACTGTGCATGGCCGACAGAACCGGTGACTGGTTTTTGAAAATTTTTGAAAAGATGACCCAAGTCAAATTCGTCGAGTATCGTCGAGTATCATAATGATACTTGTAAAATATATATTGATATACGACGAAAAGTACTTAGCCAAATCATCCCAAGTCAACTGGTCACTCAATGTTATAGCGAGGAGTCATACTCGACGAATTCGTCGAGTATCACCAGGTATACTCAACGAATTCGTCGAGTATTGGTCAATAGACTTGATGCTCTCAACGATGTGGCACTCAATGCCTTGAGCTCACTTAATGCCATAGGTTCCATTCGATGAATATCGTTGAGTTAACTCAACGCACTCAACGCTTTGGTATTCGACAAATTATACTTGGAAAAATATACAGAAGTAGTGTCGACTAGACTCGACAAATTATGCGTGTATCACTTAGCATATTCGACGAGTATCGTTAGATACATTCGACGAATTCGACGAGTATGCACAACGATACTCGGTGAATTTTACTTAACAGATTTTTCAGTTCTCCAATAAATTTACCCTAAGAATATACGACTAATTAATCGGGTATTGGTAAGTATACTCGACGAATTCCGTGTGTATCAACAACGATACTCGATGAATTCAACGTGTATGCTTAACCATACTCACCGAATTTTACTTAGGTAAAATTCCTATTTTTCCTGGGTCTAACCCTTAACCATCTTTGATCCTTCTCTTGTACTTGGGATAGAAGTACATCCCAATAGAGAGATTACACATGAGTCAATATATTGGCCTACACAATGAGGAATTACATTATATAGTCCTGTATTTACTGACCCATTGTAACCCTATATTGGTGTGTACTTAGCAATGAAAACCTGCAAGTACATAACTCAAAAGCAACATCAAATACAGTCACAATTCATCGTAGCTTAACTAGGCCGTTCTTCAAATCCGGGTTATTGTGGATACAATACCCAACAATCACTCTTATTATATATGAGAGAACATTTATCTACATCACTTACATTCACTTATATGATTTACAACATACCAAATAACCAATCTTATCATCATTATTCCTCAAGAAAGACTTTAGTTGGCATCAAAGGATATTTCTCTGCATGTAATGATTGTAGTGACTTTGGGACAAAGAATGACTTGTATCATTATTACTATGACAATATCTTGTGGCATATATATAACAATCCACAAAGGATTCTTGTGTGGATATGTTGGTTGCACTTTTTCTCCAACAAATATATATGTGATGAGTTGATATCTAAGTTCATGACTTGAGACTTGGTCGCCAATCAGTCCACATACTAGTCTTAATGTATCATTAGTGTCCAATTCTATAATAATATGTTGATTATAGATGATTTAAGAATAATACTTCATATAAATATATATGATCTCATGTTCAATAAATGCACTTGTATTCTTATATAAATCAATTATTATAAGAATAAGTATTATGTTTAATTATATTATTTATATAGAAAATAAATAAACACAATAATAAAAAACTGTAGTGTAGATAAATAAATATATAGTACAATGTTATCACATGAACAAAATATGTTAAATACATAACACACGCACTTCCTACTAGAATCAAACACTCAAGTATCTAATACCAAGTCATCTAGTATTATTATCACACTTCTTCTAAGGAAGATATTTCATTAGTGGATAAGTAATATTGTGATTAGTTGGCACCCTGCATATACTCACCTATCCTCTCTCGATTATCTCTTAAATGAGATGAAACTATCATAATATGTGCTTGGAGTATTGATGAGATATATATTTTTGGCATGCAGAATGACTCTATTATTGGCATAGTGAAGACTCACTAGTTCAATAATATTAGGAATGACATCATGCTCGATGATGAACTTCTGATCCAAACAGCCTCCTTTTATGCTTTAACGGTAGTAATATACTCAGTCTTTATAGTAGAATCAACTACTGTTTCATGCTTCAAAATGTTTCAACTTAAAGCATCATAATTTAAATAAAACACATAGCTAAATTATAACTTACTCATCATTATCGATTTGAA
Organism: Platanthera zijinensis; assembly: GCA_039513925.1. Taxonomy (NCBI): domain Eukaryota; kingdom Viridiplantae; phylum Streptophyta; class Magnoliopsida; order Asparagales; family Orchidaceae; genus Platanthera; species Platanthera zijinensis. The sequence goes on from CM077093.1 coordinate 67,282,659, forward strand.
ATTGGAATCTGTGTAACCACTTACAACTAGTTCATCATCACCATCATGAACTAAAAATATATCATTTGTCCTACATAAGTAGTCAAGATATTCTTGACTACCATCTGGTAACCTTCATATGAATATGATCGATATATATTACTCATGCTCAGGACAATGGACTAGTACATAATATTTCACACATGATAGATTCAACTGTCAAAGCATATGGAATCATGCACATTGAGATATAAGACCCTCAATACAAGAACACAAAGTTTAGCCAGGGCAATTTGCCCTGGCAAAATGTCTAAATCGTGGTTAAAACTCTTTTAACACCATCAAGCAATGGGAAAAGGGCATGGATAAAAGTCGTATGGAGAAATATTTCTAGACATGAACTGATCATGAAAAAAGGTTTTTAGTCACTGTTAAATATTATTGTGGCAAATATATAGATCTTTTGTCATGGTTTAAGCTCATAGAAAATACAATTCAATAGTTATAGGAAAAGACTATTTGCCACGGTTATAAGTTGTGACAATTCATCTGATTATTTACAATAATTTTAAGCCTGACTATTTTGCAGCCATGGCTAAAACCTAACAATTAGCCATGGTTTTTGCAATTATGGTTAATACTAGTGTATTAGTCATGGTTTTCGAACCTTGGCAAAAAATATGTAGCTAAAAATCATTTTTCTAGTAGTGATTGAGTCTTAGAAAGGTTTATACTATGAGATATTGGTAAAAGTTGTCTCAAAGAAAATTTGTTAAATGCTTCAACACCTTGTCATTTTATGTACTCTAACTCGGGCTAAGCAATTTCATAGATCTATTTGTATAAATCCTTATACCTAAATATATGACAATTCACACGGTCTTTCATAAAGAAAACTGTTCTCTAGTCAAGTATTAGCAGACTGTAGGGATAAAAATTATTCTCAATAACTAATATGTCATTCACATTCCTATATTTATTTGTATAAACCTTAATATCTACATATATGATGAGTCATATAAGTCCTTCATAAAAATGCAATTCTCTATTCAAGTATTAGTAGACTATGGGGATGAAATGTTATTCTCAATAATTAATATGTTAACAATATATAATATTATGAATACAAATATGCTCTCACTGACCTTCTTATAAACGCAAAGCTCATATTTTTTTTGATGAAACCAAACTCATTGGTTTTATCATTAAAATGAAGATTCCTACTTCAAGAAATTAATTTTAATCCATAAATAGATAATTATAATTCACAAATTTTCCCAACTTCATTTTGGAGAGTCAAAACACTTAGGTTGTATCATGCACATAACCTCGAGGAGGTTTTAATTAAGAAAATTTGTTTTAACATCTATTTATCAGATTTTATAATCATAGTGTACTGCAATTGCAAGAAAAATCTGATGGACTTAATCATAACAACAAAAGAGAAAGTTTCATCATAGTCTCTACCATGAATTTACTTGAACATATAGCTACCAAACGCACTTTGAATATTTGTACATTCTCATTCATGTTAGTTTTATTTTTGAAAATGCATTTGCATCTAATGCTTTCATCGCCTTCATATGGTTCAACAATGGTGTATATTTGGTTTGTATACATTGAATCTATTTCAAATCTCATTTCCTTAAGTAACTTCTCAAAGTATGGTCTGCTTATGACATCTTGGTAAGTAAAAGATGCACATTGATTCATGAGAAATACATCATCATGAAAAGTCATGAGAAATCTATATCTTTCAAGCTCAAGATATTACCTACCAAATTAATGTGAGATTTTTGTTTCCAGAGCAAACTCTTGTGCTACAACTATTTGTTGTTCTTATTAGGTTCCATTTCAAGTGCATTCATAGCATGTGATTTTTGAATCCCTTCAAGTTAATTCTTATTAGTTCTTATAGAGATGAACTTGTTCTCCAAAAAAAAACATTATTCTTTATGACAAATACTTTACCCTCAGAATGTTTATAAAAATATTATCTTTTAGTTTCCTTCCGATACCCCCACAAGACAACATTGATCTAATTTGGGTTTGAATTTGTCAAATATTTGATGTTTTATATATGTCTCATAACTCCAAATCTACATGGAAGGCATATTATTATTAGCATATATCTCATATGATGCCTTTTAAACTATTTTAATAGAAACACGGTTTAGTGCGAAAATAACAGCCTCTAAAGAGTATCCCTAAAAAGAAATTGGAAGATTAGCATGACTAATCATATACGGATCATATCCATCAAGGTTAAATTTCTCCTCTCAAAAACATGATTATATTGTGGTGTCTTAAGTATATTGTGATACAATACCACGCTTCTTCAAGTAGCCATGAAACTCTTGAATCAAATATTTACCACCTCGAACTGATTGATGGGCTTCTTTAATATTCTTTCTCAGTTAATTTTGTATTTCATTCTTGAATTTCTTGAACTTTGTAAGAAGATTCAGACTTGTGTCTCATAAAATACACAAATTTATATCTACTATAATATCAATAAATATAGTGAAATAATAAAACTCACCTCCAACAATAAAACTTAAGCTTCTACATACATCCAAATGTATAATACTTAAAAGAATAATTTCCCTCTCATTTTGTCCAGTGAAAGAGGCTTAGGCTCAGTTTGGGAGAGTTGTTGCTAATGGAAAGTTGCTGGTCCAATAGAGCTATTGAAAAGTAGTTGTTTTTTTGAAAACAGAGTTTTATTATAATACCAGAGAAAATTGCGGGCAAATCTAGCCTTCAAGCTAACACACCAATCCAAACAACAATTTATAAATGACCCTACATAACTTGGATCCAACTTCTGGTTCTTACCGAACCTCTTAACTCCAACCATCGGGGAAACCTTAAGAAAATACCAAGTCCCCTACTGCAAACTCTAAATCAGATCTACGTCGATTGGCGTTCTTCTCATAATGTTCCTGAGCTATCCAAAGCTTCTCTCGAATAGTTTCACAGAAACTTCCATTTCTTTGAGCACATCTAGACCCAACAAAGATCTCTTGCCAACCACAGTCCAAAAAAAATAGGGGAGTTCTGCAGCGTCTCCCAAACAGAGTCTCGAAAGGATCCATTTGCAAGCTTTCTTGATAATTGTTATTATAAGAAAACTCCATCAGCCACAAACACTTGTCCCACGCTCCTCCGTGGTCTAGAATACAACGTCTGATCGTATCCTCGACGATCTGGTTAACTCGCTATGTCTGACCCTTTGTCTGTGGATGATATGCGGTAGAGTACCTTAAATCCGTAACCAAACCTTCGTGCAAACTCTTCCCGAAGTGAGACGTAAACTTGGAGTCTCGGTCTGATATAATACTGACTGGAATTCCATGCAACCGGATGACTTCATTCAGATATAGCTCAGCTATCTTCTTCATGGAGTAATCAATCTTATAAGGTACGAAGTGAGCACACTTCGTCAATCTGTCCACGAAAACCCAGACTGAATCATGTCCTCGAGGAGATCTCGGTAAACCTGTGATGAAATCCATCGAAATGCTCTCCCACTTCCAACTCGAAATCTCCAAGGGAGCCAACTTGCCTCCAGGCCTTCCATGATTGGCCTTAACCCGCTTACAATTAGAGCACTCGGATACAAACTTGGCTCTATCATCTTTCATCCCAAACCACCAGGCAATATGCTTCGAGTCTTGATATATCTTAGTAGAACATGGATGGTCGGCAACACTAGAACTATGCGCTTCTCTACACAACTTAACTCGGATATCCATAATGGCGGGGATACAAAATATGTCGCGGTACTTCAAAGTACCTGCATCATCAATCGAGAAATCTGGTAACTCCCCTTTCTCAGCTCTAAGATATAAATGCAGCAGATCTGGATCATCTTTCTGATGTAACCTCATAAGCGCAATCCAAGAATGCTCTACTACTACCAAACTACTCTGCAAGTTGCAGCTCCCCACGGAAATATCCATTAAAAGAAATTCTTCCACTAATCGCTCGGCGGAAAGATTAAAAATCTTCCCCGTCTTCCGACTTAGGTCATCGGCCACCGCATTAGCCTTGCCTGGATGGTACTGGATCTCAACATCGTAGTCAGCAACATACTCCACCCATCGCTGTTGGCGCAGATTCAATTCCTTCTGGGTGAAGACGTACTTTAAACTCTTATGATCGGTAAAAATCTTGCATTGTGCGCCATAAAGTAGATGTCTCCACAACTTCAGCGCAAAATCACGGCTGCAAACTCTAATTCATGCAGAGGGTAGTTCCTCTCATGAGTCTTCAGTTGCCTGGACCCATACACAATCACTTTCCCTTCTTACATCAACACGCAACCAAGCCCAACATGCGATGCATCCACATAAACATCATAATCCATGCCCTACATAGGCAAAGTCAAAACGGGAGCAGTGCACAATCTATTCTTGAGCTCTATGAAGGCTTCCTCACACTTCTCGCTCCAAATAAAAGCCGTATTCTTCTGAGTCAATCTAGTCAAAGGTGCAGCCAGGGTAGAGAAACCCTCCACAAATCTCCTGCAATAGGAGGCCAACCCTAAGAAGCTCCTAATCTCTTTGGGTGTTCCAGGCCTACTCCATTCCATCACAGTAGCTATTTTCTCTGGGTCGACTGAAATCCCATTCCTATTAACCACATGGCCCAGAAATAAAACCTGAGGCAACCAAAACTCGCACTTGCTCAATTTGGCAAATAGCTTGTGGTCCCTCAAAGCGGATAAAACTAATCGCAGATGCTGGTCATGCTCCTCATCATTGCGGGAATATACCAGAACGTCGTCTATAAACACGACTAGGAATTTGTCTAGGAAATCCTTGAACACACGGTTCATCATATCCATAAAGGCTGAGGGCGCATTGGTCAAACCAAACGAAATTACCAGAAATTCAAAATTCTCATGCCTCGATCAAAAAGCAGTCCGTGGAATATCTGACTCACGGATCCTGAGCTGATGGTAGCCAGAACGAAGATCAATCTTAGAAAGCACCGCTCTATCGCACAACTGATCGAACAAATCGTCAATCCTCGGCGGGGGATACCTGTTCTAAATAGTGAGCTTATTTAGCTCTCTATAATCAATGCAAAGCCCCATCGATCCATCTTTCTTCTTAACAAACAGAACAGGAGCACCCCAAGGCGACGAACTCAGCCTTATAAAACCCTTCTCTAACAACTCATCCAGCTGGATACGCAACTCATCTAGCTCTCGAGGGGCCATCCGGTACGGCGCCTTCACAATAGGATGCACTCCCGGCTCCAAATATATCACAAACTCAACATCCCTATCAGGTGGAAGACCAAGAAGATTGGCTGGAAAGACAACCTCAAACTCGCACACCACAGGGATCTCCTCTAAATGCGACAAACTAACCTTGGTATCCAACACCGGAACCAACAAACAAAACATCCAGAATCTAAAAGCTTCCGAGCACATACCGCAGAAATAGTCGGGGAGACCTGGTGCGGATAATTCTACTCTATGGAATCGGCAAAAACCAGGAAGTCATATATAGACTCGCACAATCTTAAATACTTTGGCCCCACAATACCCAACCACCAAAGGGAAACTCGACACGAAGTACGTTGCCATAAGATCGAGGGCCAAACGAGGGTCCTAGCCACAAACGAATGGGTAGTACCGGAAATCTTCCTAAACAATCGTTCACGCATTCAAGGAAGCGAATGCTAAAACTATGAATACCATTAACAATTAAGACTATATGAGGACCTATCCTGATATTACTTGGGTAGAAGTCTGAGCTTCTCCTGATGATAACAACATTCAGCTTTTCTTTTCCTTTGACCAACCACGGTGGCGGTGGCAATGCATGAAGTGGGACTGGCTGCCGAATGGGTTGGAGCTGCGGGCACTTAGACTTGATATGCCCTTCTTGTCTACCCAGAAAACAGCTTCTTGTCTTCTTCATTCCCCAGCAATGGGCAACGCCATGCCCTGCCCGCTTACATGCTGAACAAACCAACTCTCTCTTAGAAATCCCTTGAATAGCTTGAACTTGCTCTTTCTTCTAAGCTCCCAACCTTTGGTAACATCTTTCAAAAGGATGGCCCGGTCGGCCACAGAAACTACAAACTTCTATGCTCCTCTTCCTCGAAGCAGAACTAGATTCCTTATAGCTCTTACCCCCATCGGACTTCCTCTTGTCCTTCCTCAGTATCATGCCTCGATCCTTAGTATATCCCATAGACTCAACTTTAAGGGCAACTTCCAATGTCCTCTCATTCGTCTCGAACTGGTAAGTATTGGCGTAATGTTGAATGTCATTTGGGAGGCCACCCAAGAAACTTTTGACTCTGCACACTTCAGCAGCTAACAATCCAGAAGCAATCTTATTCAATTTGCTGATCTCGCTCACATTCTCCCCCACTGCGGGGGTTTGCTCACTAGGCTGCCGTCCTAAGGTGGCAGCCAACAATGCCCACTACTACGCTTGCATCACCACAATCAAGCCTAATAGGGTCTCCATGCTCTGGCACAGTTCATAATAATCGCCTCATCCTGCACACCTGACGACTCACCCTCAAGCTGTGGAGTCGACCTTGTTGCATCACGCTCAAGCGACATTCTAATAAAACAATAAATTGCTAATCAAAACCTATCTTAACGTCTAGAACTCAAACGATACAGTACAGACAAATCATACTTAAGTATTAGCTTCAACTGCTAACTTGCTCTGGGATTTTTCAATAATGATGTTATGCTTAACCTAGGATGATTCACCATCATCACACTAACTCATGTGCTTAGACCATGAATGCATGAATTTATATTTCTTTTGACTCAAAACCATGTGTATACATATGTCATCATGTAAATCTTTAGTTTTGCACGTTGTGCTTATGCTATGTTATGCTATGCATGTTGTGTTATGCATTCTAAAAAGGCCTTAATGCATGTTATGAGCGGCGTACACATGGAAATGTTATGCATCCCATACTACATAACATTGCATGCAACGAAAATAGAAAACGTGTTAATGGGCATTCATGTGGTGAGGTTATGCATCCCATACGACATAACCTTCACATGTTGCCACCTATGGTGGATTCATATACAAACACATATTATGCATCTCATACTACATAATATGCCCTGTATACTTCTAATCATGCTTATGAGTTTAGTGTTCATGCTTCAGCCAATACGTACTGATGACACATCAGTGTGTGTATGATATGACACTAAACTACTAACACTAACAAGGGATGGTTGCTCGACCAATTATCAAGCAACCTCCCTCTGATATCAACTGTCACGACCCGCATTTTCTCAGCAACAAACTTTTATCAGAGTAAGAGAAAATACGTTTCGTGATGCCACGTCATGCAGGGGATAACTGCAGACGCTTAAGCAAGGCACCAACCTAAACAACTTAAACCGAAATAATAAGTTATTATGAAAAATATCTTTCAAATTAGATGGATGGTCGTATCCCTCGGCATAGTGGATCAACTAGTCCATAAGTAAAAATATATTTATACGCTGCGAAAAAATACCTTGGTTAAGGTGATTTGACATCCTACATGAGTGTAAATGTCCCCAAAGGACAACTCATGAAATGCAGGACTCTAATTTAGTATAATATGAAATTAGTCTTTACGTTACATTGGAAAATAATACTTTAGGTTTAGAAATATGACATGTATGAAGTACATATAGTAAGGCTTTTATGAATTAAAATACCTAACATGCATCCTAGCATAAATCATTCCCAAAGAGCAAGTAAACAACCTCCAAATAGGCAAAAATAGCAGTTTAAGTCACATACTTAGCATCACAAGAAAAACCACCAGTGGGCGTCAACAACCTAACACGAACACACTGGTGAGTATGCATGTCTATACAGAAGAAAACAAGAAAAGATCTATCTCACAAACTGAGGAAGGGGAATCTCAACAGCCCAGGAGATCACTAGCAAGCCCCCAAAAGAAAACTAGCCGCCCAACCGGCTATTGCTCTAAACCTGAGGTATTCAAAGAAAGAACACCTCAGCAAAAATATAATCAAATAGAAATGGAGCATTAGGTCATAAGCAATAAAAAGGAAGGGGTTTACCATACTCTTACAGTAGAATGCTATCAAACTTAGGAAAAGGAAATAAATGAGATAGCAAAAGTAAAACTCTGTCCAAAGAATAAATCAAGCGCACCAAGTGTGAGAAGTTAGCAACATGCCCTGCTAAAAACCTGCAGCAACAACATTGCAAACATATGCCAAAATATAGCCATTTAGAAAAGGAAAGGAACTAACAGTCCTAACTTATGAATTAATAGCAGTGGTAAAACCTTGGGTCCGGGTTGGTAGCCAAAAGCAGCCCTCTTCCAAACAACCAGGCCCAAAAATTCTCCAGGGTGAAAATAACAAGTGGCAGCTCAAGGGTCCACACACTTAACCAAACCAGCCTAAATCGGGCCTAACAGGTGGTGGCCACAGCTCAACACACACAAATCACCCCCTTACAGAGCCCCCAGAAAAAACCACCTACCATAATCCACGATTCGGCATCCAAAAACTAGCCGAAAACACAACACCAGACCAAAATAAAACCCACAATAACTAACTCGGGAGAAATACACCAGCCTAAGGAAAAAGCGTCGAGTTCACTCGACGCCGCGTTGAGAGAGTACCACACACTCAACGCCAAACACTAAGCAGAGAAGGCGTCGAGTCCACTCGACGTCGCATTGAGTGATCTCCACTCACTCAACGCCAAAAGATAGTCGCAAAAACTCGCTGGACGACGGCGTTGAGTGAGTTCAGCTCACTCAACGTTGTCAACGCTAAACAGCCGAATGCGTTGAGTGACTTCACCACACTCAACGCTTTTGACTTAGAAGAAAAATATCATTAGACTAGACGGCGTTGAGTGAGCTCAACTCACTCAATGCCAAATGCAGATGGCGTTGAGTGAGCTCAACTCACTCAATGCCAAATGATAGACGGCATTGAGTGAGCTCAACTCACTCAACGCCAAAAGACTTAGAAAAATTCCAAGGCTAACGGCGTTGAATGAGCTCAACTCACTCAACGCCAAAAGACTTAGAAAAAGTATTTGGCAAGACGGCGTTGAGTGAGCTCAACTCGCTCAACGCCAAAAGCAGACGGTGTTGAGTGAGCTTAACTCACTCAACGCCAAAAGCAGATGACGTTGAGTGAGCTCACCTCACTCAACACTGTCAATGCTTTTGGACTTAGTCTCCAGACCAAACAGCTAGGCTTTGAATGTGTCCACCACACTCAATGATTTTACACTTAGCCTACAAAATGACTTCTACCCTAAGCTAACACTCAACGCCTGTTATCCAGTGAACTAAAAAAAATTCTAATTTCCTCTCCCCTACCCCTTCTACCCGGCTACAACTACCAACCAAGCTGGGCTAAAACTAGCAAACTAAAATCCTACCTCCAGCCACTACCTGGACATAAATCAGTGAATAAGAAGAGAGAAAATAAATTAAAATTGGACAAAATTGAGCAGATCTAGCTAGGATGAAAGCTGCAGTAACCTTAGCTTCTTGGAAAAAAGAAATGAGCTACTAAAACAAGATAAGTGGAGTAAAAATCAAGGTTGGCAAGGGCAAAGAGCGCCACTTGCCTCTACCTCCAGGAAACAGCAGCTGCCTTCCAAAATCCGGCACCGGCGGCAAGATCAGCCACCTAAGCGGCAAACCTAAAGCTTTAGAGGGAAGATGAGCAAACCCGAAAAACCCTAGTTTACAAAGACAACTCTAGAATAAGAAATACTAACCTAGGGAGGAAGATCCAGGTGAGAGCAGTTCAGATATGCCCTTACCTGAGAAAAATAAGCTCTAGATTGCAAGAAATCACCCGCCGGAGCTCCAGCACTTCCATCGCCCGAAGCCTTCCGCTGGAAGCTTTCCGTCCTTTCTTTTTTGGGAAGATGAAGGGGATATACTAAAATAAGCTATAATATAATATATCCAGCCACTATAGCAAATACATATAATATAATATCAGCCACTAAGCTATTATAATACTATTATAAATCGGCCACTAGTATATATATTTAACTAATATTATATATACTATACTATAATATCTGAAAATATAATCTTATAATATAATCTTATATATGTACAGCACTAAAGCCGGCCAAGGAAAACCGGCCAAGCATATCATTATATCAGCTAATTAAATAATACGCCAAAACAACGCAAAAAACAAACGATCTCGGAATTTGACGAAATTCACACCGTAGCTAAATACTCACGCTACGAATCTAGTGGAGAAGTTGGAATCGTCATCCAACAAACAAAAATCGGGATAACACTTCCCGAAGCCAAAACACAAGCATTCTCGGAGAGGCTCCACCGAGTCACCAAAACAGACTCTGGCTCGCTAGGGAACCTTGCAAACATGCTACAACACAAGCCACTCAGAGAGCCTAAAGAGCTAAGACCATGTTCTAACAACGGAAAAAGGCTGAAAATGCGCCAACGTAACGCCAAACAAAGCTTAAACAATCACAGAAAAACCGGGGGCATTACAACCAAGGAAATCGCTTCCAAACCCCAGAGCCGACCAAACAAAACACTGTGAGTTTTACCGCGCAACCGGTCACACCACTGAGGCGTGTTCCTAGCTGAAAAATGAAATCGAGCGCCCTGTCCACCAAGGGATCCTCGGAAGATTTCTATATGGACAAATACAAGGCCAACAAGCACAGTGTCTAGAAAGAAACTAGCAGAATGCACTGCAGGGGGCTCCTGGCGCCAGGCAAATAGTGGGTTACATCGAAACCATCGTCGGACCCCCACTCCTCTCTATCCGGATATTTTCACTAGGAACTACAGATGAAACCCGCAAGAATCCAAAATTTGACCTAGATTCCACTATCTTTTTTGGAGAAGAAGACCTCCAAGGGGTGGAGATTCCTCATCAAGATTCGCTTGTCATTACCGCAGGGATTGGAGATCGCTGCTTCAACGTTAAAAGAATTCTAATAGACAATGGGATCCCAATCGATGTTCTGTTTTGTCCACTCTCCGCAGTGTTAAACTTACTCCACAGCATCGCAGTCCCGTTACAGGGCCCGTATATGGCTTTGGAAACCACTCATTCTCCGTTCAGGGAACAATCATCCTACTAGAAACATTGGGAGAATTCCTCAGACAGATTTCCCAAAATACCCAGTTCGTCGTCATCGACTTAAGTTCACCTTACAATGCCATCTTCGAAAGACTGGTCCAGTCAATCTTTGGGTAAATCTCGTCAATTCCTCACCAATCCATGAAGTTCCTGACCCCAGGTAGCATAGGGGTTGTACGCGGAAGTCAAGAAATAGCCCGTGCTTGCTACCTAAAGCAGGCTCAGCTGAAAGCAACAGTCGCATTTGAAGTCGGAGATATCAACCTGTGCAACAAAGCCGCCATACAACCTAAAAACTCTCCGTAAAAGAATACGGCCCCACACCGGCCGAGAACAAGTCTTTATATTAGTCCCTTTATTTTCTTAAACTCTGAGTGATGTAAAAGTTGCGAGTCGTGACTCGCGCAGACTATCTTTGACTTAATTATATCACATTATGTTTCTCCTATTTTCGCTTTGAGACTTCTTTGGCAAGGGTAGGCCACTCCAAGGATTGAATACTTACATTCTCTGATGAGCCATTTTCGACCAGGCTCGGACACTTCTAGGTTGAAGCTTTACATTCCCTGAAAGCCGCTTCTTAGGCCAGGGTAGGCCACTCCCCGGATTGAATACTTACATTCTACAGTGAGCTATTTCCGACTAGGCTCGGACACTTCCAGATTGAATCTTTACATTCTCTGGAAGACGCCTCTTCTCCCAGGCTAGATCGTGCAACCGGATTGAATACTCACATTCTCCGGCAGTTGGATTGAATACTCGCATTCTTCTCTACTATTGCAGTCCAATGCCTAGCCATCACCAGGGCCTGCCCCCCTAGCGATCGCACCTCCAGATTGAATACTCATATTCTCTGACATTTGGATTGAATACTCGCATTCTCCTCTACTACTACAGCCAACGCCCCGCCATTGCTAGGGCCTGCCCCCCTCGCGATCGCACCTCCGGATTGAATACTTACATTCTCTGGACATTTGATTGAATACTCACATTCTCCTCTGATAATGCAAGCCAACGTACTGTCATCGCTAGGGCCTTCCCCCTCGCGATCGCGCCATCGGATTGAATACTTACATTCTATGACACCTGGATTGAATATTCACATTCTCCAGCAATACTCTCTTGGCCAGGTTCGGCCTCGCAACCGGATAGAATCCTTACATTCTCTGACACCTGGATTGAATATTCACATTCTCCAGCAATACTCTCTTGGCCAGGTTCGGCCTCGTAACTGGATAGAATCCTTACATTCTCCGACACCTGGATTGAACATTCACATTCTCTAGTAATACTCTCTTGGCCAGGTTCGACCTCGCAACCGGATAGATTCCTTACATTCACCGACCCTTGGATTGAGTTAAGACACTCCCTGATGCCACCAGGAGCTTGCATACCACGAGTCAAACAGCGCTCAGACAAAAAGATGAAAAAGGACACAATCATCACAGCAACATACAAGTACATGCGCAAATGCGACAATCAAGAACCGTCAAATAATAAAGACAAGATACCAGACTAGAAAAGCAAAAATGCAAACACACACTAATACAAAGAAATAGCGTTGCTACATGTCGGCCATGTCAACATCAGAACTCTCGTTGCCAGAGATATCATCAAAGCTAAGACCGGATAAATCGCATCCCAAGCTCTTGCCAACAAGTCAAAAAGCGTTCGAGACTCCACGCTTGAGGGCCAACTCTCGAACATCTTCCATCTGAGGCTCCACCTCCTTTCTCTAGATCTCATCGCGAACTTCCTTGTTGATCAAGAACCAATCCTGCATGTAATCCAGAGACTCCATGTACTCTGCAAGACCAACAGCCTTCAACTCTAACACACGACTATCAGAAGATAACGCCTCCACTTGAGCTTTCGCCACACAAAGCTCCGTCTCCAAATGACAAGTCTCCTCATGAACACGCTTCAGCATCGAAGTAGTCCTTCCAACCAGAGATTTCTTCACCTCCAGAGATGCTCGAGTCTCCTCCAATTCCGCATTCAGCTCCGATCCAATCCGGCGAGATCGAGAAACGTCCCGCTCATGGTCATCCTTCAAAGTGACAAGAGAGCCTGTCATAGCTCGAAACTTCTCCTGAAGGACAGATACTCATCCTTCAAGCTCATGTAATGATCATTCCAGGTGTAACGTCCCAATTCGCGCTAGGCCCCTTGATTGCGTATTTGAGTCTAGGGGGCTGTGGTGAGCCCAATGGGGGTGTGGGGGGGAGCAGGTGCGAACGTACGGGAAATGAGGAAAACAAGGCAAAATGGCAATTCTGGCTGACACGGGTATGGACACGGCCGTGTCCATACCCGTGTGCCTCATAAAAATAGGCTTACCAGTCAGAGAGGTACACGGGTATTGGGACACGGGCGTGTCCCTAGCCGTGTGCCAAGGACACGGGTCGAGACACGGCCGTGTCTCTACCCGTGTGCCGCAACCCCAACCCGGCAGAAAGTGGTTCTGGGATGAACACGGCCTTGAACACGGCAGGCAACACGGCCGTGTCACATGCACACGGGTAGGAACACGGCCGTGTGCCTACCCGTGTCTGCGATGTATAAAAAGGAAAAAGTTGTGAAACCCTAGCATTCATTCTCCTTTCTTCTGCCCCGAAAATTCTGAGAGGGTTCTTGGCTGGAGGAGGAGGAAGAGCTCGCCGGAGCCACCCTTGGAGGAATCAAAACGCCGCCGCCGTCAAGGGAAAAACAATGCCGCCGCGAAGGAGTGCGAGGCTCATGGCCGGCCATGGTGGTACCGCTGGACTTGAGATGAGCTTCCTCCCCTCTCCCTTGGTGCTAGATCTATAGCTATTTTAGGAGAGACATCGACTCCATAGAGTCTTGATGGTGAGGAGGAGAGTTCTTAGGTTAAGCCATGCCTAGGTTTTCTAGGCTTAGTATTCCTCAACCTTCTCATCGTTCAAAGTGGAGATGAGAGGGATTTTCGTTGAGGGTTTGGCTTTGAAAGGAGGAATAAGGTTGGGTGTGATTTCTGGAGAAGTTTATGCGAGGTCGTTGCAAGGAAGAAGATGAACGGATGCCGTTCATCTCGCCTTAAGATGCGTGCAGAAATCTGATTTCTGCACGCAGCGACCTTCGTGGCCAATTTCGGAGGTGTTCTGGCCAGATCTGGGTGAACGACTCAACACGAAAGTTGTAGCCCTTGAAATTACCTTTCCAACGAGTGGTTGCTCGTTTCCATGCGATACCTGTAGCCACGGGAAAGCTGGTTCGAGTCCGCTGCGTTCGGGAAAATTCTTGTACAGGAAACTGTTTCCTGTACGTGTTCGAGTTGAATTTCTGGTAGGTTGCGACCAGATCTGGGCGATCGACTCAACACGAAAGTCGTAGCCCTCGCGAATACCTTTCCAACGAGGGGTTGTGCGTTGTGATCGGATTCCTGTAGCTCCGGGAATCCCAGTTTTAGTATTGAGCTATCCTATGTTAATGCACTTGTTAATTTATAATGTTAGCTCTCTTGCAATGATTGTGATTTGCTCATTTGATATCTTGCTCCCATATATCTATAATGTTGTTGTTACTATAATTTAGCATGGTTATTCATTTGGTTGTGTAATAAGGTATAACCATGTATTGGTAGAGAAATGGATTGGATGGGAAGGCTAGATATTAGGAGTTGAGATCGGTATAGGATATACGTATACAATTTGGTGTTGAATATATCTATTGTGCGTAGTGTTGAGGTGAAGTTATTGAATAGGTGGGCGTGAAAATGATGAACACTATGCGAGGAGTATTCTGTAACCGTAATCCGAGCCCAAGGGGTTATTAATAACCGATGCTTAGAGTTGAAGTCTCCCTACGGGTAGCATCGAGTGAGTTGTTTTGGGGCATGTAATGTGCGACGATTCATCGTGTCGCGATATTGAGATAATGACTGTGGCAGGTCTACGGGTTCGCCAGTCGTCACACCGATGGGAGCCAATGGGTAGACCTTGGGCGGTAGGGTTAGATACTTGGTGTCCATAAACCGAGATCTCCTCCGCGCCATGAGAACGGTTGGGCTTGCACCTCGTGCGCTTCCGAGGTTCCATCCGGTTCGAAATCAAAGGCCAGGTTGGGCTGTGTTCTTGGTGCACATTTACCCAAGACCCCTTCTGAGCCGTAGTACGCATGTGAGCTCCGCTGTTGTGTTCTTAGCGTTGAGGCGTACGGGGGCCTAGGATAGGTAGTGTGATACCACCTAGTAGTGGAGACGCCCGCTCCACTGTCGCCGTCTGGCCACGACGGACGACGCCTGAGAGGTTAGCTACCTGCTCGAAAAGTGGGAACTTCAAGTCTGTGTCGACATAGCAACTTGTATGTGCGTGCGCATGAGTCGGTCATACCATAACATTCATATCATGTCATTCATTGCATACACAAGATCCTCATCGTATAAGTTTGTATGGGCACTCCTATACGATGAGTTACTTTATTGTTAAGCCGATCCTTAACTTATAAGTTTGTATGGGCACTCTTATAAGTTAAGTTACTATTCTGATTAATTATACCTGCTGTCATATATTATTGATATTTGTAGAACTGCTAGTTGTGTAGCGTAGTTTATACTCCACTATATTTACAGTCACCTGCTTGTTTACTTGCTTATATATATACATATTGTACCTTGTTCCTTTCTCCGCCCGGTGCCGAGGAGTCGCCGGGGGAGCGGATGTGAAGCCACTTAGTCTTATGACTAACGGTTGCTACGTCTTCCTTTTTAGGAGGAAACCCCGCAGGTAGAGCAGCGACGGACTATGCAGCAGGACAGCCAGGCCCGGATGATAGGACCTGAGGTGGTGGTGCCATCGGCACCGTCAGTGACAGTCGTGAGTGTTTTCATGTAGCCGTTTGGCAAAGCATTTCTAGACTCTTGTTCTTTTTGTACAAGCCTGTTGTGCTTGTTATCTTCCGCTACTTTTGGACTTTAACTTAGCTGTGAACTGAACTGCTTTTGCTTTTACTTTTATGTTATGGTTGGGTTGGCATAATTGTTGTGATATGGATTGTAGCCGGCGGAATAGGCGTCTTGTGGTAAAGGCTAACCCGTGTGTTAGTGCTACCGCAAGGCGGCTATTTCGGGCATAAGACTCCCCTCGTGCCGTGTGTTGTGTTCCGGGAGGGGGGTCTTACAAATGGTATCAGACTTAGCCGATCTTCACCTACAGCAGTCAGGTAACAATGGGCCACTCCCGTTCGATTGGTCGGTTTGGGGACAAACCGACTTAGCGGAAGCAGTGGTGTGCCCATATGTAATTCACACTAAGTTGTCCAACTTTGACATTAGTTTTAGCCAACCTGACCCTAGTTTGTACTTTGCGTATAGGTCCCAGCGCAGGTGGAGCCGGTTGGGGGCACTCCTACCCCTTCCGTTCCTTCACAATTCCAGCAGTCGGAACTGGGACAAACGCTGTCAGCCATATTGGATGCATTTAAAGCCCAGCAAGCTCCGGTGCAACAACAAGCTCCAAGCTCCAACTGGTTGAGCACCTTCCGTGCCCTGTCCCCTCCTGCCTATCTTGGGACAGAATCGCCGGTGCGCACCGAGGAATGGCTTGATACCGTGCAGGAATTGATGGCTGGCATAAGATGTCCGAACAGCATGGCAGTGACATTGGTAGTGACGCTGCTAGAGCTGCACGCCAAAAGGTGGTGGAAGTCCCTCATGGGCTCCATCTTCCAAGGGCGGTTGTACACGGACATCAGTTGGAACGAGTTCACCGAGGCTTTTCTAGATCACTTCATCCCTTCTTCTGCTCGGGATGGACTTGAAGAAAAATTTCTGCAGCTGAAGCAGGGATCGAATTCGGTAACGGAGTACCAGAGGGAGTTCCAACACCTCGCTAGGTTTGCCGATTCCTATGAGTTGGACGATAGAGGCTACGCGAAGCGCTTCTACAAAGGGTTGAGGGACCCCCTGAGGCAGGCCCTTTTGTTTATAGCCGATGGAAGCCTGGCAGAAATCATCGACATGGCAAAGAGACTGGAGGCGGACCACATGGGATGTGTCAAGAGACCCGCGGAAGGAGTAATTGAAGTCGGCCCTAGTAATAGAAGGCGGAATGATCATGGCAGAGGAAGGGGAAACCACAGAGGCGGTCGGTGGGTCAACCGGAACTATCGGGTGGAGTACCCAATTCCGCAACCACTAGCTTTACCTCCACCACCGCAGCAGCAATATTATCAACAACCTGGGGGCCGACGTGAGGTGATATGTTTTGAGTGCAACCAACCGGGGCATGTCCGACGAGTTTGCCCGCGATTGATCGGGGATGCTCCTATTGCTCCCCCTCCAGTAGCTCCACGGGGGCGAGGGCACATGCGTGGCCGAGGAAGAGGACCACCAGGAAGAAATCAAGGACGTGCACGGGAGCATGTATTCGCATTGGATATGACTCAGGAGAGAAATCCGCAGGAAGTCATCACCGGTACGTGCAAAAATTTATTAATATTATATGACTTGTTAGATTTATGATACAAATGATACGCGCTATTCTGAATAGTGATTACCCTTTTGGAACCTAGGCACTGTCGTGGTTAGCGGGAGACCCGCCTATACGTTATTTGACACGGGTGCGTCTCACTCGTTCATTTCGGAGGACTTCGTGAAGGACTTGGAGGGAGTGCAACACTTCACGGGCATTACTCAAAGGGTGCGCCTTCCGGACGGCTCTGAGATGACGTCGTCAGCAAGTTGCGATTTCGACACCCTTATTGGAGGAAAGTTCTTTGAAACTCCGGCTACAGTGTTAAGAATCCCGGAGTTCGATCTCATCTTAGGCATGAAGTGGTTGGACTGGCACCACGCCAGGATCAATTGTGCGGAGAAGCAAGTTATGTTGAGGCATGGAGACTCGGAAGTCATCTTCCAAGGTATTAAATTCGCACCCCGTAAACTATTATCTTCAATCCAAGTTATGAAATCTCATATGGAAGGGGACGAGGTCTATGTAATCTGCTTTGAGTTGAAGAAATTGACGTTAGAGGTCAAGGATGTGCGGGTGGTGCGAGAATTTCCCGAGGTATTTCCCGAGAAATTGCCGGGACTACCCCCGCATAGGGAAGTGGACTTCCAAATCAAGCTAATTCCGGGTGCCAAGCCCGTCTCGCGAGCTCCATACCGAATGGCTCCGAAGGAACTTGCAGAGTTTAGAGTCCAGCTTCAGGAATTGGTGGAAGCAGGGTTCGTTCGCCCAAGCTCGTCGCCTTGGGGAGCGCCCGTTTTGTTCGTCAAAAAGAAGGATGGCACCCTGCGGTTGTGCATTGATTATCGAGAGTTGAACCGGTTAACGGTGCGGAACACCTATCCCCTACCGCGCATTGATGAGTTATTTGATCAATTGGTGGAATCGTATTGGTTCTCCAAGTTAGATCTGCGTTCGGGATATTATCAGCTGAGGATACAAGAAGATGACATTCAGAAGACGGCGTTCAGTTCGAGATATGGTTTGTATGAATTCACCGTGATGCCGTTTGGGCTCACAAACGCCCCTTCCGCCTTTATGAGCTTGATGAACAAGGTGTTCAGCCCTTATTTGGACATCTTTGTCATCGTGTTCATCGATGATATCCTAGTCTACTCCAAGACTGAAGCAGAACACGCCGAACATCTAACTTTGGTGCTGAGGAAACTAAAGGAGCACGCTTTGTTTGCCAAGTTCAGCAAATGCGAGTTTTGGCTTCGAGAGGTCGCGTTCTTGGGCCATGTGATTAGTGGGGCGGGGCTAGCAGTAGATCCGGCCAAGGTGCGGGCCGTGAAGGAGTGGTCGCCATTGAAGTCAGCGGCCGACATACGGAGCTTTCTTGGACTTGCCGGGTACTATCGCAAGTTCGTGAAAGGCTTCTCGAAGATCGCCCTTCCCCTTACTACGCTGACCAAGAAGGGTGTGCCGTTTGAGTGGACACCCCAGTGTGAAGCTGCATTCCAAGAGTTGAAGGACAGATTGACGACTGCACCCATCCTAGCTCTTCCATCTGGGAAGGAGGGCTTTCAAGTTTACACGGATGCGTCGTATCAAGGGATGGGAGCTGTGTTGATGCAGAATGGGCATGTGATCGCTTATGCTTCAAGACAGTTGAAGAAGCATGAAGCCAGCTACCCGGTGCATGATCTAGAGTTGGGAGCGGTGGTATTCGCCTTGAAGATGTGGAGGCATTATTTATATGGCGTCCACTGCGAGATCTACTCGGATCACAAAAACCTGAAGTACGTTCACACTCAAAAGGAGTTAAACTTGAGACAGCGGCGGTGGTTGGAGTTCTTGTGCGACTATGAATTCACCTTGAACTACCACCCCGGGAAGGTTAATTTTGTAGCTGATGCCTTGAGCCGAAAGGCACCGGGAACGAGCACGGAATCCCGCTTGATGAGGATGGAGTTAATCCGAACACTGCAAGACATGGAAATCACTTTGGTCTTTAAGAATCAACCGGAAGAGTATACAGAATATTTGGCCGCGATGAGTATAGTTTGCAACATACGAGACCGGATCCGGATGGAACAAAAGAAGGATGCGGCTTTAACCCCGGCTTTCAAGTCAATGGAGGATGGGACTACGGAAGAATACTCCCTAAAAGACGGCCTCGTCCATTTTCGTGGCCGGCTTTACATCCCCGAAGGCGACAACATTCGGGAGGATATTCTAAAGGAGGCCCATTGCTCCAAGTACTCGGTGCACCCGGGGATCGCGAAGATGTACGCCGATTTGAGAAAAACAATGTGTTGGCCGGGCATGAAGAGAGATGTCAAATACTTTGTTACTCATTGTGTGGCCTGTCAAATGGTGAAGGCGGAGTGCAGAAGCCCCGGTGGAATGCTACAGTCGTTGCCCATCCCCGAATGGAAATTTGAGGACATCTCCATGGACTTCGTCCACGGGTTACCTCGCTCGCGCTCGGGGAATGATTCTGTGTGGGTGATAGTTGACCGGCTGACCAAAGTAGCCCGATTTATCCCAATGAAGAAGGAGGCGTAGGTGGGCATCCTAGTGCGTCTCTTTGTGGAGCAATTTGTGCGGTACCATGGTGTGCCGAAGACGATCGTCTCCGATCGGAATGGTCGGTTTACTTCAAGAGAATGGAGGGCTGTACAGGCTTATTTGGGCTCGCGCCTCACCTTTAGCACGGCCTTTCACCCTCAAACGGACGGGCAATCTGAACGAACCATCCGAACATTGGAGGACCTTCTGCGGTTGTGTGTGCTAGATAAAGGAGAACCATGGGAGAGACTCTTACCTCTCGTGGAGTTCTCTTATAATAACAGTCATCAAGCCAGTATTGGAATGGCACCTCATGAAGCTTTGTATGGAAGGAGGTGTAGAACACCCTTGTCCTGGGTGCAAGACGAAGATCCGAAGACATTGGGAAATGAGTACATTGATGACACGGACGCGGTGGTTAGGTTGATCCGGGATCGAATGCTAGAGGCTCAAAGCCGACAGGCGAAATATTACAACGCAAGGCACCGTATGGTGGAGTTTCAAGTGGGTGATAAGGTGTTCCTGAAGATTCGACCGATGCACGGAGTGTCGCGGGTACGTGGAGTCAAGAAGCTCAGCCCAAGGTATGTCGGGCCCTATGTTGTAGTGGAAAGGATTGGCCCTTTGGCCTATCGATTGGAGTTACCACCGGAGCTGGAGAACCTTCACGACGTGTTCCATGTATCGTCGCTTCGGAAGGCTTTGTTGCGGCCTGAACAATATATCCCCACGGCGGATGGTGCCGTGGCGTCTGATAGGTCTGTGCGACTGGAGCCGGTGCGGATCGTTGATAACGAGACAAGAACCTTGCGCCGCAAAAGTGTTCCCTTGGTGAAAGTGCTATGGTCTAATCATAGGAAGGAGGAGTTCACATGGGAGCCAAAGGACTTAATGCAAGGGCGCTACCCGGAGTTGTTTACTCCAGGTAAGAATTTTATTTGAAAGCATAGTTCCCCTTTTTGTGTTTCACTCCCATAGCCTTACCCTGATTTCGGGGACGAAATTTTTTATTTTGTTTATAGGATTTGTAACGTCCCAATTCGCGCTAGGCCCCTTGATTGCGTATTTGAGTCTAGGGGGCTGTGGTGAGACCAATGGGGGTGTGGGGGGGAGCAGGTGCGAACGTACGGGAAATGAGGAAAACAAGGCAAAATGGCAATTCTGGCTGACACGGGTATGGACACGGCCGTGTCCATACCCGTGTGCCTCATAAAAATAGGCTTACCAGTCAGAGAGGTACACGGGTATTGGGACACGGGCGTGTCCCTAGCCGTGTGCCAAGGACACGGGTCGAGACACAGCCGTGTCTCTACCCGTGTGCCGCAACCCCGACCCGGCAGAAAGTGGTTCTGGGATGAACACGGCCTTGAACACGGCAGGCAACACGGCCGTGTCACATGCACACGGGTAGGAACACGGCCGTGTGCCTACCCGTGTCTGCGATGTATAAAAAGGAAAAAGTTGTGAAACCCTAGCATTCATTCTCCTTTCTTCTGCCCCGAAAATTCTGAGAGGGTTCTTGGCTGGAGGAGGAGGAAGAGCTCGCCGGAGCCACCCTTGGAGGAATCAAAACGCCGCCGCCGTCAAGGGAAAAACAATGCCGCCGCGAAGGAGTGCGAGGCTCATGGCCGGCCATGGTGGTACCGCTGGACTTGAGGTGAGCTTCCTCCCCTCTCCCTTGGTGCTAGATCTATAGCTATTTTAGGAGAGACATCGACTCCATAGAGTCTTGATGGTGAGGAGGAGAGTTCTTAGGTTAAGCCATGCCTAGGTTTTCTAGGCTTAGTATTCCTCAACCTTCTCATCGTTCAAAGTGGAGATGAGAGGGATTTTCGTTGAGGGTTTGGATTTGAAAGGAGGAATAAGGTTGGGTGTGATTTCTGGAGAAGTTTATGCGAGGTCGTTGCAAGGAAGAAGATGAACGGATGCCGTTCATCTCGCCTTAAGATGCGTGCAGAAATCTGATTTCTGCACGCAGCGACCTTCGTGGCCAATTTCGGAGGTGTTCTGGCCAGATCTGGGTGAACGACTCAACACGAAAGTTGTAGCCCTTGAAATTACCTTTCCAACGAGTGGTTGCTCGTTTCCATGCGATACCTGTAGCCACGGGAAAGCTGGTTCGAGTCCGCTGCGTTCGAGAAAATTCCTGTACAGGAAACTGTTTCCTGTACGTGTTCGAGTTGAATTTCTGGTAGGTTGCGACCAGATCTGGGCGATCGACTCAACACGAAAGTCGTAGCCCTCGCGAATACCTTTCCAACGAGGGGTTGTGCGTTGTGATCGGATTCCTGTAGCTCCGGGAATCCCAGTTTTAGTATTGGGCTATCCTATGTTAATGCACTTGTTAATTTATAATGTTAGCTCTCTTGCAATGATTGTGATTTGTTCATTTGATATCTTGCTCCCATATATCTATAATGTTGTTGTTACTATAATTTAGCATGGTTATTCATTTGGTTGTGTAATAAGGTATAACCATGTATTGGTAGAGAAATGGATTGGATGGGAAGGCTAGATATTAGGAGTTGAGATCGGTATAGGATATACGTATACAATTTGGTGTTGAATATATCTATTGTGCGTAGTGTTGAGGTGAAGTTATTGAATAGGTGGGCGTGAAAATGATGAACACTATGCGAGGAGTATTTTGTAACCGTAATCCGAGCCCAAGGGGTTATTAATAACCGATGCTTAGAGTTGAAGTCTCCCTACGGGTAGCATCGAGTGAGTTGTTTTGGGGCATGTAATGTGCGACAATTCATCGTGTCGCGATATTGAGATAATGACTGTGGCAGGTCTACGGGTTCGCCAGTCGTCACACCGATGGGAGCCAATGGGTAGACCTTGGGCGGTAGGGTTAGATACTTGGTGTCCATAAACCGAGATCTCCTCCGCGCCATGAGAACAGTTGGGCTTGCACCTCGTGCGCTTCCGAGGTTCCATCCGGTTCGAAATCAAAGGCCAGGTTGGGCTGTGTTCTTGGTGCACATTTACCCAAGACCCCTTCTGAGCCGTAGTACGCATGTGAGCTCCGCTGTTGTGTTCTTAGCGTTGAGGCGTACGGGGGCCTAGGATAGGTAGTGTGATACCACCTAGTAGTGGAGACGCCCGCTCCACTGTCGCCGTCTGGCCACGACGGACGACGCCTGAGAGGTTAGCTACCTGCTCGAAAAGTGGGAACTTCAAGTCTGTGTCGACATAGCAACTTGTATGTGCGTGCGCATGAGTCGGTCATACCATAATATTCATATCATGTCATTCATTGCATACACAAGATCCTCATCGTATAAGTTTGTATGGGCACTCCTATACGATGAGTTACTTTATTGTTAAGCCGATCCTTAACTTATAAGTTTGTATGGGCACTCTTATAAGTTAAGTTACTATTCTGATTGATTATACCTGCTGTCATATATTATTGATATTTGTAGAACTGCTAGTTGTGTAGCGTAGTTTATACTCCACTATATTTACAGTCACCTGCTTGTTTACTTGCTTATATATATACATATTGTACCTTGTTCCTTTCTCCGCCCGGTGCCGAGGAGTCGCCGGGGGAGCGGATGTGAAGCCACTTAGTCTTATGACTAACGGTTGCTACATCTTCCTTTTTAGGAGGAAACCCCGCAGGTAGAGCAGCGACGGACTATGCAGCAGGACAGCCAGGCCCGGATGATAGGACCTGAGGTGGTGGTGCCATCGGCACCGTCAGTGACAGTCGTGAGTGTTTTCATATAGCCGTTTGGCAAAGCATTTCTAGACTCTTGTTCTTTTTGTACAAGCCTGTTGTGTTTGTTATCTTCCGCTACTTTTGGACTTTAACTTAGCTGTGAACTGAACTGCTTTTGCTTTTACTTTTCTGTTATGGTTGGGTTGGCATAATTGTTGTGATATGGATTGTAGCCGGCGGAATAGGCGTCTTGTGGTAAAGGCTAACCCGTGTGTTAGTGCTACCGCAAGGCGGCTATTTCGGGCATAAGACTCCCCTCGTGTCGTGTGTTGTGTTCCGGGAGGGGGGTCTTACACCAGGTGACCGTAATTTGAACCTGAGCTTCGATCTGCAAAAGAGAGGATAAAGAGAAATCAGCATAATACAACAATAAAGAAGAGCCAAAAATAATCAAGCTCGCTTACTACTTCATTCATCGCCTTAAAGGAAGAAGATAGCCTTGGAGCCGCCGCCTCCGCTGGGAAAGACTGGGTGGCAGATGATCCAAGCACCTGTACCTCGGAAGGTGAACCGCCACGGCCGTTAGAAGGAGAGTTGATGCCTAGTGAAAACGAGCAAGGCGCCGTACTACCGCTACCTCGAGAAACTAAAATGGCCTTTTGCTTCTGATTGCAAACCAAAGATGTCTCAGCATTCCGCCCAGAGTCTAAAGAAATACCACACCGCAACAAGCGCTTCTCTTCCACAAATAAAGAAATATTGAACAGACGGTTCTCCAACTCCCGAGACTCTGAAAATCTAAGCACTGGAGAAAACTCCCGCTCTCTCCCCTTCTGACGACGACAACGATCAGGCAGTGCGTCCCATAGCTCCGGCAAGCCCCAAGAGTTCCTAACATAACCAAACAAACTATTTCTGTGGCGGCAGTCCATCCATATCTCAAAATCAAGCCAGCTTTTTTTGTTATGGATCTCCACACGCTCACCACCATCCGAACGAACATCGCACAAATATCGATATCAGTCCAAAGAAAGTTTCCTGTCATGATCGCGAAAGAAGACAACCAACCCCATGAGGCATACCGCCTCCAAGGGAGAAAACTGGGAAATCGGCACGCCGCAGAATTTCATAATCTCAATCACTTCCTCGCAAGGAGGGAACCGGCATCTCGATCTCAAGGTAGTCTCGCAGATCGTCAACCTGCCACGAGGAGGATTTTGAACCCTCTCCTCGGCATGCGGTATCCTCACTTCAAGGTCGGCAGGCAGGCCGAACCTCCTTCTTCAAATTGTAACTTGATCCTCGATGACAGAGGAGCGAAGACGCATCGGCCTCGCAGAATGCTTTGAGCCTTGTCACAAAAATCAAAAATTAATTTAGACTAAAAAGTCTGATCAAAGATCATCCACCCCCGTCATGCATAAAAAGACGCGTCACCGGATAGAATCAAAAATATCTGTGATGCGCCTGAACACGCACACACGCCCCGATATGCACATACCCGCGCGGGGCTAGACGTGTGCAACCAGGCCCGCATGCGGACAGGCCCGGCGAGCGCCCGTGCGCCCGCGGCCAGGAGCGAGCCCACGCGCAGCCAGGCGCACGCGCGGTCTGGCACGCACTCATGCGCGCGACTAGTTGCGCGTGCGCGCCCGCGCACCCGTATAGGCGCACCCACGCTCACCTTCGCAGGTGTGCCCGCACGCTATCTTGCACATGTTTGTGCACGCCCGTGCTTTTGCGCGGCCGAGCCATGCGCGACCCCGCGCACGTGTTCGCGCGCATCGTCACGACTACGGGAACAACAGCTCCCTCCTCCAGGAGCGTTCATCGCCTAGTCTACACCGTAATATTCTAACATTTTACCTGAGTTTGTAGGGCGCAACCACTTACCGGCTCCAGTCCATCCTCGTTCACCACCATCATCGCCATAAAAATGAGCAGAGAAAGATCCTTATTTTTCTTCGTCTGAAGCGGTCTCGTACAACAAGGATCTGGGGGGCAATTGATGGGGATGACCCCCATTTTATAGAAATTGGGTGTGCACATAACCACACACCCATGATCCCCAACTTAAAAGAAGTGGGATCATGGGATTGACCGCGGGCGCGATCACTACGCCCAATCCCACGCCCACGGATCCCATTGTGTGTAATGGACAAACCACCACGAGCCCCACCTCACCGGTGGCGGGCGGTCGGCCTCCTCCTCGGACGCTGGCTGCCCGCCCTCTTTTGCCATGCCGGCCGCGGCCGCGGCCGAGGATGCGGCTGCCCGGGTCGCACCTCCCTCAGCCGCCGGCGCGGCAAGGGGCCGACAACCAGGCCGCCCCTTCCTCGGTCGTCGACGCGTCCAAGGGGGCGGCCGCCCCGACCGCCCAATTCCTCGGCCGCCCACGCGTCCAATGGGGCGGCCGCCTTGGCTTCCCCTCCATCGGCCGCCGGCGCAGCCTAGGGGGCGGTCACCCGGGTCGTCCCCTTCCTCAGCCACCCACGGGGCCAAGGGGCGGCCGTCTACTCCCTCGACCATCGGCGCGGCCAAGGGGGCGGCTGCCCGGGCTACCCCCTTCCTCGGCCGCCGGCGTGGCCAAAGGGAGCGGCTGCTTGGGTCTCCCCCTTCCTCGACCGCCAGCGCGGCCAAAGGGGGCAGCCGCCCCCTTCCTCAGCCGTCGGCGTAGCCAAGGGGGCAGCTGCCCGGGTCGCACCTTCCTCGGCCGCCAGCACAGCCAAGGGGGCGGCCGCCCGGGCCGTCCCCTTCCTCGGCCGCCCACGCGGCCAAGGGGGCGGTCGTCCCCTCCCTCGGTCCCCGGCGCACGGCCAAGGGGAGAGGCCACTCCGTCCCTGCCACCGTCGGCGGTCCTCCCCTCATCGGTAAACTTAGCGGCAAGTTCGCTGGCCGCCGCGGAGTCCCGCTCCTGTCGTCCGATCAATGGGGGGCATTCTTGGCCGTCCGATTTACGCGTAACCACCCACTAACTACCAGATTAGTGGGGGGGATTTAATTAATATTTTATAATTTATTTAAATAGTCTTCAAATAGCGAAATACGCGCATTAAAACTATACTAAAAACGATTATGATGGTGGTTATGATGTGCGGATAGCCGCATAACCACCACCCAGAGCCTATAAAAGGAGTCACAGGCCTCCTCATTTCTCACCTTTTTCCTCCGAGTCTTCTTCTTCCTCATGTTGAAGCTCTGTCGAATTCCTCCTACGAACCGCACCCGAGCTACACCCGAGCCGCAACCGAGCTACAAGCGAGTCAAATCAAAGCCACTCGACGAAGCCAAATCTCTTATGTTTTAAGTGGCCCCCGCAACCGCGATTTCAGGTGCTCCGCTCCCGCGTTCAGAATTGGCAAGCCGCTATCTGAAGACCACCAGCGCGAAGAGCAAATTGTAACAACTCCCGGCGCGACGACCTGTTGTCCGCTGCGTGCTAAATGTTCTCTTACCCCCAAAGCTGTAACGAGAGTTTGTCTGTCACCCTTGATTTCACAAACAAGTTGTAACAACCCGGAGAATAGTGGACTTTGACCGGCACAGACCCGGTCACGTGATTTTTTACCCAGTTGAGGGGTTTTTTCACGTTAAAACTGCTTGTGTACAATCGACCTACTCTATTGACTGTGTGCGCGCTCGACCGTTCCAAGAGCTGAGATGGTTCAAGTATTCCGGCCCGACCGGGACGTCGAGTTAGACCGCAACAAAAGTAATGGACATTTTACATATGAATTTGAAAAATTTCTCATTCATAACACAGAAATTTGGATTGTGTAGGAAGGTGTCCTAGATTAAATCTATAATTTCATCACATGAAATTTTTATAAAATCAATGAAGCCAGAGTCAGATTTGAGGAATAAATAAGGTGCAACATTTGACTTGAAGGCCATCAGTTCAAGTGTTGGATAATCAGGAACTTCATCACCATCAGTTTAGATGAGAATATAGCGATGACTGAAAGTGAAAAACAAAAAATCCGAGAAGAAACATGAAGGTTTACTTAGTTATGGCGATTTTAGAAATTGGTTCGATTTTGCCAGTAAGTGTCCTCACTGATATTTCATAAGAGGTGACACTTTTATCGTCACAATAGTTTTATCACAGATCCAACAGTGAATTCAATCAAAAAATCATTATTCTGTAGAATGAAAGCCTTATCGCATATCCAACAGTGACCTCAAAACATTATGAAGTAGAATGAATACAACATTTGACAAATATGAGATGCACCGGCTTTTGGCACTTTGCACTCCTGAAAATGCAACTTTTGGTACTTTGCATCCCAAAAGTTTAAATATTGCACTTTGCATTCCCGAATCTCAATTCTTTGGCACTTTGCACCCTAGGCCTGTTAAATCAGGGGTAATTTCGTCAGGATCTCATCGAAAGCACTCATTTTGGCACTTTGCACCCTAGAATGTTCGAATTTTTACTTGCATGCCAAATATAATTTATTTGATGTTCGCAACTAGAGTTCACAATGTAATAAAATGATATTTTCGGCCAAACACAATTTCATTCCAAATAAAAACAGTTCAATTATATTCCATTCCATACAAAAACAGTCAAGAAACTACTCAATTTTATACAAAAACAGTCCAAAAATTACTCCATTCCATACAAAAAAATCAGAATTAATCATTATAAATAGTCTATTTAATCAAAAACATGTGATGGGATTCAAAAATTAAAATTTCTAGCTAGACACGCAAGGAACCGCGACAAAACAAACGAGGCCTACATTATCAAAATCAGATTATTGCAACACAAAAGTGGCAGTAGCAGCAGCCCTCTTCCTGGTCATCACTTGGGTTCCGGCACGTTATTAACAAGTCCAAGTTATAAAAAAAAAATTGCTATTAAATCCTGACTATATAAATAACTCCTAACAAAAAACAAACGTTATTAAAAACTATTAATAAAAATACTGTTATTAAAAACTTTTACTAAATTCTGATCACAATACCATAGCATATCATAAAATTTCGCAGTTAAAAGTCCTTCGTAACATTAAGATCACAGTCACATATTCCTTATTATCTATATAGAAGCAAACGTTATTAATAAATTGTAAAAGATAATAGAAAATCATAGTAGAGTAATTTTTGATGACTAAAATGTTACAGATAACTTTGATTTTGAAGTAGTCATTGTATCTTGGCTCGTGGGGGATTCAACACAACTTTTTTTGTTATGTCCTCTCTTCCCGCAGTTGGAACAAGTGTATTTCACTCCATGCCTTTTTATTTCATATTTCTGGCTATTTATTTCATCAACTTATTTTCTTCTAGCTCACTTTGAAAGCATTTTAGGCTTGTTGGAATATCGCAACATGGAACTATTGGATTCAAATTCGTTGAAGGTCAATCTTTGTATGATTTTATTTGATTTAGCAAGTGTTTGTATGCCTTCAAAAACATATCTCTTTTGTACCAATTTTCAACATAGTCTTTAACGTTCTCCCTCCGATAGAATATGTATGATGTTGCGTGCGCACATGGAATACCTGTTAGATCCCACCGCCTACAACTACAACTTCGTGCACCCAAATCAATAGTCCATTTATCTCCTATTCACCCATCAACTTCAAACTTGTGATGACCATTCCATACCAAGATATGTTGTGTGCATTTTTTTGGTAGTTTCCAAAATTCTTTGTATCGAGTGACAAATTTCTCCATTAAATTTCAAGATTATTTTGTCTCTTTGTGTGTGAAGTCTCTTCATTAGTAACACTCTTATAGTCTCCAACATGGTAATTATTGGCTTATCTCTTGCTTTAAGAATCACCTTGTTAAAAGCTTCACAAAAGTTGTTTAACAACATATCACACTTAGGCCATGTATTAAAATGAGACTTTGTCTAATGTTTTGGATCTCTTTCCTTAACCCATTGGTACGCTTTTTTATCACTACTTTTAACTTTTCCATTTCATTATTAAAGTCTACTAGCTTTGTCGCGGATGCAACTTTACATAAAATTTCTTTCAGTTGGAGCCCTCTATGTTTCTGTTTGAAGTTATTATACATATGGCGCAAGCAAAATCTGTGTTCTGCATTGGGTAAGAGCTCTTCAATGGCTTTAAATAAGCCTTTCTGATTGTCTACATCATGTTTGGGAGCCTACATCATGTTTACATTTGACTTTAATTGTTGTGTCTGGATTGGTTCTACAAATTTCTTCAAAGTAAGCGCATAGCTTTGCATACTACTCCAACTTCATTCCACTACTCAATATTAAGACATGTTTCTATGCCCTATACATCTTCCATACACTAAGAGATGTTTTATTGCCTCTCTGCATTATTTCCTGCATTGAATTAACAGGCCACTCAGGGTTGCTCCTTATATTGTGCTCATATTTTTTGGCAAGATACTTAGAGTTACAATGAAGAGAATTGGCAACTCTGTAACAACTGTGATCTCCCTTAATAGTCTTAACTTGAAATGTTTTTTCATTTTTGGACTTGAATGATGCAAACATAACCCACCCACAATGCATGTCACTGGAATCTTGAAGCTACAATTTTTAGTGAATTTGAGGGATTTTCCTTATTTTGTTGCATACATCCTCACAGCAGTCCTAAATTAATCTGGTGTATTAAAGCACAAGCCAACATCAATCTCAAAGTCGGAGTTACTTGAATATCCATCAAATACTTGAACCTCAAGAGACTTTCCTTTCTCATTATTGGAAGATGACTGACTACCACGCTCTTTTACATGAACACCAACATTCATACGCATGAGTTGATGTGATTCAGTTCTCTCACCAACCAACTCAATCTCGTGCTCTATATTGCCATCTATAAGCAAATCATCTTCCTCGAAATCACTTTCATTCAAATCATCTTCCTCAAAATCACTTTCATTCAAATCATCACTCATAAAGGATGAGTTTTCATCAGTTGATTCCCCCTCTTCAATGCTTTTTGAGTCACTAGAACTGTCTACATGCTCCTCTTCCATAAAAATTTCATCGACTACTATGGTATCCCAATCCATCCTGAAAGTATCTAGTGTCAACCTAATCCACCTATAGGGGGGAAATATGTGTCGTGCAGCTTTTTGTGGAATTAAATTAACCTGCACAAGTAAGCAAACGAAACACAGAAAACACAAAAAGAATTATAGTGGTTTCCCGATTTGGGTACGTCCACTTCCCCCTTCTACCTATCTCCCACCAAGGGACGACTCGGTCACTTCTTCAAATCAGATTGAAATCCAATCCTCACACTAGGACCAACGCTCCCCTAACTACGGAAGGAACCCTTCCAACAACGGAGTCACAACTCTACCACAACGGGTTGCACCCAACCCTTACGAATAGGAATGAAGATTCCTTTACAACCAAATTGAAAGTAAATAAAAATACAAACAATGCTTTGTGGAGATTCCGATGTCCTTCTTCGTTCGTTGAGGCTTGCACGAAATGTACGAAGATTCCACAACCGGATTTCTCACTTGGAATGGATCTTATCAAGATCGGCAGCGGCAAGCAAGTGCGGCAGCGATGCTTTACAAATCCAAACTTCTTGACGAAGCAAGATAGGTCTTCGAACGATCTCAGTCGGATCAAACGTCTCAACCGATTCGGAAGGGAGAACAAGTCTCGTTCAACGAATCGGAAGACACGAGATCTCGAGAGAGACATGTGAGACCGTCTGCTTGCCTCGGTGTTATCGTCGAACAATCAGAGACGAGCTAAGATCAGCGACGGCGACAACCTTAGGAGCGGCGATGTGCGATCGGGCGGAGCTCGTGATTCGCTAGGTCACGGCGTCGGCTTCTTTTTGTATTTCGTATTCCGATCGGATAGTCTGTTGTAGACAACGGAGATAAGCCTGTATATATACCCAAAGGCAAACCCTAGAAGACCGTTATGGGGCCCACCAAGGAAATCCTGATATCCGGACGAACTGAGCACGGCGACCTGGACCGGTCCAGCAAGCGGCGAAATCTTCCTAAGGCAAAATCGGCGGGAGTCGTTGGTGATTCCCGTCGATGTCGGCTGGAATCACTCTCGACTCCCGTCGATTCTGCCTTGGCAGAATTTCAGTTTGATTTTGCTAGTCGGAAGAAGTCGGTGGGAGACACTTAGTGAGTCCCGTCGAAGTCGGCGGGAATCACTAATGACTCCCGTCGAAGTCGGCGGGAATCACTAGCGATTCCCGTCGATTTTTACTTGGAAGAATTTTCCTCCTTCCTTCTTTTGATAGCTTGGTCTTTGACCAATCCTTGCTCCTTCTTCTTCTCTTGATCTACCTTGACCCTGTACTTGAAAATAAATACACTCCAATAGAGAGAGCACACGTGGATCAACACACTGATCTACACAACGAGGGATTACGTTGCGCAGACCCGTGTATATTGAACCACTGCACTCTGACATTGGTGTGTACTTAGCATTGAATGGTTGCAAGCATAACTTGATAGAATTGTCAAATACATAGTCAATTCAACTTAGCTTGTTCAGGCTCTTCATCAAATCAGGTCTATTGTGGATGCAATACCCAACAATCTCCCCCTATTTGGAGAAGCCTAAACCCTACAAGCTAAGGTGAATAGAACTGATGGAAATGAAAATCATAAAATGAAAGTTCTGTTGAGTGTTGAATTCATTACCATTTACCTAAGAGCAACAACCTTAGCCGAGGTGATCTGCCCCTATCTGAGAGCCGCATAGCCTTTGTGGCCTACTTAGCACCACCTTAGCCTTGGCCGAGAGGGTAATCTCCCCCTTTTCGGCTTCTACAAACCTGGGACTTCACTTGGGGCAAAATGCTCCCCCTCAAATCTTGCAACCATGCCTGATCTTGAGTTCCTCGCAGACGCTTCCTCTTGATCCAAGAGCCTTGAGCCTTTCAGTCTTCAATCTTCAAGGTTCAGCATGTCGAGTTTAGTTTTGAATAAATTGAACTTGGCCTCGTCTAGAGGCTTCGTGAAGATATCTGCAATCTGCTTATCCGTGGGGACATAGCAGAGAGATATATCTTTGTTCTCCACATGCTCCCTAATGAAGTGGTAGCGCACTTCAATATGCTTTGTTCTGCTGTGCGACACAGGATTGTTCGCAATTGCAATTGCGCTCAAGGAGTCGCAATACATGGGAACTTCTCTGAACTGTAAGTCATAATCTTCGAGTTGATTTCTGATCCATAGAAGTTGTGCGCAAAAGCTGTCTGCTGAGATGTACTCAGATTCAGCCGTAGAGGTTGTGACACAGTTCTGCTTTTTACTGCTCCATGATATAAGCCTTTTTCCGAGGAATTGGCATGTCCCGGAAGTGCTTTTCCTATCATCCCTGCTTTCTGCAAAGTCAACATCTGAAAAGCCTATCAGCTCGACATCATTGTTTCTTGGGTACCACAGGCAA
The DNA here is from genome assembly GCA_039513925.1 of Platanthera zijinensis. Classification (NCBI taxonomy): domain Eukaryota; kingdom Viridiplantae; phylum Streptophyta; class Magnoliopsida; order Asparagales; family Orchidaceae; genus Platanthera; species Platanthera zijinensis. The sequence continues at coordinate 67,315,811 of CM077093.1, forward strand.
AGATTTTGTGTACCTTTAAGGTATCTAAGAATCCGCTTTGTAGCGACATAATGAGATTCCTTAGTGTTCACCTGATATCTGGCACAAATGTATGTGGAAAACATAATATCCGGTCTACTAGCAGTAAGGTAGAGCAGGGATCCAATTATGCTTCTGTATTTGGTTTCATCAAAAGGTTTCCCTTTCTCATCCTTGTCTAGAGACACAGTGGATCCCATTGGAGTCCTCATAGAGGTTGCACTCTCCATTCCGAATTTCTTGAGGAGTTCATTTTTGAACTTCGTCTGAGAAATGAAAATTTCATCCTCAGACTGTTTCACTTGAAGTCCCAAGAAATACTTCAGCTCTCTCATACTGCTCATTTCAAACTTCCCTTGCATAAGTTTAGGAAACTTCTTGCACAGGTTGTTGTCCGTTGAGCCGAATATTATGTCATCGACATATATTTGCACCAACAAAATCTTGCCTTTGACTTCCCTAAGAAACAATGTCTTATCTATTTTTCCTCTCGAGAACTTGTTCTCAAGAAGAAAACTAGACAGAGTCTCATACCAAGCTCGAGCAGCTTGTTTTAAGCCATATAATGCTTTATTAAGAAAGTAAACATGATCAGGGAGTGTTTGATTAACAAAACCTGGGGGTTGAACGACATATACTTCCTCTTTTAAATTTCTATTCAGGAAAGCAGACTTCACGTCCATCTGATAGGCAGTGAATCCTTTGTGAGAGGCATACGCTAGGAACAACCTGATCGCCTCGAGCCTTGCAACTGGTGCAAAGGTTTGGTCGAAGTCAATCCCTCCTCCTGTCTGTAACCTTGATCCACCAGTCTGGCCTTGTTCTTGATGATGACACCGTGTTCATCTAGTTTGTTTTTGAAGATCCACTTTGTGTCGATCACATTCTGTTTCTTTGGTCTGGGAACTAGCGTCTAGACGTTGCATCGTTCGAATTGATGCAGTTCATCTTGCATGGACAATATCCACGACACATCTTTGTTCGCTTCGTCGAACTTCTTTGGCTCAACCTGTGACAGAAAACTAAGGTGCAGAATCTCATTAATTGTACCTCTGCAAGTTCGGACACCGTCCCGAGGATCTCCTATGATCTGATCTCTTGGGTGATCCCTCGCGTGTCTGAGCTCTAAGAGTCTGACATCTGAAGCTCCAACAGCTTATCGGGCTCCTCCCTCTTCTGGGAGAATCTCTCCATCCTGACCGTCATCTTCTCAAGTTTGCGTTGAGGTGGAGACCTTGACGTACTTGGGAGTTTCATTTTTAGCAGTCTCATCTAGACTTAGCTGTTCAAGCCTTGCACCTGCATCTTCAAGAATGCCACTGGAAGAATTGCTATGAAGCAAGCTTCCTTCATCAAATACAACATTAATTGACTCTTCTACCACTAGGGTTTTCTTATTGAAAACCCTATATGCCCGACTGTGGCTACTTTAGCCCATGAAGATGCCTTCGAAGCATTTTTCTCTGAATTTAGTACGTGGGTACTTCCCATTATTGAGTATATAGCATCTGCAGCCAAAAATCCTTAGATAGGACACGGTTGGTTTCCTGCCTCTCAATAGCTCATGAGACGTCTTACGATGGTTCTTGTTGATCAAGGCTCGGTTTTGCACGTGACAAGCTGTATTGACAGCCTCTGCCCAGAAGTACTCTGGAAGAGAAGCGGCATTCAACATTATCGTACATGCTTCAATGAGTGTTCTATTCCTCCTCTTTGCAACTCCATTTTACTGAGGAGTACACTGGGAGGAAAACTCATGAAAGATACCATGTTCTTCATAGAATTCTGTCATAGCTCCAAACTCGAATTCTGTTCCATGGTCACTTCTAATTTTGACTACGGAGCAGTTAAGTTCGTTCTGAATCTACTTGATAAAATTAGTGAGGATGTCAAACGTATCTGACTTTCGTTTCAAGAAGAACACCCACGTAAATTGAGAGTGATCATCAACAATCACTAGCGTATACGATTTGCCTCCTAAGCTATGAACTTGCACTAGACTGAACAAGTCAATATGCAGAAAATAAAGACATCTGGAAGAGTCTTTGTCTGCAATGCCCTTAAAGGTAGCCCGAGTTTGTTTGCCCTTCTGGCATGCAGGACAAGGTCTATCTTTGATGCACTTAATAGTAGGGGCATCCCTTACTAAGTTCTTGGAAAATAGCATATTAATAGTTTTGAAATTAATATGTGCTAATCTCTTGTGTCATTGTTCACAGAGAGATGCACTATCTTTTGATACTAGGCAAACGGGGGTAGAAGAGTCTATACTAAGAAAATCGAAGCAAAAAATATTTCTGCTCCTAATGCTAGTTAATACCGTCTTTGAAGAGGCACACGATATTATCAAGCACTTTTCCTTGCAGAACTTAACGTCGTATCCTTTATCACACAACTGGCTTACACTGATCAAGTTATGGTTTAACCCTTCAACATAGGCCACGTCTGTGATAGAGAACACACAGTTGGATATCATACCATAACCCTTGGTGACTCCTCGATCTGATCCTCCAAAGATGACTTTGGGTCCATTTTTGACTGGGGAGTAATCACGCAACAGGCTTCTTGTCCCGGTCATATGCCGGGAACATCCACTGTCCAAGTACCAGATTGGCGTTTTGGTGGCCTTTAGACATACCTGCAAAACAGAATTAGTTTCCCTTAGGAACCCAATTGAACTTGGGTGCTAGATTCCTTGTTAGCACACTCCCCCTCGAGTGGTTAACCTTACGAGTGGTCGGCCTCGCATTGCTAACATGAGGAGTCTCATTGTTTCTTGGATTAAACCAGCAATCCACGGCGAAGTGACTAACTTTGCCACAGCACCAACAGTCAAACCTGTTGTACCATTTCCTAGGCTCCTGCTTCACCCTTGGAACGGTGGGTCCAGCCGGGGCCTTGGATCCGGAGGTGGAGGCATCATGATGACAGCAATCACATGATTCCTTCACTTATTGTTCCTTCTGTATAACAGTCTTGGCCTTTGATGCCTGCTTCCTATTATAGCCGCTAGAGAAGTGGTCATAATTCTCCACTTGGATTTCCTCATAAGGTGCCTTGAAGACACTCACACCGTAGTTGCGGGGGAAGGTCCATCCATCATACCGGTTCTTGGGCTTTTCAACCGAGGGCCGGAAGAGGTGGTCGTAGGTTGACTCAAAGTCATGCTCATTGCAGGGAAAGCTAGGCTTTCGGAATGAAATAGGACCGAGTGGGGCCTTTCCCTTTTCTGCAGCAGAGGCCTTCTTAGTAGCCTTATTTTTCCTCTGATTTCTATTTCTCCTGAATGATTTACCAGGCACTGCCACATGCCCTAAGCCAGCCCCCTTAGTCTGAGCAGAGAATTCATCAACCAGAGGAAGAATGGTCTTGGGCATAGAGAATATTTTGACAATCTTTCTCTCGGCCGCAAGCTGTTCTTCTAGCTTGTTAATTTCTTTCTGCTTTTGGTCAAGGAGCCTTAGAGAGTCTGAGTGCTCAGAAGTCAGGTCCAGGTGTTCCTATCGGAGAGAAATTAAGCCAGTGATCTCTTCTCTTAGGGACACACCCTCATACTTAAGGAATTTTACTTCCTTTTTCTGAGCGCTCAACCTCTTTCGGCATTCTTCAAAAGTATTGAGCAGGAGCTCATACTTTTCGAGGAGTTCAGCTTCACGGGCAGATGGGCTGTCCTCGCGATCATCTTCAGGAGACTCAGAGTCAGAGTCAGAGTTAGAGAGGGGGGTGCGATCTTTTACCTTCCCAGTAAATGGGGGACAATCTCCATCTGAGTCGGAGCGACCCATTAGCCCGAAGTAGGCTTCCTCATCATCATTGGAGCCTGAAGAGTCAGATTCACTCAGTTTCTTTGGCTTTTTGGCAATGTAGCTCCTCTCCTTTTTCTTATCTCGAGAGGACTTGTGCTCCTCTCCTTTCCCCTTATCTCTCTTGCTTTGGTGGCAGTCAGCAATGATGTGGCCTGGCTTATTGCATCCAAAGAAGATAATGTCAGCAGAACGATGTTTGTTCTGTTTAGAATCATACTTGTCAGAAGAGTAATTCTTCTTCTGATGTCTAGAGGAGGAGCCATCTCCTTTTCTCTGATTCCTCATCTTGAGGAACTTCTTGAACTCTCGAGTGATGAAGGAGAATTCTTCTTCAGATAACTCTGAGCCGGATTCAGAGTCTTCTTCCTCAGCCTTTCTCCAAGAGCGGGACGAGGCTGCACCCTTGCCTTTCCTTGAGTGATTAGCTTTCAGGGCCACAGTCTTATCTTTGGCTGTAGCCTTATCGACCTCTTCTTCAGCTTTTAAGGTGTTCAGCTGAAGCTCGCAGGACATTAGCTTCCCAAACAGAATCTGGGGATCAGTTTCTGCCAGCTTGCCAAACTCTCTGATGGCGCAGATCTTGGTGTCCCATTCCTTAGTCAGGGATCTAAGGAATTTGTCATTTAGTTCACCATCGGTGAACACTCTGCCATAACCCTTCAGGGTATTGACGATCTTCAGGAAGTTCTTGAATTTCACACTGATTTCTTCCTTGGGACCTTGCTTGAAGGCCTCATACTTCTGGTTTATAAGGGATCTTCGATCATCCCTTACTTCATCTGTGCCTTCCATCAGAATGATCAGGCAGTGTCAGATGTCCTTGGCAGTCCTGCAGTTGCTGAAATTCTGCATCATTGAATCATCGACGGCGCTTACTAAAATGTTTTGAGCTTTCTTGTCTAGTCCGACAAGCATCATCTCATCCTTATCCATTTCGGAGAGCTTCTTGGACACCATCTTAGTCGGATCAATGGTGGAGGCCTTAGTGGGGATATGAGGGCCCTCCTCCACTATCATGAAGAGTCGGGGATCGACTGCTTCCATGTAGAACCTGATCCTTTCCTTCCAGATGGGAAAATTCAGCTTGGTGCATACTGGAATCTTTCCTGTATACTTGAGTCCGTCCATTCCTGAGATCTTCTTTCTTCTTGACACTAGACACAGGATCTTACTCAAGGTGTTAACCTTATTGATGAGTAACCTCAATTTGATACCACTTGAAAGTATCTAATACCAACCTAATCCACCTATAGGGGGAAATAGGTGTCGTGCAGTCTTTTGCGGAATTAAATTAACCTGCACAAGTAAGCAAACGAAACACAGAAAACACACAAAGAATTATAGTGGTTCCCCGATTTGGGTACATCCACTTTTCCACTTCGACCTATCTCCCACCAAGGGACGACTCGGTCACTTCTTCAAATCGGATTGAAATCCAATCCTCACACTAGGAGCAACGCTCCCCTAACTATGGAAGGAACCCTTACAACAACGGAGTCACAACTCCACCACAACGGGTTGCACCCAACCCTTACGAATAGGAATGAAGATTCTTTTACAACCAAATTGAAAGTAAATAAAAATACAAACAATGCTATGTGGAGATTCTGATGTCCTTCTTCGTTTGTTGAGGCTTGTACGAAATGTACGAAGAGTCCACAACCGGATTTCTCACTTGGAATGGATCTTGTCAAGATCGGCGGCGGCAAGCAAGTGCGGCGGCGATGCTTTGCAAATCCAAACTTCTTTACGAAGAAAGCTAGGTCTTCGAACGATCTCAGTCGGATCAAACGTCTCAACCAATTCGGAAGGGAGAACAAGTCTCGTTCAATGAATCGGAAGACAAGAGATCTCGAGAGAGATACGTGAGACTGGCTGCTTGCCTCGGTGCTGTCGTCAAACAATCAGAGACGAGCTGAGATCAGCGGCGGCGACAACCTTGCGAGCGGCGACGTGCGATCGAGCGGAGCTCGCGATTCGCTAGGTCACGGCGTCGGCTTCTTTTTGTATTTCGTATTCCGATCGGATAGTCTGCTGTAGACAGCGGAGATAAGTCCATATATATACCCAAAGGCAAACCCTAGAAGACCGTTATGGGGCCCACCACGGAAATCCCGATATCTGGCAGAACTGAGAACGGCGACCTGGACCGGTCCAGCGAGCGGCGAAATCTGCCTAAGGCAAAATCGGCGAGAGTCGTTGGTGATTCCCGTCGATGTCGGCGTGAATCACTCTCGACTCCCGTTGATTCTGCCTTGGCAGAATTTCCGTTTGATTTTGCCAGCCGGAAGAAGTCGGCGGGAGACACTTAGTGATTCCCGTCGAAGTCGGCGGGAATCACTAACGACTCCCGTCGAAGTCGGCGGGAATCACTAGCGATTCCCGTCGATTTTTACTTGGAAGAATTTTCCTCCTTCCTTCTTTTGATAGCTTGGTCTTTTACTCATCCTTGCTCCTTCTTCTGCTCTTGATCTACCTTGACCATGTACTTGAAAATAAGTACACTCCAATAGAGAGAGCATACGTGGATCAACACACTGATCTACACAACGAGGGATTACGTTGCGCAGACCCGTGTATATTGACTCACTGCACTCTGACATTGGTGTGTACTTAGCATGGAATGGCTGCAAGCACAACTTGATAGAATTGTCAAATACATAGTCAATTCAACTTAGCTTGTTCAGGCACTTCTTCAAATCAGATCTATTGTGGATGCAATACCCAACACATCCCTATGGAACGAGACATTTCTATAACAAAACAAAAATTACGCCAACAAAAAAATAATCTGAATAAATGAGCAAACCCTACTTAAGTGAATTTGAATAAATGGGCAAAATAAAATTATACCTTAGTTCCTCAAATATCGATTGAATGCAATATGGAGAAATCTGATTGAATGTCTGGCGGCCGATTCTCTGCAGGAAGAAAAAAAATAAAATACTTTCATCAAGACTCCCAAAACGGTGGAAACAAAACAAAAACTAAACTAACAAAAAATGAACTACCCTAACATCAATACCTCAAACCAAAACAAAACAAAAATCGAAATAGGGAAGAAGAATGACCAGAAGAAACAAGTGACACGGGACTTCAAACAAAAAATAGCCAGAAGAAACTCTAAGCCGTCCTTAAATCAAAAAAATGGCCAGAGCCGGGGACTTAAACACACACGGGACTTAAATGGAAGACGAAACTGGCAGCCCTAAGAAGATCCGGCGATTGGAACAGGGAAGAAGGCTCGCGACACTTGAATCGGCGTGACCAAAAGAAACAGGTGACATAGGACTTAAAACAAAAAAAATGGCCAAAAGAAACACCAAGCCGGACTCAAATAAAAAAAATGGCCATATTCGAGGACTTAAACACACACAGGACTTACATGGAAAAAGAAACCGGCAACCCTAAGCAGATCAGGCGACTGGAATAAAGAAGAAGAGGGCTTGCGACACTTGAATCGGCGCGACCTGAGAGCTTCGAATGAATGGGGAGCGACTGTTTGTTTAACCTAAACTTAATAAAAATAGAAAGACCAAATTACCCTTGATTTAACAGGCATAGGGTGCATTTAACAGGCATAGGGTGCATAGTGCCAAGGAATTGAGCTTCGGGGGTGCAAAGTGCAATATTTAAATTTTTGAGATGCAAAGTACCAAAAGTTGCATTTTCGGGGGTGCAAAGTGCCAAAAAGCCATATGCACCTGAGGGGTCTGGATGCCTTTGGCTATAGATCTAGAAATGTGAGATCGAGAGTAGAGCTATATATGGGAGATCTAGAAGTCATCAATGGGAGATCGACAAAGATAACAAAAGAATTGTAAATGGGAGATCGGCAAAGATCTATACCTTAGGTTGCAGGAGGTATGTTGCTACAGATTCGGAAATCACAGGAGGAATAGAGCGTAAGAAACAAAGAGAATCACCATAGGAAGGTTGTTGGGACATCGGAGATCGGGAGCGTAGAAGAAACGTCGGTGGTGGAGTGGCCGCGGAAATCGGAAGTAGAGAAGAATGTGGTTGAAGGAGATTGGGAGCTGAGAGAAGGGGGAATCGGGATCACGAGTTTAGGGCGGAAGGCTTGCGCGACACGGTCGAACTGGAGCCAAAAACCGCAGTTGAGCGAATACCTATAAACATCTTTCTTTCCAGCATATAGTACCTACACAGTTTATTATCAAAACGATATGTTTGAGCTGCCACACCAAAGCCGATAAGCTGCCCTAAACACTACCTTAGACTCTGTTTAGTTGGATTATTGATGATGGAAAGCTGCTCATGGAAAGTTGCTGGTAGGAAAAGTGGTGTTTCTGGAAAACAAGTTTTGTTTAAAAATTATTTGGATGAAATGTAATTTGTAAAAGAGTTTTGAAAAAATTATTTGAAAACACAACAGAGTTTTGAGTGAAAATTTTTTTCATAAAATAATTATCAATCACAAAATAAATTAAAAACAATTTTTGTCATAATACGACTCAATGCCAAAAAAAATTATGTCATAAAAAAGACATTTTTCCAACCAATTACCCTCATGATCTCGGTTTATGTTCGCAATAGGGTTTCGGGAGGGAAGAAACGCGGGCGGGGCTTCTGCGGTTCAACACAGGTAGGAGTTGCAGATGGGGATATAACAAAAATCGTGGACCAAATTAACCCGAGTTTTCGAAAAAAGGCATGTCAAACGCTACTTCTTACCAAAATCATGGTACGTTTCAGCCGCACCGCAGTCTAAAAGCATAACCAAACACCACCTTAATCATTTTTGTCTAACAAATAAGATTCACATATCTCATAGAAATCAAAATGAAATGATCCCAAAAATCAATCTTTATGAAGTTTGGAAATGAGTTTTTCATTTATATGACTTAAAAATCCAAACCCGAGATAAGCTGAATTTGAATCATTTATTTTTAATCATTTGCATTATTATTATTACAGATCACATAATTTAAGTTTAAAATATAAAAATTATAAACATTTATGCAGTACATAAACAAAAATCATACATATCTATTGAACAACTATTGTTCTTTATGACATGAAAAATCTTTAATGTCAAACAAAAAAATAAAAAATAATGTTTCTAGTAATCATAGGTACATAATATCAATTCTCTAGAGCAATAGGTAAAGATATATGATAAGTTATGAAAACAACCATTGCTCCATTTCTAACTCGTTGGTTTTCTTCGCCTTTAGCAAATGCTCCGCTCGTTCTCTTTCATGCACATTAATACAAATGTAAGAATTATATCCAGTATTTAACACTGGAGATGAAGAAGTAGATAAATAACTTCTATAATAAATATAGATGAAGTGGGAGTCTTGCGTAATCTCTTTTTTTTTCGGATCTTCAAAGTATACATGACTATTTCTCTTCCAATATCGACTCTTTCCACAATCGTGGATCCGAGCAATGGTGTTTGCGGCCAATAGCCCGCAGTGCATTTTCAAATCCTGCACTACAGGTTCCATAAAGCCTGCATTTCTATGACCAGCCCTCTATAATGTTTAGAAACACGGCATCATTGTGTCACTTCTTCCCAAATTTGAGGTTATCCAAATCACCACATCTAGGGGAGGGTTGGTTTGCTTATTTCTCATCTTGGACCCAATCAAGTATCTCTTTACTTTTTAAAATCCCTCAATGACCTACGAAGAACAAATAAATGCGCGCCTTTAATTAAGAACAACAATGAAACGTTTACCCCATAACCTAAATGAGGAGAATACAAACATTAAGCAACAGGCGTGCGTGGATCTACAATAAGCTCATACAGTTGGTCTGAACGAATCCCGCCAACGCATATATATTGTTCAAGAACAGACCTGTGAAAGCCACATAGTATTGATCGTTCTATTGGCCCTGTATTAATAATAACTAACGGTCCGATTCATGCAGTCGTAACCGCTTGACCGGTGAAAATAAGTCCCCCAAAACGGAGCCTAAGGCTCAATTTGACACGGTGGTGGCAGTCATAAATGATGGGTTAAACCATCATTTGTTAAGGATCACCTAACAAACAGTGGCGGATCGAGAGGGGGGCAAGGGGGGCCCGGGCCCCTCCAAGGATTTTGAAGTTTATGTATGTTTAGTTTTTATTAATTATAAAATATAAGTTATGTATATAATATAAGTGATGAAATTTATAAATTATAAAATATAAGTTAGGTATATAATAAATATATATATATGTATATACAGTTAATAATTCCTGTGAACTTATTTTCAGATCCAATTTCTCTCCTAGACAGAAAGAGATCGTTTCTTTCGCTTCTCTCGTCTGAGTCATCTCCCTCTCCCTTTTTCGATAGGGCTCGCTGAGAGCCTCTTAGGAAGAGCTCTTCCCTGACAGTGGCCGCCAGTTAACAAGAAAATTCGACTAATTTTGACAAGCTAATTCGGCTAATTTTAACACTTTCAGTCTCAACAGCGACTAAAGAACGGTCTTTTTCTGCTATGAAGTTTATTAAAACAAGACTGTGCAACAAAATGGAGGATAAATTTCTGACAAATTGTATGACTCTTAAAATAAAAAATAGCAAAAAAAATCGAGAAAGATGTAATCATTGATAAATTCTATGAGTTGGAAAACATGCACAAGTAAAATAAGGTAACATACATATCATAATTTTTCTTTTATTGTTAATGCTAAAATTTCAAATTAAAAAAAAATTGCTTATATTTTGATTCACAATTTTTTGAGCCCCCTACTTCGAATCCTGAATCCGCCCCTGCTAACAAACATCATCCGTTTGAACTTAAAGGGGGTGAAGTTCCTTTAACGACTGACACCATTTGTTCATGACCGCCACCACCGTGTCAAACGGAGCCTAAATGACCAGTAAAAATATTACTCTAGCTCTGAAGAAATATGCTCCAAGATCAATTTCATACAAACAATAGAAGATAATAAGGCTATAGAATTCCTGTTTCAAATCGGAAAATAAGGCACTGGAAATCAAAATCATAGACTGAAATGGCAAGATGTTAAGATGAGCTGCAGATACACACACAAGAAGTCCATTTTTTAGGGTAAAAACATTCTTAGTCGGAACAAGCAAAGCATTTCTTACCTTTGCAATCTCAACTGCCGCTGATCTCCTAGACATAAATATTATTAATAAACTTAATGATTGTGCCTTTTGAATTCAACCCGTCTAATTGAGATCAATACTAAATATCAAGACATGATTACTTAGAAATCCTGTTGGAATTCAAAATGTTTGACATCCAAAAGATGCGACATTTACAGTTCATGATTTCCAGTTCTTCCTCTTCTTCTTCAACTGTACAACATGGTTCCCTCCAGCACAAAAGATAAGAGCTGTCATTTGTAGGCGGGGCTCATTTACAACTCATGAGCACAGAGTTTATGACATGCATTATGAGCCGAATGCTGGACGCTTCTGTCTGCGTCATCGAAGGCAGTGTCCGCTGGTGCGCCAGAATATTATAAACCTGCTCAAATACAGGTCGTACATGCATGGTGATGATTGGGTCGGCAGGATGTATGGCTGCAGCTATGTCGGTGATCCATCCCAACTTCCTCGCGGTATCGTTGCTAATGTCGCACGACAACTGCTGCAGGAGCGCCAGAAGAACCCCTTGGTTAAGGGGAATCGGTGCCATCGAACAAATTCCGTGCAAATCAACCTATATGATGCGAACAAGGGATCATATTCATAAAATATATATAAGATCCATTAATGGGATCTCCAATTATCTTCAAAAATTACCAAAACCACCCCCTTAAAGTTTACATTGTTAACCTAAATGTATAAAAAAAATCTTCATGGGGCTTCTTTTGTGCATGTAGGTTAAACAATGTAAACTGGGGGAGGTCTCTACAATTATGCAAAGTTAGAAGTTTTTCATAATTATTTCTACACAGACAAAGAAAACACATACTTGACAGCATAGCCATGACACAAGGGGAACATCACTCTTTTGAAGAGCTACTGTGAATGCTTCATCGTATTTGCTCTCGGAAATCAATCTCGATAATTCGGTTTTAGGATCAGGAGGAGCCTCAACTTGCTGAACAGACAGGGCCAGCTGAAGATGGGGCGCAGAACAAATTATTCGAGCTCGGCAATAATGTTAAAACGTAATCGAGAATGATAAGCAAAATATAAGGGTATACTACCATTTCTGGGAGACCCCCCAGGGAACCACTCCCTTGCTGCATTGCTGTTGGATTGAACGACTTGGCATTTCCCGAAACGAGAGCTAAGAGATGGCGCTGACCATCAACTAATTCGCTTGTTAGGTTTTGGGTAATAGATGATGCAGAGTTAATTGCATCCTGACAATTCAAATAACAAACAATTGACACAACAGATATTAGTTTTAGGTGATGAATAAGAGAGTTTCATAACTTGGGGACCCCAACATCAATATAATCCTAACAACTTTGATATCATCTTAAGACTTTTATGTCAAATATTTGCAAAAATGTTTACATTACCAGCTTTACTTTCGCAGGAAAAGCACTATTATTTTCCATCATAAACTCTCATAAAAATCAATCTTTCTGCTAAAAAAAATTTATTATTTTTTTTAAATCATTGTAGAACAATATTTTCATAAACCAAGGTTCTTTTTTTCCACAACAACAAATTTGAGGACCTATTTGTTGGACAGTCCAACATGAATCAAAAAAAGTCATGTCAAGATTAGTCTCACACCGCCTACCCAGACGGTCCACTCGTGCTTATAATTGGCCCCGCCTCTCCTATCTTTGACCCGAGTTTTGGAATGATAAATGGGTGCGGTGGTTAATTTAATATGGTATCAGAGGTAGGTTCACGTTGCGGGGGCGTGTTGGATGGTCCAGCATGAACCAAAAAAAGGCATGCCAAGATTAGTCTTACACCGCTTACACAGACGGTCCACTCGTGCTTATAAATGACTCCACGTCTCCTATCTTTGACCCGGGTTTTGGAATAGAAAATGGGTGTGGTGATTAATTTAATATGGTATCAGAGGTAGGTTCACGATGAAGGGGCGTGTTGGACGGTCCAGCATGAACCAAAAAAAGCGTGCCAAGATTAGTCACACCGCCTACCCAGACGGTCCAATCATGTTTATAATAGGTCCCGCCTCTCCTATCCTTGACCCGGGCTTTGAAATGGAAAATGAGTGTAATGGTTTAACACTATTTTTGTATGCACTGTGTGGAAGCAATAATGCACCTAGTTTATGATGGAAGGTTTTTTTATGCTTCCATCCTCAAATAAAATTTATTTTTACACTATACAAGCTTATGCCATGCCTCCTCCCAATGCCTTGCGTCAAAGGTCCTGCCATAACAATCTTCGCCAAAATGATGCCATGCATCAAAAAAATCGTTGATTGGATTTCATTCTACTGTTTACAGCTAAATTGTGTGCGCACGGGGTAGAAATTTTGCATAAATGTATAGTGGTGTTGCTAAATTTTTATTTACTTCCATAGTGCTCCTCACCAACTACCTAACATGGTCAACTTTGAATCCACAGAATCTACGGCTGTATAAATGATGTTTGCAGCTAATCTACTTGATGAAACGATAAAAGCACATTTAAATGTGCAAATGTTATAGGAGAGGCAAGGTTGTGAAATCATCAACAGCTAAATTTAATTAACAAAGTTCTTCATTGTATCCTGATGAGATGCGAATCACACAGATAATAGAAATTAGATCTGTCGTATCCACTTTCTATAAGTTGGAACATGTTCATTTATTTAGCATTGGTACCTTAAGAAAAGGTTTACAACTTGCAATTCCAATGTGACCATAAAACAGCAGGGCGAACTGGAGAAGTACTACTGAGCACATTGATTTTATATTCTTTTGGGGTAAAAATGCGTGGCATAATTCAAATTTTCCACCTATAATTGTGAAATGTGCTGAAAATTCATATAATATTGATCTACAAATAAAATAACACTTCTGAAAAGAAGTTTTGCCAATTCCTTCAAGGAGCAGCCAAAATGTTTTTAACAAGTAGCAGAATCGTCGCTCAACAGAGAGAATACAGATAGTGTAACATAAAACAAGCCACAGGGATGAGATCAACACTTATAATCAGAATTTTTAAGTAAGAGAACACAAATCTCAAGGTAATAAAAACCACACCATTAAAAATTAAGAGTGTATGGAGAGAAAAGTACTTACCCGTAATGTAAGAGCCAACGGCGTGTGCGTGGATTCAAATTGCTGAAGTGCAGCAGAATTATGTTCAGTCATTCCCTTGTGAAAGGTGGAATCAACTTGCTCAAACATTGCCTTACACGACTGCTCAAATGCAGGAATTAAGGAGGACTCCAAGCTTAATCTTAGAGCATCCTACATGAGTGCAATTACAAAATATATTAATCTGGAGACTCAGCAAGTAAATCCAGTAAAGTATGTGAAACACCGGAAAAGAGATGAAAGAAAATATGATATTGATAGAAACCAACTAGAAACAGTTTTAAGGAAACAATTTTTAATCCCAACAAAATGGCTTTGGCCCCCTACTATTCAAATATAAAAATCAAGTCAACTTGTGTACAAACAAAATGGTTGACTTGCCATGTGGAACCCACTGTCCGAAGTACCTATTCAGCTTATTGCACCCTCTCCGTGGAAAATCCTTTATCAAACAGATTGAGTTATAGAAGTTTTTTTCCGCGATGAAGTGACTATAATTGAATAAATGATGAAATATTTTGTATCCTGGGCCCCACTTAATGAAGCTTCTGTTTGGTTGGATGAATTGTTGACTTCTTTTATCTATGTAATTTCAGTTTTGAATGTGACTGCAATGATTTAAAATATAAGGACTTAACTGGGACAATTGAAATTATAGGAATCAAAGTTGGCCTAGGGCCAAACTATAGGGAACTAGTACTACACCAAAGACTATTATATTTTCCTAAATATTCAAACCTGAAGAGCTTGTCTTCCTGTTGTCTGGAACTGTGATTGAATTTGCCTTGTCACAGTTGCATCAAGTTTAGAATTAACAGATTTTTCGAGCAGGTTCACTGCCTTGTCACCCACACCTCTCTGTAAACAGGACGATCAATCAGAAACTGATATAGAACTGAACCTCAAACCAAAATAAGAGGATATGATGAATTGAACCTGAAATGAGTCAACTATAGCAGAAGAAATAGTTTTTTCAATTAATGGGGAAATTGAACGAGTTACTGCTGCCCCTATCGAAGCTATCTCCTTCTTCAGTGTCCTCTCCATAACAGAAGGTAAATCCTTATTGATTAAATTTGTAATCAAGCTTGTAATATGTTGCAAATTATCCCATTCAGCCTTCTCGTGTTTTGCGTTCTCTTCTTGAAAACGAACCCACAAGGCATCAGCATTAGCCTTCACACTTTTCTCCATGCTCCGTCCCAAAGCTATCTCAACCCTTCTTCCTTCTTTTGTGATTGGCCCAGCGACTGCTGTGCTGATCTGTTTCGGCATTTCCTTTTGCATAGTCACAATCTGCAATAAATAACAAGTGAATTTAAGAATAGGAATAATTAAGCAAAACTCCCCTAACTTCGCATAATTACAGGAACCTCCCCTCTATCTTCAAATTTACCAAAATCACTCCTCTAAATTTACATTGTTAACATACATGTACATACAAAATCCTGGAAGACCCCTGAAAGGGAATTTTTTGGGTGCTGTATGTTGACAGTGTAAACTTAAAGGGAGGATTTGATAGTTTTGAAAAATAGAAAGGACGTCCCTGTAATTTGCGAAGTTAGAGGACATGCCCAGTAAATGACCCTTCAAAAATAATAAAAGAGGAAGAATAAAGAATAAGTGGTAAAGAAATAAAATTGGTTATCAAGTTGTTGCAAAGAAGCTAACATATAAGAATCTCAGTATCATAGCTAATGAAATGAGCCTTACATATCAGCTTAGTCAAAATTAGTAGTTTCGATCAAATATTTGACAGGTCTAGAATACTAGTAATACTGTTACTATATGGCTGTAATGAAATAAAAATGTAAACAGAAATATCCTTCACTACAATGCGTTATGCAATCAACTAAACTTTTTAACACTAGTTAAGAAAATGGTGGAATACTTTGACAGGTTCAAGGGTTGTTCATTCTTTGTTCGAAGAAACATGGATTTGGGAAAAAATATTAAGCAGCAAAAAAAAATTCATTATCATGAGCCATACTAGATTGAATTATATATCTGACATATTTGAAGGAAACATTGGCAGTGACTTAAAAAGGGGCTTTTGATAAAATATTTGGCAATAGCTGACTAAAGCTTTATATTCCTTTCAGTAGGCTGTTGTATAATTTGGCCTTAGCTTTTCCTAAGTTCAGAATTCTCATCCACTCCAGCTTCAGTTCGGTTACCTTCATCTGCTCAGGCAATGGATCCAATACTGGCAGGTGGATCTGCCCCATATTTTCTGTTTTCAGCATTATTGGAAATTCATCATCAGTTGGAATTTGAGCTCATAATGCTCTCAGAAATCAATGTTCAGACTTGCTATAGGACAGAGTCGTGGGGGACAAGGGGTTGAACCTACGGATGATGAACAACCGCGACAAACAAATTTAAGAGACAAGTCCAGTACAAAAGAAAATTCATAGGTGAAGAAGTTGAATCAAGATTTACTGGTGAAAAAAATGATGAAGGAACCAAGCATCTACTGAACCATATTAGCACCCAGAGGATTTAGGAACGGATTTGAGTTTCAAAGAAAATTCTGAGAAGAATCCTCAAGGTGGGCATTCACAAAATTGAAGGAAAGACTCCTACCAGGAAACTCATATTGATAGACTCATATCTACAATATAAGATGTGTTCTTCCCGTCGCTTGCAAACTCCCGTGCACACGACAAAAATGGGAGACGAGCGGAATATAACGCTCGGGGGTTTACGAGCGGAGTATAACGCTCGGGGGTTTACGAGCGGCATTAGCGCCATCGCGCCGGGTATTGCCATGACCGGAATAATGTCGCGTGGGGCACTGAAGACCCCCGTGCACTATCACAGTTGGGATACTGTCGCGGTTGGCCGTAGAGGCAAAGCCACGTGCCTGTAAGTCATTTATTTATACTTAAACATTTGAATATTAGTATAAGAAAATAACAAAAAGAGTTGTTTCATCAAAGCTTTGTTGCTTAATTGGTTAAACACCTAGTCTTACAACCCACGGACCACAGTTCGAATCCCACCGACTCCAAATTTTTGTCATATTGCTGGACCGGCCGGTTGCTGTAAACTCGGGCCGGTTTCCGGGTTGCGGGTTTAACTATCTGGTTCCTTGTTTTCCGCCCGTTTCCCTGTTTTCTGCCCGGTTTAGTCCCACATCATGGGATTCACTTGTTTCGTCGAGTATATGTTATAGTGGAGTGCAGTCTATTTTGAAATGTGAAATACAACGGGCGGGTTTTGCACAGTGGGCTTGCCTAGACCGGCGGGCTAGTATGCAAGGCTGGCTGGGCTAAACAGCAGGCTATATGCCTGCATGCTTTGCTTCACTCCCATCTTATTTGATTTTTTTAAGAATCTGAAGGGTAAAATGGTAATTTCTCATTGCATGGTAGTTATGATCTATAAAAATTATAGGTTGAGATTTTATAGGTTTAGGACCCTCTCATATCCTAGGTGTAGGTGACCTATAAAAATTTAGACGGACGGTCCTGATTCATTTGAGTGATCGAACGGTTGAGATGTTATGATCTAACCAGATCGAACGGCTAGGATTGATTTGTCGATCGGGTTACACCATAAGGGGATTTCCTCATATAATAGTATATATATATAAATTATAATACGCAGCAGCTGTATCAGGATCTAGAACAAAGAACATGAACTTGCATTGCATGAAATAAAAGATACAAACGGGAGACAGGCACCCGCCAAGCACCTGGAGGCTAGGTCCTCCAAGGAACTCCCCTCTCCAAGAGAGACTCAAGACTAAACTCAAAAGATAATCCCTCATAACCTAAGGACATCTTATATAGATGGAGACCCCACTACATGATAAAATGCATAAAGATACATGTGTATCAATACACTCAGCCTGAAAAGTGACCTTGTCCCCAAGATTGAGCAGGGAAGGATCCCACAAGCGTGTTGGCGATACTTGGGTGGCTCCTCTGGTAGGCGGATCAGAAGAAACATCAAAAGCTTAGAGGCGTCGTGGTGCATAATTATGGTACAGATGACCGAAACGGGAGTAGAACTCGGCATGGGACTGGCCGAGAGGGGAAGAATTGTCATGCCCACAAAAGATCTTTTCCTCAAAGTTGAGCGAGGTGCATGCCGGTTGGGCCTAAATCGAAGGCCGAATGTTATGAACACTAATGGAGGACATTAGGTCGATGAGGAGTAGGTAGTCCGGTGATACACTACAACCGAATCAAGGTCGAAGAATGAAATTGCATTGCATTAAACAACAAAAAGATAGAATCGAAAAACAAGTTCTCGCCAAGCATCCTGAGGCTGGGTCCTCCATGACACTTCACTCTCCAAAAGAGTAAAAACCTAAGACACAAAAGGGGTGCTCATCTATGCTACAACCCCTATATATAGGTGAGTGGGGAAATACAAAATGCAATAATGCTCATGCGCTACATAGACTAATATCTGTGTGTGGCATCCGCATCATATCAATACGCCCCGCCTGTAAAATGACCTTGTCCTCAAGGTCGAGGGCCAAAGGGGTCGTCAGAAAGCGTCAGCGGATCCAATTCCCGGAGTCCGGATCAGTATATTCAGATCCCAGCAACACAGATTCTTGAGAGGGGAGACGTGGGTGGGCAATAAGGGTTGCTCGCAGCGAAAGCAGAGGCCCTTGCGATGAAGCTCGGTTTGTTGTTGGTAAGATAAATGATGGGGTCGTCGGGGGGCCTGTGGAGGTGGAGCTGGTGGGTGCAGAGGTGGAATCAGTAGATGGGCCCAGGTAGGGGCAGAGGGTCTGTGTGTAGAAGAGGTGGCGATAATTGACGTGTCGGTTGGGGCGATCGGGTCGAGGAGGATGGTGGAGCTGGGTAGAGTTCCTCGTCAAGATATCTAGCCTGCTCCATTATGCGGGAAAGAATAGTCGGGTTGTGAATCCGTAGGCACACACATAGGTGGGGTTGCATACCCACCACGAAAAAGCCCAAGTAGTGGTCGGGGGCCAGGTCAGGAACATGCGTAGCAACAGCGATGAATTCGTCGATGTAGGTGGCCACGGAATCAGACAGGCAGACGAAGCTGAGGTGCCTCAAAGACATTACCCTCCTGGTGGTCATAGTGTCGGAGGAATTCCTCCTTCAATATGGGCCAGGGAATGTCAGTTTCATCCATTGGAGCATTGAGCCCTCCATATAGATAGTGGTGAAGGGGACCTTCTGGTTGGCGGGGGTGGACAGCACACTGAAGACCTACTTGGCGAGGGAGATCCACCCGAGAGGATCGAAACCATCGAACACATGAAACTCAATCCGGCAGAGATGGGTCGGGACACTGTCCGACACGGGGTGCAAAAACCCCATGTGGTCGGGAATGGTTTGAATTTGTGACAGTGGAGGGGCCGGAGGGCTATTGCTTGAGTCGTGGGCATAAAACAGTGACTAGGTAT
This sequence comes from Platanthera zijinensis, assembly GCA_039513925.1. Classification (NCBI taxonomy): domain Eukaryota; kingdom Viridiplantae; phylum Streptophyta; class Magnoliopsida; order Asparagales; family Orchidaceae; genus Platanthera; species Platanthera zijinensis. The sequence continues at coordinate 67,335,216 of CM077093.1, forward strand.
AGCGGCGAGGAGCGCCAGAAGGCTGCAATAGCTGTAGGAGGACGGCCCAACACGGAGGAAGGTGGCGAGAAGGAGAATCGGTCGTTGGATGGCCTACGAAGCCGCAGGAGGGCCTCCCGAAAGCGGGTGAAGAAGCTGGAGGGCCGTTGGAAGCCGATGTAATCGCCAGGAATTGTTTGAAGGAGCATGTCGGAGGCTCAGCAGGGTGGAAAAGCCGCCGGAGGCGCAACAGGGTGGAGAAGTCGTCGGAGGAGGTTGACGACACTAAACTCGGCGGAAATGTCGTTGGAAGCAGTCGGCAGCGCTGGAATGGATGGAGCAGTCGGCGGAATGAGGATCGAGGCCGCAAAGACGATGTAGTGTGCGAAACAGCAAGGCGAGGCCGGAGCGGAGGCGATGCGAGTGAATAAAGGATTGGGTGGATCGAGCAGAAGCGATGTTGGATCGCTGAATCGATAGCGGGTGGAGGAAGGAGCATACGAGCGGTGGAGGTTGGAGCAAGCGCGCAACTGGGTTGCGGAATGGGTAGCGGCGTAAGCCGCACTAGAATAAACGGAAGGAGGCGAGGTAGCGGAATTAGGGTTCGGTAGAACCCTAATTGAGGGCAGGTCAGACAAGTTGATACTGTATAATCCCGTATCCGGCCGAGCGGGATCCTCCCCAAGTAGCGGGCCAGGGACGTGCTATGAGCGGCATTTTGGTGCAGCCCCGTTCGAAGACGTGCGAGTGCTCGTGTATGTGTGCGGAGATTTTGTGCTTTATATATAATAAATATATATACTATATATATTTATTTATTTATGACATATATATATTAATTATATATAATATATAATTTCATTATATATATGTATTTATATATGCATATGGGTGGAAAAATGGAGGAAGGCAAGCAGGTCAAAGGCAGGGGGAGATCGGTTAGAAAAGGGGATAAAAGAAAAAGAGAAAGAAGGGGAGTGGGGGAGGCATGCGGGTAGTAGAGAGGCAGCAGAGAAAAAAAAGAAGGAACAAAAAAAAGGGAGAAGGGGGGAAGTGGCTCGGGCACAGGCAGGGCAGCAAAAATAAAAAGGGCGGAGGAGAAGCAAACTCCCCAGCCCGCCCCTCTCCCTCTCTCGGCCTGGAGCAGCACAGCAGGCCTGAGCTTCTCTCGGCCTCCTCTTCCCGTCGCCGCCTCCAGCAGGGTCGAGCCCTAGCTCGGCCCCTCCTCCCGTCGCAGCCTAAGCAAGGCAGGGCTGAGTTCGGCCTCCTCCTCTCTCCCGTCGCTGGCCAAGCAAAGAGCAAGGTTCGGCCTCCTCTTCCTGTCGCCGCCTCCAGCAGGGTCGAGCCCTAGCTCGGCCCCTCCTCCCGTCGCAGCCTAAGCAAGGCAGGGCTGAGCTCGGCCTCCTCCTCCTCTCTCTCGTCGCCGGCCAAGCAAAGAGCAAGGTTCGGCCTCCACATCACCCGTCGCCGCCGCCTATGGTCAGATCCGACCATTTGGAGCATGGATCGGCCATGTAGGGCAAAGTTTGGACATTTGGAGCCGGGATCGGCCTCATGGGGGCAAGTTCAGCTGTCCGGAGCTAAGTCGGTCGGGAGCTTCTCTCCCAGCGCCGGCCGGAGCTCGAGTCATACACCAAGTCGGAAATGGAGGTCTCATTTCTTCCATCGCCGGCAAGGGGCTCGGTCATCATGAAGAAGTGGAGCAAGAGAGGAAGATTTGCTTCCTCTTCCAACAAGGGTTCGGCCACCAGAAAAAGAGGAAGTGAGGATTCATCACTCCTAGCAAGGTCGCCCAGGAGCTCCTCTCCCGGCACCGCCGCCAAGCACGCGTCAAGGGTAACGATGTTTCTACTTGGGCGGGTGAAGCCCTCAGTTTACATATTTGCATGGAAGCCCCTCTCCACCAACGGGTGGGGGAAGGGAGCTCCACGACGGGTCGATGTTCACATCCCTGCAATTAACTGCATTAGCACCCGGAAGCGTGAGTACGGGTTTAGGCATGTTGTGTGAACCCATCCGGACGTGTGAGCCGGATTGGTGATGCCCTGGGGTTCCCGGAGAAGACTCCGAGGAAGTTGGATATTATCTATCTGCAGGGAATGCGCACTGTAGCCCCGAAAAAGGGGTGTACGGAATATATTTGGCCAGCTTATGTTAGCCGACTGTTGTTCAGCTGTCAGTCGTTTTTCGAGACATTGGCGTACAGGTGGTGCAGTACCAAGCGGGGAGTAGCGGGCTTAAGCCCAAGCTTGTGTCGGCCCTCGAAGGCCTAATTTGTTTATATTGTCGGTCTGCGTGCCGAAGTATGGAATTCATATTCCTGTAATTATTTATAGTGTCTGTGATGCTCTGCGTATGTGTAGTTTACTTCTTCTGTCTTGGGTGAGTAGTGTGCTCGTGAACCACTCGCCCCGTGGGAGCCCCGAGGTATAGTTGTCGGGAAGCCCCTGATGGCCTGTTGTCATCCTTTTAGAACAACAAAGCTACGTTGTTGGCGGCCCAATTGGGCCTGCGTAGAGTATAACAACTGTGAGGGATTACGTCGTTGGTAGGGCGGACGAGAAATATTTTGTATAGACCCAAGGAGACACGCCTGGATAGGGGAGAGTTGGTCTTGAGATCCTCCTTAGATATTCCGGTCGGCCATAAGTGCCCTTCGAAGGTGTCTTAGCTCAGTTCTTGGCTTGGGAGGGGAAGAGTTTGCTAATCTTCCGGGTATGCGGTGGGACCTCCACGCTGAGACCTTGGGTCTGTCCCTTATGTTCCTAGTCTAGTGCCTAGATCGTTCGCTTGAGGGTAGTAGGTGTGCGGTCACCCCTCTTTTGGGACCCCGAACTCCACAGAGGTCATTTTTGGCTTCAACAGATACACTACAGTCGAATCAAGGTCGAAGAATTAAAATGCATTGCATTAAACAACAAAAATATACAATCGAGAAACAACTTCTCGCCAAGCATCTGGAGGTTGGGTCCTCCTTGACACTTCACTCACCAAGAAAGCCAAAACCTAAGACTCAAAAAGGGTGCTCATCTAAGAATACTACCACTCCTATATATAGGCGAGAGAGGAAATACAAAATGCAATAATGTGCATGGGCAACATAGAATAATATTAGTGTGCGGTGGCCACATCGTATCATCTGGGAAGTTTGGTCAAAGTGGGGGAGTAACAAGATGTGAGTGTAGGATAACAGTTGGCTCGAGAAATGTTGAAAAAGAGGAGTTGAGAGAGAAAAGAGAACTGACGGGCGAGCGGGGGTCTCCAAGAAATGGTGGGGAGCAAAAAAATTATGTGGCACCGTGTGAAAGGCTAACGAGCCGCCAGGCGGGGTCTTTGTCACGGATTTGTCGGGAGACGAGCAGATTGGAGGGCAGCTGGTGCAAATCGGAAGATGGGAGTATTAGGGGGGTGCATGCCACAGCCGGCAATGGGAGAATGATGGGGATGTCCAGAAAAGAGAAAGCGGCATCGGTTCCAATGGTTGAAGTCCCACTGAGGGGTGGCGGTGGGATGGAGGTAGGAGGAGGCTCATCAGGAAGCAAAGAGGCAGGCATGGGTTGTAAGGGGGCATGTGGAAGAAGTCGACGATGAAGCGCAAGCGTCATGGAAAGGAGGTTATCCATAGCAGCTTCAATTCAATCGTATCGAGTATGCATTGAGTCTGAAAAGAGGGCCATGGCAGAAAGGGAGTGTGAGGGCCGACAGAATGTGACAGGAGGCTTTGGAGAGCTGCAAGAATGTTGTAGTAAACAAGGAGGGTCATCGAAATGATGTAGGAAATGCAGGAGGGCTGATGTAATGTTGCAGGAGCCGTAGAAGGGCAGTCAGAATGGGGAAGGGGAGCAGGAGGGCCGCAGGGAGGCAAAGGGAAGTGTGGGAGGCCGACTAGATGTTGAAGAAGACGCTGGAGGACGTGGGAGGACGTCAGAGGGGCGGTCGAAGCCGCTGAAGGGGCGGTCGGGTCCGCTGTAGAGGAGTCCGAACATGACCACGACAGAAGGCGGTGTTGGACGCGGCTGGAGCGTCGGTTTTACATCGGGTTGGAAGGGGTGGAATATTGGGTGTGGTTGGAGAGGGATGTTTGCATCGGGCTGGAAGGGTGGCATGTTAGGCGCGGCAAGAGTGAAGTGTTTGCATCGGGTTGGACCGCTAGAAGGGTTGGCATGGTGGAGTGGTCGTGAGACTCATTCCTGAATGGATCGGGGTCGTGAATACATTGGCAGAAGTCAATGCGAGGCGAGGTGATCGTACAGGACCGCTACGGGTGCTGGAGCGAAGATGCGGCTTGCTAGGACATTGGAATCGAAAGACACAACTCGTAACAAACGTTTACAAGATCGGCTGCACCCAAAACCGTGGAGGTTAGGGTTCACGAGAAAACTCTAACGGAGTAACAGGTCGGACCAATTGATACGCAATAGTTGTATCAAAATCTAGAACAAAGAACATGAACTTGCAATGTATGAAGTAAAAGATATAATCGAGAGAAAAGCTCTTGTCGAGTACCTGGAGCTTGGGTCAAGGCACTCCCCTCTCCAAGAGAGACCAAGAGTACACTCAAAAGATAAACCCTCACAACCTAAGGATCTCCTTATATAGATGGAAACCTCACTACATGACAATACATAAAGACATGTGCATATAAATATATGTGTGTGTGTAGATGTGCAACAGTACCCCGACCACAGCATTGCCCCAACACGATGGCGCTCCCTCTGCTCAGACACCGTCGTGGTCACGGCAAAATCCAGCGATGCATGAAGCACATTACACAGGAGCTTGAGAGCGGTGTCGCACCGGAGCAATGTCATGGTCGGTAAACTGTCGCATGGGACAGGGAGGTGGAGGGAAGGGGGTGCACCATCACTTGTATAAACATACATAATTCAATTGTTTTATAAACATTTTAATACATATGGGATGTATCCACAGTCGAATCGTAGAGATCAATATGTTGTTAGATAAATCTCATCGACTCAATCGACACCATAGTAAGAACGTCATGATCTTACAAGGGAATTGAAAGATATTATATTTGTTGAATTTAAATTAAAACGGTATAAATTTTTTTAATAAAAGTACTATTATTTAATAAAATAAATAAAGTACGAGGCGAGTACGTGTCCATGGTGGTGTCCATGGTAGCACTGTAGATATGGGTCTTTGCTTATAAGATAGAAGATATGTGTGTGTATATATATAGGATTAATTACCGGAACCTCCCCCGTGAGTTTGTATAATTACAGCTTGCTCCTGCACTTAGTTTGGAAATTACAAATACCTTCCGTCCTACTTTGTATTGTTTACATTATAGTCCATTCCATCAACTATTATTAGAATTTCCATTCAAAGGTCAACAATACCGCCCTATTACATTTCCGGATAACCAGCCTCATTAGGTTTTTTTGGAAATCGAGAGAGGCTCACCTTCTCCCCCTGCCCCATTTCAACCTCCTTTTCGGAAAAATTTCCCGCGCCAATTAAGTTTCTCCTTCCGGTCTACCATTGATATCGTCATTTGGGCTCACAAACTACATATCTCTCCTGGTCGACGCGGTAGGTTTCCCTCTCCTCTCTCTCATTTCGGTGGCCGACCATTTCAAGCTCTTCTCTTTCTCCATTTGAGCATTTCTGTGCTTTTAAGTTTCAGTAGGTGTGAGCTCTATTGATTCCAATACCATTTTGGTATGCTCTCTTTTGACTCCAATTTCTGATTTTATTCACTTTTTTTTGCACTTGTTTCCAGGTCTCTGAATCCATCTCTTCTGATTCCAGGTTTTAGCATTTTTTTGCTTTTGATTCCAGGTTTCTGAATCCAGTTTCTTCCTGATTCCTTCATTTTTTGGTAGGCATAAGGACCAACAATGTGGATAATGAGTTCGATCCATTTGTTAGTTGTGATGAGTTTGAAGTGAGTGTTAGTGATGTGTTAGAAGGCATGATTAATGAAGATGGCAAGGATTTAGTTAATGATCAAGATATTTTATTATCAAATTATGATTCATATGATGAATGTGATATTGAATTATCAGATGGAGAGGTCAGCAAATCTCAGACAAATGGAGCGGCAAGGAAATTATGCAGTCCTAATATAGTTGAATTCCAAATGCCAAAAAATATAACTGAATTTATAATATTTAAGAATGGCATGGTATTTGCTGACATGAATGCGTTTAGAAATGCTATAGTTGAATAATCTATGAGGGCTGCAAGTTTGATAGAACAAAAAATGAGAAGGCGAGGGTTAGACTTCGTTGTGCAACTTCAGATTGCAAGTGGAGAATGCATGCATCTCCTATGGCTGATGGAGTAACCTATCAAATCAAATCTTGCTTCACTTCTCACAATTATGTCAAAATAGATAGGACAAATGAGGCAAGTTCCAGGTGGATGGCAGATAAATTAATAGATTTGTAAAGAAGAACTAAAAAATAAAACCAAAGGGCATGAGACATAAGCTATCGAGGAATGGGGTAGCACCGGAGTATATGCAGTTATATATGTCCAAAAAGAAATCCTTAGAGAAGGTAGAGGATTGTCATACTTAATCTTTTAGTAAGATACCTGCATTTGCTGGAATGATTTTCAAAACCAATATTGTGAGTGTCGTTAAGTTCTAGAACAGTGATGAAAGTGAAATAATACCCGCACCTACATTCAAAAAAATGTTTATGGGATTACGTGCTCTTAGAGATGGGTTTTTGGAGGGTTGTCAACCATTCCCAGGGTTTGATTGTTGTCATTTGAAAGGTCCGTTTGGTGGTGTGTTGCTATCTGTTGTTAGCTTGGATGGGAACATGGAACTCTACCCACTTGCATTTGTTGTTGTAGATGTAGAGAGAAAAGACAGTTAGGGAATCTTTTTCAATTGTCTTGAGGACATGTTGGGTGGATTTGGGGATGAGAAGCCTTGTACATTCATGACCGATAGACTGAAGGTAGTATTCTTATTTAATGAGCATCATTTTATGTTAATGGCATTTATGTTTAATGTTAAAATTTATGTTGAGTTTTATTGTTTTTTGGTGTGCATTTAGCCTTGTATTATCCCCTCTGTATATAAGAGGGGGTTTAGTGTGTTTTCAATTATTATTCCAATTACCTAATTCCAACATGGTATCAGAGCACGGCGTAACCTAGCCCGCTCGTCCGCTCACCCGCTCGCCTCGCCTGTCCGCCGCTCGCCCGCTCGCTCGCGTCCTGCGCCCGCTCGCGCTCTGTCCGCCGCCGCTCGCCTGTGTCCTTAGCAGCGCCTCCCCGCCTCCGCTCCTCTCTCTCTCTCTCGCCTTCCCCTCCTCCGCTCCTCTCTCTCCCGCCTCCTCTCCTGTTTGTACCCGCCGGTCTTGCTATGGATTAACCGGCGGGATTTTTTTTCTGTGACCTTCCAATGGTCCGATTGAGCCGAAATTCTGGGAATAGTTTCGCTTTCCTCTCCTTATTATCACCCTTGATTCTTTGGGATTTTTTCCGGTTCATCTTTCCGGCGATTCAGATCTACTTTTTTCTCTCCGTTGTTTTACCGTCGTTCTTCTACTCCCGGAAGTTCAGATCTATGATGTCCTAAGGTTCCTCTCTTCCTTTGGACCGTTCTTCTTCGTTGGTGCCATGTCAGACGTTGATTCGGGTGCTTCTGGTGCCTCTGTGCCCCCCGCTGGATCTACCCGGGCTGGCTCCGATCACAGTTTCTCTCAGCTCACTACGATTCGTCTGGATGACACAAACTACCTATCTTGGTCCCGTTCTATTACTCTGGCCTTAAAGAGACGGCGTCTCTTTGGCTATGTTAGTGGCGACACTCCTGCGCCTGCTCGTACCTCTGCTACCTGGTCTCAATGGGATTCTGAAAACTCGCTGGTCATGTCTTGGCTTATCAATTCCATGCAGGAGTCCATTGCCCGGAACTACCTCTTCCTCGACACTGCTGCAGACATCTGGAAACGGGCTGAATCTACTTACTCCCGCAAAGGGAATGCGGCACAAATCTACCATCTTCGCCGACAGCTGTTCCATCTTCGTCAGGGAGATCGTCCTCCTTCTGCCTACTATTTGGAGTTTACCCAACTCTACCAGGAGTATGACCATTTTGAGTCTCTTGCAATGGTCTGTGATGTTGATGCCCTCCTATTAAGGGCTCGTGAGGATCGCAACAGGGTGTTCGAATTTCTCCAGGGGCTTCACCGCGACTTCGATCAGATTACTGTGAAGGTTTTGGGCTGCGTTCCCATTCCCTCCTTGCCTGAGGTCTTTAGCATTATTCAGCAGGAGTTTGATCGTAGACAGTCCTGGAACATGACCACCACTCCTGAGGGTTCAGCTTTGGTTGCTCATCCTACAACCACTGGTAGCAGGGCCTCTCGGGACTTCAAGCCTCGTGTCACGGATAAGGATCATCTCATGTGCGATTATTGTGGCAAGCCGCGTCATACCCGGGATACCTGTTACAGTTTGCACGGCTTCCCTCCCGGATTTTCTTCTCGGGGTGGTTCTTCTTCCCGTGGGGGACGTGGTCGTGGACGCACTTCTGGCCGTTCACCTCATTCTGCCCATCTGACCGAGATTCCTGAGAGCAGCCCTCCGGGTCTTCTTGGATCTCCTCCTGCAACTATGTCCTCTTTTTCTGCTGATGAGATGCAGACTCTTCGCTGCTTGATGCAGGGCCTACTTACTAAGCCGGTTACTGCTTCTTCTTCATCTGCCCTTGCCCATTCAGGTATCTCAGGTGCTCACTCTGCTACAACTGGTTCCTCTCCCCATTGGATTATTGACTCCGGAGCTACTGATCATATGACTGGATCGGCTTAAGGTTTTGTGTCTTATTCCCACTCTCTGGTCGAGATAAAGTGAGTATTGCTGATGGATCTTTTTCCTCCATTGCTGGGAAAGGGTCCATACCGTGTTCATCTCTCACTTTATCTTCTGTCCTCCATGTTCCAAACTTCACCCGCAGTTTACTTTCTGTTAGTCAGTTGACTACTTCCCTTCAATGCTCAGTCACCTTTTTTCCTACTTATTGTGTTTTTCAGGATCTGAAGACGAGGAAGGCGATTGGGTCTGGTAGCTTGCAGGATGGCTTGTGTGTTTGACCCCTCCAACGGGTCCACCTCTCCGCACGCTCTTCATGCCACCAGGTCATCCCAGCTGCTCGCCTGGCATCGGCATCTTGGTCATCCTTCTGTTTCCACTATGCAGCATCTTTTATCTACTTTTCCCTCTAGTTGTTTTAAAAATTGTGTGTGTGATGTATGTGACGTTGCAAAACATCATCGTCTCTCTGTTCATCATGTTTCTTTACCTAGTACTATTCCTTTTCATATTGTTCATACTGATGTGTGGGGGCCTTGCTCTACTGGCTCTATTTCTGGATGTCACTGGTTTATTTCCTTTATTGATTGTTTTTCTCGAACGACATGGGTTTATCTCATGAAACATAAGGATGAAGCTTTTTCTATTTTTCAACGCTTCCATAAGATGGTTTCTACTCAGTTCTCTGCATCCATAAAAATCTTACGCAGTGACAATGGTAGAGAGTATATCAACTCTATCTTTGACCACTACCTTACCACTCATGGCATTATTCATCAAACTTCCTGTGCTCATTCCCCGTCACAGAATGGGGTAGCCGAGCGAAAGAACCGTCACTTGTTGGATGTTACCAGGTGCCTCTTGCTTACTATGCATCTCCCCAAGTTCTATTGGGGGGATGCTGTCCTAACCGCTGCTTCTCTCATTAATCGTTTGCCCTCTCCTGTCCTTGGTAACTAAACTCCTCTCACCACCTTAGGAGTTTCTCCGACCTCCTCTCTTCCTCCTCGCATATTTGGAAGTATGTGCTTTGTCCACATTCCCTCTCCTGGGAGGTCTAAACTCGACCCTCGCGACCTCAAGTGTGTCTTCATTGGTTATTCCCCTACTCAAAAGGGGTATAAATGTTATCACCCTCCTACTCGTCGGACACTCGTATCTGCTGACGTTACTTTTCGTGATTCTACTCCTTATTATGCTCCCTCACTTCAGGGGGAGTCTGCTGTTGAAGTGAGTTCTCCTACCTTCTCCCTTCTGATTCCTCCCGTGAGTTCTCCTACCTTCTCCCTTCCGATTTCTCCCGTTATCTCTTCTCCTCCGCCTACTCGTCCCTTACAGGTTTACACCCGACGGCGTAAAGGTCAGAACACAACGGCTAATCCCATGCTCCCAGACTTTATGCCAACTCTGTCAGAAGATCTCTCCCTCCATGAAGGTATCCGATTGAGTACTCAACACCTTATATCTCAATATGTTTCCTATGATGCGCTGACTCCCTCTTATAAAGGGTTTGTGTCGTCCCTTGCTTCGGTCTCTATTCCATCTACCTGGCAGGAGGCACTTGAACATCCTGATTGGAAAAGGGCAATGGTAGAAGAAATTACAGCTTTGGAGAAGAATAATACTTGGGATTTAACCACCCTTCCACATGGGAAGAAAACAGTTGGTTGCAAGTGGGTCTTTGCGGTCAAACAAAATTCCAAAAGCATAGTGGAACGTTTCAAGGCAAGATTAGTGGCGAGAGGGTATACTCAAACTCTTGGCATTGACTATCAAGAAACCTTTTGCTCCTGTGGCAAAAATGAATTCTATTCGAGTCCTGCTGTCATGTGCTGCATGCAAGGGTTGGGATCTCATCCAATTGGATGTTAAAAATGCCTTTCTTCATGGCAATTTGGAAGAAGAAGTGTATATGTCCCTTCCACCTGGTTTTATCTCTCAGGGTTCAGATGGAAAAGTTTGCAAATTGAAGAAAGCTCTCTACGGCCTGAAGTAATCCCCAAGGGCGTGGTTTGGACGGTTCCATAGTGCTATGGTCTCCCTGGGGTACAAACAAAGTCATGCTGATCATGCTCTGTTTATCAAAAAGAGGGCCAACATGATAACAATTTTAATAGTCTATGTGGATGACATCGTTATTACAGGGGATGACATTGATGAAGTAAAAGCCTTAAAGAAACACTTGGCACAAGAATTTGAGGTGAAAGATCTTGAAAAACTGAAGTATTTTCTGGGTATTGAAGTTGCAAGATCTAAGAACGGCATTCACATCTCTCAACGGAAGTACATTCTTGATCTCTTAGAACAAACGAGTATGAGTGGGTGTAGACCTGCTGACACTCCCATGGAGGTTAACCACAATCTTGGGAAAAAAGATGGCGATCTTATAGAAGATGTTAAAGGTTATCAAAGACTTGTAGGGAGATTGATCTACTTGTCTCATACTCGACCGGACATTGCTTACGCCGTTGGAGTTGTGAGTCAATACATGCACTCTCCGAGGGCCAGACATCTCGATGCTGCCCATCGGATCTTGAGATACTTGAAAACTTCACCTGGAAGAGGAATCCTTTTCACCTCCAATTCTGACCTGAAGATCGGAGTTTATACTGATGCTGACTGGGCAGGAAGTGTTGAAGATAGACGATCCACGTCTGGGTATTGTTCGTTTATTGGGGGGGAATCTTGTCACTTGGAGAAGCAAGAAGCAACAAGTCGTCTCCAGGTCTAGTGCTGAAGCAGAATTTCGTGCCATGGCACATGGCATTTGTGAAGGACTCTGGCTGCGCTCCCTCATGAGTGATCTGGGGTTGAGTGAAACTGCACCTATTCGGCTGTACTGCGACAACAAGGCTGCCATTAGCATTGCCAACAATCCTGTTCAGCATGATCGGACAAAACACATTGAGGTGGACAGACATTTCATTAAGGAACACATTGAGAAGAAGATCATATGTATTCCCTTTGTTCCCTCAGAGGGCCAACTTGCAGATATTCTTACAAAGAGTCTTGGGGCAAATCTTCACTATGGCTTGATTGACAAGTTGGGCATGAGAAATATAGCATGCCCAACTTGAGGGGAAGTGTTAGAATTTATGTTGAGTTTTATTGTTTTTTGGTGTGCGTTTAGCCTTGTATTATCCCCTCTCTATATAAGAGGGGGTTTAGTGTGTTTTCAATTATTATTCCAATTACCTAATTCCAACATTTAATTACTAATGTAACATTGTTGTTTGTGCAGGGACTAGTTGAAACCATCAATGAAATTGTTTCGAATGCATAATAGGAAGTATTGTAGGCATATATATGCCAATCTGAGACTATCTTATCATGGTTTGCAAGGGAAGAAGTTTTTTTGGGTTGCATCAAAGGCATATTGTAAAGCGGTATTCACAAAAGCAATGGACTATCTAAGAGTAATCAGTCCCAGTGCATATGAATGGTTGAAGAAAATCGATGTAAGTTTATGGGCAAGAGATGCATTACCATTGCAATTAAAGACAAGCATGGACTGAATCTTTTAATAATTGGATTGGTGAACTTAGGAGCAAACCAATTTTGACATTGCTTGATGGGATTCGGTCTAAGTTAATGAGTGGAATAGAGTTAAGGTATCAAAAATCAAAAATGTATAACATGGAAAAGAATAGGAAAAAAGAGCCCGGTGAGCAAACTAAAATAAGCAGAACAAGGGTGTAGGTCACTAATTGTGGCAACTGTGGAGGTGCTAGTCATAACAAGAGGACATGCAAAATGGGAAGCTTGCAGGTTTTTTATAATATATTGTGATTTTAATTGTTATTACATTATTTTAGACTATACTGTGCTCTAAGTTTGTTATCTTTTATAGTTGGATGATAAAACACCACTTGCTATGTTTGTAAGCAGGAAAAAAAGTGCAAGGCAAAATCAAGAGAAGATCGATGATGCATGACAATGCCAAGCTTGAGTGGAGTGCCATGAAGCAAGACAGTGTCATGAGACTACTTTTTTGAAATATGAAATTGAAAATGCATTTTGTATTGTAAACACTTAGGTCTCAGAAGATGTAAATGTGATGCATTTGAAAGTGCATTATATTTTGTCAACTGCAATTAGGTTCTGAGTGTTGGGTAGTGAATTGTGTACATGAGCAAAAAATGAGAGTTGTGGAGATGAGAATGCTCAGGTGGATGTGTGGACACACGAGACTGGATAAAATTAGGAATGAATGTATCAGGGATAAGACAAGAGTAGCACCAATTGCAGAGAAGATGCGAGAAGATCGACTAAGATTATTGGACACGTACAAATAAGGCTATTAGAGGCACCTGTTAGGCGTTGTGAGAGTCTAGTCACTAGGCATGTTAAACGGGGGAGGGGACCGAGGGGTAGACCAATAAAGACTTGGAATGAAACTATAAGGAAAGACATGATGTACATAGGCATTAGTGAGATCATGACAAAAGATAGGGCACAATGGCGACAAAGGATCCATATAGCCGACCCCACTATAGTGGGATAAAAGCTTGAGTGTTGTTGTTGTAAAGGTCTTATAAGATGTAATTGTGATAAATGTACGAAATTTTTTTCCAATATTTTCAAAATGAAATGATATTCTAGAAACTGCTGTAAAGGTCTTAGAATGATATTGCTTGTACTGCTCCAATTGAAGGATTGTTGATTGATTAACAAGGTTAAAATGATAATGTAGGCATTAGCCTAGTGGAGGCAGATATTTGATCACAGGTTCAGATTCCGTGTTGGCCGGCGGCTCCCTAATGATCAAATAAAACTAATGATAAAATAATATATAAATATTGATTAATAAAAATGTTAATATTAATACTTCATTATATATTTGGAAAATTGGCGGCGGATATTAGATCTCAGTTTCAGATTCCGTGTTGGTCGGCAGTCCCCAATGATAAAAAAACTAATGATTAAATAATATATAAATATTGATTAATAAAAAATGTCAATATTAAGACTCCATTATAGATTTGGAAATTTTATAGCAAACTTTACAAACACACCCATCAACTAAAGTAAAACAATACAAACAGTGGCGGATCCAGAGGGGGGCAAGGGGGGGGGAGCCCGGGCCCCTCCAAGGATTTTGAAGTTTATGTAGGTTTAGTTTTTATTAATTATAAAATATAAGTAATGTATATAATATAAGTGATGAAATTTATAAATTATAAAATATAAGTTAGGTATATAATATAAGGGGTTAATGTATATACGCGGCTTGTGCATATAGGCTATATACGCAGGAATGCGTAATACGAAAAATACAACTAGTAAAATGCATTTTTAGGAAAAGTTATCAACATGAAAGTTGTAGATCTCGATGATATCTACAACTTTCATGTTGACCACTTTTCCTAAAAATGCATTTTACTAGGTGTATTTTCAAATGGCGCGGAACCGGGCGGAACTATTGCGAATCGCAATAGTTCCGCCCGGTTCCGCGCCATTTGAAAATACACCTAGTAAAATGCATTTTTAGGAAAAGTGGTCAACATGAAAGTTGTAGATATCGTCGAGATCTACAACTTTCATGTTGACCACTTTTTCTAAAAATGAAGTCTCGCACCTAAGAAATGTACACAGGCTGCGTTTTTACATTAAATCCATAATATAAATATATATATGTATATATAGTTAATAATTCCTGTGAACTTATTTTCAGATCCAATTTCTCTCTCCTAGATAGAAAGAGATCGTTTCTCTCGCTTCTCTCGTCTGAGTCATCTCTCTCTCCCCTTTTCGATAGGGCTCGCTGAGAGCCTCTTAGGAAGAGCTCTTCCCTGACAGTGGCCACCGGTTGACAAGCAAATTCGGCTAATTTTGACAAGCTAATTCGGCTAATTTTGACACTTCCGGTCTCAACAGCGACTACAGAACGGTCTTTTTCTGCTATGAAGTTTATTAAAACATGACTGCGCAACAAAATGGAGGATAAATTTCTGGGAAATTGTATGACTCTCTACATAGAATAGGAAATAGCAAAGAAGATCGAGAAAGATGTGATCATTGATGAATTCTATGAGTTGAAAAACGGCATGCACAACTAAAATAAGGTAACATACATATTGTAATTTTTCTTTTATTGTTAATGCTAAAATTTCAAATTAGAAAATTTTTTGCTTTTTATATTTTGATTCACAATTTTTTTGGGCCCCCCTCCCTTACTTCGAATCCTGGATCCGCCCCTGAATACAAACACACCCACCAACTAAAGTAAAACATTACAAACACGCCAATCAACTAATGAATTACTATTAAGGGCGAAATTGGAATATAAAAAATTAATTCCGCTAGTTTTAACATTTTCCATCCAAAATTCGCATGAAAGGTTACGGTTGTAAACAAAACAAAGTATGAGGGGAGGTCATTGTAATTTTGAAACTAAGAGGGGAGCAAGCGGTAATTATACAAACTTACAAGGGAGGTCCTAATTATTAACCCTATATGTGTGTGTGTGTGTGTGTTTGTGTTGGAGTTATTAGTGTTATAGTAATATTAAGGTCTTTAGGAGTGTTTGGTTTAGTCACACAATTTCAGTTCGAATTTAAGAGTCATTGTATTTCCTATATAATACCTCTTTGGGGATGAATAAAACTACACCTTTTATTTCACTCTAATAGTTCAACATGGTATCGGAGATAATGATTCCTCCATGATCACTTATGCTCCCACACGCCGAGGGCGACTGTTTAGTCGCTTCTCGTGCAAGAAAAATCATTGCGGCTTCGCCCCCTTCTGTTTAAGGTCATTGGCCTCCACAATTTCTACCGACGATTCCACTCACTTCTCCCGTTGTTGAATCCTCTAGTTGTTGCTTCCACTGCTGATACCGCTAATTGTAGTTTCCAACGAAGATTCCGTCGCTTCTCTTGTTTCTGTCGATCATTGTTTGATCTTCGTCGATCATCTCTCGTCGATTCGACGATCCCGTCGTGTTCCAACAGACTCGTCATCATTCTTCTGTGCTGATCTCGACACCTAGAGTTGATCTCGTCAGTCCCTTTTGCTCAAGATTCTATCATTGATCCTGGCCTCTATTCTCATCGTCTATCCTAGACGTTATTCTCGTCGACGATACCGTCTGGCCCTTGCTGCTCCAGATCTGGCCCTCGCTTCTTCCAGTTGCTGTCATTGACACCTTTTGTTGATCCATTCGTTGTAGATGACGACCGTTGGTATCATTTCCTGCAGTCCATTTCTTTTTGCAGTCTTTCCTTGCTTGGTTGTGTCCCAGGGCAATTCCTTGCTACTGATCTGGAGATTCACCGCATCCATGGAGTTGATTCCATCCCTGACATTCCCTTCTGGCCTTCCAATCAAAGATCTGCAGATACAGTCGTTGCCTCTTATTTTTGTGAACTTCGGCAATTGCCTACAGTATTTTTGTTGATTCCAGCCATCACTACCCCTTCCAGGATGTTGATCTCTCGCTGATGATGAATCTTCGTGATGGTTTGGTCGTTTTTATGTGTTTTCAAATGACTTTGCTTGATTATTGTTAATGTTTGTTGTGTGTGTTGTTGTTATGCCATCTTGCACGTGTGTTCAACATGAGGGGAATTCTTTGAGACTCGGAGACTCGGATGGTACTTTCTGACTCTCTTCTTAGGGTCTGTTTGGGACAGCTCTGGCGGATTGAAAAGCTGCTGTCCGGATAGAGCTGTTTTAAAATAGATCTCTGGGGAGCAGTTTTGAAAAGCTACAGGATGTTTGGGTGTTTTGTGCAGAAGTGCGCTCGGAATCGCCGGAGGAAGGACGTCGGGGGCTTGGAATTGCCGGAGGAAAGCCGTCCGGGGCTCGAAATCGCCGGAGGAAGGCCGTCCGACCTCTGACCATGTTCCAACTGAAGAAACCATTAGATTTCCAAAACATGTGAGAGAGAAAGCTATTTTGCGGGAGCAGAAGCTGGGGAGGAAGAGATTTCTGAAAAGCTGCAAAACAGCTCCAGATTTTTGAAAAGCTCTTCACAGAGAGCTGTCCCAAACAGACTGAAAGCAGCTCTGGCGGTTGGAATAGAGATTTTCCAACCGCCAGAGCTGCCCCAAACAGACCCTTAGTCTCATACGGTCCTCCCAGCTTATGTCCTGTTTTAATTGTGTCTCCCCATTTTTCTCTGTTAATTGATAAAAGTGTTAGGGTTTTGGGTTTAGGGTACAGTGGCGGCACAATTAAAGATATGACACAGTGGCGACACAATTAAAGATATGTATACACAGGAATTCCCTATCACTGTTGTCTTACATCAAGGTTCAGCTTTAAGCCCTTATCTCTTTACCCTTATCTTAGATGAGCTCACCAGACATATCCAACAAGTAATACCTTGGTGTTTATTGTTTGCGGATGATATCGTTTTGGTTGATGAGACGCACGAGGGTGTAAACGCAAAACTTGAATCTTGGCGAGATACTTTAGAAAAGAAGGACAAAGACAGAGTATATGGAGCATAAATTTAGCAGTAAAAGAAGGACAGATGACTTCGTTATTAAGTTAGGTGATCAAGATATTTCCCGTAGTGAGTGTTTTAAATATCTTGGATCGATAGTTCAAAAAGACGGAGGTATTAATAAAGATGTGACACATAAAATCAAAGCGGGTTGGTTGAAGTGGAGAGGAGCGTCAAGGATCTTATGTGATCGTAAAGTACCACTAAAACTTAAGGGAAAGTTTTACCGTACTGCAATAAGACCCGCGATGCTCTATGGTTCTGAGTGTTGGGCAGTGAATTGTGTACATGCGCTAAAAATGGGAGTTGCGGAGATGAGAATGTTTAGGTGGATGTGTGGACACACGAGATTGGATAAAATTAGAAAGGAAAGTATCAGGGATAAGACAGGAGCACCAATTGCAGAGAAGATGCGAGAAGCTCGTCTTAGATGGTTTGGACACGTTACAAAGGAGACCATTAGAGGCACCTGTTAGGCGTTGTGAGAGTCTAGTCACTAGGCATGTTAAACGAGGGAGGGGTAGACCAATAAAGACTTGGAATGAAACTGTCAGGAAATACATGATGTACTTAGGCATTAGTGAGATTATGACAAAAGATAGGGCACAGTGGCGACAAAAGATCCATATAGCCGACCCCATTATAGTGGGATAAAGGCTTGAATGTTGTTGTTGTTGATTGATAAAAGTGCTGTGGTATGATCGTTGTTGGTTGTGATAAATTCAGTGAGTTGTGTCGTGTGGGACCGTGTCGTGCGGGACTGTGTCATGTGAGACCGCCCTTTGTGCGGATTATCCCCAACGGATAATCCACGATAGCTCGTTTGATGATCAACCTCACATCTTTTGTTACCTTCCACATGTGTGTGTAGATGAAGTTGGTTGACCTGATTCCAGCGAGTCCACGTTGTATATGGGACATCGTGTGAGGATCTGCGTCGTTTCTGGCTGTCCCCAGTTTGGAATTTACCCTCATGGCATGTTTGATGTTTTGTCTCACATCGCCTACCTCTATTACACCTTTAATTTCTATCTAATATATCAACAATATATATATCTATATATATATATATATATATATTATATATATATATAGATATAGATATATCATTCAAATATAGGCACGAGTGCACGACTGGCAAAACATGGGTAAGCAACAAAACTATATGTTGATTAAGCATTTTGTGATCTAACTTGATACCACTATTGTGTATTGAATGTTACAAACTTTTTTCAAAAATGAAATATAAAGAATAAAGATTATAAGCAATGTTGGCTCTGTCCTAATAATTCATTCATGGTTGCTTGAAAATACCGAAGGCATACTAAACAGGATGTAGAAATGTGTGTACTCGTCCCCATGAAAATGCTACATGAAAGCTTTAAAAGCCAGTGACACAAAGATAAGATGTGAACTGTTGAAGCCCTAAAAGTTTGAAAGACGCTCAGAAGTTATTTTTTCTTGCAGAGACCATACGAATACAGTGATCCAAATCTAAAATATTCAATTGAAGAATACACGCATAACAAAATGACGAGTATGAGTTCAAGATATATTTGGAGAGATGAAATATATGTTCCATAAATATTTAATGTTCATGGCAGTTGCAAGATTCATGTTCATAGAAAAGTTTCACTTATCAGATTTTTTTTCTTTTACATACAAAAGATGAATTCACAAACAACTTTGAGGAAACAAATCCCAATTCTAAATCAATAAACTGATGGAATGCACAAACAACTTTGAGGAAACAAACCCCAATTCTATACATATCATTTCTAATGCGTGATAATGGGTTTGGAAAGTATGACTGGGGAAATGCCTTAGGTATAAGTTTCAATACATGTGAAAAGACACTTCAACCAATTAGGATCCATTTTTTTATCTTTAAGTATCCAGAAGCATGTGTGGAACCCAAAAGTAAATTTGACGTTTAATATGAAAGCGAGTTCTCATCCTTGAAATTCACCTTCAACAAAGTAAGAAGTTAGTTTCAATCTTGAGGTATATTGTACGAACAGTACTCGGCGAGATCGACGAAGGCTAGCCAAACAAAGGATAATTACCATGATACCCCTACAAGGGAAAACTCGCAGCTAGTCTGCAATCACCTCGACGGGAGCCAAGCTTAGTTCGCCTAAGCTAGTCAACGACCGTTTCGACCTCGCCCAGGGGTGAGGGGGCATACCCCGCTCCCCCCCCCCCCGACGTTACCTATAAATATGATGCACTGTCGAGGGGAAGAGGGAGTGTCATCAACCCATAGAAGACCTCCCCTAGAACTCACGAGCTCCAAGAAAATTATAGTTTCAAACACAATTAACAGCCTACTTGCCTGCAAAAGAACACATTGCAGTCACAATTACCTGATTCAGCACATCCTGAATAGACATTAGTTGTGAAAAAGCAGCCTCTATAGGAGGAACGCCCATGCTGCAACCCGGTTCATTTAAAGAATCGATGGAGTTGAAAGGGCTTGTAGATGGTGATGATGATCCTGATGCTTGGGACTGCTTTGCTTTTTGCTTCTTGCCTTTTGTAGCTTTTGAAGCTGAAATCTCAACAAATTCAGTTTCTCTTTGAGACCGATCAGCTGTGCTTTTCAAAAGATTTTCTTCAACATTGCCAGATATCTGCTCGAGAACATCAGCTACAAAATCAGTCACCTGAACTTCATTCACATTATAAAGACCAGTAGACAGTACACCACCTTCTTTTGTCACACCATTTTTGATATCTAAACCAGGGTAACTCAAAGGTTCATCCTTGCCCCCATTAGAAACAATATTTGCATCTTTCCGGGAATCAAAATTTGTCGGCTCGCCCACAACATTAACCACCTCGGTGTGCCTCACGTCATTGTTTCTCGTTAGATCCAAAGCATTCATTTCATCATCTTTCTTATTAGCAGAAAGGGTTTCAGGCGAAGACTTTGCCCCTGACAAGATTTCTAATGGAGTCACCAAGTGAGTAGCTTTTCCATTCAACTTGAACATTAGGTGAGGATACTGAATCATAGATATTTCACTAGAACCAATTTTCAAGTTATCCTTTCCAGAATTGTCATTTATCAAAGATATATTAGGAATGTGTCCAGCAGTTACTAATTCTCCCCGTTCAGCTCGATAATCAGGAACCTCCTGGTCAGTATCACGTTCCATAGGTGAATTTCCATGATCCAGACTTCCTGATGCACCTTTGAAACCCGAAAGTCTCCTCGAGAGTTCCAAATCTAACGGACCAGGAGATGAAGTGATGTTTAAGTTATCATTGCCCAAAGTTGAAAGTGGGGGAGCAGAAGGCTGAATATCAACACTTGATGACGGCAACTCAAGAATACTGTTAGCCTCTGAAGTTATCAAAGGTGGAATATATGAAGCTACTGTAGCATTCTCAAAATTGCTTGCGCCAACAGAATGTATAGAAGCACCTGCTGATGGAACATCACTAGGACCGCGAGAAAGCTCAGATGAA
The DNA here is from genome assembly GCA_039513925.1 of Platanthera zijinensis. Taxonomy (NCBI): domain Eukaryota; kingdom Viridiplantae; phylum Streptophyta; class Magnoliopsida; order Asparagales; family Orchidaceae; genus Platanthera; species Platanthera zijinensis. Next base: position 67,355,926 of record CM077093.1, read on the forward strand.
GAAAATCCTTCAGAACTAATTCCATCGTAAACATGAGAAATGCAAGGATCTTTTGCCAATAAAAGATTATCAGTAACAGGTGGCAAACATTGTACCAAATTCAAAGCATACTGTTGAATAGCCTGTGTCTGGACGCAATAAACTTGAACCACATGTTCTCCATCAGGAAAGATGTCACTCGTTCCAGTGAGACTCAAAATGGGCATTCGAACTGTAAAGTTGGCAATATAGTCCATGCGGGTAGCTGCTGGGCACGGACCATAATCGATATGGACAGCATATATAGCATTCTTCTTGGCATTTGCAAGTAATACAAGGTTCTCTTGAGGCAAAACAACTACTTGATTGAAAAAGGCTTCCTCAACTCGGGGTTCTGTTGAGCTTCTTAATTCCAATGTTTGGCTGCATCGCCATGATTCGGAATCACTTGATAATAACCAACCTTCTTCGGATGTGGATGTCCATAATTTCACTTCATGGTTCAATGGGCCCTGTAGCAACAATCATAACAATATTTTATCATCGTTCCATACTCGAGGAGATGTAAAAGTATGGTCGCATAAGAAGAAAATTTTGAGGATTGAAGCTGAAAGGACAATGTTCCAAACCATTGTGAGAAGAACAATGTGATCAGGGCGATGGGTGGACGTCAAAAATGAAACCGAATGGACAGGATGGCCTTCATGTGGCCTCAATGTCACAAGAGGTAATGTTTTACGATCATCCCATATCTTTACCTGTCAAAAAATGAAATTCAAGCCCAAAGTATAAGTACATAGTCAAAGTAAAAGAAGCATCCAATATAAAGGTAACATAGGCATTCGTAAACATAGGGGTTGTCAAAAAATTACTAAGCTCGGTACACATTATAATGCCACATCTTTCCTTCCCTTGGGAGTTGGGAGTAATAATTGTATAGATTAAACGAATATTCTCTCATGTTTAAATTTGGATTAAAATATGATGTCTTAGATTTAAATAGGTATGTTTTTTTTATATATGTTATTTTACTAGTTAAATAAAACTTTCAAACTTAGATAATGACAAGGCATACAACAGGTCATGGTGGATGTGGAATACGTACACATGATAGGTGAGGCATGTACACGCAACATGTGCACTGTGGGAATGCAACACGTGGGGTGCGAGTATGCGGATGGGTTAGCTAACATACAAGCAAAGAAACATGTGCACACGAGAGGAGCAATGTGCACAAGCGACAGCATGTAAATAGTATAAGTGGTGGGAAGAGAATGTGCACGTAAAGCCAAGTCATGAAAGGGAAATTGAACACGTGACATGCATCTGCGCACAGGCATGCCTAAGTGTACAAAACTAAGATTTGGTCAAATTTTATTATTTCAAGAGAGCCGAGCATCACGCATTTCTATGCAAGTTGATAGGATTGAGCCCTATCATGTAGAATTGATTGAGAACATAGGACTGTGTTGAGTTGACTGTATGGGTTGATGATGTTAACATTTTGTTATGAAGTTGAGCAATGGCATTTCGAAAGCAAAAAAATGTGAGAAAAATTTTGAAGGGAAAAAAGAAGAAAATTTTAGTGATCCTAAAAAATTGTGGTATTCAAAATTGAAACATGCAACTTGGTCCTGAACACATGAAATTCTCTGTGGCACTTGATGTTAGGTATTTCTCAAAGAGCATGTGAATAGCATCTCATATATTTTTATACTTTTTTACATGCCTCAGATTTATTATCATTATTGTTCGAGTAAGAGAGCGGGCCTTTATGTTCTAAAAGAAAAGATGGAAAAAATTGTGACCGACAAACTCAATAAATTTGATGGAAAAATATAAGGTTTATACTACATTATGGACAAGGCCTCCAACAATGAATAGGATCATATGATAGACAACCCTGGAAATTTAAATACTTATTACTGAACAAGAATGTTGACATGAGTACTAGTTGATAAGAAAACCACAACTGAAGTTATGAGAGCTCTGTCAAACATGCATGAGAAGCAATCCACCCAGGATTAATAATTTCAAATGATGAATTTTTTTAATCTTATGATGCTTCAAGGCGCTTCTACATTGACAGATATCATAAGTCAATGTAACTTGATTGATATCCATTTCAACAATTAAGTTCATGTATTGAGGTTGCTCCATCACACCAAAAAACTTGTGGAAAAATAACGATAGTCACCAGTCTATGTGACGCGGGGTAGGCTTTGTGAGGAGGTTGTGTCGGCGCTAATGCAAGCCTATGTGAGTGATGCAATACATACTCAAACGATCCTAATCTAAATGATGCGCAAGTAATTTTAATTGAATCCGGTAATGGAATCATAGTAATGATACTTATATAAACTAAGCAAATTAATCATAATGTGAACTTCAATTTCCGGTACATAAGCAAGATCATGCTCACTTTCACAGAGAGTGTTTTCAACTACAATTTCACAAATGGTAACTAATAAGAAATAGAAAAATAAAACAACAACACAACAAACTTCAATACCCAAGCAATTATAGCATGTTCATTCAATATTCACTACAGAAAAAAAAAAAGTAACACAATACATTAATACTCACAAACATACGAATTGGCGGGTAGGAGGAGATGAGACCGGCTATTGTGGGAGGGGTGATGATGGTTGTAGCAAACAGAGGTGAAACACAAGCTTATCACCAATGACTGGGGCTGACGAAGGAAGTGTGAGGTAAAAGCAGAATGGGAGTTAGGGCTTGCGGCTTTGCTTGGACGGGAAGGGAAGAGGCGCTAACAATGGAGGGGAGAAAAGGATGTCGTAGGGTTTTGGTGGTGGCAGCATGCGAAATGTGGTGTTGTATGGGGGCGGCAAGGGGCAGTGGGTGTGGCTAGAAGATGAGGCAACGGCAGTGGAATGTATGGCTGGCAGGAAGGAATTACAGGAAGTGGGTTCTGCTGGATCAGGAGAGTGCAAGCGACCTGGGACTGAGATCATCCTACGACATCGATGAAGAAGATCCATAGGAGCTCTCTGTGAAGAGCGACACAGCGGTGGGAAGAGGAACGGCTTCGTAAGTTGCAGGAATGTAATCATGCAGCTAGGAGGGGGTTTTGCGATGAAATCGAATAGACGGTGCATATGATTTAGGGGATTGGTTGTGCGGTCACTGAGTGGACGAAAAGATCGTAGGAAAGCAAAGACTGGCAGGAGAAATGGAAGAAAACAAAATGAACAGGTCATGGATGGCAGGGAGGAAGACTAAAAAATAAGAGACAATCACTGAAATTACAGGAAAGAAATCGGGACGTAGCATCACACAACGATTAGACTGTTGGCTCTAGAATCCTTACAAAACAAATCATCGCTCAAAATGAAAGCCTCTACCCCTATTTATAACGAAAGGGGTGATTGGGTACCCGGAGTGAACGACTATGATTGAATATTACGTTTGGTGTCCTAAAATACTTTAAAAAATTCCAGAATGAAAAAAAAGATACATATAAATATTAAAACGGCGTTCCGAACATGCTCGCGGTCTCGGATCGTCAATCTGATCAATGCCACTTGCACGAATACACAAATGTGGGCCCGGACGAATAGCGACTCGTAATCCGACGTCGATCCCCATCAACTCTCTCGACTGAAAAAGCATTCATCTCTGATGAATGGAGATGAACGTACTAACATCAACAATCGGGGAAAAATCTATCAAGCTTTGTCGTCGATATCCAAGTATCATCAAACATGGGGCGTCAACTCTAGTGCACCAACTAATGGCAAGAAGGGTCGTCTGAGGTGGTGGTGCACTTGTGCGCCACAATATCAGTAATGTTCTCAGCTCTCATCTCTCTTGTTGGTAGATCCAGAAGAACCAGTGGAATCATGGGACGTGTTGGCAAGTCCGCGGGTGCTCGTCAAAGGTATTCAGGGGAAGAGTTAAGTTGTAACTAGGAGGGTGTCGGAAGTGGCTCAAGGTATGGGTCCATATACTCGAGGGGCTCACAGTAATGTGTCAAATCTTTCGTATTAAATACGACATGAATACTCGTATCTAAGGGGAGGATGATCCCATATGCATTTGTTCCAATTTTCTTTATAATCCTATAAGAAACTCTTTTCTGAGTGGCTCCTTTTTAGATCCTCACCATGCGATTTTGAATCGTGGTCTGCTCGCCTAACCGAAAATGTTGCACACGCATGTGTTCATCTATCTGTGTTTTATATAATTCATTACTACTAGTGATATTCTTCCAAATTCATTCATGCAGTTCATGTATATGATGAATGAAGGACTCAGCAGACTCACTATGTCGTGATTCTACGAGAATCATAGTGAGATAGACCCATTCACAGAACCATTATATACAAACTCAGTTATGGGCAACACAGAATTCCAAATCGATGGGTGCTCACCAACTAGACATCGTAACAAATTCCCTAAAGTCATATTTACGATCAAAATCTACCCATCAGTCTGATGTCATAACGTCCTCAAAATAACCCATAAACCATACGTCACAGTTAGACACTATGGATTTGGGTAATCCGTGAAATCGAAAAATGTTTATCATAAAGAGGGTCGCCACGTAGGCTGCATCTTGGGTCAAATGATAAAGTGAGTCAACTTCGAAAAATCAATCCAACCACTATGAAGATGGAATCTTGCTTCCTCAAAGTGCGGGAAAGGCCTAGTGTGAAATCCATGCTGATATCAACCCAAGGTTGGTGCGGGACTGGAGGGGGGGGTATAAAGTACAGTGTTCTATTTTGAACCCTTAGCAGACTGATAAGTGTCGCAGTGAAGCAGAACTTTTGATATATCCTTCTTCAAGGTGGGCCAATAAAAACAGTTATCAACCATCGCATTCGACATGTCTCTGATGAAGTGGCAATTCCCAAATAAGGAAGTCTTGGAAGGAGGTTTGGGGAATACATAGACAAGACTCACAATATAAATATCCCTCAACGATATTGAACCCCTCATTGGGCTCGAGGGGATCCTTTATCAATCCAAAGTAAATCTCACAGAAGTCAATGCAGGTAAAATACTCCTAGGTTAGTCGATCAAAACTAGTCGTACTAGCACTCAGTGTGTGGGTAGGCAGACACGAAGACTAAGGGCATCAACAGGCTTGTTCTTAACACACATGCGGTGTTTGAGAACGTAATGAAAATCCTGTAAATATTCGACCCACTTTGCATACTTATGCCCAAATTTTCGTTGTGAATCAAGTTAGCACAGAACCTGATGATCGGCGTATAACACGGACTCTTGTGGGAGGAGATAGTGTCTCCAATAACTAAGCGACTAGACTACTGCGTAAAACTCTCTATTGTAATTTGAGAGCTTCTGTCGGGCATCATTCAGTTTCTCATTAAAGTAAGAAATTGGATGGTCATCCTGGTTTTGTACTCTGCCAATGTCAACGCTAGATGCATCGCAAGCTTCCTCAAATACTTTAGAGAAATCGGGTATCTCAGAACGGAAGTTGTCGTCAGCTTCTCCTTGATCTCTATAAAAGCTCGAGTGGCGGTTGTCGTCCATTGGAAATCTACCTTCCGCAGACAGCTCGTTAAGGGGATCATGATGGTGCTAAAGCCCTAGACAAACCTCCTATGGAAGGTGGCTAGTCCATGAAGTTACGGGCCTCAGTGATATCACAAATGGATCGGACCTTGTTCGGGTCAACAGACACGTCGGACGTTGATATGATAAAACAGAGGAAATGGACGGAACCAATCAGGAGTGAACACTTCTTCGAATTCACGTATAGCTTCTCCTTTCGGAGAATCTTGAATAAGAGCCTCAGATGGCCATCAGGAGAGTGGCTGAAAATAAAAATATCATCAAAGTAGATGACCAGGAATTTACCCATAAAGGGGCATAAGATCAAAGTCATGACCCGCATGAAGATGTTAGGGGTATTGGACAGCCCAAATGGCATGACCAACCATTCGTAGAAATCATCTTTGTCTTAAAAGCCATCTTCTACTTGTCTCCCTTGCAAACCTAAATTTGGCGGTGCCAGCTACAAAGATTGATCTTTGAAAATACCTGGGCACCAACCATTGTATGAGGTAAGTCATTCATTCGGGCGATGAGGAAACGATACGTAACAACAATCTTACTAATGACCCTACTATTAATACACATTCGCCAGTTCCGATCTTTCTTCGGGGTGAGAAGGGCAGAGACTGTATAGGGGATCGGGCTCTCACGTATGAATTGCTTCCTCAGCAGCTTGTCAACCTGCCTCTTGAGCACAGCATGTTCATCCGAGCTCATCCGATAATGTGGTAAGTTCAGGAATGAAGCTCCCCGATGTCACATCTATGACATGTTGGATGTCACGTAACGAGGCCCGTAGGTAACTCGCCAAGCAACTCATCCAGAATAATATCATCATACTCATAAAGAAGACGTCGGACCTCAGGTGGTGGCTCAGAAATCTCTGTAGGGCTCTCAGATTCCATGGTGATTGCCACTACATAAAAGATACTAGCGTTGTCGCTCTCCCTCATAAACTCGTCGCGATGCAAAATGTGCAGCGGCCTATATGAGCTTGTACTAGTGGAGGGCATGACCTTCCCCTTGAATTTCTCCTTGGGTTGGGTTGGCGTCAATGTGATCTTATGACCCTTATCGTAGAATACGCACGTGTTCGAGGGACCGAAACACGGGACATCATTGTCGTAAAGCCAAGGTCTCCCTAGTAGAACGTGGGTGATATCCATATAGATGGCGTCGCACCAAACACGATCCTCAAACGGAGCAAGAGTGATCGAGACTAGGCACCTATGGGTAACATGTGTAACCGTCTTATCAACCCAGATAACTCAATAAGGGAATGAGGTTCAGGGGTCACATGCATGTGTTCTGACTTCTGAAGCACTCTGGGCCACAATGTTCACGCAACTCCAGCAATCAATGGCCAGCTTGCAGGGACCGCCTGTGTTGGGAAAGAAAATATAAAAGATCGTCATACGACGACATTCCTCATCAGTATGTGGGGTGTAAAGGAGACATCATACAACACCTAACTCTAGGGAGCACTCAGCATTGCTCTCCCAACCGTCCTCAGCGGTGGCAACAATCTATTCATCGGCGATCTCCTCGGCATCAGCACTGAGTTAGCCTTCTTCAATTAACAAATTTCCCGTAGGGCATTGGGCCACCAAATGGCTCCTACCCGAGCAAAGATAACACTGGACACTCCCCGACCTGGTGGTTTTGCGAGGTTTGGTGGCGATAACCTTGACCTTCATGTCTATGGGAACACGAAAGGGTCATGCAAGGTGTTAGTAGTTGGTGGTGGCCTCCTAAATGTGGGACGTCTGATCTGGAAAGAGCCTGACGAGCACTAGCAAGTCGCTGGTACAACTCATAATCGAGGGCCATCTAATAAACTTGTTCTACCGTCTCCATCTGATGGGGAATAAGCTCCCTACGTAACTCATATCTCAATACAAAACGAAAACAGGAAGTGGTGGCACTAATCTCCTCTCATAGATCACTCCTCAAATCGTAACATGTACTCTGCTGCAGATAGTGTGCCCTGGCGCAACGCATAAAACTGATCTAGCAATTGATCCTGATAGGAGGCTGGAAGATATTTATCCTTCAGTCGTTGCTTTATGTCCTCCCGGCGGATAATAGGACGTTATCCATTTTGATGAAGTGACCTCTCTAAGGTGGTCAAAAAAATCTTCATCCTCACAAATCTAACGCGGCATTCATCAACCATGTCATACCACTTATCTCCCAAAGCCAATCACTAAAATCCATCAGGTCAAGGTGACCGTCGCTCGTCGAAGGTGGGAGCGTCAATGTGTATGTCAGAAGTGATGTCATCCTCCGTGTGCGGCGCTCTACGTGGCTCGGGATACTCATCAAAGTAATCATCTCGTCGATGATCAAAACGGCCCTGGACTCGATCGTGAGGGGATGGAGCCTGGATGTCGAGGGAGATAATCCTCCTGAGGATGAAGATGTCTATCCGGGAGTCGGGACAAATCCAGGTCAACGGTCGTTAATGTGATCGAGGGGTCACCTAAGGTGTTGGGCGGGCTCTCGTGGTGGTTGATTCCTAGCAAATCAATCTTGAGGTGGGAGGGCGTCACATTTTTCCTCTAAGGGAACGTCAGGGGGAGTGGGTGAGTTCTCCCACCTTTGGGGAGTGGCATGCTCTCGACGATCCTCAAGGACATCGATGCGGGTGCGTAGATCGTTAAATTGGGCATTCATTTAAACATATCGATCTATCATCAACCGTTGAGATTCTGCAGGTGTCATTTCAGAGTTTAATGGGTGGTTCTCTTGTCGATAAGGTTTGGTTCGGACATGGGTTGACAATAAGGCCTACCGCTGTGTAGCATGCAAGTGGCAATAACTTAGGCTCTTGTACCAATTTGATGCTTGGTAGTCTTTGTGAGGAGGTTGTGCACACGCTAATGCAAGTCTACGTGAATGATGCAATACAGACTCAAACGATCCCCATCTAAATGATATGTGAGTAAATTTAATTTAATCTAGTAATGGAATGGTAACAATGATAATTATATAAACTTGCAAATTAATAATGATGTGAACTTCAATTTCTAGTACGTAAGAAAGATCACACTCACTTTCACAAGAGTGTTTTCAACCAAAATTTCACAAATGGTGACTTATAAGAAATAGGAAAATAAAACAATAGCACAACAAGCTTCAATACTCAAGCAATTATAGCATGTTCATCCAATATTAACTATAGAAAAAGTAACACTATACATTAATACTCACAAGCATACGAACTGGCGTTAGGAGGAGATGAGACCGGCTACATTAATACTCACAAGTACTGATTCGATCTCGTTGACAGATATTGACGATAAACGAATAGTTGATGGGCAGAATGGAGGAAGATAATGAGATTGAGCGAGAGGAATTGGCTTTTGATGACAATTACTTGACTTGGGGTGTAGTTGCTAAGGACACTAGAGTTGAAGAGGATATTTATCACGCGCGCACATCAAAAGGAACTAATGTGATCACTATAAGTACAAAGATAGTTAAAATGGAGAGTACATCTAAGACAAGGGTTCCTATTCCAGTAGTTCTTAAAGATGATGATGAGGATGAGGAAGTTCAGTATAATGAGGGAGATGAAGACAATTATAATGACAACGGAGATGATGATAAAGATAGTATTTTTCTGGAGATTAGCTAATATAGAACTGGAGAGTAATAAATTATTTGCATTTTTAATATTTTCATTTTTAATCATAGTTGTAGATGACGGATGTCAGAGACACGTCGATTTAAGTTTTTCATGTCGGTTTTAATATGTCGGTGATATTTCAAGAATATTTCATATGTCGGGTTTTAATAATTAATTATTTATATACATAATTATATATATATATATACAATCGCTTTTTTATTTATATAAAATTAAACATAAAATTAAGCTAGCAAATTGTAACAAATGATTTCTAGTCCAACATATAATCAACCTAATATAATAGATAGTAACACGCTATTAGCTATAATATCGACTGGTTCTTATGGAATTATATGGATTGCATCCGCAGTTGCAGACAGCGTCCTCAAAACCCCTGCTTTCACAATCATTTCTCTCCTTTGTTTTTTCTTCAGTTTGTGTTGATCCATCTATACAAAGAAACATATATCAATCCATGACATGTATTACAATGTAACAACCCCTAATTATAACCATGACATGTCTTGAAAATCACAAGCAACACAAACCATAATTACAAGTTCACAAACCCTAATTACAACAATGTACATGTATACGAAACAAAAACACAACCATCACAACTGAAATCATGACACAATATCATAACATAAGAGTAGGAAGCATGTAAGAATCGGATCTAGTTCACAATATAAGTTCCCAAGGTGATAACAAAGCAAGCATGTAAGAGTAGGAAGCATGTAAGCTTCGGATCTAGTTCACAATATCATAACATAATATCTGATTAACTGAAATCATGCCACAATAAGATCAACTTCATACTGAAATCATCAAAAAAATACCATTTCATATCTACTTAACTGAAATAGGATTTTGCATAAAATCATACCTACAATCCGATTATGAAATAATCTCTCTACTTAACTGATCTAGTGAAAAATTAGGAGAAGAAAAGGAGGAAGACAAAGAAGAGGAGGAAGAAAAAGAAGAAAAAGAAGAAAAGAAGAGGAGGAGGAAGAAGAAGAGGTGGGGCGGGTTAACAAAAAAATGGACTTAAAATAAGGAAGAATAAGAAGAGGAGGCAAAAGTTGGTCGGCGGCATTGGTGGATCCAAAGTTCGGCAGAGGGGGAAAACCGCAAATAGGAAGAAAAATAAGAAGATGAGGCAGAAGAAGAAGAAGATGAGGAAGGAGAGGAGGGGAGTTACCGGCGGTGAACTGCGATCATGAAGAGTGGTCGCGAGTGGGTGTGGGAATGAGAGTAGCGATTTAGGGCTTGGCTTCAATATCGGGATATAAGATATTGGAACAACAATTGGCATTAGCAATACAGAATATCTGTGGAATTCACCCAATTCCACCCTGTCCGGTTGAACACCAAACATATTTATTTAAATTCAATTTTAGTTCCAGAATTCTAATTTCAAGAATTAACTTTCAATTCAATGTCAATGCATGTATAATTGGCATTGAGCTTAAATCCAATTTTGTTGTTCGTCGCATAATATTTTTTTTATAAAAAGAATTGACATTAATCACTTTTGTTTGTTCGAATTGAAGACATTGCTTTAAAGAATTGAAATGATAGAAAATCATAAGAACACAAACAAAAATAAAACAATATGTCAATGTGAATGGAAAAACAAGACTCGGGGAAGAACACGCATCCGAGTGGAAAATGTGCACCCGGGATGAAAACATGCGTTCGGGCAAAAAACACATCCCCGGGGCGAAAACGGACGCCCGGGCGATAAAAAGGCACCTGAAGATAAAAAGTGCCCCGGGAAAAGAAGGGAGCCCGAGCGGAAAAATGCACGCGCATGCAAAATATGCGCGCACGGGCAGAAAATACACGACAGCGCAGAAAAATAAATGCTTGGGCGAAATCCGTGCGTCCAGGCGAAAAAAACAGGCGCACGGCCGAGAAACACGTGTGCGGACAAAAATTGTTGGAACATGCGTTCTGCATCTCTTGATTTGGGAACAACAAAACTCATTATGTATTTGATCATGTTTGTCGTGTGTTTATAGTGTGCAGGACCTACATATTCAATACTTATATGTGTACAATGCAAAATGGAGATGATGCTCTGAGCAGAGTGCTAGTGCGGAGCGATAACACCTACTGCTGGAGGTAGCATATCGACAAGAATAGATAGCGCGTCGGGAAGAAGCATTAACATGTCGATGAGAAGAATTAATGATAGACATGTCAACGAGAGGAGCTAGCACTCGGCGATAACTTCTACCACTCGCGGTAGTTAATGTCGACGAGAAGGCAATGTCAGTGTGAAGCTATAGCTCATCGACGAGAAGAGTTAAACATTGCACATGTCGACGAGGAGAGCTACCGCTCGACGGTAACATCTACCGCTCGACGGTAACATCTACCGCAGGCGGTAGCTGATGTTGACATGTAATGCCCGTCAATCCAGAGCTGATTGAGGAGCAAATGGAGAAGGAGATCTGACGATGCAGAGCATATATATTACTAATACGGAGCGCTGGCGATTACCGCGGCACTGTAATCTTGGATGCCATATTTGGAGCAGTGTGGTTGCCATCTCGGCAGCAATCTGTGTGCCACTTGCCTACTATATGTGGTACCATGCGGCGGTGGCACTACCGTCAGCAGTAGCTTGTGTGATCGTATTTAAAGAGTGAATATGTTGTCTCACGTATGTGAACTTGAGCCATAATTATAATCTTTTGTGAGAGCCCTCCTCCCTGAAGTCCAGAGCACTCCCAACTCCGTTCGTGAAAATCAAAAACTTGAAGGAGGATTCAAAAAGCACTTACTACACAAAGGCCGCATCCATCGACTCTGACGATCTCTTTGGCGTGCCTTCAACCTCTTTATCAAGTTCTTCTACATTGGAAGTTTTTTATTAAAGAATTTATTATTCTTGTATCTCTCTATTGATCATCTTTTGTGGGTAGTGGAATTCGCCGCGGTGGTCTTGCGAGACTTAGGGGGAATTCTCTGTGTGTAGTGGAGACTAGGTCTAGGGTTAGATATAGGGGGCGACTCGAGGCCTTATTTGGGGAGAGATAAGCTCGAGCCAACCGGTACTTGGGAGAAGGGTCGAGTGGATTCATAAAGCCACGTAATTATCGAGTGGATTCATCAAGCCATCAAGCAGTCAGAGAGACTAGACCCAGGTGAGTCGGAGGGGCGGGTAGGGCTAATGATCTTGTACCAGCCCCTGGTTCGGGGCGAGTGGCGAGTATCAGCCCCGTCGGGCACTCGCCACCCCCAGGTGAGCAGGAATAGAATGGTCTGGACACGTCTAGGGGTGTGGTGACCTATTTTCCCCAGAAATCCCATTTTTGTCTGCCAGTAGCCACTCCAAACAGCGGGATTCCGTTGATGGCAGACCAGTAAAACCAAAAGGCGGGATTAAGCGATCCGCGGACCATTTTCAGAAAACTATAAATAGACCCCCAAGGGCACCTTTGGAGAGGACTCCCTTTTGGCTTCTCTCTCTTTTGGCTGGTTCTGGTTGGCGAGAACTCAAGCTCATTGTTCACAGTGGTTTCTGAGTTTATAGTCTGGTGCTCTCAAGTGCCCTCCATGGTGCTCGGCTCAGCAATGGCTTTGGAGGGAAAGCTCTTTTTGATCTTCCGGGTGTGTGGCGGGACCTCCACGATGTAGCTCGCATGGTTTGTTCTTAGTATTCCATCCCTTAAGAGTGAGGTTCTTAGCTCTGAGGGCCCGACCTAGCGTTTGAACTCAGGAGAAGAAAGTGCAAGCTACCCCCATTGGTCCAAGCTCCTCTTGAACTGTGATTTCCGAGTTCAACATTATGATGCAATGAGCGTGGACCGTAGCTTGTTCGGAAAATTTTGAGTGAGTCCTATGGAAAGAAGCGATGGGCAAGGAGCCGACCCAAACAAGTCACCCCCTTTGAGCGACTTCATCAAGAAGAGAGACTTCATTGATTTCCAGAAGTCCATTCTAGAGACCCTGCGCCTCGCCCTAACGCCTCTAGGCGAGTGCTCAACCCCTACAGTCCAGACACTCGCCTTGTAATCCCAAGGTGAGGAGGCGCCAGGCAGGCGAGCAGAGAAGGAAGTAGCAGTGGAAGAGGGCGAGGGATATAAAAATTTTGATGTGCCAACGTGCACCCTCAGTGCCCTAGATTTGTCGATGAAGGAGAGGACGATAGGCAGTAGTTGATATGTTTCTAGATGGAGGAAAAATATTTCCAGATATGCGATGAAGCCTTTAGGGATGAAAATGAGACAAGTGTTGAATATAGAAGTGAGTATATTCTGGAATATTGTAGAAATAAATATCATCCAAATAATTTCAAAATTGAAAATATTAAAATACAGGACAGGAGTCAACACCTGCTTACCACCATGGAGGCCCACTTTGGAGTCCGCCAAGGCAGATTTATCAAGGTTGTGACTCGTACACCCCAACCCATCTTCGGCCACACCACAGGTCACAGCGGGTTGTTGACGTCGAGAATGGAACACCCGACTTCCTTGATAAAGAGTCTTCAGGCAGACTCTCATCACCAACTGAGCTTTTAGTTGGTGATGAGAGTCTGCCTGAAGACTCTTTATTAAGGAAGTCGGATGTTTGATTCCCGACCTCAACAACTCATTGTGTCGTGTGGTGTGATCGGAGACGGGTTAGGGAATACGGGTTGCAACCTCAAACACCCGACCTCCTTGCACTTTTATGATGTGGAACAGGCGTCACACCTGCCAGCCACCCTGGAGTTCCACCAGGGAACCCACCCGGGAGTCCACTAAAGCGGCTTTATCAAGGTTGCATCTCATACACCCTAACCCGTCTCCGGTCCCACCACAGGGCACAGTGGGTTGTTGAGGCCGGGGATCGAACACCTAACCTCCTTGATAAAAAGTCTTCAGACAGACTCTCATCACCAACTAAGCTTCAGTTGGTGATTAGGTTCTGGCTGAAGACTCTTATCTAGGAGGTCGGGTGTTTGATCCAGAGTCTCAACAATCCGCCGCATGGTGGTGACTCCATGGCGGAAACGGGTTGGGGTGTATGGGTTATATCCCTGGTAAAGTCGTCTTGGTGGACTCCAAAGTGGGCCCCTTAGTGTGACTCCAGGGTGTCGGGCAGGTGTGACGTCTGTGTCGCATCATAAAAGTACACTTCTATGAGGCAGGACAGGCCTCACACATGCTCGCCACCCTGGAGTCCCACCAGGGGGCCAACCTTAGAGTCCACCAAGACGGCTTAATCAAGGTTGTCGCCCGTACACCCCAACCCGTCTTCGGTTGCACCATAGGCATAGTGGGTTGTTGAGGCCGGGGATCGAACACCCGACCTCCTTGATAAAGAGTCTGCCTGAAGACTATTTATCAAGGAGGTCGGGTGTTCGATCCCCGGCCTCAACAACCCACTGTGCCCTGTGGTGTAACCGGACGGGTTAGGATGTACAGACTGAAGCCTTGCTAAAACCTCCTTGGTGGACTCCAGGGTGGGGCCCCTGGTGTGACACCAGAGTGGCAAGAAAGTGTGACACTTGTCCTACGTCATATTCTCTTTTTAATATTTCTTGTATTTAGAACACTCTCAAGAATCTTTTATATTTATTGCATCAATTAGAGTAGGCATGTATTCTAGCATATTTATCTTCATGTATAAATGTGGGTGTACTCATCAACAAAGGTAATAAGAAATCTTTACAATCTTCTTACTGCGTCGAAGTTAGAGAATGGTCCTATAAGATGCAGGGTTGGCGTTGATTGACCTTGCAGGCGATTGATTGCATTATTGTGACAATGTTGGATGCAAGAACTGTACCATGTACAGCAGAACTGAGCGAGGACCCTGAGCAACAAGTACAATGACTCATAGTGAGAGCTATATGGCATAAATTGGTGAGAATTATTTCACATGAGCGAGGTCTACCCATCATGGACGAAGATTGAAAGAGGGATGCACGTGGTGAGAACTTCATCTGGTAGGCGAAGACAGAAAGAGGATCATCATAGCGGAGATTGCATTCCACACGCTACAACTGACGTGGGGTAGTTTCTAAAAGAAGACTTGGAGATTGATGAAGATGGACATATGAACTGGACAATAATCTGGCAACTAACTTGCAATAAATGAGAGTTATAAAATTAAAATGTGATAATCACGATTAGACAAGAATTCTAGTATGAAACAAGCTATGCATTACACATATGAGAAAACTATAAAGTAAATACTCAAGCAAAACAAGTCTAGGTGCGGAGATGGGGTCTCCATTTGGAGTGATCTTTAAAATATCGAGCTCTCGGGCTGTGCGATTACCCGTCTCAGACCTCTGGTCTGTAGATAGTGTTCATACTATATAGCGGCCAAAATTTCAACTCTAAAGATTCAAAAATGTGAAATGACCTCCCTATGAATCTCATGATGCAATTCAGCTCGAAAACAAGATTTGGTCATGATGGAATCCTCTCTGATATTGCACCCAACGATTAACTCGTCGAACCACGTCATATATTCAACTATAGAAAGAGTTCCTTGTCGTAAAGCAGGGAACTGCTCCAGGAATTAACTTTTATATGAAGTAGGAACACATTTTATTTCAAGTTGATGCTTCATATTCGTCCATCAGAGATGCAATGGTACCACTCTCACTTGAGCATCATTTCTAAAGCACAATCTTCCAATTATTAAATGTTTTGGTGTCAACAAAAGAAGTGACATTGATGCAGCCCTATGAGTGTTGTCATCAAGTTCGTCTATACCGTAATCAAATGGTACTAGAGGAACAGCACAATTTCTCTAACAAGGAAACCATGGGTGGACACGCTCATCCTGAGGGGGTAGTGATCGGGCAATAGCGGAATCATGACGAGTTGACGACACTCGTGAAGTCAGGATCTCTGCGTGCGGTGAGGAATAGTGGTGCAATAGGGTTTGTTATGTGGTAAACGTTTGTCCTTTCTAAGTTTCGGTCCATTTCAAGATGAACCTGTGTATGCTCTTACAATGTGAAATATTGAGATGTGACGTGCTCCTATAAGGATCTATATTGTCGACCAATGACCATAATTGGTTTTAAGTCATCAAGCTTCAAATTCTATTGAATTTCCAATTGATCAAATCGCGTGACCATGAATTTTTAGAAATTGGACGTGGGTATATATGTGTGCGCGTTGGTCAATTGACCATCACTGTGCCTTGAACTGACCACCAAAATATTAAAAAGAAAACATAAATTTTTTTAACAAAGAAAGGCAAGTAAAAAGAGAAAAATATTTTTCTACCATAACACGTGTGCAGGTGGCCCAAATTGTGGACTCTAATACAAAATTAACACCAGGTAGGTTCTAATGGAACACTTGGGCACTAATATAGATGCACATATGAACTAGACAATAATCCAACAACTTGCAGTAACTGGATGTTAGAAAATTACAACATGACAATCACAATTAACCAAGATTTCTAAGTAAAGAAGCAAGTTATGAATTCAAAGTTGTAAATATCATATGTCTGCAACAATGTTGGACTGCATATTTCATAGTAACCAATATTTGATTAATTATGTATTTTCAAGCTTAATAAATTTATATTAAAAGAGGTTGTAGATGTAGGATATCAGTGACACGTCGATTTAGGTTTTTCATGTCGATTTTAATATGTAGGGGGTTATATCAGGGATATTTTATATATTGGGTTTTAATATTTAATTATTTATGTGTCATTATTTATAAATTTAATCATTTTTAATTTATATATATTAATATATCAATAATTTGATATTTATTGAACTCCTAAATTTATCAAAATAATATAAAAATTTTGTGTTACACAAGTAATAATGGTATAACGCGTGAAATAAAACAAAAGCAAGCAGAATGTCGGGAAGTTGTCAATGACAATGAAAGATAAGGAATCTTTAATCCATAATTCAAAGATCGTGCATAATTGAAGTAGATGACGGATTTGAGCAAGGGAAAAAGCCAGAGGAAGAGAAAAAATAACCTAAACAATGAAACAATTTTGATCTATTATCTATTAGACAATAGACACTAATTAAAATAAATTGAAAAAAACCAATCGATAAAATACCGGGATATATCGGCTGATATATCGCGGAATATATCAGTCAATAGCAAACATATCGGGGGATATATTCCAAAAGCATGGGCGGATCTAGAGGGGGACCCCAGGGACACTGCCCCCACCCTATTATTTTTGAAAATTTCTAGAAAGACCTAAAAAATGGATATTAACACACCCAAAATAGGCTAATCGCGGAGCGGGACCGGTGTAATTAGTAAAGACGGACCACATCCCTGGCTCAAACATCGTGCACGGCGCATCTAGGGTTATTTCTTTCTTCTCGCTGGAATCGCTACTCAACGACAACGCTTTTCCCCTCGATGAGCTCGTGGCCCCGTGGAATCGCTGCTCTTTAGGACTTTCGCCTTCTCACTCCTCAGGACCTCCTCAACGTCATCGTCCTCCACTCCTCGACAGTTGACTCCTCCAGACTCTAGAGTCTAGCCGCCAAGGCGCGTGCACAGTTCCCTTCCCCTCTCTGCCTCCCATGTCTCTACACCCATAATCTTCATTCTTCACGTGGAGATAGGCAGTCAGCATATTAGGAGATAGCCTTTGGGCTTCGGCCCTTCAGTATTAGTGTTAGAACCATAAAACAAGATTCATATTCTCTTTTATTAATCAAGTTATAATTTTTTTTAATAGCTAAGCGGATGTAGTGATGTGTGGTTTTGATCTGAGCAGATCCGTCATCCTCGACACTTGACAGTCTACCCCTCTTCTCTAAAGACCATTCCGATCGGCGGCCACTAAGGTGATTGCTTGATTTTGCTATGGATTTGAGGAAAAGTTACTATTATGAGCTTGGATTGGCTTTGTCCCTTAATTTTTTTTAATAGCTAAGCTTGATTAAGCTTGAATTTTGCTCTAAATTTTCAAACAGAGAACCTTAAAACTAATCACCCATATAAATCACACAGTACAACTAATATTAGATTAATTAATATTAGAAATGAGCTTGAGTCTTAACAATACATGTTTGATTATGATAAGTATCATTTTTATTACTTTGTAAACTGCAGAAAAATAATCAATAAGGCATATCCTGGATTTTATGTTAGAGCTTGTAATAGAAGTCCTGCATTGAACTTACAGTGAAATCTGAAGCACAGTGATGAATCTCTTTTATTAATCAAGTTTTAATTATCTTTATTAAAGTTGATGGATGAAGCATTATTTGTGCAGGTTTATCCTTGAGAATATATATCCAGTTCAGTATTAGAGGGCTTTGCAATATCTACTTTGAGTTGAGGTATACTTATTGGTTTCTCTCTATTCATCTTATTTCCTTTTAGATTCATGTATTGTATGTGTGCTTTGAGGTATTAGTCAAATAGTGATGAAACAAAGCATAGTAGACTTTGTTTGTAGGGGTGCTCCAAAGTATTGGTCGGTAGAGGATCAAGCGGAGCAAGTAGAACACTATGATGCATTTTTTTCAAATGTTGTTTTTGTAATGGGGTCTGCAATTTAGTAACGTTTAACCTAAATTGATGTAGCTTTGGTGAAATTTTAAATATGGACGGTCAGAAGAAAAAGTTTAGTCATATCGCATTCATGTTTCAGAAAAAGTTAAAATCGCAAGAGTCTTCTTCAACTTGTAAAACTCCATTTCAAGAATGTGAAAATGAAGAGTATTCCTCGTCTCCAGCCGATGATAGTGAGAATATTTCCTTCAATATCACCACAAATTCAAGATATTATAATGGGGTCTGCATTTGATGAGTTGCTTCCACATGATCCGAGAAAGAGAAGAAGTATTTCCACATATCTCTTAAATGAGCAAGAGGTAGTGAGGAAAGCGTATATTCTAAGAGGTTCATGTCAGCCAAAGTTTCATTCTTTTATCGAGGAGATATTGTAATAATAAAATCTAGTAGAACCTAGAGACGAAACGATACCTGGACGGAGCAACCATACGGGCCTGGTTCTGCGATCTGATAGCAATCAGATCCGAGGTTCATGAGAAATGATATCCAACGAGGAGTTCTGGTAGAAATCAGATCAACTATCAGACCGGAAGTATGCAGGTTTCTGCAAGTGTCAATGTCAATACCCAAAGGGGAAATCAGGCAGAGATCATATTATTGATGTCGATGTCAACGTTCTATAATACGAGGGGATAGATGCGCTAAGGATTAGCCTTATGTGTCCATGATGATTGCCAAAATTCACTTAATAAGGGAAATTTTCTTGAACTTCTACGGTGGTTTGCAGATATTGATGAAGAGGTTGGTAAGTATGTTTTGAAAAATGCACCAGGAAACAATCAATTGACTGATCCTTCAATTCAAAAATATATAATCAATGCTTATGTCAAAAAAACTACTAAAATTATTATGCAAGAGCTTGGTGATAATTACTTTTAAGTTCTAGATGGTGAATCCAGTGATGTGTAACATAGAGAACAACTTGCTCTTTCTCTGCGTTATATTGATAAAAATGGAGCAATAATAGAGCAATTTTTGGGTATTGTGCATGTTTTTGAAACTATTGCAATATCAATTAAAGCTGGAATTGAATCTTTACTAATGGCTCATTCATTAAATTATCTCAAATTCGTAGACAAGGATATGATGGTGTCAGTAACATGAGTGATGAGATAAATGGTCTTAAAAGTTTAATTTTGAGGAAAAATTCAAGTGTTTATTACATTCATTGTTTTGCTTATCAACTTCAGTTAACACAGGTTGCAGTCGCTAAGATAAATGATGATTGTCAGTGATTTTTTGAAGTAATTGCAATTATATTAAATTTGATTGGCATTTCCTGCAAGCGAAACAAAATGCTTAGAGAAAGCGAAGTTCAAAAGGTTGTTAAAGCACTAGAAGATGGTGAACTAAAAAATGTATTGGTTTAAATCAGGAGCTTTGTTTGAGTTGACCTGGAGATACTCGTTGGGAATCACATCACAAAACACTAGTGCACATTATTTCATTACATCCTGATATGCTTGCTACACTTGTGAAGATTGGGAAGAGTAAAACAAATGATCGGGTGAAGGCACAAGGTGTTTTGTTTTCATTGGAATCATTCGATTTTGTTTGCATTGGAATCATTTGATTTTGTTTTAATGCTTCATATGATGACCACTATATTTGGGTATACACACGAGTTAAATCTCGCTTTGCAAAGAAAGGATCAAGATATAGTTAATGCAATGTCTTTTGTTAGTTTGACAAAAAAACATTTGCAAACTTTAAGAGATGATGGATGGGCCACTCTATTTAAAAAGGTCTTGCTTTTCTGTGGCAAACATGGTATTCATATTCCTAATATGGATGATTGGCATATTCCCCGTGGAAAATCAAGAAGGTTTGTTAAAGACTACACAAATTTGCATCAATATTGGGTTGAAGTTTTTTTAAAGGTTGTTGATCAATAACTACAAGAGTTAAACAATCGGTTTGAAGAGGTGAGTATGGAGTTGCTTCATTGTATGACTTGCTTGAATCCCGCTAACTCATTTGTTTGTTTTGAGAAGAAAAAAGTGATGAGACTTACAGAGTTTATCCTAATGATTTTTAAAGTTTAGAGTTGTTTAATTTGGAATTTCAACTCGACAACTATAATGTTGATATGAGAAGTGAAGAGAGATTTTCTAATTTGAAGGACATTGTCCATCTATCCTTGAAGTTTGTTGAAACCGGTAAGCATGTTGTTTATCAACAAATCTACAAGCTTTTGAAGTTTGTATTGATTCTTCTCGTGGCTACTACAAGTGTGGAAAGAGTATTCTCATGTATGAATTATGTCAAAAATAAGTTGCGCAAAAGTCTGGGCAATCAAATGTTGAATGATGTGTCTGGTTACTTTTATTGAGCGAGAAGCATTTTTGAAAGTCAGTGATGATGATGTTATCGACCGTTTTCAAAAAATGAGGACTCGTCATGGACAAATATAATAATTTACTCATGTATTTTGTATTTTTCAGTGTTATGTAATTTTGTATGACTTTGTAATATCATGGATTTAATATTGACTTGTTATTTTATTTTTATTTTAAAAATTGCCCCCCATTACCAATTTCCTGGATCCTCCACTGTTTAAAGGATATTTTACAAAAAATATCGGAAACGTGTCGTTTTGTCCATGAAACATTTAAGTCATCCGACATGTCGGAAGATATCCACAACACTGCTTTTAATAATGTTTTTTATTCTTCTTTTGTATCATATTATTCATAGTTAGCATTAATTCTAGTGCGTTACTATGATGGTAGTTTTTTATGTATTTATTGCATTTAATAAACTAAATAGTTTCCTTTTTTACTTTTTTGTTCCTCACATTATAGGCTGCAAGACCCCTTTGTGCCTTGCACCTTAAATCACAAAGGTGTTCGCTTATCTAAAAGAGAACCAAGATGATGAAGAAAACAAGCACACCTGGAAATTTTGAGGAGTTAAGGAGAAGGGAGGAGTAGACAAAATAGGATGGAAAAAAAGGAGACCAAAGTTCAGGATAGTCGATGGCATACGATTGATTAAATAGCATGTAGTAGTTATCGTGAAGTTCTAATAGCTTTTTGGAACCTGCATTTAAAACATGAGAGATTTGGCTCCTCCAACAGGTGTTGGTTCTTCCGCTCAACCCCACCATTTTGTTGTGGTGTATAGCATAAGGCGTTTGACAAATAATGCTCAGGGTATTGCATGTTTCTCGAAATTCGTGACAAATGTATTCACGAGTATTATCTGTCTAAATAATTTTGATATTAGTAAAAAATTGATTGCGAGTTTTTGTAATAAATAAGTGAAAGACATGCATTATCTCGGATCAATCGCGAAGAAAATACTCACATCATGCGCGAATGATTATCTATAATATAGCAAAATAATGATGTCTAGATAAACTAAAAGTTTTATATGGTCCACAAATATCCGAATGAACTAAAAAGAATGGAGCACCGCTCCTAGTACAATAAGCGGGGAAAGATGAGTGCTATTGTTTTCCACATATACATGATTCATAAGTAAAATCAAGAAAAAAAATCAGGAAGCCCCATTTGTAAAATTAGGAGAGGTGCATGGCCAAGCAGGTGATGCTAGTCTACTGAAGTGATGGAAGAAAAGTTGAGGGAAGACAAAATGCAGAGCATGTTCAATAGTCGTCCCTCACAAATGATACTTCTCGTTCACCGAATCCTGCACCATAAAAGAAGGGAAGGAAAAAAGTTAAGGAGCGGTCATGATCATGAGTGAGACGTCTACTAGGGAGGATATTAAAGTGTGAATTCAGGACATGAAGTGCAAATCATACAGAAATAACGAAAGTGAGATGCAAGTCCTCAGATCCATTAACTAAGGTGGTTTCTCCATTAGTAACAATGATAATCTTAGGCCCAATAATGGCAGTGTACAGCAAGGAACTATGTGGAGTAATGTGATTTTTGGCTCCAAAGTCTAGTATATAAAATGGGATATGAGAAATGCATGATATACCATCATTTGAAGCAAAGAAAATGATCCCGGACATTTGAAGCAAAGAAAATGATCCCGGACATTTGAAGCAAAGAAAATGATCCCGGACATTTGAAGCAAAGAAAATGATCCCGGACATTTGAAGCAAAGAAAATGATCCCGGACATTTGAAGCAAAGAAAATGATCCCGGACATTTGAGTAACTAACCCTCGAAGACTCTGGAGTTCCTCCATCAATGTATCAATTTCATATCGGGACGTGTTGGGAGTGTTGGTCGCAAAGGAATTTTGGTGAGGTAGGTTTTGTTGTTGTTGTGGGAATCCATGTTTCCTATAGCAAGTTGCTCCAGTATGATTGGTCTGACCACAGTATGTGCACATGAGAGTGCTTTGTTCCTTAGGACGATTTCGATCATCTCGCCCACCATTTCCTCGGGAGCTCATGCGACCACCCCAGCCACTAGTATTGGCGGGAGCACTAATCAGAAGAATGTTGGAGAATGGTGGAGAAGGGTTGGAGATAAAGTCATGAAAACATCAGTGGGTGGTTTAACTTTTGGAACCATTGAGCATAAAGATGGGATTGTTGTAGACGATAAAACATTTGCACGGACGTTGTAAAGGTGTGGTGGTATTCTAGCCATCATCATAGCTATACCCACTACTTCTTTCTACGCACGCTGGGTTGTCAGATCAAGAGTAGGAGATTGATGTTGATTGAAGGCCTCTATGAGAATCATATATTGCGCTGCAAATGATGGTAGATCGCCATCCGGACTAAGTTCAACAGTCTGAAGTCCTGAAATAGATCGAATAAGTGGAAAGCTATCATGCCCAAAATGAGGGGACTTTGGTTCAACACTTCAACCTACATATGCTTATTTGTTTCATGGTGTATAGCCATTCAATATGGCTCACTATCCATAGACTTCAGGACTTAACTCGACCATCATCCTGAAGTCATTGCTCGATAGGCTCAGTTAGGGGGTCTCGAGTCAAATGACGGAGACCTTTAATCTAGAGTACTCGGCACACTGAGTGGACCCACCCTACAAAGTTATTCATCTGGGAAAGAAAATTGGTGATCTTTAGCTTGTTTCGCACTTCATAAACAGGAGAGGGAGCGAGGGTGACCAGAATGGTGGATGTGGTTGAAGCAACATTTGTCCCCATTTTATAAATCCAAGAAAAGACTCGGGTAAGCCAAAAGCTGCACATAAGAATCTGCGAACATGGTTTTACAATGTCGGCGTGCTTCTTGGCAACAATGCCGACGTTCTCCTTGGCAACAATGTCGGCGAGCTTTTAGGATGCAGTGTCGGCGAGCTCCCTAGCAACATTGTCGGCGAGCGCCTAGACAATAGTGTCAGCGAGCTCCCTGATAACGTGTCGGTGAGCTCCCAAGCCGCGGTGGCGGTGAGCTCTAGGGAACAATGATGGCAAACTCCTAGCAGTATTTCCCCACATTATAAATACAAGGGAAGACCCGATAAAGTCACGAGGCATTGTCAAGAAGATTCGTCAACTATATTACGAGCTCACATGCAGGTGTCGGCGAGCTCCTAGCAGCCTGCTAGTAGCAGGAAACGGCGAGCTCAAGTAGGTTCTGGCGAGCTCAAGAAGGTGACGGCGAGGTCAAGTATGTGTGCTCGAGCAAATTTCAAATGAGTATCGGCCAATCCCAGTCACTCAATCAGTGATGGCGAGTAATGAGGAGAGGTAAACAAGATCCTCTTACACTGAGTGTGGCTCAAAATCAGGAGCTCAAGCAGTGCAAGTGCGAGAGTTCAATCAGCACGAGCAAGCTTAGGAGAGAGCTTTTAGGACCCAAAACGCTCTTATACCATGAAAAATTTTGGACATGAACATAATAAACTTTATTGCTTTGATATTAATTTATTACAGCCGCAATATGTATACATATTAATAGGCATGAGGAATGACATCTAAACTCCAAACAATAATGTGGAGCTAAGTTATACAATATGAACAAAAATCATAATGGGTCGTAGAAGTAGGCCTTCAACATTTTGGACTTCTTATACAAATTTCTTCTATAGATATCTTAACGGATGATAAGACTAAAGCACGAGTATTCTTTTGTCTTGCATTTGAATTGTTGATACATTAAAGTGAAACTGTTGTTGCAATATAAGAATATTGTAGGAGCTACTAATGTACGAAAGTATATTGCACAACAATCAACATGATTTTAAGATCAAGCTTAACAAAGCATGGATTATGGTGACTAGTATTGTTAATCATTGCTGGACTAGAGTACTAAATAACCTCATTTGGCCTCCTTGGGCAAGTTGAAGAAAGTGGCACATAGAAATTATTTTTCACGTGGAAGATTGTTAAGTGGAAGATTGTTAAGATGTTAAGAATATTCACTTGCATTTAAATTTGAATATAAATATATACTTTAAAAACACTATGATTTGTCCAATCAATTAAATATATTTTTCATACTTCATTAATAGCCAAAAATAGGTAAAAATTTATCACTAAACAACCAAATCTCAATTTATTGCATATTATTTATAAAATTAGGTGGTAGGCCTTCTGTATATAAATAAGAGACCTAATGGAAGGTTTTTTGTTAAGTACGAACAAGGGAAGAGAACTAGAGGAAGAAGAAGAAGATAGAAATTAGGGTTAGGGTTGGGAAGAGGAAGAGAGAGAAATACCTTAAGAGAGGGGTCCGGGTATATATAACCCCGGACCCAAGGCCAGCCAACCAAGGAGGCCGGCCGGCCCCCATGGGGCTGAACCCAACGTGGTTCAGCCCCCTTGAACCGAAATCTTTTAAGAAGAGGGGGCTGAACCCATTGGTTCAGCCCCGTTGTTGTCATGCATACGCCGTTGCCGCCGCTTGTAATGTTGTCTGAATAGCCTAGCCTCGTCCGGAGGCTTAACATTCCCTTCCCCATCGAAAGCCAGCTTATCCTCAAGGTGGTAATCGGGGTAAAGCTCCCGGAACTCCAGCAAGTCCACCCAAGTATTGTGCTCCGCGGAGAGATCCTTCCATTTGACTAACAGCTCTGGACAGTACGCCGTGCCACGACGTTTCCACTTGATCAACAGTACATCTTCCGGAATTGGGTGAAGCTCGCCTCCACTAGTAGCCTCTGGCAGAACGGGAAAGACCGGAACAGCATCACCCAGCTTTCGCTTCAACATGGAGACATGAAAGGTAGGATGAATCCGTGAGCCCTCGGGCAACGCCAAGGTATACGCAACCGGCCCTACCCGCCGCGTGATCCGAAATGGTCCATAGTAGCGGGGTGCCAGCTTTTGATTTGTCCTCTGCGCCACAAACAACTGTCGATAAGGGCGAAGTTTGAGGAAAACCTCATCCCCCACCTGGAACTCCCTCTCCGTCCGATGTCGATCTGCCTGAGCCTTCATACGATCCTGCGCCGCCCGAAGATTCTCGCGCAAGGTGCGAGGGTCCGATCATGATCACGGAGTGCCCGATCAACTGCTGCAACTGCGGTACTGCCTGGCTCATAACTGCTCAAGGAAGGAGGTGGCCGACCATAGACGACCTCAAAGGGCGTGAGTTTGCTAGCGGAGTGATACGAAGTGTTGAAGCAGTACTCCGCCCAATGTAACCAGCTGGTCCATGTCCTCGGCTCATCCATGACAAAGCAACGCAGGTAAGTTTCCACGTCCCGATTTAAGACCTCCGTCTGTCTATCAGTCTGGGGATGGTGAGCCGTGCTGAAACGTAATGAAGTCCCCTGCAAGCGGAAGAGCTCCGTCCAAAATCTGCCAACAAAAGTAGGGTCCCGATCGGAAATGATCGCCCGGGGAATCCCATGCAATCGAACAATCTCCCGAACAAATAAAGCCGCCACAGACTCGCCTGTGTAAGGGTGGCTCAGAGCAAGGAAGTGCCCATACTTGGACAACTTGTCCACCACCACCAATATAACTGTTTTACCCTTCGACTTTGGCAGCCCATCGATGAAGTCCATAAAAACCGTATCCCAGATCTGATGCGGAATCTCTAAGGGGGTGAGTAGCCCGGCTGGAGAAGTAGTCTCATATTTCTATCGTTGGCACACCTCACATTTCTGCACAAACTCCTAAATGTCACGGCGCATCCCTTTCCAAAACACATTTGCCCGAGCCCGCTGAAGAGTGCGAAGAATACCGGCGTGACCTCCCGTCGGCGACGAATGGAACTCATGCATCATCACCGTCCTCCAAGCTGACTGAGCAGGAATGACCACTCGTCCCTGATAATACAGCCGGTCATTTTGTAATTGATAACCTGGGGCTACCTCACGAGCCTGTCGCAGGTTCTCCACAATAACCCGTAACTCGGGATCTCGCTGCACCTCTTCCTGAATCTCATCCATCGATTCCAACTCATGCATCATCACCGCATGAATAACCGCAAGCATCTCTTTTTCATACACCGAGAGTCCCGGTGTTCGTGGAGCCAAGGCCTTACTGTAGAAGGCGAGCGGTCGTCCCTCCTGCATCAAGACCGCCCCCACTCCAACGCCAGAAGCATCTGTCTCCACCACAAACTCCTTAGTGAAATCCGGAAGTGCCAGCACTAGAGTCGTCGTCATCACCCTCTTGAGCGCCTGAAAAGCGGTCTCTGCCTCAGTGTGCCACGAGAAAGCATCCTTCTGTAGCAGCTGTGTAAGTGGCCGAGCAATCTTCCCATAATCCTGTACAAAGCGTCGGTAGTAACCGGTGAGGCCTAAGAACCCCCTCAGCGCACGACTGGTCAGAGGACGTGGCCAAGAGATCATACTCTCGATCTTCCGTGGGTCGGCCTTTACCCCGTCAGCTGAAACTAGATGCCCCAAGTACTCCACCTCCTGTTGTCCAAAAGAACACTTGGACCTCTTAGCATATAGCTTATGTTGCCAAAGATTAGAGAATACCTGAGCCACATGACGTAGATGATCCTCCCAAGTAGCGTTGTAGATCAGAATGTCATCAAAGAAGATTAAGACGAAGTGTCGCAGGAATGGGCGAAAAATCTCGTTCATATTGGCCTGAAAAGTAGACGGTCCCCCCGTCAATCCATTCGCCATCACTAAGAACTCATAGTGGCCGTCATGAGTCCTGAAGGCCGTCTTATGCACGTCCTCCTCCTTCATAAGAATCTGATAATAGCCGGATCGCAAATCCAGCTTCGTGAACCGAGTCGCCCCATTCAACTCATCCAACAGCTCCTCTATCACGGGAATCGGAAACTTGTCTTTCACGGTAACACTGTTTAAGGCACGGTAATCTACGCAAAAACGCCAAGATCCGTCCTTCTTTTTAACCAGAATAATCGGTGCTGAGAAGGAACTGGTACTAGGTTGTATGATGCCTGCATCAAGCATCTCCTTCACACTGCGCTCGATCTCTGCCTTCTGCAAGTGGGGATACCTGTAAGGACGAATGTTGGGCGGTTCCGCCCCGGTCTTCAGCACAATCTGGTGATCACGGAATCGTGACGGTGGAAGTGTACTCGGCTCCTGGAAGATGTCATCATACTCCTCTACTAACGCCCGCATCTGGTCAGGAACCTGCGTCGGTCTATCCTCGTCAGACCTCACCCCCAACAGAACCGCCATCAGACTACTGGACTCCTCAAGCTGCTGCAAGCTGCGAAGGGAGATCTCTTTAACCGGAGAAGATCTGAGCCCTTTCAAACAGAACTGTCGCTCCCCTTGCAAGAACTCCATCATCATCTGGTCCCAATCAAAAGTAACCCTCCTCAACTGCTGCAACCACTGCACTCCCAGCACCATATCTGAGCCCCGGATCGGTAAGAGATAGACGTCCGTGCACCCCACATAGCCCTGCATCCGAAGCTCCACCGCCTTCAACACTCCCTGGCACTGTAATTTGTTGTCGTCCGCAACCATGACCTAGAACACAGCTCCTGTGTCAATCACATGCCCCACCTTTTGTGTCACATCTGGATGAATAAAATTATGAGTACTCCCGCTGTCCACCAGAATCGTCACCCTCTCCTGCCGAATCCTTCCGGCCAGCCGCATAGTAAGCGGAGGTGGATTGCACCCCTCCATGGCATGTAGGGATACACCCAATTCCGTCAAGTCTAAGTCCCCCCCCCCCCCAGACTCCAACTCCTCCTCCGGGAAAACGTCCTCCTCGAGCTGATCCTCCTGATGCAACATAAAGACCTGGACCTTCTGGCACTTGTGACCTGGCGTGAATTTCTCATCACAATTAAAGCAAAGGCCCTTCTCCTTCCGTGCTTGTAACTCGTTCCAAGACAAACGTGTCACCGTCGGTCGGCCAGCCACTGGAGGCTCTCTCCTGGCCGCGGCCGGTGTAGTAGTATGTCTTGCCGTATTGCGGGCTCGTTGCCTATTGAACCTTTCCTCTTGGATGCGCGTCAAGCTGATCGCGTGGTTCAGACTACGGGGCATGTAGGCGTGAACTTCATCGCGTAAGTGATCCTTCAATCCTGATACAAAACAATTGAGGAGTGTCTTCTCTTCCCACTGTACCGGGTTGGCCAACTTCTCAAACTCCGTCCTGTACTCCATCACCGTACCCTTTTGACGTAGCTTCTGCAAAAGCGCCTCAAAATCTTCAAACTCCAGAGGCCCAAACCGAGCCGTGAAGCCTTCCACAAATTCCTCCCACGGAACATACTCCCGTCCCCGCAAGAACCATTGTGTCCACTGAAAAGTGTCGTCCTCCAAATGGAAGGACGCTAGCTGCACCCACTGAGCCTCTGGCACCTCCTGATAGCTGAAAAACAACTCAGCTTTTTGTACCCACTCCAAAGCGTCGCCCCCACTGTACCGAGGAAAATTCATCCGGGTCAACTTGGGAGCCATGTACGGCCTTTGGCCGCGTTCCCCCGCCACGCCTGGAAAGTGTTGGAACTGTCCGGCCATTGGAGCCCCATGATGGAAGGCCCCCCCTTCTCCCCACTGCACCCCTCTTCCAACGCCTGGTAGTTGCCCTCTTCCTGTCGGTGGGGGTAACAACCCATCCCGACCTTGCCTCCAAGGAGGGTGCTCGATAAAAGTCCCACCCCTTCCGTCAACACCATTTGCGAAGCCGCCACTCCTGTTGGCCATTTCCAGGCTTGTCGGCACAAATCCGGCCCTTCCCGTGCTTGTCGCGGAAGGTCCAGCCACTCCGAGGCCACCCCCGGCCCTGCCGAAGCCACCCGGCCCAAATCCGCCCACCGGGTGGCTCGCCGGCCCCGATCCGAGCCCCACAGGGGCCGCTGCTGCCCATCCGACCCCGCTGGCGCCGTCTACGAGGTGTCCCGCCCCTCCGTAGCTCGCCGGGACAAACCCGACACCCTGCACGCTCGCCGCCACCGATCCCGCCCAGCCACCGCCTACACCGGTCGATCCGAGCCCTGGCGGGTGCGCTGCTGCCGATCCCGACCAGCCGACGCCTACACCGGCCGATCTGGCCCCTCCGTGGCTCGCCGCACCAGATCCCGCCCCCGCCTGGCTCGCAGCGGCAGATCTGAAGCCTCCAGCCCCCGATCCGGCGCTTCCCGCACCAGATCTGCCAAGTCCGGGCATTTCCGGCCTAATTCCTGTAGATCCGCCCGGCTCCTCCTCCGCCACCGCCTTGCCCTTCAAGTTTTGCGCTAATAGCGTCATGATATCGTTCAAGCGGTCGTCGATTCGCTCTTCCAACCTTTGAGTAGATGTTTTGACATTTTCTTCGATGACAGCTACCGAATCGGTAAGCCCCATCAAGTTCTCATCTAGGGTTTCCAAGCGGTCATTCTCATCTTGCAAGCGTGTAGTCACCATGATGGAGGAAAGAATCCTCTGATACCAAATGTTAAGTACGAACTAGGGAAGAGAACTAGAGGAAGAAGAAGAAGATAGAAATTAGGGTTAGGGTTGGGAAGAGGAAGAGAGAGAAATACCTTAAGATAATCCTTGCATAACTCCAAAAGAGAGGGGTCCGGGTATATATAACCCCGGACCCAAGGCCGGCCAACCAAGGAGGCCGGTCGGCCCCCATGGGGCTGAATCCAACGTGGTTCAGCCCCCTTGAGCCGAAATCTTTTAAGAAGAGGGGGCTGAACTCATTGGTTCAGCCCCGTTGTTGCCATGCATACGCCGTTGCCGCCGCTTGTAATGTTGTCCGAATAGCCTAGCCTCGTCCGGAGGCTTAACATTTTTCCATTAGTAAAAAAATTTTGCAAAAGATCAATTGTGAGTTCAAGCAAATACTGGTTGCAGAAAGTTGTGGGGCAGGGTAGCAAATTATAGACGAACAGTGTACACACACAGCAGCAGAAGCGTGTGATGCAGCAGAATTAGATGCACTTATGAACTGAGCAATGGACATGCGCACATGCGAGAAAGTGTTAGTCATCGATAACACCCAGTAGCATACAAAACATTGAGAAAATGGTATACTAGAGCGCATGCGGGCTCAAATTGTGTGGAAAATGAGCACACGAGATTTAGAGATGTGTAGGGACAACCAAGTGTATTGAAATAAAATAAAAAAAGATTTTATTATTTCATGATAGATGGCCATTGTGCATGAACGAGCGTACTATTCAAGTCCACCAAAGTAAGAGTAGGTCATAAACTCAAGTGAGATTTACTGGGCATAGGTGAAAATGGTAAATTAATCAGATTTGGTCTGATAATGTGACGAGATTGGTTGTGGAGTTGGGCCTTCATATTTGATAGCTAAAAATGAGAAAGATAATTAGGGGAAAAGAGAGAAAAAATTAGTGTGAAATTGCATCATGTTACTTGATTGTAAACAAACAGAAAAATCTTTGTGTTATGATGTTTTTCTCGTCATCATTTTCTTCCTGCCCGTTTATTATTGTGTTTGCGCGAGTGATTCATCCCCCCCCCCCCCAACACTTAAAGCAATTATAAACATTAATGGGCCAACAAACGTCCTAAGAACTTGCATAATGTGTCATTTAAAAAACCGAACAAGTTGTAACTTTTAACAACATTTTTCACTTTAGAAGGACAAACATAATAAGCATTCCCCTATCAGAACCAAAATAATGAACGCCAACACATGGATGATTCAAATAACAATCTATAATGAATTTATTAATTTGCATTTTCATCAATTCTCTCTCTCATTAATTCTCTACCCCATCCCTCGCTCCCTCCCTTGCTCTCTCTCTCTTTCTCACACATACATTTTTGTTCATGTCTACCTAAATCACTCTTGGCATTTCAACCAAATGAGATTTACCCCAAAATGGATAGATTCTAAATTGCAAGGGCAAGCTCTAATACATATAGAGAATCAAACAGTAACCACATTTCAACTTTTTAAAGCTATACTCCAGTGTGCACACCAATGTTTAAAAATGATCTTCAGACTACTCTTACTTTAATAAATATTAGAGAAAAAAAGTAAATTATTAAAGATAATGAAGTTAAACTATCATCTGTTGCTACTGAAAAGAAAACAAATGATGGAAACTTCTGTTATTATTTTCATCTTCACAGCACACTGAATGGATGTATAAGCTAGATGTAGTTTCCCCACCATCAACTGCATAATAACAAAATAAAGTAGGTTACTGATAGAAACTACTCATACTCTACAGTTCCAAGGGTAATACCTGATTGTGATTCTCGATAGCCCCTAGGGTTGCATCCACAATCCCCATATACCCACTCTCCTGAACCGGCTGGGCCCCAACCAGAAATGCTTAGGAGGAAGGAGAGACCGAACCGATTGGTTCCGTCTCCTTGAACCTTGGTCCGCTCCGGTGATAAACCACTCCAAACCGGCCTCGAGTCATATCATTCCTGCCGTCTTCAAAAAATTGTTTGTCCTCAAGCTGGAAATCTGAATATGCTTCTTTAAGATCGTCGTAGTCCACCCAAGTTCTTTTCGTCTCTCCCATGCCTTTCCAATGGACCAGCAGTCATATGATGGACTTCCCTTGCACCTTCTTAAGCCTCGCTTCTAGAATCTTTTTCGGTATCGGTCGGACTTCACCCAACTCTGTCGCTTCAGCGACGAGACCCGCTGCTCCAAAAAGTACTTTAAGCTCTGATGGTATGTTCGTATCTTGAAGTGCCTCCCTACTAGATATGGTCGCCACTTCCCCATTGCATGTAAGATTGCCAGCGTTTCTTTTTCATATACCGAGAGTCCTAAAGCTTTTCCCTGAATCGCCATGATGTAGTATGCCAACAGCCTCCCCTCCTGTATCAACAATGCTCCCAAGACGGCCCCGAACGCATCTGTTTCCACTACAAACAACTTGGAAAAATTTGGTAATGTCAATACTAGAGTCGTCACCATAGCCTCCTTCAGTGCTTGGAACGCTAACTCTGCATCCCTTCCCCAATTAAACATTCCCTTTTGAAGTAGTGTTGTCAACGTCTTAGCAATCTTCCCGTAGTCTCGTACTAACTTTTGGTAGTAGCCCGTTAGCCCCAAAAATCTTCTCAACATCTTAATGTTGGTGGGCATGGGCCAATCAACCATGCTCTGAATTTTCCTTGGATCCGGCCACACCCCCTCTTTATTCACCAGGTGACCCAGATACTCTACCTCCAGTTGCCCAAAAGAACACTTTGACCACTTCACGTACCATCTATGTTCCTTGAGAACTTGGAGCACCTTATCTATGTGCTCCACATGTGTCTCCAAACTCGGCCTGTAAATGAGGATGTCATCAAAGAAAACTAGCACAGACTTCCACAGCCACGGCCAAAATGTTTCGTTCATGACTGCTTGAAAGGTGGTCGGCGTGTTAGTCAACCCGAAAGACATCACTAGGAATTCGTAGTGCCCTTCATGGGTTCTGAATGCTGTCTTTTTTACACCACCCTCCTGCATGCGGATTTGATGATACCCCGATCGCAAATCCAATTTCGAGAAGTACTGAGCTCTTTGCAATTCATCTAACAGCTCGTCAATGACCGAAATAGAAAACTTATCTTTCAATGTAACCCCATTGAGCGCTCTGTAGTCAATGCAGAATCGTCGGGTTCCATCCTCTTATTTACCAATAGGACCGCTGAGGAGAATGGGCTCGTGCTATGTGGAATGGTCCCTTCCTGCTACATCTCACGGACGCATCTCTCAATCTCCCACTTCTGTATGTGAGGGTATTTGTAAGATCGAACACTCGTAGGCTTCGCTCCCTCCTTAATAGTGATCTTGTCGTCGCATGCACGCGGTGGTGGCAGCCCTTTCGGTGTCTCAAAGACCATCCTGAATCTCCCCACTACCTCCTGCAAATTTTTTGGGATTACCTCCTTCTGCTTAAAGGGCTCTCCTCCTGTCAGGACCCAAGTCATGGGGTAGTCCTGCTCAACCCATTTATCCAGAGACAAGATAGTTGCTTCCATCACAAACGGGCTCGGATTACTAAGCGGCGTGTGCTTCTTCCCACCATGAGTGAATTTCATGGTCATGTTCTTTCAATCATTCAAAACTAGTTTCAAATGTCTCAACCACTGCACCCCCAATACCACATAAGATCGTTGAATCAGGAGCACATACAAATTTACATGACACCTGAATCCA
The DNA here is from genome assembly GCA_039513925.1 of Platanthera zijinensis. NCBI lineage: Eukaryota > Viridiplantae > Streptophyta > Magnoliopsida > Asparagales > Orchidaceae > Platanthera > Platanthera zijinensis. Next base: position 67,390,078 of record CM077093.1, read on the forward strand.
TGTATCGTAAGTGGCACCTTTCTCACAACTCATGTGCACTGCAGTAAATTCCTGTCGGCCACAAGCACTTGAACGCCTTATCCCTTATCGGTGTGATAGCCAGTTTCTTGGCTACCTCGGTGTTGATGAAATTGTGGGTGCTCCCACTATCTACCAGCATCGAAACCTTATGGTCTGCCACCCTTCCTGTCATTCTCATCGTGGAGGGTTGTCCTCCCCCTTCCAAAGCATGAACGGTGACTTCAATCTCCTCCAAATCCAGAACCTCTCTCCCCTCGGGAGTCAGAAGAGCTGTCCTCCTCCGCACTTGTGTTCGGGGACAAATTTCTCATCGCAAATATAGCAAAACCCCTTGGTCCGCCGATCCTGCATCTCCTACCAACACAATTGCTTCACGGCTGATTCCTTCATTATGGAGGTGTAAGTTCCCTTGGTCGTATTTTGTACTCCCTCCTTACTGTTCCCTCGAAAAGCCCTTGCCACCTTGCATCTTCCAAGTTTTTCCTCCTGCAATCGTGTCATTCTGATGGCATGAGCTATGTTCCTGGACTGGAATGCTTGCACCTCATCGCTGATGCTTTCCTTGAGCCTGGCCATGAAACACCCCAGAAGCGCCTTTTTGGACCACTGCACCCGGTTGGCTAACCTTTTGAACTCCTTTATGTGCTCATTCATTGTCTCTGTCTGTCTCAGCTTAGTCAGCATCATATCGAAGTCCTCATACTCAGTCGGTCCAAATCTCGTGTTGAGCCCATCGCAGAATTCCTCCCACGTGGGGTAGGGTCGCTGCTTCCTCCACCAACTAAGCAACTGATAGGTATCCCCTTCCAAGTGAAAAGAAGTGATGTAACACTGGTGTTTGGGAAGTTCATAGTACTCAAAAAACATCTCGCCCCTCTCGATCCATTCCAGTAGATTTTCGTTTTTGTACTTAGGAAATTCCATCCTCGTCAATCAGGGTTGCAGTGGGGGACGGTGTTGTGGCGGTGCCCGTGCCTCCGAATAATCTGGAAACTGTCCCCATCCCTAATTCTCCTCTGGCCTCCCTCTACCTTGCATGTTAGGGCACCTGCCCCAGTAGCCCTCTGTTGGAGCTTTGCCTTCCCATCTGTGTGGGCCTCATGCGCCCCCACACCCTCCAAATCCATTTTCATTTATTACTTCTTCCCAACCGATGTGAGGGTCTCGCAATTGCCGACCGCCGCCTCTGCCAATATTTGTTAGGCCTTGGCTCCTTTCCTCCTCCCGCCAAGTCACATGTTGTCGTTGCTGGTGAAGGCCTCCTGGATCTTTGGTGAAGCTGTTGGTTCCCCCAGAGCCCTCTCCTGGCCCCAGGTGCCCCGCTGTCGCGGTCCCTGCGCTCGCTGTCACGGATCGGTGGCTGTTTTGGATCTGTTGGTCGCGTCGAGCCTGTAATCCGTCGCGTTTGACGAACTCCCTCCGTGATCCTTCGCTTAGCTGGGTGATCCCTCGTGTCGCTGAGATCGACGACGCCCTCCAGGGCCACCCCATTGTCACGATCGGTCGCTCTCTCCATGCGGCTCAGCTGTTCCCCCAGCGCCTTCGTGTCTTACAGGACCGACAGGCGCGAGCGCTCTTCTCCTTCGTTGATCCTCTGCGCTAGTTCCTGCTTCAATGCTTCGACCAGATCGTGTATTCCTTGTTGTCCCTCCTACAGAGTCGTCTGCCGAGTCCCGCGCATGGCCATCAACGGGGATTCGACGCATCTGTTACCAGATGATAGCAACTACTCCTACTCTACGGTTCTAAGGGTAATACCTGATTGTGATTCTCGATAGCCCCTAAGGTTGCATCCGCAACCGCCATATACCCAGTCTCCTGAACCGACTGGGCCCCAATCAGAAATGCTTAGGATAAACCACTCCAAACCGTCCTCGAGTCATATCAGTTACTAAGTTAATGAAGTTAACTATCATTTGTTCCTACTGCAAAGAAAACAAACAATGGAAATTTCTGTTTTTATTTTCATGCTCCCAACACATTGAACGGATTTAAAAATTGGATGTAGTTTTCCTTTCAACAACTATACAATAAAATAATTCCATATGCCCATTTATTAACTTCAAGCAGATTATACAATATTGCAAACATTTTACTAGCATAGTCACAATGCAAAAAAGAGTACTTTAAATGCTAATGAAGTTGATTTGTGGAATGATATGCATCAGAAAATAAGAGAAGATGTCGCAGTGGCATCTTAGCAGTCTTCAGTACTTTCTTCATTTGTCGTGCTAATTCCTCAATGTAAATCAATTTTGCTGGCGTAGGCCCCTCTCCACCATGTGGTTTCTCAGTTGATATATATTATGCTCTAAGAGATTTGATAAGGTGTACGGAGGGGGTTATGTTGTTATCCTTAAACAATTGCTGGAGAAGGCACTCCGTGTCGGGACCACCGGAGCATGCATATGGAGACCGCCGTTATTCTTTCTTGTATTAATTAATTGATTGATGTTAATTAATATCAATTAGATTAATTAAATCATTTGTAATTACTTGTATGGTTTCCCACCCTCAACTATATAAGGAGGGGTTTAGGTGTTGGGATATCTTGAGTGTTAGGTTATTTTGGGCTCTTTCAGAGAGAAGGATCATTGGAGGACCCAACCTCCTTGACCTTGGCCGGAGCTTGCTCCGGATTGTATCCGTACTCGTTCAAACAAATGCAATCGTTGTTTTGTCGTGCTCGCTCAACTTTCTGATATGTAACAATGGTCTGACCTACCTCCCCCGTCCGCTTCTGTCAAGCCTCCAGGGATAGAACCACGATGGACACTAGCCTCAACGTCGTCGAACGCCGCCTCGACGACCAAGACAACATCCTAGTGTCCCTCTAAGCAAGTTTACAACATCTCGCAGCTCGTCGGGACTGTCCTCCGCCACCTCCTCTCCGAGTACAGACCATCGCATCGACAAATCCCTTCAGTGTCTCGTCACCGGCAAAACAGAACACTGGACTGCTGGATTTTCTACCATCAACACCTACGACAGTTCTTGTTCCCTCGTCCAGAAGCGACCACGATCAGGTTCATCCATGATCCAACCGCCCAGATATGGACCGTCTTGACAAGTTCATGTCGCCGTGGATGCCTTCGATCGGGCCAGCCGCTCATCGTTAGGCCCTCCGGCCGTTCCCCAGCAGCGGTACTCCACCTCCAGTGTCGGCGTCGCCAAGTCCTCAATCGGCGTTGTCTCTCGACCTCCGCTTCCACCAAGAGTATCCCATGCAACATCAATCGAAGCCCACGCAGGCGCCTCCACCTCCTTCACACGCCACCATCTCGTTTCCCTCTCGAGCCCTCCGCATCCCTAGCGCTTTTATCGGGTTTGCTATCGAAATTTTCTTTTGCCTCCCTGTACCCTCCATAAATGCATAGGTCTCTTCATAATTGTCGTGCACCCCAAGCCTACCTCTTCTTTCCTCTCATGTGGCCAGCAACCCCCTCTTCAACTATCTGCCAAATTTGAGTTTCTTCCTTTCCTCTATTGTCACATCCTCTTCATTTACATTCCCCTACACCAACAAACCATACCCCATATATTATTTTAGTTTACTTTCCCTAGTTGTCACCACCCCACACCTCCTTTAATTTTTATTTCCCATCATTTTCACTCTCTTACACCCAGCGGCCACAAATTATATGTCCCTCCGATTCTTAAAGACCCAAACAAACAATTAAATCTTGACCTTGGAGACAAGGTCAGTTTTTGAGGCCAGTATAATGTTACCCTTGCACAATTGTCGGAGGAGCCACTCCGTGTCGAGACCACCAGAGCACGAATATGGAGACCGTCGTGATTATTTCATGTATTAATTAATTGATTGATGTTAATTAATTAATATTAATTAATATCAATTGGATTAATTAAATCATTTGTAATTTCTTGTATAGTTTACCTCCCTCAACTATATAAGGAGGGATTTAGATGTTGGGATATCTTGAGTGTTAGGTTATTTTGGGCTCTTTTTGGAGAGAAAGATTATTGGAGGACCCAGCCACCTTGGTCTTGGTCGGAGCTTGCTCCGGATTGTATTCGCACTCGTTCAAATTAATGCAATCGTTATTCTGTCGTGCTCGCTCAACTTTCTGATCCGTAACTCATGTATTTGAACGGAACTAGTAGCATATTCAAATAATTATCACTCATACTTTTTCATTAGAAATATTAGTTGCCTCAGAATAAAAACGTCAAAAATAAATGGAAACAGACAATAAAAGAATGTGCAGAAACAATGTCTTAAAGAAAAACAGGGATAATAATTTACCACTCATAATAAAAGGATCAAGAAAAATTTATATTTGATTTTTTATATAGGAAAAAAACAATACTATAATATCTGCTTATTCTCCATATTCTGCAAGTTGTCGTAGCATTTTTGACCAAAAATAGTGATTTCAACCACGACATTATTTTCTCTTTTTAATTAGTACTACAGTGATTCATTGACATTCAAGATGGGTAAAATGAAAACTCCATTTGAGATGATACTAGATTAATGCTTTGTTTGGGGCAGTTGCAGTGTTTGAGCGGTAGTAGAGTGACGCTCTAGCAGTCAACATATTGGTGATGAGTTATATGCTTTTTCGAACTTTCATGATAGTGTTTTGGTCAAAACTATACTTTCTTGGGCCAGGGCATTAGCAACCGCTAGAGTTTTAAATGTTGGCATTTTGAGAGCAATACAATAATTTTTTCATGAAAAAATGGATAATGTCGTTTACTAAAATATAGTCCAAAATATCCAAAAAAAATTTACATATAGGCAAGCACAACTTTTGAAAATATCATTGCTATTTTATTTTAAGTTGGTAATATATATGCTTTAATCCCTTCCTCGTATTACAATATATATGCTTAAATCAATTATAGGCATTGTTACATTCTCTTTCGAACGTGTTATTCTTACAATCCATTTAGTAAAATCATTCCACGCTATATTTTCTTAGTTCATATTAAATAAAATGTTAAAACATTCAATATATTTATTAGGATTTTAACATAATTTTTTTTAAGCATGAGAAGTCTTATCATCAATCATGACATTTAACTTTTAGATCTTTAATGCTATTAAATTCAATATCATCAAAATAAAATGTTATAATATTAAAAAATTTTCACAATGTATTCATTTGTACATATTCTACATGTTTGTTAATAGTAATTGTAGTATGTTATTAATAATTTATTTTGCATACTAACTTCATTTTGAGATATACATGACCGATTATTTATCTACTTATTATGCTAATTTTTATTTTAGGAAATATATTTATATTTTGTATATATTTTTATTCATGAGATATGAAAATCTAATATTTCAAAATATCTCCAATATTTGATATTTTAAAACTCAATACCATCGCCAACATCGAATATCTACATCCTTGGCAACCTCTAATGCCTCACTACACTTGGATGACTGTGGTGGCATTTTAGCTTAAAATTCCATTTTGAGGAAATGAAATTTGTGGCTGCTTATTCAAACAATACCCGTGTTTTTTTTCATTGTACTCACAACAACATTGCTCTCACACCTCTACATCTGGATGACTATGGTGGCATTTTAGCTTAAAACTTCATTTTGAGGAAATGAAGTTTGTGGCTGCTAATTCAAACAATACACGTATTTTTTTCCATTGTGCTCATAACAACATTGCTCTCACACCTCACTCTCAAATAGAGCCCAAGTTAAATATAGAAAATGGCAGTTCAAAATATTTAATTTAGTAAATTACTTGACGTACCAGTAGATGATCAAGTAAGAAAAAAATTAGGTTGAAAACCAAAGCTCTTCATACCTCCATAACTCAATCAAGTAAGAATATAAGAAAAAATATAATCAGGTGCATAACAAACCGTTCCATCATTGGATGCTGAAGCTAATCGGGTTGTCATCCATTGTGATATCGACAAATCTGTCACTTCTGCATCATGTTTGCCTACCAATTGAACCCCTTCAACCAGCTTCTCAAGAGGACATTTTAGAGGTTCATCTGCAGAAAATTCTTTATCTTTGCCAACTTTTGAGGTATCAATTCTCAATACATTGTTACCAATTCCAACCACCAAAATTTCCTGCCATTAAAATACAATGAAAATGTACAAGACATCAATATCATATACAACGTTATTCAAACCACAACAAATGGTGTAATAATGTTTAGAGCATACTCGGCTAATATAGAAATCTTTTGCACATTAATGAATGAGAAATTTTGTTTTTTTCTTACTTGTTTGTGTGAGTGCCAACAAATTCTTGGATGATAGTCACCGTCTCCACTCAATTGAATTGCAAGAACAAGTTTTCCGGTAATTTGAGGCTTATCTTCATGATCAGGCCCCTCATCAATCTTCCACACAAAAACCCTTCCATCTACACTTGCACTGCAAGATATAAAATAAGCCAGTTGCAAACAAAAGTTAAACAGATGCAAGAAAAATGATGAATGATAAATGATGCGCACATACCTTGCTAAAAGGTGAACTTCTTCCGCAAAGAAAGCCATGTCAGTCACCCTCTATAAAAATGTCAAATTTTCATATTAATCAGCTAATTATTCATGACCAAAACCTAATGACTAATATACATGAGAAATCAAGCTAAGAATATCAATTTCAAACAAATAACATGTCACCCTAATTGAAAACATGTCACCCTACTTCACATATATAACATATGACCCAACTTCAAAAATAAAACATGTCACCCTACTTCAAACCTCATGTCTGCTTGCACAGTAGCAGAAGGTAGTAGTGAATGAATACAATGCCGGGAAAAAACTTAAAACCAAAGAATAGCCAGAAACATCGAAGAAGAGTAACAAGGAACTCACAACGCATCTATCTGCATGAAATGCCAAGTAGATTCAAGGGTTCTTGTTATAAAGGTGGTCGGGCCGGTGGAGATGGGGCTAAAGATGAAACCAATATTTGCAATTGGCAGGTCTACTCCATATGACCAACGACAATGAAATAATTTGGATGTGATGACTGTACGTGTTTTGTACTATGTATTTATTTAACGTGCTTTTGGGATGTGACGGCCTAGGTCTGGCCATCGGATTTCTCTGATACAAAAAATTTTGAGTATTCTGAGTAAAATATAAACCCAATTCTTTGAAACATATAAACAACATTCAAATATATTGCAAATCATAGAAAAATGCAGCAATGAAGTTTACAGGCTGATCTCCAACAAATCCCTTTAATACATTCAATTTGTTCCAAACAATGAGAACTATAAGTCTCTACACAGTAACTAATCCACCCATTAAACGCGCTTCAAAAAAGTGACTTCCAGTGTATCTACTAAATGCAAGTAAGAAATCCCATTCAAAAGACACGAAAGATCAACAAAGTAGCATGAAATCATGGAAGGCAATAGAGTATTCCCGATCCAAAGCTTACCATCATTCGTTCCAAAAGCACAAAAAAACAATCTCGCAACCAGTATAAACTTCTTAAGAATTTAAGATGAAAAAGGTCAAACCTGTGAATGACCCCGGAGGAGTGATCTCAGTGCCGTGTTGATGTTGAGGACCCGTATCGCGCCAAGCTTAAGTCCGTAGCAGATGTAGGTCCTGTTAACGGCAATCTGCCTTCCCAGCACAAGCCCTGGGTCCGATGTATACTTTGTGATCGGAGTAACCTCCAGCTGCGGAAGCTGCGTCTCCCCAGGTAACCTCGAATCCACATCATGCACAGCTCGTTCTCCTCCGTCAATATGCCACCCTCTTGGCATCTTGGTGTTCGGCGTCCTCGCCGACTGCGACGGGGTAACCGACATAGCAGGCGGAGCAGAAGGTGCAGCGTGGAGCATCGCAGGGTGCTCCATCGGGGAAGAAGGCTGTGGAATCGAGACGGTAAAGTCGAGCTGAGCCGGAGGGGTGTTGCCGAGAAGGGCCATGAGGCGAGCGCCCGGGTTCTGTCCTGGGTTATTAGGACTATGGTTAGGGTTTGGCAGGTGAGAGGGTTGGACGGGATAGGAAACTGTGGGACGGTGGAGGGTTTCCTGAGGGTAGTGGATAAAGGGGTGATGATGGAACGGAGGAGTGGGCGGAGGGTAGGAGAATGCACCTGGAGGCGGGGCCGCTGGATAGGGAAGATGAGGAACAGCTGGAGCATAGGAGGCGGTGGGGAGGAAGGTGTTGTTAGGGTTAGGGTTAGGAGCTGGGGGTTTGAAGAGCTTCTGCATATCGAACTGATTGAGATTGCCGCCAGGAGAGCCCATCGCCCTTGTCGTCGGCAAGTGAAGCGCCGGCAGCCGTTGAAGGAACAGTGAGTGTGGAGGAGGGTTGCGGAAGCAAGGAGTACAGTGAACCGCGGCGGGGCGGCTTAAAGTTCTCCGGGTAGGACTAACAGGACTGAAATAGAACGCTCTAATTCAGGGGAAGAAGAAAGACCAAATATTACATTACAAAAATTATTATAATTTATGTTCCAAGAGAATCTTTCAAATAGTGCAATGTGATTGCATTTTGAATTTCTCTTTTTTATCCTTTTCTTTTCCAATTTTATCTTAATTCTAATTATACATGTGCTTTTTTGAAATTGGTCCCCAATTGCATAGCTCTCATTGGTTCCTATCTTCACTGTCAAAGATTGCAGTCATTGAAGTTTCTTTCCAATATCTACATCTTTCCAATATCTACATCTATCAATTATTTGCTTATTCAACATTGTTTGATTGCATATACACTATTTTATTTATTTTGCTCTAACCTCCTACTTGGGTATTTCAAGTAGAAGTTTCTTTCCTCTGTTTATTTGTTATAAGAGTTTAAGGCTTCATTTGGTTTAACGTTTTCGTCGGGCGTTTTCCACAATCGCCGCCCGGACAGCGGGTTATCAAATGACCTCGACGGGCGTTCGCCGCATCTCCTCCCGCAGTAAGGAGGAAATGCCGCCGTCTTCCTCCGTTTTGATCCCCGCCTCTCCCCCTCTGTTTCAATCCCCGCTTCTCCACCCACCGTCTCTGCCCGCCACCGTCGCGTCAAATAAACCCTAAACGTTGAGTTTACTAAAAGTTAATTTATCATTAGCACAAAAGATTTATATCGTCGAAGAACTCGTGCTCTCCTCCGCAATTGATGGCATAGGTTTTACAACTAGATTTTTTTTAGGATTTTTGTGTTCGATCTTTCATGGTATCCTTCTATATTGATGTCTTATCACCTTATTCCTAGATTGGAGTTACTCACACATTTTCAACGGATTCTTCATCATAATTGAGAAGAAGACTACACCAAGTTATGCATCATGTTTCTTCTCTTTCTCCCACTCTAACTTTTGCTCTATCCAACTATCAATCATTTTTCTATGTGAGTTTCTTTCTTGGGACAATGAAGAAGATCATGTAACAATCCAAATTTTTGGGTTGAGTCAATTGAAAACATAAACAGCTTAATTGACCTACTAAGGGTTCTAATTTGATCTATTTGGACAAATGGGTCAATTGATCCAAACAAACCTCAATTGGTCTTGTATGTGTACGAGTGACTAATTGGACTCTTATTAAGGACTAAGTAGATCCTTTATTGGTCAGTTGAGTTAAGTTGATGAAAGCAATAACTTGACATATTTTGAGGCCAATTGAGTTGGGGTTTTTGGCAACTGTGTTTGTTTTGACCTAATCGAATCGGGGATAACTCAATGTTGATTAACTTGGGTACACATATGTATTTAATTAGGAGTTAGGGGACATCATGCAAATGTAAACCCCCTCCCTTGTGTCATCAAACCCAATAGCATATCATATCCTCCCCCTCTTCCTTTATCTCCCCTCCTATTCTCTTTATATTAAGAGCTGGTCAAGAAAGGGTAAGGAAGCAACTGATAGTGGCAATAGCACCTAGTTAGTGTTCTAGCGAGAACTCAATTGACAAGGTGACGTATCTCTCTCACATGAGCGTAATTCAAAACACTCGAGTTAAGCAAAACGGTTTGGTGAGAGGACGAACCATATTATAATTGTTTTGTGGTTTAATCCTTATGGCATCAATGTCATCGATTCTGAAGCTTTGGTCCTTTGACCCCGTCCTTTTTTTTTGAAATACTGGTTATCTTTTTAGTCTTATTGATGAAGTCAGTTCGATAAAGAAGCATGTCTAGAGAGAGCGAGAGTGGAAGAGGTTGTCTCTAGCACTCCTAGAAAACGACAACTTTCCTATTGATCGGTCAATAATGGTCACCAAGAATGTGACCATGATCAATATTAATGGTTATCTAAAAGATTAGTGGCCAACAATGAAAAATATCTCATTGATCCTTATCTACCTTTCTATTTATAAAATAAAAGAGAATAAATGATTATTCATAGTCGTGGTATTAGCATTGGTGTCCAAGAGTCTCCTTCCCAGTGTTTTTCATATTCTAAATCGATCTATTAAGCTTGAGGATGATATAAATCGGCTTAAGATAAGCTAACCTTGAGTAAGATTGAATCCATACTGATCTAGTGGCTCAAATTAGGCATTATTGGTCCTAATCTAGACATACAAAACTATTGGGTGTCGGAGTCCAATAGTTAAATAGTACACTTCAATTGGAGGTGCACTTGAGGTATACTTGACCAATATAATCCCTATTGGGTTTGGATATACCTAATTGGGTGCACCCATATTGGAGGCATTACAACCCTTTGACTCGAGCCAGCGCTTACGATGCAACATCGCATGCCCACCTCGAGTCTAGAATGGTGTTTTGTATTATAATTTGTTTAAGGGGAAATAATTGTGTCATTTATATAAGTTTGGGATTAATGATCGGTTGTGTAAGCACTTGATCCTACAAATGTTATTAGAGTAGGGTTGGGATTTTGAGTACATAAGGTTGTGGTTGGAGGGGATTTAATGGTATAAAACATGTATTTCAATCATAATATGTGTGGTTTACATTTACTTATGTGGTTTATCAGAGGGGGATTGTTGGATTTATAACCACCCTCGACTCAAAATGGGACTAACTCCCCAGCTCGCGGTGCTTCGAAACAATACCTTGTGCCCATCTATGCTTAGTATGTTGTTAGCATTGTCATTTGGGTAAGGGAAAATGATTGCGCGTCTTGAATAAGTTTGAGATTACGGACCAGTTAGGTAATCACATGATCCTACACATTATATGACCCCTTTTGGGAGCTTACACTGACAAGGTGATTGAAAGTCTTGTTTTCAAGGTCAGCTAAACACCTAGAGGGGGTGGATAGGTTTTAGGTCTATTTTTGATTTATTTAGACCTTAAATGATTTCTCTGTGCTTAGAGATTAGGTTAGTTTGGCTTTCAAGATCAATCACAGATGACAGTTGATTTATAGTGGTTTCCCGATCTTGGGTATGTCCATTGTCCCTCTCACCTCTCTAACAGTGTGTTAGATGAGGCACAACACCAACACTCGACTCCTAAGAGCTTACAACACAGATCTCACAGGATCTCTCAGTCTTCTCCAAGACCTACCACTCGGGCACTAAGCCCTACCTCAGATCCAAAGGATCCTACAACTCAGGCCTAAGACCTACATTCAGATCCAAAATGGATCCTACACTCAGATCAACAAATGATCCTACCTCAGCCTTTATAACACAGACCTACAACTCGGATTCACACAGGAATCTTACCTCTCAGTCTTTATAGATCAAGCCTACACTCAGATCCTAAAGGATCCTACAAAATAAACAATAAATGTGTTGATTTTGACACCAGAGGATTTCTCTATATCTGCCTTTCCTGGACTGAGATTATCTCAGTCCTAGCCTCTTCTCAGTAACAAGAAAACTGATCTTTAGTACTGGATGGCTTGTGCTACAAGTTACTTAGAATCACTGTTCTTAACTTGCAGATGAAGATAACTGATTTGCCTGATCTTATTTTTTTTCAATCAGCCAACTTGTCTGCAGATATTTGAGAACTCTGCTCCTCCTTTTTCAGAATATGATTCTGAACTTGTTGTCGCAGATGAAAATCGCATCAGCTATCTTGATTCGCTTTCAGGTTCGTTGATCTGAACATCTACTTCAGGCTCGACAAGAAGGCGAGGAAGAAAACGATGTTCAGCATCAAGAATACGTAAATAGAAAACCCTAATTGATGTCGTCGACTCAGCCAATCTTCCCCTTTTATTTTATGCTGATCAACGGCTCTTTTCGGTGTAGGCCCAGCCTTAATTACTGGAATATCACCTTCTGAAAGACTTTGATTCAAGAGCCTAAACACCTAGAGGGGGTGAATAGGTTCCAATTTTTTTTATGTCTTTTTGATTTTAAGGTAAACAGATATTTGTAACTACTTATAACACAGAATAATTCTATCTGCAGAAATTAAATGCAACACAGCAAACACCAGATCTATAGTGGTTCCCCAAGATATGGGTACAGCCACTTTCCCCCTTCGCCTATCCAGTAGATAACTGGATTCAGCCTAACTTCTTTCCACTGGCTCGACTCCGCAGATCTTACAAACTCAGAACCCAAAATGGTTCCTACACCTCAGACTTTACACAAGTCCTACCTCAGATTCTTCCCTAAATCCTACCTCAGGCCTCAGCCCTACCTCAGCCTTTATAATTAGGCTTACAAGTCAGACTTTCCACAAGTACTACCTCAGGCACACTGCCCTATCTCAGCCTTTATAATCTTAGGCTTACAATCTCAGATCTAATAATATATCCTATAAGAATTTGTGAGCAATAAGTTTCAGAAAACTTCACCAGCTAGATTCCTCTGTTGAAGTTGTCTTCTTGATCAGTTCTTGTATAAACTGATTCTTTTGATCCAACCTAACTTAGCTTTTCAAAGCTTCTTGATTAGGACAAATAAGGTGGATCTATTCTTCAAGTTGAAGTTGATCTTCAGTCAGCTTTTTCCTTAGATTCAGATTGAACTCTGAATCTTTCTTGCAGACAGGCATTGATCTGTCAGAATTCTTCTTTTTTATCCAGAGATCTTTTCACGTTGACGATTCTGTTTTTAAGTTGTCGTTTCCGATCTGTCTCTTATATAGAGCTTGCTCCATGGTTACCGGCTGATCCGGTTCATAACAGACTTCTGACAGTTCTGACAGTGGTGTCAGACCAGTTTGTTATGACAGCTGTCAAGTCACCAGTCATATCACCAGGTTTTTCAATGTCTGTCCAACTCAGCATACAACACTCAGCAGACTGTTTTACATGTGTCGACACATATAGGCTAAGTGTCGACACAAGTCTTCAAGGTGTCGACACAAATACTACAAGTGTCGACACATTCATACTTCTGCTTCTCGACACTGCTTTTTGTTGTATGTGTTGACACAAGTTCTGTGTGTCGACACAGCAGCTTCTTGTCTCGACATTTTTATTGCAGACAGATGGCGTTGAGTATTTGTCAAATGGCTTTGAGTGTGTGTCGACACAAGTCCTGTGTGTCGACACAATTACTTCTGAACTCGACACAGCCTCTTGAGAGTTGGTGTGTCAACACAAGTCCTGTGTGTTGACACAATTGCTTCAGGTGTCGACATAGCTCCTGAGTGTTGACTCATCTTCTGTTTTAAGTGTCGACACAATTCTGTTTTAAGTTGTCGACATAATTCTGGATGTCGACACAACTGTTGTTCAGGTGTCGACATAGCTTTGAGTGTCGACACAACTTATTTATAAGTGTCGACACATTTTGCCAGTGTGTCGACACAGCTTTCCTGAGTGTTGACATAGCACCTGGGTGTCGACACAAACTTCCCTGAGTGTCGACACAATTTGTCTGTATGTCGACACAGTTTGCCTGAGTGTTGACACAAGTTTCCTGAGTGTCGACACAGTTTCTTCACAAGTGTCGACACTTGTACTTAGAAAATTTTCCTTCAAATTTTTAAACCTGCACTATAAAACTCAAACTTCTATCAAATACACATTGATGCATATCATTGACTAAGTTGTGGCTTCTCCAAATCTAGTACACATTTTCCAATGTACCCAACAATCTCCCCCTATTTGGAGAAGTCATAACCCTTAGTCAAAGATATACATCTCTTTAGATAAAACAAAATTGTAATAGAAGTAAAAATATTTCAGAGCAGATAATTACATAATCATTGTAAACAACATACACTTAATACTGAACCAGATTTCATTGATTAGAAAAACTTTGGTTTACATAAATTTCTTATAAAACAAAAGAAAAAGTAATACATTGTCTTATTACAAGAACCTAGCAATCCTATTACTGACTAGGATCCTTAATAACTATCCCTTTGCAAGACTTGATTTTAGCCTGCACAGAAGGTTCAGCATCTTCAGCTAGCTTTTTCCCTTTGAGAGCTTTCTTCTTCAATTCTTCAGTCTTGATCTTTTGTCTTTCAAAATAGTGGAAAGGTTTGGGGAAGTACTTGCTTGGCTCTTGAGCATTAGCAGGTAGCTTCCCAGCCTTAACACTTCTTCTATGCTGTAGAATTGCTTCTTGTCCAGCTTGATATTTATTCCATTCTTGCTCAGAATACCACTTACCCCTGTCATGGGTTTTATCCTTAACAGCTTTCCAGATAGTAAGTATGATATTTCTAGAAGTTGGGCTCCATTGCTCAAAATCTGGCTTCAGCTCAGCTTGCTCTCTGAATCTCTTCTTGGAGAGTTGAGTTTCCTTCTGAGCTTCCAATGCAGCTTCTGATATTTCAACCTTTCCAAGAATTACATTTTGTACCTCTAGTGGAGGACTATACATCTTCAACACTTCTTCTTGAACTATTTCAAAATTAGCTGGGGGGTAGATCACCTGAGCAACTTCAGGCTGATCACCTTCAAAATATTCAGGTTGTATCCCAGACTCAGCTACATTAGCATCATCATAAAGAGGAGGATATCCAAGAGTAGCTCTGATGCTATTGGTAGTCCATTTAGCATGGTCAGAGTTGGCTTTGACTAGTACTCTCTCCCCCTTTATGACTTCTCTTGCAATATGATCTCTCAAATCTTCTTTCTGGAATCTGACTTGATCAGCTAGATATTCAGTTTCCTCTTTAAAATAAGCTCTGAACTTTGTCAGGAAGGTTTTAATTTTCCCCTGAGATTCTTGAAATGTGGCTTTGATAGCAGATATATCTTTCTGGATTTGCTTTGAGATTTCATCCTTCAGAGTAGTGCTAGAATCAGCGAGCTTTTTCAATATTTCATGATGTGAATTCTTGAGATTTTCATTCATCCTTATCTGATTCTCCAGTACATATCCCTGCTTCACTTCAATTTCATCCACTTTAGCTTGGATATGTTTCTGTTGCTCGACCAGAAACACCACAGCATTACCTCCTTTATGGAAGCAATCTGTCATCTCCTTCTTATGTTGATTTACTTCAAATCTAATGAATTTGATGTCCTGGGCCAACTAAAACTGTAAATCCTTGTGAGTTTCATCCACATATTGCTCTATAGATTGTCTTTGATTATCCAGTTTTAGTTGCATCTGGACCAGTAAAAAACTGAAGTCCACAGTTGATGTAGATGGTGCTGTTCCCATTTGCAAAGCTTTCTTATATCCAGAACTCTTCTTCTTTATCACAGATAGCTTTCTTTTCTTAGCCATTGTGGATTCTTCATCTTCAGAAGATTCAGATGTACTTTCAATATCAACAGTGTCCTTTTCAGCTGGGGTATCCTTGGATAACTCCCCCTCAGTCCTTGCAATTTCCTTTTCTTTTTCAATTTCCTCCCCCTCAGTCCTATCAGGAAGAGAATCAGGAAATAATTCTTCCATTGTAAATTCCTGCTGTATCTGTTCAGAAGGAATAAGATTAGTTTTTTTTAAAAAAAAACTACTGAAAAAACTAATATCACTTGAAAGTCCTCTTTTGTTGTGTAAACAAAAGTGTCCCTTTGAACAATTTTTGAGGAGAATACTATAATTCATCACTAGTCTGTGGAGAAGAAACTTACTAGCTCATGTAGAGAATCATTTTTATCAGTTACTTTAGCTGTAGAGTTTATTTCAGATACAACATTCATTATTGTGTCTGTAGCTAAGTCACTATCCAAGACAGCATTGTCAATACCTCCCCCTTAGGCAGACAACTCAGTTTCTTTTTCTCGGTTTTCTCCCCCTGGAGTAGATTCAATTTGTTGCTCTTGGGGCTCACAGTCCTTTGCTTGAGCTTGAACATCTTGTTGTTGCTGGTCTTAATCAGAATTGAAGACCACTTCCTCCTCAGAATCATTGGAGGAGTCAGCCTGTACAGCCACCTTCTTTTTTTTCTTGTCTTTGTTAGTTTGCTCCTTAGGAGCAGGGACTTCCTTGGTTAGAACTCTGTCCCACCTTGACAGTATCCTTACATCCATTTTTCTCATATGATTTATTTTAGAGTCATTTGCTTGTTTCAGTACATCTGGAACTACTAATGTTAAGCATAGGCTGAGGATCCTTCCCAGGTTAGGTTTATTTGTTCCTTCTTGTAGTTTATCAAACACTACTGCTGCCCAGTCAGTGTTTATCTTGAATATTATTCTCACCATCAGATTGAACATGTGGGTAGAAATCCGATCATGTCCTCCTGTTTTGCAGATAATCACCTTGCCCACCACTTCTGAAAGAAATTTTTCTTGGGAATTCATCCCTTTTCTATTGATGGATGAACCAATCTTAATGCTGGGATTCAGTCCACACCAGCTTAATGCTTCAGTTATCTGGGAAGGAGTTATTTCATCTGTATCCTTGATCACTGGTAGATATAGTGCTTTCCTAATTGATTTCAGTGTAAGCTTCACCCTGGTACCTTGAATAGTCGCCTTGATTTTCTGTCCTTCTGTGTCCACAGTAGCAGTTGTGTAAAACTCCATGACTTCCTTCTTCCAAATTTTGGTCGGTTCTGAGACCAAAAATTCTAGTCCATTTACAGAAATTAGGACAATAACTCCCTGAATTTCGTTAGAAGCAGTTGTGAAACCCTCACGAACCAATTCGTAACCTTCATTAACCTTGTCTTCTTGGTTTGGCGCCATTGTCGTAAGTGCTAGAGGAGAAGAGAAGGTCTATGTCGACAGAAGGTGTAGAGTCAGAAATTCTGATAGCGTAGTCGACCAGATTTTTGATTCACCTATTTATAGTACTTGAGTCAAGGGCAGATCAAAAGTTGGGCTTAAGTCGACAAATCTGTTTTTGTGTCGACAACAATGACCTAGGTCTTGACAGAACTTAAGTTAAGTTGACATGACTATGTGTCGACATACTAATTTCTAAGTCGACAAAACATATTTTAAGTCGACACATTTATGTGTCGATATACTTGAGTCTGTGTCGACATACTTTCGTCTGTGTCGACACTGACAACTTAAGTCTTGACAGAGTTGTATCGACACTGATCTTTTGTGTCGACACAAATATCCTCACGACTTTTTGTCTCGACGAGGTTGTGTCGACACTTATTCTCCTGTCGACACAGATACTGTTTCTGTGTCGACACATCCTTTTTCTGTGTCGACACAACATACTGAGTGTGTCGACACAACTTGCTTGTGTCGACAAAAACATTGTACTTAGACAAATTTCAAGAGAAATTTGGTGCTTACTGATGCTACTCATGGAAACTTTTGTTAACCTATTCTAGGTTCAACATACCTAATTCAATTTTAAAATTATTGAATTTAGTTTCATCCAGTGGTTTTGTGAAAATATCAGCTATTTGATTATCTATTTTTACAAACTCTAGACTAATATTTTCCTTTTCAACATGTTCTCTGATAAAATGAAACTTTATTTCTATGTGCTTGGTCCTACTGTGTGACACATGATTCTTAGCAATAGAAATAGCATTTGTAGAATCACAAAATAATGGTATTCTACTTACCTGGATGTCATAATCTTCTAGTTGATGCTTCATCCACATCAATTGTGCACAGCAGCTACCTGCAGCTATATACTATGATTCAGCTGTTGATATAGCTACGCTGGTTTGCTTCTTGCTGCTCCATGACACCAGCCTCCCACCAAGGAACTGACAGGTTCCTGTGGTACTTTTTCTGTCTTCCTTGCATCCAGCAAAATCTGCATCTGAGAAACCTGTTAATAGAAAATCTCTATTCTTAGGGTACCAAAGGCCTAGATTAGGTGTGCCCTTAAGATATCTCAAAATTCTTTTAGCTGCAGTATAATGAGATTCCTTAGGGCATGCTTGATACCTAGCACAGACATATGTTGCATATATTATGTCAGGTCTACTAGCAGTCAAGTATATTAGGGAGCCAATTATCCCTCTATACAAAGACTCATCAACAGGTTTCCCTGCTTCATCTTTGCATATAGGCATACTTGTTCCCATTGGAGTTTTCATTGTAGAAGCTGAGTCCAAACCATACTTCTTAATAAACTCCTTGGTGAACTTAGATTGGGATATGGACAACCCACTCTCAGTCTGTCTAACTTGAAGTCCCAAGAAGAACTTCAGCTCACCCATACTGCACATCTCAAACTTGTCTTGCATAAGTTTGGCAAACTTCCTACAAAGGCTGTTTTCAGTAGAACCAAAGATAATGTTATCCACATATATCTGGACTAGTATTATCTTGCCTTTTGATTCCCTATAGAATAAAGTTTTATCTATCTTTCCTCTAGAGAATTTATTCTCAATGAGGAAGGCAGACAAGGTTTCATACCAAGCCCTTGGAGCTTGTTTCAAACCATATAGAGCTTTCCTAAGCCTATATACATAATTAGGAAAGTGAGAGTCTACAAAACCTGAGGGTTGTTCTTCATGGACTTCTTATTTTAAATCACCATTCAGAAATGCTGATTTCACATCCATTTGATATACTTTGAACCCTTGATATACAGCATAGTTCAAGAACAGCCTTATTGCCTCCAGCCTTGCCACTGGAGCAAAGGTTTGATCAAAATCAATACCTTCCTCTTGTCTGTAGCCTTTTGATACCAATCTAGCCTTGTTCTTGACTATTGTGCCATTCTCATCAAGCTTGTTCTTATAGATCCACTTAGTTCATATTATGTTGTGATCCTTAGGTTTTGGCACCAGTTCCCAAACCTTACACCTTTTGAACTGACTGAGCTCTTCTTGCATTGCATCAATTCAGTTGGTGTCTCTCATGGTCTCTTTAATCTTCCTGGGTTCTATCTGAGATAGGAAACTAGAACACAAAACTGTGTTCATGCTCCTGCTCCTTATTAGAACACCTTGACTTACATCACCAATGATCTGGTGAGCTGGATGATCCTTCAGGTGTCTCCTTGCTGGAGGAATTCTGTCACCATTATGAATATCTCCAGTTTCCTCATCTTGATGCTCCACATTTTCTTCTTCACCCAGAGGGACATGATCTCCCCCTGGATAGCTGGCATCTTTATCCTCATCCAGTTTAGCAGTAACATCTTCATTGATGGTCAGCTTGTCCAGCTTATCTGTTAGACCTATAGAACTAACTGAAGAACTAGACAATTCACTATTAATAAACATTGACTCATCAAATACAACATGCACATATTCTTCTACAACTTGAGTAGTCAAGTTGTAGATCCTGTACGCTCTACTATGGTTATTGTACCTAATAAATATCCCTTCTAGGGATTTGACAGCAAACTTAGTTTGGTAGTGTTTACCATTGACTAGTACAAAACACTTACTACCAAAGATTCTGAAATAAGATATGTTTGGTTTCCTGCCTTTTAAAATCTGGTAGGGAGTCATCTTGTGTTTCTTGTTGATGGAGGCCCTATTGAGCACATGACATGCAGTATTTACTGCCTCAGCCCAGAAGTATTCAGGGAGAGTAGTGTCATTTAGTAGAGTTCTACTGGCTTCAATTAGAGTCCTATTCTTTCTTTCAGCAACACCATTTTGCTGAGGAGTTCTAGGTGAAGAGAATTCCTGATGAATCCCAAGTTCTTCACAGAATTTTGTTATACATTCAGACTGAAATTCAGTTCCATAGTCACTTCTGATTTTGACCACTGAGCTGTTGTATTCATTCTGAATTTGTCTGACAAAAGTCTTGAAAATAGTTGGGGTTTCAGATTTCTGCCTCAAGAAGAAAACCCATGTAAATCTAGAATAGTCATCCACAACAACAAGTGTGTATGCTTTCCTACCAAGACTATGGGACCAAACAAATCCATATGCATGAGATACAAACATCTCTTTGAATCTTTGATGTCAAGTGACTGAAAAGAGGACTTAGTCTGCTTGCCTTTTTGGCAAGCTGAGCACACACCCTCTTTTATGCACTGAACTTGAGGACCATTCCTCACTAATCCCATGCTGAACAGCAGTCCAATTGACTTATAGTTCAGACGAGCTAGCCTCTTATGCCATTTGACACATAGAGAAGCTTTCTCTCCTGCAACCAAACAAATAAGTGAGTTGTTAGACTCACACTCTAGGTTAAGGCAATACACATTTCCTTTCATAGTGCCAGTCAAGATGATCTCTTGATCACTTGACCTTTTTACTAGGCACTCCCTTTTGAGGAAAGAAATATCATAACCTAGGTCACTAAGTTGACTTATGCTAATAAGGTTATGTTTTAGACCCTTTACATAAGCCACTTTAGTGATAGTAATTGAATCACAAGAGATGTTACCAAATCCTTTTATGATTCCCTTTTCTGATCCACCAAAGATAACTTTTGGTCCTTTCTTTATGGGCACATAGTCCCTCAACATTCTCCTTGTTCCAGTCATATGTCTGGAACAGCCACTATCCAAGTACCATATAGGGGTATGGTCACTTGGATTTACCTTACTTGGTCAAGGCTGATCTTGGCACTTATCTTCTTCAGATTAAGCCATCAGCCCTTTACATCAATATTCTTCTACTCCATTTATGGAGTCCAGCATCTGTAGGAATTCTAGTTCCCTAGAATCCTCGTCTGTTGAGAAGAGTCCAACATATGCTTCTGCCTCTTCTTCAGATTCTAAAGATGAAGAGTCTATCCAACTCTTCTCCTTCTGAGCCACTAGAGACTTCTCCTTCTTAACTTTTACCAGCTGCTTGTTCTTGTCCTTTGACTCCTTTCTTTTATTAGGACAGTCAGCTATGACATGCCCAGACCTATTGCACCAATAACACACAATCTTAGAATTAGATTGTTTACCAATTTTAAAAGCATACCTGTTCTCCTTAGGTGTTTTCTTCTTCCTGTAGTATTCATCCTTGGAATAGGATGTAGATGAAGGCCTGGTTCTCCAATTCTTTTTCTTCATGAACCTTTAGAATTATCTTGTGAAGGCAGCAAAGTGTTCATCAGATGTATGACTATCTGATGTACTTGTTTCAGGAACACCTTCTTCTGCTTCAGTACTCCTTCTAGGTGGAGAAGGAGATTTTCTCATATCCTTCCTTGAGCCCTCAGCCTTGAATGCTACTGACTTTTCTTTATGTTCAGATCTGCTGCCCTTCTTTTCCTCTTTCCTAGCAGTTAGCTGCATTTCATATGAAAGCAGTTTTCCAAAGAGTGTAGGTGGTGGTGTGTCAGCCAGTTTGGCCACTTCCCTGATGTCGCATATCGTAGTGTCCCAATCCATTGTTAGGGACCAAAGAAACTTATCATTCAGTTCATAAGTACTGAAGACTCTTCTATATGTCATCAGTTCATTCACTATTCTGAAAAACTTTTTATATCATTCAGCTATGCTGTCAGTTTTATTCTGCCTAAAGCTCTCATACTCCTGATTCAGCATAGACTTTTTGTCCTCTCTGACTTTTTCTGTGCCTTCCATATAGACAATCAGTGTATCCCACATTTCTTTGGATGTTTTACAGTGCACACGATTCTGGAATGTTGCATCATCTATGACACTTACAATTATATTCTGAGCTCTTTTATCTAATGTAGCCAAGATGATTTCATCCTTAGTCATCTCTGAATAACTCTTTGGAGTTTGAATGTTTGCATCAAGAACTGAAACCTTTATTGAGATGAAGGGGCCTTCTAGTACTGTGATATAAATTTTTGGATCAGATGCTTCCATAAATAGCCTGACCCTTTCTTTTGAAATGCCAAAAGATTCTTTCCTGCATATGGGCAATTTCATAGATCCAAACTCCTTTTGATTTTCACGTGAACCCATTCTTGTTGTCTGTTATTAGCCTTGGAGAAATCCTCTGACTGTTAGGTCAAATTTTGAGGAACCTCCCTCTGATACCACTTGAAAGACTTTGATTCAAGAGCCTAAACACCTAGAGGGGGGGGGGGGTGAATAGGTTCCAATTTTTTTTATGTCTTTTTGATTTTAAGGCAAACAGATATTTGTAACTACTTTTAGCACAGAATAATTCTATCTACAGAAATTAAATGCAACACAGCAAACACCAGATCTATAGTGGTTACCCAAGATATGGGTACATCCACTTTCCCCTTCGCCTATCCAGTAGATAACTGGATTCAGCCTAACTTCCTTCCACTGGCTCGGATCCGCAGATCTTACAAACTCAGAACCCAAAATGATTCCTACACCTCAGAATTTACACAAGTCCTACCTCAGATTCTTCCCTGAATCCTACCTCAGTCTTTATAATTAGACTTACAACTCAGACTTTCCATAAGTCCTACCTTAGACACACTGCCCTACCTTAGCCTTTATAATCTTAGGCTTATAATCTCAGATCTAACAATAGATCATACAAGAATTTGTGAGTAATAAGTTTCAGAAAACTTCACCAGCTAGATTCCTCTGTTGATGTTGTCTTCTTGATCAGTTCTTGTATAAACTGATTCTTTTGATCCAACCTAACTTAGCTTTTCAAAGCTTCTTGATTAGGACAAATAAGGTGGATCTATTCTTCAAGTTGAAGTTGATCTTCAGTCAGCTTCTTCCTTAGATTCAGATTGAACTCTGAATCTTTCTTGCAGACAGGCCTTGATCTGTCAAAATTCTTCTTTTTGATCCAGAGATCTTTTCACGTTGACGATTCTATTTTTAAGTTGTCGTTTCTGATCTGTCTCTTATATAGAGCTTTCTCCATGTTTACCGGCTGATCCGGTTCATAACAGACTTCTGACAGTTCTGACAGTGGTGTCAGACTGGTTAGTTATGACAGCTGTCAAGTCACTAGTCACATCACCTGGTTTTTCAATGTCTGTCCAACTCAGCATACAACACTCAGTAGACTGCTTTACATGTGTCGACACATATAGGCTAAGTGTCGACACAAGTATTCAAGGTGTCAACACAAATTCTCCAAGTGTCGACATAGTCATACTTCTACTTCTCGACACTGCTTTTTGTTGTATGTGTCGACACAAGTCCTGTGTGTCGACACAACAGCTTCTTGTCTCGACATTTCTGTTGCAGACAAATGGCGTTGAGTATTTGTCAAATGGCATTGAGTGTGTGTCGACACAAGTCCTGTGTGTCGACACAATTACTTCTGAACTCGACACAGCCTCTTGAGAGTTGGTGTGTCGACACAAGTCCTTTGTGTCGACACAATTGCTTCAGGTGTCGACATAGCTCCAGAGTGTTGACTCATCTTCTGTTTTAAGTGTCGACACAATTCTGTTTTAAGTTGCCGACACAATTCTGGATGTCGACACAACTGCTTGTTTAGGTGTCGACATAGCTTTGAGTGTCGACACAACTTCTTTATAAGTGTCAACACATTTTGCCAGTGTGTCGACACAGCTTCCCTGAGTGTCGACATAGCACCTGGGTGTCGACACAAACTTCCCTGAGTGTCGAAACAATTTGCCTGTGTGTCGACACAGCTTGCCTGAGTGTCGACACAAGTTTCCTGAGTGTCGACACAGTTTCTTCACAAGTGTCGACACTTGTACTTAGAAAATTTTCCTTCAAATTTTTAAACCTACACAATGAAACTCAAACTTCTATCAAATACATATTGATGCATATCATTGAAGAAGTTGTGGCTTCTCCAAATCTAGTACACATTTTCCAATGTACCCAACACCTTCCTTTTACACAAGAAGACAACTAGATGGCCATCGGCTCCATTAACGTTATTTTGCAGCTTTCCCACAACTATTTTGAACAGCGTTGACTTTGTTGACTTTTATTGACGTCACCCCTTTGTGGACTTAGCCAAATTCTCAGAATCCACTCAGGCGTTGAGTGAATGGTCTTCACTCAACGATTCTATACTTAGTCATTTCTTAGCTTCCTTGGCTTTGAGTGGCGTTGAGTGAATGACCTTCACTGAACGCTTTTAGACTTAGCTTAGCTTTCTGCTCTTTTTTCATCATAGGCGTTGAGAGCGTTGAGTGTAGCTTCATCACTCAACGCTTTTTGCCTTAGATTATTTTTTGCTTCTTCAGCAATCTTGGCATTGAGAGTGTTGAGTGTAGCTTCATCACTCAACGCTTTTGCCTTAGTTTATTTTCTACTTCTTCAGCAACCTTGGCGTTGAGAGAGTTGAGTGCAGCTTCATCACTCAATGCTTTTTGCCTTAGATTATTTTCTGCTTCTTCAGCAACCTTGGCGTTGAGAGCGTTGAGTGTAGTTTCATCACTCAACGCTTTTTTACTTGGCAGTAACTGCTCCACTACATAGCGTTGAGAGCGTTGAGTGTAGCTTCATCACTCAACGCTTTTGTACTTAGCCATTTTTTTGTTTCACTCTCTCCCCTTGGCTTTGACTACAAGAGTTTGACTCAAAGCTTTCTGTCATCTAACGTTGAGTGAACTGGCTTTACTCAACGCCTGTGGACTTAGACGAATTTTCTAGTTTATCTTCTATGGCATTGACAGAATCGGTATGGCATTGAGTGAATTGGCTTCACTCAACGCTTCTGGACTTAGCTTATTTTTCTTTGATAGAAACTCTGCGGCCTTGACTTAGGAAGCAATACTCGACAAATTATGTCGCATCGCGTTGAGAGAGTTGACATCACTCAACGCCTGTGGACTTAACAATTTTTCTAGGTTCCACTGCTTAGGCTTTGACAGACCCAGCTTTATTCAGCGCTTTTTGTGTTATGGCATTGAGTGAACTTCCTTCACTCAACGTTTGTAGAATTAGCTGCATTTCTTTATCTAGCTTCCTTCCTTAAGCCATCTGGCATTGAGTGAGCTTGCTCCACTCAACGTCTGTGGACTTAGGTAATTTCTTGTCTATCCAGTTAACTCCTTTGTGTCCACCTGTCCTATCATTGTAATTAGAACTAACCTACATGCATTAACTTGCAACCATATCAAATACAACTTGGTGTATATCATTGACTTGTTTGACTTCTTACAAATTAGGGATATTGGGATCAATGGACCCAACAATCTCCCCCTTTTTGAAGAATTCAAAACCTCACTTTAATTTTTTTAGTCAATAGCATACACACCATATTTGCAGCAATAAACATTATAACAAGACAGTTACAGGAGGGTTACCTACTCCCCCTGTTTAGAAGCATCTCTATTCCCCTTGTCTTACTGCCATAATTGAGTTTGATCAATCCTTTTGGCCTTAATACCACTTGATCCATAACTTGATCAACACCTTCTCTCCCCCTTTTTGACTTCTATAGAATAGTCAGGGAGGTCTGGCTTTGTTGAAGCCCGCAAACCCAACTCCTCCTAAAGCTCGGATCTAAAGTTGCAGCTCACACCTACTCTTCTCGAACCATCCCTTGGATGAGAGTCTCAAAGGAACAGACTGTGGGCTTCAGCTCGGAGGTCTCACCTCTTACCTGGAAGAATTAGCAATTCTCCCCCTCCCTAGCCAATGTTGAGTTAGGTGCCTTAATGGAAGAAAAAGAAGGGTCAACAACCTTCTACCAAACACCGTACCGGTCTATTTATAGGCCTCTGAGTTCTAACTGCGATAAACCAAACTGAACCGACCTGAAATTACCAAAATACCCTTGGTCGGGCCTGCCAACATCCAAACTCCGCTATTTTGAAGGGCTATATTCAGACCACCAAGGGCAAAAGTGTAAAATCACCTAGAGCTAAAAGGTAAACCACGTTCCAACTAAACCGGCACTCTACCAACTACTGAACCGGTGTTAGGCCTTTTGCCGAACTGGCGCTCGGCGAGAGCGTCGTCTTGCGAGCGAGAGCTCTTCCCTCCTAAGCCCTCTCGCCTAGCGAGCAGCTCTCGCCCCGCGAGTGGCCCTTTCCCTGGGATCCACTCGCCTAGACAACGACACGGCTCTCACCTGGGCCCCTCTCGCCTAGTGAGTAGCTCTCGCCCCGCGAGTGGCCCGTTCCCTGGAATCCACTCGCCTAGCGAGTCGGCTCTCGCTTGGGCCCATCTCGCCTAGTAAATAGCCTTCTCCTTAAACTCATCTTGCCTTCTTTTCCTTGAGCCTTCTGCTCCTGCGAGCCCTAGGTTGTACACAATCCCCGCTCTTTTCGAGGTTGCCTCAAGCTCGGAAAGAAAGTCCAACCGAGGCTCGTGTCATTAAAGTAAATCTATGACAGAATCTTTTTGGGGGGCCCCTCCACCGGAGCGTATAAATATATGATTCCCACCCCGCTAGAGAATGTCCCCTTTCCACATTTCATCCTTCTCTAGCTCTATTGCAATCATGTCTCACAGCCAGAGCTTCCGCGAACGCATTGCGATGGTGCGCAAGCAGAACAAGGCCAACATGGCTGCTCTGACCTCGGCTTCGGTTTGCATCCCCTTCCTTACCATCATCATCGTCTCGCCCGAAGAAGGCAAAAACAACTGGCCCCTCCTCCTCGGCAAAGGAGCCCTCTCGCACTTCCCCGGAAATCTACGCCCCTCCTCCTCCCTCATCTCCCAGAGAGAAAGAGGTGAACTTTCACCTTTTATCCCTATTTCTCCTTCGTTCGCATCTTATCATTTACTATTTGCTTTATCAGGGAGACCTCGCACCTCAACATCGACCCGAAAGTCTGCGGGACGACACCGTCGCCCATCGCCAAAACTCTGACTCGCCTCAGCCATCCACTCCTCCATCTACTCCTCCAAGCGCTAGGAAGGATGACCCTTCTCAGGTCGCTGGGACCTCTCGTTATCCTGGTAAAAAACCTTCCCTCTCAGTCCTCTGTCCCGCTCGCTACTCCCATGCACTCCTGCGAGAACCCCCTTACTTTACCCTTCAGCTCCTTGTGCATGCATCCATGTCAACTCTCCTACTGAGGAATTTTCTAGGCAAATCGTCGTCTCGCCCCCTCCTCCCATAGACGAGATTGAAGACTACCTGGGTGACCCCATGGACCCGCTAGAGATAAAGCGTAGGATAGCCGATATTTTCCGGAAGCACGCGCGCATTATCCACGAGTTGGAACGAGATAAGCAAGCGGGCCACCGACGAATCGACTAGCTAGAAATTTAATGTGCTCGCCTGTCTTTGGAGATCGGTTCTAACATCGAGATAGATGAGACTGACCCTCAGGCCATCCTAAACGAGGTCGATCAACAACTTCATCTCGCGCGCTGTGGTGTCGATGATGCTCACGCTTTTCACCTCCCTAACCGTCCACCATGTGCAGGATCTCGCGGTGGCCGCTAGAAATGACACAAACACTGAAGATCTTCGGGCTCGTCTCGTCTAGTTTATCCGTCTCGCTCTTCTAATTTGTAATAATTCTGTAATATATGTTATGCTACTGTCTCGCCCATGGCTTAGGACCTGTGAACATGTTGCCCGCCTTGTGCGAGATGAGACAATTGAATAATCATTGTTTCTGGTTTATTTCTATGCTTAGTTTAATTTATTTTTATTCCTCCTTTATTATTCTCTTTTTGTTCTGCCTTGCTGAGGAAGCCCGCGATGGGCCGCCCAAATCAAAGTTAAGAGAGAGAGAGTGAAACGTCGGTTGACTCTCCCCCCTTCCTCCACATATTTTTCCCGCCCATTTTCTCCATTGTCCGTATATGCTATAAATACCCCGACCCCTAGATCCGAGGGATATCTACGCTCTCACCTCTATTGCGCCCCAGCTCTCGTCCCCCTGCTTCTTCCATCTCGTCTGTCGCTCTCACCTTTTATTCGTCTCGCTCCTTCCTCCCTTGGCCGTCTCGCCGATTCTCCTTCTTACTACTCCTTTTTAATCGCCTCACCCCATCCGTCTCGCCTAGAATAGGGAAGAAGAAAGTTGACGAAGGCGAGGGGCGCAGCCATTGCGGGAAATGTTTTACAGACCACGACTTCCCTCTCGGCAGGCTTCCTGACGAGGACAATAACAAATTTGTCCGCGAGTTCATGAGGGAGGGGTTAAACTCGCGGCCCCCCAAGGTCGGCGAGGCAATAGACGCCTATTACCCGGGAGAACTCGCCTTCCCCGTCTCGCACTTTGAGGCGGGGTTGAGACTGCCCCTCTGGCCGGAAGTAAAACAGGTCTTGAAATATTTTGGCGTCGTCCCCGCGCAGCTTCACCCGAACACCATTTCAGTGTTAATCGCTTTCACCAGCTACATACGTCGGGAGCGCATCGAGTTTAGCTTGATGGTCTTCCGCAAGCTCTTCATCTACCACGCCAATGCAGACGACGTCTCATACTTTACAGGGCAAGGGCTCAAAGTGCGCGAGACGCTGAATAAAAACCATCATTGGCTCACCAGGTTTGTGTCATCCGCGGCAACTTCGGGGGCGTCCCGCTCGCGCCCGAGTCTCCCGCCTAGATATTTTATGTGTCCCCACAGGTGGGCGGCACTGATAAGCTGTTGTACGATTTCTTCGTCGGCAAAAACTTCGAGGTCCACTTCTTGCGGTGGGGCCTCGACTCGCTACTTCCTGTTATCCCCGACGAAGGTACTCTCGTTTTTCACTTATCTCGCGTTTATTGTTCTTCGTCTCGCCACCTCATCACCTTATTGCTTGCTTTTTAGGAGAGCGCAACATTCCCGTCCACCCTCCTTACCAGAGCAATGCCAAGCCGTCCAAGGGCCTTTCTTTCGCCAATATGGCGGCAGAGGCGGCGAAGGAGACTATGGCTCCTGCCCCCCAGAAGAGGTCTGTAGAAGACGCTGCTCCGTCTCGCTCCAGCCCTACTAAAAAGAAGATGAAGAAAGTCGTGGTCTTCCCTAAGGAAAAAAGGGAGAAGGCCCCGAAGGAGAGGAAGGAGATGTCGGGGACCCTGAGCCCCATCTCCATAGGGGAGTCCCAATCACCCCACTCACCCCCTCAGCATGCCGTCTCGCCTGCCCGCGAGACGGCCCTAATCGCCCAGCTTGCTGCTACTCCTGGCCGACTGGCCCCCTCACTGTCTCGCGAAGCCGCTTCATCCAGCCGCCCGGACCCTTCCTCCCACCAGAACTATAACATGGGTCCCACGGTGCCTGACGCCGCCGGCGACCCTGTCCTCATATGGGAGAAGGACGGGAATAGGGTGTCCATCTCCACCCTCCTTCCTGCGTGGAAGGAGCAGGATGCCCCTACAAGTCACGCCTTCTCTCTAGGCTATGGCTTGTACGGAGGTCCAGAAGCCGATTCCGTTGAGAGGGAGTCTTCATAGGACCTGGTGCTTAAGACCTCCAACGCCCAGCTCTACGCCTTGGATCTCTCGCACCACCTCTCGCACCGCCTAGTCTTCAATAACAGAAAGTGGAAGAAGACTGAGGATGGGCTTGCGGAAGAGCGCGAGAGGTCGGGAGACCTTGAAAAGAGGCTGGCGGTTTCTGAGGCCCTTCTCGCCAAGAGCCAGGGTGGTGTGGTAAGTTCTAGCCCTTACACGTGATTAGTTTCTCTTCAGCACACCCTTTGCTAACCAGAGATCATCTCGTAGGATGCCGAGACGGCAGAGCGGATGCATCTGCGCATGGCGGCCCTGGAGGAGGAAAAAAAGGATTTGAAAACTCAGGTTGCCTGCCTCCGGGATAACGCGTCATCATTGTCTCGTCGTGGAACCCTCCAGGCACCTCTGCCCCACTATTCTCTGGACGAAGTCGAGAAACAGTGCCAAGACGCCAGTATCAAGGCGACAGAGCTTGTTCTGATGATGATGAAGGAGCTGGGGGTCATTAAGGAAGACTCCAAGGCGGTGACCGTTCGCGATTTAGTCCCCGAGCTCTACGGCATGGAGGGTGAAGATTCTTCTTCCAACGAGGGGGAATGACCTAATCCCGGCGAGATCCAGGACCCCCTCCTCTTTTTTGCTTTTGCATAATTTTACTTAGTCCCTTTTCGAGTTTCTTTTTGTGATCAACGTTTGAAAGCGTATTCATAATTCTGTAATGGATAGTCACATTGATCAAATGGATAAACTCATTTTGTTACTTTATTCTATATTATATTTTTGCGAAACAACTCTTTGGCTTGCTTTGGTTTGCGAGACGGAGCTACCCCTTGTCTCGCTGACCCGCTTTCCCTCTTTTCACTTTACTTTATTTCGTTTACTGCGAGGTGATCCTCCGATGCGCTCACGCTCGTGAGACGGGGCTACTCCTCATATCGCCGCCTCACTGGAGAGTTGACGTTTTTAGAGTGCGAGTCGTTACCTCCCCCACTGTGTTTGTTAGCGAGACCAACTAATTTTAACCTCTCGTCTCGCCTCAAGATACCTCCAGCGCGAGTGGTTTCCAGGGATTTAACCTTCTCCCTTATTATTGGGCAGGGCCTTTCGTCCCCCGCGAGTGCCCACTCGCTATAAGCGAGACCATCCCTGCGATCGCCAGCTGGGAGTAGCTCCACTCGCACTGCTCCAATCCTTGCCTCCCATAATTTATTTTCCATGAAATTAAGTAGAGATGCTTCTTAAAGAGATCTCCCCCATTACTCTGCTACCGAGTGAGCCTACATCCCTATCAGCTTGATGAGAGCTTGGTCAGCGGGTCTTCTCGGGATCTCCTCTCCAAACCAACTACAACCACCGAGTGAGCCTACAGCCCTGCCAGCTTTATTAGAGCCTGGTCAGCAGGTCTTCTCGGGGTCTCTCTCCAAACCAACCCCAACCACCGAGTGAGCCTATAGCCCTGCCAGCTTGATGAGAGTCTGGTCAGCGGGTCTTCTCGGGGTCTCCTCTCCAAACCAACTCCAACCACCGAGTGAGCCTACAGCCCTGCCAGCTTGATGAGAGCCTAGTCAGCGGGTCTTCTCGGGGTATCCTCTCCAAACCAAACCCAATCACCGAGTGAGCCTACAACCCTGCCAGCTTGATGAGAGCCTGGTCAGCGGGTCTTCTCGGGGTCTCTTCTCCAAACCAACTCCAACCATTGAGTGAGACTATAACCCTGCAAGCTTGATGAGAGCCTGGTCAGTGGGTCTTCTCGGGGTCTCCTCTCCAAACCAACTCCAACCATTGAGTGAGCCTACAACCCTGCCAGCTTGATGAGAGCCTGGTCAGCGGGTCTTCTCGGGGTCTCCTCTCCAAACCAACTCCAACCACCGAGTGAGCTTACAACCCTGCTAGCTTGATGAGAGCCTGGTCAGTGGATCTTCTCGGGCTCTCCTCTCCAAACTAACTCCAACCACCGAGAGAGACTACATCCCAGCTAGCTTGATGAGAGTCTGGTCAGCGGGTCTTCTCAGAGTCTCCTCTCCAAACCAACTCCAACCGCCGAGTGAGCCTACAACCTTGCCAGCTTGATGAGAGCCTTGTCAGCGGGTCTTCTCTGGGTCTCCTCTCCAAACCAACTCCAATCACCGAGTGAGCCTACAACACTACTAGCTTGATGAGAGCCTGGTCAGCGGGTCTTCTCGGGGTCTGCTCTCCAAACCAACTCCAACCACCGAGTGAGCCTACATCCCTGCCAGCTTGATGAGATCCTGGTCAGCGGGTCTTCTCGGGGTCTCCTATCCAAACCAACTCCAACCACCGAGTGAGTCTACAGCCCTGCTAGCTTGATGAGAGCCTGGTCAGTAGGTATTCTCGGGGTCTCCCATTCAACCATCGCAATCTCATCTCATGGAGAAAAACACCTGGAATTTCATTATATCAGGAAGCTGTACCAAATTTACAAGTATTGGAAAAGGTAAAACATCAATTATTAGAAAAGATAAAGCATCAAGTATGGGAAAAGATAAAACATCAAGGGTAGAATCTCTTCAGGTCGTCGCCGCTTCGGGCGCGATCGAGAGGTACCCTATCCACATCCTAGAGGTGGTACCCTCCTGACTTCAAGGCCTCCCTCACTATAAAGGGGCCCTCCCAGTTGGGGTTGAGCTTCCCCACTGAGGCTAATCTGCCTGCTGCATCTACTTTCTTGAGGACAAAGTCACCCTTCTGGAAATGCCTAACCCTGATGTGCTTGTCAAAGTATTTGGCCATTCGGCGCTTGACTTCCTCTTGTCGGATTGATGCTAGCTCCCTAAGCTCCTCCACCAAGTCAAGGGAGAGCTTCTGCTCTTCCTTGTTTTCTGCTCGCCACCCTTCATATCCTCTCTTTGCCGCAGCCACCCTGGGAGATTCAACCTCGAACTCCACAGGTATAACGACCTCCGAGCCGTGGGAAAGTTTGAACAACGTCTCTCCCGTGGCGGTGTTCGGTGTAGTTCTCAAAGCCCAGAGAACAGAGGGGAGCTGCTCTACCCAGCTTCCCCTTAAGTTCTCTACCTTCTTCTTCAAGAGGTTCACGATGACCTTATTCGCAGCTTCCACCTGCCCATTGCTTTGAGGATGATGAACCGAGGCGAATCGAAGATCTATGCCCAGCTGGACACAAAAATCAACAAATTCCCTACTAGCGAACTGTGGTCCATTATCCGTGACGATGGCCAAAGGAAGCTCATGCCTGCAGATGATCTCTCCCCATACTAAATTCCTGACCACCTGCAACGTCACCTTCGCCAATGTCTTCACCTCCAGCCACTTTGAAGAATAATCCACCATGACCAACAGGAACTTCCTCTGGCCACTGACTTGGGGGAACGGGCCCACCAGATCTAGTCCTCATATGACAAAGGGCCATGGAGCCGTGATTGTGCGTAACCTTTGGGCCGGGAGGAATTGAATATGGGCGAACTTCTGGCACTTCTTACATCTCCTTGCAAATTCTTCAGCATCCCTCCTTAGGGTAGGACAGAAGTAACCTTGCCTCAACACCCTTCCTTCCAAAGTCCGACTCCCAGAATGGCTCCCACATTCTCCTGAATGAATTTCCTCCAGCACTCTTGAGGCCTCCTTCTCAGATACAAATCGAGCCAGCAGGCCTGATAGCATCTTCCGGTATAAGGTCCCCTCTTTCAGTAGGTAATACGCTGATTTGTACCTGACCTGCTTCTTCTCAAGGTCTTTCTCAGGTAGACGTCCCGATGTCAAAAAGGCGATGAAGGGATCCATCCAAGATCCTTGCTGGTCCACTTCCATCAACTCTCCCTCCTCTATGGAGGGCTTGAAGAGTTCCATCATGGTTCCTCTGGCCCGGGGGCCGTGCTTGGCGAGCAAGTCCGCCTGAGCACTTTCCTCTCGAGGGATATGTTGAATTGAAAAGCTGCGGAATTGCTTGATGACACCCTTCACCTTCATCAGATACAATTGGAGGGTGGGATCCGTCACTTCAAACTCCCCATTAATGTGTCCCACAACCACCATAGAGTATGTGGAGACCTTGATGTCCTGTATGCCGAGCTCCCAAGCCAGCCTGAGCCCTGCAATGATGGCTTCGTATTCCACCTGGTTATTGGTGAGGGTGAAGTGAATCTTCAGGGCATGCTCAAATCTGGTCCCCTCAGGACTCACTAGGATCATCCCTCCTCCAAAAGAGCTTCTTCCCGAGGCTCCATCTACAAGCATCTCCCAAGCCGTTATAAGAGGTGCTTCAGCATCTTCGACCTCGACCACATATTCTACCAAGAAATCCGCTACCGCTTGCGCCTTGATAGCCACCAGAGGGATGAAAGTGAGATCGAACTCACTGAGCTCTATCGACCACTTGGCCAACCATCCCGAGTGCTCCACCCCTTCCAGGATGCGAGGAAGAGGATGATCTGTCACGACCTGGATAGAGTGAGCCTGAAAGTACAGCCTGATCTTCCTAGCTGAGATGATGAGGGCGAAGGCCAGTTTCTTAAGAATAGGATATTTGAGTTCTGCCTTCTTCAGGACCCTGCTTACATAATAAATCGGGAAATGCTTCTCACACTCTTCTCGCACAAGGAATGAGCTTACTGATCCCGTCCCTACCCCCAAGTATAAGAATAAACCCTCTCCCTCTCGCGGCCCTTGGAGTAGCGACATTTGGGTGAGCTGCTGCTTCAGAGCTAGGAAAGCCTCCTCTCACTCAGGGATCCATTCATATTTCTTTCCTCCTCTCAACGTTCGAAAGAAGGGAGAGCACCTCTCTTCCACCCTGGAGAGGAACCTACTCAATCCAGCCAACTTGCCGGCGAGACGCTGGACCTCTTTGGCACTCTTCAGAGATTCCAACTCTAAGATCGCTTTCACTTTGTCTGGGTTAGGCTCTACTCCTGAGGGGGTGAGGAGATGTCTCAAGGACTTCCCCCTGTTGTCCCCGAATATGTACTTCAGAGGGTTGAGCCTCATCTTGTACTTTCTTATAGTTCCAAAGGTTTCTTCTATATCCAGTATATGAGACCTGAGGTCCCGGCTCTTGATCATTAGATCATTTATGTAAACCTCGAGGTTCCGCCCCTTCTGCTCCCGGAAGATCCGGTCCATCATTCTTTGATAAGTTTACCCCACGTTCTTCAACCCAAAGGGCATCATATTATAGCTGAAGCACCCATCCTCTGTGACGAAGGTGACATCCTTGACGTCTGGGGGGTGCATGTGTATTTGATGGTATCCTGAAAAGGCATCTAGAAAACTCATTAGTGAAAAACCGATGGCTTAATCAACCAGCGCATCGATTCGAGGTAGAGGGTAACAATCCTTAGGGCATGCTTTATTCAAAAAGGAAAAATCAACACACATTCTCCACTTCCTCTCCCCTTTCTTCACCATTACAACATTACTAACCCCCGGGTACTTGTTTGCGGATATGAATCCCGCCTGGAGCAGCTTCTCCACCTCCTCTCTGATGGGCCTAGCCATCTTGGAAGTGATGGCCCTCTTCTTCTACTGAATGGGACGAGCCTTGGGGTCAAGGTTGAGACGATGACATGCCACGTCCGCGTCGACCCCCAGCATGTCGGCTGCGCTCCAAGCGAAGATTTCAATGTTCTCTTGTACGTACTTCCTGATCTTCTCCTGATCCTCAGGGATGAGCTCTCCACTAACTTTTATTTTTTCCTTCCTTCCCTCCTTGGTGAGAACTTCCACCTCCAGCACCTCAACCGCCGCCTTTAGCCTCGAAGGCTCCTCCTCTCCCTCCTGCTCCATCAGCCTCTCCTCCTACTCCCTGAGCTCATGCTCTATGGCTTTACGGCCCTCAACGACCGCAACCACCTCCCTTAAGAACCTCTTTACCTCTTCATCAGCACCTCTTCTTAGCGACAAACCTCCCCTCCTTTCCAGCTGAGCCTCTCTCTTAGACGACTCCCCTACTTCCCCTATCTTTCTTTTCCTTCTTCCTGCCTCTTCTGCCTCCCCTCCGACCTCATGCTCTCCTGCCATTTCTTGCTCCCCCGCAATGCCACTCTTCCCTCCTACTACTTCCCTCTCTTCTTTTACCTCTCCTCCGACCTCCTACTCTCCTACCATTTCTGACTCCCCCACAATGCCACTCTCCCCTCCTACTACTTCCCTCTCCTCTTCTACCTCTCCTCCGACCTCTTACTCTCCTGCTATTTTTGGCTCCCCCGCAATGCCACTCTCCCCTCCTACTACTTCCCTCTCCTCTTCTACCTCTCCTCCGACCTCCCGCTCTCCTTCCATTTCTGGCTCCCCCGCAATGCCACTCTCCCCTCCTACTACTTCCCTCTCCTCTTCTACCTCTCCTCTGACCTCCTTCTCTCCTGCCATTTCTGTCTCCCCCGCAATGCCACTCTCCCCTCCTACTACTTCCCTCTCCTCTTCTACATTTCCTCCGACCTCTTGCTCCCACTGCTCCATCCTCTTCTCCAGCTCCTCGACATCATCTTGCTAAGAGATGGTGTTTACCATTGTCACGTAGCACTCTCTGGCTGTCTTTGGATCTCCTCTCACCCTGATCTGAGTTCCCCCTGAGTTGAGCTTCAAGCATTAATGGAAGGACGATGGGACACACCTGAAGGCGCTGATCAAAGGGCGCCCAAAGATGGCATTGTAACTATTGGGAGCATCCACTATCACAAAGCGGCAATTCCTGAACAACCCTCCCAGAGTCACTTGGAGTCCCACTCCCCCCTCGCCCTCTTTCCTTTCTCCTGAAAACCCAAACAACGGCCCATCTGCTGCCAACACCCTCCTGGACTCTACCCTCATCTCGTTTAATGCCTTCTTGAAAATGACATTCACTGAGCTCCCATTATCCACCAAGATCCTTGATACCGTGAAGTTCTCGATGACGGTCTGAATCACCAACGCATCGTAGAATGGATCCTCGTGATCCAGCAAGTCCTTCCTAGAGAAAGTGATTTTTTTCATCCTGGGGAGGGGCTTGTGACGTCGATGCAACTCTCTGACGATACATGGTATGAAGGCTGGCCTTGAGGGTAGCCTCAATCCCCACCCCCCATAGATCACCCCAATCCCTCCTCGATCTCCCACATCTGATCGGTCCATGCATCGATCCTCCTCCCCGGTTCTAGTCATCTCTACTATCTGCACCGGTAGCTGCTGCTTACCTGCTCCTCTAGCCCTCTTCAATTACATAAACTTCGGGCAGGTAGCCGTCGCGTGACCTTCCTCCTCGTGGAAGTCACAATATAGCAAGGCTACCTCCCCCTCCCGTCTCCCCCCGGGTGGTTCCTCCTTCTCCCTACTCTAGCTCCCGTTCTTCCCCGCTCTTCCCTGCTCTCTTCCTCTTCCTCGCCCTCGGCCGATGGCCATAGCTTGCTGAGGCGGGGGTGGGAGTGGTATAGGACCATGTCCCCACACCAGCTGGTTGAATCTCCCTGGGCCTCCCTAGTAATTCCTTACCCCTTGGGGAAAACCTCTTCCCTGCCCTTGAACAGGGCCTCCTGGCTGCCTCCATCCCAACTCCTGGTGTACCGGACCCCTCATCTCCTCCCTCCTTCTTCCTTCCTGCTGCCTCACTCCTCTTGGTTCCCTTGACTCCACCTCTATCAACCTTGCCAACTTCCTAGCAAACGCCGGGTTCGCTGTCTCCATCGCTATCTCCTTCACCGCCTTCTCCATCAACTCTTCAAACGATTATGGTGCCTTCCTTGTCAAGCTCATCTTGAATAAGCCCTCCCTCAACCCCACAATGAAGGCCATCTGGAGAGCAAATCCTGGCACCTCCTGAATGTCCAGGATTTCCTCCTGGAAGTGGTCCACGTACTGGGCCAAGGACTCGTCGGCCTTCTGCCTGATCAGAAAAATAGACTCTGGATTCTTCTTCCTCTTATTCGAGGTCGAGAAGCGTAGTTGGAAAATCCTACTCAAGTCCTAAAAACCATATATTGATCCTGCCGGGAGTTGATGAAACCAGTCCCAAACTTTGTCCTTCAAGGTGATGACAAAGAGGTGGCACTTGAATGCGTCCATTATCGGCCTGATGGAGACCGCATCTTTGAACCATTGCAAGTGCTGGAGGGGGTCGTCTTTCCCCACGTAGTATGTCAAATCTAGCTCGTGAAACCCCTACGGGACGGGAGCCAAAAGAATCAACTCACAAAAAGGAGACCCTCTCGCTGGAGGTCTCGCCACCTCCACTCGCGCGACCATCTCCCCTGGCGAGACGGCACTTGCGGGACTGGCGAAGAGCTCCCTTCCTTCCAGGTCTCGTCGGCTCCCTTCTACCACCTTCTCCTTCCCTGGTCGCCCCCCCGACGCGTCCTCGCCTACCCTTGCCGAGACGATCCCCTCATGAGGCACGATACCAGACGCCTGAGGCAGGGGGGGGGGGTCATGCAATCACCTCGCTGTGAGATCTACTGCAGCATGTCCATGATGCATTCGATGGACGCCATGAACTCCTCTCTCCCAACGTATCCTCCCGAGTTCTGGGACACGCCCTCGTCTCCTTATCCAAGATCTCCTGCCATGAAGTGGTCCAATGTTCTTCTGTGTAGGCTGCGATCCACGCTCACCGCACGAAAAATATTGAAGCCAACAAACCCAGCTTCTCCTAAAGCTCAGATCTAAAGTTACAGCTCACACCTACTCTTCTCGAACCACCCCTTGGATGAGAGTCTCAAAGGAACAACTGTGGGATTCAGCTCGGAGGTCCCACCTCTTACCTTAAAGAATTAGCAATTCTCCCCCTCCCTAGCTAATACTGAGCTAGGTGCCTTTATGGAAGAAAAATAAGGGTCAACAACCTTCTACCTGGCACCTTACCGATCTATTTATAGGCCTCTGAGTTTGAACTGCCAATAACCAAACTGAACCGGCCTGAAATTACCAAAATACCCTGGGTCGGGTCTGCCAACAACCAAACTCCGCTGTTCCGAAGGGCTATATAAAGACCACCAAGGGCAAAAGTGTAAAATCACCTAGGGCTAAAAGATAAACCACCTTCTAACTAAACCGACACTCGACCAACTACTGAACCGGTGTTAGGCCTTTTGCCGAACCGGCGCTCGGCGAGAGCGTCATCTCACGAGCAAGAGGTCTTCCCTCTTGAGCCCTCTCGCCTAGCGAGCAGCTCTCGCCCCGCGAGTGGCCCTTTCCCTGGGATCCACTCGCTTAGCCAACGATATAACTCTCGCCTAAACACCTCTTGCCTAGTGAGCAGCTCTCGCCCCGTGAGTGGACCTTTCCTTGAGATCCACTCGCCTAGCGAGTCGGCTCTCGCTTAGGCCTATCTCGCCTAGTAAATAACCTTCTCCTTAAACTCATCTCGCCTTCTTTTCCTTGAGCCTTCTTCTCCTACGAGCCCGAGGTTGTACAGGCTTTCTTTGATCTTCTTCTCCCCCTAGTTGTGTGCAGGAGATCAACTGATACAGCTGCTAGCTTCCTCTCTTAACAAGGCTGAACCTGCTTCTACAACTATTTTAATTGCTCCCCCTTAATAGGAACATCTTCTATCACATCTTCCTGATAGACACTTTGGTCTCCACAATCTTTATACCACTAAAGATCTTTTTTGCCTGTAAGAAAAAGAATAAACCTGCAACCAAAAATACTATAGGGAGTAACTGAAGCTAAACTAAGTTCAACATACCCAATTCAAATTTAAAGGTGTTGAACTTTGCTTCATCTAGTGGCTTAGTGAAGATGTCAGTCGATCACTTGCTTGTCAATGGCGATAAACTCGGGGTTGATGTCTTCCTTTTCCACATATTCCCTAATGAAGTGATACCTAATTTCTATGTGCTTAGTCCTGCTGTGTGGGACATGATTCCTAGAAATAGAAATGACACTAGTAGAATCACAATAAAGAGGAGTTCTACTTATCTCAATGTTATAATCCTGAAGATGGTCCTGAATCCACAACAACTAAGCACAATAGTTTCCTACTGAAATGTACTTTGACTCTGCAGTTGAGATTGCCACACTCGTTTGCTTCTTGCTACTCTATGACACTAGTCTTTCATCTAAGAACTGGCAGGTACCTGAAGTACTTTTCCTATCTTCTTTGTAGCCTGCAAAATCTGCATCTGAATAGCCTGTTAGATCAAAATCCTTATTCTTAGGATACCATAGGCCAAGATCTGGTGTGCCCTTAAGATACCTCAAAATTCTTTTTGCAGTAGAGTAATGAGATTCTTTAGGGCAGACCTGATACATAGTATAGACACATGTAACATACATGATGTCAGGCCTACTAGCAATCAGGTATAGAAGGGAGACAATTATTCCTCTATACAAAGACTCATCAACTTGTTTCCCTGCCGCATCTTTGCCTATAGGCATACTTGACCCCATGAGAGTTCTCATGATGGAGGCATTCTCCATGCCATATTTCTTAATAAACTCCTGAGTAAACTTGGATTGGGATATGAACAAGCCATCATCAGTCCGTCTTACTTGGAATCTCAAGAAGAACTTGAGCTCACCCATACTACTCATCTCAAACTTCCCTTGCATAAGTTTAGCAAAGTTCCTGCAAAGGTTGTCATCAATAGACCCTAAAATTATGTCATCTACATAAATTTAGATTAGGTTGATCTTTCCCTTAGATTCCCTTAGGAATTGGGTTTTGTCTATTTCCCCCCTTGAGAATTTGTTATCAATGAGGAAACTAGACAAAGTCTCATACCATGCTCTAGGGGCTTGCTTCAACCCATATAGAGCTTTCTTAAGTCTATAAACAAAATTAGGAGAGTTAGGGTCAACAAAACTTGGTGGTTAATTCATATATACTTCCTCTTTTAAGTCCTCATTCAGGAAGGCTGACTTCACATCCATCTAGTAGACTTTGAATCCTTGATATGCAACAAATGCAAGGAAGAGTCTTATTGCTTCCAATCTGGCTACTAGGGAAAATATCTGGTCAAAATCTATCCCTTATTATTGGTTGTATCCTTTAGCCACCAGTCTAGGCTTGGTCATTCTCATCCAACTTGTTCCTGTAGATCAACTTGGTCCCTATGACATTTTGTCCTTGTGATCGGGGAACTAACTTCCAGACCTTACACCTCTTAAATTGGTACAGTTCTTCTTGCATTGCTCCAATCCAGAACTGGTCTTTGATTGCCTCTTCAAACTTCTTGGGCTCTTCTTGAAACAAAAAACTTGAGTAGAGAGCTGTGCTGATACTCTTTCTTCTTGTCTGGACTCCATGGCTTGCATAACCAATGATTGTGTGGGCTAGATGGCCACTCAGATGTCTGACAGTTGGAGGCAATCTAGCTTCAGCATTCTGATCTTCATTGTCTTCATCTGGCTAGTCTTCAACCACTTCAAGTATGCCTTGCCCTTCGC
The DNA here is from genome assembly GCA_039513925.1 of Platanthera zijinensis. Classification (NCBI taxonomy): domain Eukaryota; kingdom Viridiplantae; phylum Streptophyta; class Magnoliopsida; order Asparagales; family Orchidaceae; genus Platanthera; species Platanthera zijinensis. The sequence continues at coordinate 67,430,777 of CM077093.1, forward strand.
TAGGAATGATCAGTCCATCAGCTTTATCTTGGACTATGGGAACAACTTCCTTGATGGTTAGCTTGTTCATCATCAACTCTGTACCTTCAATACTAGAAGAGGAGATAGGTAGCTCACTGTTAATCATGTTGGATTCATCAAATACAACATGTATTGACTCTTCTATAACTTGACTTGTTAAGTTATAGATTCAATATACTCTACAATGAATGTTGTACCCAATAAAGATCCCTTCATGGGACTTGGTAGCAAACTTAGTTATATGGGATTTCCATTGTTAAGCATATAACACTTGCTACCAAAGATCCCAAAATAGCTCAGGTTTGGTTTTCTGCCATTCAAGATCTCATATGGAGTCTTCTTGTTGCTCTTGGTGATAGAAGTCCTATTAAGGACATAACATGCTGTGTTAACTGCCTCAGCCTAGAAGTATTCTGGGAGAGATGAGTCACTTAACAAAGTTCTACCAGCCTCTATGGGATTCCTATTTTTCCTCTCAGCAATCTCATTTTGCTGGGGTGTTCTAGGAGAGGAGAATTCTTGATGAATCCCTTGCTCTTCACAGAACCTTATCATGCACTCAGACTTGTATTCAGTCCCATGGTTACTTTTGATTTTGACCACAGTACTGTTAAATTCATTCTGAATTTGTTTGACAAATGTCTGAAAGACATCAGGGGTTTCAGATTTCTTCTTTAGAAAAAACACCCTGACAAATCTGGAAAAGTCATTAACAACCACAAGGGTGTAGACTTTCCTACCTAGACTTTGAACTGGCATAGAACAAACAAGTCCATATGCAGGAGGTATAGGCACCTCACTAAGTCTTTGGTGCCAATGCTCTTGAAGGATGTCTTGGTCTGTTTGCCCTTTTGGCATGCAGAGCAGATACCCTCCTTAGTGCACTTTAATTTAGGACTATTCCTAACTAGCTCCCTATTAAAGAGCTTGTCTATGGTTCTATAATTCAGATAGGCTAGCCTCTTGTGCCACTGGACACAGGAAGAGGCTTTCTCATCTGCAACTAGGTATACAGAGAAGTCTTTACTTAAACACAGGAAATCTAAACAATACACATTTCCACTCCTAGTACCTGTTAAGATGACCTCTTAGTCACTTAACCTTCTAATCTGGCACTCATCCTTGTGGAATACTATGTCATAGCCCAGATCACAGAGTTGGCTAATGCTTATCAAGTTGTGTTACAACCCTTCCACATAATCTACTTTTATGATGGTGACTGTGTCATTAGAGATCTTACCATAACCTCTAGTCACTCCTTTTTCTGAGCCACCAAAGATAACCTTTGGTCCAATCTTTACTATAGTATATTCCTTCAGCATGCTCCTTATTCCAGTCATATGCCTGGAACATCCGCTATCTAAGTACCATATAGGGGTATGGGCACTTGGACTAACCTGCAAGACATAAGTCAGTTAACCTTAGGACCCCAATACTTATTGGGTCTTAGGTGTATGTTAGTCTGATAATGCCTACCTGCAGCTTTTCTGATATATAAGCTAACATTTTCTCTCTGCACACTCTGATTATGCCAATAATCAATAGCAAAGTGGCCTACCTTGCCACAACACAAACACTCATGGATGTTGTATCTTTTTTTTCTGAACTGGTCTAGTGGTTGTGTTGACAACAGCTCTTGGTCTAGAAGGTGCAGCAGCAGTCCTGTTCTTTTGTTTCCCAGCCCTAGTCTGACTAGTGGTGGGTCTGATAGTAGAAGTGCTTGGGATATCTTGAGCCATACCAGCAACTTCCTTCTTTTCAGAGAGCACACTCTTGATGTCCTCAGAGATGCCCAAGTCTGGTCTACTAACAGACTTGCCCTTGGTCTTAGAGTGGGTTGGAATATTCTGAGAATAGTCTGCAGCTTTACTCTTGAGTGAAGGGGCTTGTGCACCAAACACAAATGGTCTGTGATGGGCCATTTGGATTTCCTCATGGGCGGCCTTAAAGGCACTTGCACCCTTACTATATCTTCCACTATTGTGGTGAACATCTTTGTTCCCTATGATGGATCTACCATTCATCCAGTGACCAAAGATACTTTCTTGGTCATACCTGTTTGAAGGTAACAATACTCTCTTAAATGGAATAGGAGGCTTGGAGGTCAGTGGTTGTACTTGAGCTTTGCCCTTTCCTTTGGGATTGACAATGCTTGTGTTACCCTTGAAGCCCTACCCCTTCTTACCCTTTTGGGAGGTGAAGGAGTCAATCAAGGGTAGCACTGAACTTGGCTTAGAATAACTAGCCACTATTCTCTTTTCCCTGTCCAATAGCACTTCCAGGTCTTTTATTTTATTTTCCTGATACTCTATGGTTCCTAACTGGATGAAGGAAATAATTTCCAGTTCACTAATTTCCCTCAACTTCAGATCCAGCAGGGAAGCTGAGTCTGCATGCTGGGAAGCAGCAAGCTGAAGAGAAGAAATCTCCTAAGCCTGCTTCTTAGCCAGCAACTTGCTTTTCTTGAAGACATTCAACAAGACACTGTATTTATCAATAACAGAATTGCCATCTTTCTCAGATTCAGAATCTCCTTCATCATTTGATGAATGAGCTTCTGAATTTGGTCTGGTCTCATAACCTAACTCAGAATAAGACTTAAATAGAAAGTGTACCTCTTGTTGACCAGGTTGATCCTTGATGGATTCTTCATCAGTTTTAGCCATCAGCCCATAACAACTGTCTTCTTCTTCTTAATCTACCTCTGTATCACCATCTGACTGTGATAGAGGGGCCCTGACTTCAATCCTGGCAGCATGATGATCTTCATCAGCTTCTTCAACAATAGTAGTCAACATCTCAGTGAAGTCTGCTTCTTCAGCTTCTACTTCAGCAGCGTACAACCCTATATAGACTTTGTTGAAACCGAAAAATCGGTCCCTGAGGAGTTCAACCCTTGCGGAAGGGGTGATCGCACACTTACTTCTCTCCTCACAAGCCTAAGTGACAAGGGAAAAGGACCGGGGACAGACCCAAGGCTTCAACACGGAGGTCCCACCACACACCCGGAAGATCTTAGAGCGCTTCCCCTCCTTAGCCAAGTGCTGAAGCTAAGGTACCTCAGAAAGCGCTGGAAGACCGGGCACAAGAAAGCATGCCTTTTGAGGTACGCCTTGGGTCCTATTTATAGGAAAAGATGGTCTGCAAATATCCAACCTTCACTATTTTCGAGGACTATAGGCAATCCAAAGGGGGTAACATGGTAAAAACACCCCACAACTGAAGGGCGAGCCGGCCCTGAGAAGAGTGTCCATTGAGCGGGGACGGCGAGTACGGGCGCGGGAAAGCTTCCCCCCACGCCGAGGTGAAAAGCGGCGAGTGAGCTCGCCTCTCTCAGCGCTGCGGGAGAAGGCGTTGGATGAGCTCGCCTCTCTCAGCGCCGCGGGAGAAGGTGTTGAGTGAGCTCGCCTCTCTCAATGCCACGGGAGAAGGCGTTGAGTGAGGTCGCCTCTCTCAACGCCATGGCCTGGCTCGCCTCGCCTCAGGCCTGGGTGAGAGTGCCCCTAAGCCCCTTCTCGTGGATGACGGGCGTGTCGGCACTCGCCAACCCCTTGGCTCTGGGCGAGCACGTACTCGGCCGGGTCTGCCCCACAATGAATGACTTCCTTTCATCGGGCTCAGCTCCACGAACTCCGAGCTCAGCCCGACGATTGCCAAGCCCGTACTCGGGATGCTGGGCTCGGCATCCCCTGCTGAACTCGCCTGGGCTCTGGGGCGGTCTGAGCCGGCCTGCTTGGCTCCTGTCAGCCCACTCGCTGGATATGGGGTTGTGCACAATCCCCGCTCTTTACGAGGTTGGCACAAACTCGGAAAGAAACATCCAACCCCCTAGGATCCTGCGAGTGCGACAGGAGCAAAAAGAAATCTCTTGGTAGGACCCACCGACGGCTATATATACATGCCCAACCTACTCGACTGACCTCCTCCCCTTTCTATACTTAAGACCTGTCGAGATGCCACTCCCCAAAGAGGTCATGGAGCGACTTGCGAAATCTCGCGGGGAAACCGCCCTTCGCGCTGCGGCCCTGAATGATCTGAACGCCCCGGCTCGCCGCTTCACTGAATTTGGCTCGGTCAAGAGGGCGAGGCCCTTTCCTCCCGAGGCCGAGCACATCTTCGCTGACTTAAAAAACACCTTGGTCAATGGCTCCGACTCCTCCAACCGTTCTTCTCTGGCCCCCCATGATAAAGACTTTGTGTATCTTACCGCCGAACAAGACCAGGGCGGCGAGGTCTCCACACCGAGGGTCGAGAATCTTACTGCCAAGGTGCCTGAGCCATCCTCTGACCCGCGCCCGCGAGACTCGCCCCTTGCCACCGAAACCATGGAGCTGGATTCGCGGGGGCTGGGGTCGCCGACTCCCATCCCTCCACAACAACCCTCTTCCGCTCCCACGGCTACTGGGGTGGACGCCGAGCACACATCCGCTCCTGCTTCCCCCCGAAATTCTGAAGGTATGTCCCTGACTCCCTCATATTGCGTCCGATTCTAATTGGTGCTCGCTCCTCCCACTCGCCATCTCGACTCCCCTATGCAGGCCTTCCTAACCAATCCGGGGCCGATGACTCAGCCGAACGGGCCGTCTACTCGCCTCTTCCATCGCCGCGCGCTTTGGACATCTTCCTGGACTCGGAGGTGGACAGCCCCGAACAGTCGAGGCGAAGCCAACTGATCCTCAAAAAGTTAGTGCGCGAGCTCCACGAGCTGAAGAAAGACAATTGCAGGCTGCATGAGGAGTGCGCGCAGCTTGCTGGCGAGGCGAGGGTTAGCTCGGCGTATGCGGCGACGTCTTCCTCCATACTCTTCGATGAGATTGATGAGAACTTGCGAGCGGCGAACAGGAACTTGGGGCAGCTTCGACAACTCTTCGCGCAGCGGCTGGCGACAACGGGTCGGCGAGACCGGGGTAATTGAGGACTGCTCCCTTGCGAGGACGGCTCCCATGCGTGTGCTTTTCTAATTTTCCTTATTCTGGACAATTTGCTCTCTTCATGCTAATAAATTGTATAAATTTTCGTTATGCGAGCGTATCTTATTTCCTTCGAGTGGTGCGTGCCTTTTCGAATTCCCCATCTGGGCTCGTCGAGGTCGGCGAGCAGAGAGCTGTGAGACGGAATATGCGAGCCGGGCTGGTCAGTCGGCTTCGCTTCTCCTCCCTTTTTCTATAAATAGGGATCCCCACCTACCCCCGGCTATGCCTTTATTGCCTTATCATATCTTTCCTTCCTTGCTCTCCCCACCTTCTGCTCGCGTGCTTCCCTTCCCTCGGCGAGCATGGGTAAAGGAAACCCTGATTCCAATCGCCACACCAAGTGCGCCCAGAACTTCGTGGTCCATTGCTTTTTCGAGGGCAATACCACGACGGGCAAGCTCGCCGAGTTTGTGGCGGACTATGTCCCTGCCGGCTTCATGGCCTGCCTCCCGGCGGAGCATGAGGCCATAAACTCCTTCTTCGAGGACGAGCTCGCCTTCCCCATCTCGCACTTTGAGGTGGGATTGCGCCTGCCGCTCTGGCCTGAGGTCCGCCAGGTCCTCAAGTATTACGGCGCCGTGCCCGCGCAGCTCAACCCCAACGCCATCGCTATGGTGGTGGGATTTTCCTGCTACCTCAGCCGAGAGCAGATCGAGTTCAACCTCACCGTCTTCCGCAAACTCTTCTCTTACAAAGCCAACGCCGACGGGGTCGCCTTCTTCGACGGTACGTACATAAAGATCCGCGAGGTTGCCAACAAGAACCACAATTGGATGTCGAAGATCGTCTTCATCCGGGGCGAGCTCGACAACATTCCTTTTTCGCCCCTGCAAAAAAGCGAGGAGGTGTACCGGCCACCTTCCGTGTCCGGCAATGACGCCGAGCTTCATAAGTTCTTTCTGTACAAGGACTTTGAAGTCGCCTTCCTCCTCCGCGGCCTCGGGTCTTTGCCGCCTGTCCTTCCTGGTGAAGGTTTGTCTCGCCCACCTTCTGCTCGCCACTTGGCCTAGTCGATCAGAACCTTATTTTCCGGCTAAGTCTTTTTTATAGGGGAGCGACTGATCCCGGTGAACCCTCCCTTCGCCGACCCGGGAGTGTTTTCGGACCCGCTTGAGCTAGCTCAGGCTGCGGCTGAGGCGTGCTGAGAAGAGAAGGTTAGAGGCAAGCCTTCCAGCAAGAGGCGGCTGGAGCTTGGAGGGCCGAGCTCGCTCTAGCGCCCCTTGGCCCCTAAAAAGGCGAGGGTGATCTCGCGAGGCCGGCCACAGTAGCCCCTGTCGCCCATCAGGTTTATGAGCTCGCCGGAGATTTTTTCCGACAAAGCCCCGACGAGCCCACTGAAGGAGGCGTCATCCCCTCGTGGGAAGAAGCGCGGGTCCTCCTCCCCTCCTTCCGCGGAGGAGGTTGCTCCCTGTGATCCGGGAATTCCAAAGTACCACCCCCACTTCGGCAAGGGGGGAAGGAGCAAGGACGCGGCCGGCGAGCCGATGCTGATCTAGGATGAGGGGGCCCCTTGCGTCTCCATCTCCACTCGCGCCCCCTCTTGGGGAGCTCACCGGCCTCCTACGGGCCACGCGTTCGCCCTTGGTTTTGGCCTCTATGGCCGGGAGGGTGCCAAGGCCTACAAGAACATGACTCCTCGGCAGATAGGCCACGAGGGTCTGCAGGCTCATCTGAGGGCCTTCGAACTCCATCATATGATGGTTCGCTATGGCTTTCAGCTCAGCCAACTTCTGTTAAAGGCCGAGCAGAAGCGCGACCTGGCGGCGGAGAAAGCTGCCGACACGGAGCGGTGGTTCGGCATTGCTGAGCGCTTACTCGACGAGGCCTCGGGCGGGCTGGTAAGAACCGACCAACTCTCATTTTAACTTGGAAAAATATTTCACCGAGAATCTGACCTCTTTGCTTTTCAGGATGCCGAGTCTGCCAGGGTGTTACAGGCCCATGCTAGCGAGTTGGAGGGCGAGGTTGCCCAGCTGCGGGTCCTGCTCGCGGATCAGGAGGCCAGCTCGCGCGATCAGGAGGCCCATGTTGCCGAGCAGGGGGCCCTTGCTGCTCGGTCGACGACCGAGGTGGAGGCGCTAAAGGAGCAGAACCACGGTCTCTAAGGCGAGGTCCGTCGGCTGACGGAAGCCCTTTTCCCCCCAGACGGCGCCGAGCCCCCTTTTCCCTACAAGCGGCCCCGGGTTTTCGGCGAGGGGGAGGTCATGGAGCGGCTGCGAGTCAACTCGATCGAGTCTGCCGAATGCCTCCTGGGCGCCATGAAAGGATCGGGGATTATGGCCGAGGGCTGCGAGTAGGTGGCGGTCCGGGATCTTCTGTCAAGCCTGTTCCCGCCGTCCCCGCCTAGCGAGAAGGAGGAAAGCTTTGGCTCCCTCTTCGATGGGGCGAAGGGCATGGAAAGTTCGCTCGGGGGCGAGGAGGAGGATCATCATTCGGGAGAGGAGGGCGAGAGCTGACCGGACTCCCCCCCTTTCTTCTGCATTCATTCTTGTAATCATCCCCCCCTTTTTGTAATCTCGCCGAGGCGAGCCTCCCCCCTTTTGAAATTATAATGAAAAAATTTTTTATCTTCTTTTTACCTTCAGCACTAGAATGCACATGAGTTAGGGTTCACGCTCGCCAAGAGGCCCTGAGCGTCGGCAGCGTCCAGACTCGCGAACACTCCGCTTACCTGCGAGGCGACCTTTGCGAGAACGGTCGCCGCCGGCGCCCGCCTATCATACCGAGAAATACCCTCTGCCGAGCAGACCCCTGCGAGAATGGGCTCGCCTGGGAGGTATATTCTTCCCTCAACCAGGTGGGGTCAAAAATCCTTTTTAACAAGAAACCAAGGGGGACATGACCCCTTGAGCTTGCCCTTCTAACTAATGGGTTTGCTCGTACATGCTTGCCATGTGTTAACTTTCAGGTCCACCTCTCGGACCATAATGACGTCCATCGTGACCCCTGCCCCTGTCAGCTTAGAGGGGGCCTGGCAGCAGGAGAATCGAGACCTATCCCCGGAGTGAGAAGACTTAGAATATTTGCCTCTCCCGGGTGCTACCACAAGGCCAGTCAGCTAGATGGGAGCCTGAGGGCGGGTGTTGAACATCCTCCGGGCTCAGCTCCAGGGTCATAACGACGTCCATCGAGACCCCGGCCCTGCCAGCTTGGAGGGAGCCTGACAGCGGGAGAATCGATACCTAACCCCAGAGCGAGAAGACTTAGAACATTTGCCTCTCCCGGGTGCTACCGCCAGGCCAGTCAGCTAGATGGGAGCCTGAGGGCAGGTGTTGAACATCCTCCGGGCTCAGCTCCAGGGTCATAATGACGTACATCGAGACCCCGGCCCTACCAGCTTGGAGGGAGCCTGACAGCGGGAGAATCGAGACCTAACCCCAGAGCGAGAAGACTTAGAACATTTGCCTCTCCCGGGTGCTACCACCAGGCCAGTCAGCTAGATGGGAGCCTGGGGGCGGGTGTTGAACATCCTCCGGGCTCAGCTTCAGGGTCATAACGATGTCGATCGAGACCCCGGCCCTGCCAGCTTGGAGGAAGCCCGGCAGCGGGAGAATCGAGACCTAACCCCAGGGTGAGAAGACTTAGAACATTTGCCTCTCTCGGGTGCTACCACCAGGCAAGTCAGCTAGATGGGAGCCTGAGGGCGGGTGTTGAACATCCTCCGGGCTCAGCTTCAGGGTCATAACGACATCCATCGAGACCCCAGCCCTGCCAGCTTGGAGGGAGCCTAGCAGGGGAGAATCGAGACCTAACCCCAGAGCGAGAAGACTTAGAACATTTGCCTCTCTCGGGTGCTACCACCAGGCCAGTCAGCTAGATAGGAGCCTGAGGGCGGGTGTTGAACATCCTCCGGGCTCAGCTCTAGGGTTATAACAATGTCCATCGAGACCCCGACCCTGCCGGCTTGGAGGGAGCCTGGCATGGTGAGAATCGAAACCTAACCCCAGAGCAAGAAGACTTAGAACATTTGCCTCTCCCATGTGCTATCACCAGGCCAGTCAGCTAGATGGGAGCCTGAGGGCGGGTGTTGAACATCCTCTAGGCTCAACTCCAGGGTAATAACGATGTCCATCGAGACCCCGGCCCTGCCAGCTTGGAGGGAGCCTAACAGTGGAAGAATCGAGACCTAACCCCAGAGCGAGAAGACTTAGAACATTTGCCTCTCCCGAGTGCTACCATAAGACAAGTCAGCTAGATGGGAGCCTGAGGGCGGGTGTTGAACATCCTCCGGGCTCAGCTCCAGGGTCATAACGATGTCCATCGAGACCCCGGCCCTGCCAGCTTGGAGGGAGCCTGACAGCAGGAGAATCGAGACCTAACCCCAGAGCGAGAAGACTTAGAACATTTGCCTCTCCCGGGTGCTACCGCCAGGCCAGTCAGCTAGATGGGAGCCTGAGGGCTGGTGTTGAACATCCTCCGAGCTCAACTCCAGGGTCATAATGACGTACATCTAGACCCCGGCCCTGCCAGCTTTGAGGGAGCCTGACAGCGGGAGAATCGAGACCTAACCCCAGAGCGAGAAGACTTAGAACATTTGCCTCTCCTGGGTGCTACCACCAGGCCAGTCAGCTAGATGGGAGCCTGAGGGCGGGTGTTGAACATCCTCCGGGCTCAGCTTCAGGGTCATAACGACGTCCATCGAGACCCCGGCCCTGCCAGCTTGGAGGGAGCCTGGCAGAGGGAGAATCGAGACCTAACCGCAGAGCGAGAAAACTTAGAACATTTCTTGAGGGTTTATGATATTATGCTACGAAGGTTCCGCCACATGTCATGTAACTGTTACGATTATCATGCAAAAAGGGCTCAAATGAATGAAACAAATTGTATTGAAAAAATTAAGGCACATACAAATATTCAGGGATAGAAGCATTTCAGGTCGTCGCCGCTCAAGGTGTTGCTCAAAGTCTCGCCCTCCACATTTTGGAGGCGGTACCCTCCTGACCTTAGCGCCTCCTTTATGATGTAGGGCCCCTCCCAGTTTGGATGGAGCTTGCCCACGGCAGCCAATCTTCCCGCCGCATCTACCTTCTTTAGTACCAGGTCACCTTCCACAAACTGTTTAACCCGAACATGTTTGTCAAAGTACTTAGCCATTCTCCGCTTGACTTCCTCCTGCCGAACCGCTGAGAGGTCGCGCAGTTCTTCTATCAAGTCTGAGGAGAGCCGCTGTTCTCCCTCATTTTCAGCTCTCCACCCCTCCCCTCCAGCTTCTGCCTCAGCGACCCTGGTAGTATGGACCTCGAGTTCGATGGGGAGCACCGCCTTGCTTCCATGAGATAGTTTAAAGGGCGTCTCCCCCGTGGCGATATTGGGAGTAGTTCTCAGGGCCCAAAGAACAGAGGGGAGTTGCTCCACCCAATTCCCTTTCAAATTTTCCACCTTCTTTTTTAGGAGGTTTACGATAACCTTGTTGGCCGCCTCCACCTGCCCGTTGCTTCTTGGGTGATGGACAGAGGCAAACCTAAGGTCAATCCCGAGCTCTCCAAAGAATTTGATGAACTCGTTGCTGGCGAACTGCGGTCCGTTGTCGGTGATGATGGCTTGGGGAATCCCATGTCTGCAGATGATTTCCCCCCATACAAAATTTCGGATGATCTGCGAGGTCACCTTGGCCAACGCCTTCACCTCCATCCACTTGGAGAAATAATCAATCATTACCAACAAGAATCTTCTTTGCCCACTTGCCTGGGGGAAGGGCCCTACTAGATCCATTCCCCAAATTGCGAAAGGCCAGGGGGCCGTGATACTTCTGAGTCGCTGAGCCGGTTGTAGTTGGAGGGGGGCAAACAGTTGGCACTTATGGCATCTTTTGACAAATTCTAAAGCATCATGCCTCAGGGTAGGCCAGAAGTAGCCCTGCCTGATAATCCTTCCCTCCAGGGTCCGACCTCCCGAGTGACTCCCACATTCCCCAGAGTGGACCTCTTCCAAAATCCTCGACACCTCCCGCTCCGCCACACAACGAGCTAGTAATCCCGAAAGGGTCTTGCGGTAGAGTTGCCCGTCGCGCAAGAGGTAGTATGCTGACTTGTACTTGAGCTTCTTTCTATCCATCCCTTCTGGGTACTCTCCAGTGGACAAATAGGTGGTGAAGGGGTCCATCCATGTGGATCGCCGATCTATCTCCATCAACTCTCCTTCCTCCAAGGATGGGTGAAAAAGGTCCATGATAGTGCCCCCCACCCGAGGGTCGTGCTTGGCAAGATGGTCGACCTGTTCATTCTCCTTCCGTGGCACATGTTGAATGGAGAAGGTTTGGAACCCCCCCAATGATTCCTTTGACCTTGGACAGATACCGTTGCAAGGTAGGCTCCCTTGCTTCGAACTCCCCGTTGACCTGGGAGGCTACTACCATGGAGTCAGTGAGGACCTTCACGTCACGCACTCCCAATTCCTTGGCCAGGCGCAGCCCTGCGATCACCGCCTCGTACTCGGTCTGGTTGTGGGTTATGGAAAAATGTATTACCACTGTTTGCTCAATTCGGGTCCCTTGGGGGCTTTCCAAGACAACCCCAACCCCTAAGGAGTGTTTCCCTGAAGCCCCATCCACTATCACCTTCCAAGGGAAGGGGTAAGTGAGTTTGTCTTCTGCTACCTCGACCACATAGTCAGCCAGGAAGTCAGCCATTGCTTGTACCTTGATCGTGAGTCGAGGGACATAGGAGATGTCAAACTCGCTCAACTCCACCGACCACTTGGCGAGTCTTCCTGAGTGCTCCAACCCCTCGAAGATGTTGCAGAGGGGGTGGTCGGTCACCACCTGGATGGAGTGTGCCTGGAAGTAGGGCCTGAGCCTCCGGGCCGAGATGATTAGAGCGAAGACAAACTTCTCCAAGATGGGGTAGCGGAGTTCCGCCTTCCTCAGAACCCTACTCACGTAATAGATGAGCAGCTATTTCCTCCCCTCTTCCCGAACTAAGACAGAACTCACGGCCTCCGCCCCGACCCCCAAATACAAGAACAAGTCCTCCCCCTCCTTCGGCCCCTGGAGCAAAGGGGCCTGAGTCAACTGCCTCTTCAAGGCCTGGAATGCCTCCTCGCACTCCGAGGTCCATTCGAACTGCCGACCTCCTCTCAAGGTCTTGAAGAAGGGAGAACACTTTTCCCCGGCCCGGGAGAGAAACCTGCTCAACCCTGCCAGCTTCCCCGTCAGTCGCTGTACCTCCTTTGCATCTCGAGGCGACCCCAACTCCATAATCGCCCAGACCTTGTCAGGGTTGGGTTCGACTCCAGCGGGGGTGAGGAGGTGACCCAAAAATTTGCCCCTGCTCACACCGAAGATGCACTTCAAGGGGTTCAACCTCATCTTATATTTACGCAGGGTGCCAAAGGTCTCCTCCAGATCCCGGAGGTGAGAGTCGACCTCCCGACTCTTTATCATCAAGTCATCCACGTATACTTCCAGGTTCCTCCCCTTCTGTCCATGGAATACACGGTCCATCATCTTGTGGTATGTTGCCCCTGCATTCTTCAACCCAAAAGGCATCATCTTATAGTAGTAGCATCCATCTCCTATGATGAACGAGACATTCTTTATGTCAGGAGGGTGCATCCTGATCTGATGATAACCTGAAAAGGCATCTAAAAATCTCATTATAGAAAAACCAACGGCTGAATCTACCAGCGCATCGATTCTAGGCAAGGGGTAACAATCTTTCGGACATGATTTATTAAGAAGTGAAAAATCTACACACATCCTCCACCGGCCGTCCCCTTTTTTCACCATTATAACATTCGAGACCCAGCCGGGGTATTGAATTTCGGAAATGAAACCGACCTTGAGGAGCTTGGCGACTTCCTCCCTGATTGGTTCGGCCAGCTTGTCCGTGATGGACCTCCTCTTCTGCTGGATGGGGCGAGCCTCCGGGTCTAGGTTGAGATGGTGGCAGACGACGTCAGCATCGATCCCAGGCATCTTGGCTGCGCTCCAAGCGAAGACATCCACATTCTTATGGATGCACTCCAACATCCTGCCTTGATCCTCCGGGGTCAGCCCTCCGCTGATGCGGACCTTCTCCACCCTGCCATCCTGGGTGAGAACCTCCATCTCTACCACTTCCTCGGCGGCCTCCAACCGGGACTGCTCCTCCCACTCTGTAATGTCCTCCCCTCTTGGAGTAAGGACCTCCCCTCATTTTATGGTCATCGCCTCAACCGACTCCTCTGGGAGTACCTCCTCACGGGCTTCCCCCTCCATCCTTCCTTCCTCCTTGCCTTCTTCTCCGACCTCCTGCCCTTCCACCTCCTCCATCCTTCTCCCCATCTCTTCGGCCTCCTCCTGCCAAGAAATAGAATTCACTGCCATCACGTAGCATTCCCGAGCTGCCTTGGGGTTGCCGCGAACTCGGACCTGGATCCCCTCTACGTTGAACTTAAGGCACTGATGGAAGGAGGAGGGGACGCAGCGGAAGGCGCTGATGAGGGGCCATCCAAAAATGGCGTTGTAGCTGCTTGGGGCCTCCACTATGACGAACCAGCAGTTCCTGGATTGCCCCCCTAAGCTGACATGGAGTCCCACTCCCCCCTCTACTTCTTTCCTCTCCCCCAAAAAACCGAAGAGAGGCCCATCGTAGGCCAACACCCTCTTGGCTTCTACCTGCATGGCGTCGAAGGGCTTCTTGAAGATGATGTTGACGGAGCTCCCATTGTCAATGAGGATCTGGGAGACTGTGAAATTCTCGATGGCCGTCTGAATGACTAGCGCATCGCAGAAGGGGTCCTCATGACCCGGCATGTCCTCCCTTGAGAAGGTGATCCTTTCTTCTGGGGGGGGGGGAGTCTGGGATGTGGAGCCGATGCTCCTTCGGTACATGGTGTGGAGGCTTGCTTTCCGGGAAGCTTCGACCCCCACCCCCCCATGGATCACCCCGATCCCTCCTCGGGTCCCGACATCGGCCCGGTCTTCGCAACGATCCCCCTCCGCCTGAGGCCAGACTTCCTCGATCCGCACCTCCTGGTGGTTCTGCTGCTGCTGCTGCTGCTGTTCCCTGTTCCCCCGTATCTCGAGGAACTCCAGACACATGATCGTAGTATGCCCCTCCTATTGATGGTAGTCACAGTAGGGCAGGTCTACCCTGACCTCCCTCCTCCTCCTTAGCTGTCCTCTCCTCCTCCCCCAGGGCGATAGCCATGGCCTCTTCCTGATCGGGACGGGGGGGGGGGGGGTCTCTGGACCTTCCTTCCCCCTTGGGGGTAAAACTGGTCGCGCCCACCTTGGCGGTTATATCCTCCCTGATAACCCCTTCGTGGCCCTTGTCCTGCCAATCCGGCCTCCAAACCAATCAGTTGTTTGGTTCCTAACGTCCCCACCTGGGCTGCTGTAGCTGCTGCTCTCTCTGCCGAGGCTCGACCCTTCTCTCCTCCTGGGCTCGGTCACCCCTTGGCTTCTCCTCCTCTACGGCCCAACTGGCCAACCTCCGAGCAAACTCTGGGTGTGCTGCTTCCATGTCGGCCTCCCTTGCCGCCCTTTCCAGGAGCATCTCAAAAGACACCGGAGGCATCCTCTTCAACTCCATGGTAAAGAACCTGGGTTGGAGACCCAGGGTGAAGGCCACTATCATGGTATTCCCTAACATCTCTTGTACTCGGGACAGTTCCTCCTAAAACCTGTCCAGGTAACTTCCCAAGGCCTCCCCTACCTTCTGTTTGATACGGAACAAGGACTTGGCCTCCCTCTTCCTTTTCTTTGAGGTGGTGAATCTCAACATGAACCCCCTGTGTAGGTCCTCGAAGCAGTAGATGGAGCCGGCCGGGAGCTGATGAAACCACTCTCTCGCTTTCTCCCTGAGGGTGATGGCGAAGAGCCTACACTTGAAGCCATCCGACATCTGTCGGATTGATACCACGTCTTCAAATAACTGGACGTGCTGGATCGGATCTCCCTTCCCTGAGTAGTAGGACATCTCCGGCTCTCGGAACCCCTCTAGAACTGGGGCCTAAGAAATGAACTCACTAAAGGGGCTTCCTCCCTCAGCCGGGCGAGTTGGGAACTCCCTCCCAACCGTCTTGCCGAACTGGTACTCGCCTTCCGAGCCTGGGAAGAGGACTCGCCCCCTCGGCTCGCACTCACCCTCGCTCGCGACTTCCTTCCCCGATCACCTGAGGGGCGCGTCGTTGCCTAGTGCTGGATCGGCGACCACGGGAACCGTCGGCGTCGTGCTCTCGGCTCGCATGCCGAGTGCGACCCTGACGAGTCCGAGCACTTCCTCTCTGAGCTCCGCGGACATCCCCACCGTCGCGGGAGGGGGAGGGGGTGGCGAGCTCGCCCTGCCTGAACCTTGCCCTTCGTCTCTTGCCATCGGTCTTGCAGAAGATTTTCTGTGCTAACCACGCTCCACGCTCACCGCACCAAAGTGTTGAAACCGAAAAATCGGTCCATGAGGAGTTCGACCCTTCTGGAAGGGGTGATCGCACACTTACTTCTCTCCTCACAAGCCCAAGTGACAAGGGAAAAGGACCGGGGACAGACCCAAGGCTTCAGCACGGAGGTCCCACCACACACCCGGAAGATCTTAGAGCGCTTCCCCTCCTTAGCCAAGTGCTGAAGCTAAGGTACCTTAGAAAGCGCTGGAAGACCGGGCACAAGAAAACGTGCCTTCTGAGGTACCCCTTGGGTCCTATTTATAGGGAAAAATGGTGTGCAAATATCCAACCTTCACTATTTTCGAGGACTATAGGCAATTTAAAGGGGGTTACATGGTAAAAACACCCCACAACTGAAGGGCGAGCCGGCCCTGAGAAGAGTGTCCATTGAGCGGGGGCGGCGAGTACGGGCGCGGGAAAGCTTCCCCCCACGCCGAGGTGAAAAGCGGCGAGTGAGCTCGCCTCTCTCAGCGTCGCGGGAGAAGGCGTTGGATGAGTCACCTCTCTCAACGCGGTGGGAGAAGGCGTTGAGTGAGCTCGACTCTCTCAATGCCACGGGAGAAGGCGTTGAGTGAGGTCGCCTCTCTCAATGCCACGGCCTGGCTCACCTCGCCTCAGGCCTGAGCGAGTTGGCCCTGAAGCCCCTGCTCGCGGATGACGGGCGTGTCGGCACTCGCTAACCCCTTGGCTCTGGGCGAGCACGTACTTGGCCGGGTCTGCCCCACGATGAATGACTTCCTTTCGTCGGGCTCAGCTCCACGAACTCCGAGCTCGGCCCGACGATTGCCGAGCCCGTACTCGACATGCTGGGCTCGGCATCCCCTGCTAAACTCGCCTGGGTCTCTGGGGCGGTCTGAGCCGGCCGGTTTGGCTCCTGTTAGCCCACTCGCTGGATACGGGGTTGTACAGGCTTCATCTTCATCTTCCTCTTCAGACTCTGATGAGGAGGAGTCAGTCCAGCTCTTCTGCTTCTTAGCAATGACAGATTTCTCCTTCTTGCCTTTTTGTTGGTGGTCCTTCTTCTCACCAGATTCCTTTCTTTTGACAGGGAAGTCGGCTATTACATGCCCTGGTTTGCTGCAACAATAACAAACCACTTTAGATGAAACATGTTTGTTGGGTTTAAAACCATACCTGTCCTCCTTAGAGGATTTCTTCCTGCCCTTATAGTTGTCTTCTTTGGGATAAGAGGAGGAGGACCTACTTTTCTAGTGTTTCTTCTTCATAAACATCTGGAACTGCCTGGAGAAGGCAGCAAAGTCTTTATCATACATATGGCAATCTGATATGCTGGTCTCTGATCATTCTTGAGTCAGATTCAACATCCCTCCTTAGTGGAGAAGGCGTCTTCTTTCTGCTCCTTCTTGATGCTTTAGCCTTGAATGCCTCATTCTTCTCTTTAGCTTGGGGCTTGCTGACTTTCTCCTCCTGTTTCCTAGCAATCAACTGCATCTCAAAAGAGAGCAGCTTCCCGAACAAGGTTAGTGGTGGAGTGCCAGCTAGCTTAGCAACCTCTCTGATGGTACAGATCTTAGTATCCCAGTCTCTAGTTAGAGATCTGAGAAACTTGTCATTCAGTTCATAGATGCTGAAGACTCTACTATATGTCCTCAGCTCATTGACAATCCTGAAGAATCTTTAAAAGCACTCAGCTATGCTTTCAGTCTTGCTCTGCCTGAAGGCCTTATACTCTTGATTGAGCATGGACTTTCTGTCATCTCTCACTTCCTCTATGCCCTCCATGTAGACCATAAGAGTGTCCAACATTTCCTTGGAGGTCTGACAGTGCACAATATTTTGTAAAGTGGAGTCATCTATAGCACTCGCAATTATATTCTGTGCCCTCTTGCCCATTGTGGCCAGAATAATTTCATCCTTTGTCATCTCTGCATAGATATTAGGTGTCTGAACATTAGCATATAGAACTGAGACCTTCATAGGGATGAATGGTCCCTCTTTGATTGTGATAAAAATCCTAGGGTCAGCTGCTTCCATGAACAGCCTAACCCTCTCCTTCCAGATGCCAAATCCTTCATTCCTACAGATTGGAAGCTTCATGGCACCCTTCTCCTTACAATTCACTCCTGAACCCACAAGGACAGATTTTTTTGCTGACCTTGGAGATCTACTCAGACTATTGAGTCCTTAAAGAGTAACATCCCTCGTATACCACTTGAAAGTCTTATTTTCAAGGTCAGCTAAACACCTAGAGGGGGTGAATAGGTTTTAGGTCTCTTTTTGATTTATTTAGACCTCAACTGATTTTGCTATGCTTAGAGATTAGGTTAGTTTGTCTTTCAAGATCAATCACAGATGACATAGTTGGTTTATAGTGGTTCCGCGATCTTGAGTACGTCCACTGTCCCACCCACCTATTTAACAGTGTGTTAGATGAGGCACAACACCAACACTCAGCTCCTAAGAGCTTACAACATAGATCCCGCAGGACCTCTCAGTCTTCTCCAAGACCAACCACTCAGGTACTAAGCCCTACCTCAGAGCCAAAGGATCCTACAACTCTGGCCTAAGCCATACACTCAGATCCAAAATGGATCCTACAATAAGATTAACAAATGATCCTACCTCAGCCTTTATAACACAGACCTACAATTCGGATTCACACAGGAATCTTACCTCTCAGCCTTTATAGATCAGGCCTATACTCAGATCCTAAAGGATCCTACAAAATAAATAATAGATGTGTTGATTTTGACACCAGAGGATTTCTCTGTGTCTTCCTTTCCTTGGCTGAGATTATCTCAGCCCTAGACTCTTCTTAGCAACAAGAAAACTGATCTTTAGTATTGGACAGCTTGTGCTAGAAGTTACTCAGAATCACTATTTTGAACTTGCAAATGAAGATAATTGATTTGCCTGATTTTGTTTTCTTCAATCAGCCAACTTACCTGCAGATATTTGAGAACTCTGCTCCTCCTTTTTTAGAATATAATTCTGAACTTGCTGCCATAGATGAAAATCTCTTCAGCTATCTCGATTCGCTTTCAGGTTCACTGATCTGAACTTCTTCTTCAGGCTCGGCAAGAAGGCGAGGAAGAAGACGATGTTCAGCCGCAAGAATACGTAAACAGAAAACCCTAATTGATATCGTCGACTCAGCTAATCTTCCCCTTTTATTGTACGCTTATCAACGACTCTTTTCTGTGTGGGCTCAGCCTTAATTGCTGGAATATCACCTTCCTTTTACACAAGAAGACAACCAACTGGCCATCGGCGCCATTAACGCTATTTTGCAGCTTTACCGCAACTATTTTGAACAGCGTTGACTTTGTTGACTTTTGCTGACGTCTCCCCTTTGTGGACTTAGCCAAATTCTTAGAATCCACTCAGGCGTTGAGTGATATTGAGTGAATGGACTTCACTCAACGATTATGTACTTAGTCATTTTGCAGTTTTCTTGGCGTTGAGTGAATGACCTTCACTCAATGCTTTTAGACTTAGCTTAGCTTTCTACTCTTTTTGTATCCTAGGCATTGAGAGCGTTGAGTGTAGCATCATCACTCAAAGTTTTTTGCCTTAGATTATTTTTTGCTTCTTTAGCAACCTTGCATTGAGTGTAGCTTAATCACTCAACACTTTTTTGCCTTAGATTATTTTCTGCTTCTTCAATAACCTTGGCGTTGAGAGTATTAAGTGTAGCTTCATCACTCAACGCTTTTTGCCTTAGATTATTTTCTGCTTCTTTAGCAACCTTTGCGTTGAGAGCATTGAGTGTACCTTCATCACTCAATACTTTTTTACTTGGACGCAACAACTCCACTGCATGGCGTTGAGAGCATTGAGTGTAGCTTCATCACTCAACATTTTTGTACTTAGACATTTTTCTGTTTCACTCTATCCCCTTGGCTTTGATTGCAAGAGCTTGACTCAAAGCTTTCTGTCATCTGGAGTTAAGTGAATTGGCTTCACTCAACGCCTGTGGACTTAAACGAATTTTCCAGTCTATCTTCTGTGACATTGATAGAATCAGTATGGCATTGAGTGAACTGGCTTCACTCAATGCTTCTGGACTTAGCTTATTTTTCTTTGACAGAAAATCTGCGACTTTGACTTAGGCAGCAATACTCGACAAATTATGCCACATGGCGTTGAGAGAGTTGAAATCACTCAACGCCTGTAGACTTAGCTATTTTTCAGGCTTCCACTGCTTAGGCTTTGACAGACCTGGCTTTATTCAGCGCTTTTTGTGCTATGGCGTTGAATAACCTGCCTTCACTCAACGCCTGTTGACTTAGCTGCATTTCTTTATCCAGCTTCCTTCCTTAAGCCATCTTGCATTGAGTGAGCTTGATCCACTCAACGCCTTTGGACTTAGGCGATTTCTTGCCTATCCAGCTAACTCATTTGTATCCACCTGTCCTATCGTTGTAATAAGGACTAACTTGCATGCATTAACTTGCAACCATATCAAATATAGCTTGGTGTATATCATTGACTTGTTTGACTTATTATAAATCAGGTACATTAGGATCAATGGACCAAACAGTGATCTTATAACACATACATCACCACAAATCGCAATAGTGAAGTGTCTGTCGAAAGAGCGGAGATATGAAGGTCTCACCTCTCCCCCTCTATCCACTTCCAATGCAACGAATTAGTAGCTGTGTTAAGCAAATAACCATCACATCATAATTAACTTGTGTAATAAGTAAAGTAAGCAGGAATATAATCATTTATTTAGTATCATCATAGAATAAATAGTATGAGAGCCAATTAATAATATATATAAACACAGAGTATATGTCGAAGACCAAATAGTCCAATTTAAGTGTATAAATGAAAGTATAACTTGGTGACTAACAACACACGTCGACCGAGTATGAATAAGAAAGCTAACTATCTAACTATTCTGATCTTCAGCTCCTCCATAGGTCCTAATCGATCTCATGCCATGATTCGTCAACTACATGTAGGGGGTCTAATCGATGGGTTATCATATAATGACTAAGTGGCTCCACCCCTCTTCCAGCTTTATATGCCCAAAGAATGGATAAGTCAATATTCTTGTTGTAAGTGTCAGGATGACATAATATATATGCATATATGTACAATATGAATAATGACAAGTATCAAAATGCAGGAGATAAAATTTATTCAATAAATGTTGAATAATAATAACAATAATTTATTTTATAGGTAAAACATCACAATGTCATATCAATCTCATATATAACACACCTCACATTTATATAGGGGATAATAATGCACTAAGCGAAGAGAACCATCTACCTTTCATTATCATTCACACATTTTCATCATATTAGTATTCAAATATCACAAGTCCATGTTGATATTGGATAACACAACATCATTTTTCATTGGTATCTAGCAAACGAGCCTCGCGTTGTGGATAAATAGTGGTATTGGAGCGGTGTATCTCCATTTTTAGAACTCCCTCACATGAATAGTTCTAGGCCTCAATTTATGGCTCACAATTTGTACCACTCTCTCTTCATCAATAAGGACAAATATATCCTCACATAAATAAAGGGTTTAGGTTCTAGTCTAGATTTCATAAAAGCTAACACCTACGAAACATGATCCCAAGCTAGGTCTCACACTAGTATAGACCTAGGCACCTAGCCATTAAATTTTGCCTCCTAACTCTCTATTAGTGTGAATCTTATAGTGATAGTTTTACTTTCAAGACCACCTAAACATCTAGAGGGGGGGGGGGTGAATAGGTTCTAATACTTGCTTTAACTTAAGGTAGAATATAACTACAGTTCTTTGAATAAATCAGATATTTCTATAGTTAACACAGCACAGCATTCACAATCATACACACATCACAGATTGCACACAGATTTATAGTGGTTCCTGTTGGAACACCCTATTACTAATTTGGGCAAGGATCACTATGTTATTAGGAAAATTGTTTGACCTAGTTGTATAGTTGAAAAGGTCAAATTAGAATGAGTCTAGGGCTTAGAACTTAGGTTTGGAGCTGCCCCCAGGACCATTCAGAGATCAGGACTAAGTAATGAGACAAGACAATTTTCGTCGAGCTCAGTTCGACGAAACGTCGAACTCCATTCGACGTTCTCTGAGCTTAACTCTGTATATCGTCGAACTCTGGTCGACGATCTTCGAGCTCAGATCGACGATCTGTCTTCAGTTACTTTCCTAGTCGCTGAGCTCAGTTCAACGATCGTAGAGCTCAGTTCGATGTTTTCTGTCTGCTGTGTAAATCCAATCTCTGAGCTCAGTTTAACGATCTTAGAGCTCAGATCGACGATTTCTGTGAGAGATCGACGCTTTCAGAATTCAAATTCAAGAACAGTTATGGAATTAATTCAAATTCTTTCAGAGTTATTTTCTGCATTTATTACAAAGGATTTTCTAGCCGTTTCAAGCAATCTGATGCAAGTTTCAAGGAAGGACTAAATGGAATATTGCTTAGGACTTTCCAGTTGTCAATTATGGAAGTCATTTATGACTAAATAACGACCATCTAAGTCAGATTTTTGATATACTCATGCAGAAGAGAATAGAGATGATAATAATAATATACAGAGAATACAAAGAGATACAGAAGAATTAGATTACAATACAGAAGATTGAATAATACAACTTCTCTGATCAAGAGTTCATCTTCTGCGATTTTCAAATCCACTGAATCTTCAAGAACACAAGAAAATCCTGCTGTAGAGGAGATCTTCTGCTACTCAACTCCCCAAATCTTCAAGTGTTCAAAGGCTTCAACATTAAGGACTCCAGACATCAAACATTTCAGCATCTGCTGGAATCCTCTTCTGCTGGAGATCTGAAGCTTCTGAAGACCTATCACCCTAGCAAAGCTTTCACTCCTGAACCTTTCTACATCTCAGGGGGAGTTTTGACATCATCAACAATCCACTAGTCTTCTCTCAGTGATTGAGACAGAGAAGTCATCCTCACCTTTTCTTTTTCTTTTCCTTCTGTAAAAGGGTTATCAAAACTCCCTTCAAAAGTTTTGAATCTGGTTCTGAGACCCTTGTCAAAACTCAGTGGTGGCAAGACACCTTATCAAAAAATCTAGATCTGGTTTTTGAGCACCTTATCAAAAGCTCATTGGTGCCCAGGACACCTGATCAACCCTTCCTGCAGTGGTTTCCTACCTAGGGTGGTAGAAGAGTGGATATACCCAGGTTTTTGGGGAACCACTATATATACTTGTGTCTTCTGGTTGCTGTGTGTTTGTTTTTGCTGTGTGCTGTGTGATTTTCATTTACTGCTTTAGTTTTATTTTACTGCAAGCACCTTACACTTATATCTAAATTAAGTCTTCCACTGCCTTACAATTTTAAATTGTAAATTTATTTTAAAATACTCTATTTACCCCCCTCTAGAGTTAAGGTAGATCTTTCTCTCACTTTCAATTTGTATCAGAGCCAGGTTGGTTCTTACAGGCTAACACCTAAACCAAAAGATTTCTTAAAAGATCAATCTTATATAGCGGGGTATTATTTTCTATATTATACTTATCTTCAAAAACCATGGCACAAAACAAGGACTATGCTAGCAACAGACCTCTAGTGTGCAATCTTTCCAAGTTTGTACTTTGGAAGGCAAGGATTAGACTATACATGAATTCTATTAATGAGGATATCTTCAATTCTGTTTTGACAGTGTGTCCAAGACCTCCAGAGACCACAAGCACAAGTGCTGTTCCACCCCCCTCAGGAACAGATGCTGAAATAAAGAAGTGGAAAGTGGCAGATGCAAAGGCCATGAATATTCTTGCTCAGACTATGTTTGATGAGATATTCCAAAAGGTAGCTGAATGCTGCTCAGCTAAATACATATGGGATAAGCTCTCAGAAATTGTATCAGGATCTGCTGATGAAAGAAAGGACAGGAGATCCCATCTCATATCCCAATATGAGAACTTTAAGAAAGGAGAAGCTGAGTCAGTTGCAGATATGTACAATAGGCTAAGTCTGATAGTTAGTGAGCTAAAGACATTGGATAAGGAAATCACACTCACTGAACTCAATAATAAGATCCTAATGTGCTTCCCCAGCACTTGGGATTCAAGAATCTAGCCAATTAAAGATGCCAGAAGCTTAAGTGAAATAACAACATAAGCTCTTCTAGGAAAGCTCAAATCTTATGAGCTGCTCATCAAGAATAGGGAAGAAGAACAAAAGGCTGCATCTCCAGTCATCAGAAAGGAGAAGACCATAGCCTTCAAAGCTACAGAAGATAAGCCCGAAGACAAAGTTACAGGAAATGATGAGCTCCTAAGTCTACTGGCCAAAAGATTCTATAAGATGGCTAGGAAAGACTTCAGAAAGAAGTCATTCAAAGGGCATGAGAAGCCTAGATATGACAAGTCCAACAGCAAAGAAACCATCTGCTTTGGATGCAAGAAGCCATGCCACATTGTGCCTGACTGTCCAGAGAATCAAAACAAGGATAAGAAGGACAGAAAAGAGAGAAGAAGAGACAAGGACTCCAGAAAGAACAACATCAACAGATCCTCATCCAACAAAAACAAACATACAAGGAAGGGATTTGTAGCTAAAAGCTGGAGTGATACAGAAGAAGAATTAGAAGCCTCATCCAGCTCAAGTGATGATGAGGATGATGCTGAGGAAAAAGAATTCTACATGATAACAATCAATGCCTCCCAGCAAAACTCTGATGCAGAACAAGAGTCTGATTCTGAAGCTGAAACTGGATCTGAAGAGGATGAGGTAATAAACTCTTTTGATTTTACTTCTGAGGACTTTAAAATTGAATTTAAGACACTATGTTTAGATTTGCTAAAGTCTGAGAAAGAGATAATTTCTCTCAGAAATACATTATCTGACTACAGTATCCTAAAGTCAAATAACCTCAAACTCTCTGAGGAGTTAGAATGCTATAGGGAGCAGATAGCTGCACTGAAAAGTGAACTATCCAAGGCCAAGCAGTTTGAAGAATCTCTCAATGGGAGAAGCATCAAATTGATGGATATCACAAGCACAGTGAACTCTAGATTTAATAGTACACTGGGCTTGGGAGCTTCATCCAGCCAGCCTATAGTTTTGACAACTCCAATACAATTTATCTCTGATAAAGGGACAGGAGTTGTAGAGGTAGCTAGGAAGAATGCTGACTTGCCAAAGAAAGTTATAGTTCAACAGAAAGTGTCGAACAGAGCTCGACGATCGCCGAACGGCACTCGGCGATCCAAGGCTGAATCGTCGAACTCAGGTCGACGACTTCTGAACTCTGAACTCCAGCACAGTCGATCTTCAAACAGAGCTCGACGATCTGAACCAAGATCGTCGACCTCAGCTCGACGATCGTCGAACGAAGATCAGAGCCTTGAACAACTTTTCAGAGACATATCTAAATTCAATCCTAGAAGTCCCTCATCCCAATGCTTCAACCCTTATACTGAATGGATAGTACCTCCTAGGAGATACCATCCTGAAGGTTATAAGAGTCAACCTGGGATGTCTTTTATTTCTGAATTTAAAGGATATCAATCTAGGCCCAAGGTAAACTGGTTCAAAAACATATAAGCTGATTATGTGCAGGTGAAGACCTATCCAGAAGTGACCCAACAATGGTATCTGGATAGTGGGTGCTCAAAGCACATGACAGGGAACAAGGAGAACCTATCATCCTTCATAACCAAACTTTGACCCAAAGTAATTTTTGGTGATTCAAACTTTGGTCAAACAAAAGGATATGGTGCTCTTCAGATTGGGTAAGTCACTTTCAAGAAGGTGGTATATGTGGAAGGACTGAAGCACAACCTGATCAGCATCATTCAACTATGTGATGAAGGATATAAGGTGTTTTTCAACAAATCCCTATGCAAGATCGAGTCAGAGGATAACACAACTGTGTTAACAGGTAAAAGGAAAGGTAACATTTATCTTGTAGATTTTCTTTCAACCAATTCAGACATTTGCTTATTTAATTCAGTATGCAAACCAAATGATTTATGGCATAAAAGACTAGGACACCTAAACCTTAGAACCATTGCTAGGCTGTCCAAGGACAACCTTGTTAGAGGACTACCTTCTGTCCCCTACAAGAAGGAAGGACTTTGCAGGGCCTGTCAATTAGGCAAGCAAACTAAAAACAGCTTTAAGTCACTTAATAAGAGTGATTCACCTACGATTTTGTATCTGTTACACATGGATCTTTTTGGACCCATTACAGAACAAAGCTTAGGAGGGAAATCTTATACTTGGTGATTGTAGATGAATTCTCCAGATTCACTTGTGTATTCTTTCTGAGGAAGAAGTCTGATAACTTTAAGTGTCTGACAGAGTTTCTCAAATGTATACAGATTGAGTTCAATACTCATATTGCCCTGATCAGAAGTGATCATAGAAAAGAGTTTGATTCTCTTCTTATGCAAGAGTTCTTTCAGAGTGAAGGGATCAGACATACTTTCTCAGCTCCTAGAACTCCTCAACAAAATGAGGTAGCTGAAAGGAAAAATAAAACCCTAATTGAATCTGCTACTACATTGTTGACAGATGCTCACCTACCTCTATCTTTTTGGGCTGAGGCAGTGAACACCTCCAACTATGTGTTTAATAGAAGTCTAATACATAAACTAAAGGGCAAGACTCCCTATGAATTGCTCAAAGGGAAGAAACCTAAAGTGAGCTATTTTAAAATTTTTGGTTGTATTTGTTATATTCACAACAATGATAAGAAATACTTAGCAAAATTTCAAGCTAAGGCTGATGAAGGAGTATTTCTGGGATACTCCATGATCAGCAAGGCTTATAGGGTGTATAATAAATGTACTTTTAAAATATAAGGATCTGTTCATGTTTCTTTTGATGAGAATAACATATTTTATAAGGAGAAGTCTGCTTCTACCATAAAACCTATGTAGGTACACTCTCTTTCAGAAAGTATGGACAGATTACAGGTTCAAGAAAAGGATATAGCTCCTCGGCCTATCCAACAAAAGGATGAGAGCAGTGATGATGAAGAGGATGTGCAACATCTAAAAGAGCTAGTTGTTGTTCCACAAGAGGAAATAATAACAATGGTTGGTGAACAATCAACACCCCATGTTGATTTAGTAACAACAAGAGATCATCCAATCTCCCAAGTGATTGGAGACATCTCAGCTGGTGTGCAAACCAGAAATCAGGTCAACCAAAACCTGATGCACACTTGCTTTCTATCTCAAATTGAGCCTCAATCTATTCAAGATACAGAACAAGATCCCCACTGGATCATTGCTATGCAAGAGGAACTACATCAATTTGAGAGGAATAAAGTTTGGGAACTAGTGCCAAGACCTAAGGATCACTCCATTGTTAGAACAAAATGGGTGTTCAGAAACAAGCTGGATGATCAAGGAATTGTTGTAAGGAACAAGGCAAGGCTAGTTGCTCAAGGCTACTCTCAAGAAGAAGGGATAGACAATGACCAGACCTTTGCACCAGTTGCAAGGTTAGAGGCCATCAGAATATTTCTAGCTTATGCTGCTCACAAGGGATTCAAGGTCTACCAAATGGATGTGAAGAGTGCCTTTCTAAATGGAGACATCAAAGAGGAAGTCTATGTTAGACAACCTCCACGTTTTATCTCTTCAACTTATCCTGATCATATTTTCAAATTGCATAAAGCATTATATGGTCTCAAACAAGCTCCCAGAGCATAGTATGAGACCCTAACATGCTTTCTTCTAGAAAATGATTTTATTATGGGTAGAGTAGACCAAACTCTTTTTATTAGAACTCATAAGTCCCATACCCTACTAGTACAAATATATGTAGATGATATTATCTTTGGGTCTACTGATTCAAATTTGTGCAAAAGGTTTTCCAACTTTATGCATTCTAAATTTGAAATGAGTAGCATGGGTGAGCTTTCCTTCTTTCTAGGATTGCAAGTCAAACAACATACTGAAGACATATTCATTTCTCAAACCAAGTATGCTAAAGAATTGGTTAAGAAGTTTGGTATGTCTGAAGCATCTTGTATGAAAACATCTATGCCTACTAATGCTGTATTGGATGCTGATGAGCATGGAAAACATGTTGATCAGACAACATATAGAGCAATGATTGGCTTTCTATTGTACCTTACAGCTAGTAGACCTGATATAATGTTTGCTACATGCATATGTGCTAGGTTCCAAGTAAGCCCTAGAGAGTCACACTTAACATTAATAAAGAGGATTCTTAGGTATGTAAAAAGTTGTCCAAATCTAGGACTTTGGTATCCAAAAGACTCAGGATTTGAATTAACTGGATTTTCAGATGCTGATTATGCTGGATGCAGAGTAGACAGGAAAAGCATCAGTGGAACATGTCAGTTCCTTGGTGACAGACTTGTCTCCTGGTTCTGTAAGAAACAGACATCTGTGTCTACTTCAATTGCTGAAGCTGAATACATGGCAGCAAGCAGTTGTTGCTCACAAATTCTGTGGATTCAAAACCAGCTTCTAGACTATGGCTACAATTTAGAAGGGTCAAAAATATTTTGTGATAACACTAGTGCTATCTCCATAGCACAAAATCCAGTCCTCCATAGTAGGACAAAACATATAGAGATTAGGCATCACTTTCTAAGAGATAATGTTGAAAAGAATAAAATTGAACTTCAATATATCCCAACTGATTTGCAAAGGGGAGATATTTTCACCAAGTCTTTGGATGAAAAGAAACATACCTTCTTCCTAAATCAGTTAGGAATGCTAGATGGAGGCTATCTAAAATAAATTCCAAGATTTTGAAAATCTAAAAACAGACCAAGACTAGGCTAAAAACTTATTTCTTTTTGTGCCTGTAGGATAGTTTCTGTCTCAGAACTGCGCTCGACGTTTTCCCCAGAAATCGTCGAACAGCGATCGACGGTTTCCCAAAAATCGTCGAACGTAGATCGACGTTTCCAAAATCATCGATCAGAGTTCAGCGCCGTCTGATAGCTTTAAGCTATCCTTCTTTCTGTTCAGTGGCCGTCGAGCGGAGCTCGACGCTTTTCAATGTCGTCGAACTGAGATCGACGATATTGAAATCTCTTCGAATTCCTCTAGCAGCCTCAATCGTCAAACAGATTTCAACGATTCTTCCTTTCCGGCGTCGAACCCTAATATAAAAATCATTTTTCATCGCCGTTCTTCGTTTGCGCATTCATACTCTCTGCAAGTTCTTTCTTTCCCTCCAAACTCTACTGCACTTGGTTATGTTTGGTACTTTTTGCAGGTACTCAATGGCTGTGACTGTTGCGGATCTCGCGAAGATGAAGTTTGGTACGGGGTTTGATATTGATATGGATTCATTTGACGGCAGCGATCAAATTTTTAAGGACATTCTGGAACTCTTCAAGGATCAACAGTTGGTGAATATCATGTCGAACAGAATGAAGATAGCGGCCGATGAGATAAAAGAATGGGTGTTTACAGCCAGCAATCTGGATGAGAATACTATAGTCGGTACTATCAGCGGGACTCAGGTACAATTGTCCCCTACCCTTCTGACTGAGGTATTCAATTTAAGTACTGGAGATGATTCTACTGATATGTCTGGAGAAGAATTTGATTCTATGTTGGATAGAATGGGTCACTCTGCGGCAAACCCTAATAAGTTAATGAAAAAGAATCTATCCATTGGATTTAGATTTTTGGCTGATGTTGTGGGGAAAGTGCTGCTGGCTAAGCACTCAGCACATGATACCATATCAAGGTATCAGTTCTGTTTGATGGGAGCCATAGTGGACAAGAAACATCTGAATTGGGGAACAATCTTCTTTGATTTGATCAAGAAGAAAATTAACAAAAGTTTTGTAAATTTTGGGAGGATTTTAGGGGTTTTCCTGCACTCCAGGTGCCCAGAGCTGCTGGTTTCCAATGGGATGCACATTAATGCATCTAAAAGATTAACCTGTGCCCTATTTGGGAAATGGGACAGGCAGATCATCAAACCTGACAGGATTACTATCGCTTCAGGCACAAGGACTCCTGTAGTCACTTCCCCTCAGGCTCCAGCCCTCATGGAAGAACTGTCTGCCTCCACCTCTGCTCCTCCTTCTCCACCTCTTGTTTTTACCTCCACCTCCACATCAACCACAACAATCTCCACAACCATAACCATTTCTTCCCCATTACCATCTCATCACCTCTTTCACCTCCAGCCACCTCAGAATCATTCCATCCACTTTTCTACTATCCGCCTCATGACAGACCATCCTTCAACATATTGGATGATTCTTTCATAGATGATTCCCTTCCTCTCCTCATGAGCTTCCTTCTACCTCCTCCTACCAACAACTTCTTCATGATATACTCTCCCAACCATCCTTCACTCCATCCATCTCCACACTCATACCATCCATCTCCACCATCCCTATCTCTCAACCATCAATTCTACCATCCACCACAGCATCAACTACAGCCCATTCACCATCAGTTCAAGCAATTCCATCCTCCACCTCTACTCAAGTCCCACTTGAGCAAGTGTATTTATCAGCTTTAGCAGATAGACTATATGGGATACTGGTCCCCAAGCTAGTAAACCTGCTGGAGACCTCCATGGATCCACTCCTCAACTCTATACAGGAGCTATCTGACAGGCTTTCTTCTTTTTCCTCTCCTCAGGCAATTCCTTCTATGGAGTCCCTTGATCCAGTCATGACTGAATCAAGGCAGGGGGAGATGCCTTATGAAGCTGAGGAACTGCCTGCTCCAAGTGATCTACTGCTGCCAATTATCCCAACTGCTGCTCCAGTACCAGTGATTACAGTGAACCTCAGGTCACTATTATTTGATTTTGATATTCTTTACAGAAGAAGCTTACCAACTCAGGGAGTTGAAGACCTCACTAAGGCCATTGTGCCTATTTCTGTATGTGATCCCAGCCTGATCATATCCCATGTCAACTATCTTAAGGCTGAGGAAGTTGTTGCTACTGTTAGTACAGCTGCTGCTACTGATATTTCTGTTGAATCTACTGATATTGAGATGCTGTCTGCTGATACTGCTGCTGCTGAAGAACTGGCAAGTTATCTGGAAGAACAACTTTCTGAGAATCCTGCTGATGCAATTGCTCCACAAGTGTCTGTTATTCAAACTGCTCCTGCTGAGACTCCTGCTGCTGTTCCAACACCTCCTGCTCCTGCTGATTCTGAGAAATCCAAACTTCAAGAGGAATACATAAAAAGAATTGATAATCTTTATGACAGACCACAGAGCTCTGACAGTGAAAAATTCAATACTGAATCTGATGACTCCACTGACACCATTGCCAAGAAGAGGAAGGCTAGAAGTAAAGCCATGATGAGAGTTCCTCCTGCCAAGGCCAAAGATGCATATGACATACCATACTATATTCTGCATGACTGCCAGATTACAGAGCCCTGGATGCAATATTCTAAAAATCAGTTAAAGGCTATGAAGAAGAGAAGGAAACTGGACAAGTATGAGAAAGGATCCTCTCAGTATCAACCTCCTCCTCCTCCTCCTCCTCCAGATTCAGGATCTGGTGGAGGCTCTGCATTTCAATCTTCAGATTCAAAGCAAAGTTCCTCTCAACCCTCTCAAAGATATCAGTCTAGAGGACAATATCAAAAAAGTTATCAGTCTAGAAGAGGTCAACATAGAGGAAGTCAGAGAGAATATAGAACCTATTCCAGACAGCAAAGGGAAGGATAAGGGCATATGGATTCAACTCAAGGTCCTTTTCCTTACAAACTCAGAGATATAGTTGTTACAAGGACAACTACTGATTCAAAAACCATAAATAGATATGAACCTTCAATCCCTTTTGAGGATCCAGAAAACAATCCAGTATCATGGACTGCCAGGATAGAGGAACTTGCTGCTTTAGATCAATTGAAAAAGGCCAGAGAGCAAGGTAAAGATACTTCTAATATTACTACACTTTCAGAACAAAGAAAGGAAGAACTAGAGAGATATGCTTCAAGAAAGTTCTTTGATCCTGAAGATTACATGAAGCTGCATCCTGAGGTTGTTGTCCCAAGGCCAAGATCTCAAACCTCCTTAGATGCAGATGATGACAGAAGATCAAAGAAAGATGCTCTCAATCCCAATAGGGAGATTTTATTTAAGAAAGGCAGTGAAAGGAAATGAATTCTGTAAGAAGACAGTACATCTATATCTGAACATTTACTGATATTCCTTTTGAGTTCTGCAATGCTGCTTTGATTATCTTTTCTATATTGGTAGTTTAGCTTTTATTTCTGTATGTATGATTCTGTATTTCCTGATTATGTCCTGTAAATAGTAATCCTAACCCAAATAGGGGGAGATTGTTGGAACACCCTATTACTAATTTGGGCAAGGATCACTATGTTATTAGGAAAATTGTTTGACCTAGTTGTATAGTTGAAAAGGTCAAATTAGAATGAGTCTAGGGCTTAGAACTTAGGTTTGGAGCTGCCCCCAGGACCATTCAGAGATCAGGACTAAGTACTGAGACAAGACAATTTTCGTCGAGCTCAGTTCGACGAAACGTCGAACTCCATTCGACGTTCTCTGAGATCAACTCTGTATGTCGTCGAACTCCGGTCGACGATCTTCGAGCTCAGATCGACGATCTGTCTTCAGTTACTTTCCCAGTCGCTGAGCTCAGTTCAACGATCGTAGAGCTCAGTTTGACGTTTTATGTCTGCTGTGTAAATCCAATCTCTGAGCTCAGTTCAACGATCTTAGAGCTCAGATCGACGATTTCTGTGAGAGATCGATGCTTTCAGAATTCAAATTCAAGAACAGTTATGGAATTAATTCAAATTCTTTCAGAGTTATTTTCTGCATTTATTACAAAGGATTTTCTAGCCGTTTCAAGCAATCTGATGCAAGTTTCAAGGAAGGACTAAATGGAATATTGCTTAGGACTTTCCAGTTGTCAATTATGGAAGTCATTTATGACTAAATAACGGCCATCTAAGTCAGATTTTTGATATACTCCTGCAGAAGAGAATAGAGACGATAATAATAATATACAGAGAATACAAAGAGATATAGAAGAATTAGATTACAATACAGAAGATTGAACAATATAACTTCTCTGATCAAGAGTTCATCTTCTGTGATTTTCAAATCCACTGAATCTTCAAGAACACAAGAAAATCCTGCTGTAGAGGAGATCTTCTGCTACTCAACTCCTCCAAATCTTCAAGTGTTCAAAGGATTCAACATTAAGGACTCCAGACATCAAACATTTCAGCATCTGCTGGAATCATCTTCTGTTGGAGATCTGAAGCTTCTGAAGACCTATCACCCTAGCAAAGCTTTCACTCCTAAACCTTTCTACATCTCAGGGGGAGCTTTGACATCATCAACAATCCACTAGTCTTCTCTCAATGATTGAGACAGAGAAGACATCCTCACCTTTTCTTTTTTCTTTTCCTTCTATAAAAGGGTTATCAAAACTCCCTTCAAAAGTTCTGAATCTGGTTCTGAGACCCTTATCAAAACTCAGTGGTGGCAAGACACCTTATCAAAAAATCTAGATCTGGTTTTTGAGCACCTTATCAAAAGCTCATTGGTGCCCAGGACACCTGATCAACCCTTCCTGCAGTGGTTTCCTACCTAGGGTGGTAGAAGAGTGGAGGTACCCAGGTTTTTGGGGAACCACTATAGATCCTTGTGTCTTCTGGTTGCTGTGTGCTGTGTGATTTTCATTTACTGCTTTAGTTTTATTTTACTGCAAGCACCTTACACTTATATCTAAATTAAGTCTTCCACTGCCTTACAATTTTAAATTGTAAATTTATTTTAAAATACTCTATTCACCCTCCCTCTAGAGTTAAGGTAGATCTTTCTCTCACTTTCAGTTCCCCAAGGTCTGGGTACATCCACTTTCCCCCTTCACCTATCTAGCAGTGTGCTAGATTCAGCCTAACTTCTTCCTTTATCTCAGATCCTCAGATCCTACAGCTCAGAACCCTGAAAGGTTCCTACAACTCAGAACCCTATTAGGTTCCTACAACTCAGGCTAACAAGCCCTACCTCAACCTTGCCACAAGGCCTATAACTCAGAGAATACCTTCTCCTATAACTCAGGCATAAACAGCCCTACCACTCAGAGAACAAATCTCCTACACTCAGCCTTTATAAAACAGGCTTATAACTCAGATCTATAAATAGATCCTACAGAATTTGAAAAGGAATTTTATAATCTCTTACCCCTGTTGAGAGAGAAGGGATAAGAACTTTCTTGATCAGCTTCTAGAAAAGGCTGATGGCTGAAATCAACTTGATCTTAGCTTTCTTTAAAGCTTCTTGAATCTGAACTTAGTTGAGTTGATTTCATTTGAATATAACTGACTGACATCTTCCTCCTTAGATTCCAGAAATAGATCTGAATCTTCTTGACAGATTAGTTCAGAATCTGCTTCTTAAGAGACATGTGATTGTCTCCTTCTTAACTTCAAATAGCTGGAACTCTCTCTTTCCAAACCTCTTGAAGATACTCCTGAATTCTTGATTGAATTCAACTTAGACTGAATCTGAGTGGATGATCACTACAGAATGTCTTCTTAGATTTTCTCACGAAGATCTTCTTTTGTGCCTTGCACTTTCTTGATCAGAGATCAATCTTACAATAGTTGTTTTTTGTGTGTTAATAATAATGAATCGTTTCCTTCTTCTGAATCCATCTATTTATAGACTTTATCCATGGTAACCGGCTGATCCGGTTTCTAACTAACTTCTGACAAGTCTGACAGCTTCAGTAATCATGTTGTAACTCACAGCTGTCAAGTCATCAAATAGTTCTTGAGCCTTTGTCTCTGTCAGCAAAGCGTCGAGACTGACTATCATAAAGTGTCGAGACCATCTGTCAATATGTGTCGACAGTGTCAACACAGCCTTTGGTGATGTCGACATTGCTGCCTTGATGTCGACACAGCTTCTTGACACTGCATCTTGAGAATGTGTCGACACAGATTATTTGTGTCGACACAAACACTTCACCATACATCAGCAATCAACTTGGTCTAGACTCTGTTGTGTGTCGACACAAGTCCTGTGTGTCGACACAGTTGATGTAGACTCAGAACATAGCGTGTGTCGACACTGCCTCCAAGTGTCGACACAGTTATTGTCGACTCTGCCTCTGTGTGTCGACACAGCCTCCAGTGTCGACACAGTCGATATCGACTATAATCTTCTGTGTGTCGACACTGCCTCCCGGTGTCGACATAGTCGATATCGACTATAATCTTCTGTGTGTCGACACTACTTCCCAGTGTCGACACAAAACTTACCGAAGTGTCGACACAGCCATTTCCAAGTGTCGACACAATCTTACTGAAGTGTCGACACAGCTTCTTCAGGTGTCGACATATGGACTTAGAATATTTTTCCTGCATTCTAGCACATTCTTAACCTGCACATATAAACTCAAAATAACATCAAATACACCTTGATGTATATCATTGAGCTAAGTGAGGCTTCTCCAAATCAGGTACACATTTTCCAATGTACCCAACAATCTCTCCCTATTTGGAGAAGTAATAACCCTTTAGCCAATGATATACACCACTTAGAAAATAAACATGACGATGTACATAAGCATTATATTGCAGGGTACTTTATAAACAAAACACATATCATAGTTACATCACAGAATAAAGATGTAAAATAAAATGATCACAGAACAATATTTTGTATATTAACTCAAAAAATGTTTGTTACAAGATGTTTACATGGATTTCTTTAACAAACTATCAATTACATAGTTCTTGGACAAAAACTAGTAAAGCTTAGACTAAGGCTGGGCAGGCTCCTTGATGACTATTCCTTTTCCAGATTTAATCTGAGCCTGCACAGGAGTTTCTATGTCTTCAATAGGCTTCTTGCCTTTCAACTCAGCTTTCTTTTGAGCTTTAGCCTTGATTCTTTGCCTTTCAAAATAATGAAAAGGCTTGGGGAAATACTTGCTAGGCTCCTGAGAATCAGGAGGTAGCTTTCCCATCTTAGCCTTTCTCCTGTATTGAACTATGACCTCCTGCCTGGCTTCATACTTTTGCCACTCCTGCTCATTATACCATTTGCCTCTTTCATGAACTTGATCTTTGACAACTTTCCAGGCAGTTAATATGATATTCCTTGAAGTGGGGCTCCACTACTCAAAGTCAGGTTTTAACTCTGCCTGCTCTCTAAAACTTTTCTTTGATAGTTGAGCATCTTGCTGAGTTTTCAGACCAGCTTCTGGCATATCTACCTTTTTAATAATAACATTTGTAACTGGTGGAGGAGGGCTGTACATAGACTCAACTTGTTGATGTACCATTTCAATATCTGTAGGTGGATAAATGACTTGGGCAACCTCAGGTAGATCACCTTCAAGTAGAGCTGTTTGCACACCTGACTCAGCCACATTATCATCATCACACAAGGGTGGATATCCCAGAGTGGCTCTTATGCTGTTGGTTACCCATTTGGCATGATCAGATCCAGCATAGACTAACACCCTCTCCCCCTTTATGACTTCTCTGGTCATATGATCTCTTAAGTCCTCTTTTTGAAATCTTATTTGCCCATCCAGGTAATTGATTCCATCTTTAAAGAATGTCTTTAACTTTTGGAGCTTGTCACTAATTAACTTCTCAGATGAAGTGATTGTAGATTTAACTGAATCTAGGGCAGCCTGTAGCATCTTATCATATTTTTCTATTTCTTTAGCCCTTGCAGCAGTCATTCCTGTAACAGAAGTTGTTAACTCAGTGACTATGACATTATGAGATTCTGTCAGATTGTTATTCATTCTTATTTGATTTTCAAGGACATAGCCTTGTTTGACAGCCATCTCATCCACTTGCTTCTTTATTTCTGCTTGTTGTTTAGCAAGAAATACCACAACATTGCCCCCTTTGTGAAAGCAATCTGTCATCTCTCTTTTATGTTGATTAACTTCAAATCTGATTGACTTGATGTCTTGGGTTAGATCAAATTGAAGAGCCTTATGACTTTCATCCACATACTTTTCAAGAAGTAATCTTTGCTCATCCATTTTGACTTGTAAATCTACCAAAAATTTGTTGTAATCAATTGCAGGAGCTGGTTGGGAAGTAGTAGCTTGTAAAGCCTGCTTATAGCTTTGGCTTCTCCTCTTGAAAACCATCAATTTTCTTTTCTTAGCTCCCCTGACTTCTTCATGCTCAGACTCTGAAGAACTTTCAATATGAACTCTCTCTTGAGGAGTGAAAGGAATTTCTTTCTCAGCTCCATGTTGCTCCACCTCCATATTAACTTGCTCCCCTTCAATCCTGACTTGCTACCTGACTTGCTCCTCTTCATTTTTATCTGCTGCTCCTTCAAGATCAGGAAACAACTCTTCAAGAGTGAATTCTTGTTGAGTGAGAGAAGGAGATAGGACTTTTTCAGCAGTAGCAGCAACTCCAGAAATATCAAGATCAGTTTGAGAAACAATGTCCTCTGATAAATTGATTCTTTCTTCCTCTTGCACCTGTGCAGAATGTTGCTCCCCCTGTAACTGCGCATTCTCAGCATTGTCCTGAACTTGTATACTTTCTAGCTCCCCCTGCACTTGTGTAATAACTGGCTCCCCTGCACTTGTGTAATAACTGGCTCCCCCTGCACCTGTGCAGATAGTATCTTCCTGGACTTGTGCATCTTCATGACCATGCTCAGAAAGGTCATGTGCTAGTGATTTTTCTGTTAGCTCTTGCCTATCCACATCAGGCATCTCTTTTGAAAGAACTCTATCCCATCTTGAGAATAACCTTATGTCCATTCTCCTCATGTGATTAATCTTTGATCTAGGAATATGTTGCATCACCTCTGGAATTATTCCAGCTAGGTACAGACTCATGATCCTAGCCAAGTTTGGCTTCTTGATTCCTTTTTTTATTTTATCAAACAGTACTGCAGACCAATTGGTTTGAATCTTAAAGATTACCCTTGTCATCAGGCTGAACATATAGGCTGATATCCTATCATGGCCACCTGGTTTACATAAGATCACTTTTCCTACTATTTTAGGTAGGAATTTCCCTTGATGATTCATGCCTTTTCTGTTGATGGCAGCTCCTATCTTTAAGGTTGTATCCATTCCACACCATTGAAGCGCCTCCCTGGTCCTTGAGTCTGGGACCTCTTCCTCATCATGTATTTTAGGAAGATGGAGAATCTTGCTCAACCTTTTCTGAGACAGCTTGACTTTTTCTCCATGTACAGTTGATTTGATCTTCAATCCATTTGAGTCCATCGATGCTGCAGTGTAGAACTCGAATACTTCTTTCTTCCATATCTTTGAAGGTTCAGAGACAAGATATTCCAATTCGTTGTCTGCAAGAAGAGTAATGACCTATTTGATCTCTGGTGCGGCATCGTCGAATGCATGCCTAACCAACTCATATCCTTCATTGATGTTGTCTTCAACCTTGGGCGCCATTGGAATGAAGAGAAAGCTTTGTTGGAGAGAGAGAGAGATTGTCGACACAAGGTTTTTGTCTCGAAACCCTAGTGAGCGTGTCGACAGAATATGTTCTTGACCTATTTATACCCTTCTAATCAAAGAAGGTCAAAAGGCGGGCAAAAACTGTCTAAATGTGTCGACACTGTTGGAATGTGTCGACACAAACTCCTAATGTCTCAACAATAAAGATGACCTCTATGTGTAGACACTAATTGATGATATGTCGACACTAGACATACTTAGTAGTTCATCAGAAATTCTGTGTCGACTCTTATTATAAGTGTCGACACAAAATCTGTAAGTGTCGACACCATTACTCTGGTTGTGTCGACACTACATTTCTGGATGTGTCGACTCTTTGTCCCTTAGGTGTCGATACATTTTCTCTGTGTCTACAATTTCCCTGAATTGTCGACATGACTTCTCTGTGTCGACACTTTATCACTGAATGTGTCGACACCATTTTACTTAGCCAATTTTTGGTAAACTAACCTATGGTCAGCATTCCTAATTCAATTTTAAATCTATTGAATTTAGTTTCATCCAGGGCTTAGTAAATACATCTGTAATTTGAAAATCAATTTTAACAAATTCTAATGAGATGTCTTCTTTTTCTACATGTTCTCTTAGAAAATGGTATCTTATCTCTATATGTTTAGTCCTACTATGTGAAACAGGATTGTTTGCAATAGAAATGACACTTTTAGAATCACACAATAAAGGTGTTCTACTTACTTGAATACCATAGTCCCTTAGCTGATGCTGAATCCACAATAGCTGTGCACAACAACTTCCTGCTGCCACATATTCAGACTCAGCTGTGGACATTGCCACACACTAGTCTGCTTCTTACTGCTCCAGGATATCAATCTTCCTCCCAAGAATTGGCATGTACCAGTAGTACTTTTTCTATCTTCTCTACAGCCTGCAAAATCTGCATCTGAATAACCTGTTAGAAGAAAATCTCCATTCCTAGGGTACCAAAGGCTTAGATTAGGTGTGCCCTTTAGATATCTCAAAATCCTCTTTACTGCAGTATAATGTGATTCTTTAGGGCATGCTTGGTACCTAGCACAAACACATGTAGCATACATAATGTCTGGTCTACTAGCAGTGAGATATAATAGAGAGCCAATTATTCCTCTATACAAAGACTCATCTACAGGTTTGCCTGTATCATCTTTGCATATAGGCATACTTATTCCCACAGGAGTTCTCATGGTGGAGGATGATTCCATACCATACTTCTTAATTAACTCCTTGGTGAACTTAGACTTGGATATAGACAAGCCATCTTCAGTCTGTCTTACTTGGAGTCCCAAGAAGAACTTAAGTTCCCCCATACTGCTCATTTCAAACTTCCCTTGTATAAGTTTGGCAAACTTATTGCAAAGGTTGTTCTCAGTAGACCCAAAAATTATGTCATCTACATAGATCTGAACTAAGATTATCTTACCTTTAGATTCCTTAGGAATTGAGTTTTGTCTATTTTACCTCTTTAGAATTTGTTCTCAATAAGGAAAGTAGACAGGGTTTCATACCAAGCCCTTGGGGCTTGCTTTAAACCATACAATGCTTTCCTAAGTCTATAGACATAACCAGGTTTAAGAGAATCTACAAAACCTGATGGATGCTCTACATAGACTTCTTCTTTTAGATCACCATTCAGAAATACTGATTTCACATCCATTTGGTATACCTTGAAGCCTTGATATGCTGCATAGGCAAGGAACATCCTGATTGCTTCCAGTCTTGCTACTGGGGCAAATGTTTGATCAAAGTCTATTCCCTCTTCCTTCCTGTATCCTTTTGCAACCAATCTTGCTTTGTTCTTCACTATAACTCCACTCTCGTCCAACTTGTTCCTAAAAATCCACTTTCTACCAATGATGTTGTGGCCTTTTGGTTTAGGAACTAGCTCCCAGACCTTGCATCTTCTAACTAATTAAGCTCCTCTTGCATAGCATTAATCCAGTGTGGTCTTGGATAGCTTCTTCATATTTCTTTGGCTCCAGTTGAGATATAAAACTTTAGTGCAGGACTGTATTCAGATTTCTACTTCTGGTTTGCACTCCTTGTCTTGGATCACCAATTATCTGATTTGTTGGATGATCCTTTAGATGTCTTATAGCTGGAGGTAGACTTCCTTCTGGCTGAACACCTCCAATTTCTTCATTATGCTGCACTTCTTGGTTGTCATCTGCTTCTAG
Source organism: Platanthera zijinensis (assembly GCA_039513925.1). Taxonomy (NCBI): domain Eukaryota; kingdom Viridiplantae; phylum Streptophyta; class Magnoliopsida; order Asparagales; family Orchidaceae; genus Platanthera; species Platanthera zijinensis. The sequence goes on from CM077093.1 coordinate 67,470,725, forward strand.
AGTATCTTGTACTCCCATTGGACAGTATCCATCATTTTCCAATACTTCATCTGCAGTTGTGCCTTCTGCAATAGAAAGCTTGTCCATTCTATTGCTTATATCTGTTGGACTGCATGAACTACAAGGCAACTCACTGTTGATTAATCTTGTTTCATCAAATACAACATGTACAGATTCTTCTACAACCTAAGTAATCAAGTTGTAGACTCTATAAGCCTTACTATTTATGCTGTACCCAACAAATATCCCATCTTGGGATTTGGCAGCAAACTTAGTTAGATAAGACTTGCCATTGTTAAGGATATAACACTTGCAACCAAAGATTCTAAAATAGGATAAATTTGGTTTTCTACCTTTCATAATCTCATAGGGTGTTTTTTTATGGCTTTTGGTAATAGATGCCCTATTGATCACATGACATGCAGTACTAACTGCCTCAGCCCAGAAATATTCTGGGAGAGAAGTGTCACTCAATAGAGTTCTACCAGCCTCAAGCAATATCCTATTCTTTCTTTCAGCAATACCATTTTGCTGTAGTGTTCTAGGTGAGGAGAATTCTTGGAAAATCCAAATTCTTTACATAATCTTGTCATACTTTCAGATTGAAATTCAGTGTCATGGTCACTTCTGATTTTGACCACTGTAATGTTCATTATTCTGAATTTGTTTGACAAAACTATGTAAAACACTTGGGGTTTCAGATTTCTGTCTTAGAAAGAACACCCAGGAATATCTAGAATAGTCATCTACAACCACAAAAGTGTAGACCTTCCTACCTAGACTATGAACTTGCATGGGACCAAAAAGATCCATATATAAGAGGTATAGACATCTCACTGAATCCTTGTTTTCAAGTCTATGAAAGGAGAATTTTGTCTGCTTGCCCTTTTGACAAGCTAAACATATCCCTTCCTTTATACACTTAACTTGAGGACCATTCCTCACTAACTCTTTGCTAAATAGTTGGCCAATTGTCTTGTAGTTAAGGGGCCAGCCTCTTGTGCCATTTGACACAATGAGATGCTTTTCATCAACTACAAGACAAATAGGAGAAACCTTGTTCTCACATACAAAATCAAGACAATAAACATTTCGTTTTCTATACCCAGTCAATATGACCTTTTGATCACTTGATCTTTTGATATGATATCCATTCTTAACAAATGAAATGTCATATCCTAGATCACTCAGCTGACTTATGCTTATCAGGTTGTATTTCAAACCTTTTACATAAGCCACTTGAGTGATGGTAATTTGGTTTGAAGAAATGTTACCAAATCCTTTGATGATTCCTCTTTCAGATCCACCAAAGATTACTTTAGGCCCATCCTTGATAGGGTGTACTCTTTCAGCAGCCCCTTTATTCCAGTCATGTGCCTGGAACATCCACTGTCCAAGTACCATATAGGGGCATGACAACTTGGACTTTCCTGCAATACAGAATTACTTTCCCTTAGAACCCAAGTAAGTCTTGGGTCCTTGGTTCAAGTTAGCACAATTCATATCAAAACTACTAGTAGCTCTTCTAACTGGTAGACTGTTGTTCTTCCTAACGAACACTTATGTTATGCCAGCAGTCTAAGGCAAAATGGCCTGTCTTGCCACAACACCAGCATTCATACTTGTTGTATCTAGGTCTAGATACATTTTTGGCCGAAAATTTTTGTTCTGTGCTGGTGCTGCTGCAGCTACACCCACTGATTTCTTATAACCATGGGGTTTATGAACATGAGCTGACTTATTGGCATAACACCCTTGTTATTCAGAACATCAGTCTTATTATGACCATGAATGTTTTCAAGATCATATTTGTTAGAAGACACTTATACTTTTCTAAACATTACAGGCACTTTAAAATTTCTGGCTGGACTGGTGCTTTCCTTTTCTCTTGAATTGGACTGTCCTGGTGTTACCTTTAAAGCCTAATCCTGCCTTACCCTTTTGAGCTACATACTCATCTAAATTAAGGGTAAGACTGACTTTGGCTTAGAGTAGCTAGCCACTAGATCTTTCTCCTTTTGAAGTCTGACCTCCAGACTTCTAATTAGATCATTTTTATATGTGAATGTACCCATCTGAGTAATAGATATATTTTCAGCTTGGCAACCTCATTCAATTTTTGATCCAATTCTTTCTCTAAACCAGATGCCGTCATCTTAAGATCTGCAATTTCCTTAGCCTGAGTTTTGGCCAGGTTTTTGCTTTTCTTAAGTTAATAGTCCCCATATTCATCTATCAACTGATGAATATCTCCTTCAGATTCTGATCCATCCTCATTACTTGATGAAGATGAATCTGACTCTGAACCAGTACTGTAATCAGAAATTCTAGAATTACTTTGTACCTTACTGGGACCAGGCTGATCCTGGCACGTGTTGTCTTCTGATTCAGCCATCAGTCCCATACACTGATGGTCTTCTTGTTCATAGATGGAGTTCAACAATTGCATAAACTCGTCTTCTTCACTAGTTACATACAGTCCAATGTATGCTTCAGCTTCAGATTCTGACTCTGAGGAGGATTGATCTGTAAGACTCTTCTCCTTCTTAGCAACAAAGGATTTCTCCTTTTTGCCCTTTTGTTGAGTCTTCTTTCTGTCTGCTGACTCCTTCCTCTTTTCTGGACACTCAGCCACCACATGTCCAGGCCTATTGTAGCAATAACAAACAATTTTTGATGTTGTAGCTTTGCTGGGCTTAGACCTGCTTCTTTCCTTTCTTGATGATTTGTCTTTTGATAGTAGTCATCAACTGGCTGTGATGTGGAGGGTCTTGAATTCCACTGCTTCTTCTTAAAGAACCTCTGAAACTGCCTTATAAAGGCAGAAAAATCTGCATCTGAATCACTGCTTCTGAGTTCTGATTGTCTGAATTTTATGAGTTAACTTCAGCAACTTTCTTAGGAGGTGATGGAGAATCTCCTGCTCTTTCTAGTGGCTTCAACCTTGAAGGCCACTGACTTCTCTCTATGCTCTCCTTTTGTATTTCTTTCTTCCTCCTTCCTAGCCATTAGTTGCATTTCATATGATAGCAACTTTGCAAATAAGGTTGGAGGAGAAATATCTGCTAGTTTGGCCACTTCTCTAATAGCACAAATCTTGGTATCCCAGTCCTTTGTCAAGGATCTTAGGAATTTGTAATTCAGCTCATATGTAATTAAGACCCTTCCATAGGACATCAGTTCATTCACTATCCTGTAGAATTTCTTGTAGCATTCAGATATGCTATCAGACTTCCCTTGTCTGAAACTCTCATATTCTTAGTTGAGCATAGACTTTCTGTCTTGTCTAACTTCTTCAGAACCCTCCATGTAGACAATCAAAGTGTCCCACATTTCCTTGGAGGTTTTGTAGTGAATCAAAATTTGGAAAGTAGAATCATCTATGACACTCACTATGATATTCTGAGCTCTTTTATCCATAGTTGCCAGTATAATCTCATCCTTAGTCATTTCAGAAAAATCCTTAGGAGTTCTTTGATTTGCATCTAGAACAGACACATTTATTGGGATATATAGACCTTCTTTTACTGTGATATATATTCTTGGATCAGAGGTCTCCATAAATAATCTAACCCTTTCTTTCCAGATTCCAAAAATCTCTTTGCTGCAGATGGGTAATTTCATTGACCCTAGTTCCTTGTGATTCTCTCCAAAACCCATTTTCTTGATTCTTGATTCTGCCTAAGGGATCTAACTCAGTCTGTTAAGTCCTTCTTTGAGCAACCTCCCTCTGATACCACTTGATAGTTTTACTTTCAAGACCACCTAAACACCTAGAGGGGGGGGGGGGGTGAATAGGTTCTAATACTTGTTTTAACTTAAGGCAGAATATAACTACAGTTCTTTGAATAAATCAGATATTTCTATAGCTAACACAACACAACAATCACAATCATACACACATCACAGATTGCACACAGATTTATAGTGGTTCCCCAAGGTCTGGGTACATCCACTTCCCCCTTCACCTATCTAGTAGTGTGCTAGATTCGGCCTAACTTTTCCTTTATCTCAGATCCTCAGATCCTACAGCTCAGAACCCCTGAAAGGTTCCTACAACTCAGAACCCTATAAGGTTCCTAAAACTCAGGCTAACAAGCCCTACCTCAGCCTTTCCACAAGGCCTACAACTCAGAGAATACCTTCTCCTACAACTCAGGCATAAACAACCCTATCACTCAGAGAACAAATCTCCTACACTCACCTTTATAAAACAGGCTTATAACTCAGATCTATAAATAGATCCTACAGAATTTGAAAAGGAATTTTATAATCTCTTACCCCTGTTGAGAGAGAAGGGATAAGAAATTTCTTGATCAGCTTCTTGAAGAGGCTGATGGCTGAAATCAACTTGATCTTAGCTTTCTTCAACTTCTTCAATCTGAACTTAGTTGAGTTGATTTCCTAAATATAATACTGACAGAGCTGAGCCTTAGATTCAGAAATAAAAAAAAAATCTGAAGAGAGAGAGTTGATTCAGACCATCTGCTTCTTAAGAGCGACCTGATATTTCTTCTCCTTCTCTCTCAACAGCTTAGAATTCTAACTATTCTTCAAATTCTGAATGATCTACTTATGAATCTGTGTATTCATAAGACTGTTTCATAAGGATGAGTGAAGGAGAATTTCTTTCTCTGAGTGAAGAATCTTCTTCTGCCTGACTTTCTAGGATCAGATATTCTCTACAGTGAGTATTTTTTGTGAAATAATGAAGTATCTTTTTAGCTTGTTTATTTATAGAACCTTATCCATGGTTTCTGATTGTAGAACCTTTCAAGTTCTGACAGC